>OY728160.1:1170212003-1175212003 GCA_963277665.1 Viscum album
AGCTAGGGTTCCGAGTGTAGGACGCGACGGTAGCCCACCGAGCGACGAGGCCTCGGTGCAGGGCCCTTTTCCAGTAGTGGCACCGACGGTAGTTTTACCCGCCGAGCCACCGATGCTACCAGTACCAGACGCTGACGATGCACGTCACCTCAGGGCACTGCATGAGTTTCAGAGCTAGCGACCGCCCAGGTTTCGCGGTGAGGCGGACCCCCAGGCCGCCGAGGACTGGCTAGAGGCGGTGGTACGGATCTTTAGGCTAGTGAGGACACCAGCGGATCTCATGGTGATTCTCGCGGCGAGCCTCCTGCAGGCGGCAGCAGGACGATGGTGGAGCTTGATGCTCCAGGTTCACGATGAGGCATCCTTGCTCTGGGCGGACTTCGAGAGCCTCTTCCGCTCTGAGTTCGTCCCGGCCACCCTCCGAGCGGTGCGCATCCAGGAGCTTCTCCAGCTGCGCCAGGGCAGCATGACGGTCGCTCAGTACGCGTCGAGGTTCACTGACCTATCTCGCTACTCGACCGACATGGTACGGGACCCCTTCTTCCGGGCCCGGACCTTCGAGCAGGGCTTGCGACAGAAGATTCGGGCGTCGCTGGTCTCCCTCAGCATTCCGACCCATGCGGGAGTGCTGGAGAGAGCCCTCCTGATCGAGAGCTTCCTGGCAGAGCCTTCTTTAGCGGCGAGACCTAGCGCAGGGCGGCAGGTAGCTGAGTCTTCGGCAGCAGGTAGCCGACGGATGACTCTCGGGTCCAGGCAGACCAGACCCCCACGCAGACGGCCTCAGGACACCGGCTCAGCGGTGCGAGGCACACAGCAGAGTGCCAGCCTTCCGAGAGGCAGGCTGTGCTACTCTTGCGGCGGGCAGGGTCACATGGCTCGTGATTGCCCGACTCCCCGATCAGAGGAGCAGCAGACGGTGGAGGGGCCACCCAGGCAGAGGCAAAGGGTCGACCGTGGCGGTCCGCAGGGAGGAGGCGGACGAGGCAGAGGAGCTGGCCGAGCAGCGGGTGGTGGGCGACGCTTCCAGGATCTACCCCCACCACCACCAGGAGGGCCACCTCGACCACAGGGAGCTGGCGGGCAGGGACAGGCCCAGCTCCAGGCAGTGGAGGCCTACGACCCCGACATGCCAGAGATGATTCGAGGTACGATCTGTGTCTATTCCACCCTTGCTGCAGTACTTATAGACACAGGAGCAAGTCACTCTTTCATAGCCTCTGCCCTTGTTCGGAGCTCGGAGATTCCGACTGAGACGTTGGCTCGATCCTTACGGCTAGAGACTCCTACGGGAGCAGACTCGACGATTACGCACTGGTGCCGGCAGTGTGAGCTTACTCTAGGAGGTGAGAGCTTCGGCTGGGATCTCCTTGTAGCGGCGTCGAGGCCTTACGACGTCATCTTGGGCATGGATTGTCTATCCACGGTTCATGCCCAGATCGACTGTTTTAGGCGCAAGGTGCGATGTGTTCGCACCGACGGGAGCAGGTTTACCTTCACCGGCGAGACGGGAACCTTTGCAGCACAGGATGGACTTCCGCGGAGGAGAGTGCATCCCATCTCTTATCAGTTGGCTAGCCTCATCCTAGGAGCAGTGGACGTGCGGAGTCCAGTTTTTCCTGCAGTGGTGGACCAGTACGTGGACGTCTTTCCCGACGACGTTCCAGGGCTACCTCCTCGTAGAGAGGTAGACTTTTACATCGACTTGTACCCCGGGACAGCCCCGATATCTACTCCAGCATATCGGATGGCCCCCGCCGAGCTTCGGGAGCTGCGGGTACAGTTGGAGGACTTGCAGAGCAAGGGTTTTATCCGACCCAGTGTTTCACCCTGGGCTTCCCCGATTTTGTTCGCCAAGAAGGCGGACGGGAGCTTGCGACTGTGTGTCGACTATCGTCGCCTGAACCAGGTGACAGTGAGGAACAAGTATCCACTGCCACGGATTGATGACCTCTTCGATCAGCTCAAGGGAGCGCGGTGGTTCTCGAAAATAGACCTCCGGTCAGGCTATCATCAGCTCAGAGTTCGAGACGAGGACGTGCAGAAGACGGCCTTCAGGTGTCGGTATGGCCATTATGAGTTATTGGTTATGCCGTTCGGCGTAACCAATGCTCCAGCAGTGTTCATGAGCCTCATGAACAGGATCTTCCAGCCATACCTCGAACGATTTGTCGTTGTCTTCATTGACGACATTTTGGTATACTCGACGACTGAGGAGGATCATGCCTACCACCTGCGAGTTGTGCTAGACACACTCCGAGAGAACCAGCTTTATGGCAAGCTCTCAAAGTGCCAGTTCTGGTTACGTGAGGTCCATTTCTTGGGGCACGTCATCTCTGAGGCGGGAGTTGCAGTGGATCCCGCGAAGATCGAGGCAGTGCTAGCTTGGGAGCCACCCAAGAGCGTGACGGAGGTGCGGAGCTTCTTGGGCCTAGCCGGATACTATCGGAGATTCGTGCCAGACTTCTCCAGAGTGGCGGCACCACTCTCAGCATTGACAAAGAAGGGGAAACCCTTCGTGTGGTCAGACAGATGTCAGCAGAGCTTCCAAGAGCTGAGACAGAGATTGACCAGCGCACCTATCTTGAGGTTGCCTAAGGAGGGAGTTGGATACGTAGTTTACTGCGATGCATCAGGGACTGGACTCGGGTGCGTCCTGATGCAGGAGCGGGCCGTGATCGCCTACGGATCACGTCAGTTGAGGCCGCATGAGTAGAACTACGCCACTCATGACCTGGAGTTAGCAGCAGTGGTCTTCGCTCTGAAGACTTGGCGGCACTATCTGATGGGCGAGCGCTTCACAGTCTTTTCTGACCACCAGAGTCTCAGGTATATCTTCTCTCAGAAGGACCTGAACCTGAGACAGCAGAGATGGCTTGAGTTCCTCCAGGACTATGACTTTGAGATAGTCTATACTCCTGGGAAGGGGAACGTGGTAGCCGATGCCCTCAGCAGGAGGACGGGCATTCAGCTACTTGAGGAGGCGACGGAGCAGCTAGCCTCCTTGCAGATATCCTTCGTGGATAGAGACGGAGCAGCCTTTCTTCAGTATCTCACAGTCTCTCCTCCACTTCTATAGCGGGTCAGAGAGGCTCAGCGTGGGGACGCTGACTGTGAGACCCGGCGTGCACTGATATCCTCAGGTCAGGCGCCTGATGGTTTCTCCCTTGGAGCAGAGCACGACATCCTTTTCAGAGGACGTACCTTCGTACCAGTCGCTTTACGAGAGGAGGTGTTGAGAGAGTTTCACACTTCTCCCTTGGCGGTGCATCCCGGAGTGGCGAAGATGTACCAGGATCTCAGGCGACAGCACTGGTGGTCGGGCATGAAGAAAGCTGCGGCAGAGTTCGTTTCACGATGCCTCACCTGCCAGCAGGTGAAGGCAGAGCATCAGGTACCAGCAGGCTTGGTACAACCCTTGGAGGTCCCGGAGTGGAAGTGGGACGGCATATCTATGGAATTCGTGACTGGACTTCCACGCACTTCCAGAGGTCACGACTCCATTTGGGTGATTGTCGACCGACTCACCAAGTCGGCACACTTCTTACCCATCAGAGAGCAGGGCTCAGTGGAGAGCTTGGGACGTCTTTACGTCCAGGAGATCGTACGGCTTCACGGTGTGCCATCGTCTATCGTCTCCGATCGAGATGCTCGTTTCACTTCCCGGCTTTGGAAGGGGTTGCAGGAGGCGTTCGGGACGCGGCTCCATCTGAGCACAGCCTTCCACCTTCAGACGGATGGTCAGACGGAGAGGACCATACAGACACTCGAGGACATGCTCCGTGCATGTGTTCTTGACTTTGGTCGCAGCTGGGAGGACCACCTACCCTTGGTGGAGTTCGCGTACAACAACAGCTACCACTCCACCATCGGGATGGCACCATACGAGGCGTTGTACGGCAGACCCTGCAGATCACCGTTGTGCTGGACAGACCCTGGGGAGTCAGCACTCGTGGGACCAGAGATGGTCCGAGCCACGACAGAGAAGGTCTAGATCATCCAGGAGAGGATGAGGACAGCTCAGAGCCGGCAGAAGTCATATGCTAACAGGAGGCGGAGGCCACTGGAGTTCGAGGATGGCGACCACATCTTTTTGCGTGTCTCACCTCGACGTGGTTTACGGAGATTTGGCCGAGGCGGCAAGTTGTCTCCATGCTTCATCGGGCTTTTCCAGGTCCTCAGCAGGATAGGAGAGGTGGCTTATCGCCTGGCTCTACCACCTCAGTTGCACCGGGTGCACGACGTCTTCCACGTGTCTCAGCTGAGGAGATACGTGCACGACCCGACGCACATCATCAACTTTGGGGAGCTGGAGGTGGACGATGGGGCGACTTTTGCAGAGGTCCCAGTGGAGATCGAGGATCGACAGGAGCGGGTCCTACGTGGGCGGTCGATTCCCCTTGTGCGCGTCAGATGGCAGCACGGGAACCTCCAGGAGAGCACTTGGGAGCGGGAGGCTCAGATGCGTGCTCAGTACCCCCATTTGTTCCCCTAGTTTTGATGTATCTTTACGGGGACGTAAAGCCCTGAGGTGGGAGTAATGTAAAGACCCGAAAATTTCAAGGAAATTTTTTTCTTAATTTTCTTTGGAATTTTACAAGAGCGCAGCTTCAGACGGCACCTGATTCCGAGGCCCGGTGTGCCCGGAATCAATTTCCGAAGTTTGGCTCGGGTACGTTCAGTGAACGGACGAGCGGGTTTTTCTATATTTTGAACCGGTGCCCGGAATCGAATTCTGAGGGCACCGATGAAATCGCAGCGCCGGTATTTGCTTAGAAACTCCTCTTCCGGAGTTGCGTTTGCTCAGACGTGGTTTTTAAATTTCGGGGCTTTAAGTCAGAAATAAAATAAATTTGTGCGACAACTTTATTTTATTTCACTTAAGCTGCTTGGAAGCCGCTTGGAAGCCACTTGAACTGAGTTAAAGCGGATAGGGTGCTATCCAGAAATATCCTACCCCCTTGGTAGGATATTTGTGAGGTGGGGCCCGCACGAGCCCTGCCGTTTCTTTCGCTAAGTAACGCACCCGCGAAAACCCGTCAAAGTAACTGAAAAGTCAACCGACGCGTTTTCTTAAATTCTTAACAGACCATTTAATTGAGCGGTTTATTTCGTGAATTATATGGGCTGTTTCGCTCGTTGAATTAATTCAACGAACTGATGGGTCGTTACTTACGCTTTTGCATTTGTTGGCATGTTTATAAAATAAGACCAACCTAAAAATCCTTTGAAAGGATTTGAGAGGATCTTTGTTTCTTCATCTCCCCTCCTCGCGAAGAACGTGAAGAACACGAAGAACGCGAAGAACGCCGGCGACCGGAATTCGACGACGCACACCGAGATCTGCGACGTCGACGAGCTTTACCCACGACGTTCTTCGGCGACGCCTCTTCTTCGGCGGCCGATCCTCGTTCGGCAACTAAGGTAAGAATCGGATCGTTTAAATTCTCCCTTTTTAAATTTCATGGCAACGGATTTAATTAATTAAATCCGTTTGTTCTTGATTCGGAGATTGGCGACGCGACGCCGGATACCGCGACGACGCGTCGATCCCCTTCTTCCGCGACGAGCGATTCCGCGATGACCTCTCGTCCGACGACGACGACAAGGTAGGGGTTTATTTTCTTGATGATTCTTTCCCGTGTTTATTCTTTTGAAATAAAGAACCCGATCCCAGAACAATTTTAAATTATTTTAAAATTGTTGATTGGTTTTTTTATTCCTCCTGATGTTTATGACTAACGCGGAGGGTGCGGATCTAACAAACAAGACCCGGCAACCCTCCGCCGATCTTCCCTTTTTTTGTGCGTATTTGGCGGACGACGACGAACCGTGCAGAAAGGGCGATCCGTTGATCCCGCAGTGAAGATCGGCCCCCGGGAGGAGCAACGGCGTAGACGGGAGGCAAAACGGGCCACCGGAGGAGTCCGCCGCGGCCGAGCCGCGGCGGCGGCGAACAGCCGGACCGCGTCCGCGGTCCGGCCACCCAGCACGCGGCCCGCGCGGGCCGCGTTTCTCCAAAGCCGCGGGTCAAACCCGCGGCGGCTCATTCGGCCGCGCGGCCGAAGCCGAGCCGGCCGGTCCGGTCGGCCGGGCCGCGCCCAGGCCGGACCGGACCCGGCCTAGCCGGGTCGGGCCGGGTCGGGCTGACCCGGTTCGGGCCGACCCGGTTCGGCCGACCCAGGGGGGGTTCGGGCCGGGTCGCCCCGGGCCCAGAACCCCCGTTTCGGGCCCTCTTCGGTCTTTCGCCCATATCTTGGGCCTGGGACCTCCGATTGACGAACCGTCAGCGGCTACGCGATCCTTGGATCGAGACGGTCGTTTCGGTATATCATACTCAAGGTTTCGGAAGACTTTGGGTTCGGCCGGGTTGGTTCGTACACGAAACCAACCGGGCCCTCGGAGCGGAAACGCTCATAACTTGAGCTACGGATGTCCGATCGACGTACCGTCAGCTGTGGTAGTTTCCACTAAGTGAGACGGAACTTTTGGCATACTCCGCCCGAGGATCGGACGCAGGCAGAGTACGGTCGGGTTGGTTTTGCCCTAAAAACCAACCGGGCCCCTGGGACGAAAATGCCAATAACTCTCAGACCGGGCGTCTGATTGACGCGTCGTCTGTTGCGTTGATATCCTGTTGTCGATAAGGAACTTTTGGATACATCAACTTCGGACTACGTGTTAGTTGATGTATCAGCCTCTCGGCTCGTGGAGCGGACCCTCCTAAACGAGCTCGCTGCGTGCGGGAACCCTAGCGCTGGCTGTGACTTCGACGACAGAGCAGAGATCCTCCGTGGACTGCGACGACGGCAGAGCAGAGATCCTCAGTGGACTGCGACGACGGCAGAGCAGAGATCCTTCGTGGACTGCGGCGACGACTGTGCAGAGATCCTCAGTGGACTGCGTCGACTACTGCACTCAGTGATCCTACGTGGATTAGTGCTACAGGTTCTGTGTGAGCCCGATCCTATGTGGGTCCTTACTACCGGTTCTGTGTGAGCCACTGCCTACAGCTTCTGTGTGAGCCCGATCCTACGTGGGTCTTTTGCGGGGGTTAGTACCTATCGATCCTTCGTGGGTCCGACGACTTAGATGGATCAGTGATCATCTTTGACGTCATCTGAAAAAGTATACCTGGTTGAGCTGAATCTTATGTTACTCTCCTTTGTGGATTGTGTTGAACTATCCTATGTGGATTTACTGTTTACTCTCCTTTGTGGATTTGAGTCTTGCTTTCCTGCGTGGATTGAGTTGTTCTTGAGCTCGTGAGCAGAGCTAGAATTGGGGACTTAGGTATATGTATGGGAATATACCTAAGTCGAGTCAGATATTACTTCGTGATTGCATCTTTCTTTTGTGCTATATCCTTTGTGGATTTCGGGAGACCTACGGGGGTCTCGGGGTCCTTACTGAGTAGCTTATACTCACCCCTGCACGGGCTATGCCCGCACCTTGTTGTGTTGGATGCAGACGACGGACAGCGCTGATCATGGTTGGGGCATGGAGCAGGACAGTACCTGGAGGTGGACCACTGGATGGGACGTGCTCGGAGCGGACGTGGGACCCGAGGAGCCTGGAGGCTATCTGTACCCACCCTTCAGGTGGGATTGCCAGTGGACGACACGAGGCCGCCGTCTTTTCTTCAGTTGTTGTCCTTTACTTTTTCAGTTGTACTTTACAGTTGGGCTTGTATTTCCGGCCCCCTTTACTTTTCTGCACTTTGTAGTTACTTTCCGCTTGCTGACTCTGTGGTGGTTGTTACTTTTAAAGGCAATGCCTTCCCTGTTTACCGGGATTTTACGCCTTGGTGCTAGTCGCCAGCCCCTGGCCTATGGAAGGCGGGCTTGGGGTAGTCACGGCACGGGCCCCGAGGTCGGGTCATGACATATGAAGTGAGAAGTAGCTGGTTTTATTACATGGTGTTCCACCTGTCAGCAGGTGAAGGTGAAACATCTGTGTCTAGTAGGAATTTTCAACATCTACCCATTCTTGAGTGGAAATGGGATGATGTCGCGATGGATTTTGTGACGGGGTTTCCAAGGTCACCTAGGTGAAACGACCTTGTGTGTTTCATAGTTGAAAATATTACAGAGGTCACTCACTTATTTTTAATCAAAGAGTCCTTTGGTGTCGATGAGATTATAAAGATGTATATCTGAGAGGTGGTATGACTTTATGGGGTTCCTCCTTATACAGTTTCAGATAGGGATGAATGCATTAGATCTCATTTTTTTCTAAGTTTTCAGAGGGCACTGGGTATACAGGTGATTCTGAGCATAGAATAAAAACCACAAACTGATTTCCAATCAGAGCATATGATATAGGTTCTAAAGTAAAAGTTTCATGAATGTTTCATGGTCTTTTGGGGGTTCTTGGGAGAAGCAGATACCCCTAGTTGGGTTCTCCTATAATAATAACTTCTAGGATACTATTCAGATGGAACCATTTGAGGATTTGTATAGTAATCCATGTCGATCACCCCAATGTTGGATGGAGGTCGGAGAGGCAGCTATACTGGGACCTCGTCTTTTCCAAGAGAATAATGAGCAGGTTCACTTGATTCAGAGATGGATGGCTACTACGTAGTCTCATCAACAATCTTATTTCTGTCGCTATAGATGACCCTTGGAGTTTGAGGTTTTTGATTGAGTTTTCATACATGTCGCATCAATATTGGGACATAAGAGGATCAAAAGATAGGGTAAGATTTCATCACGATATGTCAGACTGTTTGAGATTCTGGAATGAGTCGTGTTGGTTGCTTATCGGTTATATTTTCCTTATAGGTATCGAGTCATGCACGATGTCTTCCACGTATCTTAGTTGCACATCTATCACTTAGACATGTCTCGCATTTTTCTTCCCAAGGAGGTTGAGGCTAATTTTTATCCATACTTTGAGGAGCATCCAATTTTTATAATTTATTAGATCACAAAGGTTATCTGAGGTTGGTCAGTTCTTCTCACATGGGTGTTATGGCAGCATGGCTGGGTATAGGATGATACTTGGGAGATAAAGGTTGATGTACATGCTCAGCAGTTGGAGTTATTCTCAGATATTCTTTCACCACCCTTGGAATGGAAACTTAGGCATGAATTTCTTTAAGGGGAAATTCTGTAAGAACCTAGTTCTTCTTATAAGTTATGGGTTTCTTATTTTTATTTTCCTTTGAGTTGTTTTTGAGAAAAATAAGGAAAACTATAAAAATGTTAAGTTTTAGTAGAACACACTATGTAATCCTATGTACACGCCATGTGGTCTAGTAGTGTAGGATGGGGATACATGGTGTGTGATTTTTTTGGCCTGTAAGAGAAAAAAACCATTACACGTCGTGTACTTCCAACTATATGTCGTGTAGTAAAGTAAGCAGGGTCAGTGTTGGACGTGAAAAGTAAGTCAGATAATTTATGAACATTAAAATGATATAAACGCTATATATACTGACTTACATGACATGTAGTAATAAATTTCATCGTAAAATTTTTAGTAGCCTCATTTTCTATTCTCCTAGACAGAATAGCCATAGGGTGAATAACAAGGAGCCGCTGGAGTTGATTCTTCTCTTATTTTGTCATCTGGGACCCAATTAAAGTGTCTTCAGTTGCATTAGAACCCAATCGATAAGATTTTTCTTATCCTTAAGTCGTTCTTGATGATTTATATTCTTGAGAAAGTTATTCAAGGTTGAATTATTTACATCTTTTTTAGATCTACGATGTTCTAGGCCAATTCAAGGGACGACATAAGATTATATCAGTTATAAGACATCAAGTTGGGTGGTCTTGTGCCTTTTGTTAAATGTTGAGTTGATTATATGTGCCAAAATGGTATGTGATCATATTTGGGTTTTTTTCTATAGAATTGAAAGCTGTTGATTCCTTATGATTTTTAGGTATTTGATTATATGAAATTGAAGCATGTGATTGATGATTGTTTGATTTAGGAACACCCCATGGGTGAATTTTCCATGGTTATCCATTTGGAAAGAACGCCTTAAGGCTTGTGAATATTTTCCCTTTTGGGGTTGATTAAAATTATGTATTGTTATAAGAAATTACCATGTGATTTTTTATGATTAAAACCATGCAATAATTTAATTTTCATATGTTTTCTTCTATGTAAATTGCCTTGATTAGATTTTTTTTTATAGCCATGTGATAGTATAATTTGCCTTTGTTTTTTTTCGAAATAAAATGATAAATGGTTAAAATATGTAATTATCCATGGGCAGGCCATAGTCTCAGTTAAAAGACAAGGTCAGGCTCATGTGACTAATTACACCTTTCTTACCTTGGGTAGACCATTATCTCAATTAAAAGGAAATGGACAGAATCAAGAGGTTAATTTCTTAAGGGCCATGAGCAAGACACATTTTGGTGGTTGGTCTTACTATGTCTTCTTTATAAATGTCGAGTGAATCCTTGGTTCATTGAGGGATAATTAGGACAGGATCTATTAGAAACTGAACAAATGATTAAATGCTGAATTTTTTATATGATTAAATGCGAAATAGTTATGTCACAAGTTGATGGTTACTTTGGTATGGGGGGATCGATGGTCCTAAGACAGACTTTGAGACCTTTGTAAAGTTCATTGAACTTGTTAAATGAAATGGAATGACTTATTATGGGTCTACTAATCCAAATAACAATCTTGGATTCGGTATTCACTTTTTATCTAGATGATATACTAAAACATTCGATGTGTTTACTTCTCTATGGGGGATTGGAAGGCTAAGGATGAATCTCAAGATATATTCCCCTAAATGAAATTAAATTTCTAATTAATATAATAGAATAAATGGATAGTTACTTGAGAACTTCCAATTACTGTTTTCCCTTGGTACTGTTTTATATATATTACCTTACTGTTAGGCACGAATCTTTGGTGGTTGCCTACTAGGATTAGTCTCACACCATGTTTGGGTCTTGTTTTCTAGGACCAAATAGATTATATGGTTTCAGGTGTAGACAAGGAAAAGTGCCCTTATTTGGGTACTTGATTGCTTCTTAGGAGAAGGACAACATGGGACTAAGTGGGGGCTTGCGATGCTCCTGGGTTTTATTTCTGTTTCTTCACTTGTATTTTCTCTATATCTGGTTACAATGTATCTTGTTTTGGTTTCTTTCTTAGAACATATAACATGTTTCATTATCATTTGTATGGTTTGGTACTTGGATATTTATCTATCAGACGTCCTCTATTTGGGTTCAGTCGTATAATATTAACAGCTTCAGCTATTATATTGTTTTGTATTCCACTATGTTGTACTCTATTAATGAGGGAATAGTTTACCAACTATCACACCCAAGGCCCTCACTGCTAGTCGGTAGCCTCTGGAATTTGGGGAAATGCACTTGAGGCCATGTGGCCAACCGGGCATAGGGAACCTTTCAGTGGCATTTGGATCCAAGACGTTACAATCCAATCTTGTATGTCCATGTTATATTTATCCAAAAATAAATTATAGATCAAAAGTGAAATTTTCATATAATAAAAATATAGAGCACATATTTTTATGTGTTAAATTTTACTTTCATCACCATAAAAAATATTTATTTTTGGCGGCCTCATTACATTCCAACCAAGAAATGATGAGAATCTGACAACTGATACTCCTCTGGTTGTGATCATTTTTTTCCATCAGAAAAATAAAAAAAATTAAATATTAATTTAATTATAAAATAATCCCAATTTTATTTCTATTGAATTTTTTTTGTGGTTGACTATATATAAACAATAAAAATATAAAATATATATGGGGAGGCTAATTTTTTTTCCGTATAAAATAAAAATATCTATTTTGGGGTGGCAGTAGGGAAAAAGAAAAATTAATTAATTAAAAAATATTAATTAATAAAAATGGAGGATTTTGGAGGAAGATACCTCACCACTTAGCATAGGTTCACAAATCTAGTCACCTTCCACTTTGGCTGCACCCGCTGAGCCACCCTCCTCTTCTACCTTCAGCTGGGAACCCCTTTCCTGGTTGCTCCTCATTCAAGATTACCAAAGACTATCACAACACCTCCCTTGACCTAGTTTTCCACATTTTTGACTATCCGCGAGGCCACACCTCTTTAATTGTGTCTGAACCTGTGGGCCTCCTACTTTGGTTAGTTCAACCAGCTAGCCACAGTGAGTTCCTCCTCCACCATTGTCAAGGTAGATCTTGGCCACCACCCAAAAATCAACTTCTTCTGATCCCACATCCCCTATCGTCATGCCATTATGTCATTGTTAGACTGCCATCTCATGATTCCAACCTCCCATGAGGTTCGACCATTGTTCGCCACAATCATGCCTCAATCCTAAGTTGGTAGTTGTAGTGCACTAGGTCTCATGACCACCGCCTCTTCTTTCCTTCACTGAAACAGCCCACTGCCAAGGCATCACCCTCCTCATTAACCCGTAGCATGAATAGCTACCCTCATCACCTCTTCTCATGGCTAAGATGATAAATAATGACACACCCAGGGAAAAATTTACCATTCAAGAGACCCATTTATAAGTTAATCCCCCTACCATGGTCCCCCTCATGTTTTTTGGGCCTAATCTGCCCCACAGTGGTTCGAGGAGGGTATGCTCGAACTAGAACATGTCTTTGTGGGGAATCTTGGTGTCTAACAACCCTAAAATGGGTTTTCTTAGCCCAAAACATGCCTGTAAGGATACGGCCCAACCCGTTATGAGCCTGGGTGGGGTTTTGGAGCCCATATATTTTTTATATAATCATAATTTAATTTAATTGATTAATTAAATTTTAGTATTAAATTAAATTATTTAAAATTTAATTTTTGTTTTACAAATTTAATGTTTTAAATATTCAAAAAAATGAAATTAATGTAATTTTAAATTTAAATTTATTTAATTAATTAATTAAATTTTTGGATTAAAAAAATAAATTAATGACGGGACCCAATATGAATAAATTATTTGAAAAAATTTATTTGAATTTAATAGATTCATTTGATTTATTTAAATTTCCCGTATACTTTAAATTTATAGAAATTTAATATTTTTAGTGCCTTTATTGCACATACCGACTGGTCTTGAGCATTGATTGACCATGTGTATGTATGGATTATTTTATTTAATTACATATTACCAGCATGAGATGTTTATAATTAGTAATTAATTTTTATAACGATATTTTCATCATCGTTTTCATTTAAATATGTATAAGGGCATGTAATTCCATTGGTATTTCTATATATACATTACACTTACTGATATCCCCTTTCATGTGTGTGATTATATTTGTATTTTTTCAAAGATAATGTATGATGTGGACAATTCCAAGATGAGGTGAAATATAGCTGAGAAGTGACACACTGGACCAGGGGCGAGCTGCATCATGAGTCAATACATGAGTTGAGTATGATTCCCCTAGTTCATGGTTCATCTGTTAATTTTAAATGGGTCAACCAATCTCATATTCTCAATAATTATAAGTATTTTTGTTTATTTTATGCATTATTTATTATTTAATACATTTTTATGATGGCAGAAAACACATAAAATAATAGAGTAAAATACATAATGACACGATGAATGTTTTTCAATTAATGTTTAGTTGTGTGTGTAACTACATAGAATGAACAGATTAATTGAAATGGATTAAATTCATTAAAAAAATATTAAAAACCCTCATATAAATATTAAATCACAAATACCTTCCATTATTTTAATTTGAACAAAACTGGGTGTTTGGGGTTCTCATCAGCTAAAGTTGAGGGTGCCTCCTACTACCGGAGAGTTATTTTTGAGATTGATGGGTTGACCTAACTGAATTTGGAAGAAAATAAGTATCCAAATCTATCTTGTTGAAACTTTATAGGAAATAATTGATTAAATAATTTTTATGGTTTTAGAATTTGGGGATACACTCAAAAAATCAAGGGGTCATGAGTTAATATGGCTTTTTATTCAATAACCTACCATGAACCATATGAGTAGTATCATATCCATAGAATGTAGAATATGAAGGGAGGTAAAAGGATATATAAAACTAAAAAAGTTAAGTGACAGAATATTTTGATTCAAGTATAGAGGGTTTCTGGAGTTTGATAAAATAACTGGATACATTTAATGATTTAAATATTTGGTAATGTCAAATCGGTAATCAAGAAAAAAGTACTAATATTATATATTTTATTTTAAAAAAAATGGAAAGTAATACCACAAATACGCTATGATAGCTATTGGAAAAATTCAATGTCATCACCGGTACGAGTTTCTAATGAGTAGTATAGGAACTTTCACAATTTACTACGACATCATAAATTCAAAGTACTGGTGTCCACAATACCTATTAATCCACCTCGGGAAGAAAGGGTGTTAAAAAATATTACAAGAGACTCATTTATGATGAATATGATAGTTATGTTATAATTTTATCATCAATAACCATTGTAAGTTTGGGATATTAATTTAGGACCTGGATGATATTGCATGTAGTCTCGTCTCTATGAATCTTGCGAGGTGAAAGTGAAACCCATATATGAATTAGTGATAATTACACTGGATAAGTGAAAATTGAAATATGGATCACGATATTTCAATGGATCCCTTTCTCATATAATTTTCATCCATTTACCCTAGTTTCATTTTATATTACAAAGAAAACAATATGTATAAAACACTTTGTTACCTTCTATGTAAGGTTATCCAAGCAATTATAACTTTATATAATGATTAATACTTAGTTCTTATGGTGAACAAGTTGAAATAAAATGTTAAAAATCCAATGAAAAGAATGATTTCAAAGGAACCTTTGTACCGTCCTTTAATTAAATAGGTATTAAATAGAAGGTTTTTTATTCAAATATCGAGAAATAAATTTATTTAAGTTTAAATGTAATGAATTTAATTGAATAAGAAAGTAGTAATTTCTTATTCAGGTATATTCATAAATTCTAAGTAATATCTCTATTATACATTTAGGGTATTGAATAAAATATTCCTATCACAAATTTAAATTTATTTATCGTAACCAAGTAAGTATAGTAATGTTACTATAAGTATGGTGGGTTCTCTAAGTGAATGATAATGTGTGGTTCCTAAGTGAGTAGTGATAAGCACACAAATTCTAATTTCTATGTAAATGGTTCTTGTTGAACTTCTATTAAGTATTACCAAAACATTTATCTCTGTTTCCTTTGGTCATAATGAGTAATTATTCTAGATTTGTAATGGATGTTGATTTTTTGTTTAATACTCAATAAATTGTTCAGTAATTCATGAATAATTGGTAATAATTGATGAATAAAAAATGTTAGACTAATATACCCAGTTGTGGAAAGAAAATAATTTTTCAATAGAAACTAAGAAGTTATTAAGGATATACCTAGTATGGTTCTAGACTCTTTTGAGTTTAATATCTTAGGAATTATCGACATAATTTTCAACTTGGTTTTGGTAAAAGAAACCTTTAGAAAAAATGGTATTCTATAAGGCTTTTGGAATTATTCTTGCTAGAGATCATGAACTATTACAAGGGTAATCTCGTGGTAAATATACTTCATAAGATTCCTTTATGTTCTTAAGTAATGAGGAGGTGAATTATATTTTATGAATGGTAAAATGGTATGAATTTCTTTGGTCTGGTGTGTTGAAGAATATCTTGACCAAGAATTCATTGATAATGATAATATTGCATGGATTAATTCTTAAATGCTCTTTACCTTATCCACATCAGGGTTATGATGAAAATAAGGAGGATAAATGATGATTATTTAATGTTAACATTGATTAAAAAAATTATCATGGAGCAATTATTAAATTCATGTTTCCTTATATACATTAGATTCATTTTTTAAGTAAAAGGATTCTTAACGTTAAAACATTTTCATTGCAGATACTTCCATTTTTTGAGTCATGCTTTTTAAATAGAGACATTATCCCATAAACATATTCCAACTATAATGAAAACTGGATATCATATGATTTTTAATATCATATAAATCCATTTTCATAATAACATTTGTTAGATGTGAAGAGTTTTTTGAGGTTATAAACAAACTTGTATCAGGAAAAACATAATGTGAATTTATGGTAATCATCCCAAAGTTTTATAAGGATATTACAAAAATAACTATGATAAAAATGATATATTCAAGTGATAGAGAACATTTTAATAAAAGTTTTCACATATATAATTGAGATAGTGGGAGGCATTTTACTTGATTTTAGTCAATTTTATAGATGCACAAGTAGTTGGAATAGGAATGAGTTCCACAAGAGGTGTCGAAGATGAATGTTCTAGAGATAAATATTGAATATGAAGGTTAAAACCATAGTGATAGTTTTATATTCACCATAGCCAGTGATACATTAGTTTTTGAGAATAAAAATTTCTAAAGGAAAAATAGTATATATAAATTAACTAAAAATTAGAAGACTAATTATAATTCCATAATGGATTTTATATATCAAATAATAGGGTGAATATTATTTTAAATATTGCAGTGGGTATTCAAGTGAGACTATACATGGATGGTACAACTGTGGTACCAATAAGGCTCGATTGGTGAAACCAAGTAGTTATTCCTAAATCCAATATAATTTTACTTTTCAAAGATATTTTATAAAATCATTTTATTGAGAATTGGATGTCAAGGCCACCAATCATGGAAGGTGTATACACAACATAATCATAAGGGGATGGGGCATTATAGAATACCAATAAGGGGTGAAAGTTACTAAAATATATATTAGTATTGAATTAAGCAAAAAGATAATAGAATATTCATTTAGAATTAATCTAATCCATGTTTCTACTAGAGGTTAGTGGGAGTTACATTATTTTATGTATAAAATATGTTTGATAACATATGAAAAAAACTATTGTTCATATAGTTAGTTAATACTAGGATGAAAGTAACTCTACATAGATTGAATTAAAGTAGAAACCAAAGTTATAGTGAATGAGATATACTAAGTTAGATATAAAGGTTTCTTAGACGAATTCAATATTACATATACTAAAAAAGTATTAAAAAATAGAATTTGGAACAATTCAATTGATAATTGTTACCAGTGTCACGTGGAATAAATATCTCCAAGAATGCATGTAGGAGACATAAGAGGAGATTAATGTGGTCAATTTAATTCTATACACTTTTGTGATGGATCAATTACATATATAATTATATGTACAAGATATCATATTTCCATTATGTACTTTATAGTTGGAAAATATTGGTTATGTCAAGGATAACAACAAGGGAAGTGGTCAAAACTATCTATTTTAGGATGGGATACAAGTTATAAGGGAAAAATAGTCTTATTATAAGATAAATATGATATAATATCATAGTTAGGATATATTAATGAGTAAGATAAGATAATTCAAGCTAGTGGTATCCATGTCTGCAAATACCGAGTGGATTGAAAATTCTAAGGTAGATAACGAAGCAGTGTGTGATACTCAATGATTTTTTATAGTTCATGAAATTATACCTAGTATATAAAGTTCTATCATAATATAAATTATGAAAACTCTAAAAAAATTACTATCTAAGATGTCAAGTCTGTACCATGAAAAAAATACACTCATGGATTACATCTCTTGAGGAGCCTTACTCAAAGAGTTGAGGTTACACAAAGAAAAAATATCCACATAGCAGAGATGTGGAAGACATAAAAACTAAATCCATGACTCAATGGAAACATGATCTTAATATTGAAATATATAACAAGGTTCATTAGATATTTTGTTCTAGTGTAAGTGTGAGTGTTTGTAAAGTGGGATCCCTAGACCCAACATTATCTATTATTTGGATTACCATACCATGTGTACAGTGAGTTAAGCATGGTGTATACTTACCATTATAGCACATACAATTCTACATCCACTATTTAATTGGTGATGTCCATATATTATTTTTTGTATCAAAATTTTATAATACTTACCAGGATATAATTAAAACCTCAAAATAATATGAAATTAATCTTAAACATATGTCCTACGATCTAAATACATCACAATAACGGGACACAGTTGATGTCTAAATATCAAGAGTTGGGAGCTCAAAATTATTGAGACTCCTTCTCATGAAGTTTACACATGGTGATCTATGGTAGGTAAGATCATGAGGAAAGATCCTCCAATAGAAACACCACATATTTTGGGTGTTATTTAATGTTCTTGTCTAAAGACATGTGTCTTGGTCTCCTGAATTGAGATCATTATTAATGTGTTCCATTGGATAACATACTTTTATGAAAGGAAAAAAACAATGATGATGAATGTGTGATAAGGTATCTTCTGTTGGGTGAGTCATTGGTGTTGTGTCATTGGTGTTATGGTATTGGTTAAATGGTCAACATAGAATTTGATGCTTCAGAATTGAGTAAGTGGTATCTTGAGCCTAGTTGATTGGGATGGTAGTACCTTCATAAATACATGGAGATGGTAGTCAAAGGTATGTATGTTCAGTTTGATCAAAAAATAATAAAGAAAGAAACAAAGTTGACAGAAGTGTGTTCCATGCTTTATGAGATATCACATGACAAAGAGATTATATTACATAGTGTGTGTTTGTATAATGGTTTTCATTGTATGAATATTACTTATCTATTTAAGGGACTTAATAGATTGGTAAACTCTCATATTGGTATGTGGATACTATTCAATTCTATTGAGATAAGGGAATAGAGGGTCATGAAAAATAACATATTCAAGAATCTTCCTTATTTAGGTGAATCAGTATACATGACAAGTTGGGACCACCGTGGGGTCTGAGAGTTTTCCAAGTGTTATCAATCATTGATAAATAAATAAATTCATTATTATTCGAGTACATAATATTTGGGATGAATTTATTCCTTAAATACTTTTAAAAGTATTAAATTAAATAAAGATGAACAAATGTTATTTTGAAATTAAAGGTTCTTTTAGTATTTTTAGGAATGATGATTCAAGTTAATGACTTGCTTTTATCACATAATATATTTAATAAAATTAATTGATATATATATATAAATAATGTAATGTCTCCTGATATTTCAATCTCTTGAGTGGCCAAAACGGGTTGGTTATGAGACCTCAAGTGTGTCTCCCCATACACCAAAGGTTTCTAACTAGAAACAGGGGTGTGAAATGTATAGTGGTGAGACTATACCCCTGGTATAAAGTGTCATAGCAGTAGAACAGAACCATTTACATGAATGAAATCAAAGAATAGATATATCATAAAACCAAAATAAGATCCAAATCAATATTACAATAAAATAATAATGGAATAATTTAATGAAGTTATGGAATTTAAATAAATCTAATGTTAGATATAATACATGTAAAATACTAAATGACTCAAATAAAGACTCAAAATTCCCCAATTTTGAACCCCATATTGGTCCCGCATCCAAACATCATCCCATCCAGGAAGCAACAATCAACAGCGGGGTCTGTTTCCCTTGTCTAAACGTGCATCCACATAATTTTCTTAGGTACTAAATGGTGGACATAATAGGGTGTGAGTATAACATATTAGTTCGACACAACCATGTATAAACTAACTAGTTTGATAATAAGTGTATGAAATAAAGTGATAAAAATGGGTATTAATTAATTCAAAAATTAATAAAATACAACAACAACCTTATTTGGCTCTGTAAAAAAATATCTCTGAGCATGTGTAATGACCATGCAAACCACCACAATAAAACCCTAGTAAAATAACCTTCTTCATCTCCATGCCTAAATATCTTTGATCATGTCTTATGACCATTCCAACCACTACCATATAACCATGATATTGTCACAAAAATCCTCTTCAAACCCCAATAATCATTACAGTATATGGGTCAAAGCCTTATAAGCATTATAGTGTGGGGCTATGATGATCTTTCTCTCTCTAAGAATTATGGTATGGGACTGGGATGAGCCTATTCAATATCATAATTATAGCATATAAGTGTGAAAGTTCCCAAGCCAAGATTTTTATATAATCATTTCAAAATAGAACATAAGTCCTATCATAAATCATGGATATCACAATATCACATCATAAATCTCAATGGTTAATTATGATAATTTCCACTTATCTATCATATAACACTTTCAATTAAATAAAAATTTATTATAAATCATAATAATAATAAATAATCCAAAACTTAGTGATTCTATATCAAGAAATCATATAAGGTATCATGTCATTCTAAAAACACTTAAAAACATTAGCCAATTCAATTATATTCATGGTTTATCACCTAGTGGGTATCTATAAGATAGGTTAGAATCCAATTGAAACCAAAGGACTCCTAGGAATAATCCCATCCATTATATAATTGATTCGGGTTCATGTTACATTAGTATAATCACAAAATATCATAAACCTATCCATTATCAAACCATATGGTTAAGATTTAGAACCCCTAACTTTAACTGGTGATCTAAAAATGATTCCAATATAAAACACCTAAGAAGAAAAAGGTACAGATGGTCTCCAAGATAATCCTAGATCAAAACTAATTAGGATCAAAACCCAAAATGAACATGGTCAATGAATTTCACCATAATGGTTGGAGATCCGAGGAACAGAAGGTATAAACTAGACCAAAACCACTTACCAGGTATCAAAGTCATTATCAAGATGTATGGAAGAAATTTTGGAACTCCATAATTTCTTGCAATGTGAAATAGGTTAGATAGGAGAATGTTTTATTGAGTTAGAATGAAAAATTAGACTCACACCATACTTTAAAATATTGGATCATGGAATTACATGTTGTGTAAATATTTTTAATGATATTTTACAAAAAAATACATTATCTCTTATTATTTTACTAAAACACCTGAAAAATAAAGTATGTGTAATCCATTTATAGGTCATGTAAATAATTTGCAAATGGTTTTTTCCCATTATCCCTTTAATCTAATTTTACCCCATTTAATGCTTCTCAACTTACAAATAACCCCTGAAACACTTGACCAATTTATACCAATACTCCATTAATTTAGATGAAATTAGTTCTCTAGAATTTAATTCATTTTCCCCAAAAAACCTCTCCATGTGGATCCTCTCTGGTTTTCACATGTATGGTTTAAAGATGAGGAAAAACATACCTGAAAGAAATGTTAATGAAAAACATAGAGAGAGACCTACCAAGAAAAATACAAGATCTTATAACCTCCCCACCATATAATAGCTCATCCCTGATCTAATCAAAGAATAACTATAAGGATTCAGAGAAAACGTTTGTCTATTAGGTTCACATATTAGACTCACTATCCTAGGTATCCTCTTAAACTCATCAATTATGTCACTACACTCGAACCAATGATGAAATCCCACTTCAAAGATATTTCTCACTATGATCTACAACCCGTATCAGATGTTCCTCAAAGTAAATATCCATAAAAATCTTGGTGTATGATACATATATCACATGAGAAGGGTATTTATGAAATATCTATGGATTTGACACATGAAACACTTTGTGCATGGAAATGTAGAATTGTGGATGAGATAAATGGTACTCCACTGGACTTACCCTTTCTACTATCTCAAACAACCCCACAAACTTGGGTGTTAGCTTTCCCTTCTTCATGATACAGTGTTTCCCCAATCAAGGAGACACCTAAAGGAACACATAAATTCCAACCTCAAATTACATAGGTTGTATTCAATATTTCACATACAATTGTTTCCAGCTTTGTGTAGTCACCAACTGATGTATGGTTAACTATACCTACTCAGATATATCCTACACAATAACAGGCCCCAAAAGTACTGACTCACCTACCTCCATCCAACAAAGAGAAAAACGGAACATCCTTCCATATAAATTCTCAAAATGTGTCATTTAGATCGATTCTTGGAAGCTATTATTATATTCAAACTCCATGGGTGCCTTATGTTTCTCCCTTGAACCACCAAAATCCAAAACATAGGCTCATAACATATCCTCTAGAAAGTTTATAGTCCACTCATATTTAACATCATTCTATGAATGATAGGCTATTATAAAAATAACCCATGATCCCAGAGCCATTTGAATACCATGTTTGAAAAATGACGTGAAATATGGATCTCTATCTGAAATGATACTCCTTAGAATACCATGCAACTAAACCACCTCATGCATGTAAAAATTGCTTAGATAATCAACTGTGAAGGTTTCCCTAATAGGAAATAAGTTATCTACCTTAGCTATTAGATCTAAAAAAACCCATACAACATAATTCATATAGGTTTTCAGGGTAATCCTATCATGAAATCCATTTTGACATCATCCCATTTACACATAGGAATGGGAAAAGGCTGCAAAATCCTAGATGGACTTTGATACTCGGCTTTCACCTACTGACAATTAAAACATCTAGCAATGAATATTTCCACATCCTTCTCCATTCTTGACCACTAGTACTATCTATAGAGATCATGATACATCATTGTTAAAACAGGATATACCACCCATCTAGAAGAATGAAACTTCTTCATCATCTCCTCGTGTTAGACTGTATAAACCCATAGTGATCTACATAAAAAAAATAATTTCCATATCCAAGAGACAATTCTAATGGTGTCTCACCACCATATAAATTTCCTCTCAAAACAGATCCCCTTGAATAAGACAACATATCGGTCTTAATCCATTCTAAAAGTATAGTTATAACAGATGTCGAAGATTGCGCTACTCAACCTTTAGACTCTTGAACATCTAGATTCACTTTTGCAAAGTGGGACATTATCTACCACTCATCACAATATTATTTTACCACCTCTATCTGTGTATTTTATCTCAAAGTGTTAGGAATGACATTTACCTTTCCTAGTGTATAAGAAAATTCAAAGTCGAAATACTTCACATACTTGTCCCACATCCTCTGATGAAGATTCAGGTCCTTCTGAGAAATGGTGTACTTGAGGCTCTTTTGATCGGTTTATACTGAAAACCTATCACCCATGAGGTAGTGTCTCTAAGATATCAGGGAATATACCATTGTTTCTAACTCCAAATCATGAGTAGGATAATTACACTCATGTGTTCTCAGTTGTTTAGAGCCATAAGAAACCACTCGATCCACCTGTATTAAAACTTCTCCAATTCCAAATATAAATGTGTTGCAGTACATGGTATATACTTTACCTAGTACAAGTAAAGTAAGGATAGGGGTTGAGGTCAACACTACTTTTAGCTCCTGAAAATATTTCTTGCATGCATCATTCTAAACAAACTTTACCCCATTCTTGGTCATCCAATATATAGGTGTTACCAAATGGGAGAATCCAGGATCAAGTGATGATAATAACATGTTCAACCCAAAAATATAAGAATCTTGAAGATATTATTGGGTTATTCCGAATCTACCACTACTACCACTTTCTCTAGGACCACTGACACTCCCTCTTTAGAGATGACATGGACTAGGAAGTGAACATTATCAATATAGAAAATCCATTTGGTTAGGTTGAGGAAAATATGATTCTCTCTAAATGTACTCAAGATGATGTCAAGTTGTTTTGAATGATTGTATACTGACTAGGAGTACACTAAGATATCATAAAAACTCCACCACAAAGCTGTCCAAAAAAGGATTAAAGATATTATTTTTCATGGCCATGAATACCTCTAATTTGTTAGTCAACCCAAACGGCATGACTAAAAATTCATGAAAGCCGTATCTTCTCCTAAAAGTAGTTTGAGGTATATCTGTTGGTATCAACCATATATGGTGGTAACCGGATCTCAAATAAATCATAGAGAATATCTTATAACTTATCAACTAATTAAAAATATCATCAATTCATGGAAGAGGATACCAGTTATTGATCGTCTTTTGGTTTAACCTCTGATAGTCCAAAAATAAGCGCAAATTACCATCATACTTCTTGGAAAAGATAAATGGATAACCCCAAAGAGACATACTATGTCGTATGAAGACTTTAGATTCTATATCTTCTAACTGAAATATAAACTCTTGAAGCTCTAATTGTGTCATCCTATAAGGTGGATTATAAACTGAATCTTCTCCTAGCACCAAATCGATAGTGAACTCGATCTCTCACTCAGGTGGTAAGTCATAGAACTCACCAGGGAAAACATCCTGGAAACAGTCTACCACTAGAGTAAAATAATCATATTGTATTACACTATCATCTTGAGAAAGATCAACAACTTAATTTTTATACAATCTAATTTTCCCTGAATTGGTCCTACATAAATAACCTGATGATACCACTCACCTTGGTGAAAAATAAATGATTCTTTATAGAGATATAAAGTTAAATTTACTCTTGTAATAGTTGATATGAACCATGTACAGATCTAACCAATCTATATCAAGAATCAAGTTGAAGCCTGTCATTTCCAGCACAAATGTTTCTAAAAAGAAACGGTCACCATCAATCTCTAGGGAGCACACCATCCAACATTTTGTATTCTCTATCCATACTCCCAATAGAGTGTCGATGGTCAAAGTACCATCAATTATTGCCACATCCAATCCTAAAACAATTGAAAAATAGTAAATTGAAAATAATTTTATGTTTCTATATCAAAAAACACAACCTATGGTAGATGATAATAGAATCATACCTCTAATGGTAGATGGTACTACGTCCATGATATCTGGAGTAGTCTACATAACATGCATCTAGATTTTCCCTTAGCCTTGGTCTCTAGTTTGACTACCTTGAGTTGTTTCCCCTAACCGGTACTACTGCTTATGCACTAGGGTACCACATCCCCTGCCTCAGCCTTAATGGCCAGTGGAACTCCAGCTACTAGCCTAATTAGGGGTAGTTGATCCCCTTCCAGACTCAGGTTCCTATCATGATCCCCTCCCACTAGTCTTTTATATAAAATTCACACACAATGTTTGAAGATGACCCAATCTTCCATAGATACGAAACTTGATTGTGGGGTAATCACACTAGAGGAACTTTTATATAAACTTTCCACACTGATATAACTATAATTAAACACATTCCTAATATGGTTTTACACTTTTATGGCTACTCTCCCCACTAATGACTTGGTGTAAATGATCATAGTGGTACTTTTTTCACTCGAATAAGAGCTCCTAGTTCACCCTACTAAAACATCCAGGCTGCTACTCAAGATCAATCTCAAATTCCCTTCTTTGATGTGTTCTTCATTCATCACATCCTCAAGGTTGTTCAAATGAAAAATATTTACCTACATCCTTATATCATATTGAAGACTGTCTTGAGAACATATCACCCTATATATCTCATTAGATTCCAAATATGGTGAAAATCATTGTAGGTTGGTGAAATGCCCAGCATTTTCCAGCAATGACATTCCCTCATATATCAGATGCATGAACTCATGATCTTTTTCATCCCTAAATATATTTGGATAAAATTAACGAGGAACATAAAATCAAATCCTTTACAAGATATCTCATCCTACTTCCCATCTTTCTTCAAAATATCTCACCAATGCTTGGTAGACCCATGAAGCATATATACTGCGAGATTCACCCTCCTATCTATGGTTGTCTTGAGATGCTTGAAGATTGTCTAGACTAACTCTTTCTAGAACTTGGCTTCTGGGGGGTCCACCTACTTCCTTAAATATTGGATGTTCTACAATTGAAACTCTCTTGTAATCCCATACATCAAAGGAACGTTAAATGCTGTCTCCCTTTCCATGGATTTCATGACCCTTAGGAATATATTGTAAAGATAGACATATAGTTGATCCTTATGATCTATAGGATCCTGTGGTTCATCTATGGTAGTATATTTCGAATTTTTACTCTCCAGACTCTCAAATCGAAGACAGTGATAAGTTATTTTCTCTAAAAGACAAATGAACAACTTAGAGAACTAAGTAGAAACAAGATCAACCTCAATAGGTGACTAAAACAGAGAACCATTAAATCCAAGACTCTCTAAACAAGTCTTACAAGTATTTAATCCTGAAACATCAATTAATTTCATTTATTTGGTGAATAATATATCTCATATCATAGTTCAACAGGCAATTATATATCACATGAAAAAAAAATATGCACCTATCATGGATAATACATCTAAAAATATTCCTATATGCCTTTTATTATGTATGTATCCTTGGATCACACCGTATTAGTCCATGAGTACAAATATCAATAAATAGTAACATCATAAAATAATAACCTCACACAACATGTGAATCACACAATGTGAAGTTACATAAACTATAATAATCAAATAGTACAAAAAACAATCTCATCATCGAGAACTCAAACTTTCCCCATACATGGGTTAGTTACTCCCACGTAGAAGCTCATTACAAAGTCCCAACACATCCTAGTCTCCTTTCAAAAATTTTAAATATTAAATCATAATAAAAAGAAACCTGATCATTTGATACCACTTTGAAACATCCCCCGATCTGGAACTCTCTCACGTGGACAAAAACGGTTGGTTATGAGACATCAAGCATGCCTCCCCATATGTCAGGGCTACTGACTAGCATTGGTGGTGTGAAATATATAGTAGTGATATTATACCCCTTTGGAATGATGTATCACATCATTAGAAATGAACCATATAAATGTAATAAATCAAAGTATATACATAGAAGAAAACAACAATAAGATTCAACTGAATAATCTAGTAAATAATAAACAAATAATGTAATGATGTGCAGGAATGTAAGTAAATTTTATAATTGAAATAATACGAGTAAAAGTCGAGAAGACTCAAAAGTCCAAAGTTCTGAACCCCACGTCGGTCCTTCCTCCAAACTCCAACCCATCCAACAAGAAAAAAACAACAGTAAGTTCTATTTTCTTTTCCAAACCTGAATCCAGGTAATCTGCTCGGGTACCAAATGTTGTCCTGAATAGGGTGTGAGTATAACTCGGTAGGTCAAAAACACCATGTTTAAACTAAATAGTATGATAATATGTGTGTGCAATAAATCAAGAAAAAAGTGTATTAATTAGGTCAACAATTAATAAAATGAAAAAACTGTAACACCCTAGGATTTTATGAGATAGATTCGTTTAATTTCTTTGATGAATTATGTTTTACACTACACAAATATTATCTTGCGCTATACGCAACACCGTATTATCTTGCAGTATATAAAACACTATTCTTCTCTTGTGTTGCACACAATTTAAAATTCCTATGATAGAATCCATTTCACGCAACACTGAGTATAGATTTTGTTAAATGTATAAATGAACTATGTTTGGATTATGTTATATGAAACATAAAAGGAATATTTCACTACATGCAATACTAACATGGCTTGCGTTACACACAAGAGCGACCTTCCTTGATAGCTTGCATTGTACGTAATACTGAGTTCCACTAAACAATGATATATTATTAAAATACTATATAACTAGCCCCTATGAATAGTATTAACCATAGTTCAGAAGTTTATATAACATTATTATTCATCTTACACATTTTCTAGAACATGATATGAGAACAAAATCAATTTTTCGGATAAAAGATGTATTTTTCAAAAAATGCAATTTTACGACCTTTTGATGGCGCACTGATTTTAAAACTAGTTTTTGACACTTTTAAAAGTTAAATTTTACAAAATAAACTTATTATTTGGAAGTG
Source organism: Viscum album (assembly GCA_963277665.1). Taxonomy (NCBI): domain Eukaryota; kingdom Viridiplantae; phylum Streptophyta; class Magnoliopsida; order Santalales; family Viscaceae; genus Viscum; species Viscum album. The sequence continues at coordinate 1,170,239,552 of OY728160.1, forward strand.
TTACATAAAAATTTACTTTTGTTGAATTTTTGATATTTTTCTGGAAAAAATTCAAATTTTAATGAATAGTGAAAATACTGCATTTTAATTCAAAACTAAATTTTCATCTAATTTATTTATATAGTTAGATTATATTTTTAATTGGTTTTAAATATTAATTGTATTATTTTTTATCATTTAATCCAATTTTTTGTAATTGGAAGTAATTTCACTTTTAAATTAGACATAAACATTTGTCAATCTTTTGATAATTATTATTTCTTAAAAACCCGCTTTTTGGTTTTAACAATGGGACTTAATTTTAAATTAATTACTATACCTAATGCTTTTTTAGTTTCGAAAAATAGATTCCATATTTTTAATTTAAAGGTTCAAATTTTGGAAATAGGTACCTCTTATTTTTTGGACATTATGAATAGTAACTTCATTAAATATTTTATTTACCATGGCTAAAGGGTAAATCTGGTAAATGAGGGTATAAAATAATATTATAATAATATTAAAATACCCTAACACATGTCCTAATCATATTATATGATATTTTTTCGACCATTTTCATCCTTTAGTTGATTTTGGGACCCCATGGATTCACTTGGATGTGAAAATGACATTTTATAAGAATTAATTTAAAGTAAAGATAATTATAACCTAAACAAATATCTTTTACTAAATAGATTTTAATATAAGGTTATATCATAGATATATATGACTATAAATAGTAATTAGAAATATAAAAATATTTCCTACATCAAGGTATTTTATTTCTAATTTTTATACATTAGATAAATATATTTATTTATGACACAATTATGATGAAGTGATTACTAGTTAATGAAATATTAAAATAAATGAATTTATAAATATTAAAATAAATTTAATTTAAACATTTTGATTCCATCAAATTATTTTATGGACGGCATTTACATATTAGGGATTATTTAATGCCTTTGGTTTGAATTAATAATGTTTGTTATGAATTTTTAAAAAAGTGAAGTATGAATAGTATCCAAAATTGACATAATTCATAACATAAGACATAAAATAGTTTATTAAATGATATTAAATTACTAAAATCTAAGATTAGATAAAATGGTTAATATAAGCCCTAATATTTTATAAATAACTTTTTTTTGTGTCGTTTGACATGATATGATAATTACATTAACCCACAATGTGTAAATAACATAATATCATAGTAAGATTAAAAAGGGTAAAATAAGGGTTAAACCAAAAAGATGGAGATAAAATATATATTCAAAACTTATATTAAAATTATTGTATTATATTTATTAGAATAAAAATTATATTGTATTATAATTAATAATTTTTGACCATTTTTAATTGAAATTAAATTTATAATAAAATAATATTTTGAGAGTTTTCTAAAGTGCCCCTCTCCTCTCTTATAAAAGGGCACCCCATACCTCTCATCTTCACCCCATTTTTACTATTAAAACTTGGACAAACCCTACTCATTTTTTTGTTGAACTTCCCTAGTAACATTCTTGAGGTTATTTTATTCTCAAAAGACCAACTCTAGTGCCTTAAGTGGAAACTAAAAGGAGGCTCGTCGAGGAAGATGTAATCTCTTCTACCGATTATTTCAAATTTATTTATTCTTATACATCATATTCTTTATTTATTTCATTATAAAGTAGTAACATAAGTATCACTCATATACTTATATGTTATTATAAATATTAAACAACCTTATTTCACCTTATATCCATCCTAAGAAAAATGAAATCACAGTTCGTGCGTATGTACCGCTTACTGTCTCTACGTCGTGGTTTAATCTGTTTTTCACCACCACCTTACTTGTATGGGTATAATGGAGTAAATAAGAACCATATATGATTAATATAACATGATAATAATTCTGAGATACTATACACCATCCACTTTAATATCATTCAACAATTATGGGAATGATATTGTCGCTTGTGCGTATGTACGGCTTACCGTCTCAATGGTGTGATGTGATTCATTCTACATAATCATAATTAAACAATGATTATCTAATGAATTGAATAAAAAAATATGATATATATTCTACTAATACCATGTTGTAAATGATATAACTATGATCTAAAAATATTAATAATAACTTATCCGATGAAACATACATAATAACATAAAGTAGTTAATACCTGAATAATGACTAATAATGAAATTTTACTAACAAAAGGATGAAAATATGATCATAAATGTTATTATAAAAATGATTACGATTCAGGAATAAATCATTAACATTATTTAAATCATTATACAGGAGGTTCAGATACATATGAATCATATCAGACCTAATCTAGGGGATAATTTTTCAATCTCATTTTTATCCAAGATTGTTTATACGTAGGTATTTACTGGGGGTATATTAATCATCCATGTTTTCTAAAAATGTTTTCATAAAATGTTTTCTATTCTTATATATATTTTCAAGTAAATTTTACCCATTTTGAACTTTTACTACATGGTATGGAAGAAATCTTTCTTTTCTTTACCAAACAAAGTACTTTTTGACTTTTCTGGTAAAAGTACGAGGAAAATGTTTTATAACTTATAGAGAATGAATAGATTTTTATAGTTTTAGGAAGCCTTATTTCTATGAATCTTAATCTACAAGATTTCAAGATTAAATTAAACTAATTTTTTTTTTAAATTGCATTACATTTTGAGAAAATAAAACATTTTAAAGAATAAATGATATTTTCCCCAGGAACTAATATCTAGTGTTTTATCAAAATTATTTTCCATCTAATATGACATAGGGTTGTGTTTTTATCCCTATTATTACTTTAATTTTATTAAGTTTAGGATGAAATTATTTTTATGAAGTCCGTTTATCTTATATTGATTATGTTATGATGAAATGATGTTTAAGAATCCCATTTTATTTCATGGGTTATATGATGAATTATTTATGTTTTTTGTGGCATATGTAAGAATGATTTCATTATAAGATGGGTGGGACCTATATATCCTTCCAATTCATTGGATAAATATTTATATCTCATGATATATACATGACTAGAACAGTAAGTAAATTTGGTTCAGTAATAGATGGCCGGAACGACAACTAAATCTGGTTCAGTAATATATGGATGGAACAACAAGTAACCCTGGATCAGTAATGGACTCTGTCTACTATGATAGTCTTGGAAGCAATGCCTTTCTTACTATGGAAATAATATTATGTGTTTATTAGTTTTCTACAATTACATGTTTTATTCCAATTCTATTTTATCATGCTTAATGTTATTTTATGATATATTCCTTACGTAATACCAAGAATTATGTCATTACTCAATATTTTGATGTTTAAACTTAATATTCATGTTTCTTTACGTTCAAATTTTTATGTTTTGTTTTATGTTCTCCATGTTTACCCTCATTGAGCATTTGATCTCACACTTTCTATGTTTTTTTCCCAGGATATAAAGAAAGTTTTTAGATAGGAAAAAAGGGGAACATCTTTATAGGATATGTTGAAGATCTTTCACCATGATTAGAAGGTTTTGTTTCGAGTTTCCAAATACAATACACTAATATGATCTTCAGGAGCCTATTTGTGTCATGCATTAAGTATTCCAAAAAGGAAATGTAATTTACATGTATATAAGTCTAGGGTCTCTACATTTGGTATCAGAGCAAAGGTTTAGTCATCATTTGGAAACTAGGATACGAAAAATTTAGTGAGATCCCTAGAGATATTTCTAATGATATGTCTAGAGATGTCCTAAGGATAAGTAATGTATAGGTCAAAAAACTAGTTTTTTTGTGATATTTGTCACTAACTAAGGGTTAGACCAAAGATACAATATATTGAAATATTATAAGTAATTAACCTTACTTATGTGTTTCTAATCTCAAATATGTATTTCTCACATTTTTCTTTCTGATCGTAGTCAATAGCCAAAACTACATAGAACATAGATAACCAGTGAATGTGTCAAATTTGGAAATTATGGGAATTATGAAGATCGATTTCTTAAGTGGTAATATCATGAAGATAATCATGAATATAGTACGAGTATTGGTCATACTACTGAGGATAAAGAAATTTTAAATGGAATCTTAAAGGTATGTGATTTTCTTCTAGTATTGTTTACATTAAACCTATGAATCTTAAGGTTGAGAATCCATAAGACATGATTCATATTTTAGGAAACACGAAGATGTTGGATCTTGAGTAACGGTTTAAGAATAAATTTGGATGAATGAGGTGTATTTGTTTTAGAATTCAAATATTATGTCATATAAATCATGAAATATATAAGTGTATTCAGTATAAGTTTTTCATTAAGGATTGTAAAGGATATGTTGAATAGTTATAAGGACCCAAAAAGTGATTTAAGGGTAAGATGATATACTTGGAGAACACATGATTAAGGGAAATATAACCCTTAATATGTCTCATATGTTAAGATAATAATGTTTGTATATGGATATGTTGGATTTGAATAAAAAAATGGATGATGATAGTTTCTTGGGAACTAACTATAGATTCATTAATAAGAGGGTTATGATATCATGGATGAAATATAAAACTTTTTGGGACTTAATGAATATATCCAATAAGTTTTGGAATAAGGAAACATGCATGTTTTCAATAAGGATATATGGTAATTTACATTATTACCATGACTCAAGAGAATTCATGATGATGTAATTCAAATGTTTGGTATGTGACCAGCAAGATGTATCTTATGGTGGATAAATGATGGTATTCACAATCTTTTTATATGAACTTTCTTTTATTTTATTTTTATTTTTGTACTCTGAGATTGTATAGAAGTATTTTGGATAAGAATAATGGTTGGAATGGATTAAGTTGGTCATAATATAGTTATTTTTAAGGCTAAGACTTTTCTAAAATATTATTTCTGGAATGTTATAATAGTATAATTTTAGAAAAAGGATAACCCGCAGGATGGGCGAAAACCCGTCGTGTTGGACAAGGATGTGGGAATCGAACCCACAACCAAAGTGCAATAGTCTTTTATCCCCTACCACTAGCCTACACAAAGTCCTTGGTTAGTATAAATTAGTTTTATTTTATTGAAGCAGTATGATAGATGAAGTACAAGTCTATTTTTTGAACCATATACAATTAATCTCACCATAGATGGACTTATGTATATTTTATTACTTGTGATAAGATTTTTTGAGACAGATTGAATGACATATCATTCTATCTCTTTATTTTATAAAACTTCACAATTGAAAAATTCAACTTCATTTATTTAAATAAGAGATGAAGTGGAAATTGTTTATGGAATGACCAAAGGTGAGATTGTACTAAAATAAAGTAAGTATTTCTACTCCTGCAAAAAATCATCAAATTTAGGAAAAGGATCTTGAAACCAAAAATGTTATCCTGATACCTTCTTATCTGATGAATCAAATGGTCCCTTAAATCATTGTAGATTTATGGATTTCTGGTATTTAACTTTCTTTAAACCTTATTCTCTATCACTATCCATAATAACTTGATGGTTAAATTTCTCTTCCATATCCATGTTTTCACTTACCACCTATGTTCTCCTATGTGGAATCCTAGTGATGAGTTTCTTTGGGTAACCATTTTGTTTCTAACATTCCTTTTTAAAATGTGGATTTAGTATCCCATTTTATGATGTGGGTTTCCATGAAAGAAACTTTCAAGTAGAAAACCATTTATTATATAGAAGAATTTCGAGGAAAAAATTAATTTTAAGGGGGGGTAGAATGTAACACCCAGAGATTTTATGTGATATATTCTTTTAATGACTTTTATGACTTATGTTGTATGCTACACCAATATTATCTTGTGCTATACACAACACAATATTAGCTTATAGTGTACAAAACACTATTCCTAGCTTGTGTTGCACACAATTTCAAGTTCCTTTAATAGAATTAATTTCATGCAACATTGATTATAGATTTGGTTAGATATATAAATGAACTATTTTTGGATTATATTATACCCAACACCAAAGGAATCTTTCACTACACACAACACTGACTTGGCTAGCGTTACATGCAGGAGAGGCCTTCCTCGATAGCGTGCATTGTACGCAATACCAAGTTTCACTAAATAATGATACATTATTAAAATATTATATAAGTAGATTTTATGAATAGTATTAACAGAATTTTGAATTTTATTTAACATTAGAATTTATCTTATACATTATATAGAACATTATATGAGAACAAAATCAATTTTTTGGATTAAATAAGTATTTTTTTAAATGCGTTTTTACCTCCTTTTGATGGCGCACCCATTTTAAAAATAGTTTTTGAAACTTTTATAAGTTAAATTTGAAAAAATAAACTTATTATTTAGAATAGATACATTGAAAATTACTTTTTTTGAATTTTTGACATTTTTCTAATAAAATTCAAATTTTAATGAATAGTGAAAAGTATTGCATTTTAATTCAAACTACCTTTTTATCGTGTCACGACCCGTCCTCGGGGCCTATGCCGTGACTACCCAAGCCCGCCTTCCATAGGCCAGGGGCTGGCGACTAGCACCAAGATGTAATTTCTGATATAAAGGGAAGGCATTGCCTCTGTAAAGTAAACAAACACCACAGAGCAAGCAAGCAGTAGAAGTAAACAATAAGTAAAAACTTAGTACAACAGTAAGTGCGGAAAAGTAAGTGGGCCAGTATACAAACCCAAACTGAAAGTAAAGTACAACTGGAAAGGGAAAACATCAACTGTAAAGTAGAGTCGCAGCGTCGAGCCGTCCACTGGAATTCCCACATGAAAGGTGGGTACAGATAGCCTCCACTGCTCCTCGGGTCCAGCCGACCGCTCTGAGTACGTCACGCCCAGTGGTCCACCTCCAGGTATCGTCCTGCTCCACAAGCCTCAACCACGATCAGCGTTGTCTGTCATCTGCAACCAACACAACGTAGTGCGGGCATAGCCCGTGCAGGGGTGAGTATAAGCTACTCAGTAAGGACCACGAGACCCCCAAAAGTCTCCCAGAATCCACAAAGGATAAACCAAAAAGGAAAGATACAAACACGATGTAACATCCGACACTGCTTAGGTATATGATCGTACATATACCTAAGTTGTCAATTCCAGTACGCTCCAACCTCCGATCCCAAGTACAACCCATTTCACACGGGAAAACACAACCCAATCCACACAGGAAAGCAAAACGTAATCCACACAGGATAGCAGAACACAATCCACAAAGGAAAGCAAAACAGGATTCAGCTCATATAGGTATACTTCTTCGTAAGATGATAGAGATGATCAGATATTGCCACTGATTCATCTAAGCCATCATACCCACAAAGGATCAATAGGTAATAACCCCCGCAATGACCCACAAAGGATCTGACCCACAAAGGATCGATAGGTAACTAACCCCCGTAATGACCCACAAAGGATCGATAGGTAACTAACCCCCACAATGACCCACAAAGGATCTCACCCACAAAGGATCTATAGGTAACTAACCCCCGCAATGACCCACACAGGATCGGACCCGCACAGGATCTGTAGGCGCTGGCCCACACAGGACCGTTGAGCGCTGGCCCACACAGGACCGTTGAGCGCTGACCCACATAGGATCGGAGCCACACAGGATCGGTAGCACTGATCCACATAGGACCGCTGAGTGCTGTAGTCGTCGTCGTCGAATCCACTGAGGATCTCTGCACAGTCGTCGTCGTCATCGCAGATGCAGCCAGCTCTAGGCTTCCCGCACATAGCAAGCTTGTTCGGGAGGGTCCGCTCCATGAGCTGAGAGGCTGATACATCAACTGACACATAGTCCATATTTGATGTATCCAAAAGTTCTGTATCGTCAATAGGAACTCAAAGTCGCAGACGGCGCGTCGATCGGACGCCCGGTCTGAGAGTTATTGGCTTTTTTGTCCCAGGGGCCCAGTTGGTTTTTAAGTTAAAACCAACCCGACCGTACTCCACCTGCGTCCAAACCTCGGGCGGATTAATCCAAAAGATCCATCTCACATAGAGGAATTACACAAAGTTGACGGCACGTCAATCAGATATCAGGAGCTCATGTTATGAGCGTTTCCGCTCCGAGGGCCCGGTTCGTTTCGTGTACGAACTAACCCGGCCGAACCCAAAGTATTCTGAAACCTTGAGTGCGATATACCGAAACGGCCGTCTCGATCCAAGGATCGCATCAAAACTGACGGTGCATCAATCAGAGGCCCGTAGCACATGTTATGGGCGACCGACCGTAAAAGATTCGGTATTAAGGGGTTCGAGCCCGGTCTGACCCAACCTGATACCCCCAGGGTCAACCCGAACCGGGTCTGGGTCCGTCCCGGCCGGCGCAGCCCGGCTCGGCCTGGGCGCAGCGCGCTGGGTGCGCTGGCAAGGTTCTCGGCCTAACGGCCGAGCCGTTGAGGGGGGGGGGGGGCGCCTGCCCCCCTGTCTTTGTAACCGCGGCCCCCCATTATCGTGGCCGCTTGAGCTGGACGCCGGGGGTTTGTAACCCCCGGCTTCCCCATGACCGGCCGGCCCACTCTAGCCAGCCGGCTTCTGCCGCCACGGACCAGTGATGGCCGGTCCCCCCTTGCTCCGACGCCGGCGGCCCGGAACTGGCCGTCGGTCTCCCTGCTCCTCCGCGGCCCGGAACCGGCCGCGACCTTGGTTCGTCCGGCGCGGCGCGACGGCGCTGCACCCCTCCGCCGTGGCCCCGCTCTGGCCGCAGTGTCTTCGGGTTTCTCCGAAGCGGCACGACGTTGTCGCGAACCTGTTTGATTTCACGGCGTGGCGCACCGTCACCACGCATTCCTTACCGCATGATCCCACGCGGTGCGATGACACTGCGCCATTCCCATTCCAATCCACATTATAAACAGCAACATAGATAAGGGAGGAGGGTCAGTCGTGTTTGTGCGGTCCGAACCCCTCTCGTTAATCGATAGCAAATGGTCATAATTAACGAAGAACATCAAGGTAGTAATCACGAATAAAGAAATGCATAAACCCCTACCTTGTCGAACAAGTTGAGCGAGGATTTGTCGCGGAGATAACCATCGTAGGAAGAGGCGTCGTGAAAGGAGAATCATCACAGAAGAAGGCATCGTTGGCATCGTGGTACAAGGCGTCGCGTAGGCGATCTCCGAGGATTTGGCATTCTTCGTCGAAGATCGGTGCGTTCTTCGCGTTCTTCGTGTTCTTTGTGTTCTTCGACGAAGAAGATGAAGATCTCCAAGACTCCCTTAGCTTTTCTCCCAAAGCTTCCAGGAAAAAATCATCCAACCCAAAATAAAATAAGTCCCTTACTTATTTTATTAACACAACTTGAGTTTGAAATTTAAAAGTTTTAATTAAACCACATAATTAATTAACATAACTTAAACTTTTGAAATTCAAACATTCACATTAAACTCACTTAATTAAATAACTTAATTTATCAAATTAATGGTGAGGTGAGGGAGTTAGAGAATATGAAGTGGTGGGGTTCGTGTGGTCCCCACCACCCTCATAACCTCCCATGGGAAGTTGGGTGGTTTCCCCCAACTTCCACCCAAAGGTTTTAACCACTTAGAAAAAAAATTGTAGTTAAATTTTTATTTTAACTTCCACAATTTTTATCAACTTCTCTCGTGAAAACGCAACTCCGAAAGAGGTGTTCCTACGCAAATACCGGCACTGCGATTCCATCGGTGCCCTCAGAATTCGATTCTGAGCACCGGTTCAAGAGTTATAAATTCCCACTCGTTCGTTCACTGAATGTACCCAAGCTAAACTTCAGATAGGAATTCCGGGCACACCGGGCCTCAGAATCAAGTGCTGTCAGAAACTGTGTTCTTGTAAAATCCCAAAGAAAATTAAGAAAAAATTTTCCTTGAATTTTACGGGTCTTTACATTAGTCCCACCTCAGGGCATTACATCCCCGTAAAGATACATCATAAGCTAGGGAAACAAATGCGGGTACTGAGCACGTATATGAGCCTCCCGCTCCCAAGTGCTCTCCTGGAGATTCCCGTACTGCCATCTGATGCGCGTAAGAGGAATCGACCGTCCACGTAGGACCCACTCCTGCCGATCCTCGATCTCCACTGGGACCTCCGTAAAAGTCGCCCCATCATCAATTTCTAGCTCCCAATGTTCAATGATATATGACCGGTCATTCACGTATCTACTCAGCTAAGATACGTGGAAGACGTCGTGCACCCAGTGCAACTGAGGTAGTAGAGCTAGGCGATAAGCTACCTCTCCAATCTTGCTAAGGACCTGGAATGGTCCGATGAAGCATGGAGACAACTTTCCGCCTCGGCCAAATCTCTGTAATCCACGTCGAGGTGAGACACGCAAGAAGACGTGGTCGCCATCCTTGAACTGCAGTGGCGTCCGCCTCCTATCAGTTTAAGACTTCTGCCGGGTCTGAGCTGTCCTCATCCACTCCTGGTTGATCTAGACCTTCTATGTCGTGGCCTGGACCATCTCCGGTCCCACAAGTGCTGACTCCCCAGGGTCTATCCAGCACAAAGGAGATCTGCATGGTCGGCCGTACAACGCCTCGTATGGTGCCATCCTGATGGTAGAGTGGTAGCTGTTGTTGTACGCAAACTCCTCCAAGGGTAGGTTGTCCTCCCAGCTGCGACCAAGGTCGAGGAAACATGCGAGGAGAATGTCCTCGAGAGTCTATATGGTCCTCTCAGTCTGACCATCCGTCTGAGGGTGGAAGGCAGTGCTTAGACGTAGCTGCGTCCCGAACGCCTCCTGCAACCCCTTCCAAAGCCGGGAAGTAAAGCGAGAATCTCGATCGAAGATGATAGATGATGGCACACTGTGAAGCCGTACAATCTCCTAAACGTAGAGATGTCCCAAGCTCTCCACTGAGCCCTGCTCTCTAATGGGTAAGAAGTGAGCTGACTTGGTGAGTCAGTCGACAATCACCCAAATGGAGTCGTGGCCTCTGGAAGTGTGTGGATGTCCAGTCACGAAGTCCATAGATATTCCGTCCCACTTCCACTCCGGGACCTCTAAGGGTTGTACCAAGCCTGTTGGTACCTGATGCTCTGCCTTCACCTGCTGGAAGGTGAGGCATTGAGAAACGAACTCTACCACAACCTTCTTCATGCCCGGCCACCAGTGCTATCTTCTGAGATCCTGGTACATCTTCGCCACTCCAGGATGTACTGCCAAGGGAGAAGTGTGAAACTCTCTCATCACCTCCTCCCGTAAAGCAACTGGTACCAAGGTACGTCCTCTGAAAAGGATGTCGTGCTCTGCTCCAAAGGAGAAACCATCAGGTGCATGTCCTGAGGATATCTGTGCATGCCGCGTCTCACAGTCAGCGTCCCCACGTTGTGCCTCTCTGACCTGCTGCAGTAGTGGAGGGGTGACTGTGAGAGTCTGAAGGAAGGACGTTCCATCTATATTCACGAAGGATATCTTCAAAGCGGCTAGCTGCTCTGTCGCCTCCTCATGTAGCTAAATTCCCATCCTCCTGCTGAGAGCATTGGCTACCACGTTCCCCTTTCCAGGAGTATAGATTATCTCAAAGTCATAGTCCAGGAGGAACTCGAGCCATCGCCGCTGTCTCAAGTTTAGGTCCTTCTGAGAGAAGATGTACCTGAGACTCTGATGGTCCGAAAATACTGTAAAGCGCTCGCCCATCCGGTAGTGTCGCCATGTCTTCAGAGCGAAGACAACTACTGCTAACTCCAGGTCATGGGTAGCATAGTTTTTCTCATGCGGCCTCAACTGACATGATCCATAGGCGATCACTACCCGCTCCTGCATTAGGAAACATCTGAGTCTGGTCCCTGATGCATCATAGTAGACTACGTACCCTACTTCCTCCTCCGGCAACCTCAAGATAGGGGCACTGGTCAATCTCTGTCTCAGCTCCTAGAAGCTCTGCTGACATCTTTCTGACTACACAAAGGGTTTCCCCTTCTTTGTCAAAGATGAGAGTGGTTCCACAACTCTGGAGAAGTTTAAAACAAATCTCAGGTAGTATCCAGCTAGTCCCAAGAAACTCTGCACCTCTGTCACGCTCCTGGGTGGCTCCCAAGCTAGCACTGCCTCGATCTTCGCAGGATCCACCGCAACTCCCTGCTCAGAGATGACGTGTCTCAAGAAGTGGACCTCACGTATCTAGAACTGACACTTTGAGAGTTTACCATAAAGCCGGTGCTCTCGGAGTGTGTCTAGTACAACTCGCAAGTGGTAGGCGTGTTCCTCCTCAGTGGTCGAGTAAATCAAAATGTCGTCGATGAAGACCACGAAAAATTGATCGAGGTATGGCTGAAAGATCCTATTCATGAGGGCCATGAACACTACTGGAGCATTGGTTATGCCCAATGGCATAACCAAGAACTCATAGTGTCTATACCGACACCTGAAGGCCGTCTTATGTACGTCCTTGTCCCGAACTCTGAGCTGATGATAGCCAAACCTGAGGTCTATCTTTGAGAACCACCGTGCTCCCTTCAACTGATCGAAGAGGTCATCAATCCCAGGTAGTGGATACTTGTTCCACACTGTCACCTGGTTCAGGCGATGATAGTCGACACAAAGTCGCAAGCTCTCGTACGCCTTCTTGGTGAAAAATATCAGGGAAGCCCAGGGTGAAACACTGGTTCGGATGAATCCCTTTCCCTGAAAGTCCTTCAACTGTACCCGTAGCTCTCGAAGCTCAGCAGGGGCCATCCGATATGCTGGAGTCGATATCGGGGTTGTCCCGGGGTACAGGTCAATATAAAAGTCTACCTCTCTGCGAGGAGGTAGTCCTGGAACATCGTTGGGAAAGACATCCGCATACTGATCCACCACTGCAGGAAAACCAGGACTCCGCACATCAACTTCTCCTAGGATGAGGCTAGCCAACTGATGAGTGATGGGTTGTCCTCTCCTCTCCGAGAGTCCATCCTGTACTGCAAAGGATCCCTTCTCGCCGGTGAAGGTGAACCTGCTCCCGTTGGTGCGTACACATCGCACCTTGCGTTTAATATAGTCGATCTGATCATGAATTGTAGATAACCAATCCATGCCCAAGATGACGTCGTAAGGCCTCGACACCACTACAAGAATATCCCAACCGAAGCTCTCGTCTCCTAGAGTAACCTCGCACTGCTGGCACCGGTGCGTAATCGTTGAGTCTTCTCCCGTAGGAGTCTCTAGCTGTAAGGATCGAGCCAACGGCTCTGCCGGAATCTCCGAGCTCTGAACAAGGGCAGTGGCTATGAAAGAGTGACTCATTCTTGTGTCTATAAGAAATGCATCAAGGGTGGAATAGACACATATAGTACCACGAATCATCTCGGGCGCACAGTGGTCGTAGGCCTCCGCTGCCTGGAGCTGTGCCTATCTCTACCCTCCAGCTCCCTGTGGTCGGGGTGGACCTCCTGGTGGTGGTGGTGGTGGTAGAGCCTCAAAGCATCGCCCACCACCTGCTGCTCGACCATCTCCTCTGCCTTGTCAGGCTGCTCCCTGCGAACCACCACGGTCGACCCTCTGCCTCTGCCTGGGTGGTCCCTCAACCGTCTGCTGCTCCTCGGCACGGGGGGTCGGATAGCCACGAGCCATGTGGCCCTTCCCTCTGCATGAGTAGCACTGCCTGCCTCTCGAAAGACTGGCTCCGCGCTGTGTGCCTCGCACTACTGAGCCAGTGTCCTGAGGTCGTCTGCCTGAGGGCCTAGTTTGCCTGGACCCATGAGTCATCCGTCGACTGCCTGCTGCAGAAGACTCTGCTACGTGCCGCCCTGCGGTGGGTCTCAGCGCTGATGAAGGCTCAGTAAGAAAGCTCTCAATCAAAAGGGCTCGCTCTAGTACTCCGGCCTAGGTCAGAATGCTGAGGGAGATCAGTAATTCCCTGATCTCATGCCTCAATCCCTGCTCAAAGGTCCGGGTCTGGAAGAATGGGTCATGTACCATGTCTGTCGAGTAGCACAAGGGATCAGTAAATCTCGCCGAGTACTGGGCAACCGTCAAGCTGCCTTGCCGCAGCTGTAGAAGCTCCTGCATGCGTACCACATGGAGGGTGGCTGGGACGAACTCCGAGTGGAAGAGTCTCTCAAAGTCCGTCCAGAGAAGAGATGCCTCATCGTGCACCTGGAGCATCAAGCTCCACCATCTGCCTGCTTCCGCGTGCAGTAGGATCGCTGCGAGAATCACCATGAGGTCTGCTGGTGTCCTCACTAACCTGAAAACCCGTACCACTGCCTCCATCCAGTCCTCGGCTGCCTGGGGGTCCGTCTCCCCGTGGAACCTGGGCAGTCGCTGGCGCTGAAACTCGTGCAGTGCACTAAGGCGATGTGCATTGTCAGCGGCTGGGGTTGGTAGTATCGGTGACTCGGAGGGTAGAGGTACCGCCGGTGCCTCTGCTGTCAAACGACCATGCACCGAGGCCTCGTCGCTCAGTGGGCTGTCATCACGCTCAACTCTCGGAACCCTAGCTGGCTGCCATCATGGGGCCATCCTGAAAAGAAACAGGTGCGCCACGGTCAAACAATATACCTGGTGAGCTGACATAAATTAATCACAAAGAAAACTTGAAACACACATGCAATCAATGTTTTCGTTCATTATGTCGGAAATCAGAAGTGATGGTCCTGGTGTACGGATACGTCGGCTGCCGCACCAACACTGGACTCCCTGGACTAATAACCACACCCAATACTCTTAACACTATTTCTTCACATAGAAAAATATCAGAGTCCTGAGTTCTGTGGTAGAACCGAAATCCTCTGATACCAATTTGTCATGACCCGTCCTCGGGGCCCGTTCCGTGACTACCCCAAGCCCCCCTTTCATAGGCCAGGGGCTGGCGACTAGCACCAAGGCATAATTTCTGGTACAAAGGTAAGGCATTGCCTTTTTAAAGTAAACAAACACCACAGATCAAGCAAACAGTAGAAGTAAACACTAAGTAAAAACTGAATACAACAGTAAGTGCGGAAAAGTATGTGGACCAGTATACAAACCCAAACTGAAATTAAAGTACAACTGGAAAGGTAAAATAGTAACTGTAAAGTATAGCTGCAGTGTCGAGCCGTCCACTGGAAGTCCCACCTGAAGGGTGGGTACAGATAGCCTCCACTGCTCCTCGGGTCCAGCCGACTGCTCCGAGTACGTCCCGCCCAGTGGTCCACCTCCAGGTACCGTCCTGCTCCGCAAGCCTCAACCACGATCAGTGTTGTCCGTTGCCTGCAACCAACACAATGTAGTGTGGGCATAGCCCGTGCAAGGGTGAGTATAAGCAACTCAGTAGGGACCCCGAGACCCCCGAAGGTCTCCCAGAATCCAGAAAGGATAAACCACAAAGGAAAGATACAAACACGAAGTAACATCCAACACTGCTTAGGTATATTCCCATACATATACCTAAGTCATCAATTCCAGTACGCTCCAACCTCCGAGCCCAAGTACAACCCAGTTCACACGGGAAAACACAACCCAATCCACACAGGAAAGAAAAACGTAATCCACACAGGATAGCACAACACAATCCACAAAGGAAAGGAAAACAGGATTCAGCTCACACAGGTCTACTTCTTCATAAGACGATAGAGATGATCAGATATTGCCACTGATTCATCTAAGTCGTCGGACCCACAAAGGATCAATATGTACTAACCCCCGCAATGAACCATAAAGGATCTGACCCACAAATGATCGATAGGTAACTAACCCCTGCAATGACCCACAAAGGATCGATAGATAACAAACCCCCGCAATGACCCACAAAGGATCTGACCCACAAAGGATTGATAGGTAACTAACCCCCGCAATGACCCACAAAGGATCGATAGGTAACTAACCCCCGTAATGACCCACACAGGATCGGACCCACACAGGATCTTTAGGAGCTGGCCCACAAAGGACCGCTGAGCGCTGACCCACATAGGATCGGACCCACACAGGATCGGTAGCACTGATCCCCATAGGACCGCTGAGTGTTGTAGTCGTCACCGTCTAATCCACTTAGGATCTCTGCACATTCGTCGTTGTCGTCGCAGATGCAGCCAGCTCTAGGGTTCCCGCACACAACAAGCTCGTTCGGGAGGGTCCGCTCCACGAGCCGAGAGGCTGATACATCAACTGACACATAGTCCATAGTTGATGTATCCAAAATTTACGTATCGTCAACAGGAACTCAAAGTCGCAGACGGCGCGTCAATCGGAAGCTCGGTCTGAGAGTTATTGGCTTTTTCGTCCCAGGGGCCCGGTTGGTTTTGAAGTTAAAAACAACCCAACCGTACTCCACCTACATCCAAACCTTGGGCAGAGTAAGACAAAAGATCCATCTCACTTAGAGGAATCCCACAAAGTGGACGACACGTCAATCGGACATCCGGAGCTCAAGTTATGAGCGTTTCCGCTCCGAGGGCCCGGTTGGTTTCGAGTACGAACCAACTCGGCTGAACCCAAAGTATTCCTAAAACTTGAGTGTGATATACATAAACGACCGTCTCGATCCAAGAATCGCATTGCAACTGACGATGTGTCAATCGGAGGGCCGTAGCACAAGTTATGGGTGACCAACCGGAAGAGATTCGGTATTAAGGGGTTCGGGCCCGGTCTGACCCGGCCCGATACCCCCAGGGTTGGCCCAAACCGGGTCGACCCAAACCGCATCCGGGTCCGGCCCGCTTGGGCACGGCCCGTCTTGGCCAGTGCGGCCCAGCCCGGCCTGGGTGCGCTGGCCAAGTGCTCGGCCAAACGGTCGATCCATTGAGGGGGGGGGGCTGCCCCCCTGTCTTTGTAACCGCGGCCCCCCATTATGGGGGCCGATTGAGCTGGCCACCGGGGGTTTGTAACACCCGGATTCTCCATGACTGGATGGCCCGCTCTAGCCGACCAGCTTCTGCCGCCACGGACCGGCGACGGCCGGTCCCCCCTTGCTCCGACGCCGGCGGCCCGGAACTGGCTGCCGGTCTCCCTGCTCCACCGCGGCCCGGAACCGGTTGCAGCCTTGGTTCGTCCGGCGCGGCGCAACGGCTCCATGCCCCTTCGCCGCGGCCCCTCTCTGGCCGCGATGTCTTCAGGTTTCTACGCCGTGGCATGACGGTGTCGCAACCCTGTTTGATTTCACGGCGTCGCACAACGGCGCCCCGCATTCCTTGCCGCATGATCTCGTGCGGTGCGACGGCACCGCGCCATTCCTGTTTCAATCCACATTATAAACAACAAAATAGATAAGGGAGGAGGGTAGTCCGTGTTTGTGCGGTCTGACCCCCTCTCTTTAATCGATAGAAAATGGTCATAATTCACGAAGAACGTCAAGGTAGTAATCACGAACAAAGAAACGCATAAACCCTTACCTTGTCGAACAAGTTGAGCGAGGATTCGTCGCGGAGATAACCGTCGCGGGAAGAGGCGTCACGAAAGGAGAATCATCACGGAAGAAGGCATCATTGGTATCACGGTACAAGGCGTCACGTAGACAATCTCCGAGGATTTGGCGTTCTTCTTCAGAGATCAGTGCATTCTTCACGTTCTTCGTGTTCTTCGTGTTCTTCGACGAAGAAGATGAAGATCTTCAAGCCTCTTCCTCACAAAGATCTCAAGCAAAAAGCCTCCATCCCAAAATAAAATAAGTCCCTTACTTATTTTATTAACACAACTTGAGTTTGAAATTTAAAAGTTTGAATTAAACCACATAATTAATTAACATAAGTTAAACTTTTGAAATTCAAACATTCACATTAAACTCACTTAATTAAATAACTTATATTATCAAATTAATGATGAGTTGAGGGAGTTAGAGAATGTGAAGGGGTGGGGTTCATGTGGGCCCCACCACCCTCATAACCTCCCATGGGAATTTGGGTGGTTTCCCCCAACTTCCACCCAAAGGTTTTAAACACTTAGAAATAAAAATAAAAATTGTAGTTAAATCTTTATTTTAACTTCCACAATTTTTATCAACTTCTCTCGTGAAAACGCAACTCCGGAAGAGGTGTTCCAAAGCAAATATCGGTGCTGCGATTCCATCGGTGCCCTCAGAATTTGATTCCGAGCACTAGTTCAAGAGTTAGAAATTCCCGCTCGTTCGTTCACTGAACGTACCCGAGCTAAACTTCAGATAGGAATTTCGGGCACATTGGGCCTCAGAATCAAGTGCCGTCAGAAACTGTGTTCTTGTAAAATCCCAAAGAAAATTAAGAAAAAAATTTCCTTGAATTTTACGGGTCTTTACATGTCTAATTTATTTATATAGTTAGATTATATTTTTTTTATTTGTTTTTAAATTGTAATAAGATTAATTTTTTATAATTTTTGTTAATTTTGGTTATTGTAAGTAATTTCACTGTCAAATTGGACATAAACACATGTCAATCTTTTGATAGTTATTACTTCTTTAAAACCTGCTTTTTGGTTTTAACAACTAGAATTAATTTTAAATTAATTATTGCTATTTCTATGTTTCGAATTTGAAAAAATGGATTCTATATTTAGAATCATAAGTTTCAAATTGTGTAAAAAGGTACTTTTATTTTTGTATATTATGAATAGTAGCTTTAGTAAATATTTTATTTACCCTGGTTAAAAGGTAA
Organism: Viscum album; assembly: GCA_963277665.1. NCBI lineage: Eukaryota > Viridiplantae > Streptophyta > Magnoliopsida > Santalales > Viscaceae > Viscum > Viscum album. The sequence continues at coordinate 1,170,258,059 of OY728160.1, forward strand.
ATCTGGTAAATAAGGGTAAAATATAATATTATAATAACATTAAACTACCTTAAAATATGTCCTAATCATATTTAATGTGATATTTCTGACCATGGGAATCCTTGGGTCGATGTTAGGACCCCATGGATTCACAGGGATTTGAAAATGACATTTTATAAGAAATAATTTAATGTAAATATATTTATAACCTAAACATATATCTTTTACTAAATCGATTTTAATATAGGTTTATATAACTGATATATATGACTGTAAATATTCATTAGAAATATAAAAATATTTCCTACATCATGGTATTTTATTTATAATTTTTATACATTATATAAATATATTTATTTACGACACAATTATGATGTAGTGATTACCTCATTAATGAAAGATTCAAATAAATGAATTTATAAATATTAAAATAAATTTAATTTCAAAATTTTGATGTCATATACAATTTTTTCGGATGAAATTGATATATTAGGGATGATTAAATGTATTTGGTTTGAAGGAATCAGGTTGTTATGAATATTTTAAAAAGTCAAGTATGAATAGTATCCAAAATTGACATAATTCATAACTTAAAACATAAAATAGTTTATTAAATGATATTAAATTCCTAAAAATCTAATATTTGGTAAAATGGTTAATATAAGTCAAAATATTTTATAAATAACTTCTTGTGGGTCGTTTAACATGATATTATAATTACATTAACACATAATGTGTAAATTACATGTTATCACGGTAAGATTAGAAAGGGTAAAATAAGGGTTAAACCCAAAAGATAAGGATACAATATATATTCAAAAATTGTCTCAAAATTATTGTATTAAATTTATTCGAACCAAAATCATCTAATATTATAATTAAATAATTTTTCGACCATTTTTAACAGAAATTAAATTTATAATAAATTAATATTTTGAGAGTTTTCTAAAGTGCCCCTCTCCTCTATTATGAAAGGGCACCTCCTCTCTCTCCTCTTCACTTCTTTTTGAGTCTTAAAACACATCCAAACCCTAAAAATTTCTCTTCTCAAATTCCATAGTTAAATTCTAGAGGTTATGGTCTTCTCAAAAGACAAAATCTAGTGCTCTAAGAAGAAATTTAAAGGAGGCACATAGAGGAAGAGGTAATCTCTTCTACCGATTCTTTCAAATTTCTTTCTTCTTATACTTCCTCTTGTTTAGTTATTCCATTATAAAGTAGTAATAACAGTCAATAATTTACTGCTATGTTATTATAAATATGAAACAACTATATTTCACCTTCTATCCATCCTATGAAAAACAAAATTACTGTGTGTACGAACATACAGTTTACTGTCTTCACGCCATGGTGTAATATGTTTTTCACTACCACCATACATGGATGGGTATAATGGTGAAAATAATAACTATATTTGATTAATATAACATGATACTAATTCTGATATACTATACGCCATCCAATTCAATACCATTCAACAAATATGGGAATGATATCGTCGCTTGTTTGTATGTACGTCTTACCGTCTCCACGGTGCGATGTGATTCGTTTTACAAAATCTTCATTAAACCATGATTATATAAAAGAATTGAATAAAAAATTATATATATTATACTCATACCATTCTATAAATTATGTAACTATGACCTAAAAAGTGGAATAAGAATTTATCTAACAAAACATGCATAATAACATAAAACGGTTAATACCCAAATAACGTGTAACAATGAAATGTTACTAACAAACAAATGAAAATATGATAATAAATGTTCTCATAAAAGTGACTATGAATCTGGAATAAATCATTGACATTATTTAAATCATTATACAGGAGGTTCAGATACATATGAATCATATCAGACCAAAAGTAAGGGATAATTTTTCCATCTCATTTTTATCTGAGATTTTTTGTACGTAAGTATTTACTGGGGGTATATTTATCATCCATGTTTTCTAAAAAAGTTTTCATAAAAGGTTTATTATTTTTAGATGTATTTTTATAGTAATTTTTACCCATTTATTACTTTTACTACATGGTATGGAATGAATCTTTCTTTTGTTTACCATATGAGGTTCTTTTTTACTTTTTTGGTAAAAGTATGAGCAAAATGTTTTTTAACTTATATGGAATGAATGGATTTTTATGATTTCATGACACCTAATTTACATTAAGCTTCCTCTACCTGATTTCAAGATTTTTTCAACTAAATTATTTTATTTTAAAATTGCATGTCATTTTGATAAAAGAAAACCTTTTTAAAGAATAAAGGATATTTTCCTCAGGAATTAAGCTCAAGTGTTTTATCAATACTATTTTCCATATAAGATGACATAGGGTTATGTTTTTATCCCTATTATAACTTTAATTTTTTTGATTTTTTGATTTTATAATTTAATTATTTTTATGAAGTCCATTTATCTTATATGGATTATGTTAGGATGAAATGATGTTTAAGAATCCAATTTTATTTCATGGGTTATCCTATTATGAATGATTTATGTTTTTTGTGGAACATGTAAGAATCATTTCACTATGAGATGGGTGGGACCTATATAACCTTATAATGCATTTGGTAAAGATTTATATTGCATGAGATAGACATGATTGGAATGGGAAGTAAATCTGGTTCAGTAATACATAGCTAAAATAGAAATAAATCTGGTTCCAAAATACATGATTGGAACAACAAGTAAATCTAATTTAGTAATGGACTTTATCCATTATGACGGTCTTGGCAGAAATTCCTTACGTACTATTGAAATCATATTATGTTATTATTAGTTTTCCATAATTACATGATTTATTCCAATTATATTCTATCTTGGTTAATGTTCTTTTATGATATATTCCTTATGTACTGCCATGATTTATGTCATTACTCAAGATTTTGATGTTTAAAACTTATATTCATGTTTTTTACATCCAAATGTTTATGTTTTGTTTTATCTTCTCCATGTTTACCCTTACTAAGAATTTGAGATCACCCTTTTTATGTTTTCTTTTCCCCAGGATATAAAGAAAGGTTTTAGGTTGGAAAAAATGGGGAAATATTTATGGGAGATATTGAAGATCTTTTACCATGATTAGAAGATTTTGTTCCGAGTTTCCAAATACACTAAACTAATACAATATTTGGGTGTCTTTTTGAGTCATGTATTAAGTATTCCACAAAAAAAATGTGATTTCCATGTAAATAAGTCATGGGTCTCTATAGTTGGTATGAGAGCGAAGGTTTAGTCAACCTTTGGAAACTAGGATGCGAAAACATTAACGAGATCCCTAGAGATATCTCTAATGATATGTCTAGGGATGTCCTCAGGATAAGTAATGTATAGATTACAAACATAGATTTTTTGTGATAATCATCACAAACCTAGGTTTAAACTGAATATATTATTGATTGAAATATTATAAGTAATTTACCTTATTTATGTGTTTCTAATCTCTGATATTTATTTCTCACACTTTGATTTTTGATCTTAGTCAATAGCCAGAACCATATAGAACATAGTTAACCATTGAATTTTTTAGACGTTTAAATTATGGTAATTATGAAGATCGATGTTTTAATTGGAAAAATCATGAATAGAATCATGAAGATAGTACTATTATTGGTCACACAGCTAAGGATAAAGAAATTATAAATGACATGTGAAAGGTTTGTGATGTTCATCCAATATTGTTTACATTAAACCTATTAATATTGAGGTTGATAAACCTTAATACATGATTCATATTTTATGAAATATGATGATGATGGATCCTGAGTAATTGTTAAAGAATAAACTTGGATGATTGAGGTGTATATGTTTCAGAATTAAAATATTTTGTTAAATGAATCATGATATAAATAAGTGTTTTTAGTATAAATTTTTTATTAATGATTGGAAAGGATATATTGAATAGTCCTTAGGAGAAAAAAAGTGATTTATGGGTAAGGTGATATACTTGGAGAACACATTATTAAGGAAAATATAACCTTTAATATGTCTCTTAAGTTAAGATAATGATGTTTAGATAAAGATATGTTGTATTTGAATAACAAAATTAGATTATTCTGGTTTCTTGGGAACTAAAAATGGATTTGTTGACAAGAGGGTTATGATATCATGGATGAAGTATACAAATTTTTGTTACTTAAGGAATACATCCAATTATTTTTGGAATAAGTAAACATGCATGTTTTCAATAAGTATATATGGTAATTTACGTTATTATCATGACTCAAGAGAAATCATGATGAAGTAATTCAAATTTTTGGTATGTGACCAACAAGATATACCTTATGGGGGATAAATGATAGTATTCAATATCATAAATACAACATATAAGTGTTAATGTGACAGGGAAAATCTAGAAATATAATAATTTCAGAATGGAACATAAGTCCTGTCATAAAAAATAGATATCATAATATCAAATCCTAAATTTCATTGGTTAATTATGAGAATTATAATTAATATTTCATATAAAACTTTCAAATAAATCATAATTGATTAACAGTAATAATAAAAAGAAATAATCCCCAACTTAGGGATTTTATATAAAGAAATTACGCAAGGTCTAGTGTCAGGTTAAGCAAACTTTGAACCATTAGACAATTTAATTACATTCATAGCCTGCTCACCCAATGGGTAGCCATAAACCATTAACCAATTCAATTACATTCATGGTCTCCTCACCCAATGGGTATCCATAAGCTATGTTAGAATAAAATTTAAACCAAAGGACTCTAAGTAATAATCTCATTTGTTATTTAATCGATTCGGGTGCATGTTATGTTGGTGCAATCACAATATTTCATAAACATGGAAATTATCAAACCATATGGTTAAGATTTAGACCCCATACCTTTAACTAATGATCCAACAACACTTCAAATGGAAAAATCCTATGAGGAAGAAGGTTTGGATGGGTTAAAAAAGAATCATTAATTAAAAATGATCAATATCAAAAACAAAAATGCACATGTTCAAAGGATTTCACTACAATGGTTGAAGAAACGAAAAAGAAAATAGAGAAACTGGACCAAAACCACTTACTAGGGATAAAAGTAATTATCATGACATTCGGAAGGAAGGATGATATTCTAAAATTTCCTATAAGGTGCCTTGTGGTTGAGAAGAGAAGGTTGTAGAAAGTTGGAATGAAAAAGAAGTCACACCACATACATTAAAATAGAAGGTCAAGGAATTACACATCATGTAACGTAGTTACATGTGGTGTAAATATTTTTTTTGGGATATGCTGAAAAACTTTTCACCACTAATTGTTTTATTAAAATACATGGACATTAAAAGATGTGTAATCCATTTAGATGGTATGTAAATTTTTTATATATTGTTTTTTGGACCATTTTCCCATTAAACAACCCAGAATACCTTTAAAGCTTCCTAACATACTAATAACCCATGAAACACTTCACCTATATATACCCAAACTCCATTAATTTAGATAAACATAATTCTCTAGAAATTAATTCATTTTCAAAAAAAAATATCTACATAGATCCCCTCCAGTTTTACCAAGTTTGGTTTAAATATGAGTAAAAATATACCCCAAAAAAGTTAACAAAAAACTCAGTTAGAGACATACTTGTAAAAAGACAGGATCTTACAAATAATATTTATGATTCAGTAAGTCGGTCATAATATATATTTTATAGCCTATATAGTGAGTACTAAATATTTGGTGGCACGAGGAGACTTTTTAGGTAATTTCATAACTCACTATATATAGGAGGATATATTCTCTAACTTGATGACTATTCTCTATGAGTTATTTAGATTCTCTCTCTCCTCTTCCAACTTCTTAATAGAGAATCACTCAATTAAAGGGATTGAATCGAGCTCATCTTCTTATGTCAAAGTATCATCAATGTGGTGATCTTTAGTACATCAAATTAATCCTCATATCACATAACTAGCTCTCGTAATTCGACGATCATCACTCATGTAGATTTTTGAAGAATTTTTGGATCATTCGAGAAAAAATCACCAGTGACAAATATATGTCGAGAAAATCTTCAAATAAAAAGAGATATTTTCAGTTTATATTTTTTTCATTGAATAATCCACATGAGATCCTCCTTTTTTATCATGGAACATATCACTGGAGATGACAAGTTATGTCACCCCACTGATTAAAATTTTAAATCTCCAGTCCATTGGATTCCACGGTGTGCCCTGAATACTAATCACATGGAGGTGTTGCGGCACCTAAAACTATGTGGAGTTGAAAATGATATGTTGAAGGTGGTTTCCCTATGAGGATAGGATAATGTTGGTGCTTGTGACACATGATATCGGTCAAACTAGTTGAGTGGTTAAATATGTGTATAGGTGTGCTTCCATGGAGGTAGAGACTTGTGTGATAGAGAATAAGAGGAAACAGTAGTGGGAATAAATACATATATATAAACTGTTTATTTATATTAAAATATTATATAATTTGATTTTTATATATGTGTGTATATATATATATATATATAAATTATTGGAAATAATTTTTTAAAATTTTAAATTTATAAAGATATAAAATATATATATTTTAAAACTATAACAAAAAAACACACTAAACATATAAAAAATACATCATAAAATATATAAGACAATATATTATACTCATACTAAAATTTTAATTTTATGATTATCAATATTTCAAGCTTAAAATTTTGAGGCCCATATTATTAAATCATTTAAAAATTGACACAGGTAAAAAATGATTACATTGTATATGAAAATAATTCTTAAGCAAAATTATAGGAGATGATAATTCACATATATAAATTAAAAAGAAAAATATAAATGTCCAAACACAAATATTAACGTATTAACATAAATGTTCAAACACTAACAATATCCCCATTTATTTAAATTACAAAATGAAACATTTTGTTAAAATTTCAAAAACATTCTCCAATTTTTTAAAATTTTTCAAATTGAAGAAAAGATTCATTTCTAAAATATCTCCCCTCCTAAATATTAATAGTATTAAATACATTGTTTTAACAAAGTAGAAATTTTTTCATAAATAGTAAAAATTATTAACAATTATTATGTAAGAAGATTCAAAAGCATTAATTAAAATAAAAAAATTCTATACTTTTAACTTACACATTTTAGACTTCATTTTTTCAACATTAAAAGAATATAAAGGTATATTGAATATTTCATCCATTTTCTTTTTATTGTGAATAAACTCTATACAGATATCCCCTTTATCCACATGATTCATTGTAATATGAAATCTAACATCTCTATGTTTTTTCCTAGAGTGTTGCAAAGAATATTTAGAAACTAAAATTGCACTAAAATTATCACAAAAAATTAGAATTTTAGAAAAACTAATATTAAAAACACATAGAATTTTATTAATCCATATACTTTGTGAGAAACAACTAGTGGAAACAACATAATCATCTTTATTTGTAGAAAATGAAACTGATATTTTTTTCCTAAAACTCTAAATAATTAAATTTTTAACTATAAAATGAATCATACCTATTATGTTTTTCTATTGAAGCCTAAAACCTTAAAATTTAGAGTTATAATAAGATAATAAATTAAGAAAATTCAGATTTAAATAAAACAAACCCATAAAAATACTACCCTTAATATATCTAATAACTCACTTGACAACTTTAAGATGTTTTCCTTTATGATTTTACTAAAATATAGCAGATAAACATTATGAAAGCATTATATATAGTCTAGATATTTTCAAATAGAGTAAGTTATCTATCATGCCTCTATATAATTTAATATCAACACACTTTACATATTCATCTAAGTATAATTTTGAATTTCTACTAATAGGTTTCTTTATAGACTTACAAGAATAAAAAACAATCCTTTTAACAATGTATTTAGAATATTTATATTTATTTAAGAATGTGACATCATTTCTTTGATTTATTTTTAAACTAAGAAAAATTTCAATTCTCCCATTAATCTAATATCAAAATCACTTTTCACTGGCTTAGAAAAATCACAGCATAGTATATAATTTTTTAAACTAAATATTATATCATAAACATAAATTTGAATAATAAAAATATAATTTCAAACTCTCTTTATAAACAATTTAGGATCAAAATTTCATTTAATAACATTATTTTTTAATATAAATTGACTTATTATTTCAAACCAATATTGAGGAGGTTTCTTAAGACCATATAAATATTTAATATGTTTAAAAACATAATTTGGAAATTTTTCATTTTCAAATCTATGGGTTTGTTCTACAAAATCATCCTAAAAAATTATTCAATTTAAAAATGAACTTTTTTTCATCCATTTGACTTTTTCTTATATTTTTGAAATAAGAAAACGCTAATAAGACTCTAACAGATCTTATTCTAGCAACAAGAGGAAAATAATTTTCAAATTCAATTCCATCTTCCTGGTAATAAACTTGAGAAACTATTTTTTCTATTTTTTTAACTATGTTTCCCACTTCATCAAGATTATTATAAAAAAATCCATTTGATTTTTATTATTTTATTATCTTTTGGTTGTTCAACCAAATTTCATGCTTTATTTCATTCAAATTAATTTAATTCATCATGCATATCATTAATACAATTTGAATCAATTAAATCATCTTTAGTATCAATAGGTACAAAATCAGAAACAAATTCATGAATCAATACAATAATGTAAAAAATATTTTCTGGTTTGTTTACCACATTCAACTTTTATAATTTCTTTTTTAATAGGATAATTTTATGATTTTTATGATTTTTAAACTCTTTAAGATCAGTTTGAGAAGTTATGTTAACCAACTAAACAACTACATTATAATTTTATTTTTCATTATCATCACCAAAATTAAATTTCGTGAATTGATCATCATCTTTCTTTGAATCATATTTCTTCTTTTAATTAAGATTTTTCTATAATTTAACATGCACATATTCTTTGACAACTAGAGTTATCTTATTTAAAACTTTGTATGCCTTTATAGTATTATAAAAATTTAAAAATATTCCTACATCACTTTTAGAAATGAATTGTATAAATTATATTTTTTATATAAGATAAATAATTTGTGACCAAATACCCTAAAATATTAAATTTTGGGATTAAATCCTTAAAAAAATTAATAAGTAATCTTACTTAAAAATGGTAAAATAGATAATCTATTTATTAAATGACAATTTTTTTTGATAGCTTTGGCCCAAAAATATTTTTCAAATTAAATTCCATAAGCAATGACCTACCCATTTCTTGAATTGGCCTATTCTTTCTTTCAATCATAGTATTTTGTTGTGGTGTCCTAGGGAAAAAATTAATCTTATATCCATTGCCTTTACAACACTTGTAAAATTATAAATTGAAAAATTCCCCACCTATACCACTTATGATATAGATGATTGAAATATTTTGGATGTTTTGAATAAGTTTATATAATTTAGATAATTTAGTTAAGGATTCATTTTTATGTGATAAGAGATAAATCCAAATGAATATACTATAATCATATACTATTACATATACATATTTATTCCCACCTAAACTAGTATGTTGTATTGGAAAAAATAAGTTATGATGTAAAAATTCAAAAAATCAAGATTTACTTGAATCATTTATAGATTTAAATCTTTCATTATGTTTCTTAACCTTTAAATAGTAATCACACATAAAGTACTTGTATGTAAATTTAGCAATTTTAGACCTTGGTCATGCTTTGAAAACTTGTGAAATAGTATAAATTTGGAATTCCCAAGCCTCTTATTCCACATAATATCATATTATTCTACAATATATAAACACTAAACCTTTTTATGGTTAAATCATAAAAATCAATAGTATAAACATTGTATTTTCTATTTGAAAAAAAAAATAAAATAGATTTGTTCTTAAGAACCATTCATTTATCATTTTAAAAAATTAAATTTAATAAATAATCATAAATATTTGATATAATTATTAAATTATGTTTTAAACAATCTATAAATAATACTTTTTAAGTAATTACTATTTTAGAAAAACCAAATTCACCAATACCTTCAATCAAACATTTATAATTGTCTCTAAATGTGACTAGGACTCTATCACAAGGATTAAAATGTATAAATTTTGAAATATCACATTTCATTTTCCTAGAATAACCCCTATATAAATACCATGAGTTATTTATAATTTTAAAGAATATTTCTTGAAATTAAATAATCAAGTAGAATGTTTTGGTACCCATGCTAACTGGGGTCCAATCAGATTAGTAACTGTAAATTATAGAATCCAAATAGATTTAAGGAATATATTTTTTAGATTTTTAAAAAATAAATTCTTAGCTATAAATTTGATTTGTATTCCCATTTTATTTTTTAAATATTATAGAACATTCATTGATTTGGTGTCCTTGTGTTCAATATTTAAAACATGTCACACTAGAAATACTTACTTTTAAAATTTTAACAAGTGTAGTCTTATTCAACCATAGTGATAAACTGTTATAACCAAAAACAATCTTTTTTTAATTTAGTTTCATCATAGAAATAATTTTATTAAATTTTCCTTTACCATGAAATAATATAGATAATGTTTTCTTATTAACAACTACCTTTTTCCAATAAAAATTATCTTTCTGGATAGCTTCGAAATTAGTATAAACTTTCACATTAGATCCAAAATTTGAATTTATTAGTTTCTTATTTTTTAGGATTAAATTTTATATAATAATTATCAAAATTATTTAAGTTATGAAAATATAAATTATACCTTATTTCCTAATCTTTATCATTCACTTCAATAAAGTATTTAATTATATCATTTTCTTCTTTTAATTTCAACACCTCTGAATCAAAATTCATTTTAGATTCCCCATTCTAGGAAACCCATATATTCAAATTATCACATTCCCTTTTCAGTTTCTCATTTTCCTTAATCAAAATTATATTATATATTTTTATTTCATTATATTTTTATATTATCTAGAATATATCATTCCTTAATTCTTTATTTTATTTAGGCAGTTATTTGACATTGGAATTAACATAATAGGAATCGAAACATGTATGAGAATAAGTTTATTTTCATATATAGATATAAAATTGTGATCAAAAGTAGAAATAATAATTAATTGAGTAAAAAATGAATCAATTACCTCAAAATTTTTTTCTAGAAAAGTAAGGTTTCATGTCTCTTGCCCACATCCTGAGTCGCTACTTGAGTTTGGACTCTCTGAACTATTTCAACCTCCAAACAAAGCATGGTTTTATTTTATCCTTTTTTCTTTATAATTATTTGGATGTTTGAGTTTGGTACATTCAATCCTGATTTTCTATTCCTTCCTACACTCATAACATGTTAATTCAAAACATAATTATTGTTATAATTATTTAATTACCTTTCTTATACACCTTGGTGAACTTATTTTTGAATTACCTCTTACCACCATGGTTTTTAATAGACTTTAAAAAATTCTTGAAATAGTTTTTCAAATATTTTTCACTATACTAGAACTATAATTCATAATAATTATATGATTCGTTAACATTATACTTAAAAGCAGTGCCTTTTATCATTATAGTATCCCCATCAATAATTTTTTTCAACTCAAGCTCATACTGTAGCCAAGAACCAATTAGTTCATCTAAGGTGTACTTTTTAAAATTATTACTTTCACTGATAACCACTTTCATTTCATGACATCTTCCCAGTAGATATATTAGTACTCTTTCAACTCAAGATGATTTTTCAAGTACATAACCAAGTCCAATCATACAATTTTTAATACTTATAAACTAGTAAAACATATTGCTTACTAATTCTTCTTCACCCATCATGAAATACTATAATTATACTCTAATCATTACCATATTTTCTCTTTTAATCTTTTCTTTACCATTGTGAGTGACATTAATAATTACCTATATTTCATGTTTTTTCTTACATACTGAAGCATGACTATACACACTTCTACTAATAGGATAGTAAATAATATTATTCGGTTTATAAATAAAAAAATAATATAAAATATCGTTACTTAGAAGGGTTTTTTATCACTTTTAGGTAATTTATATGGTTTTTCTATTATCATCCCATGATCCCAATTCAACTGCTTTAGGTAGACTTTCATTCAATCATTCCAATACCTATAGTTACTTCCAATAAAAAATGGGGGCTTTTTGTTATAAATAGATCATTAGCATTTATACCTACCATCTTTAAGAAATAATATTTTATTCCTTGGACCATTAAGTCTAGGATATAGTTAGAATAATTATTCAAAAAATATATTATCTATAATAAGGTTTTATGATTAAGATACCAATTGTTTTGTATCGGATTAGAAAAAACATATAACATAACAATCCATTAAGGAACCAATGCTCTGATACAAATATTTGGATCAATATTTATAGAAAAAAATAATAGAGGGGTGAATAATATTTTCCTAATTTTAAAAAAATATGATATTTATTATTGAATATTTAATAGTGAAGTACAGTATTCAAAATTCTGTGTAGAAAAAATTAAAATTATAATATAGTTTTTTATAGTGTTTTAGATCACAAATATCCTATTACACTATTCAATATTCTCCACTCGGAAAGAAGATTAGTACCCACTAAGAGAAACACAATTTTAAAGGTGTGATAACCTATTTATAAATCCAACCTTTTATAATACTCATATTCACAACCCTAAATTTTCATATGAGTCACAACCTAGTTTGGATATGACTTTTCTTCATGATTTATAACCCAAGAACCTATTTTTAGGTTGTAGAATAACCAAATATTGGCCTGCTTTTGATTTTTAAAAGAATAAAATGTTGCTAAATCTCATAAACATAAGAATGAAAAATAAAACGAAGAAAACCAGAAAACATATAAAATGAGAAGATGATTAGAATATGAAGACAATATTTCTCAATTATCTTTGATCAATTCAGCAGTAATGAATGGAAAATTTAAATATCCTTTATGATCACAACAATGGAATAGTATTTGTATAAAATTTCAATCAAATATCAAGAATCAGTTATGAATTACATTGAATATATTCATCTGAAAACACTGCATTGAGTTTATTTTATCACATTTATCTCTGATCACATTCCAATGAATTAATTTCTGATCATTAATTTGGGGATCTTCGTTATATTTTAGGAGTATCAAAGTCATTGATCATAGAATTCCATGTGTTATTAAAAAATTCCTATGATTTGAATTGACACACTCATTTCTCATGATCTTTTAATTCTATATAAAAAATATTCCAAAAAAATTAAATTATCCATTAGACTAGATGACAATTATTCAAGTAGATAAAGAAATAAAAATATCTCACACTAATTAATAGTAATTCAATGATATAAATATATAAAAATAGAGCATATAATGATAATAGTGTTACTCGTTAATTCCATAACCATGTTCATTATAGAAGTTTCTAAAAATACTTCTAATATACTAAATATATTAGGTTCTTGGGGGTAAAATTATATTTAAACACACACACACTGCACACACACATCCCTAAATTGAAGGTCATATCCTCCCCAGGGGATAACCCACCCAACTATCCACTTTATTAAATTATATATTTTTTGACCAAAGTCCCCATGGGGGTAATTCTGATATATTTATTTAAATTATACATTTATTTTTTAAGATTAATAAAATAATAATAAAATATTTTAAACTTACTATTGAAATATATAAGACATAGTATGAAATTTATTCATTCCAAAAATATTTTCACAATATTTATTTCTACAAAAATATGTGCACAAATATTTTATCAAATATATTTATTTTAAAAATCAATAAAATGATGTAAATATATTTTATAAACTTGAAGTTAAACATTTTATCAGACATATTATTAAAACAGAGTATTCTAGAAAAATAATATTTTTTCACAAAAAATAACAATGTTCTAAATTTATTTTGTGATTCATAAGCCTTGTGGTTAGTATACTTAACATTAACAAACTATCTGTATACTAAAATTGTAAAAAAATGGTCATGTGGTAGGTATTCTGGACATACGACCAATTTTTTCATATAGACACATAAATAAAATTTATATGGTCGGTCAGAAAACTAATACTCCTGCTAGGTATTAAAAATTAAATCATGGAGTTACTCATTGGATTAATGGAAGGTACTAAAATTAAATCATTGTATAGGATCCTTGGATTCATGATTAGTACTCAAATTAACTCACAATAGGTACTTATATCTTGTGAAGACTATGAAGGGTGATTCATGATAGAGAGTGCTAGCACACTCATGGTATTCATTCACCTCATGCTAATGGTAAGTTAGAAATTACACAGTAGCTTTAAATACTAAACCTCATGTTAGGTTGATAATGATATCATATTCTCACTATTTTTCAATGTGGAGTTTTCATCTCTACATGGATGAACTGCCACCATAGTCAAACTAGAGAGGACGATTTGGCATTGTGAGTCATGAGTTATTGCTATCATAGAACCAAAAGATGATTGAATCAATGTGTACATTTTTGTTGTGAAAAAAATTTGTAATGTTGAATCATGTAGAGGATGATCATCCACTAAACTAAAATTTCAATGTTTCAACCAAGATGGTTGAAGAGTTAATCTTTGGTCACATGTTGTCATGTTTGGCCAGTGTGTTGTGCATAGAGGTGTTGAAAAAATCAAACCAGTATATAGCTAAAAATGAGACAATGGATGTGGTTTCACTGTGAGGATTGGATGGTGCTAGTTTTTGTGATGTGTGATGCTAGTAAAACTATTTGAGTGGCTAAATAAGTGTGAAGGTGTGTTGTCAAGTAGGTGAAGTCATGTATGATAGAGAATAATTGGATACAATAGTGGGAATACATACATACACACAAATATATATATATACATTATATTTATATAAAAATATTATATAATATAATTTATATATATAACAAAAATGGATATAAATTATTTATTTTAAAATTATAAATTTTACAAGATATAAAATATATATATTAAAACTACAACATAAAAAAATTAAACATATTAAAAAAATTTAAGATAAAAGATATAAGAAGATAT
The DNA here is from genome assembly GCA_963277665.1 of Viscum album. NCBI lineage: Eukaryota > Viridiplantae > Streptophyta > Magnoliopsida > Santalales > Viscaceae > Viscum > Viscum album. The sequence goes on from OY728160.1 coordinate 1,170,273,072, forward strand.
ATTATATATATACTAAAATTTTGATGTTATGATTAACAAAATTGTAAGCTTAAAAATTTTAAGTATGATTAAATAATTTTAAAAATTAACACATGTAAAAAATATTTACATTATATATAAAAATAAATCTTAATAAAAAAATAGATGATAATTCACATATATGAATTAAAAAATGAAAATATAAATTTTTAAACAATTTGAATTTCATTAAATTTGTGGACTTTATAATTTATCAAAATGAAAATATTAAAATATTAAAATTCATTTTAAAACATAAAAATTTCATACTAGGAATAATCATAAAAATAATTAATTATTTCTTCTTCATATACATCCATGGAGGTAGATTATGGGGGACAAAAACAACTGTCCATATGCTATAATTAGTACTTAAAGTATCAAAAGGGTTAAAAACATCAGAATCCAATCCCAAATATAAATTCCTAGGATGTGAATAAAAATATCAATATAATGAATCAAACACCTTCCATGATTTTGATTCTCTTGGATGTCTCATAAAGCTATCATTGTTACTATCCTGAGTATTCAACTTTGCAATGACCTGACCTGGGATACACTTAACCTATGCCCCGATTGGTGAGTCACATGGCCTTAAGAATACATCCATGTATTCCAGAGTTTGTTAACTAGTAGTGAGGGTGGAAGGTAATACTGTGGGGAGACAATACCCTCTTATCATAATGGCATAGAAAATAAAACTGATAAATATAAATGGTAGCAGAAGCATATAATTAAGTAGACACAATAAGACCTAAACCCATAACCCCCCATATCTGAAAGCAGATATAATAGATATAAAAATAGATAAGTAGTGGAAGAGGAATAATTGAACAACTTATAATATAATCAAAATACTCTAAGATGGTTTATGAAATATGGATGCCTGGAATGATGATACAAAAAGGGAACATGGGACAACACACAAACATTCCATATAAAAATTTAAAAAAAATCCTCTCCAAGAGCATCTCAATCGAATGCCCAGTCCTCTTCTTCTAATATCTAAGTATAATCAGGCATATCAATAACTTGTAGAATGGATATTTACTTTAACAATACTAGCAAACAAATAATGTTATTGGGTACCAAAGGTATCCTGAGTACGTTGTGAGAAAAAAATCTCAGTAGGACCCCACCAATAGTTTCTATGAGTATTCCAAGAAGTTATCATAGATAAAAAGTGTGAATTCTTAATTAATTTATTAAAAATGTTGAATAAATGAATAATCACCCACTCAAGTTCCTAAATTTAACCTTGCGGGTCTACCTACTTCACCTCATTGTCGGAAGGAATGTATGAATAGTCACTATATATATAGTAATAATATATATATATATATGTCATACACCTATATGAACCAAGTACTTGCGGATGTAAGTGTCTATATACCAGGAATACCAATGATGGATGGACTGGGGTATAACTCAAACATCCATAACATGTCTAACAAGCCTATAAGATCATGAAATAGGGTACATGCCCTACATCCCAAGAAGAGTTTGATACATCATGAAAAAACACTCAATATAGTGAGTGGTCCATTATATTATCACTCAAATCATGTAACATGGCATATAAATCACAACTCCTATATAATATCACTGGTGAAGGATGTCATACTCAACACCTAATGTAAGGGATTGGGATTATCTATCATGCTCAACACCCCTTACCATCATTTCATAGCCTATAGAAAGGCGTAATCATAATTGTAATTGGCTTGGGTAATTACCTCCAATAAAACTCACCTTTTCAGCCTATATATATATATAATTATTCATATTCTTGTTTATAATATAACACATGAGTCAATTCCTATCATATATCCATTTATTCAAGTTCAATTCCATTTAAAATATTACAATTCTTAATACGAATTTTATAAAGCACAAACAAAGGAATAGACTTACAATCCTTTAAAATAATCCATTTAATCCATTTAAAAGTTGTAAATCTACCATGATTATTCCCTTCAATTCAATTTAATACATTCAATTCACTAAAGAATAAAAATTTAACTCATAAGTCTTAAGGAGTCTATTGGATAGGTTAAATGGTCAAAGAAGGAAATTTCCTACTTGAGAAATTCCCACCATATGTGGGTCAATCGCCTAGTGGGTGCCTTGGGTTCCATTTATTACACATGACTCAAGAGAAATTTCAACTAAAAGATAATCCATAAGTTAAGAAGGAAATCCAGACATAATTTTTTTTATCAAAAGTGTAAAATTCTACATGGCACGCCCATGGGTTTCCCATAAACAAGACAACCAACCTCTAACTACCCAATCGAGAATCAATTAGCATGTATTAAACGGAAATGGTCAATTTGGTATGAAGTAAAAAAAATAAAAGGATAAAACCAAAAAAAATAGGTTTGTGGTATAAAAACATATCTATGAAGTTAAGAAACTCAATTGAAAAACAATGTCACCAACTACCTGAAGTTCGTAGATGAATCCTTTCTCAATATCAGCCTCAGATTCAAAGTAGGTTAGAAGAGATCAAAGAAATGGTCTGATGCCCTAAAAATAGGGAAAACGAGATTGTACCTAAATAGTGTCATGTATTTTAAGGAAAACTTTAATAGGAGGTAAGAGACTAGGGGTTCTCACCAAGGTGGATCCAATACTTCTGATAGATCAAGGATCAAACATCAGATGATAAATATAACTCAATGAATAGATTGAGGTGTCCTTGAGATCAAAAGAGTAGGAGGACAAGTTTTAGACTCTAGAAGATGAAAGGGAAAAGGTAAATAAGGTTATAACTTAAGTGAGGTGAAAATATAATTTCACCTAAAAATATATAGGGGCACGGTTCAGCCACACAGTTTGGAAAAACCTTGTGAAAACCATGATCATATCACTTCTACTAAGTATCACATTGCAGAAATTGGTGAAAGTTTTGACTAAGTGTGTAAAATGGCTTTGTCCCAAACCTGAAACCGACCACACGACCGTGCACCATGGGTATTACAGTTGCAGACAATCTATGTAGCCCAATTCCTTCTTCCAATTTCAAAGCTCCAAGCTCTGAAGAAGCCGAAAATTCACCCAAGACATCCTTTTCTTGATTAGGAATCAATATTAGGTACATTTAAGGAATTAAAATTTAAAAACTAATAATCTATACCTTCATTGACAATATGGGTTGTTATAACCCTCCTTAAAGAAAATCTTCCCCAATTTCACCTTCTAAGGGTAATGAGGTATTATTTGCAAAGAGTTCCATCCACTGAGCTCTTATATCAGCTTCCCATTCCTAGGTCTCATATTTTATCGTTCTTTCTTCCATAGAACTAATACTAGAGTAATTAAACTACCTTAGAGTGTCTCCACACTTCTATCCACTATACGCACTAGATACTATTCTAAGTAATCATCTATATCCAATTCAACCACATCAGGCTGAAATACATGTGATGAGTATGGATAGTATCATCAAAGATGAGATACATGAAAGACATCATGCATTGACTAGTATCTGTGACGAAGTTCCAACTTGTAATCCACTAGCCCGATCTATTTCACAACCTTGAAGGGTCCAATAAACCTTGGTGAGAGCTTACCCTACATCTAAATAATTATATGTTCTAACCCTGGAAAGACTCGCAAGAAAACCCAATATTTGACCTCTAACTCTAGAGTTAATTAGCATCTGTTGGTATACAATTACTATATTGACTGAGCTACAACATGAACTTTCTGATCATATGGACCTACTCTATAGTCTCCTGAACAAGACATGGTCCAATCATATCTACCTCACCAACCTCTAGCTAGCACAAAGTTAAGCATTAAGTACTACCATATAAGGCTTCCTAATGTTCCATCTTGGTGGTAGCTTCAAATTCGTTATTATAAGAGAACTCAGTGATGGAAATGTGTTTCTACCAGTAACACCCAAAGTCAAGGAAACATGCACAAAGAATTTCCTCCATAACTTGAATGATATGCTCCATTTGTTCATCATTTTCTGGGTTATTGCCCATTCATGGATGCACCAGTGCACCAATGGAATTCTGTAACCCCTTCTATAATTGTGATGTGAAATTAGTGTCTCTAAAATAAATGATAGAAATATGATCTCCATGAAGAATTACCACTTCCTTGATGTAAAGCCTTCCTATATTGTCTGCTGATAAGGTCTCCTATTCCAGTAAGAAGTATGAGACTTTCATTAAATGATCAATTACAACCCACATTGTATCTTTTCCATGATGTGATATGGGTAGACCAGTCATCAAATTCATGGAAACATCATCCCATTTCCACTCAGGAATGTACAATGGCTATAAAATTCCTACTGACACTGATGTTATACCTTCATTTGCTGATAGGTAGAACACTGAGTGATAATTATAGAAATATCCCATTTCATACCAAGAAACCAATACTAGTGTCACAGATCTCGATACATTTTGGTGACACCGGGGTGAACCACCCATGTTGAGGCATGGAATTCCCACATCAGCTCCTCTCTGATGTCTAATGGGACCCATTCACACCCATTAATTAGTAAAGTTTCATCCCCATCCATGGTCCAACCAGAAGATGTACCATCATTTGATACACTTTCCCTTTGGAAAAGGACTTCAGGATCAGATAGTTGCCTCATTCTTACATGTTCTATAAGATAAGAAGTCAATGATAAGGACGAGGGGATAGTCTAAAAATGGTCCTCCGGAACCTCGAAATGAATCTATGAAAATAAGTCCATGATCTTCCATTTTCCATTGGATTCCTAAACCGCCTGTGTCTGAGACTTTTTTCTCAGATCATCGACCACTAAATTTCCTTTTCTATGCATGTAGGCAAGCTCAAAATCAAATGACTATAGGTACTCCACCCACCTGCAATGTCTGATATTGAGATCTCATTGTGTAAATATGTAATTATGGCTCTTTTCATCTAAGAACACCACAAAATTCTTTCTAAGTATATAGCGTCTCCAACAACATAATTCCTGAACTAAAATGTCTAGTTCAAGGTTGTGTGTTGGGTAATTCCGCTCGTGAGGCCTCAACTGACAAGACCCGCATAGTATGACTTGCTCATCCTACATCAGAACAGCTCCAATCCTGATACATGATGAGTCACAGTATACATTATAGTTCCTTCTTGGCTCTGGAAGAATTGGTATTGGCACTAAGCTCAAATGAACCTTCAACTCCTAAAAGGTTTCTTCACATTATTATGACCATAAAAATTTCGCACCCTTCTTTATCAAGCTTATATGTGGCGCTGTAAGGTGTGAGAAATCTTGGATGAAGCATATCTAATATTTGGATATCCAAAAGAAAATCTGGATGTCAAAGTTGTTCTTGGGATACTCTCAGGAAACAATAGCTCTCACTTTATATAGTTCTACTGAAACTCATGAATCTGAGATGATATGACCCAGGAAGTGGAATTTATATATCTATAAGTGAATTTTACTAAGCTTAGAATAGATATAATTCTCCCTCAACATATTCAAAATGATCTCAAGATGGTTGGAATGGTCGTTTCTAGAGAACCAATATATTTTCAATAATTAAAACCACAAATTAATCCAGATATGAGTGGAAATCTAATTTATAATATCCATAAGGAATGCAGGTAAGTTCGTATGTCTAAACAGCATAACCAGGTACTCATAGAGACCGTACCTACTCTTGAAAGTTTTTCAAGGTATGTCTAAGGACCTAACACACACCTGATGATAGATCAACCTTATATATATCGTTGAAAAAACTTTCTCTCCTCAGATCTAATAAAATAGGTCATCTATTCTAGATAGTGGATACAGATTATTTATTTTGATCTGATTCAAATGACGGTAATACACATAGAGCCTAAGGGTACCATCCACCTTCTTAGTGAAAAGCTCCAGTAAACCCCAAGGATAAGTAATGGTGAATATAAATCCTTTACCATCCTAATACTATAACTATTTTTGGAGCTATATAAGTTCCTTAGGCATCATCCTATAAGGAGAAATGGTTACCAGTGTTTCTCCTAGTGAAAGATCAATAGTAAACTCTACCTATAGCATCGGAAGTAGATCATTCATGTCTTTAGGAAAGACCTATATGAAATTCTTCACTATAGGAGGAAGAATAGGCAGTTATAACCCCTGTTCATCATGGAAAATACTGCTGATCTGATTTGTAACACTTCCTATACTTTGTTTCTCAGGTCCTTCTCATGTCTCACTAACATTATAATCTCCCTTATGCATTTCCCTAACACCCTATGGTGATGCAAACATTACCCTCCAATGATAGCTACTGATTTGGGATTGATAAGGAACTAACCTTTCCTTCCTGATGATTACATCAAAGCCCCTCAAGCCAAAGATATAAAGATTCCATATGATAGGTAGCTTCCAATCTCAAGGGGATAGTCCTTACAATGATGAACTCCCTATGATCAGATACCTAATGGTGTATCAAGCATCATAATGCTTAGAATTGTTCGATTTCGAGGCCTAGACTCTCAGTTATTTCAACAGATATGAATGATTGATTCATTCCTATATAAAATAAAGTAGGTACCAAAGTAGAGGCTACTATAATATGACCTAAAACTGTAGAAGTATTAGCACTCTGATACTTTATCATAGGATGGACGGACTGTAACTAGATTGTACCACGGTCCTGAGTCACTGCCTAACCACCCTAAGCAAAACCACTCTACTGGAATTGAGAATCATTAGTCTGAATACCTCTACCTCAACCACCACCTCGGCCTAATTGGTCAGTGGTATTCTGGCATCCATCTTGAAAGGATCTTACTGGACCCACTTCTGATCGAGGATTAGGTGTTGATCCCCACTTGCTAGGCACATTAGGTAAAGTCTTGTAGAAGCACTGGGTATTCCCCCTCCAATCGTAGCCTCTACACTCAACTGGATCTTGTAAACAATGAGGCTTCATATTTCCCATATTCCCACACTAGTGATAGATAATAAAACTGTTTGAATGTGGGGTCTTACCGCTAACACCACCACGAGTAGTCTCGAAAGTTCTCTATTGACCAGAAGAAGAAGTTATTATAGCTCTGGGTATTTAACTTCCCTAACTCAAAGCATAAGCTTCCCTCATATTATACTCTATGATAAGGGATTAATTGATAATTTCATAAATGGTGGTCTAACTAAAAGCATTGATCTATGATGAGATGGTTTATACTATCCCATCTTCGAATCTTCGGGCATTCATAAGATCATCTCTAGCTAGAGCAAGATCAAACCAATAAAACTATGAGAAATGAGAAGAATAATCCATGATGGACATGATCCCCTGATGCAGGTTCATTAATTATCTAGATCTATTAGACCTCATAGTCTAGGGAAATAAGTAATCATAAAATATCATCAATAAGTCCACCCATACCATATATCTATACTGATATGCCTAGGTGATTACATCCCACCACCACTTGGAAGAATACTATAGAATATACACTGCTTGCTTAAACCTATTATTTGGAGGTGTCTCTAGATACTCAAATATAGAAAGATTGATTCAATCCAATACTCCACAGCATGAGATCCACCATCCCCCAAAAAGGTGAGAGGATGTTTCTGCTGTAATTTTTGAGTTATCTCTTCCATACTCAGGTTAGTTCGAACAAATCCTTGCATAGACTAAAACATAAATAAAAACACCTCCAGGGACTAGGATTCGATACCCATATCATGTATCAGAAGTGGTTCCACAAGCAGCATTGTAGGATGAAACAGTAGTAGCTCAAGGCCAGCCACCTCAGAAGCATGATCGTCACCCTATTCAGGGGGAATGACTGGAGGATGTCATGGTTCCATAATGCTATAATACCAAACTAATTCCTCAAAATAGATTTAAAAAATATAGGATATTGTAGATAGAAACTAGGATAAGTATTAATCATTCAAATAGAAAAAAACACGCCTCTCTTTCTTCTCAACAAGTGAGGTCTAGATGATTGAAAGAAACCATAACAAGACATCAGAATGTAAGAGTAACCCACTGCCCACTACTAAGGTCAGGATTAGGTCTATATATCTATGATAGACATATATAATATGGAAATTTTTAATTTTGAAGTCATATTCATTTTAATTTGTTCTTATTAAAATATTTAATTTACTTTAAAATGGTTGAATTAGATATATTCCCATTCTTGGATCCATGAGGGCCCATACTCTTTATGAATCAAAATATGGAATCCACTCAATCCACACTGTAACACATTCCAAGCAATGTGACCAATGGTTCATGGATCAACATTCCGTAATTGACTTCTTAAATTGTTTTCTTTAACCTATTCAGGAAAAAACTATTAGGTTAAGGCAAACACATTAAGTATCAATTATGTTTTCCAATTCTAGCAAAAAGTGTCAGCACAATCCAATATATATATTCAAGGCACTGTAAATATGAAACAACCAAATTCACACTAAAAATATATGTGTAATGAAAATATAGATGGAATATTAATCATATTGTTCCTATGATGATGCATGGAATGAAACACCCTCATTACAATGGGCTGAGGTAAAAGAAATCACTATTTTAATAATAAAAATTCCAATAACATAATAAGGCATGTGTTTCACCTAATGGTGAATTCATATCAACTATAATAGGTGAAAACAATAATAAAAAGTTCCCATCCCAAGTAATTTGAGTTTCCCCTATACATAGGTTAGCTACGTCTATGCACAAATTCAATTCTAAATCCATTTAACTACAATTATCATGTTTAATTTAAATACAGTAAGAAAAATTAAAACAAAGGCTCTGATAACACTTTGTACTATCTTGACTCGAGATCCACTCAACCTGTTCCCCGAGCTGGTGGGTCATATGGCCTCAAGCGTGCCACCTCGTACGCCAGAGGCTGCTGACTAGAAGCGAGTGTGGAAGGTAGTATAGTGGTAAGATTATACCCTCTTATGAAAATTTCACAGTAGATACAATAGATAAATATATATAGTTTCGGAAGCATATAATTAAGTAGGCACAATATGACCTAAACCAGTGACCCAATGTAGAGTAAATCATATATAACAGACATAATAATAGGTAATTAATATAAGAATAATGACTGAATTGTTGATAATATAATCAAAATCCTCTATGGTGGTGTCTGAAACATGGATGCTTGGCATGCTAATACAAAAAGGGAATAGGGGCCAGACATACAAACATGCTATACAAAAATTATAAAAAAAATATCCTCCATGAGAATCTAAAGAGAATGTTGGGGCCTCTGTTCTTAAGATCAAACTATAAGTAAGCATATCAACAACATGTATAAATGTTATTTATTTTATCAATAACCATAGACATATAATATTCTCGGGAAACAAAGGCATCCCGAGTAAGGTGTTAGATAAAAATATAAGCATACCACCCCCAACGGTGTCTATGTGTAATCTAGGAATCTCTCATAACTAAACAATGTACAAGAATAATTAATTTATTAACAATTCTGAATAAAAGAATAACCGCCCGCTCAGGTTCCTAAAGAAATCCTGGTGGGTCAACCTACTTCAGATCATTTCCAGTAAGAATATCTGAATAGTAACCATATATATAGAGTAATAATATATATATATATATATATTATAAATATATATTTTTCATCCAACTATATAAAACAAGTACATGCAGACATAAGTGGCCATATACTTGGAATACTAGTGCTGGCAAGATCAGGGAATAACTCTGACATCCATAACTAGTCTAATGAACCTATAAGCTTAAGTAATATGGTACATTCCCTACATCCTAAGAAGATTTTGAGACATTATGCAACAATACTCAAGATGGTGATTGATCCATCATTTCATCACTCTAATCATGGAATGTCACACGTAAATCCTAATGGCCATATAGTATCACTAGTGAGAGATGCCATACTCGACACCTAATGTAAGGGAATGTGATTATCCATCATGATCAACACCACTTACCATCATGTCATAACCTATATAAATGTGTATTCATAATTATAATTGTATTGGGGAATTACCTCCCATACAACTCACTTATTTAGCCTATTAATATATAAGGAATTATTCATATTCATTTTTATAATATAACACGTGAGAAAAAAACTCTTATATGTCCCTTTAGTCAAGTCCCATTCCATTTAAAACATTACAATTCTTAATAATCATTTTATAAAGCATAAATAAAGGAATAGACTTACCATCATTTAAAATAATTCATTTAATCTATTTAAAATAAGGAAATACATCATGATAATTCCCTTTAATTCAATTAACTGAAGCGTGTAAATTAAACTCTTAAGGAAAAAAGGAGTCCATTTGAGAGGTTACATGGTCAAAGAAGAAAATTACCTAATTTAGAAATCCCAACCATATGTGGGCCAATCACCTAATGGTGCCTTGGGTTCCATTTATTACCCATGACTCAAGGAAAATTCCATCTAAAAGCTATGTCCGAAGCTAAGGAGTAAATTCGAACCTAAGCGAATTTATCAAAAAGAGGAAATTATACATGGCACACCAAAATAGAATAATGGATTCAATGGAAATCTTGAATATGAGGTAATAGAATAGGAGATCTCATCAAGATTGATCAAATGCCTCTAACGTAATGAGGATTGAACAACAGATGAGAGATCTAGCTTAATGCCTCTATTGTGGTGTTTATGAGCTAAAAAAAGTATGATAACATGTTTTATCTGCTGAAAGAAGAAAGGGAAAAATTAAAAATGGTTATAAATTTATAGAGGGGAAAAAATATAATTTCACCTCAAAATATATAGGCGTACAGTTTAGTTGTATGGTTTGGTTGCATAGTTTGGAAAAATCATATGTAAACTATGCTCATTTCAAGGCTACTAAGGGGAATATTTCACAATAAGGCACATGGTTTGACTAACTATGTGAAAACTATACAAAATGGTTCTATCCCAAACCTAAAACCATCAGTACGGCCATGTGACATGGGTCACACAGTTGTAGAAAAGTAGTGCGGACAAGTTCCTTCTTCCTATTTTGGAGCTATGAGCTCCTAATGAGCCTCAGACATACCTGAATCCTCATTGGATTGATTAAGATTCAATATTATTAACATTTAAGGAATTAAAAATTGAAAAACTAATGATAAGTACCATCATTGAAAAGATAGGTCATTACACACTTCATGTCATATGTATTCGTAGATGACATAATAATCTTTTAAAGTGTGGTTTTAGTGGAAAGTAATGCAATACCATTGTGAGATTTCTCCTCTTCATCCTATTTCTGGTGTTGTATTATTTTTTAACTCTCATTTTTACTCATTAACTTCCATATACTTGTATGAAATCGTATATGTTCTTCTTTATCTGACTCTTCTTCCTAATAAATCATGCAATTATATGGGCATGCATGTATCTTTTTATAATCAATCCCATGTTTATTAATGAATTTATTTATTTCATAGAATGATGTATGGATCTTATTTTAACAAGATACATCATGAATCAACTCTAAAATCATAGTCACTGCTTTGTTATTAATTTCAAAGGTACACCTGATTTGATACAACTTAAGTTGATTAGACAGCTTTGAATACCAATCATATCCTTCATACAGTTCTTTTTTTCTATCTTAAAATAATTCATGATACTTATTTTTTAATTAAAGTTCTATGAAATATTAACCTGATTAGGATCAAATAAAGGTTATATTGATCTATTAAAATCATATACATTGTATCCAGTAAATCCAAATTCATTATTTATCAAGTTTCAAATTGAATCATCCTATGGTGGGTCACTTTGTATTTTGTTCATAGTATAGTATTTTTATTAACTTTCTATAACATTAAATTAACCATGAAAAAACTATAATACATATTGATCAAGAAACTGTTTCAATATTAAGTTCTCATATGTTTCATTTCAATTCAACCATTGTATAAATTTACAATCAGGAGACAAAAACTTTATAATACCATCCACTTATTGGTTTGTAATTGTATAATCAAAAAAATACTAACCCTTGGAATAACGAGGTGTTTTTAAGGTAAATTAATATAAACTTTATGCATAGGTATTGTATTTACACTTTTCTCCTTATACATTTAAAAATAAAGATATAAATATTTAATCAAACAAGTACTATCAATATTTTTCATCACCCAACTTCGTCGTTGACCAAGGTAGGGTATTGATTCAACATAAAATAAATTCAACATGAAAATGATCTAATCCAAAATTAAAAACATAAAAAAATAAATGATAAAAATATTTCCCCTTCCAATAATAGGGTCGGATATCATGGATGAAGGTCATTAAGGTGAGGAGATGAAAACTGATAGCATGCAGGTCGGGGATACAAGAATAGTGATATATATATCATGAATAGTTAAGAGTTTGGGTAAATCTAGTTGAGGTAAGGAGGAGGATATGTTCATGGGAAAGGGGTAGGGGTTTGCCTCCATCGGGGGTGATGATCATCGATAAATGGGGAAGAGAGGATCTCATCATGAGTATAAGAGTCTTTTGGGGGAGGGGCATCACCACGATGGCGGTTGGCATCAATGAAGGGGGTCAATGGGGTTGGGGTAGTGGGTTGTCAGTGTAGGGGTGGGGGTTGATTAGGATTTTATAAAATGATATAGTGGTGGTTTTAATAAAATAACTATGAAATAAAAAAGTATTACATATATAACAGAAGTTTGACCAAAATTCCTCTATATTTTAAATAATAATCAATATAATTTAATTAATAGTATTTATAGAAACTTTCAATAATAAATCATTACAATGACTGAAATTTTTTGTAGTGCATCTACTACCAAAGATCGTGGTTTATGCAGTGTTAGATTTTGTCAGTTCTAAACATAAAGTTCCAATAAAAGGGTAACCATTATCTAAGTGATATGAAATAACTAATAAAAAAATATTTATCAGTGCTAAAAAACATTGATACAAGTACACCCTTTATCAGCGCATTATTTGGTGCTGATATAGTTGCATATTTATTTGCGGTTTTCATAGTGATTATAAAAACATTTAGTAAACAATATTGTTAATATATATATAATTATCATATTTATATTAAAATTTTAATATTTATTTATATACATTAATTAAAAAATTCATGTATATAATTAATATTAATATGATATATTAATATGCATATTTTAAAAATTAAAATAATTATATAATTATAAATGATGTTGTAGAGTTACATTTTTTTGGCTTGTAAGACATTTAAATATTTCTACATATATTTTCGAAGACAAGAATTGAGATGGCATGCGATTCTAAGGACCATTGTTCCCATAATTAATTCATAAAAATACTAAATATATTTTATATAATAAATGTGTTTATTTTCTTAAATAAAATGGGATAACACTTAAAATGAAATTTCAAATCATAAATATGAGACCATTATTGAGTCTGGAACATGATGCTTACCCTATTCGCAACCTAAAAAAAGTTCATCAAGGGGAGTTTAGATAAAAGAAACCATGGGCAGGTGTGTTTAGTTAAATGATTAATTAATTTTATTTATTTAATTAAATAGACTAATTATTAAATCATATATAATAACATCATTATGGATACTTTTATAGGTTTATCCACATAACCATGTGAATGACGATAAATGTTATTCCTCTCTTCCATTGGCGAATCCAGATCCACGAAAATGAATCTATGTATTGAGGCGGGTTGATGCATAGTTAATGCAAAGACTCCTCTTGATATTTGGTGAGCACTTTTGGATAAAAAATGATCCAATATCTATATAGGAATTTTAAATCCATGGTTTATTCCCTTTTTGATTAAATTTATTGAGTATGATCAATCCTTATCTTTTAATCTATGTTTATTGAACATTAGCATGCGTATATGTGCTAGTTCCATTTGATTATTTATATTTTCTCACCCCAGATATCCCCAATCATGATCATTGGACAAGAGTTCCTAGAAAACAATTGTTAAACCTATGATTTTGTTTTTTTCTCCATTTTATTATTCATGTTCATTACCATTGGGATACAGGGCCATGGTTCGACATTTATGGATGGTATCGAGCCCAATTGGACCCCCAGATTTGTGGCAGAATCACGTATGATGAAAGAAATGGAAAATTATGAGTGTATTTAGGATGATTTTGAGTTTTGATTGATGGATTAAATGATTTTAATAAAAATAGAAGGAGTAAAACTTGGGCTATGTGTACGGTGCATGCGGGAAGTGACAAACCAAATGCAGATTTGATTTTCAACCACTACATGGCCAAAAATGATTAACAATGGAGCCATTTACTGTTTTCTAGCGGAGATAAGGATGGATTAAAAGTAGATCTATAACGACCCATACTTTACATACATTGTTAATACTTCAAAATTGAAGCACACTTATTACAACATATGACAAAACCACAAAGGACCGTATAGGTATAGTATCTTTAGAAACTGGGAAACATAAACAACTGGTTCATAAATCTTCTACAGTGTCTCCCATTTATTTCATCATATCTAGGGTCCCTTTTAGCATATTCTACTTAATATCCATCTTCCTGACCTGGGGAAAAGAAAACATAAAAGGGTGAGCTCAAATGCTCAGCAAGGGCAAATAAAGGAAATAAAAATCATATCATATCTTTTGTAAAATCATAACCTGCAAAAGAGATCATAATATATTAACATGGAACAAATCATAGAAGTGAAAATTAGATCCCCATAATCATAACATAAAACTTGAAACTTTGTGGCATTCACACATAATCATGGAAAATCATTTCTTGTTAGTCATGACTCATTTCCAAGACTATCTTAGTGGACAAAGTCCCTTTCTGAATCGAGTAACCCTCGTTTCAGTCCTGTTTCACTGAACCGGTATAACCTACCGTTCCAGCCCTGTCTATCTCATGAGATATAAAATCTTTACCCAATGCATTGGAGGGAGATATAGGTCCCACCCATCTTATAATTAATCCTTTCTTATGTGTGCCACATAATCATAAATCATACATCATCGCATAACCCATGTAATAAAAATGGGATTCTTAAACAACATGACATCATAAAACAATTCATATAAGATAAAGGAATTCATAAAAATGTTTCCATCACAACATAATCAAATCCATGTAATAATAGGGATAAAAACAGAACCCTTTTATTATCTTAGATGGAAAATAATTTTGATAAAATACTTGAACTTCATTCTTGAGGAAAATATCCTTTCTACTTCAAAAACACTTTTCCTTTCTTAACATGTCATACAATTTTAAAATAAAAGAAGTTGATTAAAAATAAACTTGAATACTTGTAAAGGAAGCTTCTTGGAAATAATTTTTTAGAAATCCATTCATGCCATATAAGTTAAAAAAACATTCTTCGTACTTTTGTCGGAAAGGTCAAAAAGTACCTCGTACGAAAAACGACAAAAGATTCCTTTAATACATATTACTAAAAACTCACCGAAGGGTAAAAATGGATTTACAAAATTGTAGGTGGATGGAAATAATATTACATATTGATGAAACATGGATGTGGATGATAAAATACACCCCAGTAAATACTTACGAATAAACAATCTCGGATAAAAATGAGATTGTGATATTTCCCATACCTTAGGTCCGATTTGCTTTGTACGTGTCCGAATCTCCTGTATAATGGTTTAAATAATGTTATTGACTTATTACAGAATCATACATATTGATATGATATCATATATGGTCATATTCTTAGCTTCTTGTTAGTAATATTTCATTGTTACTTGTTACTCGGGTCTTTATTGCCTTTTGTTCTTATGCGTGTTTTGCCGAATAAATTCTTATTCTTCTTTTAAGGTTATAGATAACTTATATCCAGAATGGTATTAGTGTAACATATATCATATTTATTCATTCAATTCATTTATATAATTACTATGTAATGATGATCATGTAGAACGAGTCACATCACATCGTGGAGACGGTATTCCGTACGTACGCACGAGTGATGATATCGTTCCTATGATCGTGGAATT
The DNA here is from genome assembly GCA_963277665.1 of Viscum album. NCBI lineage: Eukaryota > Viridiplantae > Streptophyta > Magnoliopsida > Santalales > Viscaceae > Viscum > Viscum album. Next base: position 1,170,289,077 of record OY728160.1, read on the forward strand.
GTATGGGAGTGTATATATATTATTTCATTATAAATATTACTTTATAATAATCATAAATAGTTACTCATTACACCATTATACCCATCCTTTTAAAGTGATGGTGGAAAATAGATTACACCACGGCGTGGAGACGGTATTTCGTACGTACGCACGCGCGGTGATTTAATTTTTCCGTGGGATGGATAGAAGGTGAATTAGGGTTGTTTCATATTTATAATAACATATCAGTATGTAAGTAATACTGATGTTATTACTTTATCATGAAACAACTAAAGAAGAAGAAGTTGAAGAAGAAAGAAATTGAAAAGATCGGTAATGGATATTACCTCTTCTTTGGAACGCTTCTTTGAATCCTCCACTTAGGGAACTAAGATTGGTCTTTGAAGAAGACCAGGACCTCTAGAATTATTCTAGGTAAGTGGAGAGGAGAAAATGGCAGGGGTTGGCCGAGCTTGAGTTCTCAATTTGGTGTGAGGAGGAGGGGGAGGAGGTTCCCTTTTATAAGGGAGGAGAGGGGCACCTTAGGAATATCTCAAAATATTATTTTATATTAAAGTCAAAATCGGTTTATAATGGTTCCAAAGGGTATTATTTAGAAGCTAAAGTGGGGATGGGTCGAAATCCTATCAACCAATAATATTTAGAGAAGTTTAGGGAATTATTTTAACCTTATCAATTAGATTTAACTCTAAGTTAAATAATTTAACTTTTACCGTGTCTTTTGTTTTTTTTCACTATATGGTTAATACACTTACTATAACATGCCAAACGAACCCCAAATTGTTTATTATTAATATATATATCCTTATCTAAGTCATTTGGCCGAACCATAGATTTTTAGGAATAAAATAACAATTAATAATATAATATTTGATTTAAAAACTATTTTGTGTCAATTTTGACACTATTTGATATATGATTTTTGTGAAAGTCATACCAGAATTATATGTTCGAACCAAGTTGATTAAATCAACATTAATATATCATAGTAACCTATAAAATTAGTTTAATTCATAAAAAGTCTCAAATTACATTTATTTTGGTGTTTATAACATCAATTATGTCAATATTTCATTAATAAGATAATTACTGCATCATCATTGTGTCATAAATAAATTAAATTATTTAATGTCTAAAAATTACAAATAAAATACCATTATGTAGGAAATATTTTTATCTTTCTAATGAATATTTGTAGTCGAATTTATCTTATGTATAACCCCATATTAAAAATGATTTACTTATTAAACTTTGATTTTAACTATTTTAACCCTTCTTTAAATAAATTAATAATAAATGTCCTAATCTAATCCAAGTGGGCCTAAATGGTCATATTTTTATTCCTAAGTTTGTTTTTGGTCGAATTACACTTGTCCAATAGAATTAGGACATGTGTTAGGGTAATATTAATATCATATTTACCCTTAGTTACCCTGTTTACTATTAACCGCGGTAAAAAATGTAAAAAGTTACTATTCACCAAAAAATTAGTTTTATCTCATTGAACCACATTTTACTTACTAATATCAACCATGTCTGTCGGATTTTCGAAATTCCATTCACAGAAGCGGTAAAATTAATTTTTATGCAAAATTCAGTTTTTAACCTACCACATAGTGGTTTCACTATTCATCAAAAATTAAAAGTTTTCAGAAAAATACCAAAATTTCACCCTAGGCTAATTTCGATATTCTGAGTCCAAAAATGAAGTCCATTTTGAAAAATAAAATTTATAAAATTTCAAAAAGTGGTTATTACTATTCATAACGGCTAGTTTTAATAACATATTGTTGTTTAGTGAAACTCGGTATTGCGTACGACGCAAGCTATCGAGGAAGGTCGCGATTGCGTGTAAAGTAAGCCAAGCAAGTGTGTAGTGAAAGATTCCTTTGATGATATATAAAAACAAAATATTACTCATAAAAATCTCTGGTGTTACATTCTACCCCCCTTAAAAAGAATTTCGCCCTTGAAATTCGTCACTTTGTAACAAACAGATGAGGATACTTCTCCCTCATCATATCCTCAAGCTCCCATGTAGCTTCTTCAAGTTGGTGGTTCCTCCATAAAACGTTCACCAAGCGAGTGGTCTTGTTTCGTAGGACTTTTTCGCTACGATCCAGAATCTCTATTGGATGTTCTTCATAAGAAAGATCTTGCTCCAGCGGTACAACTTCTGAGCTGAGTACATGTGAAGGATCAGGTATGTACTTTCTCAGGAGAGATACATGGAACACATCGTGAACTTGAGAGAGATTCGGTAGAAGCGCCAATCGGTAAGCTACCTTCCCCACACAATCCAGTATTTCGAAAGGACCGATATATCTAGGGCTCAACTTCCCCTTCTTTCCAAATATCATAACCCTCTTCCAGGGAGATATTCGTAAGATCACTTTATCACCCACTTCAAACTCTAGGTCTTTTCTTCGGCTATCGGCATAACTTTTCTGTCGACTCTGAGCTGCTCTTATGTTTTGTTGAATAGATCTAACCTTTTCTGCCATTTCATCAACGAGATCAGTTCCTAATAGCTTTCTTTCCCCAACTTCATCCCAGCAAGTTGGAGTCCTGCATTTCTTTCCATAGAGAGCTTCATATGGAGCCATCTTAATACTGGAGTGAAAGCTATTATTATAAGAAAATTCCACCAAAGGTAGGTGTTGATCCCAACCTCCTTTGAAATCCATAGAGCAAGCTCTCAACATATCTTCTAGGGTTTGAATTGTTCTCTCAGACTGACCGTCTGTCTGGGGATGATAAGCAGTGATGAAACTCAACTCTGTATCCAGAGTATGCTGAAGACTTCGCCAGAACTTCGAGGTAAATCTCGGATCCCGATCATATATAATAGAAAGTGGTACTCCATGCAATCTTACCACTTCCTTTACATATATCCTGGCAAGCTGATCTAGAGAGAAATCCTCTCTAATAGCAATGAAGTGTGCAGACTTTGTAAGACGATCAACTATGACCCAAATAGCATTATTGCCTTTGGATGTTTTAGGAAGTCCTGTGACAAAGTCCATAGTGTTGTTTTCCCATTTCCATTCGGGTATGGGTAATGGTTGTAACATCCCCTTAGACTTCTGTCTCTCAGCTTTAACTTGTTGACAAACCAAGCATCGAGAGACATACTCAGCAACATCTCTTTTCATGCCATCCCACCAGAAGTACTCTTTCAGGTCCCTATACATCTTCTTGCTTCCAGGATGAATAGAGAATGAAGAACTATGAGCCTTATCCAGCAGATCCTTCTTTAATTCGGGGATGGGAGGAACACAAACCCGATTCCTGAACTTTATTATCCCATCACAATCAAGGTTGAATTCAGGAACATTTCTCACCTTCTTTTGTAACTCGACATCTTCTTTCTGTGCCTCCTTAATCTTCGCATGTATAGATGGTTGAACATTCATTTGAGAAAGATAATATTTTTCCCCTTCCATTATAATTCCAAGATCCATCCTTTGTAAATCCATAAATATTGGATCTTTTGTGATCCTCATCATGGATAAACTAGCATGGTCTTGTTGACTTAATGCATCTGCCACCTTGTTTGCTTTCCCAGGGTGGTAATGGATTGAGCAGTCATAATCCTTAATCAGCTCCAACCATCTTCTTTGACGCATATTCAACTCCTTTTGTGTGAAAATATACTTTAAACTTTTATGATCAGTATAAATATCACACCTTTCACCATAAAGGTAATGTCTCCAAATATTTAATGCAAAGATTACCGCAGCCAACTCCAAATCATGAGTTGGGTAATTTTGCTCATGGATTTTCAACTGTCGTGAGGCATAAGCTATCACCATATCATTTTGCATAAGAACACACCCCAATCCCTTCTTGGATGCATCACTGTAGATCACAAACCTTTCTCCACTACAAGGCAGTGTGAGCACAGGTGCACTGGATAACCTTCTTTTCAACTCCTTGAAATTCTCTTCACATTCCTCTGTCCAAACAAACTTAACTCCTTTCCGAGTCAACTTGGTGAGTGGATTAGATAATCGTGAAAAATCCTTTACAAAACGTCGATAATATCCAGCCAAACCAAGAAAACTTCGGATCTCAGTTACTGTTGTTGGTCTTGACCATCTTTTGATAACCTCTGTTTTTGCTGGATCCACAGATATCCCCTCTTTTGAGATTATGTGACCCAAAAATGCAAATTTTTGAAGCCAAAATTCACACTTGGTAAATTTGGCATAAAGCTTCTCCTTTCTCAGGGTCTTCAATATAATTCTCAAGTGATCTTTATGCTCTTCCTTACTCTTTGAATAGACAAGAATATCGTCTATAAAAACTACCACAAATTGATCAAGATAGTCTCTAAAGACTCTATTCATTAGATCCATGAAGATAGCAGGGGCATTAGTAAGACCAAATGACATCACTATAAATTCATAGTGTCCATACCTTGTACGGAAAGCCGTCTTTGGTATATCCTCCCTTTTTACCCTTAATTGATGATACCCTGAACGAAGATCAATCTTGGAAAAGTATTGAGATCCGCGTAGTTGGTCAAATAAGTCATCAATGCGTGGGAGAGGATATTTGTTCTTGATAGTGATCTTGTTAAGTTCTCGATAATCAATGCAGAGTCTCATTGATCCATCTTTCTTCTTAACAAATAGAACAGGTGCTCCCCAAGGTGACGCACTAGGGCGTATGAATCCCTTATCAAGATTCTATTGGAGTTGCTTCTTCAATTCCTGCAACTCAATTGGGGCCATTCTATAAGGTGTCTTTGAAATTGGCAAAGCGCCCGGTACGAGTTCTATTGAAAACTCAACTTCACGATTTGGTGGAAGACCCGGTAATTCCTCCGGAAATACATCATCAAACTCTCGTACAATGGGCATATTCTTAATCGTGAGTTTCTCACCAACCATTTGAGATAAATAACCTTCATTTAGTGGAATCAATACCCATAATATGGAAGAAATTTCCACTGGAAGGTTATGTTCATCCTTGAATTGATAGACGATCGTAGATTGATCTGGAATATGAAATGTGACTTCCCTTCTTTGGCAATTGATATGAGCTCCATGTAGAGAAAGCCAATCCATGCCAAGAATCACATCAAATTCCACTAAAGGAAGGATCACAAGATTTGCAGGAAGCACTTTCCCACAAACTTTGATCGGAGAAGAATTATAAACTTTTGATGCGACTGTTGTGCCATTAGGTGTTGTCACAGCTAACTCAACATCTAATTGTTGAGGTAATACGGTGATACCCTTAGATAATTCTTTAGAAATAAAAGAGTGGGTGGATCCAGAATCAAATAAAACATTTTCTACTTTAGAGTGGATGGTAGGTGTACCTTTCACCACTTCGTTATCGTACTCCACATCGCTGATAGAAATTGCATGTGACTTTCCTTTGTCTTTAGCCTTAAGATTTTGTTGACGTCGACCATCATCATCAACCCTTGGATTTGAGAATTGATTGGCATAATTCCCCATCTCCTTGCACTTGAAACATTGAAGTGTAGTAGGTTCATTTTGTGTATCCCTTCCTTTGTTTGCATCATTAGACATCTTCTTCCCATTATCGCGGCATTCAAATGCCCGATGACCTTCCTTTCCACATTTAAAACATTTACTTGTACCTTTAAGACAACTCCCTCCATGTTTCTTTCCACACTTTGAGCATAAGGGAAAGCTCATCTTCTTTTCAGTGTTCTCTTTAGATTTTCCATTGAATTCCATCTTCCTCTTCTTATCAAACCCATGTGACTGATGGGTTACTCCAATCTCCATCTCGACATTGAGAGCACATCGAACGACTTCCTCGTAGCTATTGAAGTCCCTTATGGCTAACGCCCTTCGAAGACTTGGTTTTAAGCCACTAAAGAATCGATTGATCTTACTCTCAGGTTGGATAATAATACCAGAAGCGTACCTTGCAAGTCTTGTAAAATTTGCTTCATAGGTACCAACAGATTCATCATCCCTTTGCTTCAGTTCAAGAAACTCTTTCTCCATCTTTGTTCGGAGAATACGGGGGAAGTACTTATTGAAAAATAAGTTCTTGAACTCGTCACATTCCATAGACTCAATTTCATCCCTTTGCCTCGTATTCTTAATAAGATTCCACCATTGATCAGCATCTCCTTCCAAACGATACACTGCTAGGATGACCTTATCATGTTCAGAACATTGAAGAACTGAAAAAATCTTTTCAGTAGTACTAATCCATTGTTCAGCAACTAATGGATCAGTAGACCCGCTGAAAGAAGGTGGACGCTGCCTCATGAATGATTCAACAGAATGTTGCTCCTTCCTTTGCTCGTTTGGAAGTCCTGCATGATTCATAGCTTGAGAAAGTTGTGTGAGAATGGCTACAAGATTTTGCATTCCAGCTCCCATATCGTTGGGTTGCTCAGGGGGACAATCATTGCATTTCCCATCGCATTCCGCATTAACACGGTTCCTTAGGGTTCCAACCATTGACTAAAACCAAGAAGAATAGTGTGAGCAACACTAATTATAATAGGAAAACCACATAATCAAGGATAAAATTTCACACTTAAGGTTTTATCCTAGTGTATTCATGGCCATTTCTAAAACACTAAGATTGTGATCTATGCTTAGACTTATCCTTAGGGTTCTTACTAAGGCTTTCACATCCTAGTTTCCAAAGGTTGACTATACCTTTCCTCTGATACCAACTATAACGACCCATACATTACATACATTGTTAATACTTCAAAATTGAAGCACACTTATTACAACATATGACAAAACCACAAAGGACCGTATAGGTATAGTGTCTTTAGAAACTGGGAAACATAAACAACTGGTTCATAAATCTTCTACAGTGTCTCCCATTTATTTCATCATATCTAGGGTCCCTTTTAGCATATTCTACTTAATATCCATCTTCCTGACCTGGGGAAAAGAAAACATAAAAGGGTGAGCTCAAATGCTCAGCAAGGGCAAATAAAGGAAATAAAAATCATATCATATCTTTTTGAAAATCATAACCTGCAAAAGAGATCATAATATCTTAACATGGAACAAATCATAGAAGTGAAAATGAGATCCCCATAATCATAACATAAAACTTGAAACTTTGTTTCATGCACATATAATCATGGAAAATCATTTCTTGTTCGTCATGACTCATTGCCAAGACTATCTTAGTGGACAAAGTCCCTTTCTGAATCGAGTAACCCTCGTTTCAGTCCTGTTTCACTGAACCGGTATAACCTACCGTTCCAGCCCTGTCTATATCATGAGATATAAAATCTTTACCCAATGCATTGGAGGGAGATATAGGTCCCACCCATCTTATAATGAATCCTTTCTTATGTGTTCCACATAATCATAAAGCATACATCATCGCATAACCCATGTAATAAAAATGGGATTCTTAAACAACATGACATCATAAAACAATTCATATAAGATAAAGGAATTCATAAAAATGTTTCCATCACAACATAATCAAATCCATGTAATAATAGGGATAAAAACAGAACCCTTTTATTATCTTAGATGGAAAATAATTTCGATAAAATACTTGAACTTCATTCTTGAGGAAAATATCCTTTCTACTTCAAAAACACATTTCCTTTCTTAACATGTCATACAATTTTAAAATAAAAGAAGTTGATTAAAAATAAACTTGAATACTTGTAAAGGAAGATTCTTGGAAATAATTTTTTAGAAATCCATTCATGCCGTATAAGTTAAAAAAAACATTCTTCGTACTTTTGTCGGAAAAGTCAAAAAGTACCTCGTATGAAAAACGACAAAAGATTCCTTTCATACATATTACTAAAAACTCACTGAAGGGTAAAAATGGATTTAAACAATTGTAGGTGGATGGAAATAATATTACATATTGATGAAACATGGATGTGGATGATAAAATACACCCCAGTAAATACTTACAAATAAACAATCTCGGATAAAAATGAGATTGTGATATTTCCCTTACCTTAGGTCCAATTTGCTTTGTACGTGTCCGAAGCTCATGTATAATGGTTTAAATAATGTTATTGACTTATTCCAGAATCATACATATTGATATGATATCATATATGGTCATATTCTTAGCTTCTTGTTAGTAATATTTCATTGTTACTTGTTACTCGGGTCTTTATTGCCTTTTGTTCTTATGCGTGTTTTGCCGAATAAATTCTTATTCTTATTTTAAGGTTATAGATACCTTATATCCAGAATGGTATTAGTGTAACATATATCATATTTATTCATTCAATTCATTTATATAATTACTATGTAATGATGATCATGTAGAACGAGTCACATCACATCGTGGAGACGGTATTCCGTACGTACGCACGAGTGATGATATCGTTCCTATGATCGTGGAATTGTATTGTAGTGTATATATATTATTTCAGTATCAATATTACTTTATAATAATCATAAATAGTTACTCATTACACCATTATACCCATCCTTGTAAAGTGATGGTGGAAAATAGATTACACCACGGCGTGGAGACGGTATTCCGTACGTACGCACGCGCGGTGATTTCATTTTTCTGTGGGATGGATAGAAGGTGAATTAGGGTTGTTTCATATTTATAATAACATATCAGTATGTAAGTAATACTGATGTTATTAATTTATCATGAAACAACTAAAGAAGAAGAAGTTGAAGAAGAAAGAAATTGAAAAGATCGGTAATGGATATTACCTCTTCTTTGGAACGCTTCTTTGAATCCTCCACTTAGGGAACTAAGATTGGTCTTTGAAGAAGACCAGGACCTCTAGGATTATTCTAGGGAATTGGAGAGGAGAAAATGTCAGGGGTTGGCCGAGCTTGAGTGCTCAATTTGGTGTGAGGAGGAGGGGGAGGAGGTGCCCTTTTATAAGGGAGGAGAGGGGCACCTTAGGAATATCTCAAAATATTATTTTATATTAAAGTCAAAATAGGTTTATAATGGTTCCAAAGGGTCTTATTTTGAATCTAAAGTGGGGATGGGTCGAAATCCTATCAAGCAATAAAATTTAGACAAGTTTAGGGAATTATATTAACCTTATCAATTAGATTTAACTCTAAGTTAAATAATTTAACTTTTACCGTGTCTTTTGTTTTGTTTCACTATATGGTTAATACACTTACTATAACATGCCAAACGAACCCCAAATTGTTTATTATTAATATATATATCCTTATCTAAGTCATTTGGACGAACCTTATATTTTTAGGAATAAAATAACAATTAATAATATAATATTTTATTTAAAAACTATTTTGTGTCAATTTTGACACTATTTGATATATGATTTTTGTGAAAGTCATAACAGAATTATATGTTCGAACCAAGTTTATTAAATCAACATTAATATATCATAGTAACCTATAAAATTAGTGGAATTCATAAAAAGTCTCAAATTACATTTATTTTGGTGTTTATAACATCAATTATGTCAATATTTCATTAATAAGATAATTACTGCATCATCATTGTGTCATAAATAAATTAAATTATTTAATGTCTAAAAATTACAAATAAAATACCATTATGTAGGAAATCTTTTTAGCTTTCTAATTAATATTTATAGTCTAATTTATCTTATGTATAACCCCATATTAAAAATTATTTACTTATTAAAATTTGATTTTAACTATTTTAACCCTTCTTTAAATAAATTAATAATAAATGTCCTAATCTAATCCAAGTGGGCCTAAATGGTCATATTTTAATTCCTAAGTTTGTTTTTGGTCGAATTAAACTTTTCCAATAGAATTAGGACATGTGTTAGGGTAATATTAATATCATATTTACCCTTAGTTACCCTATTTACTACCGTGGTAAAAAAAGTAAAAAGTTACTATTCACCAAAAAAAATATTTTTATCTCATTGAACCACATTTTACTTACTGATATCAACCGTGTCTGTCGGATTTTCGAAATTCCATTCACAGAAGCGGTAAAATTAAGTTTTATGCAAAATTCAGTTTTTAACCTACCACTTAGTGGTTTCACTATTCATCAAAAATTGAAAGTTTTCAGAAAAATACCAAAATTTCACCCTAGCCTAATTTAGATATTATGAGTCCAAAAATGAAGTCCATTTTGAAAAATAAAGTTTATAAAATTTCAAAAAGTGGTTATTACTATTCATAACGGCTAGTTTTAATAGCATATTGTTGTTTAGTGAAACTCGGTATTGCGTACGACGCAAGCTATCGAGGAAGGTTGCGATTGCGTGTAAAGTAAGCCAAGCAAGTGTGTAGTGAAAGATTCCTTTGATGATATATAAAAACAAAATATTACTCATAAAAATCTCGGGTGTTACAAGATCCCTCCTTCTTGGTGGTGCATGGGTCCTCTATCTTCAACCTGAGTGACACCCTCCTTCCAGCCTCATCATGGTCCATGACTACTAGTGTGGAACCCTCCAATTAAGCAAGGCATGGGTCCTATATAGAATACTTGAGTGGAACCCTACAGCTAGGATGGAAATGGGTCCTCTATCAACTATTTTAGTGGCACCATCCTACTAGTTAGGGTATGGTTTCTCTATCTTTTATCATTGTGGAACCCTCTAGCCTGCCTAGGCATGGATTCTCAACTACTAGAGTGGAACACTCTTGTCATATTGGGAATGGGTATTCTACAAACTTATAGAGTGGGATCCTCTAGCTCGAAAGGCATGGTTTCTCTATTAAAAATTGAATGGAACCCTCCTATAGAGACAGATTATGGGCTCTTATCCATCATAGCGGAAATATATTGCTCTGGAAGGACCTGGGTCCTCTAGCTACCTACTGAGTGGCACCCTCTTGTTATACCTGGTCATGGGTACTTTATCTAGATATTGATTCCCCGTGAATGTGTAGCACAGTGGTGAGGTGTTCCTTGAATTTATTTTTTCTACCTAGAATACGTGCGAGATGTTGGTCATTATTGATGAACTTATAGATCTAATGGCACTCTTTTCTTGGGCTAGGTTGTGGGACATAGATCTCCTTCTCTCTCCTCTGGGTTTCTTTAGTTTTAGAATATATATATCTATTGGTATCTATGTGTTGGATTCTATTTACTCTCTTTATTTGGGTTGAGATTTTTAATATTGATTCCTATTTTGTCCCTTCTCCCCCTTTATCTTTCAAGGCATCCTACTGGATATATATATACTCACTCCTTTAGGGGATTTTCTTGTATATATAATTTACTATATAGATGATGGACAGGTCATCATTGACTTCATAGGAGCTTAGGGATACCAGGTGCATTGGACTGCATATAGTGGTCTTAGCTTGGATATCAAGATTCGGTATCTCTTAGAGTTTTACTTTATAGTTTTGTGAGGTTGTGACATCTTTCTGGTTAGGAATTTATTTTTCCTCTTTACTTTTAATTTTTCACTATCATACTCTTCTGCACTCTAATGGTTTTTAATGATTGGTTTTTATTTGTTGCATCATTTTATTATTATTCCTCTACACTTCTGTATTGATATGGTTGGGTGTGAGTGTACATGTTCATTAAGAAAAGGCCTTCCATTTAGGGTGTTTCTTTTAGAGTTTTTCACCACCCCCTGGCCTATGGATGCAGGATTGAGGTAGTTTTGTCCCAAGCCCCAGTTAGGCTCAGGTCATGACAAATTGGTATCAGAGTTGTTCATTCATTCACATTTTTTTTGGTGTAATCCTCTTTTGAGGATTTGGTTTTTATTTAGATAAATATTTCCAGTGTCTCGAGTGTGGCTCTCAATCTAGGGAACCTAGTGATGGCATGGGTGGTCATCGTATCCATTCACCCGGACCATGAGTACCTTTTTATCAACTCATAATACTAATACATTGGTGTCAGGGATCGATGGTACATGAATCATATATGATTGATTCTTTGACTTTCCTTCTTGAGTTAGTTTCCCATTATCTATATATATATATATATATACTCATCTAACCATGGCATGTCTTGACTGAATTTTCAGTATGCCTCAGAAAAAATAGTTATCTAGGATTCTAGTTCCATATTTTAATGATGATCATATGAGTGATTAGGAATTATTTTAGATCCCATCACATGATATTATTCCTCTATATGTAAAATTAGTAGTGCCCCCACCTATTGATATGTAGTTCATAACAGTAGGGCAGTCTCAGGATGTGCACAGTCTCAGGGCACTCTCTGAGTTCCAGCGCCAAAGGCCACTGAGGTTATGTGGTGAGCCAGATCCCCTAGCATCGGATGTTGTCTAAAGTCAGCAATATATATCATTAGTCTTATTAAAACACTGAAATATCATCTGTTCACACTATAAGTTAGCCTTTTCCATGGAGCATTTGGGAACTGGTGGGGTCTTGTTACCTAGACGCACGATGAGTCGGCACTCTCATGGCCTAAATTCTAAAAGATGTTTTGTGAAGACTATTACCCATAATATTTGAACTCATTTAGGATTCAAAATCTTCTACATATCTATAAGTTAGGGATGATAGTTTCTATGTAGTCCATGAGGTTTATAGGCCTTATGTGGTACTCCCTTGACAAGATTCGGGATGGCTACTTATGAGCATGAATGTTTGAGCAGGGAATCCACATAGGGATCTATTCCAGCATGGTATCCTTGTACATTCCCACCTATATCTAGTTGTTGGAGAGGTAACTAGTGATAGAGAGTTTCCTTTCAGAGGTATATAGGTCATTTGGAGCTCACACTAGTCATTACAAAGATGATTTTTTTTGTAGCTATCAGATGTTAGTCTATAGGATCTTGGTGAAGGAGGACTTCTAAGGATCAATCATGGGAACATGGTTAGGGGAATTATAGAGTACTAGTGTATCTCAAAGAGGGTTTTTTCTATGAATTTTTTGGTCCAATTCACATAAAATATTATTTCCCAACTAGACATGTTGAGAAGTTTAGGCAGATAGCAGATAAACCATTAAGGCATCAGTATCTTTGTGATTAGAGATCTCCAAGGATTGACCAGTGAGACCCCTAGGGAGGTGGATCTAGAAGATGAAAAGATGGATCTCTATTATTAAAAGATGTGGTTGGTGTATGGAACTAATATATCCTTCCACCACCACCACCTGGTGGCCCATGTCAGCCACAAGGTGCTAACGGTCGGGGCCACAAATAGATTAGGGATATAGAGGCTTATGACCCTAAAATTCATGATATGATCATAGGTATGATATGTGTTTATTCTAGTATTTATTCAGTGATGTTAGACATATTTTTTTGAGTCATTACTTCATCTCTATACTCCTGGTGCGACAGTTGGAGCTCCCACTATAGGCTTTAGCCTAACAGCTTTATCTTGAGGTTCCTATAGGGAATGCTTATTATATGTATTTTAGCTTCTAGTAGTGTGATCTATAACTTGTTGGATAGAGGTTCACATGGGACCTTTTTGTTTTCATGATGGAACCTTGTGATTTCATATTGGGTAAGGATTTTTTTCAATTATCTGATCCTGTATTGAATGACACCGTAGATGAGTGATATTTCTTCACAGGGATGGGATGAGACTCTCCTTTTTGTGAAAGAGAGATATCATGTTGGGATTAGTATTTTTTTAAATCAAGAAGATATATCTAATATCCCATTAGTTGTAATGTGTATCCCTTGGTACATATGGCTCTTCAGGCATCTGTATTCCCTCAATCATGGAATATTATAGAGACATCTTTCCCGAAAATGTTCTAGTACTACTTTTGAGGTGGGAGATGGAGTTTTGTATCCACTTGTATCATAGGACCCATATAATATCTTATGAAGCATATTTTATGGCCCCTAAAAATATTTGGGAGATGAAGTTTTATTTAGAGTACCTTTGAGAGAAGGGTTTTGTCAGGCCTAGTGCATCTCCATAAGTATCACATGTGTTGTTCGTGAAAAAGGTAGATGAGAGCATGTGGATTTTCATTTTTTATCATCATCTAAACTAGGAAACAATAAATAAAAGGTAACCATTTCCAAGAATTTATGACCTTTTTGACTAGTTGTGATTCTTGATATGGTTCTTGAATATCGATCTCAGGTCCGACTACCACCAATTGAGGGTTTGCGAGGTAGATATTCCAAAGTTGGCATTTCGATGTCACTATAGACACTATGAGCTCTTGGTGATTCCATTTGGCGTCAAAAATTACCCCATTATGTTTATGGATTTGATAAAATAGATTTCTATCCATAATTAGACCAGTTTTTGGTTGTATTATTTGATTACATACTCATATACTATATGTAATAGGATGATCTTTCAAATCACTTAATTATGGTCTTAGATTTTCTACGGGAGCACCAGCTTTATGGTAAGCTCTTGACGTGCCAATTCTTGATTCATGTGGTCAAGTTTATATGGAATTTAATTTCTAATAATTTTTATCCATGTAACCCACTAATATATATTCATTTCTTGCTTGGGATTCACCATAGAGTTTGTCATATATGCGGAGTTTTCTTGGTTTGGTAGGGTACTATTAGAATATTGTGTTAGACTTTTCCAGGATTACATCACCTTTAACCACTATGATGTGGAAAGGGTGGAATTTTACCTAGATTGAGTAGTTCTAAAGGGTCTTTGAGAAGTTGAGGCAGAGGATGACAATTACTCTTATGTTGATACTATCGGAGGATTGTATAGATTGTGTAGTGTATTGTGATACCGCATGAGGTGAGCTCAGTTATGTGTTGGTTTAGAGGTAAGAAGTTTTTTTCGTAGGGGTTGAGGAAGTTGAGACCCCATAAGAAGAACTATTCAAATCATGTCTAAGATATGGTAGTGGTTGTCTTCTCTATGAATATGTGTTGGCATTATCTTCTAGGAGAGAGCTTTGCATTTTCCTCAAACCATCAGAGTATCAATTACGTCTTCACTCAGAGATACTTTAACCTGAGATAGTGGCGCTAGTTGGAGTTCCTACAGGACTATGAATTTGCGATATTCTTTACTCTGTGCAAGGGAAATGTGGTAGAAGATACCATTAATAGTAAGTATTAGGCTCACTTGGTGTGAGAGTCTTTGGACCAGTTGGATTACATGCCACTCGGCCTAGTTGAGTAGGAGGGTGTAGCTCTTCTTCAGTCGATGGTGTTGACTCCTCCACTTATCGATCGTGTGAGAGAGTCCCAAATGGGATACATCGACTATGAGGAGTTTCAAGACAATATATCTATATGGGATTTACTATATGTTTATTCTGAAGGATGGAATCATGTAATCCTTTTCCAGGAATAGTCGGTGGTCCCAATCATGATGTGGGAGGAGGTGATGCGAGAGTTCCACACTTCTCCCATAGTTATACATCCTAGTGTGGGGAAGATGTATATAGAACTTCATAAGAAAATCTTGGTGGTATTTTATGAGAGGGAGTGTGGTTGGGTTCATCTCTCAGTTCCTCACCTCTAAGACAGTTATGGCTAATCACTAGGTTTGGACAAGTTTGTTACATCCCCTTGAGATCCCAAAGTGGAAATGGGATGGTAAATACATGGACTTTTTGACAGGGATACCATGGGTAGCAAAAATCTATGATTCTATCTGGGAGATAGTTTACCGACTAAATAATTCATCACACTTCCTTACAATTAAAGAGTAGAGTTTGTGTGAGAGTTTGGGATAGATGTACATATGGTAGATTGTTCTAATTCATGGGTTCCCTCGAATATTATCTTCAATCATGGTGTTTTGCTAACTTCATGATTGTGGAGATGCCTATAGGATGAATTCAAGACCAATATGAGGATGATTTTACCTTTAACCCCTAGATAGATGTGTAGAATAAGTGAACTATCTGGTTTTGGAGGATATGATGATGGATTTCATTTTAGACTTCATTTGAAGAAGGGAGGATAAATTTTATTTGATATAGTTTTTGTACAAAAATAGAGACCACTCTACTGTCAGCATTGAATATTTTAAGGGCATATATAGGAGACACTACATGTGACCCTTGTTCTGGAAAGATATTGGAGAGACATCCATTATGGGTCCAGAGTTGGTGTAGGCGACAACAAAGAAGATCTAGGTCATCTGTGAGTTGATGAGGATGGCCCAGGGTTGGAATATATCTTTCACAGATTATTTTTTGTAGTCTCTTCTAATTTGAGCAGGGAGACTATGTTTTCTTGAGAGTCTCCACATGATGAGGATTGTGGTTATTTGGTTGGGGAGAAAAGCTAGAGGTTCATCATTCCATTTGAGATCTTTTAGAAGTTTGGTGATATTGCTTATTGCCTCTCCCTACCCCCACATTTAGAGTCGATACATGATGTCTTTCATGTGTCGCAACTGAGGAGATATGTGCATTACCCTACACACATTATTGACTAGGATGATCTAGACATTGAGGATGGATCCACATTTATGGAGCACCCAATGGCGATCAATGATCAACATAAGAGGACCATGTGTGGACAGACCATCCCCTTGGTTCACATGTTGTAGGAGCATAGGAACATGTAGGAGATCTCCTGGGAGCTAGAGAGCTAGATGTGGGCTCAGTATCCTTAGAATTTTGTGTAGTTTTTTATTTTTGCGGATGAAAATATTTAATGAAATTATGTAGAGACCCTTTTTTCATTCTACGAATTTGAAATATTTCTACATATATTTTCAGAGTCGGGCGCTGAGACAACATGTGGCTCCGAGGCCTAGCGTGCTCGTAATAAATTTTATAAAAATATTAAATTAATTTTATATTAAGTAGGTGTAGTTTCTTAAATAAAATAGGATAACTCTTAAAGGAATATTGGATTAGAAATATGAGACCACGGTTGAGTCCTGAACACAATGTTCACCCTAGGTGTGACCTAAAATATGTCGGCATGGGGAATTCGGATAAAATCAGTCATGGGAGAGTGTGTTTAGTTAAATATATTGTTTATTTTATTTATTTAATTAAATTAAATAACTCTTAAATCATCTAAAAGAAAATTGTTATGGATATTTTCCAGGGTTAGCCTCATAACCCTAAGACCACCAGGATTCATTCTTCCTCTCCATCGTAAGTGAATCGAGATACAGGATGATGAATCTCCAGATCGAGGAATATCAAACAACAGAAAATGAAATGAATCCTCTCAATAATTGGATATCATGTTATTCAAAAAAATCATCAAATATCTTGGTAGGACTCAAAAATTCATGTTTTATTCCCTTTTTAATAAATTTATTGAGCATAATCAATATCTATCCTTTATTCTACACTAATTGAACCTTGTCATGAATATATGTACCAATTTAATTTGATTATTCAAATTTTTTCAAACTGTATATCCCCAAGTGTGGTTTTTTTCCATGGAAGTATAGCCAACAATTGATAAATATTTTTTTTGGTGATTTTCTACCTATGATTATTTGTGTTCTTCACCATTGGAATATGGGTCCATGTCTCGATGTTTTAGGGTGGTACCAAGCTCGAACAGATCCTCAGATTCACAACATAATCACATACAATGAATGGAACAGAAAATTGGGTGTGTATTTGGGATGATTGTGAGATTCAAGTGATGGTTCAAATGATCAGAATCCAAACTGAAGGAGGAGAAGAATGGGATACCCACACGGTGCGTGCAGGAAGTGACGATCCAAATGAGAATTTTATTTTCAGTTGTCGGATGGCCAAAAATGATGAAAAAAAAAAGATATACCATTTTTTAGAGTATATGAGTCTAGATTCAATGTATAAAAATCTAGATATAGACATACAGTCACATATAGTAATTTCTGAGAAAAACACAATTACATGTTGTGTAGTCCAAAGAACAAATGGTGTGTAGGCCCCTGGCTATGATGACTTGTTTTTCATGGAGTTATATTATCATATTTCATGTGGGATCCCCACACAACATGTGACCTTGTTCCATATAACCGACGTGCACTTCGGGATTACATGGAAATGGGCATGGATAGACATAATCCATTTTCCAGAGTGCATAGACATGGCCAAGGACATGGGTGGAACCCCGTGTGGAAGGACATGTTGTGTACCAATGTACATGGACATGGACATAGAGAATGGAAAGGAACCCAATTGGGTTGGACACACCATTTAGACACTATACTTTTCGTTTATGGTTACATGGGTAGTGAGCCATATCCCTCCAAGGACACAACCAGGCGATGGAGTGAGATCACACACTATGTGGGTACCCTCACGTGTTGTGTATCCCTTGTTTCCTTTTGAGGAAACACAATACTCTCATATCTCCTTCATTTGGGCTCATATTTTGGCCAACGAGTATCCTACCTTGAGTGTTTTTTCATGTAGAAAGTGATTGTGGCCTCCATAGTGGATTTTGAGATACGATATGAGATGTTATATATGGGATTCTTATTTAGGTGATGTTTTGAGACAGTAGTGATCAATCAGGATCCCAAAAGGCTTCTAGAGTGGAACCCTCCTATTGGGATAGGGAATGGGTCATATACCTATCTATAGAATGGAACCCTCCAGTCAGACTTGGCATGGGTCATCAATCTACTCCTTGAGTAGCACCCTCCTACTGGTCAGGGCATGAGTCCTCAACTGACTATTGGAGTGGCACCCTCCATCTTGGAAGGTCATAGGTCTTTTATCTGTTATCCAAGTGGAACCCTCTAGCTATCCTGGGCATGATTCCTAATCTAATAGAGTGGAACCCTCCATCCATGCTAGGCATGGGGCCTATATCAACTATCGAAGTGGAACCCTTCTACTAGGTAGGGAATGGGTCCTGTATTTGCGATCTGAGTGGAACCCTCCCATCATCCTAGGCATGGGTCCTCAACTATTGGAGTGGCATCATCCAATCAGGATGGGTGTGGGTCCTCTATAGACTACTAGAGTGGAACCCTCTATCCAGGCTGGGCGTGGGTCCTCTATCGACTATTGAGTGGAACCCTCCTGTAGAGACAAGATAAGGGTTATCGACCATCAGAGTGGCACCCTACTACTGGGCAGGGCGTGGGTCCTCTAGCTATCTACAGAGTGCTACCCTCCTATTATACCAGGTCATGGTTCCTCTATCTATATACTATTTTCCCTTGATTGTGTGGTATATTAAAGAGGTGTGGCTTGACTTGGATGTTTTCTATTGGGAAAACGTGTAAGATATTATGCATCATTGATGGACTTATGGAACTGATAGAACTCTTTACCTGGGTTGGGCTGTAATATGGAGATCCCCCTCTCCCTCATTTGGGTTTCTTTGGTTTGAGCATATATATCTATATGTATCCATGTGTTGGATTATATTTACTCTCCTAATTTGGGTTGATCTGTTTATTATCTATTCATGTTGTGTCCCTTATTGCTCCCCCTTCATCTTTTGGGGCATCCTATGTATGGGATTTTCCTACACATGTCATGTCTTATGAAGACGATTGATAGTTACGTGGTTACTTCATAGGAGGTTAGTCATACCAAGTTCATTATACCATGAATGGTGGCTATATCAAGGAGATCAGGAGTTGGTCTCTCTCAACATTTCACTTTCCAATTTTTTTAGGTTGGAACATCTTTCTGGTTGGGTGTGTATTTTTCTCCTTTACTTTTTAGTTTTCACTATGGCACTATTATACACCCTAGAGGTTTTTCATGATTTATTTATATTCTAGTTGTTTCATCTTTTTATGATTATTCCTCTTCACTTCTGCATTGAAATGGTCGGGTGTGTGCATACAGGTACATAAGGAAAAGGCTTCCCATTTAGGATATTTATTTTGACACTTTTCGCCACCCCCTAGCCTATGGAGGTGGGCTTAGGGTAGTTGAATCCTGAGCCCCAGTTAGGGACAGCTCATCATAGATGTATTATTAATATTTGATATTTGAACCTATATATTTATATCAATGTCTATGTGCATACATGATTATTGATTATGTTATGTCTGAGTGTTTTGTGTATTTGTATATATAGATGTTGTACATGTACAAATTTATGTATGTGTATGTATATGTGAACACGTATATAAGATGTACATATATATATATAACGTGTGTATGTGTGTATTTATGATATGTTCTTATTTCACATTTGATGTATATTTTTTAATTTTTAATATAATATTTTTTTAATTTATTCATTTTTATACATATTTATATTTTAATAAGTATTATTTTTAATATTTTTTTAATTTATATGATTATTATTTTAAAAAGTTATGTATTAAGTTATACTATTTTTAAATTTTTTGAAATTTATATAATTAGTTTATTTAAATGGGTTTATTAATATTTCCTTCATTTATGAATGTGTTTAAAATTCAAAAAGTCAATATTATATGAATTCATCTTTTAAATAGTAATTTCAATTATATTATATTTATTATTTTTTAATATTTCTTTAATTTAATATTATTTATTCACTTTTAATATTTATTGATTTTTTTATTTTTTTACAATTTAATAATTTATTAATATTTATTTATACATATATTTATTTAATATAAATGTAAGATTTTCAGCATGTTTTTAATTTATAGGGTCAATATTTATTTGTTTGTTATTAAGTTTTAATGTTCAAAATATGTTTTAATTTTATATAATTAATCTATTTAAATGAGTTTTTAATAATTTAACCATTTAAATATCTAATTATAAATTTACAAATATATATAATTTTTTTAAAAAAGTATTTATAAAATTATTAATATATATATATATAAATAATTATAAAATTATAATAAATATACTTATCTAATAAATATATTTATTATATTTAAAAATTATATATTAATAAATATATATATATAATTATAAAAAAATATATAAATATATAAATATATTTATAATTATATACTAATATTTATAAATATATATATTTATATTTGTAAAAAATATATATTTGTTTTTAAATAATTATAAAATTAAAATAAATATATTTAAATAATAAATATTTTTATAATATTTATAATTATCTATATTTATATAATTATATAAATATACATAATTATATAAATATATATAATTATATAAATATTTTTATAAGTATATATAAATATTTTTAAATATATTTATTTATGGTTATAATTATAAATAAATAATTTTTTTAAACGATTAGGGATAGATCCCTTTTATTAAAAGACAAAAATAGAAAAATATAGAACATAGGGTTAGACAAATGAATCCTTCCTTAATCACTTATAAAAAAGTCACAAATCCAATATTTTGATAATCCTTACCTCGACCTTATATTCTTCATCATGTAGAGCCTTCCAATTAATTTGGCCATGTCTGGGTCCATGAATTCTTGGATGTTTTCATCTCCACCATGTTTTCACTTGCTGCCATGTGCCATCGTGATCATCAAAGTCTCCCGAGTCACTTTCAGTTACCTCATCCTAGTTCACTTTTGCATTGTAATTGCCCTTTTTGAAAGGGGACTGAATTTCTTCAACTTTAGGGGGGTCCAGGAAGGTAGCTTCATTATTAACCTCTATATTACCTATCTCACGAGTTTCACGATCTTCATTTTTAAAATCAAGGATTGAAAGGAGTTGTTATATTCCGTTATAACTTCAAACCTGACTTATTATCCGATCTTAGGTCCAATATGAATAGTTTGAGGGAAAGGAGGCTCCATATGGCCACGTTCCTCAGTCACTCCATCAGTTGGGATAACTATTGAATTCATCCCATTCAACTACTTCATATTGAAGTTAGATTAATCCTGAGGATTCTCAGGTCTTGCAATACCTTTTTCCCCCAACTCTAAGAATACATCCTAGAGAGAAGGATGGTGGTGAACCATTTAATATATTATCTTCATTGGTGGAATGTCACTCAATATTTGTATACTATTAGAGTTAGATGAACCCCTCACAATGTCCATTGACCAAGAAAAAAGAGGATTTCCCACTCTACCAGCACTTCTTTTCACCATGACAACCTCCTCTCTCTTAGGTGATTGACCAGCAATTGCATAAGAGGAGCTAGCCTTTGCATTGGCCTAATAGGAAAAGTGAAAGCATGGATTCAATCTACACCATACTCTTATGCTTCGATCAAGGAATGTATTTTAGGAATAGGCACCCCAGACACGTTATTAATTCCAAGCCCCACCACCCAAGCTTTAGTAGCATCCATAGATCCAGAATTGGCACGAGGGGACTCCCCTTCTTGTGCTTGTTCTTTATGACCAAAACCAGATATCTGAGGTATGGGATTTGTATCTTGAGATAAGGAGATATTGAAAGCCTCAATTGATTTCTTAAACTTTCTATAAGTTTTGTGTAAATAATTAACCACCTTATCATAAAGGATAGATCTAGAAGGGAATTCAGGTTCACTATAAGATTCCATTTACTTCTCATCATTCTCATATTATTTTGGTGGATCCAGCCTCTTTGATAATGCATCTCTAAAATAAATTCCATAAAGAGTCAGTTGCCTCCTCTATACCTCTTCTTTTGTAGCATCACCCCTGGACTTTTGATGTAGCTCACTAGAAGAACCAGAGATAAAGGGGGTTACTTAATTGACAGCAGCCAAAACTCAGGTCTCCTACCTAGGTGAACTAGGTTGCCTATGGAGGTTTTTCCTCTTGTATGCTCCTGTTCTAATTCCTTTTCCCTTAAATTTTCTACAAGAATTCTTGGAAGGGACCCTTAAGGAAAAAAAATTGAAAACAACATCTCTATAGCATCTTTCTTTGAAATTTGTGATTGATTGACATGACAAATGGAAATGCAGTAATTTTTCATAATGTACCTAAATGTGAATGTCATCATCCAAGGTAGAGAGCACAACCTAATCAATTAATGTTTAATTAAGATCCACTTTAACAAGTATGCTTGTATAGTAACCAGAACGTATTGTTTTCTGGGTTCTTCTATTTTTATAGGGATACCCATGAAAATGAAATGTCAAACAGGATGTGGGGAAGCCACATAATCCATTTCAAACCCAATATCTTCATCTAAAAATGAGATCAAGTGTTTTTTATAGAGAAGAGATTGAAATGAGCATCCCATTCCTAAATAGAAATTAAACCTGATTTCAGGAATATATATCAAAAACCCCATACACATCTTTTCTTTTCTTTCGATGTAAAGATGATATGGAAGAATCCTTTCCCAATCGGGATGAAATTCTAATATTAGAATCTCCAAATAATAGATAGTTTCTTCTCAACATCATATATCATCAAAAGACTCTCACCTATGGGAAATATTAGTCGAGAAATTATCAGGTGATGGAAAATTTTCATTCAATCCTCAATCGCTTCTTGATTGTCTTTTACATGATCTGTAGTGCCCTTACGTATAATATGCTCTGGGGAAACATCTTTTACTGAATAAAATGTAGTGAAAATCCACCTTTCTTGGTCCTAAAAACTTCATTGCTTTCCTTCGAGGTCATGGTCAGCCGAACTACATTCAAGTGGCAATGTCCTACCAGTAGAATTGAACTGAGGAAATTCGAAAGATCCATAAGGGCAGTGAAGCCCTAATAACCACCACTGTCGACGTCGAGGAGCTCCTAGGATCCCATCTCCCCCTTAAATAAGTAAATATATTTTTAAATAATTATAAAATTATAATAAATATATTTAAATAATAAATATATTTATTATATTTATACAATATATATTAATATAAATATATATAAATATATATAATTATATGAATATGTTTATAATTATATGAAAAAATAAATAAATATATTTATTTATAATTATAATTATAAATATATAAATATATATTTAAATAATTATAAAATTATAATAAATATATTTATTATATTCGTAATTATATATATTTTTATATTAATAAATATATATATAATTATATAAATATATGTGAATTTTTTTAAATATATTTATTATATTTATAATTAATATATTTATATATTAATATATAAATATATATAAATATATTAATTTTATATAATTATATAAATATATTTATAATTATATAAAAATATTTTAAAATATATTTATTTATATCTATAATTATAAATATATATATATATAGGTTGCGGCCAAGACACCGTTTATTAGATAAAAGAAAATCCACTTTTGAATGGGGTTGTGAGGTAACCCTAACATGACCCCAAACCCGGAGGTCCATTGTCCCAAAGTGACATGGCCCAAAAAATAAATGGCACGAAGACTAAATCTTGGTCTGAAGGCTCAAAGTGAGTAGTCTGCAATAAGTCATTTCACCAGTAAAAAGATACCCCCCAGTAGTCTTAGCTACATGAATCCAATCCGAAAAATGCATCTTCCCTGTCATGAGATGTTACATCATGATGGGTTGATGCAATGAGGCAGGGCAGCCCTCCATTCACGATTTGAGTAGAAGGTCGGATGATGAGTTCCATCACATCCATCTCTCTTTAATCCTTCCTACCTAGTGATACTGGTGTGACCCATAGCTTTCTTCACCTACTAATTGAAATGAAACATCAAACTAGCTCTAAGTGATTAATTCACTTGGTAAATAACCCCTCCATCCTGCAATGGGGATGTAAGGTTGAATGATGGGTGTCGACATGTCTATCCCTCAAATTGAGGTTTCCCACTCGATAGTTTCATTGTACTACCTTCATGATGTGTTGTTTCAGTCATGTGATTGTAGTCGTGCAGCTTGAAATCCATAAAAAATGACACATATGTCCCAAGACCTAAAGACCAAAGAAATACCAAATAAACCCTAGGTAGAAACATCCAAAAGAAAAATTCAGTGGTTTCATCATTTCTATATGACAATACTCTTCCTGATTCCAACAAAAGGCATCATTACATGTCACTAAAGTCAACAACACCAGCCCCCATGGCCACCAGCCTCTAGTGTCTCAAAACATGGCTACAATGTCATCACCACCACCAAAGTCTGAAGCTAGCAACCACCACATAGCCCCTACCATCACCACCCATTGATCGAACAATGCTGGCCACCATCCTTATTGAAGTTTCGATGCTTGGGGATCTAGGAACAAAATTTAGAGAGGATAATGAGTCATGCACCACCATAAATGAAAAGAGGCATCAAACATGGCCTCCATAAACCTGATCTGGAGGGAATAATGTCCTGCGAACCGCAATCGATGACAATCTTCCCCAAATCATAGACACCAAGAACTGAAATCCCCACAACCACTAACTAATGCTGAGAAGACCCAAAAACCTGATTTGATGAGTAAAGTGTCCCTCACTCCAACAACAATAAACAAAGCTAGAAAATCTAGAGAAAAATATTTAAACATCAGAGGTAGATATCCACCGGAAGAGACGAGATGTGATCATGCAAGGAAGGGTCCAAATAGAAATAACTAGGGAGGAGGATGCAGAATACAACACCAATAATGCCATTGAATGCGGTCTGTCAAGACAAACAGGATGAAATCAATGCCAAAAGTATTGGGCACCTTCCTGGTTGGCGCACCACGTAACACCTCCACAATTGGAGCACCATGTGGTTTCTCTTTTAATGGGGTGTTTTTAATGTGGGCCAAGACCATGTGAATTAATTCACACGGTGACATACTTTTGATGCGGAGACATTATTTGAATCTAATTATTTTTCTTATATAAGGATTTGATGGCAAGGCATTTCAACATCACAAATAGAAACAACACCAAGAGAAAATTCCATTTTGTGATTTCCTTTCTTCGATGATCATCTTTATTGATCTCCATCTTTGATTCACTACTTTTTTTCTTGAGTATTACTTTTAAGATCCCTTCCATTTTTGGGAAGTCTCTAACATGTACCTCTTGATTTTAGTGGATCCCTCTTTCAGAACTACATCCCTTGGTTTTTCCCTTTTTGGTTTTCCACTTAAAAATTTCCGGTGTCAAATTTATTTTCTGCATATTTAATTTAGGGTCGTTGCACATCCATTTTATTGGGGGGGGGATTTTATTTCCACTTCACATTCTCTTTTCAATTGTTTGTGCGTTCATCACTTTCCCATCTTTCCCAACATCTAGTATCAGAGGTTTTGGTTTTTTTATTTCATATTTATTATGGAAGACAATTATAGTCATATGGTTTTGCTGAATGGTACCAACTAACATATGAGGTGACTTAAAATAAAGGATCTTCTTTTTGTCAAGCGAATGCATCATCTAGTGTTTAGTACCCAGAAGCCAGAGAGGATGTCAGATGAAGAATGGGCGTTCGAGCGTGATATGGTTTGTGGATTCATTCTTCAATGGGTCTAAGACAACACGATGAACCACATTGTCAAGATCTCTCATGCTGGAACTTTTTGGGAGAAGCTTGAGACGACCTACGCTTCCAAGATGGGAAACAACAAACTATTTCTTCTCAAACAAATTATGAACAAGAGGTATAGAGAAGGTACATCTATTTAAGATTATTTAAGTGAATATCAAGAATTTTTTATCAGTTTTTTGGCATCGGTATCAATTTTGAAAATGTGGTTTTAGCTCTTTGGTTTCTTAACACTTTACTTGATTCATGGGAGAATTTACATGTTACTCTAATCGGTTCTTATCCTAATAGTGCTGTGACATTTAGATTTTTCATGTATATTATTTTAAATGAAGAGGTTATGAGACGTACTCCGGAGAAATATTCTTCAGAGATTTTAGTCATAGAGAACTGGGGGAGAATCCAGGACCAGGGGCAGAGTAGTCAAAGTAAGAGCAGAGGTAGAAGAAAATCTAGACCAAAGAAGAGAGATTTAGAATTTCATCATTGTGGTAATAAGGGGCATGTTAAGAAGTTTTGTTATTAGCTGAAAATGGAGAAAATATTGAAGGAAATCCATAGAAGAAAAATGGTGATGGAGATGATCATGTCGCCACTGCTACAGGGGGTGGTCTTATTAATGTTTATGACTCCATTAACAGTTCTTCTGATGATTCTTGTTGGGTTGCTGATAGTGGTGCCTGTTTTCATGTGACATCAAAGAAGGAGTACTTTACATCTTACAGCCCAGGTAATTTTTGGATTTTGAATATGGGAAATGATGGTCATGCTGATGTTGTAGGCATCGAGATTATTTTTTTAGAGACCAGTATAGGAAGTAAGCTGATTTTGAAGAATGTTCGACATGCACCCGAGGTTCGTTTGAATCTTATTTCTACCAGTGTTCTTGATGATGAAGGGTTTATCGGCACTTTTGGTGATTACCAATGGAATATTTCCAAGGTATCTTTGATTGTTTCTTAAGGGAAGAAGCAATTAGGTTTGTACTGGACTAGATCTTCTATTTCTTGTGATACTGCATGCATTATTGAGTGTAGTGTTTTGTCCAAGTTGTATCATAAGAGGGTCAGTCACATCAGTGAGAAAGGTATTGGTTGTTTGGCCAAGAGAAATATTCTCCCAGATTTGAAGAGTGTCAAATTGGACACATGTGGTCATTTCATGGATGTAAAACCGAGCATAGTGAGTTTCAGCAGTCATCCTTCACACAAGAAGTGACAGGTACTTGAATTGGTACATTCTGATGTTTGTGGTCCATTGAAATTTAAGACCTTTAGTGGAAGTATTTATTTTGTTACATTTATTTATGTATACTCATGAAACATCTGGGTTTATGTTTTGAATGCCAAAATTCAGGTGCTCAGTGTTTTTAAGCAATTTCATGTTTCTACTGAGAGGGAATTAGTAAATAAATTGAAATGTATTTTCACTGACAATAGGGGATAGTATTATAGTCCTTTTGATCATCATTATATGAAAAAAGATATTCAGTATCAGAAGATGATGCCCAAGACACCTCAGCTGAATAGTGTATCTGAGTGGATGAACATGAATTTGTTGGAAAGAGTTTGTTTTTTGCTTTCGAAAGAAAAGTTTGCTAGACATTCTTGGGGTGAGTCTTTACTTACTGCTTCTTATATTATCAATTTATCACCTACAGTTTCTTTGCAGATAGACACTCCCAACAAATTTTGGTATGGAAAAGAGATCAGGTACGATCACTTGCATGTTTTTGGATTCAAGGTTTTTGTTCATGTTCCTAGAGATGAGAGATCCAGGATGGATGGTAAGACACACCAGTGTATTTTTATTGTCTATGAACATGATGAGTTTGTGTATAGGTTCTATGATCTTATTTTGAAGAAACTTGTTAGAATTTGTGATGCAGTTTTTAAGGAGGATCAGACTATTGCAGACATTGATAACAGAAATAAATCTGCTTCTCCAACTTCTGATGGTTTTATCAGTCATGAGTCAGGTTCTGATTCACATTTACCCCATATTGTTGATTCTAATGATCATGTAGATGTGTAGAATGATGCTTAGGGTGAACAGGATGGAGTTGATGCTTCTGATGCACCTTTTGTTTCTGATGATCTAGTTCTAGGGGTTATTAATGAACCTTTAGTTACACTCTGGAGGTCATCTCAGCATCGCACTGCTTCTACTCGATATTCACTTGATGAGTATGTTCTCCTCATTGAAGGGGGAGAACCAAAATCATTTGATGAGGAAATGGAGAGTGAACAGAAGGGTATATGGGTTGCGATAATGGATGATGAGATGTCATCATTTCACAACAACCACACTTTTGAGCTGGTGAAGTTACCGACAGGTAAGAGAGATTTTCCAAGTCGGTGGATTTATCTGATTAAAAATTAAGAATCTAGTTCACTTTCATGATAAAAGGAAATTTTAGTAGTCAAAGGCTTTCTTCAGAAGAAAGGTATTAATTTTGATTGTATTTTCTCACCTGTTGTCAAAATGTCTTCCATTTGGGTTGTTCTTGGTTTGGCTACTGGTTTGGATCTTTAGATTGAGTAGATGGATGTGAAGACAACTTTCCTCCACGGATATTTAGAGGTGGATATTTATATGGATCAGAAAAAAGATTTTGTTGAAACAGGTAAATAAAATCATGTCTACATGTTGAAGAAGAGTTTTTATGGTTTGAAGGAAGCTCTGTGGCAGTGGTATAAGAAGTTTGAATCTGTCATTTCTCATCAGGGTTTTAGGAAGACATCTTTTGATCATTGTGTTTTTGTTCAGAGATTTACTGATGATGGTTTTATTATAATGTTTCTTTTTGTTGATGATATTATCATTCTTGTCCATGATACTTCTAGAATTGACAGATTGAAGAAATATCTTTGTCATTATTTTTTGATGAAAGACTTGGGGCCTGCATGACAAATTCTTGGCATGACAATCTGCCATGACAGGAAGGCCAAGAAGTTGTGGTTATCTCAGGAGAGATACATTGAGAAGGTTCTTCGGATATTTTCTATGGATAGAGATAAAGTGGTTAGTACTCCTCTTTCTTTACATTTTATGCTTAGTACCAGTCAGTCACCATCTACTGATGAAGAGAGAGAGGAGATACAACACTTACCTTATTCATCTGTCATTCACTGTTTCATGTATGCAATTGTATTTACTAGACCTAATATATCTCATGCAGTTGGTGTGGTCAGTCGTTTTCTATAAAATTCAGGTAGAGAAAATTTGAGAGCAATGAATTAAATTTTTCATTATCTTCGTGGTACTTTTAATGTGAGATTTTGTTTTGGAAAAGGGGGACCTATGTTGTGTGGCTTTATAGATTCAGATATGGCAGGAGATATTGATTCTAGGAAGTCTGCATCAGCCTATTTGATCACTTTTACAGGTGAAGATGAATCTTGGTAGTATAGATTGTAGAGATGTGTTTCTTTATCTACCACAGAGTCAGAGTTTATTGCAGCTACAGAGGCGTACAAAGAATTGTTGTGGATGAAAACTTTTATTTAAGAGCTCAGTTTAAATTAGGACAGGTATGTTTTATTTTGTGATAGTCAAAGTGATATTTGTTTAGGAAAGAATTTCACTTTTCATGGTAGGTCAAAACATATCGATGTTCGATATAATTGGATCCACAACATCCTTGATTCGAGAAAGTTAGAGCTTTATAAGATCTGCACTGATGACAATGGGTCATACATTTTGACCAAGATTTTACCCAAAGGAAAGTTTGAGACTTGTCGACTGATTTCAGGGTTGGTGGTGATCCCCACTTGAGTCAGAGGGGGAGTTTGTTGGGCGCCTTCCCAGTTGACGCACCGCATAATGCCTCCTCAATTAGAGCACCATGTGGTTTCTCTTTTAATTAGTTATTTTTAATACAGGCCAAGACCACGTGAATTAATTCACGCGGTGACACACTTTTGACGCGGAGACATTATTTGATGCTGATTATTTTTCTTATATAAGGAGGTAGCGGCAAGGAATTTCAATATCACTGGAAGCAAAAACAATGAGAGAAAATCCCATTTGGTGATCACCTTTCTTCGATGATCCTGTTTCTTTCTATCCATATTTGATTCACTACTTTTATTATGGAGTATTACTTTTTAGATCCCTTCCATTTTTGGGGAGTATCTACTGAGTACCTCTTTATTTTAGAGGATCCTTTTTTTTGTACTAGGTCCCATAGTTTTTCTTTTTTGGGTTTTCCAGGTGAAAATTTTCGTGGTCAACTTTATTTTCTACACATTTCATTTAGGGTCGATGTGCATCCGTTTTATTTGGGGGGAAATATTTTATTTCCACTGCGCGTTTGCTTTTCAATTTTTTTCACATTCATCACATTCCCGTATTTCCCAACAAAAAGAAGGCTAGTGTAGGTGATCCATGAAGAATAATCAGAACTCCTAAGAGAAAAGAGCCTAAATATGTATTTATATAATTATAAAATTATAGTAAATATATTTAAATAATAAATTTTTTTGAATTATCATTAATTGTGTGGATTTCATTAATCATAATGAATAAGGTCTATTCTTTTCCCAACAAATCTCATCATATGAACACACCTTTTGTATTCCGACCATTAGATTTGTTTCATTGGAATTAATTTTTTCCGTTGGATCAACCCTTTTGTAATCTATAAATATGGTGGCATGATAATGGAAATGGTGTGTGATTTTGTGTGGCCATATACTTGTGTTC
This sequence comes from Viscum album, assembly GCA_963277665.1. Classification (NCBI taxonomy): domain Eukaryota; kingdom Viridiplantae; phylum Streptophyta; class Magnoliopsida; order Santalales; family Viscaceae; genus Viscum; species Viscum album. The sequence continues at coordinate 1,170,319,910 of OY728160.1, forward strand.
TTCCTTTCCTATTATATTTTGATTTAGATGTTTTACATCACCATCGTCATCTCAAGCATTTGACATCATTACACACTTTTGCTTTGCTTGGATTTCAATAGACAAATTTCACAATACTTTATCAGCATGAATTCTCTGTGAAGTAAAAAAGGTTAGTCATACCGGTAAGATAAATTTTCCATGGGGAATATTGTGAAGAAAGGATTTCTCCCTCTTGACATTTATGGGAATAATTACTTGTCATGGATTATAGATGTGGAGATGAACCTTGATGAAAACGGATTTGGTTAAGAAATTAAAGTTGGAAATCACACTTCCGCACAAGACCATGACTGAACCCTAATATTCCTCTGCCATCACCTCCACAAGAATCTAAATAATGAGTACCTCATGGTGAAGGATCATTTGGTGTTGTGACAGAATCTTAAGGAGTGTTGTGATCTCCTTCGACTTGTAATACTACCAAGAGAATGTTTTGAGTGGAGTCATTTGTGATCCCAAGATTTTAAATTGGTAAGTTAATATAACTCCACAATTTTTAAAATAAAATTGCAACTAAAATTATGCAGAGATAATATCACTGATACTGATATGTTGGAAAGAACATATTCTACTTTCCATACCTCAAATGTCATTCTACAACAACAATATCATGAGAAATGTTTTATAAAATACTCTAAATTACTTTCTTTCCATATTGTTTCTAAACAAAATAATGAATAAAGGAAGTTCTGAATACGTCTACATAACAAGCATTAAAAAAGAGCACAAATTAATTCAAGATAATCTTTTGAGAATTCTGTCTAGATTTTACTTTTCTGATATTTGTACAATTGAATCAAACATGGTAAACCCAATGTTTACCAATCATGATACATTTATTGTGTGGCATGACCATTTTGGTCATCTTGGGTCAATAATGATGATTAAATTAACTAAATTTATGCATGGTCATCCATTGGATGATAAACGGGTTCTTACACCCCTATGATTTTCCATGTGCTACTTTTTCTCAAGGAAAATTAAGCATAAGACCATTACCATCAAATATCGGACTGATTCCCTAATGTTCATGGACCCAATTCATCGTTATATATGTGGAACAATTCATCCACCATGTGGACCAGTCAGATATTTCATGCTCATGATTGGTGCATCATCTCGATGGTCCCATGTGTGTTTATTGTCCACTTGCAAGCAGATATTTGAGAAATTGCATGACTAAAAAATAAGGTTAAGGGTTCAATTCCCTGATTATTCAATCAAGCATATTAGGGTTGATAATTCTAGTGAATATTCATCACATGATTTTAATAATTATTTCATGTCATTTTGAATAAGTGTTGAACATCTTGTATATCATGTTCATGCACAAAATGGTCTCTCTGAATCATATATAAAGCGATTACAACTTATCTCTAGATGATTACTTTTTAAAACTAAATTTCCCATTCCAGTATGGAGACTTTCAATTTTTCATGCAGTAGAACTACTTCAAATAAAGCTGTCAATCTATCCTAATTATTCCCCTTTACAAAAAGCTTGTGTCCATAAACAAAATATTTCACACTTAAGGATATTTGGTTTTGCTATATATGTGCCTATAACACCCCCGCAACGAACAAAAATGGGACCCCAAAGGAGCTTGGGAATCTATATTGTTTTTTAATCTCCCTCGATCATTATATATCTTCATATTATGACAAGAGATGTATCACAATTAATATTTTATGATTTTCATTTTGATTAAAATTTATTTCCAACACTCAAATGGGGAAATAAATTGACTTCAAAAGAAATATCATGGAGGGGGACTTCATTGTTACAACTTGATCCTTGTAAAAATACGAGTGAACATTAATTTCAAAATATCATTAATTTTCAAAATTTAGCAATTCAATTTCCTAATGAATTCAATTATTTAAAATGGGTTACAAAATCATATATATCCATTGTGAATGCACAGATTAGAATTGATTCCCTAGAAGGAAAATATGATGGTATTACCAACAATGCTTCCAACCCACACCTGAAGCGTGGGAGATGCCTTGGTTAAAAAGATAAAAATACTTGTCAAGTAAAGGGTAACAAAACATATGTTTGTTAAAGATATGAACAAATTTAATGATGATGTAAATGTACCATAAGTACATGAACAAGATCAAGAGGAAATTTTAATAAATTTCACCAACACTGGGAGATGTTGGAACTAAGTGGAGACCATTTTTGATAACACATTTTCATACAATTTAGCCCCTGAAATTATGGATGATGATCAAGAACATAAAATAGTTAATGAATTTCATTAAAGGCTAGATTGGGATCAATGGAATTTTGTGATCCAATCTGATCTAGACTCACTTTCTAAACGTGAGGTTTTTGGGTTGATCATGAAAACCCTTGAAGGGATTAAGGCTCTTGGATAAAAATGGGTATTTATGAGGAAAAGAAATGAAAATAATGAAGTCTTGAGATATAAAGAATGACTGGTTTCTCAAGTATTATCACAAAAACCTAGGATTGATTATGATGAAACATACTCTTCTGTAATGGATGCAATAACCTTTCATTATATCATGAAGTTTTTTGTACATAAGCAACTTGAATTACGCCTAATGGATTTTGTGACTGTATATCCTTATGGTGATATTGATAATGATGTTTACATGAAAATCCCATAAGGATTAAAATTTCTGACAAAATATCTTGGATATATAGATCTTTATTTATTTAAGATGAATAAATCATTATATAGATTAAAGCAGTAAGGGCATATGTGGTATAACCATTTGAGTAAATATTTGGTGAAAGAGGGTTATAAAAATGATCCGATTTGTCTATCTGTCTTCATTAGAAAGATTGGATATGAATTTTTTAACACTTCCATATACGTTGATGATTTAAATATAATTGGGACTAATGATGAACTTTCCAAGGAACTTGAATATCTAAAGAAAGAATTTGAAATGAAAGACTTTGGAAATACAAAGTTCTCCCTTAGAAGACAAATTTAGAATCTTAAGGATGGAATTTTTTTTCATCAAACATGTTATACTACTAAATTCCTACAGAGATTTAACATGAATGAATCGCATCTATTAAGTTCAATAATGGTTGTACGATCTATTGATCATGATAATGATCCTTTTAAACCAAAAGTGGATGGTGAAAAACTAATTGGCCCTGAAGTATCATATCTTAATTCTATAAGAGAACTGATGTACCATGAAAATAATTCAAGACCTGATATATCATTTTCTGTGAATTTAATGGCAAGGTATAGTTATTCTTCTACTCGTTGACATTGGAATGTTATCAAACATGTATTAAGATTCCTTCATGGGTCAAAATATTGGGGGTTAATTTATTCAAAATATTCAAAAACAATGTTGGTTGGTTATGATGACATCAGATACTTGTCTAATCCACAAAAAGCAGGATCTCAAACTAGATATGTGTTTATATATGGTGGAACTACTATTTCTTGGAGTTCTAAAAAACATACAGTTACTGTGAATTCTTCCGACAATGATGCGTTGATTTCTATTCATGAAGTCGAGAATGTGGTTGGTTGAGATCAGTGATTAATCATATTAGAAATTTTTGTGGATTAGATATGAATAATAATATTCTCACCATATTATATAAAGATAATACTAATTTCATAGCAACGTTGAAATGTGGGTTTATTAACAGTGAAATAACAAAGCATATTTCACCAAAAAAAATTTCCACCCATGACCTTCAAAATAATGGTGAGATTGATGTCCATCAAATAATGTCTTGTGATAATCACATTGATTTGTTAACAAAGTAATTTCCAACTTCAACATTTGAGAAATTTATTTATAAAATTTGAATGAAAATAATGAAAACTATATCGTGATTTTATGATGGGGAGTTGGGAATGCTATACTCTTTTTCCCTTAATCAGTTTTCCCCATTGGGTTCTCTACTATGGTTTTTAATGAGGCAGCATAGCATGGAATCATTTTAATTTGGCTTCACTGGTTTTTCCCACAGGGGATTTTTATGTGATGATTTATATTATATTCCATGGGATTATGACATCAAATGGGTAGTGTTATGAATTATCATTAATTGTGTAGATGTCATAAATAATAATGAATAAGGTCTATTCATTTCCCATTAATGCTTTTCATATGGACAAACCTTTTTTATTCTCATAGTTAGATTTTATTCATTGGATCTAATTTTTTCCATTGGATCAACCCTTTTGTAATATATAAATACGGTGGAATGATAATGTAAATGGTGTGTGATTTTGTGTGGTCATATACTTGTGTTCTTTCTTTCCTGTTCTATTTTGATTAAGACATTTTACTTCGACATCGTCATCTCAAGCATTCGACATCGTTATATGCTTTGTCTTCACTTCACCTTCAATCAAAAAATTTTAAAATATAAATATATTTATGGTATTAATAATTATATATATTAATATATTAATATATATATACATATAATTATATATGTGTGTAATTATATAAATATATGTGTAATTATATACAAATATTTATAAAAAATATTTATTTATAATTATAACTATAAATATATACCTATAATTATATGTATGAAAACATATTTAAAACAATTTTAATATATTTATAATTATATAAAAAAATTATAATTATATATATTTATATTTATATTTATAAGAATATTTATATTTAATTATATTTAAAAATTCATATTTTCAATTCTTTAAATTTTATTTATAATTATATAAATTTATATTTATTTCTAATTATATACATTTATATATATTTATAATTATATACATTTAAATTATTAATTATATTAATTATATTATTACAATTGGGTCTTTTTGAGCACTTAGTATTTTATCACTAATAAAAAATCCTTATCATCACTTTTTAAAAAACACTAATAAAACCCAACATGATATTTTAAATATAACCCTAATAGAGTTATCCTCTCTCGTGTCCTTAAAGCTCTCATGGAACCAAATCTCTATCGCCACTCTTCCATGGTTATCTCAAATGAATAGACACCTTCAAAATCCCAGGTATGTGATCACTTGTGATCCATTTCTCCCCCTCAAATATCTTTGTTTTTAATTTTCCCAAATGGTTTGAATGGCGCATGTGAGCGATCTTCTTTGTACTTGATCAAACTCAAAGATTCTCCACCCAATCTCACTTGCCTTGATCCATTGTTGGTTCACCCTCTACCCCACCTTCATGTTTATTTCACTAATTCATCATTTTTTTTTCACTATGATTACATGGATCTCCTAGATGTGCACCACAAAAACCCTGCTCACTTATCATGCAAGGTGGTGACTTCAAATGATAAGTAGGAAAACAAAATGGTTCATAAATGGTAATTGACTCCATGTTTTAAGTATCTCTCCTACTCCCATTGATTAAAATAAAAAATTTCTTCATATTTGCTTCTATTACCAAGTAGAAGAACTCCAATCATTTTAATATCCCCTAATTTGCATATAATTTTTATAGGAATCATGAAATGGGATTTATTTAGTCTAAATGACTTGTTCCAATTTTATATATTTTTAGAGATTTATAAAAATTATTTCACAATAATTTTGATACTTATACACATAAACATTATTTATATGCTTTATTTTTATTTTTATATTTATATTTAATAATTTTATCTTTCTATGGATTTAATAAGTTTTTATATTTTTTAATATTTATAATTTTTTTAACATTATTACTATTTTTTTATGGATAATGATTTTTTATATATTTTACACATGTGATATGGAATGAATGCATGTGTTATGCACATAGATTATGGATGCATAATGAACTATCACATTTGAAAGAAATTTACATTACGATATAACGAAAACATGGGTGGCGTCCATTTCATACATTCCATCATAATTTTATTTTATATCACAACCCAACACATGTTACATTACCACCAATGGAGTATGACTACGTGGACACTAGATATGTCATTTCTATAATTCCAATTTAGCTAACAAAATCAATCCAACACAATGAGCATTGTGATGCTCCACTCCTGTACTATTTTTGAACTCAAACCTGCTACACTACGTGCTGAGTATTTATCTCTGGTTTATCTTCTTTATATTATTATGTATTCTATAAAAATTAATGGTACTTGAATTCATTTAAAGGTTCTTGATGAAGGATCAAAGAATTTTTTTAGTTCATGAAAAGGATAGTTGACTTCTATAGTGCTTTACCTAAACAAAAAAATACTTCATTGATTTTTAATGAAGAAATTAAATGAATTGTATGTAGAAATAAATACAAATACATTATTTCATAGCTTCAAACAATGATTTGTGAATATGTGAAACGAGATGAGTTGTATCTATATTTATAAATGCATATATGTGTAAGGACAAAGGTTGGTACAACACTCAAATATTATGTCTTGGTATTGGTTTTTAAATGTTGTTATTAAAATGGGATTTTCAAAATGGTATTTTTAAATTTTGGTAGCCATTTAAAATTAAAATTCCCAATTTTTCTTGTTTTACTATCATGCCATTTTTGATAAAATTATATTTAATTACTCAAATCATTGTTATTAAGATAGTGAGTGATAGTTTTTTATACCTCTTGGGGTGTTTAAAATTTTTTACTTTAAATTAATAAATGTAAGGTTTTAAAGTTCCATGTGGTGTTTAATGAATTTAATTGGTTAGCATGTGTTGTTGAAAGGAACCTTTGATAAAATTTGAACTGTCAGAAATTGTAATGGAATATTGGAACCCCATCTCAAGTCTTCTGGATCATTTTATTTAAGCTCAAGAGTTTCTTCAAATATTGGGTTCTCAAAATCAAGTGATTGGGACCAATTAATTTTTTTCATCATCTCATAGAAGGAAAAATTCAACTCCTAATAATCCTATCATTGAAACACCACCTGGAACACCAGGTACCAAGTGATGAAATAAATAAACACTAAATCCTCCCTCTTATGGATTTTAATTTCTCAGTGCTTTTTCTAGATCTTGTCTATTTATTTAATCAAATGAGATATCTTCAAATTAATCCTACACAAGTTCTATATTTTTTAAAATAGATGAAAAATTAATGATATTATTTGTGACTTTATAGATATCACAAATTCCTTTCCTTTAATGATTTCCACTACACAAAAATAATCTGAATACCCATCATTCAGCTCTTATTATCTTAGAAAAAAGGCTTCATAGAGCTTAAATGATTCATTAATAATAAACATTTATGGGTTCCAAGCTCATAATTTCTATGTATTTATTTATTTTTTTAAATATTAATATTAATGAAACAAATAACATGGATATTAATAAAAAATGGATGGATTCCAATTGTATGAAAAAAGAGTATGAGGATGGGATGAAATAGTTCATCAAGTTTGAAAAATATCATGCATATGACCCTTCTCAAATCCTTTTTCCATGTTTATGCCATTTTAATTTAAGACTAATTAGTCCATAGGAGTTGGAAGGAAAATTATCTATCACGAAAAAGATCAAAGTCCAAAATTTTGGAATAAACGTAGGTAAAAACTAAATGTAGCTAGTGACTGGGATAAAGATACATTTTATGGATCATATGATATGATTAAAAGTGTGAAAATGGTGAAGACTATATCGAGGATGTGAATACCTTTGTTAAAAAGAAAGAATATCTTGAAAAGATTCCATTTTATGGTGGTTTTTCTGAATATTGAACATCATCATCCATACTAAAGCTATAAAATTTAAATGATGGTAATGGATGGAATGATGCTAGTTTTACTGAACTACATTCTCTATTGAATGATATGACCCAACAAGATAATGAAATCCATTTGTAGACATGTTACACTAAAATAATGATATATTCAATGGGTATTATCTAAAAAATAATACATGTATGTACATATTATTATATACTATTTCTCAAGGACCAAAAATCACTTAAAAATGATCAAAAGTGTGGTGTTTCTCGATACAATGAAGATGGATCGGGTCCTATAGAATTTTTAAGGTACTTCCCAATCATTCTAAGGTTTAGGATCCTATATGGAAGTGATAATATTAAAAATAAAATAGGTATGGGAATAATATACAAGCAATAAAGATGGGAAGATTAGTCACCCAATGTACTTTCTTCAGTGGAAGAGAATATATCACGAGTATCCTAAATTTGTAAATGAGCCAAGAAACATTCATCTTTATCTATCTACATATGGACTGAATATTTTTGTATTTCAATGTAGAATTTTAAGTACATGGATGGTTATATTGGTAAATTATAACTTTCCACTATGGTTATGTATGAAACAAAAACACATTATTGTATCTCTTATTATATCAGGACCAAAACAACTAGGTAGTGATATTGATGTTTATTTGGATCCATTAAACAAATATTTGAAATTATTACGAGATTCAGGTGTTACGTTGTATGATTCTTATAGAAATGAATATTTCACATTGAGATCCATGTTGTACAGGATGATAAATTAATTTTCTACTTATGGAAATTTTCTAGGATATATCATTAAAGGAACTCAAGGTTTTCCCATTTTTTAACAAGGTACCCAATCAATTATGTTGAAACATTAATCAATGCCTATGGTTCTAAGACATCATAGAATTATAAACTGGTGGAATAAGTTCTGATCTTGGATGAAATAATTTGATGGGAGTTAAGAATAATGTATATAACTATCTCCACTAATTGGTGATCAACTATATGAGAATGTAAAATATATGAACACTTATTTTGATAAAACTTTTCTAAAAAACCTTACATAAATCATTGGGAAAAAGTGATTTTTTTTTTTGAATTACCATACTAGAATTGTTAGTGCGTCAGAAATTTTCTTGATATTATGCATGTTGAAAAAAAAATGTGATAGTGTAGTTGGTATGTAACTAAATGAACTCCAAAAAAATAATGAATTAAGGTTAGGTTGTACATGATTGACATGGTAATATGATAATAGTTTTTTCTATTGAAGAGTGAAAATATAATTTTCTTCCTCCAAATTCTTACACTTTTTTCAGGAAAGGGAGATATCATTTTTCCAACTTCTTGAATGATGTAAAGTTTCCATAGGGGTATTCATCAAATATCATGAATATTGATTCAATGAATGATTTAAAGTCAAAGGGTCTGAAATCACATGACTTTCATGTATTAATGAAATATCTAATGCATGTATCTCTACATTGTATTATTTCCAAGAATTTATTGTCATACATTAGCCAAGATCTATTCCTTTTTCAAATCTATATGCAGAAAAGTTATAGACCTGGTGAAATTGATATCTATGTAAAAGTAATTTTTTTTTCATATTATATGAATTGGAGATTTTATTCCTACTAAAATTAATTGATATTATGGTTTAGCTGATGGTTCAATTAGTAATAGTTTTTTAACTATGTAGTCATGTACATTATAGAAATATTTAACCCATTTAATGGTATAAAAATATTTTGAAATAGTAGGTAAAAAATCAAATTCTAACATAAGGTTATATTGTGGAGTGATATGTTGCTGAGGAGGTCATTTAATTCTATACTGAATACCTTTCTGATGAGGAAATCATTGGTCTACCAAAATCTTGTCACATAAAGTGGCTTATGGGTAAAAGAATTTCCAAAATAAATGTTTTCACAATTACTATTATAGATTAGGTGTAGGCTCACCTTTACCTTTTCCATGATAGTTTAGAGGTTTCACCATATATTGAAACTCACAAAGTAATTATTAGGCATTTGAATTCTTCAAGGGATGGAATATGGATATCAAATACACACAATAAAAAATTTATTAAATGTTTTGAGACTACATTTTTAATGAGTCAACTAAAAATATAGATTCAATTTCAGTATGAATTTGATGGCTAGATATAGGGCTAAGTGTCCATATATTATCTTATAATGGTTTTTTAAGTAATGGTTATATGTTCTCTATAAATAAAAATGATGAGTTTGGTACCATAAAAATAGTGGGTTTTCACTAGTGGATGAATCAATGAGTCTATCTGTTACCAAGGACAAAAATCTAATTTATGCAAATATTTCATGCATTGAATCATCAAAAAAATATGACAGTTGGATTATACAACATTCCATTACCAATTTTTCAATTCACGTGGGTTGATAATAGGAATACAGTTAAAATAGATGAATTGAGATTTTTGAAAGTGGATTTCAATAAAGAATGGTATAAAGAATAACTGTTTATAATGGAATCATAGGAAGTACAAGTATTTTAAATTATAGATCATGCAAACTAAAAGCGGTCAATTGTTATGTTATCGACCAAAATCACTAAAGGGTCAGATGTCAATTCAACTGAGGATTAACCTCTCATTAGGACATCTTAATCATTTTCCAGTAGTCCCAATGTAGACAGGGTCTTGTATGTTGGAAGAGACCACAGTGAATATATTTAGATACTCGATAAATGGATCAAATACCTTCATCCTTTAAAAAAATTAAATTAAAATATTATATATATTTTTAATATTTATTATATTACCTCATATTATTATATGTTCATTATTGAATTTATGTAATATAAATTAAATGTTCCTCCACTTTTGCAGATAATGACCAATGCACATGCTTATGCTCCCAATCCTGAGGAACAACAAGTTTCTCAACATGATAATGCACACAATGCAAAGAAAAATTACCTTCTACACATGCCAATGGTACCAATCTTGAGGAACAACATATTGATGATTCTGAAGCTGAGGAAATGGTATATGGTGACCAAACTATGTCCCATAAAAAATAAGAGCTTTGTATCAGGATGGTTTTTGAAAAAAAATTTATTAATGCGGGAAACAAGTGCATCAAATTAGAAGTTGGATGGAATGAACATGGTCATCCTATTAACTCCAAAAAGTCTATAGTTAGCAGTTATATTGGTCTCACCACTCTAATGCATGTGTCAATTTATGTAGGTTTATGGAACAATATTGGGTCTATGCTTAAGACACTAATTTGGGAAGAGATTAGGGTAAAATTATGATATGCTTTATTTATTTTACTAAAAAATGAAATGTTGATTTTTTTCTTAATTATACCTTGCAGGGTGAATTTATAGTAGATAAATACCAAATGAAATTTGTATTGATTCTCATTGGATAGGATCAAATAATCTTTCAGAAAATTCTTACAAAATATCATCTCAAATATGTTGAAGGGAAAATAAACCCACATCCACCATATTTTTATGCACACCTGAGAAACTAATAAGAATGAGATGCATTTATTAGTCTTTTTGAGGAGACATATTTCCCAGTACATTTTTACAAGTAATAAATTTCATGAAAATACATGTATTAATCACTTTTATTAAGAATTGTTAATTTATGAAACAATAATTGAGTGCTGAAAATAAGAAACATGTAGAAAACCCAACTTACCCCTTCCATAAATCAAGGACAAGATATGATTCACTTGAAAAAATGGTATGTATTTTAAATATACAATAATAATTTTATGTGACATGAAACAACAATATAATTATGTTCCTTTGTTTATATATAGATTGATGAATCAAAATATAAAGACACTTCCATCCCATGTCATGTTCTATGGGAGGAGTAATGTGTAAATAATGATATGATACTAATAGAAGAAAAATCATAATAATTATGGGAAGCATGTGTAAGTATGACATAATAAAAAATTACTTTATATCAGATTATATAATAATGATTACTTATTTTCCAATATTTTTTATCTGGCTTGTACACAAGTATAATCATTAGTTGTGCCCAATAAATAACTAATAGTAATGGCCTTGAAGTGTCCAAAATAGTATGGCCACGTTAGAGGTGATGGTTTTGAGGTGTCACCCTAAACATATTTTGAGAAAAGAAATAAATAGGGGGATAAAAATAAGAAAATGAAAGATTTTTAGTAACAATTATGTGATCTAGAATAAAAAACATAATTGGTAGTCATAGTTGTTAGAAAATTTCATGGGAATGAATCAAATATAAGAATAAAATAAGAATAAAAGTTATGTGATGACCCCCCCCCCCCACCAGCTTTGAGGTGATACATTCACCTCAAATAGTTTTCTTAGAATATGTAATCAATATTATCATAATTTTTTCTATGAAATTTGAATCAATAAGACACTCATACCTTTCTTGTACTAATATTCTATAGGGTGAAAATGATTGTGATTTATATCTATCAACATCCACCCATTTCCATGTTTTGAGGGGTACCATGTACAATTTAGAAAGATATATTCTACCCAAAAAATAACTTCCAATAGGTTATGTGAGAGTGGGGATTCATGTAGCTCATGATCCTAGTACTGAGCTACCTATTCCACTTGATAATGATGATATTCATACAGTCAAGAAATATATTGTAATTTCCATAGCAAGGCTATTATATCTTGTAAAAATACATTTCAACAAGGAGGTATGCATTTACAAATTTTTATTCATGAAGACCTATAACAATTAATAAAAAAAGGCTGAACTGATGAATTTTGTTATAGATAGTCAATGGTAAGGGGTGAAATGAAAGGTAGAATCAAAATGATATAAAGGATCAAAAAACCAATTGAAAAGATCTTCACAATGTACCATTACCCTTCCCATACAACATATGCATTTGCTAACATTAAAGGTTCATGTGGATATAATGTTAGCAAGTGGTGATATGACCACAATTGATTTTGAAGAATAGGTGTATGGATAGGCCCTTACAGAATATATTAGTCTTGATAATGTAAATTAAATAATCAATAATGAATGGCTAGGAGTCTCAATTCTAAATGTATGCATGAGTTTTATTTTTATGATTTATTTGTCCAATAGATGATCTACTGTGTTAATTATAACTAAATACAGTTCATAATTTTTTTACGAATATATATCAATAATATTTGAAGGGAAAACCCTATGAACAAAAATTTTGACTCATTATTCCTCACATCACTTCTACAAAACTATTCTCATTGGAACCAAAAAAAATATTGAGTACTATTAGTTAAAATTACAAAAATATTTGAAATAAAACTTACAGATAGTAGATTCCTCTTAACACCCATAATGCATGGGTAAAACTCCACAATATTATCATATAAAATATATTTCCATTCACTTCATTACTTATTACTTTTTTTATAGGAATCATTGGTTACTCATTACAGTCAATTTGGATACTCCAAATATTTATTTTATTGATTAAATTCATGGATACCCAACAAATAAACCACATGTGACAACTTTTATCAATTTGTAATATACTATATGAAACATTTTACAAATAAAATTCAAGTTATAAATTTTATATTATTTTTTGATGAAAATTATTTTATGATAGGCTGGTGTGTAAATATCATCAAAATCATGAAATTCGGATAGTTCATGAGCACAAAAAGCTAATCAAATTTTACAAATTGATAAATATTAGGGTATATATAACAACATTCCTCTATAAAAACATATATCAAAACAAATTACTTATTTTTTGAATATTTCTTTAGTTCCTAGAATAAACTAATGGAAAATATTATGGTTATTATATTTGAAATTATATGAAATATATCATATTACATCAACAAAATTGCATCATCGAAGAGGTATTTCTGATGATAATTACATATTTATTTACAATATTTATTAATCCTTTATTTATTTATATTTTTCCATTACTACTAGAACTATCAAAAATCCTTATATTCACAAGAAAAAATAGATTTTTTATAAATGAATGGGTATAATACATGGTGTTAGATTTTATATATATATCGTGAAGAAATGACTTCCTACTACACATTTAGTGAATTCTCTCATCATTTTATCTTATTTTTTTAGTAAATTTCCCTATCTTTTTTATATAATTCTTATTTTTAAAATTTTCATAGAGATCATGAAGAAGGATAATACACTCATGATACAATTTTGTAATATAATCATGTTCTCAATTAGTATGATGAACCCATGATGATGCACTTTTTTTTCTAAAATGCATTCAACATTCAATGTAGCACTGGTGAATTTGTAAAGAGGGTTGAGGGAGTGGTGGATGGGGTTGATGATGGTGTGATTCTATCAGTAGAGGAGGGTGTGTTTTTCCTCTCCTTCCTCATTGGAGGAGACATTGTATCATTGTCTGATGTGGTGGATATGGTACTCTATGGGAAGTGTTGTTGGGGGTTGTAGGCATTGGCAGGCAATGCAAAATTTCCTAACTTGCACGAAGCCATGGATGGGAAATGGGGGAAACTCATGATGGTGTTCCATGGGAGGATGAAGGCTAATGAACATAAATTACCCTTTGTAGTGTGTTTATGGATGAAAGCCTTGGAATCTAAATGGTTTTTTTACATCCATATGAGAAGAGGGTGGGTGAGAATTGATTATTCAAGGAAACTTTTTTGGTGTTAATTATAGGAGTAATCTGGTATGATTTAGGAAATATTTGGCCTTCCTAGTCTTAGTGGGTTGTTTTTTGTATCTATTTTATTATCAAAAAAAAATTTATATATCTTACTTTCATTTAATGATTCAAAATAATCATTCTATTAGGCATTCATGCAAAAATTAATAATAAAAATAATAATAATTTATAACATATAGAAATTTAAAATAGGTAATATCTCTCTTTGTTGGGTTTTTTTCAGCCTCACATTTTGGTTGAAAAATGATCCACAAAAAAGATATTTTTTTATCATGAAAAGTGTTTGAGGATTTAACATTTTTTATTAAAACATTTATGTTTTATAAACCATGTTTAATACATTTAATAACCTAATAAACATCGTAATAATATGTATGTGTTATTTTCTTTAATCATATTATTTTTAATGGGATGGGATCAAGAGGATGGGAGGAACCTACAAATATATTATTATTTAGCCTTCAATGCATTAGAAAATATCACAAAAAAATAATTTTTTTATTTTTTATTTAAATTAACCAATGCTTTTCCTTCATTTAAAATTCATATAATAGTGTTTATTGGTGGTTGAACCCACCATTAAATGATTTCTGATGCTATCTATAATTGTTGCTTATTCATTTGTCGATAATATTTTCTGTATAGTTTTTTATTTAGTGGTGATTTTTTTCGCAATGATTTTTTAATTTTATTTATTATCCTGAGGCCACTATAACCAAATCCACAACACCCAGATCCAATGATACCCACCAGGTAAAATCAAACATATATATTTCTGTAGGTGGATATTTGAACCCCTTGCCTCATAATTATTCTTTAAAGAATTTACCACTTCATCAATCCCATCATGTAGTGACTATCTATACTATAATATACTTATATATATAAACACGCACAAATATGTCTATATGTCTATATTGTAGGTTCTTAGCGCAAAAGAAGCGATGGATGGGGCATGCCCATCTAAGTTATTTGTCATAATCGATGATTAATTCAAGATCTACATGATGATAAACATCATGATCAACAGAGTTAAATCAAAAGATAATTGATGATTTAATACTGAAACCAAGATTCGGGATTATCACATATTGTTTATAATTAATGTAAATAATTAAATAATTATGCTGAAATTAATTCTTTCTTCATTGATGGATCTGACAACATATCTACACCGTACCATCATTATGTTATGTTGTTGAGGAATCTATTGAATTTTGTACCAATAACCAATCCAATTTGGAAATAATTGGCCTACCAAAATCACTTCAAACTGAAGAACTTGTGGGTGAAGGAATTTCTGGAATAGATGTTTTCTAAATTACTATTATAGGTTAGGAGTAGGCCCACCTTTATGTTTTTCATAACATTTTAGAGGTTTCCCCATATATTGAATCCCACAAAATAATTCTTAGGAATTATAATCTATCAAGGGGTGAAATATGAATATAAAACATGCATAATCAACAATTTCTAGGATGGTTTCGAGATCATATTTTTAAAGAGTCAATTGAAAATACATATTTCTATTTTAGAAAAGCATCGTTGGCTAGCCAGAGGACCAAGTGTGCTTGTGTTATGTTATAATGGTTATGTAATTAATGGTTATATGTTTTATAAAAATAAATATGATGAATTTAGTACCATGAAAAATATGGGAGCTAAACTTGTGGATAAAGTGATTCATGTATCTAGTACCAAGGAAATAAATCCAATTTATGTGAATATGATATACTTTGGAATCATTAAAAAAATATGGGAGTTGGATTATAAAACATTCCAGGTGCCCATTTTTTAATGAAAGTGGGTTGATGATGTACATGGATTTTACATGTATTTTTATAATTTTCTAAATTAGTTTTAATTAATTAGATTAACCAATTTTTATATTTTTAGTTTATTTTTGTAGTTTTGTAGTAATTTAGATAATTTGATAATTTTTAGTTAATTTATATACTTATATTAGTAATTTAGTATTTCTATTACTTATATTAATTTTATATATTATATTTAACACTATATTAATATTATTAATTTCTCTAATTTTAGTTTCGTTTATTTTATTAACTTTTATTACTATGTATATTTTAATTTGTATTTTATTTTATTTCATTATTTTGTTGCATTAATAAAATAGTATTTGTTATTAGTTTATTATTATATTTAATATTAATATTATATTTAATTACATGTGCATTAATGTATTATTATTTATTATTATCATTTTTTTACTTAATTAGATAATTAGTTTTTTTAATTTGAATTTAATATTTTTTTTATTTTTTTTTTATTTTTTTCTTGCCCATTAACTACCCATGAACCACCCCCTCCCCTTTGACCCCTTCCCCTTTCCCATGTCACCCCTTCCCATCCCCCCTTTTTCTATACCCATCCCCACCCTCCAAACTCCCTATTTCTCTCTCCAATAACCCACCACATTATCCCCATGACTCCTTCTCCTATTTATTATTTTTATTTTTCTTTATTTCTTATTCTTATATTATTTTTCTTTCATTCCCCTAATCTAACCGCCTCCCTATATATCCCCATGACCCATTTCCTCATCCCCTGGACCCACTCCCACTTCACCCCCTATACGCCGCTCTTCCCCATTCTCACCTGCCACCCCCCTTAACCCGCTAGACCCCGCCGGCCTCTCCCTAATCCCAGCTTCCATTCCCCTCTTCCCACTACCCCCGCCCCCCTCTCCACTCAATGAGCACCCCTTTTAGACAGAGTCTCCCTCCTCTCACACGTACCCCCCCCCCCATTCCCACACTCTTCGCCTATCGTCTCGCCCACATAAACCCCATGTCCCCTTTTCCCCAACACATCCACAGGTATAAAACTGGTACACCAGTCACAACAAGCAGACTTCCTTGGTCAGAACCAACGACAAACCTTCATCAGGAGTGCAGTGGAGGTTTGGAAACATCATCGATGTGTGCATAGATTCTCTTGGGCTTCCGGAGATTGACGTCGCATGTCAAGAGCGAGCACAGATCATGTCATATTTTTAGCAGTGCGGTGGTTTGATTCGGGTGTGGCGTCAGCGACTGCACAGAGCGGAGTGATGGTTATTATTTTTCGATCGTTTATGGTGTCTCATGGTGACCATAGAAATGACACGATCTTGTTGATATCTTCTATTCATTATTTTATGTGTCATGTCATCATGATGGCAGGCTAATCCTTTTTGTGTCGGAGTTGTGATGAAAATGACAGTAATTGTGTGTCTTTAATTTATCCTCATGTTTGATTGCCTTTTGAATTAATTTCATTTGGATATTTATTTAATTAATTGTATCTATGTTTAAATTAATTTTCATTTGGGATCTGCACACATTCTTTGGTTCCCATTTGTGTGATACTTAATAAGTAATCACGAACGGGAGTTCATCAGAGAATTTATTTATCCGAAATTCGATCAATCATGAAAGCGAATTACGAATAAATAAATATATTAATTGAAAAATTAATATTTTGTGTGTGCACTTATTCAAACTTGTGTGAGTGATACTGAATAAGTGATCTCATGTGAGCGAACCCGACGCATGTAGATACTTTGACTTTGTGAGAAACAGGTAGTCGTATTTCACCAAGTGATTAGGTGCTATAATGACGTGCAAATTATTCGTCAAGATAGAGAACGAAATGATAGATAACTTGTGAAAATTAGAATACTTTCTAATATCAGAGAACAAGACTAGATAGTATTTTGATTAAATTTGGAATCGGTGATAATTGAATAAATAAATATTCAAATGTGGGAATTAAATAATTGACATTGCATGCACTTGAACGGACGTCACGACTCTGATACTTCCATCTCTGCCAGTTTCTTTCATAGGATAGTTTACTTAGATAGTTTTATTTAATTTAAATTGTCATTATTAAAATAGTCATTTAGTTTTTAGAACATAGTTTTTAATCACACAATTAAATCCCATCTTCTTGACCATTTTTCCAAGATGATATTCCTAGTGTCTACTCACATTCTCTATGTGGTTCGACCCTACTCACTGCTTCTATAGTAGTTAGTAGGCTAATAAATATTGCAAATTTCCATGTGTTTAAATGCACGTTCCAAATTTCCGGCGTCGTTTCTGGGGATAATAGTAGCATTAGGAGTTCCTTTAAAAGAGTTATTTTGGTCAAAAATAAAATTAAAAAAAATTAAAAAAACTAAACCAACAAAAAAACAGTTTACTACTCTGGGAATTATTCATTAAAAAAATTTTCAAGACACCCAGAAGTCCAGAATGACGTGGTCCGCACCACACAATTACAACCAGTACCCACCCTACGCAGCCCCAACTCAAGGTATGATGTATAATGATTCACCGTACATGAGCTATCCAGGTAATCCCATTTATTTCAATGATATTTATTCAAGCCCATTCTATGATCCATATGAGAATATTTTTCCATGCTACGAAACAAGTCCTTATACATCTGTGGATCATTTTCAAATTCAATGAATTCCTGAAAATTTAGAACTTTATAATTCTTGTCAAACAAATGATTCAATAATTGAGCACATGTTGCATTGTGCTATCACTGAGACAAATTGGAGGTTTGAACATCAAGATGAACACAGTACAAAGTTTATTCCCTCAATAAAAGATCTAGAAAATCAATTAAAGAATTTAATAAATCAAATGAATCATATTTACAAACTAGTTGTGTCATTACCACTTGATGATCTAATTCAAAACAATTCTTTTGAGGAGAGTTCAATAGATGTTCCATTTGAACAACATCCATGTCCCGAGTCTGATAATGGGATTGATCTTACTTATTATCATACAATTGTTGACTCCCCTCCATCACAAAGTAATTATTCCAATATAATCACATTTCATGAATATGAGAGCTTATTCTTCCACCCCTTTTGAACATAACTATCCCTCAGAAATTGTCATTTCATGTCCTTCTACGAGTTCATAACCCAATCATCCCAAAGTGAAAAAGGCCACATTCAATATTTATAAAATTTCACCTTTTGAGGATGAAGAGAACATTTAACTAGGACCATTATTTACCATGATAGATTCAAAATTGAACCAAGAGACAATGGATTTCCACACTCAAGAGGACATCACTTTAAATGACATCGAATCACCTCTTTCTAAAAATATTTGTGAGTCCAAAACTTTTTCTAAAATGGAGACATCTAAAACTTTTCTGGAGTTGGAGAAACAATCATCATTGGTGGTAGAGAACACTCATAATTTTCTAGAAACAATGCAAGAATGGGATTTCATGGAGGATCCTAAGTTTACGGTGAAACATATACCAATAGAGAAATATGATGAGGGCGGTATATAAGAAAATTTTGAAAAAGATGTCATTATTGACACAATGGAGTCATCTTGTCCATTTGATCCCGCACCACTTGCACTATGCATTGAGGTTGAAAACACTTCACTTGAAATACCCACATATGCTAACAATATTTTTGACCTTGGTACAATCAATGAAACCATAGAAAATGAATTGAGTTGGAAACCAGTAGATTTTCCTGTACTAGTGGTTGGGTGTGAAAACGAATTGGGATACATCCTCAACCAAGATACTACATTCAAGGATGTGATGGATATGATCTGACCACTAAAGGAGTCCAGTAAAGGCACTTTTTCGCCTGTGTATGTTCAAGGAGGTAATCTTCTTGATCTTTTCGTTGACAGCCTTTTACCAAAATTCAATTATTCGATGAGTCTTTCTTCAGGTGAGGTATTTTCATTCCCTTATTATTTAGCATATTTTCATTTCATTCCACACATCCATTATTCTAACAAGATTCCATTGAGATTTTTTGCTGCTTATAGGATAAATTCATCTTCTACGAATGGATTCCACACTTCTACTAAAAAGAAGCAGATGCATGGTTTGCATTTATGTTCAATCCTAGTGGAGTTTCAACAATTTCTGGATGAAGGCAAAGTAAACTTAGCACTAAATGGGAGGAAACCCATCATTTGTTTGTTTTCTTTTCACTGCACTTAATTCCATTTCATTTAGTTTTCTTTAAAAATAAAATAAAATAAGGAATGCATTTACCACAATCTGTTTTCTCTTGGAACTGTAGTGGATTTGAATTCATCATACATATTTTTATAATCCACATGCATTTTATTATGGTATGAATTATTTTATATGATGTGAGTATGTTATGTCAATGTGTAGGCTTTACAGGTATACCATTTCTGGAGCTTTATCAGATACACACAGCCTCTCTGTGTCTATCTACACTTACACGGGGAAGTGTTTTATTTTTTCCATATTTTATGCTTCAAAAAACACCATGTAAACTAGAAAAATTTACAAAAAAAAATTGAAAAAAAAACTAACATTTCTGTCATTGATGAACCCACATAAATGCCGTTGTATTTTTGTCACAACACGGTCGGGAACATACCACTTGTGTCCCTAGACAATTTGAGCACATGATTCTTGTTCGATATGCTTTGATCCTTGATCTCATGACTTAGATGATTTATGATATTATTTCATGCTTAGAAAATGTTTTTCAAAAACTTGTATATTTTTGAGACACTTATTTACACTCATGCTCATCTATGTTTTCCAAAATTATATTTCCATACCTGTGAGGACTCTGAGCCATTTTAAATCATCTCATATTTATCTTTTTCTTGAGGGAATCTCAACCATGTTATGTCTTCTAGAACTTTCCATGTTTTTCCATCAAAGCGATATAAATTTTGAAAGTTGCACTAAAATGATTGAGGCATCTGTTTGATATTTTATCCTCGTTGACCCACTGAGCCACCCATACATTTTCTCCATCATATATCCCTTAGAATCCATGAAGAATACTTTTTTGGATAAGACCATAACCGATACCCTTCCCTACCAATTTCTTGAATTTCTACATGATAATTTTCAATCTAAGTGTGGGGGAGAAATTTACTCATGGAGAGGGTTCTTTGAGGGGAAGTGAGTCATTTGATGCACATGGATTGACGTTCTCTCATCCTGATCATATGAGTTATATTTCACAGTAGCCGAATTCATTACATGTATTTTGATATAGGAATATAGAATCCTTTTGGTTCCAAAAATGAGTACATTGGTGGTCATTAGCCGGTAACCCTGGAATTTTGGGATACCTATAAAATTGATGATTCATTACTCCAGGAGCTAGAAAGTTTTTATATTATACTTTCACTGAGATTTTAAAGCATACACGCTATTTTTGTACCATTATTTGGGATTATTGTCGGACATTTATTTCATGGGGTTTTACTGTTGACACTCAACTATTTTTTCTTGACCATATTATTTGAGTGAGTTGTGTCTTAAAAAAGAGTGAAACATTAGATTATCAAATTTTTGGGGAAAAGCAGTGTTTTAATTGTGGAGGAGAGAGAGTTTGAGGAAGACATTTGTATTGACTTTTATCATGCATTTATTTCAAGATTCAACCCTCCTTTTTCCCAAAAAAACTATCACAAATTTTTTTATGACCCATTGTCCGGCAACCTCAGAGACATTTGAACCTCATGTAAAGTCCTTGATATTGGTTATTTATTTTGATTCCCAATAGTAGAGATGTGAATCTCATTGAAAACCTATGGTAAGCATGCATGTGTATGAGAATTGAGTAAAACTTTGATCATATATTTTGAGAGATGAGAGTGATGGCAAGGTAGGTCACATGATACATGAGTGCAAGTACTTGTTTTGGAAAAATTATCATGGAAGAAAAATGATTTTTGAAAATTGTAGTTTTACATGAAGCATAATATTTTATGGGTAAATGAGATTGAAGAATTTTTAACTTGTAATTTTGATGTTTTGATTTGACTGCGACCACTTGTGTTTTCCTTTTGATTATTTTGCCCAGGAGTGAAAAAATTTAAGTGTGGGGGATTTGATGTGTATGGATTTTACATACCGCTCCTCCCCATTCTCACCTGCCGCCCCCCTTAACCCGCTAGACCTCGCCGGCCTCTCCCTAATCCCAGTTTCCATTCCCTTTTTCCCACTACCCCCGCCCCCCTCTCCACTCATTGAGTGCCCCTTTTATCCAGTGGCTCCCTCCTCTTACCCGCACCCCTCCCATTCCCACTCCCTTCGCCTATTGTACCTCCCACATAAACCCAATGGCCCCTTTTCCCCTGCACATCTACAGGTACAAAACTAGTACACCAGCCATAGCGAGAAGCCTTCCTCAGTCAGAACCATCGACAAACCATAATCAGGAGCACAGTGGAGGTTCAGACACATCATTTATGTGCACAACGATTCTCTTGGGCTTCTAGAGATTGACGTTGCATGGCGAGAGCGAGTGCAGATCAGATCACATTTTCAGCAGTGCGGTGGTTTGATTCGGGTGCGGCATCAGCGACTGCACAGAGCAGAGTGATGGTTATTATTTCGAAATCATTGATTGCGTCTCATGGTGACTATAGAAATGACATGAGCATGATGATATCTTATATTCTCTATTTTATGTGTCGTGTTGTCATGATGGCAGGATAATCTTTTTTGTGTCGGAGTTATGATGAAAGTGACAGTAATTTCATGTCTTTAATTTATCCTCATGTTTTATTACCGTTTGAATTAATTTAATTTGGATTTTTATTTAATTAATTGTATCTGTGTTTAAATTAATTGTCATTTAGGCTCTACACACATGATTTGGTGTGCATTCGTGTGATACCTAATAAGTAATCACTAATGGGAGTTTATCAAAGAATTTATTTATCCATAATTCGATCAAGCACGCGAGCGAATTCAGAATAAATAAATATATTAATTGAAAAATTAATATTTTGTGTGTGCGCTTCTTCAAACTTGTGTGAGTGATACTGAATAATTGATCTCATGTGAGAAATCCCTACGTAGGTAGATACTTCGACTTTGTGAGAAACGGGTCATTGTATTTCACTAAGTGATTCAGTGCTATAATGGTGCACAAATTATTCGTTAGGAAAGAGAACAAAATGACGGATAATTTGGGTAAAAATTAGAATACTATCTAACATCATAGAATGAGACCAGGTAGTATTTTGATTAAATTTGGAATTGGTGATAATTGAATAAATAAATATTAAAATTTGGGAATTAAATAATTGACATTGAATGCACTTTAACGGACGTCATCACTCTGATACTTCCATATCTGCCAGTTTCTTTCATAGCTTAGTTCTCTTAGATAGTTTTAGTTAATTTAAATAGTCATTATTAAAATAGTCATTTAGTTTTTAGAACTTAGTTATTAATCACACAATTAAATCCCATCTTCCTGAACATTTTTCCAAGAGTATATACCTAATGTCTACTCACATTCTCTCTGTGGTTCGACCCTATTCGCTTCTTCTACATTAGTTAGTAGGCTAATAAATATTTCAAATTTGCACATTTTGCGATGTGCATGCCAGTTGACAATATGAGTACAGTTAATATGGATGACTTGGGATTCATGAAAGTGGATTTAAGTAAGGAAGGGTACAAATATGAACTTTTTATAAAGGAATCACAAGAAGTACAAGTATTTTATGTTCTAGATCATACAAAACAAAAGGGGTTAATTATTATATTATCGACCAAAACCAATAAAGGGTTAGATATCAATTCAAATGAGTATTCCCCTTTCATTGGGTCACCAATAAAGGCTCATAGAATTTTTTGATAAATTATTATGATGTATCATATCCAATATGATAAAGGGAAAATAAACCTCCACCCATCACAGATTTATGCACACCTGATAAACCAAAAAGTGTGGGATGCAATTATTGGTCATTGTAAGGAGACATGTTTTCGTGTACATTGTGACTAGAAAAACATTTCATGAAAATAGATACATTAATCACTTAGATTAAGAATTATTAATTTATAAAACAACAAATGGGTGCTAAAAATAAGTAATGATCCACAAAACCATTGTACCCCTACAATAAATCAATGATTGGTAATGCTTCACTTGAAAAAAAAGATACATATTTTAAATCTGTAGTAATTATTTTATATGTTATGAAACAACAACATAATTATGTTCCACTATTTATATGAAGATTGTTAAATCCAAATCTAATGCCACTTCTATCCCACGTCATGTGCTATGGAAGTAGGCATGTGTAAATAATGAAGGGATACTAATATAAGAAAACTCACAAAAAGTGTGGGAAGCATGTTCAAGTATGACATAATAAAAAAATTGATTTAAATTAGTATTAAATAATAATGATTACTAATTTTCCTATATTTTTTATCTAAATTAGACATAAAAAACATAATCAATTTTACACAATTAACAACTACTATCAATGGCCTTAAAGTGGATAGACTAGTATGGTCGTCTTAGATGTGTGGGTTTTACGGTGTCACCCCAAACATATTTTATGAAACTAGATGAATATGTGGATAAAGATAATAAAATGGAAGAGTTTCAAGAATGATTATATTATTTAAAATAAAAACTTAATTAGTAGTAAAAGTTGTTATAAAATGTTATGGGAAGGAATAAAAGAGAAGAAACAGCACCAGAAAAACCACTACATGAAGACCCCCCACCCCCACAAGCTTTGAGGCAAGTCATTCCCCTTAAAGAACTATCTTAGATAAGGTAATCAATATTTTTATAATTTTTTTAGTAAAATTTGAAGCAGTAATACACTAATATATTTTCTATAATGATATTCTATAGGGTGAAAATTATTTTTATTTATATATATCAACACCCACCTATTTCCTTATTTTGATGGGTACCATGTACAATATCAAAGGAGATATTCTACAAAACAAAAAACTTCCAATAGGTCATGTGAGAGTGGGGATTTACAAATATCATAATCCAATCCCTGAGATACCTATTCCACTTGTTTATGTAGAAATTCATATGGTTGGTAAAGCTATTTGAACTTTTGTATCATGGTTGTTAGATAATGCAAAAATACATGTCTACAACAAGGTATTAATTTCCAAATTATTTTTATTAGAAAACCTTAAACAATTAATGAACAAAGGCATGGACCAATGAATGTTATTATAAATAGACAAAGGAAAGGGGGTGGTTTGAATGGTAGAATCAAAATGATCTAAAGGATCAATGAACCAATATAAAATATCTTCATAAAGTACCTTTACCCAACTCTTTCAACTTCTTAATTTACTAACATTAAAGGTTAATACAAATACAACATTATCAAGTGGTAATATGACCATAATTTATTTTGAAGAACTTGTGTATATAGAGTACATTATAGACTATATTGGATTTGATAATGTGAAGTAAATCTTCATTAATGAATGGATAGAAGCCTATGTTTTTAATGTATACATGAAGTGCGATTTCATGATTTGTTTGTCCAGCAACTAATCTACTATATAAATTATGACTGAATACTATTCATAATTTTTTATATTTATATATTAAAACAATTTTAAGGGAAAATCCTATGAATATAAATTTAGACTCATTAGTCCTCACATTACATCTTCATAAGAATTATTATTAGAACCAAATCCATATGAATGAATAGTGGACAAATTGACCACATTTTTTGAAAGAAAACTTACTGATAATGGAATATTCTTAATACCTAAGATTTAGGTGTAAAAATCTACAATTTAATCATATAAAATATATTTTCATTCATTCAATTGCTTATTCTGTTTTTTAGGAATCATTAGTTACTTGTTACAGTTAATTTGGATACTCCAAAAATTTATTTTTTGGATACAATGCATGGATACCTAACAAACTGACCACATGTGATGAATTTTATCAATTTGTAATACATTTAATGCTACATTTTACAAATAAACTTCAATTTATACATTTTAAATTATTTATTAATGAAAATTCTATTTTGGTGGGAAGGTTTTTAAATATCTTCATAATCCTGGAATGAGGAAAGTACATGAGCACAAAAATCATATAAACATCTATAAATGGAAAATTATTTGGGTATATATAATGACATTTAACTATCAAAACATATATAAACAAAATTACATATTTTTTTCAATTTTTCTACAGTGCCTAGAAGAAACTAATAAAAATATTTTGGGTATTAGGTTTAGAAAGTTATTAAAGATATCATATTACATCAAAAAACTAGCATCCCTAAAGATGTATTTATGATGATAATTACAATTACATTTAAAATATTCACTAATCCTTTATTTATATTTTTTTCATTACTACAAGGACTTTTGATAGTCCTCACATTCACAAGACGAAATAGATTTGTTTATAATTGAATGGGTAGGATACATAGTGTTATATTGTATATGGACATCATGAAGAGGTGACTTCATACTGCTTATTTAGTGAATTTTATCATCAGTTTATCTATTTTTTAGTTAATTTCATTATAATTTTTTCTGATACTTTAGTAAAATTATCCATAATTCATTTATGACATGTCTGAATCAACCATACCTCAATACAACACATGGTGTGTCGGTATGACTCAAAGTGCATGTTTTCAGTTAAAAATTGACATTTTAGTTCAAAACAAATGTCACCTCCTCACAAATGATAAAACACATCCGGATTGTATTAATACATTTGGAAAAATATCCATAAATCATTTATGATGTGTATGAATTATCCACACCTCAATATGATACATATTGTATTCGGTATAACTCAAAGTTTCTGTTATTAGTTTAAAATTGAAAATTTAATTAAAAACAAGTTTCACTCATTAAAAATTAAGAAAAATCACTAATATTGTCTTGATACTTAAGTAAAATGAATCATATGTCATTTTTGATGTGTTTGAATTAGTCTCACACCATACCAACAAACGATGTCACTGGTAGGACTCAAAGTTCATGTTTTTAGTTAAAATTGACATTTTAGTAAAAATGACATGTTACATACTCAAAACTAATCATACACATTAAAATTTTCTTGATAATTTAAGAAAACAATCTATAATTCATTTATGAAGTGTAGGAATTAATCATGCATCAATATAATGCATGGTGTGGCCATTATGACTCCATGTGTCTCCTTTTACTTAAAATTGGAATTTTAGTTCAAAACAGACATCACATACTCAAAACTAATAAAACGAATTCATATTTTTTACACATTAGGATATTGACCCATAATTTATTTCTTATATGTAATAATGATTCATGCCTAAATATGATACACAGTGTGCCCAATATTACTCAAAGTGTCTATTATCAGTTTAAAATTGAAAATTTATTTGAAAATGTGTGTCACCCACTAAACACTAAGAAAACATACTCATATTGTATTGATACTTTAATGAAATGATTCAATGGTCATTTTCGACATGTCAGAATTAGTATCATGTCAAACTGACATATGATTTGATTGGTATGACTCAAAGTACATTTTTTTGTTTTAAATTTACATTTTAGTAAAAAAGAAACGTGACATGATCATAACCAAGAAAAAGAATTCATATTGTGTTGATACTTTATGAAACCAATACTTAAGTCATTTTTGATGTGAAAGAATAAACTGTATGCTAATCTGACACACTGTTTGACCAATATGACTTCATGTGTTTCATTTTATTTAAAATTGAAATTTTAGATCAAAACACAAATCAAATACTCAAAACTAAGAAAACACATTTTGATTATTTTCGTACTTTATGGAAAAAATCCATAAGTCATTTTTTAATGTGTAAAAATTTGTCTCACCTCAATCCAATACATTGTGTTCCTGGTATGACTCAAAGTGCCTGATTTCAATTTAAAATTGAGATTTTAGTTTAAAATGTCTCCCCTAACTGAAAACTGATCAAAAACACTCATATTATCTTGATACATTAGGAAAACAATTCATAATTCATTTATTACGTGTAGGAATTGTTCTCACATAAAACTGACACATGATGTGACTGGTATGAATAAAAGTGTGTGTTGTAACATCCCAACTCAAGAGACACTAAACAGTTCCTCAATCATGTGAGTCACAAGGCCTCATGCACACCTCCTCGTATGATATAGTTTTTTGACTAGAAAGTAGGGTCTGTGATAATAAGGTGGGGAGACTATACCCTCATGATTAGAGTAATGCAGTGGCATCACAATTGAATAAATAATCAGAAGTATAATATAAATCACCAATAACATATGATAAAACATCTAGATGACATGAGTAATAAACAAATCCATACCAAGGCAGTAACATATAAAAAATTATGCAAGGAAATTTTTATATAAAAATCTCAATAAATACATGGAAATGGTCATCCAGTTCAATATATGTATCAAAAGTACACAAGGGAAAAAATAACTATCTAGCATTATGAGCCATATCATGGTCTTGTGCTCTTATTCTCCTATGAATCAATCAATAAATCATCATAATGTGGGATATTTCCTTTATCCATACTTAGATCCATGAAGTCTGTCTGGGTACCCAATGACATCCCAAATAGGGTGTTATATAACACTCAGTAGGCCATCACCAATGATGTCTATAATAAGTCTAGTCTATGTATATAAGCTAAAGTAGTGTACAATATATAATAGAAATATAAATTAATAAGTATTAGTGATTGTATCCATCCAACAAGGATCACTATAAAACAAAAACATTAAACATGGGATATTTTTAAATCATGGTAAACATCTACTACAACCTATACTGAGTAATTCAGTGTCAAACCCAATGGGTTGGATCTAGGGAGTATAAATGTCCAAGTAATCTTATATGACCTTTGTTGTGTAATCAAGTATCGTGCCGACATGGGATAGATCCAAAGTATAAAATGACTAAGGAATCCCCTTGATTCCATGGATCATATCGTTGGAAAACACAGCAAATACTTGGGTGGAGCCCAAGGAGCATGTTCAGGAAGAATATCCAAGGTGGTCTCATAAATCTAGATCCAAGGAGTAAAAATTTCCTTATAATTCAAATAAATTTGTATCCATGGAGTATAAATGTCTATGGCATCCAATGTAATCAATATCCATGGAGTAGAAATTTCCATGGAATCTAATTTAATCATATCAATTTCTTTAATCATTACATAACCCATTTCATTATTATATAGAATCCATGAGTTCATCCAACTCATTCCACAATTTCCATTTAAACCATTTAACCATTTTAACCATTTCAACAACATGTAATCACATGGAAAAGAGTAATAATACCTATCCAAATATCTTAATTAGTTAAATAAGTATCCCACTAAGATGGTGAGATCCGGCACACCTAATGGGGTGGTATATCATAGGGAAAATACATGAACACACCCCATGAATGGCTCTAGTTGAGTTGGATGACCTCCAACTGTATCATAGTTCTAAGTGGGAAACACAGCAAGGTTCAAATAATTTAATCATGACATTTAGTTAATTTAGGATAAACTTGTGGATGATCCATCATAAAGAAAAATGAAAACTATCAATAAAATAACTAGAATTTGTGAGAAAATTTATAGACCACCTTCTATATACCCATGGTAGACACTCATTTGGTATTGGCTTCTAACTCGACCTGTATCAAAAGAAAATATAATAAGAGATGAATAACGTGGAAATAGGGCATATTATCTTTCACTAAAATAATTCCATCAATTTGAAGACAAATTAATAATGGTGAGAGATGAATAGATAATTCCCTGACAAAGATCCAACAAGATGAACGTCTCTTGAATAGGATTTCAGATGGAGGATTTGGATCAATGCCTAAGAGAAAACTTAAAGGATATCAAACAGGAGGAGAAAGACCCCATGTATGATGGAAACAAGAAATAAGAAATTGGGTTTAAGTATTTTAATGGAAATACTATAATTTTAACAAAAATTAAGTGTCTCAAAGTTTGGCCACACGATTTCCAAACCATATGCCAATTGTGTGCATGCCTCTATCTCAAGAGGGGGATCGCATAGTTCATGCGTACAATTTGGGAAACCATGTGCAATCCATTCCATTCAACTCTATTAAAAATTATAGTTGGATCACATGATCATGCAGCCTTAGATGTATAGTTTCATCAAATTGTGTGGCCCAAGACAGATCCTTGCACCACCCACATGGTTAGTAGTAACTGTGCAGCTTGGGTGGAACAATTTCTACTTATCATGCATCCCAACTGAAATTTTCAAAAAAATCCTGCCTCTGGACTCTGAACAAGCCCTAGAAATCCCCTAAACTCTCATCACATCATTAGGCACTAATATTTTTCCAAAAAAAGGGAATTAAAATTCAAAAAATTATACCATATATGAAAACCCAAGATATTACAATCTCCCCCTCTTAAGACAAATCGTTCATGAGTTTCTCTTCTAAGGGTGGAAAAACATCTGAAAAGAGTTTTGGTCATTGATCGCATATATCTACCTCTCTCTCCAAGGTATTTTATTATACACGATCGTACTTTCATAGCACCCAAACTAGAGGAAATAACCTACCTCCGAGAGCTTTCATGCTCCAATAAATGATATAAATAGGATACTTCTTGAAGGAAGTATCTACCTGCAACTCAACCTCATCTGAATGAAGAGTATAATATGGTTATCAGTGATAACATAATA
This sequence comes from Viscum album, assembly GCA_963277665.1. Taxonomy (NCBI): domain Eukaryota; kingdom Viridiplantae; phylum Streptophyta; class Magnoliopsida; order Santalales; family Viscaceae; genus Viscum; species Viscum album. Next base: position 1,170,350,847 of record OY728160.1, read on the forward strand.
TCTAAGATACATGGAAGAAGTCATTCATGGATTGATACTTTTGAGGTAACTAAAACCAGTAGGATATTGGACTGAGTCTCTCCATAATATCAAAATTCCCAACATATTACGAAAATATCTTACACTATCTCTGAATCCATCCATTCCCCATCCTTGATAAGATACATAAAATACATGATCCTAAAACTCAAACTCTATAGGTCATCGATAGTGATCGGTGAAGGATTTATGTATAAAATTTTTCATAGCCATATCCTTCAGAATTAGTTGAACCTTCACCCAAGTCTCCTAAAAAAGATGAGGTCAAAGAAAGGATACATTCCTTGCCTCTATCCAACATAGTGGTGATTGTCATGTCATACCATAAAAAACCTCATAATATGTCATATATATTGACTCTTGATAGCTATTGTTGTAGTTAAATTAATACAAAGGTATGTGCCTCTCCCAAGAACCCCCAAAATCAAGGATGTGTGAGTTAAGCATTTCCACTAGATCCTTTACTGTGTTCTCTAATGAGAAATTAGTCCGAGGGTGGTATTTCATGCTCAAAATCACTTGTGTACTCAATTCCCTCAATAATATTTTCTAGAACTGAGATTTAAATAGAGTATACCTATTTGATATAAGGGTATAAGGAACCCCATGATAGATTATAATCTCATGGATATAAAGTCTCCCATACTCATCTACGGAGAATATATCCCTGATCATCAGTAAGTGGGAAAAATTTCTCAGCCTGTCCACAATGACCCATACAGCATCACTACCTCAAGATGACATTAGCAACCTGGTTAAAAATATATTGCAACCACTTAACATTTTCACTTGGGAATTGTTAGATTTTGTATGATCCTAGATGGTTTATAGTGTTCTGCCTTCACCTAATGAATGATGTAACACCTAGTGAGATATCTTATTATTACCCATTTAATCCCCAACCCCCATTATTGACAACGTAAGTCATGATACATATTGGTAACATTGGGATGTACTTACCAAGATGATGCATGAAATTCCCATATCATCTCCTCTTAGATGTCTTCTAGAAACCAAAAATGACCATGTATGTGTATAATTTCATCCTCTACAAAGGTACAACCAGGAGGTAGTTTCTCACCTACCACACCCTCCCTTAGGACTAAACCCTCTGAATCTGATAGATTCCTCATCCTAACACTATCTAGAATAGTGAAAGTCACCTCCATAGATGTGGTAAATTTCTACCAATGACTATCCTACACCTCCAAGTGCATATTAGAGAACATGTCTATAAGCTACCACTCACTACTAGCCTCTTGAACTAATTGGGTATGAGTTTTATGACTTAGATAATTAACTAGAAAATTTCCTTTACTAGGAATATATGCAAGATCCAAATTGATTGAATGGATATACTCAACTCACCCTCTTTATCAAAGGTTTAGTTCATGCTATGTAAACATGTAATTTTGGAGATTTTGGTTGGTGTACACCACAAAATGATCTCCTAGAAAATAGTTCCTCCAAAAACATAAGGAGTGAACCATATATTCCAAATAGAGATCATTCATCAAGTAATTCCACCCATTATATCATAATTTTTGACACCTGTACACCATGACTCTATCCCCCTACATCAGAACTGCTCCAAGACTAATATATAATGCATCAAAATGTAGAATATAACTTCTAATCGACTCTAGTATAATCAGGATAAGCAGTAAATTAAATCTCCCTTTTATCTCCTAAAAGTTTTTATCACAAGTATCCGACCATATGAACATTACACCATTCCTAGTCAAGCCCATAAGAGGTGTTTATAAGCATCATAAGTTCCATATGAAATTCCTGTAACTACCATATAGCCCAAAGAAACTTCATATATCAAAGGAATTCCTGGGATGCTCTTAGGAAGCTATATCTCTCACCTTCACTAGGTCCACATATACTTCTACCTCTAAGATGATGTGAGTCAGGAAGAGAACATTTTATATCTAGAACTAAAATTTTGTGATCTTGGAATAAAACCTATTATATCTTATTTTATTCTAAATGATGTAATGTTCTTTGGAAAGATCATGTTGAATCTGAGAATACACCAAGTTTTCATCCATAAAAACCACCAAAAAAGAGGCCAAGTATGGGTGAAAAAACTGATTCATCAAGGACGTAAAAATGGTTGGTGCATTCATGAGATCGAACAGAATAACTATATACACATAAATACCGTACCTTCTACAGAACTTTGTGCAAGGTATATCTAAAGTTCTTACACATACCCAATGATAACCTGACCTCAAATCAATTTTTGAGAAAACTCAAGCTCCACAGAGTTGGTCGAAGAGGTCTTCTATCTGAGGGAAAGGATACTAGTTCTTAATCATCAACTGGTTAAATTTATGATAATCAACGCATAACCTAAGGGTTTCACCCCCTTATTATAGATAAGGACTAGAAAACCCCATGGAGAATTAATGGGTTGTATAAATCCCTTTGTGGCTAAGTCCTATAGCTGTCTCTTGAGCTCCTGTAGCTCAGTAGTGGTCATCGAATAAGGATGAATAGATACTGGTGTATCTCTGGGAATATTCTTAATAGAGTACTCTGTCTCTCACTTAGAAGGTAAACCAAAAAATTCATCAGGTAAGATATCCTTGAAATGATATGTTACATAAGGTAACTTTGTCTATCATATCCCCTAGCCATACAGATAAAGGATAGAAAATTGGTCTATCATCCTACCCAGCCCATGAGGCTACGGTCCAGCTCTACCGGCATGGACATCCCACTCTCCCTTATGGATATAACTACCACCCTCTAGTGATGTGAAAGATACCCTCCCGTGATAAAAATCAATATTGTGGTGATAAGAAACCAACCAATCCATTCCAAGTATGACATCAAATCCCATCATATTAATGATAAATATATTTCATAAAAAGTGATAAATGTCTATCTTAAGGGGAATTCCCTACACTGGCATATATTCTCTGATCAAATCCCCAATATAGTATTAAGTGTCATTAATCCATCAAAAAATCATACATCGAGCTCAAGGATCTCCACAACATGTATAACTTTGAAATAATGTGATTCAACTCTATCAAAAAGGGAATACACTAGAGTATAATATATTAATATTGTGCATCTAAATATAGATTTACCAATTATTTTATCCTCGTATATAGGTCGAACTAAATATATGTGTCCTAACCTATATCCTTGATAAATATCTTGACTAACCTAAGTGGGCCCACTCTATTGTAGAGGTGAAACTGGTTTATAGCTCCCCCATCCATGAACACCTCCTTGGCCTAAACTTTTGGTAGTACTCTAGCACCCATCCTAACATAGAGTTTTGAAACCCACTCTTGAACCTAGAGTTGGTGTCAACCCCATCTCAGTACCTATTGGAGAAAAGATCCTGCAAAACCGTTGTATGTGTCCAATCATATTGTATTATCGGCACTCAATTGGGTCACTATCACATTGCTTTCTTGTGTGTCTCTACCATTCACACTGATTATAGAATATAGAACTACCATCACTCACACTTTGGTTGGTATTCCCCTCATGAGAAGTCTCAAAATGTCATTTCTTTCCACCTTTCACTGAACCACTAGGATGAGAAACTTCACTACCCTACTCCGGGCACCGAGCTTCCCTCAAGTTACTTTCTGTAATAAGTGTGTAATTTACTATCTCAATTATATTACTCAACTAAAAAGTGTTCACCTATGATCAAATGACTTTCCTGAGACCTTCCTCAAAGTGTCTCTCTCTAGATGGCTCATTAGAAACATAAATAGGATCAAAGCACTGAATCTATGTAAAAAGGGAAAAGTACTCCATAATGTTCATTGCACCCTGCTCCAAACATATAAACTCACTAGCCCATTTATCTCTCAAGGTCTCAGGAAAGAAGTTATCATAAAATATAGATTATAAATCCCTCCAACCATTTCTTTAAGCCTATCATCCGAGTTAAAAAACATCCCAATAGTGCTTAGTGGATCCCAAAAGTATATAAATCATAAATTTTACTCTCTACTCTGGAGGAGTCTTTATGTGCTCAAAGATCGAAAAAATAGTCTCAATCCATATATTATTAACCTATGGACCATCACCCCCCAAAAACAAGGGTGGATTATACTACTGGAACACACACGCCATCTCCTCTATAATCAAGACAAGTTTAGGGGCTCCCAAAAGGTATCTATAAATCATAGGAAATCATCACAGAATTGGGAATCAGTACCCATATTTGGAATAACGAGCGGTGCCATAAGTGGAACTATTGGAGAATGTATTATTGGCTTAGGGCCCACAACCACTAAAGCACGGTTGTTTCCAACCTCCTAGAATATGATTTGAGGCTTTCGTGGTGGAATATCTCTACATATTCTAAGAACACAGTTCAAAAACATTCAGTAACAACTAGTTCACTATTACACACATAGGATAGGTACAAGACTTCCTATAAATAAGCAGAATCATAAGTTAATAAATAAGCAAAAACATGGCCTCAAGTGTGCCTCCCCATATACCAAAGACTATTGACTAGTAGAAAAGGTATGTGATGGTATAGTGGGGAGAATATACCCTCATGATTATAGTAACACAGTGTTATCATAATTTAATAAATAAGCATAAGCATAATATAAATAACGAACAATAGAAGATAAAACATCCCAATTATAGGATTAATGAATAAAGATAGACCAAGGAAGTATCATAAACAAAATGATGTGATATCATGTCTCTATAAAAAATGGTAGGAAATACATTTCAACAGTAATCTAACTCAATACATGTATCAAAAGTGAAAAATAACTAAATAACTATCTCTAGATAACATCCTGAGATATAGCTCAGTCCTGTGCTCCCGAGCTCCAATATAGAAATCAACCAAGAATTATAAATCAAAAACTTTCCTCGTTCCTTAACTACATCTATGAATTATTTCTAGGTTCTCAATAGTATCCTGAATAATGTGTGATATAATTCTCAGTTGGACCCTAATAATGGATTCTATAACAAGTCCAGCCTGTGTATATAATCTAAAGTAGTGAGAAATATATAACAGTATTATAAATGAATAATAATGAGTGATAATATCCAACCATCAAGGATCATTATAAACTAGTAATTATAAACATTGGATATCTATAAAGAATGATAAACATCAACTATGTCCAATACCAAGTAATCCAATGTCAGACCCAATGTTCCGGATCCAAGGAGTATAAATTTCAAAGTCATCCTCAACAGCCTATTCTGTGTAATCAAGTGTGAGGCCTAAATTGGATTGATACAAGGTATAAAATGACCATGTAATCCCCTAGAGTCCATGGATAATCTCCATATCAAACATAGTAAAAACTTGGGGGGATAACAAGGATCATCTCTAAGAAGCATGTCCAAGGTGGTCCAAGAAATCCATATAAAAGGAGTAGAAAAGTCTTTGGCATCTAAAGAAATATGGATCCATGGGGTATAAATGACAATGGAATCCAATGTAATCAAAATCCATGGAGTAGAAATTTCTATGTAATCAAATGTAATCATAACCATTTCTTTAATCATTCCATAACCCATTTCATTATCATACACAAATCATGAGTTCATCTAACTCATTCCACATTTTCCATTTAAATCATTTAACTGTTTTGACCATTTCAATTACTTGTAATCACATGGAAATATGGAAAAATCCCTCCCCCAATATTTCAATTAGTTCAATAAGGATCCCACTAAGATGTAGATCACACACACACCCGATGGGGTGGTATATCATAGGAAAAATATAAGAACGCACCCCATGGATGGCTTGGTTTGAGATGGATAACCTCCAAGAATATCATGGTGATAAGTGGAAAACCCAACATGGTTCCAATAATTTAATCAAGGAATTAAATTAATTTAGGAGCAACACTCTAATGGTCCATCATGTGACACAAAAACAACTAGCTATAAAACAACTAGACTTTGGGGGGAAAGGTATAAACCAAATACTATATACCCATGGTAGAACAATCATCTAGTATATGCTCCATAATCGATATATATTAGAAGAAAATGGAAGAATATATGAATAACTAAAAATAAGGCAAATTATCTAGAACCAAAATAACTCTTTCAATATGAAGACAAATGAAAAACGGCAAAAGATTAATAAAAAACTCACCAGTGCAGATCCAACGAGATGAACGGATCTTAAATTGAACAAATGATGGGGGATTTGGATCAAATCCTAGGAGAAAGATTAAAGGATCTCAAACAGGATGACAAATACCCCCCCCCCCAATGAACTGGAGATAAAAAAAATAAAGGGGGTTTAAACATTTAAGTAATTTATAGGAAAAACCATAATTTACAAAAAAATAAGTGGCATACTATTTGGAAACATGTTTGGCCAAACTGTGTGCTAGACATGTGTATGAATTGGTCTCAAGAGGGGTATTTCAGGGTTCATTCACATGGTTTGGGAAACTATGCATAAAACATTTCATTTTCTTCTCCTAGAAATCACTAGTGGATCACACAGGCATGTGGCTCGGGTTACATGGTTTCATTAAATCCTATGTCCTTGGAGAGATCCCTAGACCACCTCGCATAATTATTAGTAACCATGCGACTTGGGATACATGCTATATACTAATCATGTTGCATAGCTGCCTTTTTCAAAAACTTGTCCTATGGGCTCCGAACAAGCCCTGTACATCCCCTGAAACATCTGTGGCCTCATCAGGTACTCGTGATGATTTTTTTATTTTTTAAAATACTTTTTATTTATTATCTCGAGGCCAATCCAACCTAAACCCACTAATTACACCCCTATAAAATCAAAAATATATATGTTTAGGGTGAGATTTAAAGCACTCACCTATTGATTATTATATAAAGCCTTTGCCACTTCACCGATCCATTCATGTAGTGACTAGATAGACATTAATATATATATATATATATATAAACACACACACAAATGTAAATATGTATATATCACTAATATATATTGGTCTATATTTATCTTTATCCTTTATCATTGTAAAAAACACTAATAAAAAGCACATTTATCAGTGCTAAAAAAGCGTTAATAAAAATAAAACGTTTTCAGTGCTTTTTTTAGCACTGATAAAGTTTACCTTTGTCAGTGCTTTTTTAGTGTTGATAAATATTACCTTTATCGGCTCTTTTTTATCACTGATAAACGGTTACATTTATCAACTCTATTGTAGCACTGATAAAAGTAATATTCCATAAAAATAATAATATATCATTTGAAATCATATATTAATAAATAAATATTTTTATATTGATATAAATATAAGATATTTTATAAAATATGATTTATATATTATTAAACATGAATTTACACATAATAATTAAGATATTTCGTAAAAATGGATTATAAAATAATTAAAAATTAATATTTTTTTTAAATTGGGTACAACTACAACACGACACACAATGCACAAGAAATATGAAAATAAACGAATGGCTCAGGGACTCGACCCCGTGACGACGCCCCAAACACCATCCCACCCGTGATACCCCAACAGACGATAGAGGGAAAATTAAAAATTAACATTAATTAATAATTAGTTAATTATTATTAATTAGTATTCATTTAATAATAGTGGGATAACATAAATATTCAATAAATTAATGAATTTTCAAAGATAAGTTAAAAACCTAGACTGAACTTCAAACAACCATAACTTCTTATCATAGTGTCCATTTAAGATCTACCACTTATCAAATCAAATCTTGTAAAAATAACTAAAACATAATAATTTGATAAAAAATTTCCTTAAAATGTCTATAGATGTAGTGAATCCATTTGGTTTTCAAAGAATCATTCACAATACATAGTCGATTATCTTTGTAAATTATAACTTGTCGGCATGGTTTTGCATGCAATAAAAATGCATTATGTTATCTAGGATTATATTGGGACAAAAACAACCAGGTAATGATATTTATGTTTATTTGGATCCATTGATCAAATATTTAAAATTATTGTGGGATTCAAGTGTTATGTTGTATGATGCTTACAGAAATCAATGTTTCACATTGAGATCCATATTTTACGAGATGATAAATGAATTTCCTACTTATGGAAATTTTCTTGGATATATAATTAAAGGATCTCAAGGGTGTCCCATTTGTAAAAAAAATTACACAATCTATTAGTTTGAAACATTCATTAAAGAATATTTTTATAGTAGATCATATATTTCTACCTCCGGGGAAAAAGTACCGATATTGGATGACATCATTCAATGGGAGTCCAAAAGAAAATACAACACTACCTCCACTAATAGGTGATCAAATACTTGAGAAAGTAAAATATATGGACACTTATTTTAATGAACATTTTTCAATAAACCATACAAAACTGTTTAGAAAAGGAGATTAGTTTTTTTAATTACTATATTAGAATTGTTTGTATATATGGAATTTCCTTGATGTTAAACATGTTGAAGAAAATGTATGTGATGGTGTTATTGTCCTGTTAAAAATTTTACATGTAAAAATAAAGGACATAATAAAGTATAGGGTGGACATGATTGGTATGGAAATATTGGAAGAGTTTGCACTAGTGAAGAGTGAAACATGGACTTTTCATCCTCCAACTACTTATACTCTTTATAGGAAAGGAAGATATCAGTTTTTCAACTTCTTGAATTATGTAAATGTTCCATAGGGGTATTTATAAAATATCAAGAATATCATTTCAATGAATAATTTGAAGTTAATGGTTTTGAAATCCCAGGACTATAGTATTTTGATGCAGTATCTAGTGTCTATAGCTTTATGATTCATTTTACCCAATAATGTCTATCACACATTAACCAAGATTTGTTTATTTTTCAAAGCTATATCCAGTAAAGTTATAGACCCAGTGGGATTTACACCTATGGAAATGTAAATTGATGTCATATTATGTTAATTGGATATGTTCTTACCACCGAAATTTATTGATATGAAGGCTTGCTTTATGGTTCACTTGATAAAAGATTCGTTAATGTGGTCATGTATATTATAGATGGATAAACCCCATTGAATGGTATATGAATATTTTGAAATTTTTTGTCAAGAATCATAGTTTTATAGAAGGTTTTATTGTGGAGTGATATGTTTTTTAGGAATCCAATTAATTCTTTATCGACTACCTATATTGTGTGGAAAAGCATTGTTTTACTAAAATCTCCTCACATCGGGTGGCTTGTGGCTGATGTAATTTATGGAATATATGTTTTCACATTTACTATTACAGATCAAGAGGGTGCCTAACTTTTGTTTTTTATAAAATTTTAGAGGTTTCCCCATATTTTTTAAACCACAAAGTAATTCTTAGGCATTTGAATCCAAACAGTGATGAAAGATGGATATCAAACACACATAATCAATAGTTTATAGGATGGTTTTGAAAACATATTTTTAAAGAGTAAACTAAAAATCCAAATTCAATTTCATATTGAATTAAATGGATAAACATAGGAAAACAATTTCATGTATTATCTTGTAACGGTTATGTAATTAATGGTTATATATTCTATAAGAATGAGAATGTCAAACACAATACCATAAAAAATAGGGGAGTTAAACTTGTGGATAAAGTGATACATATATTTGGTACAAAATATAGAAATTATATTTATGTGAACATGTGATACGTTCTCATCATGAAACAAATAAGGGAGTTTGATTTTTCAACATTTCAAGTGCAGATTTTTCAATACAAGTGGGTTGAAAACATGAGTACAGTTAAAACAGATGAATTGGGATTCCTGAAAGTGGATTTTAATAAGGAAGGGTACAATTATGAACCATTTATAATATAATCACAATAAGTACAAGTATTTTATGTTCCAAATCCCAAGAAATGAAATTGGTCAATTATTTTGTTATCGACCAAAACCATTGAAGGGTCAGATGCCAATTCAACTGAGGATGACCCTTTCATTGGGAAATCATAATCATTTCACAATGGTAACAATGTAGACTAGGTCTTGAATGTTATAGAAGACCCCAATTAAGGTATTTGGATACTCGGTATATAGGTTAATTCCCTTCAACCATTAAAAAAATAGTTTAATAATCAGGTTATTTTTTCTTTTAATATAAATTTTGAAACCTCATATTATTATTTGTTCATTAATTCATTTTTTTAATATAAATTAAATGTTCAACCCCTTGTGTAGATAATGGATTATGCATATGTTGATACACCTGATCCTGAGGAACAACAGGTTTCTCAACATATTGGTGATCTCAATATAGAGTATCAACAACCTTTGATGGTGAGAAACCTATGTCCTAGAAAGAATTGGATCATTTTATTATGATGGTGTTAGTAAAAATTATTAAAGTGAGAAACAAAAGAATTAAATTTAAGGTTGTATGGAATGCACACGACCATCCTATTAACCCTAATAAGGACATGTTCAGTAGTTATGTTGGTATCACCACTCACATGTGTATGCTGATTGATGTAGATTTGTGGCACATTGTTGGGACTATGTTTAATACACTAATTTGGAAAGATATTAGGGTAACATTATGATATAATTTCATTATTTTACTAAAAAATAATGAAATATTGAATTACACTTCATTATCCTTTGAAGAGAAAATTTATAGTAGATTATTCTTGAATGAAATTTGTATTAATGATCACCGAAAAGTCTCATAGAATCTTTTTTATAGTTCTTATGAAGTATCATCTCAAATATACTGAAGAGAAAATAAATCTGCTACCACCATGGATGTATGCACACCTGAAAAACCAACAAGCATGGGTTTCATTTATTGGTCATCATGATGATAAATATTTTTAGTTACATTATGACTAGAAATAAATTTCTTGACAATATGTCTATTAATAACTTTGATTAAGAATTTGTAATTTATGAAACATCAATTGAGTTCTAAAAATAATATACGAGTAGAAAAACCAACATAACATGACTATAAATCAAGGATGGGTTATGCTTTACTTGAAAAACAATGGTACATATTTTAAATAACCATAAATATTTTATGCGACATGAAACAACAACATTATTATGTTCATCATTTTATATATTGATTGATGAATCTGAATCCAAATAAACTTCCATCCCACGTCATGTGTTATGGAAGGAGGCACGTATAAATAATGAATGGATAATAATAGATTATATAACAATAAAAGTGTGGTAATCATGTGTAAATACAACATAATAAAAAAAATTAAATCGGTATTACATAATAATGATTACTTATTTTACTATATTTTTTACCTGGCTTAGACACAAGAATCTTCATCAATTTTACCCAATGAATAGATATTGTCATTGGCCTTTAAGTGGATAGAATATTATATTCATGTCAGATATGTGGGTTTTTAGGTGTCACCACAAACATATTTTGAGAAAATAAATTAACTGGGGGATAAATATAATAAAATTGAAGAGTTGCAAGCATAATTATATGATCTGGAAGAATAACTTAATTAGTAGTTATGGTTCTTAGAAAATGTTATGGTAAAGAATAAAAGAGAATAAAAAACACAATAATAACCACAATGTGAAGACCCCCCCCCCCCCATATTTGAGGTGATTCATTACCATAAAAGATTTGTTTTATAAGAGGTAATCAATATTTTTATAATTTTTTCATGGAAATGTGAATCAGGAAAACACTTAAGACCTTTTCTGTGTTGATATTCTATAGGTATAAAATGATTTTTATTTATATATATAAGCACCCAGAAATCACCTTATTGTGAGGGGTTCCATGTACAATATACAAGAAGATATTCTACACATAAAACAACTTCCAATAGTTCATGTGAGAGTGGGGATTTTCATAGCTCGGAAGACGTGCACTAAGCTACCTATTCTACTTGATGATGTAGATATTTATATAGTCGAGAAATATATTGGAACTTTTGTGGCATGGCCATTAGATCTTATAAAAATACATATCAAAAAAGAGGTATTCATTTCCTATTTATTTTTCATGAAAAAACATTAACAATTATTGAAAAAAATGCATGAACCAATAAATATTATTATAGATGGAAAAAAGGAAAGGGGTGAAATAAAATTTTGAATCAAAATGATCTAAAGGATCAACTAAAAATCGAAAATATCCTAAAAAATCACCTTTACCCCTCCCATTCAACTTTCTCATTTACTAACATTAAAGGTTCGTGAAGATACAACATTATCAAGTTGTAATATGACTGCAATTGACTTTGAAGAATAGATGTACGGAGAGTCCATTACAGACAATATTTTACTTTAGAAGTTAAATAAAATCATCACACATGAATGGCTGGGAGTGTAAGTTTTAAATTTGTACATGAGGTGTAATTTCATGATTTTTTTGTCTAGTATCTGATTTACTATGTTAATTATTATTGAATACTAATAGGACTCCAAGTGTGTCCTTTTATTTAAAGTTGACATTTTATTTCAAAACAAACATCACATACTCAAAACCAAGAAATCATATTCTAATTTTTTTGATACTTTAGGAAAAAAATCCATATTTCATTTTTTACAAGTAAGAATCCACCTCACCTCAATCCGATACATAGTGTGCTCAGTATGACTCAAATTGTTCGATATCATTTTAAAATCGACAATTTAGTTCAAAACATGTGTCACTAAATGAAAACTAAGAAAAAAATATCAAATTTTCTTGATACATTAAGATAGTGATTCATAAATCATTAATGATGTGTGTGAATCAGTCTCACATCAAGTTGACACACTATATGACCAATATTACTCAAATTGTGTATTTTCAGTTTAAATTTACATATTAGTAGAAAAGACACATGACTTACTCAAAAAAGAGAAAAAAATTCATATTGTGTTTATAATTTAGGAAAATGATCCTTGATTCATTTTTTGATGTGTAGGAATCAACCTCATGCCAATATGTTTCACAATGTTACTGGTATGACTCCAAGTGTGTTCTTCTATTTAAAATTGAAATTTTAGTTCAAAACACATGTCACATACTAAAAATTGAGAAAAAACATTTATATTATTTTGATACATTATGAAAATGATCCATAAGAAATATGTGACATGTTGGAATCATCCTCACCTCAATCTGATACAGGTGTGCCCAATATGACTCAAAATGTTCGTTATTAGTTTAAAATTGACTATTTAGTTTAAAATTCATGTCACTCACACAAAACCAAGAAAACATTCTCTAACTAATAGATACTTTAGGAAAATGATCCATAAGTCATTTATGTAATGTAGTAATTAGTTTCATGTCAAACAATCACATAATGTGAACAGTATGACTCAAATTGCATGTTTTCAGTTTAAATTGACATTTTTGTAAGAAAAAGACACATGACATACTCAAAACTGAGAAAACACTTTCAGATTATATTGATACATTAGTAAAATGATCCTTATTTCATTTTTGATGTGTAGGAATCAATTTTGTGTCAATCAAACACATTGTGTGACCGGTATGACTCCAAGTGTGTCCTTTTATTGAAAATTGACATTTTAGTTCAAAACATGTGTAACATACTTAAAACTGAGAAAAACACATTCATATTGCATTGATACATTATAAAAATGATCCATAAGTCATTTTGGGTGTATAATAATTGGTTTCACCTCAATTCAATACATGGTGTGCCCATTATGACTCTAAGAGTCCGTTATCAGTTTAAAATTGGAAATTTAGTTTAAAATGTGTTTCACTCACTAAAACCTGGTAAAACGCACTAAGATTTTCTTGATACATTGGAAAAATGATTCATAAGTTATTCACGACATGTAGGAATCAGTCTCGTTTCAAACTGACACACGATGTGACCAATATGACTCAAAGTGTGTGTTTTCAGTTTAAATTTACATTTTTGTAAAAAAGGTACATGACATACTCAAAACCGAAAAAATTCATTTAGATTACGTTGATACATTAGGAAAATGATCCTTAAGTCATCTTGACCTATAAGAATCAACAACACATTAATTTGACAACGGTGTGACCGATATGACTCCAAGTCTGTCCATTTATTTAAAATTGACATTTTATTTCAAAACACACATCACATACTCCAAACCGAGAAAACACATTTTGATTACTTTGATACTTTAGGGCAATGATCCTTATGTCATTTGTGATGTGTAGGAATCTTTTTCACCTCAATCCAATAAACAGTGTTCCCGATATGACTCAAAGTGTATGTTATTACTTTAAAATTGACATTTTAGTTTAAAATGTGCCACTAACTGAAAACCAAGAAAACACACTCGGATTTTATTGATACTTTAGTAAAATGATTCATAATACATTTATGATGTGTTAGAATCAGTCTCATGTCAACCCAACATACGATGTGACTGGTATGACTCATAGTGCACATTTTCAATTTAAATTGACATTTTAGTAAAAAAGACATGTGACAAACTCAAAACTAAGGAAACACATTCTAATTGTTTTAAAAATTTATGAAAATGATACTTTAGTCATTTGTGACATGTAGGAATTAATGGCACATCAATCTGACACACAGTGTGATCGGTAGAACTCCAAGTGTGTCTTTTTATTTAAAATTTTCATTTTATTAATGTATTATTTCATATCTATGTTTATTTTATTTCTTTATAGTATTAGTAACATATAAATTGTTTTCTTATACATGTGGATTCTTTTTCTTGAGTTGGGGTGGTCTGTTCAGCAACTAATAACATGATTGGGCTTTTTTGAGAGGGGATTGGTTTCCAAAGACAATGACATCATTTATTTTTTGAATGTTTGTGATAGTACTTGCTAATATAATTGTACAAAACAATGTTTGACACGTGTATAATATAGTGTTTTTGTCTTGTATTTGTGGTGTAATTTTTATTTCAATTAAATTGTGAATTTGTACAAAACAATTTTTGAAATGTGTACAGTGTTTGACCTGTGGCAGTGAGATGTAATTTTAACAGCACACTGCAGCAAGTCGGCCTTTATCAGCACTACTTTTAGTGCTGAAAAAGGGAACCCTTTGTTAGTATTAAACTAACACTGGTTAAGGATCACCTTTATCTGGGATTTTTTTAGCATGGATAAAGGACCCCCTTTATCATCATTTTTTTAGATATGATAAAAGTGAACCACTTTTAACAGTTCTTAGATCAATGATGACTCCTCCATAAGAAGCACCGATGTCCCCTCATGGAGGTCGTAGTCCGTGGACAGCAAAATCTTCATGGTGAGTCTGGTGGGTTGGGAATCAGCATAGTAAAAGTGGAGCCTCAGCAACACATTGGAGTTTTTGTAATGGGTTTTATAGGATTTTAAGAAAAATGAAATGGGGATGGGGATGGGGATATTTAAAAAAAAATGTGTCTCAACAAGGGCAAACCCCGTTGACGCATCTACCCTCAGCAGGAAGCATGAACGAGGTTCAAGCTTATTGTATGAAATTTATGATGGAAGAGTGAACATCGTTCACTATTCTTCCATATTTTTTCCACAAATATAAATTACTATACATTTAATTAAATATTAATAAATACTAATTAAATATAAATAAATATAAATTAAAAATTCATCGATATTAAAAAAATATCAATAAACCTTAATTAAATATTTATAAATATTTAAAAACATTTAAAAATATTAATAAATATTCATAATACAAATAAATATTAATAAATATAGACTAAATATTAAATAAATATTCCTAAATATTAATAAATACATATGAATATAAACAAATTTAAAAAAATATATTAATAAATATAAATAATTAGTAATAAAATATTAATAAATATTTATTAAATATTCTACAATAATAATTGAATATTCATAATTATTCATAAAAACTAAAAATATTAATAATTTTTAATTATTATTAGTATTTATCAAAAAATATTAATAATTATTAAATAAATATTCATAAAAATTAATTATATATTAATTATATATTAATAAATATTAATCAGATATTCACAAAAAGTAATAAAATTTAATTATATATTCATAAATATTAAATAAAATTAATTATATATCAATAAATCCCAATAAATATTAATAAATATAAATATATATTAATTCATATTAATAAAATATTCTAAAATATAAATAAAATATTAACATATATTAATAAATCGAATTGAAATAATTTTCAATATTTATATATATTTAAAAATATTATTTAAAAAGTAATTAATATTTCTTAATATTAACAAATATTAATTAAATTTTCATAAATATTAATAGATATAAATTAATATTAATAAATATTACCTAAACATTAATAATTATTAACTAAATATTAATAAATTTTAACAAATATTAAAAAATAATAGATAAATATTAAATAAATATTATTAAATGATAATATATATTAAATATTCATGAATATTAGTAAATATTAATAAATATTAATAAATGTTATTAAATTTTAGTAAGTATTCATAATTATTAATAATCACTAAAATTTAGGATCATCACTAGGAGGCTGGTGAGAGTTGGGCGATTGAAGAAATAGTTCAGTGAATATTTATAGGAATGATTTAGGTTTTCATGGTTTTTAGTGGCTTGTTTTTGAATATGTTAAATTAGATATTTTACTTTCATTTAATGATTCACAATCCCCCTATGTTGGACATAGTTCTGGGGTTATTTATTAGAAGACTATGGTGCGATTTTGGTAAGATTTTGAATATTTCTTGGTCTCACTAGTTTAAATTTCATTATCAAAAAGAAATTTAGAGATACTACTATTCATTAAATAATTTAAAATCCTCCTATCTTGGAAAAATTTTTGGGGATATTTATTGAAGGAATATGGTGTGATTTAGGAAATATTTTTATTTCCTAATTTTACTTGGCTGTATTTCATTATCAAATTGAAATTTAGATATATTACCTTTCATTTGAGGATTCAAAATCCTAGATCCATGATGCACACATGATAAAATAACAAAAATAAAAAATTGAAATAAATTTTAAAGTATATCAAAATATAAACTAATTCATACCCTCATATTTTTATAGAAAAAAGAAAAAATTATATTTTTGCAACTTGCAATAAAAAACCAAATATCATGAAACGTTTTTAATTATGTCATGTTTCATTTTTTTTAATTGTTTTATGTCAAACATGTCAAAAATTGATGGTAAATAAATTCATGAATGTTATGTTGAGACATCTCTTCAATAGATCGGGCAACTGTGGCATAGCTGGATCCATTTACATATGTAGCCACTTTGGAAGGTGTGGGAGGAGAACAAGGCAGCCGCCGTGGAATCTTGTACCATCTTCTCTTGATAAATGATGCACTACTCTGCTTATCCCAACACTGCCTTCTCTTCCACCACCACCCTCGCCGCTGCCTCTAACGGTGCCTCCATCCAGGTCATCACCATTAACGATTAATCCACCTCTATAGGAAGCAGCATTATCCCCTCATGGCGCATGTACTCCCTAGACAGTGTGATCTCCATGTTCTTCCTAGTGGGTTGGGGATCATCCCTTTAGAGGTGGACCTCTTACAACACTTGGGTTGTAAGGTGGTTTAGAGTGGTGGGGTCAAGGCTGAGGTCCTAGCTTGAGATCCTTGCACCAACGGCCCGGCATGTAGCAGTGGTGAATGAATAAAGAGGGTCAACGTAGTGGTGGATAGAGTCGATGATAGTGTAATTCATAAGGTAGCAGAGGGTGTGGTTTTCCTCTCCTTCCTTGTTGGTCACGATGTTGTCCCAGTGCTTGATGTGGTGGTTGTGGTATTCTATGGTCAGCATAGTGTGGCTGATAGGACTCCATGTGTGTCATTTTATTTAATACATTTTAGTTCAAAATACACTTCACATACTCAAAACCGAGCAAAAATATTCGTATTTTTTTGATACTTTATGAAAACAATATATAAGTCATTAGTGGAAATTAAGAATCCACCTCACCTCAATTTGATACATAGTGTGTTCAGTATGACTCAAACTATCTGTTAAAATTTTAAAACTGACAATTTAGTTCAAAACCTGTGTCACAAATTGAAAATTGTGAAAACGTGCTCAAATTGTCTTGATACTTTAGGATAATGATTCATAAGTCATTTATGATGTGTAGGAATCCCTCTCACGTCAAACTGCCACACGATATGACCAATACAACTCAAAGTGTCTGTTTTCAATTTAAATTTACATTTTAGTAAAAAAGTCGAATGACATACTGAAAACTAAGAAAACACCTTCCTATTTTGTTGATACTTTTTGAAAATGATCCTTGATTGATTTTTTATGAGTATTAATCAACCAAATTCCAATCTGAAACACGGTGTGCCCAGTACGACTCAAAGTGGTCGTTATGAGTTTAAAATTGACAATTTAGTTTAAAATGTCTGTCACTCATTGAAAACCAAGAAAAAATTCTTGAATTATATTAATAATTTAGGAAAATTATTCATAAGTCATTTATGACATGTAGTAATTAGTCTCACATCAAACCAAAAAACAATGTGACCGGTATGACTCAAAGTGTGTGATTTCAGTTTAAATAGATATTTTTGTAAAAAAAACATATGACACGCTCAAAAAGAAGAAAACACATTTGTATTATTTTGAAACATTAGGATAATTATCCTTATTTCAATTTTGACATGTAGGAATCATCTGCATGTCAATATGACGCACGATGTGACCGATATGACTCTAATTGTGTCCTTTTATTGAAAATTGACATTTTAGTTCAAAACACACATCACGTACACAAAACTGAGAAAATGCATTCATATTGTTTTGATACTTTATTAAAACAATCCATATGTCATTTTTGGTGTGTGAGAATTGGATTCACCTCAATCAAATACATGGTGTGCCCATCATGACTCAAAGTGTCTCCTTTGAGTTTAAAATTGGAAATTTAGTTTAAAATGTGTTTCACTAATTAAAAACTAAGGAAAAAAACTTGGATGGTCTTGATTATTTGGAAAAATTATTAATAAGTCATTCATGACTTATAGGAATCAGTCTCAAGTCAAACCAACACATGATGTGATTAATATGACTAAAAAAGTGGGTTTCGGTTTAAATTGACATTTTTGGTAAAAAAAAGGCACATGACATACTCAAAACCAAACAAATGCATTCAGATTATGTTTATACTTTTGGAAAATAATCCTTAAGGTGTTTTTGACCTGTAGGAGTCAACCACATGTTAATATCACACACGGTGTGACCGGTATGACTCCAAGTGTGTCGTTTTATTTAAAATTGACATTTTGTTTGAAAACAAATGTCACAAACTCAAAACCAAGAAAAAAATTCTGGTTATTTTGACACTTTAGGACAATGATCCATAAGTCATTTTTGATGTGTTGAAATCAATCTCACTTCAATCCAATAAACAAAGAGCCCAGTATGACTCAAAGTGTATGTTATCAGTTCAAAATTGACAATTTAGTTTAAATTGTGTGTCACTCCTTGAAAACTGAGCAAACACGCTAGGATTTTATTGATACTTTAGGAAAATGATTTATAAGTCATTTATGAAGTGTTGAAAACTGTCTCATGTCAAACCGACACACGATGTGACCAGTATGACTCATTGTGCATGTTTTCAGTTTAAATTGACATTTTAGTAAAAAGACACATAACATTCTCAAAAACCATGTAATCACATTAAAATTGTTTCAATACTTTAAAAAATGATCCTTATGTTATTTGTGACATGTAGGAATTAACCGCACATCATTATGACGCATAGTGTGATCGGTATGACTCAAAGTGGGTCATTTTATTTCAAATTTACATTTTATTAATGAATTATTTCATATTTATGTTTAATTTATCTCTTTATAGTATTAGTAATATAAGAACTTTTTTCTTATACATGTGGATTCTTTTGTTAGAGTTGGGGTGGTCTGCTCAACAACTAATACCATGATCAGGCTTTTTTTTGAAAGGGGATCGGGTGCCAAAGACACCGACACCATTGATTTTTGAATGTTTGTAATATTAATTTCTTATATAATTGTAAAAAACAATGTTTGACATGTGTATAATATTGTGTTTTTTTCTTGTATTTTTTATGTCATTTTTATATCAATTAAATTATGAATTTGTACAAAACAATGTTTGATAAGTGTACAATATTTGACCTGTTGTAGTGTGTTGTAATTTTAACAGAACACTACAGCAAGGCAGCCTTCATCATCACTACTTTTAGTGATGATGAATGGAACCCTTTATCAGTGTTAAACTAGCACTGGTAAAGGATTACTTTTATCATTGCTTTTTTAGCGCTGATAAAGGACCCCCTTTAACAGATTTTTTCTAGAGCTCATAAAAGCGGACCACTATTAACAGTGATTAGATAAACAATGACTCCTCCACATGAAGCACTAGTGTCCCCTCATAGTGCTCATAGTCCATGGACAACATAATATCAACAATTAGTCTAGTGGGTTGGGAATCTGAAAAGTAAAATTGGATCCTTAACAGCACTTCGGAGTTTTTTTAATGGGTTATATAGGATTTTAAAATTTTGAAAAGGGGATGGGTATGAGGATATTTAAAAAAACAGGTCTCAATATGGGTAAACCTTGTTGAAGCTTCTACCCTCAATAGGAAGCGTGAATGAGGTTCAAGATTGTTGTATGAAATTTCTGAAGGAGGAGGGAACATCCTTCACTATTCATCCATATTTTTTTCACAAATATATATTACTATCATATAATTAAATATTAATAAATACTAATTAAATATTAATTAATAATTCATCGATATTAAAAATAATATCAAAAAACATTAATTAAATATTTAAAAATATTTAAAAAAAATTAAAATGTTAATAAATATTCATAATAAATATAGACTAAATATTAAATAAATATTCCTAAATGTTAATAAATACAAATGAATATAAAAAAATGTAAAAAATATATTAATAAATAAAAATAAGTAAAAATAAAATACTAATAAACATTTATTAAATATTCACCAATATTAATTGAATATTCATAATTATTCATAAATTCTGAAAATATTAATAATTGTTAATAATTATTAGTATTTATCAACAAATATTAATAATAAATAAATAAATATTCATAAATATTAATTATATATTAATTATATATTAACAAATATTAATCAAATACTCACAAATAAAATTTAATTAAATATTCATAAATATTAATCAATATTAACTAAATATCAATAAATTCTAAAAAATATTAATAAATATAAATATATGTTAATACATATTAATAAAATCTTCTAAAATATAAATAAAATACTAACAAATATTAATAAATCTAATTTAAATAATTTTTAATATTTATATGTATTTAAAAATATTATTTAAAAATTAATTAATATTAACAAATAATAATTAAATTTTCATTAATATTAATAGATATAAATTAATATTAATAAATATTACAAAAACATTAATAATTATTAACTAAATATCAATAAATTTAAATAAATATTAAAAAACAATAGATAGATATTAAATAAATATTATTAAATGTTAATATATATTAAATATTCATAAATATTAACAAATATTTATAACTATTATTAAATGTTAATAAGTATTCATAATTATTAATAAACACTAAAATTTAGGATCATCACTATGAGGTTGGTGAGAGTTGGGCGATTGAGGAAACAGTTTTGTGATTATTTAGAGGAATGATTTGGGTTTTCGGGGGTTTGAGTGGCTTGTTTTTGTATGTGTTTATATAAAAAATTAGATATCTTACTTTAATTTATTGATTCAAAATCCCCCTATGTTGTACATAGTTGTGGGGTTATTTATTGGAGGACTATGGCACGATTTCGGTAATATTCGGAATATTTCCTCGTTTGACTAGTTTAAATTTCATTATCAAAAATAAATTAAGAGATACTACCATTAATTTAATCATTTGAAATCCTCCTATATTGGAAACATTTTTTGGGATATTTATTGAAGGAATATGGTGCGATTTAGGAAAGATTTGTATTTCCTAATTTTACTGGGTTGTATTTCATTATCAAATAAAAATTTAGATATATTACCTTTCATTTAATGATTAAAAATCCTAGATCTATAATGTACACCTGATAAAATAACAATAATAAAAATTGTTGAAATAAATTTTAAATTATATCAAAATTTAAACTAATTCATAACCTCATATTTTTATAGAAAAAAAACTAATATTTCTGCAACTTGAAATAAAAAAAACTAAATATCATGAAACCTTTTTAATTATGTCATGTTTATTTTTAATTAATTATTTTATATCAAACATTTTGAAAATGGATGGTCAAGAAATTCGTGAATGTTGTGTGGAGAATTCTCTTCAATAGATCAGGAAACTATACCATAGCTGGAGCCAGTTACATATATAGCTACTCTGGAAGGTGTGGGAGCAGAACAAGGTAGCCGTCGGGGAAGCTTGTACCATATTCTCTTGAAAATGATGCACTACTCCACTTCTCCCAACATTGACTTCTCTTCCACCGCTGCCCTCGCCGCTGCCTCCAACGGTGCCTCCATCCATGTCATCACCATTAATGATTAATCATCCTCCACAGGAAGTAGTAGTATCCCTTCATGGTGAACGTACTCCCTAGACAACATGATCTGCATGATCAGCCTAGTGGGTCAGGGATCATCCCTTTAGAGGAGGACCTATTACAACACTTGGGTTGTAAGGTGGTTTAGAGTGGTGGGGTCGAGGCTGAGGTCCAAGCTTGAGATCCTTGCACCAACGGCCTGCCATGTAGCAGTGGTGAAAGAAGAAAGAGGGTCGACATTGTGTTGGATGGATTCAATGATGGATAAATTCATACAGCAACAGAGGATGTGGTTTTCCTCTCCTTCATTGTTGGGCACGACGTTGTACCACCGCTTGATGTGGTAGTTTTGGTATTCTATGGTCATCATTGTGTGATTTATAGGACTCTAAGTGTGTCATTTTATTTAATACATTTTAGTTCAAAATACACTTCACAAACTAAAAACTGAGCCAACATATTCGGATTTTTTTGATACATTAAGAAAAAAATCTATAAGTCATTTGTAAAAATTAAGAATCCACCTCACCTGAATCTGATACACAGTGTCTTAAGTGTGACTCAAATTTTTCGTTAACATTTTAAAATTAACAATTTAGTTCAAAACATGTGTCACTAATTGAAAATTATGAAAACGTGCTCAAATTAACTTGATACATTAGGATAATAATTCATAAGTCGTTTATGATGTGTAGGAATCCGTCTCACATAAAACTGACACACGATATGACCAATATGAATCAGAGTGTCTATTTTCATTTAAAATTCACATTTTAGTAAAAAAGACGCATGACATAATCAAAACAAAGAAAACACATTCATATTATGTTGATTCTTTATAAAAACGATCCTTGATTGATTTTTTATGAGTATGAATCAACCGCATTCCAATCTGATACACAGTGTTCCCAGTATGACTCAAAGTGGTCGTTATCAGTTTAAAATTGACAATTTATTTTAAAATGTTTGTCACTCATTAAAAACTGAGAAAACATGATTGAACTATATTAATAATTTATGAAAATGATTCATAAGTCATTTATGACATGTAGTAATTAGTCTCATGTCAAACCAAAAAACAATGTGACTGGTATAACTCAAAGTGTGTACTTTCAGTTTAAATATATATATATGTAAAAAAAACATACGACATAATCAAAACTAAGAAAACACATTTGGATTATTTTGATACATTAGGATAATTATCCTTATTTAATTTTTGACATGTAGGAATCAACTGCATGTCAATCTGACGCACAATGTGACTGATATGACTCCAACTGTGTCATTTTATTTAAAATTGACATTTTAGTTCAAAACACGCATCACATAAACAAAACTGGGAAAATTCATTCATATTGTTTTGATAATTTAGTAAAACAATCCATATGTCATTTTTGGTGTGTGAGAATTGGATTCACCTCAATCCAATACACGGTGTACCCACCAGGACTCAAAGTGTCTCCTATGAGTTTAAAATTGGAAATGTAGTTTAAAAAGTGTGTCACTAACTGAAAACTAAGAAAACACACTTGGATGGTCATGATAATTTAGAAAAATGATTAATAATTCATGCATGACTTATAGGAATCAGTCTCAAGTCAAACCAACACATGATGTGATAGATATGACTCAAAGAGTGTGTTTTCGGTTTAAATTTATATTTTAGAAAAAAAGGCACATGACATACTCAAAACTGAACAAATTCATTCATATTATGTTGATACTTTAGGAAAATAATCCTTAAGGCGTTTTGGACCTATAGGAATCAACCGCATGTCAATATCACAAATGGTGTGACCGGTATGACTCCATGTGAGTCGTTTTATTTAAAATTGACATTTTAGTTCAAAACAAATGTCACATACTCAAAACCAAGAAAAAAAATATCGTTATTTTGAAACTTTAGGCAACGATCCATAAGTCATTTGTGATGTGTTTTAATCAGTCACACCTAAATCCAATAAACAGTGTGCCCAGTATGACTCAAATTGTATGTTATCAGTTAGAAATTGAAAATTTAGTTTAAATTGTGTGTCACTCACTGAAAATTGACCAAACATGCTCAGATTGTATTGATACTTCAAGAAAATGATTCATAAGTCATTTATGATGTGTTGAAAACTGTATCATGTCAAACCGACACATGATGTGACCGGTATGACTCATAGTGCATGTTTTCAGTTTAAATTGAAATTTTAGTAAAAAAGACACGTAACATTCTCAAAAACCATGGAATCACATTCAAATTGTTTCAATACTTTAAAAAATGATCCTTAAGTCATTTGTAACATGTAGGAATTAATCGCACGTCATTATGATGCACAGTGTGATCGGTATGACTCAAAGTGGGTCCTTTTATTTAAAATTTAAATTTTATTAATGAATTATTTCATATTTATGTTTAATTTATCTCTTTATAGTATTAAGAATATGAGTATTTTTTTCTTATACATGTGGATTCTTTTGTTTGAGTTGGGGTGGTCTTCTCAACAACTAACACCATGATTGGGATTTTTTTGAAATGGAATCAGGTGCCAAAGACACTAACACCATTTATTATTTGAAAGTTTGTGATATTACTTGCTAAAATAATTGTACAAAACAATGTTTGACATGTGTATAATATTTTGTTTTTTTTCTTGTATTTTTTGTTTAATTTCTATTTCAATTAAATTATGAATTTGTACAAAACAATGTATGATAAGTGTACAATATTTGACCTATTGTAGTGTGTTTTAATTTTAACAGAACACTACAGCAAGTTAGCCTTCATCATCACTACTTTTAGTGATGATGAAGGGAACCCTTTATCAGTGTTAAACTAGCACTGGTAAAGGATCACATTTATCAGCACTTTTTTAGCGTTGATAAAGGACCCCCTTTATCATAGTTCTTCTAGAGTTGATAAAAGCGGACCACTTTTAACAGCTCTTAGATAAACAATGACTCCTCCACATGAATCACCAGTGTCCCCTCATGGCGCTCATAGTCCATGGACAACATAATCTCAATGATTAGTCTAGTCGGTTGGGAATCTGCAAAGTAAAAGTGGATCCTTAACAGCACTTTGGAGTTTTTTTAATGGGTTTTATAAGATTTTAAAAAATTTAAAAGGGGATGGGGATGGGGATATTTAAAAAAACAGGTCTCAAGAATGGTAAACCTCGTTGATGCTTCTACCCTCAGTAGGAAGTATGAACAAGGTTCAAGCTTGTTGTATGAAATTTCTGAAGAGTGAACATTCTTCATTGTTCCTCCATATTTTTTCACAAATATATATTACTATACATATAATTAAATATTAATAAATACTAATTAAAAATAAATAAATATTAATTAAAAATCAATTGATATTAAAAAAATATCAATAAACATTAATTAAATATTTATAAATATTTAAAAACATTTAAAATGTTAATAAATATTCATAATACAAATAAATATTAATAAATATAGACTAAATATTAAATAAATATTCCTAAATATCAATAAATACAAATGAATATAAACAAATGTAAAAAAATATGTTAATAAATATAAATAATTAGTAATAAAATATTATTAAATATTTATCAAATATTCACCAATATTAATTGAATATTCATAATTATTCATAAATACTAAAAATATTAAAAATTGATAATAATTATTAGTATTTATAAAAAAATATTAATAATTATTAAATAAATATTAATTAAATATTAATCAAATACTCACATTAAATAATAAAATTTAATTAAATATTCATAAATATTAATTAATATTAATTAAACATCAATAAATTCCCATAAATATTAATAAATATAAATATATATTAATACATATTAATAAAATCTTCTAAAATATAAATAAAATACAAATAAAATTTAATAAATCGAATTGAAATAATTTTCAATATTTATATATATTTAAAAATATTATTTAAAAATTAATTAATATTAACAAATATTAATTAAATTTTCATAAATATTAATAGATATAAATTAATGTTAACAAATATTACCTAAACATTAATAATTATTAACTAAATATCAATAAATTTAAATAAATATTAAAAAAATAATATATAAATATTAAATAAATATTATTAAATGTTAATATATATTAAATATTATTAAATGTTATTAAATATTAGTAAATGTTATTAAATGTTAATAAGTGTTCATAATTATTAATAATCACTAAAATTTAGGATCATCAGTAAGAGGCTCGTGAGAGTTGGGTGATTGAGGAAACAGTTCTGTAATTATTTATAGGAATGATTTGGGTTTTTGTGGTTTTGAGTGGCATGTTTTTTTATATGTTTATAAAAAAATTAGATATCTTACTTTAATTTAATGATTCAAAATCCCCCTATGTTGTACATAGTTGTGGGGTTATTTATTGGAGGACTATGGCACGATTTTGGTTAGATTTGGAATGTTTCCTGGTTTGACTAGTTAAAATTTCATTATCAAAAAGAAATTTAGAGATATTACCATTCATTTAATCATTTGAAATCCTCCTATGTGCGAAACATTTTTGGGGTTATTTGCTGAAGGAATATGGTGAGATTTAGGAAAGATTTTTATTTCTTAATTTACTAGGTTGTATTTCATTATCAAATAGAAATTTAAATATATTACCTTCCATTTAATGATTCAAAATCCTATATCCATGATGCACACATGATAAAATAACAAAAATAAAATCTTTTGAAATAAATTTTAAATTATATCAAAATTTAAACTAATTCATAACCTCATATTTTTATAAAAAAAGAAAAAATTATATTTTTGCAACATGAAATAAAAATATGAATATTATGAAACATTTTTAATTATGTCATGTTTCTTTAATTATAAATTATGTTATATCAAACATGTCAAAAATGGCTGGTCAATAAATTCTTGAATGTTGTGTGGAGACTTCTCTTTCATAGATCGGGAAACTGAGGCATAGTTGGAGCCAGTTACGTATATAGCCACTTTGGAAGGTGTGGGAGCAGAACAAGACAGTCATCAGGGAAGCGTGTACCATCTTATCTTGACAAATGATGTACTGCTCCACTTCTCCCAACACTGCCTTCTCTTCCACAACCACCCTCACCGCCTCCTCCAACGGTGTCTCCATCTAGGTCATCACTATTAACGATTAATCCTCCTCCACAGGAAGAAGCAATATCCCCTCATAGTGCTCGTACTCCCTAGACAGCGTGATCTCCATGATTAGCCTAGTGGGTCGGGGATCATCCCTGTAGAGTTGGACCTCTTACAACACTTGGGTTGTAAGGTAGTTTAGAATTGCGGGGTCGAGGTCATGGTCTAATCTTGATATCCTTACGCCAATGCCCTGTTGTGTAGAAGTGGTGAAAGAAGAAAGAAGGTCGATGTTGTGGTGGATGGAGTCAATGATGGTGTAATTCATGTGGCAGTAGAGGGTGTGGTTTTCCTCTCCTTCCTTGTTGGGCATGATGTTGTACCACCGCTTGACGTGGTGGTTGTGGTATTCTATGGTTAGCATAGTGTGACTGATATGACTCCAAGTGTGTCATTTTATTTAATAAATTTTTTTTCAAAATACACTTCACATACTCAAATACAAGAAAAAATATTCATATTTTTTTGATACTTTAATAATACAATCTATAAGTCATTTGTGAAAATTAAGAATCCACCTCACCTCAATCTGATTCACAGTGTGTTCAGTATGACTCAAATTTTTTTTTATCATTATAAAATTGACAATTTAGTTCAAAACATGTGTCACTAATTGAAAATTGTGAAAATGTGCTCAAATTTTCTTGATACTTTTGGATAATGATTCATAAGTCATTTATGATGTGTAGAAATCTGTCTCACTTCAAATTGACACACGATATGACTACTATGAATCAAAGTGTCTGTTTTCATTTTAAATTTACATTTTAGTAAAAAAGACGCATGACATACTCAAAAATAAGAAAACACATTCATATTATGTTGATAGTTTATGAAAAATATCCTTGATTTATTTTTTATGATTATGAATCAACTGCATTCCAATCTGATACACTGTGTGCCCAGTATGACTCAAAGTGGTCATTATCAGTTTAAAATTAAAAATTTAGTTTAAAATGTGTGTCACTCATTGAAAACTAAGAAAAAATACTCAAACTATATTAATAATTTTGTAAAATGATTCATAATTCGTTTATGACATGTAGTGATTAGTCTCATGTCAAACCGACAAACAATGTGACCAGTATGACTCAAAGTGCGTGCTTTCAGTTTAAATTGATATTTTTTTAAAAAAACATATGACATACTCAAAATTAAAAAACACATTTGGATTATTTTGATACATTATGATAATTATCATTATTTCATTTTTTGACATGTAGGAATCAACTTCATGTCAATCTGACGCACGGTGTGACTGATATGACTCCAACTGTGTCCTTTTATTGAAAATTGACATTTTAGTTCAAAACACACATCACATACAAAAAACTGAGAAAATTCATTCATATTGTTTTGATACTTTAGTAAAACAAGCCATTTGTCATTTTTGGTGTGTGATAATTGGTTTCACCTCGATCCAATACACGGTGTGCCCATCATGACTCAAAGTGTCTCCTATGAGTTTAAAATTGGTAATTTAGTTTAAAACGTCTGTCACTAACTAAAAACTAATAAAACACACTTGGATGGTCTTGATAATTTGGAAAAATGATTAATAAGTCATTCGTGACTTATAGGAATTAGTCTCAAGTCAAACCAATAAACGATGTGACCGATATGACTCAAAGAGTTTGTTTTTGGTTTAAATTGACATTTTGGTAAAAAAGGAACATGACGTACTCAAAACCGAACAAATGCATTCATATTATGTTGATACTTTTGGAAAATAATCCTTAGGGCATTTTTGACTAGTAGGAATCAACTGCATGTTAATATGATACACGGTGTGACCGGTATGAATCCAAGTGAGTCGTTTTATTTAAAATTGACATTTTAGTTCAAAACAAACGTCACATACTCAAAACCAAGAAAAAAAATTCTGGTTATTTTAACACTTTAGAAAAAAATCCATAATTCATTTGTGATGTGTTGAAATCAGTCGCACCTCAATCGAATAAACAGTGTGCCCAATATGACTCAAAGTGTATGTTATCAGTTTAAAATTGACAATTTAGTTTAAAATGTGTTTCACTCACTGAAAACAGAGAAAATGTGCTCATATTGTATTGATACTTCAGGAAAATGATTCATTAGTCATTTATGATGTGTTGAAAACACTCTCATGTCAAACCGACACATGATGTGACCAGTATGTCTCATAGTGCGTGTTTTCAGTTTAAATTGACATTTTAGTAAAAAATACATGTAACATTCTAAAAATCATGGAATCACATTCAAATTGTTTCAATACTTTAAAAATGATCCTTAAGTCATTTGTGACATGTAGGAATTAACTGCAAGTCATTATGACGCATAGTGTGATCGGTGTAACTCAAAGTGTGTCCTTTTATTTAAAATTTACATTTTATTAATGAATTATTTCATATTTATGTTTAATGTATCTCCTTATAGTATTAGTAATATAATTTTTTTTCTTATACATGTTGATTATTTTGTTTGATTTGGGGTGTTCTGCTCAACAATTAATACCATGATCGGGCTTTTTTGAAAGGGGATTGGGTGCCAAAGACAATGACATAATTGATTTTTTGAATGTTTGTGATATTACATGCTAATATAATTGTACAAAACAATGTTTGACATGTGTATAATATATTGTTTTTTATTGTATTTTTTATTGAATTTTTATTTCAATTAAATTATGAATTTGTACAAAACAGTGTTTGACAAGTGTAAAATATTTAACCAGTTGTAGTGTGTTGTAATTTTAACAGAACACTACAAAAAGGCAGCCTTCATCATCACTACTTTTAGTGATGATTAATGGAACCCTTTATCAGTGTTAAACTAGTACTGGTAAAGGATCACATTTATCAGTGCTTTTTTAGCACTGATAATAGACCCCCTTTATCAGAGTTTTTCTAGAGCTGATAAAAGCGGACCACTTTTAACAGCACTTAGATAAACAATGACTCCTCCACATGAAGCACTAGTGTCCCCTCGTGAAGCTCATAGTACATGGACAACATAATCTCAAAGATTAGTCCAGTGGGTTGGGAATCTGCAAAGTAAAAGTGGAGCCTTAACAACACTTTGGAGTTTTTTAATGGGTTTTATAAGATTTTAAAAAATTGAAAATGGGATGGGGATGGGGATATTTAAAAAAATGGGTCTCAAGAAGGGTAAACCCTGTTGACGCTTCTACCCTCAGTAGGAAGCGTGAACGAGGTTCAAGCTTGTTGTATGAAATTTCTGAAGGAAGAGTGAACATCGTTCACTATTCCTCCATATTTGTTTCACAAATATATATTACTATACATATAATTAAACATTAATAAATATTAATTAAAAATTAATTAAAAATTCATCGATATTAAAATATATATCAATAAACCATAATTAAATATTTATAAATATTTCAAAACATTTAAAAATATTCATAAATATTCAAAATACAGATAAATATAAATAAATATTGACTAAATATTAAATAAATATTCCTAAATATTAATAAATACAGATGAATATAAACAAATTTAAAAAATATATTAATAAATATAAATAAGTAGTAATAAAATATTAATAAATATTTATTAAATATTCACCAATATTAATTGAATATTCATAATTATTCATAAATACTAAAAATATTAATAATTGTTAATAATTATTAGTATTTATCAACGAATATTAATAATTATTAAATAAATATTCTTAAATATTAATTATATATTAATAAATATTAATCAAATGTTCACAAAAAGTAATAAAATTTAATTTAATATTCATAAATATTAATTAGTATTAATTATATATCAATAAATTCCAATAAATATTAATACATATAAATATATATTAATACATAATAATAAAATCTTTTAAAATATAAATAAAATACTGACAAAAATTAATAAATCGAATTGAAATAATTTTAAATATTTATATATATTTAAAAATATTATTTAAAAATTAATTAATATTAATTAATATTAATTAAATTTTCATAAATATTAATTGATATAAATTAATAATAATAAATATTACCTAAACATTAATAATTATTAACTAAATATCAATAAATTTAAATAAATATTAAAAAATACCAAATAAATATTAAATAAATATTAATAAATATTAATATATATTAAATATTCATAAATATTAATAAATACTAATAAATGTTATTAAATGTTAATAAGTATTCATAATTATTAATAATCACTAAAATTTAGGATCATCACTAGGAGGCTGGTGAGAGTTGGGCGATTGAGGAAACAGTTCTGTGATTATTTATAGGAATGATTTGGGTTTTCTTGGGTTTGAGTGGCTTGTTTTTGTATATGTTTATAAAAAAATAGATATCTTACTTTCATTTAATGATTCAAAATCCCCCTATGTTGGACATAGTTGTGGGGTTATTTATTAGAGGACTATGGCATGATTTTGGAAAGATTTGGAATATTTCCTGGTTTGACTAGTTTAAATTTCATTATCAAAAAGAAATTTTGAGATATTACCATTCATTTAATCATTTGAAACCCTCCTATGTTGGAAACATTTTTGGGGTTATTTATTGAAGGAATATGGTGCGATTTAGGAAAGATTTTTATTTCCTAATTTTACTAGGCTGTATTTCATTATCAAATAGAAATTTAGACATATTACCTTTCATTTAATGATTCAAAATCCTAGATACATGATGCACACATGATAAAATAACAACGATAAAAATTGTTGAAATAAATATTAAATTATATAAAAATTTAAACTAATTCATATCCTCGTATTTTTATAGAAAAAAGAAAAAATGATATTTTTGAAACTTCAAATAAAAAACCGAATATCATGAAATGTTTTTAATTATATCATGTTTCTTTTTTTATTAACTATGTTATATCAAACATGTTGAAAATGGTTGGTCAAGAAATTCCTGAATGTTGTGTAGAGACATCTCTTCAATAGATCGGGCAACTGCGGCATAGCTGGAGCCAGTTACGTATATAGCCACTCTGGGAGCTGTGGGAGCAGAACAAGGCAGCCGCTGGGGAAGCTTGTACCATCTTCTCTTGAAAAATGATGCACTGCTCTGCTTCTCCCAACACTGCCTTCTCTTCCACCACCGCCCTCGCCACCGACTCCAACGGTGCCTCCATCCAGGTCATCACCATTAACAATTAATCCTCCTCCAGAGAAAGCAGTAGTATCCCCTCATGGTGCACGTAGACAGTGTGATCTTGACAATCATCCTAGGGGGTCGGGGATTATCCCTGTAGAGGTGGACCTCTTACAACACTTGGGTAGTAAGGTGTTTTAGAGTGGCAGGGTTGAGGCCGAGGTCCACGCTTGAGATCCTTGTGCCAACGGCCTGCCATGTAGCCATGGTGAAATAAGAAAGAGGGTCAACGATGTGCTGGATAGAATCGATGATGGTGTAATTCATGCGGTGGTGGAGGGTGTGGTTTTCCTCTCCTTCTTTGGTGGGCACGATGTTGTACCACCGCTTGATGTGGTGGTTTTGGTATTCTATGGTCAACATAGTGTGACTGATAGGGCTCCAAGTGTTTCATTTTATTTAATACATTTTTGTTCAAAATACACTTCACGTACTCAAAACTGAGCAAACATATTCATATTTTTCTGATACTTTAAGAAAACAATCTATAATTCATTTTTGAAAATTAAGAATCCACCTCACCTCAATCTGATACACAGTGTGTTCAGTATGACTCAAATATTTCTTCATCGTTTTAAAATTAACAATTTAGTTCAAAACATGTGTCACTAATTGAAAATTGTAAAAATGTGCTCAAATTGTCTTGATAATTTAGGATAATGATTCATAAGTCATTTACGATGTGTAGGAATCTGTCTCACATCAAACTGACACACGATATGACCAATACGACTCAAAGTGTCTATTTTTATTTTAAATTTACATTTTAGTAAAAAAGACAAATGACATACTCAAAACTAAGAAAACACATTCATATTATGTTGATACTTTATAAAAAAGATCCTTGGTTGATTTTTTGTGAGTATGAATCAACCTTATTCCAATCCGATACACGGTGTGCCCAGTATGACTCAAAGTGGTCATTATTAGTTTAAAATTCACAATTTTGTTTAAAATGTGTGTCACTCATTGAAAACTGAGAAAACATGCTCGGACTATATTAATAATTTAGAAAAATGATTTATAAGTCATTTATGACATGTATTAATTATTCTCATGTCAAACTGAAAAACAATGTGACTGGTATGACTCAAAGTGTGTTCTTTCAGTTTAAATTGATATTTTTGTAAAAAAACATATGAAATAAAAAAAACACATTTGGATTATTTTGATACATTATGATAATTATCCTTATTTCATTTTTGACATGTAGGAATCAACTGCATGTCAATCTGACACATGGTGTGACCGATATAACTCCAATTGTGTCCTTTTATTGAAAATTGACATTTTAGTTCAAAACACATATCACATATAAAAAAATGATAAAATACATTCAATTTGTATTGATAACTTAGTAAAAAAATCCATATGTCTTTTTTTGTGTGTGAGAAATTGCTTCACCTCAATCCAATACATGGTGTGCCCATCATGACTCAAAGTGTCTCCTATGAGTTTAAAATTGGAAATTTAGTTTAAAATGTGTGTCACTAACTGAAAACTAAGAAAACACACTTGGATGGTCTAGATAATTTGGAAAAATTATTAATAAGTCATTCATGACTTATAGGAATCATTCTCACATCAAACCAACACACGATGTGACTGATATGACTCAAAGAGTGAATTTTCGATTTAAATTGACATTTTGGTAAAAAAAAAGGCACATGACATACTCAAAACTGCACAAATGCATTCAGATAATGTTGATACTTTAGGAAAATATTACTTAAGGCATTTTTGACCTATAGGAATCAACTGCATGTTAATATGACACACGGTGTGACTGGTATAACTCCAAGTGTGTCATTTTATTTAAAATTGGCATTTTAGTTCCAAACAAACGTCACATACTCAAAACCAAGAAATAAAATTCTGGTTATTTTGACACTTTAGAACAGTGATCCATAAGTCATTTGTGATGTGTTGAAATCAGTCGCACCTCAATCCAATAAACAGTGTGCCCAGTATGACTCAAAGTGTATGTTATCAGTTTAAAATTGACAATTTAGTTTAAAATGTATGTCACTCACTTAAAACTGAGCAAACGTGCTCAGATTGTACTGATAATTCAGGAAAATGATTCATAAGTCATTTATGATGTGTTTAAAATAGTCTTATGTCGAACCAACACATGATGTGACCAGTATGACTCATAGTGCATGTTTTCAGTTTAAATTGACATTTTAGTAAAAAAGAAACGTAAAATTCTCAAAACCATGGAATCACATTCAAATTGTTTCAATACTTTAAAAAATAATCCTTAAGTCAGTTGTGACATGTAGGAATTAATTGCACGTCATTATGACGCACAGTGTGATCAGTATGACTCAAACTGTGTCCTTTTATTTAAAATTTACATTTTATTAATGAATTATTTCATATTTATGTTTAATTTATCTCTTTATAGTATTAGTAATATAAGAATTTTTTTCTTATACATGTGGATTCTTTTTTTTGAGTTGGGGTGGTCTGGTCAACAACTAATACCATGATCGGGATTTTTTGAAAGGGGATCGTGTGCCAAAGACGATGACACCACTGATTTTTTGAATTTTTGTGATATTACATGCTAATATAATTGTACAAAACAATGTTTGACATGTGTATAATATAATATATATTTTTTCATGTATTTATGGTGTAATTTTTATTTCAATTAAATTATGAAATTTTACAAAACAATTTTTGACATGTGTACAGTGTTTGACCTTCTATAATGTTTTATAATTTTAATAGAACACTACGGAAAGATAACCTTCATCATCACTACTTTTAGTGATGATGAAGGGAACCCTTTATCAGGGTTAAACTAGTGCTGGTAAAGGATCACATTTATCAGCTCTTTTTTAGCATTGATAAAGGATCCCCTTTATCAGAGTTTTTATAGAGCTGATAAAAGCGGACCACTTTTAACAGTGCTTAGATAAACAATGACTCCTCCACATGAAGCACCAGTATCCCCTCATGGCACTCATAGTCCATGGACAACATAATCTCAATGATTAGTCTAGTGGGTTGGGAATCTGCAAAGTAAAAGTGGAGCCTTAACAGCACTTTGGAGTTTTTTAATGGGTTTTAGAGTATTTTAAAAAATTGAAAAGGGGATAGGGTTGAGGATATTTTAAAAAAATGGGTCTCAAGAAGGGAAAACCCCATTGACACTTCTTCCCTTGGCAGGAAGCATGAATGGGGTTCAAACTTGCTATGTGAAATTTCTGAAGAGTGAACGACGTTCACTCTTCCTCCAGATTTTTTTAATAAATATATATTACTCTATATATATATATATGATTGAATATTAATAAATGATTCATAAGTCATTCACAACATATAGGAATCAGTCTTGTGTTAAACTGACACACGATGTGACCGATATGACTCAAAGTGTGTGTTTATTTTAAATTTACATTTTTGTGAAAAAAGTACCTAACATACTCAAAACTAAACAAATTCATTTGGATTACATTGATATTGTAGGAAAATGATACTTAAGTCATTTTGACCCGTAGGAATCAACAACACCTTAATCTGACACACAGTGTGACCGGTATGACTCCAAGTCTGTCCTTTTATTTAAAATTGGCATTTTAGTTCAAAACACACATCACATACTCAAAACTGAGAAAACTCATTCGGATTATTTGGACACATTAGGAAAATGATCCATAAATAATTTGTGAGATGTAGAAATCTTTCGCACCTCAATCCAATAAACAGTGTGCCCGATATGACTCAAAGTGTATGTTATCAGTTTAAAATTGACATTTTAGTTTAAAATGTATTAACTGAAAGCCAAGAAAACATGCTCGGATTGTATTGATACTTTAGTAAAATGATTCATAAGTCATTTATGATGTGTTGGAATCAGTCTCACGTCAACCCGACACACGATGTGACCATTATGACTCATAGTGAAAATTTTCAGTTTAAATTGACATTTTAGTAAAAAAGACACATGACATACTAAAAACCAAGGAAACACATTCATATTGTTTCGATACTTTATGAAAATAATCCTTAAGTCATTTGTGACATGTTGGAATTAATGGCACATCAATCTAACACACAACGTGATCGGTATGAATCCAAGTGTGTCTTTTCGTTTAAAATTTACAGATTATTAATGTGTTGTTTCATATTTATGTTTATTTTATTTCTTTATGGTATTAGT
This sequence comes from Viscum album, assembly GCA_963277665.1. Lineage (NCBI taxonomy): Eukaryota > Viridiplantae > Streptophyta > Magnoliopsida > Santalales > Viscaceae > Viscum > Viscum album. Next base: position 1,170,387,832 of record OY728160.1, read on the forward strand.
TACATATGAATTGTTTTCTTATACATGTGGAATCATTTTCTTGAATTGGGGTGGGATTTTCAGCAACTAATAACATGATTGGGATTTTTTGAGAGGGGATCGGTTGCCAAAGGCAATGACACCATTGATTTTTTTGAATGTTTGTGATAATACTTGCTAATATAATTGTAAAAAACAATGTTTGACATTTGTATAATATAATATTTTTTTTGTCTTGTATTTGTGGTGTAATTTTTTTTTCAATTAAATTATGAAATTTTACAAAATAATGTTTGACATGTGTACAGTGTTTGACCTATTACAGTGTGATGTAATTTTAACAGCACATTGCAGCAAGTCGGCCTTTATCAACACGACTTTTAGTGCTGATAAAGGGAACCCTTTTATTATTGTTAAACTATCACTGGTAAAGGATCACCTTTATCTGTGATTTTTTAACGCTGATATAGGACCCCATTTATCAGCATTTTTCTAGCGCTGATAAAAGTGAGCCACTTCTAACAGTGCTTAGATCAATGATGACTCCTCTGCAAGAAGCACCAGTGTCCCCTCATGGCAGTCGTAGTCCGTGGACAACATAATCTCCATGATGAGTCTGGTTGGTTGGGAATCAGCACAGTAAAAGTGGAGCCTTAACAACACTTTGGAGTTTTTTTAATGGGTTTTATAGGATTTTAAAAAATTGAAAAGTGAATGGGGATGGGGATATTTAAAAAAAATGGGTCTCAAGAAGGGTAAACTCGGTTAACGCTTCTACCCTCAGTAGGAAGCCGGAACAAGGTTCATGCTTATTGTATGAAATTTCTAAAGGAAGAGTGAATGTCGTTCAATCTTCCTCCATATTTTTTTAGCAAATATATACTACTATATATGAAATTAAATATTAATAAATACTAATTAAATATAAATAAATATTAATGAAAAATTCATCGATAATAAAAAAACATCAATAAACCTTAATTAAATATTTTTAAATAATTAAAAACATTTAAAAATATTAATAAACATTCGTAATAAAAATAAATATTAATAAATATAGACTAAATATTAAATAAATATTCCTAAATATTAAAAAAATACAAATGAATATAAACAAATGTAAATAAGTATTCATAAATATAAATAAGTAGTAATAAAATATTAATAAATATTTATTAAATATTCACAAATATTAATTGAATATTCATAATTATTCATAAATACGAAAAATATTAATAATTATTAATAATTATCTGTATTTATCAACAAATATTCAATAAATATTCATAAATATTAATTAAATATTAACTATATATTAATAAATTTTAATCAAATATTCACAAAAAGTAATAAAATTTTATTAAATATTCATAAATATTAATTAATATTAATTAAATATCAATAAATTCCAATAAATATCAATGAATATAAATAAATATTAATACATAATAATAAAATCTTCATAAATATAAATAAAATAACAAAAAATATTAATAAATAGGATTGAAATAATTTTCAATGTTTATATATATTTAAAAATATTAATTAAAAATTAATTAATATTAATTAATATTAACAAATATTAATTAATTTTTTTTAAATATTAATAGATATAAATTAATATTAATAAATATTAACTAAATATTAATATTTACTAATTAAACATCAATAAATTTAAATAAATATTAAAAAATAATAGATAAATATTAAATAAATACTATTAAATGTTACTAAATATATATTAAATATTCATAAATATTAATAAATATTAATAACTATTATTAAATGTTAATAAGTATTCATAATTATTAATATTCACTAAAATTTGGGATCATCGCTAGGAGGCTGGTGAGAGTTGGGTGATTGAGGAAACAGTTGTGTGATTCTTTATAGGAATGATTTTGGTTTCTGTGGGTTTGAGTGGATTGTTTTTTATTTGTTTATAAAACAAATTTAGAATGTTAATTTCATTTAATGATTCCAAATCCTCCTATGTTGGACATAGTTGTGGGGTTATTTATTTGAGGACTATGGCGTGATTTTGGTAAGATTTGGAATATTTCCTGGTTTGACTGGTTTAAATTTGATTTTCAAAAAGAAATGTAGGGATATTACCATTAATTTAATCATTTGAAACCCTAATATGTTGGAAAAAAATTTGGGGTTATTTATTGAAGGAATATGATGCGATTTTTGAATGATTTTGATTTCCTGATTTTACTGGGTTGTATTTCATTATCAAAAATAAATTTAGATATATTACCTTTCATTTAATGATTCAAAATCCTAGATCCATGATGCACACATTCTAAAATAACAACAATAATAATTGTTGAAATATATTTTAAATTATATCAATATTTAAACTAATTCATAACCTCATATTTTTATAGAAAAAAGAAAAAATGATATTTTTGAAAATTAAAATAAAAAGTTCAAATATCATGAAACGTTTTAAATTATGTCATGTTTCTTTTTTTATTAATTATGTTATATCAAACATGTCGAAAGGGTCGGTCAAGAAATTCGTGAATGCTTTATGGAGACTTCTCGTCGAAAGATTGGGCAACTACGGCGGAGCTAGATCCAGTTACATATGCAGCCATTGTGGAAGGTGTGGGGGTAGAGCAAGGAATCCATTGGGGAAACTTGTACCATCTTCTCCAGAAAAATGATGCACAACTCTACTTCTACCACCATTGCCTTATCTTCCACCACCGCCCTCACTGCAGCCTCTGACGGTGCCTCCATTCGGGTCATCGCCATTAATGATGAATCCTCTTATGTAGGAATTGCAGTATCTCTTCATGGAGCACATACTCCCTAGACAGTGTGATCTCCACGATCAACTCAGTGGGTCGGGGATCATCCCTATATAGGTGTCCCCTTTTCCACACTTGGGTTGTAAGGTGGTTTAGAGTGTCAGGGTCGAGGCTCGGGTCCAATATTGAGATCCTTGCACCGATGGACAACCGTGTAGTATTGGTGAATGCAGAAGGAGGTTCGACGCCATGGTGGATGGAGTCAACGACGATGTATTTCTTGCGGTGGAGGAGGGTGTTGGTTTCCTCTCCTTCCTCATTGGGCGCGACATTGTACCACTTCTTGATGTGGTGTTTGTGGTATTCTATGGTCAGCGTAGTGTGACTGATAGGACTCCAAGTATGCCCTTTTATTTAAAATTGAAATTTCAGTTCAAAATACACTTCACATACTCAAAGCTGAGATATTTTTTTTTTGATTTTTTTGATACTTTTGGTAAAACAATCCATAAGTAATTTTTGACAGTTAAGAATCCACCTCACCTCAATTTGATACACAGTGTGCTTAGTATGACTTAAATTGTTCGTTATCATTTTAAAATTGACAATTTAGTTCAAAACATGTGTCACTAATTGAAAACTGAGGGCACATGATCCTCAACCTGGTTGGTGAGGACTCTTAAGTGCATCCAGGCGACTCAGGATCAAATCCAGATGGAGGCACAATTTCTAAGTATTGTAGTAGGTACTATAGCGGGAACTATAGTAGGGACTATAGCAAGCACTGTTTGGCCCTGTAGCAGTCGGGAATTTGCCCCTGTTTGGGCCTTCGGGCCACCGATTCGGTCTCCGAGTCCATTAAGTCCTTCAGGCCACCCAAGCCTTAGGTCCAGTAAGGCCTTCAGGCCACCTCAAGGCCTTCGGGCCACCTTAAGTGAAGATGAAAACAAGACAACCTACAAGGAACAAGCTCTATAAGGAGGATGAGCAAGGAGTTTTCACCACAGCAAAATCTACACGGATTGTAAGAATGAGAGGGTATGACACCTGCCATCGGACAAGCCTGTGCATGCACGAGATAGCCTAGTCGAACAGTCATGCGATGGTGGAGAGATAATTTCATGATGAAGATGCTAGGGAGGAGAAGTTCCAAGTTGTTAGTCAGTGTTGTATGTAATGTTTGAAGCCTACGGGCAATGAATTCCTCTAAGAGCTACAGGTCATGTAATACTTACGCCTACGAGCATTGTAAGGGTTCCACCTCACCCCTTGAAAGGTGGATTATCAAAAATCAATAAAAAAATGAAGGTCTTCGGGCCATTGGATAGATGGATTGAAAACTGAGAAAACATGCTCAAATTGTCTTGATACTTTAGGATAATAATTCATAAGTCATTTATGATCTGTAGAAATGACTTTGACATCAAACTGACACACGATATGACCAATATGACTCAAAGTGTGTGTTTTCAATTTAAATTCACATTTTAGTAAAAAAATATTCATGACATACTCAAAACTATGAAAACAAATTCATATTATGTTGGTATTTATGAAAACGATCCTTGACTGATTTTTGACGTGAATGAATCAATCACATGCCAATTTGATACACGGTGTGCCCAGTATGACTCAAAGTTGTCTTTATCAGTTTAAAATTGAAAATTTAATTTAAAATGTGTGTCGCTCACTAAAAACTGAGAAAACATGCTCTGACTATATTGATAATTTAGGAAAACAATTCATAAGTCATTTATGACATGTATTAATCAGTCTCATGTCCAACCGACACGCAATGTGACTGGTATGAATCAAAGTGCGTGCTTTCAGTTTAAATTGACATTTTTGTAAAAAAATACATATGACATACTCAAAACCAAAAAAACCACATTCAGATTATTTTGATACTTTAGGATAAAGATCCTTATTTCATTTTTGACATGTAATATTCAACCGCATTTCAATTTGACTCACAATGTGACTGATATGACTCCAACTGTGTCCTTTTATTGAAAATTGAAATTTTCGTACAAAACACACGTCGCATACACAAAACTGAGAAAACACATTCATATTGTTTTGATACGTTAGTAAAAAATCCATATTTCATTTTTGGTGTGTGAAGGTTGCACATCAATCCAATACACGGTGTGCCCATCATGATTCAAAATGTATCTTATCAATTTAAAATTGGAAATTTAGTTTAAAACATGTGTCACTAACTGAAAACAAAGAAAACACACTCAGATGGTCTTGATAATTTGGAAAAATGATTCATAAGTCATTCATGACTTGTAGGAATTAGTCTCGTGTTAAAGCGACACATGATGTGACTGATATGACTCAAAGTGTTTGTTTTCAGTTTAAATTGACATTTTAGTAAAAAAATCACATGACATACTCAAAACCGAACAAATGCATTCATATTATCTTGATACTTTAGGAAAATAATCCTTAAGTCGTTTTTGACCTGTAGGAATCTACTGCACGTTAATATAACACACGGTGTGACCGGTATGACTCCAAGTGAGTCCTTTTATTTAAAATTGACATTTTAGTTCAAAACAAACATTACATACTCAAAACCAAGAAAACAAATTCTGGTTATTTTTGCACTTTATGACAATGACCCATAAGTCATTTGTGATGTGTTGAAATCAGTCGCACCTCAATCCAATACACAGTGTGCCTGGTATGACTCAAAGTGTATGTCATCGGTTTAAAATTGACAATTTAGTTTAAAATGTGTGTCACTCACTTAAAACCGAGAAAATGTGCTTGGATTGTATTGATACTTCAGGAAAACGATTCATAAGTCATTTATGATGTGTTGGAATTATTCTCATGTCAAACCGACACACTAAGTGATCAGTATGACTAATGGTGCGTGTTTTCAGTTTAAATTGACATTTTAGTAAAAAAGACACGTGATATTCTCAAAACCATTGAAACACATTCAAATTGTTCCAATACTTTAAAAAATTATCCTTAAGTCATTTGTGACATGCAGGAATTAGTCGCACGTCAATATAACCCACGGTGTGATCGGTATGACTCAAAGTGTGTCCTTTTATTTAAAATTTACATTTTATTAATGAATTTTTTCATATTTATGTTTAATTTATATCTTTATAGTATTAGTAATATAAGAATTGTTTTCTTATACATGTGGATTCTTTTGTTTGAGTTGGGGTGGTCTGCTCAACAATTAATACCATGATCAGGTGTTTTTAAGAGGGGATCGGGTGCCAAAGACAATGACACCATTGATTTTTTGATTGTTTGTGATATTACGTGCTAATATAATTGTAAAAAACAATGTTTGACATGTGTATAATATAGTGTTTTTTGTCTTGTATTTTTGATGTAATATTTATTTCAATTAAATTACGAATTTGTACAAAACAATGTTTGACATGTGTACAATATTTGACCTGCTGTAGTGTGTTGTAATTTTAACTGAACACTACAACAAGTTGGCTTTTATCATCACTACTTTTAGTGATGATAAAGGGAACTCTTTGTTAGTGTTAATCTAGCACTGGTAAAGGATAACATTTATCAGTTCTTTTTTAGCGCTGATAAAGGACCCCCTTTATTAGAGTTTTTATAGAGCTGATAAAAGCAGACCACTTTTAACAGCGCTTAGATAAACGATGACTCCTCCACAGGAAGCACCAGTGTCCCCTCATGGCGCTTGTAGTCTATGGACACCATAATCTCCATGATTAGTCTAGTGAGTTGGGAATCAACAAAGTAAAAGTGGATCCTTAACAACACTTTGGAGTTTTTTTAATGGGTTTTATAGGATTTCAATAAGTTGAAAAGGGGATAGGGTTGGGGATATTTAAAAAAATGGATCTCAAGAAGGGTAAACCCCATTAACACATCTTCCCTTGGCAGGAAACGTGAATGGGGTTCAAGCTTGCTATGTGAAATTTCTGAAGAGTGAACGTTTTTCACTCTTCCTCTAATTTTTTTTAATCAATATATATTACTACATATATATAATTGAATATTAATAAATACTAAGTAAATATAAATAAGAATTAATTAAAAATTCATCGATATTAAGAAAAATCAATATACCTTAATTAAATATTTATAAATATTAATAAACATTTAAAAATATTAATAAACATTTATAATACAAATAAATATTAATAAATATAGATTAAATATTAAATAAATATTCCTAAATATTATTTAAAAAATAATAAATACAAATGAGTATTAACAAATATAGATTAAATATTAAATAACTATTCCTAAATAGTAATTAAATATTAATAAATACAAATGAATATAAAAATATACATTTGTATATATAAATAAGTAGTAATAAAAAATTAATAAATATTTAATAAATATTTAAAAATATTAATTAAATATTAATAATTATTAGAATTTATTAACAAATATTAGTAAATATTAAATAAATATTCATAATTATTAATTAAATATTAATAAATATTAATCAAATATTCACAAAAAAGTAATAAAAATTAATTTAATATTCCTAAATACTAATAAATATTAATTAAATATTAATTAATTTTGATAAATATCAATAAATATAAATAAACATTAATACATATTAATAAAATATTCTTAAATATCAATAAAATAGTAACAAATATTAATAAATAGTATTGAAATAATTTTCAATATCAATATATATTTATAAATATTAATTAATAATTATTAATTATTAATTAATATTAGCAAAGATTAATTAAATTTTCATAAATATTAATAAATATAAATTAATATTAATAAATATTAACTAAATATATATTAAATATTCATAAAACTAATTTACATATCTTATTTTCATTTAATGATTCAACGTCTTCCTATGTAGGAAACTTTTATGGGGTTATTTATTGGAGGACTATGGCGTGATTTAGAAAAGATTTGGAATATTTCACGGTTTGACTGGTTTGAATTGCATTATCAAAAAGAAATTTAGATATAATTCCTTTTATTTAATGATTCAAAATCGCTCTATGTTGGAAACATTTGTGGGGTTATTTATTGAAGGAGTATGGCGCGATTTAGGAAAGATTTTGATTTCCTGATTTGACTGGGTTGTATTACATTACAAAAAGAAATTTAGGTATATTACCTTTCATTTAATGATTCAAAATCCTCGACCCATAATTTAAACATGCTAAAATAATAACAATGATAGTTGTTGGAATATATTTTAAATTATATCAAAATACAACCTAATTCACAGCCTCGTATTTTTATAGAAAAAACAAAAAACGATATTTTTGCAACATGAAATAATATAATTGAAGATAAAGGTGGAAAGCTCATGATTAAGAAATAAAACTCCCAATGCGCTGAAACGGGTGGTCAAGAAATTCGTGAATGCCGCGTGGTGACTCGTCGTCGACAGATCGGGCAAGTGCGGCGGCGGTAGAGCCAGGTGCGTATGCAGTGGGAATGGAAGGCGTGGGAGCAGAGCAAGGCAGCAGCCGTGGAACCTTGTATCATATTCTCCAGACATATGCTGCACACCTCCGCTTCTCCCACCACCTCCTTCTTTTCCACCACAGTCCTCCCCGGCGCCTCCCACGCCGCCTCCATCCCGGTCATCGCCATTAACGCCGACTCCTCCTCCGCAGTAAGCCGCACTATCCCCTCATGGCGCTCGTACTTGGTGGACAGCGTGATCTCCACGATCAGCCCTGTGGGTCGGGGATCATACCTGTAGTGATGGATCTCTTGCAACACTTGGGCTGTAAGGCTGTTTAGAATGGCGGGGCCAAGGCGGGGGTCGAAGCTTGAGAGCCTGGCGCGGACCGCCTGCCGTGTAGCGGTTGTGAAAGCCGAAAGAGGGTCGACGCCGTGGGGGATGGAGTCGAAGACAGTGTAATTCTTGCGGCCGCGGAGGGTGTGTCTTCTCTCTCCTGCCTCGTTGGTCCTGACGATGTACCACCGCTTGATGTGGTGGCTGCGGTATTCTATGGTCAGCGTAGCCGTGGGTTTCGTGCATCGGCAGCGGACGAGGCATTGCCTGACTTGCACATAGACATGGGTGGAAATCGGGTGAAACTCATGATTGTGGTCCATGGGGAGAGGCGATTGAGGTGGGTAACATTTGTGGGTTATTTATAGGAAACATTTGGGTTTCCTAGTTTGAGTGGGTTGTTTTTGTATATATTGTACTGTCAAAAACAAATTTAGATTTCTTCCTTTCATTAAATGATTCAAGATACTCATTCCATGATGCATACATAAAATTCTTATTATTATTATTTTATTTTTGAAATAAATTTTATAATATATTAAAATTTAAAATAATTAATACCTCTCATTGTTGGTTTTTCCCCACCTCACATTTTGGAAGAAAAAATGATCAACAAAAAATGATATTTTTTGCAACTCCAAATAAAATTTTAAATACCATGAAAAGTCACGTTTTTTATAAAATCATTTATGTTTTATAAAACATGTTTAATACATTCAATAACATAATACACATCATAATAATATGCATGTCTTGTTTTCTTCAATCGTAACATTTTGGACGGGATATGATCTAGAGGGTGGGAGTAAACTGCATATATATGATTATTTAGACTTCAATGTCTTAGAAAATGTCACAAAAAACAAATTCTTATTTCTTAATTTAAATCATTTAATACTTGTCCTTCCTTAATAATTCATTCAAAAAATGTTTTTAAAAAATTAAAAAAAATCATTACATGCACTACAACTTGTACTACTACTACTACCACTAAAAGAAAAACAGTGTTTAGCAACGTTTTAAACCGCCATTCAATGATGTGTGATGCTATCTATAAATGTCGTGTATTTGTGTGTTGGGAATCTTTTGGCAGCGATTTCTTATTTAGTGGTAGTTTTTTTCACAACGATTTTTTATTGGATTTTTTAAAATAATTTTTATTTATTATCTCAAGGCCACCCCAACCTAAGCCCACTGAGACCCACGTCCTGTAAAATCAAACATTTATATGTGTAAGGTGAGATTTGTACCCCTTACCCCCTGATTTTTTTATAAAGTCTTTACTACTTCACGAGTGACTAGATAAACATTAATATACTTATATATATAAACACACACACACATGTAAATACATATATATCACTACTATAGATCAGTCAATATTCATCGTTGTCTTTTATCATTGCAAAAAAACACTAATAAAGAGAACATTTATCAATGTTAAAAAAAGATATGATAAAAACACAACCTTGTCATCACTTTTTTTAGCACCGATAAAGTTTTCCATTATTAGCCTTTTTTATCACTGATATAACACTACCTTTATTGAAGCAATTTTAGCGTCGATAAAGGTGCATTTCATAAAAATAATAATATATCATTAAAAACCATATATTGATATATAAATATATTAACATTGATATAAACATAAGCCATTTTATTAAATATGATTTATATAAGACTAAATACACATAAAATATAAGATATTTAGTGAAAATTGACTTATAATATAATAGAAAATTAATATTAATTAATAATTAGCTAATTATTATTAAGTAATAGTCATTTAATAACAATTGTATAGCATAAAAAATAAATGAATGAATGAACAGTCTAAAATAAGTTGAAAACCTAACCTGAACTTCAAACAACCATAACTTCTAATTAGAGGATCTGTTTAAACTCTACCACATATCAAATCAAAAAATGTAGAAAGAACTACAACATAATGATTTTAGAAAGCCTATGTTAGTGTTTTTTAGGTTAAAAAAATCCCAAAAGGCCACCAAAAGTGAGTTTTTTATCAGGGTACCTTAGTTTTTGAACATTTGATGGAATTTCAACTTCATTTAAGGGGGCATTCTTATCTTTTTTCAGTGGTGACTAAATTTATTCATAGGTATTGTACTAATATAGATATTTCAGTGTTTAAATTTTACCATTTTTCGTATTGTAGTGTTATTTATAATTAAATAAATACATATTTGCATATATTTACATATAATAAATCAATTGTTCAAAAAAAAATCTAAGCAAATTTAAATAAAATCTATTTTTAAAAATATAAACCATATGGAAATAAATATTTAATATTAATTTTATTTAAAATAAAAAAAATCCATTTTATTTACTTTGTAAAAATGAATTAATATATATATGCCTGCACAAGTAATGTTTATATATAAATATTATTGTGTCAATAAACAAATATAATTTTTTGTGTATATTCTAATGTATGTAAATAAATACATATATGCAAATATTTATTTCTGTATACGTATACTCTGAAAGCCCGATGGCTTTAGATTTTTTTTTGGATAGTCTCCCATTTAATGGTTGATGGGGAACCCTTACATGACATATAAGCCCAGAAACACAAGGCTCATACATGACCTAACGGCCCAGAGGCACAAGGCTCCATATATGACCTTGAAGACCCAAGATTTGACTACACTTGGAACCACCCCTCCCCAACATCTCCATCTTTAAAGGTGTCTAACTCCCCACCTCAAATGGATGATCAGTTAGCATTGACCCGTGCAGAATTGCATGGTGTCTGGTACCGATATCAATTGTCATACCCTATTTTTCTTCCAATTTGGTTAGCTCTACTCTAGAGGACGCTACTTTCTTTGAATCCACTTTTGGAACTGCTCTTGTGTGGTATGCCTAGTCAAATTTTTGCTCCATGTGGCCTAGAGGCCCTGTGGCCCGAAGTCCTATGGTGGCTTGAAGGCTGTGTGGCCCCAAGTCCTTTTGGTGTCCCAAAGGCCATGTCACCCGAAGTCCTTTGGTGGTCTAAATATACAATATATAGATATATTTTAAAAATGTTTTTAAAAATAGTTATAGAAATGTACATAATTATATGAATAAATATATAAATAAAAATGAATTGTGTGTATAGATAAATAAATAGATGGATATATCGTAAGCAGTTGGGGGATTTTTCGAGTGGTAAAGGCTCCTCGTAATCCTGCATCAAACCCGGGTTCAAATTCGGGTGGGAGAGAATTTCCGCTGGCTGGCAGTGACACAGGAAGATGGTGACATATGCATGATGCCGGAAAGATGTTGCACTGGGCCTTCGGGCCAGTGTTTCAGCCTTTGGGCCATGTTATAGGCTTCTTGCCCACTAGACCTTCGGGTTATGTACTAAATAAATAAGGCTAGATGAGTGAGCTATCCCTTGGGGGGGTTATGGCCAGCCTTTCCTGTATGTGTGTGTGGTGTGTGTGTGTTTAATATAATTGTACCCCCAAGCACCTAATATATAAATAGATATATTGTAAAATTTTACACTAATCTTCATGGTACAATGGAAAAGGTGCTAGACTTAAAGGCAAAAGTCAAGTGTTCGAATCTAGGCATAAGTAAGGGTGAATAGAGTATAAAAAGCACTAATAAATGGTGTGGAAGGCGCTAATGAAAGGTGGTAGGCTTAAGCATGCATGCAATGTGGGCGTTCAGGGAACATAACACTGATTGGGGGCACTTATTAAAGGGGTGAGTGGAATGAAAAAAATTAAAAATATTTTTTGATTTTTATCAATGCAAAAAAGAAATATTGATAAATGGAGTTTTTATCAACACTAATAAAAGTGGAATTTAGCAGTGATTTTAGCACTGAAAATGGATGTTTTTAGTGTAACTACTTCCAAATTATATATGTTTTATATAAATCATGTTTTCCAATTATTGAAATGATATATTTTTCATTTTTAAATTGAAAAACTTGGTTTATATATGTTTTTTGATTATTGATTTTTATTGACCCAATGACCACAAAAAACAAAAATAGTTTAATATAATGTTGGTGGACTTATCTCACTATCACTAGCACTAAGTATTATAGCCTAGTATTTCTCATCCCATTATTACTCTATGCACTTTGTTAAAATTTGTGTCATTATTGGGCTGACATTCCTGTTATTTTTACAGTGCACTTAGAGAGTATCAAGGAGAAGGTTTCTCAATTTTTCCATATTGAGGTAATATGATATTTTCATTCCCTTTTTTCCAATTGTGGTAATAATAATAATATATATTATTTATGTTTACAAACACATGGTTGAGGCAAAATTTTAAATGACGGTGAATTATTTTTATATAATTAATTAGGGTTAGAGTTTTATTATTTTGTATGAAGTGTGAGACAAACTTTCACTTTTTGGATAAATTAAAAAAGCACCACTTCATGTGGCACTTTTCAAAAGAATCGTAAAAGTGCCACATGAAGTGGTGCTTTTGTGGGAATTACAAAACACCACTTCATGTGGCACTAATCTCCCTACAATAAAAAAGGATAATTTTGATATATATATATATATTATTTAAATATATTAAATATATATTTATATATAAATATTTATATACAAACATATTTAAAGAATTGTAAATAGGTATTTATAACTATAAATATATATATATATATATATATATAAGTATAATTATATAAATTCATTTTAAATTTGTTTATAAATAAATATTTATAACCATATAAATATAAATATATTTATAATTTTATAATTATTAAAATATATTTATATTAAATTTAATATATATATATATATATAAATGTATTTTCATTTAAATAACTAATATAATTAATAATTAATAATTAATAATATTTAGTAAAATAATTACTATAATTAAAATTTTAAAATAAATAATTAAATGTATATAATTATATTTAAAAATAAATGTATATAATTATAAATCAATATATATGTATATAATTATAAACATATTTAAAGAATTATGAATATGTATTTATAAATCTAATTATAAATAAATATAAATATATATAATTATAAATAAAAACATATTTATAAAATTAAAAATATATAATCAAAAATATATAATTATAAATATAATAAATATATTTTTTATTTAAATATATTTATTATAATTTTATAATTGTTTAAATGTATACTTTTTAATTTATAATTATATAAATATTTTTTTAGAAAATTGTTTATTTTTATTTATAATTATAAATATATAATTAATTATATATTCATATTAAGAACATTCAATAATAATAACATAATTAATAATATTTCATAATAATTTAATTAATATTATAATACTTAATAAGAAATATGCCCATAAATTATGTAAACTATAATTGTAATGTTTTTAAACAATAAAGTTTGTGTCATGTAAATTAATTTTTGTTTACAATATTTTTGACTTTATTTTAATTTTTTAATAATTTATTATATATTTTTTAAGTGTGATAAATTTCATTTAGATTGTACTTATGATTTATAACTTATAGGCTTTCAAATTCACCTACCTGAAACATAATAATGTTACAAGTATATGACTTTTAAAGTCTATAAATTATAAATTATAAAGACAATATAAAAGAAAATTGTCATGTTAACTAAACATATAATAACTTATTGATAAACTATTAATTTTTCAAAAAAAATGATGGGAAAATAATTTTAATGGAAAAAAATATTGTTATTTCAAAACATAACATTTATACTTACATTTTTTGACATTCCTTTCACTAATAGAAATGAGATCTGTAGTAATAAAATAAATCAACGTTGAAGGTATAAATCTCATTTCTAGTAGTGAAAGGAATGCCACAATAATTTATAAGCACAAATGTTATGTTACAAAACGTTTGCATGGAAATATTATAAGATAAAAACTACAATTACAATCTAAGTGAAACTTAAAAGTCTTGGGAGTTTTTAGCTATTTATTAATAGTTCATGCAAATTGGTTTTTGTTTACTATATTTTTTAATTTCAGTTAATTTTTCTAAAAAAAATAATTTTCTCAGAAAATAGGTTTTTAAATATAAACAATGTAATACCAGAATAAATCAACATCGATGCCTCTTAGTACCACAAACTGATGTATGAACCTCATTCCCACTCTGCGTCTGATGTCTCTATCACTAGGGTGTCCTAGATGTAGGCATGGGTTGATCCTCTTGTGGGGATATGGGCACCTCATCATGATGATGTGTGAAGGACTACCCAAAATCATATGTGGAGGACTTTCCAACATCATATGTGGATCCATATAGCTCCAAATCTCCAAAATATATCCGAAGTGTGATATCAAAGAAGTCATCATCATCAGAAGTGGGGGCCACCACAAGATGTGTTACCATACCCATGTCCTAGTCCATTATAGTAAGCTAATATAGAGATGGTATATCAAATGTCTGAGTAGGAATATGTGGCACATAAACCTCTCCCAACTATGAAAGATCCTCAGTCTATTATGATGGATCATCTCTCTGCAATGCAACAACATCTATAGGAGCCTCTCTCAGACATCGCTCTCTATGTCCTCATATGTGTCTTCACTGATGTCCTTGTCACTATCCTCCATCTGGTTGTGGTGATGGTGGTGCATCATACTCAGTAGGCACATCAGGGACGTCATTATCCCTCAGTGGTGTTTTAGATGGAGCATGTGGATCGGGATATAACTGTGACTCCTCATCATATACACTCTCACATATGAAATTTAGAGGATCTCTAAGAGACATAAGATCTGGTTGAACTACATTTTGCCTAATAAATTCTTCCTTCTGAGGAACTATGATATGTACAAGTAGATCAAGTCTATTTGACAGTAAATGAAATAGAATTCAAATTAATATGAAACATAAGCCAAACAAATATAATAAATCTTATTAAACATACTAACTACTGAATGTTTATCCCATGACATGTAAGGTACACGATCATGTGTCATTGGTACCAATATGCATAATCCCCCTAATCATCTAACTGAAATCATGTTTTGGGATATTCGTGCTGAAGGATACCGTATTGGGAATGTGTGTCCCAATACTCAATATAACTTGCATAAAACTACATCCAATATGTATTCTGTCTACTTGTAAGCATAATATAATGTAACCCATCAACCTATCATTGTGAAATTGGGATATGTTGTATATAGAAAAACTGTCATGAGAATCATTCTGGTTGGTGTCACTTAATGATGTAGAAGTGGATGAGAGATACCACTATACCATGATCCCCAACCATAGCTGTGTGGTATGGTGGAAGTGACATGTAGAAAAATACTGTATACAATGTCTATAAAACATGAAATGTCAAATCAAAAAATAATTCATAAATTACCATGAAAATGTTTCTATGATAACATTGAAATCTCTTAAAAATCAATAACAATATTAATTTGTCAAAAAAATAATTTTTAACTAACATCATATGGTTTTATAGTGTCAAATATCTATCTAAAGCTATGCACATTATGTCTCAGAGTTTGTGCATAGCGATGATCCTGACTCCACCTGGTTAAAAAAAGTAATATATGATAAGTTTAAAAAATAATTTAATAAAATTACTAAATAACTAAAATTAATGATGTAAACATACCAACATCCCTGAGGAATGTTCTGAAATACGTGTTATAGAAGTGGTGTGACAACACTAAGAGTGATGCATGGAAAACACTCACAATCCCACATCTGTACCAAATCTATAAACTCTACAATATATTGTGCATCAACTCAATAATCAGTATAGAGAAATCCATACAGATGTGATAATATAAAGGACCCCCAACTGTATCTACCCATCTGGACAAGATCCTCAAGTAATGATAGGCACATCATGTGTACCAAGGTGGTGGAGTGGTCCACACACAACATGCCTCAGACCAATCACATAATATATGCATGTGTGTGGAGAATAAGTTTCTCCTTGTCTACATCATTAGAAATGATGACGAAATGCTCATCAATCTTCCCCATGACCAAGATCGAACCTTGGAGGAAATTTGGTATGTCAATGATGTCAATGCTTAGTAGATGGTGTATGAATGCACACTATTCACCAATAGTGGCACCCATTACTACCTATCCATGGATGGGTAGAATGAGCATATAGGTGATGTCCTCTAAATTAATGGTTATCTCCCCCTTAGGGAGATGAAATGTGTGTCTCTCTAGCCACCATCTCTCAACCAGTGTAGCAATAAAATGGTGATAAATGGTCTTGAAGTCTCACATGGTAACTCCAAAAAATCTTTCACACCAGAGGTATGAAAAATAGTTGTTGGGTGTGAAACATGATGAAAATGATGTGCTCTATAAATAGAAATATGTCTAACAGGTCTCCACGCCAACACATCATGCAACACTTGTGTCTGCTGGGCAGAAAAAAAAGGTTTCTCCATATAAATTTATGAATAATAGGAAATTAATGTTGGTATCTATATAACTCATACCTAGTTTTATGATTTGGTATAAAGGATTTAATAAGTTTATTATTTGTTTTTCAAAAAAATGAAGTATGTTATTTCAAGTGAATGAATATGTGTTTTGAGATGAAGTTATATTTAAGTTAAATTCATGTATGTGGATAAAATTAGATATACTATTACAAATAACAATAGAGAAACATAGGCATGCAACTATAAGTTAGTTTCAAAAGTTAGAAAGTGTTTTCACACATGTCTATAACCGAGTTCTAATGTAACCGTTGAGAACATTTTCTAGTGATAAAACTATATAAATCAATATTTTTATTTAATTGGACGTGTTTATAAATTTTGGATTTTAATTTTAAATTGTTTTAATAGAAATTTTCATTTGGAAACTAAATTCAACCCCCTCTTGAATGTTCTACTCCAACCAAAAAATTATGACAATTAAAAAAATAATTATATGTACAAAATTTTACATTAACTGATAAAGTACATTAATCATTTTAACTATTAGATGATTTCCCTATCAGTATATGGAAACATGTCCTTGTGTGACCTTCTTGGATGCATATGTTTCACCTCCATGCAGGTGCATGTTCATTAGTCTAATCCACATCATTTCAAATACAAGTTGACTTTGTCCTCTCTTTTGGTTGCAGCCTAATCATGTTAGGTAGAGGCATGGGTGTGCCATCAGATAGACCAAAATTATAATATCCCCCAATAGGAATCCATGGAGAATTTTAGAAGTCTTTAATAATCTTTATTCGATAAACTAGATCAATGAACTGCTCCCAAGATAAGCATACAGAAGTGCATGTTGTGATCACATGTCCACGAGGATATTGTAATTCTTGAAAGTTTCTACAATAAGAACAATGATTCTCTAGTAAAATAACTAGCACACAATCACTACTACCAGTCAAAGGATCATGGGGCTCAGTGACCTGAAATATTTTCTCTGAATGATTAAATTAATTGGCTCAAAATATTGTAGTGTCTTAAATAACTCTATCTATCTCTTACTAGAAATTGTGACCATATTGATTCCTTATTTTTAGACCCTATTCAGATTTCTTTCCTCATTACAAAGAATAATTTATAGTGAGATTGATTATCTCTTGTACCAAACCTATAAATTATATTTAGAACATTATACTAATATTATATTATAATTTTATCTCTTCTAATTATCATATAATCTAATATTCTTAATTATCTATGATGGTAAATTTTCAAACTCCCTTGAAAACTCCATTTATACATTATATGAAATTGGTAATCATATGTGCATATATCCTCCCATCATCATATGCCAATGGCCATTTATGCTTTGTAATTTTTATCATGTAATCATAAACTTCCAAATTAGCTCTGTGAATATCTTTGGCACACACCTCCATCCCTTTTTGATGAGGCTCGTATACTAACAAATAAGAACTAATCTGAATACACATGAAAATCACAATGAAAATTATTTTTAAAACAAAAAAGGATATTCAAACCAATTTTTATGATTGCTTTATTCATGAAATTGTCCTTTGACTTATTTCACATATTATTGGAAATGTGTCAAATAAAATATTGATGATGGGTATAAGGTGGTCACCATGACAGTCCCTTAGACTGTACTTCCACCTTGATTACTTGATGATGATCTAAAATAATAAAAATCCCTCCAGATCCTATACAAAAATCTCAAAGGAAATCCAAGAACCAGCACTAAGATGGGAAGTTCTTTTTCTTGAAAATATCAAATGCCAAATGTACAGGAGGATGATTAGTGTCTTGTGTAGTGGAAATAAATAATATTCTGGTATACTTTCCTTAAAAAAATGTTACATAAATTTGTATAAACTTATTTAAATTTATAAAATCATCCACATATGGTAAAAATGTCCAAATCAATCTATCAAACACAACCATCAACTGATCAACTTGGTTGTGTTGGTTAACACATTCAATATTATGTAACTGATAGATAACATGATTATTATGGAATAAAAGTTCCATAATTTGTGGTAAAACTTGATTAGAGTCTTCCTAGTCACCATAAACATTCACAATAGCCTTTCTCATGTCGTGGCCTTTTAATAAGAGATTTGATATAAAAAAATCTTTTTGATTCACTCCACCACCTGAATTACTAGAATGTATTAACATGCTCTTATCATTTAAATAATAATAGTTGGAAAAAAATCAACATATTGTTCCAATGACAAGATTGGGTTTAGAAATTCATGTGAAGTGAATCTAGTAATGCACCAAAATTTAAAATTTTTATCAATTATATCTTGCAAACACATATCACATTCTAAATAATTTTTTTCAAAACAGATCAAATAATGAGATCTCATTGACTCTTCTACAACATAAATACAATTTATTTCAATGTGATATTGTTTTATCACATTTTTCATTTCTTATTTTTTTTCAAACTCTTTTCAATTATATATAACACCTTCATTTGACACATGATTTTTTCCACCGATAATTCCTATAAATTCTATACTAGGAGTAATAATTGACCAAACAATTTTTGGAAAGCATTTCATGCCTTTGGATGACCATGATTACAATGGAAGAGTATGGTTTAAAGTTCGGTTGAACCACACATGAGTGGGCATATAATGATATTTGACATGTTGTTATTTTTCGATTTCCTCATAATCTTCTTGTTCTAATTTTTTATCATTCTAAAAATTATGGACAAACACATCTAAATTATGTGGAGGAAAATCCATGGAAACACCAAATCTCCTATGAGACATAAAAACTTGGATATATGAAACTATGACCTAAGGATATGATGGAACAACTGCCATTGCTGTTGTAACTTCTTGTGGTCTTATAAAATGTGGATATGACATTGTGTGAGGAAGTTATGATGGAGAAACTTCCAATGTTAATGGAACTTCTATTATAGCCATAGTGACATATAACTCCATCATTTTGTTTTCAGGTTGATACTTAACAAATGAAAAAATGTGTTCCCAATAATCATCACCAGTTAGTAGATATGATACATTCCACAACCTATCATTAAATTGTAGATGCCTATATATGACAGACTCTATCACTTGATTCGCTGTTAGTTTTAACTTTTGATGAATATTTCTTTGAACAGATTCCAAATTTGTACACTCTCCAAGCATCACAACTATTTCTAGACATATACTATGACTACATCCTTATTCAGTCTCAATTATTTGACTATTGTAATTAATATAGGAAACCATATTTTTTTTTAAAATAAAACATCATCATTAATTAAATTTGATCAGAGATAAAAAAAAATATGAATTTCAAATATTTCAACTTTTCTAAGGAATCTCACACAATATTTAATCTACCGAAATTTTAGAACATCTTCTTATATCCTAAAAGACGACACTAATGTTTTTAGTATAATTTTTATATTTCTAAAGGTATTTTCAGCAGTTTATAAAGATAATATGTATCATCTAAAGCATATACCCTGGAAGTGTCAAACTAGGTGTGTAGGAATGCCCATTTTCATGCACCAGGTGATGATCCCAATTGCCATTTTCAAGGTTATTACCCCTAGGTACCTCTGTTCCAGAGCCACATCCAATTTTAGTATCCAATAATAGATTTCATTTCTTAAATAACCACATAATATTTACTTTATCAATGTTTTAAAACACCATCTTATATCTTAAAATATGACACTAATGTTTTATAGTATATTTTTTAATCTTTATAAAGGTGTGTTTAGTAGTTTATAAAGAAAATGTGAATAATATAAACAATATCCTCACTAATGAAAATTTAACCTATCCCAATGGTTTAAAACCATTGGGATATCCCCTAAAATCATTGGGATAGGATATCCCAATGGTTCTAGGAACCGTTGGTATGTGGGATGTCAGTATAGACCTATACCGATGGTTTATAGTGAATCGTTGGTATAGGGTGTTTAGAATTTCATGTTACCAAGGGTTCATTGTGAACCGTTGGTATAGAGATATTATAATGGTTCTAAATGGTTGGAAAATAGATTTACCAATAGTGAAAACCATTGGGATAGAGTTATCACAGTGGTTTAAAATCATTGGGAAAGGCATATACCAACCGTTCACAGTGAACCATTGGTATAGGGTGGTTAGAATTTTATTTTTCCAACTATTCATTGTAAAATTTTGTAATAGAGGTATTAAAACAGTTATAAAACCATTGGTATAGACACCCCCCCAACTCCCCAACTAGCAATAACAACATCCCCATTTCCCACTACACCTATAATCAAAACATCAAAACAGAACACATAAAAAAATAAAACCTATAGAACATTGAACCTGCAATAAAATATACCTGCAATAAAAAAAACATAGGACATAATCAAACTAACTACCCACTGCACATGTAATCAAAAATTAATACCTACAATGAAAAAATATCATCCTCAACCTGCAATAAATCCAACAGATTATCCTCAACACACAAAAGCTATAATGAAACCAATAGAGCATCCTCAAATTGAAAAACAATAATATAGAAATAATGATAACAAAGGAAATAAATTTATGGATTTAACCAATGATAAAAAACACAAAAAATATCACATATATTCATTCACACCAAATAATCAAACAATAAATGTCATAAATATCAGTAAAAAATGTAACAGATCAATATTTCCCTCATCGCCATCACTACCATCACTGTCATCCCCATCCTCATCCTCATCATTGTCCATGGACTCATCCTCTACCTCAGCATTGACCTCATCCCCTCCCTCTTCCTTACCATCATCCCATCCATCTTCCTCACCATAATCCCCACCCTCTTCCTTGTGGCCATCCTCACCGTCACCATCACCAAGAACGTCATCATCCTGACCACCACTAAGACTACTTCCCAGGGTAGTATATAACATAAGAATCATCGACATATTTGCATCACAATCCATGATGGTCTCTGGTGGAAGCCTTAGACATAAAACTTCCATTAGTTTCATAAATTTAGTGTTTTCCCTTTGAGTCTATTATTCCACCTATATGGCCCTTTTTGGCCTTTTCTACCATAACATCAAGTTGTGATACCCATGAATTCGCTTTTTCAAACTCAGTGTTACTAGAACTTTCACTTGAAGTGGGCCAATACCTCGGCATGATAATACTCTTCCCTAGTCGACAGCATACTCCACCCTAATTCTCATCTCCCCAAAGATTTATGTAAGTGATTATTTGGGCCAAAGTTATCAGGTTCCTAGGCATCAAGGGCCTCCAAATTAGATAGTTACAAATATAAAATAGACTATTAAGTTAAAAAACATATATTAAAAATTTAAATCAACCAAGTAAAACATAAAATTTACTGATGTGTCGGTTCATTTACCATGCTTCCATATTTTTTATTTATGCTCGAGAAAAACCATTTTGATCGAGGCACATATCCTTAAATATTTAAAACATCCCTCTGCAATGACATTGAATATAGGAAGAAATAGTTGAAAATAGGTTACAAATATTGAATTTCATAACTAAAATAAAATGGATATTAATTCTAAATTAACTTGAAAAGAAAAACATACGGTGGATGAATTATAACGAATTATGAATGGGTTATCAAGTTATATAACAAATATAGAAGTGAAAAGGTCATCATAGTAATCAATAATAAGGTGGTTGTGTGATCACCATAATTAATTATAAGATTGAAAAATATTACTTTAAAAAAATAATACGAATGAATGGGTTATTAACACTCTAATAATGACTATAACATAAAGGAATTATATTTTGGTAAGATTTAATAACAAAAAATTTATTCCCTATACGGTAATTTTGAGATTTTAAATTTATTACTTGATTTGTTTTATTTAATGTTACAAGTTAAATTTTGTTTGTCAATAACATGAGTTCCTAGTGTTCTTCTGAACCACTCATTAAATTACTGTGATCCAAATCATGATTAAAAGAATATGTTTCCATGGTTTTTTTCTAATATTTATATAAATTTAGTTTAGTTTAGTTTGATTTAATTTAGTTTATTCTATTATAGTTCCATTATAATCATTTTTGGTGAGGACATATTCATTCATGTTTACTAAGTTTGATTTATTCTAGTTTGATTCATTTCAATTCGATTTTGTTCAGTTTGGTTTATGTTTGGCCATGGGTGGTTGATTCCATTTCAATTCATTATTGATCAGTTTAAGACTATTGTTTTATTTTGACTTAGTTCGTTTAAGGTCTATTCAATTTGGTTAAATTTATTTCATTATATATTAGTTCTATTTGGTTTGAATCAATTTAATTTATTTATATTTAGGTTAATTTATTTTTGTTTAGTTAGATCAAGTTTGATTTCCTTCAGATCAGGATGGTTCAAGCCTGCCAGCTTCAGCTACATCTACTTTAGTATAGACCAAGTTGGGTCAGTTCATATTGGTCCAATTTCATTTAGTTTTCTTATGATTAATTGAATTTATTTTTGTTTAATTTAGTTTAGTTTAGGATTGTTCAACTTGGTTCATATCTATTTGAGTCTATTTAGGCCAAGTTAGTTTGATTTGGTTCAATAAAATTCATCTTTATTTCTTTTGATTTTAGTTATTTCAATTGTATTCTATAAAATTCTATTTTTTATTTTTCTATACATTTTGATTCAATTCTTTATAATTTGGTTTAGTGTGGTTTGTTTCAATAATATTTGGTTCTATTGGGTTTAGGTTGGTTTTATTCTTTTTAATACAAATATATTCCATCATAGTCAATTTAATTTTTTTACCTCTACTTGAAATAGTGTAGATGTGTTTTTTTGGTTCACTTATGTTTTATTATTCCTAGTCTAGTTTAGCTTAGTTCAATTTTATTTGATCCAGTTTGATTCAATTGAAAATTATTCTTGTCTGGTTGATTTGGTTTGAGAGTGTTCTTCTTAATATTTCTTATAGCACAACGAATCCCAATTCTTATTTCTTCAAACATATCTTATCAAAATCCTTTTCATCTTATATAAATTTCAACAAGAATTATACTTTCTATTTTTGAATATAAAATATCCCATTTAATATTGTGACCATGTGCATTACTTAATTTCTCAACATTTTTATACACGAAATTCCCCCATGATCTCATAATTACTATTTCCTCCATCCATTATTCCCTATAAATTTCAAAGAGTCCCTCACTTTTATCTTTCTCATTTTAGTCTGATTTTCTCTCAGTTCAATTTTGTATTCTATAGTCAACTAGGTCCTTTCAATTATCCTCAAGTCTTCCTCATCAACATCCAATTTTCATCATTCTCACAAAACTGGCTTGATCACTACTCCATCAGCTAGTAGAATTGTTCAGTTCTCCAAAACTTCAATAATATTTCACATTATTCTACAATAAGGTCAATATTTAGTTTCATATTCACAATATTATTCCACTCAAATCATCATCATACATTCTCATTTACTATATGATAAATCATACTACATTTAGATATGTATATTTTCTAAAATATTTTTCTTGTAGATTTAGGGAATCAAAAAATAAAAGTGAAAATGTTAAAATGATTTTCATATTTGGATAACAGCTTATAATATTATCAACTTCATAATTGGTAGATTGAATCACCATCTCTCTGGGATATTTAGATCAATAAAGAACAAAATATTAATCGTTATGATTAATTAATCTCAATTCTTGAATTATGATTAGCCACTAAATGAGGCTAATATTCATTGTTAATATAAATAATATTCATGTTCATTTTTATTCATAAACACAATTTTAGTGCATTTTATACTTTGAATATCATTTCACATTATGATTGTAATACCTTCTTAAAATGCACTACTATGTAGTACATTTTTGAACATCATTTGAAGTACCCAATGATTCATCTAATTTTAAGGAATCTAATTATACATATTTTAATTTGATATTATTTTTAACTGGATATTCACTTAAATAGGAACATTTTTCATTAAAGGATCAATGAAATATTCATAAAAGATGATGGAGATATTTGGCAATGAAAGGAAGAAATTCTGGAGAAGGCAGATTGGACACCAGCCCACTGATGAGAATGTGGGGCCCAACATACAGGCCCAATGAATCCAAAATTTCGTGGGATGATAGAAGACATGTATATGAACAAATAACTCTTCAGGATAAAATGCTAATGAAGCCTCCATGGTGTCAATTTAGGAGGCCCAATTTAGAGATAAAATTCTGGGCCAGATTCTATGGCCCAGAAAAATAGTCCACTAATATGATCATATCTCGGAATTCACAACTCCAAATGGGACAAAATTTTACAGGAGGATAGAAGCCATCCGTAGATCCATTTTATTATTCTATGGACCACTCTGATTCGGCAATCTAGAAGGTCTTACAAGCACGTATGTTCGGTGAAGAAAAGATGGCTGCCACCTCGGGTCAAGGGTGAAAAAATCAACTCTCCCTTACTTTCCACCCACCTATGGCCTACCACAATTAATTGAGGAGACTTTTACTGTTGGAGGCTCGACCCAAGGGCTCAAAAATGCCTATTAAAGGAAGTTTTGTTGGAGTATTGAAGGATCTTTTTGTGCTTTGGTCAATTGTAATGTTATGCTGCGATTTTGTTGTCTCAAGTTTGTCTTTCACATGTAAGTTGTTCAATTCAGTTTAGTTTCTTAATAAAATATCTTCTTTTCCTCTTATTATGTTGTTATTTATATTACTTTGATACCTTTGGTTAAATTTGTGAATTTATTCATACTAAACCTTGTGAAATTATTCACACAACAGTGAAGTGATCATTTTATTTTTGTTGTTTTCTTTACTTCTCCATTTCCTCCCTCATGAGTCTACTTTCCGCTTCCATTGAAACCATGGGATCAATGGAGGGATAACCCACTTATGGGTTGATACAAGGGAGTAGAAAGGGGATGTATTGGATGTTATTTATCACCCCATTAATGTATAATCCCTTCTTTAATTGAGATTTTTATTTTATGATTTTTAAACTCCATCATCCTTGTTGAATTTAAGGTCACACACTTCAAGTGCTAATATGAACCTTTACCTTGAAGTGCTCAAAACATTGATCCTTCAAGTGTATAGGTGATTAGTATTAAAGGTTGTCAGCATTAAACTAGTAAGTGATGATTTTCTTTTATCTTTTTAAATGAACCCATCTCAAATATAAGAAATTGAAATCACTGAAAGGGAAATACGTCCAATCCACCCCGAGTGATAACCTAGGATCAACTCATTATTTTTAATTTAATTCACTTAAATCTGTTAGTTATCCTTTAAACCCATATAAAATCAACCCAAGTTGGCCACTTCATAGCCAAAAATAGTTCATAGAATGTACGTGTCTATAGGTTTCTTCTTAGGTCTCTCAGGATTCGATAACCCAAGCTAAACTACAAGGACCATTCTACCTTCATCTCTTGGGTAAATTTGAGCGAGAATCAAATTTTGGCACCATTTACGAGGACCTAAGTAAGTTATCTTAGACACTATAATCCTTTTTTCATCCCTCTTCTCTATTCTCACCCCCTCACTCCTATGGAAATCAATTTTGAACAAGCTCAAACATGGGGAACCTCCCCCTACATTGATCATCCCACACCAATTGTGACGTACAATGACCATCCTAGTTTCTACTGGTGGTATAACCAAAAACCAATTGAGGCACAATGTTTTAAATCCTATTCTACACAAAACATTCCAAAATATAATGAGTTTCAATTCCCACAAATCCAATTTTAACAACCTCCTATGGAATTCCAACAACATAGTTATCCTCCTGGAATAGACCATCTGTCTCAACCACTTATCCATCCTAATCCACATCCATTACTTGAAAAATTGTGTCAACAAATGGAGATAATGAATTTTGAGGTTTCATCATTGAGGTTAGAACTACAAAGCATTAAAACTTGTGAGGAACCCATCCCTACACAAATTGTTCCTTCCATAACCTTGTGTGAAGTGTCTAGTTTCCCAAAAACCTCTCCTGAATTTAATAAAGAGACAACATTTAGTTTTGGGATAGATGAAGAGGATAAAGGAATTTTTTATGGGTGTTTAAATAAATAGGAAAATGATTTTTTATATTCACAAGAGGGAAATTTGACATCATGGATTGAGTCTCATGAATATAACTCCATTGATGATTTTTCAAAAACACAAATCACTGAACCATTAAGAGAAATCACAAACTTTGAGTCCATACCCATTCTTGAAACTAATCTTTCCAATTTGGGGGTTCAATATTATATTCAAAAGGAACCAATTATATTGAGAAATTTTGAAAATGAAATTGAGTTTGATTCAAAGTCCCAAACTATGTCTGAAAGTGTTAGCCTACCTGAACTTGAACGAAAGGAATTTCCATCTACCCTCAAGTTTCCATTCATTGGGGATAGCCAAAAACATCCAATTTTTAAAATTTCTTATCTTGAAACCAATAAAGAGGTAATGATTCTTAATGTCTTTGTAAATACTAAAAAGGAAATTGAATCCACCATTTCTGATATTCCATGGATTTACCCGCTCATTTTAGAACATTGGTTTTTACATGACACAAATTATAAACAAATAATCAATATCAATAAAGTAGAAGTGGATAAATATGGGGTCTTTAAAATGTTGAAATTTGGTATTGGGTATGATGAGAGGTTCATGTCGAGCTAGAGACATTAAACAAAGCGCTGCATGGGAGGCAACCCATGGTTTTCAAGGTTTCTATCATTTTGTTGTTTTAATAAATTTTATATTTTAAATAGGATTAACTAATATTTTTTATATTTAAAAAAATAGACTGTTGACCTGTTCTTCTATTATGAGTATGGATGGGTATGAAAGGGGAGCACCATATTCATCCGTGTCACGTGGTGTGATCCTTGAGTAATGCCTTACCCAAAAATTTAAAAAGAAGACAATATATCATCAGTTTGTTTTATTTTAATGTTTTATTCGGTTAAAATAAAAAAATAAATAAATAAATAAATAAATATATAATAATAATAATAATAAAAAGGGACACGTCGTGGGTCATGGTTCAAACCCCGTCACAACTGACGAAGCCATGGGGATTCGAACCCGGGATCGAAGGGAGACAGGGGCGCGCGCTTACCACTGACCTACGGCTTACTGTTCTTACTTATTCTATAATTTATATATATATAATTATATTTTACGTATATATATATATATATTGTTTTGTTTTGTTTGTTTGTTTGTTTTCTTTTTTCCACTAGGGAACTATGCAAGTGACATGGATATCAAAGGACTAAATTGGAGCAGCAAGAACTTCAAACTTCAACCACCAGGTGACTTCATTCCATGATCTTCATATTTCAATTTCCTTATTGAACTCCCTTTTTTTTGCCTCTACCCCATTCTAAATTTTCTTTTCTTCAAACACTGGGGAAATTGTAATTTTAAGTTGGGGGGAGATGAAATATAAAAAAATTGCTTTTGTGTAAAAAAAATGAATGATTTGAAAAAAAAGTGTAAATGGATGGAAAAATTCCTTTAACTTTGAACATGGTAATACACATTGAACACTTTGAAACTAAATATAAAATAATTTAGCATTCCATGATTCTGATTTTAATCCTTGTATAATTTCATGAGCATAGATTTTGGAAAGTGTGGATGTCCAATGTGATATTTCATCGTTTATATTTTCATCCAAATAAAAAAAAGATCACAATGCACGTCCTTTGGATAATGGGGTATTAGTTTGAGTTCATGGGGTCCCCCAAATAAATAGCATAGGTTTGGTGATCATTTTAGTTTTAATATTATTATTCAAAAAAAACAATAAATTTGCGCGTAGAGCAATGAAATGACCTAATGCGTGGCTTTCAACACTTGGGGATCGTGACTCCATAGTTGTCTGGCCCAGAGTTAGTAATTTTATCTCTATTTTTGGTAATTTGAATTTGTTTTTGACTGAGTTAACTTGAGATGATGCCCGAGTATATGGGATTCACTTGGTTCCCTAAGGTCTTTGAGCCTGGGAGTCATCGGCAAGGTCTCGCTACAGGGGTTGACTCTTTTGAGTGCAACTTCAATTACCATGGAAAAATTGAAAAAAAATAAAATAAAATAAAAATAAAATAAAAAAAATTTAATAATCATATTAATATTAAAATGTGATTCCACCTAGCGCTTCCGTAATTTTCCCCTTGAATAAAGATGAACCCGCATGTCTATTGTGATGCACAACACATCCTCATACTTAATTGATATTGGATGAAATATAGCAATGAATTCGAACAAAGGAATGGGCTTGGGATTGGGATCTTATTATGAAACTATCTTGTATTAAAATATTTTTATGGATTTAATGATTTTTTGTTATATGGGTTTCTGGTGATCATTGTGTATTAAAATGTTTTAGGAAAAGGGAATTCGAATTTCATATTGTTGAGATATATTTTGCTCGGGACTAGCAAAACTCAAGTTGGGGGGTGTGATTAGCCACTAAATGAGGATAATATTCATTGTTAATATAAATAGTATTCATGTTCTTTTTTATTCATAAACACCATTTTAATGAATTTTACACTTTGAACATCATTTCACATTATGATTGTAATACCTTCTTAAAATGCACTATTATGTAGTACATTTTTGAACATCATTTGAAGTACCCAATGATTCATCTAATTTTAAGGAATATAATTATAAATATTTTAATTTGATATTATTTTGACCTGGAAATTAATATAAATATTAACATTTTTCATTAAAGGATCAATGAAGGATTCATAAAAGATGATGGAGATATTTGGCAATGAAAGGAAGCAATTCTGGAGAAGGCAGATTGGACACCAGCCCATTGATGAGAATGTGGGGCTCAACATACAGGCCCAATTAATCCCAAAATTCGTGGGATTATATAATACATGTATAGGAACAAATCACTTTTCAGGATCCAATGCTAATTCGGCCTCCATGGTGTCCATTTAGGCGGCCCAACTTAGAGATAAAATTCTGGGCCAGATTCTGCGGCCCAGAAAAACAGTCCACTAATATGATCATATCTCAACATTAAAAACTCCAAATGGGCCCCAATTTTACAGGAGGATATAGGAAATCCTTAGATACATTTTCGTCTTCTATTTCCCACTCTGATTCGGCCATCTAAAAGGACTTCCCAGTGCGTCTGTTCGGTGAAGGAAAGCTGGCTGCCACCTCGGGTCAAGGGTGGAAAATTCAACTCTCCTTTACTTTCCACCCACCTATGGCATACCAAAATTAATTGAGGAGACTTGTAATATTGGAGGCTCGACCCAAGGGCTAAAAAATTCCTATTTAAGATAGTGGTTTTGGAGGATTTAAGTATCTTTTTGTGCTTTGTTCAATTGTAATGTTATGCTGCGATTTTGTTGTCTCAAGTTTGTCTTTCACATGTAAGTTGTTCAATTCACTTTAGTTTCTTAATAAAATATCTTCTTTTCCTCTTATTATGTTGTTATGAATATTAATTTGATACCGTTGGTTAAAGTTGTGAATTTATTCACACTAAACCTTGTGAAATTATTCACACAACAGTGGAGTGATCATTTTATTTTTGTTGTTTTCTTTACTTCTCCATTTCCTCCCTCATGAGTCTACTTTCTGCTTCCATTGAAACCATGGGATAAATGGAGGGATAACCCACTTATGGGTTGATACAAGGGAGTAGAAAGGGGATGGATTGGATGTTATTTATCACCCCATTAATGTATAATCACTTCTTTAATTGAGATTTTTATTTGATGATTTTTAAACTCCATCATCCTTGTTGAATTTAAGGCCACACACTTCAAGTGCTAATACGAACCTTTACCTTGAAGTGCTCAAAAAATTGATCCTTCAAGTGTATAGGTGATTAGTATTAAAGGGTTTCGGTATTAAACCAGTAAGTGATGATGTTGTTTTATCTCCTTAAATGAACACATCTCAAATATAAGAAATTGAAATCATTGAAAAGGAAATACGTTCAATCCACCCCGAGTGATAACCTAGGATCAACTCATTATTGTAAATTTAATTCACTTAAATCTGTTAGTTATCCTTTAAAACCATATAAAATAAACCCAAGTTGGCCACTTCATAACCAAAAACAGTCCATAGAATGTAAGTGTCTATAGGTTTTTTCTTAGGTCTCTGAGGATTCGATAACCCAAGATAAACTACAAGGACCATTATACCTTCATCTCTTGGGTAAATTTGAGCGATAATCAAATTCTTAATAAATCAGCATTTATTAAATATTCTAAAATTTTCTCCTTCCTTTTATCCTCTTTACCCATGTTTAAAGAATAGATTCTATAATATTCAAGGGTTGTGTCAAATTTTTTTAATGATGTTGATTATTAATAAAATCCTAAGTACCATTATAATTTAATCAATAATTATTAGATATGAATTCTGAAACCCCTTTGGTTACCTTTATGTTGGTATTTTTTTTACCATTTTTTAGATTTTATACATTTATTGTTACCCTTAACTATGGATTTAGTGCCTTCATAGAGGTCATGTTTATCTTACAATTATGCTTATGTAGGAACTTGAATGGTGATGTTATCTTGACACATATCTATGTAAACTTTAGAAAAAAATAAGTACCTTTTTTGTAGGTTTTAGATATTTCAGATGACCTATACACAAGTATCAATTTACCAATACATAATCTATTTGAAATTTCAATTACCTTTACAGGGAGTCAAATTTAAAATTACAAAGAAATTTGAAATGTATATCAATATTTATATAGAACATAAAATTATAGGGTCACCCTTATATAATCCCACTTCTAACTTTATGTAGGATCAGATCATTTTTACTAATGCTTAAGAAATTCATGATAATGACTAAGTAGCCACTAAAACCCATAGATGATCAACTATTGTTAATTGGTTGAGATCCATTACCAAGATCATGAATGATATTAAAAACTAAAATGTGAGTGTTTGAAACACCTCTACTGGATTTACTCTTCCAGCATCAGTTCAGACTAACTAAAAACAACATTCATGTGTCGTATAACACTGATTTAATCAATAAATAGTAGTACCATATCAAGGATGAAATCTTCATTGTAATGATATTTAAAATTTCCAAATTTTATATACATTTAAATTATTTAATAATACATATTTCAATATATTAACTATAACTATCTTTTTCACCTCTATTTCATTGTATTGTAGAAAAATCCAAGTATCTACTTTCATCACATTTTATATTTTTCTATGCAAATCAGTTTCATCAATTGTCTGATTTAGGGTATACTCTTAGAACCTATCCAACTAGATATTATTTTTTGGTATAGGAATTTATAATTTTATTGAACCCCATATTTTCATGAGATATAAAAAATTAATTACATCCAAGTAAATGAGTGTCGTGCCTACTTCCTCTCATGCACTGGAATCATAGTATGACCCAAAGTTTGGATGTAAGTCGCAGTATCCTTGTTTTTTTATTTTTTCCTAATGATTATGAAAAAAAATAAATAATAAAAAATTATGTTTTAATGAAAGTCATGGAAATCATCATTTAAAAACCTCAAAATTTGATTAATACCTTGACCTTGATACTTATCCAATGAGTAATCATTTCCTCATTATATTAAGTTGGACATTCATCCATGAAAGGGTGTGGCCTCTAAATCTATGTTAACTCTAGCATGCCAAACACTATAAAACCCATGATTATAGACTCTATAAGGCACACCTAATTCCATAATTCATGCAGGACTCACAGCCTCACCATCGGGAAAATTAAAATGAAACTGGACCCAAAATATTAATTCATATAAATACATTAATAATTTAAAATCAAATCCAATGAATTTTTTTACCCATATTTGTGCCCAAGAATTATTCTTCACTTCATTTGGTAGGTGTCTCTAAGAGAGTGGAAAAACTTGATTGATGTCGGAGTATTTGGAAAGCATCGCCAAAAAAATCCTACATTTATGTCATGTTTTTTCAATCATTTATTTGTCTTAATTGTAGTCCACTATTATTTATGTACAATGGTTTCAAACCACACACATGCATGTACACCCACACTCCTTATCAGTAGATATAACTGTCAAATAAGAACAAAAAATATTATATCAACACATCTTATAACAAAAATAAATTTTGTTAAAAAAATTACTAGGGTTCTATAAATATTCTTGAGGATGTCTGATCAGTGGGCATCATGGATCCCCAGGAACTGATGAAACATCAACCTATACATATATAGTGGGTCCCAGTGTAGGCGCCATAAACTTAGAAGGTATTATAGGAGCAGTCAAAGAAGCATGAATGTAGTATCCTAGGGAGAAGGAAGTAAAAGGAAAAGAAGATGGCACATATGGCTATGAAAATTCATAATAAGGATGAGTAGGAATCATCATCTGATATGGGAAAGAGAGGTGGGGAGGTTCAGATTAAAATGGAGGTGCAAACATGGATGACCTAAATATCTCAGGTGTATGTAATGACACTATGGGATCAGAATGTGTGGTAGATGGTACGTCTAGGGGAGGGATGGGGTGTGATTGGGTATGTCGACTAGAGCTCCTAGCTATAGTACCACCCCCCTCGAATCTCTATCCTGAGAACTGAAACAACTAGGATATTTGGTGAATAACTAGTTTCTTGGTGGTGTATCCTGATTAAAAGTTAAAAACAAAATTAATCGCATGACATTATATGTTATTAATATATATTTTTTAAATAAAATACTCACATCGAGCATTATAGGAGGGACACCCATATCACTCACTCGTCGATTGTTTTCTTCTTTTTTCTTCATAGCTTCTAAGTGTTTTTAATTTTCTAAATTTTAAAACAAATATGGGATTGATTAAAAATACATAACTAATGTGTAACCAAAATAAGAAATAATATGCGACATGAATTAATTAAGTAATACCACTATAAAAACAAAATACAGGATACATAGTGATTCAAAAAAAGAATTTTATATCTAGTGGGATGAATAACAAAACATAATACAAGTCATAGCAAAAACAATACACTCAAATTAACATGTTTATCATGGGTATGATATAGTTTTTTCTATTTTCAATTTTATCCAATTCATTTTTTGTTAGGTCATTTGGTTCATTCTAGTCAATTTATTAGTTCATTTGTCCATTTTTATTTTTCTTAGGTCATTTCTTCCATTTTTTCAACTGATGTGGTCATTTTTCCATTTTTATTTGTCTTAGGTGAGTTGGTTAATATTTAAGGATAGTTCATTTTTCCATTTTTTTCTTATGACATTATTTTCATTGGTTTTGATTTACATATCAATTATTTTAATATGTCCAATTCAATTCATCTTATTTTTTTTACAATTTAATTGTTTCGATTTTTTTTTGTTTGGAATGTTTGACTGTAATTAAATTAAATATTAGAAAATGAAACACAAAGAAAACTACAACCATTAAATATTGAAAATGTACATGAAGTTATATTTGGATAAAAAAATATTTATAATCAATAGTAAATAAATTTCTATAGCACCAACCTCAACAACGCAAGTTGAGATAAACCAAAAGAACTGGGAACACAAATGGATGATTCTATATATTTCCTACCAAAACTTTAGGTTCACAATCAACTCTAATAATTAAAATATTGGAGTCATCATAAGTAATAAATTTATTGGGGTCTATGGGATCAGATATGGTGTCAATTCCATCATCACCATCATAAAAAATGTCTTGGTATTACTTCAATAATGACATCAAATTCAGGTTGACGATGATCTTTGACATAAAAAGATTATTTTCCATTGATTTCAATACATATGGTTCATTATTAACAAGAGTTCATGTTATGTCAATAACTTAAATTCCACAATAATCAATAAATGTGACATGCCTTGTCATTGAATCAAATGAATGTAATTTCATTAGATTGACTCGACCATGTGAGTAATAATCCAATATTAGTATTTTCTCAACAACTCCATAATAAGATAAATTTTCAAATCTAGGTCTACTATATGATGCAATGGAATAACAGTCTGTTGTGGAAGTTAAAATAATACCATCATGTTGTGTTTTCATGTTCTTTTCTCATTCAGTGATAATAAATCTATACCCATTGATCACAATTTATTTTCATTCATGAACCATGGAATTAGGACCAAAATCCAAATCCCTCATTTCCTCAGAGACAGAGCCAACATGAAAACTCAATATCTAAAATATAAATGTATATTAATAGTAATAAAATATTTATTTTATTAATTTATTTTAGTAATATTTTTACCTTTAATTTCAACCAAGTAGAAAACTATTTTCTATGAAAATTATATCTCATTATCAATGATAAAGAATGATGATTTCTATTTATCATTTTTTTTTGTTCCCTACCAAAAAATATAAATAGTATAACATATTTGTAACATTACATTAGATGAAATACAATATAGTTTATCAATTTACTTACTTGATGTATTCACCGAATAAATCATAGTTAAAAAATTGTGTGATGTTCCATCTCCCACTCTTCAAGGATTAATGTCATCAATGTATATAAGCTAGGAATTACCCCTATTTGGGGGAGTCATGGAAAATTGGGTTCAATTTTCTTATACTATTTTTCTTCATTTTTCATTTTTCTCTTCCATATCATAGTCATATCCTAAAAATACATTAAACAAAAATCCATACATTCTTGATCCATGCAACCTATGACTATAGAACCTTCATGATGATTTCTCTTCCATACATAAGACTTCAATTTGAACATTTTTATTTCAGTTGGATACATCCAATGAAAAGTAATATGTCCTATGATAAATATTTTGGTTGGAATATGCATAGTTAGATGCAACATTCTTGCGAAAAAATGATGGAGGAAATATTTTATCTAACTCATACAAAATTAATTGTTCAGATGCCAACATTTTTTTCAAGAAACAATTCA
The DNA here is from genome assembly GCA_963277665.1 of Viscum album. Classification (NCBI taxonomy): domain Eukaryota; kingdom Viridiplantae; phylum Streptophyta; class Magnoliopsida; order Santalales; family Viscaceae; genus Viscum; species Viscum album. The sequence continues at coordinate 1,170,423,677 of OY728160.1, forward strand.
AAAACTTATTAGCACAAAGATCTATAAATAAATGGAACAAACAAATCACTTAAACCCTTACATTATTAGACATAAGATGATAGATTATTATTGGAATCAACTCATGTATAAGGATACGATAATCACGAGTCTTAAAAGATATCGGATTCAAATCTCTTATGTTGACCTATTTTTATATATTGCCTGAATGGCCATCAGGAACTTTAATAGTATCTAGTACTTCTAAAATTTGATTTTTTTCCTACAAGTTTCATCACATAATAAGTACACAGAAGATTCATTTTATTTTCACTGATACACACAGGATGAAATTATGGTCTGATGCCCCAATCCACCAAGTCATACCGAGATGGTAAATAATATTTTGTCTTTACCTGGACATTTAAAAGAATTGAAAGAAAATTTTAACATATATTCTTTCTAATGTACATTAAATCTAAGAAATGAAGTAACAAATTGGTTGACCAGTAAGGAAACTCAAATAAGATACTCCTCTTCTTCCAATTGTAACAGGTTTTAGTGGAAACATTCATCATATTTCTAGATTTCATCAGACACTTCCAGAATTAAAATTTGAAATCTTGCAATTCATTAAGCACATCAGTTTCAGACATAAGATGAGGTGGATTATTGGTCTCCATGCTATTTTCAAATCTTCAACGATTATTCCTATATGGATGGTTCATTGGAAAGAATCGTCGATGTCCTATAAAACTAAAACTATTGTGATACTTCAGTCTTCAAGATTTTGTATTCTTTATAAAAATAGGACATGATAATTTTTCCTTTTCACCCCATCTAGACATCATTGCAAAAGTAGGAAAATCCTTGATCATCCACATAAGCGCAACACGCATTTGAAATTTGTCTATTGAACATAAATCGTATATGCGCACACCCACATTCTAAAGATGCTTCAAATATTTTAGTAAAGGTTTCAGGAGTACATATATATCATTTCCAGGATCATAAGGTCCAGATATGAGTATACTCATGAAAGTGAAAGGTTTTTTAATACACATCTATGGAGGAAGGTTATAAATGTGCATAAAAACTGGCCATGCATTGTGTGAAGTAAGAATTTACACAAATGGATTAAAACCATCACATGAAAGAACCTACCTCACATTACGCACATCATATATGAAATCAGGATATCAAGAATCAATTCCCTACCAAGAAAATCCATCTACAGGGTGAACCAATTCATCATTATTTATCTTTATCTCAGTATTATTCCATCACATTTTTATTGATATTTCATCATACATAAAAATATTCTAGAGTTTGGGGATCAATGAAAAGTTCCACATCACTTTCTATGGCACACGGGATAATGTTCCATCATCTTTTTTCATCCACCAAGATGTCCCGAATTTTATACAATCATTTCATTCAGCAGTTTCCTACCAAAATTAGTTGGAATATTTCGAGTAATCATGCTTTTTTTGAAACTTCAAGTTCCTCAACTAAATTTCAGGCCATATGTTGGTTTAAGGGAATATCTGTATCATTTAGAAGAAAGTCTATAAAAATGTAATAATGTAATCGATGGAAGTATTATAAATCGCATACATTGTTTTCCTATTAAATAATCAGATTAAAAATTACAGCTTCTTTATTTTACCACATTGTCGATATACTAGAGTCATGGAAACATCAGTCAATTTTTTCATCCGGTCAACGTCATCATTTTCATTAGATGAATCATGTGTGATTGTATAGAAGTCTTCTTATGTCAAAATCCCTTCCTTCTCATGATGACTAATAAACAGAAACTAGTAATATAAAAAATTCTCCAATCTAGTCCTCTCATTTGGATCATGCTCATTTTGAGATTGAATTTTCTCCCCATTGTGATACCACACGTAGTAGTTTGTTTGAAAACTATATTTGGTTATATGGTAGCTAACTTCGTCATAGCTCAACCATGGTCTTACAACACAATTATAACATGGGAAATGCATGTGACCAATATCTGAAGCATTGTCAAATGAAAAATCTAAAAATCTATCCAACTTTTTTGGAAAATTGCATGAGATATGATAAATTTCATACATTGAACTTATACCCATTCTATAAAAAATTGTTATAAGTCATTTTGTAAAAGCAATTAAATAATATTTAAGTTAATTGAAAACATATTTAAGGAAATGAGAACACTTCAACTTATATGAAACCATAACTGACACACTAGTCTATTTGAGAATCAAAATTTAAAAGACAAAAAAATACTATATTTGTAAGAAAATACTATAAATATAAAACCATTATATTTAATTCCATTATATCAATGAGTAATAATGTTACAAATCCATTGAGGGTCAAGGATTTAATTATGAAAATTTTTCTTATGTAATACAAATACCTAAGGGTGTTATTTAAATGTGATGTTCTATATATAAGAACATTTATCAATACATCTACTGATTACCCCCACAACAAGGACTAACTAATCCATCAAAAGATCCAAATTTAACCACTGAAACTCCATAGTCCATGTACCTCACCTTCTATAGGACATTTCCATTACCTAGTACTCATATTGAATGATTTTTACACATCTTAGATATTATTATGAATAATTTGAGTATAATGTGCCTAGTAAGAAGTCACCAACCCACCACATAAGGCATGTTATAATATAATATTTTTTTGGAAATTATATAGAGATATAGGAGTAGAAACAACTCCTGTTAGCATTGTAAATAAAAAATATTTGATATATTTTTTATTTTTGACAAATAAATCCCAAAGTAATGATGGTATAGATTTGTATTACCTTCAAAAAACCAACACATAAAATTTTATAACATAAAAAATAATTGATTCAAGGAAGAATACCCAAACCATTATAGGGGAAATGGAATTTTGAATCCCATTTTTTTATTTTATTTCTCATTGGCATGGGAATAAGGTAAGGGGTACATGAAGTCAACTTTTTTCATGTAAAACTAATTCCATGAAACTTTATTCAATAAGAGGTATACCTATTACTGATCATTTTAAACAATCTTCTCATACACACATTCACAATATAATTATAAAATATTATATTATACATTATGATATTTGTTGAAATTATTGAATGAAGTAAAAAATTTAAAATACACTTTATATCATATTAGATAGATGTATATGATATGTTTATAACCCTTTGAACCATCATGATACAGTATTAATGAATAATTCCATGAAAGTAGATAAAAATATAAAAATTCATTTAAATAGTGGAAATGGATTGTTAACATGAAAAATATATTTTTATTTGGTCTAAAAATTCCAAATATTAAAATTACAGGAAGATAAAAATTTTATATTTGAAAAGATATCAGTGAAAAATTATACTCACACTTATAACATTTCTATTAAAACTTTTCACATGCATGGGAGAGATAAGGGGCTACCTACTTGAATAAATTTTGATATATCTTTTGACGTCAAGGGGGAAGAAGTGATTTTTTATGATAGAATATAAGAAATAATGCTATATAATAAAGAATTAAGTTCATAGATTATAAAAATAATGAAGCTAAATTTAAAAAACTATATTCTAATATTCAGTTTTCTAAGGATAAAAAATGACAGTAGGCTCTTTGTTGCTATATATATGTTAGAAAATAAGCTACTTGAATAATTTATTTTATTCACACGCACAACTATACTAGAGATATAAAATTCATATCATATCAATCCACTATTAAAATATTCCACCCTCTACAAGCATCTTTTCTTAGTATCATTTTTTGCAAGAAAAATATTTTTTCTTCAAAATCACTAAAAATAATAGAATTTTTTTTGTTTTATTTTTAAATAATAATTGAATATAAAAATTTATAAATTAAAAAAAACATTTTATATAGAGAAAATAATTTTGTAGAAAATCATGAAAATATTAAACAATCAGGGAGAATGATTATATTAGATAAACTTATAATAGGTATTACAACTACGTACTTAGACATGTCATATTATAAGTAAGAAAAATCCATTACAAAAGATCAAACGTTGGGTTGAATATATTAAATTCTAATAAATATGAATGATGAATCATAATACATTACTAATAAGTAAAAAAATAAACATTTATGTAGTAAATTTTTTATGATTTCATGTTGTAAGTGGATGTTCCCTACCTAATAATACTGTAGTTGTATGAATTTAGAATAGAAATATAGACATTATACTAAACTAAATGGAACCAAAAAGAAGTATAAAAAACAATAATGAACCAATCCAAAATTTAATAGAACCAACCAAAATTTACTAAACATATCTGAACTAACCCAAACAAACATGAACATAATATAAAAAATCCTAAATCAAACCACATAATCAAAATAAATTAAATTCCCACAAAATTAAGAATTTGCGGTGGTATTTTAGACAAAAAATTGATGGTTTATAGAATATCACAATGGTTCAGATCTGACTGTTTTAATATTTAAGAATAATGAAATTAAATCACATAGGGAGATCACTTGGCCAGTTGGGAAGATAGTCTAATGTCGTTGTTTCTAGGGATTGGGATTATAGATTTGGATGGGAAGACGGGAGAGGTACATGCCAGTGCTGGTTCTGGATTAGATCTAGATGGGTGTAATGTTACGACTTGAATATCGATGAGAGTGTCACTTGGGTTTGTGAATATGAATGGGAGGATGGGAGTGATTGAGTTAAGATCACAATGGGAGGAGGGGATGGATCAGGATTAGATCACGATGGGAGGAGGGGAGGAATGGTCGAGCCACAATTTTTTGGAAAAAATTCCCAACAGTTTTATGAAAACTGTTGAGAAAGCCTTGGATGGAATTATTTATCCCAATGGTTTGGAGAAACCATTGGGGTAGGGGTTTTGGTATAACTTTCCATTCTAATAGTGCCTCGAGGAGTGTCAAACCAGGCATGCATCTAGGCTTGTTGTTGTGCACAAGGTGATGATTGTGTCCATCTTAATCGCCCTTTTCGTGGTTTTTACCCCTAGGTATCTCTATGCCAAAGTCACATCAACTTGTAATATCCAGACAAATATTTTATTTCTTAGATAACCACATATATAATCATTATTTTACCAAAATTTTAGAACATCTTCTAATATCCTAAAAGATGATACTATTGTTTCATAGTACAATTTTTAATCTTCCTAAATGTATTTTCAATGGTATATAAAGAGAATATGAATTATCTAAAACATATCCATCGATAGTATCAAACCAGGTGTGCAACAAGGTATGAATAATCTAAAGAAGATCTCATTAGTGTGACAAATAAAGCGTGCAGTTAAGCCACATTGTCATGCAATTAGCTATCTTCGGTCCTAAGTTAATCAAATGTTAATATGAAGTTAGTCAATAGATATTCATTATTTAATCCCCAATTCATCCTAAGTGAATCCTATGTTATTTAGTAATTAATCATTACTAACTCAGCAGTTCAGAATTACTAAATCCTAAGTTAATAATTCCATAATCATTCATTAATTAGTTAATTAATTATTGATTAATTTTTAATTAATTGCTAATGATTTATTTATTCAAATTAAATAATACTTCATTATTAATTATTAATTTGACTAGTTTGAATTAATTTTTTACTAATTATAATTAACTAATTACTACATACAATTAATTAATACTAAAATAATTACTAATTTCAGTTATATAATTAATAATTACAGTTATTTAATTACTAGTTACAATTAATTACTTAATTAATTAATTACTAATTATAATCAATAAAGTACTAATTAAAAATAATTAATTTCTAATTAAAATTAATTGATTGATAATTACAATAAATTATTTAATAATTAAAATTAATTAATTACAACATAAAAATAATTAATAAATCAATAAAATTAATTATTAATTAATTAATTACTAATTAAAATAATTTAATTACTAATTATAATTAATAAAGTACTCATTATAAATAAATAATTTCTAACTACAATTAATTAATTTAGAATTACATTAAATTATTAAATAATTAAAATTATTTAATTACTAAATAAAATTAATTCATAAATAATTATAATTAATTAATAATTAATTGGTAATTAAAATCATTCAATTACAAATTACAATTAATAAAGTATAATTAATTACTAATTACATTGAATTAATTACTAATTAAAATTAATTAATTACTAAATAAACCTATTTATTAAATAATTACAATTAATTAATAACTAAAATTAATAATTAATTAATTACCAACTACAATTAATTAATTACATATTATAAATACTTAATAAAATATTAATATTATTTAATTACTAATGAGAATTACATAATTAAAAATTATAATTAATTAATTAATACTTAGTAATTATAATTTATAAGTTTACAAGTAATTAATACTTATAATTAATTAGTAATTAAATGTAATAACTTGGAAATTCCATGTAATTTTTTAAATTTTATGGGATTATTTCAAGGCCAGACGCGTAGACAACACCTGATTCTGAGGCCCAAAGAGCCCGGAATAGATTTTTGAACTTCTTTTTAGTTCATTAAAATAAACGTGCGACGGAGTTTTTATAACTTTTAAATTGGTGCTCGGATAAAAAATATGAGAGCATCGTTGAACTCAGAATATTCGGATTTGCCTAGAAAGGAACTAACTTTGATGGGCGAGGGTCGACCAGAAAAGATATTTTCAGAATTTTCATAAGATAAATAAATTAAATTAAAAAAAGTTATTTTATTTTCCTTTCCTCACCGTTGAGCGGTGGCATGTCTGTACTGTGGTGTGGCGAGGACGTGGTGACGAACCCCCTTTAATGAGGCGCTTTCACTGAAGCGTAATAAAGACATTGTTTCATAAATGAAACAACATAATGACGCAATGGTGGAACATAACAGAAACATTGTGATGTGTTTTCCTTTTAATGGAATAACGGGTTTGGAGAAGCAGGATAAAGAATGTGTATTTCCTCTGTCAAACCTACGGTGAGAATCCTATCCAAAAACTAAAGACGAACGTCAGAGAATCGACATCGACATCGACGCACCCCGAAGAACAGAACTGAAGAGCGATGAACGTCAAGGGAATCCCCGCGAATGGATCGATCCAATGGAAAAACTCCTCCTGGTAGGGGTTGCTTTGACGTGAATCACTTTTCCCATTCTTCATTCTAAATTGAATAATGTGGATCTACCCACGAACAGGTTGATCCACGGATTTCTCGTTCTTGCAGGAGAGTGCCTTTTTCATTAGATTTTTATATCGGGATTAATTATTTAGGTTATATGATTTCAATAATAATCCTCCCCATGTTTAAAATCTAATGCGGAGGGTGTAGGCTGGCATGAACATGGCCCGAACCCCTCCTCCTTGTGTGTTCTTCGTGGTCAATCCTTTTAAATGGTGACAAGAAGGTTCTGAGGCCTTAGTAGGGAAGGAGGCACCCCGTAGAGGCTGGTGGCGCAGACAACATAAAGAACAGACCACCGGAGCAGACCTGGTGGTCCACGGAAGGCACCGTGGGCTGGTGGCAGCACGTCATGACGGCGTGCCAAGGGCGGCAGCCATGGCCGGCTCAGACCGCAGCGAGACAGTAGGAGCCACCAGCGCTCAGGCTAGCAGCTGGCAGATAGGGATATGGCTCCTCAGCCATGTCAGTGGCTGGCCTGTGCCGCACGGGCTGCGGCTCTCTATTATCATGCGGTCTAGTGACCACGTGTGACAAACAAAATGCTCTCAGCTACGCCGGTTGTGGTGTGCCAAACCGAATGCCATTAGGCGTCTAGATTGAGGGAGTTTGTCACGCTGGTAGCTTGCTGGACCGGGGCGTGAAAGCTGTCCTACTACGCAACCCAGGCTGGGCCAGAGAAATAATATTAGGCTGATGATTGTCCCAGGCTAGGAACAAAAAGACCCGCCGGTTGTATGCCAGGCTGGATGGGACCGACTTGCTGGGCGACCTGGTGGGCTGGACCCCCTGCCGAACCGGGCTGGGTCCAGCAAGGCCTAACTGGCCAGGCCGGACCGGGCCAGCCCAAACCCAAACAGGGCCGACCCAGACCCAAACCAGGTCGGTTCGGTTCAGTCGAACTGGTTTGGGTCATGCAGGACCCACGGTCCAGGTTGGTCAGGTCGATCTGACCGGATTGGACCTGGCCCAGACTCAACCAACCCCTGATTACTAAAATTCCTATATCTTTCACACCGGGTATCTGATTCATAAGTCATTTTCCGAATTGAAACCCTTGCGATGATGAAGTTCTTATGGAATACTCTAAGTCGGCTTTCATGGGAGTTGGAATATAATGAATGGCTTGAGGAGAGGCTTCTCTCAGAATCAAGCACACTACGTGTGGGAGCCCTGCAGCTGACTGAGACCCAAAGACTGTTGAAAAGAAAACCTGTGTGGATCAGCTACGATGTCCTAGCGGGTAGCGGCTCTGTGTGACCCTACAGGCCCACAGTTGGGAGCGGCTCTGTGTGACCTAGCAGACCCATGATACTCATCAGGGATGAGTATCTCAGTATGAAGGCCAAAGTGGGAAGCGACTCTGTGTGACCAGGCATTCCCACGGTGGGGAGCAACTCTGTGTGACCCGAAATACCCATGGTACTAATAAGGGATGAGTACCACAACAGTCCAAGGCTATTGGGATGCGGCTCTATGTGACCCAGTAGGCCCATGGTGGCGAGAGACTCTATGTGACCCAACATACCCATGATACTCATCAGGGAGGAGTACCCCAGTAACCTAAGGTGTTCAATGATGCAATTGATGGTATTACTTTCCTATTATATATTATACCTAGTTTGAGCTATCTTATTTCATGATCATGCTTTTGTGGTTTTCCTTATTGATTGCTTTGTGGTCTTTCCTTTATGTTTTGGGATCCTTACTAATTATTTTGTTACTCAACCTTGTACTCGATTCACCCACACGTGTTGTGTCTGGTGCAAATGACTGACTCCTTAATGGAGGACCTAGAAGCCTAGGACCTGGTGGTTCCTAGTGAGATCAGAGAGGTGGAACATGCTTCTACAACTTTCAATAACTACTCTTCACTTAGAATTAAGTGGGTTTTTCTACGGACAGCTTATCAGAGTTTCCTTGTACTTTCCAATTTTTAGTTGTCTTTTTTTGGGATTGTATTCTGGACCATTTGACTTACACCTTTTACCTTTACTTAGTGGTTGTCTTTAGTGGAATTCATGTTTCCTTTACAATATTTTGGGGGTGTGGTTGTGTGTGTGTGCATACAGGTACTCAGGAAAATTCCTCCCACTTGAAAGTTGACGCCTTTGAAACTAGTTTCCAACCCCTAGACTTTGGGAGGAAGGCCTGGGGGAGTCAGGGCACGGGCCCAAGGGGACGGGTCACGACAAAGTGGTGTCAAAGGGTGGTCGGTTCTACCTCCGAGACTTGGAGTCTGTTGTTTTGTTTTTGGTAAACAGTGTTAAATTTTGTGAGTTTAACATTCATATTCAGGGAGTCTAGTGTTGTTGTGGTGGCCGATGTATCCATACACCAAGACCCTGAATTCTGATTTTCATCTCTATACATGAAAACACTGGTTGCATGAATCATATATAAATTGAGTGTTTTCTTATGTTCTTCTTGAATAAGAGTCAGCTCACCGGGTATAATCTATTGATTTTGGTCCATCTTGATCTATTTAAATATTCCCCCACATGGACAACCGACCATGATTCCAATACAAGACCATGAGGATAGTCCACCTAGCGATGAGGCATCGGTTTAGGGACCCATGCTAGAGATGGCCCCACCGGGTGGTGCACCAGTGTTACCACCACCCTCTGATTAGTAGTTACTACCAGCATTACTTGTGGAGGATGTACACAGACTCAATGCCTTGTATGAGTTTCATAGATAGATACCTCCGAGGTTCAGGGGAGAGATAGATCTTCAAGTCACTAAGGATTGGCTGGATATGGTGACACAGGTCTTCCCATTAGTGAGGACACTACTTGACCAGATGAAAATCTTAGATGTGATCCTTCTTTATGGATTGATAGGGAGATGGTGGAGCTTGATCATCCAGACACATGATGAGGCGACCCTCACCTGGACAGACATTGAGTGCCTCTTTAGGGGGGAGTTCTTACTGACGACTTTGCGCTCTGTGAACATGCATGAGATGCTTTACCTACAAAAAGGCATCATAATAGTACCATATTACTCAACAAGATTCACCGAGCTTTCTCACTACTCTACAGATATGGTGCGAGACCCATTCTTCAGGGATCAAGCCTTTGAGAAGGGACTGCACTAAGAAATCAGGTCATCCATCGTGTCTCTCATAATCCCTACAAAGGAAGGGGTGCTAGAGTAGGACCTACTTGTAGAGAGCTTATTGAAAGAGCAGGCACTAATAGATGGAGCCCCCAATAGACACCAGGAAGTTGAGTCTTCAGTGGTGAGTAGCAGGCAACAGAATTGGGGACCCAATCGGGTCAGATCTTTTAGGGAACAACCATAGGACTCAAGGTAGGTAGTGAGGGGCACCCAAAGTAGAGGGAGTTAGCAGGGATCCAGAGTTTGCTTCACGTGTGGCGCACAAGGACACATGGATCATGACTGTTTGTCCCACCACACAGACGGTCGAGGGACCACCAAGGCAGAGATAGAGGTTTGTGTGAAGAGGTCCACAGGGTTCCAGATGTGTTTGGGGAGCATGACGAGTAGTAGGCAGTGGACAAAGGTTTGAGGTACTACCACCACCACCCCTAGGTGTTCCACCCTGACCTCAGGGAGCTGGTGGACAAGGGAGATCTCAGATTTAGGGGGTGGAGACCTATGACCACAATGATCTGAAGATGATTAGAGGTATGATCTGTGTATTCTACACCTTGGTTACAGTTCTTATAGACACAAGTTCTAGTCACTCTTTCCTTGCCATAGATCACGTTCAGAGCTTAGAGATTCTGGTGGAGCCTTTGGACCGATCCTTATAATTAGAGACTCCTATGGGAGGGGATTCAATGATTACACACTAGTGTCTGTAGTGTGAGCTTACTCTAGGAGGTGAGAACTTAGGCTGGGATCTCCGAGTAGTGGTGTGGAGGACATTCGACGTCATCTTAGGTATGGACTAGTTATCCACATTCCATGCTCAGATCAACTATTTTAGGTGCATAGTACGGTGTGTCTTCGGAGATGGGAGTAGGTTTTACTTTGTTGGCAAGAAGGAAAATAGAGCAGTGCAGGACAAACATACTTAGAGGATGGTAGATCTGATCATTCACCAGTTTTCTAGCCTTTCCCTCAGTGAGGTGGATGAGAGGAGTCCTCATGTTTTATAGTGGTGGATGAGTACAAGGACATCTTCCCTGAGGATGTCCCTGGACTACCTCCTCACAGAGAGGTAGACATGTACATCGATATGTACCCCAAGACAACATTGATATCCACACCAGCATATTAGATGGATTATGTGAAGCTTTGCAAGTTGAGGATACAACTGGAGTAATTACAGGATAAGGGCTTCATGAGGCTAAAAATTTCACCAAGGGAAACCCCAATGTTGTTTTCCAAGAAGGAAGATGGGAGCTTGAGGCTATGTGTGGACTTCTGGTGCCTGAACCAGGTGACCATGAAGAAAAAATATCCACTACTAAGAATTGATGACTTCTTCGACCAGGTTAAGGGAGTGAGGTGGTTCTCAAAGATTGACCTAAGATCCAGCTATTATCTTCTTCAGGTACATGATGAGGACATACCAAAGACATCCTTTAGACGCTGGTGTGTCCACTAAGAGTTTTTGGTGTTGCCTCATGATGACCAATTCCCCATTAGTGTTCATGGGACTCATGAACAGAATCTTCTAGCCTTACCTTAATCGTTTCGTGGTGGTATTCATTTATTACATCTTGGTGTACTCGACATCAGAGGAGGAGCACAATACTCATCTATGGATAATCCTAGATACACTTCGAAAGAACCAACTTTACGACACTCTCTTGAAGTGCTAGTTATGGATTCAAGAATTCCACTTTCTAGGACACGTCATCTCGGAGGCTAGAGTTTTAGTGGATCCAGAGAAGATAGAGGTTGTTCTTTATTGGGATCCACCTAGGAGCGTGGCTTAGGTGAGGAGTTTCTTGGGGTTGGATGGATACTACCATAGGTTCGTGTATAACTTTTCTAGAGTAGCATAACCTTTATCATCCTGGAAACAGAAGGTATATCTCTTCTTGTAGATGGAGAAGTTCCAGCAGAGTTTCCAGGAGCTGAGTCAGAGACAGAAGAGTGCCCATATCTTGAGACGAACAAAGGTGGGTGTTGGGTATGTAGTTTTCTGTGAGGCATCTCGGACCGGACTCGGTTTTTCCCTGATGCATGAGTGAGTAGTGATTTCCTATTATTCACATCAGTTGAGGAAGCATGACTAGAAATACACAATCCATGAACTGGAGCTAGTAGTAGTGGTCTTTGCCTTGAAGATATGATGGCACTACTTGATAGGTTAACGATTTACTATCTACTCCGATAAAAAGAGTCCTAGGTATATCTTATCCCAGAAGGAGTTGAACTTGAGGAATCAATGATGGCTGGAGTTCCTCTAGGACTATGACTTAGAAATAGTATATACTCATGGGAAGGGGAACATGGTAGTAGACACACTCAGCAGGAGGACTGATTTGTAGATTCTGAGTGGGTCGACAGAGCAGCTAGCTACGATGCAGATATCCTTCTTGGATGATGATGGAGCAGCCTACCTTCAGTCAATGATTGTCAATCCCTCACTCTTATAGTGGGTTAGGGAGGCACAACTTTTGGATGTTGACTACGAGGCCCGATGTGCTTAGTTATCCTCAGGACAGGATCCTGATGGATTTTCGATAGGTGGGGATCACGTCATCCTTTTTAGAGGATGAATAGTAGTACCAGTGGCATTGCGATAGAATATTTTGATGGAGTTGCATACCTTCCCTTTGGCGGTACATCATGGATTAGAGAAGATGTACTAGGATCTCTGACGTCAATATTGGTGGATAGGGATGAAGAAAGCATTGGCTGAGTTTGTCTCATAGTGTCTCACTTGTTAGTAATTGAAGGCTGAGAACCAGGTTTCAGCAGGGTTGACCCAACCACTTGAGGTACCATAGTGGAATTGGGATGTTATCTCAATAGACGTCATGAGGAGATTAAAATGCACATCCTGATTCCACAACATTATCTAGGTGATTGTTGACTGACTCACTAAGTCGACTCACTTCCTACCCATCTGGGAGTAGGGATCCTTAGAGGGATTGGGACGCCTCTATGTCTAAGAGATAGTACGGATTCATAGGGTGCCTTTGAAGATCATCTCAGACTGTGACACTCACTTCACATACCGGATGTGGAAAGGATTACAAGAGGTGTTCGGGACCAAGATGCGCTTGAGAACAACCTTTCACCAATAGACGAATGGTCAGATGGATCAAACCATATAGACCATGGAGGACATGATTCTTGATTGAATTCTGGATTTTGGTCCTACTTGGGAGTACCACCTGACAATGGTGGAATCTTAATACAACAAAAACTATCACTCCACTGTTGGAATTGTACTGTTCGAGGATTTTCACGAGAGGCCTTGCAGATCACCTCTATGATAAACAGACTTAGGGGAGTCAACACTCATGGGTCCAGAGTTGGTATAGGCTACCACTGAGAAGGTACAGATCGTCCCAAAGTTAATGAGGACTACACAGAGTAGAAATAAGTCTTATTCATACAGGAGTTAGAGGCCCTTGGAGTTCAAGGAGGGAGACCATGTGTCCCTTCGGTTCTCACCTCAACGAGGATTGCAGAGATTTGGCCGGGGCAACATATAATCTATGAGGTTCATTGGAAATTTCCATATTCTTAGTAGAGTTAGAGAGGTGTCATACCGCCTAGCTATCCCCCCACAGATGCACCAGGTGTATGATGTTTTCCATGAGTCATAGAAGATGAGGTACATGCATGATCCATCGCATGTCATCAACTGAGGAGAGTTGGACATTGAAGATGAGGTGACGTTTGTGGAGTTCCCAGTAGAGATAAAGGATCGACAGGATCAGGTCCTCCATGGATGGTTGATTCCAATGGTGCATGTTTAGTGGCAGCATGAGAATCTCCATGAGAGAACATGGGAGAAGGAGGCTCAAATTCATGCTCAGTACCCCCATTTGATTGTTTAGTTTTGTTTTGGCTTACGAGGATGTAAATCCCTAAAGGTGGGGGTATTGTAATATCCTGTAAATTCCATGTAATGTTTTTAAAATTATATGGGATTATTTTGAGACCTGAAGAGCATAAAACTCCTAATTTTGAGGCCCAATGAGCCCAAAATAGATTTTTAAATGTTTTTTAAGTTCATTTAAATAAACACACGAGCGGTTTTTTCTATCTTTTTAACGGGTGCTCGGATAAAAAATATGAGGGAACCGTTAAACTAAGAACTTCAGGATTCTCATAGAAAGGACCTAACTTCAACCAGAGAGGTTCAACCGGAAAAGATATATTTCAGACTTGTTAGAAGAGAAATAAAATAAATTAAAAAAAGTTATTTTATTTTCCTTTCCTCACTGTTGAGAGGTGGCACGCTAGCACTACGGTGAAGCGACGAGGCATCGACGAACTCACTTTAATGAGGCTCTTTAATTAACGCCTAATAGAGATGTTGTTTCATAAATGAAACATCTAAATGAGGCAACAACACATCGTAATATAAACATTGCGACATGTTTTCCTTTTAATGTAATAATGGGTTTAGAGAAGTGGGATAAAGAACATAGACTTCCTCTGAGGAACCTACGGAGAGAATCCTCTCCAACAAAGAAAGTCGAATACTGGAAAATCCCCAGCGAGATCGACGCACCCCAAATAATAGAACTGGAGAGTGACGAATGCCAACGGAATCCCTGCAATTGGATCACTCCAATGACTAACCTCCTCCAGGTAGGGGTTGATTTGACTTGAATCTCTTTTCCCGTTCTTCATTCTAAAATAACGAACACAGATTAACCCATAAATAGGTTGATCCAAGGATCGATCGTTCTTGCGGGAGGGTTCCTTTTTATTTGTATTTTTTTATTAGGATTAATTATTTGGTTTATAGAACTTCAATCCTAAACCTATACATGTTTAAACTATAATGCGAAAGGTTCGGGCTGACATGAACATGGCCTGAGCCCCTCCGCCTTGTGCGTTTTTCTTGGATGAACCTTAAAAATAGAAGAAAGAAGGTTCTGAGACCTTATCAAGGAAGGAAAAATCCTATGGAGGCTAGGGGCATAGACGAAACGAAGAAAAAACCACTGGAGCACTTGCCCCGGTGGCTGCGGGCTGGTGGCTGTGTGCCACAACGGTGCACCGTGGGTGGTAGTCACGACCGGCTCAGGCCTTGATGAGGTATCAGGAGCAGCTGATGCTTGGGATGGTGGTTGGAAGATAGGGATGCAGTCCCTTGGCCATGTTGAGGGGCATGTCGTGCCACGCGGGCAGTGACTCTCTACTGGCACATGGTCCAACGACCGTATGAGAGAAATTAAGCCAGTTGCGGCGCACCAACCTGGATTCCATTAGGCGTCTGGGCTGAGAGAGGTTGACTTGCATGTTGTATTGTGGACTAGGGCACAGAAGACGTTCTTGCAAAATAAAACTGGTCCACTGAGAAGCCCAGGCTGGGAACAAACCGGCCCGCTGGTTGCGGGCCAGGCCGGATGGGACAGGGTCACCGGGCGACTCGGCAGGCTGGACCCCCAGCCAAACCGGGCCTTCCCATACCCAAATTGAGTCAGGTCGGGTCAGTAAAACTGGTCTAATTCATATAGGACCCATAGGCCATGTTGGTTAGGTCGGTCCAACCGGGTCGAATTGGGCCCGGATGCAACTGGCCCCTGATTACTAAAACACCAATATCTTTCACACCAGGCATCCAATTGACGAAATATTTGCGGAGTTGGAACCCTTCTGATGAGGCAGTTATTTTGGATTACTCTAAGGGGGATTTTATGGGAGTTGGAATATAACGAATGGCTTGAGGATCTATTTATTTCAAAATAAAGCGCACTACATGCGGGAGCCCTACAGCTGACTGAGACCCGAAGACTGCTAACAAGGGACCTTGTGTAGATCAGCTACACTGCCCCTGTGGGAAGCGACTCTATGTGACCTGGTAGACCCACAATAGGGAGTAGATTTGTGTGACATGAAAGACCCATGATACTCTTCTGGGATGAGTACCTCAGTATGATGGACAAAATGGGAAGCAATTATGTGTGACCCGATAGGCCCATAGTTGGGAGCGACTCTATGTGACCTAGTATATCAACGTTACTCATCAGGGATGAGTACCACAACAGTCCATGGATAGTGGGGAGCGACTCAGTGTGACCCGATATCCCCACAGTGGGGAGCGACTCTGTGTGACCTAGCATACCCATGGTACTCATCAGGGAGGAGTACCCCAGTAGCCCAAGGTGTTCAATGATACAATTGATGGTCTTACTTTCCTATTCTAGATATACTTGGTATGAGCTATCTTACTTTGTGATCATGATTTTTGGTTTTCCTTGTGGATTACTTTGTGGTATTTACTTTGTGTTTCGGGATCCCTATTGATTATTTTGTTACTCACCCCTGCACGGGCTCCACCCGTATGTGTTGTGACTGGTGCAGACGACTGGCGACTTGATGGAGGACCTGGCAGCCTAGGACCCGGTGGTGCCCAGTGAGATCAGACAGGCGGGACGTGCTTCTTCGGCTTCCAAAATCTACTCTACACTTACCATCAGGTGGGGTTTTCTATGGACCTCTTATCATATTTTCCTTGTACTTTCAATTTTTTAGTTGTCTTTTGTTGGGTTGGTATTCTAGACCATTTGACCTATGGCTTGTACCTTTACTTAGTGGTTGTCTTTAGTGGAATGCATGTTTCCATTCCAGTTTTTTTGGGGCATGGTTGTGTATGCGTGCATATAGGTACTCAGGAAAATGCCTTCCACATGCAGGTTAATGTATTCGACACTAGTCTCTAACCCCTGGCCTTCAGGAGTGGGCTTGGGGGAGTCACGAAACAGGCCCCATGGGACGGTTCGTAACATTATATTTAGTAATTATCATTGATAATTAATTATCATTAATTATTACTTAATTAACATTTATTATTTTATTTAATAATTAATTAATTGTTATTTACAAATTATTATTATTTTAATTAGAATATATATTTTAAATTTATTATTAGTTAATATTTAATTAAATTTAAATTATTATTATTTACTTATTAATCATAATTAATTATTAATTATGTAATTAATAATCATAAATAAATATATAATTAATTAGTTATTATCTTTAATCGTATTTTTAATTGTTAATTATTTTTCATATTAATTGATAATAATATTTACTATTTAATAATTAATTGATAATTGATTATTAATTATTCATGTTAATTATTACTCATAGTGATAATTATAAGAAATTTTAATCATATTAAAAAAATTAATTGCTAATTATAAATTATTAATTGCTAACTAGTAATTATTATTAATTTATTTTAACTTAATTAGTAATTATTAACTAATTACTAAATTAATTAATAATTAAAATTATATTATTATTAACTAATTACTAATTATAGATAAACTAGTAAATTTTTTAATAATTTCCATTATATAATTATTAGGTTCTAATTATAATAAGTTGACTATTTACTAATTATAAATTGACTAATAAACAATAAATAAATTAATTGAAATATAAATAGATTTACCTCAAAAGGAATTTGGCACCTAAAAATGAGGGAGGAGAGGGGGTGTGTCAATGGGCTTCAATGGGGGGAGTTGATGGGGCTACATAGGGGTGGGGCATCATAGGATGAAGAATAGAGGAGGGGGGATTCCCCTTTTATAGGGAAACAACCAGGAGGGCGCCACTTCAAGTGGTGATTTTAGGGAGTACCCTTAATTAAAGTGCACTACATGAAGTGGTTCTCATCTTTACATTTATCTATAGAATAATTCCACTTCATATGGAATTTTTGAGATACTGTAAATGCACCACTTCATGTCATGCTTTTAAATTCTTTCCAAAAAACATGAGTTCATCTGGTGCATGATAAACACATTTTCCAAATTAAATCCAACCTACCCTCATTTATTTATATAAAAAAACACATGCCTATTAGATTTTTCCCATGGTTGATGAAAGAAAATTTCCAAAGCACTAAAACTTTGAAACTCGTGAAAGACCCCCAAAGACCTCCACGTGACAAATCGGACAACTAGGATGATGGTGTAACCAATTATGTATGAATTTAACATGGAAGGTGTGGGAAAAGGGAAAGGCAGCAGTCAAAGAACCTTGTACCATCTTCTTGAGAGAAATGATGCACAACTCTGCTTCTCCCAACAACTCCTTATCTTCCAGTACCACCCTCACCGCCGCCTTCGACGCTACCTCCATCCCAATCATCTCCATTAACAAAAAGGTATATTTTTCATTTTTTAATTGAAAAACTTGGTTTATATATGTTTTAGTATTATTCATTGGTATTTGACTCAATGACCAGAGAAAAAAACTCACTCAACACAGTGTTGGTGGGCTTATCACACTCTCACTAGAACTAAATATTCTAGCTTGGTCTTTCTCATCCCATTATTACTCTGTGCATTTTTCTAAAAGTTGTTTTAGTATTGTCCTTGATTTACTATTACTTTTATAGTTCACTTAGAGAGTCTCATGGAGAAGGTTTCTCAATTTTTCTACAGGTAATATGATATTTTCATTCCCCTTTTCCCAATTGGGGTAATAACAGTGATATATATTATTTAATTTGACAAACAAATGGTTGAAGAAAGAAAATTCCCAAAATTACTAAAATAGTGAAATTGGTGAAAGCTTTCCAAAGACCTCCAGGTGACAGATTGGGAAATGATGGTGGTGGTGGAGCTATGCATGGAAGGTGTGGGAGCAAGGAAAGGTAGCAATCGAAGAACCTCGTACCATCTTCTCTAAAAAAATTCTACACAACTCTGCTTCTCCCACCACCTCCTTCTCTTCCACCACCTGCCTTTTCACCACCTCTGATGTTTCCTCCATCCTATTCCACCACTTCATGAAGCAACAGTCTTCCTTTGTGGATCTCATATTATATGGGAAACATAATCTCTAATTCTAATTTATGTTCATAATCATTAATTTCACAATTCCTTAAATGGTTGAATTATATAGATCACCGTTTCAAATTTATAAGAGCTCATACACCATATAAATTAAAGTGTGGAATACATTTAATCCCAACCGTAACACGTTCCAACCCATACAACCAATGTTCAATGACTCAACATTCCATAATTGACCGCTTAAGGTGTCTATTGTAGCCTATGAAGTAAAAAACTATTTAGATCATGATAGTCTCTTTAAGTACCAATTATGTTTCTCAATATCTTGCAAGATAAGTTAGTCGATAAAAATTATATAACACAAGACACACATAATAAATGTAATGTAGTAAAGTAATGAATACTATATGGTAAGGCATGTGAATCCTATAAGGTGACTAAAATGATGAATGATGAATGATTCATTTCTTTAGTGGGCCAATTATAAAATGAAATTCCTCAATCAAATAAATAATAACATCACATATCATATGCATCACCCAATAGTGGAATCAGATCAACTATAACATACACAAAAGAAAACATCATATCTCATGCAAGGAATCTTTTCTTTTTCCTATATGTGGGTTAGCTACTCCTAGGAAAAACCCATTACCAAATACCAACACATCCCTATTTCTCCTTTATAGCATCCCAAATAGCAAGGTAGAAAACTAAATAAAATAAATAAACCCCTCTTATACCACTTTGTAACGTACTGAATTAGGAACCACTAAATGGTGCCTTGAGCCAGTGGGTGATATGGAAAAAAGTGTGTCTCCTAGTATGCTAAAGGATGCTGACTAGAAGTGAGGGTCTATGATGATACAATGGAGAGACTATACCCACATGATCAGAGTAATGTAGTGGTATTACATGTGGATAAATAAGCAGAATCATAATATAAATCACAAAAAACATAAGATAAAACATCTAGATGATAGTAGTAATAAACAAAGCTAGACCAAGGTATTATCATATACAAAATGACGTGATGTCATGTATCTATACAAAATGGTAGGAAATACATGACAATAGGAATATAGTTAAATACACGTATCAAAAGTAAACAAGAATAAAATAACTATCTTCATATAGAATCATGATCCATAGATCAATCATGTGATCCCCTGCTCCTATGTAGTAATCAATCAAGAATCATAAATCAAGAACTTCCCCCGATCCTTACCTGTATCTATAAAGTCTGTGTGAGTACCCAATGATAGCTTCAATAGGGTGTGAGATAACACTCAGTAGGCTACAACCAACATTGTCTATAATAAGTCCATTCTTTGTATATAAGCTAAAGAAGTGTGTAATAAATAACAATAATGTAAATGGATAAGCATGAGTGATACTATCCATCCAAAAAAGATCAATGTAAACTAGAAACTGTAAACATGGGATATCAATAAAGCATGATAAAAATCCACTACGTTCTATGTCGTGTAATCCAATGTCATTCCCAATGGGCCAGATCCATGGAGTATAAATGTCAAAGGCATCCTCAATGTCCTATGTTGTGTAATCAAGTTTTAGTCCTACATGGGCTGAATCTAAGGTATAAAATAACCAAGGCATCCCCTTGATTTCATAGATATTCTCCATAGAAAACTCAGTAAATAATTGGGTGGTGCCCAAGGATCATGTCTAAGAAGCATGTCTCTGGTGGTCCAAGAAAGTCGTATCCAAGGTGTATAAATTTCTTTGGCATCCAAAGAAATCGGAATCCATGGAGTAGAAATTTCCATGGAATCCAATGTAATAAGGATCCATAGAGTAGAAATGTCCATGGAATCCAATTTAATCATAACAATTTCTTTAATCATTCTATAACCCATTTCATTATCATATAAAATCCATGAGATCATCCAAATCATTCCACATTTTTTATTTAAACCATTTTACCATTTTAAACATTTTAATAACATGACATGGAAAGTAGGAAAAATACCTCTCTGAATATCTCAATTAGTTCAATAAGTATCCACAAAGATGTCGAGATCACACAAACCCAGTGGGGTGGTATATCATAGGGAAAATACATAAACACACCTCACAAATTTCCCAGGTTTAGGTGGGCAACCTCCAACCGTATCATAGTGTTATTTGGGAAACCCAACAAGATTCCTATTATTTAATCAAGGCATTCAATTAATTTAGGAGAAATTATTGGATGGTCTAGTGTGAGACACAATGAAAACTAGCTATAAAAAAATAGAATTTATGGGAAAAGGTATAGAACACCTACTGTATACCCATGGTAGAACACTCATCTAGTACCATCTCCTAACTTGACCCAGATCAGAATAAAATTGAAGAAAGAATGAATAACCTGAAAATAGGGAATATAAGATTGCACCAAAATAACTCCATAAATATGAAGACAAACGAATAAAGGTGCTAGATGAATAGAGAACTCACCCGTGTAGATATAACAATATGAACAACTCTTGAATTATACGTAGGATGGAGGATTCTGATCAAATTCTAAGAGAAATATCGAATGAGATCAAACTAGAGGAGAAAGACCCCATTAGGTACTGGAAACAATAAATAAGAAAGGGGTTTAAACATTTAAGGAATTTAAGGGAAAACTAAAATTTCTCCAAAAACTATGTGGCACGAGGTTTGGATGCACGATTGGACAAATTATGAGACAACTGTTCCCATTATTTGGTCTCAAGAGGGGCCTCACATGGTTCATGAGCATAGTTTGGGAAACCAAGCACAAACTGTGCCATTAACCTCTTTTAAAAATTTTTGGTGGCTCGCATAGGAATTCAACCCCAGCTACATGGTTTCATTAAACCATGTGGCCCTGGTCAAAGTCGTGGACCACCCCACATGGTTAGTAGTAACCATGTGTCCTAGGATACACGGTTTCTACTAAACGTGTGGCTCAACTTCCTTTTCCAAAATTTGAGCCTCCATGCTCCGAACATGCCCCAGACACACCCTGAAACTCCAGTGACCTCATTAGGCACTCATGATGATTTTTTTTATTTTTTTAATTTTTTTTTATTATTATACCGAGGGAACCCCAACCTAAGCCCACCAAGACCCACCTTGTAAAATCAAACACATATATGGGTAGGGTGAGATTTAAACCCCTCACCTCTTGATTATTCTATAAATTATTTACCACTTCACCAATACATTCTTGTAGTGACTAGATAAACTTTAATATACTTATATATATAAACAAACATACACGTGTAAATATTCATATATAACTACCATAGGTCGGTCTATATTCTGCTTTATCCATTATTATTTCCAAAAAACACTAGTAAAGAGAACCTTTATTAGTTCTAAAAAAGTGCTAATAAAAATGAAAAATTTTCATCGCTTTTTTAGAATTGATAATGATTACATTTATCATCACTTTTTTAGAACTAATAAATATTACCTTTATCAACCCTTTTTTAACACTGATAAAGGGTTAAATTTATTGACATTATTTTTTCACTGATAAAAGGTGTCTTTCATAAAGATAATAAAAAATCATTAAAAATAATATAATAATATATAAAAATATTTATATTGATATATATATATATAAGATATTTAATTATATATGATTTATATAAGACTAAATATGCATTTACACTTAATATATAAGATATTTAGTGAAAATGGATTATAAGATAATTATAAAATATTATAAATTAATAATTAAATAATTATTATTAATTAATATTCATTTAATAACAATTGGATAATATAAATTTTCAATAAATTAATGAATTTACTAAGATAAATTAAAAACCTGACTTGAACTTCAATCAGCCATAACTTCTGATCAGAGTGTCCATTTGATCTCTACAGCATATCAAATTGAATCATGTAATAAGAACTACAACATAATAATTTGATAAACCTTTTCCTTGATCTATCTACAAATGGATTAAATCCTTTTGTTTTTGAAAGCATCACTCATAGTACATTGTCGATTATGTTGGTAAATTATAACTTTCAAATGTGGTTATACATGAGATGAAAATACATTATGTTATCTCTGCTTATATCATGACCAAAACAACCAAGTCATGATATAGATTTTTATTTGGAACCATTGATCAAATATTTGAAATTTTTGTGGGATTCAGGTGTTAAGTTGTATGATGGTTACAGAAATAAAGATTTCATGTTGCGATTCATGTTGTACGGGATGATAAATGACTTTCCTGCTTATGGAAATTTTTCAGGACATGACATTAAAGGAACTCAAGGGTGTCCCATTTGTGAACAAGGTATAGAGTCAACTAGAATTCAAAACTCATCGAAGACTATGTTTCTAATACATCATATATTTATACCCCAACAACATAAGTACCAATCTTGGTCCACATCAATATATGGGAGTTCAGAAGAATATACATCACTATCTCCACTAATAGGTGATCAAATATTTGATAAATTAAAATACATAGAAACTTCTTTTGGTAAACATTTTTACAAAAACCATACAAAAAATGATTGGAAAAAGTGATTTTTTTTTGAATTACCATACTAGAATTGTTTGTACATCCAAAATGTTATAGATGTTAGTATTGTTGAAAAAAATGTATGTGATAATTTCATTAACATGTTAGTAAATGCTCAGGAAAAAATAAAGTATAGAGTTAAGGCTAGGTTGGACATGATTGAAATGGAAATATGGGAAGAGTTTGTGCCAATGAAGAGTGAAAAACAAACTTTTCTTCCTCTAGCTTCTTAGACTCTTTCCAAGAAAGGGAGATATCAGTTTTTCATCTTATTTAATGATGTAAAGGTTACAAAGGGGTGTTCATTAAACATAAATAATAACATGTCAATGAATGTTTAAAGTTAAAGGGTCTAAAATCACATGACTGTCATATTTTGATGTAAGATCTAATGCCTATAGATTTACATTTCATTTTTTCCAATAATTTCTATCATTATTAACCAAGCCCTATTTGTTTTTCAAATATATATATGCAGAAACGTTATAGATCCATCAAAATTTCCAAATACAGAAATATAAATTGCCTTCATATTATGTGAATTGGAGATTTTCTTTCCACCTACATTCTTTGAAATGATGGTTCACTTGATAAGAGATATTTGTCTATGTGGTACTATAAATTATAGATGGATGAACCACATTGAGAATTATATGAATATTTTGAAATGGTTTGTCAAAAATTAAAGTTGGAAAAAACAATTTACTGTGGAGTGATATGTTGTTGAGGAAACTGTTGAATTTTGTAATGACTACCTATCTGATGTGGAAAGCATTGGATTATAGAAATATAATTATGCCAGTTAGCTTTTGGGTGAATAATTTTTCAGGATAGATGTTGTCACAATTATTATTACAGATCGAGAGCATTCCCACCTTTATGATTTTCATAATAGTTTAGTGGTTTCCTCATATTTTGAAACCCACAAAATAATTTTTAGGCATTTGAATCCATAACGGGATGGAATATGGATATTAAATACACATAATTAACAATTTATTGGATGATTTGAGACCATATTTTTAAGGATTCAACTGAAAATACATATTCAATTTTAGAATTAATTCTATAGAAACAATATTCATATAGTTTTTATACTTTAGTAAAATGGTCCATATGTCATTTCTGACATGTATGAATCATCCACACCTCAATCTGATACAAGGTGTGCCCGATATGTCTCAAAGTGTCCATTATTAGTTTAAAGTTGAAAATTTAGTTAAAATCATGTGTCACTCACTGAAAACCAATAAAATTCACTCGGATCATCTTGATAGTACATGAAAATGATTCATAAATCATTTTTGATGTGTAGGAATCAATCTCACATAAAACTAACACATGATGTGACCGGTATGGATAAAAGTGCTTGTTTTCTATTAAAATTGAAATTTTAGTAAAAAGTACACATGACATAATCAAAATAGAGAAAAAGACATTGAATTGTATTGATAGTTTATGAAAAAAACCCATAAGTCGTTTAGGATGTATCAAAATTAACCACACACCAATCTGATGCATGGTGTGATCGATATGACTCCAATGTTTTCCTTTTACTTAAAATTGACATTTTAGTTTAAAACACACTTCAAATACTCAAAAATAATCAAATGAATTGATATTGTTTTGATACTTTAGGAAAATGATCCATTTTTTATTTTTGATGTTTTGGAATCATCCGCACCTCAATCTGATACACATCATGCTCGATGTGACTAAAAGTTTCCATTATCAATTTAGAATTGAAAATTTAGTTTATAACATAGGTGAGTCATTGAAAATTGAGAAAACATGCTCATATTGTCTTGATACTTTAGAAAAATTATTCATAAGTCAATTTTTATATGTAAGAATTAGTATCACTTCAAACTGACACAAAATGTGATCAGTAAGACTCAAAGTGAATTTTTTCAGTTTAAACTGACATTTTAGAAAAAAAATACATGTTACATACTCAAAACCAAGAAAATGATTTCATACTAGAAAGTTTGGGGGCAAAGCCCCATTATTAAACAAAAGAAAAATTACACAATTCCATTTTGTGGGAAAAGAGTGAACCCATCACAACACATGTCCTAAGGTCTTATAGACCCAATCCCAAGGCTTAATAGAGTCCAAAGGCCCATAAAAAACCATTACAAATAGAACCCATTACAGTGGTTCGGAAGCCCAGTGGGAAAAATCCCATTACAAAGTTCAACCCAATAAACCCCACCCACACAACGATGCACCAGCAGGACCCTAACACAACCAGATATGTGCATCACACTGATTTGACTGCCCGATATTGAAATGAAACCACCCCCGAATGCCCAGATCCGACCATAACAAACCGTAGTTGCCTCAAAAATCCACCATATCCAAAGAACCACTATGTCAAGGGTTGATGACACCACACAAGCCTCACCGCCAATGTGGATTACCCCCATCATCATGTGACCCCAATTGGAATGTAGTCATTCCCTTCCACACCTATTGTCGCCAAGAAACCAGATCTGGATTCCTGACCAGATCCAGAGAGATGACCATAGGGATTCCATCGTTGACCACATCATCACTGGATGAGGCCACACTGAGAGAGGATCTGCATGCCACTGAGATGAAAATCTCGATGCAAGAAACCAGATATAGAGAAATGACCAGATCTAGATAAATGACCACGTCCCAAAAATCACACCACTGAATGCCAGAACCTCCATCCTCCACCACCATAGTGCCTCAAGGACCAAACACCCAACCAGATCTAGTCACCGATCTGAGAAAGAACCCGCTGGATGACACAACTCCCATTTGAAGTCACAGCCGACATGTCTGTCACTCACCACCAAGACCCACAGTTGCCCATTCCACACGTCGTGCATGTCATATCACCCGATGCATGCTGCTAAGGCCCATATGCCAATCTGATGTACGGTGTGACTTATTTGACTCCAAGTGTGTCCGTTTATTTAAAATGGATATTTTAGTTCAAAACAAATGTCATATACTCAAAAATGATAAAAAAAAACATTATGTTTTATCCCAATTTGGTTAAATACCATGAGAGGGGGTAAACCATGGTTTGACATATTAAAACTATTATGCCTTCATATCTTGTTTTTTTGTTAAACAAAACACTCTTATCTCTATTTCCCACATCATTGTATGAAAATAACTGAAATCAAGCATGATAAACATCAATTTTACATGGTTCAGCCTCACTGGGACACGTCTATGAAGCATACAATGATGATGTACTGATGTACCAAATCCACTAAGTCTCACTTAAATATTACAAGGTTTGGTCTAGATCACTTTTATGCCCAGGATCACAATCATTATAAGGTTTTGGGTCAGTTCACTGCTTTCCCAAGGGTCACTCCCTTTGTATCTTTCTCTAGCTCATTACTGATGGAAGGGATCATCGTATTCCTATTACTTTGCCCACTGTTCTAGAGGGTATCCACACAGAGTTTATGGACTTTCAAGTCCCTTAATTTTCATGAATTCATGCATCCTCATCTATAGGTAAATTCTCTATTGAAGTATCATTTTCACTTGCAGATGAAATCCATTTTTTCACAAACTGTTTTTTTGTGAAAATTACTTTCATGAAAAATTTTAGTGCCTTTGTGTTCTTAATTTAATCTTATGCATATTTCCCTTATTCATCCATGAACATTCTTGCACTGTGTGGTGTGAGTGCTTCGTGAACCACCTCTTCTTCCACATACCATTTTTCTTTTTTGGACCACCCATACTTCATGGATTGTATCTTCTTCTATGGACTACCTATTCTTCCATAGACCCTTTTCCTTTGCAAGATTTGGAGCCCTAAAAAACCCTTTTGTTAACTGTTATCATGAACTACCTTACCCTTCGCAAAATCCTCCCTCACAATCTATTCTTCTTCATGAAATTCATTCCCCATGAAATCTCTCTTTTGTGAAATCCTTCCTCACAAACTCTTTCATATTTCACCAAATTCCTCCCAGAGTGATGATGTTTTTTTGACGAAATTCACTCTAAACTAAATGATCTGATTAGTGGTTATTATATAGGAAAATATATCCACAAATACTACTAATCTGGATTACCCAAATCTTCAATGTGGTAGATCCTTCACTGTGAACTGTGATATACAGTCTGCATAGATCTTTGATCCTCTATAGTGGTCGATGTCTTATGTGAATGAAAACCCTTTGCGAATCCTCAAATTACTACCTCTTTCTGAAAACGTCAATCCTCCCGTGAACTTAAAACCTTCCCACAAACTAAAAGTCTTATCGTGAACTAATTTGGCTATTCGGTCCATGTACAACACTTTTCAGTTCACATAGCACTACTATGTGGAAATATTCCTTTAACGAATTTCCTTCATCATTCCAGATAACTCCTTTTGCGGTCTGCAAACTATGCTTCACAGTCCACAAATCATGAACCCCTTTTGGGAAAACCTTCCTTTTCAAAAAACAAACTTCTGATTTTGAGGCCCAAAAATTTGGCAAGCACTGGGAAATTGTTCCACCTTAAAAACCTACTTTGGTAACACCAACCATACTCATTCGTGGTCATATGGATTTTTCAACAAAAACAATCACCCTAAAAACACCGAGAGGATTCCTTGAGGGATTTTTACTAACATTATTATTATTTTGATACTTTAAGACAATTATCCACAAGTCATTTGTGATGTATAAGAATCAACCTCACCTCAATTCAATACAAGTTATATCCGTTATCACTCAAAGTGTCTGTTATCTATTTAAAATTGAAAATTTAGTCTAGAACATGAGTCACTCACTAAAAACCAATCAAAATCACTCATGTTGTATTTATAATTTAAGAAAATGATTCATAAGTCATTTATGACGTGTAGGAATTAGTCTCACATTATACCAACACATGTTGTGATCGATATTACTCATAGTGCTTGTTTTCAATTTAAATTGACATTTTAGTAAAAAATACATGTGACATACTCAAAACCTAAAAAACACATTCATGTTGTGTTTATACTTTATTAAAATTATCCTTATGTTATTTTTGATATGTAGGAATCAACCGCACATCAATCCGACGCACAGTGTGACCGATATGACTCAAAGTGTGCCATTTTATTTGAAATTGACATTTTCATTCAAAAAAAACTTCACATGAAAAAAACTAAGAAAATAGATTCTAATTATTTTTATACTTTTGTAAAATTATCCATATGTCATTTTTGACTTGTAGGAATCCATATTAACTCAATTTGATACACAGTGTGCCCGATATGACTCAAAGCATTCGTTATATTTTTAAATTTGAAAATTTAGTTCAAAACATGTGTCACTCACTAAAAACTGATAAAGCACACTCATATCATCTTGATACCTTAGGATAATGATTCATAAGTCATTTATGATGTGTAGGAATCAGTCTCATGTCAAATTGACCCATGATGTGACCAATATGACTCAAATTGTGTGTTTTCAGTTTTAATTGAAATTTTAGTAAAAAAGAAATGTGGAATATTCAAAACTGAACGAAAATAATCATCATTTTTTGATACTCTAAAAAATGATCATTAATTTATTTGTAACATGTAGGAATCAACCGCGTGCTAATCTGACACACGATGTGACTGGTACGACTTTAAGTGTGTTATTTTATTTAAAAGTGACATTTTAGTTCATAACACATGTCACACACTCAAAACTAGTAAAACACATTCTGACCGTTTTTATATTTAATAAAACTCTCCACTATCCATTTGTGACATATAGGAATCATCGTCACCTCAATCTGATACATAATGTGCCTAGTATGACTCAAAGTGTCTGTTATCAGTTTAAAATTGAAAATTTAGTGTAAAACACATGTCACTCACTAAAAACCAAGAAACAAATGCTCAAACTATCTTTATACTTTAGGAAAATGATTAATAAGTAATTTATGACCAGTATTAATCAGTCTCACATCAAACCAGCACACGATCTGAACGGTATGACTCAAAGTGCATGTTTTGAGATTAAATTGAAATTATAATAAAAAGAATTGTAAAATACTCAAAAATAAGAAAACACATTAATATTATTTTTATAATTTATTAAAATTATCCTTATCTTATTTGTGATATATAGGAATCAAATGCATGTCAATATGACGCACGGTGTGAACGGTATGACTCCAAGTGTGTCCTTTTATTTAAAACTGAAACTTTAGTTCAAAACACATGTCCATACTCAAAACTAATAAAATATATTCATATTGTTTTTATACTTTAGTAAAATGATTAATAATCTATTTATGATGTGTAGGAATTAGTCTCACGTCAATCTGATACATGGTGTGCTTGATATGACTCAAAGTGTCTGTTATCAGTTTAAAATTGACATTTTAGTTTCAAAAACATTTCACTCACTAAAATTTGAAAAAGAATGCTTGTATTGTCTTGATAATTTATAATAATGATTCATAAGTCTTTCATGACATGTAGAAATTAGTCTCTTGTCAAACCGACACATGATGTGACCGACATGTCACAAAGTGTGTGTTTTTAGTTTAAATTGACATTTTAGTAAAAAAGACATGTGATATACTCAAAACTGAGAAAAAACATTTGGGTTATTTTGATAATTTTTTAAAATGATACTTATGTCATTTTTGATATGTAGGATTCAATCGCATGTCAATATGATGCACGGTATGTCCAGTATGACTCCAAGTGTTACCTTTTATTTTAAATTGAAATTTTAGTTCAAAACACATGACACATACTCAAAACCATGAAAAAACATTCATATTATTTTTATACTCTAATAAAATTATCCACAAGTCATTTGTGACCTATAAGAATCAACCGCATCTCAATATGATACACGATTTTTCCCGGTATGACTCAAACTGTTCATTAGGAGTTTAAAATTGACAATTTAGTTTAAAACATGTGTCACTCACTGAAAATTGAGAAAATGTGCTCGTATTTTCTTAATACTTCATAAATATTATTCATAAGTCATTTATTACATGAAAGAATCAGTCTCATGTCAAACCGACACACGATGTCAGCGGTATGACTCAAAGTGCATGTTTTCAGTTTAAATTGACATTTTAATAAAAAAAACCATATGACATACTCAAAACTGATAAAAACACATTCATTTTATGTTTATACTTTATTAAAATCATACTTATGTCATTTGTGACCTATAGGAATCAACATCACATCAATCTAACACACAGTGTGACTGGTATGAATCCAAGTGTGTCCTTTTATTTAAAATTGACATTTTAGTTCAAAACAAACATCCCATACACAAAACTAAGAAAACACATTCCTGTTATTTTGATACATTAGGAAAATGATCTATAAGTCATTTTTAATTTTTTGGAACTAGTCAAAAGTCATTCCCCAACTCCCGAGCACCCGGGGTTGGTGCTATACAGAGGATCAAATTCGGTTTGGGCTCTGAGAAACCAACTACTGCTGAAATGTTTCATCTGCTAAAAGCTGATACCTGAAAATTTTTAATTAAAAACATAGGGTGAGCATACAAATTCTTAGTAAGAGGTTTCAAAAAAATAACATACTATATGCAAAAAAACTTTTGAAAACATTCTTTAAAGTTTCCATAAAACATTTTCTTTAAAATGTTGTAACACATTAAACATACCATGAAAATTGTCTAAGGGATATAAGTGCATAATTTAAAACATACTAACATTATTATGATTCAATTATGAGAATGCTAATTTAGAATATAAAGTAAAATACATTTCATGTTAAAATTCAAGTACAAAATTAATAACTAATTTTAATGCATGATCAGAGTTGCGCTTAAAATAATAACATCAATTTCATATTTTTTACTCTTGTGAAATAAACATTGGCCATAAAATCTCTGAATATTGCATAAATAATATGCCATATTATACTCCTTGAATTCTCATAATCATAAGCTCTTTAACCAGGAATATTCTACTCGTTGAATATTCCTCTGGTTAATTAATTTTCGTAGTCGTAATGAGGAAAGTGCATATGCCGGACTGTGTCAAGGCCTCGTGCCAAGACGTATAATGATTAAGGCCTTGACCAAGATCCATAACTCATAAATAGAAAAGGCCTCGGCCAAATCTGGTACTAGCTGTCTCATGAGACCTACCGATGCATCGAGGGCTGTAGCGGACCCCACCCATCACATAATTAGTCCAATGCATTCCTCATACTTCTTAAATCAAAGTGCACATACCACTTTGATTTATTAAATCACTTGTCGTTTCAAATACTCATAATTACATGGTTTCTCATTTTACTTTATTCAAAGTGTCCCATACCACTTTGAATAATAAACTGCTTTTCTCACAATTTATCATGAAAAACGAGTTCTTTGATTTTCACACAAAATAACAACTTTTCAAATCCTCCATAGAAACAAACTTTTAATGCATCATAATACCTGTTCATTATTCATGCTCAATTCATGCACTGAAAAAATGAATTGGAAACAAACTTAACCATAATATGTTAGTTATTATTTAAACGATAATTTTCCCAACAACATGCATAAAATAGTAAACATTCTTTGCGCATGTGATATTAATTTAAAACATGCAACTAATGAATGGATGGGGTGACCACATAAAATGATAGTTCCTTAATTTTCAAAATCCATGATTTATAGAAATGAATATTTATAGTTTAAAATGATCAATTTTAAATTAAGATAGATTTCATTTGTACACATGAATGAATCATTGAGTACTAATATAAATAAAATGGAAAATGAAACCATTTAATCCAAATATACATAATATAACAGATTACATTGAAAATGTAGCCGTTTCATTTTATCGAAGGTATTCATGATTTATTACACATTCTTTTCACATGAGGCAATTACTGAAGTATATCAAATAATGGATAAAAAGGGTTTGACATATAAAATTATAACAAGGCTAATATCATTAAAGGTTCTTTAACTAAAATGAGTTTGACATAGGACATACATATTTAAAAACTAATCTTTTGCTTAATATTATAAATCCACTTGAACCCAAAATTAAATTCACATCCATGAATTTATTTAATAATTGTAAATCATCTTTATTAGAATAAAATAAAACTTTATTTAATTATGTGTACATGTCAAAATATATACTAAGTGTTTATCCATTTTTTTATAATTAACAAATCATACTAAAAACACCCAATTATAATTTTCGACCTTAGAAAATATTTACACATACAAACTTTAACATTTGAAAAATCTGAATTCACTTATAGATGATATATGTAGCTATAAACCATATATATATATATATATAATTATGTATATAAACTTTTCATTTCACAACCAAAATGAGTACCGTTTCGTTGGTTAAACATTAAAAAACACTTTTAGAAAACTAGAATAGGGTTAGGATGGAAAACTATATGCGTACATATATATGTGGGTATGAACATATACATGTTCATATATTCCAAATTTATATATATATGTGTGTGTGTTTGTTTGTTTTCTCACAAGGAGGACCAAGTATAAAAGTATACCCTAACAATTAACGATTACCTTTTTGGCGTTGTTTAATCACCAAGACTAAAAATATGAAATATTATTTCAGATTATTATAAAAAGAAGCCTATAAGAACAACATTAAACATATATATATTTATATATATACTCATACAACTTGAAACCAAAGGCAAGAAAAAGGTAATCTCTTACCTTAACTCGAGGAAGAGGAGGAGGAGGAGCTCGGGAAGGCACTAGAAATCCCAAAGGAAACTTGCTGGGGTATGCTGGAAGCTGAGAGTGAAGAACCGAGTGGTTTTTTGGATGCCCCAGGTATTTTTTATAAACCATACTGAATAATTTAATTCAAGTGTATGGAATTCAAGGCCCAAGTGGCCTTAAAAAAACTAAAATTCAGTCTTTGTGGAAACCGCGTGAAGGAGGGAGACCAGCGGCTAACACGGGAGAAGAAAAACAATGAAATATAGGGTGTAGGGTTACTGGTGCATGGAACTCCATG
Organism: Viscum album; assembly: GCA_963277665.1. Taxonomy (NCBI): domain Eukaryota; kingdom Viridiplantae; phylum Streptophyta; class Magnoliopsida; order Santalales; family Viscaceae; genus Viscum; species Viscum album. The sequence goes on from OY728160.1 coordinate 1,170,457,291, forward strand.
GGAGGAAGAAGACAACACAAAGAGAAGAGGACTCAGAGGAATTTCAATGGCCAAGATCAGACATGTCTTGGATTCAAGGGTTGGGATGCGTCTGTGGATTATAAAAGTAAGGATGGCTCGGATTAAATCCGAGTCTGATCAAACGGCACAAGATCAATGCATATTTTTAAAAAAACTTTGAACGACCACGATTAGATTGTGCCGGATCGAACAGACTACAAAACTCGATGATGCACCATGGTTTCTGGAGGTCAAATGCGTGTTTGGGATCAACGGCCCAGATCGCGCGCTTCGTGATCCAATGATCATGATCATGTTTCGCCCTAAAAAAACACTTCCCACATCAAATAATCAGGCTGTTTTTACCTCCCTTATAAGCCCAATCCTCCCATCGTCTACTCAGAAAACACACAGCACACACAAAGGGGGCCCTATACATGAGCTCCCACTCCGACCCTGTAGGCCTTGGCCTACCCATGCTCACCGCGGCCTTGTGCCCGCACTGCACACTCTCAAGTTCTCCTCCGACACTCCCATGCTCCTTTTCACCCTTCAAGGACCTATGATCGAGCTCGGGCTGGCCCAGGCGTGGGCTGAGGGCTATATGCTCAGCCACCAAGCGTGAGCTACCTCCCTTGGCCCAACCATAAAGGGTTGGCCCTAGCGGGCCCAAATTTTTACAAAACCTTTACCTTAAGAGAATATACATATATGAAATCTTAAGTTAAATAATACTCTATAGAAATTTACTTTTTCAAACATGACTTTTTATTTAATATTGAGGAAGGATTAATGAACACCTAACTATACCTTGTCTAATAATATTTCTAGAGCTATTTATAGCACCAAAGATTTAACATGAATTGAAATTTGGTATAACCATGTAAAATATTTTGTACTAATAGTAGTAAAAACTAATTTAATCAATAATATAGTTTAACTAAAAGAAATTAAAGAAAAAATGGCTCTGCATTCTCCTGGTAGGCCACTCGCAACTAGGGTTTTCAGAGTCTTCTGTCGGTGGTGTGGATCTCCTACCCTCGATCTCGTTGATTGAGGTTTCTCTAATCTCTTCTTTGTAGGGAACTTCCCATCTTCATCCTTTGTTCCCCACCGTTTCCATCCTACTCGAGCTCCATTACCTTTATTTGGTTCATATCTAGGTTGCCTCGGTGTTGAGTTCTTGCGGCAGTGTTCCGGTTTTCATGTGACGATGGGCCGGTGTCTCTCCTGAGTGACAGATCTGATTTTCTTGCGCTCGTGTGGTTCTTTGGATGCATGTATTCGGCGGAGGTTCCAGTTTCTTCTTTTGCGATAGCCGAGTCATCTGAGATGTGATATGGTGGATTTGTTGGTGCCGATGGGAAGTGTGCCAGAATGGTGGGGTGCAGGACAGTGCTCGGTCGGGTCGTTGTTTAGGTTGTGATTTGATTTCTTCTATCGATGCTGAGGTCTTTCCACACCTCGCAATGCTTCCCCCTCTATTTTTGATCTAGTTTTAGATCCTTTCCACCCCAATTTTATCTACTCGTTCTTGCATGTGGAAATCTTGTTGGTTTTCCTCTACCTGGTCTCATACAAATGAAAGTATTCGAGGATCAATAAAGGGATCTGCGCTTGGAGGTGGTCCAGTCTGCATAAAGATCAGTTGCAAATTGATTTTTTGGGATCTTTTCCTCTGGTTTCACTTTTGAAGATCTTTGAATGGTTTAGTTTGGTTCTTGAGGTTCTGGGTGGAGGCCAAGGGATGTGCGTTGTTTGATGCAGTGAGATCTTGACAGTTTTTGTGTTTTCTTCTGATTTCCTATTTTGTTTTTCTCATCCTTGTTCATGAGAAGAAACTTTCCTTGTGGGTTTTGGTTCTCCCTGTTTCATTTGGAACGGCGCACCAAATTGCATGTGTTGTTGGGTGGGAGGCCTTGAAAGATAGAGGGATGTATTGAAATCCTTCATCCAGTCATGAATAATCTCTTTGATGGGCGTATGGGTGCCTTTCCATGTCATCTATTCAGTGATTCTTTAGATTTTTTTTGTGTTGCATCAGGTTGAAATCGCTAAAGTTCTCTTCTTGCTTTGTCGGGTGGGTGGATCGCAAGAGTAAAAGGTGTGATGTCACCTTTCATTCGGCTCTCCTCCACGTCGTTGGTCGGGGAGGTGCTCTGACACGTTGTGCTGCCTGCACAGTGTAACTTCTTGGAAGAGGGGGTGACACAATTTCTTGGTGGGAATCACTTTGCGATGCTTGTCAAGGGGGCAATGAGGTTTTCTGATGGCCACTTGGATGTTTGTTTCTTTTGACTTCGTTTTTGTCATGAACCGTCCTCGGGGCCCATGTCGTGACTACCGTAAGCCCGACTTCCATTGGCCAGGGGTTGGTGACTAGCACCAAGGCGTATATCCCAACAAAAAGGGAAGGCATTGCCTTTAAAAGTAAACAAACACCACAGTGTAAGTCAACAGAAGTAAACACTAAGTAAACTGAGTATAAGTAAGTGCGGAAAGTAAATGGGCCAGAATAAAAACCCAAGATGAAAGTAAAGTACAACTGGAAAGAAAGTACAGCAACCTAAATTAAAGCAGCAACGTCGAGCCGTCCACTGGTACTCCCACCTGAAGGGTGGGTACAGATAGTCACCTCAGCTCCTCGGGTCCATCCATCCACTCCGTGTACGTCCCGCCCAGTGTTACACCTCCAGGTACCGACTGCTCCACTAGACTCTACCATGATCAACGCTGTCCGTCGTCTGTATCCAACACAACGTAGTGCGGGCATAGCCCATGCAGGGGTGAGTATAAGCTACTCAGTAGGGACCCCGAGACCCCCGAAGGTCTCCCAGAATCCACAAAGGGTAATCCACAAAGGAAAGATACAATCATGAAGTAACATCCAACACTACTTAGGTATATACCCATTCATATACCTAAGTCATCAATTCCAGATTGGCTCCAACATCCGATCCCAAGTTCAATCATGTCCACACAGGATAACACAACACAATCCACCTAGGAAAGCAAGTCAATCATATCGAAGATAATGATTGAAAGTCAAGACTCATCTCACACAGGAATACTTCTTCGTAAGATGATAGAGATGATCAGATCTAGCCACTAATTCATCTAAGCCGTCAGACCCACACATGATCGATAGGTACTAACCCCCGCAATGACCCACAAAGGATCGATAGGTACTAACCCCCGCAATGACCCACAAAGGATCGATAGGTACTAACCCCCACAATGACCCACACAGGATCTGACCCACACAGGATCAGTATACACTGGCCCACATAGGACCGCTGAGCGCTGACCCACACAGGATCTGACCCACACAGGATCGGTAGCACTGATCCACACAGGATCGCTGAGTGCTGTAGTCGTCGCCGTCAAATCCACGAAGGATTTCTGTACAGTCGTCATCGTCGTCGCAATCGCAGCCAGCTCTAGGGTTCCCGCACACAGCAAACTCGTTTTGGGAGGGTCCGCTCCACGAGCCGAGGGGTTGATACATCAACTGACACAAAGTCCGGAGATGATGTATCTCAAAGTCCCGTATCATCAACAGGAACTCAACGTGACAAACTGCGCGTCAATCGGACGCCCGGTCTGAGAGTTATTGGCTTTTCCGTCCCAGGGGCCCGGTTGGTTTTTAAGTCAAAACCAACCCAACCATACTCCAACTGCGTCTAAAACTCGAGTGGAGTAAGCCAAATTGTCCGTCTCACTAAGAGGAATCTATCAAAGTCGACGACACGTGGAGCTCAAGTTATAAGCGTTTCCGCTCCGAGGGCCCGGTTGGTTTCGTGTTCAAACCAACCCGTCCATACCCAAAGTTCTCCAAAACATTGAGTGTAATATACCAAAACGACCGTCTTTATCCAAAGATCTCATCGCAACTGACGGTGCACCGTTCGGAGTTCTGTAGCCCAAGTTATGCGCAAAAGACCGAAAGAAGTCCGTGAATAGGGGGTTCAGGCCCGGTCCGACCCGGCCCGATACCCCCTAGGTCAGCCCGAACCGGGTCGACCCACCCCGGGTCCAGGTCCGGCCCATTAGGGTGCGGCCCAACCCAGCCTGGCGGCCCAGTCTGGCTCGCTCAGCCTGGCCAGCGTGGCCAGGCGGCTCGGCCGTAACGGCCGAGCGGAAGGGGGGGTGTGATGCCCCCCTGCTGTGTAATCATGGACCCCATGTGGCGGGCCGCTCCTGTCGGCCAGTCGAGGGTTACGAACCCCAGCCTTCTCGGAAGCCAGCTGGCCCGGTCTGGCCGGCCGGTTACTGCTGCCGCGGGATCGCCTGGGTCCCGCCCTCCTGCTCCGGCACTGGCGGCCAGAAGCCGGCCGCTGCCTTGGTCCGACCGGCGCGGTGTGACGGCTCCGCGCCCCTCCGCCATGGCCCCGCTCCAGCCGTGACCTCTTCGAGGTTCACCGGCATGTCGTGATGACGCCGCGGTTTTGTTCGTCTTCAACGGCGCAGCGCGACGACGCCGCGCTTCTCCACCCATTCTTTATTATTTTCTGCGCGGTGCATCGGCACCGCGCTGCCTTGCTCGTTCCGCAAACAAATCAACAAACAAGGGGGGAGGAGGGTCGGTCGTGTTCGTGCGTTCCGACCTCTTCTCGTTATTGTGATATCAGGTGGCTCAAATAAAGACGATAATAAGTGATGAAAGTAATCATGAACAAAAATAAATAATCCCCTACCTCAAGCGTTGTCGTCGAGCGAGGTTTGTCGTGGAAAGGGACGTCACGGAAGGAGACTCCGTAAGCGTCGCAGAAGGAGGATCATCGGCGTCACATCGTCGATCTCCGAGGATGGCGTCTCTCACCGGCTGTGAGGAGGAAGGAATATGGTACGACGAACTCTCCTTTGTGGTGATGGAGTTCTTCGTCGAAGGCTTGGTGTTCTTTGCGTTCTTCATCGAGGAAGAAGAACTTCAAGACTTAAAGAAAATCCTCTCCCAAAATCTTCTCGCACAACCAAAACAACACTAATAAAATAAGCGTTGCCTTATTTTATTACTCACACCAAACGTTTTGAAATTCAAAATTGAATCCTTCAATTAATTGAATTAATTGAAAAGTTTAAACCACCCAATTAAAGAGGCGTTTAATATTCAGTTAAACGCAAGAGTTGACTTTCATTTAAAGGGGGGTGCGGGTGTGTTACCTAATTAAAGGAGGGGGTTTGAGGAAGTTGAAAAGGTGGGGCTCGTGTGGGTCCCACCCCACAAATATCCTAACAAGTGGAGTAGGATATAGTGGGTGCCACTCCAACCACTTAGCTTAGGTTAAACTACTTTAAATAAAATAAAATTTTTTGCACCATTTTATTTTATTCTTTTACTTAACCCAAAATTTTAATAACCACACCCGAGAAAACGCAACTCCAGAAATGGTGTTCCTAAGAAAATACCGGCTCTACGGTTCCATTGGTGCCCTCAGATTTCGATTCCGAGCAACGTTTTAAAAGTTAGAAAAACCCGCTTGTTCGTTTACTGAACGTACCCGAGCCAAACTTTGGAAAATGATTCCGGGCACATCGGGCCTCGGAATCAAGTGCCGTCAGAAACTGCATTCCGGTAAAATTCCAAAGAAAATTAAGAAAAAAATTTCCTTGAATTTTACAGGTCTTTACATTACTCCCACCTCAGGCCTTTACATCCCCGTAAAGACACATCATAAACTAGGGGAACAAATGTGGGTACTGAGCACACATCTGAGCCTCCCACTCCCAAGTGCTCTCCTAGAGGTTCCCGTACTTCCATCTGAAGCGTACTAGAGGTATCAATCGTCCACGTAGGACCCGCTCCTGTCGATCCTTGATCTCCACCGGTACCTCCACAAAGGTCGGCCCATCATCAAGGTGTATCTCTCCATGGTCGATTATATGCGTTGGGTTATGCACGTATCTCCTCAGCTGAGATACATGGAAGACGTCATGCACCCGGTGCAACTGAGGTGGTAGAGCCAGGTGGTAAGCCACCTCGCCTACCCTGCTGAGGACCAGGAATGGTCCGATGAAGCGTGGAGATAACCTGCCGCCTCATCCAAATCTCCGTAATCCCCATCGAGGTGAGACCCACAAGAAGACGTGGTCTCCATCCTTGAACTCCAGTGGACTTCACCTCCTATCAGCATAAGACTTCTGCCAGCTCTGAGTTGTCTTCATCCACTCCTGGATGACCTGGACCTTCTCCATCGTGGCCTGGACCATCTCCGGTCCCACAAGTGCTGACTTCCCTGGGTCTGTCCAGTATAGGGGTGATATGCAAGGTCGGCCGTACAATGCCTCATATGGTGCCATCTCGATGGTGGAGTGGTACCTGCTGTTGTACGCGAACTCCACCAAGGGCAGGTGTTCCTCCCAACTGCGACCAAGGTCGAGGACACATGCACTGAGCATGTCCTCGAGAGTCTGAATGGTCCTCTCCTTCTGACCATCCGTCTGAGGGTGAAAGGCAGTGCTCAGACGTAGCTGCGTCCCAAATGCCTCCTGTAACCCTTTCCAAAGCCGGGAAGTAAAGCGAGCATCTCGATCAGAGACGATAGATGATGGCACACCATGAAGCCGTAAAATCTCCTGAACGTAGAGACGTCCCAAGCTCTCTACTGATCCCTGCTCTCGGATGGGTAAGAAGTGGGCCGACTTGGTGAGTCGGTCGACAATCACCCAAATGGAGTCATGACCTCTGGATGTATGTGGAAGTCCAGTCACGAAATCCATAGATATCCCATCCCACTTCCACTCCGGGACCTCCAAGGGCTGTACCAAGCCTGCTGTTACCTGGTGCTCTGCCTTCACCTGCTGGAAGCTGAGGCATCGAGAGACGAACTATGCCACAACCTTCTTTATGCCTGACCACTAGTGTTGTCGTATGAGATCCTAGTACATCTTCACCACTCCAGGATGTACCGCTAAAGGGGAAGTGTGAAACTCTCTCATCACCTCCTCCTGCAAAGTAGCTGGTACCATGGTACGTCCCCTAAAAAGGATGACATGTTCTCCTCCTACAGAGAATCCATCAGGTTCTTGTCCTGAGAATATCTGTTTATGCCGCGTCTCACAGTCAGCGTCCCCACGTTGTGCCTCCCTGACCCGCTGCAGTAGTGGAGGAGTGACTGTGAGTGACTGAAGAAAGGTTGCTCCATCTCTATCCACGAAGGATATCTGCAAAGCAGATAGCTGCTCCGTCGCCTCCCCAAGTAGCTGAATGCCCGTCCTCCTGTTGAGAGCAACAGCTAATACGTTACCCTTTCCAAGAGTATAGACTATCTCAAAGTCATAGTCCTGGAGGAACTTGATCCATCGCCACTATCTTAGGTTCAGGTCCTTCTTCAAGAAGATGTACCTGAGACTCTAGTGGTCAGAATAGACTGTAAAGCGCTCGCCCATCAGATAGTGTCGCCACATATTTAGAGCGAAGACCACTGCTGCTAACTCTAGGTCATGGGTAGCATAGTTATTCTCATGCTGCCTCAATTGACGTGATCCATAGGAGATCACGACCCACTCCTGCATCAGGACACATCCAAGTCCGGTCCCTGATGCATCGCAGTAGACTATGTACCCTACTCCCTCCTCCGGTAGCCTCAAGATAGGCGGGTTGGTCAATCTTTGTCTCAACTTTTGGAAGCTCTGCTAACATCTATATGACCACACGAAGGGTTTCCCCTTCTTCGTCAAAGCTGAGAGTGGTGCCGAAACTCTGGAGAAGTCTGATACAAATCTCCAGTAGTACTTAGCTAGACCCAAGAAACTCCGCACCTCTGTCACGTTCCTAGGTGGATCCCAAGCTAGCACTGCCTCGATCTTCGTAGGATCCACCGCAACTCCCGCCTCACAGATGACGTGTCCCAAGAAGTGGACCTCACGTAACCAGAACCGATACTTTGAGAGCTTTACATATAGCTGGTGCTCTCGGAGTGTGTCTAGTACAACCCGCAAGTGGTAGGCGTGCTCCTCCTCAGTGGTCGAGTATATCAAAATTCCATCGATGAAGACCACGACAAACCGATCGAGGTATAGCTAAAAGATCCTGATCATGAGACTCATGAACATAGATGAAGCATTGGTTATGCCGAAAGGAATAACCAATAACTCATAGTGGCCATACCAACATCTGAAGGCCGTCTTCTGCATGTCCTCGTATCGAACTTTGAGCTAATGATAGCATGATCTAAGGTCTATCTTCGATATCAATTTTGCTCCCTTGAGCTGATCGAAGAGGTCGTCAATCCTCGGTAGTGGATACTTGTTCCTCACGGTCACCTGGTTCAGGCGACGATAGTCGACACAAAGTCGCAAGCTCCCATCTGCCTTCTTGGAAAACAATATCAGGGAAGCCCAGGGTGAAACACTGGGTCGGATGAATCCCTTACTCTGCAAGTCCTGCAACTGTACCCGTAGTTCTCGAAGCTCAACAGGGGCCATCCGATATGCTGGAGTGGATATCAGGGTTGTCCCGGGGTACAAGTCAATATAAAAGTCTACCTATCTACGAGGAGGTAGTCCTGGAACGTCATCAGGGAAAACGTCCTCATACTGATCCACCACTGCAGGAAAACCAGGACTCCGCACGTCAACTACTCCTAGGATGAGGCTATCCAACTGATGACTGATGGGTTTTTCTCTCCTCTACGAGAGTCTATCCTGTGCTGCAAAGGCTCCCTTCTCGCCGGTGATGTGAACCTGCTCCCGTCTGTGCGAACACACTGCACCTTGCGCCTAATACAGTCGATCTGAGCATGAACTGTGGATAACCAATCTATGCCCAAGATGACGTCGTAAGGCCTCGACGCCGCTACAAGAAGATCCCAGCTGAAGCTCTCACCTCCTAGAGTAAGCTCACACTTCCAGAACCATGGTGTAATCATCCAGTCTGCTCCTGTAGGAGTCTCTAGCCATAAGGATCGAGCCAACGGCTCCGTTGGAATCTCTGAGCTCCGAACAAGGGCAGCGGCAATAAAGGAATGATTCGCTCTTGTGTCTATAAGAACTGCAGCAACGGTGGAGTAGACACAGATCATACCTCGAACCATCTCTGGCACGCCGTGGTCGTAGGCCTCCGCTGCCTGAAGCTGAGCCTGTCTCTTCCCGCCAGCTCCCTGTGGCCGGGGTGGACCTCCTGGTGGTGGTGGTGGTAAAGCCTCAAAGCGTCGCCCACCACCTGCTACTCGGCCAGCTCCCCTGCCTTGTCCTCCTGATCTCGTCGGACCGCCACGGTCGACCCTCTGCCTCTTCCTGGGTGGCCCCTCAACCCTCTGATGCTCCTCTGCATAGTGGGTCAGGCAGTCACGAGCCATGTGGCCCTACCCGCCGCATGCGTAGCACTGTATGCCTCTCGAAAGACTGGCTCTGCGCTTAGTGCCCCGCACCTCTGAGCCAGTTTCCTGAGGTCATCTGTTTTATGTTCCGGTCCGCCTGGACCCCTGTGACATCCGTCGACTGCCAGCTGCAGACGACTCTACTACATGCCGCCCTACTGTAGGTCTCACTGCTGGCATAGGCTCGACAAGAAAACTCTCTATGTGAAGAGCTCGCTCCAGTACTCCTGCCTATGTCGAAATGATGAGGGAGATCAGCGATGCCCTAATCTCATGCCTCAATCCCTGCTCGAAGGTCCGGGCCCAGAAGAATGGGTCTTGTACCATATCCGTCGAATAGTGGGAGAGATCCGTAAATCTCGCCGAGTATTGGGCGACCGTCATGCTGCCCTGCCGCAGCTGTAGAAGCTCCTGGATGCGTACCGCACAGAGGGTGGCTGGGACGAACTCTGAGCGGAAGAGGAACTCGAAATCCATCCAGAGGAGAGACGCCTCGTCATGCACCTAGAGCATCAGGCTCCACCATCTGCCTGCTGCCGCGTGCATGAGTCTCGCTGTGAGGATCACCATGAGGTCGACTGGTGTCCCCACTAACCTGAAAAATCGTACTACCACCTCCAGCCAATCCTTGGCTACCTGAGGGTCCGTCTCCCCGCAGAACTTTGGCGGTCGCTGATGCTGAAACTCGTGTAGTGCACCAAGGTGACGTTCACTCTCAGCGGCTGGGGCTGGTAGCATCGGTGGATCGATGGGTAGAGGTACCGCCGGTGCCTCTGCTGTCAAAGGGCCGTGCACCGAGGCCTCGTCGCTCGGTGGGCTGTCGTCACGTACAATACTCGGAACCCTAGCTGCCTGCCGTCATGGGGCCATCTTGAAAAGAGACAGGTGCGCCACGGTCAAAACAGTATACCTGGTGAGCTGACACAAAGTAATCACAAAGAAAACATGAAACACACATGCAATCAATGTTTTCGTGCACTAAGTTGGAAATCAGAAGTCAGGGTCCTGGTGTACGGATACGTCGGCCACCGCACCAACACTAGACTCCCTGTACTGATAACCACACTCAATACTCTTAACATTATTACTTCACATAGAAAAAGATCAGAGTCCAGATTTCTGTGGTAGAACCGAACTCCTCTGATACCAATTTGTCACGACCCATCCTCGGGGCCCGTGTCTCGACTACCCCAAGCCCGCCTTCCATAGGCCAGGGGTTGGAGACTAACACCAAGGCGTATATCCCAACAAAAAGGGAAGGAATTTCCTTTAAAAGTAAACAAACACCACAGAGTAAGCCAGCAGAATTAAACACTAAGTAAACTGAGTACAAGTAAGTGTGAAAAGTAAATGGGACAGAATACAAACCCAAGATGAATGTAAAGTACAACTGGAAAGAAATTATAGCAACCGAAAGTAAAGCACTAACGTCGAGTCGTCCACTGGTACTCCCACCTGAAGGGTGGGTACAGATAGTCACCTCAACTCCTCGGGTCCAGCCGTCTGCTCCGTGTACGTCCCGCCTAGTGGTCCACCTCCAGGTACCGACTGCTCCACTAGCCTCTACCACGATCAGTGTTGTCTGTCGTCTGTATCCAACACAACATAGGGGTGAGTATAAGCTACTCAGTAGGGACCCCGAGACCCCCGAAGGTTTCCCAGAATCCACAAAGGGTAATCCACAAAGGAAATATACAATCATGAAGTAACATCCAACACTACTTAGGTATATGCCCATACATATACCTAAGTCATCAATTCCAGATTGGATCCAACATCCGAGCTCAAGTTCGATCACGTCCACACAAGATAACACAACACAATACACATAGGAAATCAGGTCAATCATATCGAAGATAATGATTGAAATTCAAGACTCAGCTCACCCAGGAATACTTCTTCATAAGACAATAGAGATGATCAGATGTAGCCACTGATTCATCTAAGCCGTCGGACCCACACAGGATCGATAGGTACTAACCCCTGCAATGACTGACAAAGGATCGATAGGTACTAATCCCCGCAATGACCGAAAAATGATTGATAGGTACTAACCCCCGCAATGACCCACAAAGGATCGATAGGTACTAACCCCCGCAATGACCCACAGAGGATCTGACCCACACAGGATCGATATACGTTGGCCCACATGGGACCGCTGAGCATTGACCCACATAAGATCTGACCAACACAGGATCGGTAGCACTGATCCAAACAGGATCGCTGAGTGCTGTAGTCGTCGCCGTCGAATCCATGGAGGATTTCTGTAGAGACGTCATCGTCGTCGCAGTCGCAGCTATCTTTAGGGTTCCCGCACACAGCAAGCTCGTTTTGAGAGGGTCCGTTCCACGAGCCGAGGGGCTGATACATCAACTGACACAAAGTCTAGATTTGATGTATCTCAAAGTTCCGTATCGTCAATAGAAACTCAACGTGACAAACGACGCGTCAATCAGACGCCCGGTCTGAGAGTTATTGACTTTTTCGTCCGAGGGGCCCGGTTGGTTTTTAAGTCAAAACCAACCTGACCGTACTCCAACTGCATCCAAACCTTGAGCGAAGTAAGCCAAAAGGTCCGTCTCATTAAGATGAATCCATAAAATTCGACGGCACGTCAATTGGACGTCCGGAGCTCAAGTTATAAGCGTTTCCGCTCCGAGGGCCCGGTTGGTTTCGTGTTCGAACCAACCCGGTCATACCCAAAGTTCTACAAAACCTTGAGTGTAATATACCGAAACGACTTTCTTGATCTAAGTATCGCATCTCAACTGACGGTGCATCGTTCGGAGGTCTGTAGACCAAGTTATGAGAAAAAGACCGAAAGAAGTCCGTGAATAGGGGGTTCGGGCCCTGTCCGACCCGGCCCGATACCCCCTAGGTTGGCCCGAAACGGGTCGGTCTGATCCGGGTCCGGGTCTGGGTCCGACACATTAGGGAGCGGCGCGGCCCGGTGGGTGTGGCCCGGCCCACCCTGGGCGCGGCCCGACCTGGCTCGCTCGGCCTGGCCAGCGTGGCCAGGCGGCTCGGCTATAACGACCAAACGGAAGGGGGGGCGCGCTGCCCCCCTGATGTGTAACTGCGACCCCCATGTGGGGGGCCGCTTCTATCGGCCAGCCGGGGGTTACGACCCCTGACCTTCTCGGAAGCCGGCCGGCCCGGTCCGGCCGGCCGGTTGCTGCTGCCGCGGGACCGCCGGGGTCCCACCCTCCTGCTCCAGCGCCGGCGGCCGGAAGCCAGCCGCCGCTTCCTGCTCTGCCGCGGCCAAAGTCCGCGGCCTTGGTCCGACCGGCGCGGCGCGACGGCGCCGCGCCCCTCCGCCGCGGCCCCGCTCCACCCCCGCTCCGACCGTGCCCTCTTCGAGGTTCTCCGGCGGGGCACGATAGTGTCACGGTTTTGTTCGTCTTCAACGGCACGGCGCGAAGGCGCCACTCTTCTCCGCCCATTCATTATTATTTTCTACACGGTGCATCGGCACCGCGCTGCCTTGCTCGTGCTGCAAACAAATCAACAAACAAGGGGGGAGGAGGGTCGGCCGTGTTCATGCGGTCCGACCTCCTCTCGTTATTGCGATATCAGGCGGCTCAAATAAAGACGATAATCAGCGATGAAAGTAATAACAAAAAAAAGAAATAATCCCCTACCTCAAGCGTTGTCGTCGAGCGAGGTTTGTCGCGGAAAAGGACATCGCGGAAGGAGACTCCATAAGAGTCGCAGAAGGAGGATCGTCGGCGTCGCATCTTCGATCTCCAAGGATGGCATCTCGCACCGGTTGTGAGGAGGAAGGAAGACAGTATAAAGAACTCCCCTTTGCAGTGACAGAGTTCTTCGTCGAAGGCCCGGTGTTCTTCACGTTCTTCGTCGAGGAAGAAGAACTTCAAGACTTGGAGCAAATCCTCTCCCAAAATCCTCTCACACAACCAAAACAAAACTAATAAAATAAGAGTTTCCTTATTTTATTACTCACGCCAAACATTTTGAAATTCAAAACTGAATCCTTCAATTAATTGAATTAATTGAGAAGTTTAAACCGCCCAATTAAAGAGGCGTTTAATATTTAGTTAAACGCAAGAGTTGACTTTCATTTAAGGGGGGGTGTGGGTGAGTTACCTAATTAAAGGAGGGGGTTTGAGGAATTTGAAAAGGTGGGGCTCGTGTGGGCCCCACCCCACAAATATTCTACCTAGGGGAGTAGGATATAGTGGGTCCTACTCCAACCACTTAGCTTAGGTTAAACTACTTTAAATAAAATAAAATTTGTTGCACCATTTTATTTTATTCTTTTACTTAACCCAAAATTTTAATAACCCCACCCTAGAAAACGAAACTCCAGAAAAGGTGTTCCTAAGAAAATACCGGCATTGCGGTTCCATCGGTGCCCTCAGATTTCGATTCTGAGCACCATTTTAAAAGTTAGGAAAACCCGCATGTTCGTTTACTGAACGTACCCGAGCCAAATTTCGGAAAATGATTCCGGGCACACCGGGCCTCAGAATCAGGTGCCGTCAGAATCTATGTTCTTGTAAAATTCCAAAGAAAATTAAGAAAAAAATTTCCTTGATTTTTACGGTTCATTACAGTTTTTTGTTTTTAAGGCTTGTTCTCTACTTGTAATGGTTTTCCTCTTTCCCATTCTAAAATAGGTTTTCCTTCTTTCTTAATCAAAGGGGGATTTCCCCTCACCCTTCATAAAAAAAAAGAAATTAAAAATAACTTAATAACACTGAATAAAAATCCTTACAATATATTTTCATTAATTACAACATGTTTTGAATTCCTTATTACATTTAAGAAACACTAACGTATAATTCAAAACATTCCTCTATGACCTTTTAAAGTTCATGGTTAGGAGTAGTTTTATAATTTTTTCCAATTTATAACCTAATTACATGGTGGAATAGGATATTCTTATAAGTTTTCAATTAATTATCCAATGGGGACAACGACTATATTTATAGCCGTTAGAGTTCCATGGTTTCCCAAGGCAACAGTCACATTAGTGTATTCTAAATCCAAGACTTAGGGTGTCCTAACACTCAAGTTGATTGAAGAAGATGGTTCATGTCATACCTTTGGTGCTTAGTGTGGCCACGAGGGCTTCATCCATTCTTATGTTCATTATGAAAAATTATAAGGACCCATATTATTTCCTTGGGGTTCTCATTGTTTTAGGTTGTCTACCTATAATTCTGATAGGGTTCTTAATAGGTATTTTTGGTTAGCATGATTACTCTTTTGATCTCAGTGTATTGTAAAGGCTACAGTGTTTTTATTTAAATGAAAAGTCTGATATCCACTTGTGTGTTTACTCAGTTGCATTCTAATATAAATTAAAACCATATTTTTACCTTCTCATGAGAAAAAAGTTTTGTTCAGTTATTCAAACAAAATTAACCATAACTTATCAATACATAAATTTCGGGTTTTGGGGTGTTACATAATCCCCCCTATGAGGAATTGCGTCCTCTCAATTCATTAGATAACCATAAAAGAAATACCTCTGATGTGTTTACCACATCCCCCATTATAGAGGATCCTCAGGTGCGTTCAGTGAAAAACCCAAATTGATGCTCAACTCCTCTAGTTCTCTGATTCAGAAACCCCTCAGATAGACGGGGTAGAACTCTTGCATCAAACACTCAGGTTTCTAGAGGGAGGCTCAAATGGTATAATGTTTGGAAATATCTGAATGGACCATCACACGAAGAACTCTCTGTAATATGTCTCAACTAAGAACATCCAAGTCATAGATGTTGTTGTATAGGCTAAAACTGAGGAGTTGGTACATGTAGGCCGCCCAAAGGATTCTCTCCAAAGCAGCCTCTTGGAAACATAACTTGTCCATGTAGTTCCGGCCTAGGGTGAAACATAGGAAAATACCTTCGTGGTATTTTCCTCTTCACCTATACTCGGCCAGTTGTTCCGTGGCTATGTGATAGTAAATGGAAGCATTCCCTTGACAGGTGTGGGGAGTGTCCATACTATTTTTCACTTCATATAATTTCTTGAAAATTTTTCACAAGTTTGTGAGATATAGGTACTCCTCTTCACAGGTTTTGATCTTAATAATCTCCAATAACTCAACAGTAAGAGATAATATATGGGTTTCTCATTCCATCTGAAAATTTATTATCAATGTTCACTTAGTGATACTTATTCAAAAGTATAAATGATGAAAGGATAAAAAAAAAGAGACAACAATTTATGTTCTTATATAACTACTGGTACATAAAATAAAACAGGGCTAATGGTTTCCCCAATTTCCTAATACACAAATCCCCAAAACTAATTTTAAACTTTCAATTTCCCTGAACCATATGAAACCTGAGCATTCTGGTTCGATATCGTGGGGGAAATTGTGTTGTCTCTAGAGTCTGTCATGTGGGGTGTACAACTGAGAGACGTCTATATGTACTTGTTGTCTGTACACAGAACGAGAGGCTTCGTATTCAAGGATGTAAAAGTCCATTACCTGACCAAGATGGCCATAAGAAAGGACTTAACACATATATAATGCATGAAGGTCTCCTTCTGCTGTAGATTCTTGGAAGGTCGTGAGGGACGAGAAGCCTTCCACTGTCGTGAAGCATCTAAAAAGTCCATTGTAGTATTTTCCTCGTTGTGCGTAGGATGGAAACTTTGCTTGCATCATAATGATGTAATCCAGACCCTCTCTTCGGTGGAGTTGAAGTACTCGGGGAGAATTGGATATTTCATAGAGTTGTTTTCATGACATATGAATATGGGCATAGTTTATAAAATTTTCATGGCTAGCTATGGAAATTATGGTTTCCAAGGCCTCTTTGGGAAGAGACATAAGGTTAGTACCCTCATTTTCCATCTGAAATTAAGAAAACATCATTCTTAGTATTTCTTAAGTAAATTTTCATTGTTCAGTTCTAGTTTTCCAGAGTTATCCAAACTGAATCCTCTAATACCAACTGTCACGCCTCAGCTCCTGAGCACCCGGGGCTGGTTCCATACAGAGGATCGAATTCGGTTCGGGCTCTGAGAAACCAGCTACTGCTGAAATGTTTTATATGTTAAAAGCTGATACTAGAAATATTTTAATTAAAAAAGTAGGGTGAGCATGCGAATTTCTAGTAAGGGGTTAAAAACATAATATACCCAAAATAACTTTTGAAAACATTATTTAAAATTTCCATAAAACATTTTCTTTAAAATGCTGTAACACATTAAAAAAACCATGACAATTTTCTAAGGGATATAAGTGCATAATTTAAAACATACTAACATTATTAGGATTCAATTATGAGAATGATCATCTAGAATAGAAAGTAAAAGACATTTCATGTTAAAATTCAAGTAAAAAATTAATAACTAAGTGTAATGCATGATCAGAGTTGCGTTTAAAATAATAACATCAATTTCTTATTTTTTTACTCTTTTGAAACATACACTGGCCATAAAATCTATGAATATTGCATAAATAATATGCCATACTTATACTCCTTTAATTCTCATAATCATAAGATCTTTAACCAGGAATATTCTACTAGTTGAATATTCCTATGGTTAATTAATTTTCATAGTCATAATGAGGAAAGTGCATATGTCAGACTGTGTCAAGGGCTCATGCCAAGATGTCTAATGATTAAGGCCTCGACCAAAATCCATAACTCATAAAGAGGAAAGGCCTCAGAAAAATCTGCTACTAGCTGTCTCATGAGACCTACCAATGAATCGAGGGGCTATAGTAGGCCCCACCCGTCACATAATATGTCCAATGCATTCCTCATACTTCTTAAATCAAATTGCACATACCAATTTGATTTATTAAATCACTTATCATTTAAAATATTCATAATTACTTGGTTTCTCATTTTACTTTATTCAAAGTGTCCCATACCACTTTGAATAATAAAATGGCTATCTCACATATTATCATGAAAAATGAGTGGTTTGATTATCGCAAAAAATAACAACTTTACAACTCCTCCATAGTAACAAAATTTTAATGCATCACAATACATGTTCATTATTCATGCTCAATTCATGCACTGATAAAAGGAATTGGAAACAGACTTAACCATAATATGTCAGTTATTATTTAAACAATAATTTTCCCAATGAAATGCATAAAATAGTAAACATTCTTTGTGCATGTGATATTAATTTAAAACATGTAAGTAATGAATGGATGGGTTTACCACATAAAATGACAGTTCCTTAATTTTCAAAATCCATGATTTATAGAAATGAATATTTATAGTTTAAAATGACCAATATTAAATTAATATAGATTTCATTTGTACACATGAATGAATCATTGAGTAATACTATAAATAAAATAGAAAATGAAATGATTTAATCCAAATATACATAATATAATAGATTAGATTGAAAATGTAGTTGTTTCAGTTTATCGAAGGTATTCATGGTTTATCACGCATTCTATTCACATGAGGAAATTACTGATGCATATAAAATAATGGATAAAAATGGTTTGACATATAAAATTATAACAAGGCTAATATCATTAAAGGTTATTTAACTAAAATGAGTTTTACATAGGACATACATATTTAAAAACTAATTTTTTGGTTAATATTATAAATCCACTTGAACCCAAAACTATATTGGCATCCATGAATTTATGTAATAGTTTTAAATCATCTTTATTAGAATAAAATAAAACTATATTGAATTATTTATACATGTCCAAATATATAATTAGTGTTTATCCATTTTTTTATAATTAACAAATCATACTAAACACACCCAAGTATAATTTTCAACCTTAAAAAATATTTACACATACAACCTTTAACCTTTGAAAACCCTGAATTCACTTATAGATGATATATGTAGCTATAAAACATATGTATATATATATAGAATTATGTATATGAACTTTTCATTTCACAACCCAAACGAGTACCACTTCGTTGGTTAAACAATGAAAAACACTTTTAGAAAACCAGAATCGGGTTAGGATGTAAAACTATATGCATACATATATATGTGGGTATGAACATATACATGTTCATATATTCCAAACATATATATATATATGTGTGTGTATGTGTGTGTGTGTGTGTTTTCTCACAAGGAGGACCAAGTATAAAAGTATACCTTAACAATTAATGATTACCTTTTTAGCATTGTTTAATCACCAAGACTCAGAAATATGAAATCTTGTTTCGGATTAATATAAAAATAAATCTATATGCACAAACTTAAACATATATATACTTATATATACACTCATAGAACTTGAAACCAAAGGCAAGAACAAGGTAATCCCTTACCTTAACTCGAGGAAGAGGAGAAGGAGGAGCTCGGGAAGGCACTAGAAATCCCGGAGGAAACTTGCTGGGGTATGCTAGAAGCTGAGAGTGAAGGAACGATAGGTTTTTTGGATTCCCCAGGTATTTTTTATAAACCATACATAATAATTTAATGCATGTGTATGGAATACGAGGCCCAAGTGGCCTTAAATAAACTAAAAGTCTGTCCTTGTGGAAACCGCATGAAGGAGGGAGACCCGTGACTAACATGGGAGAATAAAAACGATTAAATATATGGTGTAGGTTTACTGGTGAGTGGCACTTCATGGGAGGAAGAAGACAACACCAATAGAAGAGAACTGGGAGGAATTTCGACAGCCAAGATCAGATCTGGCTTGGATTCAAGGGCTGGGATGCGTCCGTGGTTTATAAAAGTAAGCACGGCTTGGATTAAATCCGAGTCTAATCAGATGGCACGAGATCAATGCAGAGTTTTAAAAAAACTTTGAACAGCCATAATTAGATTGTTTCAGATTGAACAGACCATAAAAACCCAGTGACGCACCGTGGTTGCTGGAGGTTGAATGCGGTATCAGGATCAATGGCCCAGATCGCGTGCTTCGTGATCTAACGGCCATGATCACGTTTCGCCTGTAAAAATGCTTCCCACATCGAATCAACAGGCTGTTTCTGCCTCCCTATAAGCCCGAGCCTCCCATCATCTACTCAAAAAAAACTCAACACACAAGAAGGGGGACCTATACATGGGCTCCCACCCTGCCCCTATAGGCCTCAGCCTACCAATGTTCACTGCGGTCTTGCATCCGCACTGCACACTCTCAAGCACTTGCACCCCTTGGGTACCTATGCCCGAGCTCGGGCTGGCCCAGGCTTGGGATGAGGGCGAGGCTCATCCACCAAGCGTGAGCTGCCTCCCTTGGAATAGCCCTAAAGGGCTGGCCCTAGTGGACCCAAATTTTTACAAAAAATTAACATTAAAAGAATATATACATATATATATGAAGTCTTAAGGTAAATAATACTGTATAGAAATTTTTGTTTTCAAACATGACTTTTTATTTAAGCTTGAGGAAGGATTAATGAACACCTAACTTTACCTTGTTTCATAATATTTCTATAGCTATTTGTAGCACCAAATATTTAACATGAATTGAAATTTAGTATAACCACTTAAAATATTTTGTACTAATAGTAGTAAAAACTAAGTTAATCAAGAATATAGTTTAATTAAAAGAAATTAAACATAACTTAGGAACACTGAATGAAAATCCTTACAATATATTTTCATTAATTGAAACATGTTTTTAATTCCTTATTACATTTCAAAAACACCAATGTATAATTAAAAAACATTCCTCTATAAACTTTTAAAGTCCATGGTTAGGAGTAGTTTTATTTTTTTTCCAATTTATAACCTAATTATATGGTGGACTAGGATATTCTTATAAGTTTTCAATTAATTGTCCAACGAGGCCAATGACTATATTTATAGCTATTAGAGTTCCATGGTTTCCCAAGGCAACAGTCACATTAGTGTCTTATAAATCCAAGACTTAGGGTGTCCTAACACTCAAGTTGATTGAAGAAAATGGTCCACGTAATACCTTTGGTGCTTAGTGTGGACGTGGTGGATTCAGCCATTCTTATGTTCATTATGACAAATTATAAGGACCCATATAATTTCCTTGGGGTTATCATTGTTTTATGTTGTCTACCTGTAATTCTAATAGGGTTCTTAATAGGTATTTTTGGTTAGCATGATTACTCTTTTGATCTCAGTGTTTTGTAAATGCTAATTTGTTTTTATTTAAATGAAAATTATTGTAACCACTTGTGTTTTTTACTCCATTTCATTCTAATATAAATTAATACCATATTGTTACCTTCTCATGAGAAACAAGTTTTGTTCAGTTATTCAAACAAAAGTAACCATATCTTATCAATACATAAGGTTCGGGTTTTGGGGTGTTTCATCAAACCTCAATCTGATACACTATGTTCCTGGTATGGCTCAAGTGTCCATTATGAGTTTAAAATAGAAAATTTTATTTAAAAAAAATATCACTAACTGTAAACCCAAAAGACGTGCCTAGATTGTATTGATAATTTAGGACAAAAATTCAGAAGTCGTTTATGTTGTGTATGAATTAGTCTCACATCAAATCGACACACGACGTGATCGGTATGACTCATGGAGTGAGTTTTGAGTTTAAATTGTTATTTTAGTAAAAAGACACATGGAATACTCAAAACTAAGCATACACATTCAGATTGTTTTGATAATTTAGGAAAATGATCCTTAAGTCATTTGTGACATGTAATAATAAACTGAATGTCAATCTGATGCATGGTGTGATTAGTATGACTCCAAATGTGTCCTTTTATTTAAAATTTATATTTTATTAATTTATTATTTCATATTTATGTTTAATTTATTTCTTTATAGTATTATTAACATAATAATTTTTTTACATGCAGATTATTTTGGTCGAGTTTGGTGGGTTTTTCATCAACTGATACCATGATCAGGCTTTTTTGAGAGGGGATTAGGTGACAAAGACAATAAAACCATTGTTTTTTTTGAATTTTGTGATAGTGCTTGCTAATATAATTGCACAAAACAATGTTTTACATGTCTATAATATAGTGTTATTTTGTCTTGATTTTTGAAATAATTTTTATTTCAATTAAATAATGAATTTGTACAAAATAGTGTTTGACATGAGTACAATGTTTGACCTACTGCAGAGTGTCGTAATTTTAATGGAACACCATATTAAGTTGGCCATTATTAGTGATATTTTTAGTGATTTTAAAAGGAACTTTTATAACTGCTAAAATAGTGCAGATAACTGATCACTTTTATCAGTGATTTTCTAGTCCTGATAAAGGACCCTATTTATTAGTTCTTTTCTAATGGTGATAAAAGCAGTCTACATTTAACGATGCTTAGATCAATAATGTTTTTTAGCTCTGATAAAGGTTTTATCTAGAAATTTTGAAACTCATTTATGTAAGAGTGTTTTAATCTCTTTTTAGCACCAACAATGGCCATTTTTAGTGTTAAATATAGTCAAATTATATATGTTTTATATAAATCAACTTTTTTAATTAATAAAAAGGTATATTCTTCATTTTTTTAGTTGAAAAACTTGGTTTAAATATTTTTTATGATTATCGATTAGCATTTCACTCAATGACCACAGAAAACAAAACCCACTCAATATAGTGTTGGTGTACTTCTCTCACTATCGCTACCACTAAATATTCTCGCTTAGTATTTCTCATCTCATTATTACTCTATGAATTTTGTTATAATTTGTGTCATTATTGGCATTATTTTCATGTTACTCTTATAGTGCATTTGGATAGTATCTAGGAGAAGGTTTCCCAATTTTTCCTTATTGAGGTAATATGATATTTTATTTCCTTTTTTTCAATTGAGGTAATAATAATAATATATACTATTTATGTTGAGAAACACATGGTTGAAGAGAGAATATTCCCAAAAGCACTAAAATAGTGTAATTGGTGAAAGCTTCCCAGACACCTCTAGGTGAAAAATCGGGAAACTACGATGACGATTGATCCAATTACGTATGTAATAGGCATGGAAGGTGTGAGAACAGGGAAAGACAAGACCCATAGAATCTTGTTCCATCTTCTCCAGAAAAATTCTTCACAAATCTGCTTCTCCATCCACCTCCTTCTCCTCCACCACTGCCCTTCCAATAGTGTGAAATGGGTGAAAATTTTCATTCTGCTCCATGGGAATATTAAGTTTGACGAATAGAAACTCCCCATCATGGTGTGTGGACAGATCATGTCCTATGGGGACCTACATATGGGCAGGTGAAAGATGGTTAAGAAGATAGGATGATGATGATGATCGTCACTAGGAGGCTGGTGCAAGCTAGGAGAATAAGGAAACAGTCGTGTGATTCTTTATAGGAAATACTTGGGTTTCCAGGTTTGAGTGGTGTGTTTTTTTATTTCTTCATAGAACAAATTTAGATATCTTAATTTCATTTAATGATTCAAAATCCTACTATGTTGGAAACTATTGTGGGGTTATTTATTGGAGGACTATGAAGCGATTTTAGAAAAATTTGGAATATTTTGTGGTTTGACTGGATTGAATTTCATTATCAAAAAGAAATTTAGATATATTATCTTTAATTTAATTATTCAAGATCCTTGATCCAGGATGCACACATGCTAAAATAATAACAATAATACATGTTGAAATAAATTTTAAATTACATCAAAATTTAAACTAATTGATAACCACATATTTTTATAAAAAAAATAAATCAATGATAAAAACAATATTTTTTCAACTTGAAATAAAAAAACAAATATTATGAAATGTTTTAAATGATGTCACATTTTTTTAAATATGTTTTATCAAACATGTTGAATAAATTTATCAATGTTTTGTTTTATTAAATCCATTACTATAACATATTCTAGGATTTCAATGCTATAAAATATATTTTTTCTCAATTCTAAAATAAAGGACTGATGTGTTTTTTATCTGTGGCTATTTTAACAATAATAACAGATATAAAATTATTAACATTTTTATTAATAATGAAACTTTTATTATCACCAATAAAATATTTATCTAATTAGTTGAGTAAAAATATTTATATATTCTCATTACAGTGGAAAATTTGTAATATGAACTTCTATTCATAATTTTACTAATTTATTTACCAACAAATTTATCATATTTTTATAATGGTAATATTATTAATTAATATTTATTTTTAAGTAATTAGAAATTTATATTTATTTTATATCTTTTTTTATGTATACATAAAAGTATATATGAGTATAACAATACATTTATGTATTTAACAATATATTTTAAAATAATTATTTATTTATATAAATAATAATAATGCAATCGGTGAAAAATATGATGAATATCAACTAGAAATATATTTTATCAAATACAAAAATGTATATATAATGAAAATTACCTTTTATGAGCACTAATAAAATTTACGATAATGTTTGAAATCTCATGATTAAGAAATAAAACTCTCAATGCACTAAAACGACTGGTTAAGAAACTCTTGAATACTGTGTGGATACCACCAGGCGATAGACCTCTACCTCCGATGCTAACTTTATCCTAGTAATAAACATTAATGATGACTCCTCCTCCATATAAAGAAGCATTCTCCACTCATGGTGCTCATACTCACTGGATAGCGTGATCTCCACGATAAGCCCAACGCCGTAGATGTGGACCCCTAGAAAATTCTCGTTCATGGTTCATGGATAGATCAAAGCCTCCATAGTATAAATGGTTTTGGACATCCATATGAATGGATGAGAATTTAGGGCTTGAAGAAACATTGAGGTTTTTATAGGAATCTGGAACAATTTAGTAAATATTTGGGTTTCCTAGTTTGAGTGGGATGTTTTTGTACTTATTTCATTGTCAAAAGCAAATTTAGATATGTTACTTTCATTTAATGATTCAAGATAATCATTCCATTATGAATACATGAAATTATTATTATTATAATTTTATTGGAATAAATTTTATAGTATATTAAAATTTAAAATAATTAATCTCTCTCTATGTTGGTTTTTTTTCCAACCTCACATTTTGGTAGAAAAAAAGATACCAAAAAATGATATTTTTTTGAAACTTTTAAATATAATGAAAAGGGTTTGATGATGTCATGTTTTTTTAAAAACATTTCTATTTTTTCAACCATGTTTAATACATTAAATCACATAATACACATCATAAATATATGCATGTCTTATTTTATTCGATCATAGAATTTTGGGCATGATGGGATCAAGAGGGTGTAATCTGCATATATATGATTACTTAGACATCAATGTATTAGAAAAAATAACAAAAATAAAACTATTAATTATTAATTTAAATTATCCAATATTTTTCCTACCTTAATAAACCTTCAAAATATGTTTTTTAAAAAATAAAAAATGTTCACATTAAACACACAAAAACTTATCCCCCCACCATTAAATTATGTGTGATGCTATCTATAAAATCAAATGTACATATATATGTGTAGGGTGAGAATTTAAAACCTTACCTTTGGATTATTATATAATTTTTTTACCACTTCACTAATCCCTTCATGTACGTAATGACTAGATAGACTAATTATATATATAAACACCGAGACACATGTAAATACACATATTTCAATATTATAGATATGTCTATATTCAGAGTTATCCATTATCATTACTAAAAAAACACTGATATATATCACCTTTATCAGTGCTAAAAAAGCAATGATAAAATTGATGATTTCTTCATCGTTTTTTTAGCATAGATAAAAGTTGTCTTTATCAAAACTTTTTTTTTGAACTGATAAAGATTACCTTTGTCAGTTCTTTTTTTAGCACCGATAAAAGGTATATTTCATAAAAATAATAATATATATCATTAAAAATCATATAAGAATATATAAATATATTAATATTGATATAAATATAAGATATTCATTAAATACGGTTTATATAAGACTAAATATATATTTACACTTAATATATAAGATATTTCATGAAAGTGGAATGTAAAATAATTAAAAAATAATATTAATTAACAATTAGCTAATTATTATAAATTAATAGTCATTTAATAACAACTAGATAAAATAAAAATTCAATAAATTAATGAACGATCTAAAATAAGTTAAAAACTATACCAGAACTTCAAACAGCCATAGCTTCTGATCAGAGTGTCCATTTGAGGTCTTCCACATATCAAAGTAAAAATTATAAAAAAACTAAAAATATTGATTTTATAGAACCTCAATAAATGTTTTTTGCGGTAAAAAAAGGTCCATAAGTCCTCCAAAAGTGAGTTTTTTATCAGGTTACCTTCATTTTTGAACATTTGATGTCATTTCATCTTCTTTTAAGAGGGTGTTATTATCTTTTTTCAGTAGAGAATAAATTTATTCTTAGGAATTGAACTAATATGAATATTATAATGTTTAAATTTTACCATTTTTCAGATTATAATGTTATTTGTAATTAAATATATACATATTTTCATATATTTACATATAATAAATCAATTGTGCAAATAAATATTTAACCATATTTACATAAAATTTATTTTAAAAGTATAAACCATATAAAAATAGGGGCTTTCCTTTCTTCTCTTATTCTTTCAAATACTTTTTATTTTTCTTTCTTTTTATAATAAGGGTCTTGACCCTGATCCATCTTAGTATAAACCATATAGAAATAAATATATATTTTTTCAATTTATTTAAAATAGAAAATATCTATTTTATATATCTTATTAAATGCATTAATATATATAAATACACATTCCTACACAAGTAATGTTTATATATAAATATTTGTGTGTTAATAAATAAAAAAATATTTATGTATATATTCTAATATATGTAAATAAATATATATATGAAGATATTTGTGAATGTATGTGTGTACATGTGTGTGTGTGAATATGTGTGTCAAAATTGTGTAAATACATCATATATTAAAGTATTTTTATAAATATATACTTATCATTAAATATAGAATATAAATGTATTTAAAATAAATATTTATAAATACATTACAAAAAATATATATCTAAATATAAAATTATATGTAAATATGTATGAATATATATATGTAAATATATCAAAATATAAATATATATGCAAATATGTATAAAATTTATATCTAAATAAACACTATATAGACATATTTTAAAAACATATTTAAAAATAATTATATAAATGTATATAATTATATGAATAAATATATAAATAAAAATAAATTATGTATATATATAAATAAATAGATAGATATATCATAAAATATTAAACAAATCTTAGTAGTACAGTGGTAAATGCGTTATACTTGAAGGCATAAGTCAAGGGTTTGAATCAAGGAATGAGAAAGGGTGAATAGAGTGTAAAAAGTGTTGATAATGGGGGTGGAAAGTGTAGATAAAAGGGTGAACTATTCATAAGAAGTTGACACCTTACATTCAATGATAAATCACTTTCCATGAAAGTATCCATGCCAAACCGATTCACCATGATCGTTATTTTTAGTCAATCCAATTAACTAATAACTAGGAAGGGTGTATGACAAAACATGCCCTACTACACATTATTTCAATAAACACAAGCTGGTCATGTCCATAATCATGCCATAACTAAATTCAATCATATCGTTCAGGGTGCTTCATTTATAAGAAAAACAAGAAGGCCCTGGAAAGGTCCATTCCATTATTCATTCAAATATTCCCATTTAGAATCCCCTTTCATCTAAGAAGACACCACAACTCATAAAAGGTTTTATTAAAAATGGTCTACGTTGGATATCATGTCTAAATCACTTAATTTAATTAAATCATCTATTACTTGAGGAATCAATCATCACACCTCAAATGGTGATTGAAAGTGCAAGGCATTATATTGATACACATTTAAAAGCATCACCCAAAAAGGGTGTTTTAATCTGTTAGACGAAGCATAAGGCACGATCATAAAAGTAACACACCCAAGGGGGTGGTTCAGGTTGGGGTGAACCACCTCTAATGGTTCTATTAAAAGCATAATGGTTATTTAATCCAAGGCATTAACTTATACATTATTAATTCGACCTTTTAAGGGGGACACATTGAAATTTCCAGTGTGTTGAACAATGACATAGTTTATAAAAACGCATGGAATTAAGGGAAAAGACATATAACACCTATAATACTACAAAATAGGCCTTTAACAGTGTTTAAATTTATCAGTGATAGAAAAAAAGTGTTGATAAAGGCCACCTTTATCTGTACTGATAAAGTGAACCTTTTATGAGGGCTAAAAAAATCACTCATAAAAGGTAGCCTTTATGAGCACTTTTTTTAGCACTGATAATGGTTAGCATTTATCAGTGATTTCTTTTAGTGATGATAAAATATACCTTTTATCAATGATTTATTTTTAGCATTGATAAACAGTACATTTTATCATCACTTTATTTTTAGTGCAGATAAATGGTACTCTTTATCAGTACTTTACTTTTAGTGCTAATAGAGGGTATTATTTATCAGCACTCTTTTTGCATTGGAAAGGGTCCAAAATAAAATGAAATAATTAAACAAATAAAAAAATATTAACAATTTTATTAATTAAATAATTATTATTAAAATTGAATAAAATGAATAAATATATATATATTAAAAAATTAATAAATATTATATATTAAAAATATTGTCACGTAAAATGAATAAAATGAAATAATTAAACTAATTATAACTACAAATGAGTAAATTAAGAAAAATATTAAGCATTTTATTAATTAAAAAATTATTGAAAAAATCTAATAAATTTAATATACATATATATAGATAATAAAAAATAATAAATAGTATATATTAAATATAGATAAATAAAATGAATAAATTTTAATAATTAAAAAAAAAATTAAAAATGAATAAGTATAATATATATATATATATATGTTAATTATAAATAGTAAAAAATAACATATATTAAATATAAATATATAGAAAATGAATAAAATGTAATAATTAAAAACATATTAATGTCTTATTCATTCTTAATGTTGTTTGATTTTTCAATTTAACATATATCAAACGACGTGTGTTACTTTGATTTCACATAAATATATGTAATTAATGAATTTTTATATACAACACACACACACAAATATTTACGTAGTTAATGAAATATTATATAGAAACACATACACCTAATATTTATGTAATTTATTCAATTTTTAGTATATTTTAGAATTATTTTATAACATGAAACATTTAATATTTTATATTTTCAATTAGACAATTTTATTTATTTATTTTTAATATTATCACAGTTAGGTATTATTTCTTCTTTTTTAATTTTTTAATTTTTTAATTTTTATTTTTTAATTTATTTTTGAATATGATCATTATCTATTATATATTTATATTTATTTTTTATTATGTTTTAGTATTTTCAATATTTATTCATATTTAGTTCAATATATATACAAACATCCATATTTTTTTAATAATTTATATTTAATTAATAAAACTTATCCATTTTTTCAATATTTTCAAAGTGTACTCATTTTGAATTATTCAATTTCACTAATTTTTAAAATGAATTTATTTAAGATTATAAGTCCATTAATAATGTTAAAAATATATTGGTAAATAAACATTTATAAATAAATATATTTATAAATTTATATTTACTATATTTATATATTTATATATTAATATATTTATAATCATTATAAATAATTAAATATTATTTTTTCAAAATTATTTTTATAATTATATATAATTAATTATATATATTTAATTAATTATAAAATAATAATAAATTTATTTAAATAATGTACTCTGCGAGACTTGAACTCGAGACCTTGCCGAGACCCACATGGGCAGCTACCACAGAGTTGCACCCTGGGGCTATATATATATATATATAAATATATAAATATATTAATATACAAAAATATTAATATATATATATATATAAATATATATATATATAAATATATAAATATTATTTTTTAAAAGCATTATTCATATATTTATAAATAAATAATTATATATTTAAATAATTATAAAATTATAATAAATATATTTAAATAACAAATATATTTATATTTATATATATTTATTATATATATATAATGATATAAATAAACTTATAATTATAAATAAATAATTATAAATATATTTATGAATGTATATTTACTATACTTATAAAATTATATATTTATAATTATAAATTAAATAATATAATTTTTTTAAAAGCATTAATGTAATTATAAATAAATAATTATATATTTAAGTAGTTATAAAATTATAAAAAACAAATATATAATTATATACATATTTTTACAATTTTTTTATTTACAATTATAATTATAAATTCTTTATCATCACTTTTTAGTGATGATAAAGATGAATTTTATCAACGCTTATCAATTTAATGTTCATAAAAGGGCTATTTATCAATTCTTTTTTGAAAGCATTGATACAAGTGTCATCAATATTTTTAAGAGAACCCTAATCGCGGCTCACTCAGTCACGATTCGCAAGCTCTCGTGGAACTCCCATGCTGCCAGTGCAACTCTTCCATGTTCTTTCGAACGAATCAAGACTAGAATCCAAGGTATGTTATTTTTTCCTTTTCCTCTCTCATTGTTTGATTTTTTGGGTTCTACAGTTTGGTTCTTTGCACTATTATTAACCATGATGAACCCTACATCTCATCTCCCTCTATCTTACTTACATATACCTACACAACACCACCCCTACTCTGTACACTCATTCCATCTTCATATAAGACCACTACAAACTGCATCTTCATCCATTATTACTGTTGGTGGTTATTTTTTTATGTTTCCATTATATTATTTCTTGTTACCTTTTAGATAGTGTGGTTTTTCATTGTTTGAATATTGTTTCCATAGTATGACATGTTCATGAAGATGAAAAAAATTGTAACATCATATTGGACTAATTTTTAAGGGAATGTTATTTGATATGAATAATATAAATTGGGTTAATATACATATTGTTTTAATGTGAATGGGTTAATCTAATTTTGACAACTAAAGTTTAAATTTTTCAGTTTATATTGGTTAACATTATCATTATGTTATATAGATATAATTTAACAAGGAAAAAACTATTTAAATTTTCATTTAAATAAAAATAAGTATACTTTTTCAGTTTTTTAGTTGATCCAAACTCAAAAGTTGTGATGTATTGTCAATAAGAGGTGTGTTTATAATTTATTGATAGGTTCCAAATATTAGTACATTTACTAAAAAATATAATCACTAAAACATTACAGTTAGGAGAGAAGATGATATTAAATGGGTTATGGAGACCATTAAAGGAGATACCATTTATTTCAATTATCAATGAATGGTTTCCAATAATTTCATGTCTCCTTTAAATTTATAACTAGTTAAAATAAATATTTAATTTTTATAAACTAATAGTAAAAATATTTTATTAATTAACTTTATTTTACAATTATAAATAAAAACATGTCGTAGAACAACACACCAGATTAGATTCTAGTATAAGAGTTTCCATATGTGGCATCGTCTATAAAAGATGTTATATACAAGTTTAATTTTCTGTCAAATTATTTTATAAATAAATTCCTCTCCAAGAATGAAGTGACATTTGATGAAGTGGATTTATTTAAGAAAATTTATTTTCTTTATTTCTATGTGTGTGTTATCTTATCAATAAATTTATCTTTTATAAAAAATTAAAATCAAAATATTGTCCAACTATTCATAATATTACATGAGTTGAATCAAAATGTTACCCAATATAGAATCCCATGAATATAGATTACTATTGGCATAAAAAATTACAATTTGACAAATAATAGGTAAAAATAAAACCCTAAATTAATAAACAACCCACCATTTATGATACAAACTCCACAAGTATCCACTAGTTATCATTTGATAATATATCCCTTTCAATAAATAATCAATCCTTGGAACCTTCAACCCAAGTAAACATCAAATACATGTGTTGTAACATCCCTGACCCTAGAGCCACTAAATCGTTTCCCTGAGCTGATTCATCACATGACCTCAAGCATGCCTCCCCGCGTGCCTGAGGTTACTGACTAGTGGCGTGGTTCAAATAAGTCATGTGGGGGAGACTATACCCTCTTTTCTAGAGTAATCCATAAAAAATAATAATGAAATATCATAAATAATATTTAATATTTAATGAACATGCATAACAAACCATTTTCGAAGTAGGGTATAAGTCCCCAACCAAACAGTAAAATATGTAATGTTATTCTAAGTAGTGATAAATTAAATAAAAAACCAAAGTAAAGACAATAGTATAACCCCAAAATTGTCCTAACTCCAAGTCTAGATCCTTAATCATGCATGTCCCAAACCTAAATCAACTCCCTAGAATATGTCCCTTTCCATCATCTTGACCTGCAACCATGAGATCTGCTCAGGTACCCAATGGAAGCCTAAACAGGGTGTGAGTACAACTTAGTAGTACACCACCAACGATGTCTACAAAATATCTAGTCAATATATAGTGAATGAAAGTGCTAAGTAAATACAAATTAACTAAGGTAAATTTGGGTTCCATTTTTTAACAAAATTCACTTAATCCATTCCTTTCATTATTCCTAATTTTTGTACTTATGCCAACTTCGTTACATAGATAACTTTTATCACATCATCAATGGGTTTGAAATTTTCATCAACTCAATGCATAGGGGAAATAAATCATGTTCCCTATCTCAGTAGGGATAATCACATCATCACATATACAACATGTAATGCCCCGACCCCAGTTACCCAGAGTCGGTGCATTATTACGTAACATTGGCATGATCATAAAAGATTAAGTCTCGAAAGACCGATTAGTTTAGTAGCCCTGGAAACACTAGATACATTCATAAATGTTACATTACATCATAAAGTGAAAAACTACAATAAAATAGTCTCCATATTCCACACTCATAACCCCTTCAGACTATCCCTACAGGCCAGTCATAAAATATTTCTTCACAACCTGAGAAAAATAAAACATAGAAAGGGGTGAGCTCAGATGCTCAGTAAGGATAACAATATAGCAGAAACTTTCATAAATAAACATAAACATTTAAGGCAATGTATAACTAAAACAAAATCCTTTTAAACATGAACTTCAGTAGAATATAGAAAAAATAAAATGAAATAATTCCATTTACTTATTCACATGGATATTCTACTACTCGAATAATCACATGCAATATCAATAACCACTTTCATAATGATGGAATGCATAATGCCAGACTATCATAACCACGTAGCCAAGGCCTCGTGCCAAGACTAAAAATAAGATTTTGTTAAGGCCTCATTCCAAGACACTAGTTTGTCTCATGATACCTACCGATGCATCGAGGGGCTATAGAGGGCTCCACCCATCACTTATTAAGTCCAATGCATTTCTCATATGAATAGGTTTAAACATAACATAAACATTCGTATTAAAACTAGCATACGAAATGTCAATAATTTCTCCATAAACCATGAATGGTATAAAAATAACACATCCATATTCAAACATATCACAAAACCTTAAATAAAATTTGGAAGTTTTGAATCATAATAAATCAACTTCAAATAAGCTTAAAATCCATCAAAGGGTGTTGACATAGATGAAATCAAAACTATTTGAGAGAAATATCTTTTTTGAAATCATTTAAAAGTCACATAATTATAAAAGAAAAAATTTACTTTGAAAATATTCTTATAAGATTTTAAGGTAAGATTCAACGATTTTATAATGGTGGAAAATAGCCACACCCGCCGTATAAGTTAAAAAAAACATTCTTACCTTAATTTTGTCGAAAATGTCAAAAAGCACGTTGTTTGGAAAATGACGAAAAGATTCCTTTCAAAATCGTATAAGGTAAAATAAGGGTATAAATGACTTTAAACCATTGTATAATAAATAGTAAAAATGGTTTGAAAGAAGTTTTTAAGAAACATGGATGTGGATGATAAAGATGTCCCAGTAGATAATTACATATGAACAACCTTGAATAATGAAGAGGTTGTAGAATTAACCCTTACCTCGTGTCCAAATTGACTCGATCATTCTTTAGTCTTTTGAAAAATAAACTTGAGTTAATCACTAATTTCTTAAGAACATTTTTCAAGTTAATTATTCTTTTTATATCACTTATTACCATTTTAGGAACATTATGTAGTAATTTAAGTTAATAACGGTCGTTTTGTCGATCTTTGGTACTTGAGTCAACAATAAACTTCTTATAATTTCAAGTTGTTCATGTGGTAACATATCCATTATCTATAGAATTATATTAATCATATTGATATCATATATATCATATATATCCTGTATATACATGCAATTATAATATTACATAACATTTAGAGGTAAGAAATGAAATGCACCGTTCATGGAGATGGTAAGTCGTACGTACGCATGAACGCTAATTTCATTTCAATTTCATATTTAATGGAATTAAATCATGATGATTTGAAGGTATATTATAATTCCAATATAATATAATATCATTTAACTCCTTCTTTTATACATCCCACATATGACATTAACGATTAAAATCACTTTGAGGGGGCGGTAGTCCGCACTTCCTAAAATGAAATTATCACGTTTACCCATAATGGAAATCATAAAGTTATGCCATAAATGAAAAATACATAAGAATAAGTAAAACATAAACATAATATATATCATATATAAATATTTTGACATATTAATGGACACCATGAGAGGTGTTAAAAGAAGATTGAAAAATCATCGTTTTGTGAGGTAGTAATTCACCACCCACAAAAATAGTATGTTCTTTAACCATTAGACGGAGGTGTTTGTAAGTGTAAATGAAATCCTTCCCACAAAAACATCATAATATATTTAATATACTGGTTTTGTTACAAAATAATTGAATACAAAGGGTTTAAGGGGTTGGAGAAGCAAAATAAAACAAAAGAACATAAGAGAAGACATTATCTTAAAATCGGGTAACTCTTTTTGATTTGAGCCAAATGCTTCCTTGGGGAGACTTCTTCCCAAAGTGAGGCTTCTAGGAGTAAGATAGGGAATTTGAGAGAGTATTTGGGAAGAGTTTTGCCGAGCCAAATGGCTTTGATGGTGTGAATAAGGTGGTAGAGTTGGGGGCCTTTTATAAGAGGAGAGAAGGGGCTCTTTTGGAAAGATTGAAATGTTACTTTATTATGAAATGGGTTTCGGATTTTAAAGGTTCCAAAATGATATATTTAGAGGATAAGGTGATAAGGGTTCGAAATACACCCATCCAATATGCTTTAGATAAGTTTAAGTCTTATATTTTACCTTATCTTTTCATTTTATTTAAATCGTCCATTAATGAGATAATCACTACATCATCATGGTGTCATAAATAAATTTATTTATTTAATGTCTAAAAATTATAAAAAAATACCATGATGTAGTAAATCTTTTTATCTTTATAATTACTATTTATAGTCTAAGATATAATTTATTTAGACAAAATTAAAATTTTCTTACTTAGGTGTTACATACTTTTGTTATATTTTCCTTTCTTTAAAAATAAAATGATAAAATGTCACTATCACACAAAAATGATTCCATGGGGTCACTAATTTGGGACAAGGAATCCCATGGTCGGAAATGACACAAAAAATAGAATTAGGACACATGTTGGGGTCATTTTATATTATTTTGATATTATTTTATTACCCTTAACTACCTGATTACTAATTAATCATGATAATTAAAGATAATTGTTGGCGTTACTATTCATAATGTCCAAAAAAAAAGAGTCTTAATTACATAATTTGGACCTTATGATTCCAAATATGGAATCTATTTTACCAAATTTTAAACACAGAAATTGCAGTAATGAATTTAAAAATAATTCCTGTTGTCAAAACCAAAGAGTTTTTAAGAAGTAAAATCTATCAAATGATTGACTTGTTTTTACATCCAATTGAAAAGTGAAATTACTTCCAATGAAAATCATTGTATTAATTGATAAAAAATAATTCAATTATACTTTAAAACCAATTAAAATGAAAATCTAACTATATAAATAAATTGGACGAAAATGCAGTTTTGAATTAAAATACAACATTTTTCACTATTCATTAAAAAATGAACATTATCAGAAAAATACCAAAAATTTTCCCTATGCTATATTTGATATTCCAAATTCAAAAATAATGTCAATTTTACCAAATTCAAAACATATAAGTTTCATTAAAAAATTATATAGTTAATTCTCATTGTACAAACAAATAGTGTGTTTTTAAGAAACAATATCTATCAAAATATTGACAATTGTTTATGTCCAATTTCAAAGTGAAATTAATTATAATGACCACAATTGGATACAATGGTTAAATTATATTCTAATTATACATTAAAACCACTTAATAGTATAATTTATCACTATAAATTATTTTTATTAAAAAAGTTGCTTTTTAGTATTTTTCATTATTCATCGACAATTGGATGTTCTCAGAAAAATACCAAAAATTAAACTTAGGATAATTTCCATATTCCGAATCAAAAAATGAAGTCCAATTTTAATAATAAAATTTATAAAATTTCAAAAATTGGGTATTACTATTCATAACGGCTACTTTGATTGGTCGTGGTGTGTTAGAATCTTGAACTTGCGTACAATGCAAGCTACTGCATTATTGAAAGAGAAGCGTATCATGGAAGCTTGGGGTGTTACATTCTACCCTCCTTCAATAAATTTCAACCTCGCAATTTGAAAATGTTCTTTGAAAATAAAAGGTTGAAAATAGAAAATACCTTTGTGGAAAACCCATATCGGAAATAGGGTTAATAAAAATATAACTTTAAAATAAAGAAAGAGAAGTAAAAAAGGTCACACGAGATAGCCCATACTAGGATTATATGAAAACGTGGATATGGAGGAGAAAAAAAACCATCAAGGTCTGATGGAGAGTTGTAGAAAACAGGATTAGGAGAAAGTTAACTACAAGAAAATCAAAAACTTGTGATTGGTTAAACGGTTATTGATTCCCCAATTGGAAAAGTTAACCAACAACGTTTTTGTTTTAAGTTACCTTTCAAAAAGTTGAGGAATTTATTTAGGAGATTTACTAAGAATGTAAGGAAATATACTTACCTATCATGTAGACTTTCATTCTTTAATAAATTTTTACCACAAACCCATCTTTCACTCCAAAAGGTAATAGAACTCAAAAATATTCTATTTTTCCTAATAGTATAAGGTTCATAATATTAACACATACCATTTAGATTAGGAAAACTATTTTGTAATAACCAGGGACTTCCTGTAGGCTAGTGGTAGGTAATAAAGGCATGTCGCACTATGGTTGTGGGTTCGATTCCTGCAGCTTTGTCCGACGTGACGGGTTATCCCCCAACCTGCAGGTTGTCCTTTTCCTAAAACTATAGTATTATAATATTCCAAAAATAATCTTCAGAAATGTTTTAACCTTAAACAATACTATCCAAAGTTCAACTTAATCCATTGCAACCTTTATAGTTATCCAAAATACCTTTGTCTAGACTTTCTATAAAAGGTCTCTAAATTCCAAAATCCATTGTAACATTAGATTCCCCAAACAAAGTAAAGTTTCTCTTATTGTCACATACTAAAAATATGATTACCTTCATCATATTAAAACCTTAATGAAAACAAAAAGTACTGGAGTACAATCCTTATATATATCACATTATTCTTATAACCATAATATAGTTCTTGAGTCCAAAAACACAAATACAATAATTATTCAACTTCATCTGTAGTAACATCATAAGATTGGCCTTGATCACTTGGCCTTTTCTGAGGTAAATTTACTTGGTGCTTAGGGAATTCATTTTCATAATTCTCTATTTCTCTAAAATTGTATCATTCAACATTGATAGCCTCTTTCTTTCCCTTGCAATCACGAGCCTGATGTCCTTTTTCTCCACATTTATAACAAACTCTCATTCCTTTTAGGCAAGTACCAGGGTGATTCTTCCCAAAATTATCGCATAATGGAAAATCATTCTTTCCCTTTTTCCCTTTATCAGTCTCTTGTTCCACCGTTCTCTTCTTCTCTTGCTTTACTTTGTTGTCATAAGACTTAGAGAATTCCTTTTCTGTCTTGATAGCACATGAGACAATATCTTCATAAAATGAGAAGTATTGAGATACTAAAGCTCGACGAAGAAATGGTTTTAACCCATCAAATAAACGATCAATATTAATTCTTGGGTTACATATATAATCTTCAGTATGCCTCACTAACCGAGTAAAGTTAGACTCATAATTTGAAACATTCTCGTCCTCCTTTTTCCTCAGACTCAGAAATTGTCTTTCCATATCCGCTCGATGGTCATGAGGAAAGTATTTTTCTAAGAAAATATCTTTAATCTCTTTCCATTCCATACTTTATACTTCTCCATATTCCTTTGTATTTTTAGTCAATAACAACTGTTGATCAGAGTCTCCAGTGAGGCAGTAAACTGCCATGACAACTTTTTCCCTTTCACTACTCCCTAAAGCCTGAAATATTTTCTCTAGGGAATTTTTCCAGTGCTCAGCTACTAATGGATTTGTACCCCCATTAAATGTTGGTGGTTGTTTCCTCATGAAGTGGTCTAACATTGATCCTCCACGTTATAGAACATGGTTCTCCATACGAGTAAAGTTATTATTCATAACCTGAGTGAGTTGTCCCAGTATGGTGATAAGCTAATCAGCACCAGTTGTATCACCTACTCTATTATAATTATCTTGAGCAGGAGGGAAATCCCTACATTGAGTGCGTGCATTGATACGGTTTCTATTCCTTCCACTAGAAGCCATTTCTAAACAATGCCATAAACTAGATTAGTTTATGAATCGAAATACATAATAACAAACTTTCAAAACACTTAACATAAATTGAACAGTTTATAGATATAATCAATAATCATAAAAATGTTTTCTTTGAGGAACTATATACTCATAAACCCTTCATAATGGTTTGTAAAGAAATCGTGAATTATCCTAAGCATATCCCCCGGAAGTGTCGTAACCAAGAGTGCAGCAAGACCCGTTGTCGTGCACCAGTTCCCGTTCGAGTCTAGCTGAAAGCGATGTTTTGGGGTTTTACCCCTAGGTACATCTGTTCCAGTGCCGCCTCTACCTGCTTGTATCCAAACAGGGATGTATTACTTTGAAAATACACAAAATCTATACTTTACCAAAATTCTAAGATGTTCTTCTATACTAATCCTCAAAGTCTATCTTAGGGCTATGTGCTCTAATAAAAGTTTATCTAAATCTAGCTTCCAAGTTTAGTACTAAACTACCTCTGATACCAACTGTAACACCCTGGTCCCAGTTACCCAGAGTCAGTGCATTATTACATAACATTGTCATGATCACAAAAGATCAAGTCTCGAAAGCCCGATTAGTTTAGTAGCCTTGGAAACACTAGATACATTCATAAATGTTACATTACATCATAAAGTTAAAAACTACAATAACATAGTCTCCATAGTCCGCACTCATTTTACCTTTAGACTATCCTTGCAGGTCAGTCATAAAATATTTCTTCACATCTTGGGAAAAATAAAACCTGGAAAGGGGTGATCTCAGATGCTCAGTAAGGATAACAATATAGTGGAAACTTTCATAAATAAACATAAACATTTAAGGAAATATATAACTAAAAAAAGCCTTTTAAACTTGAACTTCATCATAATATGGAAAAAATAAAATGAAATAATTCCATTTACTTATTCACGTGGATATTCTACTAGTCAAATAATCACATGCAATATCAATAACCACTTTCATAATGATGGAATGCATAATGCAAGACTATCATAACCATGTAGTCAAGGCCTCGTGCCAAGACTACAAATAATATTTTGTAAAGGCCTCGTTCCAAGACACTAGTTTGTCTCATAAGACCTACCGATGCATCGAGGAGCTATAGAGGGATCCACCTGTCACTTATTAAGTCCAATGCATTCCTCATATGAACAGGTTTAAACATAACATAAACATTCGTATTAAAACTAGCATACAAAATGTCAATACTTTCTCCATAAACCATGAATGGTATAAAAATAACACATACATAGTCAAACATATCACAAAACCTTCAATACAATATAGAAGTTTTTAATCATAATAAATCAACTTCAAATAAGCTTAAAATCCATCAAAGGATGTTGACATAGATGAAATCAAAACTATTTGAGAGAAATATCTTTTTTTAAATCATTTAAATGTCACATAATTGTAAAAGAAAACATTTAAATTGAAAATATTCTTATAAGATTTTAAGGGAAGCTTCAACGATTTTATAACTACAGAAAATAGCATGCACCCACCGTATAAGTTAAAAAAAATTCTTACCTTAATTTTGTCGAAAATGTCAAAAAGTACCTTGATTAGAAAATGACAGAAAGATTACTTTCAAAAATGTATAAGGTAAAATAAGGGTATAAATGACTTTAACCCAATTTTTAATAAATAGTAAAAATGTTTTTAAAGACATTTTTAAGAAACATGGATGTGGATGATAAAGAGGTCCCAATAGATAATTACATATGAACAACCTTGAATAATGAAGAGGTTGTAGAATTAACCCTTACCTCGGGTCCGACTTGAATCGATCATTCTTTAATATCCTAAATAATAAACTAGAGTTAATAACTACTTGATTAAGAACCTTTTTCAAGTTCATTATTCCTTTTATATCACTTACTACCATGTTATGAACATTATTTAGTCATTTAAGTTAATAACAGTCGTTTTGTCGATCTTTGGTAATTGAGTCAACACCAAACTTCTTATAATTACAATTTGTTCATGTGGTAAAATATCCATTATCTATAGAATTATATTAATGATATTGATATCATATATATCATATATATCCGGTATATACATGTATTTATAATATTACATAACATTTAGAAGTAAGAAATGAAATACACCGTTCATGGGGACGGTAAGCCGTACGTACGCATGAACGCTACTTTCATTTCTATTTCATATTTAATGGAATTAAATCATGATGATATAAAGGTATATTATAATTCCAATATAATATAATATCATTTAAATCCTTCCTTTATACATCCCACATATGGCATTAACGATTCAAATCACTTTGAGGGGGCGGTAGTCCGCACTTCCTAAAATGAAATTATCGTGTTTACCCATAATGGAAATCATAAAGGTATGCCATAAATGAAAAATACAGAAGAATAAGGAAAACATAAACATAATATATATCATATATAAATATTTTTACATCTTAATGGCCACCATGAGAGGTGTTAAAAGAAGATTGAACAATCATTGTTTCGTGGGGCAGTAATTCGCCACCCACAGAAATAATATGTTCTTTAACCATTAGACGGAGGTGTGTGTAAGTGTAAATAAAATACTTCTCATAAAAACATCCTAGTATATTTAATATACTGTTTTTGTTACAAAATAATGGAATAAAAAGGGTTTAAGGTGTTGGAGAAGCAAAATACAACAAAAGAACATAAGAGAAGACATTACCTTAAAATCAGGCAACTCTTTTTGTTTTGAGCCAAAGGCTTCCTTGGGGAGACTTATTCCCAAAGTGAGGATTTTAGGAGTAAGAGAGAGAATTTGAGAGAGTATTTTGTCAGAGTTTGGCCAATACAAATGGCTTTGAATGTGTGAATAATGTGGTAGAGGTGGGGGCCTTTTAAAAGAGGAGAGGAGGGGCTCTTTTGTAAAGATTGAAATGTTACTTTATTATGAAATGATTTTCAGATTTTAATGCTCCCAAAATGATATCTTTCTAGGCTAAGGTGATAAGGGTTCGAAATAAACCCATAAAATAGGATTTAGATAAGTTTAAGTCTTATATTTTACCTTATCTTTTCATTTTATTTAAATCTTTCATTAATGAGGTAATCACTGCATCATCATGATGTCATCAATAAATTTATGTATTTAATGTCTAAAAATTATAAAAAAAATACCATGATGTATGAAATATTTTTAGATTTCCAATGACTATTTATAGTCTAATAGAACATTTATTTATATAAAATGAAATTTTTTTTACTTAGGTGTTACATACTTTTGTTATATTTTCCTTTCTTTAAGAATAAAATGATAAAATGTCACTATCACACAAAAGTGATTCCATGGGGTCCCTAAGTTGGCACAAGGCATCCCAAGGTCTGCCATGACACAAAAAATAGCATTAGGACACATTTTGGGGTAATTTTATATTATTATGATATTATTTCATTTCCCTTAACTACCCTATTACTAATTAATCATGATAATTAAAGATAATTGTCGTCATTACTATTCATAATGTCCAAAAACAAGAGTATTCATTAAATAATTTGGAACTTATGATTCCAAATATGGAATATATTTTAGAAAATTAAAAACACATAAATTTCAGTAATTAATTTAAAAATAATTCCTGTTGTCAAAACCAAAGACGAGTTTTTAAGAAGTAAAATCTATCAAAAGATTGACTTGTTTTTACATCCAATTGAAAAGTGAAATTACATCCAATGAACAAAATTTTATTAATTGATAAAAAAATAATTATATTATGATTTAAAACCAATTAAAATTAAAATCTAACTATATAAATAAATTGGACGAAAAGGCAGTTTTGAATTAAAATACAACATTTTTCACTATTCATTTAAAAATGAACATTATCAGAAAAATACCAAAAATTCACCCTATGATATATTTTATATTACAAATTCAAAAATGATTTCCATTTGACCAAATTAAAAACATATAAGTTTAATTAATAAATTATATATTTAATTCATGTTGTGCAAACAAAAAGCGTGTTTTTAAGAAACAATATCTATCAAAAGACTGACAATTGTTTATGTCCAATCTCAAAGTGAAATTAATTATAATGACCACCATTAGATAAAATGGTTAAATTATATTCTAATTATACTTTAAAACCACTCAATAGTATAATTTTTCACTATAAATTATTTTGATTAAAAAAGTTGTTTTTATGTATTTTTCACTATTCATCGAAAATTGGATGTTCTCGGAAAAATACCAAAAATTAAACTTAGGATAACTTCAATATTCAGAATCCAAAAATGAAGTCCAATTTGAATAATAAAATTTATAAAATTTCAAAAAGTGGGTATTACTATTCATAACGGCTACTTTGATTGGTCGCAGTGTGTTAGAATCTTGAACTTGCGTACAATGCAAGCTACTGCATTATTGAAAGAGAAGCGTATTGTGGAAGCTTGGGGTATTAAAAAACACACTCACCTTGAATACTTGTCCTAGGAGGTCTCATCAAACAAAACCATTAGGGGAATAGATCCTCCATACCCTTCCCCAACACATGCATTTTGGGGTGAAGTTTGGATCCTCAATCTAACTCAACCCATAAGTTTAGATCCTCATGTAAATACCCACACTACCAAGCCGTGTTCACATTCTTATTTTTCCATTCACCTCACATATACCATACTAAAAACAAACATAACCAATGCCAATATAAATTAAAATCCATAACAACCAATCATGGGAATTAAAATTATGTCATAACCCATTACACATTTTCCATTTAAATTACTTAAACATTTAGAGAAATTCTCATTTCCATGACTTAACCCATTTATTATATTCCACTATTCTCATATATTAGCCAATATTCACCAATTACCATACATTAGTCCATTTATCCCATTTATCATTTCATAATATTTTACCCACATATTCATTTCAAGGACAATTCTTATATCACATGGCACGACCACTTTATTACATTAAACCCATTAGGTAAACCACATAATTCTCATGTACTAACCTATTCTACATATTCATCAAATCCATTCTGCAACTCATTTACAAGATCTAAATTCACAATCCATTTATAATTCAACATGTTCATCATTTCATATTTACTAATCCTTTTAGATATATCAATATAATTCATAGTCCATTTGACACACTCTCAATTAACCCAATTAACCCATTTTAAATCCATGCCAAACAACCCCCTATGCCATTATTAAAACCTAGGAACAAATATAAATATTCCATTTCTAACTCAACTAAACAAATTAACATGTTCAATATGGGATCTTTGTTATCACACATCAACTCTACACTTAACTTTATCAATTCTAGGTTCGGGAATGTTAGTGTACCCCATGGGTGGGCCCCAAATGGGTCAAATCATCCTCAAAGCATCTCATTGGGATCGTGAGGGGTATAAATTGATAATTATTCAATAATTTTACCAAATATTACTCAAGGAAACAAATTAAAAATAAGAGGGAATCAAGATCTCAACCCACATGAACAAATCTATAACAAAACATTGGGATATAACATGTAGACCACCTACCTCGAATCCAATGATGAAATAAATCTTAATCACGACCTTAGATCCTAATTTAAACACCCTTTGAATCCCCAACCTAGGTTCCAAAATAAAATAGTATTTTAGGTCTTCAAAATAATATGAGAGTAATTACAGACCCTAATTCAGAAAAGAGAAGCAACAGGAGCACTAGACTTACCCAGGGCTTTGATTCATAACCAACAATGCTCCAAATGGCCAAGAATCGAACGAGACCCACCCTTGGGATGCTTGGGTCGATTTGGTTCATCCTTAGGGTTTAAAGGGGGGATTGATGGATAAATAAAGTGGGGATCTAAATAACCCATAATAGAAAAAATATATTTTTTTAACTTTTATTGGGGCATATGGTTTGTCTATATGGTTTTCCAAACCTTGCACATGATACAACCTAAGGGAAAATGGTCGCACGGTCACCTGGGGTGCTCTGCATTGTTTACAAACTATTAGAAAACCATGTGGTATGACACTATCCAAAATTTAATGTCTTGGACCCTCACCTCGCCCGATTTACCAACCCTTATGCCAGCAGTGCGCCAACTATGTACCTTGCACAGGTTGGCCCGGTTCTCCCTTCTTTCATGTTATGAACCCCCGAAATACCCCTAAGGCCCCTCAAACTCCCAAGAAACTCTTCATTAACCAAAATAATATATTTAAACCAAAACATTTAAATAGGGGCTTACCTACATGAAATATAGGATCTTACAGCTTCCCAACTCGTCCTCAAGCCACACTCTCCCAAGCATCAATGAGCTTCCATAACAAGAGATCAAGTCGGTTGGCCCGCCTATCCAATTCTATTTCCCAATTTTATCATTTAAAATTACAATTATACCATATAATTCGAACCAAAGGCAAATTCTTGCATGAAATTATTTCTCACCATAGCCTAAAACATGAACCAGATACTCCTCAAAGGATGCATCAACTTCAACCATACATCAACCATTGGAACTTCATAAAGAAACTTAGGAAAATTTGATTAATTCAGAGCACATAGAAATTTTTAAAAAACATAATATCATTGTGGAGTAACCAATCGACACTCCATAATTCTGATCCTCTTCACAACTCATGACCCAAATCACTTGGCGTCATTTCACTCTATTTTCAAAACACTAATGGTAACCACAACCAGATATCCCACAAATAAAAACACTCGGTCTTTCC
The DNA here is from genome assembly GCA_963277665.1 of Viscum album. Taxonomy (NCBI): domain Eukaryota; kingdom Viridiplantae; phylum Streptophyta; class Magnoliopsida; order Santalales; family Viscaceae; genus Viscum; species Viscum album. Next base: position 1,170,501,989 of record OY728160.1, read on the forward strand.
AACCTAATTTCTTGACTTATGTCGATCCACCACTCGTGTCCCGATGCTCCCATTCCATAACTATATATCCAAACACAATCAAAACTCTCAGGGCACACAACTGATTAAACCCATGCCAACCCTCACTATCAAGGCCAACTCACCCGAACAGTGATCACTCGAGTCCCTCCAACCCAAAAATCTGATCATGTAATCAACCAACCACTTGCCCGTTATGGTTTCCTCAACAATATTTTTTCATTTGGCACCCCCAATATCTATGAAAGGCTAAAAAAATCTTTACTTGACTTCCAAATCATACCTAACATGTTCCCAACTCACCATACCCAAACATCCATATAAAATTATCTCTATACTAGCATCCAGCCTTGCCATTGAAACTGTATGGGAGGAAATTCCAACTCTATCCATTATAGGAATAATATCAAATTGATCTTACTCAATTATAAATTTATCTTCAAATGGCACTTGTTGCTACAACATAAAACTAGAGGTGGGTCACTATCACCACACCCATTACTATTTACCATCTCAAGTCAGACCTCCCTCGAATGGATTTTCCTAGAACACCCATCTTCTACTGATGGCATGCTACCCATTTTTCAGCTTCCCAAGGCACTTGTTGACTTGAAGCCTATCATTATCATCCAACACACCCACTGAGGTTTCATTGACTTCTGATAGAATTCCATATCACAATATCACTGCCTTCCAAACCATCATCAGTATCTCCTTCCCCAATAAACATTCCCAACACCAGAATCCCTACCGTTCATACACTAATTAAAGGAAGCTTGGTTCACATTAATTCTCAATACAAAATTTTAAGCATACTTTTCATCCCAATACATCCACAAAAAGTTATTTAAAAATCTCCACATCTATTCCCCGCTCCTAGCCAAAATGATCTATTCCCGACTAACTCAACTGGGAAACTTAGATTCACTCTTCCATTGGAATGAAACTACATCACATGGACAAGGTTCCCTAAAACTTCAAGATATTCCAATACCACCCAAATACACTTACCCGAGTCTAATTTTTATTTTCATTAGAGTTATAGAAACCAACCATTCTTTCCAAAAGCTATCGTTATGTCTCACCATGCCCATTGATGACTAGACATGAGAATAACAAATTTCATTCGAAACCATCCTAAGCCTGAAGCAAATTCTTGGATCCCTCAACCAGCATAATCAAGGCTCACCGATCATCTTTGAGAGACCCAACATGCATCTCATAGGTTCCTTGTTGTAATCTCGATGTCATTACATCAACTCATAATTTTCTTCTACACATCTAGAATAGACTTATCACTCCCCACCTTAGCAGTGTCGTTATCATTTTCTCCATGAGGAATTCCAACCACAAGGATTAAACTCGATCACAAGCTGAACCCCAAAACATAGACATGACTTTCAAACGTTTCCTATAAAAATAAAACATTAATCACTTAGTGCTCATTCTCAGCTTTCGTGAATGACACCAACGATGTTTGTCGAAATCCAGACCTTCACGAGGACCTCACTTGAAACCGTTGATGGTATACAACTCATCATCCAGCTCCAGATATACCACCCCCATGAGCATAGAATTCATGATTCCCCTCATCAAACCAAAACTCCTTCCAGTCTCTTGGCATAAATATAGAGCTTCTCAATGTATCTGGGAGGATGTCAAGATGTGGGGCATGATCATCACTAGCTGAGGTACGCTAATAATATGTCAAATAACACCACCAAAAACTTATCCATTACTAATTTCACCTTCCACTATTGGACACCATGACCTAAAAAGGATCTTAGGCTTCCCTATTGAACACATATCATCAAAACTTAACCACCACTTCTCAGGTGTGATTGACAACAAAGACTAACCACCGCTCCATGACCATCCAAAAAGTATCCTTGAACCAACATTTCCTGTGGAACTACTTCAAACACACCCCCCGAGCTCTTTTGGTACGCTCCTAACAATTAAGAACTGAACAAAATAGTCCACCACACTAATCAAAATCAATGTTCACTTGCATGACCACGCTTCCCGCTTCAGTTTCTTAGAGATCAAAAAATTATTATCTTGATCAAAATCGTGCCTTTACTGTGTGTTCCCACACCAGGACCTCATTAGAGCCCCCAAGGTTTCACACTTTCCTATGACCACCCCTACACCGAATTTAGTTCCCACAAGCAACCATCACCTGATCATAGCCTAATGCATGATTATTCACCTATCCATGCCTCCTGGACCATCATATTGGTCATCCCCAATGCATTCTCAACATCCCACCCAACAACCAAAACCATTCATGTAATGCCCCAACCTTAGATCCACATATCCAGTGTATTATTTTAATACATTGGCATGATTACAAGGAATCAAACCCCAAAGGACTGATTAGTTTATCCGTATTTGTAAATAGATTACATATATGAACTTTACATTAAAATTTAAAACATAAAGTACAACATAGATAATCCTTTGACAATTCCATTATTATACAAGATTAACCCTGCATAAAAATTATAAAACACTTATTAGAATTTTGGAAAAATAAAACATAATAAATGGGTGATCTCAGATGCTCAGTAAGGGTAAACAATATAGAAGAATCTTTCATAAATAAGCATGCACTTATAAAACTGAAACAAAATGCTTTTAAACACAATCTACAACATAATATGGAAACAATAAATCAAATAATTCTTTTTAAACATTCACATGGATATTCTAATAGCTGAATAATAACATGTAATATCAATAACTGATCTCATGATGAGAGAATTCATAATGTCATACATCTTAACTACACCGTTAAAGCCTCATGATAAGACCATACATAACCACACTGTCAAGGCCTCGGGCCAAGACACTAGTTTGTCTCATAAGACCTAACAATACATTAAGGGGCTATATAGGGCTCCGTCCATCATTAACTAAGTCCAATTAATTCCTCTTATGAAAGGGGTAAAACATATCCAGCATAAACATTCATATTAAGAACTAGCATATAAAATGTTTATACATTAACCATAAACCATGAATGGTATCAAAATAGGTCATCCATAGTCAAAAATATTATAAACCCTTAAATATATTATGGTATATTTTATCATAACAAATCAACCTCAATTAATAATAAAATATAACAAATTTTGTTGACATAGATAAAAATAATCTAATAAAATCATTAAAACCCTTTGAGAGAAATATCAATTTTTACTTTGAAATTCATTGAAAAGTCATGAAATTTTTAAAAGAATACATTTAAAATATATTTTTTAATCAAAGTATCACATACTAATTTTAAACCTTTTAAAGGAATCAAAATTTTAAAACATTCATGTCCATATAAATAAATCCTTAAAACTATTTTGAAAACATGGACATTAATGAGATAATTATTTAAAACATTCAAAATGATGTTTTAGTTAAATATTAACTTACATAAAAGCATAAAAATATTAATTATGAATTTTGTTTTACAAAACATGGACAAGGATGATAAATATATCCCAGAAAATACTTACACATTAAAAATCTCATATAATAATGAGATTGGAAAATTATCCCTTATCGTAGGTCTGATTCACTCCGTAAGTGTCTAAAATTCGTGTATAGTGGTTTTAAACATATTATTAATTTTTACCATAATCATAATAATATTTATGATATCTTATATGATTCATTTATGACTTTATATTACCCATTTATTAATAATTTCTACTTTGAAGCAACATGTTGAGTAATAATAGCTTTGTTTATCGTGCATGTTTTGACTTGTTATTCATGATCGTATTACTTAAATCATGATTTACTTACTTAAATAATGTAAAAAATGATTTATATATCATGTATATTCATAATATAAATATATATAATAGATATATTTATGAAATGGAAGACATCATTCATGGAGACGGTAGGCCGTACATACGCATGAACGGTATTTTAATTTTCTTATCGTATTGAATGGAAGAAAGTAAATGAAATATATATATATATATATATAAATTATTAAAATAGAATTATTATTTCATATATCTCATACTTATTTATTATATATATTTTCATCATTATTCTTGAATGGTAAATATGGATGATGAATCTCATCACGTCGTGGAGACGGTAAGTCGTACTTAATCACGAGCGATGATATCCTTATTTTAATGGTTAAATGGTATGGAATTGGATGAAATATGAATTATAAAGAAACAATATAATGTCATATTTATTATTTAAATCCTTTATATTAACTTTTATACCCATCAAAATAATGTGTACATAAAAAATATTTTACACCATAGCACGGAGACGGTAAGCTGTAAGTACGCGAGCATGATGATATTGTTTTTTGTAGGATGGGTAAAAGGAGGAATATGGTTGTAACATAATCATAAAAATATATAATCATATACTATATTATATAGTTATTATTATTTTTATGTAAACATCTTATTAAGTTAAAGTAGAATAAGAAAATAACCTTTAAAGAGTTTGATAAAATGATTACCTCGTTTTCAGGTATCTCCTTTTGATTTGCACAAAATGACTCCTTACGTTGGATTTATGACCAAAATAAGTCCTATAGGATGATTTCAAGGAATTTGGGAGAGTAAATGGGTAGTTTTTGTCTAAGACAAAGGGATTTTGAGGTGAAAATTAAAGAGATGGAGAAGTGACCTTTTATAAGGGGGTGAGGGGAACTTTAGAAAAAATATAAAATACTAATTTATTATAAATTGATTTTCAGTTAATAATATCTATAAAGTGATTTATTTATATGATAAGATGAGTATGGGTATAAATAATCTCAAAAAATATATTTTAGACATGTTTAGATCATAAAATTAACCTAATCTTTTAGAATTAACCCTTAATTAAATAGTTTAACTCTTACCGTGTCTTCTTGTATTTTTAAACTACATGATTAATATAGTTACTATAAAATGGAAAAAAACCTAAAGTGGATCATTTATGAAATTATTATTACTATCCAAGTTATTTGGCCCAAACCTATACTTTTATGACTTTTACATCATTTAATAAAATTGTATTTTTTTTAAAATATCATTTATGTAAATTTTATTACTATTCAATATTTGCATTTTTTAGAATATCAAAAAACATGATAACTTCGAACCAATACTTCCAACATGTCAAAAAATTTTATAAGTTATCTATAAAATTATTTTATATCATTAATTAAGTAAAATTATATTTATTATAATATTATTAATATCATTTATTTGATTATTACATTATTAAATCAATTACTGCATTATAATTGTGTCACAATTAAATTTAATTATTTAACATAAAAAATTATAAAAAATTATAATTATGTATATTAATTTCTTATATTTATAAATAATATTTATATTATAATTTATCTTATGTATAACCCTATATTAAAAATTATTGAGTTATTAAAATTTGAAAATGACACTTTTAACTCTACTTTAAATAAAATATAATAAATGTATTAATTTAACACAAGTGGCTTAAAAAAGATTATATTTTTTACCTAGATTTATTTTTTTAGAAAACAAAACTTATCCAATTAAATTAGGACAAGTGTTAGGGTAATTTTATATTATTATAATATTATTTTTATCTTTAGTTACCCTACTTACCTTTAACCTTGGTAAATAAAATTCAAAAGTTACCATTCACTAAAAATTATTTTGATCCCATTGAACCACATTTTTCATTCTAATTACAACCATATAACTAAATTTTTCAAAATTAAATTTATATAAGTGGTAAAATTACGTTTAATGCTAATCTACAAATGTGGCTAGAAGGCAGGTAAAAGACGTTTAAAAAAGTTCAATGAATTTTTATATCTAATTTATTATAAAAATGGTTCCAATAAACTAAATTGGGTTAATATATGTATTATTTACCTATTTTGACTTTAAAATAAATTTAAAGTAAAATAATTATTGAAATGAAAAATTTTATTTTTAACAATAATGGAGTGTTTTCACTATTCATCAAAAATTGAAAGTTTTCAGAAAAATTCCAAAAATTCACCCTAAGATAATTTTGATATTATGAATTAAAAAATGAAGTCTATTTTTCAAAATTCAATTTATAAGAGTGTCTAAAATTAATTTTATTATTATTTAAAAAAAGGACATAAAAAGTAGTTCCTTTAAGAAAATAGTATTTCTAAACATATAACTATTATACCGAAAATTATACATTTCACTATAAATATGTTTTATTTATCTGAAAAAATTATAAATAAAATTTAAAAATTACTTATTACTATTTATATTACAATATTTAGTGGATATGTTATAAATATACCATTTAAATAATTACAACACTAAAGTTTTGTTTTGCAGAAACTCAATCTTGCATTTTATGCAAGACAAGTTGGTGTTGTGTTTAACGCAAGATATTTAAGATAAAGTACCATTAAATATTAGGGTGTCACATTCTACCCTCCTTTAATAAATTTCATCCTCACAATTTGAACTCTGTAACAAAATCTATGGAATGGAATTTTCAAAATATGGTTATGGAAATCCCATATTGGAAAATGGATTAGTGAGACCACCATTTTAAAATAAAGAAACAGAAGTACGAAGGTCACTATAGATAACACATACTAGGGTTACATGTATGAAAACATGGACATGAAAGAGAATTTTACCATCAAGTTCTATTGGAGAGTGATATAGAACAATATTAGGAGAAAGTTAACAACTACAAAGCTATAAAGCTGTGATGATCCAAGGGTCCATTTGATTCATCTGAAAATAAAGTACAAGGAAATATTTTTTGGTTTTAAGATACTTTACCAAGAGTTTAATTATTAATTTAATTCATAGAAATAGAAGAAAAGTAGTCATACTTACTTGAAAACTAGAGTTCTATCCTTTAACTAATTTCTATCACAAAATCATCTTTCCCTCCTAAAGATAATAAAATTCAAAACATATTCTATTTATCTTAATCATATAGGGTTTCAAAAATTAATTTATAATTCATATTTTGTACTATTTAAAAACACTATGTTATATAAACCAGGAAATCACGTAGCCAAGTGGTAGGTGATAAATCCTTATCACACCTCGGTTGTGGGTTTAATTCTCACAGCCTTGTCTGATGTGATGAGTTATCACCCAACCTGTGGGTAGTCCTTTTCTTAAAACTGTATTATTATAACATTAGAAAAATAAACTTATAAAATGTTTTAACCTTAAAAAATACTATCTAATTTCAAACTTAATCCATTCCAACCATTAGAATTATCAAATATACTTTTTTCCAAACTCAATGTCCAAACATTTATAAGGAATGATGTATAACATAATGAAAATCCTTTTGTCACATAACAAACATATGAATACCTTCATCATGTATTCTAAAAAAACATGGTAACACCTTGAATTACCATAAAACCCTATTTAAATACGTCTGGGTTTACTTATTCCTTATGTAAAACATTGAATACCGGATATACTCCTTAAATCAAAAAATGTTGTAAACAACAAAAATGATGGAATAAATAGACCATTAATCAGTTCCAAGGTATTCAATAATTTTCAATATAATTTATCCAAATCAATAATATCTCTATTCCAACATCATTATATCATATATATTAAGGGTCATTATTCCCTCAACCATATATTTTCCAACAAATTTAACTTTCAACTGTGTCCCTTTAATTGGTACCACAAAATCTCAAATCCTTAATGAAATGGTACTACAATATAATCCTTATTTGTTTTCATAATTCATATTACAATTACACCATTTATAAAATACTCAAATGACATAATTCTTCAATAAAAACATAAGAACATTAATCATTCCTCTTTATCTGCTGAAATATCATTACTTGATTATTATCTAATATCGTCATCTGGGGTATACTCTAATGATTGGGACACTGATTCACATAGCATCCCATATCCTTACAGACGAAGCATTGAACATTTGAAACCTTTTTCTCACCCTCGCAATCACAAACTTAGTGTCCTTTTTCTCCACACTTATAACAAACATCCATTCCCTTCAAGCATTTATTAGGGTGATTCTTTCAATAGTTATCACATGTGGAAAAATCATTCTTCACCTTATTTCCTTTATCCATATTTTCTCTACCATCCTATTCTTCTCTTTATTCCTTTCAAATTCATAGGAGATAGATAATTATTTAATTATATTATTAACACATGATACTATTTATTCATATGATGATAATATGTGAGAGACTATTTCCCTTTGAAATGTTGTATTAAGACCATTAATGATACATTCCTTATTACTCTTTGGATCATGTGTGTTTGTGGATTTCTCATTCCTTCTACTAGGTGCTATTTCTAAATGATGACATACACCAGGTTAGGCCATATCGTAATGCATAATCTAATAACTCAGAAAATGGTAAGCATTAATTAAATATTTACACATATCTAGTCTCATAATCATAAAATGGTTTCTTTGGGGACATATTTACTCATAAATCCTTCACGATGGTTTTTAATGAAAATGTGAATTATCCTAACTATATCTCCCAGGAGTGTCAAACCATGTGCATTGTAAGGCCCGTTGTCATGTACCAGGTTACCCTAACTCAAGCCCAGGACACCTTTTTGGAGTTATTACTACTAGGTACATATATTCCATAACCACATCTACTTGTAGTATCCAAACAGGGAAGTATTTGTTAGGAATTCCCACATAATATCTACATTACAAAAATTTTAGGATGTTCCTCTATACTTTTCCTCAAATTCTATCATAGGTTTATGATCCCTAAAATAAGTTTTATAAATCTAGTTTCCAAGGTTGTTTCTAAACTTCCTTTTATTCTAACTATAACTCCCTGACCCCAAATACATGAAGCTAGTGCATTATTTTAATACATTGGCATGATTACGGGTAATCAAATCTAGAAGGACCGATTAGTTTAGCAGTCTTGGAAAATAGACAACATATAAGAACTTTATACTAAAATTTCAAACATAAATCAAAAAATATATAATCCTTTGATAATTCCATTATTCTCTAATCTTAACCCTGCATATCAATTATAAAACACTTCTTGTAATTATGGGAAAATAAAACATAGAAAGGGGTGAGTTCACATGCTCAGTATGGGTAAACAATATAGAGGAAACTATCATAAATAATCATACACTTATAAAATGAAACATATCCTTTTAAACATAATCTAAATCATAATATGGAAAAAAATAAATCAAATTATTCCTTTTAAATATTCACATGGATATTCTACTAGCTGAATAATGACATTTAATATCAATAAATGATCTCATGATGAGGGAATTCATAATGCTGAACATCTTAACTACATATTCAATGCCTCGTGCCAAGACCATACATAAAAACACTATAAAGGCCTCATACCAAGACACTGGTTTGTCTTATAAGACCTACCAATGCATCAAGGGGCTATAGAGGCCCCCACCCTTCACATAGTAAGTTCAATTCATTCCTCTTATGAAAGGGGTAAAACATATCTAGCATAAACATTTATATTAAAAACTAGCACACAAAATTTTAATACATTAACCATATACCAAGAATGGAATGAAAATATATCATCCACAGTCAAAAATATTATAAACCCTTAAATATAATATGGTATATTTTATCATAAAAAATCATCCTCACTTAAGAATAAAATACAACAAAGTATGTTGACTTAGACGAAAATAGTCTAATAAAATCACTATAAATCATTGAGTGAAATATCACTTTTTTACTTTGAAATTCATTGAAAAGTTATTAAATTTATAAAATAAGACATTTAAAATATATATTTTAACCAAAGTGTCTCATACCACTTTGAAACTTTTGAAAATAATTAACATTTTAAAACATTCAAGTCCTTATAAATAAATCCTTAAAAATATTTTGAAAACATGGACATTAATGAGATAATTATTTAAAACATTCAAAATTATGTTTTAGTTAAACATTACTTTACATAAAACCATAAAAATATTCCTTTTGATTTTTTTTACAAAACATGGACATGGATGATAAATAGGTCCCAGTAAATACTTACACTAACATAATCTCAAATAATAATGAGATTGCAAAATTAACCCTTACCATAGGTACAATTCACTCTGTATGTGTCTGAAATTCATTTATAGTGGTTTTAAACATATTATTAATTTGTAACAGAATCATAATAATATTTATGATATCGTATATGATTCATTTATGACTTTATATTACCCGTTTATTAATAATTTCTACATTAAAGAAACATGTCAAGTAATAATTGCTTTGTTTATCGAACTTGTTTTGACTTATTATTCATGATACTATTAATTAAATCATGATTTACAAACATACATAATTTTAAACAAGATTTATATATAATATATATTCAAAATATAAATATATATAATATATAGATATATGAAATGGAAAACACAGTTCATGAAGACAGTAGGTCATACATACGCAGGAATGCTATTTTCGTTTTCTTATCGTATTGAATGGAAGAAAGTAAATGAAATATATATTGTAACACCCCAGTTAAATAAAGAATATGACATTTTCATATTTATACATATTTGTGAATAAAATATTAATATGAATTTAAAGGGGACGCTATGCTCGATGGCGTACCCAACACGCAACAACGAGTTTCTTGGGAATCTTACGTTGCACTCTAATAATAAAATAATATTATTTTAAATGGTAGTTAACATGTAGCCGTTGTATTGGCGGGAATGGATATAAATAACTAAAATATGATTATACATGTTTTTAAATGTTTTTACATTTATCCAATAAAAGATAAAGGCTTAAAATACGGAAAGAATTCAATTTTAGGTGTATATGCCCTAGTTTTCACTAAAGGTTCACTTATCACCTTTTGATGGCGAACCGTCATTAAATATAGTTTTGTTCACTCTTATACGTTCTATTGGACCAAATAAAACTCTTCTTAAGAATCGGGACATCAAAATTTACTTTGTGTAAATTTTTGGTATCTTTCCGATAAAGTTCATTTTGTTAATGAATAGTGTAAAATGTTGTATTTTAATTCAAAACCTCTTTTTAATCTAACTTATTTATATGATTAGATTAACTTTTGAATTGGTTTTAAAGTGAAATTAGAATATATTTTTACCATTAAATCCAATAGTGGTCGTTGGAATTAATTTCACTTTGAAATCAGACTTAAACTAGTGTCAATCTTTTGATACTTATTGTTTCATAAAAACACGCTATTTGATCTGACAACGGGAATTAATTATTAAATTAATTAATGTGACTTATATGTTTTGAATTTTGTAAAATAGTCTTCATTTTTGATTTTGGAATATCAAATATATCTTAGGGTGAATTTTTGGTATTTTCTGAAAAACTTCAATTTTTGATGAATAGTGAAACCACTAAGTGGTACTTATAAAAACTGATTTTTCCGTTTAAATGAAATTTTGCCATCTTTGTGTTTTGAATTTCAAAAATCCAACATACATGGTTGTCATTAAGAAGTAAAATGTGGTTCAATGGGATAAAAATAATTTTTTTGTGAATAGTAACTTATTAAGTTTTTAATCGCGATTAGAGGTAATTAGTGTACTTTAAGGTAAAAATAATGTTTTAATAATATGAAATGAACTTGACACATGTCCTAACCTCATTGGATGTGTCATGGCCGACCAAGACAACCCATGGGTAAACTTGGGGACCCCATGAAGCCACTTTGGTTGGAAAATGACATTAATATCTTTTTATTTAAAGTTAAAGTAAAAATGAGACAAACATGAAATGTTTTACTAAAACAATTTTTACATGGGGTTATACAAATCAGATTTTTGACTATAAATATTCATTGGAAATCTAAAAAGATTTCATACATCATAGTATTTTTTTTTAATTTTTAGACATTAAATAAATTAAATTATTTATGACATCATGATGATGCAGCGATGACCTCATTATTTAACGATTTAAATAAAATGGAAAGATAATGTAATATCTAAGACCTACACATGTCCAAAACCTATTGGATGAGTGGATTTATAACCCTTATCACCTTATCATCGAAACACATCAATGTGGGACCTCTTAAATCCTAATACCATTTTAAAATAAAGTGACTTTTCTTTACCTTCCAAGAGTGCCCCTCCTCTCCTCTTATAAAAGGCCCCCACCTCTACCTCCTTACCCACACTCCCAAAGCATTTGGCTCGGCCAAACTCTGCCCATTTTGTCTCTCCACTTCCCTCTATTACTCCTTGAAGCCTCACTTTGGGCAGAAGTCTTCCCAAGGAAGCCTTTGAGCTCAAACCAAATAGAGTTACCCAATTTTAAGGTAATGTCTTCACTTGAGTTCTTTTGTTTTATTTTTCTTCTCCAACCCCATAAAATCTTTTTATTCATTTCTTTTGTAACAAATAAATTATCATAAATATACTAGGATTTTTTTATAAGAAGTATTCGAGCTACACTTTCACACACCTACATCTAATGGTTAAAGAACATACTGTTTCCATGGATGAAGAATTTCGGCCTCCCGAAACGATGATTGTTCAATATTCTTTTAACACCTTCAAAGGTGGCCATTAAGATGACACTATATTTATATGTGATATATAATATGTTTATATTTTCCTTAAGCTTCTATATTTTTCATTTTGGGCATACCTTTATGGTTTCCATTATGGGTAAACACGATATCTTCATTTAAGGAAATGCGGACTACCGCCCCCTCAAAGTGATTTGATTCGTTAATACCATATGTGGTACGTATAAAGGATATATTTAATGATATTATATATGATACCATACTGTAATTAAAACACTATTATGTATCATTATGTTTTAATTCCATTAAATATGAAATAGAAATGGAAGTAGCATTCATTCGTACGTACTGCTTACCGTCTCCATGAACGGTACATTTCATTTCTTATCTCAAAATGTTATGTAATATTATAAGTACATATATATAATGGATATATATGTAATATATTACATTAAAATTATGTATATCATTCTGGAATTATAACATATATATATCTCTCTCATTTTGTTTTAATTCCATTAATATGACAAAAAATGAAAGTAGCGTTCATGCGTACGTACGACCTACCGTCTCCATGAACGGTGCTTTTCGTTTTTTATCTCCAAATGATATGTAATAGTATGAAATGAATATTTACTGGATATATATGATATTTTAATCATTAATACTATTCTGGAAATTATTTACTTATAACTACACGGGAAATCTTTTTTCAAACAAGTTCATTTTTTACTCATGTACCAAACATCAGCAAAAATGTCTGATATGAACTAACATTATTAAACAATTATTATAACATTATAATATGTGATATGAACTGAATAATAATATATAAAGGAGGTACATAGGCAATTATTAATTGACCAAAGTTTATTATTTAGGAATATAAAGAAACAAACAAGACAAGTTGGACTTGAGGTAAGGGATCCTACTCCTCTCTTTCTTTTTAAGTACACTCTTTTATGTCATTACTTCTAAGATCATCTTTCTTGTTATTGGGATGTTCTTTTATATTACTCTTACTATAATTGTTATGTTCATATGATGAGAGAACCTATTCTCTCTCATCAATCCATTTTGGAAGTTTCGAGTGGCGCCGTTAGGCTGCCAAATTTTCGTAAGAGATCTAACCTCTCTCTTTCTCTTTAAGTACTCCCCTTTATATCACTTCTTTTAAGCTCCTATTTTTTATGATGGGGGATGTTATTTCATATTAATCTTGCTGTACATTTTGTTGTAATGTGATGAGATACCCTATTTGATCTCATCAATCCATTTTTGGAAGTTTTAAGTGGCGCTGTTAGGCTGCCGAGTTTTCGTAAGTGATTTTTCATCTCACTTTTATTCTCGTGAGATTTATGCTACATTTGCCACAATTTCCATTGAGTGGTGTATGTACTGACCATTATTTTACTAATTGTGTAATATTATTTCATTTATGAGTATTTACATCAATGATGTATTGTCCTTCTTTCACAGGGCGTATGTTTCGAAAGATACCCATGTCGGTAAGGGAACCTTTCACCCTCCTCTTTTTAAAAGACTTCTTTTGTTGGGTCTTTTAATTTACATATTTTTATGTTGGGATATGTTCTCATATATCCTTATTGATGTAAATTTTACGTCCAAGTGATGAGATACCCCTTTTTTTATCTCTCATCAACTCATTTTGATGTGACGCCATTAGGCTGTCAAGGGAACTTCTTAACCCAATTTCGATTTCTTTGGGTTCAATATGTAGTTATTGAATATGTCATCCTTTGAATATGTGTGAATTAACTTTGATTATTTTACACTTAATATCCACTTATATTTGGTGTATTCGTTTGTCACACATAATTATGTAATTGATTTATCCTTAAACCAAGGATACCGTCTTTGTAAGGGACTTCGTCTCAATATCCTTTCATTGAGGCATATTTTGTTTTATACATAACCTTATTTTATATGGTGTATAAACCCCCTTGACTTTTACGTCTATTCAAAAGGAATATTGTTTATACGAAGCGTTTACTAAACGACAAAAGGGAATGTTTTTGTCATACGTATGCGGCGACAATGACTTCTCCGCCGCCGTGACCATTATTTGAGTTTCGGCCTCCTCTACAAGCCATACCTTTTTTATAAAAGAAAAATAAATACCATGTTTTACTTTTCTTTTATTTTGGTATTGAAAATGGTTTTCATAATATTTTTATGACAATGTGTGGTATTGATATCTTTTTATTGAAAGGTGGAAATGTTATGTTTCCTTTATGCATGTTTTATGTGATACGATTATGTTGAGGTTCTTGGGAATTATTATGAAGACGGGTGGTTACGTGATAGACTAAGGGCGGGTGAGCCCGATATAGCTCTCCAACGCATTGGGTAACGCGAAGGAGTGAAACGTTAAGGTTTCTCCGAAGAGATTTAGGGAATATACTATGATGGGTATTCCAAACATAACCAAGAGGGTTACTCCCTACGTAAGAATGTTATGAATGCATCAAGTTACTTTTATGTTTTATGACTTCTATGATTTATTCATGATTTGAGAGGTATGTTAAAGTGCCTATGTTTTATGGGTAAAGTATGATTTCATTCTTATGTATATATGAACTCATGTTTCCTTTCCATATTTTTATAACCCTTACTGATCTTTTTATGCTCATCCCAAGTTTTTGAAATGTTTTTCATAGGTCAAGGGAAAGGTACATGACGTGATGATAGTGTCAAGGATGTGTCAAGAAAGAATCTGTGTTTTATTTTAATTATGTTTCCGTTGATGGGAAGAATGAATACTATCTTTTATGTAACCACTTTGTTTAAATGTGGAATGAAATGCAAGTTTCATGATCTAATTCTCTAAAACTATAAACCTGAAAAGATCCTCAATGTGTAGTCTTGTAATAACTCAAGATTAAGTAAGGTTTAAGGTTGGGGCCTTATAGTTGGTATCAAAGGTCAGTTTAGATAACTTTAGAGGTTAGGGTATTCTTTAAGCATAAGTGACATTACCATAATGGTTAGGATTTCAGAAAGAGTCCTAGTTTTAGATAAAGTAAATAAGTAAGTGTATCTTAGTGTTTACCTTCCTCATTAGTATATGATTGTTTTTTTGATATACTCACACTGACATTTCTGTTTTTAGTGAATGGATGGATCTAGCAGGCACCAAAGAGACAACAGGTTTGAAGGAAACTGTGGTGGTTCTATGATTAAGATACTAGATAAAATGGGGGATTCAATGAGGAAACTCATGGTTGTTCTAAACCAACTATCAAGGAGTCATGATCAACCACTTGAACCTTGGTATGATCTTTAATGCATCATGTAAGAGATGACCAATCCATGTGGAAGTTCAGGTAATAATTATAAAGGTAACCATTAGAGTTTATATGATCCTTACTTTTGAGGTAATTATGGGTTATTATAAGATATGCTGGAAAATGAAAGGCATGAGATAAACTTGAGGTTAAAATATGTTATGATCATTTTTGATGATTTTATCTCTTTTTGGGGAATTATTTAAGAATTATATAGTTTTGGAAAAAGGACAACACGCAGACCGTGTGACAACCCGTCGCGTCGGACAAAGCTGTGGGAATCGAACCCACAACCAAAGTGCGACTGGTATTTATCGCCTACCACTGGACTACGTGAAGTCCCTGGTTAGTTTGACTGATTATTTTTTTAGTCATATGATTTTATGAATTAAGAGTAAGTTGATTTTGGGTTATTTATGAAAATTATTAACCTATCATGGAGGATATGTGATTAGGTTAATTACTTTTCAATACGATACTTTAGGAGCAACTGATATTGTTTGGAGATAAATGTTACGATTTAACTTGGAAGACTATGTGACTAAATCCTTCAAATATTTGGGTTTCAATATTAGATTGTTTTAATTTGAAGAATTTTATGGAAAAATTGTTTATCGGATGGTCCTCGTTGAACTTTGGGTTTTGTTGGACAAATTTTGGAGATTAAGCATAGATTTTCTTTTTAATGGGTTATCCTTTTCTAGATTATCTGACCTTGTACTAACCTTTCTGGTTTTGGTTTTGGTTAAATCCTAAAGACATGGGATGTATATAGTTCTATTTTGTGGATTAGGTGATTCTCTATAAGTTGATTATAGTACTCTTAATGCGAACAAGTCACCCTAAATACTCGTCTTTTGGAAAAAAATATGAGTTTGATTAAGGAATCCAGTAAAAGTTGAAAGTCAACATGATAAGTGATTATGTTTCCTTATGAATAAATTCCTCAATAAAAAGTAACTTAAAACAAAAATGTTTTCTATTAAACTTTTCCTACTGGGGAACCCAACACCGTTTAACCCATCACAAGTTTGTGATTTTCTTATGGTTAACTTTCTCCTAGACATGTTTACTATCACTCTCCCTCAAGAACATGACCCTTTTCTTTTTCTTCCATTTTTATGTTTATCTACATGGAATCCTAGTATGGGTTAACTTGGGTGACCTCTGTACTTATCTTCCTTTATTTTAAAGTGATTGTTTTACTGACTCTTGTTCCGATGTGGGACTTTCAAGGATGTTTCCAAGCACAATTTTAAAATTGCGAGAACGAAATTCCCAAAAGGGGGGAAAGATGTAACACCCCAGTTAAATAAAGAATATTACATTTTCATATTTATCCATATTTGTGAATAAAATATTAATATGACTTTAAATGGGACGCTATGCTCGATGGTGTACCCAACACGCAACAACGAGTTTCTTGGGAATCTTACGTTGCACTCTAATAATAAAATAATATTATTTTAAATGGTAGTTAACATGTAGCCGTTGTATTGGCGGGAATGGATAGAAATAACTAAAATATGATTATACATGTTTTTAAATGTTTTTACATTTATCCAATAAAAGATAAAGGCTTAAAATACGGAAAGAATTCAATTTTAGGCGTATATGCCCTAGTTTTCACTAAAGGTTCACTTATCCCCTTTTGATGGCGAACCTTCATTAAATATAGTTTTTTTCACTCATATAAATTCTATTGGACCAAATAAAACTCTTCTTAAGAATCGGGACATCAAAATTTAATTTGTGTAAAATTTTGGTATCTTTCCGATAAAGTTCATTTTTTTAATGAATAGTGTAAACTGTTGTATTTTAATTCAAAACCTCTTTTTAATCTAATTTATTTATATGATTATATTATATTTTGAATTGGTTTTAAAGTGAAATTAGAATATATTTTTACCATTAAATCCAATAGTGGTCATTGGAATTAATTTCACTTTGAAATCAGACTTAAACTAGTGTCAATCTTTTGATACTTATTGTTTCATAAAAACACGCTATTTGATCTGACAGTGGGAATTAATTATTAAATTAATTAATGTGACTTATATGTTTTGAATTTTTTAAAATAGACTTCATTTTTGAATTTGTAATATCAAATATATCTTAGGGTGAATTTTTGGGATTTTTCTGAAAAACTTCAATTTTTGATGAATAGTTAAACCACTATGTGGTACTTATAAAAACTGATTTTTCCATTTAAATGAAATTTTGCCATCTTTGTGTTTTGAATTTCAAAAATCCGACATACATGGTTGTCATTAAGAAGTAAAATGTGGTTCAATGGGATAAAAATAATTTTTTGGTGAATAGTAACTTATTAAGTTTTTAATCGCGATTAGAGGTAATTAGTGTGGTTTAAGGTAAAAATAATATTTTAATAATATGAAATGAACTTTACACATGTCCTAACCTCATTGTATGTGTCATGTCCGACCAAGAAAACCCATGGGTCAACTTGGGGACCCCATGAAGCCACTTTGGTTGGAAAATGACATTAATATCTTTTTTTTAAAGTTAAAGTAAAAATGAGACAAACATGAAATGTTTTACTAAAACAATTTTTACATGGGCTTATACAAATCAGATTTTTGACTATAAATATTCATTGAAAATATAAAAAGATTTCCAACATTATAGTATTTTTTTTTATAAATTTTAGACATTAAATAAATTAAATTATTTATGACATCATGATGATGCAGCGATGACCTCATTATTTAACGATTTAAATAAAATGGAAAGATAATGTAATATCTAAGACCTACACATGTCCAAAACCTATTGTATGAGTGTATTTAGAACACTTATCACCTTATCCTAGAAACACATCAATGTGGGACCTCTCAAATCCGAATACCATTTTAAAATAAAGTGACTTTTCTTTACCTTCCAAGAGTGCCCCTCCTCTTCTCTTATAAAAGGCCCCCACCTCTACCTCCTTACCCACACTCCCAAAGCATTTGTCTCGGCCAAACTCTGCCCATTTTGTCTCTCCACTTCCCTATATTAATCCTTGAAGCCTCACTTTGGTCAGAAGTCTTCCCAAGGAAGCCTTTGAGCTCAAACCAAATGGAGTTACCCGATTTTAATGTAATGTCTTCACTTGAGTCCTTTTGTTTTATTTTTCTTATCCAAACCCATAAAATATTTTTATTCATTTCTTTTGTAACCAATCAAGTATCATAAATATACTAGGATGTTTTTATAAGAAGGATTCGAGCTACACTTTCACACACCTACATCTAATGGTTAAAGAACATACTGTTTCCGTGGATGGCGAATTTCGGCCTCCCGAAACGATGATTGTTCAACATTCTTTTAACACCTTCAAAGGTGTCCATTAAGATGAAACTATATTTATATGTGATATATAATATGTTTATGTTTTCCTTAAGCTTCTGTATTTTTCATTTTGGGCATACCTTTATGGTTTCCATTATGGGTAAACGCGATATCTTCATTTAAGGAAGTGCGGACTACCGCCCCTTCAAAGTGATTTGATTCGTTAATACCATATGTGGTACGTATAAAGGATACATTTAATGATATTATATATGATACCATACTGTAATTAAAATACTATTATGTATCATTATGTTTTAATTCCATTAAATATGAAATAGAAATGGAAGTAGCGTTCATGCGTACGTACGGCTTACCTTCTCCATGAACGGTACATTTCATTTCTTATCTCAAAATGTTATGTAATATTATAAGTACATATATATAATTTATATATATGTAATATATTACATTAAAATTATGGATATAATTCTGGAATTATAACATATATATATCTCTCTCATTTTTTTTAATTCCATTAATATGACAAAAAATGAAAGTAGTGTTCATGCGTACGTACGGCCTACCGTCTCCATGAACGGTGCTTTTTGTTTTTTATATCCAAATGATATGGAATAGTATGAAATGAATATTTAATGGATATATATGATATTTTAATCATTAATACTATTCTGGAAATTATTTACTTATAACTACATGGGCAATATTTTTTCAAACAAGTTCATTTTTGACTCATGTACCAAACATCGACAAAAACGTCTGATATGAACTAACATTATTAAACAATTATTATAACATTATAATATGTGATATTAACTGAATAATAATCTCTAAAGGAGGTACTTAAGCAATTATTAATTGACCAAATTTTATTATTCAGGAATATAAAGAAACGAACAAGACAAGTTGGACTTGAGGTAAGGGATCCTACTCCTCTCTTTCTTTTTAAGTACACTCTTTTATGTCATTCCCTCTAAGCTCATATTTCTTTTTATTGGGATGTTATTTTATATTAATCTTACTGTAATTGTTATGTTCATATTATGAGATACCCTATTCTCTCTCATCAATCCATTTTGGAAGTTTCGAGTGGCGCCGTTAGGCTGCCAAATTTTCGTAAGAGATCTAACCTCTCTCTTTCTCTTTAAGTACTCCCCTTTATGTCACTTCTTTTAAGCTCCTATTTTTTATGATGGGGGATGTTCTTTCATATTCCTCTTGATTTAAATTTTGTTTTAATGTGATGAGATACCCTATTTGATCTCATCAATCCATTTTTGGAAGTTTTAAGTGGTGATGTTAGGCTGCCGAGTTTTCATAAGTGATTTTTCATCTCACTTTTATTCCCGTGAGATTTATGCTACATTTGCCACAATTTCCTTTGAGTGGTGTATGTACTGACCATTATTTTAATCATTTTGTAATATTATTTCATTTATGAGTATTTACATCAATGATTTATTGTCCTTCTTTCACGGGGCGTTTGTTTCGAAAGATACCCATGTCGGTAAGGGAACCTTTCACCCTCCTCTTTTTAAAAGACTTCTTTTGTTGGGTCTTTTAATTTACATATTATTATGTTGGTATATGTTCTCATATATCCTTGTTGATATAAATTTTACGTCCAAGTGATGAGATACCCCCTTTTTTTATCTCTCATCAACTTATTTTGATGTGACGCCGTTAGGCTGTCAAGGGAACTTCTTAACCCAATTTCGATTTCTTTGGGTTCAACATGTAGTTATTGAATATGTCATCCTTTGAATATGTGTGAATGAAATTTGATTATTTTACACTTAATATACACTTATATTTGGTGTATTCTTTTGTCACACATAATTATGTAATTGATTTATCCTTAAACCAAGGATACCGTCTTTGTAAGGGACTTCGTCTCAATCTCCTTTCATTGAGGCATATTTTCTTTTATACACAACCTTATTTTATATGGTGTATAAACCCCTTTGACTTTTACTTTTACTCAAAAGGAATATTTTTTATACGAAGCGTTTACTAAACGACAAAAGAGAATGTTTTTGTCATACGTATGTGGCGACAACGACTTCTCCGCCGCCGTGACCATTATTTGAGTTTCGGCTTCCTCTACAAGCCATACCTTTTTTTAAAAGAAAAATAAATACCATGTTTTATTTTTCTTTTATTTTGGTATTGATAATGGTTTTCATAATATTTTTATGTCAATGTGTGGTATTTATATCTTGTGATTGAAGGGTTGAAATGTTATGTTTCCTTTATGCATGTTTTATGTGATACGATTATGTTGAGGTTCTTGGGCATTATTATGAAGACGGGTGGTTCCGTGATAGACTAAGGGCGGGTGAGCCCGATATAGCTCTCCAATGCATTGGGTAACGCGAAGGAGTGAAACGTTAAGGTTTCTCCGAAGAGATTTAGGAAATATACTGTGATGGGTATTCCAAACGTAACCAAGAGGGTTACTCCCTATGTAAGAATGTTATGAATGCCTCAAGTTACTTTTATGTCTTATGACTTCTATGATTTATTTATGATTTGATGAGGTATGTTAAAGTGCCTATGTTTTAGGGGTAAAGTATTATTTCATTCTTATGTATATATGAACTCATGTTTCCTTTCCATATTTTTATAACCCTTACTGAGCTTTTTATGCTCATCCCATGTTTTTGAAATGTTTTTCACAGGTCAAGGGAAAGGTACATGACGTGATGATAGTGTCAAGGATGTGTCAAGAAAGAATTCGTGTTTTATTTTAATTATGTTTCCGTTGATGGGAAGAATGAATATTGTCTTTTATGTAACCACTTTGTTTAAATGTGGAATGAAATGCAAGTTTCATGATCTAATTCTCTTAAACTCTAAACCTGAGAAGATCCTCAATGTGTAGTCTTGTAATAACTCAAGATTAAGTAAGGTTTAAGGCTGGGGCCTTATATATATATATATATTATAGTAGATTTATTATTTCATATATCTCATAATTATTTATTATATATATTTTTATCATCATTCTTGAATGGTTAATGTGGAGGATGAATCTCATCACGTCATGGATATGGTAATTCGTACCTATGCACTAGCAACAATATCATTATTTTAATGGTTAAATAGTATGGAATTTGATGAAATATGAATGTTAAAGAAACAATATCATGTCATATTGATTATTTAAATCATTTATATTCAATTTTATATCCATAAAAATAATGTGTACATGAAAAATAGTTTTCTCCACGGCATGGAAACGGTAAGCCGTACGTACGCGCGCATGGTGATATTGTTTTTCATAGGATGGGTAAAATGAGGAATATGGTTGTACCATAATCATAAAAACATATAATAATATACTATATTTTAGATTTTTTATTTTATTATGGAATCAACTTATTAAGTTGAAGTAGAATAAGAAAATAAGTTTGAAAGAGTTTGATAAAACTATTACCTCATTTTCGGGTATCTCCTTTTGATTTGCACTAAATGACTCTTTATGTTGGATTTATGCCCAAAGTAAGTTCTATAGGATGATTTCAAGGAATTTGGGAGAGTAAATGGGTAGGTTTTGTCTCATACAAAGGGATTTGGAGGTGAAAATTAAAGGTAAGGAAGAGTTCCCTTTTATAAGGGAGTGAGGGGAACTTTAGAAAAATCTTGAAATATTAATTTATTATAAATTTATTTTCAGTTTTTAATACCTCAAAATTTATTTATATAGAGGATAAGATGATTATGGGTCTAAATACTCCCAAAAAATATATTTTATACATGTTTATGTCATAAAATTAAACTTATATATTTATAATTAACCCTTAGGTAAATAGTTTAGCTCTTACGCTGTCTTCCTGTATTTTTACACTACATGGTTAATATAGTTACTATAAAATGAAAAAAACCAAAAGTGTAAGGTTTATGACATTTTTATCACTATCCAAGTTACTTGGCCTGTCATTAGACTTTTATGATTTTTATATCATTTAATAAAATAGTATTTATTTTAAAATATATTCTACGTAAATTTAGTTACTATTCAATTTTTGCATTTTTTAGAATATCAAAAAACATGATAACTTCAAACCAATAATTCAAAAATGTCAATAAAATTAATAAGTTATCTATAAAATTATTTTATATCATTAATTGATTAAAATTATGTTTATTTTAATATTATTAATATCATTTATTTGATTCTTTCTTTATTAAATCAATTACTGCATTATCATTGTGTCACAATTAAATTTAATTATTTAACTTCCAAAAATTATAAATAAATTATTATTATTTAGATAAATTTCTTATATTTATAATTAATATTTATAGAATAATTTATCTTATGTATAACCCTATATTAAAAATTATTATTTATTAAACTTTGTAAATGACACTTTTAACTCTCCTTTAAATAAAATATAATAAATGTCTTAATTTAACACAAGTGACTTAACAAACATCACATTTTTGACCTAAGATTTATTTTTTTCAAAAATAACTTATCCAATTAAATTATTACTAGTGTTAGGGTAATTTTATATTATTATAATATTATTTTTATCTTTAGTTACCCTACTTACCTTTAGCCATGGTAAATAAAATTCAAAAGTTACTATTCAACAAAAAATATTTTGATCCCATAGAACCACATTTATCATAATAATTAAAACAATATATTTAATTTTTTCTAAATTCAATTCATAGATGCAGTAAAATTACGTTTAATGCAAATCTGCAAATGTGGCTAGAAGGTGGGTAAAAGACGTTAAAAAAAGTTCAATGAAATTTTATATCTAATTTATTATAAAAATTATTCTAATAACCTAAATTGGGTTAATATATGTATTATTTACCTATTTTTACTTTAAAATCAATTTAATGTAAAATAATTATTTAAATGAAAATGCCAGTTTTTTAACAATAGTGAAGTGTTTTCACTATTCGTCAAAAATTTAAAGCGCTCAAAAAAATTCCAAAAATTCACCCTAAGATAATTTTGATATTATGAATTAAAAAATGAAGACTATTTTTATAAAATAAATTTTTATGTGTGTCTAAAATTAATTTTATTATTATTTGTAAAAGGACATAAAAAGTAGTTCCTTTAAGAAAATAGTATTTTGAAACATATAAATATTACACTAAAACTTATACATTTCACTATAAATATATTTTATTTATGTGAAAAAATTAAAAATAAAATTTAAAAATTATTTATTACTATTTATATTACAATATTTAATGGATATTTTATAAATATATCATTTAAATAATTACAACACTAAAGTGTTGTTTTGCAGAAACTCAATCTTGCATGTTATGCAAGCCAAGTTGATGTTGTGTGCAATGGAAGATATTGAAGATAACATATCGTGAAATATTAGGGTGTCACATTCTCCCCACCTTCAATAAACTGAGTCCCCACAATTTAAAATCAGTAACAAAATCTATGGGATGGAACTTTAAAAATATAATTTTTTAAATCCCATATCAGAAAATGGATTAATGAGGTTGCCATTTTAAAATAAAGAAAGGGAAGTACGGAGGTCACTATAGATGACACAAACAAGGGTTACATGTAAGAAACATGGACATGAAAGAGAATTTTACCATCAAGTTCTGATCGAGAGTGACAAAGAACATTATTAGAAGAAATTTAACAACCAGAAATATATAAAGTTGCGAAGATCCAAGGGTCCATTTGATTCATTGCGAAATAATGTACAAGGAAATTTTTTTTGGTATAAAGATATTTTCCCATGAGTTTAATAATTAATTTACTTCATAGAATTAGAATAAAAGGAATCATACTTACATTACAAGTAGAGTTCCATCCTTTAACTAATTTCTATCACAAACTCATATTTCTCTCCAAAAGTTAATAAAATTAAAATCATATTCACGTTTTCTTAATCGTATAGGGTTCCAAAAATGAATTTATAATTCGTTTTTTGTACTATTTAAAAAAACTATGTTATATAAACTAGGAAATCACATAGCCCAGTGGTAGGTGATAAATCCTTGTCACACTTTGGTTGTGGTTTCAATTCCTGCAGCCTTTTCTGATGCAACGGGTTATCACTCGACCTGTGGGTCGTATTTTTCATTAAACTGTATTATTATAACATTCCGAAAATAATATTATAAATTTTTTTAACCTTAAACAATATGATCCAATGTCCAACTTAATCCATTCCAACCATTATACTTATAAAAAATACTTCTTTCCAAACTCAATGTCCAAAAATTTATAAGGAATGTCGCATAACATATTGAAAATATTTTTGTCACATAACAAGTATATTAACAACTTCATCATGTATTCTAAAAATACATGGTAATACCCAGAATTACCATAAAACCATATTTTAATATGATTGGGCTTACTTATTATTTAGGTAAAACATAGAATACTGTATATACTCCTTAAATCCAAAAATGTTGTAAACTCCAACAATGATGGAATAAATAGACCATTAATCAGTTCCAAGGTGGTCAATAATATCCAATATAATTTATTCAAATCAATAATCTCTTTATTCCAACATCATTATATTATAAATATTAAGGGTTATCATCCCCTCAACCATATATTTTCTAAAAAATTTAACTTGAAACTGTGTCGCTTTACTTGGTACCATACAATCTCAAATCCTTAATGAAATGGTACTACAATACAATCCTTATTTATTTTAATAATCCATATAACCATTACATCATTTATAAAATACTCAAATGACATAATTATTTAATAACAACATAATCACATTAATCATTCATCTTCATCTACTGTAATATCATAACATGATTATTATCCAATAGCATCATCTGAGGTATACTCTGATGATTGGGACACTGATTCACATAGTTTCCCATCTCCTTGCAGATGAAGCATTGTAAATTTGAAACCTTTTTCTCACCCTTGTAATCATTAAATTAGTGTCCTTTTTCTCCACACTTGTAATAATCATCCATTCCCTACAATCATTTACCAGGGTGATTCTTTCAATAGTTATCACATGTGGGAAAATCCTTCTTTCCCTTATTTCCTTTATCCATATTTTCTCTACCATCCTCTTCTTCTCTTTCTTCCCTTCCAATTCATAGGACATGGATAATTCTTTAATTATATTATTAACACATGATACTATTTATTCATATGATGATAATATATGGTAGACTATTTCCCATTGAAATGTTGTATTAAGACCATGAATGATACATTCCTTATTACTCTTTGGATCATGTGTGTTGTTGGAGTTCTCATTCCTTATACTATGTGATATTTCTAAATGACGACATACACTAGGTTAGATCATATCGTAATGCATAATCCAAAAACTTAGAAAATGCTAATAATTAATTGAATATCTACATGTATCTAGTCTCATAATCAAAAAAATGCTTTCTTTGGGGACATATTTACTCATAAATCATTCACAATGGGTTTTAATGAAAATGTGAATTATCCTAAGCATATCCCACATGAGTGTCAAAACATTTGCGTAGTAAGACCCGTTGTCATGTACCAGGTTACTCTAATTCAAGCCCAGAATACCTTGTCAGAATTATTACTCCTAGGTACATCTATTCAAAACCACATCCACTTGTAGTATCCAAACAGGGATGTATTTGTTAGGAATACCCACATAATCTCTACATTGCTAAAATTTCAGGATGTTCCTCTATACTTATCCTCAAAGTCTATCATAGATTTATGATCCTTAGTCAAAGTTTTCTAAATCTAGTTTACATGTTTTATACTAAACTTCCATTAATACCAACTGTAATACCCCGACCCCAAATACATGAAGCTGGTGCATTATTTTAATACATTGGAATGATTATAAGGACTAAAATCCAGAAGGACTGATTAGTTTAGTAGTCTTGAAAAATAGTTTACATACATGAACTTTACAGTAAAATTTTGAAACATAAAGTATAGAATAGATAATACTTTGATAATTCCATTATCTTCCAAGATTAAAGCTACATATCAATTTTAAAACACATATTTCCATCATGGGAAAATAAAACATAAGAAAGGGGTGAGTTCAGATGCTCAGTATGGGTAAACAATATAGCAGAAGCTATCATAAATAATCATACACTTATAAAACTAAAACAAAATCCTTTTAAACATGATATAAATAATAATATGGAAAAAATAAGTCAAATAATTCCTTTTAAACATTCACATGGAAATTCTACTAGCCGAATAATTACATGTAATATCAATATCTGATCTCATAATGGGGGAATTCATAATTTTGGACATCTTAACTACAACGTCAAGGACTCTTTCTAAGACCATACATAACAACACCTTCCAGGCATCATGCCAAGACACTATTTTTACTCAAGGCCTCGTGCAACACAAACTATTGAAGATAAAGTACTGTGAAATATTGGGTGGTTTAATTCAAACAAAAAGCTCAGCCCTGTGACCACCCTCACCTTCGGTGTCACCTTTAGTAACAAAACATCTAACTATGCTTCAGTCAGCCTTATCTCTCCCTCTTGAAAAAAACATCAAGACCTCCATTAAACAATATCCAAATAGACAGGTCGGTCATCTACGTGATTAAACCCTTCAAAACTGACCTTACATCCAACTACAAGCACTCAGGTGCCCTTATCAAAGAACCATGACACAACTATACCATTTAATAAAATTGAAGATACTCTCTATGCATCAATTAAACCTCTTAAGAATCTACCATGATACATATTCTAATTCACCTTCATCACTAGGCTGGCCTCCCATGAGGTCACCCTTTATTTCCCCAAAACTGTCAAGGCATAACCACAACTCGTGTTGCATCACCAAACCATTAGCCTTCCCACTTTGACCTCTAGGAAAAACATGAGGTAACACTCTCTATATCCCACTGAAAAAGTCTAAAACATCCACCTGTATGACACACACCCAAAATAACTAGGAACCCCGTCTAACCTCTCTCATAATTCAACTTTAAGGTCGATTGATACCAACCCAAAAAACTAGAGTCATTACAAGTAAAATCCATTGGTCCTATATCCAAACCTTACACATCAATCCATGAATAATTAATGTTCGTGGATAACACTTTCACTCCCATTTTGATACCCCCACACCTAGTGCAACAAGTGACCATTACTATAGGTTCCACACCAAAGGTAACCATACACATACATTGGCACTATGATCCAAACACACTCTTTGTGGTCCAAAACATAACTCTGAAGGTCCCTACTCATAAGGTCACCAAAATCTAGGTACCATACTTAAGGTCCAACATACCCTCTATATGGTCACAAACCACAAGGTTTTCCACACTCGCATTTCCAAACAATGCCTTGCGACCCAAAGGCCAAAATCCTACTGAGGGTGTCCTGATCACATCTCATATTCCATATCATAACCAACAAGGCCTCACAAAATGAATCCAATGTCTCAAACTAAAGCACTTTCACTACCCCAAACCATCCACACAAGGGTCAAATATAACACACAAGTAATACCCACTACATGGTTCTCCCAAAAGTTCCACCAATACATATCCTTTTATAATTAACTTTACCATTTTTTTAATTCAAACATTCAAATTTTAAACTCCCCATTTCACAACTTGTTACAATCATCATTTTAACTCATCTACACCTTTAATTAGGAAAAATTCATTAAACATTTTACTGTCACTATGAAAATTATTCTATTTTAAACACCATTCAATCTTTACAATTTACCAAAACCCAAAATTTTAACCTATTCACAACGTTTCTTTATACAAAATATTCCATAACTATTAGTTTATATTATTTCAATTTACCCACTTTCATCACTATTATTAGACACCATTTTATTCAAATTTTCCAAGGAAATAAAATCCATTCTACTCTCTATGCCTCACACACCCATCATGTGTGTGCCTATCATGATGTATGGAACCTATATCCTTAGGTACATAAAATGATGCATGAAAATACAACCACATTCCATTCTATCCATGAGAAAAATATCATAAAATGGTCACATCACACAATGTGTGAATCAACCAATGGTGAAATATCCTTAAACTATAAAAACACACATTGAGAACAAGAATTCCAACCCTGGGGGACTTGGGTTTTCCATTGTAAATGGGTTAGCTACTCCCAAGAAGGAGCTCATTACTAAGGACCAACACATCCTAACCTAATTTCTCCCACCCCAAATAACAATACCACATAAATGAACTAATCTAATACAACTTTGTAACATCTCTAACTTGATAACCACTAAATTGGTTCCTCAAGCCAAGTCATCAATGACCTCAAGCGTGACACCCCATATGCCAGAGATTGCCAACTAGCCATGAGGTTCAAATAAGTCATGAGGGGATATTAAACCCTCTTTACTAGAGTAATACACAATAGATAAAAAGTAAATAGCAGAAAAAATATATAATATCCAATTAACATTCATAATAAACCATTTCCCAAGAAGGGTACAATTCTACAATAAAACAATAAAACATGTAATGTCATGCTAAGAAGTGTCAAAGTGAACAAAAAAAAACAAAGTTAACATAATAGTGGAACCCCAAACAGGCCTTGAATCTAAGTATGGATCCTCAATCATGCATTTCACAAGCCCAACTCAACTCCCTAGCATAGGTCCCTTACCCTGGTCCTGACCTGCAACTATGAGATCTACTCAGGTAACCAACAGTATACTGAGAAGGGTGTGAGTACAAATCAATAGGCCACCAACAATGGTGTCTACAAAATATCCATTCAATATATAGTGCATGAAATTTCTAAGTAAATATAAATTAAATAAGGAAAATTGGGGGTCCATTAGTTAAAATAGTTCACTTAATCCATTCCTGGGACTGTTCCTAATTTATGTACTTAAGCCAACTTTGTTACATAGCTCAATTTTATCACATTATAAATGGCTTTGTTGTTTTCTTAAACTCAATTCATAGGGAAAATCAATAAAGTTCCCTATATTACTAGATATAATAACATAATCACATATAAAACTCACTCACCTTGAAGCCTTAGTCTAGGTGGTCTCATCAAATTCAACCATTAGGGGAATAGATCCTATGTCCCCTTCCCTAACCCATGCATTTTGGGATGGATTTTAGAGACACGGTATAACTCAACTTGTGGTTGCAGAGCCTCTCATCACAACGCCAAACCACCAAACCATGTGTAAATGATTATTTGTCTATTCACCACACATATACCATATCATAACCAAACATAACCAATGATTATATAAATCATAATCCATAACAACTAATCATGGGAATTAACATTATTCCATAACCCATTACACATTTATCGTTAACATTACAAAACCGTTTAGCTCAATTCTCATTTACGTGCCTTAACCCATTTCGTATATTAAAAAATTCCAATACGTTAGCCAATATTCACCAATTACCATACATTATCCCATTTATCCCATTTATCATTTCACAAGAATTTACCCACCTATTCATTTTAAGTAAAATTCTTATATCACATAGCACAAAAACTTTATTACATTAAACCCATTAGGTATACCCCATAATTCCCATATACAAACCCATTCCAGATATCATCAATTCCCTTCTAAAACCTGTTTACATGCTCTCAATTTAAAATCCATTTCCAATTCAACATGTTCATAATTTCATATTTACTAATCATTTTATACATTTAAACATAATTTGTAGGCCATTTGACACAATATCAATTAACCCAATTAACCCACCTTCAATCCATGAAAAACAAACCCTTATCCCATTATCAAAACCTATGCACAAATATCAATATTCCATTTCCAAATCTACTAAACAAATTAACATATTAAATATCATATCTACATTATCTCGTGTCAACTCTACACTTGAATTTATCATTTATATGTTCGGGAATGTCAGTGCACCCCATGGGTGGCCCACAAATTGGTCAAATCATCATCAACGCATCCCACGAGGATCATGAGGGGTATAAATCAATAATTATCCAATCATTTTTTAGAATCATACTCAAGGTAACAAATTTACAATAATAGGGAAGAAAGATCTCGGAACACATGCACAAATATATAACAAAACATTGGGATATAAGTTGTAGACCACCTACATCAAATCTAATTATGAACACACTCTTAATTGTGTCCTTAGATCTAGATTCAAATACCCTTTGAATCCCCAACCTAGGTTCCAATGGAAAAGTG
The DNA here is from genome assembly GCA_963277665.1 of Viscum album. NCBI lineage: Eukaryota > Viridiplantae > Streptophyta > Magnoliopsida > Santalales > Viscaceae > Viscum > Viscum album. The sequence continues at coordinate 1,170,533,340 of OY728160.1, forward strand.
GGTTTTAGGGATTCGTAATAAGATGGGAAAAACTACAAACCCTAATTCAGAAAATAGAAGTGATAGGAGTGTTAGACTTACCCAGGGCTTCGATCTGTAACCAACAATGCTCTAAATGGCCAATAATAAAAGGAGAACCACCCATTGGATGCCTGAATCAATTTGTTTTGTCCTTAGGGATGATAGGGGAATCTATGAGGGAAAAATCAAGTGGGGGTATAAATATATCGTAATAGAAAAACTGAAAATTTCCAACTTTTATTGAGGCACATGGTTTGTCTGCACGGTTTTCCAAACCATGCACAAACCATGCACATGCTACTACCTAAGTGAAAAGGGTCGTGTAGTTACTTTGGGATCTCTAAATGGTTTAAAACCATACACCAACCATGTGGTATGACACTGTTCGAAATCTCACATCTTGGCCCCTCACTTTTCATGGTTTACCTACCCATGCGCTAGTCAGGTGCCAACCAAGAACCTTGCATAGGTTGGCCCAGTTCTAAATTATTTCATGTTTGGAACCCCCATAAGACCGTAGAGGCCCCTCAAACTCTATATAAACTCTTAATTAACAAAAAAAATAGATTTAAACCAAAAATTTAAACAAGTACATACCTATATGAAATCCATGTTTTTACATGTGCACCAAGATGTACATAAAGAGGTTAAACAATATAACTTGGTTGGTTTTCTATAATTATTTTTCATACCCCTGATCCATATAAAAATCATGTATCTCATTTTTAATTATGAAAATATTCCTCAGGTATGATAATTGAAAGATGAATACAACACATAATAATCTTGAGAAATATAAACAAATTTTCATAAAAAATGACCATGAGTTTTACAAATAAGGTAGTGTAAATAAGGATTTATTTTGGTAAAATAGATATACAATTATAACAACCCTGCTTTTTATTACAACTTAAACATGCTTTATTACATAAAACTTCACTTGATACAACAAATGATATTGGAAGGTTTAGTGTCTTTGGGGCTTAGGATCATTACATAAAAACTTAAAACGTGAAATACAACATCTTTATTGAAAACTTCCTTTACATGACCACTACATTCCCTCGTACTTAGCATTGCATGGGATAACCTGAGGACATGCATAAGAAAAGGGTGAGCTATAAAGCCCAGTAAGGGAGTACACATGGAATAACATGAGGAGTATAATACATGTTAAGCAATAGGCATGTAAATAGATCATAAGAGAAACATGAACATAAAGGCATGATAAAGCATGATAATCATAACATGGAAATGTGGCAACAACACTTAACATTGAATTAGCATGAGCCAAGGCTCATTGCAGATGGATCATGAGTAAACCCTCATTGCAAATGAAGCACGAGTAAACCCTAGTTGCACGTGAATTAGCATGAGTCAACACTCATTGCACTTGACGTATCATGATACTATACTTTACCCAATGCATTGGAGCGCTATAAGGGTGCACCCTTCTTAATCATTTCATTTCATGCATAAGTGTGCCACATGGATCATAAAACATGGATTCATAAAACATAATAATTTATTCCACGATAAAGTAATGTGGAATTCATACATGAAACTTTATAATCAATAAGTAAATGTTCATAAAGGTGAATACGCTTTATGGAGAAATGGGCATGCTATTCACTACACAATGACATTGGCTTAGAAAATCGGTGCGATTTCGGCAGCGTAACGGCGTGACATAAGAATTCATAAAAATGGTTGATAAGAGAGAAAGTGGTTCCTCATCATATTTACATGTAATGGATAGTAAGGAGGTCATATAGATACATGTCCCAACAATTTAAAAGGAATTTATATTCATGATACAAAAGTATTGCTTGAATGTAAAAGAAGAGAGAGAAGTTCCTTTCAGAATTTCGGCATAGTAACGGGTGTACATGGGAGGCATTTAATGAGAGACAAAGGGGTCTCCCATAATTAAAAAAATTATAGGGCAGTATGGGGGAGGTGATAAACCATACCCCAACATTCATAATTGAAATTAAAATGGAAATACAACTTAAAAAAATTGACAAAAATGAGAAAGGAAGAAAAAACCCTTACTTGGAAGTGTGCTTCCAAAGGCTAGAGAGAGGCTTGTGAGAGGCTTATTGGGAGCTTGGGGCACCTTGGGAGGATTCTAGACAGAGTAGGGAAGAGTTTGGACGAACTAAAAGGGATTTTAGGGTGGAGGAAGTGGGAGCTTGGGTGGGTTTATATAGGAAAGGTGAGAGAATTCTTTATTATTTAGGTTTGGGACCCCTTATATTAAAATAATCCAAACCACAAACCATCCCATGGTATTTGCCCATGTTTTCTGGAAAAGGAAAGAGGAAAACAATATTTTACAAGGCAAAGGTCCGAACTTATTAAAAAATTAGGGTTGCTTATGTGGAGGTGAGTCACACTCCAATGGAAATTAATTTAAAAAGGCAAAGTGTTGAATAAGTCTTGAGGGGTTCATTAATGCTTTGAAAAGTAAGTCAAACAAACCCAAAATCACATTATTTTAATCATAAAACATATATTGGCCGAACTTAAGGATTATGGTATTTTATTACATCTCCATTGGGTCATTATGATGTCATAAAACATATTATATAATTAAATGGTATTTAATTTTTACCAAAAAATTTGACTGTCTCAGAAAATTATGAAAAATTCACCGTTGGATAATTTCGACGTCCTGATTCTATAAATGAAATTTATTTTATCTAAAAAAATTCTAAATATGTTAATTTTCACTTTTAAAATAAAAACCAACATTTATCAAAAATTCACGGGTTTTGACAGAAATGGCTTTCAAACCTTAATAAAAATTTTAATTGCATTCATAAATTTATATGATCATCTATATTTAATAAAAATTAATTTAATATTAATAATAATATTTTATTAAAATATTATTTAATTCAAAAATCCCTTAATTTGATAAAATATATTTCTTAATTAAATAATAATTAAAAACACCATTTGTACTTTAAAAACTATTTACAATGTATCAAAAATGACTAGAAATTATATTCATTATTATATAAAAAAATAATTTACATGAACATAGTAATACTTATTTGTTACATAACCCCTTAAAACAGCCGCATAAGACCTAAGGGTAAGGTGTGCAATGGTGATAGACTCTTGGGGCGGCTTGGATAACATCGCTCGAGTGGTAATTTCAATAAACTTCCACTTTTACCATAAAAGGTCACGTTCGAGCTTGACATAATGAAGCTCAACTTGGTCTTGGTCAAGGGAGAAGCCCAAAGACGCCACCTTTTTTCCAAGCTCCAACAAATGGGCTTCGTATGGGGCAATTCTACTGGATGAGGCCATCACTTCCTTTGTCTGAGTAAAAATTGGGTTCGTTAAAGCCTTACATTTATACTAATCATGTGATCACTGTTCAATGGCTATATTAACAACGGTCAAAATTCTTAACATGAAACCAAAGATGTTGACATCTTATAAAAACATTTTTCTTAAAGATACATTTAACTGGATCAAGAGGGATTTTCCATTAATGAAAATTTGGGTCGTTACAATATTCCCCCCTTAAGAAATTTCACCCTCGAAATTTTCCTTTTCCCACACTAAAACAAATGTGGGTAACTCAGCTTCATCATATCCTCCAACTCCCAAGTCGCTTCTTCAAACTTGTGGTTTCTCCACAACACCTTGAGGAGGGGCATTGTCTTATTTCGTAGAACTTTTTCTCTACGATCTAAGATCTTCACTGGTTACTCCTCATAAGAAAGATCATCTTCCAATTGTACCACCTCATAAGTGAGTACATGTGAAGGGTCTGGTATGTACTTCCTTATAGGGATACATGAAAGACAGCATGCACCTTGTCCATAGTAGGTGGAAGTGCTAGTCGATAGGCCACAACCCCAACATGATCAAGAATCTCAAAGGGGTCGATGTACCTTGTAATTAACTTCCCTTTCTTTCCAAACCTCATGACCTTCTTCCACGGAGATATGCGTAAAAACACCATGTATCCAACTTTAAACTCAAGGTATCGTCGACGATTATCTGAATAACTCTTCTGTCGACTCTGGGCTACCTTGATATGTTGCTGAATGGTTTTCACCTTCTCCACCATTTCTTCGACCATTTCTGGTCCAAGCAGCTTACGTTCACCGACCTCATCCCAACATGCCGGTGTTCTGCACCTTTTCCCATAAAGGGCTTCATATGGTGCCATTTGGATGCTCGAGTGGAAACTGTTATTATAAGAGAACTCAACCAGAGGAAGATGTTGATCCCATCCTCCTTTAAAGTCAATTGAGCATGTTCTCAACATATCCTCAAGTGTTTAGATAGTCCTCTCGGATTGGCCATTAGTTTGAGGATGATAGGTCGTACTAAAGTTCAGTTTTGTATTCAGAGCATGTTGAAGACTCTTCCAAAACATAGAGGTGAATCTTGGATCTCGGTCGGACACAATAGATAGTGGTACTCCATGCAACCTTACCACTTCCCTAATATATATCTGTGCCAGTTGATCCAATGAGAAATCCTCTCGAATATCAATGAAGTGTGCAGTCTTTGTAAGACGATCCACAACAACCCAGATTTCATTATTGCCTTTGGATGTCCTCGGAAGTCTGGTGACAAAGTCCATGGTGATGTTCTCCCATTTCCATTCTAGTATGTGTAATGGTTGCATCATCCCCTTAAACTTCTGCCTCTCTGCCTTCACTTTCTAACACACCAGGCACTTTGATGTATATTCGGCGATCTCCTTCTTAATATTATCCCACCAAAAGTTTTCTCATAGAACTTGATACATATTTGTGCTCCCTCAGTGAATAGAGAAATTTGAACTATGTGCATCATCCAAAAGTTCCTTATTCATCTCCAGACTTGATGGCACACATAGTCTTTTCCCAAACTGCACAATTCCTTCTTCATTAACATTAAACTCCTAGGATTTTCCCTTTTTGATAGCTTCCACTTTTTCTTGAATTCCCACATCATCCTTTTGAGCATCCTTTAACCTTTCCAAAAGAGATGGTTGGGAAATCATTTGTGAAAGGATTGATGATGTTCCCTTCTTTATGATTCCCATGTCCATCTTCATCAATTCTAAGAAGATTGGATCCTTCTCAATTCTCATCATTGATAGAATCGCTGGATCCTTTCTACTTAGGGCATCCGCCACCTTGTTCGCTTTCCCAGGGTGGTAATGTATTGAACAGTCATAATCCTTGATGAGCTCTATCCCTCTTCTCTGATTCATATTAAGCTCTTTCTATGTGAATATATATTTAAGACTCTTATGGTCATTATATATCTGACATTTCTCTCCATAGAGATAATGCCGCCAGATTTTCAAGGCAAAGATCACCGCCGCTAACTCCAGATCATGCGTTGGATAGTTTTGCTCATGGATTTTCAACTGCCTTGAGGCATATTATATCACTTTATCATTCTACATCAGCACACAACCTAAGCCCTTCTTTGAGGCATCACTGAATACCACAAAAAGTTCCCCACTTTTGGGTAAAGTGAGCACGGGTGCAGTGATAAGCCTCCTTTTCAACTCCTTGAAGCTTTCTTCGCATTCATCACTCCAAGAAAACTTTTTCCCTTTCGAGTTATCTTGGTAAGAGGGTTGGAAAATCGTGAGAAATTTCTCACAAATCGTCGATAATATCCAGCTAACCCCAAGAAGCTACGGATATCAGTTACGAATGTTGGCCTCAGCCATCCCTCAATTGCATCAGTTTTGGAGGGGTCCACAGATATCCCATTGCTTATGATGATATGGCCCAAGAATGAGACTTCCTTCAATAAGAACTCACACTTTCTGTACTTTTCATAGAGCTTCTCCTTGCACAAAGTCTCTAGTACAGTTCTTAAATTCTCCTCATGGTCCTCCTTGGTTTTGGATTATATTAGAATATCATCTATAAATACTACCACAAATTTGTCAAGGTTATATCTAAAGACTCTATTCATCAATTCCATGAATATTTTTGGAGAATTGGTGAGTCCGAAAGGCATTACTATGAATTCATAGTGCCCATATCTTGTACGAAAAGCAGTCTTGAGGATATCTTCCTTCTTCACCCTTACTTGATAATATCCCGACCGCAATTCCAGCTTGGAGAAGTATTGTGCTCCACGTAACTGGTTGAACAAGTCATCAATTCATGGGATTGGATACTTGTTCTTTATCGTTATTTTGTTAAGTTCGCAATAATCGATGCAAAGCCGTATTGACCCATCCTTCTTCTTGACGAAGAGGACTTGTGCACCCCATAGTGAAGCACTTGGGCATATAAACCCTTTATCCAGATTCTCCTGTAGTTGTTTCTTCAGCTCTTCAAGCTCAACAACAGCCATTCTATATGGAGTCTTGGATATTGGTAATGCCCCAGGTATAAGTTCGATTGAGAACTCAACATCTCTTCTAGGAGGAAGACCAGGCAGTTCCTCGGGAAACACTTCCGCAAATTCCCTCACAGAAGGTATTTCTTCAAGGATTGTTTCTTATTTGGACTCAATCATCTGACCCAGATACGCATGCTCATAGGGAAGTAATATCCATGCTTGAGATGATGGAGCTAAAGGAGATTCATCTTCCTCCTGACACTTGTAAAGAATCGGGGGTTGATTCTCCATATGGAGTGTGATTTCCCTCTCCCGACAATTTATGTTGGCTCTATATAAGGAAAGCCAATCCATGCCAAGAATTGCATCAAATTCCACCAAAGGGAGTATGATGAGGTTCGCCGGGAAATTCAATACACAGATTATAACAGGGGAGGACTTATATTCATGGGATGCAATGATTGCCCCATTTTCCGTACTGACCGACATCTTTACTTCCATGATTTGTGGTGGTGCTGTGATTGTTCTACTAAACATTCGAGATATAAAAGAATGCGTAGAACCTGAATCAAAAAGTACGTTCTCTATTCTTGAATGAATAACTAGCGTACCTATCACCACTTCGTTGTCGGGGTTCACTTCAGCAGAAGTGATGGAAAAATCTCTTCCTTGCTGTCTTGGAGGTTGTTGGTTGCCTCCGATAACCCTTGGATTAGGGAACTGATTTTCAAAATGACTCGGTTCTCTACATTTATAGCATTGAACAACGCGTTGAGGTTTGAACGGAGCATTCCTCTCCTCTGTTGCAGTCGTGGGTCCTTCTTGCCGACAATTAATAGCTAGGTTCCCTTCTCTTCCACACATGAAGCATTTTCTCGTCCCCTTAAGGCAATTTCCAGGGTACTTCTTTCCGAACTTTTGGCAAGTGGGGTGCTGGAACTTCTTAGCGCCGTTGGATTTATCCATCGGACCACCAGCATTGAAGTCCACCTTACACTTCTTGTCCCCATGATACCCCTGTGATTCTCCGATCTCCATTTCGACCTAGAGGGCACATCGGACAATTTCCTCATAGTTGTCGAAGTCACGGATCGTTAATGCTTTCCGCAAGCTAGGCATTTTCCCACCAAAGAAGCGGTCAACCTTGCATTCGGGGGTAACGACAAAGCCAGAAGCGTATCATGCAAGCCTTGTGATTTTTTCCTCGTACACTCCCATAAATTCTTCATCTTTTTTCTTGAGGGAAAGGAAGTCCCTTTCCATCTTAAGACGGAGGGTGCACGGAAAATATTTATCGAAAAACATCTTCTGGAATTCCTTCCATTCCAAAGCCTCGATCTCCTCCTCAGGCTTCATATTTTTGATCAATGTCCACCATTGATCAGCTTCACCCTCCATACGATAAGCCTCCAGGAGAACCTTCTCTTGTTCAGAACATTGGAGGATGGAGAATATCTTTTCAATGGAGTTGATCCATTGTTCAGCGATCATGGGATCAGATGATCCACTAAAAGTAGGAGGCCTTTGTCTCATGAAGCTCTCGAAAGCGACTTGTTCTTTCTTATGGGGGTTTGTACGTTCCTCTTGACCCGTGTTTCTATTCAAAACTTGAGTTAGCTGAGAGAGAAGCATGGCAAAGTTCGCGATTCCCGCTCCCATTGGATTGGGCATCTCATTAGTAAAATCATCACACTGATCTTCACAATGGTTGTTAGCCCGAGTCCTCCTATTACCCGCCATTGGCTGGAATAAAAGCAAAGTTAGGGGTAACACATAAAGGGTAATCCAAAGACAAAAGTTGATTACTTATAAATAAACTTTTATTTCCTTAACTCATGGGTCTATAGGATTCAATCTAGGATTTTCATGATCTACTTTCTAACATATATTCTTAGGGGAATTTTTCCCTTAATATAGTTTCATACCAAGATTGTGAATTTATCAAAACATATCCCCCGGAAGTGTCGTAACCAAGAGTTCAGCAAGGCCCATTCTCGTGCACCAGTTCCCGTTCGAGTCTAGCTCAAAGCGGTGTTTTCGGGTTTTACCCCTAGGATATATCTGTGCCAGAGCCGCCTCTACCTGATCGTATCCAGATAGGGATGAATTTGTTTGATAAACCACTTAATTAGTATTTACCATAACTTAGGGATGTTTTTATTATACTTAGTCTTGTATCCAAGGCTTTACTAGGGTTTCCTAATCCCAAAAATAACTAAACCTATCCTCTGATACCAACTATGACAACCCTGCTTTTTATTACAACTTAAACATGCTTTATTACATAAAACTTCACTTGATACAACAAAGAAGATCGAGAGGTTTAGTGTATTTTGGGATTAGGATCATTACATAAAAACTTAAAACGTGAAATACAACATCTTTATTGAAAACTTTCTTTACATGACCACTACATTCCCTCGTACTTAGCATTGCATGGGATAACCTGAGGACATGCATAAGAAAAGGGTGAGCTATAAAGCCTAGTAAGGGAGTACACATGGAATAACATGAGGAGTACAGTACATGTTAGGCAATAGGCATGCCAATATATCATAAGAGAAACATGAACATAAAGGCATGATAAAGCATGATAATCATAACATGGAAATGTGGGAACAACACTTAACATTGAATTAGCATGAGCCAAGGCTCATTGCACATGGAGCGTGAGTAAACCCTCATTGCACATGAAGAACGAGTAAACCCTCATTGCAGTTGAATTAGCATGAGTCAACACTCATTGCACTTGACGTATCATGATACTATACTTTACCCAATGCATTGGAGCACTATAAGGGCGCACCCTTCTTAAACATTTCATTTCATGCATAAGTGTGCCACATGGATCATAAAACATGGATTCATAAAACATAATAATTTATTCCACGATAAAGTAATGTGGAATTCATACATGGAACTTTATAATCAATAAGTAAATGTGCATAAATGTGAATACCCTTGATGGAGAAATGGGCATGGTATTCACTACACAATGACATTGGCTTAGAAAATCGGTGCGATTTCGGCAGCGTAACGACGTGACATAAGAATTCATAAAAATGGTTGATGAGAGATAAAGGGGTTACTCATCATATTTACATGTAATGGAAAGTAATGATGTCATATAGATACATGTCCCAACAATTGAAAAGTAATTTAGATTAATGATACAAAAGTATTGCTTGAATGTAAAAGAAGAGAGAGAAGTTCCTTTCGGAATTTCGGCATAGTAACGGGTGTACATGGGAGGCATTTAATGAGAGAGAAAGGGGTCTCCCATCATTAAAACAATAAGAGGGCAGTATGGGGGAGGTGAAAAATCATACCCCAACATTCATAATTGAAATTAAAAGGGAAATACAACTTAATTTTTTTTGAAAAAAATGAGAAAGGAAGAAAAAACCCTTACTTGGAAGTGTGCTTCCAAAGGCTAGAGAGAGGCTTGTGAGAGGCTTCTTGGGAGCTTTGGCCACCTTGGGAGGATTCTAGAGAGAGTAGGTAAGAGTTTGGACGAACTCCAAGGGATTTTAGTGAGGAGGAAGTGGGATCTTGGGTGGGTTTATTTAGGAAAGGTGAGAAAATTCTTTATTATTTAGGTTTGGGATCCCTTATATTAAAATAATCCAAACCACAAACCATACCATGGTATTTGCCCATGGTTTCTAGAAAAGGAAAGAGGAAAACAATATTTTACAAGGCCAAGGTCCGAAATTATTAAAAAATTAGGGTTTCTTATGTGGAGGTGAGTCACACTCCCATGGAAATTAATTTAAAAAGGCAAAGTGTTGAATAAGTCTTGAGGGGTTCATTAATGATTTGAAAAGTAAGTCAAGCAAACCCAAAATCACATTATTTTAATGATAAAACATATATTGGACGAACATAAGGATTACGGTATTTTATTACGTCACCATTGGGTCATTATGATGTCATAAAATACATTATATAATTAAATGGTATTTAATTTTTACCCAAATATTTGACTGTCTCAGAAAATTATGAAAAATTCACCGTTGGATAATTTCGACGTCCTGATTCCAGAAATGAAATTTATTTTATCTAAAAAAATTCTAAATATGTTGATTTTCACTTTTAAAATAAAAACCAACATTTATCGAAAATTCACGGGTTTTGACAGAAATGGCTTTTAAACCTTAATAAAAATTTTAATTGCATTCATAAATTTATATGATCATTTATATTTAATAAAAATTAATTTAATATTAGTAATAATATTTTATTAAAATATTATTTAATTCAAAAATCCCTTAATTTAATAAAATAGATTTCTTAATTAAATAATAATTAAAAACACCATTTGTACTTTAAAAACTATTTACAATGTATCAAAAATGACAAGAAATTATATTCATTATTATATACAAAAATAATGTACATGAACATAGTACTACTTATTTGTTACATAACCCCTTAAAATAGTCGCATAAGACCTAAGTGTAAGGTGTGCAATGGTGATAGACTCTTGGGGCGGCTCGGATAACATCGCTCGAGTGGTAATTTCAATCAACTTCCACTTTTCCTGTAGACGGTCACGTTCGAGCTTGACATAATGAAGCTCATCTTGGGCTTGGTCAAGTGAGAAGCCCAAATATGCCACCTCTTTTTCGAGCTCTGACAAATGGGCTTCGCATGGGGCAATTCTACTGGATGAGGCCATCGCTTCCTTTATCTGAGTAAAAATTGGGTTTGTTAAAGCCTTACATTTATACTAATCATGTGATCACTGTTCAACGGCTATATTAAAAATGGTCAAAATTATTAACATGAAACCAAAGAAGTTGACATCTTATAAAAAGGTTTTTCATAAAGGGACATTTAACTGGATCAAGAGGGATTTTCCATTAATGAAACTTTGGGTCGTTACAACAATACAATACACATCATGCATAAAATTACACATTTTCATGGATACTTCATGAAAATTGTTACTATCTCGAATAATGATATAATAATTTAATATTCTAGTAAAACTAACATTCACTACGTTTATGTAATCCATCCTTAGATGCTTGATTTCCTTCCATCTTTTAATGATGTTTTGGAATCCCTATTTCAAACTAACCTTCCTCCCATCATTGTGGTTCTAAATCTCTTTGATGGAATACCTCCTGCTCTGATTTTATTCATTAATCTCCATCAAAGCCACTTCTATGGATTTGAATACCGCATCTCCAAAATTATTCTTCAATTCTTTCATCCTTTCATCCTCCTCATTTACTACTTCCAAAGAACACAAAAAATGAAACCTAAAACTTAATCAAAACACAATGAATGGTTTTTTTGGTTTCTAGATATGTATCTTCTTATACGACTCACTCAGTTAATTTTTACAACACTTCATCAAAAATTATTTTTAATTTTATTGTAGTCATGTTGGATCCTATTAGAACTCCACAATTAGCATATTTGGATGAGAATACTACTATGATGAGTGACCTACTAAAAATACTCTTGTTTCACATTTTTTGTGAAAAAAAACATTACAAACACAGGTTTTTATTCTATTCCCATTTAACCTTGATAAATTTAAAAGTATTCCAATATGACTCTCAGAGGTATTCATACCCCAATGAATAGAGCTCTCCAACCCTACTTTCAGCTTTATCTTTAGGATAATTTCTATTGGCATCTTAGAGAAATGGATGGTTTTCAAGATATTCCAACTTCCACGCACCAATACCACAACAAGTTTGTATATCCTCTAGTTCCTTCCAAAAATAGAATCATTTCAAAGGATTCAGCAAGCGATAAATGCTTTTGGGTGGAAGTAAATGTCTATGAATGGAATTCTTGTGGATTTGAATGTTCATTCCTTCATTTTTAAAATTTGATATGTTAGAATCCATAATAAAAATTACATTTAGGTTATTTTAAAACCTAATCTAATATAAAGCTCTTATATTTTTGATACATGTGAGGGAAAAGGACTTGTAACATAGGTTAGAGTTAGTGAAGCTCAATGGGGATGAGTTGATGTTCTCGTGATATTGTCAGGTACCTTTCATCTCCTAGAAAGTTATTACTACATTTTGTTACTTGAGAATCATAATCCATATATTATAAGTTTATTGAAATACTATGTGTAGTATTTATCCAAAATGATCACCAATATTAAATATGGGGTGACTTTTGGTTATATTAGTTCAAGAAATATAGGTGTAAGTCCACAAAATACGAGGGTGGGTATCAAGAAACAAAATTCAATAATAACTCTTTGGGAGGTATGTAATCAAGGAACTTTGGAACAAAAACAATGGGAGGAAGGCTATTTTTAAAGAGGGATTCCAATCCATCATCAAGAGATAGAGGTCAATCAAGAATCTGAGGTCGGATTAAATAAAGGTAGTGGAGGTTAGTTGTACAAGAGTATTGAAGTATTGTGATTCTATTCAATATAGTAACAATTTTCATGCAATATGCATGAAAATGTGGAATTTTATGCATGGATTGTATTGTATTTTTATTATTCAAGAAAAATTAAATGTTCTACCACTCATATAGACAATGTCTTCTAAACATGATGATGTTACCAATCCCTAGGAAGAACATGTTTTTGATGATGAAACTGTGGAATTATTAGGTGATCAAAAAAATTGATGAAAAAACAACAATGATGAAACATCATAATTTTGAATAAAATTACTAAGACGAGAAGTCAGGGTATAAAATTTGATGTTGGTTGGAATTAATGTGGCTAACCTATTGACCCAAACAAGTCAATGTTCATTAGTTATCTTGGGGTTGCAACGAGGATGAATGTGCTGATTGATATTTATTCATGGCACCACATCCAACCTATAATGAAGGAAATACTTTGGAAACATATAGCAGTAATGTTATGATATACTTTTTCTCTATTTTATTGAAAAATTATATAATAAAATGTTGATTTAATTTTCATTATTCCTTGAAGAGTTCATTTATTTTAGAAGATTTAGGTAAGAAATTTTTCTTAATGACCGCTAGAAAAACTCATAGAGACTTCCAGACTCTTCTTACAAAGTTAAATTTTAGGGATGATGAGGGGAAAGTAAACCCCCACCCACCAGTTAGTTATGCACACATTCTAAAATAGGAAACATGAACTTATTTCATCAATCGTCGCAATGAGAAATCATTTCAGGTGCATTTCATTTGATAATATATTATTTGACATTATTTATTTTATCCAACTTGATTCAAAATTGTTAATTTATGAAACAAAAAAAGTGCTAAAAATAAAGAACTTTCCTAAAGACCAATGTACCCATATCGCAAATTAAGGATGGGGTATGCTTCATTAGAGAAGAAATTGGTATGTATTTTAAATAAAAAATAAAAGTTTAATTATGTGATATGAAAAAACATATGTTCCTTTTTTTATATGAATATTGATGAATCAAAATATAAATCCACTTTCATCCCATGTTATGTTCTATGGAAGGAGGATCATGTAAATAAAGAGGGTAAATTAGTTGATGAAAACACAAAAACAATATGGAAAACATGTATAAGTATGACATAATTTTAATTTTTTATGATTTATAACAATATTACATAAAAATATCTATTAATGTTCATATTTTTTTATATGGTTTAGATACAAGAATTAGAAATGACCATACCAGAATAAAAGCTACATTCACTAGCTTTTAAGAGGCTTGAAAAATATGGTTGCATTAGTGGATTAGGTTTTAGAGTCTCTTATCAAACATATTTCAATAATATAAAACCACATGAAAATATATATAATATGGTGATACAATTGTATACAAAAATGGAATCACTATAAGATATTATTTTTTGATCTGGATTGGCATACCAATGTATGAGAAAGGATCAAAGAAAACTAGTGGTGGAGTAAAGATCTGCACATGAACCAAATGATACCATTATCTTTGAGTCTAGTCCTTCACCCCAACTTCACAACTTACCCATAGTAATAAATTTTTTCATTACTCTTTTCTCCTAAATGTGAATAAAAAACTTCCAATAACTTTATATTTCTAAAATCCTTTAGGTTACAGTTGTATGTGATTTTATCTATCAACACCCACACACTACCGTGTTGTGATGGGTATAATGTATAATATTATGAAAGACAAGATACACCATCAAGAACTCCAAAAATATCACATAAGAGTGGGGATTGAGGTATCTCATGATCTTAATATTTATTTTCCTATTCCACTTGATGTCCGAGATATTACAATGGTTAATTATTCCATTAGAACTTTCATATCATGGTTTCATAATCTTATAAAGATACGTAAGGCATGTATTTAATAATTTTCTTCATATGAAAAACCTGTAATGGTTTATGATAAAATGTTTAAAGTTAGGTATGATATTAAAGATGCATAAACTAACTGGGAAACAGAGGGTTGAATCAATAAAATATAGTGAATCAGCCAAGAAAAAAAGACCTTCTTAGAGTACATTCTCCCCACCAGTTCTAGAGAAACACTTATTATCATTTAAAATTCATGAAGAGAAAAAATTTAATGATAAATACACATCTTACATCGAATATTAAGAAGAAATATATGGAAATTCCTTAATAGAAAGAATAGGTCTCGAGACTCTAAATGAGATTCTGAAGCATGAATGGTCGTGTATCTCAATTTTTAATACATAAAGAAGGTAAATTTTCATAATATGTCAATCCAAATAGTGAGATAATATGTTTATTAAAGATAATAACTATTCATATTCACTAAAGGTGTTTATATTAGATCTATATAAGGTAAGATTGTGCAAATAAGGTTTTGGATTCATTAATCCCTTTATCATTTCTACTTAAAAATTTACTCTATATGATGGAGAAATTAAGAAGAGAAAAAAAAAGAGTTACTTGAATCATTTAATAAAAAAGTATCAGAAGCCTGAATATTTTTTATGCCTACAATGAAATTTTAAAACTTTATAATCTAATCAGATAAAATATATTTTTAATTTTTTCATTACCTAGTTGTTTTTATTTTTTTAGGGTGAATTGGATGCTAATTCAGTATGGACACCCTGAATATTTATTTTTTGGACATAATGCTTGGATATCCAACCAACTAACCACACATGATGTGTATTGTGAATTTGTAATACACTGTAATCAAAGTTTTATAGACAAACTCAAATTATCCATTTCATCTTGTCTTTTAACAAGATTTTTTTATGATAAAGAGGTTTCTAAATATAAGCTAAATCGTGGAATGAATTTAGTGTATGAGGAGATAAATCCTGTGGATTATTAAAAATAGAAACAATTAAGGTATATATTGAAATATTTAATGATAAAAATATTTCAAAACAATTTACCTATTTTTTTCAATGTTTATTCAGTATCTCAAACAAGATAATTACATAGATTTTGGACATTATGTTTAAAAATTTATGTGATAGATCATAAATCATGAAAATACCAGCATCCACCAAT
Organism: Viscum album; assembly: GCA_963277665.1. Classification (NCBI taxonomy): domain Eukaryota; kingdom Viridiplantae; phylum Streptophyta; class Magnoliopsida; order Santalales; family Viscaceae; genus Viscum; species Viscum album. The sequence continues at coordinate 1,170,549,130 of OY728160.1, forward strand.
AGGTAATTTTGGAAGGTAATTACAATTTCATTAAATATATTTCACAGTAATTTGTTTTTCTAGATTTTCTTAGTCCTATAAAGATTGCTGACAACCTAGATACTCAAAATAATAAATAAATTTTTTTAAAGATGAGTGGGTAGAATACTTTTTGTCAGAATGTATGCTAATAAAAAATTTAGGTGATTACCTGATATTTTTTTGATCTATTATGAGTTATGAACTTCAAAATATATTTTGGGTGTGAAGAAATTGTTTCATAATTCTTATATATTATTTTCGATCTCTTTATCAAGGATAATTATAATGGAGGAAATCAATTTGTTTAGGATCCCTAACCTGAAAATAATAAAATTGTTGGGAAATGGTGGAGGCATAGGTGGAGTCAGAGTCGGTGACCAGTGTGGAGGAGGAGGAAGAGGTGGAGACAGAGGTGAAGATCTAGGAATAGGATGATATGAAGCGTTGGATTGAAAGTAATAAAAATAAAGTAAAATTAGAATCATACATATATTTTGTTTGATAACAATTGTTTAAAAGTTCACACAACACTCATCACTTAAGATAAGATATATTTTGAAAGTTTTTTAGTTGGATTATTAAAATAATGTTTTTTACTAATTGTTTAACTGCTTTTGTATAAGGTAGTAATCCACTTGTAAGATCATTCTATGGTGGAAGCTTCAATTTATCCACTATTGTTATTGAAGAAACATATGTACAACTCCCAATCATCAAATAGGTATATAATAAAACTTAAATTTTTAAATAAATATGTGTGTAATTAACCACCAAAGTTATCAGGTTTATGAGATAACTATTAGAGGAAAATCAAGATTAATATATCATGGTCATCAAGTAAGGATAATGTCAAAGTGTCAGTTATAAGTTTAAAATTGACATTTTAATACAAAAAAAATTCACCCACTAAAAACCAAGAAAACATGATGGAAATATCTTGATAATTTATAAAAATGATTCATAATTCATTTGTGACATGTATGAATTATTCATATGCCAAACCCAAACACGATGCGACCTGTATGACTCAAAGTTCGTGTGTCTAGTTTAAAATTACATATTATTAAAAAACATTAGTGGCGTACTCAAAACCAATAAAACACATTCAGATTGTTATAATACTTTAGGATAACGATCCATAAGTCATTTGGGACATGTCATAATCATCAAAGCCTCATTCTGATGCATGGTGTGACCGCTATTACTCCAAGTGCATATTTTTATTAAAAATTGATATTAATTTTAGTGAAAAAAATAACTTATATACTGAAAACATAGAAAACAAGTTCATATTATTTTGGTAATTTAGGAAAACAATCCATAATTAATTTTTTATGTGTAGGAATCAGTTGTACCCAATCAGGTACACTATGTGCTTGATATGACTCAAAGTGTACATTATTAGTTCAAAATTCACAATTTAATACAAAAAAGTTTTACTGAATAAAAACAAAGAAAAAATTCTTGTATTTTATTTAAAAGTTATGAAAACTCATCATAATTATTTTAGTATGTGTAGGAATCAGTCTCATGTAAAACCCACACATGATGCAATATGTATGAATCAAAGTGCATGTTTCTAGTTTAAAATTACATTTTAGTAAAAAAAAAGTGGAATACTCAAAATTGATGAAAAACCTTCATATTTTTTTGATAATTTAGTGTAGGGATCCATAATTCATTTGGGACATTTAGGAATTAGCCGCACCTTAGTCTGATGCAAAATGTTAACGGTATGACTCCAAGTGTGTATTTTTATTCAAAATTGATATTAATTTTTGTGAAAAAATAGACATACTCAAAACCAAGAAAAAACATTAAGATTGTTTTGTTACTTTATTAAAACTATCCATAAGTAATTTTTTACATGTTGGAATTAACCACACCTCAATATGACTCGCGATGTGACCAATATGACTCAAAGTGTATGTTATCAGTTTAAAATTTATATTTTAATATAAAAAGTGTCACTCACTAAAAACCAAGAAAATTCATTCAGGTTTTCTTTATAATTTATTAAAATGATTCATAATTAATTCTTAACATTTTATGAATCAGTCTCATGTCAAAACCACACACAATGCAACCTGTATGACTAAAAGTCCATGTTTCTAATTTTAAATGACATTTTAGTAAAAAACACAAGTGACATACTCAAAATTGAAGAAATAAATTTGTATTGTTTTGATACTTTAGTAAAACAATCCATAAATCATTTGATATATTTCAGAATCATCCTCACCTCAATATGATGCACGGTGTGACTGGTATGACTCCAAGTGCATCTTTTTATTCAAAATTGACATTAATTTTAGTAAAAAAAACGGACATACTCAAAACCAAGAAAATATATTCAGATTATTTTGGTACATTATTAAAATTATCTATAAGTCATTTTTGATGTTAATTAATTATCTACACCTCAATCTGATACATGATATGCCTGATAAAACTCAAAATGCTTGTTATCAGTTTAAAATTGACATTTTAATATAAAAAGTTTCACTCATTGAAAACTAAGAAAACATTCTTGGATTGTCTTTATAATTTAGGAAAAAGATTCATAAGTCATTTGTGACATGTAAGAATAAATATCATTTAAAACCCACACAATATGTAACCTGTATGACTTAAAGTTCTTTTTTCCTGTTTAAAATGACATTTTAGTAAAAAAACACAAGTGCCATACTCAAAACCAAAGAAACATATTAATATTGTTTTGATACTTTATTAAAATTATCAATAAGTCATTTGGGACATATATGAATCAACCTAACCTCATTACAATTCACTTTTTGAATGGTATGAATCTAAGTGCATCTTTTTATTCAAAATTGACATCAATTTTAGTGGAAAATAACTAACATAATAAAAACTAAGAAAACAATTTATATTGTTTTGTTACTTTAGTAAAATGATATATAATTAATTTTTTATGTGTAGGAGTCATATTAACCTCAATGTGACTCACAATGTGATTAGTAGGACTCAAATTGCCTATTTTTAGTTTAAAATTTACATTTTAACACAAAAAAGTGGCACTCACTAAAAACTAAGAAAATGTGCTCAGACTGTCTTGATAATTTAAGAAAATGATTCATAATTCATTTGTAAAATTTATGAATCATTCTCATATCAAACCCACACATGATGAAACATGTATGACTCAATGTGTCTATTTTCTATTTAAAGTGACATTTTAGTAAAAAAAGTGGCATACTCAAAACCAAGGAAACAAATTCGTATTATTTTGATACTTTTGGAAAATGATCCATAAATCATTTGGGATGTGTAGTAATCAACCACACCTCAATATGATGCACAGTGTGACTGGTATGACTCCAAGTGTATCTTTTTATTCAAAATTGAAATTAATTTAAGTAAAAAGACAAATGACATACTCAAAACCAGGAAAAAATATTCATATTTTTTTGGTGATTTTGTGAAAAGATACATAAGTAATTTTTGATGTGTAGAAATCAGTCACACCTGAATCTGACTCATGGTGTGACCGATATGACCCAAAATGCACCTTTTTATTCAAAATTGACATTAATTTTTGAAAAAAAACAACTAACATACTCTATATTAGTTTTTACTTCTTGTATTTGTGTTTTAAATTTTATTTCATTTAAATTCTGTATTTTTATCTGATATTTTTAATTTCTTCTACTACTTCTGGTGATGTAGTGTGTGGTTACAACACAATACATGCCATGTTTCTGGTTTTATAGTGTATTGTACCATCATATTGTAGTATTCCCCTTTATTGGCACATTTATTAGCTCTGGTAAATAGTACCTTTAGGATCACTAAATAAATGTACTGACAAATGGTGTCCTTTATTAGTACTTTTTTGCGCTCATAAAATCCTTGTTCTTTTAACCGTTCTACGGTAGTTAGTTTTTTTTAGGGCTGATAAAGGCCTATTATAGTGCTGTTAAAGGCCTATTTTGTAGTAGTGAAACATTATACCAAGTTAGTTCCACTCATTTATTATCAGCCCTTAACTCATTTTGAAATGGGAGAAAATGAAATAATCGACAAAGTACTTGAAAATAGTGAATAAGAAATTGCATGGATTTATCATTCCATGTGAGAATATAAATGAAGGAAAGAAACAAGAGGAATCGAGAAATTACCAAGGGATATCCAATGTGATGAATAATTCTTAGATCAGACACAGGATAAATGAGATCCAAGGGGCCCTAGGAGTTGTGGAGGAGCCTCTGTTGAGGCATCCTGGGTGTCCTCCTATTTATATAGAAAATAAGGGGTCGAGCCCCTGTTGCCTTTTTTTAAAAAGGTATCCCACATGATTCATGGTGTGTACCAGTTTCATAACATGAACCAAATTCATGATGTAAAATAGTTAAACACCATGAATTCCTCAGGGTAAGAACCCCAAGATTTTAGGTCTTATATTCATCGGGCTACACCCCTTGAAACCCTTTCTGTCGTGAATGGGATTCATGACATGAATTTTCAGCAGAAGCTATTTCGAGTAGCTCGGAATGTCTGTTCTTCGTTTGGTGTTCACCAGAACCCATGGTACTTCCATCTAAACATAACGTGTGTTCAAACCCTCGAAACCTCACTTAAATTCCCATATTCCCAAATTAAATGTCCACTAATGGAAAAATAAAATTCCCTTAAAAAATTCAACTGATTCAAAACATGGGATCTTATAGTCTCCCCACCTTAGAACATCTCATCCCTGAGAATCCTTAGGAAAAAAACAATAAACCCACCTAAGTGGTCCATGAAGTTTTATTTAAATGGTCAAATTTCATCTCTAAATTCCCAACACACCTCAAATATCACTTTTAACATGTGGTATTTAAGATTTTAAAAATCAAGCCAATGAATGCATTCCAAAAAAAAACATAGAGATGATGCTTTCCTGAGCCAATCTAACTTGAGATACAATCAATTTATTGTCTCTTTAATATTACATCCTATGGAACTCCCCACTATATGTTCTACAATTTAATTTCAAACTCTGTTCCATGGTACATCCATCAACGAAATTTCCAATTTAATCATTCCCTTAGCACTCTAATAATACTTTTACAATGATCCTCAATTTGATCGAATGTTCAATTTCCAATTGTTCTTATTTAGACTGTTCGAGCTATATTTTTATGAAAATCCTCGTACAACTTGCACTACACTCACCTCATCCCATCAATGTGCTTAAAGCGGTACCTTACCAACCATATGTAATAAAATAGACCACAATTCAAACCCCCAGTTTCTGGTATGTAATCCCTACTTGATACTTTTATTGTTATAAAGTGTAAGGGTGGATGCTGGAAGAGTTTGGATAACTTTGGAAGTGTTTTGGGGCTAAATGAAGATTGAACGTGCGACACACGATTTGTCCAAACCATGTGGAATTCCTAGGAGAAACCATGCAGAATGTTCTTCATGAGGCTATAGCTCCAACAAAATTGGGGCATGGTTTGGGGAGACCATTCAAGGTGAGTTCGTGCAGGTAGTGGCTACTACACAGTTAGTGCATTGTTTTCTTAACTGTGTGGCCAAACCATGCGTATAGTCAAATCTAGATCCTTAAAAATAGGATCTTACTCGTTTTTTCCATAACAAACTTGTTTTTTACCCAAATCAACTCTCACTCAGGATTTTTCTTCTCCAAAGGTCTAAGAGGGTTATCCCATCTTTTCAGTGGCAATAAGAAGGCTTCCTTTGGTGATTTGAATCTGGATTCTTGAGGTATGTGATCGTTCTCCATCGTTCTTGATCAATTTATTAGATCTACTTAGATATATTTCTCCTCTCTTCTTGGTTTCACAAATATACACCCATTATGGGTATATCTATGAGTTTGGATTCCAAATAAGTTGATATTTTCTCTCATTCTTGCTAGGAGAAGATATATAAGGAGGTTATTTTAAGAATCATCCCGTTTTTCTCAAGCATTCTTCATCCGTGTCATGTTTCACATAAACCTTAGAGATAGGTGGATTCTCTCATGACTCCAATTAGTAGAAATGATGGTCATGATTTTAAATTGATTTACTTGTGATTAATTTATTGTGAATTGGATAGTTATGAATTTTTAGAAATCTTCTTTGGTGATGGTTTGGTAAATTGTAGAAATCTAGAAAATTGGGTGTTTTGAATAAAGTGATTTTGTTCATGGTTTTCAAATATGGATTTTAAAATGGTGATTTTCTAGAATTGTGCACATGGATTTGATTATAAGTTTTCAATAAAAATGGGATGTTTTATTGAAATTAAATGGTTGTTTTAAAATTGGGTTTTTCTATGGTTTTCAATAAAAGTACAGTTTTATTAAAATGGTTTGAAATTGTTATTTGTAATGGTTTTGGAATACATTGGGTTTTGTGTGAGTTCATGTCTAATGTGACCCTAAATAAGGGATGTGTACCTTTGGGGTACAAGGTGCATGATCCTAGATTGTGGGCATTTGTCATCGGAACACAAGGTAATTGGATAAGATATCGCTCATGAGTATGTAATTATCGAATGAAGCATGCATGTGGGGGTGTGTTGTGGACTGTGGAATGGGTATAAAAAATTTAAAATAAGAAGTGGGTTTTAAAATTTTGTTATTTATTTTCTAGAAAAATAATTTTCTGGAAATTGGTTTCATTTAGTTTTTTTCACTTGGTTGTAAATGGTTTTTGGAACTTGTTTATATTTAGTTATAAACTGTTTTGGTAAATTGTTTTATATAAATTGTTTTATGTAAATTTTTATAACTCTTATATCCTAGTGGTTTGAGTAGGGAATTCATTGGGGAAAACCTAATGATTTTTATATTCACCCCTACTTTGGTGCTTTGGTGCTTTTGCAGATGTTATCTTCCAGTGGTAATGTTTCTCACATTTTTAGCACTTCCTTGTTATACTTGAGTGGTTCAGAGATTGTGGAGCTTGAAGATTGTGGATCATGGAGTATTTTGGTATCTTAAGAGTCTTTAGTTTTTTATCCGATGTTTATTTTTACACTTGTTTGGTATTTCATTGTTTTACACTTTGATGTGGTTTTGAGATACATGAAATTGTTTAGTTATCTTTCTTTTGTTTGTGCATTATTTAGTGAATGGTTGGGTTATGGTTTGTTGGTTTGTTAGTTTATTGGTATATTTTATAAAGTGTAAATCATCCCCCAATTTTATTTGAAACCCTTTGGAATTTATTTACACCCTTTGGCACCTTGGGGACGTCACTTAAGGCCCAGTAAGGACTCATTGTAATCTCAAGGCAATGAGAATTAACGGGTCATTACAAATTCCATTAAACAAAGGTAACTATAGATTGATCTGAGCACATTAATGTAGGCCCGTAACTAGAATTAAATGATGTCTTTATCCAAAACATTCATTTATATTATCATTCCACAACATGAACATGGGTATATACCTGATCTAACACCCTTATATCATCACCCTCAAAACATCTCATCCGAGCCCGACTGAATTTCAGGGTAAGCTCAGAATCGTCAAATGGAGTCTAAGGAGATTATCCAGGGTATTTCATACTCCAGTGATCACATGTCACAACCTGACCTTGGATACTCTCTTATTTTATTCTTTTCTTAGTATCTTATATTTTGATAGAAGTTTGTGTTTGGGTCCCTATTTGAAATTTTTTATGTTTGGAATTTTTGATGGGTTTTGGGCTACTGCACAGGCACCTCACAATTAGCGCTAACTATAAGGTCGACCCAGGTGAATGTGTAGTTGGACTAGGTGACCGTACGAATTCCTGACATTTAAAATAAATGAATTAAATTAGACATACAATTATAAAAGAAGAAAACAAACATCTTAATAATAACAATAATAATATTTTGTTATTATGAATATTATTATTATTATTACTATTATTCATAATATTGTTATTATTATTATTATTAATAATAATAATAATATTATTATTATGTTATTATTATTATTATTACTTTTAGTTTTTCTTTTTTTAACTCTAATTTGTTTCCTCTCCCCCTCCCTTTACCCTCTCCCACGCAACCACCTTCTCCCCCCTCTCCTCCCTATATGACCTTCTAGTGCCCCTTTCCTCCTCCCTGTGTGACCTGCTGGTGCCCCCCTCTCCACTCTACGTAACCCTATTAGTTCCCTCCTCTACATCCAGTTCTCCCTTCGGTGGTCGCACCCCCCTCGTGCGAACTCTTACTCACGCATGGTTGCCCCAGCCGAACCCTCCTCTAGTGGACATTCCTTACATGACACCACCCTCCTTTGGAAGAGGATCCTCCATCACACGGCTCACTTCCCCTCTAGTGAGTATCCTATCATTTCTCCTTTGATTTCAATGTTACACTTTGAGTTTTTCTTGATTGTCCAAACCCTAATGGATTGGTTTGATTATTGTCTTGATTGTTCTTGATGTCTGGGGTGTAAGGATTGGTCTTTGAGGTGTTTTCTTCCTCCTCCAAGGGATTCACTGCATTCTCATGCCATTAAGGTAGGTGAATTTGTATTTTTTCTTTCTAATTAAATCCATATAACGATTGGGTGATTTTAATTAATTTTTATACTTAATTTTCACCTTTATTGCACACTTGATTAACTTATCACGATGTTTTCATAGTAGTTTAATTTGTTAAAAATAGTATTCGAAGTGAATTTTTGCTTATGCCTATGGGTATGCACACCAAATGATACTTGTGAATTTTTATTAAATTTATAGAAATGATTTGAACCTGTATAGTACCCTTTTCCATCTTATAGTGATGTTTTGACATTGGTATAATTTGTCAAAACTGGTCCTTGGTGTGTTTCTTCAACTTTTTCTATGTGTTTATGCACATAGTGTGTTGATAAACTGTGACTTGATATTTTAAAGTAAAATTACATGATTTTGGGTATTTTCCCCATAGTTTCATTTTATTAAAATTTTGAAAATTTGATTTGGATTTTACATGTGAACAAGGTGATTTTTATAGTGTGGCTTGAAACTTGTTTTGGTAAGGATCTCTTGTTTCGTAAATGTTTGTTTGCAATTTGGTAATTAGGTGGATTTATTAGGTTTGGTTTTAAAAACATGTGGTGTTTTTGGAAATGAAAATGAACTTGGGATGTTTCTATTTTTGTTCTAGGTGTTTCATTGGATGTTGGTACATCCATGGGTGCACAAGGTGCACACATGGATGTTCCCTCAAAGGAATATGGCACATTAAATGGTGTTTTTACCTAAACCTTGGTTTCTTAAATGGATATTTGATTTCTAATTAAGGTTTGTTCCATCATGAGATTTCAAAAATACATTTTTATAAATGAAGACTTATAGGGTATTCTTATTTATCACTTTGAGTGTGTTTTGGTAAATGTTTGGAAAAAGGGGTCATTTGGTATATTTTATAATATCGTATATCTCTTCAATTTTTTGAAAGGATTTTATGAAAATGTTTTGGAAGTTGGAACTTAATGACCCGTTTGGCATTGAAAATATAAAATCTATGTTTGATGTTGTTTTGGAAATAGTTTTAAGTGCTTTTGGTAAACACATTTGATCATGTAAAGTTATAGGCCCGTTTGGAAATTTATATGTTTTAAAGAAAGGGTTGAAAGCTCATATGTTGGGATAACCTAGTTGTAACCTTGTATTATGTGGTGTATATATATATAGGGAACCTCTATAGGAGGTATTTCCCTTTATGGTTTATCTTATAGGGTGTCTGTGTTTGGGGTAGGCAAGTGTGGTGATGGAAAGTAAGGTGAGTCACTTGTGCGAGGGCCTCCTACATACACAATTTATGTGTATTCACCAAGTGTTATTGGGTGGCTTTTAGAGGATCTAGTGATGGTTGTTGATAAACACTGATTAGACAGGTTGATACCCCCTGGATTGTAGATAGGCCAGGTGGGATGTGCCCTTGGATTGGATAGTTTAGGGTGTCCAGTTGGTTATAGACTTAGGGGCTTCACCATATGACAGAAGGTGGTTCTGAACCGAGTACATCCAAGGGTCTTCTTGGGATGCTTAGGATCACCCATGGTTACTTTTTATATCTTCTTGTTTAATTTCCATTTCCTTTAGTTTTAGTATGCACTGTTTACATATTTATTTATTTCAGCACAATCCTGTATTATTTTGATTAGGTATTTGGTTTAGTTTTTGGAATAAAAAGGATGGTCTATTTTTAAAATTAAAGGTGGAATGTGTTGGATTTTTTAAAATGGGAAGCTATGATTGTTTAGTCAAATGTGAAAAAAAAATTAAATTTATTTCAAAATATAATAAATAGAATGTTTTTGAGAAAGGAAAAATACATGTCTTCTATGGAGATTTTTACTGAGCTATGAATCTTAAACCCTACTTGAACCACTCGTTGTCGGTATACCTGAGATGTTTTGTAGGTTCTGTTTTTCTCAGGTTCTCCTAGTTTAGTTGCTTATTGTTGGAGTATAGTTGGTCTTCTGGTTATAGGTGAGAAAGTGGTCACATGGAGGTTGTGGTAGCATGGTCTAGTTTTAGTTTTTTTTCTTAGTTTTATTTTTAGTTTCAGTCTTATTAGTTTAATTGTGTAACAGAATCATTTTGTTTATTTATTTGAGATTCAGATTGTGTTTAGATTCATCTTGTTCGATTTATTTTTTTATACTAGTTTATTTGGGCTGAAAACATTCCCATTTGGTTTATATTTGATTCTTGACACTAGTTTCCAGCCTGTGGGGATATGGAATGCCCCATGCACCATGTCATGGGCTGGCTCAGGTGACCAATTCAGGGTCAACCTAGGTCTGTTCATGAGAAAATGGTATCAGAGGATTCCCTTGATGTTTGGGGTGTTTGGTATATGGAGATTAGAACTGTCAAAACTTGGGAGGTAGGTTTGGGAAGAGAATTTAAAACTCTTTCTCACACTAATCCTCGAGTTACCAGTGGTAGTGTGTGATTTAAGTCTTATGTTTTTGTTTTGTATTGAGGGATGACAGTGGAGGAAATCTGATGTTGCATCATTATTTCAAATGGATTAATGACCCATGTGGAGTCTGATCACATCATTTAATCTTCTCCTAGTTGTTTATTGTTACTTGGGGTATGGATCACAACCATGTCATTGGGTTAAGAATAACTGTTAGTTCCTCATTTTGGTGGTTTGTTTTAAGTTTTACTCCATTTGGTTCTAGTTGGCATGAATGTAACTTGAAAATGGAAATATTTTTTGAATGAAAATTCTTTCTTTAGAGTTGTTACAAATTAGTAAGGTGAATTTTAAATTGAAAATTTATTTTGAAAAGGAAACTGGTTTATTCCAAGTGGTTTTGAAATTGGTTAAATGGGTTTTAGAGGAAATTTTTTAGTTTTAAAATTTGGTTCATGTTTGGATACGATATTAAAAAGAGATATCCGACCCTTGGTACTCTCTATGGAAGGTCACATGTGTGTAGGGTATGTTCGGAAAGTGTGGGGGGGGGGACTCTTCCATGGATGATGTGAGTGAAATAGATGGACACACATGCGATGGTTTATAGGATGCCATGGGTGAGGTTTTAGAATCTAAAGGTTTTTAGAAATCATTTTTCATTTTATAGTGTGGGTTTTGTTTGTGAGTATTGAATTTTTCTTTTAAGAAGGTAGTTTTTAAATTTAAATAAAAATGAGGGGTGTTTTTATTGCATTTTCATTGATGTGTCTTCTGAGATAGTTTTTCTTGGCTCATGGTATTTCCTTTTATAGTGTTCCGATTTGATATTGGTTTTGGTTTGTGACTTCGTGTTGTACAAATAATGCCACCCAGAAAGGTCTCAAATGTTTCCAATGATTCATGCCCATTTTTTGGTCATTGTCAGATATTTCATGTTCTTCACAGAGATTGAGGTTTGTTAGAGTCTGTCATGTGGCTTGAAGAGGTAGAGCGTGTCTTTAAGTTAATGGGAACTTCCAAGGATATTAGGATTCTTGTTGTTTTTGGTATGTTTGAAGGTACAACTTTGGATGAATGGGAGATTTTTCCCCATCATCATTTCAATTTGGTATGACGTGGTATGCTTTTAAGTATATATTCTTCTAATGGTTCAAACATGAGGAGGTGAAGAAGAAGAGAAGAGAATAGATTGTGGGTATTCAACAAGGTCATCGGTCAGTGAAGTCCCATGTTGACCAATTTAAGGAACTGGTTTCCTTTTCTCCAGAGGTAGCTTCATAGGATTTGATAAAGACTACTCTCTTCATTGAGGGAATTTGTCTATATATCAAGGAGCTTTCTCTCTATTCTAAGGATCATCATTTTGAGAATCTGGTAGATGAATAATTCCTAGATGAGTTGGTTTCTGGAGCATAGGCGGTTGGAAATTCGATGTCTCTTACTGTTCATAAAGGTTACCCATATGACAAGAAGTATATACCAGAGGAACCTATTTCTAGGGAGTATCCTTCAATGGTTCTAGTTTCTAGTTTGTCAGGTCATTCTCATGTGTTCCAGTAGTGTGTCATGTTTGGGTATTCAAAGACGTCATGTTGCATCCCTTTGAAGATGTGCCATCATTGTGGCTTTTTGGGTCATTTGGAAAAGTTCTGTAGGAAGCACTTCTCAAAGAAGTATTTTTGATATGGGGATTCTTGTTAATTATTGTGAGGTAGTATATGCTTTATCCATCAAAGCATTGACCATAGGTCTTGGAGTGAATATTTTTCACAATTAGGAGTTGTCAGGGGTGTGTGAAACCATGGATAGGGTTATATTTTCATCTTTATTATGGAAATATATAAAGTTTCCTTGTTTTATCCTCATTATCATTGTAATTTCATCTTCTATTTTAGAAGTGTGATGGACATATTCAATTAAAATCCTGGCATTTTTTCTTGATTGAATGTGGTTCTTTAAAACCATTTGTCTTTCTTAAAGTTTTTTATCCCTTTTATGGGTTGGTTTCGGTTTTTTATTTAGTTTTGCTCATTTGAAGATGTTTGGATTTTTTAATATGGTTGGTGTTTCTAGTTTTAGGATTTATTTATTTCTCTAGGCTTCCCCTATTATTGGGGGATTCAGTTGGTATGGGAAAATTTTGAGTTTTAGTGGTGGTGTTACCTCACATGTGTTATATAAATTGGATAAGCTGTATTGGGGTTCTCTAGTCCTCGGTTACAGTGAGGGTGTTGTTTTATTGGTTTAGAAAATTTGATTAAGTTTTTGAGGTCCCAGTTTTCTGGGTTGTTCTGTAGTAGTCTTTTCGTCGATGTCTTGGTAGCAGTGTTGTTTACTTTATGTGGAGAAGTATGGTAAGTTCAGGTAGGGAGATTCTACGTTGACCCCCCTCCCCGGGAAAATGTGTTTGGGTTTTAAAGTCTCCCTGTTAGTCGAGTTATTATGGTGGGGAGAACCCTCACGTGTTCTCCCCTAGTTTTATGTCGTGGTTTCATTGTGATCAGTCGGGTGTGACTTGTGGAGTGAAAAGTCACCATGAGGTTATTATCCTCTCTCAGTTTTGATCGATCATGGACTCAAATTTTAGTTAATGTTCATCTTGGTGACTTTCTAGGGGAATAATGTGTCTGTGGTGGAGAGAATTTTCACACCACAACTTTGGATACTCTCTTATTTTATTATATTCTCAGACTTTTATATTTTGGTTGAATATTGGGTATGGGTACTGATTTGAAATTTTTGAAGTTTGGAATTTTTATTGGGTTTCAGGCCAGTGAACGAGCACCACACAGTTAGTGGTAACCGTGCGGTCGACCAATGTGATTGTATGGTTTCCCAAAATTTAAAATAAATAAATCAAATGATAAATAAAATTAAAAAAGGATGAAAATAAATTTCTTAATAATAATAATAATAATATTTTTTTTATGATTATTATTATAACTACTATTATTCATATTATTATTGTTATTGTTATTATTATTATCATTATTTTGTTATTATTATCATTATTGTTATTAGCTTTAGTTTATATTTTTTTAACCCTAACTGGGTTACTCTCCCCTCCCTTTCTCCTCTCTCATGTGACCCCCCCTGTTAGGGTTGGTGTCCTGAGAACAAACTGTTTTTTACTTTGATTACATGAATTTTCACTTATTATATATTGTTCATTGTTCTGCATGACTATAATATAATAATGTCCTAGAATATTTTTTGCATTGATATGGTCATGGAAGATCCCCACTATGATGAGAACCTTGAAATTCTATACCAAATATTCTTAAATAAAGTTTTGCGGTTGGATGACATACTATGATAAGACACATAGTATACAGACCTTCATGTGCGAGTACTCATAAGAAGATGAGACTCTCTCTCATAGAGTTCGCACTTGGTAATCTCCAAGATGTGAGATTATGAGAACAGGCCCACCAGTAGTAATTCTGCATGTTTTGGTGTCATTTGACATTGCTATTTGCGAGCATGTGTAATGGTTCTTAGACTGGAAGATTATCATTAAATCATGTCAAGACTCGCACACTTAGATTTTCTGATGAATACCGTCATGAAGACAGTTGGCAAGACGTATGGTACATTGGGTGCGTCACGAATGACATGTTGTTAATTGATAAGTTGAGGAAGGATTTGTCCCTTCCATGATTATGGAAGTAAATATCTTGGGCCCTTTGATTGAAGTAGAATTGTAGAAAAAATTCCATGGCCATGGTGTCACGACGAGTTTATTTCTAGAAGTCAAAGAATGACAGATCAAGCATATAGGTTCATGACACTGCCATGAAACCTGCTTGATGAGATATTGAGACAAAGGGATTAAGTTACGCATATTATGAGGTGACACGTCAATGCAGCGTCAACTTCTTTGTCTTGGGTGCCTTGACCCGTTTCTAGATAGTAATCATGGACTTCAGACAATACCGCCTAATGCCAATGAGAAAGATGCCTAGAGGGTCACACACTAAGTATATTCAAGTATATCAAGTAGAATAAAGATTATTCCCGTACATGGTTTAATAATTATTCAAGGAATACTAAATCGTTTTAATATTGGAGGAAGAATAAAATGAAAACAAGTACATGTCGTGTATTAATGATTACACGCCGTATAGTTTTTATTTTGAAAACAAGTACACGCCGTGTATTATTGAATATACAAACCATGTAGTTTTCATTTTGGAAAGGAAATGAATAAATGGAAACAAGATGTACACACCATGTAAATTGAATGTACACGCCATGTATTTTTCAATGAAAAACAAGTACACACCATGTATTTATGATTACACACCGTGTAGTTTTTCCAGTCAGGATTTTGGGGAAATATCATTTTATTAAATAATATTTATTATAATTAGTGTGGGTGCATATCAAGGAATTAATGAATCAACATGGGGTTTTCAAAAGAGTTAATGAAATAAATAAACAGAGTAACGCATTTATTTATTGTCATAACTCTACAAATTCAAACCTGATTATAAATATCCTCACAACCCCAACTCTTTTCCTAAGAGAATCGTTGTGCACAACAACTCTAGATAATTCTCTCAAGACCGAAAGAACTCTGTCCTCCAAGAACACTCTCAAGACCGAGAGAGATCCACGTCCACTGAATCAAGGCGATCTAAGGTGGACAATGCAAGAAAATGCTTCTCTATGAAATCACCTGGATATTCCTTTGGAGACATCTAGAGATACGTGGTGCACGTGTGTACCACCACTAGAGGAAGTATACACTTGGCTGCTGCGACCTAATGACGAATCACATTAGAACACGATCAGAAATATTAGCAAAGAAAGAACACCATACAAGGTACTTTTTTTAATTAATTAAATTAATTATAGTCAACCTATGATGATCCACATTTATGGTTATAGGACTATTCATCTTCTTTGTCTATTTTTTTGATTCGATCCGTGGAGTCTGGAATTTATCGTCATATTGATCCCGGATTGATCATTTCTAATGAAAAAAAAGCCAAGTGGGAACATCCACCCACGATCTTCCTTTTCACCTAGGACCTTCAATTGGTATCAGAGGGAGGATACAGCGTTGATTATAATTATTTAATTTTTGTTGATAATTTACGCATTTATATTTGATTCAATTCAAGATAAATCGTTCTATAAAACTGAATGAACGAGATCTATTCTTCCTCCTTAGTTTCTCAATTCACATAATATAAACATCCTTTTTAATTTTAATTTTGATTAAATTAAAAATGAGGATCTCATCTGGAGGAGCCTCTCTTTATGTCCGTACAACACAAGAATACAC
Organism: Viscum album; assembly: GCA_963277665.1. NCBI lineage: Eukaryota > Viridiplantae > Streptophyta > Magnoliopsida > Santalales > Viscaceae > Viscum > Viscum album. The sequence goes on from OY728160.1 coordinate 1,170,565,328, forward strand.
GACGTGTAGTGAAAACTACACACTGTGTACTTAGGTTCAACGAACCGGTACTGGTCCGCTAAACCACGCCATGTGAATTGAGTATACCTGAGTTTTATTACACCATGTTGACCATAATTGAATGGCACGTGGAAACTAGAATACACGGCGTGTATGTTAAATCAACACGCCGTGTAGTCTGATCCAGTCCAGGTGAAACCCTGTACAAGGAGAAGTCATGTACCGCATACACGGGATCTCCATGCCAGTAACCACATAACAAGGAAGTACACGCCATGTTAGATTAATCTACACACCGTGTACTCCAAAATTCTCAAAGTACAGAAAACACGCCAAATCCACCATCATGTACTTTGGATAAAGGGTGAAAAATACATGTCGTGTAATATAGCCTACATGCTCTGTACTTTCCAGAAACAGAATTTCACCAGGTTTCCTCCAAAAGTACAAAGTCCTGTACAAGGAATATGGATGAGAAGAATCTCAAGGTGATTCAGAAAGTAATTTAAGATAAAGAATTGATTAATTATAAGATCATAATTAATTGAATTCAAGCACGACTTATCTTAAATAATAGAATGATTAAAATAATTTGAATACTAAATATACGTAAATGTCATTTCATGATATGGATGATCATAAGCAAGCATCAATTAATATTAACAAGCATGTGATAATGAAAAACTATGCATAAAGAATAAAATCCCTCAAGTTATGTCATACCAAGCCTTTCGTTACTTGATTAAGGGAAAGATTCAATAAAACTATGTGTTTGACCAACCCTTGTTCGGAAACTTACTTTTATAAAGGAAGCTCTTATTAAAGTTTCAGGTTGAATAAAAATTTTACATCAAGAGGAGTATCCCTTGCTAGAATTGTTGTAAAATGGAGGCAAGTGTTGAGGAAATCCAAGTCAGGATTTCAGGATTAGGGAGTCCACTCAACAGATCAAGGAACTGTAAACTTACAGTTGGCAAAGACATGCCTTCCTAAATACCTTCAAATAGTTTGACCAACCCTTTTTGGGGTTATGAAAAGGGGAATATGGATCCTTTCCACTAGAATGTCAAAGAAACTGGACATTCCGAGTTCAATAGTGAGGGTCATTAGGACTTGATAAAATAGTGGGAGAATTAATAAAATTTATTATTTCTCATAAAATGTAATCAAGAAAGTACTGAGAAATATACTCTTTTAAATTGTAGAATTAAATATGATAAGCTTGTCGACCACATTTTCTCTTTGATCAATTCTGTACAAAGACCATATCCTAATCAGTAGTAACTTTCAGAAATGGTTTAGGCACCTTTGGGTTATCCTACGCCATGAATGAAATTTTTATGTGCTGGAGTCCTCACTTCCTTATTCTCCTACCCAAGGGATGAGTGATCATGATTTCCTGATTTATGATCAATATTTGAACGATTCACTTGATGTTCAATGTTTGATGATATCATCAATGTATAGATAGATCATGAAGTCTCATGAAGACATGGATTCCTATAACATGATCGAGCCCCTCTGTGGTCTATACCAGGAGAGAGCAAGACAGGAAAGGTTTGAGATATCCAAGGCTCTATTTTAGAGTAAGCTTGGAGAGGGTTCCCCAGCCGGGCCTCATGTAGTCAAGCTCATTGGATACATTGAGTGCTTGGAGATTCTATGGCTTAAACTCCCTAAAGAACTGGGTACCGATCTTATTCTCACATCACTCCCCCAGATCTTCTCTAAATTTGTTGTAAATTTCAACATGAACAACATTGAGAACTCTCTATCAGATCTTCTTATCCTTATTCACCAAGTGGACAATGATATGAAGCGTGATAAACCTTCTGTCCTTATGGTGAATAAAAGGAAAGGGAAGGCAAAGAGCTTTAAGCCCAAATCTTCTTGGAGGACTTCCAAGAAAATGAAGATCAAAGGGGAGGCAAGAGAATAGGAGGCTGTTTGTTTCGCATGTTGAAATAAGGTCCACTGGAAGAAAAATTACACCCAGCCAAGGAAACAAGGTGAACCTTCAGGTGCATTTGTTATAGAATTCAATCTATCTGTTTCTACTAAATGGGTATTAGATACTTCCTGTGGTGATCACATCTGAATCCAAATATAGGAACCAAGTAGATTCAGAAGGATTGAACGAGGTTAGGTGGATCTGCGAGTAGCCAACAGATCCAGACTCGCTATTGTACCTATCGGAGACTACCATCTCACATTGCTTACTGGGATGGTCTTGGTTTTAAAAGTTTGTTATTATGTACCCTCCATAACCAAAAACATTATATCAGTATATAGATTAGATACTAACGGATTCATCTTCAAATTTTGAAATGAATGTTACTACTTTTATAAAGATTTCATTTTTTTGGTAGGTCACATTTATATAACAACCTTTATGTGTTAGACTACACAAACCAAGTAATGGAAATAGATGAAAAAGTTAATTCACGTGACTCATACCACACCCAAATTTTTCATCACCGTCTAGGTCATGCCAATGAGAAATGTTTGAAAAAATTACATAAAGATGGGTATTTAGATTCTTTCAATCTAAAACCACTTGGTGTATGTCATGCCTGTCTACAAGGCAAAATGACCAAATCCCCATTTAGTGGTAAAGGTGAAAGGGCTAAAGAGCTTCTAGAATTAGTTCACACAGATGTATGTGGACCATTTCTAGATGAAGCAAGTGGTGGGTTCTTGTACTTAATAACTTTTACTAATGATTTTAGTAGATATGGATATATTTACTTAATGAGGTATAAGTAGGATTCTTTTGATCAGTTCAAAGAATACAAGAATGAAGTTGAGAACCAGCTTGGTAAGAAGATTTAGAAACTCCACTCAGATATAGGAGAAGAATGTCTTAATCAGGACTTCATTGATTTCTTACGCGAGTTTGGGATTCTATCTCAACTTACTCCTCCTTACATGCCTCAGTGGAATGGTGTAAGTGAACGGAGGAACCGCACCCTGTTGGACATGGTGAGATCAATGATGAGTCATGCGATTCTTCTATTATCCTTTTGGGGATATGCATTACAAATAGCATCACACATACTAAACCAAGTACCAACTAAATCGATAAATGGTATTCCATACGAATTATGGAGTAGACGCAAATCCATGTTATCAAATTTACATGTGTAGGGTTGCGAAGCATTTTTTAAGGCCTCTTCAGGTAACAAACTTGCACCCTGAGGCACAAAGTGTATCTTTATAGAATATCCCAAGGAAAAAAGGGGATATTATCTATACTACCCCTCAGATAAAAAGGTTACAGTGGCTAGACATTCCATATTCCTTGAGAGGGAGAACATCTCCAAAAGAGATAGTGGGAGCGAGATAGACTTCGATGAATTTGAGGCTCAAGATACACAAAAGCTAGCACAAGAACAGATTCCACAAAGCACTATGGAAGAACAATCTATTCCAGTGACACAAGAACTAGGTAGGAGCACGAGAGAGGTAAGAGAACCAGAACGATATGGTTTTCTTGTCAACGAGGATGGTGACTCATTATTGGTTGACAATGATGATCCTCTTACCTACAAGGAAGCAGTTGAATGCACAGATTCTCCCAAGTGGAAAGAATCCATGAATTCTTTAATGGATTCCATGTACCAAAAACAAGTCTGGATTTTGGTAAATCCTCTAGTTGATGTAAATCCTATTGGTAATAAATGGGTATTCAAGAAAAACTGTACATGGAAGGGCAAGTCAGCACCTATAAGGCATGAATGGTTGTAAAAGGTTTTAGACAACGTTAAGGAATTGACAATGATGAAACCTTTTCATCAGTTGTAATGATGAAATCCATCAGAATCCTATTGTCCATTTTCTCTTACCATGACTAAGAAATTTGGAAAATGGATGTCAAAACAGAATTACTTAACGGGAACCTCCAGGAAGATGTCTACATGACACAACCTGAAGGGTTTGTGACTCCAAAGGATGCCAATAATGTATGCAAGTAATATAAATCCATTTATGGATTAAATCAAGCATCAAGGTCATGGAACATTCATTTTGATGGAGCCGTAATGGAATTTGGCTATATTAAGAACGAATGTGAGCCTTGTGTCTACAAAAGGTTTAGTGGAAGTGCAATTGTTTTCCTAATAGTATATGTTGATGACATATTACTAATTGGAAATGAAGTACCTATATTACAGTCAGTTAAGGAATGGTTGGATAAATGCTTCTCTATGAAAGACTTGGGTGAGGCAGCATATATTCTTGGGATCAAGATCCATCATGATAGATCTAATAGAATACTGGGCCTAAGTCAAAGTACATACATTGACAAGATACTAAAGAGATTCAGTATGGAATAGTCCAAGAGGGGATTGTTTCCAGTGTCACATGGAATTCATCTTTCCAAGAAAATTTGTCCTCAGACACATGAGGAAAGAAAGAAAATGGAAAGGATCCCTTACGCATATGTGATTGGGTCAGTCATGTATGTTATGCTATGTACAAGGCTAGATGTTTCTTACGCATTAAGTGCAGTAGGTAGATATCAAGCTGATCCAGGAGCCCTCCATTGGATGTCACTCAAGACTATCCTTAAGTATCTGAGGCGTACTAAGGATATGTTCTTGGTTTATGGAGGAGATGAGAAACTAGTCATCAGAGGACATGTAGATGCTAGTTTCTAGACTGATCAAGATGACATGAAGTCACAGACTGGATACATCTTCAGTTTTAATGGAGGTGTAGTGATCTGGAAGAGCTCAAAGCAAGGTGTGGTCACAGATTCTACAATAGAGTCTAAGTATATCGCAACTTCTAAGGCAGCTAATGAAGTAGTATGGATGTGAATCTTCGTCCAAGAGCTGGATGTTGTACCTAGCAGTAAAGATCCTATCACACTCTATAGTGATAATACTACAGCGGTGGAACTTGCAAAAGATCCAAGGTCACATCAGCAGTCAAAGAACATAGTTCGGAAGTATCATATCTTGAGGGATTTTTCTCAGAGAGGTGAAGTTTTAGTGAGAATTATTTCCATGGAAGACAACGTGGTGGACCCCTTGACTAAAGCCTTGACTCCGCAGAAACAAGATCATCATGTGAGGTCTAACGGACTAAAATTCGTACGCAGTTGGATCTAGTCCAAGTGGGAGCTTTTTAGGGTTGGTGTCCTGAGAACCAACTTTTTTGTAATTTGATTACATGAATTTTCACTTATTATATATTGTTCATTGTTCTGCATGACTATAATATAATAATTTCCTAGAGTATTTGTTGTATTGATAAGGTCCTGGAAGATCCCTTATATGATGAGAACCTTGAAATTATACAACAATATTCTTAAATAAAGTTCTGTGGTTGGATGACATACTATGATAGGACACATAGTATACAGACCATCATGTGTGAGTACTCATAAGAAGACGAGACTCTCTCTCATGGAGTTCGCACTTGGTAATCTCCAAGATGGGAGATTATGAGAACAGACCCGCCAGTAGTAATTCTGCATGTTTCGGTGTCATCAGACATTGCTATCTGCGACCGTGTGTAATGGTCCTTAGAATGGAATATTATCATTAATTCATGTCATAACTCGCACACTTATATTTGCTGACGAAAACCTTCACGAAGATAGTTGTCGGAAAGTAGGGTACATTCTATGCGTCACAAATGACATGTTGTTAATGGATAAGTCGAGGAAGGATTTTTACCTTCCATGATTATGGATGTAAATATCTTGGGACCTTTGATTGAAGTAGAACTGTTGAACAAATTCCATGGCCATGGTGTCACGATGAGTTTATTTCTAGAAGTCAAAGAATGACAGATCAAGAATATAGGTTTATGAAACTTCCATGAAACCTTCTTGATGAGATATTGAGGCAAAGGGATTAAATTATACAGTAAGTATTCATATGAGGTGACACGTCAATGTGGCATCAACTTCTTTCTCTTGGGTGTCTTGACCCGTTGCTAGACAGTAATCTTGGACTTTAGGCAAGCTCACCTAATGCCAATGAGAAAGAGGCCTAGAGGGTCACACACTAAGTGTATTCAAGTATCTCAAGTAGAATAAATATTATTCCCATACGTGGTTTAATAATTATTCAAGGAATCCTAAATCATTTTAATGTTGGAGGAAGAATAAAATGAAAATAAGTACACACCGTGTATTAATGATTACACGCCGTGTATTTTTATTTTGAAAACAAGTACACACCATATATTATTGAATGTACACGCCGTGTAGTTTTCATTTTGGAAAGGAAATGAATAAATGAAAATAAGATATACACGCCGTGTACATTGAATGTACACACCGTGTAGTTTTCAATGAAAAACAAGTACACGCCGTGTATTTATGATTAAACGCAGTGTAGTTTTTCCAGTCGGGATTTTGAGGAAATATTGTTTTATTAAATGATATTTATTATAATCAGTGTGGGTTCATGTCAAGGAATTAATGACTTGACATGGGGTTTTCAAAAGATTTAATGAAATAAATAAAACACGTAACGCGTTTATTTATTGGCATAACTCTACAACCTCAAACCCGATTATAAATATCCTCACAACCCCAACTCTTTTCCTAAGAGAATCATTGTGCACAACAATTTTGGAGAATTATCTCAAGACTAAAAGAAATCCGTCCTCCAAGAACACTCTCAAGACTGAGAGAGATCCACCTCCACCGGATCAAGGTGATTTAAGGCGGACAATGCAAGCAAAGGCTTATCCATGCTAGCACCCGTAGATTCCTTTGGAAACGTCCAGAGATACGTCGTGCACGTGTGGATCACCACTAGAGGAAGTCTACACTTGGATTCTGCGATGCAATGAATAATCACATCGGAACGTGATCAGAAATATTAACGAATAAAGAATGCCGTAAAAGGTACTTCTTGTTAATTAATTAAATTAATTATAATCAACCTGTGATGATCCTTATTTATGGTTTCAGGACTATTCCTATTCTTTGTCTATTTCTATGATTCAATTCATAGAGTCTGGTGTTTATCATCGTATTAATCTCGGATTGATCATTGCTAATGAAAAAAATCCAAGTGGGCACATCCACCCATGAGCTTCCGCAGCGCCCGGGACCTTCACCCCTTTCTCCCCCTCTCTTCCATGCACGAACCATTGGCGCCCCTTCCTCCTCCTTGCACGACCCACCAGCGCCCCCCTCTCCTCTCTATGTGACCCCATTGGTGCCCTCCTCTCTGGATAGTGCTCTATCTGGTGGTCGTACCTCCCTCACGCAGCCTCCATCTCGTGGTCGGCCTCCCTGACCGAACCCTCCTCTGGAGAATCTTCCTTGCATGGTGCCACCCTCCTCTAGCAGCGGCTCCTCCCTCATGTGGCTGGCTTCCACTCCGATGAGTATCCCCTCCTTTCTCCATCAATTTCAAGGTTCCTTTTTGAGATTTTATTAATTTTCCAAACCATAATGTTTGGGGTTGATCTTTGGCTCGATTTTTCTCGATTTTTATGTTGTACAGATTGGTCTTAGAGGCATTTCCTTCTTCCTCCAAGGGTTTCATCACATTTTCATGCCATTGAGATAGGTGAATCCATGTTTTTTCCTTTCTGATTAAAACCATATAATTCTTGGGATCTTTTAATTAATTTTTAGACTTAATTCTCACCTTTATAACACTCTTGGTTAACTTATCGTGATGTTTTCATAGTTGTTTAAATTATTAAAAATAGTCTTAGAAGGGAATTTTTGGTTATGCCTATGGGAATGTACACCAAATGATACTTGAGAATTTTTAATAAATTTTTAGACAAGATTTAAACCTCTAGGGAACCCTTGTCCAGCTTATTTTGATGTTTTGAAATTGGTATAATTCATTAAAAGGGTCCTTGGTGTGGTTCTTCAATTGTGCCTATGTGTTTATGCACTTGGCGTGTTGATAAACTATGATGTGAGATTTTAAAGTAAAATCACATGATTTGGGGAATGTTTCCCTTACTTTAATTTTATTAAAATGGTGAAAATGTGATTTGGGTTTTACATTTGAACATGGTGATTTTTATAGTGTGTCTTGAAACTTGTTTTGGGAAGGTTCTCTTATTTCATAAAATGTTTGTTTACAATTTGGTAATTGGGTGGAGTTGTTGGGTTTGGTTTTAAAAACATGTGGTATTTTTGGAAATTAAAATTACCTTGGGATGTTTCTATGGTTGTTCTAGGTGTGCCATTGTATATTGGCACATCCATGGGTGCACAAGGTGCACTCATGGATACGCCCTCAAAGGAAGATGACCCTTTAAATGGTGTTTTTCCCTAAAAATCAGTTTCTTAAATAGCTCTTTGATTTATAAATATGGTTGGTTCCCTTGTGTGATTTAAAACATATGGTTTTATATATTAAATATTAATAAGGTATTATCGTATGGAACTTCGAGTGTGTTTTGGTAAATGTTTGGCATAAGAGGTCATTTGGTATATGCTATAAGATCGTATATCTCTTAAAAGTTTGGAAAATATTTTATGAAAATGTATTGGAAGTTGGAACATAAAGGCTCATTTAGAATTGAAAATATAAATTTTATGTTTGATTTTTTTTAGGAAATAGTTTGGAATTGTTTTTGGTAAACTCATTTGATCATGTAAAGCTAAAGTCCCATTTGGAAGTTTACATGTTTTAAAGAAAGGGTTGAAAGCTCATATGTTGGGATGGCCTAGTTGGAACCTTGTATGATGTGGTATATATATATATATAGGGCACCTCTATAGTAGGGATATACTTTATGGGATATCTTATAGGGTTTCCATGTTTGGGGTAGGCAAGTGCGGTGATGAAAGGTAAGGTGAGTCAGGCTTGAGAGGGCCTCCTACTTACACAGTTTTTGTATATTCACTAAGGGTTTCTGGGTGTCTTTTAGAGGACCGGGTGACAGTTTTTGATCAACCCCTATTATATGGTTTGATACCACATAGATTTCATATTCTATAGGTGCTATGTCCCACTAGATTGTCTTGTTGAGGGTTTCCAGTTGGTTATAGACTTAGGGGCTTCACCATATACAGGTAGGCGGTTCCGAACTGAGCACATCTAGGGGTCTTTTAGGGATATTTAGGATCACCCATGGTTACTTTTTATATCTTCTTGTTTACTTTCTATTGCCTTTAGTTTTAGAATGAAATATTTATTTATTTATTTTAGAACAAACCTATATTATTTGGATTATGTATTTGGTTCATTTTTTGGCATAAAAAGGATGTTATGTTTTTTAAATGAAATGTGTCATTTGTTGGATTTTTAAAATGGGATACTATGTCTGTTCAGTAAAATGTGAAAATTTATTTTTTTTATAAATGTATTTCAAACTAAAGTTAATGGAATGTTTTTAGGAAAGGAAAAAAACTTGGATTCAGTGGTGATTTTCTAATGTTCTGTGAAGCTCACACCCTATTTGTATCACTCGATGTTAGTAGACCAGAGCTGTTTTGTAGGTTCTTTTTTACTTAGGTTCTCCTAGTTTAATTTCTCATTTTTGGAGTAGAGGTTGTCTTGTAGTTGGAGGTGACCAAGTGTTCACATGGAGATTGTAGTAGCATGGTCCATTTTTACTATTTTTTCTTAGTTTTGTTTTTAGTTTCAGTCTGTTTAGTTGAATTTTGTAACCAAATATTTTTGTTTATTTATTTGAGATTCAGATTGTGTTATACTTATTATTGTCCTTTTTATTTTGGTGATCCTAGTTTATTTGGGTTGAAACTGTTCCCATTTGTTTTATATTTGATTCCCAACACTAGTTTCTAGCCCATGGGGATTGGGAACGCCCCTCAGGCCATGTCGTGGGCTAGATGAGGTGATCGGTTTAGGGTGGACCCAATATGGTTCATGAAATCACACGTGGGACATCAATACATAGCCTAAATTTCCACACATCAAAACATTTACTGAGCCCCAACAGTATTCAAGTCAATAGTTGGCTGGTGTCCATGAGTCTGTACAAAATGTTTTTAATTGGGAAACCAAATATCACTCCAAACAACCACACCTCTATGAACAACCATGCTTCCAGAGTGAAACTCCCACATAGTATATTTTTTGAAACAGAAGATAATTTTAAACTTTTATCTCAATATATAAGTGACGCTCCCATAGTTCACCATGTAGGATGTAAAGATAGGGGGCATGATCATCACTAAGACAAGAGTGAACTAAAAGGAAATGAAAGATTAAAAATAAGACCCAATATAATCCTATCATATCAAAGATAAATTACCTGGTATAGTTTCGAACCATTCATATCTAGATACACATAAGAATAATAGTTGGACCACCTATGGAAAACTTCTTTTGAAAAAGCTTACTTTAACCAGCAAACACATCATCATTAACTGATCACAATTCCTTTACCACTCGATGTATCCTACTATCACTCAAGTATAACCACTGAAATATATCCCCAACTAATAGGGTTCTCAAAGGTTGTGTACATAGAAAAATATATCATCATCAGGCTGCATTGCAATCACCGACACATTTTAAACCTCTCCAACCCTATGAGAATTCAAAAAAGTGCCAACCATTTCCAACTACTCCTGTACTTTTGTGTCCCCTATACTTGGAAGGATATGTTAAAATCCATTCCACACAACACTCCCTCCCCCCCCCCTTAGGAGTGTCCTTGTCATCAGATTATTGAAAATAGGAAATCATCCCACAACTAGCATCTTACAAAGACACTAGGCCAGATTCACTTTAGACACATGTGTGGCACTCCTACGAGCCATGATCATGCACACCATTTTCATTAGATGTGGTGTCCAAATATAACCGATCAGTAGTGTCACAACACTTGATCCTTTTACAACATCATCCCAAGCATTAGGATGAGTTATATTTCCTTCAATGCTTATGTCAATCTACCATGGATATTACATGTGATAAAAGTTCAATAGATCAATTCTTAAATTATTTCCACCAAATTCATATGGTTCATTGTACAATTTTTATAAAAATGATGGGTACTACATGTATCAATGTGTACTACCCTAATATTTCATCACAGTGCACCCATAATTTCTTTCTTTCTTTAATTTACTTTCTTAACATCACTATGAATATTTGAAATGGGAATACGTTACATGATTTACAAGTGGCTGGCCTTTCCCTAGGAATTTCTATCCCACTGAAACTAATCATTACATTTTGTTCACACCCTTAATGAGGCTCAATTTCCCCACCTGAATACCCTTTCAACCAATGATTTAATTTAGAATCCAATAGCCCTACTCAAGATAACCAACACCCAAAAAACACCTAACGACTAAAAACTCATCACAAAATTTATCAATTCCTTAATTTATGAGGGTCCTAACAAAACTGGGCATGCCCCTCACTAAGGTACAAGCACTAAGCTTATATCAAGATCATGATGAAACGGTCACTAGGCTTACCTTCCTATAATTTAGGTTTAAATGATAGAAGAATAAGTCTACAGGAAATTCTTACATTACCATTCCAAGGAAACTAACAAAGAAACATTGGGATTAATCCTTACACGAGGTTTAAAACTAAGAACACCACTTTAAGGTTTTATTTAATCCCTTACATTAATTCACATTTAAGAATATCAAGTACCAGTCAAAAGGAAAAAAGTTCTTGTTACTTTATTTAGTCAACACCACAAGGAACATAGGTAAGTTATATGAAACTTCCTTTTAAACAATATTTATTTAATGGATATCATATTTCATTTTAGGAAATTTATACCATAAATTCATTTTATCCATTTTTTTTCTTCCATAAGGTTCTCACAATTGGGCATAGTTAAAGGAAATGTCAATTCCCATCTACATAGGAAAATACCCTTTATGTTATAATTGAAATTTTAATTAACTTATGCCTCATAATAACACATCTCATAATAGATGAAAGGTATTTTATTAGTTTTAAGGAACTAGTTCTGTAAGATTCAACCATATATTTATACGTAATGTCATATAATTAGATTCTCACACTTTAAATAACCATCCCTACATAGCATGAATATACCCCCATGGAGTTTAGTATTAATCCATAATAAAGTAAAGGTAACCCATAAGGGTCTAGTGATGCAAGAATAAAGGCAACCTAAAAGAGTCCCATCAAGTCGGTTAGTTTTAAAATTTAAAACACCCTTAATGGGTTTATCATATAAGAATAAAGCACCATGACTGGACTACTAAGATCGATTGAAGTCTATCTCATTAGAAACATTCCCCAAATAACCTACTTGGGTCTAGTTATGTATTTAGGAACTTAGCCATAAGGGTCATCATGGACAAGTAATAGAAGTATAAGCTTTTATAAGGTAACCATTTCTAATAAGAATTAAATTTTAGCATACATGTAAGGGTTGGATCTACGTAGACCAACCTTTTCCATGTTCCTAAGGCTTGTGGTGCTTGGAGGTAGCTTGGAGTGAGTCTAGAGGGGTTCGGTTGTGAAGATCTAGAAGTTGGGATAATACACAACATGTAAGGGGTTTTCACATTGTGTATGTGAAGTTCATGACTTGTTAAGGATGGTTTAAGAGGTGATTCATGATGTGTAAATATTCAGTATTAAAAGGTTCTAGGAAACATGTTTCTCATAAAAACTTGAAACCTAACATTTACATGACGTGTAAGCATTACACGTTATATAAATACCCAATGAAACATATCTTTAAATACACAAATGGCTTAGGTTTTCCTTTAACCCTACCATTTCTTCTCAATTCTAGAAAATATAGCATCCCTTTCTTTAGTGTTTTATGATTCCTTCGATGGGGATTGATCCATGGCTTCTCGTATTTGATCTGTGGAGATCTGAGGTGATATGAGGTGATTTTTATCTCTGTTTATTGTAGTTAATTTCTCATTTATTATCTTTTCTTCCTTATTCCAATTTCCATGTGATATAGGATCATATCCCATGGTTCTAATCAGTTTTACATGGTTGTTTTTTGGTGTGGCTGTATCGCAGAATCCATGGATGGGTGCATCTTTTTACGAGAGAGGTTATCAATATCTGAAAGTTTGGTCTGTTCTCTTTCAAAGAATGTTGATTCCATTGAGGTATAGGATTTTTTTCTTCTATTTTATTTACATGATATCATAAATTTATCATTTTTTATCCCTTTAGATGTAAAATTAATTAATGTAATAATTATTTAAACTAGATTAAATAAATTGGATAGTGATAACATGTCGATGGTATTACTTTATACCGTTATAGAGGGTTGCCTCTTATTTTTCAAGATAGTTTAATATCTATTCTATGATGTTTTAGAATATTGTTATTCTTGAATTAGAATGCTAAAATTTATAAAGAATTTAAATACAAAATTAATTGATAATTAATTAGATTAAGAATAATTAAATAAGAGGCATGTTGTAATCTAGTGTTTGTTATAATTTAATGTTGATAAAATTGATAAAAGTATGAATGTTTAATTTAATTGTTTATTGAAAATAGAGAATTATAATTAATATTAATAATAATAATGGTCCTATTAATTGATAATGGTATTTCTCTATGTTTTTTGAAACTAGACTAAATTCTAAGAGAATGTTTTTCCTTTAATAGCTTGTTATTACTTGATGCCTTAATTTTCACATAGCTGGAACTAGAAAATAATGAATTAGTAAATTCAATATAGAATAAGAAATAATTTTTTAATAAATAGATTTTTTATTTCATGATTTTCCCCCTTGCTTGAGAAGGTCGAGTGCCTTGTTTGGGAGCTGTGAGAGCTCGTTTGCTTGTGAAGGCAGATTGCCTTGTTTTGAGGGCCCAGTTTCCCTAATGGTTATGCTTGTTGGTTTCCTAATAATTTTGTGATGTGATACTATGATGGATGATACTATGATGGATACTGTGATATGTGGTGGGGATTCCTAGATTTGATGTTATCCTATAATGGAATAGACTCGGATGATTGATGTGATAAGGGGTGAGGAGGCCCAAATGTGATGTGAGCCTAGGATGGTTGAGCCTGGGATGGATGATGTGATTGGACATGGAGACATGGATGATGTGGAAATAGTTGATGCATGTTATGTTAAGTTCCATTAATATTTTCATGTGGGAATTAGGTATGGAACCAAATCAGATGAAATGGGTTGAAGTTGAGCTTACTCATTGATTTGTTATTGAGAGTTGATATGCATGTCTGTGAATCTATTGATGGCTGATGGCCAAGTTTCTTGTTTTATCATCATTCCTTTCCCTACTACTTGAGATAGTTGGGTATTCTTGGTAGAATTTTTCCTCTTGGGGGTGGATTAGTATGGTTTCCTAGAGTACATAGTTATGTAATGATTCTCATAATGAATAAACAATTCTTAACCCCCGAGGTTGGTGCTGTTGTAATGAAAATTATAAAAGATGTTTATCTTGATAAACTGAGTCCTTAATTTGTGTTATCCTATGAGGGCATGGAATTTACTCTGATGGTTAATTTAATGTAATGTGGAATAATTCTATTGGTTAATTTATTGATGATGAATTAATTAACACATGAAAAATGATAAAAATAAAAGAATTAATTTAATGTATATCTTTAAAATGATTGTATACTTATAAGATATTTGGTATTAGTAGTGGTAGCCGGGAGTCTAAAATCCATTAGTTGTAATTGATTATAAGACTAAGTTAATCCCATAGTGTCGTTGTGAGATAAGTTATATCATGTATATTATATGATTTCATACACTACCCCAACCATGTTGGTTAGAGAAACTCACACCTAGGGGACTCTAGGAGGGTGTTTTCCCCAACATCCTAGTGGGAGGATGGATGGATGGCTACCCCCTCCGGCCCCACTCTCTTCTCTTAGTAGTTACATATGATGGTATGCACGATAGTTAGTTTCCCAATACATGTGTGTAAAGGGCTATGATCACTTGTGATTATTACACACACATGTATTCTAGGATATAGTATCCAAAGTATTATTACTAGTATAATGTGTTTAGGTTGTGATGGACTGAGTTAATTAATCAGTTTATGGGCTGTAATGGATTGAGGTATAATATATGATGTATGATACATGTCATGAAGGCTGTGGTGGATTCTATAAACTACTTGGTTACTATATGTACATATGTTTATGGGATTATTTGATGATGTGATGCACACAGTGTATGTTGTGATGCCTTTCACAGGTGTTTTTAGGCTAGCCTATTTTCAAGATAAATAGTCCAGGACATGCGACGTTTGGGTGTAGCAGAAAACTAGTGGGGAAGTGAGAGTAGGGTACCCCTGATATTTCATTATTATATTATATTTTCTCTTATATGAGATACTTTCTTAGAGTTATCCATGGTGTGGATAAGAACTTTGTATACCTATTTAGGTGATGAGTTAGAATCACTGTTTCTCACTATGCTTTAACATGATTTCTTTATCTTTTTCATTAGAGGCACCAAGGAGGATCCTACTGAGTATACTATTATTCTCACCATACATATATATAATTTTTTTAGGTTAGCTAGATGAGGTTGGAGATCAGGCTAGATTTACTAGCTTGTAGTTTTGTAGGAGTTGATTGGGCTTTATGGTCACTGCAGTCCTTACCTTTTTAGTACATGTAGTTTTCCTTTCAGTTGTTATATTACTGTATGAAATTTCATGTTTTAATATGGGATATATGTGTGTGTGTGTGTGTGTGTTTGTCTGATAAGGTGTTGTTTGGTCTATCCTTCTTATCTCTCTCTTCTGCATGTTTCTCATAGAGGGTAATTCCTCCCATATGCATGTTTATTATACCCTTGGTGATAGTCTCAAACCTGGGGTCCACTGGAGGTAGGACTTAGGAAGTCACCTTCTCTCTCTCTTCATTGCGGTATCTTTGTGGGGAGATGGTCATGACATAGTGGTACTGAAGGGTTCAGGATGGAGAATAGGATGAAGTTTGGAGTTGAGCATAGTGAGGTTGCAAGGGTTGGTAGGGAAATGGTGTCAGCTAATTTTAGTCTCTGATGTAAAAAAGGGAGACTAGTTGAGATACTCATATTTAGTCCCCCCTATAATCTAATGAATAAATATTTAATTTTACTAATACTAATAAATGGATTGATACTGGTCGTGGGGTGGAGACCTAGGAAAGGATCATGCATCATTATTATTTGCACCTGGGTTTGAAATGGGTAAACCTTGGGATAGGTTAAAACCATAACTTGATAATAAAATAATTAATTAATTAATGTTAAATATTTTGTATTATAAGTTAAGGAGCTCTAACAGTTTTTTATTTTACTGGAATGGATGTAGGTTTATGTCCTCATCAGGTTTTCACCAACGATGTTCAGTTGAGTGTGCTATAAGATCACCATAGAGTAGATGTCAAATAAGAAAACACATGGGGAGGAAACTTTAAGAGTTTTAGTTCTAGATTCTATAGAAGTTTGAGGGATCCATTTAATATTCATTCATAGAAGAATGGTTGGATGATGTTGAGATATCTTTTAGTATAATTTATTATGGGAAAAATCACTGGGTTTCATTGGCTATGTCGATGTTTCATGAATCACTAAGATAGTGGTGGTCCTTGTTTATCAGTGATCGTGAGGAGTTGGTTTTATCATGGGAGAAGTTACAAGACCAATTATGAGTATATTTTATTTCTTTGACCATGAAGGTGGATAGTCACCAAGAGTTACTTATACTTTGGTAGGGGAGTTCCAGTGTGTGATAGTTTGGGATCCATTTCAAGAACCTTCTGAAATATTATTTAGAACTATTACTGGATTAGGAGGTCAGGGTGAGGAATTTTAAGGAGAATTTTCATCCAAATATCCAAATCCATGTCACCCAATTTATTTTGAAGACATATCTTGAGGTGATAGTGAGATCAGTTGTTATCGAGAGGATACTGGCCAGAACCATTTCACTACAAAATGTGAGTCATTGGGATTCCTCATGAAGTAGAGCTTTGGTCTTGGGTTCCTATTTGTCAGCACAAAAGAGTTTTCAGTTAGCTGAAGGTAGGTCCTAGCACTTAACATCTCATTTATCTAAGGGTGGTGTCTCTCATAACTATACCAAGGGATCCAAAGTATATTTTTCTTATAAATTCCAAGGTCATCAGTGGAGAGAGTGCCTAACCTTTCTGAGTAGTTAGCGTGTGCCAGGTGTTCCACTTTAGGTTCCTCCATTAAGGAGGTTTCAGCGAAGTAAGCTACATCAGGGTGATCTAGTTTGGGATAAAAATAGATTAGATGGGGTAGGAAGAGTAAAAACCCATGATAGTTCATATCCCCAGAGTTTATAGTATGACCATGGAGGTATTCTTTAGTAGTGTTAGAGAGGTCATGGAGTAGGTAGTGGTCATCTTCATGCTTTAGCATTAACAGTGCCAAGCAAGCCAGATGTCATCCAAGTTACCATTTTATTATCTTATACATGGGTAAATTCTTTTTTTTATTCAAGATAAATTAATTCATTTGTACCACCTACCCTCATCCATGCTTTGGGACATGAGGTAGAGTGGCTTCTAGTTCCCTTAGCATTGACTATGCCAGTTGGAGGTTAAGCTGACTTGTATGAAGTATATAGAGAATATGATCTAGTGTTAGGGAAACATCTCTATTGGGTAAATTTTCTATTTATATTGGTATATACATATTTCATCAACATCAACATGGATTGTTTGTATTCAGTGCAGGATATTATGGATTTCTTGTGACGCCCTGAAAAACTAAGGTAAGAACCATGTATTCAATAGTGTGTATGACACGTGACAACAAGCGCGTAAGGTAATATAATATTCGTATACCTTATAATATATTTAAAATATATTATATATATTTCAATGCATGAAACACTGAGTTATCATGCATTACACGTAAGAGCATCCTTCCTTGAAAGCTTGCGTTATACGCAAGACCGAGTTTCACCAAACAACGATATATTATTAAAATATTATTATAATAAGATATAAACTACCCATTATGAATATTATTAACTAAATTATGAATATATATGTTTTATAATAATAAAATATTAATTTTTATGTAAAAAATTAATTAGAAATGAATATATGAACCAACTAAATATAAATAAAATGTTTTTATATGAAACCATTTTTATGTTCAAGGAACTGTTTTACCCTAATAAAATAAAGTAATTGAAATAAGTTAATTATTTTAATGGAATATATATTTTATATGTTCAGTAAAATATTTTTGATATTAATCCATTATGTTTTATGTTCATAAGATAAAAACCAACCCTATTTCACACATAAAAACCTATATTTTTATAAAGGCAATTTTACTGACTTTTAATGGAGAACCCATTTTAAATTTTAATTTTGACACTTTAATTGATTTAATATGTAAAAATAAACTTAATATATAAAATATAAACATAATAATTAGGTTATGTTGAAATTTTGATATTTTTATGAGACATTTAATTTTTTTAACGAATAGTTAAAAATACGGAATATTAGTTCAAAACTGCTTTTTAATAAAATTTATTTACAAGGTTAAATTATAATTTTAATTATTTTTTAAGTTTAATTGGATAAATTTTTTATCAATTAATCCAATTTATTACATTATAATAAACTTCACATTGAAATTGGCTATGAAAACATATCCAACTTTCATTTTTAACTCTAAAAATCCGCATTGTCGTCCCATCTGCGGAATTAATTTTAATTTAATTTCTACCACTTATATGATTATAATTTAAAAAAATGGATTCCATATTTTTAATAAATGAATAATTTATAATGTTTAATAAGACCAACTTTTTTTTGACCAAAATTATTAGTGAAATTGATTAAAATTAATTACAATTCTTATGGAAGAATTAAGATTAATAAAGCACTAAGCCTTTAATTTAACATCCCAAATGACCTATAAAATTGTCCAAAACCCATTTTATGGAAATATATTTTCCATTAACCTTCAATTATTGAGTTTTTTTTTGGTTTGTTATGACTTATTTTAGGTAGGAACATGTGCACACCTAACTTGTTTCCAAAAATTCCAAGTGAGTCATTTTCCTTCCCTATAAAAGGCCACTAATTATCCCCATTCATTACACCTCCAAACCACATAAGTTCAGAAAATATCTTTCCAAATAGATTAAACAAAATAATATCCTTCAAATTGAATACTAAATTAGGGAATAAGGACATCCAATTTATCCTTTTGTTATAAACCAAAAGAAGTTACCCGATTAAGAGGTAACGCCTTCTCTCATGCTTTTTAGTTTCATTTCCATTTTCCACTCCCTATACTATTTTAGTTATATTATTACATTAAAAGAACTGTAATAAATATAATATTATGTTTTTAAACTAATTTTTCTACCTACACTTACACACACCTCCATCTAATGAGTAACAAACATACTGTTTCTGTGTACGGTGAAATACTGCCTCACGAAACGATGATTGTTCAATTTTTCCCTACCACCTCTCATGGTGGTAATTATTATGGGAACTCTATTTATATTTATTTTATATGATATTTAATATGTCTTTATTGTTATTTACTTTTATAATATATAAATTTAATACTTTCCATTTTACAATAACATCATTTTGAGGAACTGTGGACTACCACCCCCTCAAAGTGATGTGATTCATTCACACGATACATGGATTGTATAAATGAATGGTTATAATTAAACATAAGTGACATACACAACATAAATAATATATTAATTAATTAATTATATTTCTAGAAATATAATATTTATATATATCATATCCTTTATTACTCTTTCAGACAATTTAAAAGAGATAATGTCGTTCGTGGACGTGTGGACTACTGCCTCCTTGACATGATGTGATTTCTTTTACATCACATAATTCTATATATAAGTACATATGATTAAATAATATTTTATATATTATATAATTATAATTTTGGAATTATTTCAGTTACTTACCTTCTTTCCACAATGATCATTTAAAAATAGGAATGTTAATCATGCGTATGTATGGCCTATCGTCTCCATGATTGTAACATTGGCTCATTTTCATAACCATTTTTAATGATTTATTTTAAAATTATAATTTAAATAAAAATATGATAATTATTTCATGTATTTTATTATGGATATGTTATATAATGAACCGTTTGACCATATTTGACCAATAATAGTTGTTTTGACACATAAACTGAATTTGGTAAAAAAACACTTGACATAAACTTAATCATTTAAATAGTGTAAAAAACATGGATATAAGTGAAATAAAATTAAATATTATTAATAAAAATTTTATGAAGAAAGTAGAAAATTAACATAAATTTATTTTACCAGAAGTTAAAGGATGTTCACCCGAAAGGAAACACAATGTAAGGGGATTTCCTCTCACTTTTAATTTTCACGAGACACATGTTATGTTCGCCACTCTTTACTTTTGTGTGGTATATTTACAGAGATTATTGTATTATATGTATCTTATAATTAAATTTAATGGTATTCACATATCCATTTTCTGATCTTTCTTTCCTGGGTTTTAATATTCCAAAGTTACCAAATCGGTAAAATATTTTGTCTCAATTTTCCTTTTTTGAACTCATGTTTTATTATGCACCTAAAATCTTTTTCATGGTGAGTATATTTTCATTTTACATGATATATCATGAATATAAAAAATTTCATGATATTCTAGGCTTCATATAATTTCCATTTCTTACATGGAGAGTATGATCCCAGTTACCGATTTATAAGAGTTTATTGAGACAATTTCATCTCTTTTCTGAGATTGTTTATGTTTATGCTTACATTGATGAAATATTATGATACATATATCAATAACACTCATGATTTTATTTATACTCTGTTATTTCATGATATAATCATGTATTGGTACCATTTTCTACTCTTTGGTACAAAATATAATTAAGAATGTATTTCTATGAAATACAAACTTTACCCTCTCTTTGGTCAGAAATATATTCAAAATCATGTTACCCAGAAAGGGTTTACAAGAATATTATTCCATTCCCCTATAATCATTAAAATAAAATTTCACCCTTTTTTACCAATATATTAAAATTAATATTCTTTTCACTTTCCAAATGAGGCATTTTCTACCTTTTTACCGTACAAAACGAATATTATTTTTACCTCGTACAACATGTACGAATTTGTCCATTGTAGTTTCTTTGAAGCCTCATTATCAAGTTTAAAAGTATTATTTTCAATATATATTTAAAATATATTTTCGATGAATGGTGTTTTCAAAAGGTTTTTCAAAATCAAAGGATATTTTCCTCAAGAATATTTTTAAAAGATATTCTTCTATTTCATCCATGACAATAACCTTCTATTTTACTCTACTCGGGATTTTTTATATTTATATAATACTTATTCTTACTCTAGATAGTTTAGGATTGATTTTTAAAAGTATAGTATTCAAATTCACTTCCTTGATTCGTTCATAGAGTCCCCTTGAAATTTTCAATTACAAATAATCATTGAGCATTGAATTTCTCCTAATTATTCATATCATTTATCATGGATATTACTATTTCCTAAACTATATACCATTTTACATATGGTTCTTCCTTTGATAGTTATTTTATTAAATGAGGTATTATTTATAAATCCATATTCTTTATTCAATATGGATATTCGATATGGATTATTATTTATTTGATTATTCAATATGAAGAATGATTTGGACATACAATACATGGGTTAGGGACCGTTTAAGAAAATACATATGGGTTGGGTACTGGTTAATAAAAGCCCCTATATGCATCAGTAGTCTCATTAGATAAAATAGTTGGCTAGTAATCATAGATGAGTTTTTACCCGATAGCTAAACAATCTTCTGAAAGGTCTTGACGGTACTAGTTCCATGTACCTAAGAAACATGGAGTACAATAATTAAGCATTGAATTCATATTAGTTTTATTTATTATTCATCCATGAGATTTTGCATTGACATATCTATAGATACATTTCATTTTAGTTCATGGATAAATGGCATTTTTTTTTGTTTCATACCTTTCTATATTTATTTTACCTTATATAGTTATTTGAATGTCATGTATTTATAGTAATTTACCTTTCCATATTGACTATTATCATTGATTCATTATTGCTTATGCTATAATTTTTCATTATAGAGCATTCAAGATCACCCTTATTATTTTTCTTTCACTAGGATTCCAATAAGCATACTATGAATGATATGGAAGAATATACTAGATGGATTAGAGTTATCCTCTATATTTTTTATTTTCTAGAAGAAAAAAATATGTTGTAATTAGTGTATCCATTTTTAACACAATTCTCATTTATGTATCAAGTTTTACAAGACTAATAAACTAATTGGTCCTTTGGGAAATTATTCCTTATAATCATATCAATGTAATCGATAGAAGACATCGTCTCTGGGCTATATAGGGTTGGGTCACTAGATTTATTCAAGAGACATATTGTGTTTTATGATGCTAATATAGAGCCAATGGTTTTTTTGGTGAGAGAGGCCCTCATATGGGTAAGATGTGTGTTTTTTAATTGCATTCTTTATTATATGAGATGATTTTGAGCTCATCATAGGTTTAGTAGTCGATGTTTCCTAAGGTTTTGGAA
Source organism: Viscum album (assembly GCA_963277665.1). NCBI lineage: Eukaryota > Viridiplantae > Streptophyta > Magnoliopsida > Santalales > Viscaceae > Viscum > Viscum album. The sequence goes on from OY728160.1 coordinate 1,170,587,866, forward strand.
GAGTACCCTATTGTCTTTCTAGAGGAGGTTGTAATGCTACCTCCTCCATGAGAGATTGAGTTTAGGATATATCTATTGTCACATACATGACATATTTTAAAGGTATTTTTAATTTAATTTTCATTATTGATTTGTTTTGGGGGTTTCCCATGCATTTTTTGAGGAATGGGTGAGTTTTCATGAATTGGGCCAAACTATGAGCCCAATTCCATATTTAAAAATAAAATTTATTTCCTTTATAACTCATTCATTTTTCAACATTTTTCATCCATTCAAATTCCTACTTAGACTCCCATGACCTATTAACACCACAATATTAATTTGGACCATTTAGTAATCCATAATCATGGTGTATTTGGATTTTTATTTAAGGAATTGGGCCTACCAGGAAGCCCATTTCCAGTTTTAAAAATAAATTTTGTTTATTTAATAACTTATTCATTTTTTACTATTTTTTGGTGATTCCACCTCTCACTAGAAGAAAAAATCCTTAGGCGCTCCCCCATTTTCTTTAACCCCTATTTGGATTTTCTATACATCTCTAATTAGGACAGACCTTCACAAGGGTTCTCAAAATGTCTAGATTTGAAGAGGTAACTTCTTTCCTTCATAACTCCTTCATTTCTCACTCTTTTTCACCAATTATAGTTCCTACATGACCTTATACTCCTTAGTAGAAACTAAATTGAATTTTTTCTTGTTTTTAAATTCTTATATTGGTGTATTTGGGGAAATTTATTCAAGATACCTCAAGTAAGTGGGTCTCCTTCATTCTTCTTTCAATTTTCTTAGGGTTTCATTCAATTTTCTTAGCGTTTCTTGCATTATCCTTGAAATTAATATTGTCCAGAAACTAGTGTTTCTAACCTAGGGTTTATCCTTGGGTTTTCATAGTCAAATATTCTGTTTTTAGGCTTGATCTACCTTCCTTGAGGTGCGACAGTGGTGAGATTTAGTTTTCACACAAAGGATTCAAGGGTTTTCATTAATTTGGTAGGTGATTCAATGTTCATGAAATATTTGTATCTTATAATTATGTATTTATCAAATTTTAAGGTTTATATCATTTTATTATTTCTGAAAAAATTAGTTTTAGTGGTGTTTGTATTGAAAATAAATTTTAAATGCCAATTTCATGTGAAATTGGGGGGGGGGGTCATGGAAATGTTTTATTGGTTTAATTGGGGATGACCTATAAATTATTAATTGATTTTATTAAACTATAATAGGTATTAAAATAATTTTTTTAATGTTTATACTCTTTGTTTGTTGCTGTGAAAATGGGTTTTAATGGTGTTTGTGGAACATGTGACCTTTAAGTGTCATGTTTGTGTGAAAATTGAGATTTTACAAAGTTATCATTTCTTGGTTCACAAGGGGATGCCCAAAAATTGATTGGTCGGTCTAATTGAAATTTATTGGTATTTATTTTCTATTTTGGTAACTCAAAAGTGTGCACATAGTGTAAAAAGTGGGTTTTTCAAGGTGTTTTTGGTGCAAAACAATGCGGGATTTTGAGAAATTGTTTCATTAAAAATAAAAGTGTTTTGTTTTGTGTCTTAAGTTGCTTAAAATGTGTATAGCTACTGTAATGATTTTATGTGAATACTATTTTTGTTTCATATGTAAAAAGGATTTATTTATCATGATAAAATTGTTTGAGCACAAAGGGGGAATCTCAGGTACCTAGGTGGGGCGGATTTGTACTAGTACGGCTAGTGAACCGGATGAGTTTTATCCCCATTTCACATAGAATTTGGATAATGAAAACTCTAACTAAACTATGTGGATGTTTATTGGGGAACACTAGTTTATGGTTATTTTCCCTATTAGTGTATCTTTCACGAGAAAAAGTTTTTCTATGTTTACTTTACACCAAGGTACGAGGTACGTAGGGCCCGAAACAATATAGTGGCTAGGGGTGTTCCCGATTTTGTTGCTCATTGGATTTATGGTATTTAACCTTGTATTAGGGTGTGTTTTTTCAGTAAAATACAGTATATAATAAGTCTATTTAATTTTTTAACATTCTAAAATTTTTAACTTGAAAATTGTTTTCAATTGAAAGTTGCATTTCTTGGAATTTAACACTGCTTTCCTATGCATATTAAAACTACTTGCTCTTTCACCTTGTATTGCATGCACTTTAGAATAATTGGGTGGTATACTATTTTGATTAGTCTCACACCCTACTTACACTCCTTGGGTGTAAGTGGACTTGGTTATGTTTGACTCTAGAAAAGGTAAAGCCTCGGGTGAGGGTGGTTCAGGCTGTTAGACCCCTCCTATGGTGCAGTGTTGTGGAGACAGCTCGGGGGTGACCACCCCCTTGTCGTGTGGAGTCCCTGTGGAAGTATTGATGATTTATTTATTTTTATTTGGACCTCTTGTACTGTATTAAAATCCATGTATTCAATTCTAGTTTTTTCTTAAGACTCTTTTGGCTGGAAATTTCATATTCATATTATGGATTGTTTTTAAGGTTTTATGCTTTCATACTTGGGTAAATCATTACCAAACATAATTTTTTGATACTTGGGAATTTTTCCAACCTGTGGGGATAGGGAACTCCCTTCAGGCACTTCCACGGTCCAGTTTTGGTGTCGGTATTGAGGGTGACCAGATTCGGTTCATGGCAAAATGGTTTCAGAGGGGGTTAATGTTTCTGGATTATGTTAATATTTGGGGATGAGTTAGGATATACAAGAGCTAGGGTTGTTAGGGATTAGGGTTTTTTTCACAAGCATGGTTCATGTCCTGCACCTCTCATGGAAGACCTTGAGTCACTAGGGGACATTGGAATTGTCTGATTGAATTCACCTACGGGTGAGGCGTGTGGGCTGCAGACCACACGTGGACATCGGACGGGGATGGAGTAGTTGTTTCTTTTCTTGCTGTAATGTGTTTATATTATTTATATTTGATGTAATTGATTAAAATTTTCATAATTGTGGTATTTACTATTTTTTTTGTGGCGATTTCATTTTGTAGCAACACGCCTCCCCGGAAAGATCCCATGCGCCCACGAGAGGAAGCCAGAGAGAGTTCTCCCACACCAATTGATAAGAGGATAGTTGAGGTTGTGGTCCAGGCATTCCAGGATATAGGATAGGGAACATCACCTATTCCATCTTCTATTAGTGAGTACGAGACTAGTCCAAGAAAGGAAAAGGCCTAGGAGTTCCTGAAAAATAAGCCTCCCACCTTCTGAGGTAGTATAGAACCCCAGGAAGTATAATAATGGCTCGAAAAGATCGAGTGCATGTTCGAGTTTTTGGATACACTCAAGGATCTTAGGGTGAAATGTGCCTCATTCTTTTGGAGGGTCCCATTCATAGGTGGTGGTAATCGGTTCTTCAGACTGGGAAGAATAAGAAAATGTGCTCGGGAGACTTCAAGGTTGTATTCAATAAACAATATTTCCCTGAGGTGTTACCTTATGCTAGGTCCAGAGAGTTTGTGGACTTTGTTCAGGGGAATCTATCTGGGATGGATTACGCCAACCGTTTCACTAAGTTGCTTCGGTATTCTCCATAAATCATCTCTAATGAGTAGGTGAAGGCCTATAGGTTTGATAAAGTCTTGCGACCAGAGATATACTCCCAGGTGTTCTTATTTCAGCTAAGGACCTATACTGAGGTCTTTGATCAGGAGTTCATGGTGGAGACTGATAGGAAAGGTAGGTTTGGTTTCTTTGGTTCAGTATCAATAGTGGGTAGTGGCATCTCCTCAGAGAAGAAAATGAGACGGGAGGATCATGTGAAGAAATGAGGTGGCAGTTCAGGCCACTCTTCCAGGCAGTTTTCATCTGCAGCCTCTGATGAGAGATCGATAATGTGCCACCAGTGTGGGAAGCCGAGGAACATCTGACCATCATGTCCACTTCCCCCAAATCCTTGTCACTAGTGTAGATGCATGGGGTCATTTACAACACTTCTATAGGGTGGCACATCCACTTCCGAGTGGGGATGGGTCAGTGGCATCAAGAGGAGTGCCAACACAGTTCGAGCCATCGAGGACTGGGGGATCTCAATTTGGAGTTCATGGTGGTAGGGATGGGTCATCTTCTAAGCATACCCAGTTCAAGGCATATACATAGACTATTGGTCTTCCTTAGGCAGAGATCGGACATCTCCACGTGGTGGATCAGGCACCCGCAAAATTAGAGGCGGGATTGTCGACAGTTCGAGGTACCATTTTTATCGCATCTTCTATAGTTGCTACCTTTTTTTATATTAGTGCCTCTATTTCATTCATTTATTCCCATTTTCTGGACATTCTGAATTTACCAACCGTGTTGTTGTCTTTTGCGATGAAGTTGGTGATGCCGCTGGGAAAGAAGAAGGAGCAGGGTCTTAGGTGCCCCTCATGTGCACTTTCCGTGTCAGGGGCTGAGATGGAGTGGGACCTCTTGGTCCTAGATATGGAACTTTTTTACATAATACTTAGCATGTATTGGATAGTACATTCCAGGCACACATTGATTGCTATAGGCGACGAGTGAGTTTCATGGCACCTAATGGGAGTCTTCAGGTTTTTCGTGGATAATGGGATCCTCAGTTGGGTCATGCAGGACCTCCACTCCCAGAGTTAGTAAGCCTTATCTTTCAATTATCATCACTCATGATAGATTATGATGTTATTTCCCCTGAAGTTGCACTACCTCATTCAGTGAATGAGTTTCCGGAGGTATTCCTAGATGATTTTTCAAGTTTTCCCCCAGAGCGGGATGTGGAGTTATCACGTGATCTGGAATCGGGAACATAACTGATATCTCTTACCTCATATCACATGGCCCATACCGAGCTAAGGAAATTAATGATAAATATGGATTACTGATAATCCAAAGGATTCATTCACCCGAGCGTCTCTCCTTGGGCTGCTTCTATGTTGTTCGCAAAAAAGGCTGACAGATCCCTCTGATTTTGCATTGACTACCGGAAGCTGAATAAGGTAACAACTAAGAACAAATATACTTTTCCTAGAATATATTATCTATTCGATTGATTGAAGGTGGAAAAGTGGTTTTCAAAAATAGACTTGAATTTGGGATACCATCAACTCAGTGTGAAAGAAGCTGATATCCCAAAGACAACCTTCCAAAGTAGGTATGGCCACTTTGAGTATTTGGTCATGCCCTTCAGATTGACCAATGCTCCACCAATTTTTATGGAACTCATGAATAGTGTGTTCCATAAGTACCTCTATTCCTTTTTTGGTGTTTATCGATGACATTCTAGTGTACTCTGGCTCTGAGGAGGAATAGGAACATCACTTGAGGATCATCTTGGGAACTTTGCGGGATCACCACCTCAATGAAAAGTTATCAGAGTTCACTTTATAGATCAAGGAAGTGAAATTTATATGGAATGTTATCTCAGAGCAGGGGGTTTCAATGGACCCTAAAAAGATTAGTGCGGTCATTTCATGGGAGAAACCAAATAATGTGTTCGAGATCAGGAGTTTCCTTGGTCTGGCTGGTTATTACAGGTGGTTTGTTTGAGATTTCTCTTGACTTTATTTTCTGATGACCGTGCTCACTTGGAAAGGGGTGAAGTTTGTGTGGGGCCTAGAATGTAAGGCATCGTTCAAGGAGATGAAGAGTAGGTTGACTACCGCCCCCATTTTGATTTTTCCAGAGGCTGGAAAAGGGTATATGGTCTATTGCGATGCTTCAGGTATGGTTCATGGGTGTGTGCTTATGCAGGATGATCATGTTGTGGCGTATAGCTCTCCCCAACTCTGACCACACAAAATAAAATACCCGACCCATGAATTAGAGTTGGTAGTGGTGATTCATGCTTTGAAACGTGGCGTCACTACCTCTTTGGGGGGAATTTTGTAGTCTACTTTGATCACAAAAGATTGGCCTATATCTTCTCGCAGAAGGAACTCAACTTGAGGCATCATAGATGGATCGAGTACTTGTAGGGGTTTGACTTTGACATTGTCTATACCCCAGGAAAGGGTAAAGAGGTGGCCGACACCTTGAGCATAAGGGTTCCAGTGCAAGATTTGAGGGAGTATAGTGATGATTGGACATTGATGGGGATCTTTGCTCAGATGCATGTGGAGACCAGGGAGCACAGTGGAGGTGAATTCATGGTGAGCGTCCAGTTTACTCCTTCTCTATTGGAGTTGATTCAGCAGGAACAACCTAGTGATGATATTTGTCAGTGGTCGAGGTAGTTTCTACGTGGTGGGGAGACATCCTCTGATTTTTCATCGTCTCCAGTGGGAATATTATGCTTCAAGGGCTGCTTAGTAGTGCCATCATCTCTGCGGAGTTTGGTGATGTAGGATATCCACTATTCTGAGTGGGATGTCCATTCGAGTGCCCCAAAGATGTATTATGATGTCATATGACATTTCTGGTGTCTAGGTATGCGATGGGACATAGCGGACTTTGTGTCGAGATGCTACAAGTGCCAACATGTGAAATCAGAGCATCAGAGACCCTTCGGTTTTCTCCATCCACTGCCCATTCCCACCTATAAGTGGGACTCGGTCGCCATGGACTTCATTTTTTTCTTACCTCATACACCTTGGGGTAAGAATTCCATTTGGGTGGTGATTGATCATCTGACCAAATCAACCCACTTTATTCCGATCAAATATACAACTAAAGTGGATGAATTGGGCCATTTGTATCTTCCAAAGGTGCTGAGACTTTATGTTGTTCCATCAGCAGTTGTCTCAGATAGAGACCCCTGTTTCAATTCTCAGTTATGGGAAGGCCTTTAGAAGGCTTTGGGGTCTCAGATTAATATGAGCACTACATACCATCCTCAAACGTATGGTTAGACAGAGTGGGCGAATCAGATTTTAGAGGACTTTCTATGTGCATGTGTTCTAGACTTTAGAGGTTCCTGGGATAGCCATTTGGGGTTTGTTTAGTTTTCTTATAATAACAGTTACTAATCCTCAATTCTAATGGCTCCTTTTGAGGTGCTCTATGGTCGGCCTTGTCAGTCCCCCCTGTGTTGGCCTAAGGTAGGCGAGACTTCACTTTTGGGGAAAAGCCTTGTGAAGGAGACTTATGAGAAGGTCATGTTGATTAAGCTGTGCTTATTGAAATCTCAAATTCATCATAAATCATATGACGACCAGAGGTGTCGAGACCTAGAGTTTTCTGTGGGTGATAGGGTATTCTTGAAAGTGGCCCCTCGTCTGGGCCATCGTCGATTGGAAAATCAAGGGAAGATGACACCTCAATATTTAGGCTCTTTTGAGATCACCAATAAAATTGGAAAGGTGACATACAGGTTATCTTTACCATCTTAGTTGACATCCATCCTTGATGTCTTCCATGTCTCGTAGTTGAAGAAATAAAACCCGGATTCGTCCCATGTGCTGAGTTGGCAAGAACTAGAGATAGAGCTTAACTTTTTAGTCTTTGAGAGGCCAGTAAAAATAGTTGAATCGCAAGAGAAGGTGCTTTGAGGATAGTCTATTCTTCTATTTTGGGTTCTTTGGCAGCATGTTAGTGACACACATGAGACTTGGGAGCAGAAGTCATGGGTTGAAGAAGAGTACCCATTCTTGTTTTCCAATCAAGATTAAGGTTGACTTTCTGGGGTGAAAAGTCTTTCATAGTGGGGATAATTGTCACATCCATGACATATTTTAAAGGTATTTTTAATTTAATTTTCATTATTGCTTTGTTTTGGGGGTTTCACATGCATTTTTAGAGGAATGGGTGAGTTTTCATGAATTGGGCCAAACTGTGATCCCAATTCTAGATTTTAAAATAAATTTTGTTTTATTTATAACTACTTTATTTTTCAACATTTTTCATCCATTATAATTTTTACATGTCCTACCCTGACCAATTAACTCCACAATATTAATTTGGACCATTTAGGAATCAATAATCATGGTGGATTTGGGTTTTTATTTAAGGAATTGGGCCTACCTGGAATTCCATTTCTAGTTTTAAAATTAAATTTTGTTTATTTAATAACATATTCATCTTTTACTATTTTTCTGTGATTTGAACTTCCACTCGAATAAAACATCCTTAGGTGTGCCCCCATTTCCTTTACCCCCTATTTGGAGCTTGTATGCATTGTGAATTGGGACAGACCTACATAGGGGTTCTCAAATTGTCCATATTTGAAGAGGTAACTCCTTTCCTTCATATCGTCTTAATTTCTCACTATTTTCCCCCATTATAGTTCCTAAATGACCTTATATTCCTTATTCAAACCTCAATTCCATTCTTGTATGTTTGTAAATTTAGTCATTGGTGTATTTGGGGTGATTTCTTCAAGATACCTCAAGTAAGTGGGTGTCCTTCATTCTTCATTCAATTTTCTTAGGGTTTCATTCAATTTGCTAAGGGATTATTCCCTTATCATTGAGGTTCCTAATTTCCATAAACTATGGTTTTAAACATAGTGTTTATACTTGGTTTTTATTGGTCCAATATTATGTTTTTAGGCTTGATCTACCTTCCTTGAGGTGAGGTGGTGGTTGGATTGAGTTTCCGCACAAAGGATTCAATGGTTTTCATTAATTTGGTAGGTGATTACATGTTAATGAAATATTTGTGTCTTATAATGATGTATTTATCATATTTTCAGGTTTATCTTATTTTATTATTTCTGAAAAAAATAGTTTTATTAGTGTTTGTATTACAAATGAATTTTAAATTCCAATTTCATGTGAAATTGGTGGTTTTCATGGAAATGTTTTATTGGTTTACTTAAGGATGCCCTATAAATACTTAATTTATTTTATTCAAATTTAATAGGGATTCCAATCACTTATTTAATGTTTATCCACTTTTTTTGTTTATGAGAAAATGGGTTTTAATAGTGTTTGTGGAACATGTGAACTTTAAGTGCCATGTTTGTGTGAAAATGGAGGTTTATAAAGTTATCATATTGGTTCACAAGGGGATGACCTAAAATTGATTAGTTAGTTTCATTGAAATTTATTGGGATACCTATTCTATTTTGGTAACTTACAAGTGTGCACATAGTATACAAAGTGGGTTTTTCAAGGAGTTTTGGGTGCAAAACAATGCGGGATTTTGAGAAATTGGTTCATAAAAAATCAAAGTGTTTTATTGTGCGTCTTAAGTGGTTTAAAATGTGTATAGGTACTTAAATGATTGTATGTGACCATTAGTGGTGTTTCATATGAAAAATGGATTTATGTATCATGCTGAAATTTTTTGAGCACAAAGGGGGAAGCTCGGGTAGCTAGGTGGGGCAGATTTGTACTAGTACGGTTGGTGAACCAGATGGGTTTTGTCCCTATTTCACATAGAATTTGGATAACAACAAATCTAACTAAACTATGTGGATGATTATTAGGGACCAATAGGTTATAGTTATGTTTACAACTAGTGGATCATGCATGAGAAATGATTTTTCTATGGTTACTTTACACTGAGGTATGAGGTACATAGGGTCCAAAACAATCTAGTGGCTGGGGGTGTTCCCGATTTTTTTTCTCATTGGATTTATGGTATTTACCATTTTATTAGGGTGTTTTTGGAAGTAAAATAATGTATCTAACAATTATATTAAATTTTTTTAACATTCTGAATGTTTTATATTGAAAGTTATTTTCAATTGAATGTTGCATTTCTTGGAATTTAACACCGATTTCCTTTGCATATTAAAACTGTTTTCATTTTCACCTTGTATTACATTCACTTTGGAATAATTGGTTGGAATACTATTGGGATTGGGATAAAACCCTACTTACACCTCTTGGGGGTAAGTATATTTCGTTTTGTTTGACTCAAGAAAAGTTAAAGCCTCAGGTGAGGGCGGTTCGGGCTGTTAGACCCCTCCTGCGGTGCAGTGTTGTGGAGACGGCTTGGGGGTGACCACCCCTTGTCATGTGGAGTCCTTGAGGAAGTCTAGCTACTTTATTTATTTTTATTTGGACCTCTTTTACTATATTCAAATCCATTTATTCAATTCTTGTTTTTTCTTAAGACTTGTTTGGATGGAAATTTCATATTTATATTATGGACTCTTTTTAAGGTTTTATGCTTTCATACTCAGATAAATCATTCCAAAACCTAATTTTTTGATACCCATGAACTTTTAATAGCCCGTGGGGATAGGGAAAACACTTCGGGACTTGCCACAGGCTGGGTTTGGTGCCAGTATTGGTGGTGACCAGATTCGGTTTGTGACATCTATAGTGAGGAAATATCCAATCTCGATGTCTCTATATATAATCGTTACTTATGAGTTATAAGAGCTGTGAGAACATCTTTATGATATGTTGTAGAATATTTTTTTAGTCAAGTGTTTCACTTGGGGTGAACCTATTTTTTGTGAATAAGGCTGATGGTATTTTTTAGATTTGTATCAATTATCATCACTTGAACCAAGTGAAAATGAAGAATCGTTATCCTCTTCCATAGATTGATTATTTATTTGATCAGATGAAGGGATAAATTTGGTTCTCCAATATAAATTTCTAATCTAGATATCATTAGATGCAGGTTAAGGATGAGGATATTCAGAACACTACTTTCGGTTGTCATCATAATCATTATGAATTTTTTGTGATGTCATTCAGTTTCAAAAATGATCCAGATATATTCATGAGGTTGATGAATGAAATGTTTAGAGAGTTATCAGTTAAGTTTTTTTTGGTTTTTAATGGTGAAGTCCTAGTGTACTCCACATCTATGGAGGATCATGAAAAGAATTTGCATGATGTTTTGGGAGTTCTTCATCATGAGAATCTATTTGGGAAATTGTTGAAGTGTGATTTTTGGGCTCATGAGTTCTATTTATTGGGGAATGTCATGTTAAAGAAATAAGTATGTGTTGATCCTTCAAATATATATTCCATTGTGTCTCATAAATCCCCAAAAATAGTGGCATGGGGTGAAGTTTCCTTAGTCTTGAAGGATATTACCAGAAGTTTTTAGTCTATTCCTCTTGATTTGCGACTACTTTGACAGCCTTAAACTAAAAGGATTATGTTTTCTTGTGGACTAAATAGTGTCAAGAAGATTTTGATTACTTAATGGAGAATTTGGTCAATGTTGCAGTTATTTGTTTTCTAATAGGATTTTAATTTGATGTTTTCTTTGATTCTTCATGTCTTTGAATGAGATATGTTCTGATATAGTAGAGATCATTTGTTTCTTATGAGTCTCAGTAGTAACATCTCCATGAGTGTAATTATTCCACTGATGATCTTGATTTGGAAAAAAATTTGGTTTCCTTGATTTTTTGGCGATAGTGCCTCTCTGGTGAGCATTTTGTGGTTTTTACTAACCATAAGAGCCTGAGGTATGTTTCCTACTAGCATGAATTAAAATTAAATCAGCATCAGAAGATGAAATTATTACATTATTATGAATTTTAGGTTTCATATCCGATAATAAAGAGAAATGTTATAGTCGTTGAGCTGAGTAGGATGTCATGTAGTGATGTCGTGCATGAATCTAGAGACTCCAGGAGAGTGATGGAAGAACTCTCAGTGATGCATCTAGATATAAGATACATTAGGGAAATAATTTTTTTTTTCAAGATGACAGTTTAGTCATATTTGGTGAAATAAGTGGAGGAGTCCTAATTGAGGGATTATGAGGTAGAGGTTTGGAGAAACCGAGTTGTTTTTGGTGATTCCCCTGATTCTTTATCTAAGAACAGACAACACTGGGTGTTACTCCAAGGAAGTATTTTTGTTCCTTCAGCAATGTTTGATATGGTTATTTAGGATTTCCATAGATCATCTTTGGTGGTACATCCTGGTGTGAAAATGATGTACTGATCTTTGAGAGGCCAGTTTTGGTGGCCTAGGTTGAATCATGCAGTTGCATATTTCGTTTCTCAATGTTTGGTATGCCATATGGTGAAAGTTTAGCATCATGTTCCCGATGGTTTTCTACAATCAATGAGGTTTCCCAGTGGAAGTGGGTATACATGTAGATGAGATTTATTATCTGTTTACCTTAATGACATGGAGGTTATGATGCTACATGGGTGATAATGGATCATTTGAATAAATTATCCTACATTATAGCAATCATGGATTTGAGATAAGTAAATTTTTTGTCAATTTAGTGTCTGGAGGAGGTGGTGAAAATCCACGGAGTCTTAAGGATGGTCATTTCTAATCGAGATACTCATTTTAACTCTATGGTTTGGATAGGTTTCTAGTGTTCTTTGGATCTTAATTATGCCTTAGCACTTCTTTTTATCTTTAGACGGATGGTTATACAGAGCGGACCATCCAGAATCTTAAATAAATGTTATGCTCTTATCTCCAAGATTTTGGAGGTTCATGGTTGAGTCACCTAACCTTGGTCAAGTTTTCTAACAATAATATTCTCCACTCTACCATTTTTTTTTTCACAGATGAATCTTTTTATGTCCAACCTTTCCGTTATCCATTATGTTGGACTAGTTTCGTAGAGGACAAAATTCTTTGTCCATAACTGTTAAAAAATAGGACATAGATGGTATAGGTAATTTGTGAGAAGTTAAAGGAAATATAGGATCATTATAAATACTATTCCATTTATAGGAGGAGACCTCTAGAGTTTGATGTTAGAGATCACATGTTCTTGAAGGTGACTCCTCATTGGGGACAACGAAGGTTTGGTTGTGGGAATAATATTTATCCCTGGTTTGTTTAGATTTTAGAGGGGTTGGATCATGTTGGATTCATGGTGTATCAGATATAAATCCCCCCATAGATGATTCAGATACATTATGTCTTTCATATGTTGTGTATTTATATTTATCATCATGAAAATTGGCATGTCATTGATTAGGGTGAGATTGATGTTGACAATGATACGACCTTGGAGGAGCGACCTGTAGAGATCAAGGACTGCTAGTAGAAGGTGTTTCATGGGTGTTATATTCTCTTGTTTTATGTCTTGTGGAAACACAGTGTCATGGAGGGGAGTACCTAGAACTATGAGTTATAGATACACACTCATTACCCCAAGTTGTTTGATGTTTATCTCTTCACTTATAACACTTTTATTTTGTAGATGTTGGAGTTTCTAGTTTCTGTGATGGTTTCCTTCTGTTGCTTATTGTGTATTTACTCTCATTTGAGATGTATCTCCCTTGAGAGAGTTTTAGGAGCTAATTTATTTTGTTTCATGGTTTTGTTATTTTTTCCACTTAGTGAGGTGGTTGATCTCCTAAGATGGCGAGATAATTAAGAGATATCTCGCAAGGTGGATGTTCGAAAAACCCCTGATCCTTTCCCTCTAGTTTAGTTTTGTATTCTTAAGGATGAAATTTTTTTATAGGTATCTAATTTAAGGGTTCATATCCATATAGACAGACCATTTTCATGTTCTCAAGGCTCATGGTGCTCGGAGTAATCTTGGAGTGAGTCTTGAGGGGTTCGGCTATGAAAAGCTAGAAGCTATGATAATACATGATGTGCAAGGGGTTTTCACATCATGTATGTTTAGTTCATATATTATTAAGGATGTTTAATGGGTTGATTCATTATGTGTAAATATTTGGGATTAAAAGGTTTGAGGTGACACATTTTTTGGAGAAACTTGAAACCCAACATTTACAAGACTTTTAAGCATTACATGCTGTGTAAATCCCCTATGCATCATATCTTTAAATACAATAGTGGATCAGGTTTTCCTCAAACCATACCATTTCCTCTCAATTATAGGTGATTTATAAGTCCTTTTCTATATCATTTTGGTATTCCTTCAATTGGGATCAATCCTTTGGTTCTCATTTTAAATTTGTGGTGATCCGAGTTGATCTGAGGTGAGTTCTATCTCTATTTCTTATTATTTATTCCTCATTCGATTTTGTTTTATCCCATTTACTCTTTCCATGTGATGGTGTATCATATAACATGGTTTTAATGGGGTTTTCATTGATTTTTTGTTGGTTCGGTTATGCGAAGGAATCCTTGTATGTGTGAAGTTTCTTGCGGTAGAGGTGATCGGGATCTACAATGTTTGTCCATTCCCATGTGAAGAATGTTGATAACTTTGTGATAGGGGATTTATTTCTTCTCCTTTATTTATATGAAATCATAAATTGGTCATGATTTATCCCTTTTTATGGTAATATAATTAACCTAATAATTATTTAAATCATATTAATGAAATTGGATAGCGATCACATGTCACTGTTGTTTCTTTATAGCATTATAGTGGGTTGCCTGTTTTTTTTCTAGATATTGTGATATCTATAATATGATTTATAATCATGTTTTAATGATTATAGTATCATTTTAAAATTGATAAATAACATGAATCTAGAATTAATTGATAATTAATTAGATTAATAATAATTAAATAAGAGGCATGTTGTAATCTAGTGTTTTTATAATTTGATGTTGATCAAATTGATGCAGTCATGCCTGTTTGTTTGAATTTGTTAATGAACCTAGAGCATGATAATTATTTTTGATAATAATAAAATGATTTTTAATATAGAATGGCACTTATTTAGGTTTATTGAAACTGTAATAATTTCTAAGATCATGTTTTTCCTTTGATATCTTATTATATCTTTATGACTTAGGTTTTCCATAGCTAGAACCTGTAAATAATTAATTGGATAATTTAATATAGAATAAGTACTGATTTTTTTGATAAATATAATTTCTAGTTCCTGATTTTCCCACTTTTTTGATAAGTATAAGTGTCTTTCTTAGGAACCATGAGAGCTAGTTTTCATGTGAAGGTTGAATGCCTTATTTTCTGAGGCCAATTTCTCTATTGATTATTCTTTTTTATTTATTTTTACTTTTATGATGTGAGACTATGACAGATGTTATTAGAATGGATAATGTGATATGGAGAGGGGAGTCCCATATGTGATGTGAGCATGTGATGGCTGAGCTTGGGATGGCTGATGTGATATGTATGCAAGGAGACCCAGATGTGATGTGAGACTGGGATGGTTGTGCCTAGGATAACTGATGTGATGGGGAAGGTAGGTCTGGTTGATGTGGAAATAGTTGATTCCTATTATGGATAGATTCTTTGGGATATGTATGTGGGAGTTGAGGATGGAACCAGAGGTGATAAATGGGTGGAATATAGTCTTATGCATTTATGTGTAGCTAAGAGCTGATATGCTCGTTTATTAATTTGGTTGATGGTCGTTGGCCAGGTTGATTGTTTTATCTACATTTCTTTCCCCACTTCTTGAGGTATCTAGGTATGCTTGGTTTCATGTTTCCTCTTAATGTTATATTATGATGGTTTCCTAGAGTATCTGATTACGGAATAATTCTAATAATGAATAAATAATTTTTAACCCATGGGGTTGGTGTTATTGTAATGAAAATGCTAAAATATGTTAATCTTGATAAAATGAGTCCTTGGTTTAGGATATGGTTGGAGGGCACGGAATTTTCTATAATGGTTAATGTAATGTAATGTGGAATAGTTCTAATAATCAATTAATAGATCATGAATTAATTAATGCATGGAAAATGATAAAAATAAAATAATGGATTTAATGAAACTCTTTAAAATTATTGTATGATTATTGGAAATCTAATCTTAGTAGTGGTTGCTAGGAGTTTGAGTGACATTATCCGCAGTTGATTCTAAGACTAAGTTATTACCATAGTTTGGTTATGATCAATATTGTATCATGTATATTTTGTGATTTCATACGCTACCCCACCCATGTCGGTTAGGGAAACTGAAACCTAGTGGACTATTGGAGGTTACTTTCCCCAATATCTGAGTGGGAGGATGGATGACTGACTACCCACTCTGGCCCCGCTCTCTTCTCTTGGTAGTTACTTGTGCTAGTATACATGATAGTTAGTTTCCCCATATATGTGTGTAGAGGTTTTTGATGGGTTGTGTTTATTTCACACACATGTATTCCTAGGTATAGTATCCAAAATATTATTATAGGTATGATGTGTATAGGTTGTGATGTCTTAAGGTACGTACTCGGTGTATGGGTTGTAATGGATTGAGGTATAATACTTGATGTATGATACATGTCATACAGGATATAGTGGCATCTAAAAACTACTTGGTTACTATATATGGATTTGTCGGGATGAACTATTTTAGAGAGATATGGCTCTGTGATGTTGGGGAAGAGAGAAAAAATAGTGGGGAAGCAGGAGTGAGGTACCCTTAATGTTTCATAATTATATTATACGCTCTATTTTAGGTGATACATGGTGAGAGTTATCTATGGTGACGCTGGAAACTTAGTATACCTGTTTAGGTGATGAGTTAGTTTCACTGTTGTTCAATGTGATTTATTATGATTTCTTTATCTTTTTCATGACAGGTTATGGGGGGTCCTACTAAGTATACAATTATACTCACCCTATATATATACAATTTTTTTGAAACTAGCTAGAGTAGGTTGAAGATCGGGATATATATATGTATGATTATGTTTTTTTGGTGTATCATTATTATCGCTCTCTTCTAAATGTTTCTCTTAGAGTTTAATGTCTCCCATATACATTTTTATTATACCCTCAGTGCTAGTCACAAACCATGGGCCTACTGGAGGTAGGAATCGGGTAATCACCATTTATCTGCCTTTATTGTGGTATCTTTTTGGGGAGGGGGACAAGAAAATACGCATATAAGAACTACGGTTTAGTTAGATGAATTATCATTCCCAATATATAATGATACTTTCTTTTATAAATTACAATTAGCATCATATAGATGTAACCATGTTTTGAATTTGATTTTAGAATATAATAAATACATATATAATGGTATTATTATATGGTTTACCCTCACCAATTAATAAGGTCCCATACACCTTATAAATTACAATTGTCCCCACATTTAATCACAACCACAAATGTTTCAGCCTGTGTGATCAATGGTACATGGCTCAAACATGTCCAAGTTCATTGGTTGAATAGAACGCCACCATCAAGCTATACAGGAAAACACTTCTATGGTTGATCAAAACATTTTATTTAACTAACCATTTACTATAATCATCAAAAATCATGATGAATAAATCATACAAGCATTTTATTAACCCAAGACACATAAAAAATATAAGAATTTCTAAGAATGAAACCAATAGGGAATAACATATGCATGGAATGAAAATATCTATATGCCTATAATGATAACACTTCCTTGATATACTGGGTCAAGGGTAAATTACCATAATCTCATAAATCAGTAAGAAATAGAAAGTAAACCAATCACTCTAGGTGAAATCACAATCAACTGTAATAATGAACAACATGAACAATAGTCCCATTTATGGCCACTTGGCCTTTTCCCTGTGTGTGGGATGATCACTCCTAGATATAGCTATTTAGAAAGCACTAACACACTCCTAATCTCAAATCTACCAACCCAAAATAGTAAGAAAAGGAAAATAAAACACCTTTAGTGCCACTTTGTGATATCCCAACTTGGGAGACACTAAAACTGTGCCCCGATCCAATCAATCAAATGACATCAAGCACACCTCCCTATATTCCAGAGGTTACTGAATATCAGAAAGGGTCCAATGATGGTATGTTTGGGATAATATACCCTTTTTATTAGAGTAGAAAATTGGTATAAGATATAATGAAAAAAATCAATAGTTAAAGAACTATAAATAAAATATAGAACAAAAAAAGATAATAATAACTGATAAAAAGAAAAAATAAAAATATACAAACATGAATGTATGTCCATATGATGCTATAATATCTAATTCAGTAAACATACAATAGGTCATACAATACTATATTTGTATAAAAAAATGAATAAAATCCATAAGGGCTATCTCCATGACCATCCCGAGATTTGACTCGATCCTATTCTCCTAACTCCCATAACCTCGTGAACAACCCTAGTATAAATCTATAAACTAAAACCAACAATCATGAGGTATGTATGGGTATCTAGTGAAATGGATTCATAAATAGGGTGTGACATATACTCGGTAGGTCACCACCAATAATATCTAAAGATATACAGTCTGTGAATATAACATACAGTAGTACATAGGTATATTAATAAAACTATAAATAAATAAAGTAATTTGACAAGTCGGGCATAGGTTCCTCAAGGACACCTGACTGACCATACCTGCTTCGACCTAAGCTGTAATATCTCTAAACTCAAATGACACTATATATATACATGTATATAAATAGGTGTATAAGTATGTATGTATATATATGTACTATATACATAATAAAACATATGGACATGTGTGCGTGTGTGTGTGGTGAATGCTAGGACCCAACACATAATTCCGGAATCCAATATTAGTCATTAAAGTATCCTAGTTTAACAAGGTATTCCCTTCCCAAGTATCACAAGTATAAGGGATTCCATGCGCAAGTATCACAAGTATAAGGGACTCCATGCTTGAGTATCAAAAGTATAAGGGACTCTATGCCCGGGTTTCACAAGTATAAGGGAATCCATTCTTGTGTAACATAAGTATAAGAGACTCCATTCCTAAGTATCAAAATTATAATGGATTCCATTCTCAAGGGATTCCCTGAACAAGATTTAAAATTTCATATAAAAAGGTTTAAGTGAATTGTTCGTAATGAGTTCGCACCTTACAAGAAAAGGTATATCACAAGTCATGAAATTATCCATGTTAAACCAATTTTCCACAATTATTATTTTTATATAAACCAATTTACTAATGAATAATAGGTTCATGTGAGAAAACATGCTTGACTACACTTAATTTAAATAAAATCAAACAATCCATATCCATAAGTATTCCATAACTTAATTCAATCATTTTGTTCTGGCTATTTCATTTATAAGAAAAAAAAAGAAGGCTAAAAAAGTTCCATTCCATTCTTCATTAAAATATTCCCATTTAATATCCCCATTTATCTAAGAAGATGGCATACATTATATATGGTTTTATTATAAAATAGTTCATGTTGGTTATCATGCCCAAATCACTTAATTCAATTAAATCACCCCTTACTTGAGGGATCAATCATCACACTTCAAATGGCGATTGAAAGTGAAAGGAATTATATTTACAAGAATTTAAAATATCACCCAAAAATGATTTTTTAATCTCCTAGATGAAGCATAGGTTAGGGTCATAAAATCAACACACCCAGGGGGGGTGGTTTGGGTTGATTTTAACAATGTACACTGGTTTTACTAAAAAATGGTTATTTAATTCAAGGAATTGGCCTCTACATTATTAATTTTTCCTTTTAAGGACGACTCATGGAAATTTTCGGTGTGTGGAACAATGGAATTTTTTAGAAACATGTAATACTTTAAGGTAAAATACACATACCGTCTACCTTATACCAAGGTAGTTCCACTCATCCATTATCAGCCCTTAACTTGATCTGAATCGAGATAAAATGGAAGAATCAACAAACACCCTGAAAATAAGGTTTAAGAGCTTGGATGGATTTATCCTTCCATATAAGAAGTTAAATGAAAAAAATAAATAAGAGGAATCAAGATTTTACTAAGGGATATCCAACATGATGAATGATGCTTGAATTAGACACCGAACAAAGGATTTAAAAGGGACCCTAGGACTGGGGGAGGAGCCGATGTCGAGACCTCTTGAGCGCCCACCTATATGAGAAGAAAATAAGTGGCCAAGACGCTACTATCATTTTTTAAAGGCTACTCGTTTGATTCACAGTGTGAACCGATTTCACAACATGAACCAAATTCATTATGTGAACCAATTACATGTTTTGAATTACTCAGGGTAATCCCCCTAGAATTTCATATATTGTATATGTCAAGCCACGCCCCATGAAACCCTTTGACATCATTAATGAAATTCTTGACGTGAATTTCCTACAGTAGTTGTTTCTAGTAGCCTGGAATTCATGTTTTTCCCCTGATGTTTGGTTGAACCCTCATGACTTCCAATGAAACCTAACCTATTTTCGAAAACATTATTTATTAATGTTTAAACCCTTAGAACCTCAGTCAAATTACCATATTCCAAAATAAATAGTCTACCAATGGAAAAAAATAAAATTCCCTTGGAAACACAATCTAATTAAAAAAATTGGTTCTTATAGTGTTATTGTTGTTTTTTTTTTGTGATTAAATTTATTCTCAGGTCTTGCACTCATATATATTTTATAGTGTTTAAATATTATATTTTTTTTTTATTTTTTAGTGTTATTTATAATTAAATATATACATATTTTAATATATATACATATAATAAATAAATTTTGAAAATAAATATTTAAACATATTTACATAAAATGTATTTTTAAGAATATAAACCATATGGGAATAAATATTTATTTTTTATTTATTTAAAATAAAAAATTATCGATTTTACTACCTTATAAAAATGAATTAATATATATATACCTACACAACTAATTTAATATATAAATATTTGTGTTTCAGAAAACAAAGATATATTTATGTGTATATTCTAATATATGTAAATAAATACATATATGGAAATATTTGTGTGTATATGTTTGTAAATATATGTCTGAATATTTGTGTGTATGAATGTTTTAAAATCGTATAAATATATCATATATAAATGTATTTTTATATTTATATATGTATCATTATTTATATTATTTAAACGTATTTATAATAAATATTTATAAATACATTATAAAAAAATATATCTAAATATAAAATTATATGAAAATATGTATAAATATATATGTAAATATATCAACAAATAAATATATATGTAAATATGTATAAAATTTATTTCATAATATACAATATATAGACATATTTTAAAAGTTTATTTAACAATAATTATACAAATTTATATAATTATATGAATAAATATATAAATAAAAATGAATTATGTGTATATATAAATAATTAAATAGATATAACATAAAATATTATAAAAATCTTGATGGTATTGTTGTAAAGACATTAAACTTGAAGGCAGAAGTCAAGGGTTCGAATCTATCCATGAGAAAGGGTGAATAGAGTGTAAAAAGTGCTGATAAAGGGCATGGAAAGTGTTGATAAAATGGTTGGTATTTTAGTTCAAAACACACATCACATACTCAAAACCAATAAAACACATTCCAATTATTTTGTTACTTTATGAAAATTATTCATAAGTCATTTTTGACATGTAGTAATTAGTCATACCTCAATCCAATACATGGTGTTATCATTATGACTAAAAGTGCCTATTATCAGTTTAAAATTGGAAATTTAATTTAAAACACAGGTCACTCACATCAAACCGGCACATGATGTGACTGGTATGACTCAACGTATGTGTTTTTAGTTTAAATTGAAAATTTAATAAAAAGGATATGTGACATACTCAAAACCTAGAAAAAACATTCAAATTATTTTGATACTTTAAAAAAATGATCCATATGTCAATTTTAACATGTAGGAATCAAACACACATCAATCTAAGGAGCAATATGACTTGTATGACTCCAAGTGTGACCTTTTATTTAAAATCACTATTTTTGTTCAAAACAGACATCACATACTCATAACCAATAGAATGAATTCAGATTGTATTGATAGTTTAGTAAAATGATCCATAAATAATTTTTAACATATAGGAATCAAACACACCTCAATCTGATACACGATATGTATAGTATGTCTCAAAGTGCTCGTTATCAGTTTAAAATTGAAAATTTAGTTTAAAACGTGTGCCACTCACTAAAAATTGAGGAAAAAATTCTTGGATTGTCTTTATACATTAGAAAAATGTTTCACAAGTCATTTATGATGTGTAGGAATTCATCTCACATGAAACCTATACATGATGTGACGAGTATGAATCAAGGTGTGTGTTTTTAGTTTCAATTGAAATTTTATTAAAAAAGACACATGACATACTTAAAACCAATACAACACAATCTAATTATGTTGATGATTTAGGAAAAAGAATCTTATATCATTTTTGGAATTTAGTAATAAACCACGCATCAATCTAATGCACGATGTGACCGACAAGACTCCAAGTGTGTCCTTTTATTTAAAATTGACATTTTTGTTCAAAACACATGTCACGTACTCAAAAATGAGAAAAAACATTCTAATTATTTTTATACATATGGATCCATAAGTCATTTACAATGTGTAGGAATAATACTCACCTCAATCTAATACACTATGTTCTCGGTATGACTCAAAGTGACCATTATGAGTTAAAAACTGATAATTTTGTGTAAAACATGTTTCACTCACTAAAAACTAAGAAATCACACCTGAATTGTCATGGTACTTTAATAAAATGATTCATAATTCATTTATTATGTATAATAATTAGTCTCACATTAAACTGATACATTATATGAACAGTATGACTTTAAGTGCATTTTTTAGTTTAAATTGACAGTTTAGTACAAAAGTCACTTGAGATACTCAAAACCAAGAAAATTAATTCATATTGTTTGGATAATTTAGTAAAATTATCCTTAATTCATTTATGGCATGTAGGAATCAACCACACATCAATATGACGCATGATGTTACTGGTATGACTCCAAGTATGTCCTTTTATTTAAAATTGACATTTTATTAATGTATTGTTTCATATTTATGTTTAATTTATTTTTTTATAGTATTAATAACATAATATTTTCCCCCTATATAGGTGGATTATTTTTCTCATACTGGGGTTGTTGGTTCAGTAACTGATACTATGATCAGGCTTTTTTGAGAGGGGGTCGGGTGCCAAATATAATGAATCCATCAATGTTTTTGAATGTTTGTGATAGTACTTGATAATATAATTATAAAAAACAATGTTTGAAATTTTTATAATATTTTTTTATTTTATTTGTTATTTAGTTTTTATTTCAATTAAATTATAAATTTATACAAAACAATGTTTTATATGTGTACAGTGTTTTCCCTACAATAGTGTGCTCTAATTTTTATAGCACACTACAGTAGGTCAGTCTTTATCAGCACTACTTTTAATGCTGATAAAGTGTACCCTTTATTAGATCTTTTCTAGAACTGATAAAAGTGGCTCACTTTTAATTGAACTTAGATAAATAGTTATTTATTAGTGCTGATAATAGATTTATCAATAGTTTTTAAAATCCATTTTTTAGTAGTGTTGTCAGTGCTTTTTAGCACAGATAATGGAAATTTTTAGCGATAACTATAGGAAAATTATATATGTTTTATATAAATCAAAATTTTCAATTAATGAAAAGGTATATTTTGAATTATTTTAATTAAATTAATTTTTTTATATATGTTTTATGATTATTGATTTTTATTTGACTAAGTAACCATAGAAAACAAAACTCACTCAACATAGTGTTAGTAGACTTCTCTCACCATACCTTACACTTAATATTATATCTTGGTCTTTCTCATACACTTATTACTCTATGTATTTTGTTAGAAAAAATCATTATTATCCTTACTTTAGTATTACTTTTATTGTGCACTTAGAGAGTATCATGGTGAATTCTCAATTTTTTCATATTGATGAAATATGATATTTTCTCTTCATTTATTGAAATTGACATAATAATAAGAATATATATTATTTAAGTTGACAAACATATGGTTGAAAAAAAATTAACAAGTCACTAGAAAATTTAAACTTGTGAAATATTCCAGGAGACCTGCAGGTGATAGATTAGGAAATTTTGCTGGTGGTGGAGCCAGTTACATATGAAGTCACCATGGAAGGTGTGGGGGAAAGGTAAGGAAGTATCCTGAGAACCCTGTACCATCTTCTCTATACAAATTATGCACAACTCCACTTCACTAACCACCTCCTTCCCTTCCACCACCACACTCCCCACTTATATCATGGTTATTGACATTAATAATGAACCCTTATCTACATGAAGAACTAGTCTTCCCTTATGGAGCTCGTAGTCCATGGACCGAATAATCTCCACAATCAATATGATGGGTTGGGAATCAGTGCATTAAAAGTTGAAACTTATCAACACTTTCATGGAAAAGTGGTTTAGAATAGTGGGGTCTAGGACAGGCTTGAGGTGGAAGATCATGGTGCCAACAACCTATCATGTGGGGAAGATGAATTCCCAAAGGTATTTGATGCAATGGTGAATATTAGGCATGGGGTGTGGTTCTTATTATAGAAGAGGGTGGTGGTTTCCTCTCTTTCCTCATTGTGGGTGACGTTGTACCGTCGCTCGATGTGATTGGTCGTGGAGAAAAAAATGAAGTTACAAATAAATGTTTATGGAAATAAAAATTTGAACTTATCTAATAATTCATTGGGGGTGAAATTGTAACACCGCTCGATGTGTCTGCTACTATACATGATGTGCAATGTCACTGGGGGTTGCAAGATTTGGTCAAATTTCAACATTGTCTTGATTTCAACCAACAAAATGGTGTGAAATTGCTAAAACTCACCATGTTGTTAATGGGTGGATTAAGTCCAATGAATAGAAACTCCCCTTCATGGTGTGTGTATGGATCAAGTCCTATGGGGACCTCCATATGGGCGGTTGAATGATGGTGAAGGGGAGCTGTCAACATTATGATAATGATGATCTTCACTAGGAGGATGGTGAGAGTTATGTTATTGAGTAAACAATTTTTTGATTCTTTATAGGAAAGATTTGGGTTTCTGAGTTTGAGTGGCCTGTTTTTATATTTCTTTATAAAAAAAATTTACATATCTTAATTTCATTTAATGGTTCAAAATCCTCCACTATTAGAAAAAATTTGGGGGTTATTTATTGGAGGACTATGGTGTGATTTTGGAATTATTTGGAATATTTCCTGGTTTGAGAGGTTTGAATTTCACTATCAAAAAGAAATTTATATATAATACCTTTCATTTATTGATTCAAAATCCTCAATACATGATGCACACATTATAGAATAATGATAATAAAACATTTTTTAATAAATTTTAAATTATATAAAAAATTAAACTAATTCATAACCTCATATTTTTAGATAAAAAATAAGCAAATAAATGATATTTTTTAAAATTTAAATAAAATACAAAATATCAAGGTTCTTTTTAATTATGTCATGTTTTTTTTAAATTATGTTATATCAAACATCACTACCAAATTTCTCCCCTTTAGCAGTGTGCAAAAGAGGCATTAACAATGATAAAAAAAGAACTATTTTCTTCAGTTCCATTAAAGGGGGGACCAAATTATAAGCATTATAAATAGCATTGATAAAGGCCCACATACTACAGTGTTCTGTTTAAATAAAATAACACTAAAAAAATAAACCTATAACCTATATTCAAATACACCTTTATGAAAATATATAATTTAATTGAAATAAATTTTGAATCAAAAATAAAAAAACACTACAATATACATTTCAAAAAATGTTTGGTATAGTTAAATTTCCAATTACTATCCAATAAAATTTAAAAACATTAATGTTTCATCATCTTTGGCACCCGCAAACCCCTATAAAAAAACTTAACCATGGTATCAGTTTCTAAACAAACCATCCCAACCTGATCAAAAGAATCCACCTAAATAAGAAAACAAACATTATTTTAGTAATATGATAAGTTGAAATCATATATACATTTTTCTATTATTTTAATAATAATTATCCATGTTTTAATTGATAATTCACCTGGTATTTGTTGATTATTTTTTTAAATAGGTTTTTAATTTTTTGAAATAAAATATGGAGAAAAATATGAAAAATGTTCATTACACATCATGAAACTCACTTACACGATGTGTATCCATATTTCATATCATATGATAATCCATAAACAAATTCGTGAAAAATTTAAAGTGATAAATTGATTACACTATTTTATTGACCAATACACATCATATAACTTTCAAACTCAATTCTCACTTTCAAGATCCAGATTGATGGAATATACACGTCGTGCGGACCAATTACACGCCGTGAAAGGAATTAATTTCCAAATCTCAAAGATCCAGGATGATATTTACACAAGATTCATCCAGATTAAAAATCTATGTATAAAACCTTTGATTAGAATTACATGATGTGAATACACATTACATGTTGTGTAATATCTTGATTATGTACTCCATTATGTGCGAAACGGACAGAATGATTAACATTCTCTTAGTTTTCTCACATTTTTATCTCGTTATTCTTCTTCCTCCTTCACCCTAAACTCAATTTGTATCAATTTCTTTCATTGTTTAATGTCTATTAAAGCACCATGGATTGAACTTGAAAAGCATTCTTCATTATTTTCTATCACCAAGTCGATCTACATGTGTTCTCCATTTCAATTACCAATCGATAATGAAACTTGTGTTGTATTCTTCTTTATTCATATTTCAAGTAAGTATTTGGTTGAGGTTGTAATTGATATGTATTTTAAATTATTTAAATATCTAATTTATGATATTTAATCACATTATCTCAATTTTTATTGGTATATTGAATATATTTTCCATTCTTTTCCTATTCTTGATCAATTATACCATGAGTGGTTAAACCACCTAGGGTAGGGATCAAGAGTAGGGGTGTCTGAATTTGATAAATATTTGATTTTCAACTTAGTAACCCTAAGGGATAGTAATCATGTAAAACAAATTTTTTTATCTAATTCATTTAATAAACACTGACCTCGAGATGTTTGAATAAATGACCCTGACCCAATTGGAGTAGAATAGCCTATGATCAATAGCCTGTGATACTTTCTGCCTTAGAACCTATAATTAATGCATCTAGATTGTAGATATCTCTAGATCAAGGAATAGTTTCCTCTTAAATAGATCTAGTTGATTTTAACATAGTAAACGGGTGTCCTTTTCTTGCTTCACAGCTTAATCATTAGGAGTATACCAAGATAGGATTGAGATTATCTCTTTTTCCTGAACCTCAAAATTGATTATGATCCCTTCTCTCTATAACGACCCAAACTTTTATTAATGAAAATTCATGTTGATCTATTTAAATTTCTTATTATGTAAAACGGTTAAATAAAACATATGCACTTATATGGTTTTATGTTTTTGGATTTTAAAATTCCGTTAAGAATTGAGATCATTTCTAATATAGCCATTGAATAATGACCATATGATTAGTATAAATATAGGGCTTTAACAAATCCAATTTACTCATACAAATGAAGCGATGGCCTCATCCAGTAGAATTTCTCTATACGAAACTCATTTTTCAAATCTCAGAAAGGAGGTGGTGTCATTGGCCTTTGCTCTTAACCAATCCCAATCCGAGCTTCAACACTTTAAGCTTGAGTGGAACTGACTATGAGAGAAGTGGAAGTTAATAGAGATTACCACCCAATCAATGTTATTCGAACCACCCCAAGTGTCAGTCAGTATCACACACAACATACCCTTAGGTCTTATGCAGGTGTTATAAGGGGTTATGTAACAATGCCCTAGCACTATGATTATGTATATTATTTTTTTATAGATAATATACATTCATTTTATTATTGTTACTTTGTAAATAGTTTTTAAAGAAAAAATTGTATTTTTAGTTAATATTCAATTAAGAAATCTATTTTGATGAATTAATGGATTTTTGAATTAAACATTATTTTAATTAAAAATTATTACTAAATTATTTTTTATTAAATATAAATTATCTCATAATTTTTATGAATAAAATTGTAATTTTTATTAAGGTTTGAATGATTTTTTTGTCAAAACCCATTAATTTTCAATAAATGTCAATTTTTATTTTAAATTTAAAAATTCACATATTTAGAAAATTATTTAGATAAAATTAATATCATTTTAATATTCAAGAAATCAAAATTATCCAATGCTGATTTTTTTATAATTTTTTGAGACATTCTAATTTTTGGGTAAAAATTAAATACCTTTTAAATATATAATGTGTTTTATGACATCATAATGACCCAAAATTGATGTAATAAAATATAATAATAATATTTTCGGATAATATATGTTTTAAATTTAAAATAATGTGATTTTATATTTGTTTTATTAATTTTATGGTTCCTTAGTGGACCCTAAAATACTTATAAAACATTTTAACTTTCTAAATTGATTTCCTTGAGAGTGTGACTCAAATCCACATAAGAAAGCCTAATATTTTAATAAGTTAGTCCATTGGACTTATAAAATAATTTTCTCCACTATCCTTTGGGAAAAAATCATGGGAAAAACCTTCATTTGGTTTGTGGTTTTGATTGATTTAATGTGTAGTGTCCAAAACCTAAATAATAAATAATTCCCTCTCTTTTCCTATATAAACCTAACCAAGCTCCAACTTCCACTTGACTCAAAACCATTAGAGCTTGACTAAC
Source organism: Viscum album (assembly GCA_963277665.1). Lineage (NCBI taxonomy): Eukaryota > Viridiplantae > Streptophyta > Magnoliopsida > Santalales > Viscaceae > Viscum > Viscum album. The sequence continues at coordinate 1,170,616,023 of OY728160.1, forward strand.
CTCTTCGACTGTGTATCTAAAATCCTTTTTTTGGACGTCAGTCAGAAATGCATGCTCCTACATGATGACACGGGCTAAATTTATGGTTTGTGCAGACTCTCAAATGAATTGCTGGAGCACTCAGTGGTTGTCCTCCCCAATTATTCATTCTACCAGCATTATTTTGTCTTTAAGGAGTATTTCTATTTCTAATTTGTAGAGGAATTCAGAGGCTCATGCCATTATTCCTACTCACCTACAGACATAGATCTATAAGTATGAATATGTCAACTATGACACCCTCATATGGAAACTGACGCCTAGTGGATGCTTCTCTAGCCGTGACTCCTATATTATTCAATGTGGAAATGCGCCTGGAGCCCCTGCTTGGGTGGATGGAGAGAGGAGGCCTTACATTTATCTTGCTGATGCACTTCTAATTTGGCACATATGGATGCAGTGGATACCGATACAATCTGCATTACAGCAAACCGAAATAAATATTGCACCGGTATGCTTCCTCTGTTTGGCTACGGATGAAACTGTTACTCATGTGTTTATTTGTTTCCCTTTTGCTGCTCGATTATGGAGATATTTTAATGGAATTTTCCACTGTCAATTAGCCTCTCATTCGGTTAGTGCATTGTTAACCTCGGCCATGCAAGCTGATCGCAGTGAGCAGGTCAAATCTCTGCTCATTGCTGCTACTGTTTATCTTATTTCATACATATGGAAGGCCTGCAACAATATTGTTTTCAACAATGGAAGGCCCTCCTTCAAGGAGGGTATTATGATGATGCACCGATGCCTTAAGTATGCCTCGATGAATCAATCTGGTTCAATGAATAATGACATTTTTTATTTTCTTCTGTTGAGATCTCTCGGTGTAAGTGGCAGGGAGCGGAGGCACAAAGTAATGAAATATATCAGGTGGATTATACCAATATTTGAATGGCTAAAGGTGAATGTTGATGGGGCAGCCGCCGATGCGCCTGGACCTGCTTGATGTGGTTGTGTGTTCAGGACGTATCGAGGATTTGTCAAAGGATTCTTCTTTCACTATATAGGCAATGGAAATGTGATCGAGGCAGAACTATGGGAAATGATAAAGGTGATTAGATATGCGGCTCGTTATGGTTGGCAGAAGTTGTGGCTCAAATCGTACTCTTCTGTTGCAACACACATTCTGAAGGAACGATCCAGGAATGTGCCGTGGAAGATGCTTGTTTCCTGGGTAAATTCTCTGCACCTTGCTAAGTTGATTTCTTTGGATGTGTCTCATGTGTATAGAGAGGCAAATCAAGTGGCAGACGCTCTCTCAAAAAGGGCAATTATAGAGGCTATCTCAATTTGGTCATTTGTACTTCCTGATTACTGCAATGAGCTTGTCCACAATGATAGTATTGGCACTGTGCACACAAGGTTTTCTAAGGCCCCCCTTTTATAAGTTGTCTTGTACTGTTTACTCTTTTTATATATATTTTATTGGGAGAAGGTTCCCACCTGGCTCTTAGACTTTTTGGCTATTTATACCTTTCTCATTTTTGTCCAAGTTTCCTAATGTTTCTATAGATTTTTATTTTCAATTAAAAAGGTTGGGGTATGATTTTTAACCTCCCCTATACTGAACTAATTATGTTTTAATGGTGATATATCCATTTATATTTCATTAATGCCTCCCATGTACACCCATTACCATCCCAAAATTCCGTAAGGTATTTCTCTCTCCTCATTTACATTCAAGCTATTCTTTTTTATTCTAAATCTTATTTACATTAAATATGTTGGGAAATGTATCTATATGAACCCATTAATTTCTATTTCATGTGAATATTATGAGACACCCCTTTCTATTTTATCAAACATTTTTATGAATTCTTATGTCACACTGTTATGCTTCCAAAATTGCACCACGATTTTCCAAGCCAAAGTCATTTTGTAGTGAATATCATGTCCATTTCTCTATCAAGGGTATTCACCTTTATGCACATTTAATAATTGATTATAGAGTTTCATGTATTAATTCCAAATTCCTTTATTGTGTAATAAATGATTATGTTTAATGAATCTATGTTATATGATCCATTTGGCACACTTATGCATGAAATGAAATGATTAAGAAGGGTGTGCCCTGATAGCGCTCCAATGCATTGGGTAAAGATTAGTATCATGATAGGTCAAGTGAAATGAGGGTTTACTCATTCTAATTAAAATTAAATGAGGGTTTACTTATCCTCCATGAGCAATGATCCTTGGCTCATGATAATACCATGTTAAATGTTGAAGCCACATTTCCATGTTATGATAATCATGCTATATCATGCATTTATGTTCATGTTTCTCTTATTCTCCATTGATATGACTATTGCCTAACATGTACTGTATTATTCATGTTATTCCTTGTTTACTCCCTTAATAGGCTTTATATCACACCCTTTCCTTATGAATTTCCTTAGGTTATCCCGTGAAATGCTAAGTATGAAGGAATGTTATGGTCATGTAAAAGATGATTTAAATAAAGATGTTGTGTTTTATGTTCTAAGTTGTTGTGTAATGTTCCTAATTTACCAAGAAAATATACCTATCAATCCTTAGATTTGTATTGAGTGCAATATTATGTAATAAATCATGTTTATGTGTGTATTAAAGATCAAGGTTTTTATAGTTAGTATCAGAGGATAGTTTTAGTTATTTTTGGAATTAGAATTCTAAAACCCTAGGGAAAGCCTTAGGGATAAGAATAAGTATAATAAAAACATACCTAAATTTTGGTGAGTTCTGAGTAAGTGGTTTATCAAGAAAATATATCCCTGTCTAGATATGAGTAGGTAGCGGCGGCTCTGGCACAAATTTATCTAGGGGTAAAACCCAAAAACCACCACTTTGAGCTCGACTGAAACAGGAACTAGTGTACTACAATGGGCCTTGCTGCACTATTGGTTATGAATCTCTTAGGGGATATGATTTGGTAAATTCATAACCTTATTAAGAACCATTATTAAGGAAAAAAAATTCCCCTAAGAATATATATTGGGATTTAGATCATTGATAACATGGATTAAAGCCTATAAATTCATAATTTAATGAAATAAATGTAATTTATATGTCATCCCTTTAATGTCATTCGATTAACCTTTATTTGTTTAATATTTATCTTCCCTGTGTTTTTTGGATGAAGTAAATAAGTTAAACTAGAATCAAAAAGTGAAAGTTAGGGTTATCATCCATAGTTCTACGAATTATTTTATATCCCAAAAGTTTGGTAGAATAGTCCAAGAACCACCAAAAATCATGGAAGTAAAGATGTCAGTGAAAACAGAAAATGGGGAAATCATTGAATCCCATGAATATAACTCCTCCCCTGTCATAATTTCTGGATTGAACTTCCCAGTGAACCTCATCATACTCCCTCTAGTGGAATTTGATGCAATTCTTAGCATGGATTGTCTTTCCCTATATTGAGAGAAAATAAATTTCCGGGAGAGGGAAATCACTCTCCATATAGCGAATCGACCCCTGATTCTGTACAAGTGAAATGAGGAGGATGAATCTTCCTTAGAACCATTATCTGAAGTGTAGATATTACTACACTATGATAACACATATCATTCTTAGATTATTGAGTCTAATGAAGCAACCATCCTTGAAGACATGCCTATTGTGAGGGAATTCGCTAAAGTGCTTCCTAAGGAATTGCTTGGTATTCCTCCTAGAAGAGATATTGAATTCTCAATTGATCTTATACTTGGGGCGTTTCCAATATCCAAGACTCTATATAGAATTACTTTTGTGGACCTTGATGAGCTAAAGAGACAACAACATGAGAATCTATATAAAGGGTTTATACGCCCAAGTGCTTCACCATGGGGTGCACCAGTCCTCTTCGTCAAGAAGAAGGATGGGTCAATGTGCCTTTGCAATGATTATCATGAGCTCAACAAAATCATTATAAAGAATAATTATCCTCTTCCATGAATTTATGACTTGTTCGATCAGCTATGGGGAGAACAATACTTCTTCAAGGTGGACTTGTGGTTGAGATATTACCATATAAGGGTGAATAAAGAGGATATCTCCAAGACTTCTTTTCATAAAAGATATGGGCACTATGAATTCCTAATAATTCCTTTTAGACTCACTAATGCTCCAAAAATCTTCATGGACTTGATGAATAGAGTCTTTAGAGATCACCTTGAAAAATTTGTGGTAGTATTTATAGATGATATTCTAATATACTCCAAACCAAGGAGGAGCATGAGGAGAATATAAGAATTGTACTATAGACTTTGAGAAATGAGAAGCTCTATGAAAAGTATAGAAAGTTTGAGTTCTAGTGGAAGGAAGTCTCATTCTTGGGTCATATCATCACAAGCAATAAGATATTTATGGATCCCTCTATGATAGCTACAATTGAGGGATGGACAAGGCTAATATCGGTGACAGATATCTGTAGCTTCCTGGGGTTATATAGATATTATTGCCAATTTGTGACAAATTTCTCACAATTTTCAAACCCTCTTACCAAGAAAACTCATAAGGGAGTCATGTTTTCTTGTAGTGATGAATTCAAAGAGAGCTTCAAGGATTTTAAAAGGAGGCTAATCACTGAACTCGTTCCCACACTACCCACAAGTGGAGAACTTTTTTTGGTATTTAGTGATGCTTCGAAGAAGGGAATGGGTTGTGTGTTGATTAGAAATTAAAAAACCATTGCCTATTTTTAAAGGAAATTGAAAGTTCATGAGAAAAAATTTCCAACACATGATCTAGAGTTGGGTGTAGTAATATTCTCTTTAAAAATTAGGCGACATTACCTCTTTGGGGAGAAGTGTGAAATATAAACATATCACAAAAGTCTCAAGTATATATTCATACAGAAAGAGTTGAATATGGGCCAACAAAGATTGCTAAAGGTGATCAAAGACTATGACTGCTCAATCCATTACCACCCTGGGAAAGTGAAAAATGTGGCAGATTATCTAAGTATAAAGTACCCAACGATTCAATCATTGATTAGAATTTAAAAGGATCCAATCTTCTTAGATTTAATGAAGATGGACATGGGAATCATAAATAAAGGAACATCATCAATCTTTTCACAAATGATTGCTCAAACATATTTTTTTTAAAGTTAAAGGATGCTCAAAAGGATGATTTGGGAATTCAAAAGAAATTGTAAACTTTTAGAAAAGTGAAATCCTAATAATTCAATGTTAATTAAGAAGGAATTGTGATACTTGGGACAATAATATGTGTTCTATCAAATCCAGAGTTAAATAATGATATTTGGATGATTCACATAGTTTGAATATCTCCATTCACCAAGGAAACACAATGATGTATCGTGATCTCTGAGAGCATTATTGGTGGGATAACATGAAGAAGAAGATCATTGTGTATACATCAAAGTGTTTGGTATGTTAGCAAGTGAAGGTTGAGAGGCAGATGTCTAAGGGGATGATACAACCATTACCCATACCAGCATGGAAATGAGAGAACATCACCATGGACTTTGTCACTGGACTTCTGAAGACATCCAAAGGAAACAATGCTATCTGGGTTATTGTGGATCGTCTTACAAAGACTGCACACTTCATTACAATTCAATAGGATTCCTCATTGGATCAACTGCACAGATATATATTATATAAGTGGTAAGGATGTATGTAGTACCACTATCTATTATACCTTATCAAGATCCAAGATTCACCTCTATGTTTTGGAAGAGTATACAACATGCTATAAATACTGAGCTGAACTTCAGTTGGATTATTATCCTCAAACTGATGGCCAATCTAAGTAGACTATCCAAACACTTTAGTACATGTTGAGAGTATGATCAGTGGACTTCAAAGAAGGATGGGATCAACATCTTCCTATAGTTGAGTTCTCCTATAATAACAGTTTCCACTCAATCATCCAAATGGATACTTATGAAGCCCTTTATGGGAAGAGGTATAGAACACCGTCATGTTTGGATTAAGTTGGTGGGGAAAAATCCTAGGTCTAGAAATGGTCGAAAAAATGGTGGATAAGGTTAAAATCATCCAGTAGCACATTAAAACTACTCAGAGTCAAGAAAATATCTATGTTGATAATCATCGACGAGAACTAGAGTTTGATGTTGGAGACATGGTATTCCTCCGCATATCACCATGGAAGATAGTTTTGAGATTTGGGAAGAAGGGGAATCTTAGTCCATAGTACATAGGACCATTTTAGATCCTTGATCACATTGGAGTAGTGGCCTATCAACTAACACTCCCACAAAACCTATATCAAGTACATTATTTATTCCATGTATCACTCTTGAAGAAGTGCATACCAGACCCATTGAATGTACTCAATCCATGGGTGGTACCATTGGAGAATGACCTCTCCTATGAGGAGAATCCGGTGAATATCTTAGATCGTAGGGAAAAAGTTATACTAAATAAGACAATGCCTCTGGTCAAGGTGTTGTGGAGAAACCACAAGTTTGAAGAGGAAATGTGGGAATCAGAGGAAGGGATGAAGTAGAGTTACCCACATCTTTTTTAGTGTGGAAAATGTAAATTTCAAGGGCGAAATTTCTTAAGGGGGAACATTGTAACGACCCAATCTTTTATTAATGAAAATTCCTCTTAATATATTTAAATGTCTTATTATGTAAAATTGTTAAATAAAACATATGCACTTCCATGGTTTTATGTTTTTAGATTTTAAAATACCATTAAGAATTGTAACTATTACTAATATAGCCATTTAATAGTTATCACACGATTAGTATAAATATAAGGCTTTAACAAACCCAATTTACAAAGAAAAAGGATGTGATAGCCTTATCCAGTAGAATTTCTTCGTACGAAGCCCATTTTTTAGAGCTCGGAAAGGAGGTGGAATCACCGAGATTAGATCTTGACCAATCCCAAGCTGAGATTCAACACGTGAAGCTTGAGTAGAATTGCCTACGAGAGAAGTGAAAGTAAATAGAGATTACCACTCGAGCAATGTTATCTAAGCCACTTCAAGAGTCTGCCATCATCTCACACCTTACCCTTATGTCTTATGCAGGTGTTATAAGGGGTTATGCAACAAGACCCTAGCACTATGGTTATGTACATTATTTTTGTATATATAATATACATTCATTTTATTATTGATACTTTGTAAATAGTTTTTAAAGAAAAAATAGTATTTTTAGTGAATATTCAATTATCAAATCTATTTTGATGAATGAATGGACTTTTTAATTAAATAATATTTTTATGAAATATTATTAATAAGTTACATTTTATTAAATATAAATAATCATATAATTTTTATGAATGTAATTGTAATTTTTATTAAGGTTTGAAAGCTGTTTTTGTCAAAACCCATGAATTTTCGATAAATGTCATTTTTTATTTTAAAAGTACAAATTAACATATTTAAAAACTTATTTAGATAAAATTAATATCATTTTTTTATTCAGGATGTATAAATTATCTAATGGTGAATTTTTCCTAATTTTCTAAGACAGTCAAATTTTTTGGTAAAAATTAAATACCTTTTAAATATACAATGTGTTTTATGACATCATAATGACAAAATAGCGATTTAATAAAATATTATAAAGTATATTTTATGAAAATATTTTTTTTATATTAAAAAAATGTGATTTTAGATTTTTTCATTAATTCTATGGTGCCTTAGTGGACCCTTCAAGACTTATAAAACATTTTAACTTTTTAAATTAATTTCCTTGAGAGTGTGACTCTCTTCCACATAAACAAGCCTTATATTTTAAGAATTTATGCCATTTAACTTATAAAATAATGTTTTCCACTCCACTTTATCAAAAAACATGGGAAAAAAACATGGGCTGGTTTGTGGTTTTGATTAGTTTAATTTGTAGTGTCCAAAACCTAAATAATAAAGAATTCCCTCTCTTTCCCTATATAAACCCACCCAAGATCACACTTCTTCTTCCCTAAAAAAATTTGGAGCTCAACCAACCTATGACATCCTCTCTCTAAAATCCTCTCAAGTTTCCTCAGGCTCCCAAGAATCATCTCTCAAGCCCCTCCCAAGTCTTTGGGATCACACTTCCAAGTAAGGGATTTCATCCTTTCTCGTTTTTGTCCAAGTTTCTTTATGTTGCTATACCTTTGTCTCTTCAATTAAAAATGTTGGGGTATGATTTCTCACCTCCCCTATACTTCTCTAATTATTTTTAAATGATTAGATACCCCTTTCTCTCTCATTAATGCCTCCCATGTACACCCGTTACCATGCTAAAATTCCATAAGGGATTTCTCTCTCCTCATTTACATTCAAGCAATTCTTGTGTATTATGAATCTCAATTACATTAAATATGTTGGGACATGTATCTATAAGAACCAATTACTGTAGATTTCATGTACAAATGATGAGACACCATTTTCTCACTCATCAACCATTTTTATGAATTCTTATGTCACGTTGTTGTGCTACCGAAATTGCATCGTGATTTTCCAAGCCAAAGTCATTCTGTAGTGAATACCATGCCCATTTCTTTATCAAGGGTAATCACCTTTATGAACATTTAATAATTGATAATAGAGTTTCATTTATTAATTACACATTCCTTTATTGTGGAATAAATGATGAGGTTTATTGAGTCCATGTTATATGATTCATGTGGCACACTTATGCATGAAATGAAATGATTAAGAATGGTGCACCGTGATAGCGCTCCAATGCATTAGGTAAAGATTAGTATCATGATATGTCAAGTGAAATGAGGTTATAATCATTCTAATTCAAGTGAAATTAGGGTTTAATCGTGATCCATGTGAAATGAGACTTGTCTCATGCTAATATCATGTTAAATGTTGATGTTACATTTCCATGTTATGATAATCATGCTATATCATGCATTTATGTTCATGTTTCTATTATGCTCTACTGATATGCGTATTTCCTAACATGTACTATATTATTATTGTTATTCCATATTTACTCTCTTACTGTGATTTATAACTCACCCTTTTCTTATGCATGTCCACATGTTATCCCATGCAGTGCTAAGTACGAAGGAATGTTGTGGTCATGTAAAAGAAGTTTTCAATAAATATGTTGTGTTTTATGTTCTAAGTTATTATGTAATGTTCCTAATTTTCCAAGACACTAGACCTCTTGATCCTCAGAGTTTTCTTAAGTATAATTTTGTTTAATAAATCATGTTTATGTGTGTAATAAAGATAAGGGTTGTTATACTCTCTTGGATCTAAAACCCCAATTCCCTTAGCGTTAGTTTTCCAAAACTCAATCAACTTGTGAGGACTCCTATACATAGGGTTATAAGACTTAGTTCCTATCCTCTATATCCTTTCCCCATGTTATCAACCCTACAATATCACTATAGTATTCCTTATTATCAAGTGTAGTTTTTGAAACAATAAATATAATATGATCGCAGCCCGCATGAATTAAATGATGTGTGCAAGCGAATCGAATTTTGGTGGAATTTATGGGGAAGAAAAAAGTTGTTATTTGCATGGGAATATATTTGAAGAACCAAGGATCACTTCCCCATTCCCCCTTTCTCTTTTATTTTATTTTCTTTTCTTTTCAATTTTATTTTATATGCCTCTGTGTCCTTCTCCTTACATATTAGTTCATGAATCAGGGCCCTTTGACTCGTTCAAAGAGTCTTGATGCAGAAGAATATCTTACCTTAAAACCAAAAGTTGAAGGGTGAATTTCTACATTCCTCCATTAAAAAATGGCCGATTGTAGAAATCCTATAGGTCCAAACAAACCAAATATAAAAAACATGCAACCTATAATATATGGAGAGAAACCCATGAATCAAGAATTCACCATCATGGATTATAGATTTCCATAAATCAATGGAGTGACACACAACATCATATACCGACCTATTTAGGCAAACACATTTGAAATCAAACTCTGACTCATTCATATGATCCAAAAGATGGGCTAATTTAGTGGACATCAAAGTGAAGATCCTTGTGAACATATCTCAAACTTCTTAAAAGTCGGTGATACCTTTCGAAACTAGGGAGTATCTTCTAATAATATAATACTAAAAGTATTTACCTTTTCCAAATGATACTGAGAAATGGATTGGATAAAAATTCAAGCTTCCAAATCCATCACAACTTGAGATGATTTATCCATGAAATTCCTAGAAAAGTACTTCTTGCCTATCCGAACATAGAAATTATAGACTGACATCCATAATTTCGCTCAAAATGATGGAGAGTTAGTATGGGAAGCATGGGATCATTTCAAGGAACCCACTCATAAGTGACCACATCCTGGACTTGATATATTGATACAACTCTAAAATTTTTATCAAGGCCTCCAACCAACTTCTCGCATAGTCATTGATGTCAATGATAATGTAGGGCTAATGTTTAAATCACCCAAGTCAAAATGAGTAATTTTTTATGAAGTCTCTCATGATGCTAGTTTTTGGAAGAGTGATAATAGACCACCCCGACATGGAACCCACCAATTTGAAGAAAATACTTGACTATCTTCATAAGTTTTGGCCTTAACCAAGAATATTGAATCATTTCAGCTACCGGATGCACCATCTACCCCTCCTTCTCCTGTAATGGAAATTTAATCCTGCAAACTATGAAGTGGTCCACATCTATATTAAGACTGCACATTAGGTGATGAAGAACAACCAAGAAAATATTTTAATTACATTAATTATAATTAATAAAATCAAAAAGTTTATAAAACACGATAATATTATTAGAAGAGGATTTTGTAACAATAACAACTGGGTAATCAAGGATATTATTATCCAAGAAGTGGTTAGGAACCATTTAGGAACAAAGGAAAACCATTATATCTGTCAATAAATCATATTTCTAGACCATCACAACAAACAAAACAACAAACCTTCCCTCATAGAGCACAAAAACAATCTCAATCAGCTCAACCAAGAACTCCACAAACATCTATCCCTCTTCAAACAAATCTGGAAAAAATAATTTCAGCCTTTGTTCGAAAGGCATATCAGAGGATGACCACCCAAGAAACCAAAATACAAAATCAAATGGTTTCTCTTCATAGACTCAATAATCAAATGGTTCAGATCTCAAATACCTTATCAGATAGATTACCAGGTACTCTACCTGGTAATACAGAGACATACCTAAGGAAAGAGGCAAAGGTATTGTTTCTGAGGAGTAGAAAAGTGATGAAATTTCATAAACCATGTATAGGAGAAGAAAAACACGTTTGGGAAACTAGAAACTATAAAATGGTCATAGAATAAGATAATTATGAAGAAGAATCTAAAATTGTTCAAGAGAATCCTCGAGAAGAACCACCATATACAAATGATCCACTTCAAGAACAACCCAAAGAAGATTTCTACATTGCACCACCACCTTATAAACCACCCCTCCCTTTTCTATAAATATTGAGGTAAGGAAGGATTGATGGTAGATATAAATTTTTTTTGGATATGTTCATGTAATTTCACATCAAGTTTCCATTCATTACGAAAATCACTCAAATATGTACTTATGAGAATTTTGTTTTGGAGATTCTTTCTTACAAAAGAAAAAATGGAAGACCTAGGAGTAATATTACTAAATAAAGATTGGTATACTATTGTTCAGTTTAAGACTCTAAAAAATGAGATATCTTGGAAGTTTATTAATCCCATGCACAATAGGAGAATTTAACTTTGGAAGAGCCTTGTGAGATTTTGGAGCCCACATCAACCTCATGCCTACAAGTGTATTCTACAAACTGAGACTTGAGGAACTAAAACTAACTAGAGTGTCACTCCAATTGTATGACTGATCAGTAAAGTATCCAGAAAGACTTCTCAAGGATTCCCTATTCAAAGTCAAGAAGTTAATTTTTCCAGCTGACTTCCTAGTTTTGGAAATGAAAGAGGAATGAAACATTCCAATCATCTTAGGCCGAACATTCCTTTGCACTTGAAAAGAACTAATTGATGTTAATAAAGGAAGAATAATATTCTATATAGGTGATGAATAAGTTGTGTTCAACCTTGAAAAAGAAGCAAACAAATATATGATTCTTTTGATTGTCGAGCTATCTTTTTCATAGATGATAGAGATGAATACTTAGACATTGAAAAAGACAGTGATGAAATTCCCATACTGAGGATGAGGATTATTAATTTGATTAAATGAACTACATTGAACCAATTTCAAGGGAAAACATCAAATCTTTCATACACTTATTCAATTAGCCACTGAAACTGGAACTGAAACCCCTCCCCACTACACTCAAGTTTTCATGTTTGGAAATTGATTTTGCACTACCAGTTATCATTAACTCAGAACTGTCACAGTTATTGGAAGAAAAATTGATTGAAGTATTAAAAAGTCATAAATAGTTAATTTCCTAGGGAGTGTCTAATATCAAAGGAATCATTCCTGCTTTATGAACCCATAATATTTTATTAGAATAAGGTGAAAAAAATTCCAGCCGAAGAGGTGACTCACACCACCAATGAAGGAAGTAGTTGAGAAAGAAGTACTGAAACTTCTTGATTCTGGAATAATTTTTTCAATCTCCAATAGTGAATGGGAGTTCCATCTATAGGTCATACCAAATAAAGGTGGTCTCACAGTTCAAAAAAATTATGAATATGAATTGATTTAAATTCGCACTGTCAATGGATGAAAAGTATGTGTAGACTACAGAAATCTAAATGTGGAAACCTGAAAAGATCATTTACCCTTGGGATTCATGGATCAAATGTTGGAAAGAATATAAATAAATGAATTCTATTGTTTCTTGGATGGATATTCAGGATACAATCAAATTTTATTCAACCTAGAATATTACTCTAAAACAATATTCACATGTCCATTTGGTATGTTCACCTATAGGTGCATGTCATTTGGTATGTGTAATGTGCCAAATAATTTTCAAATGTGAATGAAACATATATTCCATGATATGGAAAAGGAATTCATTTAAATTTTCATGGATGAATTTTTCAGTTTATAGAAGATATTTCAAGGTTTGTCTAAGAAATTTTGAGTTAGTCTTGCAACATTATGAAGAGAACTACCTAGTTTTGAACTAGAAAGAATGAAACTTTATGGCTCAAGGAGGAATAGTACATGGAAAAAAACTTCCATAGAGGTAATGGAAGTGGATTCCACTAAAATAAAAGTGATCAAATATTTACCTGATCCCTCAACAGTTAAAGTCATAAGAAGCTTTCTAGGTTATACCAGATTCTATCGGTGATTCGTGAAAGAATTTGTGAGAGTTTCCCACACTCTAATACAATTTTTATCGAAGAAAACTCTATTTGAATTCCCTGATGAATGTTGGAATATATTCAATACTTTGAAGAAAATACTGGTAGAATCTCCTTTAACAATTTCACTATATTAGGAAAAATAATTCGAATTGATGTGTGATGTTAGTGAATTTGTTGTTGGTACAATTTTGGGATAGTGAGTCAGTCACATATTTTCCCCTACATTATGTCATTCACACATTGAATGAACCGTAGTTGAACTATAAAACTACAGAGAAGGATCTATTAGATTTTTTTTCCTTTGGATAAATTTTTCTCTTATCTAGTTTTTCCCAAATTCATTGTGTACACTGACCATGCTACAGTACGACATATAATGTTTAAAAAGTATTACAAGACAAAAATGATAAGGTGGATCCTATTTCTCTAAGATTTTGAAATCAAAATCAAGGACACTAATAGAATGGAAAATGTGGTCGTCGATCATTTTCCCCAACTCCCACTACAACTCATAAAGGACGATGATGATCTAGACATCAAAGTTGACTTTTCTAAACAAACCCTCTTCAGTGTAAAAGCACAACCCTGGTTTTCAGATATTAAAAATTATATCTCCCTGCGATATTTACACCAATACCTCTCTTACCAGTAAAGAAGAATATTTTTAATTGAAACTTCACACTACTGGGATGAACCACTCTTATTTAAGCATAGTGATGATGGATTGTTGCGACACTGCATCGCAGAAGGTGAAATCCCAAGTGTGTTAGATATGTTTCATACATCACCAACTAGAGGAAATCATTAACCATAATTCATAGTATCAAATATCTTAAAAATAAAACTTTTCTAACCCACACACTACCAAGATGCAAGGGATTATTCTCAAATTTGTGATTGGTGCCAACGAACTGGAACCATTGGAAAAAATAATGAAATACCCCAAAACCCAATCATGGAAGTCAAAATATTCTATGTATGGGAAATATATTTCATGGGACCATTTCCCAATTCACATGGAAAGTATTATATCCTTGTTGGAATTGACTACGTTTCCAAATGGGTAGAATCTGAAGCTACAGCTCATAACACAGTAAAGGCAGTAATGAATTTCTTGAAGAAAAATGTGCTTTCCAGATTTAGATTTCCAAGGTTATTCATTAGTGATCAGGGAACACATTTCACCAATCAATATATTAAAGGACTATTGGACAAATATGGAATTAGGTATAATACAAGAAGTCTCTACCAAACACAAATAAGTCGGAAATTTTAATTATCATATAGGGAAATCAAATAAATCAATGAAAAGACCACAAAAACAAGTCGAAAGGATTAGAGTTTGAAGTTAGATGAATAATTATGGGTGTAACACACTATGTAAAAAATACTCATTGGTACCATACTATTCCGATTAATATAAGGGAAACCATGTCATTTCCTACTAGAACTTGAGCATCACTCATATTGGGTAGTTAAAAATCTTAATATGGATTATAAAAAAGATAAGGAAGCTAGGTTCTTACAATTGGAATAATTAGAAGAAATAAAACATGATGCTTATGAAAATTCCAAGATCTATAAAGAAAAAAGATAAATTGAATGATCAATGCATTGAAAGACTCATTTTTTCCTAGGAAATAAGGTCTTGTTGTTAAAATCAAGATTAAAACTATTCCTTGGAAAGATGAAATCTAGATGTTCAGGACCCTTTGTGTTCATATAATTATTTCCTTATGGGACCACTAAAATTCATAAGTAAGGTAGACCACCATTCAAATTCAATGATCAAATATTAAAAATCTATCAATAACCCTTCTGTGAAGGGTGTTTCGTCATCTTGAATTTCATCTGAGCATCAATGCGTCAAGATCTAGAAGTGAAATAAGAACTAAATGATTGGAAATCCAGGTTAGGTTACCTTAGGCTAGATTACATTAGAGTAATATTGGGATATCTTAGGTCAAACTAGGAGCACGAGGATTAAGTTTTCATCCAAATCTAAGTAAAAAAACCAATTACATGTAATTTACCCATTATTCATGAAGGGTGGATTGTTCATCACCTATTTATATCATTGTCTCAGTATTTTGGATGACACCCTTCCAATCACCTCCCTTGTACCTATGGATTCCATTTATTTCTTACTACTACACAAGATTCATTTGCTGATCAAGGATAATGAAACCTATTGGTGGGTGCTATGATACTTTGAGGTCACTGATGAGGCTCCTGGAGATCATGTAATAGACTTTACACCACCAATAACCCCCACCTCCACCCCAGGACCTACAGCTTCCATTCCCACCCCTAACCCCACCCATTTTCCTACATCCACCACTAACTAAACTACTACTCCAACCACTCTATCATATCCAGTAGATCTCTAGGATATGAACCTATGAATCTTAGAGAATTTACAACAGATCTCCCAACACCTACACATCCCCTTCATCGAGTTCTCTCACTTCACTACCCCTTCATCGCCACCATTATCTCAGCCAGCTTCTCAGCCACCATCAGCCCATACTGGCCCTTCATCATCTACATCCCATACCCCAGCTACCACCCTGACTACCCTACCATCAAAGCTAAAAGATCATGCTTCCCAGCATAAGTATCAAGTAGTGCATGACTAGAGTGAAAAGGGACCAAAATCCACCACATCCACTGAGGTACCTTTCATTGATCTAGTTTCCAAACCCACAACCATGCATTAGATCGGTACCTACCCACCAACCACTACTTATATAGCTACTAGAACCATGTAATAACCATCAACTACTGACCACCCATCCCCTTCTACTATTACAGCCATTGACCAGGAGGGGCAGTTGCAACCACACTCTATTCAAGAGTAGACTATATATGATTTCATTACTAATATTTATTTCTATTATTCTACCCTAGTACCATCCCCTATTTTTTTATTTACTTCCAGACTGCTCATTTTTTTTACAATTTGTATTCCCTTTCTTTAATGTATCACTAAACTTTATATATATAAAGGATACTATTTTTTCTCCTTTTACATGGATTATTTTTCAAATCAAGACACTATTATAGTATCCATGTCTAGATCCTATCTTTAATCTACGGTCATCAGTGTGCTTGTTTCACCACCATTTTCCCTTATTCTGTGGATTACTAATTATCTGGATGATGTCAAGCACTAGATTTAGGAGCTATCACTTCAAATTAATCCTCAGCATCCACCACAATAAGAATAGATACTTTTCCCACTACATCATATCCATGATTGGTATGATCCTGATGTAATCAATCCTACCAAAATACCATGAGATATAGAGGATACTTCCACCAGTAGCTGAAGAAGAAAAAAAATATCTAAGCTATGGATGATACTGACTAATACTTTGGTCCATCTGTCTAGATGATGATGTCATTGTTAGTGCTTTATGAGAGGCAACCCATATTTCATCTGTTTTTATCATATTTTTACATACGCTTCTGTCCTAATCGTCCTTTTATAGATTACATTTTTTATTCATGACTCACATTGAGATATATTGTATACACATACCTTCATTTATATAAAATGACATTCATTTCTATTCACTGTGTTCACTTACCTATTTTTATTGCTTAAAAAATTTATAAACCCTATAGACTAATGTTTTATCTTGTGCAGGATTTGTGCTTCAAACCAATTTTTTAGGCAGCCCAATTCAAAATTCCACACTACTCAAAATTCCACATGGCATGACACTCATTACTGGGAGCCCAAGATTCCTTAGTATTTCATTTTCAAAATTTCCATTTCCATAATCTGCACTTTATCTTCCAAAACCTCCCACAGTACATTCATAGACAGTGCATAAAATATCTCATTCTAAGTACGGGGGAATCTTTCTTGAGTTTTAATTTTGATACACTTTAATTTTTTCTTGTTTTCATTTATCTAGGATACATTTTTCATTCGGAAGCATTCTTTAAACCTGAAACTCATTACACTTATTTAAATAAAAGAAAATTTTAAAATAAAAATTGTTGGCAATCCATGTTTTACTTTTGTTTTGATTTTTAGAATGATTTCTAAGTTTTGTAAATTAATTTAAATTAAAAATTTTTGAAATTTATTTTAATTGACTTATTACTTGATTTTATACCCTGAGTGATTGTCAGTTTTCTATACTTATTCCCATTCCTGAGGGGATTATGAGCCTATAATTTCATATTCTTTTCTGGTCATATTTCTTGGGTGACAACAGGAACATGTAAACCTATTAGAACTTGTGTTGATATCTAATTGAGGCTATTACTAAACAAATACAATTTTAATGTGATTGAGGAAATCATTTTTGAGATACTTTTTCCTGAGACCCACCTTACATATTTCCTATATTAAGCATTTTCTTTCCATGAAATACCTTAATAGAATATTTATATTCCAAGCCTATTATCCCTTCCTACCCTACACTTTGTATAATGAATGACTTTATTTTGAAAAAGTGTGGGAAAGTTTTTTCATCCAGTAGACATGAGATTATTTTATAGAAGAGATGTATTTTGGGGCTCACAAGTATTTTTTATTGTGATCCATGCGTAATAATTGACATTTCAGGCCTTTCCTATTCCTTTAAAAAATGAAAAGAAAAATATGATTGAGTTGTGCATTAGGAAGGTTTAACATCACCATTTCTAGAATGAAGAATCCCCTGAAGGATCATATGTGGTTAGGGAATGAATCCGAGATCTTGCCTAGATTTGTCTTTCAAAAAATAAAATACAAAAAGAAAAAGGAAAAAATAATGGAACATGATACCTTCTACACTCACTTGATACATTCATGGATCCACCTTGAGTTTCTAGGAGCATGGACTTCATTATATATGGTGGAGTTATTTTATTAAACTATTCACAACATTCATGCATTATACATCAGAGCTTAACCTCCTTTTTTTATCGTTCTTTTCACTATTTACCCACCGACCATCAGCCTCAGAGTCATTTGAACCTAATTGCCGAAGCCCTCATGAGTGATTTTGTATTTTTCTTTAATAAGTGTTGATGATAGAACCAATGAAAGCCTATGGTTAGAAACATGTACTTTGGATATGAGTATAACTCCAGTTTCATTTCACCTTGAGTGATGAGATAGAATTTATTGTGGGGTAAATTTAAATTGGGTATAAAATTTAAGGAACTATTAAGAAATTATAATTAAAAGATTAAGAATTTGTTTAAATTACTGAGCTATGATACAAGACTTATTTTGTATATAGGGATGATTCTAGAGACTGAATTTTTCAATTTACACTTAGTTTTATTTTCTTGGCTATAATGAATGTTTCCTGTTTTAAAATTTTCTTAACTTTTGAAATCCCTGCTGAGATATTTTTTCTTGAGGACAATAAATTGTTCAAGTGTGGGGGAATTTGATAATATGAATTCATATATATAGTATATTGTCATTTGAATAAGTATTATCCATGTTTTACTTGATAATTCACTTGGTATGTGTTGATTATTTCAATAAATAGGTTTCCAAAGTTTGAAAGGAAATGTTGGTGAAAAGGAAAAAAATGTTCATTACACATCATGAAACTCACTTACACAACGTGTATCTATCATTCATAGTATATGAAAATCACTAAAGTATGTTGTGAAAGAATATCAATCCATAAAGTGATTACATGACATTATTCACCAATACATATTATGTAACTTTCAAACTCAATTCCTGCTTTCAAGATTCAGACCGAAGGAAGATACACATCATGTAGGCTAGTTACACATCATAGAAGGAGTCAATTTACAAATCTGGAAGATCGAGGATGAGATTCACATGTGATTAATGTGTATTCAAAATATGTAGAGAAAACCTTGTATTGTTATTACATGATGTGAACACACATTACACATCATGTAATATCCTAATTATGTACTCCAGTAGGTGTTCAATGGACATAATGTTTGACGCTCTCTCAGTTTTATATCATTTTTCTCCCATTATTCTACCTCCTTCTCCATAAACTCAATTTGAATCAATATATTTCACTGTTTTATGTCTATTCAAGCACCATGGATTGAACTTGAAAATCATTTTTCATTATTTTAATTCTCCAAGCCGATCTACGTATGTTCTCTATTTCAATTACTAATCAACAAAGAAACCCATGCCGTGTTCTTATTTGTTCCTATTTCAAGTAAGTAGAAGTTGTGATTGATTTGAGTTTTAAATTGTTTAAATATTTAATGCATGATCTTTAACAACTTGATCTCAATTTTTATTGGTGTATTGATTATATTTTCCATTATTTTCATAGTCTTGATCAACTCTACCATGAGTGGCTAAACCACCAAGGGTAGGGATCGAGAGTAGGGGTGTCATGATTTAATATATCTCTGATTATCAACTTGGTAACCCTAAGGGGTAGTAATAAAGTTAAAAAATAATTGTTTATCTGATTTTTTTAAGAAACCCTGACCCTAGGAAGTTTGAATAAATGAACCTGAACTGATTGGAGTAGAATAGGTTATGATCAATAGCTTATGATACTTTTTGCCTTAGAAGCTAGGATTAATGCATCTAGGTTGTAGCTATCTCTAGATCAAGAAATAGTTACCTCTTTGATATATCTAGTTGGTTTGACTATAGTAAACAAGTGTTATTTTCTTTATTCGTGGCTTAAACCTTAGGACCATGCCAAGTTAGTATTGTGATTATCTCTTTTTACTGAACCCCAAAATTGATCCTGATACCTTCTCTCTCCTTGATCTCATACCCCAATTCCCTTAGCATTAGTTTTCCCAAAATCAATTAACCTATGAGTACTTCTACACATATAGTTTTAATATTTAGTTCCTTTCCTCCATCTACTTTCCCCGTGGGATCAACACTACACTACCACTATACTATGCCTTTGTAGAAAGTGTAGTTTTGGAAACCACAAATATAATTTGAACGCATCCCATATGAATTCAATGACTAGTGTGGGTGCATCATAATACTATTAAAAAAATAAATTAAACATATATATAAAAAAACATTAATAAAATGTTGATTTTTAATAAAAGGATAGACTTAGAGTAATATTGGTCACACCGTTCATTAGATTAATGCATGGAATATTTTGACATGTAAAAGATGAGTTATGGATCATTTTCCTAATGTATTGAAAAAAATATGAATAAGTATTCTCGATTTTGAGTATGTCACTTTTATTTTTTACTAAAATGTCATTTTAAACTGGAAAAAAATACTCTGAGTCATATCGGTCACATCATTTGTTCGTTTTATGTGAAAATGATTCTTACATGTCACAAATGACTTATAGATTATTTTTCTAAAGTATCAAGACAATATGAGAAAAAAAATTCGGTTTACAATGAGTGACACATGTTTGAACTAAAATGTCAATTTTAGACTAATAATAGACACTTTGAGTCATACCGGGCTCACCATGTATCAGATTGAAGTGTGTTTGATTCCTATATGTCAAAAATGACTTATGGATAATTTTAATAAAGTATTAAAACAATCCAAATGTGTTTTATAATTTTTGAGTATGTGATGTTTGTTTTAACCTAAAATGTCAATTTTAAATAAAAGGACATAGTTGGAGTCATACCAGTCACACTATAAATCATATTAATGAGCAGTTGATTCCTACATGTCATAAATGACATGAGGATTATCTTTTTAAAATGACTGAGGCAAAGTTGATTTTTATACTTTAGATTGACATGTGGTTGATTCCTATAATTTGAGTTATACTAGGCACACCATGTATCAGATTGATGTGAATATGTTTCCTAAACATCAAAAATGAATTATAGATCATCATATTAAAGTATAAAAATAATTTGAATATATTTTCCCAGTTTTTAGTATGTCACTTGTGTTTTTTACTAAAATTTCAATTTTGAATAAAAAGGAACACTTGGAGTTATACTGATCACATCGTGCATCAGATTGAGGTGCAGTTTATTCAAACATGTTAAAAATTCCTTATGTGTTATTTTCTAAATTATCAAAATAATCTAAATGTGTTTTCCTAGTTTTGAGTATGTCAATTTTTTTACTAAAATGTCATTTTAAACTAAAAACGCGCACTTTGGGTTATATCAATGACATCTTGTGTTGGCTTGATGTGAAAATATTTCTTACACATCACAAATGACTTACGAATAGTTTTCTTAAATTATCAAGATGATTTGAGTGTGTTTTCTTAGTTTTCAATGAGTGACACACTTTTTGAACTAAAATGTCAATTTTAAAATGATACTAGATACTTTGAGTCATACTGAGAACACGGTGTATTAGATTGAGGTGAGGTTTATTCATACATGTCAAAAATGACTTCTAGATAATTTTAATAAAGTATAAAAACAATATGAAAATTTTTTCTTAGTTTTGAGTATTTCACATATCATTTTTACTAAAATTAATGTCAATTTTAAATAAAAAGAATCACTGGGGGTCATACCGGTCACACCATGCATCAGATTAGGGGGAAGTTTATTCTTACAAATCTAAAATGACTTGTGGATCATTTTACTAAAGTATTAAAATAATAAAAATTTGGTTTATCAGTTTTGAGTATGTCACTTTTTTTACTAAAATGTTATTTTAAACTGAAAACACACACTTTGAGTGATACCGATCAAATTATGTGTCGGTTTGATGTGAGACCGATTCCTATATTTCAAAAATGAAATATGATTTTTTTCATAAATTATCAAGACAATAGGAGTGTGTTTTATTATATTTCAATGAGTGACACACTTTTTAAACTGAAATGTCAATTTTAAACTCATAACAGACACTTTGAGTTATACTAATCACATTGTGCATTGAATTGTGATGAGGTTGATTAATAAACATCAAAAATGACTTGTGAATCATTTTTATAGAGTAACAAAAAAAATATAAATTCAATTTATTGGTTTTGAGTTTGTCACTTGTCTTTTTTACTATAATTAATGTCAATTTTAAATAAAAAGACACAAATGGAGTCATACTAGTCACACTGTGCATCAAATTGAGGTGGGGATGATTCCTACATGTCAAAAATGACTTAGGGATAATTTTACTAAATTATAAAAACAATATGAATTAATTTTATCAGTCTTGAGTATGTTACATGTCCTTTTTACTAAAATTAATGTCAATTTTAAATAAAAAGACACACTTGGAGTCAAACCAGTCAAACCATGCATAATATTGAGGTTTGATTTATTCCCACACATCAAAAATGACCTATGGATTTTTTTAAAAAAGTATTAAAATAATTTGAATGCGTTTCTCCAATTTTGAGTATGTGACTTGTCTTTTTTACTAAAATTAATGTCAATTTTAAATAAAAAGACACACTAAGAGTCATATCGGTCACATTGTGTGTCGCATTGAGTTGAGGTTGGTACCTACAACTAAAAAATGAATTATGGATAATATTCATCAATTCTAAAAAAATTAATTTTCTCAGTTTTGAGTATGTCACTTGTGTTTTTACTCAAATTTCATTTCAATATGGAAACATGCACTTTGATTCATACCTATCACATCGTATGTTAGTTTTAAATGATACCGATTACTACATGTAAAAAATTACTTATGAATCATTTTCATAAATTATCCAGACATTCAAAGTGTGTTTTCTTGGATTCTAGTGAGCGACACACTTTTTGAACTAAAATGTCAATTTTAAACCGACAACAAACACTTTGAGTTATATCGAGAAAATTGTGTATCAGATTGAGGTGTGACTAGGATTATACCTAAAAATAGATTATGGATCATTTTAATAAATTATAAAAACAATATGAATGTTTTTTATCTATTTTGAGTAGGCCACTTGAATTTTTTACTAAAATTAATATCGCTTTTAAATAAAAAGACACACTTGGAGTCATACTGGGCACACATTGTATCGGAGTGAGGTGTGACTATTTCCTAAACATCAAAAAATAATTATGGATAATTTTACCAAGTATAAAAAATTATGAGTTTGTTTTATTAGTTTTGATTATGTTGGTTGTCTTTTTTACCAAAATTAATGTTAATTTTAAATAAAAAGACACACTTAGATACATACCGGTCACATTGTCTATTAGATTGAGGTTTAGCTGATTCATACACATCACAAATGAATTATAGATGGTTTTTATAAGGTATTAAAACAATTTGAATGCATTTAATTGGGGTTGAGTATGTCACTTGGGTGTTTTACTAAAATTAATGTCAATTTTAAATAAAAAGATACACATTGAGTCATATCAGTCACATTGTGTATCCAGTTTAAGTTTTTATGATTACTACATGTCACAAATGACTTATGGATCATTTTCATAAAGTATCAAAACAATATGAATGTGTTTTATCAGTTTTTTGTATGTGATGTGTGTTTTGAACTAAAATATAAATTATAAACTAAAAACATATAGCTTTTGTCATGCTGATCACACGATGTATCGAATTTTGGAGAAGATAATTTAGTGTGTGATGTGCATTTTTCTTTTAAATATCTACACCAATCCATAAACTTTATAACTATTCTATTTGGATGAAAGAGGAAATCTCAAGCTTCTTGAAACACCTCATCCAAAAGCAATATGTTCTATTTTTTTGGCTAGATATAGACAACTGAAAGCATAATATGACTTCCCAAAAAGAATACACCTATATAATAAAATGATTTTTATGTTAGTAATACTATAAATAAATAAATGAAAAATAAATTTGAAACAATACATTAATAAAATTTCAATTTTAAACTGAAACCAATCAATTTGAGTCATACCTAGTAAATCATGTATCAAATTGAGGTTTGGTTGATTCCACCATGTCATTTAATCCTACAATACAAGATCATAGTACATGAGTGAATTATCCTTGTTGAAATATTCATTTCTTCATTATATATATTAAAATTAATGAAATGTGAATTAGATAAAAATGATGAAGAGATAAACTAAAAAAGTAGATAAAATGATGAAAGGATACACTAAATAAGTAGTAGGAATACACATCTTCATGATATATATGTACATTCTGACATTAGGTATGATTCTTATTCATTTCTAAAGAAATTTATTTCTTATTTTGAATACGAGGACTTTTGACAATCATATTAGGGCTGGAAAAAAATAAATACACAAGTGAATAATAAATATTTTAAGTGAAATAGTAATTATCTTAAAAAATACCTCCTCGAGGATTCTAGTTTGTTGATGGTATATGATATCTCTCAAAACATTTCAAACATAATAACTATTATATTTTCCATTTTTTTGTTTCATACACTATAGAAACATAGAGAAAAATAATTAATTTGTTTTGATATGTGTTTTTATAGTGAAATATTATTATATATACCCTAATACTTATCCACTAGTAGAAGTTGACAGGCTCGTTGTATGCATGGACTATGCTCATGCCATTATTTTCATGATATTTAAACACCTACCCATCATAAAAAAATTCTCATAAAAACCTAATAAAAAATATATAACTCGAAGTTTAGTTCTAAAACATTGGATATTGTGTATTATAAATTAGAAAATGTAATCATGTGTGGTCAGATTGCTGGGTATCCATACAGTGAATCCAGAAAATAAATCTTTCGAGTATCCAAATCAACTACAATGAGTATCCAATGTTTCCTAAAAAAACAAAAATCAATATGTAATAATAGGAATGAAAATATATTTGGTATTATTAAATTGTAGATTTTTACCCCTACATCATTGGTAATAAGAAGAGTCTATTTTCAATAAGTTTTCTTTTAAACATTATAGCTAGTTTTTTCACTATTATATCAATTTGATCTGAATCTAATGAGGTTAGTTGTGTAGAAGTGATGTGAGGACTAATGAGTCCATATTTATGTTCAGAGGGTTTTCATTTAAAATAGTATTGATATAGATGCTTATAAAAAATATGAATTGTATTTAGTCATAATTAAAATAGTATACCAACTATTGGAAAAACAAATCATGAAAACAAACATCATGTAAACATTTAAAACAGAGAAACCTGGATAGTTTTACTTGAGGATTTCATTTATATTATCAAGATAAATTTAGTAGATAATGGCTACTCCATACATTTTTTCTTTAAATTCAACTACGAAATTACTACCATTTTGTAACATTTTATATTCAATAACCTTAAATGTTAGTAAATACAAATATTTATTGGGTCAGGTAAAGGTACTTTGTGAATATATTTTTGATTGGTCTATTGATCCTTTATATTGTTTTGATTTGACCTTTCATTTCACCCCCTTCCCCTTGTCTATAATAACATTCATCAGTTAAAAATTATTTTTATTAATTTTTAAGGGTTTATCATGAAAAATAAATTGGAAATGAATACCTCTTTGTCGAAATTCTTTTTAAAAATATCCAATAGACATGCTACAAATGTTCCAATAGCTTTCTCAACTGTACGAATATCTGCATCATCATTTTGAACATGTATCTCAATGCTTAAATCACGAGTTACGATAATACTCACTCTCACATGACCTATTGGATGTTTTCTGTTGTATAGAGTATCTTCTTGGATATTTTACATGATATCCCTCACTATAAGGTGATGGGTGGTGTTGATAGATACAAATCATAATCATTTTAACCTTGTATAATATCATTATAGGAAAGGTATATGTGTTTTATTGATTCAATTTTAAAAAAAAAATTAGAATGTTTGTTACCTCATCTAAGATAGATCTTTGAGGGTAATGGATTTCCTCAAAGCTGGTGGGGGTGGGGGGATCCTCAAACAGGGGTTTTTCTTGATTTATTTCTTCACTTTGATTCCCCCTATAAAATTTTATAGAAACTCAGACTACCAATGAAATTTTTCTTCAAGAGTAGCTAATTGTGCATGCATCTCTTCCATTTTTTCATCTTTACCTCTTTTCTTTTCTTTTCTCAAAATATGTTCGGGGTGTCATCCCAAAATCTGTACCTCTGATGCGACCATACTTTTCTGGTCATGTCAAGGGAACTAATAGTAGTTGTTCATCTAGTACACCTAATGATGATTCCTTTGTCTAATTTAGAAGAAATATAGGAAAATAAGTAATAATTGTTATGTAATAGTGGTTTAAAGAAAAAAATTATATTGTAAAACTTACACAAGCTTCCCACACTTTTTTTGGGTTTTCTTATATTACAATCCCATATTTATTTACATGTTCTTCCTTGCATAGCACATGATATGGGATGGAAGTGACTTTGGATTTGGATTCATCAGTCTTCATATAAATTGAGTATCATAATTATGTTGTTGTTTTATATAACATAAAAGTATTAAAATAGATTTAGAATATGTACCAATTTTTTTCAAGTGAAGCATACCCCATCCATGCTTTACTATAGGGGTATATTGGTTTTTCTTCCCGTTGCTTATTTTCAGCACTCGATTGTTGTTTCATAAATTAATAATTCTTAATCAAAGTGATTAATACATATATTATTAAATAATATATTACCAAACACAATGTACCTGGAAACATGTCTCCTCACAACAGCCAGTAAATGCATCCCATGATTATTGGATTATCAAGGGTGCATACATATGTGGTGGGTGAAGGTTTATTTTCCCTTCAATATCTTTGAGATGAAAATTTGTTATAATTTTGTGAAAATCTCTATGAGTATTTCTAGAAAGAATTAATAAAAAATTATTTTGGGAGTCATATAATATAAATGAACTCTATAAGGGATAATGAAAAGTAATTCAATGTTTCATTATTTTATTTTTTAGTAAAATAAATAAAGTATTTTATAAATTTGTCATAATCTCTTCCCAAATCAGTTTCTTAAGCATAGACACAACATTGTTCTAGGAATATAAATCAATCAACACATGTTGTCGAGTGGTGAGCCCGATGACACTACTAAAAATGGACTTGTTGGGGTTAAGAGGCTGGATGTGCACATTCCACCCATCCTTAAATTTGATGCCTTTGTTTTTCGCCTTAATATTTTTTCTAACACTGTAATGATACGATGATCCTATTTTTTTTGAGACATTAGTTCTTTACCACCTACCATTTCCTCAGGTTCAATATCCACAATATACTATTCCTATGGATTGGTAGCATCATCATGTGTGGAATGTTGTTGTTCCTCCTCACTGAGAGCACTAGTAGATTGAAAAACCTATTATTTCTCATGATTTGGAGTGTCAACATGTGCAGAAGTCATTATCTATAGATGTGTTTCAACATTCAATTTATATTATATAAATTCAACAGTTAATAAATAATAATATGAGGTAACACAATGTATATTAAAAAATGTAACCTGATTATTGAACTCTCTCTTTTAATGGTTGAAGGTATTTGACCCCTCTATTGAGTATCCAAATACCTTCATTGTGATATCCTTTTAAATAAAATACCACATCTACATTGGGACCACTATGAAATTATTAATACATCCCAATGAAATGGTCATCCTCAGTTGAATTTTCATCTGAACCTTCAGTGGTCTTGGTCAATAACAGAATAATTTACCACTTTTGGTTTGCAGGATCTGGAAAAAAAATACATGTATTGCCTATGACAATTTTATAAACAGTTCATATTTAAACCCCTCCTTACTAAAATCCACTTTCATGGATCCCAATTCTTTTATTTTAACAGCACTCCTATTATCAACCTACTTACATTGAAAAATCATCACTTGTAATGTTGTATAATCTGACTCTCGTATTTGTTTCAGAATTCCAAAGTATGATATATTCGCATAAATTGGATTTATATCCTTAGTAATAGATACATTCATCTATTTAGCCACAAGTATAACACCACTATTTTTCATGGTACTTTCTTCATCATGTTCATTTTTTTAGAACATATGACCATTAATTATATAACCACTATTAGATAATACATGCACACTTGGTCCTTTGGATAGCCATCAAAGTTGTTCTGAAATTGAATCTATATTTTCTTTAGAATCATTAAAAATATAGTCTTTAAAAAATCCTATATGTTGGGGAAGCATAGGTATGTGGAGATCAAAAATACACAAAACAGAAAGAAAAATGGAAGAACACAAATAATTTATGTGGTTGGGAAATGGTTCCTACGTCCACTTGGGAAAGGGGGATCATTATATATTCCTATATGGATAAATCTTTAGAGGATTACATAATGATTAAAACTGGGTTTTTCCTCATTATCTCATTACAATTTCATGGTATTGATTCACGTTTTAAAGATAGTGTTATCAACACTGTAAAAATGGTTGGTTTGGGTTTATTCATCAACCCTTGAAGAAACTGCCTATGTTGGTTGCTTCAATGGTCCAAGGAGGCACCTGGGTTGGTTGTTGCCCAAGAAGACTCAGATTCCGACATAGGACTCCCCCACTGAATTATCCCTAATTGGGGGTGGCCCCAACAAATATCCCCCTCATGACAAATTTGGGGTAGAAACTAGACCTTTAGTCTCCTTGAAGGAATCCAACTTCTCTTTCGGTAGAACCTTCATAATCATGTCTACCCCATTATTGTTGGTGTGTATTTTTTCAATATTCAACAATTTTTCTTCAAGAACATTTCAGATCCAATGATATCTCACATCGATGTGTTTGGACCTGGAATGAAATTTCAGGATCTTTTTGAGATGAATAACGCTCTGACTATCACAATAGAGAATATAATTCTCCTGAATCTGTCTCAGATCCTGTAAAAACTTCTCCATCCAAATCATCTCCTTTCATCCCTTAGTGATTGAAATAAATTTTTCTTCTATGGTGGATAAGGTAACACACTTCTGAAGTCCTGATATCCATGAGACTGCTCCCCCTACAAATGATATCAGGTACCTAGATATGGATTTTCTCGTGTTTATATCTCCAACCATATCTGCATCTCTGTGTCCTTCTAAAATAGTTTTATCACTTCCAAAATATAAAAAAATGACTAGATGTACCTCAGAGATACCTCAATATATATTTGTCCACTATCCAATTCTCCTTTCCTATATCTGATAAGAACCTTATCACAACACCAATATCATGAGAAATATATAGTCTGGTGCACACCTTGGAATACATAATACTGCCAAATTTTGACTGATAGAGAGCTTCTTCCATATCTACTTTGTCCTCATCAGTTGATTGACTCTGACCTATCGTGATCCTAAAATGACTCGCAACTGGAGTGATAACTAGTTTCACCTTGATCATATTGAATCTTTCAAGAACCTTCTAAATGTACCTCTCTTTAGATAGCCAAATCATATGATTCCTCCTATCATGAGTAATCTTCACACAAAGAATCTGAGTAGTATCTCTTAGGTCCTTCATTTCAAAAGACTTGTTCAACTCCTTCTTCAACCTGTCAATCTTGGTGATATGTCTACTGTTAATTATCATATCATCAACATAAATTAATAAGATAATGAAATAACCATCTGAAAATTGTTTGATGAAAACACAGTGATCAGAACTCATCCGTCTGTACTCATTTTTTTCCATGAATGAGTTGAATTTCCTGTACCATTGCCTTGATTCCTGATTTAGACAATATGAACTTTTCATAATCTTGCATACCAGGTTTTCTTTTCCTTTCACTAGAAATCTCTCTATCTACTCCATGTATATCTCCTCATCAAGATCACCATGTAAGAAATTTGTCTTTACATCCAGTTATTGAACCTCTAGGTACAAACTAGACGTCAATACAAGAACAACTATGATAGAAGAAATTTTAACCATAGGAGAAAAAATTTCATCAAAGTCAATACCTTTCTTATGAATGAATCCATTGACAACCATTCTATCTCTATAGCGTGGCTGTGAGCTACCATCTTCTCCTTTAATTCTGTACACCCACTTGTTCTGGAGTGCCTTCTTTCTATGCGGTAATTCTACCAAATCAAATGTATAGTTCTTGTGTAAGGATTTCATCTCCTCTTTTATAGCCTTCTTTCATTCCATATTCTATTATATTCTGATCATATCATCATAACTATATAGCTCTCCCCCATCAGTGAGAATCACATACTCATGTGGTGAGCATCTACAACACTGTTATCATTCTTTAGTGGATCTCATCAACTGTGATTTGTGGGGAATATGTTATAGAATATCATATGATGAAGACATTTCAGAAAATGGAGTCATATTACCTGGTAATAATGTATCATCAGTGTTATGTATATCTCTCACGCTAGATGGTTCTGATGGTGGTGATACTAGTTCCAGACTAACTAGAATTTCACTAGACTGTAACTTATTTTCATTTTATGCCTTCTCAAAATATTTAATCATATGATCCTCAAGAAACACAACATATATACTTCTAATTAATCTCTTCCTAATAGGTTCCCAGAGTCGATATCCAAACTCCTCATGAGCATATCCCAAAATTATACACTACTTCCCTTTTCCATCCAGCTTCTCCCACTCATATTTTAGAATGTGAAAAAATGAAATGCAGCCAAATACTCTAAAGTGTTTGTAAGAAACATATTTACCTTTCCAAACACTTTTTGAAACATTTTAGTTTAGTGGAACTAATGGAGAAAGGTTGATAAGATCAACTTCGGCCATCATTACCTCCCCCCAAAAGGTGTTTGGAAGCTTTTTATTTGAGATCATACATCTTACTCTCTCGCAAAAAAAAAAATCATCGTCTCAGCAAGAATATTATGTTGAGGCATATTCAGTACTGATTTTTCCAGAGTAATTCCAAAACTCCTGCAGTACTCCTCAAATACACCATATTACTCTCCTCCATTGTCTACTCGCACACACTTTAACCGCCTACCTGTTTCTCTTTCCACCTTTACATTAATCTGCTTGAAAACATCCTACACTTGATCTTTAGTTTTCAAATCAAAGACCCAGAATTTTCTAGAATGATCATCTGTGAAGGTAATAAAATAAATAGAACCTCCCATCATCTTATTTCTCATCATGAAACATCAGTGTAAATAAAATCTAAAACATTTTATTTTCTGGATGGTATATAACCACAAAATGATGTTATGTGTTGTTTTCCCATGATGCAATAAACACATGTATCAAAATGTGTACCTTTTATTCCTATAAAGATATATTTTATGGAGAGAATTCTGATTCCTCTATCTCTTATGTGACCTAGCCGCCTATGCAAAACTTCTACAGGAACATCTTTTCTTGCTGCATTTACTTCTCCTCCACACGGTCTTGCATATGTGAGATAAAGAGAAGTATATTTATTTCCTTTAGCAATTACCAAATTACCTTTGGTAAGATTACATTTCCCATCACTAAAGAAATTAATATATCCATCATCGTCATGAATTCTATTGGATATTAGATTGAGTCTAATATCTAGAATTATCCTTACATCCTTCAATAATAACTTGTATCCAAAATTAGTTTCTAGAAAAATATTACCAATACCAGTAATTATGGATGCACCGTAATGTCCCATCTTTACATATCTAAAACTCCCTGAACAGTAATATGAGAAGAAATATCTTCTGGCAGTGACATGGTATGAGGAACCATAATCGATCAGCCATGTCAATTCTTGGATTTCAAGACTAACCTGATTGTCTTCATAAACAATAACAATAATTTCAATAAAAACGGTAGTGTCATTATTTTAGGTCATACCATCCTGATTCCTCTGCTCCGCCTTCAACTTTCTACACTCATAGATGAAGTGTTTGGGATTTCCACAGTGGTGGCACTTCATGCCATATCTTGATCTAGATTTCAATTGCTTCCTATTTTGAAGACTTTGGTAACGGGGTTCTCTTCCTATGCTTCTTCTCTTCCATTTCCCCTTCCCTTATCTTTTAGTGACAAGAGCCTCTGATTCTGGTGTAGGTCCCTCATCTTTTCTTCAGGACTCTCCATTCAGAATTATTTCTTTCACCATCTCTATGGTGAGAGTTACATCCAGAGTTGAATTTATAACCAACATGACTAATTTTTCTAAAGTATTCAGTAAAGAACTCAACATTAACAGTGCCTGAAAATCATCATCAATCGCCATTTTTAGGGAATTTAATTGATCAATAGTACATTGGAACTCACTCATGTTCTCTGATACGTTGATCCCATCTATGTATTTTAAGTTGACAATATGGAGTATCATTATTTCTTTGTTTTTCACATTTTCCCTCACATACATCTTTTCCAATTTTCACTAAAGAACAGAGGCATCGTTTTCATTGGAAATTTTTTGGAAGATTCTCTTGTCGATCCACTATCTGATTTGGGAAGTGCACTTCTTGTTAAGTATGACCCACGACGCATCCACTGATAGAGTACTGGCTGACATCTTCTCATCAGGTTTACTGCTTGTTGGTGTTTCCTCTGCTTGCACTGCAACGGGCTTAGTGGTTTCCACTATAGGCTTCCAAAAATCATTAATATAAAAAAGGTCCTCCATTTTCAGTTTCTAGATGGAATAATTAAATTCATATAGTATAATCACATTGCTAGTATTTTCTTCCATTCCTAGAGTGAAAATTTCGTAAAAAACTAACCATACAGATGTGTCCAGAACGGTCTGAATACCTAGAATCAACTCCTGTATCGCTGAAAACAGAATCTGATTGGATGAGATATAACCAAAATAGTTTCAATGGTCTAGATTAACCAATGACATGGCACTGACATGGCATGTCGAAGCAGTGCCCAGAAAGTTACCGGTGGCATGAACAGTGTTGTCTTCTCCGGCACAGGTGTACTGTAGCACCCATGGTTTGACCAAATTTTGACAGATCCTATCTTATTCATTTAAACATTATTTTTTACAGTGCTTACATCATTGTAATCGTCTCGCCATGATCTTCACATATCCAGGGTCAAAAAAAATCTGAACAATTTCAATTTTTCGGTTACTGGAAAATGTTGTTGTCGCTTCATCATTTCATACCCAAACCCTCAGATACTGCTTTTTTGGGGTAGCGAAGGTTCGTGGAGATAAAAAAAAACCAAAACAGAAAGAAAAATGAAAGAACACGAAAAATTTACATGGTTCATAAATGGTGCCTATGTCCATGGGAGAAAAGGGTCCATTTCTATATTCCTCTTTGAATAAATCATCAGAGGATTACAGCAGGATCACAGTAGGATTTCAGTAGGGTTTTTTCTTTTTTTTATCATTCAAATTTCATGGGATTGATTCTCGTTTTAAAGATAGTGTTATCAACACTTTAAAAATGGTTGGTTTGGGGTTGTTCATCAACCCTTAAAGAAACTACCTCCATTGGCTGCTTCAACGGTCCAAGGAGGTGCCTGGGTTGGTTTCTACCCAAGAAGACTCAACTGCTGACAGAAGACTCCTTCACTGAATTATACCTAATTGGGAGTGGCCCCCACACGATAAACTATTTATTATGTGTATTTTATATCCATATTTCATCCCTTGATGGATTCAAATGCCTAATAATTTCATTGTGGGTTTCCACATATGGGGAAACCTATAAAATGTTATAAAAAAAATAAAGGTGGAACTGCTCCTGGTCTGTAACAGTGATTTTGAAAAAATATATTCCATAAATTCCTTCACCCACAATCCACCCAGTGTGATGGGATTTCGGTAGACCAATTCTTTCCACATTGGAAAGGTAATCGGTACAGAATTAAAAGGCTTCCTCAAAAATATATCACCCTGCAATACAACCTTTTATCTGAATTTTATTTTTGATATATCTATTCAAAATCTCCATATACCATACATTGGGGTAAATCTATCTATAATTTACATTACCACATAGTATAATATATCTTACTAGGTGAACCATCAAGTGAACCATCATATTAAAGAATGTTAGTGGGAAGAACATTTCTAATTCACATAATATGACATCAATTTCATTTTCTATAGTTGGAAATTTTTTCGGGTCTATAATGTTGCAACATATAGATTTGAAAAAGAAACAAATATTGGTTATTTTTTTATGGACATTCTTGAGAAAAATTTAATGTAAATCTACATGCATTATATTTTTCATTAAAACATGTTAGTCATGTGATTTCTGACCCTTTAACCATAAATTAATCATTTAAATGATATTATTGATATTAAATGAATACCCCTATAAAACCTTTACATTATTCAAGAAGTTGAAAAACTGATATCACTCCTACCTGGAAAGAGTGTATGTATATAGAGGAAGAAAAGTACATTTTCACCCTTCACTGGTGCCAACTCTTCCAGTATTCCCATGTAAATCATGTACAACCTAGCCTTAATTCCATCCTTTGTTTTTTCAGGTGAATTTAGTAACATTCCAACAAAACTATCACAAACACTTTTTTCAACATGCATAACATCAAGAAAATTCTTAACGTACATACAATTAGAGTATGATAATTTAAAAAAAACTGATCACTTTTTAATAAATTTTCATAAGGTTTTTCAAAAAATGTCTACCTAAAGTAGTTTTCATATATTTTACTTTATCAAACAGACCTGTTAGTAGAGATGGTATTGTATGTTCTTCTAAAATCTCATCAAATGATTTCATCCAATATATTTTTTTATGTTGATGGGGTAGAAATTTTTTGATGTCCTAGGAACACAGTATTCAATGAATGTTTCAACCTAATTGAGTGTGTACCCTATTTACAAATGGGACACCCTTTAGTTCCTTTAATGTTATGTCCTAAAAAATTCATAATTCAGAAAGTCATTTATCATCCCATACAACATGGATATCAACATTAAATATTCATTTCTATAAGCATCATAAAACATAACACTTAAATCCTTTAATAATTTTAAATCCTCGATCAATAGGGACAAATAAAGAGAAATATCATTACCTGGTTGTTTTGGTCCTGATATAAGTATAGATAACATAATATATTTTCATTTCATGAATAACCATGGTGGAAAATTTTAAATTACCAACATGACCAGCCATGTACTGTGAGTTAGGCTTTGAAGACCAAAAGTATTCACTCCATTTGTAGATAACACAAGATGAAGGTTTCTCATCTTATTTAATAATTCAGGATACTCATGATCAATTCTCTTCCATTGATGAGATTCTACTAAGTGATGAATTTTCTCATATTTATTTATTGTATATGTGTGCAATGTCAATTGCCTTGTAGTCTCCTCACTTCTATATAGGCGTATAAACCATAGATTGATTAGAAAGTACCAAAAAAATTCATAGGACCTGATTCATATTTCTTGTATAGAGAAGAATCACACTTTAGACATTCTTTAATTGATTTTTGGTCCTTAAAAAATTGTATACATTCATTTGAACAATCATGTATTCTTTTAAAGGTCATACCCATTGAAAATAGAATTTGTTTAGCATCATATGTTTGGATAAGATGCTTATTATCTTATAGGAGCATATCATTCAAGAGAGAAAGTATTTTAGTAAAACAGATATCACTCGATCTGTTTCTATCTTTTAAGTTATACAGCTTCAGTATGACTTAAAATGTTTTATATTTAGTAAAACCAACATACAATGACATCTTTTCACAACTCTTTAACTTCACAAATAATTTTGGACACTCATGAAGTTCAATTCCAACTATAATTTTCATTTCATAAATACTATCTTCATCATCATTCACACCTATAATCACATCCTTGATACTGACTTCTTGAATTTCCACACATGTAATCATATCATATGATTCATAAAACACAGTGTTATTCTAACCACTAGCTACGTTAACATTTTCTTCATTTGTAGTCCAAAATTTATAAATTTTATCTATTCTGTGAGAGATCAAGTGTTCTTACAACTCTTCCAGACTAATTAGTCTTGAATAAAAATAATTTAAACATGGAAAAAAGGATTTTAGAAGGGCCATATGCAGGATCGTTTGAAAACATTATGAATTTTTTAACCCCATATTCATACTATTTTGTTATACGGTTGGAATCCATCCGTTTTTTATTCATATCCATCATATTTGATTTGGAAATATTAATATTTATCAAAATAAATACACAAAAAAGGGTCCTTTAAAATAATGGTAACCCAACATTTGAATGTTTCAAATAATTTCAACATGCTTTGAAGGAAATGGGTAATTAAATTAGATATAAGAATTACTCCATTGGTGGTAGGTGTTATCCTTTGAATTCATCCATAATGATCACCAGTACCAGGTATGGGATGACTAATTCCTAGGGTAGTTCAAGGAACATAGGTTCATGTCCAAAAGAGATGGGGGATGAGTCTCACAAAAAAAACTAAATAATAAATATTTGGGATATGGAGATAATGAGGATGAAAGTTGTGTCATAAAATCTAAATGTTCTTAGGCAGTGGAGTTGGCAAATCACTAGACAACATTTCTTAGTTTTTTGTATAAAATTGAAAAAAGTAGCAGTGGTATTCTGATCCTTGCAAGGGGATCCTTGATTTGTGTGACCATGGGAAGGCTCGGTTGAATGGTCTTACATGCACTCATACTGAGATAGTCATTCCAGTTTCAAAGTTCAAAGAAGACCTTAAATTACTTCATGAAAAGGAAATTTATTTTTGTGTGAGGACTGAATTCTAATAGAACTAATCTTCTTGTGAGACCAAGATTTTAGGAGTGGGGTCTTTATGGATATCATATGGTTTGGATGGAGTTAGTGACATTCCCTTTCCATAGTGTTATTATAAATATATATTATGTAGGAGGTGATATTTTATGTATCCATGAGTTCTATGATTTTTTATGATCATATAAATATAAATATCACCCTTTATCCTTACACATGTATTCATTTATAAATATAGATACCACTCATCCTATTGTATTTATAAGTATAGATACCACTCAACTTTTGGAAACATTTTTAAGGAGTGTTTGAAAAGGAAAAGGAAATTAGATACTCTAGTTTGATCCATTGAAAAATTGTTAATGTTAGTGTAAATTAGTAATGCTCCATTTTCCATAATTTACTGTAACTTCTCATAACACATAAATTTGAATTCATGCATCCCAAAGAAGGGAATGTCCTAAAATTTTACTTTTTATTTATGTTTTCCAATATTTTACTGCTTCATTTTTTTAATTGATATATATTAACCAACATTACATCTTCTAATGTGGTAGCTTCATTATTCAAAGATGCCATAAAAAATAGGGGAAGTGTACCACCACTTGAAAGTTTGTTTTGATTTATTTTCATTTTCATTTCAATAATTATGATTCCATTAAACTTTTGATTTTTTATATTTATTTATTCATGTTTCTGTTAATCTCTTGATTTTATAAATTTAATTATAAATTTATTGTTTTATATTATGAATTCATACACAAATTTCGTTATTCATGTTTCCATCTAGACTTAGGAACCACTCTAATTTATGTATTTTTGTATTTTTCCGTATTTATAATATTGTAATTCTAAATACATGTTTTCTCTCTCTAAACACATGAAATATGCATTCTTAGTCTGAATCTATATAGTATTTTAGGAATATTTATATTTTTAAGAGTAAATAATTATATTCCACATGCAGAATTTATTTTTTTATTTTAATTTGTTCAATATTAATGTGAATTATTAACTTTGAAAAATATAATTCTTTTAAAAAAACCCAATCTGTATCCTCCCCTCAACCAATGGATAGACTTTAAAAGTAAATCCTTTTCATGCTAGTTTGAAAATATAACTATGAATGTAAGATGTTCATTTTTCATTAAAAAAATCACACAAGGTCATCATTTAAATTTATTTCTATTCAATGTAAATAATCCACTCATTTAAGGAAACTACGATTTAAAACATGTTCTAAGGTGATTCCATTTATGAAAAAATAAATAGTTTCTAGTTCATGCTTTACCATAAACGTAGATTTAACTTAAGGTAAGAACATAAAAATTTTAAACAAAGTTAGAAAACACGCTAGAATAATAAAATAATATTTTCAAATTACGTAATAACTGTAATGATAATGAAACTAATACACAAAAAATATGAAAAAATATAGTTAGTAATAGTATCCACTGAAGTAGATGGAAAATAGGCAAATATAAGCTACAATAACATCCAATAAAGCTATAGATAATTAGAAAAATATAGGTAGAAATATTATTTACTCTAAAAGAAAACAATAATAAGATATTGGGTATGTGATTCACAAAACTAATAAAAAAAATATTATCATGTCATTGGTAATCACAACACAATGGACTAGTAGAGAGGAGTAGTTTCAAATCACTAGTTAGGATGACAACAAACCTAGTAGAGGGGAGTTGTCTCACATCACTAGTTAAGAAGAAAAACTAAACTTGCAGAGAGGTTAAATATCATGTTATTAATCAAGATGATTCAAAAACCTAGTAGAGAGGTGTAATATGACATAACTATTTAAAAACAACACACTGAACTAGTTAGAAAAGTTTTATTTTAGGAAAAAAATATCTTAAGAAAATCCCATTTTCAAAGTGTCAGGTGGGAATTTGGAATCATTTATTGAAAATAAAACTACATAAAAATAATTATAAAATCCTTTGAAAACATTAAATTCTTTCATAAATGACTCTCAACTATATCCAAATTGAAATAACAAACAAAATAACCATAAAACACCTCAATCTGATGCATGATGTGACCGATGTGACTCCAAGTTTTTCTTTTTATTTAAAGTCTACATTTTATTAATGTATTGTTTCATATTTAGATTTATTTTATTTCTTTATAGTATTACTAACATAAGAATTATTATCTTATACAGGTGGATTCTTTTTCTCGAGTTGGGGTGGTTTGTTCGATAACTAATACCATGATAGGGTTCTTTTTAAAGGGGTCGGGTGCCAAAGATAATGAAACCATTGATGTTTTTGAATGTTTGTGATAGTTATTACTAATATAATTGTACAAAACAATGTTTAACATGTGTATAATAGTGTTTTTTGTATTTTATTTGTGATGAAAATTTTATTTCAATGAAATTAGGAATTTGTACAAAACAATGTTTGACATGTGTACAATCATTGATCTATTGCAGTGTGTTGTAATTTTAACAGCACACTGTAGTAGGTAGTGTTCATAAATGACCACCTCTATTGGTGTTTTATTAATTCTGATAAAATATTTCCACTTTTAAGGATGTTTAGATCAACAATGTTGATAAAAAGTTAATGTAGCGCTTTTAAAATCAATTTTTGTAGTATTGTCATCACATTTTATACATGGTTGAAGAAATAAAATTCCAAAAGCACTAAAATAGAGAAACTTGTGAATGTTGCATGGAGACGTCTAGTCGATAGATCGAGCAACTATGGCAGTGGTGGAGCAAGCTATTTATGCAGCCACTATGGAAAGTGTGGGAGCAGGGCAAGGCAGCAGCTAGAGAAGCTTGTACCATATTCTCCAAACAAATGGTGCACAACTCTGCTTCTCCCACCACCTCCTTCTCTTCCACCACCACCCTCATCGCCACCTAAAACATGGATTTCAACCCCATCACTGCCATTAACAATGACTCCTCCTCCGCAGGAAGAGCTGGTTTCCCTCACGATGCTCATAGTCCGTGTACACCATAATCTCCACGATAAGCCCGGTGGGTTGGGAATCAGCGCTATAAAAGTAGACCCTTTGCAACACTTGCATGGCGAGGCAGTTTAGAATGGTGAGGTCCAAGCCGGGCTCGATCCAGAATATCATGGAGCCCATGGCCTACCGTGTGTGAAAAAAAAAGAACCTTTCATTTAATGATTCAAAATCCTCAATCCATGATACATGCATGATAAAATGTATATCTTTTTCTATTTTTTACATAAAATTATTTTTAATATAATTATTTATTTATATAAATAATGATATTTATTATTTTATTTAAATATTAATGTGTAATTTTAATTAATATCTATTAAATTTATTTGATTATTAATTATACTTTTTATATATAATCAGTACAATATATACATTGATATCATCAATTTTTTATAATAATATTTCTATATATTATCAATTGTAAATTTATTTAAATATAATTTTTATAAATTTATATTTTTCATTTAGTTGATAAAAAAACATTATATTATTATATATGTAATTTATATACATTCGTAAAATAATAATAATAATAATAATTTTTCATTATTTTAAATATAGTTGATAGTAAATTCTGAATTATTATTCTTACAGAACTTGTGTTTAATATTACAAAAATGTTTTTATCGGTGCTAAAATTAGTGTAGATAATTCTACTTAAATTATCACTAATAAATATCTTTGTGTAGGATTAAACTATAGATGTGTAAAAATAACTTCTTCCATACCTTCGGTTTAATCTTCCACAGAGATCTTTGTCAGTGATAATTTTAGCATTGTTAAATCTATCTATATCTAAAGTTATCCTTGATAATGATATATGCGTAATATGAAATTGATGTTATGTAAGAATAAGTTTTAATTTTTGAATCTTCATAACATTAAATCGGGAATTAGCATTAATAAGCTTAACACATACAAAGATCAATTTTTATCGGTGCTAAAAGTTGCGTTGATAAAGGACTCCATTATCAATGTTTTTCAGTAAGTGCTGATAAATCCCTTGCTATAATTATAAAATAAAGCTAATTATGCCACCCATCGACCTTATTATTCCAGATATTGTGGAAACCCTACTATGTCGCACGCCCTCACATCATTTTTTGAATGATTCAACTTTTTGAAATTGAAGGTATGTAATCCCCTATGATTGTGATGTGTTTTCAGATATTGTTTTTGGTGTATATCGTGATTATGATGGATTTTTTGTGATTGTGATATGTTTTGGTATGTGTATATATCTAGGATCGGCCCGTATATTCTTGTTTCCTGAGAAAAATTATATGAATGTTTCCATTTTAATTGGAAATGACTAACAGGTTGAACCAGATCAAATCGAATCAGAACCCGCACTAGGTGGGTCTAAAATTATAAATACATTTAAACCCAAATTATATGCAGACTTATAAAAAAAGTATGGTTTACTACCAACTCACGAGATAGAAGTAAAATATTAAAAATAAAAAAAATACAAAAAAACATACGTTTAAAACTGCACCTTAAGTGCTTGAAAAACAACTTAAAAAGAATGTCAAACAAGACTTTAAATCTTATGGAAACATCATTATTCTATATATATAAATTCAACTTAAACAATACCAAAAAAACCTTTTGTTTAAAGAAAAAAATGTTCACTTTTTAACCATTTAGCTCACATCAAAACCAATCCAAAAAGACATTAATGTTTGTAAAAACTGATTTGTTAAACCATTGAAACGGTGAATTAAAAGAAGTCAACATAGAGAAATAAATCATTCAAAATCAATAAATCATTAAGTATACAATGTCATCTTAAATTTATGCTAAAAATGATTTAAAAATTTAAAAACCATTCTCTTCCATATGTGAAATGTGTGTTCTCAACATAGACAAACATAGTTTTATATTAAAAATAAAAATGGCACACTTTCTACCCATGAAAAAAAAGGAAAGGCAAAACAATCTTAAAACATATAAAAAAACAACTTAAAAACTATTTTCTATCATTTAAAAAATTAAACCAAACTAACCAAATTAACAAATTAACAAAAAACAAATTCAATCCATAATAATAAAACCTTAAGACAATTTTAAATCTAACCTAGATGAAATATTGGGATTAAATAAACTATTTTTAACATCATAGTGAATTCACTTAACTTAGGTAAACATCACATTGTAAGGCCTAATGCCTATATATATTCATATACCAAAAATAAGATAATATGAATAAGGTGAAACAACCATTGAAACTGAATAAAGTTAAAATCAGTATTACACAGATGATTTTTAAAATAACAGATATTGTTATCTAACATGTAT
Source organism: Viscum album (assembly GCA_963277665.1). NCBI lineage: Eukaryota > Viridiplantae > Streptophyta > Magnoliopsida > Santalales > Viscaceae > Viscum > Viscum album. Next base: position 1,170,658,026 of record OY728160.1, read on the forward strand.
ACTAAAATAAATTCAAAAAACTCTTTATATGTGTTATCCAAAACTCCAAAATGGGAAATGGTATCAAATTTTAAACAATAAATCAAAACATGTGGATGAAAAATGATTTTTTCATTTTAATTTAATCAAAAATGTTTAAAGAAAATTAAAATTTACCCTTATCATGTAAACCAATTGAAATATCATTTGAATCCTTTAGAGAATCATCATCATCTTTATATCCATCTCCCTCTCCCTCTTCTTCTTTCTATCCAATAAAAAATTAAACCACCAGATTTAAAATAACATATTAGTTGAATTAAAAAATACAATTCTAAATAATTAAAAACATTACCAATCAACCAACATATTAGTAGAGTTAAAAACAAACTTCTAAAACCAAATGCAAACTATAATTTTTTTTAATAATATTCTATATTTTAACAAATACTTTTTTAATTTTCAATTTAATATATAAATACAATAAAAACTGAAAATTGACATAAAATGAAAATTTTATGGATGATTAGGAATAATATTAAATAGTTTGTAAATAAAAATTGATTATTTTCCATATTGATAAACCAATCAACCAAACCAATATGATCTTCAAATTAATTAATCATAAAATTTCTTAAATATAGTTGTGAAATTAATTTTCTAAGGACAAATTGCACATTGAAAATTGCAAATGAGACCAAAAAGGAATCATTAACTCTAAAATATATATAATTTTTGAAAATAAAACAAAACTATTAATAAAAATAAATAATAACAATCATAATTTAAAAAAATATTATAAAAAATATTATAAAAAATATCTACATACCGAGGGGGGTGACTGTAGGGGAGGGGAGGGAGGGGAGGGGTCTCCGTACGTTATAGAAAGGGTGCACACTGACACCAGCTCAGGAAGGCAGATGGGAGTGGCAAGTCGCGAGACTGAAGGACTTCTACTATTTGGATCTACAAAGCGATATGTGGCCAGTAAGTAGGGAAATAGAGGATCGTAGGGTAGTGGGGGGGTGACCCTATTGCAGTGAAGTGGGAGATTATGGGGGTGAGATAACTCATGGAGAGGAGAATCGTAGTGTTGTAGATGGGTCGTGCACGGAGTTGAGGATACTCAATAATGTCACGTGAAGCAGTGGAACAAAGAGTAGTGTTGAGATTGGAAGAGGAAAGGTGAAATTTGGGTGGGGGGGTCCCCTGCTCATCATGTGTCCCAAGCCCAAGGTCTCACTGGGCATGCCCCTAGGCCGGCCCTATATATATCTCCTGTGATAGTTCTTTATGCATATCCCTATGAAATTTTTGATTTTTCTCCATCATTTTATAGTGATCATAATGTCTTAAAATCTCCTCCGATTTTATTGCATTTTTCTTCATTTATTACTCACTAGCATAGATTTGGCTTTACACAGCGCCACTCTTTAACATTACTAAAAAATATTGATAAAGAGGTACTTTTTACCAATTATTTTTTCATGCTGATAAAGGTACATCCTTTATCGGTGTTTTTTTAGCACTATTAAAAGTACCCCCTTTATCAGCACTTTTTTAGTAGCACTGATAAGGGGGGTCTTTATCAACATTTTTTTAGGAGCACGAATAAATGGTAAATTTCATAAAACATTATAAATCATTAAAAATAATATATTAACATAAACATAAATTTATATTGATATATATCATATATTTTTTAAAATATTATTTATATAAGGCTAAATATGCATTTACACTTAATATAGGAGATTTTTAGTGAAAATGGTTTATAAAATAATTTAAAAAATAATAATAAATAATTTTCTAATTATTATCGAGTAATTGTTACACACCAAGAAATTAAAATATTTTAATTTTATAATAAATTTTATTTTGTTTATATATTTCTTTATACACATCACCATGTTAAGCTTAAGATACACTCAACACTGAGTTAGCTTACGTTACAGGCAAGACTAAATTTTACTATATTTTAATGGTGCACCTATTATGAAACTAAAATTTGACAATTTTATAAATTTTATTTGTCAAAATAAACTTAATTTTTGAATTAAAAATGTCAAAATTATCTTAGGTTGAATTGTTTTGTATTTTTCTGAAAAGTTTCATTTTTTGATGAATAGTGAAAAATACTGCATTTTAGTTGAAAACTACATTTTCATATAAATAATTATTAATGTTAAATTATATTTTGAATTTATTTTAAAGTCACAATATATAAATTATATATCTTTTAATCCAATTTATTTCGTTAGAATTACTTTCAAATTTAATTTAGATATAAATAATTAACGAACTTTCGAACATTTTCACTTTAAAAACCTCCTTTCTCACTACGTCTGTAGGATTAGCTTTAAATTTAATTTATCCACTTATGTGAATTTAATTATTCAAAATTTATATACACGGTTGTAATCATTATGATATTTATAGTCTAATAAGATCAACTTAGTTTTTTACCAAACAGATTAGTGAAAGTAATTAAAATTAATTACAACGATTAAGGTAAAATTAAGCTTAACAATGGACTAAATATTAAACATAAGAGCCCAAATGACCTAGACACTTGTAAAAAATCCATTTAATGCAAATATTTTTTTATTTATTCTCTTATTTCTAATTTTATAGTTAGTGGGACACATGTTTATGAAAGTGACTCAGATAATAAGTTAAAGAAAATAGATAAAAAAGGAAACCTTCCATACCTTTAACATTTACAAATCTTTAGAGTATGGAAGAAGCTAAATAGTTTGAGTTATAAACATTATTTTGAAATTAAAATGAGTTATTTTATCATTGTAATTTAAATTTAATTTTTAGATATGATATAATTACATTAAATTTTTAATAAGCACTAATTCATGGATTATTTAGTTAATAATTAAATAAAACAAATGATGCGGAAAAACATTAAAAGTTAAGTAAATTTAATGAATTATTATATTACATTATTTTTGGTAGATTAATATATCATCTTACAAAGCTCTGAACTTCATATATTTAAATTCCACCATTTTTTGATATTTTTAAATTAAAATTACGTTAATAATTTCAAAACCGACATTAATGTTATTTTATAATAAATGATATTTATGATTTAAAATTAATAAAAATAATATCTTATGACAAGTGATTTTTAAGAGTTAATAAATATAAAATATTTTCCATTTATATAACAATTGATCTTTTATAATTATCATATTGACTCGTAGATAGTAAAAACATTTTTGGAACAGTCTGAGTTAAAATAGTGTTTCTATACATCACAAGCGCTTGTTTTAAAATTAATTTCCAAAAAACATGGGGTTTTTATTTTTTAAATTAGATATCATATTTATAATTCAGTGGGTCTATATTTCCTAATAAATCTCACATTAATTTAGTCTTAATGGTTAAATTATTTAGGTTATAAAACTAGTTACTTTAATAAAAACCAACATGATAAAGTTGGGGGAACTTAGAAGTTAAGGAAAAAAATTATAAAAATGGACTTATTTTTGTCCGGTAGAGGTTTTTATCGACCATAATTCACCTTTAATATATTATTTTTCCATTTTGTAGGCACATGAGGTAAGGTAGAACTCCCAATGGTGTATACCTTTTGGTATTTGCAAGAATTCCACTCCCCCTCCATTATAAAAAGGCATTCACTCTTCCCCTTCCTCACAGCTCTAAAGAAACTTTGGATCATACATACCCTTCCCAAACAGTCTCCCAAAACCCCTTACCTCAACATAGAAGCCTCAAATTGGGAATAAATCAAACCAAGGAATCTATTTGATTGAAACCAAAAGAAGTTACCCGAAAAAGAGGTAACCTTCTTCAATGTGAATTTATGTTTTATTTATTTATCCAACCCTTCATTTATTATTATTAAATTATTATATAATAAAATAATTATAATAAATATATTGAAATATTATTATATTATGTGTTTTACCTACACCTACGCACGCTTCCATCAAATCTGTATCGAAATTATTGTTTGTGTACAGTGAACTACCGCCTCACGAAACAATGTCCTTCATTTTTTCCTTTACCACCTTTCATGGTTGGGAATTATGATGGAAAAAAATTATATATGATATATACAATATTTATTATGTATTTATACTTCTATAAAATTTATATAACATATAAATTTATGTCTTCCATTTGGTGTAAATATGATAACTTCGTTTGTTGACGTGTGAACTGCCGGCTCCTCCAAGCGATGTGAAACGTTCACACATTACATGGAATGCATTAAGGATGGATTTAATTAAATTTATGTGACATAAATTAAATCTATAATATATTAATGACATATTTACCTTTCTTTAAATATAATATATCATTTTCTTTATTACCCTTTCCCCATTCTAAAAAAAGTGATAATGTCATTCGTGGATGTGTGGAATACCGCCTACTCGACGAGATATGATTCCTTTTACAACACTAAAATTATATATATAAGTATATGTGATTAAATAAAATTTTATTAATTATATAATGATAATTTTGGAAAGTTATAATGTTACTTACCTTCTTTCTATAACAATCATTGAAAAATGGTAATGTTATTCATGCGTACGTACGACCTACCGTCTCAATGATTGTAACGCTGGTTAATTTTTCATAGCCATATTTCATGATTGGTTTTAAAAATATAATGTATGTATAAATATGGTAATTATTTCATGATTATTATTCTATAAATATTTATTTAATGAACCCTTTGACCATATTTTACCCACCAGAGTTATTTTTTACACATGAACCGAATTTGGTCAAAACACCAGACATAAACTTAATTGTTTAAGTAGTTGTATAAAACATTGTAATAAGTGAAGTAAAATTCATAATAAACTTGAAAAGGGTTCTAAATAAAGTAAATAAATATCATAATTTTATTATTCAGGAATATCAAGACACATGTGACAAGTCAGGCTCAAGTTAAGGGGTTTTTGTATCACTTTTATTTCTATGAGACATACACCATTTTCACAACTTACTCATTTTGTGCAGTGTATCTACTACCCATCTAGATATATTATATCATGAATTATTTTATATTCATGGTATTTAAAATTTTCATTTAATTTTATTCCTTCATGTGGTTTATGATTCAAATGTCTCAAAGTGGTATGGGACACTTTGGAATGTTTAGATATTATTTTCATCAAGAATGTTTTGATAATATTTCAATGGTATTTCCATTCATCAACATCAATAACCCTTGTTGTTACTTATCCTCCATTGGTGAAATTTTGATAAATCGATATCTTTTATTCAATATGGATATTTAATGATAAGGAATATTGTCTATTAAGTAAATTGATTACTCCAAATATGAGGAATGCCTTGGATAGGCAAGACACTAGTTGGGACCAGTTAATGTAATCCCCTCGATGCATTGGTAGTATCATGGGATGAATTCAAATGAAAAAACCCTTTATTTTTTGTAACCAGTGTGTTTTAAATTGTCTTGTGAAAGGTCTTGATAGTAGAGTTACGGTTGGAAAAACCAAATTGGTTTGTAACCAGTATGTTTTAAACCTTATTCTAAAAGGTCTTTATGGTAATGGTTCCATGTACTTAGGAAACATGGCATCCAATAATTAATCATATAATTTATTGATAATTCTGTTATTATTATTATCCTTGAGATTTTTTCTTTGACATTATCTATAGATTCATATCATTCTCATTTTATTTATTAAATGACATGTGTCTTCATTTATTTACCTTTCCATCTTGATTAAGCCTTATCCTATTATTTAAATGGAAAGTGTGTTCAATTCATTACCTTTCCATATTTTTTATTCTTATTGATTCATTATTACTTCTGATGTACTCTTACCCTTAATGATCATTTGATCTCACCCTTATTTTTGTTTCTTTTCCCCAAAATATGAAGATGATTTCTTGGAATGAGTTTCAAGGATGCAGTTTATTAGTATTTGTTATATATTATGTTTTATTTTATATTCCCAATATAAAATTGGTATCATGTATGTAATATAGTTTTCCAAAACTACTAAAATTATTGGTCCTTCTGGATTTGATTACTCGTAATAATTCCAATGTAATAAAGTAAGGCACTGGCTCCAGGCTTCTCAGGTTGTGGTGCTACGGTTAGTATCAAAGCGAGGTTTATCAGCATACTTGGAAACTAGATTTAGAAAAGATAGATTAGGGAACATAGCCCTAAGATATACTTTGAGGATAAGTATAGATGAACATCCCAAAGAAACCATTTTTATGAGTATGACATTAGATATACATAAAATTTTCAATTTATGTTATTTATTTCACTAGTTTTGGGATTATACATGATAAGATCTAATCGGTATATATATTCATTTATAAATGGAACCTAGAAGTATGGATGTGAACCTCACCAATACAAATGATCCAAAGTGTAGGAATGATCATTTCTTTTATGGTCTTAATATAATATTTTGAAGGGAACTAGTCTCCCAAGAATTATCTTTATATGAGGACATAATATCATGTGCTAACGAGACAAATAAATAATTATATAGGTATTATGTTATTAGAGGGAAGAATTGGAATAAGTGGAAAACTGGAAAAAATATAGTTAAAGGGAATAAGGGAAAGAATTATTCTCCCACATGTAATAATTTTGGAAATAATTACCCTAGTCCTTTCTTAAAGGGAATAGGAGTTTTATATAAGTGTGGAGAGAAAGGACACCATGCTTGTGATTGAAAGGGTATAAAAAATGCTACCAATGTATAAAGCTTCGACTAAAAAGAGATGGGACACTATGCAAATTAGTGTCTCAATTGTTAAAAGAATATACCCCAAAAGAGTCTAATGGATCATGGTCAATATTTTTCTACTGTTATAGACAAAGAGTAATGTTTAATAATCCTATGTTTAGATTCAGTAATTATGTCATTTTAGTATTTTTTTTATTAGTGATGTAGTGGTTATAAGAATAATAGAATATATGAGGATAATGCTTCAATGATTTTTGTTAAGTATTTGAGATCATATGTTGAATGGTACATAGAAAAGTGATTTATTAGCAAGATAAACCTTTTAGAAAACACATTGTTAAGGGAAAGATAAGTCTTAATATGTTACTAATGTTGAGACAATGTTGTTCATATAAATAAATGATTGATTTGGATAAGTGCTGACTACTTTGGAGATTATTAATTATTTGTCAACTAAGTGGTTTATTCTATCATTGATGGAGTTTACAAAACATTTTTATTTATGGAATATATCCAATAACATGTGTTTTACTTAAGGATTAAGGAATAATTAATGTTTCCAATAATTTTTTATGGTAATTAATGTTATTACCAGGTTTCAAGAAAATACATAATGAAGGTGTTCACATGTTTGGTATGTGATGATTAAAGAGATAATTCATGTTGATTGAAGGCTAATGATCGGTTCATTTTGTAAATTCAATAAACTTCCTCATAAAGTGTTGGATCATAATCTTTTGGAAAATTTATCCATTTATGAAATGTTTTAAGTTGATAATTTGATGTGGTTTTAGAGGTTAATTTATTACTTCACCATAAGATGAAACTTGTGCTAAGAAATAATTCAAGGCACAACTAAAGGACAATATTTTGTTTATGAAATATAAACATATCAAGTAATTATATTTCATTACATTTTTATAGAGTGAAATAATTCCTCAACACTAGGAAAAAGGGGGTTTTGAAACAAAAATGTTTTCTTATTATCATCATTTTTTATGGTATCAATGACCACTTTCACACTTATAGTTTATGGTTTTGTGGTCATTAACTTTCAGCGGAACATGTTATCTATCACTCTTCATTAGAATATGATAGTTATATTTCTCTTCCATGTATCAGTTTTCACTAATTTTATCCTATTTTAAATTCTAGTTTTGTGGTAACCTTTACATTTTCCTTCCCTTATTATTAATAATATGTGTTATTAACCCAATTTACAATGTGGATTTTTCAACAATAGTTTATTTTAAAATATCAAACCATATATTATTAAGATCGTGTTTAAATTATGAGCATAAGATTTAATTAAGGTGGGGAGAATGTAACACCCCAATACTTAAAAATATTTCAATATTATAATTTTTATTATTTTTTCTATATTTATTAATGAACAACACCATGTTAAGATTAATCTACACTCAACAGTGAGTTAGTTTGCTTTACACACAAGACTGAGTTTTACCACCTTTTAATAGCGCACCTATTTTAAAAATGAATTTTGACACTTTTATAAATTTTATTTTTTAAAATAATCTTCATTTTTGAATTTATAATATCAAAATTATCTTTTGTTGATTTTTTGGTATTTTTTTGAGAAGTTTCTGTTTTTGATGAAAAGTGAAAAATACTACATTTTAGTTGAAATTTGCCTTATCATATAAATAATTATTAATGTTAATTTATATTTTAAATTTATTTTAAAGTTAAAATAGATAAATTATATATATATTAATAAAATTTATTTCAATAGAATCATTTTTTATTTAATTCAGATATAAATACTTAATGAACTTTTGAACATTTTCACTATAAAAACCTGCTTTCTCGCCACGTCTGCGAGATTAGATTTGAATTTAATTTATAAAATTCTGTGAATTTAATTTATAAAAATGAACATGAAATATTATAATCAGTTTTATATTTATATTATAATAATATCAATTTAGTTTTTGACCAAAAATATTAGTGAAAGTAATTAAAATTAATTATAGTGATTAAGGTAAAATTAATCATAACAAGGGACTAAACCATAAACTTAAGGTCCAAAATGACCTATACACTTGTCCAGAAGATATTGGATGTTAGTAGTTAGTCCATATCCCCTCTTGGTTTTAATTTTATGAGTTATTGGGACATAGTTTCAGGAAATTGACCTTTATAATAAGTTAAGTAAGGAAAAAGACAAAAAAGGAAACCTTCATTACCTTTAAATTTTATAAAGCTTTAGGGTATGGAAGAAGATACATATTTTTAGTTATAAAAAATATTTTGAAAGGTAAATTATTTTTTTATCATTATAATTTAAATTTTGTTTTTTAGAAATGATAAAATTACATTAAACATTTAACAACTTCCAACACATGTATTATTTAGTTAATAATTCAATAAAAGAAATGATGATAAAAACATTAAAAGTAAAGTAAATTTAAATAATTGTTGAATTATATTATTTTTTTTATACTAATATATCATGTCACATAGATTTAAACTTAATATATTTTAATTAAATTATTTTTTTATAATTTTAAATCAAAATTAAGTTAATTATGTCAAAATAAACAATAATGTTATTTTACAATAAATGATATTTATTAAATGATTAAAAATTAATAAAAATACTATATTATGAAAATTTAATTTTAATTGTCAATAAATTTAAAATATGGTCCATTAATTTACCAAGTTATCTTTTATAATTAACATATTGACCCATATATAGTAAAAACATTATTGGCACGGTCTACGTTAAAGCATCGTTTTTGCATCTTACATGCGCTTGTTTTTAAATTAATTTACAACACACAATGGATTTTTTTCTTATAAATTATATATAATATTTTAAATTTAGTGGTTCTATATTTTATAATAAAAATAACTTTAATTTAGTCTGAATTGTTAAATTATTTAGGTTCGATAACTAGTTACTTTAATAAAAACTAAAATGATAAAATTTTGGAAACTTAGAAGTTAAGGAACAAAAATATAAAAAATGAAATTTGGTGGAGGTTTTTATAGACCATAATTACCATATAATCCATTATTTTTTCATTTTTGAGGCACGTGAGGTAAGGTAGACCTTCCAATAGTGTATACCTTTGGTATTTACAAGAATGCCACTCCCCCTCCATTATAAAAAGAAATTCACTCTTCCCTATAATCACACCTATCAAGAAACTTTTTATTATAATATATTTACCAAAAAAGTATCCCAAGACACCTCCTATAAACATAGAAACCTAACCTAGGTCTGAAATCAAACCATTAAATCCCTTTGGTGAAAACAAAAAGGAGGTACCCGAAAAAGAGATAACCTTCCACAATGTGCATTTATGATTTATTTGTTTCTCCACCCCTTCGTTTCTTATTATTCCATGCTTATATAATAACATAATTATCCTAAATATACTGAAATGTATTTTTTTTAATATTTTAGTGAACACCTACACACACTTCCATCAAATGGGTAATGGACTTACCGTTTATGTACGGCGAACTACCATCTCATGAAACGATGTCATTCTCTTTTCCTTTACCACATTTCATGGTTATGAATTAAGATATACAGATTGATTCTATATGATATAAATTATATTTATTATGTATTTATGATTATTTAATTTTTATATAACACATACCTTTATACATTCCATTTGGTTTAAATATGATAACTTTTTTTGTGGATGTGTGGACTACTGCCTCCTCGAAGCGATGTGATACGTTCACATGTTACATGGAATGTATTAAGGATAGTTTTAATTAAAAATATGTGACATAAATGAAATATATATGATATTAATAAAATTATTAATAATATGTAAATATAATGTATCATTTTCTTTATTACCCCTTTCACACACTAAAAAAGTGATAACGTCGTTCGTGGATGTGTGGACTACCACCTCCTCAATGCGATGTGATTCCTTTTACACGATAGTAATTCTATATATAATCATATATGATTAAAAAAATGGTATTTATGATACAATTATCATTATAAAAAGTTATAATGTTACTTACCTTCTTTCCATAATTATCATTGAAAAATGGGAACGTTACTAATGCGTGTGTACGGCCTATCATCTCCATGATTGTAACATTGATTCATTTTCCATAACTATATTTCATGATTGGTTTTAAAATTATAATTGATTTATAAATGTGATAATTAAATCATGATTATTATTCTTTATATGTTTATATAACTACCCCTTTGACCATAGTTGACCTACCAAAGTCCTTTTTAACACATGAACTGAATTTGGTCAAAACGCCAAACATAAACTTAATTTTTTAAGTAGTTGTATACAACATTGTAATTAGTGAAGTAAAATTGATAATAAACTTGAAATTTTTTATAGAGAAAGTAAATAATTAACAGAAGTTTATTATTTAGTAATATAAAGATACATGTGGAAATTTGGACTCAAGGTAAGGGATTCTTGTCTCACTTTTCTTTTTGTGAGGAATACACCATTTTCAACACTTACTTATTTTGTGTGGTGTATCTAATGACCATTTTTATATATTATATCATGAATTATTTTATATTAATTATATTTTAAAATTTTCATTTAATTTTATTCCTTCATGTGTTTTTTGACTCAAATACCTCAAAGTGGTATGGGACACTTTGGAATGTTTAAACATTATTTTCCTCAAGAATGTTTTAATGATATTTCAATGGTATTTCCATTCGTCAACGTCAACAACCCTTGTTGTTACTTATCCTCCACTGGTAAATTTTGATAAACCTGTATATTTTATTCAGTATAGATATTTTATGATAAGGCACATTGTTTATTAAATAATTTTATTATTCTAAATATGAGGAATTCTTTGGACAAACATGACATGGGTTGGGGACCGGTTAATGTAATCTGCTTGATGCATCAGTAGTCTAATGAGACAAATTCTGTTGGAAAAAACATTCAAATTTGTAACCAATGTGTTTAAACTGTCTTGTAAAAGGTCTCGATATTAGTGTTAAGGTTGGAAGAACCAAATTGGTTGATAAAAATTATGTTTTAAACCGTCTTATGAAAGTTCATGATGGTAATGGTTCCATGTAACTAGGAAACATGGCATTCAATAATTAAGAATTTCCTTTTTTGAGAATTTAGTTATTATTATTATTATCAATGAGATTTTTTATTTGAAATTATATATGGGTGTATTTCATTCTCGGTTTATTAATTAAATGGAATGTTTCTTCAGTTATTTAACTTTCCATCTTGACTATGCCTTACCCAGTTGTTTAAATGGAAAGTGTGTTCAATTCTTTACCTTTATATATTGTTTATTCTTTTTATTTAATGATTAATTCCATTGTACTCTTACCCTTAATGAGTATTTGAGATGACCCTTATTTTGTTTCCTTTCCCTAAGATATGGAGATGAGTTCTTGGAATGAGTTTCAAGGATGATGTTTATTAGTATTTGTTATGTATTGTGTTTTTATTTTCTATTCCCAATGTAAAATGGGTATCATGTATATCATCTGGATTTCCAAAATTTCCAAACTGATCTGTAATTCTAGATTTGATTCTTTATAATCGTTCCAATGTAATAAAGTAAGGCACTAGATATGGGATTTTGGGATCGTGGTGCTACAGTAATAGTCACTTAATAACAATCTGAATATTAAAAAAATCAAAAAATTAATAAAAGATCTAAAATAAGTTGAAAACATAACTCGAATTTCAAATGGCCATAACTTTTGATCCAGGTTTCCATTTGAGCTCTACCATATATCAAATCGAATCTCTTAAAAATATGTATTCCCTGGTGACGGGGTAACCCATGGTCACATTTTTCGAGGCCAAAAAGGCCTTAAAGGCATCCAAAAATGAGTTTTTAGGTGGGGTATCTCAATTTTTTTACATTAGATTGAATTTCAGCCTCATTTAAGGGGGGTATTCTTATCATTTTTCGGTAGAGATTTGATTTATTTTCCAGGATTACACTCATAAGAATATTATGATGTATGAATTTTGTCATTTTTCATAATGTACTATTATTTATAATTAATTATATGCACATATATACATATTTGTATATATTTACAGATAAAAATTTAATTTTATAAATAAATATATAAACATATTTACATATAAAATATATTTTTTAAATATATATTTCATATCTAAATTGAAAATAACATTAATTTTATTTAAAATAAAAATATATCGATATTTATATATCTATTTAATGTGTGTGTGTCTATATATATATATATATATATATATTTGTGTGTCTGTATTAACAAAATGATATATATTATCTATATATTACAATATATGTATATAAATATTAATATATAATATATATAAAATAAATAAAAATATGTATAATTGTATTCATAGATACACACATACACACATATTTATATATATGTATGTATGTATGTATGTTGTATATATGTATGTTTGTATTTATTTACTTATAAGCACACAAACACACACACAAACATATTTTAAAAATAAATTTAAAAATAATCATGTAATTATATATTAATATACGAATAAATATATGTCTAAAAAAATATATAGATATATAAATAAATAGATAGATATATCATAAAATGGAGAAAAAAGTAACATGGAGGAGTGGTAAGGGTCCAGGTGCGAAAGGGAGATGTCTTGGGTTTGAATCCAAGGGGAGGGGAGGGGTGCACAAGCGAGTGAAGAGGGTTCCTAGTGGTGTTAAAGGGGGGAGGTGCATAACTCAATTAAAGGGGGCTTCAAGTGCTGATAAAAAGGGTGGTATCCAACACTTTTTTCTTTAATTTTTTGATTTTTTTTCATTTTTTCATTTTATTTTTTGACTTTTATCATTATTTATAATCATTTTTAAAATGATCCTTTATCATTTTTTTTGTCGTCACTAATAAAAGGGACCCCCATTTTAATAATAACGACCATGAATTCTATTAATGAAATTTCCCTTATTGTAATTATATCATATAGTCATATAAAATAACTTATAGAACACAATACAAACTTTATAAATGAATAATTAATGAAATAAGAAGTATTTTTAGAAATTAAGGAACCTAAACCAATTGAATGGTAACAATACATTTGGAATAGTAACGTGACCTTTAAGAATAGTAACCCAACCAATAGAATAGTAACATCACCTGTGAAAGTATAAATAAAATTTAGGCATATTAAAAATGAAAATATGTTATATTTATATAATGTAGTAAGTAAATAAATGTTTTAAAGCTGATAAATTAATTATTGATATTTTTGTGGAACATAAATCTTTATTTGCACTTTTATAATTAATATAATGATTTAAAATAAAATAAATTTTCATAAAATAGACTCATAAATTATTATTTTGTTTTATTATGATTATAATATAGTTTTATAAGACCTTAAATAATTTTTCAAACTGTTATAAAATCGGTTATAACTCTAAAAATAGTATTTTTCAAATAAATGATGATTTTAATTAAAAATTAAATTTAACATTTTTAGAAAATTATTTTTACAAAATAGAGTCCATTTTTAAATTATAGAATTTGAAAAGTAGTTAGGGTTAATTTTTGGGATTTTTTTTAAAATAGTTGAATATTTTTGAATAGTGGAGTATGGTAATTTATGGTATAAGCTAAATAAATGAATTATAGAGTCATGGATGATGTATGACTAATGTAGCACCATTGTTTAGAACTCACATGCTCTAGTTATTATACATAGTCACAAGAATCCATACTATTTATAGTCTTGAGCCAAAATAATAAGAAAATAAATAAAATAATCAAAAAACACCCATCTCCACCACTATAAATACCAACCCTCACCACCTCTTTACCTCACACCTCCAAAACCTTGAAGCATGCTTATATTCTACCCAATTCCTCTCTCAAATTGATTCCCCACATCTTGTTCTTTATTGTCCCACCAAAATACCATTCCCAAGTTCCTTAAGGAGGATCTTAAGGAGAATAAGTTCAAGAGGACATTAAGTTCAAGTGTAGAACACTTTCATACATAAGGCAAGAGATTCTTTCCGAACCTCCATTTTTTCATCAAGTTACACTTTATTTTTCTTTAACCGAATTTAATTATTATTTATTTTTATATAATTATTATACATTATTTTTATGTGTTCTAAAATCATGTATCTGGATTAGTTCATCCTTCTTTGATAGGGGAAATACATGTTTTAAAAAGGTTCCTTTCTCAATTATTATTGATAAGCCAGGCCAATTAAATGGAACTTCCCAATTTATTACCCATTTTAAAGTATCATCCATAATCTATTTTAAGACACCAATATTTTTATAAAAATACTCATTTTATCATGAAAAACTATCTAATTTTATTTCTGGTTTTATGAAAATAATTATACATTTTCCCGCTTTAAAGACTCTTTAAAATTTTCTGTTAAACTGCACTAAATTGTATCATTTATAAAGTTTCTTAAACACTTTTTTTACATGTTTTCACTTTATTTAGACATAATTTATCCTTATATATTCATATTTTACCTTGTAAATGTCCAATTATGTTTTAAATCCATTATTTCATGGACACTATCATGATACATGATTTGGGTAGGCCTTAGGATATGATTAGGATATAAATTTCTTTCCATGGGTAACCCTTATGTTTATATTTGATTCTTCATGAAACACACATATTCATGAGAATGTTATGATGGGTTAAACCAGATATAACTCAAATTTATTGGGTAATTTTTAGTCTCATGAGACGTCATGTGCAATGGTCTTGGTAGTAAGCATTGACTCATGCTCCTCCATGTGAAATGGTCTTAGTAATAAGCCTTGACTCATGCTACTTCATGTGAAATGATCTTGGAAGTAAGCCTTGACTCATGATCCTCCATGTAAAATTGTCTTGATATTAAGCCTGGATGCATGATCCTCCATGTGCAATGGTCTTGTTAGTTATCCTTGACTCATGCTTATGTCATGTGGTGTGTTATTTTCACATTCTTATGATGCTATGATTACATGATCCCATGTTATACTTGTTATGATTCCTTATTTTTATTAAAGTTCCGTGCCTTTTTTTGTCATCATGTTATGCCTTTTATCCCATGTTCTATGATTTATTCATATGATTATTCCCTTACTTGGTTTTTTTAGCTCATCCCTTTGTCCAGGTATTCCCCAGGTTATCTTATGCAGATGTAAGGGTTCAAAGGAATTTAAGAGATTATTATAAAGAATAAATAAAAGATGATTTTATTTTGATTTAATGATATTTAATTATGTACCTAATCTTCCAAATACACTATAATTTATGATCCTTACTTGTATTTGATGGTTAATTATGCTTAAAATCATGTAATAATATGTGTAAAAGGTTAGGGTCTCTATAATTGGTTTTTGATGATGGTATAGTTATTTTTGGAGATTAGGACTAGAGAATTTTAGTATTATCCCAAGGGATAACTCTATAACCATGGATAACCTAGACTGAAACTTAGATAATCACATGATAGGATATACTTTTCATTTACAAGTTTAGCCTTATATGTTCAATATTTTCTTTTATTAAGATTATTAGCTAAGTATTCAAGCCCCCTAATTGTAATTTCTTTTTCTTAGTTAATAGGTGGAAATAGGGGAACCCATGCAAATAATAAATGTGACAGGAAATGTGACAACGCCCCTAATGAAATGAAAAATATGATAGGAACAAGTGGTCGAAAATTAATTATAATTATTACTCAATTATCTCAAGTTATTAATAATAAATTGAATCATTTGGAACACCCTCATTCTCCTAAGAAAGAGAAATTTGTGGTTGAATACTTTATACGATAAGGTCCACTCATGTTTAGTTGATCTCCTAATCCCCTCATCATATAAAAATGGATTAACTCCATTGTGAATATAATCTATGTCCTCTAATGCTCAGAATAAGACAATGTTACACTAACAGTTTATCATTTTGATGGGAATGGTGATCAGTAGTGGACACTGATCAAGAAAACTAAGTCCAAGGAGGAAAGTCATTCCATGGAATGGAAATATTTCAAGAAAAAAAATTTCAATAAATATTTTCCCTGAACTCTCCATTTTAAGATGGAGAGGGAGTTCCTCATTCTGAAGTAAAAGAAAGATGATTCTATCAGGAGGTATAAAGAAAAATTCACAATACTTTCATGATATGCCTCCATCATTGTCATGAACATGGAAATCAAGTTGGATCAATTCTTTAGTATACAAAAGTTGATTCTATGAAAAGTATTGGTGACTCAAGACTTTGATATTTATGAGGATATTTTTCATTTTCCCTTTAAGGTTAAAATGGATATTAAAGACTCTTAGTGGTATCGTGGTCCTGGAGATAGAAAGCAGAAAATGGATTTTGATATGGTAGGATAAATAGATAAATCCAATTAGGGAAAGAAAACCCAACATCCCATGTGTCAAAGTTCTGGGAAGAAGCATCTTGGGTACAACCTAAAGGGAATCGGGAGATGCTTCAAATGTGAGAGTGCGGAATCTATCTAATAACTACTAAAGGGATATAAATAATCCCAATAATGTGGAAGAATAAAGGATGGATTATATCAACACTCAGCCTATAGTGCAGTGTTTCAACTGTAAGGAACATGGGAATTATTAGAGTCATTTCCCTAATCCAAGGGTTGTTGGAGGAAATCAACAACAATAACCTCCAAGGAATCAAGGAAGGGCATAGGCTATCACTACTCCTGATGTGGATCCTGAAAATAATGCGGTTAAAATTATGTTAGTTATTCATTAAAGAATAAAAAATGTACTATTTGATTCTAGTTATACACATTATTTCATATCTTGAAATGTTAATAGAATTATTCAAACACCACCTCAAAATATAGAGGTTGAGTTATCTATGAGAACAAAAAATAGAGAAATTATTTCATCCAAAGAATATAAATCCTCCCTGATTAATTCTTGTGGATTGAACCTCCAAGAAAATATTTCTGTACTTCATATGGTGGAGTTTTATTCTATATTGGGCATGGATTGGATATATTTATACAAATCAAACATAAACTTTTGGGAAAGGGAGATCACACTTCACATCCTGAGGAATTCTCCAATTCTATACAAGTTTATGGATGAGGATGAATATCCTTTATAATAATCATCTAAATTGTGGATATTATTACCTTATGAGAAAGTATATCTTGATTAAATGATTGAGACAAAGGAGATAATCATGCTTGAATACATTCCCAATGTGAGGGACTACACTGATGTATTCCCTGATGAATTTCCTAGTCTTCCTCCTGATCGATAAGTTTAGTTCTCAATTGAACATATTCCTAGATCTCTTCATATATCAGAGACACTATATAGAATGTACACCATTAAGTTAGAAGAACTGAAGAAGTAATTATAAGAGAATATGGAAAAGGGTTTTATATGCCCGAGTTCTTCACCATAGGGGTGCACTAGTCATATTCATCAAAAAGAAGGATAGATAAATTCACCTATGCATTGTTTATCATGAGTTTAATAAAATCACAATAAAGAATGAGTATCCCCTTCCATGGATAGTTGACTTGTTCGATCAAGGCTAATTATTTTTCTAAGGTTCACCTTCAGCCGAGATATCACAAATTAAATGTGAGAAAGGAAGATATTCCCAATACTCCCTTTAGAACAAGGTATGGTCACCATGAGTTTATAGAAATTCCCTTGAGGCTCACTAATCCTCCAAAAAAATCATGGAATTAATGAATAGATTATTTAGAGATTACCTTGACAAATTTTTGGTAGTCTTTATTGACAATATTATGATATAATCCAAGAGAAAGGAGGAACACGATGAGATTTTGAATACTATGATAAATACTTTGTGAAGGGAGACACTATATGAAAAGTAAAGTAAATTTGAGTTCTAGATGGAGGAATTATCATTATAGGGGCATGTTATCACCAGAAAAGGAATATTTGTGGACCCTTCCAAGACAAATTCAATTGAGGAGTGGACCAAAAAAACATCCGCAACAGAGATCTGTAGTTCCCTTGGTCAAGATGGGTATTACTAATGATTTGTGAAGAACTTATCATGATTTTCAAACCCAATTCAAGATGAATCATAAGAGATTGAATTTTTTCTAGACTGGTGAATGTGAAGACTACTTCAAAGAGTTGAAAAAGAGGATTATCACTACACCAGTGCTCACACTACCTGCAAGTAGGTAACTCTTTTTGGTGTATAATGATGATTCAAAGAAGGTAATGGGATGTGTACTAATTCAAAATGATAAAGTGGTAGCCTACACCCCATGGTAGTTGATAATTCAAGATTAAAACTATCCCATGCATGATTTAGAGTTGGAATTTGTGATCTTTTCATTGAAAATCTAGAGGCATTTTCTCTATGGGGAGAATCATGAGATATATGCTAATCATAAGAGCCTAAAATATATATTCTCATATAATGAACTTAATTTGAACCATCATAAATGGTTATATCTCATCAAAGATTACAACTAGTTAATTCATTACCATCTTGGTAATGCAAATAAGGTATTGGATGCTCTAAGTAGAAAGGACCCTGTATCTTTATTAATGATAAGAATTGAGAAAGATCCAATATTCTTATACCTACAAAGGAAGTACATGTGAATCATTAAGAAAGTAATATCATCAATCCTTTATTAAATGATTTCTTAACCATCCATCATGTAGAAAATAAATTATACTCAAATAAATGATGTGGAAATTCCAAAAAGGGTAGAAGCTGTTAGAAATGGGAAATCCTTAGAGTTCAAAATTTATGAGGGAGGAGTTGTAATATTTGGGTCATGACTATGTGTACCATCCTATATAGAGGTAAAAAAGTATATTTTGAATGAAACACATAACTCAACCTTCTCTATTCTCACAAGGATCATAAAGATATATTGATATCTCTGAGAGAACTATTGGTGGGACAATATGAAGAAGGAGATCGCTGAATATACATCAAAGTGTCTAGTATTTTAGAAAGTGAAAGATGAAAAGAAAATATCTAGGGGGATTATGTAACCATTATTCATACCAATATAGAAGTGGGAAAACATCACCATGGACTTTTTCATTGGACTCCCAAAGACATCCATAGGAAATAATGATATATGGGTCATTGTGGATCGTCTTATAAAGACAACTCACTTTATTATAATTTGATATTACTTATCACTCAACCAAATTTCACGGATATACATCAAAGAAGTGGCGAGGCTTCATGGATTACCACTATTTATTGTATCTGATTGAGATCTGATATTTACCTTCAAGTATTGGAAAATTCTCCATCATGATCTAAAGAATGAGTTAAACTTCAGTATGGCTTATCATACTCAAACTAATGGACAATCTGAATGGACAATTTAGACACTAAAATACATGTATAGAGCTTATTCTATGGACTTTAATGGAGGATGAGACCAACACCTACCTCTGGTTGAGTTATCCTACAACAATAGTTTCCACTCGAGCATCCAAATGGATCCATATGAATCCCTTTATGGTAAAATGTGAATAAACCTGGCATGATGGGATGAAGTTGGTGAACATAAGATACTAGGACCTGAAATGGACGATGAAATGGTAGAAAAGGCGAAAACCATTCAGCCACATATCTATCCAGCCCAAAGTTGACAGAAGAGTTATGCAAACAATTGTTGATAAGACCTAGAGTTTAAGGTTGAAGACATGGTATTCCTTAACATATCTTCATGAAGAGGATCATGATATTTGGGAAGAAAGGAAAGTTAAGTCCCACATACGTCATCCCCTTTGAGATTCTTGGTCTTGTTATAGTTGCGGTCTATCGACTAGAACTTCCACTAACCATGTCTCAAGTTCATGATGTATTCCACACATCCCTCTTGAGGAAGTACATACTGAATCCCTCATATGTACTAAATTCATAAGTGTTGTAGTTGGAAAATGACATCTCCTGTGAGGAGGAGCTGGTGAAGATATTGGACCATTGAGATAAAGTTATACGCAACAAGACTACTTACCTAATCAAAGTACTATGGGGTAACCATAAGTATGAAGAGCAACATGGGAACCAGAGGAAGCGATGAAGGAGAAGTAACCCCACCTATTTTCACATTAGTACGTAAAATGAAATTTCAAGGGAGAAATTTCATAAGGGGGGAATGTAATGACCCATAATTATATCAATGAAATTTACCTTCTTTTAATTATGTCATATAGTCACAAAAAAAACTTAGAGAACACAATAAAAAATTTATAAATGAAGAATGAATGAAATGAGATGTATTTATAGAAATTAAGTAACCTAAACTAATGGAATGGTAACATTACCTTTGGAATATTAATGTGACCATTAAGAATAGTAACTCGACCAATAGAATAGTAACATTAACTATGAGAGTATAAATAAAATTTAGGTATCTTAAAAATGAAAATATTATCTATTTATATAATGGAATAAGTAAGTAAATTTTTTAAAACTGATAAATTATTTATTGATATTTTTTGGAAACATAAATGTTTTTTTATAATTTTATAATTAATATATTGATTTAAAAGAAAATTTATTTTCATAAAATAGATTCAAAATTTAATATTTTTTTATGATTAAAAGATAATTTTATGAGACCTTAATTAATTTTTCAAAGTGTTATAAAAGCAGTTATAAATTTTTTACTTCGAATAGCTTAATGGCCTTTAGATTCTTTTATTAATTTTTGGATAATTCCCTATTTAATGTGGTTGAGAGGGAACCATTACATGGTCTATAGGCCTTGTGGAACAAGGACCAATACATGGACCAAAGGATCAAAGACCTGACACACTATAACTAACCCTACTCAACACCTGCTTCATTGATGGTGCCTAACTCCCCACCATGCATGGCTGATCAACTAGAATTTTCCCATGTAAAACTGCACAGTGCCTAGTCCCAATAGCGGTTTCCATACCCTCTCATTCTTCCAATCTAGTTAGCTCTTCCAGGGGATTTTGTTTTCTCTAATTCATCATATGGGGATTTCTCCCATGTGTTCTAATATCATTTCATATCCCGGAGTCCCAATGGACTAAAATCCTTGAT
This sequence comes from Viscum album, assembly GCA_963277665.1. Lineage (NCBI taxonomy): Eukaryota > Viridiplantae > Streptophyta > Magnoliopsida > Santalales > Viscaceae > Viscum > Viscum album. Next base: position 1,170,679,798 of record OY728160.1, read on the forward strand.
GACCCGAAGGCCCTGTCGCATCAGCATGTCCAAGGACTACACCCCTTCCAGTATCATGCATGTGTCACTTCATGCTTGCATCATCTCTACATCACTATCTCATTATAAATCCCCTAATGGGGCCTACTAAGATTCAAATCCTAGTCATTTGGATGTCAAGCATGAGCCTTTATCACTCGATAGGCTCGTTGGCTAGTTATACCTTTAAAATCTGTATTTTTCAAATAATTGATGATTTTAATTAAAAATTAAATTTATCATATTTATAAAATTATTTTCATAAAATAGAGTTCATTTTTGATTTATAAATATCTAAAAATGGTTAGGGTTAGTTTTTGGTATTTTTCTAAAATATTTGAATTTTTTTGTGAATAGTAAAATACAATAATTTAAAGTATAAGCTAAATAAGTGAATTATTCAATCATGGATGATGTATAAACCATTGGTTCGAACTAACATGCACTATTTATTGTACATAGTTACAAGAATCCACACTATTTATAGTCTTGAGGAAAAATAATAAACAAGTGAATAAAATAATAATAATAACATCTCTCTCCTCTACTATAAATACCACCCATGTCAACATATTATCCTCACACCTCCAAAGACTTGAAACTTTCTTATATTCTACCCAATTACTCTCCCAAACCCCTTCCCCACATCTTGGTCCTATTGGTCTCACCAAAAGTCCATTCCCAAGCTCCTTAAGAAGGATCTCAAGGAGAAGAAGTTCAAGAGGACATTAAGTTCAAGTGCAGAACACTTTGGGACATAAGGTAAGGGATTCTTTCTGAGCATCCATTTTTCCTTCAGGTAATGCTTTCTCTCTTTTTACCCCAATGTCATTCTTATTTAATTTTATATAATTCTTCTAAATTCTGTGTATATGTTCCAATCACATGTATGTAAACCAGATCATCCTTCTTTGATGGGGAAAAAAGATGTTTTAAAAAGGTCGCCTTCTTAATTCTTCTTGATAAGCAAGCCCGATTAAAGGGTACTTCCCAATTTCTTAACTATTTTCAAGTACCATCCATAATATGTTTTAAGCGAAATTTTGTTTTCTAAAAAAACTCTTTTTATCATGAAAAAACTATCTAAGTTCATTTTTGGTTTTATTCAAACAATTCTACCTTTTCTTACTTTAAAGTCTATTTAATATTTTCCGTTAAACCACACTAAAGTGGCTCATTTATAAAGTTTCTTAAACACTAATTTTACATGATTTCACTTTATTTGGACATCATTTATCATGATCTATGCATATTTTCCATTATGAATTTCCATGTATGTTTTAAATCCATTATTTTATGGACACTATCATGATACACGCTTTGGTTACACTACAAAAAAATTGTTGTTAGAAGGGGTTATTTTTTCATTAAAAGGGGGTTATAACCCCCTCTAAAGGATTTAGCAATGGTTATGGGAAACTGCCACTAAGGTGGCTGTAATGTGTGGTTTGCGGTGGTTTTCATAAAATAATGGTATATGTGGATGTGAATTAGAGGTAGTTGCATTAGAAGGGGTTTAAACCCCTTCTAATGTCATCGTAAATACACTGGAAATACAAACCTTGGAAGGGGATTAAACCCCTTCTAAATAATTTATCAAATTAGGGGTGGTTAGATTTTCTCCCAATCAATTTTAAGGTGCAACTTTAGGGGTGGTTTTTAAATAAAGTATATTTATATTTATATTTATATAATATGTTTATGATTTTATATTATAAATAATTAATATTATATGAAATAAAATTTATATAAATAAATATATATTAATGTACATAATATTGTACAATTAAATTTACGTATACATATAAATAGAATTAAATACAATCATAAAAATATTTTATATAATATGATCATATAATGTATTTAAATATTTATATATTTTGTTTTAATTTTATATATATATATCTATTATGGAAGTTGTTTTCTTAATAGTTAGGGTTCGCAAAAAATATCTAAATTAAAGACATTAGAGGAGGGTTTTTGAACCCCCTCTAAATTAAATACATTAGTGGGGGTTTTTAACCCCCTCTAATTTAAAGACATTATGGGTGGGGGGTGGAACCCCTCTAATTTATGAAATTAGAAGGGGGTGAACCCCCTATAATTTAAGAAATTAGAGGGGGGGTTTTAAACCCCCTGTAATTTAAGACATTATAGGGGGATTTCAACCCCCTCTAATTTAAGATATTGTAGGGGGTTTTAAACCCCCTCAATAATCCAACTAGATATTAAAAAAATAATGCTAAAAAAATTAGAGGGGGTTCTAAACCCACTCTAATTTAAGAAATTAATGGGATCTATAACCTCCTATAAATTTTATGATTAGAAAGGGTTGTATATAATTCCACTCTAATTTTAATATAAAATGAACTTAGAGGGGGTTCATAACCCCCTATAAATTATAAGATTAGTGGGGGTTGTGAAGAACACCCTCTAATATTATAGAAAAATAATTTAGAGTGGTTTGTGCATAACCCCCTCTAAATAACCCCCTCCAATGTACTGTTTTTTGTAGTGTTATTACTTATGATATGATTAAGATACCCATTTATTTCCATGGGTAATCATTATGTTTATGTTTGATTCTTTTTGTGGTGCACATATTCATAAACATGTTATGATGGATGTGCCTAGATAGCACTCCAATGCATTGGGTAATATTTAGTCTCATGAGACGTCATGTGAAATTGTCTTAGTAGTAAGCCTCGACTCATGATCCTGTATGTGCAATGGTCTTGGTAGTAATCCTTGACTCATGCTCCTCCATGTGCAATGGTCTTGGTAGTAATCCTTAACTCATGCTCCTCCATGTAAAATGGTCTTGGTAGTTAGAATTAACTCGTGTGTATGTCATGTTGTATTTTGTTTCCATGTTCCTATGATGCCATGATTACATGATCCCATGCTATACATGTTATGATTACTTATTTTTATTCATGTTCCATGCCTTCTTTTTATGTCATCAAGTTATGCCTTCTCACCCATGTGTTATGCTTTATTTATATGATTATTACTTTATTGGGATTTTTAGATCATCCCACTGTTCATGTATTCCGCGGGTTATCATATGAAGATGTAAGAGCTCAAAGGAAGTTAAGAGATCATTATGAATACTAAATAAAAGATGTTTTTATTTTGGTTTCATGCTGTTTAATTATGTACCTAATCTTCTAAAGATAATAGAATTTATGATCCTTGGCTTTATTTGATGGTTAATTATGCTTAAAATCATGAAATAATATGTGTAAATGGATAGGGTCTCTATATTAATGGTGCTTAGATCAATAACAATTTTTTAGAATTGTTGATGGTTTTTTATAGCATTGCTAAAATCTGTTTTTGTAGTAGTGACTCATGTATGGGCCCGTAAGGGGCACAGCGGCTTCAGGCGCTCTCCCTGTCACCGCCTCCTTCCCTAGGGTTTTGTGGCGGCCTTCCGTTTTCTCGGCGAGTCTGGCGGTTCCTCAAATCCAGTGGGTTCAGGGTTCTCATCATCTCTCCCGCTCTCCATAGCCTCTCTCGATTCCTTTCTCTGTTTAGGGTTTCTTTGGCGGCGTGGTGTCGGTCCGAGATGGAAATTCCAGATCCATACGTATGAGGTCTTGGCCCTGCTCCCGGGGTTGGCGGATGGTTTTGCGACGGACCTCGAGGTCGCAAAGGACGGCGGCGATGGGTTTCCTCTGCTTGCAGCGGATCCCTGCTTCCTCCGGTTCTGAGTATTGGAGGTTTTTAACTCGTTGGGCTTGAAGGTTTGCTTCTTGATTTTGGTATGTGTGATCTTTGTTGGTTGCTTGGTTTTTTCTCCCCATTGAACGCTTCCCGGTGATTGGCCTTGCTGGATTTGCTCCGGTGGTGACGTTTGGCGGCACTGATGGTCGGATCTACGGGTGTAAGACCGGTCTTCACCGGCATACTCTCCGGAGCGCTCTGGGTCCTTCTCGGTTGTCCGTCGACGTTGTTCGGCCCTGTTTGTTGACATCGATGAGGAGCGCTTGTTTCGGGCTCCTGTGAATTTTGTAAGTTTGTGATGATGGTGGTCGGATGGTGCTGCGAAGGAGGTTCCGACGACGATTTTCCGATGGTCTCACCGGCGACCGGCGTGATGATTGCGGGGCTCTGATGACTGGTTCGAGCTTCGACGTGACGGGGGTACGAGTTACGAGGCGATGAGCTGTGCATGGGGTGAAGTTCGAGGCAGTTTTGTTGAATTTGAATTTTGAATGATGGTTTTGGGTGCGGCTGTATCGGGAACCGGATAACCCTCAAACCGGCTTTTTAAAAATCCAAAAAAAGTGATTTGCAGTAGTAGTGACTCATGTAGTTCATCCTTAGTAAACCTTTCGGACTCTATCCCTTCTCTATATACATATGCATGTGTATATATATATCTATATATATATATGCCCATATCAATTTATATATTTATGAATACACACACAAATATATAAATTTGTTTTTGTTTACTCTATTTTTATATGTGCATATATATATATATTTATTTATATTTATTTGTGTATGTATATTTATGTGTGTGTATATATATATATGTTATATGTTGTCTTTTTCAGTTACTGTTTAGAAATACAATAACATGAATATAAAATTCAGCAATTTCATCAATTTCATACACTTCGGGGGATGGATATATGTAAAATATATTTACTCATGTTTGTCTTGAAAATTTAATTCCTATTAAACATTTTATAATAAATAAAATGAAAGTGAAAATAAATAAAACAATATGACATTTAAAAAATAATATTCAAAGTAAATATTGTATCTATCATGATCCTTTATACAACATAATCAGAACTTGACACCTTCAAGGTGAAAAAAGGAATAAGAGATGCAAAATTTCATAGTTCATGGCATGATCAGTAAACTTCAGATGGACGTACGATGGGTATGCTATGTTCATTATTTATTAGCAAACTTCCGCAAGACACACAGAAGGTATGTGATGTTCATAATTCAACCACTTCTAGTGGTATCCTTTTTTTATAATTTGATGAATGATGTGTGTCTCAACATCGGACACATCAGTTATTAATCAAAAACATTATATTCAGGGAATGAAGTGAAATTTTTCATTCGCGAGTCATTACAATTCTTCAGAAGATCATTATTTTCCCACAATAAAATATTAATAAAATCATATATTATTTTCAAATTTATCAATATGGGGAAAATAAATTTAAAAATATCTTACATAGAAAATAAGACTCGCCTCTCTTCAAATGAGTGGAGCTGATGTGCATGTGAAAGAGAATGAATAAAACTAGAATGTCTAAAAAACGATACATGCCTTTTTCTTGTAAAAAATATCTTATATCTATGATAGAGATGAAATTATCATTTTCATGATGCACAACATTGCAAAGATGATCGTGCTAATAACACATTACGAAATCGATTGACTAATGATTGAAACCGTAAAGAATTTCGAAAAAAATGTTAGAACGATCATAGGTGAAGCACATCATTGATAAAGAAAGCATTGAATCGACATATGATGATGAAAAATAGAAATACAGATATAATAGAGATAAGAATTAGAGAAAATAAAATAATTTAGAGCCCAAAAGTATTCACTATTTCATTAATATATCATCATATATATAGATTACATGGAATTTGATCCAATATTTGAGATTAATCCCTATAATAACTAATCCAATGTTAGGAATTCCAATGGTTGGAGAATATGGAAGGTTGGAAATTATGAGGGAAATTTATTGGTAATTGAAGATTCCTCGTTATTATCATAATTTTGACATCCATTTAATAATGTTTCATAACAAGAATATGAACAAAAATTAATTTTTTATTAAAATAGACCCCCTTTTTAAAGGGTGAGGGCGAACCAATGACATCATTGACTTAGAAAAAACAAACAACCCCAACAAACCAAAAGCTCAAGACAAAAAAGAAACTCGCACTACAAAATAGATGTTCCTTCCAGGAAAACAAACATTAAATCCCACTTCCTCTATCTCAATGCCAGATGGCTAGTTTTCCCATGAAAAATGCATAGGCCTGGAACTGATGGCAGAAGCCATACCCTCTCAAACATTTGATTCGGAATAGCCATGAAATAGTGGAAACCATTTCCCTGTACATCATTTGAAACATATTTCTTGTATACAATTGATCGCAAAATCCCTTAAGTAGTGGACCACTGAGGCCAAGACCAAAATCACATAACATGAAGCAAACACAAAATGAAAATAAAGATTCACACACCCACATAACCAATTTTCAAACAATCCAAACGCTCTACTATCTGAGCCTAACCAATAAACAACCACAGCGAACCACAAAAAAACAGAAAAAACCATCAAACCTCTACTGAATACAGAATATAAACAAAATATATTCAGAATATTGAACATAAAATTTGTTGTTTTGTTAATAAAAAAGAATCCATTTTAGCATAAAAAATATTATATCATGCATAACAATTTGAAAACATAAACTTATCTATTTAAAATATGATCAAACACATGAACCTGAAAAGGGATAAGTATATAACAATCTAATCAATTTTTAAATTGACGTGCGATGTGATTAAAATTAACTTAGTAAAAAAATTAAACACATTGATATGGAATCATGTATTATATTTCAAAAATAATTCAACATTGGTCGTCCCATGATTTCATGTCAATCTGAGATCACTTTCTATTGTTTTGACCATCACACACATGTTTTAGTGTTTTAAAATACCAAAAATGGATTTACAAGAATCCTAGAAAAACTAAAACTCGCAATGACATGTTTTTAATTATTATATTTTAAACATAAATCTATGGTCATTGGATTATGATTTCATTGTAATCAAATATCATTTTCCAGTTTTGACTCACTGACACGTGTTTTTAAAGGCTATAGTACCTTTAAAAACTATTTACCGAGTCATTCCAACCACACCACATGATAGATTTACATGTTGTCTATTAATAAACATCAAAAATAAATAAATAGTGGTTTTATCATGATTTCACATCAATATTAGGTTATTTTCTTTGATTTTTTCCACGACATGCACATTTTAGTGTTTTAAAACCCTGAAAATGTGGTTACAGGAATCCCGAAAAAAGCATAACTGAAAATAACATATCATCAGTTACTACATTTCAAAAATCAATATGTGGTAAATTTCCTCTAATTTTATGATAATCCAATGGCATTTGTCTAGTTTTGACCCCCCCCCCCCCCCCCGGACACACATTTTTAAAGGCTTTAGTGCCTTTATAAATTGTTTATCAAGTCATTCTGACCACACCACATGTTGGATTGACATGTTGTGTATACATACAGATAAAAATAATACAATAGTGGTTTTCTGCTGACTGTATGTCAATTTGAGTTCTTTTTATATGGTTTTGACCATTACATGCATGTTTTAGTGTTTTAAAACACTAAAAACATGTTTATGGCCATCCCAAAAAAACCATAAATTAGAATGATGTTATGTCAGTTCATAAATTTCATAAATTATTATACATACATTTTTATATTATTTTATGGCCATTTGATGTTGTTTTTCTGGTTTTGATCCCCTTCCACATGGTTTTAAAGGCTTCAGTACCTTTAAAAATTGTTTCCCAAGTCATTCCAACCAAACTGCATGTCGTATTGACATGTGTCTATATGTAAACATCAAGAATAAATCAAACATGAAAGTCCCATGATTTCATTTCAATATGAGTTTTTCTATGGTTTTTACTATTATACACATGTTTTAGTTTTTTAAAACACTAAAAATTCATTTATAGGAATCCTGAAAAAAAACATAACCCCGAATTACGTTCTATTAGTTCTTATATTTGAATAATAAATATACGGTCATTTTACTATTATTTTATTCCCATACGATGTTTTTTGATTTTTTTTAACCCCTGATGCACATTTTTAAAGGCTTTAGTATCTTTAAAAACTCTTTATTGAGTCATTCCGATCACACTGCACGTCATATTGACATTTTTTCTATGTGTAAACAACAAAAATAACTCCACTTTGGTTGTTTCATGATTTCAAATCAATAAAAAGTTATTTTCTATGGTTTTGACCATTACACTCACATTTTAGTTTTCTAAAACACTAAAAACACATTTACAGGAATCCTGGGAAAGCTGTAGCTCATAATGATGTACCATTAGTTCCAACATTTCAAAAAGCAATATATGGTCATTTTCCTATGATTTAATGGCCATATGACATCGTTTTTATCGTTTTGACCCCCCAACACATGTTTCAAAAGGTTTCATTACATTTAAAAACTATTTACCAAGTCATTTTGACCACACAACACATCAAATTGACATTTTTTCTACATGTACACATCTCAAATAACTTAATAGTAGTTGTATTACGATTTTATGTCAATATTAGGTCATTTTCTATGGTTTTAACCATTACATGCTTGTTTTAGTGTTTTAAAACACTAAAAAGCATTTATGGGTATCCAGGGAAAAAATAAAACTCAGAATGGTATTTCTTTTATTATTACATTTCAAAAATAAATCGATGATCTTTTCCCTCTAATTTCATGAGCATCTGACATTGTTTTCCTAGTTTTGACCCACTGATACACGTTTTTAAAGGATTCGAAACCTTCAAAAACTATTTATCGAGTCATTATGACCACACCCCACATAGGATTAACATTTAATCTATTTTTACATGTCAAAAATAACTCAAAGATGGGTTTCCCAGGATTTCATATCAATTTGAGGTCATTTTCAGTGGTTTTGACTGTTAGACGTGTGCTTTAGTTTTTTAAAACACTAAAAATGATTTTACAAACATCCGAGAAAACCATAACTCGGAATAAAATTATATCAGTTCATATATTTTAAAAAAAATATATGTGGTATTCTTCTTATGATTTCATAGTCATCTGACATTTTTTCCTAGTTTTGACCCTGAGACACATGTTTTTAAAGGCTCTAATACCTTTAAAAATTGTTTACCAAGCCATTCCGACCACACTACACATCTTATTGACATTTTATTTATTATTAAACATCACAAATAACTCAACGGTGCTTTCCCATTATTTCACATTAATATTAGGTCATTTTATATGGTTTTGACCATCACATGCATGTTTTAGTGTTTTTAAACACCAAAAATATGTTTATGATAATCTCGTGAAAAACGTAACTCAGAATGAAATTTCTTCAATTCCTATATTTAAAAAATAAATCTACTTTCATTTTCCTCTAATTTCATGACAATCCAATGTTGTTTTCTGGGTTTTGATCATTCGACACATGTTTTTAAAGGCTTCGGTACTTTTAAAAACTGTTTTCCAAGTGATTCTGACCACACCACATGTCAAATTAATGTTTTATCTATGTGTACACATCATAAATAATAAAAAGTGGTTTATCCATGATTTAGTTTTAATATGATGTTATAAAATATGGTTTTTACCATTACATGCATGTTTCATTGTTTTAAAACACTAAAAAACATGTTTACAGGCATCTTAGGAAAACTATAGCTTAGAATGACATGTTGTTAGTTCCAACATTTAAAAAATTAATCTAAGGTCATTATCCTCTTATTTCAGGTCTATATGATATTGTTTCCCTAGTTTTGACCCCCCGAAACATGTTTTTAAAGGCTTTGGTACCTTTAATAATTGTTTACAAAGTCATTTCGACCACACCGCACATCATATTGACATTTTTTCTATGTGTACACATTAGAAATAATTATATGGTAGTTTTTTCATGATTTCATGTCAATAGGAGGTCATTTTCCATGGTTTTTACTCTTACATGCACATTTTAAAGTTTTAAAACACTAATAACGTGTTTACGAGTATCTTGGGAAAACCATTACTCGAAATGATATGTCATTAGAACCTATATTTCAAAAATAAATATATAGTTTTTTTTGATAATTTCATATAAATATGACATCGTTTTCCTAGTTTTGACCCCCTGAAAAATGTTTTTAAAGGATTTGGTACCTTTAAAAACTATTTTTGAAGTCAAAACCAATAAAATGATCTTTATATTATTTTCAAACTTTGGGATAATGATCCATATTTCATTTTTGATGTATAAAAGTCAACCAACCACTAATACAAAACATTATGTGGTAAGTATGACTCGAATTGTGTGTTTTCAATATAAAAGTATCATTTTAGTTTTATTTATGAAAGTTGTATGTGTTATTTGAAAATGTGTGAATAATCCATGGAATTTAAAATTTACCTCAAAGGATGAGATATAAAATTGGAAATTTCCTTGGGTATTATGAAGACCATCCACTGAAATATAGAAACTAAATCATTTTCCATTGTTTTCTACCACTGATCCTATGTTTTCCTATAAGAGTATTGTTCTTTCACATTTTCTTTCAACCTTGAAATTTCTCTTTGTGAATCCTGATCAATGACACTAGTCAAACCAACATTGGGTGTAGCAGTAAAAGATGATGATGACATACCAAAGAAAGCTAGTGGAGTAGGCCTAGAACCCATACCTTATACATGTCTAGGATTATCCTTCCCTAAAACAATTGCAACTACATCAAATTAGGAAACCTATGATGATTGTGAAGGGTTCATAACTCAGAATTCTTGAATTTTAACCTTTTAATAAAAAAATATTAACAATGATTTTTAAATTATCTAAACATAATAATATTATCTGATTAAAAAAAGTTCTCCATAATATTTTTTGTTATTTAATTACTATAAAAACATAATAATCAAAAATAAATTATAATAATAAACAAGTCTTAAACCCAATTAATTGGGGCTGGCTAGATGGATCACACAATTCTAAATTAGTTTTAAATTAGTTTTCAATGAATATTAAATTAATATTACCAATACATTATTATCATATACCGTGTTTTTTCAAGCTATTAGAATATGCCTCCATCCTTTATAATTTATGGGAAAACTCATCATCTTTCAAGAAATTTGCCCAAGAATCTATCCACAGATTCTGATAGAGTCGCCGGTAGGTACCCAAAACTCATCTAATGGAATGATAATCTTAAAGTCCTTTAGGTCCCATACATCTTTAGTGTTTATATTTATATCCCTTCTATTTTTATAATAATATGTTTGAAAAATGCATTAATAAATTAATAAATATATAGTTTTTGTACAATGACATACATACCAGTAATGGTAAATCACTAATATACCCTATATAGAGGGTTCAACAACTACTCCATTGATAGAGGTGTCACAAACCATGTCAGGCCGCCATCTGACGTGGTGCCCAACCCTTCTCACGGTAAGTTCTAAAGGGTGTTCCTGATTCCCATGGGTTGGCACAAGTTTCTAGGTATCAAAACAATATATAGGAATAATTTACCTAAAATAATAATCACAAAAAAACTAATGAGATAAGTAAATTGAAACTAAAAAAAATAAAGACAAAAAACCAAACATACCCTTAAACTGTGATCATATTTAAAGTTTACAACTCAACTCAAAACCCAAAGGCAACTGCAACAAAGAAATAAAACTAAAACTCCATCACAAACCCCTATGAAACACGAGAATCCACATCCCCAAACTACCCACACCAACCTGCACAAGAAGACCAAGAACAACTTGTACCACCATTACTAAGAATGATGCCTCTACCTGGGATACAGAAAGAACAGGGCCTACATACACCCAAAAGAATATGTAGGTTTTGATCCAAGATCCCAGTAGGATGTCACCCAATAGAATGGTCCATTCCATAATATTAAATAGATAATTTGACGTTCTTATTCAAATTAATGCCTTTAAAACACTTTTAAGGAAAACATTTACAATATAAGAGTCAAAAGGAAACACTTAAAGAAAAACCATTTCACAAACACTAATTTAAATTGAAAGAGAAATTTCATAAAGAACATACACACACTCAAGTGGTCCTCCATATTCCGACAGAAGGCACCACATCGTGAATAGTAGAGCACCATGGGTAAATCCCTTAAGGTTTATCTAGGTCGAGTGGGGACCTAGAGACATCATATATTGGTGTATACGTGGCATAAGAACCAAAATGATCAATGTTCTCATTCACGTTCCACTAGTAGGTAACACACCCATAACCTAGTGGTCTCCAATAATCACAAATGTTTAGTTAGTGTTGTAGTGTCAATCTGGTTAGGGGAAACCAGGATAAACCACTTATGTATTATCTGGTGTACTAGTCCTAGTCTTCCCACCTAGATACCTAGGGTTTCCCCTTGTGCTCAATTAAAATTTTACATTCACACACACCACATATTTTGTATCAAAGACCAACTATTTCAAAGAAAACATCATTCCTTTCAAAACAACACATTTCCATTCATGCACACCATTTAAAAGAGACTTTCAATACTTTTTTCATCACATATAAATAATTCCCAATTTCCCCTTTTTATAACACATGAAAACACCAAATTAAGACCAACCAAAATAATGGCCAATCCCCTTCATAAAACCAATAATACTTTAAAAAGTTTTCTAAAAAAGATTTTCAACTTTTTAAACATTTCACAAATTATACATAAAATGAAAAACAAGGTAAACACACACAAAGTGGTTTATTTTCCATTGAAAATATCCATTTAAATATACATACACCTCAAAGACCTTGAAAATGTATTTCGAACCATCCAAACAACCCCAAAAACCATTCCAACCATGTTTCTCATTCCAAACACCACTTAAATAAACAATTTCTCAATTTATAAAACATTTCACATGAAAACCCCAAGGCCTCACTTCAAAACACACCAATTTCACATGAAAAAAACCATTTTGAAACAATTGCACATCCCAACCCTTCTAAAACCCCATTCGCACACCTAAAACATACTTTTAGGTTCATAATAAAAAATCAACATGTCAAAATAGTTTATATTCTTTTGAAAAAACCCACTTTAATCACACTCGAACATCAAGCATTTTTTAAAACACAATTTTCATACCATAACTAATTGATTAAACACATCTAAAAATTTTCACAACAAAATACATATAGAATACATAGGAATTTCCTTTAGAAAAATCAAATTCATTATGTATTCATGTCAAATTATATCCAAAATAGAATTCTCACCACACAATTTAGCATTATAACACATTAAAATTAATTAAGTACCAAATTAAATCACCTAAAGAAGTTAGGGCATGGAGCCACCTACCTCACATGGAGATCCCTCCAGAAAATGGCATGAAAACACACCTTGACCTCATTCGCTCCATGAACAAGCAAAAAGGAGCCCTAACCAAGGAGATCAAACCCAAAATCAAAAGATTAAACCCCAAAATTAGACCCTATACCCACTGGAAAACCCTAAGACCAAAAAAACAAGAACCACAATGAGGGGGAAGAAGGGTCTACCTGGGGGGGAGAACGACAGTGCTACATGAGCACGGTCGGGAGGTCTGGTTGCCAGAAGTGGACCAGCCAACAAGGGGGTTGTAGGTCATGCTATAGGGAGGATGAATGGGGGAAGCATCATGGTGCACATCTGGCCGAGGGAAGCATGGGCGGTGCGACCTAGGAGAGGGAGTTTGGGAGGGACGACAGTTAGCCAAGGGGAGTAGGGGAGTTTGGTGGTGAGGCTTCTGACCATGGGTGAGAGGTCGGTGCAACCTAGGTATGAGGGGGGCAGCATCGCACCTGGTAAGGGGGGACTTCATCCTTCCTTTTTGTCTTTAACCCTAATTTAAATTCATAATAATAATATAATAAATGATAATAATAATAAAACAATAATAAAAGGTTAATAATTATAATATTAATATTAATATTATTAATAACAATAATAATATTAATATTATTAACACTAATAATAATAATAATAATGATAATTACCATTTTAATTATTATTAAAATAATTCATTAAACTTTATTTTATTTATTTATTTCAAGTACTGGGTAACCGCACGGTCACCCCGCACAGCCCAAAAAAATTTTAATCATAAAGATAATAACAATTATTTCACTCTTAATAATTATAATATTAATAATGTTTTAATAATTATAATAATATTAATGGCACTTTTAATGATAACAATAATATTCATCATTTAATTTTTTTAATATAAATAATTTTAATGAAAATTTTAATAATAGTAATAAAAATTAATAACAAAATAAATTTAATAATAAGAATACTATTATCTCCAACAATAATAATATTATTAGGATTAAAACACTCAATTTATTTATTTTATTATTAACACTCATTTTAACTTCGTTTCATTTTTCTTTTAAATTTTAAATTTATTTTAAAAACTGGGCAGGCCGCACGGTCTCTGAATTGTGCCCTGCCTGTGTGCCAGGTACCGCTAAACCCAAAATGCGTGTTTTTCTCAAAAAACTCAAAAAATTTAAAAATGGGTTCACCCAAATCCCAACCCAAACCGGAACCGAAGAAAATTGGAACTTGTGTGTGACAGGATTTGAATGGGATGGTGGACTACCAACAACATCTCGGGAATTTTCTAGATTGCTAGAAGTATTGGGTATAATAGAATGACTCAAATCCACTAAATCTGGTGGTGGTGGTGGTGTGATCTGATATACTAATCATTTAGGATCTTGAATTTTTTTATTCTTGGTATTCCTGCAATTATAATGGTTTAAATATATTAAATTTATAAAAAAACTAAAAACTAAAAGCTTTTTACCAAAAAGAAAAAAAATATATCAATGTATATAAGTAAGAAACACTTATAAATGATAAATTTTAATATAGTTTCATTACCAATTTATACATTCAATCATCTTTATCTTCATTGTATTCATTGTTATCAACCTCCATTGCAAGGACTACTTCATTTCCACCCACTCTTTCAATTTCTATTATTTCTATATTGTTAGTAAAAAAATGTTTAATGTTTTTTGGTTGATGAGTTTCACTATCATAAAGTACCAATGGATCTTCATCGACCATATTATATAATTATATTATCTTTATGTGTACAACAACACCCCAACCTTCATATATTTCATTATCTACATAATACATTATCTTTACTTGTGAATCTAAGATAAATGAATCGTGATTTGAATGCTCGCTGGTATGGATCAAGCGAGAGAATTTGACATAAGTAAATTGCAGTGAATCTTTCATTATAACCCTATCAATGTTAACCCACTTTCATTTGAATAAGACAAATGAAATTTGACCATGATAGTTCAATTGAATTATATCAATTAACATTCCATAGTATCCCACCTCAACAAGTGTAAATACACCACTGTTTTGAGTTTTCAAGTCTTATTCATGATAAATTATACAAAACATAAATACATGAATATTGTAGGAATCGAATCTCTTAGCCTTCCTTAGAGGAACTTGATCCAAAAACTTCAAATAATTTGATATTTCAGCTTGATTTTTAAAATTCATTATCTAGACAAGAATGTATAAGGTGTTTCTTTTAATATAGACAAAATAACTACACGTCAATAATATGAATATGAGTATATACTTACACTACAAGAGAACCATTGGAAAATATCCTTATTAATAGATTTTATTAATTCTAACTCATTTCAATCTCTACCCCTTAATCAACTATTTGTTTTCAATCCCAATTCTTCAATAAATAGATCTTAAATAAGATTATTTAGTAACACATATCTATGTAATTTTAGAAACTTCAATTCAGTCAGTGTAAAATTTAAACCCTTTCCAATTGGTCTTACAATAGTTTGAAATACTGATGACTGGTTTTCAGAATGATAATTAGTGGATATTTCATCAATATGTCCAAAATGATATAATCTAGTATCAATTCCATCTAAATACCTAGAACATAAGTTAAAGCACTCTACGGCTATGAAACCTTCAGAAATAGAGCGTTTTGGTTGAGCGTTATTCCTTACATATGATTTCAAATGACCTAAGTACCTGATGAAAAAATAACAAACATATTAAAAAATATTATGCAATGATTTGATAAAATTTAATTAAAAAATGAAATTAAAAATAATATAAACTTACCTATCAATTGAATATATCCATCGGTAGTGTTCCATTCTTCCAATTTTATATTATTTAACCAAATGGACAATAAAATGAAGCATGAATGTGAAGAATAAAGGGGGAAATAACATCTTCAAATGAAAAATATTCAAAACAATTATTTCTAGAAGTTTATCAAACTTAGTTGGATTTAGAGTTTTTTCACAAATCTCTTTGAAAAAGGTATAAAACTCAACTAAAAGTGCAGTTACTTTTTTAGGTAACGTATTACGCAATGCCAATAGAAAAACTGCTCTATCAGAATATGTGAGTTATGAATTTTCAATACATGTAACTATAGATGTTTTAAGTCAACTCACCTTGAAATGTTACTTGAATATCCATCTGGCACTTTTACATTCTTTAATTTATGAAGGAATATGCCTTTCTCATGATTTTTCATTGTAAAAATAGTTAATGGATACTTTCTATTCTCACTGTCCCACAAACCACACTTTTTATTTATTGATTCCAAATCCTTACAAGCATTAAGGTTACCCTTCGATTTACCCTACTCACCAATTGTCCACATTAAATCAGTATGCATTTTGAATAGTTTTTTCATCAAATCATCACATTTTTTCACACCATCATCCCATAATTCTTGCAATTATTTTATTAGAGGTTGAAGGTATACATCGATGTCATTTCAAGGAATTTTATTTCTAGTAATAGTTATAGAAATAATGAAAGAATTAATATTCATACACATTCATATAGGTAGATTATATGGGATCAAAATAACTGGACAAATTCTATAATTAGTACTTAAAGTAACAAAAGGGTTTAAACTGTCAGAAGTTAATCCCAAACGTACATTCCAATTATTTGAAGAAAAATATGGATATAATGAATCAAACACCTTCCATGATTTTGAATATTTTGGATGACTCATCAATCCATCATTGTTACTACCCTAAGCATGACACTTCATGTTGTATGTAGTCTTAGACAACATGAATAATCTTTACAATTATATTTTCAGAGGAAAGTAACATAATACCTTTGCAGGAGTTTTCTTCTTTTGTTTCTTACTAGGTTTGCATTGATTTAAACTCTCACTGTTGTTCATTGAATTCCATATTATTATATGTAATCTTATGCATTATTATTTATCAGACTCTTCTCCCCAGTAAATCATGCAATCATTAGGGAATTTATGTATGTTTTTCTGATCAAGTACAGGTTTTTGATGATTTTTTTTCATATCATAGAATTATGAAAAGATATTAGCTTCACTAAATAAATAATTAAGAAAATATAAAATCATGGACATTTCTTTTTCGTTAATTCCACAAAGACACTCGATATGACACAACTTAATTAGAAAATACAACTTTGAATATTTGGCACACCCTTTATTCAATTATTGTTGTTTGTCTTCAACTAATTCATTAAACTCATTTTTTTGGTCACTAAAGTTATGAGAAATATTGACCTACTCAAAATCAACTGAATATTCCATTGATCTATTAAAATCTTGGACATTGTATCCTATAAATCCAAATGCATTATTTATCAAATTTTGAACTGAATTCTTCTATGGTGGGTCACTTTTTATTTTTTGATAGGATTGTCATTTTTTGACGTTCCATAGAATTTGATTCACCATGAAAAATACAACATTCATATAAATAAGGGAACTATTTCAATATAAAATGATCATATACTTTATTTTTATTAAACCAGCACTTGAATTTACAATCAGGACCTAGAAAGTTTATTCTACCAACCACTGATTAGTTTTCAATTGCATACTCTAAAAATTCTTCCAAACCCTTGGCATATCGAGGTGTGTTTCAAGGTAAATTAATCCAAATTTTATACATAGGTATTGGATTTTCATTATTCTCCCAAAACATTAAGATATAAAGATATAAATTTTTAATCAAACAAGTACAATCAAAATTAAACATCACCCAACTTTTTCATTGACCAGGGATGGATATTGACTTGACATAACAAAAATTCAACAATAATATTACCCTCATAATAATATGATTGGATGTTGTGGAATAAGTTAATTAAGCTAGGGAGAGAGGTTATTGTGATGTCGAGCGTACTATTATTAGTCCACATTAATACATGAACATAATTCTTCTATTAAAAGATCTCTTACTTTACTTTTATCCATATTATCAATTTTTATTTTATATTACAAAAACATGATTGTCTACATAGCTATATCTTGCTTTGATAATTATGCAAATCAAGATTTGTTGTATCTCAAAACAAGAACTTGGAATTGATATATTTTTTGCAGGTATTTCCATATGTTTCATATCATTGTATGCAATTGTAGTTTTATAACATTTCTAGAATAAATTTGAAAAATTGTACTCAATTTAAAGAGAGAAGCACATACAAAAAGATTCATGTAATTTGAAGCTACGTATCTCGCAGTAATCATTATGCATTTTACTCGTGATTAAGAGTATTTTTTAATTAATATATTAACTTCATGATATCATTTATTTTAATAGAAGAGGGTGGTAAATTAAATGTGTCTTTTGTTCTTAAACTTCATGATAAATGATCAATATTTTCAAACAAAACCCCTCTAAGAAGCATCTAAAACCTCTATTCTCCCTAAGATAACCCATAATGGCCCTTAATGTGGACCTCAAAAGGAAAATTGTCATTATAAAAACATTAAAATGATTATTAAATTTGGAAAAGACACAAAACCAAAAGATTGACCTACCTCTTGATGAAAATATAAAAGCTTAAAGTATTACACCATATTCTGACAACACCCTAATCACCTATATCAATGCACATGAAATAAATAATTAATTACAACAATTTATAATTAATTATTCAAAATTTAAAAAATAGGAATACATTCCTAAAATAACATAAGAGTAACACAAGGGTCACACTGGGGTTGTTTTTTAGTACAAGGGGTCGGGGTCATAGAAATCAGAGTTGAGGGATGGGCGAGGGTGGTCCTCATTAGGGATAAGGGGGATTGGAGATAAGGGGTGGTCACTATTAGAGAGGGGTATAGAGGCTAAGGGGTGGTTCCTGTTGGGTGTTTGGTTTCGAGGAGAGGGAGGATCAGAGCTGAGATGGGCAGTCACCATCGAGGGTTGGGTAGACGGGGGGCTGAGGTTGAGGGGTAGTTGTCATTGGGGGTCAGGGAGAGGGGAGAGGGGGGATCATGACCGAGAGGGGGCAGTCATTGTCAGGGGTTGGGGAGAGAGAAAATTAGGTTTGAGGGGAGGTGGTTGTCATTGGGGGTCGGGGAGAGGGGTGGGATTTGGGTTGGGGGGATATTCGATCTAATTTAAACTATTTTCAGTGGTTTAAAAAAACTGAAACTAAATTTTAAAATAAAATATATATATAGTGGAGGTTATATTAAACCACCGTAATATTATAAATTATACTTGATATGATTTATTTACTGGTACTTCCAATAACTTCTACTAATTAACTTCCCCCTAAAAAATCCTTTTTGTAGTTTCACTCAACATAGTGTCAGTGGACTTCTCTCATTGTGGCTTTCCCTAAATATTATAGCTTGGTCTTTCTCATCCTATTTTTACTCTACGCATTTTGTGAAAATTTGTATCAATATTGACCTTACTTTCTAGATACTTTTACAATCCTCGTTATCATCTCCAATGCCTCTAAATAGTGGATCATCCAGTAACACGCTGGGATGATGACACCTGTTATTTTTTTCACATGTCACGATCGGGTTAAGGAATTAAATGAAGGGAATATTAGTCTTATGAAAAAAAAAATATGCTAGATCTCCAATCAATGATATTCCCTCTCTCTAATTTATAATATTATATTATATATTAAACAAATTATAGAAATTTTGATATATTTTATAACCAATTTTATTTTTAAATGAAATTATATTTTTCTTATGTAAATAAAATTATTACACATTTCTAAAAATTGATAAAATCATGTGTTTTTAGTTTTTTATTTTTTAAATAAAATAAAAATATTTTTGTTAATATTTTTAAGTGCGTGAATTTTTAAAAAACATGTTAAATATTATTGATTTGTTTGTATTTCAAAACCAATAATATTTGTAACTGAAATAATTTTTATTATAAAAAAATGGTGTTTCATTTTTAAAAAAGAATTAAAAAAATTGTGATAAAAATAGATTTTTATTCCTTTTGGAGAAAATTAATAGATTTTATTTTATATCATTAAAGTTATACAATTTTTTGAAATGAGTAAATGAATATTGATTTTATTGTATTGTAAATACAATTATTATTATAAATGAAATGAATTTTTTTTTAAAAGGTTTTATTCTATTTAAAGAAGACAATAATTTATCTTTAAAAAATAAATTTTTTAATTAGATAAATTAAACTCATAAATTCTCTTTAATATTTTTAAATACATGCAATTTTTTTAAAAGATTAAGAAATATTTGTTTTTGATAAAAATTAAATTGCTAAAATTTTACTAATCATTTTTTAAAAATACTATTTATTTAGAAAAATAAAAAATAATTTGTTATGAATTAATATAGATGATATTTTTTAAGCATTAAATATTATTATTTCTTTTAAAATTGTTAATTTTTTAATTTATAATTTTATTATTCATAATAATAAATACTATTTTTATAAAATTATTAAAAGAAACATATTTCCCTAAAATGATAAAAACAGTTATTTAAGTAATAAAAATCCATAGAAAATATTAATTAAAAATGTTCAGGACAAAATTCTAGAAGGACGTTTCGGAAAATTACTCTAGATATTTTCAATGAATAACTTCAATGAAAATTATATTATAAATTTTAAATGATAAATTTTTTTTACAAAACATCACTTGAAATTTTTCTAGTTGAATCATTATTTTTTTATGAAAACTTTTTCTTTGATTTATCTACTTGATTTTTTTAGTAAAAGAGTTTTCATATAATATTAGTCTAAATTTATAGTTTACACTGGAATGTTTGATATGAAGTCTCACTAGAATTTTTTGTGGGAGTTTCACTATAATTTCTAATTGAAGCTGCATTGAAATTTCCCAAGGAAGTTTCATTGGAATTTCTAGTGACCCCATTTATGCTATACTAAATATTTCAGTAAAAATATATTTTTTGTATTGTGAAACTTTCACTGGAACTTCTATTGGAACTTCCACTGAAATATCTATTGGAATTCCAACTTAATGGTTTTGTAACTATTATTAATATAGATTTTGTAAAAAATATATTAAATATATCTTATAAGTGCATTTATTGTAAATTTAGTTTTAGGTATAATTTCTTATTTTATTTACAGTTTTATTCACATAGAATATAAATTTTAAATTGTACGTTATATTTTATTTATAATAATTATGTAACAAATATAATACATATTTTATATCATTGAATTTATTATAAATATATTTTTTTAAATTTAATTAATATTAATATATTCTTTAGTTTTATAAATATATATGTTTTTTATATTTTGAAACTTCCAACTTTTATTAGAACTTCCATTGGAACTTCCACCCAGAACTTCCACTTGATTGATTTATAATTGTTATTAATAAATATTTTGTAAAAATTATATTAAATATATATTATAATTTAATATATTATAAATTTAGTTCTAGTTATAATTTAATACTTTATTTACACTTTTATTTATATAGAATATACATTCTTAAATGGTAAATTATATTATATTTATAAATAAATACTTTTTTTGTGTTGTGGAAGTTCCAATGGAACTTCCATTGGAACTCTTAATGGATTTATAATTCTTATTTATACAGACGTTGTAAAAATATATATTTAATATATCTTATAAGTGCATTTATTATAATTTTTTTATAAATATAAACATTTTATTTACATTTTCATTCATGTATTATATACATTTTTAATTGGTCAATTATATTATTTTTATAGAAAAAATTAAAAAATATAATAAATATTTTATATGATAACATTTAATATAAATATATTTATTAGAATTTATCTTTTATTAATATATTATATAGTTTGATAAATATATACTTTTGTTTGTATTGTGGAACTTCCACTGGAACTTCAACAAGAACTTCCACTAGAACTTCCAAAATAACTTCCATTAGAACTCTTAATGGATTTATAATTGTTATTTATAGAGATTTTTTTAAAAAAATATCTTCAATATATCTTGTAAGTGCATTTATTATAAATTTTTCTAAATATATACATTTTTTTACATTTTCATTCATGTATTATATACAATTTTAAATGGTAAATTATATTATTTTTATAAAATTTATTTTAAAAAATATAATACATATTTTATATAATTTAATTTTATATAAATATATTTATTAGAATTTAATTTTTATTAATATATTTTTTATTTTTATAAATATATATTTTTGTTGTATTGTGCAATTTCCACTTGAAGTTCCACTAGAACTTCCACTAGAACTTCCATTGGAACTCTGAATTGATTTATAATTATTATTTATAAAGATTTTGTAAAAAAATGTATTCAATATATCTTACAAGTGCATTTATTATAAATTTTTCTAAATATATACATTTATTTACATTTTTATTCATATATTATATACATTTTTAAATGGAAAATTATATTATTTTTATAAAATGTTTTTTAAAAAATGTAATACATATTTAATATAATTTAATTTTATATAAATATACTTATTAGAATTTAATTTTTATTAATATATTTTTTATTTTTATAAATATATATTTTTGTTGTATAGTGCAACTTCCACATGAAGTTTCACTAGAATATCCACTATAACTCTTAATGGATTTATAATTGTTATGTTTACAGATTTTGTAAAAAAAAATATTCAATATATCTTATAAGTGAATTTATTATAATTTTTTCTAAATATAAACATTTTATTTAAGTTTTTATTAATGTATTATATACATTTTTAAATGGTAAATTATATTATTTTTATAAAATTTATTTTAAAAAATGTAATAAATATTTTATATAATTACATTTAATATAAATATATATATATATTAGAATTTATTTTTTATTAATATAATATGTAGTTTTATAAATGTATACTTTTGTTTGTATTATGGAACTTCCATTGGAACTTCCACACGAACTTCCACTGGATCTTTCATTGAAACTCTTAATGAATTTATAATTGTTATTTATATGGATTTTGTAAAAAATATATCTTCAATATATCTTATAAGTTCATTTATTATAAATTATTCTAAATATATAATTTTTTTACATTTATATTCACGTATTATATGCATTTTTAAATGGTAAATTATATTATTTTTATAAAATTTATTTAAAAAAATGTATTACATATTTTATATAATTAAATTTTATATAAATATATTTATTAGAATTTAATTTTTATTAATATATTTTGTATTTTTATAAATATATACTTTTGTTGTATTGCGTAACTTCCACTTGAAGTTCTATTGGAACTTCCATTGGAACTTCCACCACAACTTCCTTTGGAACTCCCATTGGAACTTCAACTGGAAATTTCATTGGAACTCTAAATTAACTTATAAATGTTATTTAGAAATATTTTTTAAAAATATATATTCAATATATCTTATAAGTTCATAGATTGTAATTTTTTCTAAATATATACATTTTTTTACATTTTTATTCATGTATTGTATTCATTTTTAAATAGAAAATTATATTATATTTATAAAATGTATTTAAAAATTTTAATACTTATTTTATATAATTAAATTTTATATAAATATATTTAATAGAATTTAACTTTTATTAATATATTTTGTATTTTTATAAATATATACTTTTGTTGTATTGTGTAACTTGCACTTGAAGTTTTACTGAAATTTTATCTAGAAATCTTAATGGATTTATAATTGTTATTTTTATAGATTTTATAAAAAAATGTCTAATATATATTACAAGCGCATTTATTATGATTTTTACTAAATATATACATTTTATTTACATTTTTATTCATGTATTATTTACATTTTTAAATGGTAAATTATATTGTTTTTATAAAATTTATTTTAAAAAATGTAATATATATTTTATATAATTGTATTTAATATAAATATATTTATTAAGATTTAATTTTTATTAATATATTGTGTAGTTTTATAAATATATACTTATGTTGTATTGTGAAACTTCCACTGAAACATCCAGTGGAACTTCTACTGGAACTTCCATTGGAACTTCCACTGGAACTTCGAGTTGAACTCTTAATGGATTTATAATTGTTATTTATATATATTTTATAAAAAAATATATTAAATATAACTTATAAGTGAATTCTTTATGAATTTTCCTAAATATATGCATTTTATTTACATTTTTATACATGTATTATATATATATTTAAATGGTAAATTATATTAATTATATAACATTTATGTAAAAAATGTAATATATATTTTATATAATTGAATTTAATTTAAATATATTTATTAAAATTTATTTTTTATTATTATATCCTATAGTTTTATAAATATATACTTTTGTTGTATTATGCAATTTCCATGGGAGCTTCCACATGAACTTCCACTGGAACTTCGAGTGGAACTCTTAATGGATTTATAATTATTATTTATACAGATTTTATAAAAAAATATATTAAATATAACTTATAAGTTCATTTTTTATGAATTTTCCTAAATATAAACATTTTATTTACATTTTTATTCATGTATTATATATATTTTTAAATGGTAAATTATATTAATTTTATAAAATTTATGTGAAAAAATGTAATATATATTTTATATAATTTCATTTAATATAAATATATTTATTAAAATTTAATTTTTATTTATATATTCTATAGTTTTATAAATATATACTTTTTTTGTATTGTGAAACTTCCACATGAACTTCTACTGGAACTTTCAGTGGAACTCTTAGTGAATTTAAAATTTTTATTTTCACAGATTTTGTAAAAAATATATTTAATATAACATATAAGTGCATTTATTGTGAATTTTTCTAAATATATACATTTTATTTACATTCATGTATTATATATATGTTTTCAAATGGTAAATTCTATTTCCTGAATGGCCCGAATGCCTTATTTTTTTTATTGATTTTTGATAACCCCCCTTTCAAGGGATGAGGGGGAACCCTTAAAAGTCCCATAGGATTTGGAGATTACATTTCCCGTAGGCTGGGAGACATTACAGGACTCGTAGGTCTTAAAGAAATCATACAGACTATGACTACTTCAAACCACCCCTCCCTAGCATATGCATCGTGATTAGATCTCCACCTTTGCATGGATGTTCGGCTAGCTGTCTTGTGCAGAGATGCATAGGCCTAGTACCGATGGCAATGGCATACCCTCTCTATAAGGCCCCAGCCTTAAACCTTACTTAATCTTGAGATACTGCAAGAATACACCTTGAGGATCTGTTCAGGTTTAGAGTTTTAGAGAATTAGATCATAAAACATGCATTACATTCCACATTTAAAAAAAGTGGTTACATAAAAGATAGTATTCATTTTTCCCATCTATGGAAACATATTTAAAATAAAACATGGATTCTATCTTGACACTTCCTTGACATTGTCATCATATCATGTACCTTTCCCTTGACCTGTGAAAAACATTTCAAAAAAAACTTGGGATGAGAATAAAAAGCTCAGTAAGGGATATAAAAATATGGAAAGGAAAAATGAGTACATATATACATAATAATGAAATCATACTTTACCCATAAAACATAAGCACTTTAACATACCTCATCAAATCATGAATAAATCATAGAAATCATAATACATAAAGGTAACTTGAGGCATTCATAACATTCTTACGTAGGGAGTAACCCTCTTGGTTATGTTTGGAATACCCATCACAGTATATTCCCTAAATATCTTCGGAGAAACCTTAACATTTAACTCCTTCACGTTACCCAATGCATTGGAGAGCTATATCGGGCTCACCCGCCCTTAGTTTATCACAGAACCAACCGTCTTCATAATAATTCCCAAGAACCATAACATAATCATATCATATAAAACTTGCACAAAGAAAACATAACATTTCCAAATTTCAATCACAAGATATCAATACAACACATTGATATAAAAACATTATGAAAACCATTTTCAATACCAAAATAAAAGAAAAGTAAAACATGGTATTTATTTTTCTTTTAAAAAAAAGGTATGGCTTGTAGAGGAAGCCGGAACTTAAATAATGGTCACGGCGGCGAAGAAGTCGTTGTCGCCGCATACGTACGACAAAAACATTCCCTTTGGTCATTTAGTAAAAAGCTTCATATAAAAAATATTCCTTTTGGATAAACGTAAAAGTCAAAGGGGTTTATACACCGTATAAAAGAAAGTTGTGTATAAAACAAAATATGCCTCAATGAAAGGAGATTGAGACGAAGTCCCTTACCTCGGGTCCGACTTGACTCGATCGTTCTTTAATCTCCTGAATAATAAACATGAGTTAATTTCTACTTGCTTAAGGACCTTTTTCAAGTTCATTATTCTTTTTATATCACTTATTACCATGTCATGAACACTATGTAATTATTTAAGTTAATAACGGTCGTTTTAACGATCATTGGTACTTGAGTCAAAAATAAACTCTTTATAATTACAAGTTGTTCATGTATCCATTATATCCAGGGTTATACTCATGATTTATATATCATATATATCATATATATCCAGTATATACATACATTTATAATATTACATAACGTGTAGAGGTAAGAAATGAAATGCACCGTTCATGGAGACGGTAAGTCGTACGTACGCATGAACGCTACTTTCATTTCTATTTCGTATTTTATGGAATGGAATCATAATCATATAAAGGTATATTATAATTCCAGTATAATATAATACATAATATCATTAATTAAATCCTTTATATGTCCCACATATGGCATTAACGAATCAAATCACTTTGAGGGGGCGGTAGTCCGCACTTCCTAAAATGAAGATATCGCGTTTACCCATAATGGTAACCATAAAGGTATGCCATAAATGAAAAATACAGAAGCTTAAGTAAAACATAAACATATTATATATCATATATAAATACAGTTACATCTTAATGGCCACCTTTGAAGGTGTTATATGAGTGTTTAACAATCATCGTTTCGTGAGGCAGAAATTCTCCATCCACAGAAACAGTATGTTCTTTAACCATTAGATGTAGGTGTGTGTAAGTGTAGCTCAAATCCTTCTTATAAAAACATCCTAGTATATTTAAGATACTGGTTTTATTACAAAATAATGTAATAAAAAGATTTTAGAGGGTTGGAGAAGCAAAATAAAACAAAAGAGCACAAGAGAAAACACTACCTTTAAAACGGGTAACTCTTTTTTATTTGAGCTCAAAGGCTTCCTTGGGAAGACTTCTGCCCAAAGTGAGGCTTCTAGAAGAAATATATGGATGTGGAGAGATAAAATGAGCAGGTTTTGGCCGAACCAAAGGCTTGAGATGTGTGAGTAAGGAGGTAGAGGTGGGGGGCTTTTATAAGAGGAGAGGAGGGGCACTCTTGGAAAGGTATAAAAGGTTACTTTATTTTCAAATGAGTTTCGGATTTTAAAGGTCCCACATGGATTTATTTCGAGTATAAGGTGATAAGGGTTCTAAATATACTCATCCAATAGGTCTTTGAAAAGTTTAAGTTATAGTTTTAACATTATCTTTTCATTTTATTTAAATCCTTTATTAATGAGGTAATCGCTGCATCATCATGGTGTCATAAATAATTTAATTTATTTAATGTCTAAAAATTATAAAAAAACTATAATGATTTAGGAAATATTTTTATATTTCTAATGAATATTTATAGTCAAAAATATTACTTGTATAACCCCATTTAAAATTTTTTTTAGTAAAACAACTCATGTTTGTGACATTTTTATTTTAACTTTAAATAAAAAGGTATTAATGTCATTTTCCTACCAAAGTGGCTCCATGGGGTCCCCAAGTTGACCCATGGATTTTCTTGGTCAGCCATGACAAACCCAATAAGGGTAGGACATGTTTCAAGTTCATTTCATATTATTAAAACATTATTCTTACCTTAAATTACACTAATTACCTCTAATCGTGATTAAAAACTTAAAAGTTACTATTCATAAAAAAATTGTTTTAATCCCATTGAACCACATTTCACTTCTTAATGAAAACCATGTATGTCGGATTTTTTAAATTCAAAACACAGAGGTGGTAAAATTTCTTTAAAATGGAAAATCAGTTTTTTAAGTACCACTTAGTGGTTTCACTATTCATCAAAAATTGAAGTTTTTCAGAAAAATACGAAAAATTCACCCTAAGATATATTTGATATTACAAATTCAAAAATGATGTCTATTTTACAAAATAACTAACATATAATTTTCATTAATTAATTTAATAATTAATTCCCGATGTCAGAGCAAATAGCGTGTTTTTATGAAACAATAAGTATCAAAAGATTGACACTAGTTTAAGTCCAATTTCAATGTGAAATTAATTCCAAGGACCACTATTGGATTAAATGGTAAAAATATATTCTAATTGAACTTTAAAACCAATTCAAAAGATAATATAACCATATAATTAAATTAGATGAAGAATCATTTTTGATGTAAAATGCAGTATTTTTCACTATTCATTAAAAAATGAACATTGTCAGAAAAATACCAAAAAAATATACAATGTAAATTTCAATGTCCCAATCATAAATAATAAGTTTATTTTGACAAATATAGCTTATAAAATTGTCAAAAGTTTGATTTAAAAATGGTTTTCCATCAAAAGGCAGTAAAACAATCTTTTAAAAATATTAGTGTATTCCATGCTTAAGATTGGATTTATTATCATTTTAAGCCTCTAAAACACTATCTAATTCATTAATAGACATAGATAAAAATATCTATTATTAATTACTTACTTGGTATGTTACACTCTCATTCTTCCAAATCCGTTAGCCCTACTCTGGTGGATGCATCCTGCTCTTGAATCCTCCTCTAGAGTTGGTTCCTTGTAGAATCTGCCTATGCATCTGCATATCAGGTAGACTTGAAGGCCTTGAGGTGGTCCAAAGGACTTAAGGTGGCCCAAAAGCCTTACTACCCCAAAGTCCTGGGTGGCCCAAAGGCCTTAAGGACTCCAAGCCCAAACTGGTGGCCCAAGGTGAATAGTTTCAGCTGCTATAGTACCGAACAGTACCTGCTATAGTACCCATACAGTGCTGCTACATTTCCTACTACAGTACTACTATAGTTCCTACTACAGTACTTCTACAATACCTAGAATTATGCCTCCACCTGGATTTTAACCTGGGTCTCGTGGATGCACTTAGAAAGACTACACCAACTAGGCTGAGGCTCATGTGCGTAAATTATATTAATTTTATAAATTTTTTGTAAAAAATGTAATACATATTTTATATAATTGTATTTAATATAAATACATTTCTTAATATTTAATTTAAATTTTCCATTTTATTTTTTATTTGTTTTATTTTTTATAATAGAAATTCTTCATTGACATTTTCTCCTTTAAATAAAAATGTGATTTTTTTCTTCATATTGCTATATTTTTCTTTTTAATTACATTATAAAATATATTATTTTTATTCCACTAAAATATTATAGATTAAAAATGTTTATACATTTATAAAATAATGAGAGTCTTTTTATTTGAGAAAAATTTATTATTTCAAAATAATATTTTATAATAATTTTAAATGTAATAATATTTTGTTATACTTTTCTAATTACATATTTTTAATTTCTTTCATAAAAAATATTTTATAAACTTGCAAATATTAATATTTTTTTATAATATTATTTAAGAAATAAAAAATTAATATGTTTTAAAAGTCTGTAATTTATAGGGAAATTATATTTTTTAATATTATTTTTTTTATAAATTGATATGTTTTGATTGGTAATTTATATAAATATTTTTTATGTGTAATTTATGTTTTTGATATGTTTATGTTTTATATCAATGTTTTTTATGTTTTTTTTATATCAACATTTTTTATATGTTGTTATATGATATTATTATTATTTTGTAATTTATAGCATTTTTATAACATTTAATTATTCATAATTTTTGTTTTTTGATAAGTTTTTTTATATGTTTTTTATATGTTTTTCTTAACATTTTAATTTTTTTATGATGTATTATAGTTGTATGGTATTAATAAAACCAGTGAGTACAAATGGATTTTTGAAAAAATTCTGTCAACCCAGTTTTTTAAAAAATTTATAATTGAATGGCCTTTCATTTTTTTTGAACATGCATCATCATCTCAATTGTACTTAATTTTCCTGTAAACCCGTGTAAGTGGACACATGTTAGTCCCACTTAGAGGGTCTCAAGTAGAATGGTTTATCAATTTTTTCATATTGAGGTAATATGATATTTTCTTTCCCTTTTTTTAAATTGAGATAATAGTAATAAAATATATTATTTATAACATGGTTGGAGAAAGAAAACAAAGCACTAAAACATTGAAACTCATGAAAGGTGTGTGGAGACATCCGAGCGACAGATCAGGCAACTGGTGCGGTAGTGGAGGCAGTTAAAGATGCAGTGGGAAAGGAAGGTGTAGGAGGGTAGCAATCGGAGAAGATTGTATCAACTTCTACACACAAATGCTGGACAACTCCACCTCCTTCTCTTCCACCACCGCCCTCACGACCTCCTCTAACGCTACCTCCTCCTCTTCTACCACCACCCTCCCCACCTCCTCTGATACTGCCACCAACCATGTCACCACTATTAATAATGAATCCTCCTCCATAGGAAGTAGTCTCCCCTCATGGCGCTCATAGTCCATGTACAACGTGGTCTCCATGATAAGCCTGGTGGGTTGGGGATCTGCACCGCATAGGTTGACCACTAGCAACACTTGGGTTGTAATGCGGTTTAGACCGGTAGGGTCAAGGCTGGGGTTAAAACTTGAGATCCTGGAACTGGTGGCCTATGGTGTAGCGGTGATGAAAGTGGAAATAGGGTCGACGTTGTAGTATATTGGGTTGATGATGATGTAATTATGGCGTTGGTGGAGGGTGTGGGTTTCTCCTCCTTCCTAGTTGGTGGCTACATTATACCACCCCATGTAAGGTTCATGGCAGAGGTGAATGGTAAAAACACATAAAAAGAGAAAAAAAAATGGATGAACACAAATTTTAACGTGGTTTTTAAATTTTCCTACATCCACATAAGAAAGGGGGTGTTTTATTCTCTTTGGTTCTCGCTGGAGGATCACACAGATTTTACACACACAATTATATCCTCTTACAAACAAATGGATTCAATCCAGTTTTTGAAGATTCCGGGCACAGCGGAAGCGTCGTTGGGATAGAACCCAACTTTTATTTTTACCATGATCAATAATTATTCTAGGATAAATATGATGAGGAACACCAGTCTCCGTGAAATATAATCAAATATTTATATAAAGAAGGAAAAGGCATGAAACCTTTAGAGAGGATCTTTCACATCATGTTTATAATTAATTTAATTGAATTCATAAATAAAATAATGCCTGGATATTTGGTATTTTTTTGTTGATGATGTTGATCATCTGCAATGACCCCTCTAGATTATCTTGTTTCACTTGCAAGGATCCAAACTAGAATCCCTCTAGTGGTGATCCACACGTGCTCTGATGGCCTCCGATCGACACCGCTCATTCTCCAGGTGCTAGCACGGTGAACCAAGTGTCCTGTGTCAGTTGTTCTTGATCACTTGTTCTTCGGCCTTGAATAATGTCTCCCGTTCTTGAGAGGGGCGGGAAGAGGATTCGAGAGATAAATTGTTTGGATCAATAATTCTCAATTCACCGGGTGTGTGGTTCGGTACGTGGCATAATAGACGTATGTGTCTATTTGTTGATATGGGGCTTCAGTTATAATATTTAATTGTGTAACAAAAACCAAATACATTCATAAAATTATAGAAAACCCATGATATTAAAAATAATATTGCGTCATTATTTATGGTGCGCCAACTTGCGCAAAATGGAATTATAAATAAAATTCTGCGTCACAAAATAATAGCAGCGTTATTTTTATTTGTGCCAACTAGTTAAATAATTATTTATCATCTTGCAAATAATTATTTTACTACCAGACCAGACTTCATCCTCTAGAACTCCACTTACTTTTATTAAACACCTGAATAAATAAATAAATAAATTATTCTCTTAAATAAATATTTTATTTACAAACTAGAAAATAAATATGTATTAAAGGTTTAATTAAATAAATAAATATATTTTACCCACAATCTGATGAATAAATATTTATTTAATTTATACAATCATTTTATCTTGAATAAAATTATTCCATTGTCCTAAGAATAATATTTATTAATAAAATCCAAATAGAATTTAACCGAGACCACCAGAAACACTTAGTGTGTGGCCCTCAAGGATTCTTTCTCATTGGCATTAGGTAGGCTTGCCTAAAGTCCAAGAGTGCTATCTAGAAACGGGTCAAGGCACCTAAGAGAAATAAATTAAAGTTGCAACAACGACATCCACATATAAATGCTCACTGTGTAATATAATCCCTTTGTCGCAATATCTCATCAAGCAGGTTTCATGATATTGTCATCAACTTTTATTCTTGATACATTGTTCTTTGACTACCTGAAATAAACTCATCATTACAACATCGCCATGGAATTTCATGTGATGGTTATATTTCAATCAAAGGTACAATATATCAACTTCCATAAATGGAAGGTACAAATCCTTGACTTATCCATTAATAACATGCCACTCATGACGCACCCAACGTACCCTACTTCTAGCCAACTATCTGCATGACGGTTTTCATCAGTAAATCATAGTGCGTGGGTCATGATACATATTAATGATAATATTAATGTCTAAAGATCATTACACATGCTTGTAGATATAAATATCTGATGACACAAAAACATGCGGAATTTCTATTAGCAGGTATGTTCTCGTAATCTCATGTCTTGGAGATTACCAAGTGCGAAATTCATGAGAGGAAGTATCATATGCTTACGAGTACTCACACCTGATAGTTTTTATGTTATGTGTCCCATCATAGTATGTCATCCAAAAATATACCTATATTAAATAATATTGTTATATCATTTCATGGTCCTCATCATATCAGGGAACCTCCATGACCTTATCAATGCAACAAATACTATTGGACATTATTACATCATAGTCATGCAGAACAATGAACAATATGTAATAAGATTTTTAATACTTAAATAAATTAAATGTCCATTTAATAAAAGTACAACCAGTTGGTTCTAAGACACCAACTCTTACAAAATCCCACTTGGACTAGAGCCAACTACCTATAACTTTCAGTCCACTAGACCTCACAAGGTGATCATGTTTCTGCTGAGTAAAGGCATTATTCAAGGGGTCCATCACATTATCTTCCATAGAAATAATTCCCAATTAAACTTCACCTCTCTGAGAAAAATCCCTTAAGAGATAATACTTCTGAAGTATGTGCTTCTTCTGCTGATGTGACCTTAGATCTTTTGCGAGATCCACTGCTGTAGTATTATAACATTACAGTGTGATAAGATCTTTACTACTAGGGATCACATCTAGCTCCAGAATGATGATTTACATCCAACCATCTTCTTTTGCTACCTCAGAAGTTTCGGTATACTCAGACTCTGCTATAGAATCTACAACCACACTCTCCTTTGATCTCTTCCATCTCATTGCACCTCTATTCAAAGTGAAGATGTATCTTTTTCATGACTTCATGCCATCTTGATCAGTCTGTAAACTAGAATCTTTATATCCTTTGATGACTAGTTTCTCATATCCTCCATAAACCAGGAACATATCCTTAGTATGCCTCAGATACTTTAGGACAGTCTTGACTGCCATCCAATGGTGGTCACCTGGGTCAGCTTGATATATGCCTACCGCACTCAATACGTAGGCGACATCTAGCCTAGTGCATAGCATGTCATACATGATTGACCCAATAATTGATGTGTATGGAGTCCTTTCCATTATATTTCTTTCCTCATGTGTCTGAGGACACATTTTCATGGAAAGATGAATGCCATGTGATGCTGGAAACAATACCCTTTTGGATTGTTCCATACTGAATCTTTTCAGTATCTTATCAATGTATGTACTTTGACTTAGGCCCAAAAATCTCTTGGATATATCATGATGGATCTTGATCCCAAGAATATATGTGGTCACACCCAAGTCCTTCATGGAGAATCATTGATTCAACCATACCTTAATAGACTGTAAGACTGGTATCTCGTTTCCAATAAGTAAAATGCCATCAATATATACTATTAGGAAAAAGACTCCACTCCCACTAAACTGTTTGTAGACACAAGGATCACATTAATTCTTGATAAAACCAAATTTTGTTATGGATTCATCAAAATGAATGTTCCATGACCTCGTTTCTTACTTTAATCCATAAATGGATTTCTACAACTTGCATACCTTATTGGCATCCTTTGGAGTCATAAACCCTTCAAGTTGTGTTGTGTAGACATCTTCCTGAAGGTTCCCATTAAGGAAGGTTGTTTTTTCATCCATTTTCCAAATCTCATAGTCATGGTAAGTGGTAATGTCCAATAGAATTATGACGGATTTCATCATTGTAACTGGTGAAAAGGTTTCATCATAGTCAATGCCTTGATGCTGTTTGAACCCTTTTGCAACCATTCATGCCTTATAGGTGTTGACTTGTCCTTCCATGTCTAGTTTCTTCATGAATACCCATTTTCAACAAAACGTATTTACATCAAATGGTGGATCTACCAAAATCAAGGCTTGGTTTTGGTATATAGAATCCATTTCAGAATTCATGGATTCTTTCCACTTTGAAACATTTGTTCCACTTACTTCTTCCTTGTAGGTTAGAGGATCATTATTATTAACTAATAATGATTTACCATCCTCAGTAACTAGAAAACCATAACATTCTAGTTCTCTAACCTCTCTTGTACTCCTACGTAGCTCTTGTGTCTCTAGAATAGTTCTTTCTCCCATGGGGATTTGTGGAATTTGTTCTTGTACCAACTCTTGTGTACCTTGAGCCTCAACTTCATCGAAGTTTATATCAATACCACTATCTCTTTTGGATATGTGCTCCCTCTCAAGGAATATAGTGTGTCTTGCCTCTATAAACTTTTTGTTTGAGGGGTTTTATAGGTAATATCCCCTTGTTTCCCTGGGGTATCCTATAAAGGTACACTTTGTGCCTCAGGGTGCAAGTTTGTTACTTGAAGAGTCCTTAACAAACGCATCACTTCCCCACACATGTAAATTCGATAATATGGATTTCGTTCCACTCCAGAACTTGTATGGAATACCATTTATCAATTTATTTAGTACTTTATTTAGTATGTGTGCCTCTGATTGTAACGTATATCCCCAAAAGGGTAATGGAAGTCTCACATGACTCATCATTGATCTCACCATGTCCAATAGGTTGTGGTTTCTCCTTTATCTCACACCATTCCACTGAGGTGTGTATGGAGGAGTGAGTTGGGATAGGATCACAAACTCTCGTAAGTGATCAATTAAGTCATGATTAAGATATTCTCCACCTCGTTCTGAGCGAAGTTTCTTAATCTTCTTACCAAGCTGGTTCTCAAATTCATTTTTTTATTCTTTGAAATTATCAAAATAATCTGACTTATAACTCAATGAGTAGATATATCAATATCTACTAAAATCATCAATAAAAGTTATAAAGTATGAGTACCCTCCCCTTGCTTCAACTAGAAGTGGTCTACGCACATCGGTATGAACCAATTCAAGAAGTTCTTTATCCTTTTCACCTTTCCCACAAAACGGGGCTTTGGTCATTTTTCCTTGTAAACATGCATGACATACTCCAAGTGGTTTTAGTTTGAAAGAATCTAAATATCCATCTTGATGTAACTTTGTCAAGCGTTTCTCGTTTACATGACCTAGTCGGTGATTCCAAAGTTGGGTGTGGTATGAGTCATGTGAAGTATATTTTTTATCAATTTCCATTACTTGGTTTGTGTAATCCAACACATAAATACCATTGTATAAATGTTCCTTACCAAAACAAATGTTATCTTTGTAAAAGAAGCTACATTCATTTTCGAACTTGAAAACAAATCCATATGTATCAAATATGGATACAGAAATAATGTTTTTATTGACATACACCACATAATAACAACCCTTTAACAACAAGATCATCCCAGTTATCAACGTGAGGTGGTAGTCCCTGATAGCTATAGCAGCAAGTCTGGATTCGTTGGCTGCTCATAGATCTACCTCCCCTTGGTCAATATTCCTGAATCAACTTGGTTCTTATATTTGGATACATATGTGAGCACCAAAAGCTATATCTAATACATAATTTTTAGAAATAGATATATTGCAT
Organism: Viscum album; assembly: GCA_963277665.1. Taxonomy (NCBI): domain Eukaryota; kingdom Viridiplantae; phylum Streptophyta; class Magnoliopsida; order Santalales; family Viscaceae; genus Viscum; species Viscum album. The sequence continues at coordinate 1,170,716,175 of OY728160.1, forward strand.
TCGATAACAAATTCACGTAAATCTTCCCATTTCTTCTTAGGCTGGGTGCAGTTCTTCTTTCAGTGGACCTTCTTTCCACATGCGAAACAAACATCCCCCTGTTCCCTTGCCTTCCCTTTGATTTTCCTTTTCTTGGAAGGTAGTGAAGAAGCTTTGGGCTTAAATATCTTCACCTTCCCTTTCCTCTAATTCACCATAAGTACATAAGGCTTTTCACAATTCATATCTTTATCCACTTGGTGAATGAGGATAAGAAGATCAAATAGAGACTTCTCAATTTTTTTCATATTGAAATTGACAATAAAGTTAGAGAAGCTCTGAGGGAGTGATGCGAAAATGAGATCAGTGCCCAGTTATTTAGGGAGTTTAAACCTTAGAACCTCTAGGCGCTCAATTTATCCAATGATCTTGACTACATGAGGCCCAGATGGGGAACCTTCTCCAAACATACTCTGAAAGAGTGACTTAGATATCTCAAAAATTTCTTGTCTTTCTCTCTCCTAGTAAAGACCACGGAGGTGCTCAAGCATTCTATAAGCATCCATGTTTTCATGAGACTTCATGAGCTCACTAGACATTGATGATAGCATCAAACATTGTATGTCGACCGCATTGTTCATATGTTTCTCATAGACTAGGAAATCCTTATCACTCGCATATTTGGTAGGAATATCAGGTAATGTTGACTCCAGCACGTAAAAATTTCATTCATGGCATAGGATAACCTGAAGGAATCTAAACCATTCATGGAAGTTACTGCCAGTGAAGATTTTGTCTTTATCCAGAATTGATCATAGGGATAGTGTGGTTGACGAGCTTGTCATTTTTATTCTACAATTAAAAGAGTAGATCATTATTACTTTATTGATTACATTTTATGAGAAATAATAAATTTTTATTAAGTCTCCCACTAGTTTATCAAGTCCCAATGGCCCTCACCATGGAACTCATAATGTCCAGTTTCCAAGACATTCTAGTGTAAAGGATCCATATTCCCCTTCGCATAACCCCAAAAAGGGTTGTTCGTGCTATTATAAGGTATTTAGGTAGAAGGTCTTTGCCAACTGCAAGCTTGTAGCTCCTTGATCTGTTGACTGGACTCCCCAATCTTGAAATCATTACTTTGGATTTCCTCAACTCTTGCTTCCAATATTACACCAATTCTAGAAAAGGATACTCCTATTGATGAAATATGGTTAAGTCAACCTGAAACCTTTCATAAGTGCTTATTTTATAAAATTAAGTGTCCTACCAACGGTTGGTCAAACACATAGTTTTATTGAGTTTTCCCCTTAATCAAGTAACGGAAGGCTTGGTCTGGATTAATATTTTATTTGAGGGATTTTTATCTCTTATGCGTGAATTTATTATTATCATTTTCACATGCTTGTTAATATTAAGTGGAACTTACTTAAGTGATTAAACATGTCTTGATAATATTTACGCATAAGTCTGGTTTATTTTAGTTCTATCTTTCATGCTTGTTTAATTCATTAACTATGTGATCGTGACAACACATCCATAATGATAAACCATGGAACTGAAAGAAATAAAATAAAGGGAATAATCATAATCTTTTCTAATGGTTAGTTTATATAGAGGTTGATAAACTAACCCTGACCTAGGGGAGAAACATCTTGAACCTTTTGGGTTCATGTTTACAGTTTTCCACATGTCCACCTCTGTATCTCCTGGGATTGGTTTTGTCTCAGCTCTAGCTTGAACCGCCTCTACTATCTTGGGAGTTCCATCCATTACATATGCCTTTTTTTAACTCACATGCAGGTGAGGGGTAAAAAGGGGTTTTACATAAAAGAAACCTTGGGCACACAGGCCCTATATATTAATGACGAGAAGGATCACAGACCAAAAAATTTAATTTACATAAATAAATTAAAAGAAACCATCCACATATAAAGGCCTTGGTCTAGCTCATGATCATCCATACATGCAACGATATTTACGCATAAATAAAACTAGTATTCAATTCTTTAATCATTCTTGGTTAAGATAAATCACACTCGAATCAATTAATTATCATCTTTAATTAATCAATACTTTTATTTTAAACCCTTTTCTGAATTTCATTGATATTCTCATCCATCATAATTTTAAACAAATAAATTCATTTAAAATTATCTTTGTATGTAACTTGTACCTTGGAGTTAACCCAGTGAATTCCTATTTATAACTACCCAATGAGTAGAAATGAACATTACACAGATGTTAAATTAAAGACATATATATAAAACATTTAGCACATGTTGTGCCTCATCTTTACGCCTTCACAATGGTACACATCTCAAGGGTTTGTATAATATAATAATAAATTTTAATAAATCTACGTAATTTGGACGAGTACACGGTGTGTAGTTCCAACTACACATCGTGTACTATTTTTCACCGTCCATCCGAAGTACATGCCCAGGGAAATGGTGTGTGAGTGTACTTTGGAAATCTTCAGAGTACACAGTGTTTCCAGTAGGACACACTCCATGTAGTTCCTCATTACATGGTCTCCAGCTAGGAAATCCATGTATGGGGTACACGGTCCAACCCTAACCCGAAGGGACTACATGTCATGTCTATTGGGCCACACGGCGTGTAATCTGGAATTGGTGTGTCACCTATTCCTGGTCAACACACATAGTCATTAAGACTTAAACAAACTCCAATGACACAACTTGGTCTGGCGGACCAGACCCGGTGCATTGAACCTTGGCTACACAGTGTGTAGTACCGAATACGTGTTGTGTGTTCTTTTGTTGTACAACCAGGAACCTTTGGCACCTCTAGATGAGATAATATGTTTTATTTTAATCAAAATGAAAAGAAAAGATCATTTTTATAAGGTGAACGAGAAACAAAAGAGGAGGAAATATCTAGAGATTCTGATTTGCAGAATGATTAACTTTAATTGAAACAAGTAAATTATTAAATGCGTAAATCATAAACAAAATATTTCAATTATAAACTCTTATGTAACCACTCTGATACCACATGAAGGTCCCAGGCGCAGTGGAAGCGTGGTTGGGATGGAACCCAAATTTTATCATTACCATGATCAATGATTATTCCAGGATCAGTACGGTGATGAACTCCAGTGTCCACGAAAGAGAATCAAAGATTTAGATAATGAAGGAAGAGGCCTGAAACCTTTAGATAGGATCTTACACATCATGTTTATAATTAATTTAATTAATTTAATAAAGGAAATAATACTTGTATCTTCAGTATTTTCTTCGTTGATGATGTTGATCTTCCGTAATGACCCTTATGGATTATCTTGTTGTACTTGAAAGGATCCAAACTATAATCGATCTAGAGGTGATCGACACATGCTCTGATGGCCTCAAATCGACACTACTTTTTCTCCAAGTGCTAGCACAATGAAGTGAGTGTCTTGTGTCGATAGTTCTTGATTGTTTGTTCTTCGGCCTTGAAGAACGTCTATCGTTATTGAGAGGTGCAGGAAGAGTATTCGAGAGAGAAATTTTGTAGCTCAACAATTCTCAATTCACTGGGTATGTGGTTCGATACATGGCACAATAGAAATATGTGTCTATTTATTGACATGGGGAATCAGTTACAATATTTAATTGTGTAAAAAAAATTAAATACATTCATAACCTTAGATTGAATTCATTCTATTAATAATAATATTGCGTTATTATTTATGGTGCCCCAACTTGCACAAAATGGAATTATAAATAAAAATATGCATCACAAATTAATAGCAGCATTATTTTAATTTGTTTCAACTGGTTAAATAATTATTTATCATCTTGAAAATAATTATTTTACTACCGAACCAGCTTTAGTCCTATCAAACTCCACTTCCATTTATTGAACACCCAAATAAATAAATAAATAATTTATTTTTTTAAATAAATATTTTATTTGAAAAATAGTAAATAAATATTTATTAAATGTTAAATAAAATAAATAAATATATTTTACCCACAATCCAGTGAATAAATATTTATTTAATTTATGCAATCATTTTAACTTGAATAAAATTAGTCCATTGTCTTGATAATAATATTTATTAATTAAATTCAAATATAATTTAACCGAGACCACCAAAAAAACTTAGTGTGTAACCCTCTATGATTCTTTCTCGTTGGCATTAGGCAGGCTTGCCTAAATTCCAAGAGTGTTGTCAAGCAACGTGTCAAGGCACCCAAGAGAAATAACTTAAAGTCGCAACAATGAAATCCACATGCAAATTCTCATTGTGTAACATAATCCCTCTATCGCAATATCTCATCAATAAGGTTTCATGGTAGTGTCATAAACTTTTATGCTTGATATGTCATTCTTTGACTAACTGAAATAAACTCATCATTACACCATATCCATAGAATTTTGTGTGAACATTCTATTTCAATCAAAGGACCAAGATATCAACTTTCATAAATGGAAGGGACAAATCCTTCCTCGACTTATCCATTAATAAAATTCCACTCGTGATGCACCCAATGTACCCTACTTTCTTCCAACTTTCTGCAAGATGGTTTTCGTCAGTAAATCAAAGTGTTCGAGTTGTGATTTGTATTAATGATAATCTTAAAGTTTAAAGATCATTATACATGATCGCAAATAGAAATATATGATGACACCAAAACATGAATAATTCCTACTAGTGGGTCTGTTGTCATATTCTTCTATCTTGGAGATTACCAAGTGCAAACTTCATGAGAGGATGTCTCATCTGCTTACAAGTACTCACACTTGACGGTCTTCATGCTATTTGTCCCATCATAGTATATCATCCAACCATAGAACTATATTTAAGAATATTGTTATGACATTTCAAGGTTATCATCATAGCGGGGAACTGTCATGACCTTATCAATGCAACAAATACTCTAGGACATTATTACATCATTGTCATACAGAACAATGAACAATAGGTAATAAGATTTTTAATTTTTAAATAAATTAAATGTTCATGTAATAAAAGTAAAACCAGTTGGTTCTAAGACACCAACTCATATAGTTTTAAAGATAAGGAAAAACACAAGTTGGTATGGGGTGGTTCATCAACCCCTTGAACCTTCTCTCACCGACGGCTATTGTCCATGAAGGCTACTATACTGGTTGGTTTAGATGCCGACCGACAACTCTTCCTCCACTAATTCCTCCCAAACATGGGAGTGGCCCCCACAAATCTCCCACTCATGACCAATTTGGGGTAGAAAACAGACTTGTAGTCTCTTCACAAGTGTTGAAAACTTCATCAGCAAAATGAACAAGCTTCTTCATGCTAGATGATGGGGCACTTCTACCATCTTCAATCAATCTCGGCCTGACTATGGTCCCCATCAAATGATATAACCTTTGGGACTCTTTCCCAATAATCCTCGTTACATCCCCACATGAGACTTCCAACACTCCACCTACTATGGAAATCTTATATCCTCTCGCATCGAGCCTCCTTAATGATACTATGTTCTGTCTCATCCTTGGAATGAATTTTATGTCAGTCGGATTATGAACTACTCCATAGGGTGTCTTCAATTTCACCATCCCAAATCCTCAAACCTCGCATGTTGACCCATCACCAAGTCTCACCAAATCTTGAACCTGCTGAAACATATGAAACGCACCTTTCATCATACATATTTTCACCGAGCTTCCTGAATCCAAAACCCATTTTTCTTCCTTTGTATTTTGAGCCCACTCGTTATTACTTTTTGGAAAATGACATTCCCACTTCATGTGCCCATATCTTTTGCAGTAATGACTCTGAACTTCTCTTTATTCAACTCTCCCATCTGAGTATGATCTTCTTATATTCACATATATTTCATCATCTTCTGATAATTATGTGATGTTCGCATCCTTCTCTTCAACATTCTCTTTCCCAGCAACGTATCATTTTCATTCTCCACAGTCACTTTTATAGTGACATTTTTCTCGCACTAGAAACACATGATTTCACTAGGATCACATCCCCTTGATTTTGGCCACCATTATTTACCTCCTGAATTCTGATGTCAGCTCCTCCCATGTTTATCATCTCACATCACCATGATTTTCTCACCTGAATGCATCGCGGGTCTTCAGAATGCCTCTAAATCTCGAAGTGATTCCATCACCTCGTCCAGCTGCAATGTTTCCTTCCCTATGAGCAATGCAGTTACAAGTCCATCAAATGAGCTTGGTAGTGATGAAAAAATAAAAGGTTCTTTTCCTTCCCCTCCAACCTTCACACTGATCCCCAATAATTTCATTAGGATCTTATTGAATTTATTTGTGTGATCCAATAAATTTGTTCCCTCGTCCATACGTAACTAGTACAATTTCTTCTTAAAGAATAATTTTTTTGTGAGAGACTTTTCCATCTACCACTTCTTTAACTTCTTCCAGATATATTTTGGTGAGGTCTCATCCAACACCAAGTATTTTACCTCATTCTCCATACACAGTCGAATTGTGATGATGACCTACATCTTGATCTCTTCTTAATAGTCATTACTAGTTGTCTCAGTCTTTTCTCTGATCAACGATGTGATCATGCCCTTATGAAAAAGAATATCTTTCATCGTTATTTTCATTGGGTAAAGATTTATATCTCTCATATAACAATGGGAAATAATTCAACGGGATTGATCCACAATGGGAAACATATCGATGGGCTTGATCCACAATGGAAAATAGGCTTATGGTCTTGATCCATAATGGGAAATAGGTGATGAGGCATTATCCATTATGTTTTATTGTTTTGTTAATTAAACTCAACAAATAAAATTTTTTATATACCTATGTTGTTGCCACAAATTTATAACACGAGATTATGGTTCATAAATTTTTATGATTTCACAATCTTATGGATCATGTATTTTGGAATGATAATTATATATTATATGACTCATGTTTATGATCTATGATAGTTTGGGTATAAAATTTTTAAGATGTGTTCATTATCTCACACCCTTATTATTATATTATACTTTAATGTGATCATAGGAAGATATCTCCCATGTTTACCCATATTGAGCATCTGATCTCCCCCTTTATAATGTTTCCTTTCCCCAAGCTATGAATAAAGGTTTTATATAGGGTATGTTTATGAAGAGTACAAAAGGGTAAGATATTTATGGGATATTTTGAATATATTTTATTAAATAAAAATATTATGTATTTATTTTCCAAAGATACTAAACCATTATGGTCATTGGGTGTGTATTTGTGAAATGTATTGAATATTCATCTTATAAGATGTGATATTTATATATGAAATTCCTAGGTCATTATAATAGTATTAAATGATAATATATTGATAGAAGGAGGTGATACTTTGAGTTTTCTATTGGAAATAGAGTTTTCTTGTTTGTGACTCCTCAACTAGGGTGTTAATGGTTGTGAAAACAAGGAAATTTAATGTTGATCTTTTTTGGATCCTTCATGATTACCGAGCATCTCAGGATAATGGAATATCATTTGGATCTTCCTCCACAATATTGAGGTATTCATGATGTGTTCCATGTTTCTAAACTTCAGTGGTATAATCCTAATCCTATGCATGTGGTCGACTATGGTGATGTTGAGCTAGATCCTAAAACATCATTTGTGGAGTGCCCAATACTGATCATAGACATAAGTGATAAAATGTTACAGGTAAATATAGTACCAGTTTCTATAGTGCTATGGAAGGATGGAAACATACAAGAAGATACATGGGAGTCGAAATGTGATGGTCAAGATTAAATTCTTGCGTTATTTGAGTATGAACTCTTGATAATATTCTTGAGGATGAGAATTACTTAGAGGGTGAGATTATAATGTCCCATAGTGTTTCAGGTAATTTATGATTTACTTTCATCCCTTATTAAAGTGTTTATGTGTTATTATTTTCTTGGGTGAAGTATCCAGTAGCTTCTGGTTGGTTTTGGAGTATTTAGAGATATTTAAGAGGGTTCATTGTTAGTTCATGGTTAGAATAATTCTTGAGGTTCTTCTAAGAAAACCATACAACTTTTTTAGAGAAATACAGTTGGTGGAACACTTTTAAAGATAATCATGTGACTTTTATTATAAAACCAAGTGGCATGGGAAAATGGTGAAAATAATTTATGTCACACAGTCTACCAAATTGCGTGTATAAATCATTCGGATGACCAAAAGAGGTAGATAACCTCACACATTTGGCGCATGATTAAGTAAATCGTGTGACCAAACCATGTGTTGGGTTTTAATTAATAAAAAAATTGTATTTTTAAACCTAAAAACTCTATGAAACCCCTTATTATTTCTCTTATGCCTAGGGATCTCAAACCTTGGGACTCCGTTGGTGGTTCTTAATTCCTCATCTCCCTCCATTCTCTAAATTTGAAGGATCTAGAGTGTTGTATCATGTGGATTCAAGGTAAAAGGTTGTTTCTTATTCCATTATTCATTTCTATCATAGATTTCCTCTTTCCCTCTTGATATTAATCATAGATCCAATGTATTTTTTCTAGATATATGGATACTATCATAATATCATTGATAATTATTGGTTGTTTGTTGGATAGATGCTCGATCTAGAGAATTGGCATCTCTTCCTTGAATGGATATAGGTCTACCATTAAGAGAGAATAACTTTTGGTTAGGTAATAAGGATTTCACACCTTGGCATGATTACTTCATTGAATTCAAATCCTAGAGGTTATATGTTGATGGATTGGGATTTTTATATTAAACTTTTTTTCAGGTATGTGATCCAAGTATCATTATTCAATGGATATTGGATTTTTGTATCAATGCACTGAAGGTAGGAAGTCGTTTCTATCTTAATACATTCTATGGAGTTTTTTGGAAGGATTTTCTTATGTATATGTTTTTATTGTACAGACCCTTTATTTATAGGTATGTGTAGCATTACTATGGTGTCCCATGAGATATTTTTTTTGTTATAGACTATGTGTTCCTTACTATGTATCAACTTATATGTGGTTATTTCATAGCTAGTGGAATGTATGATATTTTTTGTTGTTCATTTATTTGTTGTTTGTCACTTGTGTAGTATTTGATGTCCTATGGAATACGTATTGTGATATATTTCCATGTTATTATTTGATATGTTGTGTATTTCTTGTGTAATATTTCATATATTGTGGAATATTTATTATGATATATTATTCTTTACTATGTTTTTCCTTAAATGTGGATTTGTAAATAGAAAGTGGTATCTATGTTTTACTGTTTAGGTTAACAGGTGGACTTGATGAACTTAGATGACTCCTTAGAGGGGGAGAAAAGATGACATGAGTCTTGATTATAACTCTATGTAGGATGGTTAGAACATGATATTGGCATTTTTTATGTCATCGGGGGAATTCCATACTCCATTGGAAGAGTGTCTATATGTCTGTATGGTCTTTGATTGGGGAACATCCTTATGTATGTATATAGTTCCATTGATTCAGGGGTTCCAAGAATGCATACCATCAAAGGTGAGCAGGTAGCCTTGATTCATGGTTGAAACTTTCATTGAAAGGTGGGAGTGGAGTTATTTCTTAAATGTGTAACATGTATTCTACTTAAATAGGAAGAAGTTATGTAGTATGAATTTTGTCATGTGATGAATAATTATGACATTTTTATTGCATGTCACAAAAGAAGGAATATATGGGGCTTGTGGAGACTTGGTTAGTGTATGAATGCTCGGTATATGATTGGTTGTATTATTGTAGGCACATTTACCCTTACATCATGACCTAAACCTATATATACAAGTGAACTTCTTCTAGGGATACATTAGTGGTGTCCTATTGGGTTTATACTCACACCCTACATGAGAATCTCGATTCACATGTAGAATTCATGATTAGGTATCCAGATAAGGGAAACGTCCCAGTGGTAGGTTGCTGAGGATCTTGAAGTTAAGAGATGGACATGGTATCAAGAAAACTATGAAAAACTACCTTAATATATTTTATTTATTGATTTCCACTTATAATGTATATACTTGTTAACCTGCCACATTGGGGGTCTATTGGTTTGGTATTGTATGACTTGACATGAAATATGCTATAGAACCTTGTTTATCTACTTTCTATTGTAATTTTTAGTTGACTTATATATATGCTATTGGATTTTTGTTTATATATATGATTATTGATGGTGTAGTATCACCATGACATCACTAGACCCTAGTCACCAGTTGGAAGACTCTAGCACATGGGGAAGTATGCATTAGGTCATGTGATACTTCAGCTCAGACTCAGTAATTTTTTTTGGGTGTTATATTAATAATCAGTAAATATACATAATGAATAAAATATATGGAATGTGAATATTCCCCAATATAATAACTTTCTTTGTAAACATCATTTGAATAGTATTGTAGGTAGTAATTGAGTATTATTAAGAAATTATCAAAATGATAAATATATCCATGATACAAAATAATATGGATATAATTTCAAAAGAATAATGGAGAGTGATAGAGAACATAATTTCAAGGAAGTAAATGAACTTAGAGTAATCCATGTGTGTGAGGTAAAGTACAAACCATAAATTGGTAAAGGATGAAAGAAGACAACTAATCCATCCAAAATGATGGTCTAATAGAAAAAGAAAGTCTTTGTAAAATAAGATAGGAAAATTGAAGAAAAAAATTTAAAATAACTTTCTTAAAACCTTTTGTAACTTTATTGTAAAAACAAAGATGTAAATGCTGCACAAATCCTCATGAAATCTTCCTGGAGACGTCCAAAAATAGATAGGGAAAGTAGTGCGGTGGTGTAGCTAGTTACAGATGCAATGGGCATGGAAGGTGTGGGAAGGCAGCATCCATAGAAGCTTCTACCATATTCTCCATACAAATTAGTAATTCTAAATGGGTGGGTTAGGGTGGGGCGGGCCAAGCTTGTGTGGGTTTGATCCCATGCGTGTTTGTCCGCAATAGCCCGCATATAATGCGAACAAAAAATTTCAAACCCGCCCCGCCCCACATAAGCCCACGGGTTGCCCACAGGTTTCCCACATTTTAAATAATATATAATATTTATAATCATTTAAATATTTTATATTTTTTTCTCATTCTTAATGGTTGTTGTTGGGAGAAGTGTGAATTGATAATACATAGAGTTTTAAGGGATTTGCTGAAACATTTTTCTATGGGTTAATGGTGGCCTGCGGTGATGAAATTGTGGTGATGAATTGTTTTGATGCAAAGTAGGTGAGTGATCAATGATGGATGATGAATGATAATGTTGGTGATGGGGTGATGCGAATAGCTGGACCTGTGGATGAATGACGACTTTTCAAACAAAAACCAGTTTTAAAAGAGGATATTAGGGTTCCCATGAGGTCCTTTCATATTTTCTTAATATATAAATAAAATTAAATAATAAAAAAATTAAATTCACCCAAAAAATATTATGATTATAATAACTCTTTTATAATTGAAACCATGTGCATGGTAGATGAGTTCCATTTTTTGAGAGGCAGGATGACACATCATGTGAATATGGTGAATAATTACAATATAAATATTATAATATCATATTAAAACAATAAATATAAACCTATTTAAAATTCACATGTAAATGAATAGTGTATTAGTATGATAATTACGGTGTGAAATCATATCTCATGGTTTAACCGTGATTTTTTATTAAAAAACTCAAATAGTAAAGAAGAATATATTATAAAAAATAATTTTTTTTTAATTAGGCCCACAAGTATGCCTACACCCGCACAGGATCAACCCACATTGGCCCTCACCCACACGGGCTCAACCCGCATTATCCCACGCTCTAAAGGATCATAATTTTTTGGTCCGCCCCGCCCCACATCCACCCCATACCCGCGAAGCCCATAGGTCGTGGGATAGTTTTTCATCACTTAGACAAATAATGCATAATATATTTATATATAAAAACACACACATGTAAATACATATATATCATTTTTATAGATCCATCTACATTCAACATTATCTTTTATCATTAATGAAAAAACACTGATAAAGAGCATTGTTATCAGTGCTAAAAGAAACTCTGATAAAAACACAACATTGTCATCACTTTTTTTACTACTGATAAAGATTACCTTTATCATCCCCTTTTTTGCACTTATATAGGTTTATCTTTATTGATGTTATTTTAGCGATGATAAAAAGTAAATTTCATAAAAATAATAATATATCATTAAAAATCACATAAATATATTTATATTGATATAAATATAATATATTTAATTAAATATGATTTATATAAGACAAAATATGCATTTACACTTAATATATAAGATATTTAGTGAAAATGACTTATAAAATAATTAAATATTAATATTAATTAATAATTAGATAATTATTATTAATTAATATTCATTTAATAATAATTGGATAACATAAAAAATCAATAAATTAATGAACAATCTAAGATAAGTTGAAAACTTGACCTGAACTTCAAACAGCCAAAAATTTTGATCAGAGTATCTATATGAGCTTTACCACATATCAAATCGAACCTTGTAAAAAGAAATACAATATAATTATTTTTGAAAAGAACAATTGGTGTTTTTTAGGACAAAAAATGCCTATAAGGTCACCAAATGTGAGTTTTTTATCTGAGTACCTTGATTTTTGTACATTTTATGGAATTTTAGTTTTATTTAAGATGGTTTTCTTATCTTTTTTAAATAGACCTAAATTTATTCTCAGTTCTTGTACTACATGAATATTATAGTGTTTAAATTTTACCATTTTTCTTATTGTAGTGTTATTTATAATTAAATATAAACATATTTGTATATATTTACATATAATAAATCAATTGTGCAAATAAATTTTTAAACATATTTACATAAAATGTATTTTTCAAAATATAAACCATATGGTAATAAATATTTATTATTCATTTTATTTAAAATAAAAAACTGTCCATTTTATTTACCTTATAAAAAATCATTAATATATATATATGCCTACACAAGTATGATTTATATATAAATATTTGTGTGTCAATAAATAAATATATATTTCTGTGTATATTTTGATATATGTAAATAAATACATATATGTAAATATTTGGGTGTGTATGTGTATACATATCTGTGTATGTGTGTGTCAAAATTGTGTAAATACATCATATATCAATTTATTTTTATTAATATATCATTATCATTAATGTTGGGGGGTTGCACTGCTGGGAACCTCCTTAATTGGTGTACACGGACTAAGGTCGTGTTTCTAAATATATGTGGTGATTTTAACATGGGTAAAAGAATATTTTTTTGTGGAGTTCTTGTTGGGAAAAAATCCCTCAAGGTATCATTGAAGCATTTTTGAGGTGATTGTGTTTGTTGACAAAGTGGACATCTGAGTTGTGATTGTTGACAAAGAGGATTTCATGGTGGAATGTCGAGTTTTAGAGCTGAGGTCAACGATCCATGTTTGATTCAAGAACGTCGATAAAAGGAATGGATGATCTGGAGGTGGTACAAAAGAACAGATACAAGGTGGCGTCGTTTTCCAGTGTTTGCCAAATTTTTGGGCCTGAAAATCGGAAAATGAAGAAAAGTGTTTTTGGAAAAGGGACTTGCGCGCCGTGGACTTGGAGTATAGGAAACTTGCGCGCCATATGTTTTTCAAGATCAGAAGATCAAAATATGGCTAAGGAAATAGGTTTGCGCAAGTTTGGGTGTTGGTCGCGCAAGTGTCTAAAAAGAGAGAAGACTTGCACGCCGAGATTGGGTCACGCAGGTGACTTGCGCGCCGTCGCGCAGGGTGGTCAGATTGCCTATAAATACTGGACCACCCCTCCTCATTTTTCACCGGAGTTCAACTCAGAGCTCCCATCGCGCAGGTGTGGTGGTCGCGCAAGTGGTGTGTGTGGTCGCGCAGGTGGGAGTTGCATGCCAGAGGTTGAAGTTGTGCGCCGGTGTTAGAAGTTGCGCGTCGGTTGGCAGTTGCGCGCCAATATTGGATTGGGCGTAAAAGGGAGAGAGTCGCGCAAGTTTGGAGTTGAGGAAGCTTGTGTCGCGCAAGTGTCAGAGGAGGACTTGCGCGCCCGTTGTGACTTGCGCGCCGATACTTGTGCGCCATGATTGACTTGCGCACCAAGTAAGTCTTTGTTCCAGCGGTGCTTCTCGGACTGCGTGGAAGCTGGAAGTTTGCCTGATACCTTCGGTGCAAAGAGATATTCATCTTCAGGTGAAAGTTGTACTTCAACAGAGCATCTACACACAGATAAAGATGAATTCATTCATGCAAATGAAGAGACCTACAGGTCTATAAATTGTGAGTGGATTCCTTCCAAGAGCAGTGATCTTAGGAAGAGGAAGAAGGTGATCCTCTCCACCGGCAGTGAGCCAGAGAGAGAGAAACAGGGAGTGACCCTTGGGAATGTTGTGAGCTGACCCTAAACTTGTATAGGCAGTGAGCCTGGGCATAGAAGTGATCTAGCCTGAACCTTGTAATCCACAGCTAGTGAAGATTAGTGGAATTTGGTACGACCGGCAACCTGTCGGTGTATGCTCCTTGGACGTAGCCCTTAGCGGTGAACCAAGTAAAATTGATGTGTCCTGCGCTTTCTTTACTTTCTTTTTATATTGTGTAGCAGGAAAGAGAGAGAAGAGTGTTTTGCTTAACAGCGAAACAAGATCAGAATGGGCATTAATTTTTAATTAGTCATACCCTGATTCACCCCCCCTCTTAGGGTATTCAGCCTAGTGGACCTAACAAGTGGTATCAGAGCGAAGGTTGAAATTTGTTCTTCTCTCAATGGAGGTAACCAATCATAAAGGGATTCCGATCTTCGACGGATATAATTTTCAGATATGTAAGAATCAGATGCAACACTATTTCCGATCCTTGGGAATGGATGTGTTTTCAGCAGCTATGCATGGTATCACAGCTGATATTAATAGTGGTGCCTTATCAGAAGCTGAGCATAGAGAGTTGGATGCTGATTCCAAAGCAATCAATGCCTTAGGGGAGCCCTTTCCAATCCCATCTACACAAAGGTGATGTCATGCAAAACGTCACATTCCATGTGGGAAAAGCTTTTGAATATATATGAAGGGGACACAAAAGTCAGAGAGGCAAAGCTGCAGGTGTTGTGGAACAAATATGAAGATCTGAAAATGAACCCGAATGAGTCTGTTAACGCATTCTTTGATAGGGTAAACATTGTTGTGGAAGATATGCGAGGTCTTGGAGAAGTCATTGAAGACATAAAGATTGTAAAGCGCATCTTGAGGAAACTTCCACCTCGGTTCAATCTGAAAGTTTCAGTACTAGAAGATAAAGATCCAAAAGAGCTGACATTGGACAATTTGCACAGTACCTTGGTTGCATATGAAATGAGGAACGATGATAATGAGGCTATGGAAAAGGGGAAGTCTAAAGAGGTGGCATTTAAGGCCATGAAGAAGCTCACCATTGAAGATTCTAATGAAGAAGAAGAGACAGATGAGGTGATGTCATTCCTTTCTTCAAATCTACAAAGAGGAAGAGGAAAGTTAAAAGGTAAACTTCCACTAGCATGCTTTAGATGTGGAAAGGTTGGTCATCTTGCGGCAAGATGCCCCAATAAGTTTCAATATGATGATGATGATGATGACGTTGAAATTCCCAAAAAGAAGACTTCAGCTTTTGTGAAAGGGAAGAAACAATTCAAGAGAAATTTCTTCAAGAAAAAGAATCTTCTTTCACAAGAATTTGAAAGTTCAGATGAGTCTGAGGATGAAGAAGTTGAGGAAATAGAAAATTGCAGAGATCGTGGGGTAAATGCCTTGGTGGAAATTGTTGGTAGTTCTCAAAAGGGAGAAGAAGCTGATGCTAAAGAAGAAAAAGAAATTGAAGGGAGAATTGATATGGAAGCCGAATTGGAAGCAGCTCTTGAGGAGATAGATGTTTGGAGAGCCAAAACGAAGAAAGCCAATAAAGTGGTTCGTGATGCCAAACTCTATATGCAACAACAGGATGAAGAAAAGTCTGAGCTGTTAGAAGAAATTGAAAGACTAAAATCCTCAACACCAGAGAGCTCAGAAAATATTGTTGAGTATAAGCTTAAAATTGAGGAACAAAAGAAGGAAATTGATTGTTTGACTAACACAGGAAATGAGCAGGTTAGATGTATCAAAGAGCTTGAAGAAGAAGTGGTCAGTCTGCGACAAAAACTTAAGGATCAAGATAAACTCTTGACCCCCAATGTGATATCCGAAAAGCAGGCTATTCAGAAGACAGAGAAGATGAAAGCGGAGCCTAGTAGTTCAGTAGGGAAGAAACAGCAATTGAGCTCAGATGTTAAGGTCGTTTCTGGGCTTAGTCCAGAACAAAAATTTGCGACAATTGCAGTCAGACCGCAAGCACTCATCCCGAAAGTGAAGGTTGATTTGGGAACAAAACAGAATCAGAATATTCAGAGATCCCAAAGGGGAAATCATAGTGCTGAAATATCATGAGGGAATGCATCCTATATCAGGTGTTATTGCTGTGGGAAAATGGGACATTCACAATATGTGTGTTCCATAGCCAAGAGATACAGAAGGGAACATGAACAGAGATGGCATCCAAACAGAGAACGGTTTTCCAGAACACATTTTGAAAGACACTATTTTTGGTGCGGAGGATTTGGACACATGGCTAGGTATTGCACTTCAACCATTCAGAGAAATGTGTCAAAGAATAATTAAAATGTTCGCAAGCAGCAGATTAATAAACCAACAAGTGAGTTAAAAGTTCAGAACGGATTTGCAGCTCTGCAAGATGAGGGTGGTCCATCATACTCTGAGAAAGAACAGAAGCCTCAATCCATGCCGAGTGTGAAAGAAAAATTATGGACCAAGAAGAAGAAAAATGAGAAGGCTGTGGTGGTGCAGATTTCCCTTAAAGCATCAGATCGATCTGGTGTTTGGATCCTTGATAGTGTTTGCACATCCCACATGACGGGTAATAAGGATCTTGTTACAGGCATCAAATATGACAAAGAAGGAGTTGTCAAATTTGGAAATGATGAAGGCCTGAAGATTGTTGGCTCAGGGAAAGCCAAGTTTGGGGGCAAAGAGATGAGACGTGCTGATGTCTTGGTAGTAGAGGGTCTCAGTCATAACCTACTCAGTGTCAGTCAACTATGTGACTCTGGGCACTCTATCCAATTTACCAAGAAGATGTGTGTTGTGAAAGGAAAAGATGGATCAGCTGTTCTGCAGGGAAAAAGGTCAAAGGGAAATCTTTATCTTGTAGGTGGGGAAGAAGATACTTGTCTTTTATCCAGAGAGGAAGAAAACCAGTTGTGGCATAAGCGACTTGGTCATCTATGCCAACCATCTATGGAGGATCTCGTTAAATGTGATGCTGCTAGAGACCTTCCCAAACTATCACGTGATCGCACTCATACGTGTGATGCTTGTCAACAAGGGAAAATCATCAGAAAGACATACAGACCAAAGGAACAGAAATCAACTAGAGTGCTCGAATTGGTGCATGCTGATGTATGTGGACCTATCTCACCACGAGCTATAAATGGGAAAAGGTAATATGTTCTTTTCATTGATGACTATAGTAGAATGGCCTGGGTATTCATCATAACCCATAAGACAGAGGTGTTCAGTTGCATAAAGCAGTATGGGAGGGAATCAGAAAAGATGCTTGGGCAGAAAATTCTAAAGTTTCGTACTGATAACGGTATGGAATTTACAAACAGTCAGGTTGAAAACTATCTCGAGAAACATGGGATAAGGCATCAAGTTTCATCAGTAAGAACTCCCCAATAGAATAGAGTAGTTGAAAGGAGAAATCGGATCATCAACAATATGGTCAGAACAATGCTTATTGATAAGGACCTGCCAGAGAAATTTTGGAAGGAAGTAGTTTTGACATCGGTCTATGTTTCAAACAGGTCCCTGTTATGTCTGAAGCAAGGGAAGACTCTGTATGAACTGTGGTACGGAAAGAATCCAACATTAAAGTACTTTCGAATCTTTGGAAGTAAGTGTTTCATTCTCAAAAAAAACATCATAGGAAGTTCGAGGCACGAGGAGATGAAGGGATATTCCTTGGCTATTCTGGGAAAAGCAAAGCATATAAATGTTTCAATAAAAGGCTGGGAAAAATCATTGAAAGCAATGATGTCACTATAGTTGAAAATGAGAAGAATACTCAACGATCCAGTGAACAGTTCCTGGATGAAAGTGATGATGAGGTAAGCAACCCAGGGGGAGAAGAAGTGGCAGAAGCTGACTCGGAAGAAGATACTGATGATGAAGAGGAAAGTGTCAAGTCGGTGTCTGTGAGAAAGCCAAAGAGTCGAGCTGAAATTGATAGGCAGAATATCATTGGTGATCAAACAGCTCCAGTTCAGACTCTAAGAATGAAATCATCACAGCAAGCATCATTTTTGTCTCAAGTGGAGCCGAAATGTTTTTCTGATGCAGCTGAAGATGAAAACTGGGTTCAGGCCATGAACGAAGAGCTTGATCAGATTGAGAAGAACCAGACATGGGAGATTGTTTCGAGGCCAGCAGACAAGAATGTCATCGGGACTAAATGGGTCTATCGCAACAAGATGAATGAAGATGGCACAGTGATTCGGAACAAAGCATGACTAGTGTGCAAGGGATACTTCCAGATATAGGGAATAGATGTTGATGAGACATCTGCACTGGTTGCAAGGCTGGAGACAATCAGATTATTTTTGGCCATTGCAGTGCAAAGAAAGTTCAAAGTGTTCTAGATGGATGTCAAATCCGCATTCTTGAATGGGGTTCTGTAAGAAGAGGTGTATATTGGGCATCCAGATGGTTTTCTCATTCATGAGGATGAGAACCAAGTTTGCAGGCTGAAGAAGGCGTTGTAAGGGCTGGAACAAGCACCAAGGGCATGGTACTCAAGGCTTGATCAGTACTTGAAGAAGCTTGGTTTCCAGCGTGGAGGAGTTGACTACAACCTCTATTTCAACAATGACAGTAATCAAAGGATGATGGTGCTAGTGTATGTCGATGACATAATTTTTGGCGGATCAGATGAAGCTCAGTGCAGACAGTTTTACGAATTCATGAAAAATGAGTTTGAAATGTCAATTATTGGAGAGCTAACGTTTTTCCTTAGTCTACAGGTGACACAAGGAAGGAATGGAACTTTCATTTCTCAATCCAAATATGCCAAGGAGGTTCTAAGAAGGTTTGGAATGGATAATTCCAAGGAAATGAAGACTCCAGTTGCTACCCGGATGAAATTATCAAAAGATGAGGATGGCAAGGCAGTTAATATCACAGAATACAGGCAAATCATTGGAAGTCTATTGTACTTAACTGCAAAAAGGCCTGATATTTTTTTCGCCACATGCCAAGAAGCGAGATATCAGAGTAATCCCAAGGAAAGTCACATGCTTGCAGTGAAAAGAATACTTCGGTATATAAAGGGCACGGTGGACTTCGGCTTGACATACAACGACAAATCTCAGACAGAGTTATTGGGATATACTGATGCAGACTGGGCCGGTTCAGCAGATGATAGAAAATCAACGTCAGGTGGTGCATTCTATCTTGGTGGATTTTGTATTTCTTGGCTAAGCAAGAAATAAGATTGCATTTCATTGAGCACCGCAGAAGCTGAATATATTGCGGCCACTCAAGCATGCACACAGTTATTGTGGATGAAGCAGCAGCTTGAAGATATGGGAGTTGAAGTGAAGTCTCCGATCGGAATCCAGTGTGATAACTCAAGTTATATAAATCTCAGCAAAAATCTCGTCCATCACTCAAGGAAAAAAGCACATTGAGATTAAGTATCATTTTATCAAGGAGAAAGTTGAGCAGGGAATCGTGAAGTTGGAGTACGTGCCTACAAAGCTACAGGTTGCAGACATTCTGACAAAGGCCTTACCCAAGGAAGCTTTTGAGAGGCATCGACTGGCTCTGGGAGTTCAGTCGATTCCCCACACTTCAAATAGTGTGGATATGGGACCCCAACCCCCCTCTCCCCGAGGTATGATGTGTTTTTCCCTAATGTGTTGATTTGTTCTCTACTCTGTTACAGTCTGCAAAGGACTGCCTTTGGGTTCGTTGACAAAGGGGGAGAAAATAGTTATTGTTCAAGGGGGAGACAATGTGGAGATTTGATAAATCATGAATGATATGGGGAGAAGCTGACAGGTGGAGCAGCCAGATAGGGGGAGTTGAAGCTAGTTGAACATGCTTAGCCAGAGCTTAGCTTGGACAACACAGGAAATATGGCTAAAGAGGTGTTGAAGCTGTGAGCAGAAAGGGGGAACGTATTAAATCTGACGATGCTAGAAGTGATCGATCAAAGAATAGATATCACGACAGCTGAGGATCGTGATAAAAGCATAAGAGTGGTGTTGGACAGTGTTTGGTGTCAACAGTGGATGTCAGAGATAAAGTGATTCATTGATGAACTTTTCATTTAGTCTTGTTTCTCACGCCGAGCATTGCTCGTGTGGGCTTAGAGTATGTGTTGAGTAAATCCTTGGTCGCTATCAGAATCACAATGAGGCGAATGGAGGCTGAAGAATCAATGATGTATCTTTTTTTGGAAGAGCTGTCAACAAACCCAAAGGGGGAGATTGTTGGGAAAAAATCCCTCAAGGTATCATTGAAGCATTTTTGAGGTGATTGTGTTTGTTGACAAAGTGGACATCTAAGTTGTGATTGTTGACAAAGAGGATTTCATGGTGGAATGTCGAGTTTAAGAGCTGAGGTCAACGATCCATGTTTGATTCAAGAACGTCGATAAAAGGAATGGATGATCTGGAGGCGGTACAAAATAACAGATACAAGGTGGCGCCATTTTCCAGTGTTTGCCAAATTTTTGGGCCTGAAAATCAGCAAATTAAGAAAAGTGTTTTTGGCAAAGGGACTTGCGCGCCGTGGACTTGGAGTATAGGAAACTTGCGCGCCATATTTTTTTCAAGATCAGAAGATCAAAATATGGCTAAGGAAATAGGTTCGCGCAAGTTTGGGTTTTGGTCGCGCAAGTGTCTACAAAGAGAGAAGACTTGCGCGCCGAGATTGGGTCGCGCAGGTGACTTGCGCGCCGTCACGCAGGGTGGTCAGATTGCCTATAAATACTGGACCACCCCTCCTCATTTTTCACCGGAGTTCAACTCAGAGCTCCCGTCGCGCAGGTGTGGTGGTCGCTCAAGTGGTGTGTGTGGTCACGCAGGTGGGAGTTGCGCGCCAGAGGTTGAAGTTGTGCGCCGGTGTTAGAAGTTGCGCGCCGGTTGGCAGTTGCGCGCCAATATTGGTTTGGTCGTAAAAGGGAGAGAGTCGCGCAAGTTTGGAGTTGAGGAAGCTTGTGTCGCGCAAGTGTCAGAGGAGGACTTGCACGCCCGTTGTGACTTGCATTCCGATACTTGCGCGCCGTGATTGACTTGCGCGCCAAGTAAGGCTTTGTTCCAGTGGTGCTTCTCGGACTGCGTGGAAGCTGGAAGTTTGCCTGATACCTTCGGTGCAAAGAGATATTCATCTTCGGGTGAAAGTTGTACTTCAACAGAGCATCTACACACAGAGAAAGATGCATTCATTCATGCAAATGAAGAGACCTACAGGTCTATAAACTGTGAGTGGATTCCTTCCAAGAGCAGTGAGCTTAGGAAGAGGAAGAAGGTGATCCTCTCCACCGGCAGTGAGCCAGAGAGAGAGAAACAGGGAGTGACCCTTGGGAAAGCTGTGAGCTGACCCTAAACTTGTATAGGCAGTGAGCCTAGGCATAGAAGTGATCTAGCCCGAACCTTGTAATCCACAGCTAGTGAAGATTAGTGGAATTTGGTACGACCGTCAACCTTTCGGCGTATGCTCCTTGGACGTAGCCCTTAGCGGTGAACCAAGTAAAATTGTTGTGTCCTGTGATTGCTTTACTTCTGTTTATATTGTGTAGCAGGAAAGAGAGAGAAGAGTGTTTTGCTTAACAGCGAAACAAGATCAGAATGGGCATTAATTTTTAATTAGTCATACCCTGATTCACCCCCCCTCTCAGGGTATTCAGCCTAGTGGACCTAACAGTTCTGAATCTTCATGTGGAGTAACATTTTTGATGTGGATAATTTTTGTTATAAAATGGGAGGCAGTAGCCAATATTCAAAACATCCACAATACCAAGAGTATAGCCAATTTGGTGATCACCTTTCATCAATGATCATTTTTCCTTTTCATCAGAGAGTTATACTTTTGAGATCATTTCCATTTTTGGGGCGTCTCTACTGTGTACTCATTGATTTTAGTCGATATCTCTTTCTAGACTAGGTCCCTTGGTTTTTCCCTCGTTGGGTTTTCCATGTAAAAATTTTCAGTTCCAACCTTTTAAACTCTCCATAATAATTTTTTTTCCTCTACGCATCTGACTTTGTTTAGAGGGAAATATTTTATTTCCGTTGCACATTCGCTCTGATTTCATTTGCATGTTCGTCAGTTTGTTATCTTTACCAAAATCTGGTATCAGAGCATTTGGTTTTTATTTCATATTTATTATGAAATCCAATTATATTTGGATGATTTTTTTAATGGTACCAACTACTATATGTGGTGACTAAAAATAAAGGATCTGTTTTTTGTCAAGCGAATGCATCTTTTGGTGTTTAGTACCCAGAAGCCAGAAAGGATGTCAGATGAATAATGGGTGTTCGAGCATGAGATGGTTTGTGGTTTCATTCTCCAATGGGTCAAATTCAACGTGATGAACCAAATTTTCGATATCTCTCACACTATAAATTTATGGGAGAAGCTTGAAACGACCTATGCTTCCAAGACAAGAAACAATAAATTGTTTCTTTTCAAACAAATGATGAATTTAAAGTACAAAGAAGGTATATATATTTATGAAGATTTAAGTGAATATCAAGGATGTTTTGATCATTTTTATGACATGGGCATCAATTTTGAAGATGATAATTTAGCTCTTTTTTTGCTTAACACTTTACCTAATTCTTTAGAGAATTTACATGTTACTCTAACCAGTTCGGCTCCTAATGGTGCTATGACATTTAGTTTTGTTAAGTTTGTTATTTTAAATGAAGAGGTCAGGAGACATACTCAAGAAAAATCTTCTTTAGAGATTTTAGTCACAAAGAATAATGGGAGAATCTAGGATTAGGGATCGATCATTCAAGGTAAGATAAAAGGTAGAAGAAAATCTAGATCAAAGTAAAGAGATTTTGAATGTCGTCATTGTGGTAAGAAATGGGAATGTTAAGAAGTTTTTTTATCATCTGAAAAAAGAAAAAAGAATGAATAAAAATATGTAGAATAAAAATTGTGATGGAGATGATCATGTTACCTCCACTATAGGGGTTGATCTTGTTATTGTTTATAACTACATTAATATTTCTTTTTATGATTTTTGTTGGGTTGTTGATAGTGGTTTATATTTTCACATGACATCAAAGAAAGAGTTCTTTACATATTACATCCTAGGTAACTTTGGATTTTGAATATGGGTAATTATGGTCATGCTAATGTTGTAGGTATCAGGACTGTTTTTTTAGAGATAAGTACAGAAGCTAAAATGATTTTGAAGAATTTTTGACATATGTCTGGGATTCTCTTGAATCTTATTTCTACCAGTTTTATTGATGATTAAGATATTATCACTACTTTTGGTGACTACAAATGGAATCTTTCCAAGGGATCTTTGATTGTGTCTCAAGGGAAGAAGCAGCCAGGTTTTTATTGTACTAAATCTTCTATTTCTTATGATACTACATGCGTTGTTGAGTGTAGTGTTTCATCCAAGTTATGGAAAAAGCGGATTATTCACATTAGTGATAAAGGGATTGGTTGTTTGGAAAAGAGAAATATTCTTCTATATTTAAATAATGTCAAATTGGACATGTGTGATCACTATATGGATAGAAAACATAGTAGAGTGAGTTTCATTAGTCATCCTCTACACAAGAAGTCACAGGTACTTGAATTAGTACAATATAATATTTTTTGTACTTTTAAATATAAGACCTTTAGTGGCGGTCTTTATTTTGTGAAATTTATTGATGACTACTCATGTAAGCTTTTGGTATATTTTTTGAATTCCAAAAGTCAGGTTCTCAGTGTATTTAATCAATTTTATGTTTCTGCTGAGAGGGAATCAAACAAGAAATTGAAATGTATTCGCACAAACAATGGGGGTGAGTATTGTGGTCTGTTTGATTAGTATTATTGGCAGGAAGGTATTCAGCATCAGAAGACATGTCCAAAGACACCTGAGATAAATGGTGTAGCTAAGCGGATGAACATGAATTTTTTGGAAAGATTTATTGTTTACTTTTAGAAGAAAAGTTTCCTGGAAATTTTTGGGGTAATTATTTACTTATTATTTCTTATATTATCAATTTATCACTTGTGGTTTCTTTGCAGACAGGCACTCCCGATAAGTTTTGGTATGGTAAAGAGATCAGTTATGATCACTTTCATGTTTTTGGTTTCAAGACTTTTGTTCATGTGCCTGAATATGAGAGATCCAAGATGGATGGTAAGAAACATTAGTGTATTTTTATATACTATGGACATGGTGAGTTTGGGTACAGGTTCTATGATACTACTTTGAAGAAACTTGTTAGAAGCTGTAATGTAATGTTTAAGGAGGATCGTACTATTTCATACATTGATAAGGGATAAAAATATACTTCTCAAAATTTTGATGGCTTTGTCAATCTTGAGCCACATTCTAATTTACATTTACCTCATATTACTGATTATGATGATCACATTGATGTAAATAATGATGTTCAAGGTGAACAGGTTGGAGTTGATGTTTCTGATACACCTTTTGTTTTTAATGATCAGGTTCCAAGGATTACTAATGAACCCACAGTTCCACTATGGAGGTTATATCAAAATCATACCATTTCTTCTTGGTATTAACCTAATGAGTATGTGTTCCTCACTAAAGGGGGAGAACTAGAATCTTTTGATGAGGTGGTGGAAAGTGAATAGAAGGACAGATGGGTTTCGGTAATGGATGATGAGATGACATCATTACATGACAACCAAACTTTTTAGTAGGTTAAGTTACTTACAGGTAATAGATATTTGAAAAATCAGTGTATTTATCATATTAAAAATGAAGAATCTAGTTTTGTTCCACGTTACAAGTCAATTATATTTTTCAAAGGCTTTTATCAAAAGAAAGGTATTGGTTTTGATGATATTTTCTCACCTGATGTCAAAATGTACTCTATTCAGGTTGTTCTTTTTTTGGATGCTAGTTTGGATCTAAAAATTGAGCAGATGGATGTGAAGATAGCTTTCCTTTATGTAGATTTAGAGGAGGAAATTTATATGGAGCAGCTAGAGGGTTTTGTTGAAACAGGTAAAGAAAATCATGTATATAGGTTAAAGAAGAGATTGTATGGTATGAATCAAGCTCTGAGTTATTGGTATACGATGTTTTAATCTGTCATTTTTTATCAGGGTTTCATGAAGACATCTTCTGATCATTATTTTTTTCAGAGATTTACTTATGATGATTTTATTATACTTTTTCTTTATATTGATGATATGATCATTATTGGATGTGATGCTTCTATAATTGATAGATTTAAGAAGGATCTTTGTCATTATTTTTCAATGAAATACTTGTGGATATCATGATAGATTATCGGAATGTCGATCTCCCATGACATAAAGGATAGGAAATTATGGTTATCTCAAGAGATATATATTGAGAAGGTTTTTCATAGATTTTCTATGAATAGAGATAAAGTGGTTATTACTCCTCTTGATTTACATTTTAAACTCAGTACCAGTCAGTCACCTTCTACTTGTAAAGAGAGAGTGGAGATACAACACATACCTTATTCATCTTTTGTTGGATGTTTAATGTATGTGATGGTATTTACTAGACCTGATATAGCTCATGCAGTTGGAGTGGTTAGTCGTTTTCTATCAAATCTAGGTAGAAAGCATTGGAGAGTAGTGAAGTATATTTTTCGTTATCTTCATGGTACTTTTGATCTGAGATTGTGTTTTGGAAAAGATGAACCAATGTTTTGTGGCTTTACAGATTCAGATATAGTAGGAAATATCAATTTGTGGAATTCTACTTTAGGCTATTTGATCACTTTTTCAAGGGGGGCTATATATTGGCAGTCTAGATTGCAGAGATGTGTTGCTTTATCTACTAGAGAATTAGAGTTCATTGCAACTATAGAGTTATGAAAATAATTATTGTGGATGAAAACTTTTATTTGATATATCAGTTTAAATTAGGACAAGTGTGTTTTATTTTGATATAGTCAATGTGTTATTTTTTTGGGAAAGAATTCCACTTTTCATAGATTGTCGAAACATATCGATGTTTGATATCATTGGATCTGCAACATCCTTGATTCAAGAGAGTTAGATTATGAGAAGATCCACACTGATGACAATAGGTTAGAAATGTTGACCAAGAGTTTACCTAGAGGTAAATTTGAGACTTACTAACTGATTGCAGGGTTAGATGTGATCCCCACTTGAGTCAGAGGGGGAGTTTTTTGGGTGCCTCCTCAATTGTCGCACGTGGTTCAAGACCTTTTTTTGAAATAAATGAGGTGATTTTAATGCGGGTTGAAGAATCATTTTTTATGGATTTGTGAATCTTCACATGGAGACACATTTTTTAATGTGGAGAATTTTTTTCAGAAAAGGGGAGGTAGCATTCAAGCTTCAACACATCCACAATACCAAGAGCAGAGCCAATTTGGTGATCACCTTTCATCAATGATCATTTTTCCTTTACATCGGAGAGTTTTACTTTTGAGATCCCTCTCATTTTTTGGGAGTCTCTACCATGTACTCATTAATTTTAGTTGATCCCTTTTTCTGGACTAGGTCTCATGGTTTTTCCCTCATTGGGTTTACCACATAAAAATTTCCGGTCTCAACCTTTTATATTCTGCACACTCATTTTTTTATATGCATCCACATTTTTTGGAGGGACAGATTTTAATTCCACTTTACATTCTATTTGATTTTGTTTGTGTGTTCGTCGCTTTTACATCTTTCCCAACATGTTTTGC
Organism: Viscum album; assembly: GCA_963277665.1. NCBI lineage: Eukaryota > Viridiplantae > Streptophyta > Magnoliopsida > Santalales > Viscaceae > Viscum > Viscum album. The sequence continues at coordinate 1,170,743,132 of OY728160.1, forward strand.
ATAAGTAAATCCACATTGGAATAGCCAGGATCTATTTGGTATAAATTTTGTTCACATAACTCAAAAAATAAAATGCAAAACTAATGTTTATTATTCTAATATTATTAAAATAAGCTAATAAAAATAAACTAATTGTCTAACAGAATTCTACTACATGAAATTAATAAATTATTAACAGTAGTGAACATATCACAATTATAGTTCAATATTTCAATTTATTCTCATAAACAATAGGAAAATTTCTATGTCCAAACCGATTCTAATAACCTGAACTGAAACATGAAAATAAAATTTTACAGATTCACATATATATTTCTAAAATTGAAAACAGATTCTAATACATAAAAAGAACCATTCCAATAAGCAAGAAAAGTAAGCAGTAGAAAGTAGTTATTGTGAATTAAAAAAAATGAATTAAATTCATTATGAAATATAGGAATCTAGTACATTATAGGGCTGAAGAAACAAAAGTGGAAATAAGTAAAAGGAAACAGTGATGTGACGTGCTTTGGCCAATTTGGATGTGTGTATGGGGTAGAGTCACCATGGTTTTTCACTATGAAATAATAAAGGATTAAAAGAAACATATAAACTACATCACACAACTAGGACACCTCTCAACAAACAGCATCAACAAGAAATAAAAAAACATCATTAAGGAACATTTAAAAAAATTTGAGACCTCCTATACTAGGGGATCAAATTCACCTTAGTAGAAATCTTCATGTTGAGATGAGATGCTACCATTTCCTCCTCCTTTAAGATCGATATCGCATAGGTCAATCGCTGTCCAAATACGGTGTTTCTATCCAAGAACAGAACCAGAACCATCAGATTACTCATGAAATTCCTTCATGCGCTGCCTCAATGATGCTGCCCAGGTCCATCCACCATGCCCATCCTAGTGCATTGTCACTATCCAAACTCAACACAACCATCTAGATGAGTTGTCTTCATCCAATAAACACCATCGACGACCAGATCTGGTGTGAACTATATTCCCCAGCCCTTGTGTTCAAGAATTAAAATCCCCGCTCAACTCCTCCAATCTTGGCACCGTTGTCCAAGCATGAATCTACTATTCAAATCCAACTCCATCTATATTTTGACATCTTCCAAGATCAAAAATCATCCATGGAAAAGAAGACACCTTTGTATTCCTCTCAGCGAACCATAGAACAACACCATTATCCCTCACATCAATTTTCTACCACTGTGAGGCCAAGGAGATAACCAGAGGGGCTGAGAAGGAATTCATTGGTGCCTGCTCCACTCCACTCTCTCATATTCAAACCAGATTGATAGAGGAGGGAGCCATATTTCTTCTGTGATGCCCAATTAAATCCCTAAAATAAAATATCTGCAAATAGGGATAACAAAACAAGACCAGGATAACTATTATATGACACATAGAGGGATGATAATAGCCACTATGTAACAAACCAAACCAACATATTATATAAATATAATTTAATTAAGAAAATAAAAAAATGAATTAAAATTCACAATTCTACACATTGGTAATTAAATGAATAAAAAAATTAATATGCGACAATGTAACAAAATCTCTACCTTGAAAATTAAAACACTAACCACATGATGATTCTATACCACCTACAACTATTAATTCAAGAATCACATCCTAAAGAGGAAAACACCTATAGGTTATGATGCAAACACTCCCCCATCATGCATCAATGTGGCACACATGCCACCCAAATTAATGATATTTGAAACTAATGCTAAATATTCCCAAAATTTAAAAAAAATATAAACATAAATAGAGAACATACCTGAACTTACCTAAGTCAACCTCTAAGATGATTCCATTGAGGAAGCCTCTCAATGATAACCAATACCTAAAATAAAAGGTAGAATATAGTAGTACCCATCCTCTAAAAAACACGGAAAATAAAACTCAGAAAATTCATAAAAAATATAACTAATAAAAGTACTGCAATAATTCCAACCAAAGAAGAAAGATAATAAACAATAAAAAATTAGACAAAGAAAGAAACACAAAAGATAGTCTCCAGTTGAACCTAGAAAAACAAGGATGAAACACCTACATCGTTAGCTCATATCAAGACACTGCTCAATCCAAGACATGCCACACTGATAAACACCATCAAGAAGAATTTTTATATAGGAAAAGATGAATCCTTTGAGAGGGTTCAGAATCTCCACCTAGGGTGATTACTCTACCTAAACCAAGACAACAGGAGAGGTTCCTCAACAACTGGGTAACACTGCAAATTTCATGTAACCCCAAGGGTCTTGATGAAAAACTCTAATCCCATGAGAACACTAAAGATCCAAGGGAATCTAGCTAATGACTAAGAAATATTATCATAGAATGGCTTCCTAAAAATATCTAGGAACTACTTAACACCTCTAAAGAGATCTATGGCATAACCATAATGAAGTTCGATCATCACCAAACCTATTTACGTGACACTACCACCACTACTAGAAAAATGGGTAATTGAGGCCCTTGACATCACCTTTGGCAGTTTCAAGCCTTAAAAAAATCCCATCCTATCACACCCCCTCCCCCCTCTCCTCCCTTGCTTTCTCACAACCCCCCTACACAAACCCTATTATATCCCTCTGACGCCACATGTCTCCACTTCCGGATCACTTACACCTCCACCTACCTCACCCTCTGATCCTTCTCCCTCGTGCCTCACCCATCACCTCTTTCACACCTGGAGCTACTACTGATGCCCATTCGCCCTCACCGCTGCCCCTCCCTTGAGCACACCCCATACCCTCATGACTTGGTTGTTTTTTCCAAGGTGTGGCATGGGCATGATTTCTCAAGAATCTTCAAGCGGTGGTGATCAATGGTTCTTGTATTGGATTATCCATCCTTAGGATTGTCATTATACATAGTTGGGAGGCTCTACTTAGGAAACAATGGCTCTAAATCTGGGAGTGATTGGATCTTCATCGATGGCTTCGATTCAGGTGAGTTGCAGTTTCATCTCTGATTGTTATTTAGACTTACTCCTCAGTGAGCGGTTGGGTATGAAAAAGGCATAGTTATTATTCATGAAGAGGTTTTATGATGGTAGATCTAGCATCATGGAGCTGAAATGGCAGTGATATCTATGACTCGGCAGTGCAGGCTGTTCTTCAAGTGACAACACCAGTAGGGTGTGGAACTGATTTCTTCAGGTTGAATTATCTAGGGAATTGTATGGTGAGGTTTTTACAGTAGTGTTGGTCTACTGGTGGTAGATGGAAGATGCAGGAATATAATAGCAAATTGCTAGTGGTAGATGGATGGACTAATATGTTGGGATATACCTGTAGCAGATTGTTGTGGTGGAAGCAAAGGGTGAGTTGTATATTGGCATAGGGATAGTGGTGGATTATGGTGTAGAGAGGATAGAAGTGGAAGATTTTGGTAGGGATACTAGTGGGATGGAATGGTATATTACAAGGGAGATGTTGGTAGTGGATCATGGGTTGATGGTAGCATGTTTGAGAGGTATGAACGACAACACCTAATGATGGTGTGCGAGCAGTGGTGTAACTCTCAAGATTTTTTATGACAGCATTATTACACCAAGGGTTTTCAATTACATCTTATATAGGCCATGATTGGGGAGTGTTAATGAAACTCCTCCCTGAAGGGACTTGAGAAACAGTGGTTCCTCTGACATGTTTGATCACATGATTTATGATTTATGGTTGGTATAGGTATTGGTTCTCTAGTATTGATAGAAATGGTGGGTGTGGTGCTATAGACAATATTGAAATTGGGAAACACCAAAAGTATAATGTATCTGGTGTTGTTGATGTTTTGGCATGGCTTGTGGTGGAAAGGGAACTACCTATACTAGCCTGCACTTGGGTTCATTCTCGTGTTAAACCATAAGAAGCACACCTATAAGTTTTTATTCTTGCTCAAATTTTGAACCTGTTGTTTTCTTTGTAGATAGAGTGTCTAAATTTACTTCAAAATGTCATGTTATTTAGCAATTGTCAATTTTTTTCTCATTTCCTTTCTTTTCCAAAAGAAGACAAGTTTTTAAAACAAGTGTTTTTTTATTATAGGCTGTAATAAAATATGGCATAATGAATAATATGTGATTATAGAGACACATGTATTATTTTTTTTCTTTTTCCATTCTATAATCATTTTTTTCACCTATTAATCATGTAATAATTTCTACATTTTCAAAATGATGTTTTCTCTATTTAAAGTGAAAAATGAATCACTTGGGTAGTAATTTTTTATTTGGGAATATTCCATTGTAATTTCCTTCACTTTTTATGCATGTTATATTTTTTCATTTTTCAAACCCAAGTTTTTATGGTGTTTATAGTGGAAGGTGAATCACGTGGGCATGATTTTCTTGAGAATTAGAATGAAAGATGGATGTTGTGTGCCTAAAAAGTAATGATATAGAGTTTTAATTGACTTTAACATATTTGGTTTTCCTATACTTTATGATTTCTAGGAAGGTTTTCATTTTTAAATATAATTTATTTAAATTTTCATCTCATTACTTATTTTAATTTCACCTCAATGTCCTCTATTTCATATACTCTAATTTATTTTATAATAAAAAACCATAACTACTGTGAATTAAATATCATTACATCTTATCATTCCATGAAAAAGATTTCATAAATTTCTACCCATCAAAAAGTATTTTGTAAGGAAGTGAGCCTATAACAGTAGTTAACTATGAAAAAAGACTCCATCTTTATATCTTTGGGATGAATTAATTTATTATGACATTAATATTTTTTCAGTTTAAATTTAAGAGTTCTAATTTAAATTAATTTATTTTTTTATTTAGTTTTCATTATAAAACCCCTAGATAGGTACCCAAAAGTTATGGTTCTTAAAACTTTCACTCCATATTGGATCTTATAAAATGGTCTGACTCAACTTCCTATAATTTGTATAATTCCTAAAAATGATTCATCTTTTCCATAAAACACTAATTCTTTCTCAGCCTCACTGGTATGATTTATCTCCTTCCATATTTTACATCATAGTCAAGAAATACTAATATATATGGGTCATCTCTCTAATTATATTTCATTTCTTATCTGTGAATCCCTGATTCTCTATATTCTATCTATACTTTACATCCCATGGTATTTTCTACCATACCTTTTATAGATTCCATATTTCATGATTCCATTTTGTAACAAAATTTTATAAATTGTGATAGACCTGGTGAGGTAAGTTTTCTTCCAATCACTATCCACATGAGTCCTTGGGTTCCCAGGGATGCACTAGGAATCGATTATTTTCTTGTTCTCTTAATTCTTTGATTTATCATGATAAATGATCATCGTCATCCATGGTCATGGTTAGCAATCCAATGAGGATGAAAATGGATCATGAAAAGGAAATAATGAAATGGGGGAAATTATAGATTAGTTGTATCAATGGAAAATAAATGCCATAAGGGCCCCTGAAAAGGGGTTGTGTGAATGGGGATGTTTTGGTGGAGGTGTGTAGAATTAGTGACCAACCTTAGGATATGAATAGTAATTTGGTTAGGGATCATTGGTTTAAAAGTGAAGGTGGAAACAATTAGAGAATTGAGGACCTTAGTGTCCCTAGATAGTGGAGAGTGGCACAACTGATGTAATTGGAATTAGAAATCACATTGGAAGTAAATAAATCAAAGAATATATAGGATCTATAGGTTTAAAAATAACACAGTATTTAGTTCAAGAAATATGAAGCATATATAGTCCATATGAAAAAACACCCCATCTTTATAGCTTTGGGATAAATTAATTTTTTATGAAATTAATATTTTTTCAGTTTAAATTTAACAGTTCTAATTTATTTTTTTTTCATTTACTTTTCTTTTGAAAACCCCAAGACAGCTACCCGAAAGTTAAGGTTCTTAAAACTTTCACTCCATATTGGATCTTATAAAATGGTCTGACTCAACTTCTTATAATTTGTATAATTCCTTATAATGTTTCAACTTTTCCATAAAACACTGAGTCTTCCTCAGTCTCACTGGTATGATTTCTCTATTTCAGTATTTTACATCATAGTTAAGAAATACTAATATGTGTGGGTCATCTCTCTGATTATATTTCATTCCCTATCTATGAATCCCATGATTCTCTATATTTTATCTATATTTTACATCCCATAGTATTTTCTACCATACCATCTATAGATTCCATATTTCATGATTCCATTTTGTACCAAATCTCTAACGTGTGATAGACCCGGTGTGGTAAGTTTTCTTCCAATCGCTATCCACATAAGTCCTTGGGTTCCCAGGGATGTACTAAGAATCAATTATTTTCTCATTCTCTTAATTCTTTGATTTATCATGATAAATGATCATCGTCATCCATGGTCATGGTTAGCAGTCCAATGAGGATGAAAATGGATCATGATAGGGAAACAATGAAATACGGAAATTCTATATTAGTCATAGAAATGGAAAAGAAATTCCATAAGGGCCCATGAAAAGGGTTTGTGTGAATGGGGATGTTGTGGTAGAGGTGTGTAGAATTAGTGACCGACCTTGGGATATGAATAGTAATTTGGTTAGGGATTATTGGTTTACAAGTGAAGGTGGAAAATTAGAGAATTGAGGACTTTGATGTACCTAGATAGTGGAGAGTGGAACAACCAATGTAATTGGCATTATAAATCACATTAGTAGTAAAGAAATCAAACAATATGGAGGATCTAGATGTTTAAAAATAACACAACATTTAGTTCTAGAATTACGCGACATATATAGTGTTCATGGTGGTCCTTAGGTTTCAAAGGTTTTTTAAAAATCACATAGTACGAACTTTAGTATAACACACTGTGTAAATAAGGAACTAAATGACTCAAGAAGATGTTTAATACACTCTCATCCACCCTTTTTCTATGGCATATAGTTTTGGTGTATTATAAATGATATTAGAAGTTTAAGTGATAATGAATCAAAATTTGGGATGATATTCTAAGCATAATAATTTCTATTTTATAGGTTAGTGGAGTAAAGTTATAAATTTTTTAATCCATATTGTCATTAGAGTCGATTATAAGTAATCCCATGGACTTAGTTCCCTCTCCCACTTATCAATTTCTATTTTCATATGGTCAACTACTTCTTGTTGTTAATTAGTTAAGTTATTCAATACCAAGATTAATAATTTTGATTATGATTCATATAATGGTATATCATGGATTAAAGTGACTAGTTGTGAATTTAAAAACTACTTATTCATGCTAAATGTTCATGGAAAAAGAAGACGAAGGAGATAAGATATGGTTATGAAATACCCAACTAGAAATTGGGATAAAGTAGAAAATAATTTACACTAACTCAATCCACCTTATATTAAATCACATAACACTAGAAAACCTTAACCCTTCATTTTATTGATGATGGATCATTAAAATATAGTCCTAAATTAATAAAGCAGCAACATACTCCTAGTTTGGTCATAATACTAGGCTCTATATACAAGTGAAATTCATAGTTTCCCCCTCTTGTTACAGAATACCCCATATCAATGGCAAGACTCTCATTTTTATATTCCAAATAACACTCAAGGTAATTCTATCTCGCTATCAATAAATAAATATATTCTTTAAATTCATCCAATACATGAATAAAGATTCTCATTCAGAATTTCTATAATCTCTCATCAAATCTCACTAATATTGTGTTTCCAAATTCATATTATTGACAAATTTCGTTACATAAAATAGTATTCACAAGACATACTATATCACTTCTAGTGTTTTATGCATACCCTATTAGTATGCCTATATGAAGGGAGAAATGAATATAAGCATGCTGGAAATCCCCTACAAAAATTTATCAATCTAAATACGTGATAATAACATACTGATCTATATTAATTTACTATTATTTTATTTTATTCATTGTATTTAATATACATGTTGTTATGATGTTGTAACTGTGTTAAAAATGCTATCATGAAATAGTAAACATTTAGATAGAATAATATATTTGTGTTTTTATTCACTACTATTATGTTTTTTCACTGTATATTTTTATATCATATTATATATGTATTCCAATTAATTATTAATAAACTATTTCCACTATTAGTTCGATTCATATTTTTATAATCTTGATATGATCTAATAATTTTAGTCTTCTCACCTAAAGGTCCAAATTCCAATCAACTAGATGTTTAGTTCATTTAATTACACATAATAAATTTCAAGTTTGTTTTTAAACCATTTTTAATTGGATTATTTAATTTTTCTATAAATGATATAATTTTTGCTTATATTTCTTATTTAAATATTTTTAGCTGAGACTATTCTTGATCATGTTGTAAGGAAAGGGCATACGTGTATTTGATATAATCCAAAAACAATTTTATTTTTCTATTTTTTCTCCATATGTGAGTTGACCTCCCAATAAGTTGAATTCCAATAACATGTTTATTTAAACATATATTTTAACCGATAGGTCACCCTCAGATTATCCATTATTACATAAAGGTTATTAATATTCTCCTTGACTAAAACTATGAAGCTATGGTACTTCCCACTTCCTATAACTCGTGATTTTTTTATTCTACTATTCTTTGATGGTCTATACATATCAAATACATATATAGTTTCTTAAATATTTTTCTAATGAATATTTTATTTATATCTTGTTTCACACCTAAAATGGAGAGTTTCACACCTGAATCTAGATGTATAGACAATTAATGAATGCTTGTAGTTTTATTGCTACATTTGTAATGTGATATGGATCAATGTTGATGATACCCTTTTTTTTTAACGGTAATCATGGAATTTATGATTTATGGAGTAGATTAGCTATAATTTCTTTGAAAAAATATTATGTCTATCTTATACTGATAATTGGGTTATGTTTTGTATGAAATGAAATCTTGATTTAACTCATTATAAATTCAAAAAAAAAATGGAAATGATATGAATTATTTCAAAACATAACTTAGGTCTAAATGAATATGTTTCTTACTCATTTAATGTGATGTTATACATGTATCCATTCTTTTTCACCACTAGTGATGAAATTTATTATCTTTGAACCTTCTGTTTCTTGTTTGGTGATTGCTTCTATGTATACATGCTTTGACTTTTCGTTAAAGTGAATGTTCAAGATTTTTTTATGAAGATTTAACCTTATGGTATTTATCCTTATGTTGTTAAATTTTACTTGTAGAGTGGTGAAGGTGGTGTTTTTGATTGGTTTTTATAGAATGAATGGATAGACACTTTGTGGGTGTCTTTCTGTCACTGCATTCTAGGTCTGTGATCATTTACAATAGATTAAAGTATTAAATGAAATTTAATTTCCTTTTCCTATAAAACATATTTTATCTTAGAAATATATTCACCTCTTGACCAATTCTTGTCCTATTTTTATCATATAGAAAACATTCTGCTCTCTGATTTTGATGAATTCATGCCAAATTAGTCAATAAAAGTTTAATAAAATGTGTTTTTTTTAAATAAAATCCATCAGTCTAGCGACTACCTATGGTAGTCACTAATATTTTTTATATTATTAGAGACCACCTATGGCAGTCTCTAATAATTCCTTTAGTGACTGCCGGTATAGCCGGTTTATATCAATGGCTTTTGGTGGTCATTATTTCCCTTTAATGATGGGGTAACTATGACCGCCAAAAGTGGTTGAATGGTGATCGCTAAAGGCCATTTTTGTAGTAGTTCACTCTAAATACTACCCAGGCCCAATCAATGCTCTCAATAGGTTAACACCTAGGGAAAATATCTCAAACTAAGATGCAAACCATAGGAACAAACTAGAGCTAATTACAAACTCACTCTCCTAAGGAAAAAAGCATAACAAAGTAGAAAAAACAACTATACATACTCTACCACACACCCCACTGCTGACTAATCTACTCTCACCCAGGAAAACCCCACAAAAACCCCTTCCTAACCCCAGAACAATAGCCTTACATAGTTATAAACTACAAAATGGTGATTATTAGTGATAAAGGAAGACTGCTCACAAAAGTACTGATGGCGAAGAACAGCAAGTTTCTGCTTATGATCCAACCTGACATACCACGGTGTTTGAAGATGGTAAATGATGATAAAGACTAGCTATGGAATCTCTGGTTTGGGAATTTAAACTTTCAAATGTTAATATTATTAGGAAGAAAGAATATGGTGAATGGGTTTCCTATCATTTGACACCCAAATCAAATATGTGAAAGTTGTGTTCTGAGAAAACAGTATAGAAACAAATTTTTAATAAAGGTCAACTAGAAAGCTACAGTTCCACTGGATCTAATTCACACTAATGTGTACGGTCTATTGAATCCAAAATAAATTAGACAAGGGAGGTATTTTTTGACATTTATTGATGATTATATCAAAAACACATGGATGTATTTTTTCAAGATGAAGTTGAAAGTGTTTATAATCTTCAAATAATTCAAGGCACTGGTGAAAATCAAAGGAAGCACTACATAAAAACATTGAACTATGATTGAGGTGGGGAGTACACCTCTAATTATTTTTAATAGTACCTCAAGCAGCATGGAATTCAGCACCATCTGAATCCGGATTATACACCCCAACTTAATGGAGTAGCCGAAAGGAAAAATATACCATTCTCTATTAATTTTACATTCCATATTAAAATTGTCATTGAAAATTTTAGTTTAATACATGAATTTTTATTTATTAATTTTTTCTAATTCTAACTATTGATAAAGCATCCATCCTTTCAATCTTGGTCATCTATCCTGGCCACTAGCCTTCTCATCAAGGATGTCAGGTCTAATGTGCAGTTACACACTATTATTAGGGCTTGCATCATTTTTCTTTTGAAGGGGTTCAACAGAGAAGATAGTTTCATTCGACAAAGAGAGCCCAGATAGATCTGAAAAATCATTTCCCTTTCCACTATATAATCCCCCTCGCATCGTTGGAGATTTTCCTTCACCATTGGAGTTCATCTTTCACTACTAGAATCCAGTAGGTTTTCGACTGTGTCGGTCTGGATCTAGCTTTCTCCATCCACACTACTCAAGAATAGATGTTTCCTATCACTTCACATTAGATCCGGGAAGTTTTCCAGTCACTTGTAAAGACCCATAATTTCCTTGCAATTTTTTTTAAATATATGGGAATTTTTTGAGTCTATGAAAATTTACGGTGCATGATTTTGAGGCCCGGTGTGCCCGGAATCAATTTCTGAAGTTTTGTTCGAGTATGTTCAGTAAACATATGAGCGGGTTTTTATAACTTTTGAACTGATGCTCAGAATTGAAATATGAGGGCACCGTTGAACTTGTAGCATTGGTTTTCTCTTAAGGATACTTTCACCTCAATGACATATGGATGAGGGTGAAATATAGTTTTTGGGTTTTTCGTGGAAATAATAAAATAAAATAAACACATGTTTTATTTTATTTTATCTGTTGTAAACCTCCATGTGGAAGTTGGAGGTGGGGACCACCACACCTTAACCTACCATGAGAGGTTATGGTGGTGAGGAATACCCGAGGCCTAAACCTCCTCTTCATGTTTAATTGTGGTGGGGGCCACCTGAGAATTCAAAACCTCCCAATTTGAATTTGGGAGCAGGGACCACCCGACCCCCCCTAATAATGGTGGGAGAGGAAAACCTCTCAACTCCCCTCATTAATGAGGGAGAGAATCTTGACCTCCTCTACCATTAATGGTGCCACAACCTCCCTTAATTTAATTATACCAATCCACCCTAATTAATCTTTCCAGCCTAGATGTTTAATTAGGCTAATTTGAAATTGGTGCCAACGACTTAATAAGATATTTTTATCTATTATCTTGGATACCATTTAATTTGGTTGGAAAAGGAGGATTGGGGAGAGGATGAACTTGGGAGAAAGCTCCTAATGAAGAACGCTCCACCGATGAAGAATGCTCAACTGACAAAGAATGCCGACGAGGAATGCCTCGACTACGAAGAACAACCTCGACTACTACTTTCTTCCTTGGAACCTCCTTCGATGTAGGATGTGTTCGTCTAAAACGAATCGACGTCCGCCTTCTCGTGAAAACGTCGACGAGCAACGAACTAGGTAGGGGTTTATTCATTATTTGATTAACATGTCCCATGTTCTCCCATCTTTTTCCTTTGCGGGGTTGGGAATAGAAATTAATGAGGGATTATGGGAATTGAAAATATCTTCTGTGCTCGTTCTTGTTTATGTTCTTGGTAAACCTCATGCTACCACCCTAATGTGGAGAGTGTGGGCCAAACTAACATGGCTCTTCCTCTCTGTAACCCTTGTATTGATTTGTGGTGTTCTTTGAAACGGACGAAGGCGAAAATGGCGTTGATGGTGATGATGGCGATGAAGAAGACGATGGCAATGACCGCGCTACCCGAAACCTCCGCAACCTGCGCTGCCCCCGCGACGCTCCGACACTTTGGCCAAACCAGCTTCGCCACCTCGGGCCGAACTAAACCGCTCGTTGACCCCATGCCGCCGTGGGCCAAACCAGCCCGAACCGCGTCGCGCCCCGATCGCGCCGCGCCCAGGCTGCGCCGCACCCCGACCCGCCGGCCTCCCAAGCTGCCCCGGTCGCGCCAGCTTGCCGGCCCTGCACCTCCGCCGGCCGAACCGACCACAGTCGCACTGCACCCCAGCCTGCCAACTTCCCGAGTCCCCAGTCGAACCGGCCCCAGCCGCGCCACCCTAGCCCCGGGCCGAGCCACCCCGAGTCGCACCCCGTGACCCTCCAAGCCGAACCGGCCTCGCGGCGCCCTCCTAAGACACCTTGACTGAATTGGACCATGCCCTCGCGGCACCCTGGTAGAATCGTCCTCCTCGCGGCTCCCTCCAAGCTGAGTCGCCTTCACGTCGACCCACGACTAGTCCGTACCCTCGCAACTGGTCCGCGCCCTCACGGCCCTCTGGGAACCCTCGCGGCCTGCTCGGTTGGGCCCAGCAGGCCGGGCCGAACCTAACGGGCTGGCCCGCCCAACAAGTCAGGACAAACCCAACGGTTCAGGCCGGGTCGACCGGAACCGGGTCAGCCCAGACTGGGTCGGGCCGGGTCGGTTCAACCGGGTCAGACCGTACCCGGGCCCACTACGACCCCTTTACTTTCTTTTGGCTATATCATTGGCACCAGATTTCCGTTTGATGATCCGTCAATAGCCCTGGTAATCTTGGAGCATGACGGTCCCTTTGAGTATACCCCACTAGAGTTTGGGGTATAGTAGAGATACGGTCAGGTTGGATCGTGCACGAATCCAACCGATCCCCCTAGACTAAAAGGATAATAACTCACAGACCGGTCATCTGATTGACGTGCCGTCAGTTGTGTTGAGACCCTTATGACATAGCAGACCTTTGAGATACTTCTTCGTGGGAATTCATGATAGTTGGAGTATCAACTAGTAGCTCGTGGAGTGGATCCTTCCAGTGACGAGCGAGCAGAGTGTGGAGACCTAGTAGTTGTCTGAGACCTAATGACTACTGAATGTTTGACTCTGAGTGATTCTACTAGACCAGTGGGTAGCGCCTAGTTGTGGTGGCAGATCCACGCTGGAGGAGCACACTTGGTGACGTAGCAGACCCACGGTACTCCACAAGAGAAGTACCTCAGCAGGCTATGAGGGGGAGCGCCTAGGTGGGGTGGCAGACCCGCGGTGGGGAGTGCCTCTATGTGACGCAGATGACCCATGGTACTTGACAGGAGGAGTACCTCAGCAGTCCAAGGTTAGTGGGAAGCACCTCTGTATGATGCGACAGGCCCACTGTACTCGATAGAGGAGGAGTTCTCCAGCAGCCGAGGTTTCGATAATGTGAATAAAATCCTAGTTGAGCTGAGTCAGTACTTTTTTGGTTTCCTCATGATTAAGACAGATTACTTAATAACATGGGTATATGTATGGGAATATACCTAAGTAGGTTTATCTGTTGATTCCTTACTTTTTGGTTTATCCTTGGTGGATTTGTGAGACCTTTAGGGTCACTTGGTCCCTACTACTATATCTTTATACTCACCCCTACATGGGTTATGCCTGCACCTTGTTGTGTTGGATGCAGACGACAGACAGTGCTGACTGAGGCCGAGAGTACAAGGACTAGATGGTACCCGGAGGTGGACCTTATGATGAGTCGGTACATGGGGGAGACTGACAGACGTGAAGTGCTGAGGAGGCTATTTGTACCTACCCTTTAGGTAGGAATCCTGGAGGGCAACCCAGTAGCTGTTTTTCCTTTCTTTAGTTGTACTTGTACTTTCATTTCCGTGTACTTTACAGTTGGGCTTGTATTTCTGGACCCTTTTACTTTTCATCACTCTTTTGTTATACAGATTACATAGTGTTTTATATCTAGTTGTGTGATCTACTATGTGTGTTTACAGGTTATAAAGGCAATGTCTTCCCAGTTTTAGGGAATTATGCCTTTGGTGATAGTTGTCAGCGATCTGGCCTATGGAAGGCTAGCTTGGGGTATTCATGGCACGAGCCCTGGGGGACGGGTCGTGACATCACTCAACTCTAGATCTGGTATTTACCAGTCCTAACAACTCTAGATCAGTTTTTTCCAGCACATAGCCCAATATCAGGTGTTTTCTTCTCTGTGTTGATTCAAATCTGATGTTTGAAAGATTTTGATGTGCTCCCACTGCAAAGATTTGTCTCTGCCTACAAATTTGTATCCAAAACCACAAATGAACTCAACACAAGGAGAGGAAATGTTGGTTAGGGTAATCTGAATGAACATTGTACAATTTTTCTGGTTTTCTCATGCCTTAGTTGATTTGTTTCTAATTTTTTGATGTGTGGTTGCATACTGTTAGACTTTTATTGTATTTTTGTTTGACCATTAAAAATAAACGAGTGTGAGTTGGTGTTCTCATCATGGAGTAGGGCCTAATAGTGTTTTGAACCATGAAAATTCTTGTGTCCCTATTTACTACTTTATTTTTTCTTGCATTGTAACTTGATGATTTTGTAAATCATTGCTGCCAATTTATTTTTGTATCAAATGAATTTTATTCATAATTTTTTTTCTATTGTAAACATTAATTTGGATCACATTTGTTTATCTGGTTGGTCCATAGATTTGTTTTATGGGGTTTTTATTCCACATTTTTTCCACAATAATGTAGTATTAGAGCTCCTAAATAAACAATGGTATCTTCAAAATATGAAATATGAAAAATTGATGGCATAAATGATTTTAATTTTTGGTGATTAATAATGCGAGCCTTGTTAGTCTAGAAAAGGATGAACAACTCCCTTTGTGGACCTAATAAACCCCAAGTGATTCTGTCTACTGATGGACAGAGATTGATAACCTATTCAAATGTCCCTCCTGACATTTTGATGAAATAACATAGCTCTTTAATGTCGTCTTTAGGTGATAAAGTCATGTGGGAAGTCACGTATGAGACTTCCACAGCTAGTATTTGGTCCAATATTGAAAATATTTATATGAAACCCTCTTTAATTGGTGGTCAACATAAGAAGCACAAATTGTACACCTTCAAGATGTGTCTTGGAATGGCCATCCAGACACACCTTGATGAATTCAATAAAATCTTTTTAGATCTAGCCAATATTAATGTCAATATTGAAGATGAGGACCAATCCATCATACTTTTAATTTTTTTTAAACAATTCATATGAACACCTAATTGATGATATGGTGTATGGTAGATATTCCTTTATCTTAGAGGAAGTAAAGTTTTTCTTTCTTTCATGTGAGTTGTGTAGCAAGGCTAAGTTGAAGCCTAATGTTGAGGGTTTGAATGTGAGGGGTAATTTGGAGTTTCAAGGGAAGAAGAAAGGTAATGTTTGGAAGGGAATCAAGAGACGTAGACAGTCATAGGAACACTAGTCTAAACCCAAGTTGAAGGGGGTTACCTGATTCCACTTTAGGAAACCTAGGCATATTAGACCCAAATTCCCTAAACCGAAATTGGGTAAGCCTTATAAAGAAAATACTAACACTATAAGAAAATCACTACATAGTGGCAGTTTCATAAAACTGTCGCTAAATTGGGTGTTGGCAACCAATACGCGAAGGTTTCTTCAATCTAGTGGTCTTTTTTGTTAAGTGTCATAGAAACATTTTTAGCGGTGATTTTATGAGGTTTTAGCAGAGGTTACAGGTTAAAAAATCAATCTTTTTTAGCGGTAGTTTTAACCACCGCTAAAAAATTCAATTTTCCCCAAAAAAACCAACGCTAAAACCGCAAAACCGCTACTAAAATATATGAACTATATAATTTAGTGGTGGTTTAAACCACTACCAATAATATGCTACCACATTTTAGCAGCAGTTTAAACCTCTGCTAAATATGCACCATTTACTTAGCGGTGGTTTAAATTTATATTTACAAATAAAAAAGTGCTTCTTGTTCTGCAAACCCAGTACCAATACCCTAAAAACCCATGTGCAGAGTTTATATAATTGAATAATCTAATCCATTTAACAATATTGAGTAATAAATCATCTAAAATACTAATATACACATCCTAACATAACTAAAATGAAAATATTTTTGGTGACTACTTTGTGTCACACATGATACATAAATAAAATATTTTTGGTGACTACTATGTGCCATACATGATACATAAAAAACCAATTGTTTCCAAAAAAATTCAACATATCAAAAAAACCATTAATTATTATCGGGTGACGAATACAACTCCTCACCCTCTCCACCTCTATCTCTACTTCCTGGTACAGGCACTTGTAAGAAAATTATATTGAAAATTAAATACTATTGTATATTTATATTTAAGCATAAAACCAACAAATGTTTGAAAAATAAATGATTTTAAATTTTTGAGATTTACATTATCACTACCACTCATCATCGATGCAATATCACTTGGGATAGATCCAGTCAACTTCTGATATAAATCGATCAATGCTTTCTGCAAAGAGGATATCTAAGTCCCCCGATCCTTATTTTTTTTTTTTTGCATTGAAACAAAATATCTATAAGCATCTAAGAATAAGGAGTGACTACAACCAAGATTAGATTTAGCATCAATCCCTAAAGGTTTGATAAAGACCATAGATGGTATGGGTCCCATACCCATCCCATGAAATCAACCGGATGCTCCTTCCCAAGCACTTAACCAACTGGGTTAGTCTGGGAGACTGAGTAGGACTGCACAGGATTGGAATCTCATAGTTCTTTAGTTTTTACCAATAAATCAAATATCAGTCATATTATAAGAAATATATATTAACATAGTGACAAATGAAAATAAGTTATTATAATGAAAAATGAATTCATACCCCAACTTCTTTGGCAGGCTCATTAAAAAAACTTCCATCAGATTTTTCATGAACATCCAGCCACAATTCTGTTTAGTATTTTGGGTGACCTAAACTCTATGAATACATTAAACAAAGATAAATCAACAATTATAATATATTATATAGATAATATTGTATTATAAATATTTAAACTAATGAAAATATTAACATAGTTGATCGACTTCTAGAAAAACCCTTTGACCCTGCAGTGTGAGGGATGATTTTCTTAGACCATATCAATGCATTCTTCCTTGAAAGATTCTAAAATAAATAAAATTTAATTTAATAGTAATTTATGAAATGTCATCTCCTTTTAATATACATGTACAAATGTAAAATGATATCAATATAAAAATATATATTTAAATACCATCTCCTTCTCATCATGATGTCTGTCAACAAAAACTTTATATGGCTCTTTGGGTACCCCATTGGGTACCTTGTTATAAATATATTGGGATATCAACAAAGTATCATTGACATCTCCCCTCAATCTCTATTTAAAGTCTTTCCATTTATTTCCCAGATTTTTCAATGTCCACTTCTATGCTACCACATCAGCAACTGTAAAGAGGAAAAACATTTGTACACAGAAATTCTTTTTGAAAATATTATAATTTAATAACATAATGAAATTAAATTACACCCTAATTTATTAAAATTGAATTTATTTGTGAATAAAAAACTTCATTTTTACAAGTTGATGGCATATTCCTCTAATCATCATACATAATAGGAAGGGAAACTAGATCCGTGGCCAGCTGACCAAAAATCTGGCCAAGTATTCCTACGGCGTCATCTGTAGGGACCCCATAAAAATCAAATGGGACAACTATCTTCTCTCTGGTCAGATTTCACACATATGAACTTTTCATATTTTTCTCCATACTTTCATTGTTTCCATCATTTATGAAAAAAAAAAGTTGGTATAAAAAAGGTGCAATAAATTTATTCATATTAAAATTTGTACCTACAACCGTCACCCTCAAGTATTCTCATGAAGAACTAGAAGTGGCACCATACACTCTCACTAATGAGGCACCTGAAGGGGAAGGTATCACCTAAGCTGCTGAAGGGATGCTCATGAAGGGTGTGAGAGATGGTGTAGGGGGGAAAAGCAGATGGTGTCTCACATGCTATAGAGAGGGAGATAAATGGGTCTTTATTTATCGGCGTGGTTGATGAAACAATGTGACGCTTCCTCCTTGGAATTCCTGTCATTTAATCAAATAAAATTAGGTTCAAACCATATATTTCAAAAATATTATGCAGGAAAAAAATTAAAAATGATAACATATGCACAGTACTAACAAACAAAATATACATAACAATGATAATGAATGACTTCACAAATGAAATAATTGGTTGATAAATGAATGGATAACTATACATACAATCATTTCCCCCATAATCATGTTAGTTTCCTACTCTATTACTTCATCCAATTTATCCACCCTTTCAAGACTAATAGTTTCAATATCATGATTGAAAATTAAGTATATTTCTTTCGGTTGATGAGATTCAATGTCAAAGGTCAAATATTCCACTTCATCACCAATGTCATACAAATATTTTTGTTTCCATATTTTATGAACAAATATTTAGTATAAAAAGGTTTAATAAATTTATTAATATTAATATTTGTACCTATAACCATCACCCTCTAGTATCCCCATGAAGAACTAGAAGTGGCGCCTCACTCTCTCACTACTGAGGATCCTAAAGGGGAAGGCTTTGTCTGAGCTGTTGAAGGGATGCTCATGAAGTGTGTGAGAGATAGTGCAGGGGGTAAAGAAGATGGTATCTCGTATGCTATAGATAGGGAGACATATGGATCATCGTTTTTCGGTGTGGTTGATGAAATAATGTGATGCTTCCTCCTTGTCATTCCTATTATTTAATAAAATATAAAATTAAGTTCAAAATATTTATTTCAAAAAAATTATGTAGGGAAAAAAATAAAAATGATAACATATGCACAATACTAACAAACAAAATATACATAAAAAAGATAATGAATTACTTCAAAAATGACACAAGTGGTTGATAAATGAATGGATAATTGTAAATACTATACTTTTCCCCTTCAATCATGTCAGATTCCTACTCCATTACATCATCCACTTAATCCACCCTTATAAGACAAATATTTTCAATATCATGATGGAAAAATAAGTCTGCATCTTGCTGTTGATGAGATTCAATGTTAGAGGTAAAATCTTCAACTTCATCACCCATGTCATACAAATATTTTTTTCTTACGTGAGAAACTACACTCCACCCTTTATCCACAACATCTTCCACATAATATACCATTTTCTCTTATGATGAAAAGATATATGGATCATGTAGTTCATGGTCACAAATATCCATAAAGTGAGAGAAGTTCATAGAATTAAATTGCAAGGAATCTCTTTTAACACCTTTGATAATATCGATCCAATTTTATTTGAATAAAACAATTGAAAAATGATTGTGGTAGTTTAATTTGATAATATCAGTCAACTTTACATAGTATCCCACTCTAGAAAATGTAAATATACCACTATTCTGCGTTTTCAAACCCTCTTCTTAGTCAACTGTATGAAATCTAAATTCATTCATATTGTAAGCGTCGAATTTTCTAGCTTGTTTTATAGGACCCCAAGCAAGAAACTTCAAATATTCTGACAAATCTACTTGAGTATCAGTATTCATGATCTAAAAAAGGAAATATACATTATTGTATTTACAAAATATATGTTTCAACCTAATATCTATATTTATTTCAATATTTATGAACTTACACATCATGCATACCATTCTACAAGCTCTTTATTAACAGCTTCTATTATATCTTTCTCATTTCTTGTTTGGCCACTCATTCTTCTCTTTGTTTGTATTCTCAACTCTTCAATAAATTGATCTAAAATTTTACTATTCAGTAGTGCATATCTATGTGCTTATAATAATTCTATTTCTGTAAATGTAACATTTGAGGTCCTCCCAACTGATCGGCCAATAGCAGGAAATATTTTTAATTTCCCATGTATTTTAGATTCATTCGATGTGTCATCAACACATCCAACTCGATTAAATATTTCCTCAATATCATTCAAGTATCTAGAACAAAAGGTAAGACACTCCTCTTCCAAATAGCCTTTTGAAATAGAGCCTTACGATTGAGATTTATTTATCACGTATGGTTTCAAATGCCCAAGATATCTATGAAATAAAATAAAATAAATTAATTATATATTTAATTAAGTCCCATGAATTATTTACTTAACTGAAAAACATATAAATAAATACCTATCAATTGGATACATCCATCGATAATGTATGGGGCCTCCTAATTTAGCTTCCTTAACCAAATTCATAGTTAAATGCATCATGATAGTGAAAAAACATAGGAGGAAAGATCATCTACATTGAAAAAAGTGTCAATAAAAATCTCTTTTGAAGGTTGTCAAGCTCAAATGGGTGTAGATATTTCTCACATAGTTGTCTGAAAAATGTGCAGAATTAGAGTACAATAGCAGTAACCTTTTTAGGTAATAATATATGCAATGAAAATGGTAGTAACTACTATAACAAAATATATGAATCGTAACTTTTCAATCCATGAAACCTACAATTATTTAAGTCAACAAACATTGATATGTTACTTTAATACCCATCAGATACCTTCACATGTTTTAAAATTCAAAGGAATTCTTCTTTATCCCTATTTTTCATTGTAAAAATTGGTGGAGCATACTTTTCATTCTCATATGGCCAAAGATCACGCTTTATGTTCATTACTTATAATTCTTTCCAAGCATTGAGATGAGCCTTCAACTTTCCATGCTCTATAAGTAATGTACAGATCAAATTGTCACAAACATTCTTACCAATATGCATCACATCAATATTATTCCACAACAAATTAAATTCCCAATACATAAGTTTGGAGACTTTTATTTTTTTCTTCCATTGTTGCATTCTGATTTCACTTGACGATGCACTTCGAACTTATTTCCCACTATTATTCAAATGACGCACCTTCCAAAATTTTGTTTCCACATTTCTAAGTTCCAATATTTTAGAACCAGTTGACAACTTTGGAGGTGGTATACGATCAGTGAAACCATTGAATTTTGACTTGTTCAGCCGAAATCTATGAGATGGATCGAGAAATCTTTGATGGCACAAGAAGAACCATTTTCTATTGTGAGGTAGCCATTTGGGATCAAAATCAAAGTTAAAAATAGGAAAATCCAAACCCGTATAAGTTCTTCAACCAGATAAATTCCCAAGTCCAGGGAAGTCACTAATGTTTCACATTAGAGTTTCTTGCATTCTGAACATTGTTTTAGAAGAAGCATCATATGTCTTAACATCGTTGCTCCATAACTCTTATAATTCTTCAATTAAAGGATGAAAGTATACATCAATATCATTTCCAGGAATTTTTTTCAAGGAATAATAATTGTAATGATAAATGACGTTTGTTTCATACATATCCATAGAGAAATATTGTAAGGGATCAAAACAACCGGCCAAATGATATAACTGGTACTCAAAGTCCCAAATGGGGTAAATCCATTAGCATCTAATCCCAATCGAACATTCCTAGGATTAGATGAGAAATCAGGATGTAATGAATCAAATTTCTTCTACAATTGTGAATTTCAAGGATATCGCATTAACACATCATTGTTATTATCTACAGAATGCCACTTCATGTGTTCGGCAGTTTTGATGATATGAATAATCTTTACAATTGAGGATTTAAATTAAATTAACATAAAACCTTTGCAGGTGTGTTATTTTTCTTCTTCTTTATAGTAGTATGTTGATTCAGACTTCCAACATCACCCATTTACTTCCATCTAGAAGAAGAACATTTTTTTCAATCTTGTCTACTTGAATCCTCTCACCAATAAGGCATACAATCATTGGGACATGCATATATTTTTGTATAATTTAGAACAAGCTTGTTAACAAATTTTTTTATATCATAAAAATACTCAAGGATGTTTTCTTCTATAAATGTATCACACAAAAATTCCAATATCATGGACATTTCCTTAGTTGTAATTCCATATAGGCATTTGATATGGTAAAACTTAAGCAGGAAATAATTTTTTAAATATTTCAAACATCCACTATAAAAATCTTGATTTCCATAATCAAATAAACCATGAAACACATTTTTCATAGTGAATTTTTCTCTTACATTAGTCTCCACAAAATCAAGAGGATGATCCAATGATATGTTACAATCTCTATCTAGTTGGCCTATAGTCTCAAAAACCTCACTTATCACATTGCTATTTGTAGCACCCTCAACTGATTGTTCTGATATGTTTTGATGTTGATTTTGGAGTCTTTCAATTCCTGATACATCATTTATAAGGTTTTTCATTTCATTTTCCATTGTTAACGAAGTTGGGAGCTCATTTTGTGGATTGACATCAGTACTCAACTTTTTTTTACATTCGATTCTTCGTGCCAAATCCAACACAAATATTGAGCAGGGAGTTTCTTCAATATCAAGTGCTCATAAACTTTATTTATGTTCAACCATCTTCTAAATTTACATTTAGGACATGTAAATATTATTCTCCCATCAACAGATTGATTGGAAATTGAAAAATCTAAAAAATACTCCTAACCCTTAGCATATTGAGGGGTGTTCCTTGGTAATTTCATCCATATTTTATCTATATATATCACAATGTACCTAAAGATTATTAAAAAAAATTAAAACACATAACTATTACTAAATAGGAAAAGAGATTCATATATATAGTTTAAAAATATATTAATATATTAAATAAGATTTTTCTATATAAATAAATAAATAAATTCCATATATAAGGGGATGTATTGAAACCATATTTTCCACATTTCATGATGGATGTAAAACTATATAGGATAGTCCTATTATCTTTAATAGAAATATAAATCTAGATATCTCTATGTCATAGTGACAGTGTTGTGTTTTAAGAGGATTCCATGTCTGTTTATTTGAAAAAGGAAAATGTGTAACATTATGTCCATTAATTAATTTTTGACAATATGGGACATCATGACCATTAATTATGAATAAATTAGAGTACTGTCATGTATAGAGACTCCAAATAAATAATAAAGTATCATTTCTGATAGTTACAATTATAAATAAGGAACATCATGTCTGTATATTCCAAGTGAACATTAATGAATGTCATTTCCTTAAATTAATAATAAAAATAATTCATTTTATGTACATTATAGATGTTATTAATGATGTTATCACATCCCTTAAAAACTACATTCAAGGATAAAAAATAACACTCAATACATTATTCAATTATTTTAATCATTTAATCCATATAGTTGCTAAATAATATGAGGGGACACGGTGTGTAATCTATTCCACTACATCATTTTATTAACTCACTTTATCAAATTTCAATATCTAAATTAAATCCTAAAATGACTTAGTGGTGATTAGTTCACAAAGGGAACATAAGTCATTAAGGAATGTAGTGAAACTGACCCATGTGGTGGTTTGGTTGAGTTAATCAACCTCCAACCAGATATCAAGGTCTCATATCATGTCTAGAATTGAATTCTAATAATTAATTTTGGGGTTTATATATTTCCGGAGAAATTTAGAGAAATTATGTAATATGGAACAACAAAAACCTAATATAAAAACCCAAACAAAATATGTAAAAGTATGATACCACTAAACTTATACCGATAGATGAATATGTTAGACTGCATTTATTCACATTTGAAAGGAATTTTCAACATTTAATAGAGGGATAATTACCATAGGATATGAACACTAGATATGAACATTGACTAAGGGTATATAATCTTAAATGGGAGTCATTTCTCTCTTTATTGAAAATTAAATTGAACAAGAGATAAGATGATATGCCACTAATCAAATCTATGCATAAATAAAAATGAAATTCCAATTCATGAATTTAATTTCATACATAACTGAAACAATTAAATTTTACCAAAATAAATCTTAGACAATGACTAATAACTCTAAAATATTTTGAAAATAAATCAATCTATATGTTCAATACTACATGTTTTCACTAATAATGACCTATTTTAGTAATTGTATTTGTGAATACTTTTTTGAGAAATATAATTTCAAAAACCCTGGTGAAACGTAACCATGAGCATATAACTCATGCACATGACTAATAACGCATAACCATTTGTATTAATAACATGTATTATATAACCAATATATGAAAAACATATATATATATATATATATATGAATATGAATATCAACCTAACTCTGTGTGAAAGATAAAAGTATTTACTCTATAAGGATGTTCCAACAAACAATGTAAGAATTCAAAAAGCATTCCAATTTAGAAAGAAGATTTTAATTTAAAATAGAAAATATCTAAATTTAAAAATCACTAAACCAAAACTAATCATTAATGATATAAAATATGTAAATCCTGCATAAAAAAAATTTCTTTAAATGGAAAATAAATTATTTTATCTGGGTTAATACTATAAATGAACTAAAAGATAAACTATTATCAATATTTTTTTTATCCTCTAATCTAGAGAATCAACCAACTGTAATATGAAGTCATTATCAAGAAAATCTAAAAATTGTTAATGAATTATACAAATTATATAAAGATGTGTCTAACCATTTTACAATAATTCATAATATTCTCACCCCTTTGTTTAAGAATAACTATCAATTACTATTTTTTAACATTACCCATTAATATTCATTCTATTATAAAAAAACTCACCAAATAAATTCCTAAAGAAAATTATACTCACTTAATCTTAATAATAACTCAAAAATCATAATAAAAATAAAACCATAGTATGATATTGATAATAATTCTATAAGGATTCATGTCAAATAAAGAAAAAAAGTGTATCATCATACCTAGTGGAGCGAGGCACGTCGAGGGACCGTAAGCCAAGGGGTGGTGAGGGTCGGCAAGGAACGGCGAGGCAAGGAAAGGGGTGGAGATTGGTGGTGACATTTGGCGACGAGGTTGGCATGACGACGGTCGGCAGAGATCGGTGATGCGAGGGATTAGGGCTTCAGGGAGTTGTGGGGTCAGGGGGTCGGCAGTGTCGGGGGAGGGGGAGAGTTTTGGCTATTAAAAAATGTATTTATTTAGCGGTAGTTTATAAAAACCCGCCATAGAATTTTTAAAAAAAAATATCAGTGGAGGTTTAGTAAACTACCGTTAAATACTATGTTTTTTGTATTGTAATCATTCGCTCTTTTCTGACCAAGACTATGAAAGTGTTGATGTGTTGTTTGTGTCCTGTGATACTCTTGATGTCGAGTGGGTGTTAGACTCAGGATGTTCTTTCCATATCTTCTTAGATAGGAGTTATTTTCTAGTTTGACTGAAGGAGTTAAAGGATAGGTTATTCTAGGAAACAACAAGATATGTTACGTCATGAGTAGAGGTTCTGTTATTATAGTGCTATCAAACCATTCACTTGTCACCTTGTTGGATGTGAGATGGGTTCTAGATTTACACCAGAATCTTATCTCATTATGTGTGATAGATCATAGAGGTTTTACCTTTAAGCCTGATTCTGATTGTCTTAGAATCTCCAAGGGAGCTCGCACGGTGCTTAAAGTCTCCTTACTGAATGGGCTATATGTGTTGGATGGAAGAACACATGTCAAGCAGTTGGGAAACACCTATGTCACTAATAATGACAACACTATGCTTTGTCATAAAGCATCTAGGACATGTGAGTGATAAAGGCTTAGAGGAATTGAGAAAGAAAGAGCTACTCACTCAAGTTACACTGAGTAACTTACCTTTTTGAGAATATTGTGGCATGGGTAAGTCTAAAAGAGTTAGTTTTCATATATCTAACTTTAAATCTAGTCAATCACTTGAGTATGTTCACTCTGATTTGTGGGGACGTTCTAGGATCACCTCCTATGGTGTAGGCTCAAACTTTGTCACTTTTATAGATATATTTTCTCAGAAAATCTGGGTATATATTTTTAAAAATAAATCTCACATCTTCGAGGTGTTTAAAACAAGTAAAGACTCTATAGAAAACCAATCTATGAAGAAGTGGAAAGATTTAAGGACCGATAATGGTATTTAATACCTTTCTATTGAGTTTATAAAATTTTTGTGAACATGAAGGAATTTTAAGACCTCAAACTATGACTCATACTCTTCAGTGGAATTGTCTAGCTGAGAGAATAAATCTTACCATTCTTGAGCGGGTTCGTAGTATGCTCACATGCTCAGGCATGCCCAAATATTTTTAGGCAGAATTTATCACTATGACAGTTTACTTAATAAATAGGTACCCCTCATCAGCCAATGACTTTAAGACTCCAATTGAATTATGGAAAATCACCCATATCCTATGAACATCTTAAAGTGTTTAGGTGCACTGCCTATGATCATTTCAAGTATGATAAACTTGATCCCTTAGCTATCAAGTGAAAATTCATAGGATATCCTACTTGGGTGAAGGGCTATAAAATTTGGTTAGATAAACCCAGCTTTCAAAAGTGCATAATTTTCCAGGATGTATTATTTAAAGAGTATGTTCCTGCTAGAGTTTAGCCTCCTACTGATGATAGTGATGATCCTTCTCAGAAGATGGATCTTGAGGTTGGTCCGCCTAGTGTTAGTGAGTCTCCTATTGAGACTCCTTCTATCTGTCGGGTTCCAATTTATTATCTTGATACATAATATGGGCCTAATTCAAATGAATCTCCTGATGATGGAGCTCCTAGTGACCTTAGGAGTTATCATCTCACTAGGGATATTCATATGAGAGTCATTAGACCTCCTCCTAGGTAAAACCATGATGAGATCGTTGCCATTTCCTTAAATGTGGCAGTGGATCTTGGTAGAGAAGATTCCCAGAGATACAATCAAGCTCTCAATGACAGAAACTCTAAACATTGGATTTCGACTATGGAAGATGAGATGAAATCCCTAAGAAACAACCATACTTGGTCCATAGTTAATAAACTGCCTACTTCCAAGGTGATTGACTATAAATGGATATAAAAAATGAAGGAAGACAATACTGTAAGGAATAAAATTAAATTTAAAGCTAGTATTGTATCCAAAGGCTTCTTTAAAAGATAAGGAATTGGTCACTCAGAAATTTTTTCTCCTATAGTGAAACATTCTTTAATAATAATTCTTCTTGATTTTGCTGCCTATTTAGATTTTCATAAAGAGCAGCTAGATGTAAAAAACTAATTTCTTGCATAGTGATTTGGATGAAAAGTTATACATGAATTCTCCTGCTAGTTTTGAACATGAATTTAAAGCTAACCAAGTTTTTTTTCTTAATAAATCATTATATGCATTAAAACAAGCTTCTCGACAATGGTACAAGAAGTCTGATTCATTCATGCTTGAAAATGGTTTTAGCAGGAGTCGGTTTGATGCATGTTGACTAGCCACTAAATGAGGCTAATATTCATTGTTAATATATATAATATTCATGTGCTTCATTATTCATAAACACCATTTTATTGCATTTTACACTTTGAACTTCATTTCACATTATGATTGTAATTCTTTCTTAAAATGCACTATTACATGGTACATTTTTTAACATCATTTAAAGTATCCGATGATATTGATTTTATTTTCATATTTTATTTTTAGGTATCCCATTCTATAAGGAACAATTAATGATTTTCTAGCACTTGAATATTCACATTGTAAGACCACCAAAATGGGCTTCCATGCCAACACATTCTGGGCAAAGTTAATTGGACAGCAGCCCAATAAAGAGATTGTATCGGCCAAGATAAAATTCCAATGATTCTCAAAATTTAACTGAATATAGAGGACATCATGGGGAACATTTCATAAAATAGTTAAAAGAGCTAATTTTTATTTTTTTAATGGAGTTCTAGGTGGCCCAAGTGGAAGATGAAATTATTGGCCAGATTCTGTGGCCTAGAAAAACTGCCCACCAATGTAATCATATCTCGGAAACCACAAATTATTTTTGGCTGAAGTTTTTCAGAGTTAGTAGAAATCCTTAGATTCATTTTTTTCTTCTATAGACCACTCCAATTCGTCCATTTAGAAGGTCATCTAGGCACCTCTGTTTGGAGGATGCAAGTAGGCTGCAACTTCAGGTCAAGGGTGGAAAAGTATCCTCTCCCTTACTTTCCACCACCCTAGGCCTACCATACTCAAGTGGGATGACTTTCACTATTGGAGTGTAGACCCAAGGCTCCTAAAATTCCTATTTATGCTGTTTTGTTGGAGTATTTATGCATATTTTTTGCTTTCTTTCATTGTAATGTTATGCTGTAATTTTGTTGTCTCAAGTTTGTCTTTCACGTGAAAGTTATTCTATTCATCTTAGTTTCTTAATAAAAGTTATTATTCTCATTTTATTATATTATTCTTCATATAATTTTGATACCATTGTCTTAAGGTGTGAATTTATTCACACCAAACCTTGTGAAATTATCACACAATGATGGAGTGATCGTTATTTCATTGTCTTTTTTTACTTCTCCATTTCCTCCCTCATAAGTCTAATTCTCACTTCCATTGAAACCATAGAATCAATGGAGGGAAAACCACTTATGGTTTGATCCAAGGGAGTATCAAGGGGAAGTATTAGATATTATTTATCACCCCATTAAAGTCTAATCACTTATTTTAATTGAGATTTTTATTTGATTATTTTAAAACTTCTTCACCCTTGTTGAATTTTAAGGCCACATACATCAAGTGCTATTATGAAACTTTACCTTGGAGTGCTCATAAATTTGATCCTCCAAGTGTATAGGTGATTAGTATTATGTTTTGTTGGTATTAAACTATTAAGTGTTGAATTTGTTTGATCTTTTTGAATAATCACATCTCGAATAGAAGAAATTGAAACCATTAAAAAAAGAATTTCATCCAATTCACCCCGAGAAATAACCTAGGATCAACTCATTATCTTAATTTGAATTAACTTAGATCTATTAGTGATCCTTTAAACCCATATAAAATCAACCCAAATTTGGAAACTTCATAGAAAAAATAAATCCATAGAATTTATGTGTCTGTAGGTTTCTTATTAGGTCTATAAGGATTCAACAACCCAAGCTAAACTAAAAGCGATCGCTTAACCCTAAAAACTTGGGTAAATTTGGGAGAGACCAAATTTTGGCATCGTTTCTGGGTACCTAAGTAATTCAACTCAAAACCCATTTTATTCTCGCCCATTTCTTATTTTCTCACCCTATATATCTTTTCTCATCCCCGATTTCACTCCTATGGAAATCCCTTTTGAAAAAATCCATACATGGTGAACCTCTCATTGCTTTGAATACCCCACACCAAGTGTGTTGTACAGTGACCATCTTAGTTTATATTTGTGGGATAATAAAAAACCTACTGAGCCACATTATTTTAACTCCAATTATCCTCAAAAAATTCCAACCTATAATGAATTCCAATCTCAACAAGGGAAATCTAAACATCCTCCTATGGAATTCCAACAACTTAATTATCCTCCTAGAATAGACCATCTATCTCAACCCATTTACCATCATGATCCACAACCATTACTTGAGAAATTTTTTCAAAAAATTGAGAGAATGACCTTTTAGGATTTATCTTTGAGAGTAGAACTACAAAGCATTGAAACAGTTTTGGAACCCATTTCCACTCAGGTTGTCCCTTCCTCAACATTGATAGAAGAATATTGTTACACAAAAACACCCCATGAAAATGAAAAATAAATGTCCTTTGAATCTAGGATACCTGAAGAATATGAAGTAATATTTTATGGGTGTTTAAATCAAGAGGAAACTAATTTTTTGTATTCTAAATAGAAAATTTTGACATCATGGATTGAGTATCCTGAATATTACTTCATTGATGATTTTTCAGAATAAAAAAACACTAAACCATTAGAAGAAATCACAAACTCTAAGACCATACCCTTTAATGAAATTGATCTATCAAATTTTTTGGTTGAATATTCTATTCAAAAGGAACCAATTCTATTGAGAAATTTTGAAAATTAAATTGAGTTTGATTCAAAGTCTCAACCGGTGTTTGAATATGTTAGCAACCCGAAATCAAATTCTAGGTCCATACATCCTCTCTCAAGTATTCCTTTATAAAGGATAATAAAAAAAAATTGGTCATCATTTTATCCTATCTTGATGCTAATAAAGATATAATTCCCCTTGTTGTATTAATAAAGATTAGTAAATCAATTGGATGGACACTTTTTGATATTCACATGTTTAGCCAATACATTGGGACCTATATGGTTTTTCTTCATCCAATTCCAAAACCTTCCTATAAACCCCATTGGAGACTCAATCACAATCTAATTGAAGTGGTAAAAAATTTAATCATTAAATTTTTAAAAGTTAGTGTCGGATAAGTTGGGGTGTTCATGTTGAGCTAACAACGTTAAACAAAAGTGTTGCACGGGAGGCAACCTGTGGTTTTCATGGTTCCAATCATTGTGAATCATATTTATTTTATAAAGAGGATTAATAAATCAATTTTATATTTAAAAAAATACTTAACTCTGAATATGATAGTACCATATATTGTTGACATGTTCTTCTATTATGAGTATGGATGGGTATGAAAGGGGAGCACCATATTCATTCGTGTCACGTGGTGTGATCCTTGAGTAATACCTTAACCAAAAATTTAAAAATAAGACAATGTATCATCAGTTTATTTTTATGTGTTTGTAGGTTAAAATAAAAATACAAAAAAAAAATAAAAAAAATATTTAAAAAATATATAAAAGGACACGTCATAGGTCGTGGGGAAAACCCCGTCACAACTGGTGAAGCTGTGGGGACTTGAACCCGAGACTGAAGGGAGACAGGGGCACACGCTTACCACTGACCTCCAACTTATAGTACTTCCTTATTCTATAATTTTTGTATATATACTTATATTTTACTTTTTTATTATATGAATATATATATATATATATATTTCTTTTCTTTTTCCACTAGGGAACTCTATAAGTGACATAGATATCAAAGGACTAAATTAGAGCAACAAGAACTTGAAATTCAACCACCAGGTGACTTAATTCCATGATCCTCATATTTCAAAATCCTTTTATAACTCCTCTCATCTTCCTCTACCCCCTTCTCAAATTTATTTTATTTAAACACTGGGGATAGTTTTATTCTAAGTTGGAGGGTGAAAAGAATGAAAAATAAATTAATTAATTTTGTGTGCATAAAAAATGTGTGGAAGGAAAAATTTCTTTAACCTTGAATGTGATAATACACATTTCACACTTTGAAACTGAATATCAAATAATTTAGCAGGCCTTGATTCTAATTTTAATCCTTGTATAATTTCATGAGCATAGATTTTGGAAAGTGTAGCTGTCTAATGTGAAATTTCATCATTTATATTTTCATCCAAATAAAAAAAGACCACAAAGCACGTCCTTTGTATAGTGTGATATTAGTTTGAGTTCATGGGGTCCCCCAAATAAATAGAATAGGTTTGGTGATCATTTTAGTTTTAATATGAGTATTCAATAAAAAATAAAAAAACAATAAATTTGTGCATAGAGTAATGAAATGACCTAATGCGTGGCTTTTGGAACTTGGGGATCATGACTCCTTAGTTTTATGGCCCAGATTTAGTAATTTTATCTCTATTTGTGGTAATTTGACTTTGTTTTTGAATGAGTTAACTTGAGATGATTCCCAAGTATGTGGGCTTCACTTAGTGCCCTAAGGTCTTTGAGCCTGGGAGTCATCGACAAAGTCTCGCTACATGGGTTGACTCTTTTGAATTCAATTTCAATTACCATGGAAATATTTCAAAAAAATTGAATACTCATATTAATGTTGAAATGTGATTCCACCTAATGCTTCTGTCATTTCCCCCCTTGAATAAAGATGAACCCCCATGTCTATTGTGATACACAACACATCCTCATGCTTAATTGATATTGGATGAAATATGGCGATGAATTTGAACAAAGGAATGGGCTTGGGATTGGGATCTTCTTATGAAACTATCTTGTATTAAAATATTTTTATGGGTTTCATAGTTGTTTGATATAAGGGTTTTTTGTTGATCATTGTTTATTTAAATGTTTTTGGGAAAAGGAATTAGAATTTCACATTTTTGAGATATAATTTGCTCGGGACTAGAAAAACTCAAGTTGGGGGTGTGATTAGACACTAAATGAGGCTAAAATTAATTTTTAACATATATAGTATTCATTTGCTTCATTATTCATAAACACCATTTTAGTGCATTTTACACTTTGAACTTCATTTCACATTATGATTGTAATTCTTTCTTAAAATGCACTATTACATGGTACATTTTTTAACATCATTTAAAGTATCCAATGATCTTGATTTTATTTTAATATTTTATTTTTAGGTATCCCATTATATAAGGAATAATTAATGATTTTGGAGCACTTGAATATTCACATTGGAAGACCACCAAAATCGGCTTTCATGCCAACACATTCTGGGAAAAGTTAACTGGATAACATCCCAATAAAGAGACTTTAGCGGCCAAGATACAATCGCAATGATTCTCAAAATTTAACTAAAGATATAGGATATCATGGGGAACATTTCATAAAATAGTGACAAGAGCTAATTCAGATGTTTTACTGAATTTCTAGATGGCCCAAGTGGAAGATGAAATTCTGGGCCAGATTATGTGGCCTCGAAAAACATCCCACCAATTTAACCATATCTCGGAAACCACAAATTATTTTGGGCTTAAATTTTACATATAGTCATTAGACATTTGGATCTTAATGTTTCTATTCTATGGCCCACTCCAATTATGCCATCTAGAAGGTCATCTAGGCACCTCTGTTCGGTGGATGCAAGTTGGCTGCAACTTCAGGTTAAGGGTGGAAAAGTCTCTTCTCCCTTACTTTCCACCACCCTATGCCTACCATACTCAGGTGGGATGAATTTCACTATTGGAGTCCCGACCCAAGGCTCCTAAAATTCTTATTTAAGCCAGTTTTGTTGGAGTATTTATGCATATTTGGTGATTTCTTTCATTGTAATGTTATGTTGCAATTTGGTTGTCTCAAGTTTATCTTTCACATGTAAGTTGTTCTGATTCATCTCAGTTTCTTAATAAAAACTATTATTATCCTTTTATTCTATTATTCTTCATATCACATTGATACCATTATCTCAATGTGTGAATTTATTCACACCAAACCTTGTGAAATTATCACACAATGGTGGAGTGATCGTTATTTCGTTGTCTTTTTTTTTACTTCTCTATTTCCTCCCTCATAAGTCTACTTCCCGCTTCCATTAAAACCGTATAATTAATGGAGGTATAACCCACTTATGGGTTGATCCAATGGAGTATCAAGGGGATGGATTTGATGTTATTTATCACCCCATTAATTTCTAATCACTTCTTTTAATTGAGATTTTTATTTGATGATTTTAAAACTTCTCTGTCCTTGTTGAATTTTAAGGCCACATACTTCAAGTGCTATAACGAACCTTTACCTTAGAGTGATCATAAATTTGATCCTCTAAGTGTATATGTGATTAGTATTATGGTGTGTTGGTATTAAACAAGTAAGTGATGAATTTTTTTGATCTTCTTGAATAAACCCATCTTTAATAGAAGAAATTGAAACCGTTAAAAAAAGAATTCCATCCAATCCACCCCGAGCGATAACCTAGGATCAACTCATTATCTTAATTTGAATTAACTTAGATCTGTTAGTTATCCTTTAAACCCATATGAAATCAACCCAAAGTTGTCAACTTCATAGCAAAAAACAATCCATAGAATGTATGTGTCTATAGGTTTCTTCTTAGGTCTCTGAGGATTCGACAACCTAAACTAAAATACAAGTGACCTCTTAACCCTAAAAACTTGGGTAAATTTGGGCGAGACCACATGTGTATATTTTAAATATATTAAAAAAATGCATGCTTTATTTACTAATTTTTGTAGATGACATGTTACTCATGTGTAGTGACACGAAATTAATCACCCATGTGAAAATGCAGTTGAATCCGGCTTTTGAAATGAAAGATCTAGGTTGTGCTAAGAAAATTATGGACATGGAAATAAATAGGGATAGGAAGCATTAACTTATCTATATATCTCAATGTTTCTATATCCTTAAAGTGCTTAAGGGATATTTTTTTATTCTTTGAAGCTTTTTAGTGTTCCATTAGGTCGTCATTTTAAATTGTCTTTATCTCAGTCACCTTCCAGAACTTCTGATATTGAATGCATGAGTATAATCTCATATGCTGATGTAGTGGGTAGTATTATGTATGTTGTGATTTGTACTCAACCAGATGTTGATTTTTCTATCTGTACTTTGAGTAGGTTTATGGAAAATCTAGGAAATCCTCACTAGAATGCTCTTAAATGGTTGTTAAGGTACATTTATTCTATTTCATCGTTTTCAATTTTCTATGGTAAGAATGTTAATTCATATATATTAGTGACTAGTTATGTTGATTCTGACTATGCTAGAAATGTTGGTACTAGAAAATCACTTACTGGTTATGACTTTATTGTATGTGGAGGACCTATATCATGGAAGTGAAATATGCAGTAGGTGGTGGCCCTCTAGACCACTGAAGCTGAGTACATTGCACTGACAGAAGCCATAAAAGAATCCATATGGATTAAGGGTTTGATTTCTAAACATGGTATTAGCAATGTTGTTATTACTGTGCATTCTGATTCTCAATCTTCTCTTTATTTGTCTAAAAAAATTTATATCATGGTAGGTCCAAGAACATAGACATTAGGCTTCATTTTATTAGAGAAGTTATTGAAAGTGGGGAAGCGTGTGTCACTAAGATACACATGGATAAATATCCAACCGATAGTATGACTAAGGCTATGAATTTATCCAAGATCAAGCATTGCCTAGATATCTTGAACTTGTCTCTTTTTGAATAACATTAGGTGTAAGAACATCGTCAATTTTATATGAAAATGGTGAAGATTTGTTAATTTTACATTCCATATTAAAATTTTCGCTGTTAGTTTTAGTTTAATACATGAGTTTTTATTTATTAATTTGCTCTAATGTTGACCATTGATGAAGCATTCACACTTTTAGTCTTGGTTGTCCATCCTGACCACTGACCTTTTCATCTTGGCCGCCCGATCTAATGTGCGGTTACACACCGCTGTTGAGGCTTGCATCATTTTTCTTTTGCAGGGGTTCAACGGAGAAGATAGTTTCATTTGATAGAGAGAGCCCAGATAGATATGAAAAATCACTACCCTTGCTGATAGAGAAGCCCCCCTCACGTCGTTGGTCTTCACCGCTAGAGATCACCCTTCGTCGCTAGAGCTCATCCTTCGCTGCTAGAATGCAGCAAGTTTCCAACTGCGCGGATCTAGATCTGGCATGCTCCATCTGTGCTGCTCAAGAATGGAGGTCTCCGATCGCTCTGCTTCAGATCCGATAATTTTTTCAGGCGCTCGACTCCAGATCTGGTATTTACCGATCCCGACAAATCTAGATCCATGTTTTCCGGCATGACGACTCAAGATCGGGTGTTATCTTCACCACGCCAATTCAGATCTGGTGCTTGAAGACTTTTGGCATGCTCCCACTGCAAAGATCTCTCTCTGCTTACATTTCCAGATCCAGAACCACAAACGACCGCAACACAAGGAGAGGTTGTGTCGGTCTGGGTAAGCTAACTAACCATTGTTCAATTTTTCTAGTTTGTTCATGCCCCATTTGATTTGTTTCCAGTTTTTTTATGTGTGGTTGGACTTGTATTGTGTTTTGGTTTGAGTGTTAATAATAAATGAGTGTGAGGTGGTGTTCTTTTCGTGGAGTAGGGACCAATAGGGTTATGAACCATGTAAATTCTTATGTCCCCGTGTACTGCTTTATTTTTTCTTACGTTGCTGCTTTAGTTAATCACTGCTGTCAATTTTTGTTTGTATCAATTACAGTGTATTAATAATTGTTTTTCTATTGTAAACATTAATTTGAATCACATTTGTTTATTCGGTTGGTCCTCGGATTTTTTTTCTTGGGGGTTGTATTCCACGTTTCCCCCCACAACATTCTTAATATGGAAAGAAGCATGTTGAAAGAGAGAGTGCCCATGAATTTCTGGGATGAAGCGACTTTGTGTGTGGCGTATCAACCCAATAGATGTCAAACCAAAAATCTTGAAGCAAAGGCTCCACATGAAGCCTGAAGTACCCACAAGTCAATTTTAATTCATCTTAGTGTTTTTGGTTCCATTGCCTATGTCTAGATCCCAGAGGTAAAACGAACAACGCTCAAGGACAAAGGAGTGAACTGTGTCCTTATGGGATATGGAGGCCGAGCAATGGGATATCGCTTGTATAATCCAATTACTAACAAGACTATATTCAGCAAAGATGTTATCTTTGATGAAAAGGAGACACTGAATTGGAATCAAGATGATGATTCAAGAGAGGTACGACTCACTCAAGAAGATGAAGAAATCTTTGGAGAAGAACCATTTTAGGAACGAGGAAATGAAGAACCACTAACGTCGTCACCACTTACTCCTACATCTGGAGATATCGAACGAGAACTTTCTCATATACATCTTCAAAACATTCGAAGCCTTGCGGATATATATGAGAGAACAGAATCAATGAAGAAGTGTGTAAATTTGTATTGTCTCTTGGCGACTTCTCATCTAGTTAGCTTGAGGAAGCTAGAATCGATATATGTGGAAGAAAGTGATAGATGAGGAAATTCATCCCATCGATGTCATCAAAGGTTTCATGCAAAAGAAAGGCATTGACTATGGTGAAGTCATTGCACCCGTTGATCAACCACCCAAATATGATACAAATTTATGGGTTAAGGAAAACGAGTTTAGGGGGGTCAAACTTCCTGTGTGAAATTTCTGAAGGAAGAGTGAACGTTGTTCACTCTTCCTCCAGTTTTTTTTAATAAATAAATATTACTAAATATATACACTTAAATATTAATAAATACTAATTAAATATAAATAAATATTAATTAAAAATTCATTGATGTTAAAAAATATCAATAAACCTTAATTAAATATTTCTAAATATTTCTAAATATTTCTAAATATTTATAAATATTCATAATACAAATAATTATTAATAAATATAGATTATATATTGAAAAAATATTCCTAAATATTAATTAAATATTAATAAATACAAATGAATGTAAATAAATGTAAATAAATATTAATAAAAATATATAAGTAGTAATAAAATATTAATACATATTTATTAAACTCACAAATATTAATTAAATATTAATAATTATTAATAATTATTCATAAATACTAAAAATATTAATAAATATTAGTATTTATTAACAAATCTTAATAAATATTAAATAAATATTCATAAATATTAATTAAATATTACTGAAATATTAATGAAATTTTAATAAATATTAATCGAATATTGATAAAAAGTAATAAAATTTAATTAAATATTCATAAATACTAATAAATATTAATTAAATATCAATAAATTCCAATAAATGTTAATAATTATAAATAAATATTAATACATATTAATAAAACATTCTTAAATATAAATAAAATTCTAACAAATATTAATAAATAGTAATGAAATAATTTTCAATATTTATATATATTTATCAATATTAATTAAAAATTAAAAAATATTAATTAATATTAACAAATATTAACAAATATTAATTAAATTTTCATAAATATTAATAAATATTATTTAAATATTCATTAATATAAATTAATATTAATAAATATTAACTAAATAATAATAAATTCTAACTAAATATGAATAAATTTGAATAAATATTAATAAACAATAGATAACTATTAAATAAATGTTGTTAAATATTACTAAATATATATTAAATATTAATAAATATTAATAAATATTATTAAATGTTAATAAGTATTCATAATATTAATATTCACTAAAATTTAGTAATATTTATTAATATTTATGAATATTTATTTAATGCTTATCTATTATTTGTTAATATTTATTAATAATGATGGGAAATTGGTGAAACTCAACATGGTGGTCCATGGGCAGATTATAGTCGATGAACAGAAACTCCCCTTTATGGTACATGGATGGATGA
The DNA here is from genome assembly GCA_963277665.1 of Viscum album. Lineage (NCBI taxonomy): Eukaryota > Viridiplantae > Streptophyta > Magnoliopsida > Santalales > Viscaceae > Viscum > Viscum album. The sequence continues at coordinate 1,170,781,511 of OY728160.1, forward strand.
AGTCCTCTTGATTCCCAAGAGGATGTGAAAGATTCAACAAAGGCGCACTTTCTATTCTCTATTGATGGAAAAGGAGAGCGACGAAGGCAGAAGAGTTCGTGGCTATGAGTCCAACGAGAGAGGGAAAGGGGAGCTTTAAGCATGCAACCCTCACCTGTTTTGATATCCAGGATAGTCATATCTTGGTGATCTATCCGGACATGTCCTGAGCTGAGGCGAAGAGGGTGAAGAGTGACACCTCTTGCAAAAGGCTAGGGGCTTACCTTAGGAGGAGTGCCCTTTTTCGGGTTCTGGGAAAGGGGAGGAGCATCATCCTTGGTCAAAGTGGAAGGAAAGAGTGACCTTTTTTGCTTGTCACTGGCACTCATTGAAGGGAATGGTCAGTGGTTACCCCTAAACCCGAGAATGGGGAGGTTCATGTTGGCATCCCAAAGTCGGTCCTTGGGTCACCTTGGGAATAGACATTTCGGGGGGTTCAAACCGCTGTGGGGACTGCCTTCGTGACTCTGCTTATCTTAGGTATGCATATTCAGAAAGGCACGATGGTGCGCCTGATGATCTGATCATATGGCTTCGGTGGCTTTGGAGGAGGCTTTGGCCTGATGTCAATTGACTGGTTCATAGAGGAGCTATGGAGGGCTAGACGGTGGTGGAGGGTCATGATTGGAGCCGGAGGGAAGGACACTCGAAAACACCCCATTACGCGTACTGTTTTCTCATGCGGGATGGGGGCAGCCTCGCATAGCATAATGCTATGCGGCTAGAGGGGTCGTCTGCGTACCGATGGTTCGCGGTTCATGCGCCCTACAAACCATTCCCGGTGATGGTACGTGGTACACTAAAACTCTTGCAAAATTTGATTTCTTCAAGTTTCTTCTCAAATTTGCAATCCAATTTTCATCTATTTGCTTTGCTGGGCATGTAGGAATGTTTGCTTCACTCTGCGAAGTGCTTGTGGGAGTATTTACTTCCCTTTGCGAAGTTTTCTGGACTCTACAAATATTAATTAAATTTTAATAAATATAAATAAATATTAATTAAATATCAATAAATTCCAATAAATATTAATAATTATGAATAAAAATTAATACATATTAATAAAACATTCTTAAATATAAATAAAATTCTAACAAATATTAATAAATAGTAATGAAATAATTTTCAATATTTATATATATTTATAAATATTGATTAAAAATTAATTAATATTAATTAATATTAATACATATTAACAAATATTAATTAAATTATCATAAATATTAATAAATATAAATTAAATATAAATTAATATTAATTAATATTAATAAATATAAACTAAATAATAACAAATGCTAACTAAATATCAAACAATTTAATAAATATTAATAAATAATAGATAACTATTAAATAAATATTGTTAAATATTACTAAATATATATTAAATATTCATAAATATTAATAAATATTATTAAATGTTAATAAGTATTCATAATATTAATATTCACTAAAATTTAGTAATATTTATTAATATTTGTGAATATTTATTTAATGCTTATCTATTATTTATTAATATTTATTAATAACGATGGGAATTTGGTGATACTCATCATGGTGCTCCATGGTCGGATTAAAGTCAACGAATAGAAACTCCCCTTTATGGTACATGGATGGATCAAGTCCTCCGGATTCCCAAGGGTCCGAGACATCCATATGGGCGGATGAAAGACGGTGTTGATGATGATGATGAAGATTGTGACTGGGGGACCTCCATATGGGCGAGTGAAAGACGATGAATTGGTGCAACCAAGAGGAGGAGGACGATGATCATCACTAGGAGGCTGGTGAGAGTTGGGCGATTGATGAAACAGTTGTGTGATTCTTTATAGGAAAGATTTATGTTTTCGTGGGTTTGAGTGTCTTGTTTTTGTATTTCTTTATAACACAAATTTTGATATATTACCTTTCATTTAATGACTCAAAATCCTCCTATGTTGGAAACATTTGTGGGGTTATTTATTGGAGGACTATGGCATGATTTAGGAAATATTTGGAATATTTCCTGATTTGACCGGTTTGAATTTCATTATCAAAAAGAAATTTAGATACATTATCTTTCAATCAATGATTCAAAATCCCTCTATGTTGGAAACATTTGTGGGGTTTTTTATTGAAGGAATATGGGGCGATTTAGGAAAGATTTTAATTTTCTGATTTTACTTAGCTGTATTTCATTATAAAAAAAGAAATTTAGATATATTAAATTTCATTTAATGATTCAAAATTCTGGATCCATGATGCAACACATGCTAAAATAATAACAATAATACTTGCTGAAATAAAATTTAAATTATATCAAAATTTAAACTAATTCATAACCTCATATTTTTATAAAAAAATGAAAAAAAGATATATTTGCAGCTTGAAATAAAAAACCGAATATCATAAAACGTTTTTAATTATGTCACGTTTTTAAAAAAAAATTATGTTATATCAAACATGTGGAAACGGGTGGTCAAGAAATTCGTGAATGCCGCGTGGAGACATGTCGTCGACAGATCGGGCAAGTGAGGCGACGGTGGAGCCAATTGCGTATGCAGTGGGCATGGAATGCGTGGGAGCAGAGCAAGGCAGCAGGCGGAGAAGCTTCTACCATATTCTCCAGACAAATGCTGCACAACTCCGCTTCTCCCACCACCTCCTTCTCTTCCACCACCGCCCTTGCCGGCTCTTCCCACGCTGCCTCCATCCCGATCACCACCGCCCTCGCTGGCTCCTCCGCCGTTTCGGCCTCCTCCGACGCTGCCTCCAACCCGATCACCACCATTAATGATGACTGCTCCGCAGGAAGCAGCAGTCTCCCCTAATGGCGCTGCATTTCATTATCAAAAAAGAAATTTAGATATATTACCTTTAAGCGCACATGCTAAAATATATATCTTTGTGTATTTATACATGAAATTATTTTTAATATAATTATGTATTTATATAAATAATGACATTTATTCTTTTATGTAAATATTAATATGTGTCATTATAATTAATAGTTATTAAATGTAGTTAATAATTAATTATACTTTTATATATACAATCAATCAAGTATGTACATCTATATCATCAATTAGTGACAATAACATCTCTATATATTATAAGTTGTAAAACTATTTAAATATAATTATTAAAATTTTCACTTTTAATTTTAGAATTTTAGAATTAATATATATATTGTGAAAAACTCTTATAAATTTATATCTTTCATTTAGTTGATAAAAAAATATTTTATTATTATATATGCAATTTATATACATTCATAAAATAATAATAATAATCTAGTATTATCTTAAATATAGTTGATAGTGAATTCAGAATTATTCTTACACAGCTTCGATTTAATTTTACAGAAATCGGTGCTAAAATTTGTGTAGATAATCACTACCAGGGATTTGGCTCAACGCCACCCTTTATCAACGTTAAAAAAACACTGATAAAGTGGGTACATTTATCACCAAGACACTAAAAAACACTTATCAACGTTTTTTAGCATCAAACGAGAAAATGCGCATTTACACTTAATATATAAGATGTTCTGTAAAAATTGCTTATAAAATAATTAAAAAATATTATTAATTAATAATTTTCTAATTATTATCAAGTAATAGTTATTTAATAACAATTTAATAACATAAAAATTAAATGAATTAATGAATGGTCAAAGATAAGTTGAAAACATAACTTGAACTTCAAACAACCATAACTGTTGATCCGGATGTCCATTTGAGATCTATCACATATCAAAATGAAGACTGTGAAGAGATCTACACCCTAATGATTTGAGGGGAACACTCTATCATGTTTTTCAAGGCCTAAAAATGCCCAGAAGTCTTCCAAAACTGAGTTTTTAGTCGGCGTATCCCAAATTTTCAACATTCAATATAATTTCAACCTTGTTTAATGGAGTCTTATTGTCTTTTTTCGGTGGGGACTGGATTTATTCTCTGGGCTTACATTCATATAAATATTATGGTTTTGAAATTTTATTATTTTTCATAATGTAGTTTTATTTATAATTAAATATATACACATGTATACATATTTGTTTATATTCACACATAAAAATTTAATTTTATAAATAAATATGTAAACATATATACATATAAAATATCCTTATATATATATATAAACGATATCTGAATAATAATAATATCCATTTTATTTAAAATAAAAATGTATGAATATTTCTATACATATACAATGTATATATAATATATATATATATATATATTTGTGTGTGTATTAAAAAACTGACATATATTATCTATATATTCTAAAATATGTATATAAATATTAATGTATAATATATTCAAATAAATATAAATATGTATAATTATATTTAAAGATACACATATAATATAAATATATATACATCGGTATGTATGTATGTATTTATAAACACATACACACACACAAACATATTTTATATATGTATTTTTAAAAAATTATATAAATATATATATAAATATATAGATAAAAAATGTGACGATATATATATATATACATATCATTAAATACAAAACACGATAATATAGGGGGAGTGAAAAAGGTGCAGATTTGTGAGGGGGAGGTCTCGGGTTCGAAACTCACTGGAGGCAAGGCGTGTGCAGGAGGGATGAACGTTGTAAAAGGGGGGGTGGGGGCTTCGAGCACTATTAAAGGGGTGGTGGTGGGTTTGTGGGCTCAAAGCGCTGGTAAAATGGGGGGCCTAGCGTTGCTAAAGGGGTCGACCACCGAAAAAAAAATCTTTTTAAAATTTTATTTTTTTGACTTTTATCAATTATTTTTTAGCACTTATAAAAGTGATTCCTAATGTTTTTAAAAGAAATTTCTATAGTAGTGAATTCTACTTATATTAGCGTCGATAAATACCTTTATGTAGGATTAAACCATAGCTGTGTAAGAATGACTTCTTTCATAGCTTCGATTTAATCTTACACAAGGATCTTTGTCAATGCTAATTTTAGTGCTATTAAATCTACATATATCTAAAGTTCACGTTGATAATGATCTCTGGGTAAGATTAAATCGAAGTTATGTAAGAATGAATTCTAATTCTTCAAGCTTCATAACATTAAATAGGGAATTAGTGGTGATAAATTTAACACAGATAAAGACCAATATTTATCAATGCTAAAAGAAGTGCTGATAAAAGACTCCATTATCAATGTTTTTTGTAAGCATTGAAAAATCCCTTACCATCATTGTAAAAGAATCCTAACTATGCTGCTCGTAGACCTTATTATTCAATCTCTTGTGGAAACCGTACTCCAATGCATCCCCCTCACATCATTTTGTGAATGATTCCACTTTTGAAATCAAAGGTATGAAATCCCCTTTGATTGTGATGTGTTTTCACAGATTGTTCTTCATTTGTATCATGATTGTGATGCGTTTTTTGTGATTATGATGTTTTTTTGTATGTGTATATATCTCCTACGACAATTCTTCATGCATATCGTAGTGAATTTTTAGATTGTTCTCCATCATTTTCTATTGTTCGTCATGTTTTAAAATCTCCACCAGTATTATTGGATTATTCTTTATTTATTTCTCATGTCGTTCATCCATGGTTAACCTATAACAACCCTTCTTTTTATTACACACTTAAACATGATTTATTACATAAAATATTCACTTGATACAACATAGAAGATCGAGAGGTATAGTGTCTTTGGGGATTAGGAACATTACATAACGACTTCAAACATGAAATACAACATCTTTATTGAAAAATATTTTTACATGACCACTACATTCTCTCGTACTTAGCATTGCATGAGATTACCTGAGGACATGCATAAGAAAAGGGTGAGCTATAAAGCCCAGTAAGGGAGTAAACAAGGCATAACATGAAGAATACAATGCATGTTAGACAATAGGCATATCAATGAAGCATAAGAGAAACATGAACATAAAATCATGATATAGCATGATTATCATAACATGGAAATGTGACAACAACACTTAACAATATATTAGCATGAGCCAAGGCTCATTGCACATGGAGCATGAGTAAACCCTCATTGCACTTGAATTATCATGAGTAAACCCTCATTTCACTTGACGTATCATGATACTAATCTTTACCCAATGCATTGGAGTGCTATTAGGGCGCACCCTTCTTAATCATTTCATTCCATGCATAAGTGTGCCACATGGATCATATAACATGGATTCATTAAACATCATCATTTATTCCACGATAAAATAATGTGGAATTAATAATGAAACTCTATAATCAATAAGTAAATATGCATAAAGGTGAATACCCTTGATAGATAAATGATCATGGTATTCACTACACAATAACTTTGGCTTGGAAAATCGCGGTGCAATTTCGGCATCATAATGATGTGACATAAGAATTCATAAAAATGGTTGATGAGAGAGAATGGAGTTTCTCGTCATATGTACATGAAATGGACAGTAAGGGGGTCATATAGATACATTTCCCAACATATATAATGGACTTTAGATTCATAATACAAAAGAATTGCTTGAATGTAAGTGAGGAGAGAGAAATCTCTTACGGAATTTCAGCATGGTAATGGGTGTACATGGAAGGAATCAATGAAAGATAAAAGAGTCTCTTATCACTCAAACATAAGTAGGGAAGTATGGGGAAGGTTCTAAATCATACCCCAACATTTGTAATTGAAAATAAAAGGGCATAACAACATAATGAAATTTGGACAAAAATGAGAAATCCATTACTTGGAAGTGTGATCCCAAAGGGTTGGGAGAGGCTTGAGTGAGGATTCCTGGAAGCTTGGGGTGCCTTGGTAGGATTCTAGAGAGAGGAGGGAAGAGGTTTTTTTGAGATCCAAAGGCTTTTAGTGAAGAGGAAGTGGGAGCTTGGGTGAGTTTATATAGGAAAATGGGGGGAATTATTTATTATTTAGGTTTTAGACACCACACATTAAACTAAAAAAACCACAAACCAACCCAAGGTTTTTGCCCATGGGTTTTTCCAAAGGTAAGTATAAAAAATTATTTTATAAGGCCAATGACCAAACTTCTTAAAATATTAGGCTTTCTTATGTGGAGGTGAGCCACACTCTCAAGGAAATCATTTTTAAAAGTTATAATGTTTTATAAGTCTTAAAGTGTCCACTAAAACTTTGTAAAATAAATCAAACAAACCTAAAATCACATTATTTTAATGGTAAAACATATATTATCCAAACATCCCATTTATAGTATTTTATTACATCACTATTGGGTCATTATGATGTCATAAAACACATTATGTAATTAAACGATATTTAATTTTTACCCAAAAATTTGACTCTCAGAAAATTATGAAAAATTCACTGTTGTATAATTTCGATGTACTGATTCCAAAAATAATATTCATTTTATCTAATTCATTTTCTAAAAATGTGATTTTTTAAATTTTAATATAAAAACTGACATTTATCAAAAAATCATGGGTTTTGACAAAAATATATTTCAAACCTTAATAAAAATTACAATTGTATTCCTAAAAAATTACACGATCATTTATATTTAATAAAAAGTAATTTAGTTTTAATGTTTCATTAAAATATCATTTAATTCAAAAATCCATTAATTCATCAAAATAGATTTCTTAATTGAATATTAACTAAAAATACTATTTGTGCTTTAAAAATTATTTATAAAGTAACAATAATAAAATGAATGTATATTATTTATTATATACAAGAATAATGCACATAATCATAGTGCTAAGGTCTTGTTATGTAACCCCTTATAACACCCGAATAAGACCTAAGAGTAATGTGTGTGATGATGACAGACTCTTGGGGTCGATTGGATAACATCGCGCAGATGGTAATCTTTATCAACTTCCACTTCTCCTGTAGGTGGTTCCATTCGAGCTTAACGTGTTGACGCTCGGCTTGATCTTGGTCAAGAGCGAAGCCCAATAACATCACCTCCTTTCCGAGCTTCGTACAGGGAAATTCTACTAGATGAGGCCATCACTTCCTTTGTCTGAGTAAATTGTATTTGTTAAATCCCTATTTTTATACTAATCATGTGATCACTTTTCAACGACAATATTATAACCAATAACAATTCTTAATGGTATTTTAAAATCTAAAAACATAAAACCAAATAATTTCATATGTTATATAACCATCTTACATAATAAGACATTTAATTAGATCAAGAGGAATTTTCATTAATAAAATTTTGGGTCGTTATTATATTCTTCCTTAAGAAATTTCTCCCTTGAAATTTACTTTTCCCACCCTAAAACAGATGCAGGTAACTCTTCTTCATCACTTCCTCTGATTCCCACGTTGCTTCTTCAAACTTGTGGTTTCTCCACAACATCTTGACGAGGGGCATTGTCTTATTTCGTAGAACATTTTCCCTTTGATCTAAGATCTTCATCGAATTCTCTTCATAGGAGAGGTAATTCTACAATGGTACCACCTCTAGATTGAGTACATGCGATGGGTCAGGTATGTACTGAAGGTTCCGGGCACAGCGGAAGCGCGTTGGTGGGTTTGCCCAACTTTAATTTTAACGTTAAACAACGTTCAATCCGAGATCCATCACGATTTAAAATGCCGAATCTTCGGAATAGAATGAAGAACGAAAAAGAAAAGAAGAGTCCCAAAACCCATGAGGAGGATCATCATATATTGATTATAATTAATTTAATTAATTCATAAGAATTACCTCGTTGAAATTCTTTCTTCATTGGTGTCTCCGGTCACGATCTTGTGATCCGTCGTTGCGTCGTAGAATCCAAGTGTAAGATTCCTCTAGCGGTGATCCACACATGTGCCACGTATCTCTGGACGTCGCCGAAGGGAACTCCGGGTGCTAGCGTGGAAGATCCTTCGCTTGCGATGTCCGTCTTCGATCGCTTTGATCCGATGGAGGATCTTGCTTTCGTAACTTGAAAGCGTTCTTGGTGGAAAGAGAATTCTCTCTTGGCTTGAGAGTATTTCCAATCCGTTTTGCACAAACAAAATGGCTAACCCTTTTTTTGAGAATAATGTCATTGGGATTTATAATACTTAGAATTAATAAAATGAATTAATTTCCCAAAATCATTTAATTATTTCATTTAATTATTAGTAATACCCCATGTCTTAATAATGATAGCTGACCATCATTATTACTTGACATGCATCCAATGTATCACATTTAATATCATTTAATTAAATAAATAATATTTTTCTCACAAATCCCGAAAAAACAAACTACACGGCGTGTATATAAATATACATGGCGTGTACTTTTATTTTTTCCATTTTTGTTTATTTCCTCCACCATATTTATTAGACCTTGAGTAATGACTATTTATTTCTTAAATGTAACTGCATTACTCGCTAATAAATATATATATTATTTCGCCCACAATATATTCTCTTGAATAACTAGTGTCGAAATAAATGCGATCAGACATCCTTGAATAATTATTAAACCACAATCGGGAATAATCTTTATTCAACTTGATAAATTAATATTTAACTGAGATACATGGACACACTTAGTGTGTGACACTCTAGGCCTCTTTCTCAGTGGCATTAGGCGGAGCCTGCCTAAAGTCCAAGGTTAGCGTCTAGCAACAGGCCAAGGCACCCATAGAGAAAGAAGTTAACGCCGCAATGACGTTTCACCTCCTACGAACGCTTACCGTGTAATATAATCCCTTTGTCTCGATATCTCCAATCAAGTAGGTTGCATGCTAGTGCCATCAACTCATGTGCTCGATTATTCTTTCTTTGACTTCTCGAAATTGAACTCACCCATACCCTACCATGGCCATGTATTTATTTAGGCTATATCAATTCCATCAAAGGGCCTGAGATATCTACTTCTGTTATAGAACAGAAGGGACAAATCCTTTCTCGCATTATCTATTAATGCAGTATTACTCGTGACGCACCCAACATATCCTACCTCGCTGCGAATAGTGTGTCGTCACAGTTTTCATCAATACATCTAAGTGCACGAGTTGTAATACCCATTAATAATAATCTTAAAGTCTAAGGACCAATACACACGTCCGCAGATAGGAACATCCAATGACACTATGAAATGTGGATTTCCTACTGGCGGGTCTCATTCTCATAATATCCTCCGGGATATTACTAAGGGTGCACACCATGAGAGGGTGCCTCAAAGTTTTATGAGTCCTCACCCCTAATGACCTGTATTATTTGCGTCCCTCAAATAATATCATCCGGCCACATAACATATATTCAAGAACAGTGTTATGACACTTCTAGGTTCTCATCATAGTAGGGATCCGCTATGACCCATTAATGCAACAACTGTCCTTAGGACATTATCACATGCATTGTCATGCAGAAGAACAATCAAGATGTGATAAGGCTTTTATTAATGAATAAAGTACAAAGTATTTGGTTCTAGACCACCAAATCCAACAGACTCCCACTTGGACTAGAGCCAACTACTAACAACCTTTAACCAGCTAGCTCTCACATGATATTCATGCTTCTGCTGAGATAGGCCTTTAGTCATGGGGTCCGCCACGTTCTCTTCTGTGGACACTCTGCTCACTGCAACTTCACCCCTTTGATAGAAATCCCTCAAGAGGTGATACTTCCGGAGTATGTGCTTTGTCCGTTGATGTGACCTTGGTTCTTTTGCAAGAGCCACCGTTGTAGTATTATCACAATACAATGTAATGGGATCTTTACTGCTAGGAACCACATCAAGCTCCTGGACAAAGTTCCGAATCCAGATGGCTTCTTTGGCTGCATCAGAAGCCGCTATATACTCGGACTCCGCTGTAGAATCGGCGACAACTGGCTGCTTTGAACTCTTCCAGCTCACAGCTCCTCCATTGAGACAAAAAACATATCCAGATTGCGACTTCAGATCATTCTAATCTATTTGAAAACCAGCATCATCATACCCTCTGATGACAAGCTCCTCGTCTCCTCCATACACCAGGAACATACCCTTAGTTCTTCTCAGATACTTAAGGATAGTCTTAACAGCAGTCCAATGTTGTTCTCCTGGATCTGCTTGATATCTTCCTACCATGCTCAGTGCATAGGCAACATCAAGCCTGGTACATAACATGGCATACATGATGGATCCTATAGCCGAAGCGTATGGGATCTTGCTCATCCTATCTTTCTCCTATTGTGTCTGGGGACACATTTTCTTAGAAAGATGTAAGCCATGTGACATTGGAACCAATCCCCTATTGGAATTTTCCATACTAAATCTATTTAGTATCTGGTCAATGTATGTACCCTTACTTAGTCCAAGCAGCCTCTTGGATCTGTCACGAATGATCTTGATCCCTAGAATGTAGGCTGCTTCTCCTAAGTCCTTCATGGAGAAATACTTGTTCAACCAGTCCTTAACTGACTGTAAGGCTGGTACGTCGTTTCCAATAAGCAATATGTCATCAACATATACCACTAGGATGACGATCACATTCCCATTAAACCGCCTATAAACACATGGCTCACATTCGTTCTTAATGAAACCAAATTCCTTTATGGCTTCATCAAATCGAATGTTCCATGACCTGGATGCTTGCTTCAATCCATAAATGGATTTCTGCAACTTGCAAACCCGTTTGGATTCACCTGTTGTCACAAACCCTTCTGGTTGTGTCATATAGACATCTTCCTGAAGGTTCCCGTTAAGGAATGTTGTTTTGACATCCATCTGCCAAATCTCGTAGTCATGGTAAGCTGCTATGGAAAGTATGATTCTTATGGATTTAAACATGGAAACTGGCGAGAAGGTTTCATCATAGTCAATTCCTTGACGTTGTCTGAATCCTTTAGCCACTAGCCTTTCTTTATAGGTGCTAACTTGACCTTCCATGTCCATCTTTCTTTTGAATACCCATTTGCATCCAACAGGCTTTACATCAACTGGCTCATCAACCAGAACCCAAACTTGGTTCTGATACATGGAATCCATCTCAGAATTCATAGCTTCTTGCCATCTTGCAGCTTCTAAGCTTTCTACTGCTTCCTTGTAGGAGAGAGGTTCATCATTTTCCAACAATAATGATTCACCATCCTCGGTGACTAGGAAACCAAATCTCTCTGGTTCCCTTACCTCTCTTGAGCTCCTATGCAGTACTTGTGTTTCTAGAACCTCTTCCACGGGGACCTGTGGAACTTGTTCCTGTACCAACTCCTGTGTATCTTGAGCATCAACTTCGTCGAAGTCAATCTTTCTCCCACTATCCTTCTTGAGGATGTGCTCCCTCTCAAGAAATACGGCTTGTCTGATGACAGTCACTTTCTTGTCTTGAGGGTTATATAGGTAATATCCTTTCGTTTCCTTGGGATATCCTATAAAGATACACTTCATGCCCCGGGGTGCTAGTTTGTTGCTTGAGAAGGCCTTAACAAACGCCTCGCATCCCCATACACATGTGTGCGACAAAGTGGGATTCCTTCCATTCCATAACTCGGATGGAATTCCATTTTCCGCCTTAGTTGGTACTCGGTTTAGTGTGTATGCTGCAGTTTGTAATGCATATCCCCAAAAGGATAATGGAAGATCTGCATGACTCATCATCGATATCACCATGTCCAACAAGGTGCAGTTCCTCCTTTCACTAACACCATTCCACTGTGGTGTATAAGGAGGAGTGAGCTGAGATAGAATCCCAGACTCCCGTAGAAGATCGATGAACTCTTGGTTCAGATATTCTCCACCTCGATCCGATTGAAGCTTCTTTATCTTCTTACCAAGCTGATTCTCTACTTCATTCTTGAATTCCTTAAATTTCTCTAAGGACTCTAACTTATACCTCATTAAGTAGACATAGCCATATCTACTCTAATCATCAGTAAAAGTAATGAAGTAAGAATATCCACCTCTAGCTTCTACTGGAAATGGTCCACACACATCCATGTGTACCAATCCTAGAATCTTTGTGGCCCTTTCAACTTGTCCACCAAAAGGTGGCTTGGTCATTTTTCCTTGTAAACAAGCGTGACATCTATCAAGTGGTTTTAGCTCTGTAGAGTCTAAATAGCCATCTTGGCAGATCTTTGTCAAGCGGTTCTCATTCACATGACCAAGGCGGTGATGCCATAACTGGGTGATGTATGAGTCATGTGAGTTTGTTTCGTTATCGATTTCCAACACTTGGTTTTCATAATTTAATACATACAAACCATTATTCAAATGTGCCATACCATAACATACGTTGTTCTTATAAAAGAGACAACCCTTATTTCCAAACATGAAAATAAATCCATCCATATCCAAACAAGATAAAAAAATTATGTTCTTGGTAACACTAGGCACAAAATAACAGTTTTGTAAAACCAAAATCATGTCAGTTGGAAATGAGAGGTGATAGTTGCTAATAGCCAACGCAGCCAGCCTTGCGCCATTGGCAGCTCGAAGATCCATCTCTCCTCTGGAGATCTTTCTAAATCTACTTGGTTCCTGCATTTGAATATAGATGTGAGCCCCACAAGCTGTATCTAATACCCAATGTGTAGAAATAGAAAGATTGCACTCGATAACGAATGCACCTTTAGCATCCCCACGCTTCTGGGTGCAGTTCCTCTTCCAGTGGCCCTGCTTGCCACATGAAAAATACACTGCCTCTCATTCCTTGCCCTGCCTCTGGATCTTCCCCTTCTTGGAGGGACGGTGCTCGGGGGCTTCATACCGTTTATAATTCTTTGGCCCCTTTGCCTTGTCCTTCCTTTTATTTTTCACCATAAGGACCGCGGGTTTGTCACGCCCCATGTCTTTATCTACCTGGAGAATCAAGGTCAGAAGCTCCGATAGACTCTTCTCATTTCCGCTCATGTTATAGTTGACAATGAAGCTAGAGAAGGTCTTGGGCAGTGATGATAAGATGAGATCTGTACGCAACTCATCCGGGATTTTAATCCCTAAGATGTCCAAGCGTTCAATGTAGCCAATAATCTTGACTACATGAGGCCCAGCTGGCGCAGACTCTCCAAGATTCGTGGTAAACAAAGCATTGGAGATCTCATACCTCTCCTGTCTCGCCTTCTCTTGGTAGAGATCTTTAAGGTGAGACATCATGCTATACGCGTCCATGTTTTCATGTTGCTTCAAGAGCTCATTAGACATGGCCGATAGCATGAAACACTGGACATATGTGGCATCATACATGTGTTTCATGTAGAGAGATAATTCCTCATCACTAGCCTCTTTCCCAGGCGCAACTGGAATAGGCTCTTCCAGCACATACAATTTCCTTTCGTGGCGAAGGACGATGCGTAAACGCCTTTGTCACTCTTGGAAATTGGTGTCGGTGAGAAGGTTTTCCTTCTCGAGTATGGTGCACAATGATATGTTTGAAGTCATTTTCTTGCTGTTTTTACAAATTGAGATGAGAAAAGGTTTAGTACTTTATTATAAAAATTGAGACAAATAAATAAATTAATACTTATTAGTCTCCCATTATTTTATCGAAATCCAATAGCCCTCACCATTGACTTCGGAATATTCTGTTGCGTGAATATTCTAGTGGTAAGGATCCATATTTCCCTTCACATTACCCCAACTAGGGTTGGTCAAGCAACTTTAAGGGTTTTAGGTAGGCATTCCAAACGCCAACTGCATTAACTCGCAGCTCCTTGATCTGCTGAGTGGACTCCCCAATCCTGAAATCCTTTTTGGATTTCCTCAACCTTTGCCTCTTGGTCACACCAAGTCCTGCTGTGGCAGTCAACCCTTGATGCGAACCAAGTCAAGTCAACCCAAAACCTTGAATTAGAATTCCCCGATAATTAAAAGCACCCCAACTAGGGTTGGTCAAGCACTTTGAACTATGGTTCGATTCTAACCAAGATTATGGAAGGCTATGCTGACTTAATATTTATTTTGAGGGATTTTATCCTTATACGTAAATTGCCATTTTATTATCTTTGATTACATGCTTGTTAATATTAAGTGGGATATACTTAAGTGATTAACCATGTATAAGATAATATTTACGTATAAACCAGTCTTATTTTAGTTATATCTTGTATGCTTGTTATATTCATTAATTGTGTGATCGTGATAACACACCTACAATAAATAAACCATGCAACTGACAAAAATAAAATAAATGGTATGATCATGAGCTTGTTCTATTGGTTAGTTTATCTAGCGGTTGATAAACTAACCCAAGACCTAGGGGAGAAACACCTTGAACCCTGCGGGTTCGTGTTTACAGCTTTCACTTGTCCACCTTTGTATCTCCTTGGATTGGTTTCACCTCGGCTCCTGACTTGAGCCGCCTCCACTAGCTTGGGAGCTCCATCCATTACATATGCATTTATCTCACACGCAGGTGAGGGGTAAAAAGGGGTTTTTACATAAAAGAATCCTTGGGCACGCAGGCCCTACATATTAATGAGGAGATGGCTCGCAGGCCAACAAATTTAATTTAAATAAATAAATTAAAAGAAACCATTCACATACAAAGGTCTCGGTCTAGCTCATGATCATCCATACATGAAACGATATTTCTGCATAAATAAAACTTAGCATTCAATTCTTTAATCGTTCTTATTTAAGATAAATCACCCTCGAATCAATTAATTATCTTTAGTTAATCAATCCTTTTATCTTAAATCCTTTTCTGAACTTCCTTGAGATTCTCATCCATCATAATTTTAAACAAATAAATTCATTTAAAATTATCCTTGTACGTAACTTGTACCTTGGAGGCAACCCGGTGAATTCCCATTCATTACGCAGATGTTAAATTAAACACATATATATATAACACCTATCATGTGTTGTGCCTCAGCTTTACGCCTGCACCATGGTACACATCTAAAGGGTTTGTATAATATACTAATTAAATTTTAATAAATCTGCGTAATTTGGGCTATATCAATTCCATCAAAGGGCCTGAGATATCTACTTCCGTTATAGAACAGAAGGGACAAATCCTTTCTCGCATTATCTATTAATGCAGTATTACTCGTGACGCACCCAACGTATCCTACCTCGCTGCGAACAGTGTGTCGTCACAGTTTTCGTCAATATATCTAAGTGCGCGAGCTGTAATACCCATTAATAATAATCTTAACGTCTAAGAACCAATACACACGTCTGCAGATAGGAACATCCAATGACACTATGAAATGTGGATTTCCTACTGGTGGGTCTCGTTCTCATAATATCCTCCTGGATATTATCAAGGGCGCACACCATGAGAGGGTGCCTCAAAGTTTTATGAGTCCTCACCCCTAATGACATGTATTATTTGCGTCCCTCAAATAATATCATCCGGCCACAGAACATATATTCAAGAACAGTGTTATGACACTTTTGGGTTCTCATCATAGCAGGGATCCACTATGACCCATTAATGCAACAAATGTCCTTAGGACATTATCACATGCATTGTCACGCAGAAGAACAATCAAGATGTGATAAGGCTTTTATTAATGAATAAAGTACAAAGTAGTTGGTTCTAGACCACCAACTCCAACATATACTTCCTCAAGAGGGATATATGGAATACATCATGTACTTGAGATAGGTTCGGTGGGAGTGCTGGTAGATAGGCCACCGCTCCAATGCGATCAAGGATCTCAAAAGGGCCGATGTACCTTGGACTAAGCTTTCCCTTCTTCCCAAATCTCATAACTCTATTCCACAGTGATATGTGGAGGAATACCATGTCACGACCCATCCCTCGGGGCCTGTTCCATGACTACCCTAAGCCCACCTTCCATAGGCCAGAGGCTGAAGACTAGCATCGGAAAGGCACATCCCTAAAACTGGGAAGGCACTGCCTTTATAACTTGTAAACTCACACAACCAAGCACACAACAAGATACAAGTACAAAGTAAATTGTATAGTAAACAAAGTAAGTACAGTAATTAAAGGGGCCAGAATACAAGCCCAACTAAAGGTACAAGTAAAACTAGAAAGTACAAGTAAAACTGAAAATAGCTCTGGTGAACACCTGCCATGGATCCTACCTAAAGGGTAGGTACAAATCTCAAATGGTCGTCTCTGCGGTACGCCTCGTCTAAGGTCCACCTTCGAGTAGCCTCCAGTCCTGGTACCCTCATCCTCAGTCAGCGATGTCCGTCGTCTCTACAAGACACAACAAGGTGCGGGCGTAGCCCGTGCAGGGGTGTGTATAACAATACTCAGTAGGGACCCCGAGACCCCCTAAGGTCACTCGGAATCCACAAAGGATAAACCACAAAGTACAGAAACAACAACCAACCCTACTTAGGTATATGCTCATACATATACCTAAGTTATCAAGTATACCCATCTCATTCATGAGGAAACACAAGGCCAAATCCATAGCCAAAAACCCAATTGTTCCACGAAGGAAAGAATACCACAAAGGTAACACCACAAAGGTAAGTACCACAAAGGTAATGCCACATAGAAGATTACCACAAAGGTAAAGACTTAGATCACACCAGGTATAATTTAAGTACAGAAGTATAGATGATTAGTTGAAGGCTATATCATCTTATTATATTAAGTAGCAATCCTTCTGACCCACACAGGATCGATAGGTAACTAAATCCCGCTGACCCACATAGGATCTATAGATAACTAACTCTCGCTGACGCACACAGGATCTGACCCACACGGGATCGGTATGTGCTGACCCACACAGGATCGCTGAGCTCTGACCCACATAGGATCGGTATGCGCTGACCCACACAGGATCGCTGAGCGCTGACTCACACAGGATCTGAAGATGACCCACACAGGATCGGTATGCGTTGACCCACACAGGATTTGAATATTCTTCAAGTACAGCCTTCCACTGGGTTCCTGCACTAAGCATGCTTGATTTCATGAGGTTCCGCTCCTCAATCTATTGTTAGATACTTCAACTACCACAAAGTCCCACAAAGAAGTATCCCAATGGTCTTCCATTCCATAAGGGTTCCAACGCGACAGACGACGCATCTATCGGATGCCCGGTCTATAAGTTATTAGTGTTTTCATTCCGAGGGTCTGGTTGGATTCAGGTTTGATCCAACCCGGTTGTACTCCAAATTTATCCAAAACTTAATTGGAGTATACCAAAAGGACCATCTCGATCCAAGGATTCTGGCACTTAAGACGGTTCGTCAAACAGACAACCGATTCTCAAGATACAGCCAAAAGGCGAAACTGGGTCTGGATGGGCCCGGGTCCGGTCTGACCCGGCACAAATAGCCTAGGTCGTGGCGGGCCCAACCCGCTGGGCCGTGGTCCGGCTTGGCCCACAAAGGGGGCGGCCTGGCCCGACCCGCGCTGGGTGCGACCCGCTGCGGTACGGCCCGCGGTCGGGTGGCCCACCATGGCGGGGTCCGCCCAAACATACAACTAGGGGGAGGCACTCCCCGGTATTCCGAACAGTCCACTGGACCATTCGGCTCAGCCTATACCGGCGGTGCCATGTGGCGCCGCCTGCTGGAATATGGAACCCACCGGAGTGGGTCCTGCCCCGTCTCTCCTCCCAGTGGCGCGATGACGCCACTGTCCTTCCGCGGCTGACCGGGTGTCAGCCGCCCTCCTCTACCAGCAGCGCGGACGCGCGCCGCCCCGCCTTCACGTGGCTGACCGGTGTCCTGGCCACCTTCCTCCCAACGCCGCAACTGATGGGTCGTGACCTCCTCCGCTACCGACGGTGTGGATGCACACCGCCCCAGTTCCACACGACTGGATGGGGTGATGGCTGCCAACATCCTTTGCCACAGCCGACGGACTCCTTCGGCGGTGCGGTTGTGTCGCCGCCATCATCGTGGCCCGTGAGGAATGCGTCAAATAAGGAGGATTGCGAAGGGATTAGGTCGTGCTTGTTTGGACCACACCCTCCACATTAGACTAATAGAAGGCGGTTAAAGTGATTTAAATCAATGTAAAAACCACGAAATAATATAAACAAATCCCTACCTTGACGTTCGTTGGAGATGTCACGAGGAAGGAGAAGGAGACGTCATCATTCATTGCTCCCACACCACACTCCTGATTCGAGCTCGTGCATCGTCCTCTTTCTTGATCCGGAGGACGTTCTTTGTTGAATAAGTTCTTCGTTTGGAGGATCTCCTTTGTTGGAGAATGTTTCTCCAAAGCTCTCCCCAAGTTCTCCCTTTTCCAACGATTCCCCAACAAGGAATGAGGATCCAATATTAATTAAGTTAAGTTAATTAAACCAATTAATGTTGGCACATTTAATTGGGGGAATTCCAAGAGTTAACTCCCATTAAAGAGGGAGTTCAAGGTTTGGGTGGTCCCCATCACTAAATTCAAATGGGTGGTTTCAAGCTCCGGTGGTCCCCACCACTGAATTTAAAAAGGAGGTTTCACAAAGAAAAATAAAATGTTATTGTCTTATTTTATTTTTATTCTTTTAACTCACCCATGAAAATCTGGAAAACTAACTTCCACCCTCATCCTACTGCAGTCAAGGTGAAGGTCTCCTTAAGAGAATATCAGCTCTGCAAGTTCAACGGTGTCCTCAAATTTCAATTTCGAGCATCGGTTCAAAAGTTATAAAACTCCACTTGCGTGTTTCTGAATGTACCAAAAAA
Source organism: Viscum album (assembly GCA_963277665.1). Taxonomy (NCBI): domain Eukaryota; kingdom Viridiplantae; phylum Streptophyta; class Magnoliopsida; order Santalales; family Viscaceae; genus Viscum; species Viscum album. The sequence goes on from OY728160.1 coordinate 1,170,801,044, forward strand.
AAAGTTCAGAAATTCATTTCGGGCACTCCCAGCCTCAGAATCATGCGTTGTCAATTTTAACGGTCTCGTAATATTCCCATATAATTAAAAAAATTATATGGAAAAATTCGGGTCTTTACATACCATGTCTTCGACATCAAACTCTAGGTCTCATCGACGATTATCATCATATCTCTTTTGTCGACTCTAAGAAGCTTTAATGTGCTGCTGGATGGTCTTAACATTCTCCACTATTTCTTCAACCATTTATGGACCTACGAGTTTTATCTCCCCAACTTCTTCCCAACATGCCGGTGTTATACACCTCTTCCCATATAGGGTTTCATAAGGATCCATTTGGATGCCTGAGTGGAAAATGTTGTTGTAAGAGAACTCAACCAGAGGAAGATATTGATCTCATCCTCCTTTAAAGTCCATTGAGTATGCTCTCAAAATTTCCTCAAGTGTTTGGATAGTCTACTCAGATTGGCCATCAGTTTGAGGATGATAAGTTGTACTGATGTTCAGCTCAGTATCCAGAGCACGTTGAAGACTCTTCCAAAACTTAGAGGTGGATCTTGGATCTCGATTGGATACAATCGATAGTGGTACTCCATGCAGCCTTACCACGTCTATGACGTATATCCGTGCCAGTTGATCCAGTGAGAAATCCTCCCAAATTGCAATGAAGCATGCAGTCTTAGTAAGATGATCCACAACAACCCAAATAGAATTGTTTCCTTTAGATGTCTTTGGAAGTCTGGTGACAAAGTCCATGGTGATGTTCTCCCTTTTCCATGATGGTATGGGTAATGGTTGCATCATCCCCTTAGACTTCTTCCTCTCAGCCTTCACTTGCTGACATACCAGGCACTTTGATGTATACTCAGTGATCTCCTTCTTTATGTCATCCCACCAATAATGCTCTCGTAGATCTCGATACATCTTTGTGTTTCCTGGGTTAATGGAGAAATTTGAACTATGTGCATCATCCAAAAGTTCCTTCTTTAACTTCAGATTCGATGGAACACATAGTCTTGACCCAAATCTTTCAATTCTTTCTTCATTGACATTGAACACTGAGGATTTCTCTTTCCTGATAGTTTCCACCTTATTCTAAATTCCCACATCATCCTTTTGAGCATTCTTTAACCTTTCCAAAAGAGACGGTTGAGCAATCATCTATGAAAGGATTGATGATGTTCCCTTTTTTATGATTCCCATGTCCATATTCATCAAATCTAAGAAGATTGGATCCTTTTCAATTCTCATTAATGATATAATCGCTGGGTCCTTTCTACTTAGATCATCCACCAACTTGTTCACTTTCCCAGGGTGGAAATGGATTAAGCAGTCATAGTCCTTGATCAGATCTAACCATCTTTGTTGGCGCATGTTAAACTCTTTTTGTGTGAATATATACTTGAGGATTTTGTGGTCCGTATATATTTCACACTTCTCTCCAAAGAGGTAATGCCACCAAATTTTCAAAGAGAATATTGCTGCAGCCAACTCCAGATCATGTGTTTGATAGTTTTTCTCATTAAATTTCAATTGCCTTGAAGCACATGAAATGGATTTGTTGTTTTTCATCAAAACACAGCCCAAACACTTCTTCAAAGCATCACTGAATACTACAAACAGTCTCAACTTGTGGGTAAAGTGAGCACGAGTGCAGTGATAAGCCTCCTTTTCAACTCCTTGAAGCTCTCTTCACATTCATCACTCTAAGAAAACTTTAATCCCTTCTGATTTAGCTTGGTAAGAGGGTTTGACAATTGTGAGAAATTTCTCACAAATTAGTGATAATATCCAGCTAAACCGAGGAAGATACAAATATCCGTTACCAATGTTGGCCTCGGCTATCCCTTAATTATAGCTGTCTTGGAGGTATCCACTGATATCCCATTTCTTGTGATGATATGACCCAAGAATGAGACCTCCTTCAACCAGAACTCACACTTGTTGTACTTTGCATAGAGCTTCTCCTTTTTCAAGGTCTCTAGTATAGTTCTTAGATACTCCTCATGATCCTCCTTGGTTCTAGAGTATATTAGAATATCATTTATAAATACTACCAAAAATTTGTCAAGGTAATCTCTAAATACACTATTCATCAAGTCCATGAAGATTTATGAAGCATTAGTGAGTCCGAAAGTCATTACTATGAATTCATAGTGCCCATACCTTGTACAAAAAGCAGTCTTGGGGATATCCTCCTTCTTCACCCTTACTTGGTAATATCCAAACCACAAATCCTCCTTGGAAAAGTATTGGGATTTACATAGCTGATCGAACAAGTAATCAATTCGAGGTAGAGGATAGTTGTTCTTTATCCTGATTTTATTGAGCTCACAATAATCAATGGAAAGGCGCATTGACCCATCCTTCTTCTTGATGAAGAGGACTGGTGCACCCCATGGTGAAGCACTTGGGCATATAAACCCTTTATCTCGATTCTCCTGTAGTTGTTTCTTTAGCTCCTCAAGCTCCACAACAACCATTATATATAGGGTCTTGGATATTGGCAATGCCCCATGTATAAGGTCAATTGAGAATTCAACATATCTTCTAGGAGGAAGACCATACAATTCCTTGGGAAACACTTCAACGAATTCCATCACAATAGGCATGTCTTCAAGGATGGTTTCTTTCTTAGACTCAATCATCTGATATAGATATGCATGCTCATAGGTCAGTAATATCCATGCTTGAGATGATGGTTCTAAAGAAGATACATCTTCCTCCTTGCACTTGTATAGAATTAGGGGTCAATTCATCATATGAAGAGTGATTTACCTTTCACACCAATTTATGTTGGCTCTATATAAGGAAAGCCAATCCATGCCGAAAATTACATCAAATTCCAATAGAGGGAGTATGATGAGGTTCTTCAGGAAGTTCATACCACAAATTATGACAGGAGAGGAGCTATATTCATGGGATGCAATGATTTCCCCATTTTCCATACTCACCTACATCTTTACTTCCATGATTTTTGGTGGTAATGGGATTGTTATACTAAACTTTCGGGATATAAAAGAATGCATAGAACTAGAATAAAAAAGTACGTTCTCTATCCTTGAATGAATAATTAGAGTACCTATCACCACTTCATTCTCGAGGTTCACTTCGACAGTAGTGATGGAAAAATATCATCATTGATGCCTTGGAGGTTTTTGGTCACCTCTGAAAACACATAGCTTAGGGAATTGATTTTAAATGTGCCATGGTTCTTTATAGTTGAAGCAATGAACAATGCATTGAGAGTTGAATGGAGCATTTTTATCCTCTGTCGCAGCCGCAGGTTTTTCTTGTCGGTAGTTAACAGCTAGGTTCCCCTGTCTTCCACACCTAAAGCATTTCTGTGTCCCCTTCAAGCAATTTTTGGGGTGATTCTTTATGCACCTTTGGCAAGTGGGGTGCTGGATTTTCTTAGAACCATTGGATTTATCCATCGGACCACTAGAATTGAATTCCACCTTACGCTTCTTATCCCCATGATACCCCAAAGATTCTCCGATCTCCATTTCGACTTTGAGGGCACATCAGAAAATTTCCTCATATCTCTCGAAGTCATAGATCACTTGGGATTTCTGTAGGCTAGGTTTTATCCCTCCAATGAAATGGTAAACCTTGAATTCAGGGGTAATGAAAAATATTAAGGCATACCGTGCAAGCCTTGTGAAGTTTTCCTCATACGCTCCGATGGATTCATCGCCTTTTTTTCTTGAGGGAAAGGAAGTCCCTTTCCATCTTAAGTCGGAGGGTGCGAGGAAAATACTTATTGAAAACATATTCTGGAAATCATTCCATTCTAATGCCTCTATCTCCTCCTCAAAATTTTTATTTTTGACCAATTTTCTCCATTGATCAACTTCACCCTCCATACGATAAACAAAAAAAAGAACCTTCTCTTGTTCGGAACATTGAAGGATGGAGAATATATTTTCAATGAAGTTGATCCATTGTTCGGCGATTGAGGAATCAGATGATCCATTAAAAGTATGATGCCTTTGTATCATGAAGCTCTCGATTGTAGCTTTTTCTTTCTTAGGGGGGTTTAATGTTCCTCTTGAACCATGTTTCTATTCAAAACTTGAGTTAACTTATAGATTATCATGAAAAAGTTCGCGATTCCCGTTCCCATCAGATTGGGCATCTCATTTGAACAGTCATCACATTGATATTCACATCGGTTGTTAGCCCGAGTCCTCATTTTACTGACCATGGGCTGGAATAAAAGGAAAGTTAGGGGAAACACATAAATGGTAATCCATGGAAAAAAATGGATGACTTATAAATAATTTTTATTTCCTTAACTTATGAATCTACAAGCTTCAATCTATGTTATCCATGATCTACTTCCCAACTTATTTTATTAGGGGAATTTTTTTATTCCCCTAACAATGGTACATACTAAGCTTGTGAATTTACCAAATAATATCCCCTGGGAGTGTAGTAACTAAGAGTGCAGCAAGGACCATTTTTGTGTACCAGGATACCCCGATTCAAGCTCAAAACTCCTTGTCGGTTTTTTCACTCCTTGGTACATCTGTGCCAGAGCCGCCTCAAACTGTTCGTATCCATACAAGGATGTATTTTCTTGATAAACCACTTAATCAATACTCACCAAAATTTAGGGATGTTTTTTTATTATACTTATTCTTATATTGGAGGCTTCACTAAGGTTTTCTAATCCTAATCCCAAAAATAACTAAACATATCATCTAATACCAACTATAACAACCCTGCTTTTTATTACAAACTTAAGCATGATTTATTACATAAAATCTTCACTTGATACAACATAGAAGATCGAGAGTTCTAGTGTATTTTGGGCTTAGTAACATTACATAATGACTTAAAACATTAAATACAACATCTTTATTGAAAAATTCCTTTACATGACCACTACATTCCCTCGTACTTAGCATTGCATGGTATAACCTGAGGACATGCATAAGAAAAGGGTGAGCTATAAATCCCATTAAGGGAGTAAAAAATTTATAACATGAAGAATACAATGCATGTTAGGAAATATTCATATCAATGGAGCATAAGAGAAATACGAACATAAAGGCATTATATAGCATGATTATCATAACATGGAAATGTTGCAACAACACTTAACATGATATTAGCATGATCCAATGATCATTGCACATGGAGCATGAGTAAAACTTCATTTCACTTGAATTATAATGAGTAAAACCTCATTTCACTTTACGTATCATGATACTAATCTTTACCCAATGCATTGGAGCGCTATTAGGGCGCACCCTTCTTAATCATTTCATTTCATGCATAAGTGTGCCACATGGATCATATAAAATGGATTCATTAAACATAATAATTTATTCCATGATAAAGGAATGTGGAATTGATACATGAAAATATATAATCAATAAGTAAATGTTCATAAAGGTGAATACCCTTGATAGAGAAATGGGCATGGTATTCACTACACAATGACTTTGGCTTGGAAAATCGTGGTGCAATTTTGGCAGCGTAACGGTGTGACATAAGAATTCATAAAAATAGTTGATGAGAGATAAAGGGGTGTATCATCATATCTAAATGAAATATAAAGTAAGGGGGGTCATATAGATACATTTCCCAACATATTTAATGGAATTTAGATTCATAATACAAAATAATTTCTTGAATGTAAGTGAGGAGAGAGAAATCCCTTACGGAATTTCGGCATGGTAACGAGTGTACATGAGAGGCATTAATGAGGGATAAAGGGGTCTCTAATAATTCAAAAATAAGAAGTGAATTATGGGAGAGGTTCAAAATCATACCCCAACATTTTTAATTGAAAATAAAATGTCATAACAACATAATAAAATTTGGGCAAAAATGAGAAAGGAAGAAATCCCTTACTTAGAAGTGTGATCCCAAAGGCTTGGGAGAGGCTTGAGAGAGGATTCTTGGGAGATTGGAGTGACTTTAGAGGATTATATAGAGATTAGGGAATATTTTTTTTGATCTATAAAGGCTATGAGTAAAGATTTAGTGGGAGCTTGGATGAGTTTATATAGGAAAAGGGAGGGAATTCTTTATTATTTAGGTTTTGGACACCACACATTAAACTAAACAAAACCACAAACCAACCCATGGTTTTTGTGCATGGTTTTTTCCATAGGGGAGTTTAAAACATTATTTTATAATTCCAATGTCCAAAATTCTTAAAAAATTATGCTTGCTTATGTGGAGGTGAGTCACACTCTCTAGGAAATCAATTTAAAAAGATAAAATGTTTTATAAGTCCTGAAGGGTCCACTAAAGATTTTTAAAATAAATAAAACAAACCTAAAATCACATTATTTTAATGATAAAACATATATTGTCCAAAAATCCCATTTACAGTATTTTATTACATCACTATTGGGTCATTATGATGTCATAAAACACTATATAATTAAACAGTATTTAATTTTTACCCAAAAATTCAATAGTCTCAGAAAATTATGAAAAATTCAAAGTTAGATAATTTTGACGTCCTGATTCCAAAAAAAATATTCATTTTGTCTAATTAATTTTCTAAATATGTTAATTTTTACTTTTAATATGAAAACTGGCATTTATCGAAAATTCATGGGTTTTGAAAAAAACATCTTTCAAACCTTAATAAAAACTACAATTGTATTCCTAAATTTTTTTGGATCATTTATATTTAATAAAAAGTAATTTAGTAATAATATTTCATTAAAATATTATTTAATTCAAAAATACATTAATTCATCAAAATAGATTTCTTAATTGAATATTAACTATAAATACTATTTGTGATTTTAAAATTATTTACAAAGTAACAATAATAAAATGATTGTATATTATTTATTATATACAAGAATAATACACATAATCATAGTGCTAAGGTCTTCTTATATAACCCCTTATAACACCCGCATAAGACCTAAGGGTAAGGTGTGTGATGGTGACAGACTCTTGGGGTGGCTCGGATAACATTGCTTGTGTGGTAATCTCTATCAACTTCCACTTCTCCCTTAGGTGGTTCCGTTTGTGCTTAATGTGTTGAAGCTCAGCTTGGTCTTGGCCAAGATCAAAGCCCAATGATGCCACCTTCATTCCGAGCATCGACAAATGGGCTTCGTATGGGGAAGTCTACTAGATGAGGCCATCACTTCCATTATTTGAGAAAATTGGATTTGTTAAATCCCTATATATATACTAATCACATGATCATTGTTCAAGAGCTATATTAGACATGGTAATAATTATTAATGGTATTTTAAAATCCAAAAACATAAAACCAAAGAAGTTCATATGTTATATAGCCATCTTACATAATAGTACATTTAATTAGATCAAGAGGAATTTTCATTAATAAAATTTTGGATCATTAAAAAACCTTAATACTCTATCCCTTCTTTATACACATGTGTGTGTGTGTGTGTATAAATAGATTCCCATATCAATTTATATATTTATTAATACACACACGCACACAAATATATAAATTTTTTTATATTTACTCTATTTTTATATGTGTGTATATATATACATATTTGTATATAAATTTATTTGTGCATGTATATTTATGTGTGTATATATATTATATGTTATTTGATTTTAGTTATTTTTTTTAAATACAAAACATTTTCTTTGTGAAATAATTTTTTTATACTATGAAATGAGTTTAATGTTAATATATAATATTTTCTACACTTACTTATTTACCACCTCGTTAGAGGTTTCAACCTCTATTGTGGTTGCTAACATGGATTACTACTTTCTTTATGTCTCACCTTATTAGTTCATAGAGAAGGGATAATGACCACCGATAAGGTGTCATAACTTCCTTCCATAAATCATGTTTAGAATTTATAATTACTCCTTAAAACTAAAACATCAAAGGTGTAATATAAACTCAAGTACAAGGTAGGCCCATAAAGAAAAGGATCCTTAACATGAAACTTTAGTTCAAAAGTAAAAAATAATAATAATATTTTAATTATTATAATATATCCAGAACTAATTTAAATAAAATATTTCTGTCGAAAACATACTAAGAATTTTTAAATCTATGTTCAAAAGATAGAGAAGCATTTAAAATATTTAATAGAAAATCATGTTTTTTTAGAATTGGATCTAAACAAATCATTGACTATGAAACAGTTAAGGTATTGGACTAGTGGAAAGGCAACCCCATAATATTTCATCAAAGAATAGTCCAAATCCCATTGGTCTCCATTTAAGGGATATAATCAGTGCAACATGTTTTTGGGGGCTAATCATGTGGAGGGGGTGGCGTTTCCTTGGGGGAAGATTGTGTGGAGGGTGAACAATAGAAGAGGCCATGGACTTGAATTCAAATGAGTATGGTGCAGGCATGATAGTGATCAACACTGCTGGGTGAGGCAGTGGGGGTGGTTGCTGATGGCATTGCAAAGATGATGACAATGACAGATGAGGGCCTCAACGATGAACAACACTGCTGGGTGAGGCAACAACCATGGATGGTGATGGTTCAGATCAGGATAAACATAGAAAAAATAGAGTTGGCAAGTAATGACTATGATGGGACACATTGATTATTTCGACACTGTTGGATGAGGTGGTGGGGGCAGACTTTAACAATGTTGTTGTGACTGAGACAACGACTGATGTGATGAATGACACTACTGAAGACAACAATGACCATGACTGATGCACAGACAGTGAAACATGGATGTTGTGAGGATATGATACTATTTTAATGTGGTTTAATACCCCATTAGTTCTTGAATGTACATGTATTGGAATCCCTCTACCTAGAATAACAAGAGTACTTTTCTTCAATAAAAACAGGTGGGCTTCCCCTCTACTAGTTTTAAAAAAAATCATTGGGAATGGTGTTTTCTCCCTAACTTTTAAATTCCTATTTTCTTATGATAAAGTAATTTTATTTGTTTAATAATATGTTATTCCAAAAATATATTTAAATATAACAATTTAAATTCATTCCAAAAATATGAATGATTCAAGTAACCTTTTTATGTGTTATGGAAACATTTATGTTTTTTAGTTCTTTTATAAACTGTAAATCCATGGTGGAAAGAGAAAGTGGTCAGATGTTAAAATGTATTAGATCAGATAATAGTGGATAGTACAATAGAATCAAATTTCAAAACATCTGTTGGAAGAAGGGAATCAATCTCGAAATGATAGAACCTGAAATACCACAACAAAATGGTACGGTAAGGATAATGAATCGTACTTTGACTAATAAAGAAAGATGCATGTGTGTGCATTCCAAAATTCTCAAATACAACTGGGTGGAATAAATAAAAACTTCCATATACTTATCCAATATAATTTTTTCATCTTATATGGGATATTTTCTATTAGAATAGATATGGTCAAGTAAGTTACCAGATGTTGTACACCTTTAGGTCTTTCAAAGTTTAGTCTACCCTCTTTTTGATGTAATGGATAGAGACAAGATGGAAGAAAAGTAAAAACCTTATTTTATTATGGGATATGACAATTAAGTTTTGGTTTTTATATAGTGTGATGAAGAAAATTGCCAAGTAATTATAATTATAAATGTTCTTTTCAATGAGAAGATCCTATAGAAGGATCAAAACTTGGCTAAATCAAAAGTTGAGGGGAAGAAGCCAACTATTGGTGTTCATGTCGATTTAAATGAAATAACCAGCTATGAAAACCTAGATAATACTAAAAATAAATCAATATTATTATTTATAATTATTAATTTTATGTATTCATACTTAACATCGTTTTATAAATAATTTTATATAATTTTTTCAGTTGAAAAAGGAATATTTTTAACTAAATTATTTTTCTATGTATTATATGGTTTTATTTAAAAGTTAAATATCTTGATTTTAGAAATTAAATATGATAAAATGGACTTAATTTTTTATATCATCATATTAAATTTACTTTATGGTTATTTTTTGGTATTTTTTGGAAAAGATTGTTTTTTGGGTGAATAATAAAAAATACAGTTTTTATAAAAAATGTCATTTATTTTCAAGTATTTAAAAGTTATATTCCATTTTATATTGGTTTTAAATTAAAATTAGTCCCATTTTACTAAATATAATTCAATTAATGTCATACGAATCAATATTATACTTTACTTTGGTATAAATTCATTTTAGGCTTAAAAACACATTTTTCTAAAAAATGTTCTTCATTATGTTTTTCGTTCTTATATTAAAATTAATTTATAAAACTTCTACAGAAAAAATATTTATAAATGGATATCATATTTTGAATCATTATTTTCAAATTTAGTATGTATTTCAATTTCATTTTTGGTCATAATGAAAACTAACCATGATAAATTGTTATCACTATGGTAATGGGTAAAACGAGTTAATTATGGTTAAAAATTTGTGATAAGGTCACAAAATATCATCTTAATTATTATTTAATAATATTATTTCTACCCTTATCACCTTATATTCAAAATTTTAATGATTTATTTCCACTTTAACATGAGTAATACAATTATAATATTTAAATGTTAAGAATAATTATATGAGTGCCACTCCCCTCACTTATAAAATGGAACCTTCTCTCCTCAATTATTCACAAAAATTGAGCACTATAGTTCAACTAATACCTACCCAAATACCTTTAAATCTCTCCTCCACATTTCCCAAAAGGTTTTAGTCACTCTAAAATTCCAACCTAGAAGGATTAAGGTGTAATCCAAAGGAGGTTTTTCAAAGATGAGGTGTAACTCTTAACTGAGTTCGTTCCTGTTAATTTATTACTCTACCTCCTTTAAACATATCATAACCAAGATAATTTAATAACATAAGTATCTAAAAAATAATTAAATGTTATTATGTTTATGGTAAATCCCCTTTTCATCTCATTTTCCATCCTATGGGAAATGAAAACATTTCTCATGCATACGTGTGGACTACCACCTCTGTGAAATGATGTGTTTCATTTTTCATTACCACATCATATGATTGCTTAAAATGATGGATAAAATGAATATATTTTATATTTATGACATAATTATTATTATTTAAATAGAATATATTACTTACCTTCTTATCATTCCATTCATTATAAAATGATAACGCCGCTCATGCGTATGTGTGGACTACCACCTCCATGAAGCAACGTGATTCATTTTTTATTGCTTCCTCACATGGATGGTCATAATTATGAAACTATTGAATAAATATAAAATTTATAACATATTTATGATTATATAAAAATAAAATATTATCTACTTTATTTATTTTTTACACATTAGAAAAATGGAAACATCGCTTGCGTGTACGTGTGGGATACCACCTCTATCAAATGATGTGTCATTTTTCATGACCATGTTACATGGTTGGTTTTAAAAGTTAATATAATGTATAAATATACTAATTATGAAATGTATAATATTCTGAAACCATAATACATTAACCATAGTCAACCTATAAATTCCTTTTAAAAAAATTAAAAAGTGAATGACCTCAAAACATCTAATGTAAATTTAAGTGATTTAGTAACTAAAAAACATGGAAATAAATGAAATGAAATGAATAATGAAAATATAATGAACATGAAAAAGGTTATTAATCAAGTAAATAAATAATATAATTTTATTATTCAGTATTTATATAATGTATAAATCTAGATGAGACACAAGGTAATATATTTTCCTTTAAAACATTATTTTAAAAGTTTAAAACTCTTTCTATTTCATATCCAATTTCTTTTAAAATATTTAAAGAATGTTAATTTTATACTTAAAATATTTATAATGGTTCTTTACAACAATTTTTACTTTCTTTATAATTTTTTTAAAAATTAATCTTCTTTACATTTTCTATATGACTCATTTTTAATTTCTTTAAAAAATTACAAAGAGAATGTTTTTTAATGTTTACATCATGAAAACCCTTTCCAATCATCACAAACATTAATCATTATCAAGACCAATATAAAATTTTTCATTTATTTTTAAGTAAAATTATATTCCTAATATTTTTGGAGATTTATGTTTTAAATTTTTTTCATGAGAGATGGATATTTCTTCTCATTTTTTCTGAGATAACTAAAAATACTTTTGATTATGGATAAAAATGAGTTTTTCAAGGGATTCATGATGAAAAGTACAAGATTTTGTTTTTCAAGACATGATACTTGATCATTATATATGATGATTGGAGATACTGATATAGCTCATGATGATGGGTGAGGCCGATATAACTCTCCAATGAATTGGGTAATGATTTAGTCTTCGAAGGAGAAAAATGAGGGAGATAACTAGGTAGGTTGATCCTATGTAATTAATTAAGAATAAGTTATTAAAAAATGATTTAAAAAATAGTGAATATAGTTTATGAATATTATGATTCAAGAAACCTATTTTATGCTTCATAAGGGTATTTATAGAAATATTTTGATTTCATGTGGTAAGGAAAGTTTATGAATTATAATGGTGAAAGGTTTGTTTTTCAGAGAAATTTTTTAATGAGTTCTTATGAAACCCCATGGATATGGAAATATATGTTACATTAATTAAATAAAATATTGAATTTTAATACATTTCCATGATATTTTATGTTTATATTTTTAGACAATTAAGATGAAACATCAAATAACAATCCCATGTATTTTTAAACAAACATACATTTTTCCACTATATAAGCAACTACATAGTCCAAAAAAATTCTTTAGATTCTCCTACAAATTTTCTACACAAGATATTATTCTAGATACTTCATATGTATTAATTTTATTCATAACTTGTTGAAATAGAAACATAAGAAATTGGTGGTCTTAAATGATGAGTTTGGGAAAACATAAATGATAAGAATAAAATATCATAAGTGAGTATATAATAAACATATGGGAATAATCAAGATACATAAAGAAAATAATACACAATAAATCTTAGATCATAAAGCATGATTCATGGAATAAAACATGGTATAACATAATAAATAAATCTTAAGAGAATTTGGCAGCATGAGTTAATAAACATGAGCCACGATAACATAACATAGTCATAAGAATAAGCATAAGACTGTGTAATAAACATAATCATAGGGTATAATTATATTGTGAGACATCCAAGAAATCACCTTATTTAGTTATTGATTATATCCAAGAAGGATCACACTTTAGTTTTTGAGAATATCCAAGAAGGCGCATGATTTAGTTTGTGAGAATATTCAAGAGGGATCATACTACATTATTTCATGAGATATAAAACATTAACTAATGCACTAGAGAGAAATATTGGACACTTCTCGTCAATCATCCATGCATATGTGTGACATAAGATATTAATCATTTTAACATATCATGAAATCCCATCGTAATAAAATGGGTTTCATTAATTACATCATAAATAACCCATGAAAAAAATAGGTTTCACAACATTTCCAAATGATATCACCAAAGTTAACCTTAAGAATGAAAGTGATTTTAAACCAAAATCCAATCATGAAAAAATATTATTTCATAAGAACATTTAGAGGGAGATTAGTAAAAAATAATTTCCAATTAAATAAACAGTTTTAAGATAAAGAGTAAAATAGTATCTAAACTATAAAGAGTTTTTAGAAAATATTTTTAATATTATCATAAAATAATATGTTTTACATCAAATTCAAAAGTTGAAAAGGTGAAGTGAAAACTTTAGAAAAAAATTATTTTAAAAAATTCAATAATAGTTCCTTGAAAAGATATAAATGTTTTAAAAATAAATATAGACTGGAAGATAAAACATTTGATTCAAAAAGGATAGAAAAACTATTTTTATATTCTGAAATACCTTTATTGAAAACCAACATTGTAAAAATAGATAAAAAAATACTTTTGAAAAGAGGAGTAGGGAAATAGGAAGGTAACATGATTTAATACATAATTGAGTTTAAAAATATAAATTAGAATATTGGTAGGAAGTAAAATATGGACAATGAATTGAAATCATTATTAAAGAGAATGATAATTATTCATAAAAATAATATACATTTTATGGGGAAGAAATTAATCGAGGAGGATGATTTGAATCAAAAGTTTCATTTTACACAAAGAGTAAAAGAAAGTACAATGATATAAAATATTAGTTTGGAAGAAACCAATATTAGAAGAAATATGTTGAATAAGAATCATTATAACTCAATGAAGTGATTTGAGTTAACGAAAACCATTTCATCTTTGGTATCTTTTAAATTGAAAGAAATTTAAAGAAAGAACATGATATAGCTATTCAAAAACCATAAATTAAATTAATATAGAAAAAGATATCAATTAGGTAGTAATCACACCAAATAAAAGAAATCATGGTTTGTAATATCAAACATGTCTCTTGGATTTGAAAATGAGACAGATAACTCCTTACCATGTATTCTTGCTTACTTAAACATGCTCTTAACTCATGTGTAATTAACATAGCTATATTAATAAACTATTTCAAATCTTTATTCATATCTATAATTTTACGAACTATGCTGAGATTCCATCTAACCCGACACCTAACTCGATTCATGGGATGGACCGAAGGGTGTCCCCGATCCCCACGGGCTGGAAATTAGTGTCCGGGTATCAACAAACAACTATGGGAATGGTTTAACTTGATTATATAAACATGGAAAACCAAAAATAATAAACAAAACATGATTTAATATTCATAACAAAACAAGGTACAAAAATTTATAGATTTAAAGTTTACAACTTTTAAACAATACCCAAATGGGATACAACAAAAAGGTAATGATGATACAATCCCAAAAACTACCATGTGATAAGAGGAGCATCATCCTCAAGACACCACCACCCACATCGGTATGAGAAGACCACTAGAAACCCATACCACAATCATGATACATCTTTCCTTTACCTTAGTCAAATATAACCAAGTCTAAATACACCCAAAGGTGTATGTTGTGTGTGAGGAAAAGCCCGATAGGATGCCACCCAATTAAAGAGATTCCATGCCAAAAACATTATTAGAAAAATTTATATGAATTTTTTATAAAAAGAAAAGCTAGATACATTTTTATAGAAAAAATTTTAAATGATAACATACTTTTATTTTGAAATAACCAACCAAGTGAACCATATGTTAACAGTAAGAACAATATCATAAAAGAGCTCTAAGTCACAGGAAGTCCCTATAGTCACTAGCTATATAAGGACACTAGGTACCTCATATCTCAGTGAAATGTGGTATAGTAACCACAATGATCAAAATCGTCGTGCATGAGCCATTGGAGAGGAATCTATCCAAAATTATAGTGGTCTCAAATCATCACAATTTAGTTAGTGTTGTATCGTCAATCCCATTAGAAAGAACTGGGCCTTGTCCCCACTGATCCAACTAGAATACCAATCCTAGTTTTCCCACTTAGTCACCTAGGATTCCCTTTGTGCTTAATTTTCATTCCACATATCACATAAAACATCACTTTCACACATGCATAACACAATCAATATAACACACATGATAAACCACCATTTCCATAGCCCAAAACATATTTTGAATTCATATGCACACCAAATACACTTTAAAACATGTTTTACACCACTTAACCAATTTATTAATACTCTTTCACAATTTATAAAACACATTCAAGAAATAGAACAAGAGGATGAACTTTTAAAACAACCAATTCCCTTTAGAAAACCCACTTTCAGTCTATACATATAGGATCAAAATAATGATGTAGATGCTCAATATACAAGAGGGGGGGGGGGGGGTTAATTGTACACTTTAAAAAATTCTTTGGAACCTTTATAGATGGTATAAACCTTCCTATTGTTTAACAATATTAAACAAGGTAAATTCACAAGACCTCTTAGTTCTACAAACTTTCTAGATTCTGGAAATATGGTTCTGAAAATGAAACTTAAGAAAAGATTACAAGGACTAAGATTCTACCTTAAAGCATAAAGAATCTTACTAATCAGAGTACAAGTACAAGAAAGTATAAGATAGTTATACTTTCCTTAATAATCATAATGCAGCAGAAAACAAACTTGAAACAATACAAGTAACAAGTATAGAATCTTTTAACTCAAAGAGTAGGGTATCCAACAACCTTGGATAAATGTCCCTTGATTTATACTTTCAAGAAAGTCTGTCTTACCCACACCAGGGTAAGCCCTCGATAAGAATATCAGAGTGTTTCTTACTATCCCCGCAAGCCCTCGAACTTCAAGGTAGTCAGCACCTCTGTCTTACTTATCAAGGAAGTCCTCGAACATTAAGGTAGTCGACACCTCTGTCTTCCTATCCCTGGAAGCCCTCGATTGTACACAGAAACAATCAGAGTTACACAAAGCAATCTGAACAAGATGTTTAATATGCACAAAGCATGAGAGTCTCTGTCTCTAGAAATCACTTTAGCATGTAATATCTAGAGTTATATAACAGTCAATATGTTGTGAGCTTGTTCAAATGAGCTCCTATTTATAGGAGCATTTCCAATGATCGGCTCCCTCCTCCAACAGTCATATTTTTCCTTGAATTTCAGAGGGACCTGTACACATGTCACTCAAACAATGGTTGGTTAGAAATAAAATGCACGACATCATTTTATAACTATAATAAGGGTAAGAAAAATAAGGTTTCTCAACCAAATTCATTTTTTGGAGTCTAAAGAAAAATAAAATTTAGAGTCTAAGAGAATAAACATTCAGATTCAATATTATATGGATATTCATATTCTGTTTATCAAGGAATTTGGAATCATAATTCTGTAGACTTCAGAATCTGAATTTTGAGGACTTCGGAGTCTGAATTCTGGGGAATTCAGAGTCTGAATTCTAAGGAATTCAAAGTCTGAATTATAAGGAATTAGGAGTCTGAATTATAAGGAATTCAAAGTCCAAATTATAAAGAATTCAGAATCTGAATTCTAAGGAATTGGGAACCTGAATTTCAAAGAATTTGGAGTCTGAATTTCAGAGAATTTAGAGTCTAAATTTCAGATAATTTGGAGTCTGAATTTCAGAGAATTCAGATTCTGAATTTCAGAGAATTCAGATTCTGAATTTCAGAGAATTCGGATTCTGAATTTCAGAGAATTTGGATTCTGAATTTCATAGAATTTGGAGTCTGAATTTCAGAGAATTCAAAGTCTTAATTTCAGAGAATTTGGATTCTGAATTTCAAAGAATTCAGATTATAAATTTCATAGAATTCATAACCTGAATTCGGGTCTTGAAAACAGAATGATCTATATCTAAGTATTTATAGAATTCCGAGGTTTCATATTTGAAACCGAATTTAACACTTAGGAATAAAAAGGGTTATATTTAGAGAAACTAAAAAATGAACAATGAAAAACATGGTAAGGATAAATTTCCTCGGGGAAGGAAAATTTTCCTTATTAAGATAAAACTTATGGAGAGAAATTTTTCTTGAGATAGAGTGTTTGTGATTTTCAAAACATAGAGGACTGGAAAAGTCATAAGGAAACCTTATTGACGCAACAATATCCCCCTTTTGGGAGAGAAAAAACATCCTAACTAAAAATAATATAAGGACTTTGAAATTTCTATGATCTTACAAAAAACTTATCTCCCTTTACTTATGGATCATAGTGAATACGACTAACTCCCCCTAAGGCTTTTGAATCCCTAAGGATCTTATTCTTGATTTCCTGAATGAGATTTTACATTTTCTTACATACATAAATCTTCATGATAACCCCCCCCCCCCCTTGGATGAACTCCCCCTTAGTGAAATTTCTTCTTTACTTATTATTCTTTTTTGACATTCCTTTCTCCCCTTTGTGATTTTCAAAAAGGAATAAAGGGAATGGAAAGGAAAACATGGTACAAGAAAGATTAGTACTAAACAACAAAAAATATGAAGTGCAATAAGAATTTCATTAAGATTGAAAGAATTTGTAAAATAGGAAAATACAACAAAAGATCGGATTTGGAAAAGATTATCCTTCCTTCTCCTTCGGCATCAGCTTATTCACTATGGTTTTCAACTTCTTGATCTCCTTGTGATCCACTTACATGCACTTGAGAAGCTAATCTTGATCTTCTATTTTCTTCTCTAAGGTTTTAATTTTCTCTTCCTGAGCCTTAAGAGATTCTTCCTGGGCATTCAGAACTTCTTCCTACTTAACAAGCTTCTCTTCTATCTCAATTCTGAGATCCCTTTCCCTCTTCCAACTCTGAGCAATTTAATTAAGCTTTCCATTCAAATACTTAACTTATTTTTTCCAAGAAGTCTGTTTAAGAGATAACTTTTCCTCAAAACTATTAGCGAGATCCTTGATCTTCACATCTTCGATGTTAAAATAATCCTTGGCACTATCATAAAATTCATAAAACATTCTCATCTCTTCTATTGTCTTCCTTGACCAACTTGTCATCTTCTTGTAAGATCTTTTATGAGCCTCATATCTAATGAGAAAGGTCTTGAATTCTTCCTCGAGACTGACACACTTATCCATCACCATGGATACTGAATCCGGTTTTTGATTTAACGTATGCTGAAGCATCTGACATCTTGATTCTATACTAGGGAATATTGGAATAGTCCCAACTAGCTTCTTCAAAGATTGAACAATAAAGTCATGGCCAACAGAAGATGATTCTGAATATGAGACTTTGGTTTTGATGATTCTTTTTCTATTTCAACAACCTTCCTATTTGATGAGGCACCAATTTTTTTTTCATTACCACAGTTTTTCTAGGTGTATCAACTATCACCTATTTTCCCTTATCATCTTTCAGAATGATCTCTTCTTGATTAAGAGATTCATGTTCACTATCTGATAGCTGAACAATTTTATCTTCATCAACTTCTTCCTTCTTGGATCCTACCTCAACATCACCTGGGTGACTGAAATCATGATTGATACTTTCATTTTCAGACAACTTATTCACTTCCTACTCACCCTTATCATCTTTTCTTGGGGTAAAAAGTTTTGAAGACTCATCTTCAGAAGTTCGGATTGATAATTTCATAGAAGGACTTTACTTCTCATGGAAATCATCTACTTTCTTTATCAAATCCTCAGAATCAACACCGCCTTCTTCTTCTTCTTCTACTACTTATTCTTCTTGCACTATTTCTTCTTCTTGATGTCATTCCAGAATCACTAAGTTCTTTCCCAGAGTCTCTGGCAAAGGTTCTATCAAAAACGATTCTGGTACCTGAATTTGTTCAGAGGTTATTTCCGTAGCCTTGATAAGATATTGAATGACTTCAACTTCTAAAAATTTATTCCTTTACTTATTTTCTTTTTCTTCCTTTTCAAGATTCTCAACAGCCTTTTCCTTCAATGATTTTGCCTCAGCAGGGTCCAAGACAAACTTAGGCTCCCCTTCCTTCCTTTTTTTCTTATCTTCTCTCCACTTAGCCACTACCTCATCAGGATATGATTTTTTCTTCTTTGGATTTGGAGGAGCTGACTGAGTTTCCCTAGCCACTAGGGTTTTTCCTTTCTCTTTTGGTTCCTTGATCTTCCTCTTCCTTCCACCCTTTTTAGAAGTTTTAGCCACTTACAGCTTTTTTGATAGAGCTTCAACTTATGCTTTCGACAAATCATGAAATTATCCGGATTGACTATTAAATCCAATCTTCATTCTCTTTAGATTATCATCACTCAAAAGAATCACCTTACAATTTTTCGGATTAGAACTGCAAGGAATCTTGAAAGACTAAAGACAAAGAACAATGATCTTTGAAAGAATAGCTGGATACATAATAATCCAAGTCTTCAAATTTCTATTCTTTATATTCTCAATTGTAACTAAGATATGCTTAACCAGGTTTATCTTTCTTAGGTTAACTAGGAAATCCAGAACATACATATCTCTTTTCTTCAGAGTATCCTTGTCTCCTTTTCTCAGAATGAGAAAACCTGGAACCCATAGCTAAAGAATCTGAATATTTTAGATAGATGAATAATTTTCGGAGTCTTTACCTCTAAAATACCAAGACAGGCTAGAGCCTTTTTCTTGTCATAAGATCTTATTTCATCAGGTAGCTTATGTGATCAAAACTACGCTTCTCCCTCATAAGAAATACTTATCAGATTTGATTCCATGTTATAAGAAAGAGAGTATGTCTTTCCATAGCTATTGAAAGAAAATTTATCTCTTCATCCTTCATTGAGAAAACTAACAGTGTCATAGAATTCAACCAGCAATTCCGGATACACCGGATCCTGTGCTCTTGGTTTTGATATACATACACTCTCCAAACTATTCAGCTTGATATTATTATAAACATTGGAGTCATACTTGGAATAAAACTTCGGATTGACTAACCTTTCTTGGTAGATCTGCCACTTGGACACTTCCTTAACAGATGACATTTCTTTTTGAGAAAAGGCTTCAGTAGACAATCATAAGTAAGGAAAATTTAAAAATCTGGAACGACTTTAAAAAATAGAGGCAGAGCTTCAGCACACGAAGGCTTGGAGTTCAATGTGGGATGATTATTGGGGTTATTTTATATAGGCAATTGAGGTGATGGTTAAACTTCCCCGATTGATCCAACGGTTGAAAGCTTCTTGAGAGGATATAACAGTTGAGATAATATACAGAGAAGGATTTTGATAGATTCAGATATTTTGAGGTTTTTAAGAAAAACATTCGGATTTAAGGAAAAGTGAATCCAAAAATCTTAAAAAAAAGAGAATTCCAACAAGTAAAATATGATTATGAAAACTTAGAAAAGGAAACATACCTTTCAGATTTCTAGGAAGATTATTCGTAATAAGGAAAATTCTTTTTGATAAACTTTAGATTCCGAAATTTTGATTATGAAAGAATTTAACTATGAAATTCTTTATTATGAAAATTTTAACTATGGAAAAAAAGTTTGACTAAAAATTTTAGATTACGAAAAAAATTATACTACGAAAAATTTAAACTATGAATTTTGTTTAAAAAAAATTAAACTATAAAAAAATTTAAACTACGAAAAAATTTAAACTAAGAAAAATTTTGACTAACAAGAAAATGTACTCCCCCTATGAAAAGGAGTTTGTTATTGTATAGATATAGGTTTCAAAAAGAAGTTAATATGGAAGATTACCTTACAGTTATCATTCCTAACTTCTGTTTAATGTATTCAAATCTATCGGATGGTAAATATTTTGTGAAAATATCATTATGTTGATCTTGCATTCTGATAAATTGAAGAATGATATCTCCTAAGAAATGACAAGTTATGGATGTACTTTTCCTCCCTTTATCTTGATAATCTTTTCAAATAAGATTTTTTTACTATTCATGTGATGGGAACATCCACTATCTATGTACCATGTATTGCTGTTGGTACTTTCTTTACTTTCCTGAAAAAAAGAGTGTTAAACTTTCGGAACCAAAACTTTCTTGGATCTAGAAACTTCAGAAAGAAAAATTTTAGGAATCCACATTTTCTTTGAAAAATAAGATTTATGAAAACCTAAAGACTGAGTTTTGTTTAAGGAACAATTTTTTGCCCAATGCCCACCACACTGACACTTAGTGCAGAATGGAGCACTTTGAGGAACAAAATAATTGTTACTAAAAATCCATTTTGAATGAGTATAACCAAATATGGAATTATTCCTTAGAGGTAAAAATTGGGAATACATCTTATCAAAATTTTCCTTACCTAAGGTAAAGTTTGAAAAACACTTCCTCAAGGAAAATATTTTTGACTTCAGTCTAATAACTATGTTTTTATCCTAAAAAATGTTAGTTTTAGCAATAGAGTTAGTCTCGAAAACATTTTTCTTAGAAATTAATTTTTCTAGATCCTTAGAAAGTTTATCCTTCTCAGAATTAAATTTCTCAAGATTTTTTTGAAATACTTTCAAAATAAAGGGTTTTCTTATCAAGATCTTTAGAAAGATATGATATTTCCTTAGTAAGAATAGAAATCCTAGAACTTTCCTTATCATGATTTTTCTTGACTTTAGAAATTTAGTTCTAAAGGAGCTTAGAAAACCTAGAGACTTATTCATAAGTAGGTAAAGTATTATCTTCAACAGAAGAAGATTCTTCATCTGAAGATTCATAGTATTTACTATCACTATAATTTTCATTCAAGGATACATTGGTGATGGATTCAACATTGTGTACCTTAGCCATTAAACAATGATTTTCAATAGGTATTTTGGCTAATAGACCAAGATTCTTCTAACCAGAAGATTCGTACTCTGATGATTCTTCATAAGAGTCACCACCACTAGCACTCCAGGTTTCATTGGATTTAAAAACTTTCTTAGATTTATCCTTGTAGTACTTCTTTCTATTCCTCTCAGAATTCTTTTCTTTTCTGTCTTTTCTCTTTAGCATAGGACAATCTGGCCTTATATGACATGCTCTCATTCATTCATAACAAGTGACTTCATATTCTTTCTTATCCTTTATTTATTTCTTCTTGTATCTATATTGAAAGCTTTTCTTTCCAACTTTCTTGTTCATCCTTCAAGAAAGATTAGCTAGTTCATTCTCAGAATGTTCAATTTTACTTGATTCAGATTGAATAAAAGTCCTCTTAGATTTGGATCTTGTAACTCTCTTAGGAGTCTTGGCTTTCATATGATTTGAAGTAGTTGTAAATGAAAAACTTCCATTCCCAATATTCTTCTTATTTAGATCCACATCTCTTTTCATTCTAGTCTCCTATTGAAGAAGAGTTCCAAAATTCTCATCAAGAGTAATCTGTGAGACTTTCCTATTCTCATAAATAGCTGTTCTCTTGGATTCCCACTCATTAGGCATGATATCTATAATCTTTTCCACAAGTGAATAATCATCTAAACATTTTTCACCCATATATTGTATACTATTAACAATGGTCATAAACCTTAGATTTACCTTACAAACTGGTTCTCCACAAGGAAAGAAAAAAACCATGATATTCAGCTCTAAGCATAGCTCTTCTAGTTTCGATAACTTTGGAAGTTCCAAAGTGAGTAACCTCCAAATTCTTCCAAAAAACAATTTGCAGCTTCACAAGAATAAATATGGCTATATATATTCCTAGTCATGGAACACAACAAAGTATTGCTTACCTTATAGTTTAGTTGATATTCTAACTTTTCTTGATTAGTAAAAGTTCTGACTTCCTTATCAGGAATCTTGTAATCTCTAGTAAGCATTACAAAGTTGTCTACTCTAGTGTTAATGACAAAAGTATTCATACAATCTCTCCAATATTCATAATCCTTCCCATAAAATATAGGTGGTCTAGTAGGATTAATATTGTCAATCAAAACAACATTCATTCCAGCCATCTCAAAGAAAATATCTTTCCACAAAAACTTGTTAGTAATAAAATATTGTAAACAAGGATAAAAATCCTAAGCAAGGAAAAATAGAACAATGAAAACTTGATCAAGAAAACTTATATGTGAATATAAGTATTTCAGAGACCTACTCTGATACTAATTGTAGAATCTAAATAATGATGTAGATGCTCAATATACAAGAGAGGGGGGGGGGTGAATTGTACATTTTAAAAATTCCTTTGGAACCTTTA
Organism: Viscum album; assembly: GCA_963277665.1. Taxonomy (NCBI): domain Eukaryota; kingdom Viridiplantae; phylum Streptophyta; class Magnoliopsida; order Santalales; family Viscaceae; genus Viscum; species Viscum album. The sequence continues at coordinate 1,170,824,484 of OY728160.1, forward strand.
AATATGGTATAAACCTTCCTATTTTTTAACAATGTTAAACAAGGTAAATTCACAAGACCTCTTAGTTCTACAAACTTGCTAGATTCTGGAAATATGGTTCTGGAAATGAAACTTAAGAAAAGGTTACATGAAAAAAGATTCTACCATAAAGTGTATAGAATCTTACTAATCAGAGTACAAGTTCAAGAATGTATAAGATAATTATACTTTCCTTATTAATCAAAATGCAGCGGAAAATACACTTGAAACCATACAAGTAACAAGTACAGAATCTTTTAACCCAAAGAGTAGGGTATCCAACAACCTTGGATAAAGGTCCCTTGATTTATACTTTCAAGAAAGTCTATCTTACCCACACCAGGGTAAGCCCTCGATAAAAATATCAGAGTCTATCTTGCTATCCCCGCAAGCCCTCTAAATTCAAGGTAGTCAGCACCTCTGTCTTCCTTATCAAGGAATTCCTCGAACTTTAAGGTAGTCGGCACCTCTGTCTTCCTATCCCCGGAAGCCCTCGATTGTACACAAAAACAATCGGAGTTGCACAAAGCAATCTAAACAGGATGTTAAGTACACACAAAGCATGAGAGTCTCTCTCTCTCTAGAAATCACTTCAACATATAATCTCTAGAGTTATAGAACAATTAATATATTGTGAGATCGTTCAGATGAGATTCTATTTATAGGATAATTTCTAACGGTCAACTCCCTCCTCCAATGGTCATATTTTTCCTTGAATTTTAGAGGGACCTGTACATGTGTCACTCAAACAATGGTTGATTAGAAACAAAATGCACGACATCGTTTTATAACTATAACAAGGTTAACCAAAATATGGTTGCTCAACCGAATTCATTTTTCGGAGTCTAAGGAAAAATAAAATTCAGAGTCTAAGAGAATGAACATTTGGATTCTATATTATATGTATATTCGGATTCTATTTATGAAGGAATTTAGAATCAGAATTCTGTAGACTTCGGAGCCTGAATTTCAAGGAATTCAGAGTCTGAATTCTAAGGAATTCAGAGTCTGAATTATATGGAATTTGAAGTCTGAATTCTAAGGAAATAGAAGTCATAATTCTTTGTAATTCAAAGTCGAAATTATAAGGAATTCAGAACCTGAATTTTAGAGAATTCAGAGTCTGAATTTCCGAGAATTCGGAGTCTGAATTTCAGAGAATTCGGAGTCTAAATTTCAGAGAATTCAGTGTTTGAATCTCAGAGAATTCACCGATTCTGAATTTCAGAGAATTCAGATTCTGAATTTCAGAGAATTTGGATTCTGAATTTTAGAGAATTTGGAGTCTAAATTTCAGAGAATTTGGAGTCTGAATTTCAGAGAATTCAGATTCTAAATTTCAGATAATTTGGATTCTAAATTTCATAGAATTCGGAACCTGAATTCAGGTCCTGAAAACATAATACTCTATATATAAGTATTTACATAATTCTGAGGTTTTAGATATGAAACTGAATTTAACACTTAGGAATAAAAAGATTTAAATTTAGAGAAACTAAAAAATGAACAATGAAAAACATGGTAAGGATAAATTTCCTTGGGGAAGGAAAATTTTCATTATTAAGATAAAAATTATGGAGATAAATTTACCTTGAGATAGATTATTTGTGATTTTCAAAACATAGAGGAATGGAAAAGTCATAAATAAACCTTATTGACTCAACAATACACACATTAAAACCTTCCAAAACACATTTCGCAACTTGTAAAAAATGAAAAGAACACAACCAATAAGTAATGAAAGAATATCAAAATCACTAAATAATGTTTAAGCATGAAACCACCTACTACAATTGTAGAATATTCCAGAAATCAGTACAAAACCACAACCAAACCTCAAGAAAACCCTATAAAGGAAACATCAAAGCATAAACATAAATATTGAACCCTAAAGAACAAGATCCAACCATAAATAGGTCTTAAAACCTGTTTTAGAAGTGAAACCCCAAGAAGGATAAAGAGAAACCCTAAATAAGGGAAAGAAATCAAGAAATGAAGGACTTGCTTGGATAATTGAGGATAATACACACAAAAATCACCACCAAAATGGAGGTCCAAGGAAAAAACAGGGGTGGGGGAAGGCACCAAGGGTGAAGAGTCCTCAGTGGGGAGGAATAGGGGTGCTTAGGGTAAAAAATTGGGGGTAGTAATAAGATAAAAATACAATTTTTAATGACATGGAAAAATCATATGGTTTTCCTGCATGGTATTCCAAACTATGTGGAAACCGTGTACCCCTTACTTTATAAGAGGAACATGCTACACAATTATCTCACATGGTTTACAAAATGTGTGCTAACCATGTGGTTACCCACTGTCCAAAATGTCACTTTGTCCACACAGTTTCCTAGGCAAGGTGCTTGGTTTGACAAACCATGATCCTCATGTTGGAAAACCCAAAATCTCTAGCTTAGTGCCTTTGATCATCATAAGACTTATAGTGACTTTTAGCTATCAACAAATAATTCTTGGTCAACTTGACTTTATCAGATGTCTTTTGAATAAGGCTCAGTCCCAACAACATGGTCTCTCCCACCTCAGCCCAACACAAAGGAGACCAACACAAATGAACATAAAGCACCTCAAAAGGATCCATTCAAATATAATATTGGTAACTTTTATTATATGTCAACTCCACCAATCCCAAATGGTTATCCCACAAACCCTTGAAATCCAACACACATGCCCAAATCATATCTTCCAAAATATGATTCACCCGCTCAATCTGACCATCCATTTGAGGATGGTATTCCATACTCAATTTGATCTGCAACCCCATTTTCTTTTGAAGTCCTTCCAAAAATAAAGAGGTGAACCATGGGTATTTGTTAGAAATGATTATTTTTGGAACACCATGATGCCTCATTATCTCATAAACATATAATTGAACCAACCCATCCACCATATCCGAATATTTGATAGGAATTAAATGATACAATTTGGTTAGATGATCAATCACTACCCAAATAGAATTCCCTCCCTGAGGTGTATGAGGTAAGCCGACAATAAAGTCCATGGTGATTTCATCCCACTTCCAAGTAGGAATGGATAGTGGATGAAGAAAAATAGAGGGATTCTGGTGCTCTACTTTAACCTTTTTACATGTATAACATTGTGATACAACGTTAGCCACATCCCAACTTAGAACTAGCCACCATAATTTTCAACACACATCATAGTACATCTTGGTAGCACCAGGATAAATTGCCCATTGAGATTGGTGTCTATCCTACATTACCACATTTCTCTTAGATAACAGCACCACAAAGAAACCCTTGAAGCACAAAACTCTCTTAGGAGACAACAACCAATCATAAGTCATCTCCCCACCATGAATAAACTACATAGACTACTGAAAAAACTCATCACCAGATTGATCCTACTAAATAAACTCTAGAAGAGAAGGAGTCAACTAGATACTGGCCAAGAACGTACCTCTACTATGTTCCTTGATTTTTAAGTGCATCTGAGTGAAGAACCCCATAAAAGTACACTCATCACTAGACTCTTTTAATGTCTGCAATATAAATTTTATTCTCAAAGAATATTCCTCCACATTACCTTTTCTTGGGGTATAAACTATATCAATTTTGAAACCCTGAAGGTACTCAACCCAATGACTCTACCTTATATTCATATCTTTATGGGAGAAAATGTAGGCCAAACTATTAGGATCAAAATAAACCACAAATTTCTCCCAAAAAAGATAATGGCTCCATGTCTTCAAGGCATGAATCACTACTTCTAGCTCCAAGTAATGGGTTGGTTAATTATTTTCATGTGGTTGGAGTTGGAGAGAACCATACAACACCACATGATCCTCCTATATTAGCACACACTCAAGACCCATACCCAAGGATTAACAATAGACCACATAACAATTTCCAGACTCCAAAAAATCAAAACACGAGCAGTGGACAACCACTGATTAAGCTCCTCAAATGACTCTTGGAATTATAGGATCTATTTAGACTTCACCCCCTTCTAGGTGAGTGTTGTCATGGTCAAAAAAAGCCAAGAGAAGTCCTGAATGAATCACCTGTAATAACCTTCCAGGACAAAAAATTTCTTGATCACAAAAACATTCTTCAGCTGATCCCATGACACAACTACACTAATCTTCTTGAAGTCCACTGAAACCCCTTGTTCTGAGGAGACATTACCCATAAACTCCACTTCCCTAATCCAGAAGGTTCATTTTGAAAACCTCATATAGATTTGATGGTCCTAAAGAGTGCCCAAAATGATTCTCAAATGATTCTCATGCCCCTCCTCAGTCCCAGAATAGACCAGGATTTCATCCACAAACACCATGACAAAGGAATCAATATACTAGTGAAAAACACTATTAATAAGTTCCATGAAGAACACTGGAGAATTTTTAAACCCTAAAGGAATTAACAAGTACTCAAAATGGTCATACCTACTTCAAAAAGCTATTTTCAGAACATCCGCCTCTCTTACTATGACTTAGTGATAGCCAGAACAGAAGTCAATCTTGGAGAACCACCTTTCCCCCTTAATTTGATCAAAGAGGTCATCAATATGGGGTAAAGGATACTTGTTCGTGATTTCCACTTTATTTAGTTTTTGGTAATCAATGCATAACCATAGAGATCCATCAACCTTTTTATTGAACATGACTGGGGAGGCCCAAGGAGATATTCTCGGTCAAATGAATCCTTTGGATTCCTAGGCATGTAACACTTTTTGAGAAACCATGATCCTCATGTTGGAAGACCCAAAATCCCCATTTTTTCACCAAAAATACGAAGTAAAGTGAAGGATAAAAACTATACTGAAAATAAATAAAGGAATAACTCAAAATGAATACACAGGTGTGATGTATAACCTTTTATAAACATAATTTTTAATTATTCTCCATATGTATATTAGTTAGTTGTTATCTATTTTCAATGACGAGAGTGAGTAATCATCATCATTTTGAACATATTTCATAATAGCAGTGTTTTGATTCATTATTCTACAAAATTTCATCATTACAAGATTATTCAAGGTATAATAATTTTTGTTTTTCAATGATTCATCAATTCCCATTTCATTAGGTGATTCCATTTTGATGAACTAGTTTCAGTGTGTTTAACAATCGAAATGTGATATATTAATAAATATATTAAATATTAATTACACACATACATAATCATTAAAAATATTAAATACATTATTATTAAATTTTATTACCATTATATAACATTTCTTAATCATTCATGGTTTAAAAAACATAACATCATTTGCATAGGTGGTAAAACTGACCCAAATGAGAGCCTGTTATAATGATTTTATGAGTAAGGATATGTTTTTATAATGTTAATATAAATTTTAAAAAAGTATAAAAATTTCATAAATATCATATATCTTCATTAAATTTATTCTTAGAACCATCCTTTAAAGGTGGTGATGAAAAATGAAACTCTTCCTTCGTAGAGGTGGTAGACTACCGTACAGACGATTAGTGATTCCATTTCTCAACGAATGGGATAAAATGAAGGTATATTATAAATTATCATTTGAGAAATATAATTATGAAATATTATGTATATTAATCCATAAAATCTACCCTTGTTACCATCCATTAAATGTGGTGATGAAAAAGTAACCACATTACTTCTCGGCGATGGTAGTCCATAAGTACACACAATCAATGTTGTTTTGTTTTGATTAATAGATGGAAAGGATTGAATAATGGTTTATCAATTAATATAATGAAATTATAATAATATAATAATAAATTTTTTAATTATATTATGGTTTCAAGAATAACATTTAAGAGGAATATTAAGAAGAAAATACTATAGAGTAAGAAATACTTACATTGAGAACTTGAGATTCCACTTGGAAATCTCCTTGGAAATAGAGGCCTCAGGATATCTAATTGAGACTAGAGGCTTGTGAAAATGAGATTTGATTATATGAGGATAAAAATGGAATATTTTCATAATGAATTTATAAGTTATGGGTGTGGAATTAATAGTTGTAATTTTTCCCTTTTATAAGTGAATAAAAGGGGATTTTTGTGAGCACCCATTGATTTTCAATAATGGAATGCCACTATTCTTGGGTCAAAAATCCAAAAGTGATAAGTAATGGAGTTTTGTATGAGATAAGTTATATAAATCATCTAAATATCATTTAAAAACATGTTTTAAGTAATTTACCTTTCGGTTTTTCATATTTTACTATTTTCTTTTTACGGGTAGTGATTTTTCGAGCATGGATCTCATGGAAATTTCCAAAATCTTGAATTTATATCGCATATTATTTCAATCATACAATAATTATTAGAGTTTATATTTGGATTTGTCTAAGGAAAACCCTATTTAATCTACCTCTTTTCTAATATTGAAAAAATATTATGCATAAGGGAGACTTCCAATACCCAATGTTAAATATTTTGTTCATAGATTTCATAATATGGTTACTTCCTTTTATACCCATTAATTTAAAATTTATATTATATTGGTAATATTTTATTTTAATATATCATGCTTTTATTTTTGTTCGGTGTTTCATATTGAATAATCTATTAACATAATATTCATTTAAGTATAATACATAGTAGAATTTGGGGTTATTACATTCTCCCCCTTAAATAAATTGTATCTTCCCAATTTTAATTATTCCTAACTAATGAAATAGTTAAGGGTATCACTAATATAGAAATTAATCTGTATTTAATATATTATGCGGTATCATCCTCACTATCCTTGGTTTGAGTAGTGAACTTATCTTTTCTCTATTAACAGGAATATAAAAAATGTTGAGTTTTTCTTTCACCATTTGTGCTAAATGCCCCAATATAATGTGAGTAATTTTATATAGGTATTTTATAGTTATGTTCATATTAATAGTTTTCTATGATTTTTTTTATATTTGATTTTACTATCTGGGCAATTATCACATATTTTTTTTTCAAGAGAGTCAATCCATTCTTAAAATCACATAAAATTTGACTAAAGGAAGGATAATATGATTTTATAGGAAGAAAATTACTATAAAAATATATTAGATAGAAGTTATATACTTGGGATATAATAATTGTGACACTAATTTTTTTATTAATAATTCAACATATAGTCATCTGGGTGGAGATTTTATGATTTTAGTAAAAATTATAGGTATATAGGAGTAGTCATAACAAGATATGAATACAACCCTCATAGTTCTTGAGTGGGTGATCAGGGTTCCTCATTCCATGTCATTTTCAGAACCCACTTCCATAGTTATGGTTTTATAGTATTTCCATTTTATTATAAATTTCTAAAACCTATCCTCATGGTTATCCCTTGGATTAGGGCATTGACTTGGATAACGTCAAAGTCCACCACATTCAAGACATTGAACTATTGGTGGCACATTTAAATGAAATCTATTTCCTTTCATTTTTTCCACTATGCTCTTAAATTTATTTTTTAATTAGTGTCTTTATGCCTTCCTTTTCAATACATAAAACATCTCCCATTTCCTGTGGAACATTTTCCTTGGTTATTCTTCCCACATTCTTGACATGTATAAATTGAACATTATTTCATTCGTCATCTTCATCATACAAAGTTCCATGATACTCCATCCTTATCTTCTATGACATGTTTTGTAAATTACTAAGTTCATGTTTTTAATAATAATTTATGAGAGATGATTTTACATAATCACAAGATTTACCACTCTAGCTCTTATCCCACTAGGGTTATAATTGGGACAATATCTACGTTGTCCATGACATCTATTTTTAACTTGGTTATTTCAGGCTTTGATAATTACTAAATACAAAAGGATTTATTTATGAGTGACAAATAATTTACAGCACAATAGAATTATTGTAAGATAATTTCATGAAAAATTCAACCTAAAAATGTCTTACTCTTCAAAATTATTACATTAGCTTTTAACTCAACAAAAATCACTCTTGCTTAAATATATATTTATTTAGGTTTGTTTCTCTCATATTTCTAATCCTAAGTCCATAAAAAATAAATACTTCATCATTTATTGTAAAGAGAATGTGATTAACCAAATCAAATCCTATAGAAGCATCAAGAAAATTGTGCAGTCTTAGTCCCACTAATCATGCACCAGAGAAAATATTTAGTTGATACTCAACCAACCATTTTTGGGGGATTACTCATAGGATCATCTAAAACATAGAGGAATTCACTTTATAGTATCCAAATTTGGATGTAATTTCTAGTAGAACCACAAAATCTCCATTTTATAAACAATTTGGGATGTTATCTTATACTTGGACTAATCCCTTAGACTTATCCCTATGGTTTTCACTAAATTTATCTTATCACAATCACTAAAATATTCAATATTACCTCAAATAACCAAAATAGATATATATATATATATATATATATATACCTTTGATAATATGATTATCCATAACTTATCAACCCTTAAATTATCCTCAAACAAAATCCTAACCTCTAATGTTATTTAAAACCTACTCTAATACCAACTATAAAGCCCCACATATGTGATCTCCTCTATTACACGACTCAAAGAAAATATTTCATTATAATATTTTTACATGATCTTTTAGGATGATAATTTTAGAGAATTAGGATGAATAATAAACTAATAATCCCATGTATTTTTCAACTAATAGACATTTTTTCCACTATACGAATATCTAACTAATCCATAATAAGTCTTCAACATCTCCCACAAATTATCCATATAATATGCTCTTCTAGACACATAATATATATTACTTTTTTTTATAACTCGGGGAAATGGAAACATATTTAAGGGGTGATCTCAGATGCTCGGTAAGGGTAAACCTAAGAGATGATAATCATAGATCACAAGTGAGCATAAGATAAATATAAGGTTATAATCAAGATACATAAGAAAATCATACCTAGTAAATCTTAGATAATAAAACATGATTTATGGAATACAATAATATTTAGATGGTGATTCATAGAAAATAATTTCTAAAGAAATAAATCCTTTAATTATAAATAGTAATATGGGATTGAATTCATAAAAGATCTTTTAGAAAGTATTTTTAGAATTTTCTTAAAAGAAGAATTTTCAGATCACATTCAAAAGTCATTTTTGAAAAAGTGAAATGAAAACTTAGGAAAAAAATTTCTTTAAAAAGAATCATCAATAATATTTTATTTAAAATATATAAGTGTTATCAAAAGTAATTTGGAGTGGAAAATAAAACATTTAATTATGAATGGATAGAAAACTGCTTTTTATATTTTAAAATAAATTTATTAAAAATCGAAATCATAAAAAGAAATAACAATCCATTATTTTTAAAATATGATAAGGGAAATATATATTTAATGTGATTTAATACATATTTTGGCTTCTAAATATAATGTTGAACATTGTTTTGAAAGAAAATATGGATAAGGAAGAAAATTCATCATTAAAGAGAATGAAAATTATTCTTAACAATGATATTATTTTTATTGGGGAATAAATTCATCAAGGAGGAAGATTTGAATAAAATGTTTCATTTTACCCAAATATCAAAGTAAATTACCATGAAATAATATCTTAATATGTAATAAACCAATATTTTAAGAAATATGTTCAAGAATAAGTAATATAACTCAATGAATGGAATTGAGATAACAAAAACCCTTTCAAGTTTGGTATCTTTTAAATAAAAATCCATTTAAAGAAGGTAAGTGATATAAATATTAAAACACCATGAATTACATGAATATGGTAACATAAATCCATTACGTAACAATAAAACCATATAAAATAAATTATGGTGTGCGATATTAAACATATCTCATGGATTTGAAAATGAGACAAAAAAACCCTTACCTTGTATTCCCACTAACTTGAATGCACTCTAACATCAGGTTTAATAAATATAAATATCCTAATAACCTATTTAATATCCTTATTCTTATATATTACCATTTATAAACTTCATTTATAATTATTCTCTACTTTTATATTATTGATTTATTATCTATTTTCAATATTGGGTGTGATTAATCTTTATCATTTTGAACTAATTTCATAATAGTAGTGTTATTATTCATTAATCTCCAAAATTTTATCATTAAAAGATTATTAAATATAGAATAATCATTTTTTTAATGATTTTTGAATTCTCATTTCATTAGGTGAAATACAAGGATATGGTTTATGAAAAATAAAATTGTGATGAACTAGTTTTGGCATGTTTAACAATCAGAAGATAATATATTAATAAATTTATTAAATATTAATGACACCTTTAAAAAATTATTAAAAAATATTAAATATATTATTATTAAATTATATTATCATTATAAAACATGCATTAATCATTCATGGTTAAAAAATTGTAACATCTCTCACATAGGCAGTAAAAATCGACCCAAATGAGAGCTTGTTATAATTATTTTACGAGTACAAAGGTGTTTTTAGATAATGTTAATTTAAATTTTATAGAAGCTTAAAAATTTAAAAAATATCATATATATTAATTAAATTCATTCTTAGAGCCATCCATGAAGGGTGGTGATGAAAAATGGAATTAATCATCTGTGGAGGTGGTAATTCTCTATATACCTGATTATCGATTCTATTTTTCAAAAAATGAGTTAGAATGAATATGTATGATAAATTATTATTTCAGAATTATAATATATTAATTTAAAAAAAATTAATTTACAAAATAAATCCTTTTTACCAACCATGAAATGTGGTGATTAAAATCATACCACATCATTTTGTGGCAGCTGTAGTCCACACGTACACACGATCATTATTTTTTTAATGGATGGAAAAGATTGAATAATGGTTGATCCATTAATATAATAAAAATTTAGTATATTAATATTATTATTTTTTCATTATATTAATGTTTATATAAGAAATTTTTAAGAATAATATTAAGAAGAAAAGACTAAGGATTAAGAAATACTTATGTTGAGAACTTGAGATTTCTCTAGAAAATCTCATAGGAAATGGGGGCTTATGCTATATAATTGAGACCATATGTAACAACCCAAGGATTTATAAATAAATTTAATATTAATTATTTGAAACACTAAGTCTCTTAAAAACACCACTTTGTTATAACCTAGCCAGTAAACATAGTTTTTTCACCTTTGTGATTTGAATTTTGAAAAACTGACATACACAGTTGCATTCAGTAAGATATTTAGAGTCTGATAGGATCAAATTACATTTTTGGTTAATAGTAACTTGAACCTTATGAATAGTAACATACCCTTATGAATAGTAATATGACCCTTATGGATATCATCCACATCCATGAAATTATAAATAAAATATAGGCACCGTATAAATGAAATAGAATATTTTATAAAAAAAATAAAGTGCTGGTATTTTTGTGAGTAATAAATATTTAATTAAAATTTTAAATTAATAAATTAATAAAATTTATTTTCATGAAATTTATTCCCATAAATTTTTTTTGTCCTATTATGTTTGGATATTTTTATGAGACCTCAGTTAATTTTTAAATGTATTCTAAAATCAGTTTTAAATTTAAAATCTATATTTTTCTAGTAAATAATAATTTTCATTAAAAGATAAATTTATATTATTTAGAAAATTATTTTTGATAAAATGGAGTTAATTTTTTAATTCTACACATTGAAAAATGGTTAGAGTGCTTTTTTGGGATTTTTCTAAAATACTTGATTTTTTGGCGAATAGTAAAATACAGTAATTTACGATAAATGATAAATACATGATTTTTTGAGTCATAGGTGAGTTAAAGCTGATAAAGTCACACTTGGATAAAATTAAAATTCACTTATTACTATTTTATTCACAAGAATCAATAATATTCATAGTTTTGATCCAAAATAATAAAATAATGATTAAAATAACGGGAAATAGCTCCTCTCCACCACTATACAAGTCACCCATCACTCCCTCTTCTACTCGCTCCTCTAAATACTTGTTCCTTGTTTAATTTGTTCCAAATAATCTTACCAAGCCCCTTCACCACGTCCAAGACCTTATAGTCTCACCAAAAGGCCAAAACCAAAGGCCTTAAGGGGGTTCTCATGGAGGGGTACTCAAGAGGTAAACCTCTCTTCCTTTTTCTTTTAATTTCTTTTACAAGTTCCATTATTTTGTTTCTCTCTCCTCAGCCCCCCTCATCCAAATGATATGATAATTCTAGTACCTTAAATTTATTGTAGAGTTATTATGCTAATAGAATATTTCATCATCATCTCTCTTTCCCCCTCTTATATTAAAAATGGAAAACACCGTCAGAGGTGTGTTAATTTATCACATTTAAGGATGATGGGTTTTCAATTTCAATTAACATATTTAATTATGGTCATGAAATCATTTCTATGGTTGAAACAGATAATAATATATATAATATATCCTACTTAATATTCTGGAATCTTTTTGTACACATGGTGTTAAATTATAAAACAAAATGAGTTCATGGTAATCTAAAAACCTCCAAATTAATCCAAGCGTTTATGATTAAAATTGTATCTATTGATTCATCATCTCCAAAAATAACCAAAATATTTATATGATAATTTAAAATTATGGATTATCATTAATAAATCATAAATTCAATTCTGTATTTCAATTTCCATTTTACACAAACTTCCATACAAATGAACCGGTCATGAAAACTAATGAAACGAGCACTCACAAACGATGACATTGAATCTATTGAACCATAAAAATAACCATAAATGAACTTAATAAAAATTATAATAAATAAATAAAAGTATAATAGGTTATAAATTATTTTATTAAAAATTCCAATTTCATATTCCAGGACCTTAATATCAAGAGCGAAACATATTCGTACATAAGGTAAGGGTTTTCTACCCAAACCTCCATTTTCATTCAGGTTACTCTTATTCTCTATTTATCTCAATTAAATTATTATTTATTCATATGTAATCCTCATAAATTCTATTTTAATTTTCTATATATGTATACCAACCAGAATCTTACTTTCCTTTATGGGGAGTTATATGTTTTAAAAGGATCTTTCAAATATTCTTTCTGAAATACAAGCCTGATTCAAGGGAATTTCTCAAATTCTTACCATCCAATATTTATATTTGATTAAGAAAAATAACTTTTAAGGGAAAAGTGGGAAACCAGTTCAAACACAAATAGACAATCACCCGACACCATAAGTAATAGTTATATTTTCAAATTGCAGTTTAAGCTGTTTAGAAACCTTACCTCTGTGGAGACTCCATTGAAGAGCAGTGACCTTTCTATTAGGATCATCTTTGATTAAGTCTTCAATGTTGTATGCCATCGTGTACCAAGTTTCATAGATATATTCCACATTATTCTTCTTACCATTGAATCCATGTGCCAATATGATAAGTTTTTTGGACCCAGTAGCCTTGCTCCTCATTAAGGTTTAATTGGATACGCCTCCCAACCAATCTGTTAAACTCCACTTGTGTAGTGTCAACTACAAGTTCCTTATATAGGGGTTCTTTATTGCAGTTTATGATGGTATCCCATTCACCACACTCTATTGTTTCCTTTCCACTCAAAGAGTGAGTGGGTTCTGCTATCTCATTTTATAAATTCTACATATCAGTGATAGGAGATTCACCTACTTGTGATTCCAACTCTTTAGGGGTCTCAATATCTGCATGCTTATCGAGGCCTTTATACTTACTAGTGGGGTTGTTGTACATGATTTTGGAAACCTTTGGTGGTAGCCTACCTTTACTTGAGGATCTCGTAATAGGGGGACTCGGTATATCAGAATAATCTTTTCTTCTTTACGGCCTTTGGGAGTGCTTAATAAAACCATATGAATATAAGATAGTGTTATTTCCTTTCCTTTAAGAGGATATAAGATATTCCTATGAAATTACTACTTCCTTGGACTTGACAGGGGAATCTAAATTATAATCCTCCTCTTAAGAGACCTCTCATCTAGGGGGGGTTCTCTTTAGGGGTAGCCAGCACTTCATCCCCTTCCCCATAAGCATGAAACTATTCTTCTCCCAACATTGCAAACCAATTTTGAGATTTACCACCCATAAGATGAAATTTGTCAATAGTAAGAGAAGGATCAGCCTCTCTAAACTCTCTAGAATCATCCCTACTCATGATTCCTAGGCCATCCCTCTGATTCTCATCATCCTGCATTTGGGAACCACAACTACTCGATTTCACGATCTCTATAAAAGAGAAGGGCCCCCAAGAACTCGGACCAGCCTCCTACCCATCTTCCTATACAACAGTCATGATACCCAAATCCTTTATTAATATGTCAAAAACCTTTGAAACCTTTCTATTTTAGGGGCCTTAGATCCATATCTTTCTGTATAGCTGGAGGTAGACCCATATCTCTGGTGACCGGCTGTTCCCCCTCATCCAAAGGTGTCTGAGGCAGGACCCCTTGAGAGCGCACTGAAGCACCTCGATGACATCGACTAGCCTCATGACGCAAACTATAAAATATTGAGAAGAATATGACCCAATAATAAAAGTGGACCATTGGGTGCCACCAAATTTCTCATTCAACTTCAATACATATTGATTCCAACAGATCCTTTGACACATCCACTTCAACAGAAATCCTTGGAGCTACAGGATGAAAAACCACACAGGTGCGGGAATCCGAGCAAAGAAAAAGCCCGACCATATTACCAATTAAGAGAAGAATATTTGGGTTATGGAAAGTTAAATTAAGGATAGGGGGATTAATCCATAATGTTATGGTCGAGGATTCCCACTACAGATAGAAAATAAATGTCCAATGAAAAAGAGAAAATAGATAACCTTTCATAGAACGCGAAGCATGATCCGAGGTGTAAATCAAGTCCTCATCTCTTGAAAACCATATCTTTAATTGAAACGAGTCTAAAATCCCTACAATGAACCATTTGTGAAGATTCTATGTCAATAAAACATACATATCGAATGCATCGATGAAGGGTCTCTTCTTCCCAAACCAAGCAACCAGGTTGAGATCTCGGAGCAATGAAGCCCTTGTGAACTCCAAATATGAAATAAGAACCACAATCACTCTATTAACCCAATAAAGAACATTAGGGTAAACCTCAATTTCTAGTTTTATAAAAATACTTTTTCAAAATAACTATTCTTTTCAAAGTAAAAGAGTATTGATCTCAAGAATTACTCAATGATTTTATAAGAGTATCTTTGTCTATTTTAACACTATTGTGGGTTCTTATGTATTATTGGGATTAATGTTTTATGATATAATCTACCATATTTAATTGAATGTTTTGTGATTAGTTTGACTATGGATGTTCTATCTTAAAACCATTCACTAATTTACTCTGAATAGTTAGTGTTTATGCTTAATATTAGGGGAAAGTTATTTACAATTCATATGTTAGTTTCAATATGAATGTATATGTTGTTTAGGTTTATCCTCATTCATATGAGGAATTCATTAGACTTAGTAAGTGATGGGTGGGGCCCGCTATTACCCCTCTATGAATCAATAGGTATCATGAGACAAACTATGATCTTGGCATGAGGTCTTGACAAAATGGTTATTTATGGTCTTGGCATGAGGTCTTAACAATATGGTTATGATGTTTGACATTATGCATTCCCGCATTATGAAACTATTAATTGAAAGTTCATGTGGTTATTCTACTAGTAGAATACCCATGATTATTCTTTATTATGGGATTATTTATTCATCTCTTATTCCTTCCATAATTTGTTCAAGTTTATTTTTAAAGGCTTGTGTTTTTAGTTATTCACCATGCCTAATGTTTATGATTATAATATCTTCTATGGTATTTTTTACCCTTATTGAGCATTTGATCTCATGCCTTTATTATTTTTCATTTTCCCAAGACATGAAGAGGCATATTATGAATTACATGCAGGGATAACCTAGGAGTTATGGATATTTTCAAAGGAATTTATAAATTGTATTTCTTTTAATGTTGTAATGTTAAACTTATGTATGTATCTAGTTTTCCAAATCTACTAAAATATTTATTCCTTATGGATACGACTTTCTTATAATCACGAAAATGTAATGAAATAAGTCATTGACACCAGAAAACCAGGGTCGGGGTCCTTACAACTGGTATCCGAGGAAGTTTAGTAGAAAAATAAGAAACTATATTTAGAAAATATAGATTATGGAACAAAACACTAAGATATAATTTGAGGATAAACATACAATAATGTCCTGGAATTTTGGTAAGGAATATATCATGTGGATATTTCTAGAAAATACATCTCTATCTAGATACTACAAGTTGATATGGTTCTGGCACATATATACCTAGGAGTAACAACTCTAAAAAGGAGTTTTGGGCTTGACCTGGGGTATCCTGGTACACAAAAATGGGCCTTACTGTGCACCTGGTTTGACACTCACAAAGGATATGCTTAGGATAATTCAAATTTTATTTAAAATCCATTTTGAATGATTTAAATATAAATTTTTCCTCAAATAAACCATGTTTATGATTATGATATTATTTATGTATATGATTTAAATTTATTATAAGTATCTATATATGTTGAGATTATACATTATGATTTATAACCTAATATATTGTATGCCATTACTTAGAAATGGAGCATAGTGGAAGGAATGGAAATCACATGAACATGCGTATCCCATGTAGGGATTTTTTTTAGATGCAAGATAATGATGTTGGATCTAGTTCTGCAACTGGTGATAAGAAACTTACAACTATATTGGGATAACTAAATCATGTTATGAATAGTAACCTTACCTGTATGGAGCATCCAGATCCACAATGTGGAGGAGCTATGTTAGATCACTTTATGTGAGAAAAACCTCCATCATTTAATGGGACTGCAAACCCATTCATAGCGGAGCAGTTGATAAGTTCATTAGAGAAGATATTTCTCACTTTAGGATGTAACAAAAGAGGGAAGTTTTTCATGGTTGTTTTTCATCTATCAAGATATGTGGATCAGTGGTGGTCTTTAATTCAAAACAAAAAAGAGGAGGAGAAAATAAAAGAAATGGAATGGAATGATTTTAAGGAAATATTCTTAGAAAAATACTTCTCTCATAAACAACAAGTATATATGGAAAGGATGTTTCTGAATATGAGGCAAAAAGAGGATGAGAATGTTTCTAAATATAAAGATAACTTCACAAGGTTAGCAAGACACATTGCGGACTACATACATAATCTAAGGAGAAAGATTGATCGATTATTTGATGGTTTGAAAAAATTCCTATTAAGGTATCTAGTATTCTATATTTTCTCATCATATGAAGATATAGTCTCATGTGGTATCAAGATAGAAAATAAATTCTTTAAGTCTTACAATTTTAAGGGAAAGCAAGAGAAGAATAGGGCTACTGAAAACTCTAGAAAACAAAATAAGGAAACGGGGAAGAAGGGAAGAGTTGACCTTTCACCCTATGATAATTGTAGGAAGAGACACCCTGGTACTTTCTTCAATGGTATGGGTGTTTATTGCAAGTGTGGATAAAAAGTACACCAATCTCGGGATTTTAAGGGGAAGAAAGAACCTACCAATATTCATTGCTAAAATTTCAAGGATAGAGGACATTATTCAAAGGATTGTCCTAGGAATTAAGAAAACGTTCCCCAAATAAGGAAAAGGGTGCATGGCCAAGATTATGTGATCAAAAATGTAGATATTGAAGTCCCTAATGATGTGGTGGTAGGTACATTAATTGTTCACTCAAACTTAGACAATGCTTTATTTTATTTGGGATCATCGAATTCTTCTATATCATCCAAGTTTTCCAAGAAAATTATATATTTTAAATTTGATTTAATAAGGTATTTTTCAGTAAAAACTCCAAATAAAAGTATCATTGCAACAAATATGTGTCATGTAGTCCCCATTATGGCATATAAATGTGCTTTATCTGCTAATTTTATTATCATACCCATGATTGACTTTTATATAATCCTTGGTATGGATTGGATTTCAAAACATCATGGTAAAATATATTGTAAGAATAAGGAGGTTATAATTTTTGAGAATGATATAGAATCCATTATCTTTAGAAAAAAATGTCACCATATGATTCTTATCTAGATACACCCCCAATAGCTCTACTGAATGTAATTATTAAGTAGGATGAGAATGCAATATCTATGGGTGAGGAAATAAATTTTCAAATAGAGGATGTACTTATTGTGCAAGAATATGTTGATGTGTTTTCAAAAGATTTACCTGGAAATCCTCCAGAGCACAAAATTGAGTTCTTAATTTGATTTAATTCTTGGTTCAAGACCTATATCAAAGAATCCTTATAGAATGGCTATTGTGGAATTAGTAGAACTGAAAAAACAACTTGAGGAATTGAGTGATAAAGGATTTATTCACCCCTAGTGTTTCTCCATGGGGATCACCTATTATTTTTGTTAAAAGGAAAGATGAATCTATGAGGTTGTGCATTGACTATAGAGAGATCAATGCTATAACAATAAAGAACAAGTATCTCATACCTCAAATTGATGATTTATTTGATCAACTTCATGGAGCCCAATATTTTTTGAAGATTGAGCTTCGATCTGGATATCATCATTTGCGTGTGAGGAAAAAATATATTTCAAAGACAGTATTTCAATCTAGGTATGGGCATTACAAGTTTATTTTAATACCTTTTGGACTGAATAATTCACCCTTTTTTTTCATGGATCTAATGAATAGAGTTTTAAAATAATTTCTTGATGACTTCATGGTGGTATTTATTGATGATATCTTGGTATAATCCAAAAGATATGAAGATCATGAAAATCACTTGTGCACTATTCTGAAGACTCTTGGAATAAATGAATTATATTGGAAGTTTAGAAAGTATAAATTTTGGATTCAATATATTTACTTTATTGGACACATTGTCTCTAAGGATGGAATATCTGTTGATCCTACGAAGATAAAGGTTGTTCAAGAATGGCCTACTCCAACGAACATAACTGAGGTGCGTAGTTTTATTGGTTTAGTAGGTTATTATCAGTGTTTCATTCATGACTTATCATATTTATCCAAACCAATGACAAAGCTTACATGTAAAGGGGTTAAGTTCATATGGAAAAAATAATGTGAGGAATGTTTTGAATAATTGAAGAGGAGATTAATGAATTCCTCGATCCTAAATCTACCACCAGGGAATGGTGGATTTGTGATCTATAGTGATGCATCAAAGAAAGGACTTGGTTGTGTCCTTGTGAATAATGATAGATTCATTTCCTATGAACCAAGGCAGTTAAAAATTCATGAATAGAACTATCCAAATCATGATATTGAGTTAGCAGTTGTAATCTTTTCTTTAAAGATATGGAGACACTATCTCTATGGAGAAAGGTGTGTGATATATAAGTATTAAAATAGTTTAAAATATATCTTCTCACAAAAAGAACTCAACATGCGGCAAATGAGTTGGCTTGAACTACTCAAGGATTTTGATTTTTCAAAACACTACTACTTGGGGAAGGAAAATAAGGTGGAAGATGCATTAAGTAGGAAGGATCATAGAGCCCTAAACAAAATGAAGTTTGAAATGGATCCTATGTTTATAGATCTAGTAAAGATGGATATGGGAATTATGAAGGAAGGTGAAACATCATTAATTTTTCAATTGGTGGTCCAACCATATTTATTAGAAAGGATTAAAATTTCTTAGCCTGATTACAAGAATCTTCAAAAGAAAATTAACGTTGTGAATGATGGGAAGTTGGAAGAATTCATATATGAAGATGGAATTTTGAAGTTTGGGAAGAGACTTTGTGTTCCCTCTATACCCGAACTAAAAATGGAGTTATTGGATGATGCCCATAGTTCAAATTTCTCTATACACCTTGGTGGTACTAAAATGTATATAGATTTGAAGGAACATTTCCAGTGGGACAAAATGAAGAAAAAAATTGCTGATTATGTATCAATATATTTAGTCTGTCAACAGGTGATAGATGAAATACAACAACCTAGAGGATTCATGAAACCTATAACTATTCCTACATGGAAATGGGATGCCATCACAATGTATTTTTTCACTAGATTTCCCAAAACTCTAAGAAATAATGATGCAATATGGGTAATTTTGGATTGACTTATGAAATATGCACATTTCCTCACTATAAGGGAGGATTTTCCATTGGAGAACCTTGCAAGACTCTATATCAATGAAGTTGTGAGACTTCATGGAGCACTTATCTCAATTGTTTCTGAACATGATCCATTATTTACATCAAAATTCTCTTAAAGTCTTCAGTAATATTTGTATACTGAGCTTCGATTGAGTACTTCTTATCACCCTCAAATTGATGGAAAATCAGAAAGGACAATCCAAACTTTAAAAGACATGTTGAGATCATTCTCACTTGATTTTAAAGGTATGTGGTATTAGTATTTACCTTTGGTGGACTTTTCCTATAATAATAGTTTCATTAAAGAATTCAAATGGCAGCATATGAAGTATTGTATAGAAAGATATGTTATACACCAACTTGTTTGGATGAAGTTAGTGAAAGGAAGCTTGTGGATCCAAAGCTTTTGGAGGAAACAATAGTGAAGGTAAATACTATTCAAACCCATATCAAAGAATCTCAAAATAGGAAAAAGTTCTATGTTGATAATTGAAGCAAGGATTTGGAATTTCAATTGGGAGATAACATTTTCTTGAAAGTATCTTCATGTAAGGGTGTTATAATATTTGGGAAGAAAGGGAAACTGAGCCCCAGATATATTGGCCCTTTTGAAATTCTAGAGAGTATTGGAGTTGTGGCTTATCATTTGGTAATGCCGCCTAGCCTGTCTAAAGTACACAATGTGTTCCATGTCTCATTTTTGAGAAAGTACATGCCAGACCCAATGCATGTCCTCACTTCTGAAGGTATAGAATTGGAAACCGAATTATCTTACTGTGAAGAGCCTATCTGGATTATAGACTCTGAGGAAAGGTGTTGAGGAATCAGACAACACAATCGGTAAAGGTACTTTGGAAAAATCATAAAATAGAAGAAGCAACATGGGATCCTATGGATCTTATTATGAAGAACTAACCAAATCTTTTTTACGAGGTAACATTTTGTAATTGTGAGGAAAACATTTTGGTAGGGGGTGGGGGGAGAATGTAACACCCCAAGTATTTATAAATAAATTTAATATTGAATGCATGAAACACTTAGTCTTTAAAAAACACCACTTTTTTATAACCTAGCCAGTAAACATAATTTTTCCACCTCTATGATTTGAATTTTGAAAAATAGACATACATGGTTGCAGTCAGTAAGATATTTAGAGTATGATAAGATCAACTCACATTTTTGGTGAATAGTAACTTGACCCTTATGAATAGTAACATACCCTTATGAATAGTAATATGAACATTATGTATAGTAGACACACACATGAAAGTATAAATAAAATTTTGGTACCTTATAAATGAAATAGAATATTTTATAAAAAAAATAATTAAGTGTGGTATTTTTGTGAGTAATAAATTTTTAATTATAATTTTAAATTATTGAATTAATAAAATTAATTTTCATGAAATTTATTCCAAAATAAATAATTTTTTCCTATTATTTTAGGATAATTTTATGAGACCTTAGTTAATATTTGAATGTATTATAAAATCAGTTTTAAATTTAAAATCTGTATTTTTCAAGTAAATAATGATTTTATTTAAAAATTAAATTTCTATTATTTATAAAATTATTTTGATAAAATATAGTTCATTTTTTAATTCTACACATAAAAAAATGGTTAGGGTTAATTTTAGGGATTTTTCTAAAATACTTGAAATTTTGGTGAATAGTAAAATACAATAATTTATGATAAATGCTAAATACAAGATTTATTGAGTCATATGTGAGGTAAGGATGATGTAATAACACTTGGTTCAAACGAACATGCACTTATTAATATTTTAGTCACAATAATCAAGACTATTCATAATCTTGAGCCAAAATAATAAAATAATGATTAAAATAATGGGAAATAACTCCTCTTCTCCACTATAAAAGCCACCCATCACTCCTTATCCTAACTTCTCTAAAGCCTTGTTCCTTGTCTAAGTTCTACCAAATACTCATCCCAAGACCCTTACCCACATTCAAGACATTTTGGTATCACCAAAAGGCCAAAAACAATGGCCTTAAGAAGGTTCTCAAGGAGGTGTACTCAAGAGGTAAACCACTCCTCCTTTTTCTTACAATTTCTTTTATAAGTTCCATTATTTTGTTACTCTCTCCTCACCTCCCCTCATAAAAATGATATGATAATTCTAGTACCTTACATTTAATAGATATTTATTATTATAATGGAATATTTCATCATCATCTCTCTTTCCCCCTCCTCTTATATTAAAAATGGAAACACCGTCTGAGATGTGTTAATTTATCACATTCAAGGATGATAGGTTTTCAATTTCTATTACCATCTTAAATTATGGAAATGAAAAAAAAAATTATGGTTTAACCAGATCTTAATATATTTAATATATCCTACTTAATATTCTAGAATCATTTTTTACACATGGTATTAAATTATAAAACAAAATGAGTTTGTGGTGATCGAAAAACCTCCAAATTAAACCAAACATTTATCATTAGAATTTTGTCTATTGATTCATCCTCTACAAAAATAACCAAAATATTTATATGATAATTTAACCTTATGTATGATCATTAATAAATCTTAAATTCAATTCTATATTTCAATTTCCATTTTACATGAACTTCCATACAAACGAACCGATCTTGAAAACAAATGAAATGAGAACTCACAAATGATGATATTGAATCAATTAACCCATAAAAATGACCATAAATGAACTTAATAAAAATTATAATAAATAAAATAAAAGTCTAACAGGTTATTAATTATGTTATTAATAAGTCCAATCTCATATTCTATGACCTTAAGTTCAAGATCAGAACATATTCGGACATAAGGTAAGGGTTTTCTACCCGAACCTCCATTTTTATTTGAGTTACTCTTATTCTCTAGTTACCTCAATTAAATTATTATTTATTCATATTTACTCCTAATAAATTATGTTTTAATGTTATATATATTTTTACCAACCAAAATACTAATTTACGGTGAGTTATATGTTTTAAAAGGATCTTTAAAAAATTCTTCCCGAAATACAATCCTAATTCAAGGGAATTTCTCAAATTATTAATTATTTTAAAGGGAAATCTATAATATGTTTTTAGCAACCCTTATCTTTATAAAATAAATAATTTTATTATGAAAGTAATATATTACTTCAATTATATTTTTATACAAATATTTTTCTAAGAGAACTCTTTTTTTCAAAGTAAAAGAGTATTTATCTTAAAAATTACTCAATTATTTTTTTAAAGTATCTTCATCTATTTTAAAACTCTTGTTGATTATTATGTATTATTGGGATTAATATTTAATTATATGATATACCATATTTAATTGAATGATTTATGATTAGTTTGACTGTGGATGTGATATCTTAAAACCATTCACCAATTTACTCCGAATAGTTAGTGTTTATTCTTAATGTTAGGGGAAAGTTATTTACATTTCATATGTTAGTTTCAATATGAATGTATATGTTGTTTGTGTTTCTCCCCATTCATATGATGAATTAATTGGAACTATTAAGTGATGGGTGGGTCCATATATAGCCCCTTGAGGCATCAATATGTCTCATGAGACAAACTATGGTCTTGGCATGAGGCCTTAACACAATTGTTATTTATAGTCTTGGTACAAGGACTTGACGGTATGGTTATGATGTACAAAATTATGCATTACCTAATTATGAAACTAGTAACTGAAAGTTCATGTGGTTATTCATATAATATAATGCCCATGATTATGCTTTATTATGGTATTATTTATTTAGCTCCTATTCCTGCCATAATGTGTTCAATTTTATTTTTAAAGGCATGTGTTTTTAGTTATTCACCATACCTAATGTTTATATTTATGATATATTTCACTGTATTTCTTACCCTTAAAAAGAATTTGAACTTATATATGTATTTGGTTTTCCAAATCTACTACACTATTCATTCCTTCTAGATACGACTCTCTTGTAATCATGCCAAAGTAATGAAATAAGGCACCGACTCTGGGAAACCGGGGTCGGGGTCTTTACACCATAGGATTATGAAATTAAGATAGGATTGTGGTAGGAGAAAATTTTAAGAGTTCCAGGATGAAATAATAAGGAATGAGTGTGTCGTGAATGGGTGGAACTGTTCCCCTTCTAAAAGTGAAGAAAATGGAACTTTTCAGAAAATGCATTATTTTTTCAATAATGGAATGACACTATTCAAGGCACAAAAGATCCGAAAGTTATAAATAATGGTTTTTGGGGTGGGATTATGCCATGAAATATTCTAAATATAATTTTAATACATTTTTAATCATGTTTTAAGTCATTTAACATTAGTCTTCTGCATTTTACTTTTTTGGTTTTTACGATGGTAACTAGTTTTTAACTAAGTAATACATGTTTTAACCAAAAAATAAAATAAACCATATTAAAAATACTGGGTGAGATGAAACTAAATTTAACATATATTTAATCTTATTCAATTTATAAATAATAAAAAATTAAATTTATATAAAAACATTTAATATATAGAGAAATTATTTTGTAGAAAAATGTTTTTTACCATTATGTGTTTTTAATATTATTTAGTATTGATTACCAATTGAATGAGTGATAATATATTTATATATATTTTTAAACCTTATATTAAAATAATTTTTGATAATATATTAATTTATTTAATTAGATATACATTACACAATGTCAATAAAACAATTCTTTGAAAACAACAGTTTTACCATTATCATAAAAATTAACTTTAATACTAATAATCATATTTTTAAACCTAAAAATGAAATTATATTTATCAATTAATATGTAAATGTTGACTTAAAATATGAAATAATTTTTTTTATATTTAATATCTAAAAGGAATAATACCCAGTATCCAATTATGATATTTAAAAAATCACTATTTTAACTATTCATCTAAAAATCAATTATTTTTGAAAAATTAAAAAAATTATTCCTAATTTAATATTTACATAATTAATCCAACAATGAAGTTAATTTTATCATATTAAAATTATAATATTTATAAATTTTTCTTTTAAATATTATATATAAATAAAAACTATTATTATAGAAAAATAAACATCTTTTTCTTTAAAAATTAAAAAAGTAAAATGTTTAAAATACATGTGATAAATAAATTATTATATTAATAATCACATGATTACATAATAATAATTTTTAGTTATATATCCCCTAAAAATCTCCTCAAAATATCTAAGAATAAGGTAAGATCACATGGTATTTACAAGTGGGGCTTCTATTAGCATGGATCTCATAAAAATTTCCATGAGTTTGAATTTCTATCGCATATGATTTCACTCATTCCATAAATATTAGAGTTTTTCTTGGTATTTGTATAATAAAAACCCTAGTAAATATATATATTTTCCAATCTCAGATAATTGTGCTTAATAAGGGAGACTTTCACTACCTGATTCCATTTCTTTTGTTTATAGATTTTGTAATATAGTTACTTCCATTTATGCTCAATGATTTAATAGATATATTGTAATGATAAAATTTTATTTTAATATATCACGGTTTCATTTTTTTCGGTGTTTCATTTAGCATAATTTATTAAGATAATATTCATTTGAGGAAAATATGTAATTAAATTTAGGGTTGTTATAGTTCGCATGTTCCTCATGATTCCATTATGTGTTTTCTATGCTTTATAATGGGCTTGAAAGGTTTTATTTGAGAAAAGGTTACTTTTACCATGTGAATATATTTTATTTATTCCATAAAATTTTTATTGTGAATAAGGTAAATGTTTTCATGGTTTAATATGTTTTTTCAATTGATTAATGGGATTACATTATTTTTATATCCCTTCATGAGATTTTTGTGTTATCTCATGTTTTCAAATGTTTTTCACAGGATTCAAGGACGAGTATAAATTATATAATGGTTAATATTTTTAGTATGTTGACTTTTATTAAATGAACCTAAAGTAAATTGAATGAAATAGTGGTATAAACTCAAATTTTTATTTTTTTGGAAAGATATACATTATATTTAAGTGTATAATTTGTTAGGTATTGGTTTTCCCAATTATATAAAAATATAAACCTAAAAGATCATAAATGTGTAAAAAAGTTTAACCCTTATTATAATTCATGTAATTATTAAATCTTTATGATACAAGGTGTTATATTTGGCTTCATAGAAAAGGTTTATATGACTTTAGAGGTTAGGGTGATCTTAAAATACACTTTAAGTATATTATAATTTATGATTATATTATTATGATATATATTTTTAATATTTCCATCTTTCTTCATCTAATACATGTATATTTAGAATGGATTTACATAGAGGAAATATGACAGAAAAAATAAGAAGGTATAAAAGGGATAATAACACTCTAAATCAGTAACCAGGAATGATTAAAATAGAGCAGTTTGTGGCATTATTAACTCAAATGACATATGCTATCAATGGTTGATCTCTTGAAAGAGATAAATCAAATTATCTATATAGGAACATGTCTATAGTAGAGAATTTAATGAAAAAACACCCTTAAAATTTTAAGGGATCTTTTGAGATGGTGAAATTTGAAGGATGGATTATTTAAATAGAGAAGATATTTGAGCTTTTGGGATGTAAAAAACATGAAAATTTTCTACTTATCATTTTGAAGGTTAAGTCTTTAAATGGTGGAAAATGATTAAGAATACTAAGGAAAAGGATGAGATTCATGTAATGGAGTGTAAAGTATATAAAAATAATTTTATAGATAATTATTTTCCAAATGTTATCCAACTTAGAATGAAAAGGAAATTTATAGAGTTTGAGTAAAATGAAGAAGACCCAGTATCAAATTATTTTTTTTACCAAACTAACTACCAGAATATCCAGGTATGCACCAAATTTTATAATAAACAATGAGACTAAAACTGATATATTTTACACAATTCTAAAATCAATTTTATGAATATCTATATCCTCTTATGAATTTAAATGTTATGAGTAGGTTTTTTGATGTGCATAGAAAGTTGGGATGGAGTTCTCTGACAGTTAGTTCTTCATTACAACAAGGGTAAAACGTGGTAGAGGTGGAAAATAATGGATAATCAATCAACCAATAAATCTTGAGGTAAACCTCTCACATGTTATAAATGTGGTAATATAAATTTTATAGAATTTTTTTTATGAATAGGAAAGTGTTACAGATGTGGTAAGCTCTATAATTTGGCTCATTTTGATAAAATATGTAGTGGGAAAATATATATTCATCCACTAGTGAAATGTTTTAATTGCAATGAGTTGTGTCATTATAATAATGAATTTCAAAAGTAAATTTTTCATGGTGGGAATCATCAAGACCAAAAGAATAATGATGTGGAAAAGTATTTTACTACTACTAAGATAGATGATGGACCCTCAAATAAAGTGATGACACATACATTAATTATTTACATAGATTATGCCAATATATTATTTGATTTGGGATCCAAAAATTCTTTTATTTTTGGGAAAATTTCAAGTAAAATGGAAATAAAATATCAACAAATGAAGTGATAATTTTTTTTAAAAACTCATGGGGGTAGTATTAATGTAATAAGAATATATTTGAATATTCCTATTATCTTCTATGATATTTTTTTCATGAAAATATTGTTTTATTTACCATTGTAGAGCTTTATTCTATTATGGGTATAGATTGGATTTTAGTCTATCATGTTAAGATATATTTTATAGGTAAAGAAGTTTTTTTGGAATGATCTTTAGTTTTTATAAAATAATGAGTTAATATATTGGATAATACATCAAGAAGATAAGAAAATGATTAAATATGAGAGTAAAAGTATTCTTAAAAATATTTTTGAAAGGAATAAAACTAATCAGATTAGTGACATTCTAGTAGTAAATGAATATATTGATGTATTTATTGATTATTTTCCTGATGTTATTCCTAATTGGGAGGTTGAATTTACTATTTAATACACTTTAAAAACCACCTCATCAAATGGATCTAGAATAAATTTTTAAATTAAAAAATTTGTTACTAGAGTTTCTTAATAATGGTTTCATTCATCCTAGGACTTCACCTTATGGTGATCCAATTTTGTTTGTTAAAAATAAGGATTATTCCATGATGATTCTCATTGATTATAGAGAACTCAATAACATCAGTATTTAGAAAAAGTATATTTTTCCTCATATCAGTAACTTATTTAATCAACTCCAAGGTGCTTAGTTTTTTTGAAGATTGATCGCAGGTATAGGTATCTCCAGCTAAATTTTAAGGAGGAATAAATTCAAAGGATGACATTTCATACTTGGTATATCCATTATGATTTTTTTAATTCTTTTTGGGTTAACAAATGAACCCATTTTATTTATGGGTCTTATGAATAGTTTTTTCCATGAGTATTTGGATAGAGTTTTAGTGGTTTTCATTGATGAAATTATAGTTTATTCTAAAAGTTATGAGGAACATGATAAACATCTAAGGATTGTTATATAGACTTTAAATTAATATAAGTTGAATGGGAAATTTAGTAAATGTGAATTTTGGTTTCAACAAATTTCATTCATTGGGTATATTATTTATAAATATTGTATAATTGTTGATCCTACTAAAATTAAAGTGGAGTAATAGTGGAAAAGACATATAAATGTCATTAATATTTGAAGTTTTCTTGGATTAGTGGGTTACTGATCACGATTTTTTGAAAATTCTGTTCAACTATCTTTCCCACTAACTAAGTTAACTTGAAAAAAAGTTAAATTATTATATATGAATTAATATGATTAATGCTCCCAAGAATTAAAAATAAGATTAGTTAATTCTATAGTCTTAGCCTTTCTAACAATAAATGGTAAATTTTTCATTTACAGAGATGACTTGTTGAAGGTCCTTGTATTTTTTTGATGCAGAATAATCGAGTGATTGCATATGAATCATGTTAATTGAAACTCCATGAGAAGAATTACCTAAATCATGATCATGAGAATGAAATGATATTTTTTCTTTAGAAATTTGGTGGAATATTTTATATAGGGTAAAATTTGAAATATATATCGAACAAAAAATGTTAATGTATTTATTCACTGAAAAAGAGTTGAACATGAGGTAGAGAAGAAGGTTTGATATAATAAAGGATTATGATTACACAATTTACTATCATATAAGTAAATTAAAAAAAGTAATAAATTACTTGACATAAAAAGATAATGGATCATTAACCATGATAATATTATAACATGATCATTAGGTTAATGGTTTAATGGATGTTGTCCTAGAAATTGTGTATGCAGTAACTCCTTCTCTTTTGGTTTAGGTGTTAGTGCATTCATCTTTTTCAAACATAATTGATCATGCTAAAAAGGAAAATCATTATTTTAAAGAAAATGTATAATTTTTAAAGAAGTGTAACTTTCCTGAATTGAACATTGAAAAATAAGGACTTATGATATTTGGAAATAGGTTGTGTATACCAAGTGATTCCTAGTTGAAGAAGGAATTATTACTTGAAGTGCATAACTCTATATTTTCTATTTATCTCAAAAAAAACTAAAATATATAGAGACCTTTGGTAATATTATTGGTGGGTTGTAATAAAGAAATATATTTCTGATTTTACCATAAAATATTTGACTTTTTATCTAATTAAAAATGAGAGGCAACTTACAAAGGGGATTATTCAACCTTTTTGAGTGCCTAAATGTAAATGAGAGAATATATTCAAAGATTTAATAGTGGGATTACCAAATACGTTGTAAGACAATAATTTTATTTGGGTTATTATAGATCTATTGACTAAATTTGTTAATTTTTTTTATTTGAGATAGAATTTATTTGGATTAGATTTATAAACTTTATCTTAAAGAGATAATCAGATTAGATGGAGTCCCTATCTATATTTTATCTAATCGTGATCCCATATTCACAAAAAAAATAAAAGGAATTTAAAAGTTGATGGGTACTGAATTAAATTTTGGAATATTCTTTCATCCACAATCATATGGATAATCAGAGAAAATGATCTAAACTTTAGAGGATATGTTTGAATATTTCTCATTTGATTACTAGAGAAGTTGGGATCAAAATATTTTATTTTTTGAATTTTATTATAATAACATTTTTCATTCTAGTATAAAGATGTCAAATTTTGAGGAATTATATAGAATCTAGTGTCCAAATATCGTATATTGGGATGAAGTTGGTGATAGAAATTTTTTGGGACCTTAACTGGTATAATAAATGGTTGAGAAGGTAAAGATGATTCGGTAATATACGAGGGAAGATCAGGATAAAAAGAAGGGTTATTTAGATAATCAGATAAAATATCTTTCATTTAAGGTGTGGAGACATGTTTTTATTAAAATATCTCCTTGGTAAGTGTCATGAATTTTGGAAAAATGGGAAATTTAATTCTAAAGTTTCCCAACCGGGATTAAAGTATCATTGAGAGGAGGAGGGGTGATTTAGTGATATCTTTTTTTCTTTATGTTTCTTTGCTTTTGAAACAACCTTCGCCTCCTGTTAAAGATTTCTTTCCCTACTGAACACCATCTAAACACACATCTAGAGGAACACAAGAATTTACAAGGTTCATTACTCAATAAGAGTATCTATATACTTGGTATAGTTTGGAAGCAATCCAATACCACACAATACACTAGATAAGAATCCTTTGATGTGGAATACAATGATTAGTATGTTCCATTACACTCGTGTAGTACTATGAAAATAATCCAATTTTGTGTGTGATTCTTCTAGCACAAAATGATGTAATTTAATATTACGGTGCTTCTTGATCCACTTCCAAAAATTTTATATTTCAAAACAATTCTTCTATTTCCTACACAAATGATGGTAATAACCTCCTGGACTTCGTAAAGATACTTATTCCAATACCTTGGTCTTTTTTTAATGATCTATGAAAGTTTTTTTCACTTAAAATGGGTACTCAAAATTTCTTTTCGTGAAGATCCTTCACAAATATACCTTCATGAAGCTCACACCCTTCATGAAGAAAACTTCATTCACAAAACCTACTTCCTTTGTGAAGATCGCTTGGCCTTTTCAAACTTCAATACTCTTTGTGATTATTAGAACATTCAATTGTCTTATGGAATTCATGAACTTCTTTGCATACCACCTTTTTGAACCACCTTCACGAATCCAAAGCCTTAAAATTTTCATTAAGTCTCAATGATCTTATGAAGTGGGGAGAGGCCTATTTTTAGGCGTTTCAACTGTTTCCAGAACCTTCTGGGCCACATCATCACCATTTCACTAAGCTCCTTCATTTCCTTTACGATTATACCTTTTTCATGAAGCTCCACCAAAATTTCCCATTCATGATGCTTGTCATAATCACAGAGCCTTCCATCAAAACTTCACGCTACTTCGATGCTACACTCGCAATTATCCTCACATTCACTATTCATAATGTTCATCACTATCATGAAGTTTCCTATAAAATCATTGTGTACTCGCAATGATCTATTTCTCATAATCGAGAAGATTGCTATAAAAATATTCATGCCTTTGAAAAACCAAAATTGTAAAGCTCGTCTTCATAAAACTCATGACTTTTCATATTTTCATAATCCATTCAAGGAAATCAAATTTTTTCAATGATAGGAAAACTCCAAATTTTCAAACCCAAAAATTTAGAAAACACTGGGAAACTTCACTACTTTAAAATATGGTTTGGGAAAACCAACCATATTTATTCACAGTCATCTAGTAACATATTTTCTCCCCATTAAAATTATAAGGATTGCATCAAAAGTTCTCCAAACAATTTATGAAATTTGTGAAATACAAACTAGAAAAGCATCATTATATTTACCAAGGAAAGTATTTTAACTTCCTTATCTTCTAGTAACATATTTCCTTCCAAATAAAATGTAATTTTATAAGAATTTTGAATATAAATTCCTGACTATGAAGACTAGTCCGATCATCCACTTATTCAAAGTGAAGTGATTTCCTTTCTTCTTAAACTTCCTTGAAAATGAAAGATAACACTTTGAAAACAAGCACTTCTTACTTCTAAGAAACTTATCTAGAAAACTTGGTCCCAATAATATTCCCCTTTGGATTTTGTTTTCAACCATGATTCATAAATCACTAAACTTTGTAACCTCAAGCTATGGATTACATATCAACAATTATAAGACTATGTGAGCTAACTCATTATATGAAACAAGAATTATTGACAGAAACAACCACATTGTCTAAAAGTTGTGACTATGAAGCCTCTTCAATTTTCCTCCTCATCCTTCTTCAAAACATCTTCAAATTTCTTTTAAGACTTCATCCTTAACATTCTTCCTCATCTTTATCCACTTCTTTAACTTTCCTGAAATACACCAATTTTGTTTCCCTACAACCACTCCAACAAATATTTAGAATAGTTCATACACATACATGCTGGATTCTCAGCTTACCCACAACTCCCCCTTTATGTATGCTTCAATAAGGATAGATTTATGAAATAATTATCCCCCTTTAAAACACTATACAAAGTTAAGATGAGAGTGGTGATATAAACACATACATCAACCTTTATGAGAAGGAGGTTGGATTCCCAAGTTCAATATTAATTTAGAAAATAGTTCCTTTGTTAATGGTTTTCTGAATATGTCAGCAACTTGTTCAAATGTAGTAACACACTCCAACTTCAATTAATTCTTCTACACATGATCTTTTATGTAGTGGTACTTTATGTCAATATTTTTTGAATGATAATGTTGTATTGGATTCCTTGTAAGATTGATTTCACTTTGATTGTCACATCCCAAGAGCAAGGGTAATTTATTTCAACAAGTAAGTCTTGCAACTGAGTTTTCATCCACATAAGTTGGGTAGTAGCTTGATTAGAAGAAGCATACTCATCTTCATCCATTCTAACAGTTACTGAATTATGTTTCTTTGTATGAAAACTGACATAACTTGTTTCCAAAAAAAAACTCCACTAGATGTGGATCTTCTATCATCAACATTTCATTCCCAATCATCATCTAAATACCTCAAAAAATAAATATTTTCTGATCCATCATACTTGATTCCAAAAAAAATTGTTCCTTTGATGTATCTGAGAATCCTTTTCTAGTAATTAAATGTGATTCTTTAGGAGCACTCTGAAATCATGCACATAAGGTAATAGTATAAACAATTTTGGGTCATGATGCAGTCAGATATAACAGAATTCCTATCAACTTTTGAAACTATTTCTGATCAACTTCCTTTTACTTCTACATCTTAAGACAACTTAGTTCCCAATGAAATCTATGTGGAAACCAGTTTTGAATTTTCTATGCCAAACTTCTTCACAAGTTTCTTAGAATACTTTTCTTGGGAAATAAAATTGTGGTTCTTCTTCTATAAAAGTTGTAACCCAAGAAATTATTTCATTTCTCCTAGTATAGAAATCTCAAATAACTTCTTCATCTCTTCAGTAAATCTTTCACAAGATCTTTCATCATTTCTAGCAAAGATAATTTCATCAACATAAACAATTACAATGATATAAAAATACTAACATTACTTGATATAAAGATTGTTATCAACTCTTCATTTCTTGAAATTCATATTCCTTAAGCAAGTATCCAGTTTGGAATACCATGCCCTTGGAGCTTGTTTTATCCCATACAAGGATTTTGTTATCTTTCACACATAACTTTCATCTTTCCCAACAACAAATCCATAAGGTTATTCAATGTAAGATTCTCCATCAAAAGTCCCGTTAATAAATTCATACTTTACATCCATTTGAAAAATTTTGTACCTGTATTATGCAGAAATAGAAATAAATATTCTCATTGTTTCTAATTTTTCCACTAGAGAAAAGGTTTCATCAAAATCAATACCTTCAATTTGTGAATACCCTTTGCAAACCAATCTTTCTTTATTTCTTATCAGTTCACCTTCTTAATTTATCTTGTTCCATAAAACACACTATGTACCAATAATTTTCTTATTATCTAGCTTGGGCACAAGTTCCCAAGTATCATTATTTTATATCTGATCAAGCTCTTTATTAATAGCCTAAACCCATTATAGATTCTAAAAATCTTCAATCACATCATTAGGCTCCACTTTTGAATACAAAGAAGTATGTGTAACAACATTCATTTTTCTTTTTATTTGAACCCTCCAATGCTGATCACCAATAATGATCTGAGTCTCCACTTGCTTCCTCAGCTTAGGTTGAGCTGTTTGAATTTCAAAATCATCACTTGAAATTGGAAATTATTATTCTTATTCTTGAGTAGGATTACCAACATTATCATAATTGTTAGCAAAACATTCCTTATCTTTCTCAACTTCTATATTAGAAAAATTCTGTTTTATTTATCAACGTTTTAAATAACTTTCATATTAGAAGAATCAAAAAATATTCCTATTTATTTATTGAAACATCTATATCTTCTTCATTCCAGAGTATAGCCATGAAAAAATCCAACATCTCCTATTTTCTAAAACATTCCAAGGTTTTCAACTTTCTTCTTTATAATGCATGGACTCCCAAAAACTCTGAAGCATTTAAAACTTAGAGTTATGAAATAAAAAATTTCATATAGAGTCATATCTGAACTTGTTATATAGAAACATCAGTTTTGAATGTACACATTAGTACTCATGGCTTTCCTCTAATAGTAATGAGAGAGAACATGTTCAAGTAACATAGTTTGACCCATTTCAACAAGGCCTCTAAACTTTCTTTCATTAGCCCCATTTTTTTAGGTGTGTATGGTGAACTTAACTCATGATTAATTCCATACTTCTCAATATAATTTTAAAACTCTTCATTCTTATACTCCCACCATTACCAGTTCTCAATTTCTTCACTGAATAATCACATCCCTTCTCTGATTTCCTCCTGAAAATCTTAAACATTTTTAGAGAATTTGAATTATGTATCATTTACATAACACAAATAATGTGATTAAACTCATCAATTAAAGTGATGAAGTACATATCTCTATTTTTTTTATTTTCTCATTGGTCTATAGATATCATAATGAATAAGTTCGAAGGGTCATTTTGAATGAATGTTAACTTTCTTATGCATAGAATTTGTGATCTTTACTTTTTGAAATATAGTGCAACACCAATATCTTCTTCTTGAGATATTATGAATATATCATACATTTTCTCTCTTTGGAAACATACTCATATTTCTATGGCACGTGTGTCCCAGCCTCTTATGACACAATTGATTTTATTCAATTATTCCCAAGTAACAAGAGTTCTGTATTTTACCAACTTAAAATAAGTTTCTATTTGTATGTTATCCTTTTGTAACTATCTTTCCATCATCCTTGATTTTCAAAACAAACCCATCTTTTATGAATATAATTTTTTTACTCTCATCACAAAGTTTTGAAACACTCAGCAGGTTTTTATTCCATACATCAACATATAATGTTTTCTTGGATTTCATCTTTTCTTTCCCAATGATGGATTATCCAGAAACATTGATCCTAAGAGATTCATCATTGATAAATGTTGCCATTCCTTCTTTTAAGTCCTTTACATTCTTCCACAACTTTAATTATCATGTTATATGAGAAGAAAATCCACTATCAATAATCCAAATTCATTCTCCTTTTATATCTTTCAAAGTAGTTTCAACAACAAGAGATTTTTGTTCTCCCATTTCTTTCTTCAACTCTAGCTTCTGAGATTTGTTAAGAAATTTTTTTCTCTAGGTAATAGAACAAGAAAACACATAGCAATATTTCTAGGTTGTTCACATATTTCATAATAGTTTCTTTTGGTTGAAACCTATTCTCAACTTTCACACCAACCTTTTAAATTTTCATATTAACTTCCTTATCAGGCTTATTCTTTTGAGAGGATTGAATCCCCCTAAAACATTATCTTCCATAACCTATAGAATAGTAGTAATGTTGTGGGTTAAACCAACACATATTTACGATATGTACGAATCCACCACAATAATATCATTATCTATAGAAATAATATTTATCTATGAAACTTCCATACTAACTGAAGTTATGAACATGATTCTAAACATCCTTCTTAATGAAACGTTTTTTACCATCAAATGTTATGTTTTCAAATTTAATTGTCTTCTTAGGCTCTGATTTCTTCCCTGACTTATCATAACCAGAAGTAATAGAATTTTTTTGGGAAAAAAATTATTAGAAACTTCTGATTTTTCAGCATTATTAACTTCGACCACATACATTACTTTCTAAGATTTATTCTTCTCAGAACCAATTCTTGATTTATTATCAACATTTGAAGGAAAATTTTTTTGATCCTTCTTAGGTTCATTCTTTCTAGAACTTCCACCAGATTCTGAGATAGATTTTTTGAAACTTATACTCCTTTATTAAGATTTATAAAGTTTCAGTTGAAAAACTTTCAAATCTTCTTATTTTGACTTCAACTTTACTTCTAGATGTTCACTAAAATTGTTTTCATTCTCAAGATAGTTCTTTATATCATCAATATCTTTTACTCACTTTAATTTCTCATCAGGAAAACCTTCTAGATTTCTTGATGAGGAGCTTTCATTTATCAACTTTCTTTTTTTTCATTTTCAAGCCTTCTAATATTTCTCAAACATTCTTTCAACTCTTCCTTTAGATGATATTGAATTTGAGTTTCTTCTTCTTCTTTAGAACTTCTAATCCCAAAATCTTCATTATTAACTGATGAAAAAAATGTATTCTATCCAAATTTTTTATAAAACTATTTTTTTTGATTCAACTTTAATGTCTTCTTCTTCATCATATTTTGACAAAAAGATTCTTCTTTTTGATTTGAAGAACTTTTTATCCTTCCATTTGGAAAAATGTTTTTCTTTGTCAGCTTGTTTCTTCCATGACCATCTTGGAATTCTTTCATCTTTATCACCGTCTTCTTCTTTCATTCTTTGAGGACAATGAGCCACAAAGTTCCCAACATATTCACATTCAAAAAAAATTGAAGGGAACTTTCCCCTTGTATTTCCTGGTACATATTTTCACATTCTTAGAAAACAAGGATAAAATATTATCAAGATTTTTCCATACCACATCTTTAGAATCAGATTCACTACCTTCATTTTCAGTGATAATCTTCTCTGACTTTTCTTTCTTTTCATCCTTTAAAGTGTAGGTTTTGGGTGCAACATAAGCGCAGATGGGATGGTGCCCAACTTTAATTTTTTCATATTCAATGAACAATATGGGATATATTCAATGATTACTTCCATGATCTATATAATTGAATCAAAGAAATTGGAAAAAGGAATAGAAACTCAGAACCAAGAGAGAGGATCAACATATTTTGTTGATAATTAACTTAATTAAATCAGAATTACGTCCAAGTTGATTCTTTCTTTATTGATGCGTTCAACCACATATCTACAGGTGTACTATCATTGTGATGTATAGATCAAGGTTAGGTCTCCTCTAGCGGTGATCCACATGTGTTCCATGTATCTTCGAATGTCACCGAAGGAGTCTCCAGGTGCTAGCATGGAAGATCCTTATTATTTCAATTTCCACCTTCAATTTCCTTGAGAACTGCTTCCAATGAATTCTCCTTGATCCAGTGGAGGAGGATCTCTCTCATTCTTGAGAGCATTATTAAAGAGGGAAGAACTCTCTAGGATCGATAGGTTTTATCCAAATTTTGTGCACAATAATATAGGCACCACTTCACTTGTCCTTGAATATTGATAGAATAATATAACCAGGTATTTATTTCACTAGGGTAATAAGAAATAATATTCACAAGTGCCTTTAATTATTTCATTAATCCTAGTGAAACCCTCATGTCAAATAATAACAACAACATTATTATTTCCTGACATGATCTTAACTTGCGATTTATAATTAAATATTATTTAATAAAAAAATTAAATATTATTATTTCTCACTAGACTATTAAAGTCGGTCCTCCAATCCTCCTCAATATTTATTAATTATTCCGCTCACAATATATTATCTCAAATAACTAGTGATGGAATAAATGATATCATGCATACATGAATAATTATTAAACCATGACCAGGAATAATATTTATTCAACTTGTTAAATAATACATTATTTAACTGAGATACTCGATACACTTAGTGTGTGGCCAACTGTGCCTCTTTCTCAGTGGCATTAGCCGAACCTGCCTAACGTCCAAGGTTAGCATCTAGTGACATGCTAAGGAACCCATATAGAATGAAGTTAATTCCATAATAATATGTAACCTCATAAAAATTCTTACCATGTAATATAATACCTTTATCAAAATATCTCTAAACAAGAAGGTTGCATGCCAGTAACATCAAGCTATATGCTCGATATATCTTTCTTTGAATTTATAGAAATAAAACATGCCTATTAATCACTACGGACATGGATTTATTTACGCTATATCATTTACATCATAGTTCCAGTGATATTATCTTATATTAAAGATCTGAAGGGATAAATCATTTCTTGCATTATTCATTAATGCAATATTACTCGTGATGCACCAAACATATCCTACCTCACCGTGAATATATGTCATCAAAATTTTCTTCAATACATCTAAGTGTGTGACTCATAATATAAATTAATAATAATCTTAAATTATAATGACCAATACACCCATCTACAAATAAGAACATCCAATGACACTTATAAATGTGGATTTCCTACTATCGGGTCTTATTCTCATAATATCCTACTGGATATCACCAAGGGCGTACACCATGAGAAGGTAACTCAAAATCCTATGAGTATCCACCACTAATATCATGTATCATTTGTGTCCCTAAAATGATATAATCCAGATATAGAACATATATTCAAGAATAGTGTCATAACATTTTCAGGTTATCATCATAGTAGGGATCCTCTATAACCTTTTAGTGCGACAATTACTCTTAGGACATTATCACATACAATGTTATATAGAAGAGCAATCATGATGTGATAAGAAATTTATTAATATTCTAAACCATAAATATAACTTATCATACAGTAAAAAATAAGTTGGTTCTAGGGCACCAACTCCAACAAACTTTCACTTTCACTAGAGCCAACTACTAATGACCTTTAGTCCACTAGCTCTCACATGATACTCATGCTTATGCTAAGATAGGGATTTTTTCAAGGGGTATACCACATTATCTTCCATGGATACTCTTCTCACTGCAACTTTACCCCTTTGTTAAAAATCCCTCAAGAGGTGATGCTTATAGAGTATGTGCTTTGTCCATTGATTGACCTTGGCTCTTTTGAAAGATGCATCATTGCAGTATTATCACAATACAATGTGATAGGGTCTTTACTTATAGGTACTGCATCAAGATTCTATAAAAGGATCCTAATCGAGATGGCTTCCTTGGATTCATCAGAAGCTACTATGTACTCAGACTCCACTATAGAATCAGCTAAAAACTGGATGCTTTGAACTCTTCCAGCTCACAACTCCTCTATTGATACAAAAAACATATCCTGATTGCGACTACATATCATTTTGATCTATTTGAAAAACATCATCAATATACCCTCTAATGAAAAGCTTCTCATCTCCTCCATACACTAGGAACATATCCTTAGTTCTTCTTAGATACTTAAGGATAGTCTTAATAAATGTCTAATGTTATTCTCATGGATTTTATTGATATCTACCTACCATGATCAATGAACAAGAAACATCAAGTCCAATACATAATGTGGAATACGTGATTGATCCTATCGCGAAAGCGTATGATATCTTAGTCATTCTATCTTTCTCCTTTTGTGTATGGGGGTATATTTTCTTAAAAATATGTAAACCATGTGACACTGGAACCAATATCATCTTGGGTTTTTTCATAATAAATCTATTTAGTATTTGGTCAATATATTTACTTTTTTAGTCTAATAATTCTCTTGGATCTATCACAAATGATCTTGATCCCTAGAATGTAGGCTGCTTTTCCTAATTCCTACATGGAGAATCACTTGTTCAACCAGGCCTTAACAGATTGTAAGACTGGTATGTTGTTTTGAATAATTAATATGTCTTCAACATATACTATATGGATAACAACCGCATTCCCACTAAACCTTTTTTAAACACATAGATCACACTCATTCTCAATGAAACCAAATTCTTTTATGGATTCATTGAATCGAATGTTCTAGGACCAAGATGTTTGCTTCAATCCATAAATGGATCTCTACAACTTTAAAATATTTTTAACATCACCTGGTGTCACAGACCCTTCTGGTTGTTTCATATAGACATCTTCCTGAAGGTTCCCATTAAGGAATAAAGTTTTGACATTCATTTTCCAAATCTCATAGTCATGGTAAGATACTATAGAAAATTTGATTATAATGGATTTTAACATGGAAACCAGTGAAAAGGTTTAATCATAGTCAATTCCTTGATGTTATTTCAAACCATTATCCACTAGATTTTCTTTATAAGTATTTACTTTACCTTCCATGTCTAGTTTCATTTTGAATGCCCATTTACACCCAACTAACTTTACATCAATTGGTGCATCAACTAGAACCCAAAATTGGTGTTGATAGATGGAATCCATCTCAAAATTCATATCTTCAATCCATCTTTTGGCTTCTGAGATCTCTATTTCATCCTTGTAGGAGAGAGTTTCATCATTTTGCAACAATAACGAGTCACCATTCTTAGTGAAAATAAAAAATTAACTCTCCGGTTCCCATACCTCTATTACACTCCTATATAGTATTTATGTTTTAGGAACTACTTCTTCCATAGGGATCTGTGGAACCTGTTGCTTTACCAACTTTTGTATATCTTGAGCATCAACTTCATCAAAGTCAATATTTCTCCCAATATCCTTTTTGAGGATGTTCTCCCTCTCAAGAAATAAGGATTTTCTTGAAACAATAACTTTCTTATCTAAGGGTTTTTATAGGTAGTATCCCTTTGTTTCTTTGGGATAACCTATGAATATACACTTCATGCATCGGGGTTATATTTTGTTTCTTGGGAAATCCTTAATAAATGCCTTGCATCCCTATACACATGTATGTGATAAAATGGGTTTCTTTACACTCCATAGCTCAAAGTGAATTCCTTTTTCCACTTTAGTTAATACTTTTTTTAATGTGTATGTCAAAATTTGTAATTCATATCCCCAAAAGAATAAAAAAGGATTTGTATGAATCATCATCAACCTTA
The DNA here is from genome assembly GCA_963277665.1 of Viscum album. NCBI lineage: Eukaryota > Viridiplantae > Streptophyta > Magnoliopsida > Santalales > Viscaceae > Viscum > Viscum album. The sequence goes on from OY728160.1 coordinate 1,170,865,689, forward strand.
CCATGTCCAAGAAGGTATGGTTCCTCCTTTCACTAACACCATTTCACTATGGTGTATAAGGTGGAGTGAGTTGAGATAGAATCCAAAACTCTAATATAAAGTTGATGAACTCTTGGTTAAGAAATTCTCCACCTTGATCTAATCGAAGCTTATTTTCTTCTTACCAAGCTGATTGTCTACTTCATTCTTGAATTCTATGAATTTTTAAAAGGAATCAGACTTATAAATCATCAAGTTAATATATCCATATCTACTCAAGTCATATATAAATGTTATGAAGTAATAATATCCACCTCTAGCATCTATTTAAAATGGTCCACACACATTAGTGTTTACTAATCCTAGAATCTCTCTATCTCTTTCACCCTGTCAACCAAATAGTGGTTTGGCCATTTTCCTTTGTAAACAAGGATGACATCAATCAAGTGGTTTTATCTTATAAGAATCTAAATATCCATCTCGATAGATCTTTGTCAAATGCTTCTCATTTACATGACTAAGATAGTGATTCCACAACTGGGTGTTATATGAATTGTGTGAACATGATTCATCATCGATTTCCAAAACTTGTGTTTTTAATTTAATACATACAAACCATTATTTAAATGTTCCATACCATAACATATGTTTTCCTTATAAGAGAAACAAATTTTATTTCTGAACTTGAAAATAAAAACCATCTATATCTAAACTTGATACATAAATTATGTTTTTGGAAATAGTAGGTACATAATAACAATAATGTAAAACCAAAATAATTCCCATTGGAAATGAAAGGTGGTAGTCACCAATGACAATAGTAGCTAGACTCACACCATTGGAATCTCGCAGATCCACCCCTCCTTTGAAAATTTTCCAAAATATACTTGGTTCATACATTAAAATATAGACGTGATAACCAAAAGTTATATCTAATACCCTATGTGTATAAATGGAAATATTTCACTTGATAACAAATTCACCTTTGGCTTCCCCTTACCTATAGGTGTAGTTACTCTTCTACTGGCCTATCTTGCCACATGAAAAAAATACTGCCTCCTTTTCCTTGCCCTGACTTTGGATCTCCATCTTCTTGGTCAGACGGTGCTCGGGGGCTTTAAACTGTTTGTAAGTCTTAAACCCCTTTTCCTTGTCCTTCATCTTCTTATTCACTCTAAGGAATGTGGGTTTGTCACACCCCTTGTGTTTATCCACTTAGAGAATCAATTTCATAAGTTCCGATAAACACTTATCTTTATTTCTCATATTATAATTCATAATAAAACTAGATAAGACCTTGGGAAGTTATGAAAGTATGAGATCTGTATGCAAGTTATCCAAGAATTTAATCCCAAAGATGTTCAGATGCTTAATGTAGCTGATAATATGGACTAAATGAATTCTAGATGGAACAGACTCTCCAAGATTAGTTTTGAACAAAGAGATGAATATCTCATACCTCTCTTGTCTCACCTTCTCTTGATAGAGATCCTGAAGGTTAGACATCATGCTATAAGCATCCATTTCCTCATGTTGCTTCAAGATCTCATTGGACATGGATGATAACATAAATAAATGAACATTTGTAGCATCATTCTGATTTTTATCATATTGATATATCTCTTTATCACTCACCTCATTTTCAAAAGAAACTAGTAAAGGTTCGTCTATCACATACAATTTACTTTCTTGGCGAAGGATGACCCATAGTCACCTTTACTGCTCTTGTAAATTAGTCCGGTGAGAAGGTTTTCCTTCTCTATTATGGATCACAATGATATGTTTGATGTCATTTTTGATGTTATTTCTAAAAATAAGATGAGCAGTATTTTACTACTTTATTTTGATAAAATTTAGAAAAATAAATAAATATTATATTTATTAGTCTCCCACTAATTTATTGAAACCCAATATCCCTCTCCATTAGATTCAGAATATCCTCCTACTTGGATATTCTAGTGGTAAGGATCCATATTCCATTCTCACTACCCCAACTTTGGCTAGTCAAGCAACTTGAATGGTTTTAGGTTGGAATTAAAAATTCCAACTACATTAACTCATAGTTCCTTGATCCATTGAGTGGACTCCCCAATCCTAAAATAATTAATTTAGATCTCCTCAACCTTTGCCTCTCAGTTACACCATGTCCTACTTTGGAATTCAACCCTTGATGTTAACCAAGTTAATTCAACCCAAAACCTCAAATTTGAATTTTCTAATAATTTAAAGCACCCCAACTTTGGCTAGTCAAGCACTTTCAACTATGGTTTGATTATAACCGAAGTATTGGAAGACTATACCAACTTAATATTTTATTGGATAATTTTATCCATTTTATGTAAATTTCCAATTATTATCTTTATAACATACTTATTAATATTAAGTGGGATTAATTAGGTGATTGACCATGTCTTTAGATAATATTTATTCATAAGATAGTTTTTTTAGTTCCATATTTCATTCTTGTTAATTCATTAATTATGTGATGGTGACAAAACATCCATAATGAATAATCATGAAACTAAAAGAAATAAAATAAAGGGTATGATCATGATATTTTTCTAATGGTCAGTTTATCTAGCAGTTGATAAACTAACCACTGGCCTAAGGGAGAAACACCTTGAGCTATTTAAGATTCGTGTTTATAGATTTCCACATATCCACCTTTGTATCTCCTAGGATTGGTCTCACCTTGACTCCTAACTTGAACCGCCTCCTCTAGGTTGGGAGCTCCATCCATTACATATGCTTTTACTAACATGCAGGTGAGGGGTAAAAGGGTGTTTACATAAAAGAAACCATGGGCACGCATGCCCTATTTATTAATGTGGATATAAGGCACACATTCCAATAATTTAATTTAATAATAAATTATAAGGAAACCAATCACATATAAAGGTCTATTCTAGATCTTGATCATCCACATGCATGAAATGAATTACGCATTTAATAAAACTAGCATTCAATTCTTTAATAATTTTTATTTAAGATAAATAATTCTCAAATTGATTAAATATTACCTTTAATTAATCAATCCTTTTATTTTAAACCTTTTTTAAATTTCATTGAGATTACCATCCATTATAATTTTAAACAAATTAATAAATTCATTTAAAATGAACTGTGTACATAACTTGTACCTTCGAGGTAACCCAATGAATACCCATCAAAAATTACCCAACATGTATTATAGTTGTATACACTTTATTCTTTGTGACATTTAGTATGTACATAGAATAATAACTATAAAAAACTCATATGTGATTTGTATATTTTGAATATTATGCATATGTTAATAAAACATACATACACACACACACACACACACACACACATATATATATATATATTAAATCCTATCACATGGTGTGTCCCAGCTTTATACCCACACGCAAGTACATTTCTCAAGGGTTATATAATATAATAAATTTTAAATCTACATAATAGGTAATATACATGACATGTAGATCCGGTCTATATGGTGTGTACATTCTTCAGCGTGTATCCGAAGTACATGCCTAAAGACTCGGTGTGTGAGGCATACTTTGGAAATATTAGAGTGCACGGTGTGTCCGGTGGACCACACGCCATGTTGACTCCACATTACGTGGTCACTGATCGGCTAAGACATGTATGGGATACACAGCCTGACCCTGTCCCAAAAGGGACTACACACCATGTCCAGTGGGCCACATGGCGTGTAGTCTGGCTGACCATGCACCATTCTATCCTGGTCAATATCTAGTGTAAAAATTAACTACACTGCATTTCATTAATGCACACAGGTTGAGTAATTTCCAAACTAATCCTAATGCATTGAACACAACTACATGGTGTGTAATTCAGATTACATGATGTGTACTGTTGTGTTACCTAAATAGATCCTTGGAACCTCCAAATGAGATCCTTGATATAATTTTAATCATAAGATTAATCATTTCTGTTAGATCTGCAACAAACTATTGAGGAAGAAAAAAGATCTCATCATTCAGATTAAAAAGGAATGATTAAAATTGAACTGAAAAACAAAATTATAAATGTGATAATCACCATCAATTATTAAATAATTATAAACAATGACATGCCTACTCCGATACCACTTATAGGTTCAGGGCACAACCGAAGCGTGGGAGGGAAGGTACCCAACTTTACTTTTTTTTATATTCAATGAACAATCCAGGATCTATGCGATGATGAACACAATTATCCATAGAATTGAATCAAATAAATAGGAAAAATGAATAGAAACCTGAAACCAAGAGAGAGGATCAAAATATTTCATTTATAATTAATTTAATTAAATAATAATTACCTCTGAGGTGATTATTTCTTTTTTATGCATTCGGCCACAGATCTATAGATGTGACATCATTACGTTGTAGAGATCAAGGTTAGATCTCCTGTAGTAGTGATACACATGTGTTTATTGTATCTACAGACATCACCGAAGAAGTCTCCGGGTGATAGCACAAAATATTATTGTGCTTGAGATGTCCGCCTTCGATCTCCTTGAGAACCGCTTCCAAAATGTTCTCCTTGATCCAGTGGAGGTGGATCTCTCTAATTCTAGAGGTCGTTCTTGAAGAGGGACGAACTCTCTAGGATTGAGATGTTTTCTCCAAATATTTTGCACAACAATATAGGAATATGTTCACTTTCTCTTGGCTAATTAGAGAATAATATAACCAAGAATTTATTTCACTAGGGTAATAATAAAGAATTCGCACAAGTTCCTATAATTATTTTATTAATCCTAGTGAAACCCCCATGTCAAATAATAACAACAGAAATATTATTTCCTGAAATATGATTAACTTGTGAGTTATAATTAAATATTATTTAATAAAATAATATTCAATGTTATTATTTTTCACTGGACCATTAAACTCAGTCCTCCAATCCTCCTCAATATTTATTAATTATTACTCTCATAATATATTCTCTCAAATAACAAGTGAAGAAATAAATGTGATCAAGAATACATGAATAATTATTAAACTATGATTCAGAATAATATTTATTCAACTTGTTAAATAATAAATTATTTAACTGAGATACTGGATACACTTAATGTGTGACCCTCTAGGCCTCTTTCTTAGTGGCATTAGGTGAACCTTCCTAAAGTCTATGGTTAGTGTCTAGAAACACACCAAGGAACCCATAGAGAAAGGCATTAATGTTGCAATGACATATCACCTCATACAAACACTTACCATGTAATATAATCTATTTATCACAATATCTCTAATCAAGATGGTTGCATTCTAGTGGTATCAACCTATATGCTCGATATCTCTTTGTTTGATTTTCTGAAAATAGAACTTTCCCATTGATCACCATGGCCATGGATTTATTCAGGCTATATCATTTCCATAAAATGGCCTATGATATTATCTTCTATTAAATAATAGAAGGCATAAATCCTTTCTCACATTATTCATTAATGAAATATTACTCATGATGCACCCAACATATCCTACCTCACTGTGAACATCTGTCATCATGGTTTTCATCAATACATCTATGTGTGTGACTCATAATATCCATTAATAATAATATTAAAGTATAAGGACCAATAAAAATGTCTACAGATAGGACCATCCAATGACACTTATAAATTTGGATTTCCTACTGTCGAGTCTTGTTCTCATAATATCCTACTGGATATCACCAAGGGAGTACACAATGCGAAGGTGCCTAAAATTCCATTGAGTCTATACCCCTGATAGCCTGTATCATTTTTGTCCCTAAAATGATATCATCCATCTATAAAACATATATTTAATAATAGTGACACAACACTTCTAAGTTCTCAACATAGTAGAGATCCACTGTGACATTTTAGTGCGATAGTTACACTTAGAACCTTATCACATACAATGTTACATAGAAGAACAATCATGACGTGATAAGGAATTTATTAATATTCAAAACCATGAATATAAGTTATCATAAAGTAAAGAATAAGTTGGTTCTAGGGAACCAACTCCAATAGAAAGATATTTCTATATCATATTTTGTTTTTCTTTTCATAGATTTCTCTCTTATCATTTCATAAGTGATGATAGTGATATTTAGATCATAAAAACATAATGTTTTAGGATCACTATCTTCCAATGAAGAAACTTTTGAATCAAAATTTTCAGAAATAATTCTTAAGATCTTTTTAACAACTGTAGAATCCTTCAACTTTTCACCAAGACATATGATTGTACTAACAATTTCATTTACCATGGTAAAGAAGTCCCCAATAGTTTAAATCTCACCCATTTAAAAATCTTTATACTTCAGCCTCCAGATTTGAAGTTTTTTATTCTTCACTTTTTTATTTCCTTAATATATGTTTTCTAGCTTATCCCAGACACCTTTAGCTATAGAAAAACCATTCACTCTTAACAAATCACACTCAAAAAGTGATGAGATTAATGAATTTTTAGCGCTTTTATAATTCTCAATATTCTTCTTATCAATAGGTGTAAGAGGTACCTTGTCATCAATAGGAGTAAATCCTTCTGTTTTAGCTTCAAAAACTTCATACCTAAGAGACATAATATAAGGCGGCATTATATCTTTCCAGATAAGATAATTATTTATATCAAATGTAGGAATCTCATTAATGTTAACATAATTCATATTCTACATCATAACTTCTCTTCAAAAACTCTAGTAAATAATAAACAAAGGGAATCTCACTCTAATACCAATTGAAGTTTCCTAATCAGGATTCAAGTATCACTGAGAGGGGTAGGGGTGAATCTATGATATCTTTTTCTTTTATGTTTCCTTCCTCTTGAAAAAACCTTCGACCCATATTAAATATTTATTTCCCTACTGAACATTGTCCAAACACACACCCACAAGAATACAAGAATTTACAATGTTCACTACTCAATAAGATTAGCTACATCCTTGGTATGGTTTGGAAGTAATCAAATACCACACAATTCACTAGAAATCAATCCTTTGATGTGGAATAAAATGAGTAGGATGTGCCCTTACACTCATGTAGCACCATGAAAACAATCCAAAATTATTTGTGCTTCTTCTAGCACAAAATTATGTAATTCAATATTATGGTTCTTCTTGATCTACTTCCACAAATTTGATCTTTCAAAACAATTCTTCTCTTTTCTACCCAGAAGCTGTTAAGAACCTCCTAAAATTCATAATGATACTTAGTCAAATACCTCTATCTATTTTTGATGCTCTATTAATGTTATGTTAACTTAAACTAGGTATTTAAAACTACTTTTCATGAATATCCTTCATGAAGCTCCCTTTGCCAAACTCACACCCTTCATGAAGCAAAATGCCTTCACAGAACCAACTTCCTTCACGATGCTCACTTAGCCATTGAGAGCTTTAATACTCTTTAAAAAACTCATAATGGTTAGTTGGATTATAATCCTAAAAATAAATAATTCTTCTAATTTATAATTATTCATTTTATGGATTCATATTCATCATAGTTTGTTTTATATAATTTTTTCAATAAAAAAGTGAATAATTTTTGAACTAAATTATTTTCCCCTAAATTGCATGGTTTTATTTAAAAGTTAAATTTATTAATTTAAGAAATTTAATTTGATAAAATTTATTTCATTTTTTATATCATCATATCAAATTTATGTTATGGTTAATTTTTTAGATTTTTTTAATAGATTGATTTTTTGGATGAATAGTGAAAATTATTATTTTTTTAAAAACTATCATTTGTATTCAAGTATTTAACAAGTACTATTTTTATTGGTTTTAAAGTTAAATTATCCTCCTTTCACTAAAAATTATACAATTAATTTTATATGAATCGGAATTGTACTTTATTTTGTTAAAAATTCATTTTTAGGCTTAAAACACATTCTTCTAAAAAACTGTTTTTCGTTGCATTTTACATTATAATACTAAAATTAATATTTTCTCATTATACAGACTTAACCATGAAAATTTTATTCCATATTTGAAATTTTTATTTTAAAATTTACTATTTATTTCAATTTCATTTTTTTCCATAATGAATAGTAACCATGGAAAATTGTTATCACCACGATAAAGGGTAAAACCGGTTAATTGGGGTTAAAACTTTGTGATAAGGTCACAAAATATCATATTAAATCTTATTTTATAGGTTTATTTTGACCCTTATCACATTATATTCTAAATTTTATTGATTTAGTTTCACTTTACCATGAGTAATACATTTATAATATTTAAAATTAAAGAATAATTACAAGAGTGTCAATCCCTCTCTTAAAAAAGAGAGCCTTATATTTTCACTTATTGACAAACATTTAGAACTATATTTATTCCAATAACTATCCAAATATCTTTATAACTCTCATACACATGTCATATAGGTTATGGTATCTCCAAAAAACCAATCCATAGTGACTACGGTGTATGCCAACAGAGGTCTTCAAAAGAAGAGGTATAAATCTTAACCAAGTTCTTTCATGTTTATTTCTTCTTATACATCCTTTAAAACTATAAAAACCATGATTATATAATATAATAATCTTATTTAATATACTTAAATTTTATTATGATTATGTTACAACCCTTTTTCATCTTCTTTTCCATCCTATAGGAAATAAAAACATTGCTTTCTCATACATGTGGACTGCCCCCACTATGAAGATACATGTTTTGTTTTTGATCACTACCTCATATGGTAAGTTAAAATGATGGATGAAATGAATATATATGATATTTATTACATAATTATGATTTTTTAATTAAAACATGCCACTTACATTCTTATCCTTCTATCCATTGTAAAATGATAATATCCATTGTTCGTACATGTGGACTAACACCTCCAAGGAGCGATGCGATTATTTTTTCGTTATCAACTCGCATGGATAGTCATATAGATGTAAATAATGAATAAATATGAAATTAAAAAAAAATAGGATTATATAAAACTTAAATATTATCTAGTTTATTTATTTTCTACCAAGTAGAAATTGGAAACGTCGCTCATGTGTACGTGAAGACTACCACCTCCACAAAATGATGTGTTTCGTTTTTCACGAGTGACTTAAATGGATCCTTTTTAAACTTTATTTAGTGAATAAATATAATTATTATGAAATTAATAAAAAAAATTAAACCATAACCCCTTGACCACATTCAACTTATATAAGCTATTTTAAAAATTAAAAACCAAACGGCCTCAAAACATCAGACGTAAAATTAACCAATTTAGTAACTAAATAAAAAATGATAAAAATTAGATAAAAATAATAATGATAATAAAATTAACAAGAAATTTTTTATTAATCTAGAAATAACTAATATAATTTTATTATTTAGGAGTTATAGAATGCATGACTTTTACTTTCTTTACAAAAGTGAAAAGGGAATGTTTTTTAACATTTACTCATTGAACACCCTTTCGTATCATCATAATTTTAATTTTATATCTATTTTATATACATGTTTTTATTGGTTTTCAAACAATTTTTTATTACCATTCTTCTAGGAATTTTTTATTTTAAAAATTTTTCAAGGGAAAATGATATTTATTCTCATTTTTATGAGATAACTGAAAGTACTTTTTCTTATTGAATTAAATGATTTTTAAAGTAATTTATGATAAAAAGTGAAAGACTATTTTTTTACCATGATAATATAATTTATAAATATATATAATTATGGGTGATCACAATATATCTCAGTATTATAGGTTAACCTGATAGAGATCTCTAATACATTGGGTAATGATTTAGTCTTCGAAGAGGAAAATATGGGAGATAACAGGTAGGTTACTGCTAATGAATTAACTAAAAATCAGTTATTATGACAAATATTAAACATGAGTGAATAAAGTTTATGAATATGGTGCTCAAAGACATCTATTCTATGATTAATAAGAGGTTTTATGGAAATATTTTGATTTCATGTGGTTAGGAAAGCCTATGAACTTTCAAAGGTTAAAGGTTTTGTTTCTCAAAGAAATATTTTAATGAGTTCTCATGTTCCTTATGAATCACTCAAAATTTTCCTATGATTTTTAATGGGTTTCAAGGGTTTTCTTTGAGAAAATGTTAATTCACCCATGTGGATTTGTTTTATTTATGTGCTCAAAATTTTCTTTTGAAAAAGGAAAACATTTTCATGGGTTTAAATATATTTTTCATTGGAACAATGAGACTAATTTATTTATTTATCCCTTAATAATCTTTTTTATGCTAATTCCATATTTTCAAAAAAATCATAGGATCTAAGGGTGATTATAAAATATAAAATATTCAATATTTCTAGTATGATGACTCATATTAAATATAGCTAAAGTGTATTGAGTGAAATAGGGGTGTAAACTTAAAGTCATGTTTTTGTGAAAAAAATGCACACTATGTGGAAGTGTCTATTTAGTTATGTAATGGTTTTCCTAATTCTCTAAAACTAAAAACATAAAATAGACTAAAAGTTTAATAAATTGAAACCTTGGATATAATTTTTTTAATTATGGTTTGTTTATAGTATTAAGTGTGATAACAAACGATCTCAATTTCCACTAACTCAAGATATCAATACAATCTTATTAGAAGTTTTACCAATGATAGATGGGCTATAATACTCAAGTTATGTTTAATATAGAAAGAAAAATTTTGGTTGTTGAGAAACTATAAATAGAGAAATGGCATTTAGTGCATTATAAATAGAATCACTAGAAAGAGCTAAATCTCAATCTTGGTTGAGAAGATTTTCTAGAGTTAAGTGACCAATATAGAGTTATTAAGATGATATTAACTTATTAATCCTAATGGATGGTGGATAACCTAAGTTACTAGAGGAAGTGGAAACCCTTAGTGAATCAAAATAGTGGAATTCAGTGATGAAGGATGAAATGAATTCTTTTAAGTTTAATATAACATGGTAGTTTACTAAAATATTGAAAGGAAAGTTGGAAATAGAGAATAAATGGGTCTTTTTTAATGTAAAAAGTTGAAGAAATTAGAAGATACATGGGGAAGATAATGGTAAATGGATTACAATATAAGTAAGTAATATATTTATTATAAATATTTTCACATGTAGTTATGTATACTACCATTTGTACGATGGTGATTTTAGTTACTTATGATGATCTAAAAATGGAGAAAATGGATGTCAAGACTACCTATCTTCATGGTGACTTAGAGGAGGAGATATACATGAAGTAGGAAAAGGTTTTTTAATACCATAATAAGGGACATGTTTTTAAGTTGAAGTAAATCCTCTATGTCTTGAAAAATATCCTCGATAGTGGAACCATAATTTTGAAACATTCATGACAGAGGAAGGTTTCACTTGAGGAAAATACAATAATTACTACAATTAAAGTTATGTGATGATGACACTTACATTATAATCCTTTAATATATGGATTAAATGTTATGGGAGGGTATATAGAGTTCATGGATTCATGATATGAAGTGTAAGTTTTCTAAAAGATATGAAATGAAGGAACTTTTCCATGATAATAAAATCTCATGGATGAGGATAAAGAGGGATAGAAAAGATGTTATATTTATTTTATCATAGAAGGAATACGTTTGGATGATCGTCAAAAAAATTTTGATTACCAGATATAAGGATATTTCAACCCCACATGCTAGACACTTCAAGTTATCCAATTTACAAGAACCAACATCAAAATATGAGACTCAGTACATTATAAAAGTACTGTATGCATGAGTTGTTGGAATTTTTATATACGTGATGATTTTTACATGGACATACATTGCCTTTGTAGTGGTATTTGTGAGTTGTTTTATTTAAAACACTAGAAGGGATAACTAGTAAGTTGTGAAGTGGATCATTCGATATATAAAAAGATAAGAAGATAAAATGTTGTACTTTGAGGATAATGATCTATTATATGGATTCATGGATACTAATTTTACTGGGGGGATCATATAACCAGAAGAGCATGATGGGATTCATGTTTATGTTTGGTATAGTAGTGATTAGTTGGATGTATCAGCTATATCCTATGGTAACATGTTCTGTAATGTAAATAGAATATGCAGCAGCTACAAAATCCAAAAAGAAGTTATTACGGTTATTGCACTGGTTAATGAAACTTGGATTGACACTGTAAGGAGAAGTGTTATTGTATGACAGCCATAGTTAAATTCACCTTTCCTAGAATCATGTGTTTCATGGATAGAAAAAACACATTGACTTGACATTTAATTTCATCTATAATCTACTAGAAAATAACATGTTAGAGTTTTGGAAGATAGCTATAAAGAACAATCTGACCAACTTGTTCATGAAAGTTTTAGTCTAAAAAACTTTGTGGAAACATTGTGTGTTAGTTGGACTCAATTGAATGGAAGTTGACTGAGAACACTATATGCACAAGGAAGAAGGGTAAGTGTTTCTCCTAGGTATTTATGGATGTCAAATAGCTCTTTATATTAGTTCTCATGTGGGATATTGTTGGTATTTTGAAGACTCTTTAAGTTTCTGGATTTAATTTACTATAAGGAGTAACTTTAGTATATTATATTGGTCCTTTCAAGGAAATAATAGCGAACATATTTAGAATCCAGGTATATTTACTGAAATCTATTATACTTTTTATGAGTGGGTGGAAATATTAGTAGAGTTATACCAAATTTGATGGTTTTTTTGGTGAAAACAACAGGTAATTAGAGGTTGAACAACTCTAATGGTAGGTTTCCCAAAAACTTATGATAGTGGTGAGACCTATTCAACCACATGAATAACTTTATGAAATATTGGTGGGCCTATTTTATTTTGCATGATAAATTTAAATATTACTCTAGATCCTTAGCTATATTGTTTTAAATCCTTTTTTTGGATAATATAAAAGTTTTAAATGTTCTCCTATGGATGTAAAATGAAAGTCTAAACCATGAAATATTATGTGTAGCTTTTACTTTCCCTGTTGTTTTCTTTAGTTGAATGTTTGTGTCTCATTTTTTTAGAATGTGTGTGAGTAGTGTGACTTTGTGTAGTGAGTAGGGTGCATAGTCATCCCATATTCTCATATAGTAAGCTTATGGAGAACTTTCTAGTGTTTTATTTCCACAAAACAAAACCTATATCATGTGTGATATTTTTGTGGATTGGAGGTCTATATTCTATTGTTTTCATGGATGGTACTTCTCCTAACACATAGCTCATCATAATATATTCATCTTATAAGAAAAATGATATATAGATATCCCAAGGATCATTTTTTGTGGGACAATATGAAGAGGGATATTGGAGAGTATATATCTTAATGTTTGATATTCTAGTAACTTAACAGCCCGACCCGAACCACCGAGTTCAAGCCAGAAGGTCACATGACCTCATGCATTCCTCCCTGTATTCAAGATATTTCTAACTAAAAATAAGGTTCTAAGTCCATTAGTGGGGATAATATACCTTTAGTTTCATTTCATTAATAAAATAATAATAATAAACAAGATAATAAATAATCAAAGTAATCATATAAAAATAGAAATACGGATTATAAGTCATACAAGGTAAAATGGGCTCCCAAAGTAGTAATGAAAACTAATAAAAAGGATGGAAGATAAATAAATAAATAAATAAATAGTCCTCCTGATTATTTCCCAGTCCTCTACCAGCTCCATACTTTTCTACTCGGTCATACACTACAAATCCATTTCCCTTCACTGGATCTCTATTAATGAAATCTATAAGCACACTGAAATTCTCGAGTAGGGTGTGAGTATAAGACCAAATAAGACACCAAAAATGCATAATTGACCAAGTGTACTCAATTATAACAGGTGTATACCTTGACTATAATAAATATATAATAATCATAACATCATTTAATCCAAAACTAAGTAGTTATGTACTAACCAAGCTGCCATAACCCCTGACCATACCTGTTTTGGCCCCATGTTAGAAGGATAACTGGAGATATCAAATGTAACCAAAATATCCATGATGATAGTAATCTAGTAGAATTGAATCATAATGGAACCATGAAACCATTCTACCTGTAATCATATAGTCATCATGTATTTCATGCTACATGATGTTTTCTAGTGTTGAGAAATTGTGCTACTCAGTATCCACTGGGCTACCTTGTGATACATGGTACTTGATAAATGATAGGATACCTCGAGTACATCCAAAACATGGTATCCATGGAATACTCATATATATACCCTACTTATTAAGTCCATCATCACCATTATTACATATCTATTGAACTCCCCCTCTAAGGGATAAACATGTCACGATGACCCACCTATTCCGAGCACCAAGAATGATACCTCTAAGCAAGGTAGCATATATACAAGGTAGAGAATACATGGAAAGAATATCAACATGAGAGTAAATAAGAAACACAAAACAACATGTGATCATCATCAAACATGGTATAAGTTACTCTAGAATCACTCATGAAATCAATTATCACAACAGGTCACATAGGCTACACACACACACACACCCAATTGTGATCACAATCAAGCTCGATCATCATTTATTCCATAAAAAATAATCAAATCATGGAAAAATGTGTAGAGAAGAGTCTAGTATAGTAAGTAAATTTCTATTTTATGTTTATCAAGGTGAAAGTCAAGTTATTTAGAAGGTTTCTTCACCCGAACCACATTCACACACCCATCAAAACACAATATCAAACCAAGGATCCCTGGAATTGGTTACAAACAAACATGCCATGATTTATAGAGTAAGGAAAGGTGAAAAAAGTCAAAGGGTTTCATCCAAATATTACCCAATAACGTTCATTGTCAAGAGAGATCTCAATTTTAGTTGGAAGTATATTTGGAAATTTTGGGAGGCATCACAGTGAATGCAAGGTTATGTGGTGTTGAGGTGTGATGGAAAAACCCCCATGATGAAAGGGATATTACTACAACATAGTTGTGTGATGGGAGGAAGCAATGAGATGAAGGTGGAACGCCATGGTGTAGTGGTACATCAGAAGAAACAACCATAGTTTAGGAAAAAAAGATATGGAATAGGCTGTGAACCACCATAGTGTAGATTAGGGACCTACGGTGTGGAAAACACAAGAATATGACCTCTATGATGTAGAGGATAAGAATAATATGTAGAACCATACTAAAGATGAGATAATTTAGTGTGGAGAGAGGAATTTAGTTTATAACTACACTGAAACTTGAAACTCTATGGTGTAGGAAAACGAATATGACATGGAGTTGCATTTACATTCCTTCAAATCTCTGGAACAATTAAATCGAGAAGGGAATCAAGGAATTTATAGGGATCAAAACTGCATGGAAGTCCTTAATTTAAGTCTAATAAATAACCCTATTAATTTTAAAATTAAGAATCAAATAAATTTGAAAATAAAACATCAGATTCAATTCATAACAACTCGTTCAAGGATTTAACTCCCAAGGACTGATCACTGGAACAACTATCTATAACTGATCAGAAAACATGCTATATAGCATGGTATGAGATACCATGGTAAAACACTCTTAGCTGAAATCACCATGATGAAGTCTATGACATAAACACATAAACCCATACCCCTATATTTTAGAACCTTTCTTTTCAATGTGGACTCAACTCCACAACTACATTCAATGCATCCACTTCCACTATAGCATGGTTCCATATCCCTTGGTGAGAAAAGTCATAAAAATCACCTTAAACCTTCCAAAATCTCTAAAAAGTTAACAATCCTTTCCCAAACATGCATCAACTTAAGAAATAAGAGGAAAATTATGGAATCAAGGCTTTTATTAATGAGATAAAAGTTTTAGTGTTTTATAGGATGAATATTTGAAGTTTAAGGGGATGATCCAAACATCACTAATACCTTTATGGAAATGAGAGAATATCACCATGGATTTCATCATAGGAATCCCAAATATTTCTAAGTACATAATTCCATTCTAGTTTTAGTTGATCTCATTATGAGGTTAACACATTTAATTAGTAATATCCCAAACCCATACTCGCAGATCTAGTGCTAAAAACATACTCTTCACATACTAGATTTGATAATTACTGAAGCAACCCAACCTTAAAAATCCATAGCTATAATATTAATAATAACAATTTAGTCACTTACATACCAAAGATCATTTAGGTTAAGAGTTTTAGAGAATTAAGAAAAAAATTAATTAAAAAACCCTCATCTTTCTCATCCAATGGACTTTTTTCCTATTATACCCAAATATTATTATTCTAAAATAGGTCTTAAATTTCTTTCACAAAACTATCCACACATGTTACCCTTATAGATATATCATATTAATTACCATTCTTCATATCACGGGGAATGAAAACATAAGAAGGGAGATATCAAACTCTCAGTAAGGGTAATATAAAACAAAATCTACCGCAGATAAAAAAAAACATGAGTAATATAGAAGGAATAAATATGAATGAAATAAATTCATATATCTTATAACATGAGTATAAAATATATCCATGGATAGAATAATAATATAAATATCCACTTAAAAAATAACCAAATTCATAATGATGGAATGCATAATTCCGGATATCATAATCTTACTATCCAAGGCTCATGTTAAGACATTATACATAAATATATAAGGAATATGCCAAATACCCAAGCTAGTTTATCTAATGAGAGTTATCAATTCATCAAGGGGATATCTAATATTGGGCCCCACCTATAACTTACTATGTTCAATAAATTAATCATATGAAATAAATGAATAAAAATACAGTACATAATCAACATGCATTAGAAATAATTAAATATCTATATTAAATCATGTATATGGAATGAAAATATTCCCCAATCAATAAAATAATTTTATTTTAAAGATTTATTAAATTAATACCATATGTTGAAATGGAATATGATTAAGAAAATATTGAAATGATTAATATATGCATGATAAAAAATAATATGGATATTGTCACAAACTCCTCCCACCAAAGTTTTCACGATGAATAGAGAGAGATAATGATCCCTGAGTCCCACCTCCAGTAGGTATCAAGCAGGAGACTGGGACTAAGGGTATAAAAATCTCACAAATGGGATGCATTACCCACTATAATATAAAATAGGATCGAGATATAGGATAAAGATCTACCAAGAAACTCCAAAATATATAATAAATGTAAACTAAAAACCATCCCATAATGCATGAATAAATTAAACAGAAACATATAAAAGTATTCAAATATACAAAAAGAGAAATTCTATGGCATTGAATCAATAGTTACTCCAACCTAATTATAAATTCCATCTCAGTCCCCAAATCATTCCTAGAAACCTGAAAATAGTTTATATACATAGGTTGCACGTAATATGTATACTAAGTATGAACATATCCAAGGTCTCAAGTACATGTGTGAAAAGATCATGATAATGCACCAGTGAACAAAAATCAAAACCAAAAAGCACCTAAACTGGTCAAATAACCATCCTAGCCTCACCATGACTCACCCAACAAATCATGTATCCAATACAGTAATATAAAATCAAGATTATAACAAAGAAAGGTTCCCCACAACTACTTCCCCACTGATTTGTTACTCTCACTCCCCAACATCAAATGTCACATTCTCTCATACCTTCCATAAATATAACATCACAACCACATTGCATCACATCTCATCAGAAGACACCTGGGCCATCTCTGATGTGGGTTGGGATGCAACCCTACCTACCCCACCCTCACAAGGTCAAACATCCCATGCTAACACACTACTATAAAACTGGGATTTACAAGCACTGACCTTTATCACCGCTAGAGAAAAGCACTGATAAAGGGTACTGTTTATCAGTCTTTTTTAGCACTGATAAAGGGTAGCCTTTATCAATGCTTTTCGTTAGTGCTGATAAAAGGTACCATCTATCAAGACTTTATTTATAGTGATAATAAAGGGATCCTTTATCAGTGTTTTTTAGCGATGTTAAAGGTCCCAAATAAAATGAAATAATTAAATAAATAAAAATGATTTTATTAAAAAAATATTAAAATTTTTATTATTAAATAATTATTGATAAAAATGAATAAATTGATTATAGTACATATAAATTATAAATACTTATAAATAGTATATATTAAATATATAAGTATATGTAAAATGAAAATTAAACAATTAAAAATAAGTAAATTAATAAAAATATTAAACATTTTATTAACTAAATAATTATTGATAATATTAATAAATATTATATATTAAATATATAGATATATATATGAATGCACATGAATATGATTTATATAATACAAAATATTTATTCTTTACATTAAATAGACATATATTTAGAGAAGAATAATTTATAATGAAAAATTAATATGAATTTAAAATACTGACTAATTGCATCAAGTAATGGACATAATTTAATATTGTTTTATTTTTAAATTTAAAATATATAAAACATGTGTTATATGTATTTCACATACATATACATAATTAATTCATTTTTATATACAATTCATACAAACAAATTTTTATGTAATTACTGAAATCTTATGTAGAAACACATACACCTAGTATTTATGTAATTTATTCAAATTTTCAAATTCATTTTTGAATTTCAATATGACATGATACATTTAATATATTACGTGTTTAAGTAGTAGATTTTATTTATTTATTTTTTAATTTTATTATAGTTAGGTATTAATTCTTTTTTAATATTTTTTTTTATTTTTTTGGGTTCTATTATTTATTTATATATATTTATTTATGTTTTAATATTTTAAATATGTATTCATATATATTTAAATATATATCCATATTTTTTAATAGTTTATATTTAACTAATAAAACTTATCCATTTTTTCAATATTGTTAGTGTACTCGTTTTTAATTATTCAATTTCACTCATTTTTAACATACATGCACATAAGATTAAATATTAATTAATAATGTTAAAAATATATTTGTAAATAGATATTTATAAATAAATGTATTTATAAACTTATATTTACTATATTTGTACATTTATATGTTTATAATTATAAATAAATAGATGTTATTTATTAAAAAATCATTCATATAATTATAAATAAATAATAATATATATTTAATATATTTATAATTATATATATTTATATCATTATATATATTTACATATTTATATACATATATATAATGATATAAATATATAAATATATAAATATGTAAATATTATTTTTTTAATGTATTTATATAATTATTAATAAATAATGATAAATTTAAATAATTATAAAATTATAATAAATATATTTAAATAGTAAATATTTACTATTTTTATATTTATATATATTTATTAAATATATATATAATTTTATAAATATATTTAAATTTTTTTATTTATAATTATAATTATAAATATTTTACCATTGCTTAAGTAATAAGCGCTGATAAAAGGAATATTTATCAATGATTTTTTAGCGCTCATAAAGATAGAGATATATCTACGCTAAAAAATCCCAGATAAAATCCATCTTTATCCATGATAAAATATTTTCACTGATAAAGATTGATTTTATCAGCGCTTTTTTAGGGCTGATAGATCTCAATATTTATCACCTCTAAAAAAGTTCTGATAAAGATTTCTTTTATTAGTGCTTATTAACTTAGCATTGATAAAAGGGGTCTTTATCACCGCTTTTTTGGAAGTTCTGATAAAACTGTCCTAGTCTATTTGAAGAACCCTAACCATCGTAAACAAGTTCATGATATCTGAAGCACTCAGCAGAATCCACATACTGCCGATGCTCCTCATTGTCAAATCCAAGCTCGAATCAAGGCCAGAATCAAGGCTCTAACTATTCTAAAGCTCGAATCTAAGGCCTGGATCCAAGACTCGAACGATTCAAGGGTTGAATGAAACCAAGGCTCAAATGAAATTCAGGTTTTTTAATATCTATACTTTCACTCAGTTATCCACTGAACCTTATGATCCCACATCCATGTATCCCAAAAACTCTAGTTTTACTATCCTATAATAAAATACCCCAAAATTCACTATTTTTTAAATATATTGAATTATCCTCTTCCCAGATAGAATGTGGCTCTCCTTAGTACAAAATTGGTAATGTGAGACTTGAAATATATCAAACCCAATGTTGGTCCATGTTGTTCTGAGGTATAATTGGATCCCAATACCTATATTCAATGACATCTACCTCTTTTAAATCATTAAATTTTGAAAAAATCATCCATATAGCGGTCAGTGTTTTCATTGGTTTGGAATATTCCATTTAAAATCACTTTGGAACCTATTTTTCATATTTTGATTGAGAAATTAATGTGCTATGAATTCTTTGATTCACCTATAAACCATGTAAATTTTTTAACTCACCAATCATAGACATCTCAATATCATACCTCATATTATCCAAAAAAAACGTTTCATTGCTCTTTTTCTAATCCTAAAATATTATGTCTTCGACATATATGAGTACCAAAATCCTTTGATCATTCTCCTTCTTGATGTAGAGGTTGTGATCAACTCTACCTTGCTAAAAACAATGTGTTCTTAGTAATTGATCCAACCTTAAATACCAGTTCCATAGTTATTTATTTATCTTATACAATGAATTATTTAACTGGAACACTTACCCTAATTTTCATCCATAATAAACACATCCATTTTCTCAATGTATAATCCCCCCTTAAGAACTCCATTGAGGAACATAGATTTTACATCTATTTGGTATACTTTGAACTAACTATGAACTAAAATAGACAAGAAAAATCAAATAGTTTCCAACCAGGATATGGATGTAAATTTATCATAAATATAAATTCCTTTGATCTAGGAATTCCACTTACACACTATCAATGCTTTATTCTAATCCACTTTTCCATATTCAATGAGTTTATTACAAAACACCCACTTGGTTCTAATAACATTTCTGTTTTCCAACCTTGGAACAATTTACTACGTCACATTTTTTTATTCAGATTAAGCTCCTCATACATAGATTTGATTAAATTATCATCCTTTTCAGCCTATCCAAATTATTTAGATTATACTTGGGATAAAAATGAGGTTTTTGGTAGATTCTTACTCCTCTGAGTTTTCACCAAAATTGTTTGATCACCAATGACATTTTATTCATTGATTCTAACCTTGCATGTATTTCTATTAGTTGATAACCTTTCTTCATTTTCCCCACCATTAATTTATTATTTTGAGTCTACCTCAGCGTCATGTCCCCCCCCCATGAAACTCAATTCAAAAATAATTTCCTCTAATGTTTCGTCATTATTTTAATTATTACCAGTATCCCTATTCTAATTATTAAAAAATTTCTATCAATTTCATCTTTTTTTCATAAAAACATCTCAAACCACCCTTTTTAAGTCAATATTAAAATGTATAATTATCTAATATGATCAATTTTTTACTACAATAAATAAATTTCCTCTTTCAGAAACAAATACCAAAAAAATTTACCAACACCAAATCAAAAAATGGTTTGTCTAGTTTTCTATACCTTTGTAAAAATATAGAAATCATTGAAATGATAACCCACTCATTAATACTTCTTAAAAACAAATTCATTTCCTTCATCATAGATTTAATAAACACTATGTATGTTTTACATTCATTCATATAAAAATAGATCATTATTTAACATTTTCTTTTGGTTCCACCCTTAGGAACCTCTTATTACCATCCATGTAATTCTCACAAATGGGAGACACTACCCCTTTTAGAGAACACAATAGATTATGATTGTCATCATCATCAACTTCATATCCCAAATAGTTATTATTTCAATTTGTTTCTTGAGACTCATCCCTTATCTATTTTTATGTTTCTTATATGAATCTTAGTAGTAATCATCCTATGGATGACTACTGCTAAGAGTATTTCAGGAAACATAGGTGAATTTCCACAAGAGTTGGAGGATGAGTGTCAAACAACAATATACAATGATAAATATTCGGGATAAGAGTTGATGAGAAATTTTCCCTTTGGATTAATTCATAGGATAACACCTACCATAGTGGAGTAATTCTTTTCTTAAATTCAATTACCCATTTTCTTTGAAGTATACTAAAATTCTTTGAAACAATAAAATTTTGAGTTTCCCTTATAATAATTATCTACAAATTTCACCTTTGATAATGAATATCTTATGAGTATTTATTTATTTATTAAACAAAATGAATATTTTTGAACCCAATACAATGGATATGAATAAAAAATGGATGAGCGATAATTATTTGAAAAAAGATTATGAAGATGTAGTTAACGAGTTCATCAAGTTTTCAATAGAGCATGCATATGACCCTTCTCAAATAAATTTTCCAAGTTTATGTTAATGTTATTCAATAAAAAATAGTCTGTAAGAGTTAGAATAACATTTTACTTGTCACATATTAGATCAAATCTATAAATGTTAGACTAAAGATGGAGAAAATTGAATGTGCACAACGATTGGGATGATACTTCAGTTTATGGATCATTTGATATGAATATCATAACAAATGATGATGGAGATCACATGGAAGAAATGAAAATGGAAATTAAAGATTACCTTCATGATTTTCTAGGGTTGTTTGAGAAATTAAATAGTTATTCTAAGAGACTATTTTATACTAGTTGTACTAAATACACAACATTGTCAGCTATATTGAAGTTATATAATTTGAATATTGGTAGTGGATGAAGTGACACCAACTTCACAGAACTACTTGGTCTCTAGAATGATATGATACCGGAAGAAATTAAACTAACATATTTAACATATGATTCTAAAAAAAATCTATATTTAGTGGAAATGATCTATAAAAAATACATGCTTGTCCAAATTATTTCATATTGTTTTTAAGGGCCATGAATCACTCATAAAATTCCCTAAGTGTGTCACTAATTCATTCTCAAATTTACCCAAGAGATGAAGGTAGAATATTCCTTGTAGTTTAGCTTGGGTTGTCGAATCCTCAGAGACCTAAGAAGAAACCTATAGACACGTACATTATATGGACTATTTTTGGATATTAAGTGGCCAAATTGTGGTGATTTTATATGGGTTTAAGTTAACTCTAAGACATTGAAGTTAATTCAATTTTAAAGTATGATTTGATCCTATGTTATCACTTGGGGTGGATTGGATTCATTCCCTTTTCAACTATTTCAATTTCTTATATTTGAGATGAGTTCATTTAAGAAGATAAAAAAATCATCACTCACTAGTTTAATTCCTACACACCCTAATACTAATCACCTATACAATTAAAGGATCAAATCTTTGAGCACTCCAAGGTAAAGGTTTATATTAGCACTTGAAGTGTGTTGCCTTAAAATTCAATAAGGATGAAGAAGTGTTAAAATCATAAAATAAAAATATCATTTTAAATAAGTGATTAGAGATTAAGGTAGTGATAAATAACATCCAATAAAGCCCCTTTATACTCCTTTTGATCAACCCATAAGTGAGTTATCCCTCCATTGATCCTATGGTTTCAATGGAAGTAGAAAGTAAACTCTGGAGGGAGGAATTGGAGAAGTAAAAAAACAATGAAATAAAAATCACTCCATCGTTGTGTGATAATCTCACAAGGTTTGGTATGAACAAGTTCACACCTTGAGTAAATGGTATCAAAGTGATAAGAAGAAGAATATAAAAAGATAAGATGAATAACTTTTATAAATAAGCTAAGGTAATTCAAGGAACTTACAACTGAGGGAATGCGATTACAACATCAAATTGGCAGCATAACATTAAAATGAAACAAAGCTCAAAGATCATCAACTCCTCCACCAGAAATTCCTTAAATAGGCATTTTTGAATCCTTGGGTAGAGCCTCCAATAGTCCAAGTATCCTCAATTAATTTTTGTAGGCCATAGGTGGGTGGAAAGTTGAGGGAGAGTTTATTTTTCCACCCTTGACCCGAGGTGGCAACCATCTTTCATCCACCGAATAGACGCATCTTAATGGCATTCTATATGGCCTAATTGGAGTGGTCCATATAAGACAAAAATGAATCTCTGGAAGTCTCCTAGATCTATGAAAAATTTCATCCCAAATTGATTTTTGGTTTCCGAGATATGATTAAATAGGAGGGATGTTTCTCTAGGCTGCAGAATCTGGCCCAAAATTTTATCTCTAAATTAGGCCGCCTTAATAACCACCATGGATTCCTAATTATCACTTTATTATGTATAATTATTTGTTTCTATATATGTCTTATACCATCCCACGAAATTTTGTCTTCATTGGGCCTGTATTTTGGGCCACACATTCTCATCAATGGGCTGGTGTCCAATCTTCTTTCTCCAGAATTGTTTGCATGAAATCCCATTTTGGTGGTCTTCCAATGTGAATCTTCCAACACTCCACAAGTATGAATTGTTCAAAATATAAATATAAACCTGAAAATAAAATATTAAAATAAAATCAAGATCATTGGTTACTTTAAATGATGTTAAAAAATGTACCACATAATAGTGCATTTTAAGAAGGAAATACAAATTATAATGTGAAATGATGTTCAAAGTGTAAAATTCACTAAAATGGTGTTTTTGAATAATAAATAACATGAATTTTATATATATTAACAATGAATATTAGCCTCATTTAGTTTCTAATCAGACCCCCCAACTTGAGTTTTTCTAGTTCCGAGCAAAATATATCTCAACAATATGAAATTTGAATTCCCTTTTCCAAAAACATTTTAACACACAATGATCACAAAAAACCTGTATACCAAAAAATCATGAAACCCATCAAAATATTTTAATACAAGAGAGTTTCATAAGTAGATCCCAATCTCATGCTCATTCCTTTGTTTAAATTCATCACTATATTTCATCCAATAACAATTAAGAGTGATGATGTGTTATGCATCGCATTAGACATGGGGGTTAATCTTTATTCAAGAGAGAAATGATGGAAGAACTAGGTGGAATCACATTTCAATATTAATATGAGTATTCAAAAAAATTATTTTATTTCTTTTGTTTTTCAAATTTTTCAATGGTAATTGAAATTTCACTCAAAAGAGTCAAACCCTGTAGTGAGACTTTTCATATGACTCCCAGGCTAAAAGACCTTAGGGCACAAAGTGAATACCACATTCTCGGGCATCATCTCGAGTTAAATCAATCCAAAACAAATTCAAATTACCAAAAATAGAGGTAAAATTACTAACTCTGGGCCAGAAAACTATGGAGTCACAATCCCTAAGTGCCGAAAGCCAGACATTAGGTCATTTCATTGCTCTACGCACAAATTTATTGTTTTTTTTATTTTTTTATTGAATAATCATATTAAAACTAAAATGATCACCAAACCTGTGCTATTTATTTGGGGGACCCCATGAACTCAAACTAATACCCCACTATCCAAAGGACGTGCGTTGTGATTTTTTTTATTTGGATGAAAATATAAACCATGAAATATCACATTAGACAACCACACTTTCCAAAATATATACTCATGAAATTATACATGGATTAAAATAAAAATCAGGACATGATAAATTATTTGATATTGAGTTTCAAAGTGTACAATGTATATTATCATGTTTAAGGTTAAAGAAAATTTTCCTTCCATTAATGCACACCTTTTTTTTCAAATCATTAATTTTTCTGACACAAAAGAAATTTTATTTTATCCCCCCCAAACTTAAAATAACACTGTCCCCAGTGTTTAAAGAAAATAAAATTTAGAAGGGGGTAGAGGTAGAGAATGAGAGTTCAAAAAGGAAATTGAAAATGAGGATTATGGAATGAAGTCACCTGGTGGTTGAAGTTGAAATTCTTGATGCTCCCTTTTAATCCCTTGATCTCGATGTCACTATGAGAATTCCCTAGTGGAAAGGAAAAAAAAGAAAAACAAACAAACAAAACAAAACATATAGATATATATATATATATATATATTTATATATAATAAATAAAGTAAAATATAAGTATATATATAAAAATTATAGAATAAAGAAGCACAAAAAGCCATAGGTTAGTGGTAAGCATGCGCCCCTATCTCCCTTCGGTCCCGAGTTCGATTCCCCATGGCTTCTCTAGTTGTGACAGGGTTTGACCCAAGACCTATGATGTGTCATTTTTTTATTAATATATTATTATTATTTTTGTATTTTTATTTTCACCTACAAACACATAAAAATAAAATGAACTGATGATACATTTTCTTAATTTTAAATTTATGGGTAAGGTATTACTCAAGGATCACACCACATGACACGGATGAATATAGTGCTCCCATTTCATACCCATCCATACTCATAATAGAAGAACAGGTCAACAATCTATTTTTTTAAATATCAAAATGATTAATTAATCCTATTTGAAAAATATAATGTTGATTAAAATAACAAAATATTTGGAAACATGAAAACCATGGGTTTCCTCCCATGAAGCACTTTGTTTAATGTCGTTATCCCAACATGGATCCTAAATCTATCAATTTTTTCCTGGTTCATAGGTTGGCTCAGTTAAATCAACCTCTGTTTCTTGTTAATTGAATGATTCAATGAATGGTTTTAACCTATGACCATTGAACTTGAAAATGTAACCACTTGTGGGATCTTGAATCTCTACTGCCCCATGGGGGTGCACATGATGCACTATGAAAGGACCGGACCATCTAAACCTTAACTTTCCTGGGTGTAAATGAAGTTTTGAACTATACAAGAGCACGAATTTTCCTATTTCAAAATGTTTCACTTTAATATTCCTAGATTGTTAGGCTTGAACTCTAGCTTTATTGATCCTTTAATTTTCATAAGCCTCCATCCTTAGTTCCTCAAGTTCATTGAGATATAATTTCCTTTTTGTTCCGGCTAATGAGAGGTCATAATTTATTTTCTTAATTTCCCAAAAAGCCTTATGCTCAATTTCAACAGGTAAATGGAATGATTTTCCATAAACCAACCTATATGGTGACATTCCTAGGATGTTTTTTTATGCTGTATGATATGTCCAAAGAGCATCCAAGAGTTTCTTAGACCAATCTTTCCTAGAAGAATTGACAGTTTTTTCAAGAATATTACTAATCTCCCTATTTGCTAACTCAGCTTGACCACGGGTTTGAGGATGGTACGTAGTGGAAACTTTATGGGAAATACCATACTTAGACATGAGTGAAGAGAATGGACGGTTGCATAAATGGGTTCCTCTATTACTGATTATAGCCCTAGGAATTTAAAATTGAGAAAATATGTTCTCTTTTAGAAATCGGATCACAATATGATGGTCATTATACTTGGTGGGAATAGCTTCAACCCATTTTGAGACATAATCAATAGCTAAGATGATGTATAGGTATCCTCTAGTGTTTGGGAAGGGACCCATGAAATCGATTCCCCAGCAGTCAAATATTTCAATCACTAAGATGGTAGAGAGTGGTATTTGATTTCTTTTTGTGATTGAACCTACTTGTTGACACTTAGGACAGATTTGAAAAAATGTGTATGAGTCCCTTGAGAGGGTGGGTTAGAAGAGACCACACTGAAGAATCTTAGAAGATGTTTTCTTAGAGGAAAAGTGACCTCCACATGCCTCACTATGACAGAATTTAAGGATGGACTCTTGTTCAGATTGTGGGACACACCTCCTAATGACTTGTTCAGGAAGAAATTATAGAGGTATGGATTATCAAACACACAGTTCCTAACATCATAAAGGAATTTCCTTCGAGCTTGAGTCACAAAGAATCTTGTAATTACACCTGTAACTAAGAAATTGGCTTTGTCAGCATACCAAGGGAAGTCACTCACAGATTATAGGTGTTCATCAGGAAATGAATCAGACACAGAAAGGTGATTTGATTTTTATTTTAATTACATCCTAGAGAGGTGATCAGCTACAAAATTTTCAACACCGTTTTTATCCTTTATTGTGAGGTCAAATTCTTGTAAGAGAAGGACCCAACTAATCATTCTAGCCTTAGAATCTTGTTTTTGGAAGAGGTATTTTAGTGTAGAATGGTCAGTGAATATAGTGACGGGGGATCCTAAGAGGTAGGACCTAAACTTCTCTAAGGAAAAAACAATAGCAAGTAACTCATTTTCAGTAGTGGTGTAGTTGATTTGGGCACCATTTAAGGATTTTCTTGCATGAGCAATGATATAAGGAGTTTTATCACCACGTTTTCCTAACACATCTCCTACAGAAAATTCACTGGCATCACACATAATTTTGAAAGGAAGGTTCCAATTTGGAGATTTGATAATGGGAGGAGAGGTGAGAGAGATTTGAGGGTTGAGAATGAACCCTCACAACTTTATGTCCAAAAAAATGGATCATCCTTTACTAGGAGAGAACAATGGGGACAGGAGATTGAACTAAAGTCCTTAATGAATCTTCTATAGTAACCAGCATGTCCTAAGAAAGACCTCACTTCCTTGAGAGTTTTGAGTGATGGAAGGTGAAGAATGATGTCAACCTTGTCTTTATCAACTTCAATACCCCTACCTGAGAATAGATGGCCTAAAACTATTCCCTCTTTAACCATGAAATGGTATTTTTCCTAGTTTAGGACTAGATTCTTTTCTTCACATATTGACAAGACTCTCTCTCCATTCCTCATACATCCCTCAAATGTATCCCCAAACACAGAAAAGTCATCCATGAAGACCTCAAGAAAATACCCTAACATGTCTGAGAATATTCCCATCATGCACTTCTAGAAGGTTCCAGGGGAATTGCATAACCCTAATGGCATGCGTTTGAAGGCAATGGTGCCGAATGGATAGGTGAATGTAGTCTTCCCTTGATCCTCTAGGAATACCTCAATCATAATGTACCCCAAGTACCCATCTAAGAAACAGTATAAGGCTTGACCTACCACTCTCTCAAGGACTTGGTCAATGAATGGTAAGGGTAAATGGTCCTTCTTGATGAATGAGTTTAGATTCCTATAGTCAATGAAGACCCTCCATCCACTACTCACCCTACTTGGAAGAATCTATCCATCCTTATTGGTTATCACTATGATTCATACCTTCTTGGGAACCACTTGGATTGGGCTGACCCACTCACTCTCAGCTATGGGATATATGATACCAGATTTTAACAATTTCATAAGTTCCTTCCTTACTACCTCAATGAGATTAGGATTGAGTCACCATTCAGGTTTACGACATGGCATTGAATCAGATTCCAGAACAATCCTATGAGTCCCGATAAGGGGGCTAATCCTAGGAATATGAGACAGGGTCCAACCAATGGCTTTCTTATGTTTCCTAAGGACATCTATAAGCATCCTCTCATGATTGGATTTAAGAGAAGAAGAAATGAAAATAGGATGTGTTTGATTGTTCCCTAGGAAAGAATACTACAATGCAGTGGGAAGTTCCTTAAATTCAAGATCGGGTTGGTTTAGAATTTCAGCAGAATATTGTGACATTGGATCAAGATCAATTTTGTTTCCTAGAGTTTTAGATAGGATTTATTCCCCATGTGTATAAGTTTTAGCTAAAAGATTGGTTTGATCAGATTTAGGGAAGGAATTTTGATTGGTTTCCATGAAAGTGGTTTCTTGAAAAGTTTCACTAATTGTTGGACCTAAGACTTTATCATAAGAGCAATTTGAAAATGATTCAAGCCAAGGAGATAAACTTCCTTCATGTGAACAAAGGAAATCAATCTCATCCTGACTTAAACATCCATCAAATATTCCTTGATGTTCTAGGGATTCATTATCAATGCTTCCTATAATTTTTACTTTATGAATGTCCTCATCATACCATATTTGTGTGGTTGCATTATAGATGTTCAATTCTAGACTCATGTTTCCAAAGGTGATGGTCATGTTCCCGTTTTGAACTCGGATAATAGATTTGATTCTTGCAAGGAAAGGACGAACAAGAATAGTTGGGTTTTGTTCCTTATTTACTAAGTTTGGATGGTTTTCAAGGAAAATGAAGTCATTAGGGTAGATGAAGTTTTCAACCTTTACTAGAACATCTTTTAAAATCCCCTTTGGAACCCTAATACTACGATCAGCAAGTTAAAGTGTGAAAGATGTGGGTTGGAGCTCTTCTAGGCCTTACTGGAAATACACAGGATATGGGATGAGATTGACACTAGAACCTAGGTCACGCAAGGCCTTGAAAACTTTGTTATGTCCTAGTTCAACATTGATGTAAGGGAAACTCGGGTCTTTCAACTTAGGATGAATAGTCCCTTGAATGGTGGTACACACATTAGCTTCCAAAAGGACTTGGTTTTTATGTGAAAATTTTCTTTTAAAAGTGCACAAGTCCTTAAGTTACTTTGACTAGGTGGGTACTCTTTATATTTCATCGATAAGGGGAATGTTCAACTTTACTTGTGAGAATATTTCCCTTAATGTTTCACTCAATTCAGGCTTGGTTTTCCCCCTCATGTGTTGAGAAAATGGTGCAGGTTGTGGGGTTGTTTATTGAAGAGTTTTTTCTTTCACATTGTTATCATGTTTCTCAGTTTCATCATTTGGTTCATTTGAATTTTAATCCAAGTTTGAATCTTTAGATGGGTTATGAATTAGTTTTTCAGGTTTCTCAATTGATTTCCCACTTCTTAAAATAGTCACAGCCTTTAGTTGTTCATGAGTTGTTTGAGTGCAACTTGACTCTCCCCTTAAATTTGAGGATGGTACCGCCTGAGTAGGCATGGGTTCCTTTCAAATTTTTATGGTTTTAAGTTCTTGTTTTATGGAAGAGACTTCTGATTTCATCCTTTACATTTGTTTTAACAATTGTTTTAGTGGGCTTTGTGGAACAGTTTGGGTTGGTACATGAGAAGATTGGTTTATCCCAGGGGATATTTTGGAGGTGGGATGGTTTATTGAAAATGGACCGGTGGCTGTTGGTATTGGATAGGTTGGGTTTGGAACTGGTTATGGGTTTGGTAGTTCTGATGGGGGTAAGGATTTTTTCTTTGTGGTTGGCTAGGTTGTTGGTTATCTTTCCAACAGAATCCTGGGTGGTCATTATACCTTGGGATGAAGTTTTTTTGGTATTGAGGATTTTGAAAGTTCAATGCATTTACTTCTGATGGGGGTCCTCATAAAAGAACATTCTGGATGGATAGAATGGTTGGCCAGTTGTTTGTATTATGTTCATGTTTGTCACAAATTGTGCAAATAGGGTCAACAGTTTGGATTTCATGGAATTTTCTAAGGTCTATCTATTCAACCTTCCTAGAGAGTATTGCGAGTTTAGACCTAAGGCTTTCCTCTTCTCTAAGTGTATAAATTCCAGTAGTTCTTTGTGGATTTTCAGAATAAGGTGAAGTTCCCCATGTTTGGTTTTGTTCGTCAAGGCTTTCTAGATACTCGTAAGCATCATTTGGGGCTTTGTTTTTAAATATTCCATTACACATCATGTCAATGAATTGTTTGTTCTCCAGATCCAACCCTTCATATAAAATTCTCACCTATTCAGGAATAGAAAAACCATGGTGTGGAACCATGTTTAGAGTGTCTTTGAACCAATCCCATGTTTCATAGATTAACTCTCCCTATTTTTCAAAAAAAAATTGATACTCTTTTTAATTGCATTTTTTTGTGGTGGGGAAAGTATTTTTTTGTAGAATTCTATTTGTAGTCGGTCCCAAGAGTTGACGGATGATAGTATTAAATTTTTTTTCCATTTTTTAGCTCGATCCTTTAATGAAAAAGGAAATAGCCTCATATTAGCTAATTCTAGTTGATGTGGGGGACACATGGTTTCTACAATATCATTGAACTCCTTAACGTGAAGGTAGGGCATCTCGGACTCCATTCCATGGAATGTGGGAAGGTGGTTTAGGACATGGGGTTTAAATATGTAGTTTTAATCTCATAGAGAATTGTGTCTAATTCATGAGGGGGAATTGGTCCAGGAAGGTGTGAGGTAGTCAATCATGGTTTGATCGACCACATTCCCCAAGTTTGGGGCTACCTCACACTACTGGAATTTGGGTTTTTCCCAACGGCAGTATACCAACGGTTCAATTAAACCGTTGGTATACTCAGCCTTTTCCAACGGTTTACTGAAACCGTTGGCAAAGGGCATTCCAGTGACCCATTTCCCAACGGTTCTATAGAACCGTTGGGAAAGGGGTGCTAAACTTATCCCTTTCCCAACGGTTTATTGAAACCGTTGGGAAAGGTTGCCTTTCCCAACGGTTTTTACGAACCTTTGGCAAAGGTTTTTCCCAAACAGCAACCCCGATCTGCTCTCCCTCATTCGAGACAGAGCCCTAATTATCCTCCGCTCCCGTGCTCTCGCGAACCCCCCGTCCGAACATCATCGACCCCCGTACGAATAGGTACACCCCCCATCCGAACAGGTAAAAATTGATCTCAATCAAGTTGTTGCAGTTGTTTTAATGAATTGATTTTTCCATTAATTAAAACATAAACACTATGGTTCCATTTTTATAGAATCTTACATGCCAATGGTGGACAATTTTATAATGCATATAGATTCTATTATTTTTAGATTTCTTCTCTTATGGATATGTGTTGGTTTTCCACATGGAATGCCTTGACTATCTACTTAGCATGATAGAGGGTTTCTTTTGGAAATTTCCAATGGAAATTACATGATCCTATAAACATTTTGATGAATTTTCCTAACCTAGATGGATTGTATGATGTTTCTCTAATGATCAAGGACGGAATGTTTGGAGGACATCACAAGTCCTGACTGGTTGATCCTAGAAGCAATTTCATGATAATGGATGTAATGCCTATAGGGAATCTCTTGATTTTGGTGATCTTCTCCATTTTCATCAAAAGACATGTTTGACACACTGGGAGGGAAACTCTAGAGTCAGTGTGACATGTCTTGAAGGGTGATTTATGTCCATAGTGACATGATTTGAGGACATCACATGACCTAGTTGGTGTGCCTGGAGGGTGTTAAGGGAGCCATCTAACATTCTTGACATTTAATATGAGACTGAGATAATATGTATTGATTCCCCTATATAGAAGGAGATACATATCTATTGGAAAACATGTAGTCTGTATGGTGAGAATTAAAGGCTTTTCATTACAAGGGTGGCATATTCATGGGTGCCATCTGATTTTATTTGACATGTCAAGGGGACATCAAATGATCAAAATAGGTTTCCAATGGAATTTATTGTGAACATGATGAAATTTCCTAGTGCAATAAAATTTCATAGGTGATGCATGTTATGAACATTAGGGTCAACATATATTTCCTTCACCTTAGTCTCCCATATTTTAGTATTTCATCCATCCTTTTCCCAAATTCCATAGATTTAAACATTATTTTATTATATTATGTCTCAAATTATCTAAAATATGTGTTTGATGTTCTTCATGTGACCTATCATAATTCCTTCTCATAATCTATAGTGATCATGGGAAGATCCCATGCATGATTCATGATCACTCAAATTATTCTGCAGATCATACATAATGGAAGCCTTACAGGATGTGAGATGATTATATCTATGAAATCTACTCAGGTACCTGGTGAGGAAGTGCATATTAATTCAAAAAGGTAAATCGTATATGAGGATACCCTACTAATATTGTTATGGGATGAGGCATGCTCTGATATGATAACACATTAAGTTCTTGTTGGTTTTACATTTTTTCAATAACACATTAGTATGTTTTTTTCACATGTGTAGTTGATACCATGATTATTTTCTTCCTTTATCGTTTACTTAAATGTATTTTCTATTAAAGTTCAATCCTATTGAATTGTTTATGACAAAATGACTTATATGAATTCTTTTTACAGAATGGACAGAAGTTGGATGTATGAAACCGATCGTATCTCAAGCGATTTTCAAAACAATTTGGAGAGCTTTATAGATTTTGCATTTCACAATGCTTCAGATAGTGGTCGCATACACTGCCCATGTTCCAATTGTGTTGGTAGACCTTGGTTGAGTCGTGAAGAAGTCAGATACCACATAACCAAAAATGGTTTTCAAGAAAACTACTTTGTGTGGTATCACAATGGGGAGAAAATGAAATCTCAAATTGGTGATGATCGAAATGAAAGGACTGGAATGGAGAATTTGTTAGATGATCGGTTTCCGTTTATTCGTCATCATGAAAAAGAAAGGATTTCGACTCAAGAAGACGTCGATATGAGGAAAACTGATTCATCTAGTGAAAATGATGATATTGATAGGGTGAAAAAATTGAATGATGCTGCCACGACTCCAGTATATCGACAATGCGATAAAATGAAAAAGCTGGAATTTTTAATCCGATTGTTTCATGGAAAAACTATGTATGGGATTTCTAATACAGCAATCGATTACATTCTTACCCTCTTGAAGGATTTACTTCCAGATGATGCAGATATTCCCTCAAACCACTATATGGCATGGAAGTTAGTTGAAGAACTTGGATTTTCCAGAAACAAAATTCATGCTTGCCCGAAAGATTGCAGTTTATTCTGGGAAGAAACCGCTGAACGAAATGAATGTATAAAATGTGGCACATCCCGCTGGAAGTCAAAATCTGATGGAACACCATCCCGCGTTCCACAGAAAGTAATGTGGCACTTTCCATTAATCCCCAGACTACAGAATCTTTTTATGTCTGATGACATATCAATAAAAATGAGATGGCATGATACCGAGAGAAAGAAGACTAATGATGAGTTGGTTCATCCTGCAGATGGATTTGCATGGCAGAGATTTGATGCTCGACATCCTTATTTTGCATCTGACGTGCGTAATGTGAGGCTGGGTCTTTCATGTGATGGTTTTAATCCGTTTGGGTAGATGCTTACTTTGCACAGCACATGGCCAGTTTTTATACACATTTATAATCTTCCCCCATGGTTGTGTATGAAAAAATCTTTCACTTTCATGAGTATACTCATATCTGGTCCTTCTGATCCCGGCATTGATATTGATGTATACATGCAACCTTTAATAAAAGAGTTGAAACTTCTTTGGGATG
Organism: Viscum album; assembly: GCA_963277665.1. Taxonomy (NCBI): domain Eukaryota; kingdom Viridiplantae; phylum Streptophyta; class Magnoliopsida; order Santalales; family Viscaceae; genus Viscum; species Viscum album. The sequence continues at coordinate 1,170,900,480 of OY728160.1, forward strand.
TGGGTGTGCGCACATACGATGCCTGTTCGAAAGACATATTTCAGATGCGTGTTGTGCTTATGTGGACGATCAATGATTTTCCGGCTTATGCAATGATGTCTGGATGGAGCACGAAGGGAAAACTGTCATGTCCAGTTTGTATGAAGAATACATGATCCAGAAGACTAAAACATCGTTGTAGTTTCAGTTTTATGGGACATCGACAATTATTGCCAAATGATAATCCATATAGAATGAATTGTCGAAGATTTGATAATACTATAGAGACCGATGATCCACCTCAGCGTATGTATGGAACTGATGTGCTTAATGAATTGAAAGATTTCAGTTTTTCGTTCGGGAAGGGTCAAATGAAATCTGGAAAGAGAAAGAATGTTTCCACAGAAACCTGTTACAATTGGAGGAAGAGGAGTATCTTTTTTGATTTGCCTTATTGGTCAACCAATTTGCTACGTCATTGCTTAGACGTAATGCATATTGAAAAGAATATATGTGAAATGTTGCTTTCAGTTCTTCTAAATGTCAAGGGGAAGACAAAAGATGATTTACGATCTCGACGTGACTTGGTGGATTGGGGCATCAGACCAGAATTGCATCCTGTGCGTATCAGTGAAAATAAATGGCAACTTCCATGTGCTTCTTATGTGATGACACCTACTGAAAAAAACAATTTCTGGAAGTATTAGAGACTATTAGAGTTCCTGATGGCTATTCAAGCAACATATCTAAACGGGTCAACAGAAGAGAGTTGAAGCTAAAATCTTTGAAGACTCATGATTATCACGTTCTACTGCATGAGTTGCTACCAATAGCAATCCGTCATCTTTTGTCCAATAATGTAAGGGTGGGTGTTATTCGGTTGTGAAATTTGTTTAGAGATATTTGTGCTAAGAATTTGTCCAAGTATTTCTTGCAAAAAATGTTGATAGATGCCCCATTAATTTTGTGTGAGTTGGAGAAAATATTTCCCCCATCATTTTTCACATGCATGCTGCATCTGACTGTCCATATTCCAACTGAAATACTTCTCGGAGGACCTTTTTCTTTTCGTTGGATGTATCCAACTGAAAGAAATATGTTCACATTAAAGTCTTATGTTAGAAACAAGAATCATCCCGAAGGTTCTATCGTGAACGGTTACTTAGCTCTAGAATGTATGGATTTCTGTTCGATGTATTTGTCTGATCTTACTACAAGAATGAACAGACCAATGAGAAATGAAGAAGAAAAATATGATCAAATTGAACCCAGTTTTCCATAACTTCCTCAAACAGGAGGAATTCCTGGATCATATACATTGAAGAAATTAAGCCATGAAGAGCGGGAGATGGCACATCGCACAGTTTTGTTAAACTGTGATTAGTTCGATGACTATATTAGGTAAAAAAATTGAATATGTATATCTTACATATATATCTGTTAAACTATTCATATTTTTTTATCTACAGGGAACATAAAACAATGATAAATAGGAAGCATCGTTCTTTATCTTTGAGAAGGAGAGAGACTTTGCATAGCAAAGAGTTTTCTGCTTGGTTAAAATTGAAGGTAAAAATATTACTGTTTAAATTAATTATTTCAATATTTTCTTAAGTTTAACTGTCATTTATATTGCAGGTATTGAGTTTTTCTGATGACTCTGTCTCTGAGGAAATAAGAGCTTTGGCTTTTGGTCCCAATACCGTGGTTCGTGACTGTAAATCAATTGTTATCAATGGGTACAGATTTATTGTCACTGAACGAGCCAAAAACATGAGAACACAACATGATGGTATTATGGTTACTGCCACAACAGATTGTTATGCCAGTGCATCAGATAGTATACCACGACTTGAAAATGTGGGTTATTATGAAGTCGTTGAGAAAATAATAATATTGGATTATTACTCTCATGGACGAGTCACAATGATGAAATGCCATTGGTTTGATTCGATGACGATACATGGCACATTTATTGATGATTTTGGATTTCGAGTAATTAATATGACCCATACTCTTGCTACCGAAGAACCATATGTGTTGGCATCAAAGGCTAAACAAGTTTTTTATGTCAAAGATCAACTTGAACCTGAATTTGGTGTCATAGTTGAAGTAATTCCAATACATATTTTTGATGATGCTGATGATGGAATTGACACTGTCCCTATTTCCATTAGAACCAATCCATTTATTTCTTTTGATGACTCCAATAGCTCAATTGTCAGAGTTGATTGTGAACCTGAAGTTGTGGTTGGAAATATATAGAATCATTCATCCATGTTCTCAATTATTTTGGTTTACCTCGAGTTGGGTTGTTAAGGTTGGTAATATTCATATTTATTTAGTATTGATCAAAAACATGTTTTAGCTGACTTGACCGTTATGTGAATTTTCAATGTTTATTGGTTGCTGTTTTATTTGAATTTCATTTTATAATTTGGAATTGAACTGTATTCAAACCAAATCAAACAATATTTCAAACTTGGTGAACATTACAATTTGTATGTTTTATTAAATTCATCCAAGCTCTTCTAAAACAATTGATAGCTAAATTACCAATGAATCCCCTCATTCCCTCATATATTTAGTTTTTTGGTTTACACAATAATTTCCTTTTTCTAATTAATTACATATTTGTTTTCAAATGCAGGAAATGCAGCCAATTGAAGAGAGACGAAGAAAAAAAATGGCGGAGAACAATCGTCGGATGGAGGAGCTGGGCATTCTACCATTACTGCCTACAGTGAGTACTTTATTTCAAATATATATATATATATATATATATATATATATTTACAGAATATATAATGTCATTTGATTAATTTTTTTGTAAACTTTTTTGTAGGATCCACCGTTACGTCGACAGTTATTCGACGAGGAGCCTAGTACTGGTCCTAGTACTCAGGACGGTGGTACGAGGAGGGTTCGTACCAGAGGTGGACGTAGAGCTGCGTGTGCCCGACTAGACCCTGCCCCTCCCACTAACATTTCAGCCTTCCCACATTCTAATCCCAGTGTGTCGTTAGGGACACACGGGGTATTTAGGCCTCCCATGTTTTCGCTACCTTCTGCATCTTCTGCCCCATCATTTTCACATCCCATGATGATTCCCACTCCCCAGTCAGCATCAGGTCATACAGCTGTTCCATCTTCTTTTCCTTCTACTTCTGTCTCTCCGAGCTTTTATATTCCATCGTCTTTGACTCCTGTTCCACCAGAGGGTGTTCCATCAGGTTATGTGGATCCGGCGCCACTCATTGATCAGACTAGCGCAGGTATATTTATAAAACCCTAACAAATTTTTATAGCAATATTTATTTTCATTATAACATGTTTTGATAAAATATTTGTTTTTATTTCATGACAGATACATCTACTGACAGGAGGCGGGGGCGGAGCCGTACACGCATGCGTTCGGTGTGGAATCGTCGCACACAGGTTATGGTGGAATATAATGAAGACAATCAGATGGTTGAGAAAACAGGGCAGCAATGTCGGAGTTTTCTGGCGACGCTTTCCAAATACTCTGACATCATTCCCGTCAGCCCGCTGCCGTGGAGACATTTGCCACATGAGGTCAAAGATAGATCTTGGGCAGAGATATGGGTAAAAAAATCTGTTTTATTTAATGCCATGAATTATTTTTGTATTTATATGAATTAATATTTTGATTTCAGCTTCGATTTAATTTTCCTGATGGTGAGGGTGCACGACTGGAACGTCTAAAGGATTTAGGCGAGCTTTGGAGAGCCTACAAGCATGAGCTGTATATTGGCTGGCGTTCTAGAGTTGGCACTGAGTTAGAGGCGGTACCAGTTGTGGATGATTGTCCTATAGAGAAGTATCGTCAGATGATTACTCATTGGATGAGTACCCAGTTTAAGGTATGAATTACATTTGAGGTATTTAAATAATAACTTTCAAGTTTTGCATTAATATTATCCTTTGAATTATCGAATTTTATTTAGGAATCATCTGGAAAAAATAAAAAACATTGATGCAAAAAAATACCTCCATACACTAGGATGCACGACGATGTCGGATCATGAGAGGCAGCAGGTATGACAATTGTTTATAAGTTTTCTTTACGACTTACATTTTCTTTTGTTTCCTCAATTATTTAATCATTTTCTAAAGTTTTTATATAACTTTTGTTTTCAATGTCATTGTAGAGGCAAGTACAAAATATTGAAGTACGTGTGCCTCGAGCAAAACTGTTTTTCTCAAGTAGACGAAAAAAGGATGGAAGTGCTGTCAACGAAGCGACTCAACAGCAGATTGTAAGTTTTAATCTGTTGATTTTATATTTTAATATCTATTTTGTAACATAATAATATATTTATATTTGTAACAGGATGCTTTAGAGGCCCTTGATGCCAAATAAGCAGACAATTTTGGGCCATCTGATCACTTACATCAGGTGTTGGGAGAGGATCATTCTGGAAGAGTACGCTGCCGACCTAGGATAGCCCCGACGAGGTATTGGCCTGCCTCAGGTACGAGTTGTAGTGCCACCGAGCTGCAGAAAGTTAGGGCACAGGAAGAACATGCTGAGAAAAGGGCCACAGAGATGGCAGAATAGTCTGCTAGGGCAAACAATGCATTTATGAAATTTATTGAAGTTCTACGTCCAAAACTTCCAGCAGAGGCCAGCCCAGCAATTGATGAATACATGTCGTCGATACATTCTATATATGTTGCACCAGGTGGCAGTTCCAGTGGTGGTCAGGCCGATGTCCAGCTTGAAGATGATGATGGTGAGGAGTCTGATGCGGAAGAGGAGGGAGATGAGGAGGGCGAGGAGGAGGGCGAAGGCAAGGAGGAGGGCGTTGTGGAGGGTGAGTACGATGAGGAGGACGATGACGAGGGTGATGATGATGATGATGATGGTGATGGTGATGTTGATGTGGTACATATTGATCCGTTACATTTTTGACTTATATTACTGAGATTTGATGTTTAATCTATTCTAGTTGTTGGTTTTATCTAGACTCGTAGTATAGTATTGGAGTTGAGTTATTTTTATATATTGTCTCTTTTTATGGATGTTGTTGTCTTTTAGTGGTTGTGTGTTTGAGAACTCCCTGCACAACCCCCTCATTCTTGGACCCTGGACAACCCCCCCTCCCCCTTGGACCCCGAACACACCCCAAACACCCCCCGGACAGCCCCGCGGACAGCCCCCTGGACAGCCCCCCGTACAGCCCCCCACCCCCCACCCTCCACCCTAGACCTCGGATAGCCCCCCGGACAGCCCCCCGGACAACCCCCCCATCCTCCCCCTTGGAACCCGGACAACCCCCCAAACACCCCCCAGACAGCCCCCCGGACAGCCCCCTGAACAACCCCGGACAACCCCCTGAACAACCCCTGAACAACCCCTGAACAACCCCCTGAACAACCCCCAGACATCCCCCTGAACAACCCCAGACAGCCCCCTGAACAACCCCCAAACACCCCCCCGGACAGACCCCGCACAGCCCCCCCACCCTCCTCCTTGGTCCCCGGACAGCCCCCCGGACACCCACCGGACAACCCCCCCGGACAGCCCCCTGGACAGCCCCTCCACCTTCCTTAATTTCATTAGCTCTGAAATGTTTCATAGCACGATCAACTAAAATCTAATCCATACTAAATATGATATAAAAATATTCTATATTAATTTCCATAAGATTTTAAGTGAAAACAAAAAGTGACTTACGAAAAACTGACCAAACGCATTCGAAATGTGTTGATGCTTTAGGAAAACGATCCATGGGTCATATGTGACGTGTACAAATTAACCCCGCCTCAATCTGAGGCGCGGTGTGGCTGGAACAACTCAAAGTGTATCTCTTTTGTTTCAAAAGGACATCATTTTAAGTGAAAAACATCAACTGGCATACGGAAAACCGGCCAAACGCATTCGGATTGTGTTGATACTTTAAGACAACGATCCATGGGTCATTTGAGACGTGTACGAGTCAAACCTGCCTAAATCCGAGATGCGGTGTGATCGGGACCACTCTAAGTGACTTTCTTTTGTTTAAAATAGACAGTATTTTAAGTACATATGGAAAACAAACCAAACGCATTTGGTATCTGTTGAAACTTTAGGAGAACGATCCATGGGTCATATGTGACGTGTACGAGTCAATGCCACCTCAATCCGAGGCGCGGTGTGACCGACACCACTCAAAGTGTCTCTATTTTGTTTAAAATGGACTTTATTTTTAGTGAAAACAACAAATGACATACGGAAAACCGACCAAACGGATTTTGATTGTGTTGATACTTTAGAACAATGATCCATGGGTCATATGTGACGTGTACTAGTCAACCCCGCCTCAATCTGAGGTGCGGTGTGTCCGGCACAACTCAAAGTGTATGTCTTTTGTTTCAAAAGGACATCATTTTAAGTGAAAAACATCAACTGGCATACGGAAAACCGACCAAACGCATTCGGTTTCTGTTGAAACTTTAGGATAACGATACATGGGTCATCTGTGACATGTACGAGTCAACGCCACCTCAATCCGCAGTGCGGTGTGGCCGACACCACTCAAAGTGTCTCTATTTTGTTTAAAATGGACTTCATTTTTAGTGAAAACAACAAATGACATACGGAAAACCGACCGAACGGATTATGATTGTGTTGATAATTTAGCACAATCATCCATGGGTCATATGTGACGTGTACGAGTCAACCCCACCTCAATCCGAGGTGCGGTGTGTCCGGCACAACTCAAAGTGTATGTCTTTTATTTCAAAAGGATGTCATTTTAAGTGAAAAACATCAACTGGCATACGGAAAACCGGCCAAACGCATTCGGATTGTGTTGATACTTTAGGAAAACGATCCATGGTTCATTTGAGACGTGTACGAGTCAACCCCGCCTAAATCCGAGATGCGGTGTGGCCGGTACCACTCTAATTGTGTCTCTTTTGTTTCAAACGGACAAGATTATAAGTGAAATAAACAACTGGCAGATGAAAAACCGACCAAACACATTCGGAATCTGTTGAAATTTTAGGACAACAATCCATGGGTCATATGTGACATGTACGAGCCAACCCGGGCTCAATCCGAGTCACAGTGTGGTCGGGACCACTCTAAGTGTCTTTCTTTTGTTTAAAATGGACAGTATTTTAAGTACATACGGAAAATTGACCAAACGCATTCGGTTTCTATTGAAACTTTAGGAGAACGATCCATGGGTCATATGTGACGTGTACAAGTCAACGCCACCTCAATCCGAGGCGCGGTGTGGCCGACACCACTCAAAGTGTCTCTATTTTGTTTAAAATGGACTTCATTTTTAGTGAAAACAAAAAATGACATACGGAAAACCGACCGAACAGATTCTGATTGTGTTGATACTTTAGCACAATGATCCATGGGTCATATGTGACATGTACAAGTCAACCCCGCCTCAATCCGAGACTCGGTGTGGCCGGCATAACTCAAAGTTTATGTCTTTTGTTTCAAAAGGATGCCATTTTAAGTGAAAAACATCAACTGGCATACGGAAAACCAGCCAAACGCATTCAGATTGTGTTGATACTTTAGGAAAACGATCCATGGTTCATTTGAGACGTGTACGAGTCAACCCCGCCTAAATCCGAGACGCGGTGTGGCCAGTACCACTCTAAATGTGTCTCTTTTATTCAAAACGGAAAAGATTATAAGTGAAATAAACAACTGACAGACGAAAAACCGACCAAACGCATTCAGAATCTGTTGAAATTTTAGGACAACGATCCATGGGTCATATGTGACGTGTATGAGCCAACCCGGGCTCAATCCGAGTCACGGTGTGGTCAGGACCACTCTAAGTGACTTTCTTTTGTTTAAAATGGACAGTATTTTAAGTACATACGGAAAACCAACCAAACGCATTCTGTTTCTGTTGAAACTTTAGGAGAACGATCCATGGCTCATATGTGACGTGTACGAGTAAACTCCACCTCAATCTGAGGCGCGGTGTGGCCGACACCACTCAAAGTGTCTCTATTTTGTTTAAAATGGACTTCATTTTTAGTGAAAACAACAAATGACATACGGAAAACCTACCGAACGGATTTTGATTGTGTTGATACTTTAGCACAATTATCCATGGGTCATATGTGACGTGTAAGAGTCAACCCCACCTCAATTCGAGGTGCAGTGTGGCTGGAACAACTCAAAGTGTATGTCTTTTGTTTCAAAAGGACGCCATTTTAAGTGAAAAACATCAACTAACATACGGAAAACCGACCAAACGCATTCGGATTGTGTTGATACTTTAGGACAAAGATTCATGGATCATTTGAGACGTGTACGAGTCAACCCCGTCTAAATCTGAAACATGATGTGGCCGGTCCCACTCTAACTGCGTCTCTATTGTTTAAAAGGGAAAAGATTATAAGTGAAATAGACAACTGACATACGAAAAACCAACCAAACGCATTCGGAATCTGTTGAAATTTTAGGACAACGATCCATGGGTCATATGTTACGTGTACGAGTCAACCGCGCCTCAATTCGAGTCGCGGTTTGGCCGAGACCACTCTAAGTGTATCTATTTTCTTTAAAATGGACTACATTTTAAATACATACGGAAAACCAACCAAACGCATTCTGATTGTGTTTATATTTTAGCACAACAATGCATGGGTCATGTGAGATGTGTATGAGTCAACCCCGCGTCAATCCGAGGCGCAGTGTGGCCGGCACCATTCAAAGTGTCTCTATTTTATTTAAAAAACACTTCATTTTAAGTGAAAACAACAACTTCCATACGGAAAACTGACCAAATGATTTCAAAATATGTTGATACTTTAGGAAAATGATCAATGAGTCATTTGTGACGTGTACGAGTTAACCTCACCTCAATCTGAGGCACGGTGTGACCGGTATCATTCTAGGTGTATGTATTTTTTTATAAAATGTATATGATTTCAAGTAAAAATATATGGTGTACAAAAAACCAATCAAATTATGAATTGAATTCCGGATTCCACATATGATTGTCATCTAAATTTTAAATTGAATTCTAAATGAATTATGTATGTTTATAATTATGTTATGAATTCTAATTTAATTATGGATGAGTATATTTCCAGGATTCATTATATGTGTTGGTTGGTTGGTTTTCATTATTTAAATGTGTTGGTTTGTTCTCTATATGTATGCATTGTATATGTGTTACAGTTACAATAATTGGATTGAAAATTGAATTGAAAATGAAAATTGAATTGAAAATGAGCCCAAAACAGACCTGCTGTGCCAAAATGAGCCCAAAACAGACCTGCTGTGCAAATTGCAGGCTGCTGTGCAAATTGCAGGCTGCTGTGCAATTTGCACAGAAAAGCCTATGCCAACGATTTCAAACCATTGGCATAGCCCATATGGAGCTGTTTTTACCAACGGTTCATTAAACCATTGGTAAAAACAGACTATCCCAACGGTTCAAACCGTTGGAATAGGTTTTGGAATTGGTGTTTTTACCAACGGTTGGTAGAACCATTGGTAGAAACCTTTCCCAACGGTTTTCAAACCGTTGGGAAAGAAAATATTCATGGGATTCCCCAACAGGCCAAACTGTTGGGAAAGGCTTTTCCCAACGGTTTGGCACAACCGTTGGGGTAGGTTGATTTTTTCTAACCTATCCCAACGGTTCCTTGTAAACCGTTGGGAAAATCCTTTCCCAACGGCTTACTTCCCCACGGTTGGCAGAACCGTTGGTATAACATATACCAACGGTTCTGCAGCCTTTCCCAATGGTTCAGAACCGTTGGGAAAGGATGGATTTCCAATAGTGTCATTTGGATTCCCATTTTGGTTTCCACCTAGGTTTATGAGTTGGTTTCTTTGAAGAACTTCCATTGAAATGGGATCAATTTTAGACTATGTAATATCAATAGGATTAGTATCTAATGGAAACAATCCCCTAGGTTCACTTGACTCCCCAACCCTAGGACTTTCTACCCTAACTTGACGATTTGATTGATCACGGGTGTAGGCGGACATGCACCAAAAGAAAAAAAATGAGAAAGGGACAAGATAAGAGATATTTGATGAGAATAGAAGAAATGGGGGAGAATAGAGTGGGTGTTGATATGAATTACTTGGGTCTTGAAAATGGTGCCAAAATTTGATTCACTCTCAAATTTACCTAAGAGATGAAGGTAGAATGGTCCTTGTAGTTTAACTTGGGTTGTTGAATCCTCAGAGACCTAAGAAGAAACCTATAGACATGTACATTCTATGGACTGTTTTTGGATATGAAGTGGCCAACTTGGGTTGATTTTATATGGGTTTAAGTGAACTCTAAGATACTGAAGTTAATTCAATTTTAAATTATGAGTTGATCCTAGGTTATCACTTGGGGTGGATTGGATGCATTCCCTTTTCAACTATTTCAATTTCTTATATTTGAGATGAGTTTATTTAAGAAGATCAAAAAAATCATCACTCACTGGTTTAATGCCTACACACCGTAATACTAATCACCTATAAACTTGAAGGATCGGAGCTTCGATCACTCCAAAGTAAAGGTTCATATTATCACTTTAAGTGTGTGGCCTTAAAATTCAATAAGGATGAAGAAGTTTTAAAATCATCAAATAAAAATATCCTTTTAAAGAAGTAATTAGAGATTAAGGTAGGGATAAATAAAATCCAATCCATCCCCTTTCTACTTCCTTGGATCAACCCATAAGTGGGTTATTCCTCCATTGATCCTATGGTTTCAATGGAAGTGGAAAGTAGACTCGTGAGGGACGAATTGGAGAAGTAAAAAAAACAATGAAACAACAATCACTCCACTGTTGTGTGATAATCTCACAAGGTTTTGTATGAAAAAGTTCACACCTTGAGGAAATGGTATCAAAGTGATAATAAGAATAATATAAAAAGAGAATATGAAGAACTTTTATAAATAAGCTAAGGTAATTCAAGGAACTTACAATTGAGGGAATGTGATTACAACATCAAATTGGCAACATAACATTAAGATGAAACAAAGCTCAAAGATCATAAACTCCTCCACCACCACTACCTTAAATAGGCATTTTTGAAGCCTTGGCTCGAGCCTGCAATAGTCCAATTCTCCTAAATTAATTTTGGTAGGCCATAGGTTGGTGGAAAGTTGAGGGAGAGTTGATTTTTCGACCCTTGACCCGAGGTGGCAGTCAGCTTTCATCCACCGATCAAACGTATCTGAATGGCCTTCTAGATGGCCGAATTGGAGTGGGCCATAGAAGAAAAAAGTTAATCTACAGATTTCTCCTATATCTCTGAACAATTTCTTACCAAATGGATATGTGGTTTCTGAGATATGATTAAATCGGTGGGCTGTTTTTCTGGGCCACAAAATCTGGCCCAAAATTTTATCTCTAAATTGGGCCTCCTTAATAACCACAATGGAGGCCTAATTAGCACTTTATCCTGAATAATTATTTGTTCCTATATATTTATTATAGAATCCCACGAAATTTGGTCTTCATTGGGCCTGTATATTGGGCTCCACATTCTCATCAGTGGGATGGTGTCCAATCTGCCTTCTCTAGAATTGTTTGCATGAAATCTCCTTTTGGTGGTCTTCCAATGTGAATCATCCAACATTCCACAAGTATGAATTTTTAAAAATATAATTAGAAACCTGAAAATTAAATATTAAAATAAAATCAAGGTCATTGGTTACTTTAAATGATGTTAAAAAATGTACCACATAATAATGCATTTTAAGAAGGAATTACAAATTATAATGTGAAATGATGTTCAAAGTGTGAAATGAACTAAAATGGTGTTTATGAATAATAAAGAACATGAATATTATATATATTAACAATGAATATTAGCCTCATTTAGTATCTAATCACACCCCCCAACTTGAGTTTTGATAGTCTCGAGCAAAATATATCTCAACAATATGAAATTCAAATTCCCTTTTCCAAAAAACTTTTAATACACAATGATCAACAAAAACCCTTATACCAAACAATCATGAAACACGTAAAAATATTCTAATACATGACAGTTTCATAAGAATATCCCAATCCCAAGCTCATTCCTTTGTTCAAATTCATCTCCATATTTCATCCAATATCAATTAAGAGTGATGATGTGTTCTGCATCGCATTAGACATGGGGGTTCATCTTTATTCAAGAGGGAAATGATGGAAGCGCTAGGTGGAATCAAATTTCAATATTAAGATGAGTATTAAAAAAAATTGTATTTTTTTTGTTTTTTCAATTTTTCCATGGTAATTGAAATTGTACTCAAAAGAGTCAACCCCTGTAGCGAGACTTTGTCGATGACTCCCAGGCTCAAAGACCTTATGGAACCAAGTGAATCCCACATAATCGGTCATCATATTGATTTAACTCAGTCAAAAAAAATTCAAATTACCAAAAATAGAGATAAAATTACTAACTCTGGGCTAGACAACTATGGAGTCACGATCCCCAAGTGCTGAAAGCCGCGTATTAGGTCATTTTTTTGCTCTATGTGCAAATTTATTTTTTATTTTAATTTTTTTATTTAATACTCATATTAAAACTAAAATGATCACCCAACCTATGATATTTATTTGGGGGACCCCATGAACTCAAACTAATACCCCACTATCCAAAGGATGTGCGTTGTGATTTTTTTTTATTTGGATGAAAATATAAACCATGAAATATCACGTTAGACAGCCACACTTTCCAAAATCTATGCTCATAAAATTATACATGGATTAAAATCAAAATCCGGGCATGATAGATTATTAGATATTCAGTATAAAATTGTACAATGTCTATTATCATGTTTAAGGTCAAAGAAATTTTCCCTTCCATTAAGGCAGACCTTTTTTTTCAAATCATTCATTTTTTTGACATAAAAGAAATTTTATTTTATCCACCCCCCCCCCTCCGCAACTTAAAATAACACTGTCCCCAGTGTTTAAATAAAAGAAATTTTAGAAGAGGGTATATTTAGAGAATGAGAGTTCAAAAAGTAAATTGAAAATGAGGATCATGGAATGAAGTCACATAGTGGTTGAAGTTGAAATTATTGTTGCTCCCTTTTAATCCCTTGATCTCAATGTCACTCTGAGAATTCCCTAGTGGAAAAGAAAAAAAATAAAAACAAACAAACAAAACAAAAAAACTATATATATATATATATAATAAAGAAAGTAAAATATAAGTATATATATAAAAATTATAGAATAAGGAAGCACAAAAAGCCCTTGGTCAGTGGTAAGCACATGCCCCTATCTCCCTTCAGTCCCGGGTTCGATTCCCTGCGGCTTCGCTGGTTCTGACGGGGTTTGACCCACGACCTATGACGTGTCCTTTTTTTATTAATATATTTTTATTTTTATTTTTGTATTTTTATTTTAACCTACAAACACATAAAAATAAAATGAACTGATGATGCATTTTCTTCTTTTAAAATTTTTGGGTAAGGTATTACTCAAGGATCACACCACGTGACACAGATGAATATGGTGCTCCTCTTTCATACCCATCCATACTCATAATAGAGGAACAGGTCAAAAATATATTATTTTTATTTTTAAATATCAAAATGATTAATTAATCCTATTTGAAAAAAATAAAGTTTATTAAAACAAAAAAAAATGATTAGAAACTTGAGAACCATGGGTTGCCTCCCATGCAGCGCTTTGTTTAATGTTGTTAGCCCAACATGGATCCTAAATCTGTCAATTTTTTCCTGGTTCATAGGTTGGCTTAGTTAACTCAACCTCTGTTTCTTGTTTATTGAATGATTAAATGAATGGTTTTAACATATGACCATTGACCTTGAAAATGTAACCACTTATGGGATCTTTAATCTCCACTACCCCATGGGGGTACACATGATGCACTATGAAAGGACCTGACCATCTAGACCTTAAGTTTCCATGGTGTAAATGAAGTTTTGAACTATAAAAGAGCACAAATTTTCCTGGTTCAAAATGTTTGTCTTTGATATTCCTAGATTGGTAGGCTTGAACTCTAGCTTTATTGATCCTTGAATTTTCATAAGCCTCCATCCTTAGTTCCTCAAGTTCATTGAGATCTAATTTCATTTTTGTTCCGGCCAATGAGAGGTCATAATTTATTTTCTTAATTACCCAAAAACCCTTATGATTAATTTCAATAGGTAAATGGCATGATTTTCCATAAACTAACCTATATGGTGACATTCCTAGGATGGTTTTGTATGTTGTACAATATGCCCAAAGAGCATCCAAGAGTTTCTCAGACCAATCTTTCCTAGAAGGATTGACAGTTTTTTCAAGAATATTCTTAATATCCCTATTTGCTAACTCAGCTTGACCATTGGTTTGAGGATGTTACGCAGTGAAAAATTTAAGAGAAATCCCATACTTAGGCATGAGTGAAGAGAATGGACAGTTGTAGAAATGGGTTCCTCGATCACTGATTATAGCCCTAGGAATTCCAAATTGAGAAAATATGTGCTCTTTCAGAAATTGGATCACAACATGATGGTCATTATACTTGGTTGGAATGGCTTAAACCCATTTTTAGACATAATCAACAGCTAAGAGGTATCCCCTAGAGTTTGGGAAGGGACCCATGAAATCGATTCCCTAGCAGTAAAATATTTCAATCACTAAGATGGGAGTGAGTGGTATTTGATTCATTTTTGTGATTGACCCTACTTGTTGACACTTAGGAAAGATTTGAAAAAATGTGTAGGAGTCCCTTGAGAGGGAGGGCTAGAAAAGACCACACAGAAGAATCTTAGCAGATGTTTTCTTAAAGGAAAAGTGACCTCCACATGCCTCACTAGCACAGAATTTAAGGATGGACTCTTGTTCAGATTCTGGGACACACCTCCTAATGACTTGGTCAGGGAAAAGCTTATAGAAATATGGATCATCAAACACACATTTCCTAACATCATAAAGGAATTTCCTTTGATCTTGAGTCCCTAAGAATTTTGGAATTACTCCAGTAACTAATAAATTGGATTTGTTAGCATACCAAGGGCAGCCACTCATAGAGTATAGGTGTTCATCAGGAAATGAATCAGACATAGAAAGGTGATTTTAGATTTCTTTGAATTCCATCCTTGAGAGGTGATCAACTACAACATTTTCAACACCCTTTTTATCCTTGATTGTGAGGTCAAATTCTTGTAAGAGAAGGACCCACCTAATCAGTCTATCCTTAACATCTTGTTTTTGGAAGAGGTATTTTAGTGAATAATGGTCAGAGAACATAGTGATGGGGGATCCTAAGAGGTAGGACCTAAAATTATTTAAGGCAAACACAATAGCAAGTAACTCCTTTTAAGTAGTGGTGTAGTTGATTTGGGCATCATATAATGATTTTCTTGCATAAGAAATGATATAAGGAGTTTTATCACAATGTTTTCCTAACACAACACCAACAAAAAATTCACTAGAATCACACATAAGTTCGAAAGGAAGGTTACAATTTGGAGATTTCATAATGGGAGGAGAGGTGAGAGAGGATTTTAGGGTTGAGAATGAACCCTCAAAATTTTTTGTCCAAACAAATGGAGCATCCTTTACTAGGAGAGCACACAAGGGATGGGAGATTAAACTAAAGTCCTTGATGAATCTTCTATAGAAACCATCATGTCCTAAGAAATACTTCACATCCTTGACAGTTTTGGGTGATGGAAGGTGACGAATGATGTCAACCTTGGCTTTATCAACTTCAATCCCCCTACTTGAGACTAGATGGCCTAGAACTAGTCCCTCTTTAACCATGAAATGGAATTTTTCTTAGTTTAGGACCATATTCCTTTCTTCACATATTGACAATACTCTCTCCACATTCCTCATACATCCCTCAAATGTATCCCCAAACACAGATAATTCATCCATGAAGACCTCAAGAAAATCCCCTACCATGTCAGAGAATATTACCATCATGCACCACTGGAAGGTTCCAGGGTCATTGCATAACCCGAAGGGCATGCTTTTGAAGTCATAGTTACTGAATGTACAGGTGAATGTAGTCTTCCCTTGATCCTCTAGGGATACCTCAATCTGATTGTACCATGAGCACTAATTTAAGAAACAGTAGAAGGCTTGACCTGCCACTCTCTCAAGGACTTGGTCAATGAATGGTAAGGGGAAATGGTCCTTCTTGGTGAATTAGTTTAGCTTTCTATTTTCAATGTAGACCCTCTATCCACTACTCACCCTAGTTGGAAGAATATCTCCATCCTTATTGGTTATCACTGGGATTCCTACCTTCTTGGGAACCACTTGGATTGGGCAGACCCACTCACTCTCAGCTATGGGATATATGATACCAGCTTTTAACAATTTCAGATGTTCCTTCCTTAATACCTTCATGAGATTAGGATTGAGTCACCATTGAGGTTGAAAACATGGATTTGAATCAGATTCCAGAACAATCCTCTAAGTCCCGATAAGTGGTCTAATCCTAGGAATATCAAACAGGGTCCAACCAATGGCTATATTATGTTTCCTAAGGACATATAGAATCATCCTCTCATGATTGGCTTCAAGAGAAGAAGAAATGACAATAGGATGTGTTTGATTGTTCTCTAGGAAGGCATACTTGAGTGCAGCAAGAAGTTCGTTCAATTCAAGATCAGGTTGGTTAAAAATTTCAGAAGAAGATTGGGACATTGGATCAAGATCAATTTTGTTTCCTAGAGTTTTAGATAGGATTTATTCCCCATGTGTATAAGTTTCATCTACAAGATTTGTTTGATCAGATTTAGGGAAGGGAGTTTGATTGGTTTCCATGAAAGTGGTTTCTTGAAAGTTTTCACTGATTATTGGACCTAAGACTTCATTATAAGAGCAATTTGAAAATGATTCAAGCCAAGGAGATAAACTTCCTTCATGTGAACAAAGGAAATCAATATCATCTTGACTTAAACATCCATCAAATATTCCTTTATGTTCTAGGGATTCATTATAAATGCTTCCTATCATGTTTACGTCATGAATTTCCTCGTCATCCCCTATTTTTGAGATTTCATTATTGATGTTCATGTCTAGACTCATTTTTTCAAATGTGATGGTCATGTTCCCATTTCAAACTCGGATAATAGATTTGATTGTTTCAAGGAAAGTACGAAAAAGGATTATTGGGGTTTGTTCCTTATTTACTAAGTTTGGATGGTTGTCAAGGACAATGAAGTCATCAGGGTAGATGAAGTTTTCAACCTTTACTAGAAAGTCCTTTAAAATCCCCTTTGTAACCCTAATTCTATGATCAGCAATTTGAAGTGTGACAGATGTGGGTTGGAGCTCTTCTAGGACTAACTGGTAATATACAGCATATGGGATGAGATTGACACTAGCACCTTGGTCACACAAGGCCTTGACAACTTTGTTCTCTCCTAGTTCAACATTGATGTAAGGGAAACCCGGGTCTTTCAACTTAGGAGGAATGGTCCCTTGAATGGTGGTACTCACATTAGCTGCCAAAAAGACTTGGTTTTTATGTGAAAATTTTCTCTTAAAAGTGCACAAGTCCTTAAGGTACTTTGAGTAGGAAGGTATGGTTTGGATTGCATCGAGAAGGGGAATGTTCAACATGACTTGTGAGAAGATTTTCCTCAATTTTTCACTCTATTCAGGCTTGGTTTTCCCCCTCATGCGTTGAGGAAATGGTGCAGGTTGTGGGGATGCTTTTTGAAGAGTTTTTTCTTTTACATTGTTATCGTGTTTTTAAATTTTATCATTTGGTTCATTTGAATTTTCATCCAAGTTTGAATCTTTAGATGGGTTCTGAATTAGTTGTTCAGGTTTCTAAATTGATTTTCCACTTCTTAAAACAGTCACAACCTTTAGTTTTTCATGAGTTGTTTGAGTGAAAATTGACTCTACACTTAAATTTTAGGATGGTACCACCTGATTAGGCATGGGTGACTTTCTAGTTTTGATGGTTTGAAGTTCTTGTTATAGGGGAGAGACTTCCAAGTTCATCATTTCTATTTGTTTGCACAGTTGTTCTAGTAGGCTTTGTGGAACAGTTTGGGTTGGTGCTTGAGAAGATTAGTTTATCCCAGGGGAATATTTTGGAGGTGGTATGGTTTGTTTAAAATGGACTAGTGGCTATTGGTATTGGATAGGTTGGGTTTGGAACTGGTTATGGTGTTGGTAGTTCTGATGGGGGTAAGTAATTTGTCCCCGTGGTTGGATAGGTTGCTGGTTATCTTTCCAGCGGAAGCCTGGGTGGTCATTATACCTTGGGTTGAAGTTGTTTTGGTATTGAGGCTTTTGAAAGTTCAAAGCATTTACTTATACTTGGGGTCCTCCTAAAAGAACATCCTTGATGGATGGAATGGTTGGGTAGTTTTCTGTCTTATGGTCATGTCTATCACAAATTGTGGAAACAGGGTCAACGGTTTGGATTTCATGGACTTTCCTAACGTCTATCTCTTCATCCTTCCTAGAGAGTGCTGCGAGTTTAGCCCTGAGGCTTTCCTCTTCTCTAAGTGTATGAATTTAAGTAGTTCTTTGTGGATTTTCAGAATAAGTAGAATTTCACCATGTTTGGTTTTGTTCAGCAAGGCTTTATAGATACTCATAAGCATCATGTGAGGCTTTGTTTTTAAAGGTTCCATTACACATCATGTCAATGAATTGTTTATTCCCCGGACCCAACCCTTCATAGAAAATTCTCACTTTTTCAGGAATAGAATAACCATGGTGTGGAACCATGTTTATAGTGTCTTTGAACCACTCCCATGTTTCATATAATGACTCTCAATCTTTTTCAAAAAACTTTTGGATACTCTTTTCAAGTGCAATTGTTTTGTGTTGCGGAAAGTATTTTTTGTAGAATTCTCTTTGTAGTTGGTCCTACGAGTTGATGGATGATGGTATCAAATTGTTTAGAAATTTTTTAGCTCAATCCTTTAAATAAAAAGGAAATTTTCTCATCTTATCTGATTCTAGTTGATGTGGGGGACACATGGTTTCTACAATTTCATTGAACTCCTTAACGTGAAGGTAGGGCAACTCGGACTCCATTCCATGGAATGTGGGAAGGTGGTTTTGGACACGGGGTTTAAAGATGTAGTTGGAATCTCCTAGGAATTGTGTATAATTCATGAGTGGGCATTGGTTCCGGAAGGTGTGAGTTAGTCATTCATGGTTTGATCGACCGCATTCCCCAAGTTTTGATGCTACCTCATTTGGATTTCCATTTTGGTTTCCACCCAGGTTTATGAGTTGGTTTCTTTCAAGATGTTCCATTGAAATGGGATAAATTTTGGACTATTGAATTTCAATAGGATTATGATCTAATGGAAACAATCCTCTAGGTTCACTTGACTCCCCAACCCTAGGACTTTCCACCCTAACTATATGGTTTGATTGATCATGGGTGTAGGCGGACATGCACCAATAGAAAAAAAAAACGAGAAAGGGAAAAGATAAGAGATCTTGGATGAGAATAGAAGAAATGTTGGATAATAGAATGGGTGTTGAGATTAATTACTTGGATCCCTAGAAAAGGCGCCAAAATTTGATTCTCGCTCAAATTTACCCAAGAGATGAAGGTAGAATGGTCCTTGTAGTTTAGCTTGGGTTGTCGAATCCTGAGAGACCTAAGAAGAAACCTATAGACATGTACATTCTATGGACTATTTCTATATATGAAGTGGCCAACTTGGGTTGATTTTATATGGGTTTAAGTTAACTCTAATACCCTGAGGTTAATTCAATTTTAAAGTATGATTTGATCCCAGGTTATCACTTGGGGTGGATTGGATGCATTCCCTCTTCAACTATTTCAATTTCGTATATTTGAGATGAGTTAATTTAAGAAGATAAAACAAAATCATAACTCACTATTTTAATGCCTAAACACCCTAATACTAATCACCTATAAAATTTAATCATCAAATCATTGAGCACTCCAAGGTAAAGGTTCGTATTAGCACATGAAGTGTATGGCCTTAAAATTCAATAAGGATGAAGAAGTTTTAAAATCATCAAATAAAAATCTCATTTTAAAGATGTGATTAGAGATTAAGGTAGTGATAAATAACATCCAATCCAGACCCTTTATACTCCCTTGGATCAACCAATAAGTGGGTTATCCCTCCATTGATCCTATGGTTTCAATGGAAGTGGAAAGTAGACTCATGAGGGAGGAATTGGAGATGTAAAAAAACAATGAAATAACAATCACTCCACCATTGTGTGATAATCTCACAAGGTTTGGTATGAACAAGTTCACACCTTGAATAAATGGTATCAAAGTGATAAGGAGAATAATAGAAAAAGAGAAGATGAAGAACATTTATAAAGAATCTAAGCAAATTCAAGGAACTTACAATGGAGGGAGTGCAATTACAACATCAAATTGGCAGCATAATATTAAGATGAAACAAAGCTAAAAGATCATCAAATACTCCACCACCACTGCCAAAAATATGCATTTTTGAATCCTGTAGTTGAGACTTAAATAGTCCAAGTCTCCTCAATTAATTGTGGTAGGCCATAGGTGGGTGTAAAGTTGAGGGAGAGTTGAGTTTTCCACCCTTGACATGAGGTGGCTGCCAGCTTTAATCCACCGAATAGATGTGTCTTAATGGACATATAGATGGCTGAATTGGAGTGGGAAATAGAATTAAAAAGTGAATATCCTGATGTATCCTAGTGCTCTGAAAAATTTCAACCCAAATGGATATTTTGTTTCCAAGATATGATTAAATTGGTGGGCTGTTTTTCTGGGCCACAGAATCTGGCCCAGAATTTTATCTCTAAATTGGGCCGACTTAATAACCACCATAGAGGCCGAATTAGAATTGGATTCTGAAGAATTATTTGTTCATATATATTTATTATATAATCCCATAAAATTTGGGATTCATTGGGCCTATATTTTGGGCCCCATATTCTCATCAGTGGGATGGTGTCCAATCTGCCTTCTCCAGAATTGTTTGTTTGAAATCCCATTTTCGTGGTCTTCCAATGTGAATCTTCCAACACTCCGCAAGTATGAATTGTTCCCAATATAATTAGAAACCTGAAAATTAAATATTAAAATAAAATCAATATCATTGGTTACTTTAAATTATGTTAAAAAATGTACCACATAATAGTGAATTTTAAGAAGGAATTAAAAATTATAATGTGAAATGATGTTCAAAGTGTAAAATGCACTAAAATGGTGTTTATGAATAATAAAGAACTTGAATATTATATATATTAACAATTAATATTAACCTCATTTAGTTTCTAATCAGGAAAATATAAATATAAGAAAAATTATTCAAGTCCTTTGAAATATGTATGGTGTTTTACTATCATTCCATGGTTTAGAAGACTATGTGGATATCAAGAAACTAAAATAAAATTGACATGGAATTCATAAAATATAATTAAATATGAGAAACTATTTTATCCATCAAATTTTACACAGTGTAAGAAAATTGATTACAAGTTCCTGAATTTTTAAATGAGCTATGAAAATTTCATGTTGCATTATCTACATATGGAATAAATAATTTTGGTGTATATAGTAGTACTCATAGTACATGGCCCATCTTGTTGGTAAATAATAACTTTCTTCCATGGTTATGTATTAAGTGCAAATACATTATGTTGTCTCTTCATATATCTAGACCGAATAAACTTGGTAATTATATTGATGCCTATTTTAATCCATTAATCAAAGATCTAATATTGATGTGGGATACAAATGTTACAATTCATGATGTTTATAAAATTAAAGAATCCAAATTGAGGGACATGTTGTATATGATGATAAATGAATTCCCCACTTATAGAAATTTATTAGTCTATAACATTAAAGGATGTTGGGGTGTCCCATTTCTGAAGAACTCACATACTCAGTTCAGTTGAAACAATCCTCGAAGACTATGTTTTTAGGATATCCAAAATGTTTACCTCGACAACATAAATACTGATCCTGAATGAAAACATTTGATGGGAATATCAAAAAATGTACAACACTATCTCTAGTAATGGTTGATAAACTCTTAGATAAAGTAAAGTATATTGAAACTTTTTTGGTAAACCATTTTCTAAAAACCTTACAAAATTAGGTTAGACGAAGATACAAATTTTCATTGAATTACTATATTTGAATTGTTTATATGTCAGACATTTTCTTGATGTGATTCATGTTGAAAAAAATGTATTTTATATTGTTATTGAAACATTACTAAATGTTCCTAGAAAAATAAAAGATGTAATAAAGGCTAGGTTGGACATAATTCATATGGGGATAAGGTAAAAGTTGATGTTGGTGAAGGTTAAAGGGTAGAATTTTCTTTCTCCGGCTGCTTACACTCTATCCAGATAGGAAAAAATACAATTTTTTCTTTTCCTTAATAGTGTAAAATTTCTATAGGGGTACTTATCAAATATCAATAATATCATGCCAATGAATAATTTTAAGTTACAAGGACTAAAATCAGAAGATTGTAATGTTTTGATGCAATATTTGATGCATGTTTCTTTCCATTGTATTCTTACAAAAAATGTATGGCATACATTAACCAGACTCTAATTATTTTTCAAATACATATGCAGTAAAGTTATAGACCCAATGAAGTTTCCAATCATGAATAAGGAGGTTTCAGTCTTATTGTGTGAATTAGATATGTTCTTACCACCATAATTCTTTGATATAATGGTCCACCTGATTGTTCAATTGGTTAGAGAGGTTCAACTATGTGGTCATTTCAATTATAGATGGATGTACCCCATTGAATGGTAAATGAATATTTTGAAAGGTTATGTCGAGAATTGAATTAAGTTAGAAGGTTTTATTGAAGAATAATATACTATTGAAGAATTAGTTGAATTCTATACTGATTACCTATAATATATTGAAAGAATAAGTCTCCCAAAGTTTCATTAAAGAAAACACCTTATGGGTGAAGGGATTTCTGGAAGATATGTTGTTACATTTACCATGATAGAGCAGGAGGAATAAAACCTTTACATTTTACATAATTATGAAGATGTTGATCCATACATTGAAGCCCACAAATAAATTCTTATAGATTTTAATCCATCAAAGACTGAAGGATTGATATCAAATACACATAATTTAAAGTTTATAGGATGGTTTTGAGATCAAATTTATAAGGAGTTATCTGAAAATCCAAATTCAATTATTGAACGACTTCGATGAATATCCAGAGGATTGAATGAAAATGATATATCTTACAATGGTTTTGTAATCAATGGTTATAGTTTATATATATAAGAACATGATGACTTTAGTATGATGAAAAAAAGTGGTGTTACACTTGTGGTATAAGTGATGCACATATCTAGTTCCAAGTATAGAAATCCAATTTATGAAAATATTTCATATTTTGGAATTATCAAATAGATATATGAGTTAGATTATACAAAATTTAAAGTTTCAATTTTTCATTGAAAATGGGTTGACAATATGAGTGCATTTAAATTTGATGAAATGGGTTTCGTGAAGGTGAATTTTAGTGTGGAAGGGGAAAATAAGAATTGTTCATAATGGAATCACAAGCAATACAAGTATTTTATATCTTATCTCTAGCAAAAAAGAATTCGTTGATTATCCTGTTAGTGAATAAAACAAATTTTGGGTCAAATGAAAAGTCAATCAAGGGTTACCCTTTCCTTGGGAGATCATATTCAGTTCATGCCAGACCCAATGTACAAAATATATTGTATGTTAGAGGGGACCACAAAAAGGGAATTTGGAATCTTAATAGAGGAACCAAATCCCTAAAACCTTAAAAAAATAGAGAGTTCAATGATATGGTAAAATTATTTTTTTAATACACTATGTTTTTCTTCATAATATTATTTTTTCTATACTACATTAAGATAATCTAAATTAAATATTTGACTACCCATGCAAACAATGTCTTCTACACATTCTTATGTTACCAATCCCATGGAATAACACACTATAACAAAGGAAACCCTTTGGGATGATGTAAGGGTAATTTTATGATATACTTTCTCAATTTTATCAAAAAAAAATATATAATGAAAATTTTATTTAATTTTATATATTCCTTGTAGAGTTCATTTATTTTAGAAGATTTATATCCATATTTTATGCCTTTCTGCTTCAAAACTTCCATAGAATTCTTATCCCTCAAAACATTTTCACCCCTACAGTGTTGGAATTTATCACTTTCCTTAAAGTTCCCTCCACTACTCAATCATAGAGCAAATATTTATGTTTTCATTGTAAAATCATTGTACATAGAATTAATGTATTATTTCTTATTTATGTTTAATTTATTTATTTTTATTATTAGTCATATAATAATTGTTTTCTTATACTGGTGGAATATTTTGTTCAATTTGGGGTTGTTTGTTCGAAGATGCTCATGCTTATGAGAGGTTAGACTTAGAGCCTACAACTGAGATAATGAAAACAAGGAAATGCATCAAGTAAGAATATAACCATCATAAAAAGTTGAATTCTTACTACTTATTTAATTAAATTTGTCATCATTTTATCTACTATTTTTATGTTAATTTCCTTATCATTTTTATCTAAAACGTATTTAGATTTTTTATAGATCATTTGGGAAGTCATATTTTTATTTAAAGTATATAAAATAAGCCAAAAAAAATAGATAAAATGTTCCTTTCAAACAATGTTACCATGATTTACATTACCTTTATTTTTCAAACTGCAACACTGCATATTTATTCGATGTTCTTAGCCAAAAAATGTTTTTCAGTGAAGAACATCAAGTGAATATGAAGTGTTAGAATTTAGATAAATAAATTAATTGGAAATCATGGTAACATTAGAAATTGTGATTTTTTTTAGACTTCAGGACATGTAAGTTTTAGCCACAACTGAAACCAACACACTGTGTGACCAGTATGACTCTAAGTTTTTATTTAAAATTAACATTAATTTTAGTGAAAAACGCAACTAATATACTGAAAATTCAGAAAATAGATTCAGATTGTTTTGATACTTTAATAAATTGATTCATACGTCATTTTTTGGTGTATATTAATCATCCACACTCTATCTGATACATGATGTCCCTAGTATAACTCAAAGTATATGTTATCAGTTTAAAATAGATATTTTAGTTCAAAAAGTGTCACTCATTGAAAACCAAGAAAACTCTCTTGGATTATCTCAATAATTTAGGAAAATGATTCACAAATCATTTGTGATGTATAGGAATCAGTCTCACATCAAACCAGCACATGATGTTATCGGTATGAGTCAAAGTGCGTGTTTCCATTTTAAAATGATATTTTAGTAAAAAATATAAGTTACATAATCAAAACCATGAAAATACATTTGGATTGTTTTGAAACATTAAGATAAAGATCCATATGTAATTTGGGAGGTGTGGGAATTTTCCACACCTCAATCTGATGCATGGTGTTATTGAAAACCAAGAAAACATGCTCATATTTTTTGTGATAATTTTGTAAAATTATTCATAAATAATTTTTGATGTGTATGAAGTGTTCTCACATCAAACTGACACACGATATGACCAGTATGAGTCGAAGTGTGTGTTTCCAGTTTAAAATGACATTTTAATAAAAAAGACAAGCGACGTACTCAAAACTGAGAAAACACATTTAGATTGTTTTGATACTTTAGTAACATGATCCATAATTCATTTTGTATAAATCATCCATACTTTAATATGATGCATGGTGTGATAAATATGACTCCAAGTGCTTATTTTTATTTAAAATTGACATCTTTTTAGTAAAAAAGATAATTGACCTACTCAAAACCAATAAAACACATTCGCATTATTTTGATACTTTAGAAAAATAATCCATAAGTCATTTTGACATATAGGAATCAACCACACCTCAATATGATACATGATGTTCCTAGTATGACTCAAATTGTACGTTATCAGTTTAAATCAAAATTTTAGTTCAAAAAGTGTCACTCATTTAAAATTGAGAAAACATACTCATATTTTCTTGATAATTTAGGAAATTGATTCATAAATAAGTTTTTATTTATAGGAATAGGTCTCACATAAAACCGATACATGATGTGATTGGAATGATTCAAAGTGTTTTTTTATTTTAAAATAACAGTTTAGTAAAAAATACAAGTGATGTACTCAAATTGATAAAATGAATTCATATTATTTTTATACTTTATTACAATAATCCAAAAGTCATTTGGGATGTGTAGAAATCATTACCACCTCAATCTGATGCATGGTGTGACTGATATAACTCTAATTGTGTGTTTTTATTTAAAATTGAAATCATTTTTAATAAAAAGGACAACTGAATACTCAAACCTGAGAAAAGTAATCTGGATTGTTTTTATACTTTAGTAAAATGATCCATAAGAAATTTTATACAAAGAGGAATCATCCTCACATTAATATGATACATGATGTTCCCGGTATGACTCAAAGTGTATGTTATCAGTTTAAAATTGACATTTTAATTAAACAAGTATCACTCACTGAAAACTAATAAAACATGATAATATTTTCTTGATAATTTAAGAAAATGATTAATAAATAATTTAGGACTTTTAGGAATTGTTATCACATCAAACTAATACACGATGTGACTGGTATGAGTCAAATTGTGTGTTTCTAGTTTGAAATGACATTTTAGTAAAATTGATAAGTGACGTGCTTAAAATTGAGAAAATGAATTTGGATTGTTTTGATACTTTAGGAAAATGATCCATATTTCATTTGGGATATGTAGGAATTAACCTCACCTCAATATGATTCATGGTGAGACCAGTATGACTCAAATTATGTCTTTTTATTTAAAATTGACATCAATCTTAGTAAAAAGGAAAATTGACCTACTCAAAACCAAGAAAACACATTCAGATTATTTTGATACTTTAAGGAAAAATCCGTAAGTCATTTTTGACATATCGAAATCTGTCTCATGTAAAACTATACATTATGTTACTAATATGAGTCAAAGTGTGTGTTTCCAGTTTAAAATGACATTTTAGTAAAAAAGAAAAGTGATATACTCAAAATAAACCAAACCCATTCAAATTATTTTGATACTTTAGTAAAATGATCCATAAGTCATTTTAGATGTTTAGTAATAAAATTCAATTAAATCTTACACATGATGTGACCAATATGACTCCATGTGAATTTTTTCAATATATAAGTGTCATTTTAGTTTAAAACGCGCATCACATCCCCAAAACTGAGAAAATGATCCTATATTGGTTTATCATAATTCTATATACTATTAATTAATTGATTTCCTTATCATTTTTATCTTATAATTATTTAATTAATTTTTATAGAGATAATACTTGATTACGAATAAGAAATGGTCTGACATGCAAGAATCACCTGTAACTCAATTCGATACATAGTGTTCCTGGTATGAATCAATGTTTAGTTTAAAATTAACACTTTTTTTTAATTTATTTATTTATATTAATTTAATATAAGATTTTTTTTTTCTTATATAGGTGTGTTCTTTTGCTTAGTAGGGGGAGTTTTTTCGGCAATAACATGAGTCGGGGTCAGGATCAAAAGATAAAGAAACATTGATGTTTTTGAATGTATGTAATAATTTTTAATTATGTAATTATATAAACCAATGTTTAAAATGTCTATAATATAGTGTTTTTTTCTTATATTTTTTGTGGTAAATTTTAGATCATTTAAATTCTATGTCGTTAAATTATTTTTTTGACATCTGGTGGTGTTTTCGGTGTTGCGGTGTGTTGTTACAACACATTGTACTGGTGCTGGAGTGTACTGTTACAACACACTATAGTATTTTCCATTATTAGTGATTTTATAATCATCGATAATGTCACCCTTTATCAGTACTAATATAAGTTCTGATAAAGTTCCCCATTATCAATGCTAAATAATAGTTCTGATAAATGACCCCATTATCAGTGCTTTTTTTTGCCCTGATAAAGGACCCATTTATTTCTTTTTTTAGCGCTAATAAAAGTCTTGGATTTTGATCTCTCTCTAGTAGTTAGCACTTCTCTAGTGATGATAAAGGCTATTTTTAGCAATGTTAAAGTCTTATTTTGTAGTAGTGGCATTGGGCATTACAACACCAAGTCTCACCTGAAGACACATAGTCCAACACATATTAGCTCATCATATAACCACAGTAGTAGGGTATCATGAATGTGGATGATATAAAACTCATTCCATCCTCCTACAATGCATGAACCCTAACCTATATCACATCACATCACTACCTCATCACATCACATCTCACCTGAAAACACCTAGTCCATAACTGCACATCTCTCCTGAAGACACATGGTACATCACTACCGAAGGAAGAGTGGGGAAGAGTGGGTAGCTAGGCATCATTATCACCACCATCCAAGATGTTGGGGAAAATAATAGGAACCTAGAACCTATGAGAATTATTAAGGTTATCCATATCAAGTAGGGTTCATATAGAAATATCATAAACATACGTGATATATAGATAACACACATTACCCAACCTATGGATTCACAAAAACTGCACTAGCACACACCAACCATCAAAATCACTTCTACTATTATATAAAACACATCACAAAAACACCAAAAAATCTACAGAATATTTCCATTTTCATTAATTGTATCCAACAATTTTATTAATATATCTATTCCATTTCACATTAGACAACCTATTCTTTCATTCTATTCATTTAATAAATTTACCACACATCCATTTCCATCACATATTTCTTATTTACTAGCCTATTTCATTTCATTTTATCATAACTTTTTTTCTATGGATAACTAGGAAACTATCAAAACCACTCTATACAACAACTGAACCATCTCAAATAACCATCTCCCCCACACCTCGCATCCACCATCATTTCCGCACCACCCCAACCAAACCATGCTGACGAAAAATCCACATGTCTCATCCACCACACACCATCACTACCACAAAAATACAAGCACCAAAAAACATCCCTTGCACACCACACAACATCACCACACCCACCATCCAAACCGAACACCATTACCACATCGCACAACACCACCACACATCATCTCCATTATGCACCAAAACCATTGTACACCACATCGCACTATTCATTACATCACATCCATGCTAAACAACCACCACATCATAGACCCAAACATCAAAAATACCCATCCATTCATCACCACAACCTCAAAATAGACCAAAACACATAGGGAAACACAATAAGCACAAGAAAACACAAAATAAAACACATCCTAAATTATATATCCATTCATGTCGTGTCATCACTTTACTTCTTTATTTAACATGAGTATTATCACACAAACCATGTTCCATGGGTATCAAATTTATTACCCAAATATATGTTCTTTAGCCTTTTATCTAGGGTGTGATCAAACAATAACACAACAAGGGTCTCAACTCATAACATCTACTACACAATAAAAGCTCCCAATAACCATTATTTTAGAAAGGAAACAACATGACATAATATCAACAACAACGATAAAAAAAGTAGTTAAAACATGTGATATCTCCCTATACCCATAAATTTTAATTATTAAAATTATTATCTTATTACACTAACTCTGAATATCCACCCAAAGGAAATAAAAATCATGTAATTCTCACACATATCATATAAATAGGGGAGAAAAAGGATCCCCTACTTCAATAATGATTTCTAATATCATTGTGCACCACATAGAAAAAAACTACCCATAAAACACAACCGCACCATGAGATAAAATATCAACATACACCACACCAAAGGGTCATCATAACATCACCCAAAACACACCCCAGATGAAACAATACCACTGTAATGGATCTCCAAAGGAATAATAAAAAGAAATAATGGAGAGAAAGGAATAAATCATTGTGGATCACCAACTATAAAATACTAGTTACCAAGGATCAAACCATGGAGAAGAGGGATGGAATATATCCCAAGGGTGACTAGATATCCACAAACCAAGAGGAGGAATGACTGGATGAGGAAAACATCATCTGAACCTATGTTAAAAATAAATAAAAAATTATCCATTCATGCTGTGAATAATAAATTCTCCTTGTGAATTCCATATTCATGAAATAAATTCCATGGTCCTCATAGATTATAAGTTATGAATCTAATATAATATGTGAAAACTATATATATTTGGTTTCCATAGAAAATTAAGTAGTCTCAACTCAAATTAAATATATAGCATGAATCCCACTTTCACAACCTGAATCCATTTCACAAACTCCCCTTTTCACCACATACAAGCTATGAATTTTCTAGCTACACAAGCTGTGAATGAAAAAATCATGACATGAACCGGGGTCACATCAGGGACCACATGTTGCATTACTCCTGCAACTCCATCCCTTACTGAATACTCTCAGACATCCTCCAAATGTCTTCAACAATCAAACTAGAAAAGTAACAGGCTGAGAAAGCACAAAACATTACATTATATACCTATTAAATTATTATCATCCTAGAGAATCAAAACCAAGCCTGTAGAAAATGAAGGGGTATGAATAGCCACCCCATGAGATTCCTCTCAGGGTTCTCATTATGAATCAACACTACCACCATCCAAACAATCAAAACCAAAATGCACACAAAACTCCACACACAACCACACCAAACCTCTCACCGGGTATAATGAAACTCATCTAATACTAGCCACAAGACTCTAATTGCTACACAACCATCTACAAAACCATATCAACCCCTAAATAGTCCAAATCAACCACATCCACAACCAAAATACAAAAATAACCCGAGCATACAAACCATGGAATTCTATCTTCCATGTCAAGATATTATCCACTTTGGGTGGAACTAACTTACCCACAGAGTTGTAATTATGTAAAGTAATAACATTCCTTGATTAAGAATTAGTAATTCCCATTTTTATATGTAAGAATATTTATCACACATCACACATCACACATCAATAAAATACACATCTCATAAAATATTGAGGTCCAAATGTCACATTATCTAGACTAAACCAAAAAAGTAAAGCAAAACTCAAAAAAAAAAGGGTATTAGGTATGCATATTCATCTCTAACTACCAAGTACTATCCACTAGGACACTATGACTCCACAAAATGTGACCCAAGGTAATGGTTCATCCACATAAAACCTTCTATTTAAGATCATATATCTCTACTTACTGATCTATGAATTTCACATTATGCTTGATATCAAACTCCCCCATTCAATGACATGGGAGTCATTGTGAAGATACCAATGAAGATGGGACATGTGAAATATGTCGTGGATCCTATTTAGACATAGTGGTAATTCCAACCAATACACTACCACACCAACATAACCAAACACATCAAAGGGTCCAAAAAACCTAAGATAAAGCTTACTCCCTCTTCTAAACCATTATTTTTCATGTCGAGGGGAGACTCTCAAGAACACATGGTCTCCAAACTAAAACTCCAAGGAACTCTACCTATGATAAACATAGGACTTCTAACGATCCTGCTCCACCCTCATATGCTCTCAAACATATTAGAACTTCTTGGTTTTGCTTTTCACCACATCAGGACCAATTACTACGAAATCCCCAACCTTTGTCCAATACAGCGGAGAATGAAATCGACTCCCATAAAACACATCAAATAGGGACATGCTGATGGATTATTGATAGATTTTTTTGTATATAAAATAAACTAGAGGCAAGTACCTTACCCATGATCCACCAATGTCTAAGACGCATGATTGAAAAATATCCTCTAGTGTCTAGATGGTCTGCTCCATCTTCTCATCTTTCTGAGTGTGGAAAGTAGTGATATGGTGCAAATGGAATCCAAAAACATGTTGTAATACCTCTAGAATCTTATGGTAAAATGATTATTTTGATCATAGAATATGGTCCTTAGTTCCCCATGAATCCTAACCACATCATCCATATACCGCCTTTCCAAAACATCCATTGTATATAACTCTCAGATCCCAAGAAAGTGAGATGACTTCATAAATCAGTCCACTATTACCAAAAACACATCAAAAACTCCCTAATCCCTGGATAAAATGGTAATGAAATCCATTTATATTTCCTCCCATTTCCACTCAAGAACATCTAGAGACCACAACGAACCTACAGAAACAAAATACTCTACTTTCACACGTGGATAAACCAGACACCACATCAAAAACTATGCCATCGACAATTTCGTCCCTAGACACCAAAGTCATTTACTCAAGCCACGATACATCTTCTTCACACCAGGATATACCACTAAAGTTGAGATGTCATACTTGTGGAGAACTCCCTCACGCATCACCTACATATCAAACAACTACTCCTAGAACAATATCTAATTACAACCATCCTCTGACCATTACTCAGGGGAATTTCCATAGACAACACAATAATGAATCACTTATGCCTCCGAGTCCCCCTAATGATACTCCTCTACCTATCATATCAAAGACGACTCTATATTCATAAAAAAAAAATGAAAACCTTGGCCACTACTCTCTTACATTTCAAGATTAATTGCTTCAAGCTCTTATATCCCTTTCCAATCATCTGTAGATCATTGAACCACATCTCCTCGGGACATCTAACTCAATACATCAACAACCACATTCCCTTTTCTCAGAGTGTAAGAAATATTAAAATAATAATCATAAATAAACTTCATTCATATCCAATGGTGTAGATTAATATCTCATAAAGTGAAAACAATCTCTTGTGGTCCATGAAAACTAAAAAGTTATCACTGATCAGGTAATATGCCACAACAACTTTTGCACAAACACAAATGCCACCAACTCCAGATCATGGGTGGCATAGTTACACTTATGGGGATATAACTTCCAATACCAATAATATATCACTACTATCTAATGCATTAACATGCATCCCAATCCCATATGGGATGCATTTAATAAAACCTCAAACAACACACCCTCCTCAAGAAACTGAAGCACTAGAGAACTAACAAACTTCTTTTTCAGGTAACCGAATGATTCCTAGAACTGATCACTCCACACAAAATCTTATTTATTCCTATTCAATGATATTATAAGGTCTATAAATCAATATAATTTAGCCACAAACCACTGATAATAGTACACGAGATCAAGGAAACTGTGAACTTATCCCATGTTATTAGGTGCTGCCCAAGAAACAACTACCTCTACCTTCAATGGGTCCACTACCACACCCTGCTGAGACACCACATGTCCAAGGAAACATGCATCTCATGTCCATAAATGGAACTTGGAAAATTTTCCATAATTATGGTGGTGTCACGAAACCTACAAAATAGATTTGGGATTCTCAACATGCTCATCCTTTGAATTTAAGTAGATCAATATATCATCGATGAATATGATGATGAAATGGTCCAATAACTCATGGAACACATAGTTTATAATCCCGATAAACATGAATAGTGTATTTTTAACACTGAATGATATTAATACAAACTAAAAGTGATTATATCTACAACTAAAGTTAGTCTATAGAGTATCCCCATCCTTTACCCTCAAATGGCGATATCTAGAATAGAGATCGATCATTGAAAACAAACTAGC
This sequence comes from Viscum album, assembly GCA_963277665.1. NCBI lineage: Eukaryota > Viridiplantae > Streptophyta > Magnoliopsida > Santalales > Viscaceae > Viscum > Viscum album. The sequence goes on from OY728160.1 coordinate 1,170,933,926, forward strand.
TCATCTTAGCTTGTTGAAAAGATTATCTATCCTTGGAAGAGGGTAATGGTTCTTGAACATTACTATATTCAACCTTTGTAAGTCTATAATAAACATCATAATACCATACAAATTCTTAGTGAAAACACTACAACACCCCATGATGAAACACTAGGTTAGATAAAACCCATCTATATCATGTCATCCACATATAAACTCAACTCACACAACTTCATAGGTGCGCCATACAAAAGGGATCCATTGAAATCAGAGATGCACCCAACTTAAACTCTATCCTAAAATCGATGTCATGTCTAAGGGGTAGTATCATAAACTAATTTGGGAAAACATTCAGAAAATTCTCCAAAACTCTTAGAACATCCCCCACCTAAGCTTCCATAGACATCTCTTCTAACTAAGAAAAAATAGGCTCCACTTGCCACAACCCATCCAATAACCTCATTCACCAATGAACACCACTCACTAGCTCTCCACATTGCAAAAAAACTCTCCTTTGGAAGTAGTATATTAATTCATGCATAGAATACATCCAATACATTCCAAAGATCAAATTTTATATATGTATCTGTAATAAGAAGAATTCTTCCACTGACTGGTGCTTCCCCGCCACAAGTCCACATCTCTAGCACACATAAAACAAAGAATACTAGTCTTCAAATGGAATTGATAATACCATGGTAAATGGAATCCTCTCCACATCTAGTCCCAAATAACAGACTAAATAGGGAGATACAAAGGATTATGAGGCTACTAAATAGAACAAAGTACACACAAGGGTAGATGGTAAGCTAATTGTACCTCAAACAACTTTCTTCACTACCGGTGATATTACCTCAAATGCATGCATTTGACTATTCCCATATCCTTTGACTCTCTAATGTATACCTCCATGACCATAATTTTCCCAATTTCTATGTAGGAAATGAACATCACGAGGATTCCCTCTACCAAATCCACCTTCTATCCCTACTATTGAAACTTCCTCAAAGGAAACTAATGTTTCTACCTAAAAGGGACTTGACCACCCATATGAAACTAGCCTCCTTGAGTTATCAGATATAGATTTTGGTTGTTCACATTTCCTATACAAACATAAAATGAAAATGGAAATCCTTTAAAAGGTGATTGGAATCCACTTCCCCCAAAAGAGTGAAAAGGGATCTATCATATCCAGATCCCCATTAGTTAAAAACCTAATTTCCTGAAAACCCGTGACCAACATCTTGAAGCCCTACTCCCTGAGACACCTTATTGGAAACTCTCTCAAGGCTAAAATCCAAAATCAATAATCATATTAGTAACCTCATCCTTTTTATGAACCTCTATATATATAGGGATCATAAATAGAGTGACTGAATGATTGATCACTAGGTGAAGAGCCTCCTTTAGACATTGTTCTTTGTACTCCTCATTTGGAAAAACATCTAGGAAAAATAGAATAAAATTCCTTAAACTTGATCCCAAGATACCAAACACTCAGGATCCCCTACTAAAGAGAGAAAAACTCTTGACACTTTAATTACTTTTTTATCAATGATAGGAACTACTCCCAAAGATCCCTCTAAAATCAGACCATAACACATCTTCCTCCTTGTGGTCACTAAGAAATAACTTCCACCACTAACACACAACTCCATGTGTATGACTAACGTCTAATGGAATCTAGAACTCAGATCATGCTCAAATCATAACAAAATTAATTTCGATATCCTCTAACAAGCATTCCATCTCCGGATCAAAGATGATCCCTTCACGCTTTCCCAAACTATACAGTTTAAAGGCATGAAAATATCACTACCAAACCTCACTGTCCTCTATTAGATCAACTCTTCAACAATTAAATGGGTCAGAATTCTGAAACTCAACTTCCCAATCCGCTCATAGATGACGAACATGAGCTATTCTTGAAAATAAGAAGAACATCCTAATCTCAGTAGTATGAAATTTTAAACAAAATTATTTATTTATTTCATTTTATTTTCTATAAAAATCCATTTTATACATGAACATAATTAATCATAATGCATGTACCACTCTTATGTCTCTACCATATAAACTAGTAATCCTCCCTTTCTCATTCAATAAGATAAAAGTCTATGCACTGGATTATGGGGGGCCTCAAATCCTATATCCTAGACAGTATCTCTAGCCCATGTCATGCACTAAGATGAACTGATACTACTTCCCTACCAACCTATACAATCCTCACCATGACTAACTTCAAAATATATCCTAAATATCAACCATCTCCCTCTAATACCACTCTTGCATGGCCCGCTCCCACCAAAAATTTCATGATAAAGGGAGAGATATAATGAACCCCAAGTACCATCTCAAGTAGGCCCTAGGTTGGTGAATAACACTGTGGGTATAAAAACCTCACAAATGGGAAGCATTACTCTCTATAATAAAAAAGAGGATTGAGATATAGGGTAAAAAACCAGCAAAAACTCCATAATATAAAATAAAGGTAAACAAAAAATCCATCCTACAATGCATGAATAAAGTAAACTGAAAAATATAAAAGTCTCCAAATATACCAAAAGAGTAAGTCTACAATATTAACACAACAACAACTCCAGCCTCGCTAGAAATGTACAGTTAAGCCCCAAAATCCCTCCTAGAAACCTAAAAATAGTTTATATATATATGGTGAGCTTAACATGTATACTCAGTAGGAACATAACCGTGGTCTCAAGTATTCATGTGTAAATATTGTGCTAATGCACCAGAAAATGAACAGAAGAACCAACAAATACCTAAACATGTCAAATAACCATCCCATCCTCACCATAGACCATTAAATAAATCACATATCCAATATAGTAATATAATATTGGGATTATAACAAATAAAGGCATCCTACAACCACTTACCCACTGATTTTCCTCTCTCACACCCCAACGATGAACTACCTAGGCTCCAATCCCTTCCATACATATCACATCAAAACCAAATCACATGATATCTCACCCAAAGACATCTGGTCCATATCTGATGTGGTTCGGGATACATCCCTACCCACCCCACCATTTGATGGCATGCATCCTATGCTATCATCAGGAATCACCACACCATGCATCATTCAAATACACCTATGCCATCACATATCATATCATCATATGACCAAAGTAGTAGGGTACCATGAATGTGAAGTACATCATCATCATTCTATCCTCCTTCCATGCATGTCCCCCAACATATATCACATCACATCACTACCTCATCACATCACATCTTTCCCTAAAAAACCTGGGCCATAACTGGACATCTTAACCGAAGACACATGGGACATCATTGCTAAAGGAAGAGCGAGAAAAAGGGGGTATATAGCCATTTATATCACCACCATCCTAGATGTTGGAAACTACTATAGTATATTGTTTTTATCTATACTGTTTATACTTATTATCCTGTCACATTGGGGGTCTGATGGTTTGATATTGTATGACATAACATTATATCTATTATAGAATATTTTTAGGTTACTTTCCACTATAATGTTTAGTTAACTTATGTATATGTTGTTATATTCTGGTTTATATCAATGATTAATGATGTTATAGTATCCCCATGAAATTTTTGGATCCTCTCCGCTAGTTGAAAACCTCTTGTGCATGGGGAATCACACATGAGGTCATATAACAGTTAGTTTTAGAGCTAATGATTCAGTCCGAGGTGATAAAAAATGGGATTAGATCCTAAGTCTCCTTTATTTTCTTCATGGATATTCTAGGACATGGTATAAAGGATATAGGTTATTTGGAACTTGGGTATGAGAGTTTCCATGTGCCTAGACAACTCATGTATAACATAACTCTAAGTTATCATGGTGGGATTTTTGTTAGAGTTATGGATTTAGAGTTTGACATTGACCCAGAGTATGTTGTTTTGTTACAATTTATGGAATTTAGGTGTGTTCATGCATCATGAATATTCATATAGAATCATATTTCATTTATATACCTATTTTTTTGCATAGTAGTTCCTTAATTAAACGCCTTGATTTGTCTTATTTTTCAGTGATATATCTATATTCTATGTTATGGTGATATATTTTTTCTTGTATTAGTTATTTGAAATTATATATAATTTTATAATTTATATACATGATTGCGACCAACATGCTAGTATAGATGTCTAGGATTGAGCCTTGGGTAGAACTATGAGGGTATACCTTGCATGTAGGAATATTTTAGGACCAGTCTTATTATAAAAATCATGCACGTGTGTCTTGTAACTAATTAATATGTACCTATAAGATTTTTTTTATAATCATTTTAAATTTTCATTTTTTATTTTAGAAAAATTCTACCTCAAGGATGCTTGATGGGTCTACCTAGAGAAGAAAGAAAAAATTATCTTTCTATGAGGTGGTGTGGATTTATGGGATAGTAAGGAAAGTGTGATAAACTTACATTGGAGGTCTTCAAGGAGCTATTCTTCAAGGAGTTCATTCCCAACATGCTAAATCTAGACTTTATCACATTAGTTAATTAAGATTTAGTAGAAGACGATGTTATTTTCTTCTTAATTTTCTCAATTTAAGGAGTTGTTATGATTTGATATTATTTTGGATATGAATGAAGTAAAGAATGCTAGGATGTTTTATATTGGACTTCATCTGAAGATTAGATGTTGGGTTAGGGGATTTTACTTGAAAATGTCTGTTGATGTTCTTTACAAGGCCCTGAATTTTGAGAAGGGGCTAGAGGAGGACATGCTTATGGGTTTTTTACTAGCTTATAGTGCATTGATGATCAAACTTCTCAATATTACAACAAGTTTTTTTTTCTGGTAATAGGAATATGAAGGATGAGGAGTTACAGTAAAGTGGAATATGGGTGGGGCATAGTAGGGTCTCTTCTACTCCCTCTATTGGTGGAGGTTCTACTAGATTATATAACTATGGATAGAGGGGGAGTTTTAGTAAATTTTGAGTCAATCCACCTAATAAATGTCACTGGTGTGGAAATGTGAGTCATGTTTAGTTATTTTATTCTAAGGATTCATATCTACATTTGATGGTCTTAGGTCAGGGTATATATATGGGGTCCTCAACAACAGACTCAGGCACTAGAACACCGGTGACTCTTGAACCACAGTGGAAAGTTCATGATCTAGAGACTGGTAGGTTGCATGTGATGGATGAGGTTCTAGCCATCAATGGAGAAGGACCTTCTATAGTTAGTGGTTTATTTTTTATTACTTATACACTATCTACTTATTTGGTTGAAACATGATACTCCCATTATTTTTTATCTTATCAAGTCATTTCTATATTAGATTTACTAGTAAAGATATACTCTTAGTTACTCTCTCATCACATTCCCTTAGGAAAGAATGTATACCATCTACAGCAGTGTCCTGAGTTCCACATAGTTATTACTGGCTATAGAAATATGTGGGACTTTATGATCTTATAAATTACTTGTTTCAATATGATATATGAAATAAACTATTTGACCAATTATCGAGCCCATATCAACTAAGTCTGGAGATGTTTATCTTTAACCATTCATAGAGGAGATAGGTTCATATTAAATGATGAGTGAGATTTCAAATATTTTAGGATGGGCCCAAACCTGATCTAGATTAGAGCTATCATGACAAAAGTAACAGCGTTTTTTTTTTGTATTAGAATCACCATTAACCCCTCTATCTTCCCTATATAGTGAATCATTATAAATATGTCTTCCTAGATGACTTATCAGGTATTACTATAGAAAAAGTAATTGCATTTGATATTGATCTTATACTAAGGGAACAACTGATATCGATTCCTTCTTATCATATAGAGACAACAGATTTGAGTGATTTAAAGGAAAAATTAGAGTACTTGTAGGGAAAGGGATTTATCATACCAAAAACATATCTTTGGGGTTCTCCAAGAAGGTGTATGGTATTTTATGGCACTATGTAGACTATATGAAGCTGAATCAGGTAACAGTGAAGAACACGTACATTTTACCTAGGATTGATTATCTTTTTGAAAAATTATAGGGAACCTAGTGATTTTTCATGATTTATCTTCATTTAGGATACCATCAACTATGGGTAAAATAATAGGATATTCCCAAGGAAACATTTAGGAGTAGATATAGACTATATGAGTATCTTTCCACAACTTTTAGGTTAAAAACTAATATATAGGTGTTCATAGCTCTCGTGAATAGGATTTTCCATCCATACCTTGACACCTTCATTATTGTATTTGTAGAACATATCATGATATAATCAAGGACTTAAAATATTCATACTAGTAACCTTGATATTATATTGAGTAAACTTTGAGCACATCATATTTATTCCAAAATGTTTAAGTAACACTTTTGGATTTAGGATGTGTATTTCCTTAGGAATGTAAATTTTAATGTGGGGATTTCAGTTGGCCCAAATAACAAAGAGGTCGATATGTCTTGTTCATGTCCTAAGAATGTGGTTGAGATCAAGAGTTTCCTTTGTATTGTGGGGTGCTATCGGCATTTCATCCATGACTTCTCATGTTTAGAAGCACTGATGATAGAGATTAAAAAAAGGGGGGTGAAGTTTGAGTGGTTTGATCAGTGTGAAGAGTATTTATTATATCTAAATAATATATTGACAATAGCTCCAATTTTGAACCTTCCTGGTCCTAGGATTGGATACACCAAGTACTATGATTCCTCTTCTATTGGTTCAAGACCTGGATTCATATAGAGAGATCAGGTAGTCACCTATGGGTCATGTTAGCTATGATCCCATGAGAAGAACTACTTGAAACATGGCTTAGAGATAGTAGTTGTGGTCCATGCTTTGAAGTGTTGGTTGAACTATATCTTTGATGAGATGCTTATCATCTATATAGACCACATGATCTTGCAATACATCTTCTCTCGTCAGGATCAAAATCCAAGGCAGATGTGTTGTGTGGAGTATCAATAGACATTTAACTTTGAGATGGACTATGCTCCAGGTAATGTTATTGTAGATTCTCTTGGTAGTAAAACACTAAATATGCATTAGATCTAGGAGTGAACTTCATAGGAGGAATGGTGACTGATGATTTTGAGGGTTGAGTGGTTATTGGATGCATATGAGGATCATGGAGTTATGAAATGTGTACCTATGGTTATCACATCTTCTTTAGTGGGACGAGTAAAGGATTTATAGGAGTCATATCCCAATTTTGTAGTGATGCAGGAGCACTTGGTGGAGATGATTCAATCACATGGTAGTCCTTATATGTTGACAATATTATTTAAATTCATAGGAAGTTATTTATACCAGCTTCCTTGGGGTAGGAGATATTGACAGACTCCCATGTTTTGGAGTGGGTTTTGCATCTAGGATCGACAAATATGTACCATGATATCCAATTTTAGTTTTAGTGTCCAAGAATAAAGATATATATCATAGGTTTTGTTTCATGATGCCTTACCTACCAGAGGGTAAAGGATGAGCATCAAAATCCTAGTGGTTTTCTTTATTCACTAATAGTGTTTATGTGAATGTGGTATGACGTGATGATAGAAATTATGATGTAGATATCTAGGACCTTGAGTATTAATGAAATTATTTGGGTGTTATTTGATTGATTGATAAAAGTGGCATATTTCTTGTTGATTCGAGAGACCCTTTTAGTGGATGAGTTAGAAAATATATGTATATGATATATTTTACACCTTTATAGAGTTTATATGATCATTATTTCATACAAGGACCCAGATTTAATATTAAAGTTTTAGTAGGGATTATATAAGGGTTTGGGTACCAAACTGAAATTGAGTACAAAGTATCATCCATATATTGATGGACAGTCAGAGAGGATGAACTGAATATTAGAGGTTGTGTTTTGGGAATGTATTATACACTTCAGTGGAGATTAGGATGAAAAAATATACTTGATTGAGTTCACTTATAATAATAGCTTCCTAACTTCAATTCATATGGCACCTTATGAAGCTCTTTAAGTCTATCTATGTCGCTCACTACTATGTTGGCATGAGGCTGGTGAGGCAGTAGTTGTGGGGTCGATCTTGGTATAATATAACAATAAGTGAGTGAAGCTAACATGAATTTGGTTCTTCACAACCTATATCTCCAAAAACCTCATATTTTATGATTTTTTTATCAAATAATTATTTGATAGATTTCATTACACGCAACACTGAGTTTTAATGAACCATGATATACTATTAATATTATTATTTAAAAATGACAATTGTAAACTAGTATTTAAACTTGGTGGTATGAATAGGAATAACCAACCTTTAAATATTAATTATAATTGTTTTATATAAAAAACACATTGATAAAAAATAATTAATTTTTAGTAAATCCTTTATATGTGTCGAAAATACTATTTTCTCAAAAACAAATTTATTTCTTTTTATGAAATAATAATGAAGATTATTTTTTCCACCTATAGAAAATTTATTTTAAAAAATAAAATTTATTTTTGGAATCTAAATTTAAAAATTAAGTTTGATTGAATTTTTGTGAATTTTCTAAAAAGAATAACTTTTCTATGAATAGTACAAAAATACTGATTTTTATTAAAAACTATCTATTTGTTTAAAGAATTTAAAAGATCCATTTTATTTTAATGTGGTTTTAAATGCAACATTAGTAAAATTATATATTTATTAATATAATTTAGTCTATTTTAATCATTTTTATTTTGAATTATGATATTAAAATTTTCTATACTTATGAAAATTGTCTCTTTGGAAAGCCGCTTCTTCGTCATGTCTTCAAATTAAATTTTAGAAATTTTGTGAATGTAATTTGTAAAAAATTGATTCTATATTTGGAATCATAATAATTAATATTAAATAATAAATTCAATGATTTTTTTTATGAAAATGAATGGTAAAAATATTCAAAATTAGTTATAGTGGTTAAGGTTAAAACAGGTTTACTGGGGAGTTAAACTATAAAGATAAGGAGTAAAATGACCTATAAACTTGTAAAAATATCAATTTATGGCCATATATCAGACTTATTTCTTCTATGGTTTGATAATGAGCCATTTTGGAGCATTATTCCATGTAAAAAACATGGTTACACATTATTCTTATAAAACATTCCTTGTTTATGTCCTCTCCCCCACATGTAAAAGGCTACCCCATCTCCTCTTCTATTCACACTTCCAAAACCCTTTGTTTCAGAAAATAAATACCCAAGTATCTTACTTAATTCCATACCCACATACTAGAGTCCTTATTTTTGTTAGGAAAACCCTCCTAATAAGTATTTTGTTATAAAAATAGAGATGTTCTTTGATGAAGAGGTAAAATTATTAAACCTGTGTTTTTGTTTTATTTATTCCTCTAACTACATAAAATATTATTAAACCATGAATATATAACAAAATAATTATTTCCCATATATTTATATGTTATTTTTTAAATATCATGACCTACATTTATATCCTCTTACATCAAGTGGGAAATGAAACTTTCAATTGTGTGAATGGAGGATTACCACCTCATGAACCGATGTAATTCTTTTTCCATAACCACCTCTCATAGATGAATATAATGATATATTTAACATATTTATATGATATTTATGACATAATTATGCATTTTAATATAAAATATCACATATATCTTCTTACTTTACATTCTATGGGAATACGATAATGTTTCTCATGTGTATGAAAGACTACCACCTCATGAAGTGATGTGATTCATTCTTCACTTATTCTTTACATGGAAGGTAATAAGGATAGTTTTAATGAAAATACATGTTTTCCTTTAATTTTACTATCTTAAAGGATTAAATATACCGAAATAACATTTCAAATAAAAATCATCTCCATTTATATCTTCAGTATAAAACCCTTTTTATTCCATATCCATGTTTTATAAATATGTTTTAAAGAAAGTTTCTAATATTATATAATGATTGATTAAATAAATTTTTACCCTTTTTAAAATTTTAATTTTTTTCAAAGGAATCTTCATGTCATTTTTCAAACAAGGGACTTTTTTATTTTATTGAAATTTAAAAGGAATCACTATTTTAACATGTATTACATGAACAAGATTTTTCACTATCATGGCTGATAAATGATTTAAAGTTTACTTTATATGCTTCCAAGGTTCTTTTCAAAGAAAAGAAATTTGAAAATGTTTTTTGAAATTTTAGTTTTAAAAAGTGATTTTCAAAGTAGAAAGGCTATCTTCCTCAAGAAATGTTCTATGTGATCTTTCAAAATCCTTTTCCATATAAGATGACCTCCTTTGGTGTTACTTATGATTTACTAGGGATATAATCCAATTATACCATTATTTCTCTATATGGTTTACAATTATGTTGAAGATATGTTTATGAAACCCATTCCTTTTCCATGGGTTATGCTATGATGAATTTATGAGACAATTATGAGACCCATTTCTTTTCTATGGGTTATGATATGATAGAATGTTTATGATACCCTTTTATTTTCACGTGTTATGGTATTATGAATGTTTTATGATCTTTTGGAACAATTATTTATAATTTTTATTATGTCATGGTGAAAATTTTATAACCAAGGATGCATTTTATGTTATAAAATAGGATGCTGGTTATGTTATAGCAAAGTATGGTGGTTACATTATAACCAAGGACGGAAGTCATGTTATAACCAATGATGGGTGGGACCTATATATCCCTCCAATGAATTGGGTAATGCTTTATATATCATTATATAATAATGAGAAAAAAGTCTATGGGATTAATCCACAATGGGAAATAGGCTGATGGGATTGACCCATAATGGAAAATAGGCTGATGGGCTTGATCCATAATGGGAAACAGGTGATGAGGCCTAGTCTACTATGTTTAATGGCCTTTTTAGTTAACCTTAAAAAATAAAATTGTTTCTATACCTATGTTGGTGCCACACTTTTATGAAATGAGTGTATAGTTCATGGATTATGATGATTTCACACTCTTATGGATCTTGTCATTTAGAATGATAATACTTATTTCCATGACTCATGTTTATGATATGTGAAAGGTTGGGTATGAACTTTGTAAGTTATTTTCATTATCACATACCCTTATGATTATCATATGCTTTCATATGATCATATAATTGTATATCTCATGTTTACCATTAATGAGAATCTGAGTTCACCATTTATTATATTTCCTTTCCCCGGGTTTTGAAGAAAGGTTTTAAATAGGGTATGCGTATAAAGAGTACAAAAGGGGAATATGTTTATGGGAGATGTTGAAGATATTTTATGAAATACTAATATTATGTATATAGTCTCCAATGACACTAAACCATTATATTCCTTAGGCATTTATTTATTAAATTTAATGAATATTCGTAAAAAAAATGATATGATATTTATATATGAAAATCATTGGTCATTATAGTTGGTATTAGAGAAAGGTTTAGTTAACCTTTAGAAACTAGGATGATAAAGCTATACTGAGAACCCTTAAGATGATCCTAAGTATAGAATAACATCCTAAAATTTTGTTAAGGGGTATATTATGTGTTTTACCTATAAATACATCCCTTTTTAGATACTACAAGTAGACATGGTTCTGGAATAGATGTTCCTTGTTGTAATAAATCTGAAAATAGTTCATCAGGCTTGACTTGATCATTACTTGGTATATGACTATAGGCCTTACTAAACCCCTAGTTTGAAACCCATGGAGGGCATGCTTTGATTATTCACATTTTTTTTACAAACCATCCTAAAATATTTGAATAGATTATAATCACGAATGAACTAAGTTAAACCTATGGTGTCATAGATATAAAATAATGTGTCTTGATTTAAACAACATGTAAAAAATTCTTCACAACTATGTGTTTTTTCACTATGATTAGTGTTTCTCACACTATATTTTTTGGTTTCAATAAATGAATGGAAGATAAAGGAACTGTGATACACTAAATGTGATATAAAATGTTTTGAATTTCTACCTGAGAAACTAAATGTTACGGGATTTGGGATACAATTTTTTTTTCTATGCTCACACAACATTCTCAAGTCATGAATATGGCTGATATTACAAACAATTAAAGGAAAGGAAATTATTCTATTAAATACTTCCTGATATATAATCCACCCTCTTTTAGTGGGTCTTATAATTCACTAGTGGATGAGAAATAGATCATCACCATTGAGAAGAAATTTTATATTCTCTAGTGCTTGGAAAATGAAAAGGTTTTCCTAGCTATTTATCATTTGGAAGGTAATGAAGATTAGTGGTGTAACCTTATTAAGAATAGAAGGCAAGATAAAGAAATTGAATCTATGGAATGGGAAGAGTTTAAGAAGATATTTCTTAGTAAGTACTTCCCAAATATTCTTTATACAATGATGGAGATTTAATTCCATGATATTAATCAAAAGGATGATGATTCTCTTGGTGCATATGAGGATAATTTTACATGGATTACAAGGTATTTATCTGGTTTAATCATCAGCCATAAAATAAAAATTGATCAATTATTCAGTTGGTTAAAACCAGGTCTTGGAAAGGTGTTATCCATGAGATACTTTAATATCTATAAAAAATTAGATGTTCACTCATGGTATAAATTTAAATTAGAGATTCCCACGATTCCCATGGTTTTGATAAGAAAAAGAAGATCGAGTCTTAGGAGAACTTGAATAAATCATATGGTGGAAATAAATTACATCTATCTATATTCTATAAATGTGGGAAGAAACAACAAGTTGATTGTTTGAATGGAATTGGGAGGTACTTTAAATGTGGAGGGGTGGTTCATAAATCCCATGAATGTCTAAATGCAATAAATGTTTTAGTTAATTCAATGGAGGAGAAGAGGAGACCAACTAACACACCACCCACTCTCCAATGCTTCAAATTCAATGAATATGGGAATTATTCCAACTAGTGCATGGGTACAACAGTTTTTTTATGATCAGTGTTAATAGCTTACTAACACCAAAGATAAATGGAAACCTCATGTGATCATGACTGTTGAAGTAGGTAAAGAGGATTCCATGGTGAGAGGTGCACTTATTATCCACTCTAGAATGACTAATGTCTTATTTAATTATAAATCTACCCACTCTTTAATATCTAAGGATTTTTAAAATGGTATTTAATTATTATCTCAATGATTAAATGTTGAGTAATTGGTAAAAACTTCCAATGGTACAATGGTCACACCACAAGTCTATAGTTCATCTTTTATTGAAGTTTGTGGGAAAATGAATCCTAAAAAACTCATGATTATTCCTTTAGTTTAATTTTACATGATTTTGGGAATTAATTGGATTTCTTTATATAGATCCCATATCAATTTATGAGGAAGGGAAGTACTGTTTCATATTCTAAATGAAACCATGCTCATTTATTGATGTGAGGATGAATACAAACTTCCAATGGGAATTGCTTCTACCTTGATGGTCTTAATTCCTATCCATGAAGGATATTTATCTTAGATGGTTGGGTAGAAACTCAACATAAAATACATGCCTATTGTTGGAGAGTTCATTGATGTATTTTTAGAAGATTTTTATAGTCTTCCACTAAACAGTGAAGTTAATTTCTCAATAGAAATCATAAATGGAATTGCACCCATTTAGAAGACTCCATATATAATGGCCCTGAATGATCAGTAAGAATTGAAGAATAAGTTATAATATAATCTTGATAAAGTATTTATACACCCCAATCCATCACTGTGGGGTAAACCTATTCTATTTTTTAAGAAGAAATTTGGATTGATGTGACTCTGCATTTATTATCAAGAGCCAAAGAAGATCATTATCAAGAATAATTATCCTCTACCCAATATTTATGTCTTGTTTTATTAACTTCACAGAGGTTAATACTTTTACAAGAATGGCCTTCATTATGGATATCATTAATTGATGGTTAATAAGGATAATATACCTAATAAAACATTCAGTACAAGATATAAACACTATGAGTATATATTGATTCCATCGGGTCTTAATAATACCTCCATCATCTTCATATATTTAGTGAATAGAGTCTTTATAGATTACCTTGACCTATATGTGGTAGTATTTATAGATGATATTATTCTATATTCAAAGAGAAATTAATAGAATGAAGATCACTTGAGAATTGTATTGAAGACCCTAAGTAAGGATAAACTATATAAAAATTTACAAAGTGTGAATTTTAGATACAAAAGGTTTCATTTTTGGGTCATATAATATCAAGAGAGGGTATATCAGTGGATCTTTCAAATATGGAGGCTATTGAACATTGGAATAAATCAACCACATTATCTTAGATCTAAAGTTTTCTTGGTTTGAGTGGATATTATCAATAGTTTTTTGTAAATTTCTCATGACTATATAATTCACTCACTAAGTTAACTTAGAAGGGATCAAATTTCCTTTGGATAGATCAATTCAAGGAAAATTTCAAGGAACTGAATAGAATATTTATTAACTCACCCATGATTACATTACCCTATAATGTATAAGGGTTTTTAATCTATAATGATGCATACAAGAAGGTAATGGGATGCATTCTCACGCATAATGATATGGTTATAGATTATGCCTCCGGAAAATTGATGGTTCATGAGAAAAATTACCCAACTCCTAATTTGGATTTAACTATGGTAATTTTTTTCATTTAAGATACTGAGTAATTATATTTATGTAGAAAATTGATATATATATATATATATACTGATCAAAAAAATTAAAGTATATATTCAAACATAAGGAGTTGAACATGTTCTAGAGAATATGGTTAGAGATGATTGAAGATTATGACTACATAATAAATTACCACCCTAGGAAAGAAAAAAAAAGGTGGTAGATGCTTTGAGTTGAATGGATCGAGCTAGATTATCCATGATAAGGATCACAAAAGATCCAATATTTCTTGATTTCCAAAGGATGGATTTGGAAATCTTAAAGGAAGGGGATAAATATTTTATTTCTAAAATGAGTGTTCAACTATCTATCCAAGTGAATATTAAAGAGTCACATAATAATTATGCTAAGTTATAGAGGAAGCTGAGAAATGATCTTGAGTGAATCATTTATTATGATGGAATGATAAGGTTCAAGAAATGTTTATGTGTTCCTTCCATACCAAATTTCAAGAGGGATCTATTAGTATAGTCTCATAGTTCTTCATTATATAGTCATCATGGAATTAGAAAGATGTATGTATATTTGAAAGTGTGTTTCAGGTGGGATTGTATGAATAGATATATTATAGAGTTTTGTATCTCAATTCTTATTTTCTTATCAAGTTCAGGCTAATATACAAAAGTATAAGGGGATGTTACAACCACTACCCATACTGGAATGGAAATGGGAAAATATAACCATGGATTTTGTCATTATAATCACCAAAATATCTAAAGGGAACAATTATATATGCATTGTAGTTGACCGGATTACAAAGTCAACACACTTTATTTCTATAAAAGAAGATTTATATCTTGATCATCTTTTCGGTATATACATTAAGTAAGTGGTAAGTCTATATAGTGTGACACATTCTATTATGTCTGATTAGGATTCGAGGATTACTGAGAAGTTCTGGTGAAGTCTTTAGAAGACTATGGATACATAGTTGAGTTTCAGCACTATATATCATCCTCAAATATATGTCTTGTCTGATAGAAAAATAAAAAAACTAGAGGATATGTTGAGATCTTTTTCTATAAATTTCAAATGTGGTTGGGATCAACACCTCTATCTAGTTGATTTTTCTTACAATAATATATTTCACTAAATCATTCAGATGGATCCTTATGAATCCCTCTACAAAAAGAAGTGTAGAGATCCAATGTACTGGGATAAAGTTGGAGAAAGAAATCTATTGGGACAATAGCTAGTAGGAGAAATGATAGATAAGGTTACAACCATTCAAAAACACATAAGTGTAGTATAAAGTCAATAGAATATTTATGTTAATAATCTCTTGCATGATTCTAAATTTGAAGTTGGAAAGAAGGCGTTTATAATAAATTTTTCATGAAATAAGGAAATGAGATATGAAAATAAGGGAAAACTAAGACCTAGGTATATTAGCCAATTTGAAATTATTGATCATATCAAGACCATATCTTATTGCTTAGTTCTTCCATAGAACCTCTCTCAGGTTCATGATGTGTTCCATGTATCTCTCTTGAGGAACTACATACCTAATCCATCACATGTACTAAAATTAATGGTCATAAAATTAGAGCATGATATTTCTTATAAGGAAAAACTGGTGGAGATTTTTGATCATACAGAGAAAGTTCTATTAAACAAGAACACTAACCTGGTCAAATTTTTATGGTGAAGCCACCAGCTCGATGAAACTACATGAAAATATGAGGATGTAATGAGGTAGAAGTATCATTGGTTTTTTATACTATAGTGATGGAATTTAGATTTAAAAATTAATTTTAGGGGGATTATAATTTAACACCCTAATATTTTATAAATTTTTATTCAAATAAATTTAATTTCTTCGATAGCTTGTGTTATACGCAATGCTGAGTTTTCATGAACTGTGATATACTATTAATATTATGATTTAAAAATGATTGTTATAACCTAGACATTAAACTTGGAAGTATGAATTTGAATAAACACCTTTTAAATATTAAGTATAATAGTGTGATATAAATAAAAAATTTAAACAAAGTTACTTAATTTTTAGTAAAGTCTTTATATGTTTTAAAAACACTATTTTATCAAAAAAATGTTTTAATTACTTTTTTTGAAAAAAATAAAAGTTATTTTTTCAAAGTTTAGAAAATTTATTTTAAAAAATAAACTTAATTTTTAAAATATATAGGCCAAAATTATCTTTTAGTGATTTTTTGGAATTTTATGAAAAATTATTTTTTTGATGAATAATAAAAAATACGGATTTTTATGAAAAACCATCTTTTAATTTAAAGAATTTACAAGCTAAATTTTATTTTTATATGGTTTAAAAGTAAATTTAGTTCAATTATATATTTATTAATCCAATTTAGTTAATTTTAATTAAATTTATATTAAATTTATATAATAAAACTTCCCATGCTTATGAAAATTTTCTCTTTGGAAAACCAATTTTTCATTGCGTTTGTGATTTAATTTTAAATTAAAATTTACCTCTTATATTAAAGAAATTTGGGAAAAAATACATATCTTTAATCATAATAATTAGTATTATATAATAATTTAGAGTTATTTTTTTTCAAAATGAATAGGAAAAATAGGAAAAATTAATTACCGCGATTAAGGTTAAAACAAGTTTACCATGGGTTAAACGAAAAATATAAGAAGTAAAATGATCTATATACTTTTAAAATCCAATTTAATGGCCATATTAAGAACTTATATCATATAATGTTCTATAATTATTCATTTTTTATCCTTTTGGAATGGGAAAATTTGGGTACATTTTATTCTTTTCAAAAAATTCATGCATGTACTCTCCATCACTTATAAAAGAACACCCACTCTCCTCTCCTCTTCACACTTCCAAAACCATTTGGTTCATCCTATACTTACCCAAATATATTAATTACATACATAACCATATCTTAGAGGCATTATTTTTATTATTAAACCCTCTTAATAGGGCTTTACATGTAAACCTAAATAGGTTTTCTCAAAATGAGGTAAAATTTATAAACTTGTGTTTTTTTATTTCTTCCTCTAAATACTTAAAATATTATTCAACCATGATGATATAATAAAATAATTATCTAACATATAATTAGATGTTATTTTACTAATATAATTACCCACATATATCTCTTCTTACATCAAGTGGGAAATGAAACCATCGATCTTGTGTACGGTGGACTACCGCCTCGCAAACCGATGTAATTCATTTTCCAAAACCACTTATCACGGCTGGATAAAATGATAGATTTACCATATGTAAAAAATATTTTTGTCTTAATAATACTTCTGGAATTTTGATATCACATGTACCTTATTAATTTCCATTCTATGGTAATATTATAACATCACTCATGTGTACGGCAGACTACTGCCTCACGAAGTGATGTGATTCGTTCTTCACTTACGCTTTACAAGGAAGGTAATAAGGATAGGGATAATAAAAATATGAGATATGTATGATGTTAAAATTATTATTTAAATTTATTATTTTATTTACCTTTATTTTATTTCATCCATAGATAAAATGGAGACATCACTCATGCGTACGTACAACCTACCGTCTCCATGAACAGTGCAATTCATTTTATATATCTAACTTTATTGGATTATAATAAATACATATATAATGAATATATATGATATTTAAATCATGTTTAACATTATTGAGATGATGTAACCATGATCAATGTAAAATTTTCAAAAATATCAAACCAAAATATACATGAAAAACAAAGCAGTTATTACTCGAAATGCAATTTTAACAATGAATTGTTAATAAATGGGAAATAAAAGGTCATATGTAAATAATATATGGAATGAAAAATATTATTATGGTTATTTTTTTCAATTTATTATTTGAAAGAAAAGACCTCTTTAGACTGGGTAGAGGGAGACCCATTACATAGCCCGAATGCCCAAGGCCAAGTGGCCTGAATACAAGGCTTGAAAGCCCATTTAAATGGCCCAAAGGACCCCTCGGTGAACAGTACTACTATAGTACCTAGGAAATTTTCCCCTGCCCGGATTTGATCCTGGGTCTTTTGGATGCCAAGCAGGAGTCTGTACCACTATGGTACATGATCGTTGGCTATGGTTATTTAATATATATATATATAATAAACTTATATTTATTATTTAGTATATTCTAATATGTATGAAGGATGTCAAGACTTAAGGTAAGGGTTTTTTGTCTCACTTTTATTTCAATGGGACACATGCATTATACACAACTTATTTCATCTGTATGGTGTATATAATGACCATTAATGTATTTTATGATCCTTATAATGATAATTATGGGATATAAATATCCATATACTATTATTTATTTCATGAAAATTATGAATCAAAATATATCAAAGTGGTAAAGGTTTAATGTTTTAATCTAATTGTTTAACCATATTGTTTATGATATGCTTCAAATGATGATATATTATAATATAACTCTCAATAAAATCTCTTCTTTTATTCTCATATGGTTATTTATATAAGATACGTGTTTTTATTTAATTTTCCTCTCTTAAATGATTAAATATACCAAAATAATGTTTTTAAGAAAAATATTCTTTATTTCTCTTTTAGGTCGAAAAAACCATTTTCTACCATATATATGTTTTATAAATATGTTTTAAATAAATGTTTTACTATTATGTAATTATTTTTTAAACAAATTTTCACCCATTTTAACTTTTTACAAAATGGTTTAAAAAGAATCTTCATGGTGTTTTCCAAATAAGGCCCTTTTGGATTTTACCAAAATGTGAAAGGAATCTATTTTTTTACCTGTACGGCATGAACACAATTTTTTTACATCATAGTAGATCAATGATTTAAAGTTTAATATATAATTTTCCAAGTTTATTTTCAAATAAAATTATTTTGAAGTTTTTTGTGAAATTTTAGTTTTAAAAAGAAATTTTTAAAGTGGAAAGGCTATTTTCATCAAGAAATGTTTGAAGTGATATTTAAAAATTATTTTCCATCTAAGATAACATCATTTGATGTTAATTATTATTTTCTGGGGATATGATTCAATTTTACAATACTTATTATTTATCTAGATTTTTTATTATTATTATGAAGATATGTTTATGAAACCCATTCTTTTTCCATGGGTTATGTTATGGTGAATTAATAAGATGATTATGAGACCCATTATATTTATACGGGTCTTGTTGTGATGGAAATTTTATGAGACCATTTTATTTTCATGGGTTATGAATTGATGACTGTTTTATGATCTTGTGGAACACTTATGTATTTTTTTCATTATGTGATAGTGGTTTCATTATAACCAAGCATGTTGGTTATGTTATAACTAAGGACACTGGTTACATTATAACCAAGGAAATTAGTTATATTATAACCAAGTATGGTGGTCACATTATAACCAAGGATGGGATGGACCTATATCTCCCTCAAATTCATTGGGTAAATATTTATATCTCATCATATAACAATGGGAAATAATTCCACAGGATTTATCCATAATGGGAAACATATCGATGGGCTTGAACCATAATGGGAAATAGGCCAATGGGCTTGATCCATAATGGGAAATAGGTTATGAGGCATGATCTAATATGTTTGATTATTTTTTAATTAAACTTGATAAATTAAATGTTTTATATACCGATTTTGGTGCCACACATTTATAACATGAGCTTATGGTTCATAAATTTTGATGATTTCACACTCTTATGGATCATGTATTTTAGAATGATAATTCTATATTATATGTCTCATGTTTATGATCTATGATAGTTTGGGTATGAAATTTTTAAGTTATGTTCATTATCTCACACCCTTGTGATTATATTATACTTTCATATGATCATAGAATGATATATCCCATGTTTACCCATACTGAGCATCTGATCTCACCCTTTCTTAAGTTTCCTTTAAGCAAGATATGAAGAAAGGTTTTATGTAGCGTATGTTTATGAATATTACAAAAGGGTAAGATATTTATGGGATATTTTGAAGATATTTCATTAAATAAAAATATTATGTATCTATTTTCCAAAGATACTAAACCATTACGGTCATTGGGTGTGTATTTGTGAAATGTATTGAATATTTATCTTAAAAGATGTGATATTTATGTATGAAATTCCTAGGTCATTATAATAGGAGTAAATGATATTATATTGATAGAAGGAGGTGAACCTCTGATTTTTCTATGGGAAATCGAGTTTTCTTACTGGTGAATCCTTGACTAGGGTGTTGATGGTTGCGAAAACAAGGGATGTTAGTGTTGAGATTCTTTTTATCATTCATGATTACTGAGGATGTTAGGATAATGGACTACCATTTGGATATTCCTCCACAATATCAAGGTATTCATGATGTGTTCCATGTTTCTAAGATTCAGTGGTATAATCCTAATCCTATTCATATGTTTGACTATGAGGATGTTGAGGTAGATCCTAAACATCATTTGTGGAGTTCCCGATGCTGATCATAGACATGAGTGAAAAAATTTTACAAGGAAATATATTTCCACTTGTTAGAGTACTATGTAAGGACAGAAACAGGCAAGAAGATACTTGGGAGTATGAATGTGATGGTCAAGATTAATGTCCTAAGTTATTTGATTATGAACTCTTTATACACTTTTTGAGGATGAGAAATCCTTAGAGGGTGAGATTATAATGTTCTGTAGTGTTTCAGGTAATTTATGCTTTACTTTAAGCCCTTATTTAAAATTTTATGTGTTATTATTTTCTTGGGTGAAGTATCTAGTAGATTCTGGTTGGTTTTGGAGTATTTAGAGGGATTTAAGGGGGTTCATAGTCAGTTCATGGTTATAATAATTCATGTGGTTCTTCTAGGAAAATCGTACAACTTTTTTGGAGAAATAAAGTTGGTGGATCACTATTAGAGATAATCGCGTGACTTTTCTTAGAAAAACAGGTGGCACGGGAAAATGGTGAAAATAATTGATGTCACACATTCTACAAAATTGTGTTTCCAAACCATTTGGGTGACCAAAAGAGGTAGAGAGCCTCACACATTTGGCACATGATTAAGTAAACTATGTGAACATACCATGTGTTGGGTTTTAATTAATAAAAAAAATTGTATTTTTAAACCTAAAAACTCTATAAAACCCCTTATTATTTCTCCTATGCCTAGGGATCTCAAACCTATGGAATCTGGTGGTGATTATTAATTCCTCATCTCCCTTCATTCTCTAAATCTGAAGGATCTAGAGTGGTGTCTCGTGTGGATTCAAGGTAAAAGGTTGTTTCTTCTTTCATTATTCATTTCTTTCATATATCGCCTCTTTCCCTCTTGATATTAATCATAGATCCAATATATTTTTTCTAGATATATGGATGATATCATAATCTAATTGATAATTTTTGTTTGTTTGTTGGATAGATGCTCAATCTAGAGAATTGGTATCTCTTCCTTGAGTGGACTAGGTCTACCATTGATGGAGAATAAATTTTGGTAAGTTAATAGGGATTTCACCCCTTGGCATGATTACTTAATTGAATTAAAATCCTAGAGGTTATATGTTGATGAATTTTTATTTTTATATTAAACATTTTTTCATCTTTGTGATATGAGTATGTTTATTCAGTGGATCATGGAGTTTGGCATCAATGCACTAAAGGTAGAAAGTTGTTTCCCTCTTAATACATTCTATAGAGTTTTTTTTTTGGAAGGATTGTATTATGTATATGTGCCTATTGTAGAGACCCTTTATTTATAGGTATGTGTAACATTCCTAGGGTGGCCCATGAGACATTTTTTTGGTTATGGACTATGTGTTCCTTGCTATGTATCAACTTATATGTGGTTATTTCATAGCTAGTGGAATGTATGATATTCTGTGTTGTTTATTTCATTATTTTTTGTCACTTGTGTGGTATTTCATAACCTATGGGATACATATTGTGATATATTTCCATGTTATTCCTTGATATGTTGTGTATTTATTGTGTAATATTTCATATATTGTGGAATATTTATTATGATATATTATTCTTTTCTATGTTTTTTCTTAAATGTGGATTTGTAAATAGACAATGGTATCTATGTTTTAGTTTTTAGGTTAACAGGTGGACTTGACTAACATAGATGACTCCTTATAGGGGGAGCATATATGACATGAGTCTTGATTATAGCTTTGCATAGGATGTTTAGAAAATGAAATTGGAATTTGTTAGGCCATCGGGGGAATTCCATACTCCATTGGAAGAGTGTCTATATGTCTATATGATATGTTATTGGGGAACATCCTTATGTATGTATAGAGTTACATTGATTCAGGGGTTCCAATAATTCATACCATCAAAGGCGAGTAGGTATCCTTGATTCATGGGTGAAAATTTCATTAAAAGGTGGGAGTGGAGTTATTCCTTAAAGATGGAGCATGTATTCTCTTTAAAGAGGAATAAGTTACATAGAATGAATTATGTCATGCGATGAATAATTATGACATTTTTATATCATGTCACCAAATAAGGAATATATGGGGTTAGTTGAGGTTTAGTTAGTGTATGAATGCTCAGTATATGATTGGTTTTATTCTTATAGGAACATTTACCTTTTTATAATGACATACACCTCTATATACATGTGAACT
The DNA here is from genome assembly GCA_963277665.1 of Viscum album. Lineage (NCBI taxonomy): Eukaryota > Viridiplantae > Streptophyta > Magnoliopsida > Santalales > Viscaceae > Viscum > Viscum album. The sequence continues at coordinate 1,170,957,119 of OY728160.1, forward strand.
TATTCTAGGGATACATTGGTGGTGTTCTATTGGGTTTATACTCACACCTTACATGGGCATCTTGATGCACATGTAGACTTCTTGATTAGGGGTCCAGATAAGGGAAAGGTCCTAGTGGCAGGTTGTTGAGCATCTTGGAGTTAGAATATGGACATGGTATCGAGAAAACTATGAACAACTACCTCAATATATTTTATTTATTGATTTCCACTTATAATGTATATACATGTTGACCTGCCACATTGGGGGTGTGTTGGTTTGATATTGTTTGACTTGACATGACATCTGTTATAACACCTTATTTATCTACTTTCTATTGTAATGTTTAGTTGACTTATATATATGCTAATTTATTTTTTTGTGTATATATTATAGCATCCCGCCTTTTTATCACATAAACTTTCATTACATTTTACAAAACTGAGGATCTTTAAGGTTTAGTGTCTTGGAAACCAGGAACTTAAAACATGAGAACATAAAACATTCTTCTTAAACACTTTAAAGGCTTCTCCTTATGTTCATTATAGGTTCATTACTACATCTCATAACCTGGGGACATACATCAAAAGAAAGGGTGAGTAGAAGGCCCAGTAAGGGAAACAAGGGGAAACATTTAACATGTGAACTTGAGATACATCAACAATGTCATGAAAAAGAACTTTAAGGTATGAGAAAGAAATCATGAGGCATATCATAATAAAAATAACGTATTTCATAATTTGAAGATGTGGATATAAAATTTAATATTGAAAATAATTTCCATTTCACCAAGGTCCATCCCCAATGTGTCATTAAAATTTACCAAGGTTATTCACCAAGGTGTCGTTAAAAAATGGTCATATCTAGAGATTAAGTCTTTACCCAATGAATTAGAGCGCTCTCAGGGCGCACCCTTCTCATGTATTTATTATCATGTGAGACAAATATATCATCATCAATAATTTCATAAACAACCCATATAGCATAAAAGGAATGGGTTTCATTTCATAATCATAACGTTTTAAAAACTGCTTTAAAGACATGATCTTTATGTCACTTTAAACCCACAGAAAGGGAAAACGGGTCTCATGTATGTAAATCCCAGAATTTAAAAATAGAAAATTTTGGTATATATGTGAATACCCCTTTAGAAGAAAGAGATTTTAGTATTCACTTAATAAAATAAATTAATTTGAGAATAAGAGAGATATTTTGAGATGAAAATTCTGCAACATAACGATTATGTTTTGGGGTTTTAGAAAACATTGAAAAGAGAGGGGACATGGTTTACCGACTCATAAATGATCCATAAAACAGTAGGGGTCCAGAATATAAAGGATTTAAGAACATGGTAATGAAATTTGAAAGATATACCATAGTAAATGAAGAACATTAAAGGAAGACAAAAATAAGATTTCTCTTATGAAAATTCGGCAGCCTAACGGCGTCACTTAAACTTCAACAAAAATGAATTGAAGAGATCAAATAGGGTCTCTCATAATATGGAAATAAAATATCAGTATTATAGATATAGAGATCATACCCCAAAATAATAAAAAGGAACTTGAAATACTTGACATGAAAGTAGAACTTTGAAAAAATGAGAAAGGTGAAAGAATCCCTTAAAAATTCGGCAGCCTAACGGCGCCACTTAAACTTCAACAAAAATAAATTGACGAGATCAAAATAGGGTCGCTCATCATATGAACATAAAATATCAGTATGATAGATATAGATATCATAACCCAACATAATAAAAAATAACTTTAAAGACTTGACATGAAAGTAGAACTTTGAAAAAATGAGAAAGATGAAAGAATCCCTTAAAAATTCGGCAGCCTAACGGCGCCACTTAAACATTCTTAAATAGAATTGATGAGAGAAAGAGGGGTTCTATCATAATATGAACATGAAAAGGGAAGTAAGAGGAATATAAAATAACAGCCTCCAACATAAGATCATGGAGCATAAAAGAAATGACATAAAAGAGATTACTTGAAAGAAAGAGAGAGGTAGGATCCCTTACCTTAAACGTAACTCTTAAAACTCAAAGGTTGGGACCTTTAGGGCTTGGGGCACCTTGGGAGGACTCTTTGGGAGGTAATGAGACCAGATCTTCGTTGGGGGAGAGTTGGGAGTGAAAACTAAAGGAGGAAAGGGTGGGTATTTATAGGGAAAGTGAGGGGACAAGGCATTAATGGCCAAGGGACACCTCACAAGTGGTTTTCTCAAAACCATGGGCACTCTCATGGTATTTCCCATGGAGTTAGGCCACATGGGGGGCCCCATACAATAATTCATAACCTTTGGTCGGTCAACCCTTAAAATATCTCATGAAATCATCATGACGCAGTTATGATGTCATTAAACATACCGAAACCCTAAAACTATATTTTTACTATTCACTGAAAATTCAACTTTATCAGAAAAATCCCAAAATTTCACCTTAACCAAATATCAATGCTCTGATTTCAAAAATAAACTCCATTTTATAAAAATATTTTTCTAAATATTTTTAATTTAATTTTTAAATAAATACACTATTCACTGAAAATTCATTTTTTCCAGAAAAATCCCCAAAAATCACCTTAACTTAATATTGATGCTCTGAGTTCAAAAATGAAATCCATTTTATAAAAATAATGTTATAAATATTTTTAATTTAATTTTTAATTAAAAAACACTATTCACCCAAAAAAACTAATACTTGAATAATAATTTCTGAAATAGTTATTTACCTATTTTATTGAATCACATTACTTAATCAAGGTGCCTAGATTATATTAATACTTTCTTTAAGTGAGATTACTAATCCATTTGGTCATATTACTAATCCTAAGCATAAAATCACTATTCATAATTTACTATTCATCAAAAATTAAGTTGATCTTATTAGACTCTAAATTTCGTACTAAACATAATTGTAGAAGACCATTTTTTGAAAATCATTACACATTTTTATTTATTTAAGGTTTACATAAACATTTTTAAAATATCCTTTCTCTAAAATTCATCAAAAATATGCATACTATATTTATCCGGACATTTTAAAATTCATAAACTTCATCATAAGAAGAAATCAAAATTTTTATTTAAAATAAAGGATTACACAAGGCAGTTACGGTCTCCTTACATAGCCCCTTATCACACCAGCATAGGACCTAAGTGTAAGGTGTGCTAAGGTGAGAGAATCTGAGGGAGGCTCGACCGACATCGCATGAGTAGTAATTTCTATCAGTTTGAACTTCTCGCGAAGGCGATTCCGTTCTAGTTTCACACGATGAAGTTCGGCTTGAGTTTGGTCCAGAGCAAAGCCCAGTGGTGCTACCTCTTTCCCAAGTTCCGTTAGATGGGCTTCGATTGGCCCGAGACTACTGGATGAGGCCATCAAATCTTCTTTCTATATTAATTAACCAAGATCACTTGTATTTAGAGACAATAATCGAAACTTTTAGTTTCCAGCGGTCATATTGACCAACGATCATATAACAGTCAAAACCCAACGGCCTCATTTTAATTATACTCATGTTATCAAATGAAATAGTTTTGTTGAGTATAAAAATAAAATAACACACAAAATTAGGAAACAAGATTTATTCAAAATTTCAGGTCATTACAATCTTCCCCCCTTAAGAAATTGCATCCTCGCAATTTTTAAAATTGGGTTTTGAGATTTCATTGAAAGTACCGCATTGGAAAAGGATTCAGTAAAACTATTACTTTAAAAGAAAGAAAGGGAAGTACAAAGGTCACCTGAGTTAACCCACACTAGGACTCCATGTAGGAAAACATGGACATGGAGGAGAAAACAAAGGGTCAAGTTCTGAGGGAGAGTGATAGAAAACATGATTAGGAGAAATTTAACAACAAGAAAATCACAAAATTATGATGGGTTAAACGGTATTTGATTTCCCAGTAGGAAACATTAACAAACAATGTTTTTGTTTTACGTTCCTTTTCATAGTTTTGAGGAATTCATTTACTACACAGAACAAAAACATAAGGAAATATACCTACCATCAAGTAGAGTTTCATCCTTTAATAAGTTTCTACCAAAACTAATCTTTTCTCCATATGATGAGAATTCAAAAACACTTGGTCTCATAAAAACACAAGAATCATCTTCTTGAGAGTCGCGTAATCCACAAAAGATTAACTATCAATTTATTCTATCTTTAAACATTATCCCAAAAACAAAAAGGGTAAGATAAAACAACTCTTCAAAAAGAAATAATCCCATAGGAAGGGAAACTACTTTTAAATCTTCAATGTTCCATGGTACTACCCAAAGTTCATCATAGACCATTCCATAAATAACTGTCCTTAAAAATCTTCAAAATAAACCAAACTAAGATTGAAACCCAAATACAAGAAGGATTTGATAACATAGTCTTCCAAAATAAAATTCATCGTTCATCTCCAAACAACATCAACCACTCCAAACATCTTATAACAAAAGTAGCTAACCTAAACATATTTTCCCCAAGATAGGTTTATCATTTCCATAAGTAACCTATATTACCATAAGTTTACCTTAAATTCATAGATTCTTAAAATTTTAAGTTAACCTTTACTCCCCAAAGAAAATACCATAGTAATCTATTTACCTCGATCAAATAGGGTTCCCAAAATAGTGAACGTCTTCCAAAATAATAATCATCTTTTAATCCCCTAATCATATTTTTTTTCAAGGAGAACATCTTCACAACATCAACATGTGGTACATAACAATGTATGTTTTCCTTAATGATATAAAACCATCTTAGGTAGTGACTCGATGTTCTTAGAAAACATTAAAGATATATCATAGAGTACGAACTAAATATACAACATGACATAGACAATTATTGCGAATAAGTTACATGTACTTCAGTCATCATGATCCATCTCAGCATAGGACTTGCATTGTTCCCTTTTCCTAGAAGATTTTTGATGCTCATCATTCTTCCCATCCATTCCAAGAGAGCATTTCCTTGGATAATTTCTAAATTCTCCACATTTACGACATCTAAATGTATAAGGTACAATAGATCGAACCTTATCTCCATTCATCACATTATCCATTTTTTTAAAGCAATTGGATACTTTATGCCCTATCTTCCCACACTTAAAACATCTCCTGGTTCCTTTGTGACATTCTCCTTGGTGCCTCTTCCCACACTTTTTGCAAAAAAGAAATCGGGTCTTCTTTCCCTTATCAACTTTATCAGATGAACATCCTTGAGACTTTGTCTTATTCTTCCTTGATGAATTTGGGCATTCAACTAGGTACCAATTATTAATTGTGATTTTTGATAGCTGGTTTGGAATAATCAAAATATGTTCAACTTGATCTTTTGTCATCTCTGTCACATTAATAGGGAAATAGTCACATTTTCTATCACATTGGTTGTTGGGACATGTTCTTCCATTTCCCGCCATTAACTAAGAAAAGAAAGTATAATTATGGGCTTAAATACTTAGCCAATAATCATTAAAAGGAAACTTTAAGCATAGAAGGATAAACTTATAGAAGGAAAGTATACCCTAACTTGTGATCCCCTAGGTTCCAATCTAGGTTATCCTTGATCATATATTCTTATGTGAATCTTTATTTTATTTTATCTTTGTTCCTTTAATAATGGTTCATACTATGCTTATGAATTTACCAAAGCATATCCCCCGGGAGTGTCATAACCAAGAGTGCAGTAATTCCCATTGTCGTGTACCAGTTCTCGTTCGAGTCTAGCACAAAGTGGTGTTTTCGAGTTTTACCCCTATGTACATCTGTGCCAGAGCCACCTCTACCTACTCGTATCCAGATAGGGATGTATTTTCGTGGCAACCCCTTACTCAATACTCACCAAAATACCAGGAATATTTCCTATATTTAAACATTTCTATAGGTTTCTTCCTAAAATTTTCATATCCTAATTTCAAAAAATAACTAAACCATCTTTTGATACCAACTATAGCATCCCGCCTTTTTATCACATAAACTTTAATTACATTTTATAAAACTGAGGATCTTTAAGGTTTAGTGTCTTGGAAACCAGGAACTTAAAACATGAGAACATAAAACATTATTCTTAAACACTTGAAAGTATTATCCTTATGTTCATCCTATGTTCATTACTGCATCTCATAACCTGGGGACATACATCAAAAAAAAGGGTGAGCAGAAGGCCCAGTAAGGGAAACAAGGGGAAACATTTAACATGTGAACTTGAGATACATCAACAATGTCATGAAAAAGAACTTTAAGGAATGAGAAAGAAATCATGAGACATATCATAATAAAAATAACATATTTTATAATTTGAAGATGTGGCTACAACATTTAATATTGAAAATCATTTCCATTTCACCAAGGTCCATCCCCAAGGTGTCATTAAAAATTACCAAGGTTATTCACCAAGGCGTCGTTAAAAAATGGTCATCTCTAGAGATTAAGTCTTTACCCAATACATTGGAGCGCTATCAGGGCGCACCCTTAACATGTCTTTATTATCATGTGATCCACATATATCATCATCAATAATTTCATAAACAACCCATATAGCATAAAAGGAATAATTTTCATTTCATAATCATAACATTTTAAAAACTGCTTTAAAGGCATGATCTTTATGTCACTTTAAACCCACGGAAAGGGAAAGCGGGTCTCATGTATGTAAATCCCAGAATTTAAAATATAACATTTTGGTATATATGTTAATACCCCTTTAGAAGAAAGATCTTTGAGTATTCACTTAATAAAATAAATTAATTTGAGAATAAGAGAGACATTTTGAGACAAAAATTCTGCAGCATAACGACTATATTTTGGGGTTTTAGAAAACATTGAAAAGAGAGGGGACATGGTTTTCCCACTCATAAATGATCCATAAAATAGTAGGGGGCCATAATATAAATTATTTAAGAACATGGTAATGAAATTTTAAATATATACCATATGAAATGAAGAACATGAAAGGAAGACAAAAATAATATTTCTCTTATGAAAATTTGGCACCCTAACGACGTCACTTAAACTTCAACAAAAATCAATTGACGAGATCAAATAGGGTCTCTAATCATATGGACATAAAAGATAAGTATGATAGATATAGAGATCATACACCAACATAATAAAAAGGAACTTGAAAGACTTGACATGAAAGTAGAACTTTGAAAAAATGAGAAAGGTGAAAGAATCCCTTAAAAATTCGGCAGCCTAACGGCGCCACTTAAACTTCAAAAAAAAAGAGTTGATGAGATAAAAATAGGGTATATCATCATATTAACATAAAATATCAGTATGATAGATATAGATATCATACCCCAACATAATAAAAGGTAACTTTAAAGACTTGACATGAAAGTAGAACTTTGAAAAAATGAGAAAGGTGAAAGAATCCCTTAAAAATACGGCAGCCTAATGGCGCCACTTAAACTTTCTTAAATCGAATTTATGAGAGAAAGAGGTGGTATCTCATCATATGAACATGAAAAGGGAAGTAATAGTAATATAAAAGAACATCCTCCAACATAAGATCATGGAGCATAAAAGAAATTACATAAAAGAGATTACTTGAAAGAAAGAGAGAGGTAGGATCCCTTACCTTAAACATAACTCTTAAAACTCAAAGGTTGGGACCTTGAGTGCTTGGGGAACCTTGGGAGGACTACTTGGGAGGTAATGAGACCATAGATTAGTTGGGGGAGAATTGGGAGTGAAAACTAGAGGAAATGGTGGGTATTTATAGGGAATGTGAGGGGACAAGGCATTAATGGCCAAGGGACACCTCATAAGTAGTTTTCTCAAAACCATGGGCTCTCCCATGGTATTTCCCATGGAGTTAGGCCACATGGGGCCCCCATACAATAATTCATCACCTTTGGTCGGACAACCCTTAAAATATCTCATGACATCATCATGACACAGTTATGATGTCATTAAACATACTGAAACCCTAAAACTGTATTTTTACTATTCACTGAAAATTCAACTTTCTCAGAAAAATCCCAAAATTTCACCTTAACCAAATATCAATGCTATGATTTCAATAATGAACTCCATTTTATAAAAATATTTTTCAAAATATTTTTAATTTAATTTTTAAATAAATACACTATTCACCGAAAATTCATTTTTGCCAGAAAAATCCCCAAAAATTACCTTAACATAATATCGATGCTCTGAGTTCAAAAATGAAATCCATTTTATAAAAATAATTTTCTAAACACTTTTAATTTAATTTTTAATTAAAAAACACTATTCACCCGAAAAAACTAATACTTGACTAATAATTTCTGAAACAATTATTTACCTATTTTATTGAATCACGTTACTTAATCAAGGTGCCTAGATTATATTAATACTTTCTTTAAGTGATATTACTAATCCATTTGGTCACATTACTAATCCTAATCATAAAATCACTATTTATAATTTATTATTCATCAAAAGTTAAATTGATCTTATTAGACTCTAAATTTCATACTGAACATAATTGTATAAGACCATTTTTTGAAAATCATTACACATTTTTATTTATTTAAGGTTTAAATAAACATTTTTAAAAAATCCTTTCTCTAAAATTCATCAAAAATATGCATACTATATTTATCCGGACATTTGAAAATTCATAAAATTCAACATAAGAAGAAATAAAAAATTTTATTTAAAACAAAGGATTACACAAGGCAGTTACGGTCTCCTTACATAGCCCCTTATCACACCAGCATAGGAACTAAGTGTAAGGTGTGCTAAGGTGAGAGAATCTGAGGGTGGCTCGGCCAACATCGCATGAGTAGTAATTTCTATCAGTTTGAACTTCTCACAAAGGAGATTCTGTTCTAGCTTCACACGATTAAGTTCGACTAGAGTTTGGTCCAGAGCAAAGCCCAGTGGTGCTACCTCCTTCCCAAGTTCCGTTAGATGGGCTTTGATTGGCCCGAGACTACTGGATGAGGCCATCGAATCTTATTTCAATATTAATTAACCAATATCACTTGTATTTAGAGACAATAATCGAAACGTTTAGTTTCTAGCCGTCATATTGACCAACGATCATATAACAGTCAAAACCCAATGGTCTCATTTTAATTATACTCATGTTATCAAATGAAACAGTTTTGTTGAGTATAAAAATAATATAACACACAAAATTAGGAAACAAGATTTATTCAAAATTTCAGGTCATTACATATATAATTATTGATGGTATAGTATCACCATGACATCTCTAGACCCTGGTCACCAGTTGGAATCCTCTGGCACATGGGGAAGTATGCATGAGGTCATGCGACACTTCGGCTCAGACTCAGTGATTTGGTTTGGGGTGTTATATTAATAATCAATAAATATCAACAATTAATCAAATATATGGAATGTGAATATTCCCCAATATAATAAATTTCCCTGTAATCTTCATTTTAATACTATTTTATGTAGTAATTGAGTATTATTAAGAAATTATCAAAATGATAAATATATCCATGATACAAAATAATATAGATATAATTTCAAAAGAATAATGGAGAGTGATAGATAATATAATTTCAAGGAAGTTAATTAACTTAGAATAATCCTTGCATGTGAGGTAAAGTACAAACCATGAATAGGTAAAGTATGAAAGAAGACAACTAATCCATACAAAATTATGGTTTAATAGAAAAATAAAGTCTTTGGAAAATCAGATAGGAAAATTGGAGAAAAAAATTGAAAATAACTTTCTTAAAACCTTTTGTAACTTTATTGTAAAAACAATGATATAAATACTGCACAACTCCTCATAAAATCTTCCTAGAGACGTCCAGGAGATGGATCAGGAAAGTGGTGTGGTGGTGTAGCTTGTTATAGATGCAGTGGGCATGGAAGGTGTGGGAAGGCAGTAGCCAGAGAAACTTATACCATCTTCTCTAGACAAACAAATGATGCATGATATACTTATATATATAAACATACACATGTAAATACATATATATCACTATTATAGATCGGTCTATATTCATCACTATACTTTATCATTACTAAAAAACCATGATAAAGAGCATCGTTATTAGGGCTAAAAGAAACCCAGATAAAAACACAACATTCTCATCACCTTTTTAATACTGATAAAGGTTACCTTTATCAGCCCCCATTTTAGCACTTATAAAGGTTTATCATTATTGACGCTATTTTAGCATTTATAAAAAGTATATTTCATAAAAATAATAATATATCATTAAAAATCACATAAATATATTTATATTGATATAAATATAATATATTTAATTAAATATGATTTATATAAGAATAAATATGCATTTACACTCAATATATAAGATATTTAGTGAAAATGACTTATAAAATAATTAGAAATTAACATTAATTAATAATTAGTTAATTATTATTAATTAATATTTATTTAATAATAATTATATAATATAAAAATCAATAAATTAATGAACAATCTAAGATAAGTTGAAAACTGACCTGAACTTCAAACAGCCATAAATTTTGATCATAGTATATATTTGAGCTTTACCACATATCAAATCGAACCTTGTAAAAAGAAATAAAATATAATTATTTTTTAAATGCACAATTGGTATTTTTTTGGTCAAAAAAATGCCTAGAAGGCCACCAAATTAGAGTTTTTTATCTGGGTACCTTAATTTTTGATCATTTGATGAAATTTTAGTTTCATTTAATGGTGTGTTCTTATCTTTTTTCAATAATCCTAAATTTATTCTTAGTTCTTGTACTATATGGATATTATAGTGTTTAAAATTTACCATTTTTCATATTGTAGTGTTATTTATAATTAAATATAAACATATTTGTATATATTTACATATAATAAATCAATTGTGCAAATAAAATTTTAAACATATTTACATAAAATGTATTTTTAAAAATATAAACCATATGGAAATAAATATTTATTTTTCATTTTATTTAAAATAAAAAATTGTCCATTTTATTTACCTTATAAAAATGCATTAATATATATATATACACACACACACACACCTACACAAGTATTGTTTATATATAAATATTTTTGTGTCAATATATAAATATATATTTCTGTGTATATTCTGATATATGTAAATAAATACATATATGTAAATATTTGTGTGTGTATGTGTGTACATCTCTATGTATGTGTGTGTCAAAATTGTGTAAATACATCATATATAAATGTATTTTTATAAATCTATCATTATCATTTAAGCTGGGGGGTTGCGCTGTTGGGTGCCTCCTCAATTGGTGCACACGGGTCAAGGTCGTGTTTCTAAATAAATAAGGAGATTTTAACATGGGTAAAAGAATAATTTTTTATGGAGTTACAAATATTCATGTAGAGACTCATTTTTTATGTGGATAATTTTTGTTATAAAATGGGATGCAGTAGCCAAGCTTCAACACATCCACAATACCAAGAGTATAGCCAATTTGGTGATCACCTTTCATCAATGATCATTTTTTCTTCACATTGAAGAGTTATACTTTTGAGATCATTTCCATTTTTGGGGAGTCTCTATTGTGTACTCATTGATTTTAGTGGATATCTCTTTCTGGACTAGGTCCCTTGGTTTTTCCCTCATTGGTTTTTTCATGTAAAAATTTTCATTTTCAACATTTTATATTCTTTATACTCGTATTTTTTTCTGCTACGCATCTGCCTTTGTTTGGAGAGAAAGATTTTATTTCCGCTGCACATTCGCTTTGATTTAATTTGAGTGTTCATTGCTTTATCATCTTTACCAGAATTTGGTATCAGAGCATTTGGTTTTTATTTAATATTTATTATGAAATCCAATTATAGTTGGATGATTTTTTTGAATGGTATCAACTACCATATGTGGTGACTAAAAATGAAGGATATTCTTTTTTTCAAGCGAATGCATCTTCTCGTGTTTAGTACCCAAAAGCCAGAAAGGCTGTCAGAGGAAGAATGGGTGTTCTAGCATGATATTTTTTGTTGTTTCATTCTCCAACTGGTCGAAGTCAACATGATGAACCACATTGTCGACATCTCTCATGCTAGAATTTTATGGGAGAATCTTGAGACAACCTATGCTTCCAAGACAAGAAACAATAAATTGTTTCTTCTCAAAAAATAATGAATTTAAGGTACAAATAAGGTATGTCTATTTCTGAATTTTTAAGTGAATATCAAGGATGTTTTGATCAGTTTTCTGACATGGGTATAAATTTTGAAGATGAGAATTTAGCTCTTTTTTTCTTTCCACTTTACATGATTCTTGGGAAAATTTAGGTGTTACTCTAACCAACTCTAATCCTAATAGTGTTGTGACATTTAGTTTTGTTAAGTTCGTTGTTTTAAATGAATAGTTTTGGAGACATACTCAGGAGAAATCTTCTTTATAGATTTTAGTCATAGAGAATAGGGGGAGAAGCCAAGATTAGGGATAGAGTAGTCGAGGTAATAGAAAAGGTAGAAGCAAATCCAGGTCAAAGCAGAGAGATTTTGAATTTCATTATTGTTGTAAGAAAGGGGAATGTTAAGAAGTTTTGTTATCAGTTAAAAAGTGAAAATAATGTGAAGAAAAATCTGTAAAATAAAAATGGTGGGGGAGATGATCATGTTGCCTCCACGATAGGGGTCGATCTTGTTATTGCTTATGACTACATCAATATTTTTTTATGATTTTTGTTGGGTTTTTGATAGTGGTGTTTGTTTTTGTAAGAACCCGGTTTTTGATGTGAAAGACTTTGGAATATTCTTGATGATATTCCATAGCAGCGCCTTCAGACGGCGTGCGATTCCGAGCCCCGGAATGGCCGGAATTAAATTTTTAGTGCGTTCACACTGGGAACGCCAAATAAATGGGATAACTCCTAAACGGTGATCCGGATCAGAGATCTGAGTCTACGGATGGGTCCGGAATGGGGTTTTTACCCTAGGAACGACATAAAACTTGTTGGCGCGGGACGTTTGGACCCCTCGCCCGCTTCTGGAACGTTAAACGGGTTAATTAATTAATTAATTAATTCGTTTAGTGTTGAAACTCGAATATCACTTAAACGGTGGCTTAGATTGGAAAACTGAGGGCACTGTTGAGTTCGTAGCGTGCCTTTTACCCTAGTAGGGGTGTAAGTTTTGCGGGCGCGGCCCGTTTGTGAAAAATGGTCCCAGGGGTGTTTTCGTAATTTGGCGGATTTGGGCGTTCAGTTTCATAACTTTTGAACGGGGTCTCGGATTAAAATTACGAGACCTCTGTTGTGCTCAGGAGGTGGTTTTTACCCTAGTAGAGGCTTAACCTCGACCCCGTCGGGCGTTTCGGGTGCGGGTCAAAATTGAAGATTAAATTAATTTTTAATTAATTTAATTTTTTTTCTTTTAAAACCCTAACCCCAACCCTCTTCTTCCCCTTCCCCCTTGTCAGCCCCTCCTCTACCTCTCCTCCTCCTCCTCCTCCGGCGAGGCAGCTCCGGCAAGGCGACAGCGCGGCGGCGGATCGCCCATGAAGCTTCGGGCCACGCCCCTGCAAGTAGGGTCTTGTTGCGTTTTGTCTTCCCGTACCTACTTTGAGAATATTTAATACTATGTAATTGCTGTCAGATTTTTGAAAGAATCCCATGAATGCTTAGTAGAGATTTTTCCCTTTCCAACGCATCTTTCAGATTCAAATTCCGAGCCCCGTGGCCTCCGCAATCATCCGCCGAAGCTGGCGGGTTTTCGGTTTCCGGCGGGTTCGAGCGGCTGCGCGGCTTGGTGGAGGCGGCGGCACGCGGGTGGCTCCAGCGGTCGGCGGCGCGGGTGATCAGCGGAGGAGGCAGCCTCGGCGAGCTGCAGCGGGTGCCTTCGGGTGTCTCGGCGCGAGGCGGCGGACGCGCCTCAGGAGGCCGGGGCTATGGCGGAGCACCTCGGCGAGGCGGCGATCGCCAGGGAGCGGCGACCGCGGGGTCGCGGCGCGCGACCCCTGTGCGGCGACAAAGACCCGCATCGCACGGGTCTTCACGCTGCTGCTACGACCGGCCCTCGTTGCCGGTATGCACACGAACCGCGTGTCCGCGGCCGGCCCGCGCGGCCAAGCCGCTGGCCGGCCCAGGCCGGGCGGACCAGCCGGTCCAGCCCCAGGGGCCTTGCCCCCTCGATGTTCAGACACCCGTAATTCCCGCTACGGGTGTCCGTTTTGAGCACCGTCTGCGGCAGTAGATCCGTATTGACGAGACGGTCTTTTTGAGATGATTTCGGGAATTTTTAATTCCAGAAACTAAGGGCCTCGGTGGTGCGACGCGTCTTTAAGTGGACGAGCGTTTTTCCCGAGAATCTTGTTTTGAGCGGCGCGGACGCGTCCGACATCCGTTTTGAGCACCGTCAGTGGCGTTGGGACCTTGGCATCGAGGCGGAGCTTTCCAGGGTGGTTTCAGACGTTGAGGCCGAATTTGAGGCGCGGGCCCCACGGCCCGTCTTTTGAGCTGCGAGCAGCGTTTAGCGGATTTTGAATCAGACGTCCGTTCGGGGTGTGCGAGCAGTCGATTCTGGATGTTTTCCGAGGGGATTGCAATAGTACAATCCGCCCGCTCTAATTTGGCACGATGGTGCGGGGCCCACGAGGGTCGTTTGGGCATCGATGGTGATTTTCCATCTTTATCATCGGGCGACCTTTTTGGACAAGTGAGTAGTCCACCTTGTGTGCTTTTACGAGAGGATCGCAACGGTACGATCCGTTGGCAGCACTTCACGACCGGGATGCGGGTCTCACGCAGCACCGCTCGTGTGCGGTGCGCCGGAATGCATCTTTTTCTCCGGATATCCATTGCACTCAAGTGAGTAGTGCTTGTGACATGTTTTCCCAAGGGGATCGCAATGGTGCGATGTGCCCGACTGTTTTTGGGGCCGAGGCTCGGGATCACGGGACGTCATTCGGGCATGAGGTGGTGTTGGTGACTTTTCTGTCGGATATCCGTTGGAGGCGAGTAAGTAGTGGATCTCGTGTGTTTTTCCGCGAGGATTACAACGGTGCGATCCGTTTAGTTGTGCAGAGCCTCTTGCGTGATCTTGTGGAAATGGAAGGTGCTCTAGTGGTGGTTCGTCCTACCTTGTTTGTAGCGAACCCTTGGCATGTGATCGCGCACACTTGGGAGAGTGATATAAATGATTCACGAGATGTGGCTGGCCATGCCTGGGCCTTTGAGTTGGAGATGTTACGTCACACCTTCGCATTGACGCTGGGTGTCGTGTGCACGATAGCCTTTGGGCTGGAACGAGGTGTACTCTGGGAGTATACAGGAGCGCTTGGAGGTATGTGTGGTTTGTACCTGAGATGTTCGTGTGCTTGGTTGGGGTTAACCTGGGGCCACACGTCGTGTGGGCCCCAGGTGCGTGTCGTGTTCTACTTTGCGTACTTTGACCTCTCACGACGTAGAGGGTCCCTCTGTGCTCGTTTGTTTGACCAGCAGGGTGGAGCTTTTCCCCTAGCTCTGTGCTCGTTTATTTGACCAGCAGGGTTGAGTGGTCTCCCCCTGGTTTTGTTCTCGATGGATTGTCCGGTAGCGGTGTTAGTGGCACCCAGTGATGGAACGGGCGCTGAACCTCTTTTGGGTGAGTTGTTCGGGAGTTGGGTGGTTGCGCGATACCCACTTCGTGTTCGGTTGGCCAGTGTTATACCCTCCAGTGAAGATGGCAAGGGCAATTCTGAGTTTTACCATCCAGCGGGGTTGGTCAGTGGGTTACTCATCGACTTCTTGGGGTTTACCCTCCAGCGGGGCTGGGCAGTGGGTTACTCATCAGGCTTATAGGGTCTACCCTCCAGCTGAGACTGGGCAGTGGGTTACCCGATGAACTTAGGGTCTACCCTCCAGCAGAGACTGGGCAGTGGGTCACCCGACGACCACTTGGGGTCTACCCTCCAACAGGGATAGGCAGTGGGTCGCCCGTCGTCTAGTTCCAGGTCTACCCTCCAGCGGGGCTGGGCAGTGGGTCGCATGTCGACTTATTCCAGGTCTATCCTCCAGCGGGGCTGGGCAGTGGGTCGCCTGATAATGTGTTGAGGTCTACCCTCCAGCAGGGTTGGGCAGTGGGTCGCCTGATGATGTATTATGGTTTACCCTCCAGTAGGGCTGGGCAGTGGGTTACCCGATATCATATTATGGTTTACCCTCCAGCAGGGCTGGGCAGTGGGTTACCCGATATCATATTATGAATTACCCTCCAGCAAGGTTGGGCAGTGGGACACCTTTTGGCATTCCAGACTTAGTCCTTCTGACTAGGCTAGTATGTGGCTTTCCTTTTTGATTACTGGAGCGGGACCCTTGGTTTTACGGGTCAATGTTGTAACAGCTTGACTTTGAGGAGGCCTCTCGACTCCAGGGCAGTGACGAGGTGTGGTTTGAATTTCCCTAGAACTCTCAAGTACGAGGGGAGATTTCCTCACCGAGACGCATTCTTGTGATGCGATCTAAAACCGTGCGGGCGAGTCAGTGCCGCCCAAAGCGGACAGTGTCGAAGTGTGGTGATTGAGCCCCTTGGCTTGCGGTTCGGGGCAGATGTACGGGATGCTGGGCATCGATGGTGTTACTTCTGGGACTGTTGTCTACTCTATTCTTAGGTTGAGCTACGGGATGGAGATCCCCTTACGACATTGTTCGGGATTCTTCCTGAGCATAAAGATATGTATATACCTTGTTCGAGCACCCACTTCTTGGGTTTGGTTACTCTCCTTCCAGGAGAGGCGAAGATGCGTGGGGTATGCCACGTGCTTTCCGTGTCTAGCTTCTCGTGGTTGGACGAGACTACTCTCTTTTTATAGGTAGTGAAGACTCGATGAGAAGTTCATCTTCTCACCGTTTCTCGCTCCTTGTGTTTGGACGAGTCTTCTACCTTTCTCTTGTTGGGTTGAGCTGGACTCTTTACTGCACTTTCAGTTGTACTCCTTTACATCCCCTGTTCGCTCTACTGCTCACCCTTCAGTACCTCCTTTGTTTATCCCTTGATCCTTCGGGTTATCCTACTGATTATTTTTATACTCACCGCTTCTTGGGCTTTGCCCGCACTTGGTGTGCCCTTGCAGATGACGGACAGGTGGAGCGTGACTTCAGTGGAGCATAGGAGCGTGGGATCTTGGACCGCGTGCAGTGGTCGTGGACGGGTTCCAGGTGGGAGACCCGTCAGCTGTTTCTTTTGTTTACCTGTTGCCGGGTTGTGGCATTTTTCTGGTTGGGTGAGTGTTTTTCCCCTTTTTCCTCTTCAGCACTTTAATTGTACTGTTTAGAGGTCGATGCACTTTTTTGGTATATATATATCAGTTGCCCTTTCCTTTTCTTTACTTGTCTTTTCTTTTAATCTGCACTTTTGCATTGAGTGTGCTGCGTGTGTGTGTGTCCAGGTACTTAGGCAAAGGCCTCCCCAAGTTGTTGTGCCTTCGGCGCTGGTCGCCAGCCCCTGGCCTATGGAGGCGGGCTTGGGGTAGTTGCGGCTCGAGCCCGGATAGGGTCGGGTCATGAAAAAGTGGTATCAGAGGTGGTTTCTTCCTTGGGACGTTGTGAGGACGTCCCTAAAAGAGGAATTGGTTGGGATTTAGGGCAACAGTGTTAACGTGTCTCGAGAGCGGCTCTCAGGCCATGGAGTCCAGTGATGGTGCGGCGGTCGACATATCCATTCACCAGGACCTTGATAACCCGCTTGTCGACTCGGCATGCTGAGACACTTGTTGCAGGGAAAAATTTGGTTTGTGCATCACATAGGATTGAGTCTTGACTGTCCTTCTTGAGTATGCTCCCCATTGTTGATATTGGTATATACATATATGCTCATCTGACCGCGGAACTCCTTGATAATGATCAAGATGTCTCCACGAAGACAGCCAGCCAGGATACCAACTCTGGTTCGTGACGACGACCCTGTGAGCTACGAGGCCACATTCCAGGACCCATCATGCAAGCCCCTTTCTCCGGGTGGGCCGATAGCAGCACCCCCACCTGTTGAGCAGCAGGCAGTTTCAGCAGAGCAGGCTAAGCTTGAGCGCAGGTTGAGCGTGCTCCGTGAGTTCCAGTGGCAGAGGCCACTGAGGTTCAGTGGTGATCCAAACCCTCAGGCAGCAGAGGTTTGGCTCGAGGCAGTGGTTTGCCTTTTCAGGCTTTTGCAGACGTCGAAAGATCAGAGAGTGTCTTTGGCAGCCATCCTTTTTCTTGGAGTAGCTTGGCGATGGTGGAGTCTGGTGACTCAGCTTCTTGACGAGTCGTCGCTTTCGTGGGGCGACATTCAGTTGTCGTTCCATGAGGAGTTTTTTCCCTCCTGCTTGCGCTCCATTCGGATTCAGGAGCTCCTACAGTTTCAGCAGGGAGGGATGACGGTGGCCGAGTACGCGGCTAGTTTTGCAGACTGTGCACGCTTTTACCTGGACTTGGTCCATGATGATATCCTCCGAGCGCGGAAGTTTGAGCAGGGTATCCGCTGAGAGATTCATGCTGTCATAGTACCCTTGGGAATTTCCACATATGTCGGGGTTCTAGAGCAGGTGCTGGTGACAGAGAGCTTCCTGTCACGTTCCGGAGTTGGTGGTGGCAGCAGACACGTCGGAGCCGCGACGTTTGCCGCAGCTAGTGGGCGTTGGCAAGCAGGACCTCGATGCAGGTGGATTTCTAACAACCGGACTCAGGGGCGTGGTCGTACACCATAGTGGCGTCGGAGGGCACCAGTGCAGCCCAGAGAGAGTAGGTTCTATACTTGTGATGGGCGAGGTCACTTGGCACGAGACTGCCCGACTCGAGCTGCTGAGAGCTTCGGGTAGGCAGCAGGTGCACCACCACGGCAGAGGCAACTTCCTGATCGGAGTAGCGGCCAGAGAGGTGGTTCTATCAGAGGAGCGGGAGGAGTTTGTCGTGGGGGACGGCTTTACGATATCTCCCCATCACCAATAGGTGGTCCACGTTAGGCTCCGGGAGCTGACGGTTGGGACCACGGACAGCTGCGAGCATTGGATGTCTATGATCCTGCAGAGCACGGGATGGTGAGAGGTACCCCTTGCGACTCTTCTAATTTTTGTTGTAGAATTGTTAGGCTCTTCATGTGAAAGGCTTTTCTCCCTGCTCCTTGTTTGAGGTGTTACCAGGGTGACGCAGGGCGTCGGGTGTAACCCTGTGTTGGTAAGGAAAAAAGGTGGGGGACCTTTTCCTTTAGTCGATGGTGTCGACTCCATCGCTCACCGAGCGTGTAAGAGAGCCTCGACTGTGTAACCTTGCGTGACCAGATATCCTTGGGTGTTTCACCATATGGATATTCTGAAGGAGGGAATCACCGGTCCTTATTCCTGGTGCGGGTAGTGATTCCAGCTGCGGTGTGCGACGTAGAGGTTTGACCGGGGAGGTGAGCTACCCACGAGGGCCTTCGGGCCATTTGAGACCGTGCAAAGGGATGGCGAGGTACCCTACCACCTTTCCCTAACCCCAAATTCTGGAGTGGGTGCACGACGTCGGCGTGGGCTGACCTCGCATGAACGGATCAATCCTTTGGCCCGTGTGCGGTGACGCAGAGCTGTGCGTGGGTTCTTCTGGGTATGAGAAAGCTAGGTGTGGGCTTAGTACCCTGTGTTGCTCCCTAGTTTTGCTTTTCAGGGACGAAAATATTGAAGGAGGGAATGATTTAAGAACCCATTTTTTGCTGTGAAAGACTTTGGAATATTCTTGATGATATTCTAGAGCAGCGCCTTCAGACGGCATGCGATTCCAAGCCCCGGAGTGGCCGGAATTAAATTTTCAGTGCGTTCACACTGGGAACGCCAAATAAATGGGATAACTCCTAAACGGTGATCCGGATCAGATATTCGAGTGTATGGATGGGTCCGTAATGGGGTTTTTACCCTAGGAACGACATAAAACTTGTTGGCACGGGACGTTTGGACCCCTCGCCCGCTTCTGGAACGTTAAAGGGATTAATTAATTAATTAATTAATTAATTCGTTTAGTGTTGAAACTCGAATATCTCTTAAACTGTGGCTCATATTGGAAAACCGAGGGCACCGTTGAGTTCGGAGCGTGCCGTTTACCCTAGGAGGGGTGTAAGTTTTGCAGGCGCGGCCCGTTTGTGAAAAATGGCCCCAGGGGTGTTTTCTTAATTTGGCGGCTTTGGGTGTTCAGTTTCGTAACTTTTGAACGGAGTCTCGGATTAAAATTATGAGACCGTCGTTGTGATCGGGAGGTGGTGTTTACCCTAGGGGAGGCTTAACCTCGACCCCGTCGGGCGTTTTGGGTGCGGGTCAAAATTGAAGAATAAATTAATTTTTAATTAATTTAATTTTTTTTTCTTTTAAAACTCTAACCCCACCCCTCTTCTTCCCCTTCCCCCTGGAATCCCCTCCTCTCCCTCTCCTCCTCCTCCTCCTCCGGCGAGGCAGCTCCGACAAGGCGACGGCGCGGCGGCGGATCTCCCGTGAAGCTTCGGGCAACACCCCTGCAAGTAGGGTCTTTTTGCATTTTGTCTTCCCGCACCTACTTTGAGCATATTTAGTACTATCAGATTGCTGTCAGATTTTTGAAAAAATCCCATGAATGCGTATTAGAGATTTTTCCCTTTCCAACACATCTTTCGGATTCGAATTCCGAGCCCCGTGGCCTCTGCAATCATCCTTCGAAGCTGGCGAGTTTTCGGTTTCCGGCGGGTTCGAGCGGCGGCGCGGCTTGGTGGAGGCGGCGGCGCCCGGGTGGCTCCAGCGGTCGGCGGCGCGGGTGATCAGCGGAGGAGGCAGCCTCAGCGAGCGGCAGTGGGCACCTTTGGGTGTCTCGACGTGAGGCGGTGGACGCGCCTCAGGAGGCCGAGGCTCTGGCGGAGCACCTCAGCGAGGCGGCGATCGCCAGGGAGCGGGGACCGCGGGGTCGCGGCGCGCGACCCCTGTGCGGCGACTAAGACCCGCGCCGCGCGGGTCTTCACGCGGCTGCCGCGACCGGCCCTCGTGGCCGGTCTGCGCGCAGACCGCGTGTCCGCGGCCGGCCCGCGCGGCCAAGCCGCGGGCCGGTCCTGCCCCAGGGGCCTTGCCCCCTCGGTGTTCGGACACCCGTAATTCCCGCTACGGGTGTCCGTTTTGAGCGCCATCTGTGGAAGTAGATCCGTATTGATGAGATGGTGTTTTTTTATAGGGTTTCGGGAATTTTTAATTACCGAAACGAGGGGTCTCGGTGGCGCGACGCGTCTTTAAGTGGACGAGCGTTTTTCCCGAGAATCTTGTTTTGAGCGGCGCGGACGCATCCGACGTCCGTTTTGAGCGCCGTCAGTGGCGTTGGGACCCTGGTATCGAGACGGAGCTTTCCAGGGTGGTTTCAGGTGTTGAGGCCGAATTTGAGGCATGGTCCCCACGACCCGTCTTTTGAGCTGCGAGCAGCGTTTAGCAGATTTGGTATCCGACGTCCGTTCGGGGCGTGCGAGCAGTCGATTCTGGATGTTTTTACGAGGGGATTGCTATGGTGAAATCCGCCCGCTCTAATTCGGCACGATGGTGCGGGGCCCACGAGGGTCGTTTGGGCGTCGACGGTGATTTTCCATCTTTATCATCGGGCGACCGTTTTGGACAAGTGAGTAGTCCACCTTGTGTGATTTTACGAGAGGATCGCAACGGTGCGATCCATTGGCAGCGCTTCGGGACCGAGATGTGGGTCCCACACAGCACCACTCATGTGCGGTGCGCCAGAATGCATCTTTTTCTCCGGATATCCGTTGGACTCAAGTGAGTAGTGCTTGTGACGTGTTTTCCCGAGGGGATCGCAATGGTGTGATGTGCCCAACTGTTTTTGGGGCCGAGGCTCGGGATCACGGGTCGTCGTTCGGGCGTGAGGCAGTGTTGGTTACTTTTCCGTCGAATATCCGTTGGAGGTGAGTAAGTAGTCGATCTCGCGTGTTTTTTCATGAGGATTACAACGGTGCGATCCGTTTGGTTGTGCGGAGCATCTTGCGCGATCTTGTGGAAATGGAAGGTGCTCCAGTGGTGGTTCGTCCTACCTTGTTTGTAGCGGACCCTTGGCGTGTGATTGCGCAATCTTGGGAGAGTGATATAAATGATTCACGAGATGTGGTTGGTTGTGCCTGGGCCTTTGAGTTGGAGATGTTACGTCACGCCTTCGCATTGACGCTGGGTGCCGTGTGCACGATAGCCTTTGGGCTGGAACGGGGTGTACTCTGGGAGTATACGGGAGCGCTTGGAGGTACGTTTGGTTTGTGCCTGAGATGTTCGTGTGCTTGGTTGGGGTTAACCTGGGGCCACACGTCGTGTGGGCCCCAGGTGCGTGTCGTGTTCTGCTTTGCGTACTTTGACCTCTCGCGGCGCAGAGGGTCCCTTTGTGCTCGTTTGTTTGACCAGCAGGGTGGAGCTTTTCCCCTGGCTCTGTGCTCGTTTGTTTGACCAGTAGGGTTGAGTGGTCTCCCCCTGGTTTTGTTCTCGATGGATTGTCCGGTAGCGGTGCTAGTGGCACCCAGTGATGGAACAGTTGCTGAACCTCTTTTGGGTGAGTTGTTCGGGAGTTGGGTGGTTGCACGATACCCACTTCGTGTTCGGTTGGCCAGTATTTTACCCTCCAGTGGAGATGGCCAGGGAAGTTCTGAGTTTTACCCTCTAGCGGGGTTGGGCAGTGGGTTACTCATCGACTTCTTGGGGTTTACCCTCCAGCGGGGCTGGGTAGTGGGTTACTCATCAGGCTTCTAGGGTCTACCCTCCAGCAGAGACTGGGCAGTGGGTCACCCGATGCACTTAGGGTCTACCCTCCAGTAGAGACTGGGCAGTGGGTCACCCGATGACCACTTGGGGTCTACCCTCCAGCAGGGCTGGGCAGTGGGTCGCCCGTCGTCTAGTTCCAGGTCTACCCTCCAGCGGGGCTAGACAGTGGGTCGCCTGTCGACTTATTCCAGGTCTACCCTCTAGCGGGGCTGGGTAGTGGGTCGCCTGATAATGTGTTGAGGTCTACCCTCCAGCGGGGCTGGGCAGTGGGTCACCTGATGATGTATTATGGTTTACCCTCCAGCAGGGCTGGGCAGTGGGTTACCCGATATCATATTATGATTTACCCTCCAGCAGGGCTGGGCAGTGGGTTACCCGATATCATATTATGAATTACCCTCCAGCAAGGCTGGGCAGTGGGACACCTTTCGGCATTCCAGACTCAGTCCTTCCGACTAGGCTAGTCTGTGGCTTTCCTCCGTGATTACCGGAGCGGGACCCTTGATTATACGGGTCAGTGTTGTGACAGCTTGGCTTTGAGGAGGCCTCTCGACTGCAGGGCAGTGACGAGGTGTGGTTTGACTTTCCCTAGAACTCTCAAGTACGAGGGGCGCTTTCCCCACCGAGATGCTTTCTTGTGACGCGATCTAAAACCGTGCGGGCGAGTCAGTGCCGCCCAAAGCGGACAGTGTCGAAGTGCGGTGATTGAGCCCCTTGTCTTGCGGTTCAGGGCAGATGTGCGGGATGCTGGGCATCGATGGTGTTACTTCTGGGACTGTTGGCTACTCTATTCTTGGGTTGAGCTACGTGACGAAGATCCCATTACGACGTTGTCCGGGCTTCTTTCTGAGCATAAAGATATGTATATACCTTGTTCGAGCACCCACATCTTGGGTTTGGTTACTCTCCTTCCAGGAGAGGCGAAGACGCGCAGGGTATGCCACGTGCTTTCCGTGTCTAGATTCTCATGGTTGGACAAGACTAATCTCCTGCTATAGGTAGCGAAGACTCAATGAGAAGTTCATCTTCTCACTGTTTCTAGATCCTTGTGTTTGGAGGAGTCTTCTACCTTTCTCTTGTTGGGTTGAGCTGGAATCTTTACTGCACTTTCAGTTGTACTCCTTTACTTCCTATGTTCTCTCTACTGCTCACCCTTAGGTACCTCTTTTGTTGCTCCCTAGAGCCTTCGGGGTATCCTACTGATTATTTTTATACTCACCCCTGCTTGGGCTTTGCCCGCACTTGGTGTGCCCTTGCAGACGACGGACAGGTGGAGCGTGACTTCAGTGGAGCATAGGAGCGTGGGAGATTGGATCGCGTGCGGTGTTCATGGCCGGGTTCCAAGTGGGAGACCCGTCAGCTGTTTATTTTGTTTACCTGTTGCCGGGTTGTGGCATTTTTCTGTTTGGGTGCGTGTTTTTTCCCTTTTTCCTTTTCAGCACTTTACTTGTACTGTTTAGAGGTCGATGCACTTTTGTGGTATATATAGAGCAGTTTCCCTTTCCTTTTCTTTAATTGTCTTTTCTTTTACTCTGCACTTTTTCATTGAGTGTGCTGCGTGTGTGTGTGTCCAGGTACTTTTAGGCAAAGGCCTCCCCGAGTTGTTGTGCCTTCGACACTGGTCGCCAGCCCCTGGCCTATGGAGGCGGGCTTGGGGTAGTTGCGGCTCGAGCCCGGATAGGGTCGGGTCGTGACAGTTTTTACATGATATCAAATAAGGAGTTATGTACATATTACATCCCATGTAACTTTGGGATTTTTAGGATGGATAATGATGTTATTGCTTATGTTGTAGGTATCAGGATTTTTTGTTTAGAGACTAGTATAGGAGGTAAACTGATTTTGAAGAATGTTCGACATGCGTCCGGGGTTCGCTTGAATCTTATTTCTACCAATGTTCTTGATGATGAAGAGTTTATCACTACTTTTGGTGGTTACTAATGGAATATTTCAAAGGGATCATTTATTATGGATTTAGGAAAGAAGTAGTAAGGTTTGTATTGGTCCTGAGCTTCTATTTCTTATGATACACATGCGTTGTTGAGTGTAGTGTTTTATCCAAGTTATGGCATAAGAGGCTCAGTCACATTTGTGAGAAAGGTCTTGGTTGTTTGGATAAGATAAATATTCTTCCAGATTTTAATAATGTAAAATTGGACACATGTGATCACTATATGGCTAGAAAACAGTGCAGAGTGAGTTTCAATAGTCATCCTCTACATAGGAAGTCACATGTACTTGAATTAGTGCATTCTGACGTTTGTGGTACTTTTAAATCTAAGACCATTAGTGGCGGTCTTTATTTTGTTACATTTATTGATGAATACTCATGTAAGATTTGGGTTTATGTTTTGAATTCCAGAAGTCAGGTGCTCATTGTGTTTAATCAATTTTATCTTTCTGCTGAGAGAGAATCAAGCAAGAAATTGAAATATATTCTCACTAAAAATGGGTGTGAGTATTGTGGTCTGTTTGATTAGTATTGCAGGTAAGAAGTTATTCACCATCAAAAGACACATTCAAAGACTCCTAAGCTAAAAGGTGTAGCTGAGTGGATGAACATGATCTTTTTGGAAAGATTTTTTGATTAATTTTAGAAGAAAAGTTTCCTAGACATTTTTTGGGTAAGTATTTACTTATTATTGCTTATATTATCAATTTATCACTTGTGTTTTCTTTGCAGATAGACACTCTTGACATGTTTTGGTATGGTAAAGAGGTTAGGTATGATCATTTGCGTGTTTTTGGATGCAAGGTTTTTTTTTCATGTGCCTAGATATGAGAGATACAAGATGGATGGTAAGACACATTAGTGTATTTTTACTATCTATGGACATGGTGAGTTTGGGTACAGGTTCTATGATCCTTCTTTGAAGAAATTTTTCAGAAGTCATTATGTAGTTTTTAAGGAGGATCAAACTATTTCATACATTGATAAGGGATAAAAATATACTTCTCAAATTTTTGATGGCTTTGTCAGTCTTGAGCCACATTTTGATTCACATTTACCTCATATTGTTGATTTTGATGATCATGTTGATGTATATAATGATGCTCAAGGTGAACAGGTTGGAGTTGATTTTTTAGATGCACCGTTTTTTAATGATCTGTTTTCAAGGATCACTAATGAACCCATAGTTCCACTCTGGAGGTTATCTTGGAATCATACCATTTCTACTTAGTATTCACCTGATGAGTATGTGATCCTCGCAGAAGGGGGAGAACTAGAATCTTTTGATGAGGTGATGGAAAGTGAATAGAAGGATAGATGGGTTTTGGTAAGGGATTATGAGATGAAATATTTTCATGACAACCAAACTTTTTAGCAGGTAAAGTTACTGACATGTAAGAGGGATTTAAAAAATAAGTGGATTTATCAAATTAAAAATGAAGAATCCAGTTCTTTTCCACAATACAGGGAAATGCTAGTTTTCATAGGCTTTCATCAGAAGAAAGGTATTGGTTTTGATGATATTTTCTCACCTGTTATCTAAATGTCTTCTATTTGGGTTGTTCTTTGTTTGGATGCTAGTTTAGATCTACAGATTGAGAATATGGATGTGAAGATAGCTTTCCTCCATGTAGATTTATAATAGGAGATTGATATGGAGCAGTTGGAGGGTTTTATTGAAACACGTAAAGAAAATAATGTATATAGGTTAAATAAGAGTTTGTATGGTATGAATCAAGCTCTGAGGTAGTGTTATAAGAAGTTTGAAACTATCATTTTTTATCAGGATTTCATGAAGACATCTTCTGATCATTATTTTTTCAGAGATTTACTTATAATGATTTTATTATACTTTTACTTTATATTGATGATATGCTCATTATTGGCTGTGATGATTCTATAATTGAAATATTTAAGAAGGATTTTTGTCATTATTTTTCAATTAAAGACTTGGGGATAGCATGATAGATTCTTGGCATATCGATATCCCATGACATAAAGAATAGGAAATTATTCTTATCTCAAGAGAGATATATTGAGAAGGTTATTTATAGATTTTCTATAAATAGAGATAAAGTGGTTATTACTCCTCTTTCATTAAATTTTAAGATCGATACCAGTCATTCTCCTTCAACTGATGATGAAATATAGGAGATACAACACATACCTTATTCATCTTTTGTTGGCTATTTGATGTATGTGGTGGTATGTACTAGACCTGATATAGCTCATGTGGTAGGTGTGGTTAGTCGTTTTCTATCAAATATAGGTAGAGATCATTGGAGAGTAGTGAAATATATTTTTCATTATCTTCATGGTACTTCTAATCTAAAATTGTGTTTTGGAAAAGGAAACCCTATGATTTGTGGCTTTACAGATTCAAATATGGTAGGAGATATCGATTCGTGGAAGTCTACTTCAGGATATTTAATCACTTTTACAGGGGAGATATGTATTAGCAGTCTATATTGTAGAGAAGTGTTTCTTTATCTACCATGAATTCAGATTTCATTGCAAATATATAGGAATGAAGAGAATTGTTTTGGATGAAAACAATTATTTGATAGATCAGTTTAAATTAGGACAAGTATGTTTTATTTTGATATAGTCAAAGTGATATTTGTTTGGGAAAGAATTCCACTTTTCATGGAAGGACGAAAAATATCTATGTTCGATATCATTGGATATGTAATGTCCTTGATTCAAGATAGTTATATTATGAGAATATTCACACCGATGACAATGGTGTCAGACATGTTGAAAAAGAGTTTACCTAGAGGTAAATTTGAGAATTTCTGATTGATTGTAGGGTTAGTGGTGATACCCACTTGAGTCAGAGGGGGAGTTTGTTGGGAGCCTCCTCAATTGTCGCATGCGGGTCAAGACCGTATTTCAAAATAAATGAGGTTATTTTAACATAGGTCAAAAATCATTTTTGTAAGTAGTTGTGAATCTCACATAGAGACACATTTTTTATGTGTAGAATTTTTGTTATAAAGGGGAGGTTGCATCCAAACTTCAACACATCCACAATACCAAGAGATGAGCCAATTTTTTTATCGACTTTCATCAATGATCATTTTTCCTTTACATCGGAGAGTTATACTTTTGAGATACCTTTCATTTTTTGGGAGTATCTACCATGTACTCATTGATTTTAGTGGATCTCTCTTTCTGGACTAGGTCATGTGGTTTTTCCCTCATTGAGTTTACCACATAAAAATTTATGGTCTCAACCTTTTATATTTTGCACACTCATTTTTTTCTATGCATCCACCATTTTAGAGGGAAATATTTTAATTCCACTGTACATTTTCTTTGATTTTGTTTGTGTGTTCGTCACTTTGTCATCTTTCCCAACATGTGTTGCACAAGGCAGTCCCCATTGGAATAGCCAGGATCCATTTGTTATAAAATTAGTTCTCATAACTTAAAAAACAAAATGAAAAACTGATGTTTATTATTCCAATCTTATTAAAATAAGCTAATAAACATAAACTAATTTGTCTAACATAATTTCACTACATGAAATTAACAAATTATTGACATCAGTGAACTTGTCACAATTATAGTTCAAGATTATAATTTATTCTCATAAACAATAAGAAAATCGCTATGTCCAAACCGATTCTAATAACCTAAACTGAAACATGAGAATAAAATTTTATAGATTCACATATGTATTTCCAAAACTGAAAACAAATTCTAATACATAGAAAGAACCATTCTAATAAGCAAGAAAAGTAAGTAGTAGAAAGCAACAATTATAAATTCAAAAAAAATTGAATTAAATTCATGATGAAATACAGTAATCCAATAGATTATAAGGTTAAAGAAACAAAAGTGGAAAGCTTTAAAAGGACACAGCGATGTAACATTCTTTGGCCAATTGGTCTTTGTGCATGGGGTAGAGTCACTATGGGTTTTCACTATGAAATAATAAAGGATTAAACAAAATATATAGATTACATCACACAACTGGGACATCTCTCAAGAAACAGCATCAACAAAAAATAAAAAAACATCATTAAGGAACATTTAAACAATGTCGAGACCTCCCATACCAGGGAATCGACTTCACCTTAGTAGAAACATTCATGTTGAGATGAGATGCTACCATATCCTCCTCCTTCAAGATCAATGTCACACAGGTCCATTGTTATCCAAATATGGTGTTGTTGTCTAAGAATAGAATCAGAACCAGTAAATTCCTCATGAAAGTCCTTCATGTGTTGCCTCAACGCCGCTGCCCGAGTCCATCCACTGCAGCCATCCTAGGTCATTATCACTATCCAGACTCAACGCATCCATCCCGATGAGCTGCCGTAGTCCAAGAAACACTATCAACGACCATATCTAGCATGAACTAGATTCACCAACCCCCCATGTTCAATAATTAGAACCCCCGCTCAACTCCTATCTCGACACCACTGTCCAAGCATGAATCTACTATTCAAATCCAAATCCATCCATATTTTGACATCTTTCAAGATCAAAAATCATCCATGGATAATAAGATGCCTCTATATTCCTCTCAGTGAACCAGAGAACAACACCACTATCCCTCACATCAATGCTCTCCCACTATGAGGCCAAGGAGATAACTGGAGGGGAAGAGAAAGAACTCATTGGTACCTTCTCCTCTCCACTCTCTCATAGCCGAACCAGATTTATGGAGGATAGATCCATATTTCTTCTGTGATGCCCAATTTAATCCCTAAAATAAAATAGCTGCAAATAAGGATAAAAAAATAAGACCAGGATAACTGGTATAGGACATGTAGAGGAATGAGAATAGCCACTGTGTAACAAACCAAACCAATATATTATATAAATAGAATTTAATTAACAAAATAAAAATGAATTAAAATTCACAATTCTACACCTTGTTAATTAAATGAATAAAAAAATTAATATGCAACAATGAAACAAAATCTCTACCTTGAAAATTAAAACACTAACCACATGATGATTTTGTACCACCTACAACCATTAATTCAGGCATCACGTCCTAAAGATGAAAACACCTATAGGGTATGATGCAAACAGTCCCCCATCATGCATCAATGTGGCACACATGACACCCAAATTAATTATATTTGAAACTAATGCAAAATATTCTCAAAATTTAAACAAATATAAACATAAAAAGATAACATACCTGAACTTACCTAATTCAACCTCTAATATGATGACATCGTGGAAGCCCCGCACTGCTAACCAATACCCGAAACATAAGGTAGAACACTGTAGTACTCATCCTCTAAAAACATGGAAAAATAAATCTCAAAAAATTATTAAAAAATATAACTAATAAAACTAGTGAAATCATTCCAACCAAATAAGAAAAAGAATAAACAATCAAAAATTAGACATAGGAAAAAACACAAAAGATAGTCTCCACCTGAACCTAGAAAAACAAGGATGAAACACCTACATCGTTAGCTCATATCAAGATACTGCTCAAGAAGAGACATGCCACATTGATAAACACAATCAAGAGGAATTTTGATATAGGAAAAGATGAATCCTTAGAGAGGGTTCAGAATCTCCACCTAGGGTGATCACTCTACCTAAACTAAGCCAACTAGATAGGTTCCTCAACAACTAGGCACCACTAAAAATTTCATGCAACCCCAAGGGTCTTAATGAAAAACTCTAATCCCATGAGAACACTAAAGATCCAAGGGAATCCAGCTATCAAATAAGAAATATTATACTATAATAGCTTCCTAAAAATATCTAGGAACTACCTAACATTACTAAGGAGATCTATGGAATAACCACCATGAAGCTCGATCGTTAATAAACCTATTTACATGACACTTCCACCACTTCTAGAAAATGGGTAGTTTAGGCCCTTGACATGAGAGACCACATTTGGTAGTTTCAAGATCTAAGAAATCCCACCCTATCGCACCCCCTCCCCCTCCACTCCCTTGATTTTTCACAACCCCAAAAACAAACCATATCATATCCCTCTGATGCCACATGTCTATGCTTTCGGCTCACCTACACCTCCACCTCCCTCACCCTAGGATCCCTCTCCCTCGTGCCTCATCCATCACCACTTTCGCACCCGAAGCTACTGTTGATGCCCATCTACCCTCAGCACTACCTCTCCCTCGAGCACATCCCACCCCCTCACGACCTGGTTGTTTTTTCCAAGGTGTGGCATGGGCATGCTCACCAAAGAATCATTAAGAAGTGGTGATCAATGGTTCTTGGATTGGATTCTCCATAATTAGGATTTTCAGTATCCATGGTTGGGAGGCTTGACTTAGGCAATAATGACTTCAAATCTGAGAGTGATTGGATATTCATCGATGGATTCGATTCAGGTGAGTTGCAGTTTCATCTATGATGATTATTTAGACTTACTCCTTAGTGAGAAGTTGGGAATGACAAAGGAACAATTATTCTTCAGGAAGAGGGTCGATGATGGTAGATCAGACATGATGGAGCTGAAATGGTAGTGATAACTATGACTCGGCGGTGTAGGGTTTTATTCAAGTGACAACACCAGTGGGGTGTGGAACTAATTTCTTCAGGTTGAATTGAACATGGAATTGTTTGGGGAGGGTTTTATAGTGGTTGTGGTCTACTGTTGGTAGATGGAAGCTACAGGAATAGACCATCAAATAGCTAGAGGTAGATGGTTGGACTGATATGTTGAGATTTACCGGTAGCAGATTGTTGTGGTGGAAGAAAAGGGTTTGTTGTGGATTAATAGAGGGATGGTGGTGTATTATGGTGTGGAGAGGCTGGAAGCAGAAGATTTTGTTAGTTATACTAGTGGAATGGAATGGTATATTACAGGGGATATGTTTGTAGTGGATCATGGGTTTATGGTAGCATGGCTGATAGGTATAAACAACAATACCTAATGTTGGAATCCGATCAATGGTGTAACTCTCTAGATTTTTCATGACAGCATTATTTCCCCAAGGGTTTTCAATTACATCTTGTATAGTCCATGACTGGGGAGTGTTAATGAAAGCCTTGCTTGAACGGGACTTGGGAAACAGTGATTCCTCTGACATTTTTTATCACAATATTTATGATTCATGGTTGGTATAGGTATTGGTTATCTAGTATTGATAGCGATGGTGGGTGTGGTGCTACCAACAAGCTTGAAATTGGGAAACACCAAAAGTAAAATGTTTCTGGTGTTGTGGATGTTTTGTCTTGGCTTATGGTGGAAAGGGAACTACCTCTGCTAGCCCGCACTCAGGGTCATGCTTGTGTTAAACCATAAAAATCACACCTATATGTTTTTTTTCTTACTCAAATTTTGAACCTGTTTTTTTCTTTGTAGATAGAGTTGTTGACCTCACCTGTTCTGATAATCTCAATTATGTTTTAATATGTTTTGATAATCCTATCTATATAATAAATTATGTCATCCTACTTTTGATTTGACAGAAATATCAAAATAATCATTGGAATATGTTAATTAATGTTTATCTGTGTTTATATTTGCCTTGAAATAACACTAACTCAATCTGGATATGATTTGTATAGAACAGATAAGTGTTAAGTTTTTGAGTCACTGATATAGACCAAATGATAGAGTAAGTCCACCGGTATGCACAAGTCTACCGATATAGACATAGTCTACTGATAAGAAAAGATCACTAATAGACAAAGTCTACTATTATAATCAAAGTCTACGAATATGAATTCTACCGACACAGACAGACAGAAAGCTACTGATATGAAGTCTACCGATACAGACAGACAGAGCTACTGATACAGAGTCACTTTCACTGATACATAGTCTACTGTTATAAAGAGTAACAGCTACCAATACAGACCTACTGACTCAAGTCAACCGATACAAGTTCATTGATACAAAGAGCTACTGATGGAAACTAGTCACTATTTCTCTAAACTCTAGTTCTATTGTTTATTTAGCAACGGTCATATTTGGTGCTTTTAATGCAATTGTTATTAATTAATTAATGTCTATTGAATTTCGGGGAACCGTACCTCGTACCTGTAAAAAGGTAATCATTCCCATTTTCGAAGCTGAAGGTATATAAGGGAACCTCGATCTACTAAAGACAAGTATGTCGCTCAGTCTTTCCATGCACATATGAGACAATATTCTGAAGATACACAAGAACTTTCATGCATAGAAGAAGAAGGAAGAACTCATACTGAATCTATAGAACCTGAACATTCAAGGAGTAAATCTCTTCAATGATTTAACCTACACTCAAGCTGATCAGGCTGATCAACCTGAACCTGGAAGTCAAATACAAAAAACGGCACTCTGTTTTCTTAACTAAAACCAGAGAACGACTCAAATCTTTATCTATATCAATCCAAGGAGTCCAAAGCTTCACTCAAAACACATAGAGCATTCTAAACTCATCTCTATTTTTTTAGCTCTATTGTTTTTAATTTATTTACATTTTGAGTAGTGTGTGTGCTCTGTATTTTTAGGCACACACTATCTCATGTGCTGAACTGGAGGTTTTCTAAATCCTCACTCAATCTTTCCCTTACCCTCTTGTATCCCACTGTGGATATTGGTAGAGGTCTGAGGACCTGGAAAGCCTGTGAGCTATTGTTATTGTTTCTTTCCCACGTAGAACTGTGGTAGAGGTCTGAGGACCTAGACAGTCTGAGTATTGTTGTAAACCCTGATCCAGGGTGTGGATCATGGTTTATATAAAACAGTTTGATAGGACTAAGTCTCAGCTTGATAATGAACCTCTTGGTTAAAACTATTATGCTTGTTTATTTTGGTTAGAACTATATTGAATATTCCGCTGCTAAGTACATTAAATACAAATCTATTTTAAAGTTACTCTGATAGTTAAACTAGAAAGTGTTTGTATTTATTGTAACCCAGTAGGTTAGTTTCAAAAGGTAATCTAATCTT
The DNA here is from genome assembly GCA_963277665.1 of Viscum album. Lineage (NCBI taxonomy): Eukaryota > Viridiplantae > Streptophyta > Magnoliopsida > Santalales > Viscaceae > Viscum > Viscum album. Next base: position 1,170,990,568 of record OY728160.1, read on the forward strand.
CAAATTAGATTGACTGGGAACTAATTAATCTCTTGAGAACCTAACTGAACCTTTATTGTATTACATATTCACTACATTTTAGCTTGTTATTTAATTTGTGGGATTTTTAATATAAATATTTTAAACAGAAATTTTTAATTGGAACTCAATTCACCCCCCTCTTGTGTATCCACTCTATCCAACATTTGGTATCAGAGGAAGGTTATTAATAAAGTATTTCCAAACACTGTTTTTCAACTATGATTTAGTTGTATCTTAAAGATATTAAATTTCTATTAGTTATAAATTTTATCTCTTTAAATATATTTGCTAAAATTTAATTATGGATAATAGAATAGAAGGTGTTGCTACCGAAAGACCACCTTTCTTTAATGGTGTTAATTATGGCCAATGGAAAATCAAAATGAAAATTCATTTAGAAAGTATAGGATTTGATATTTGGACTGCTATAGAATCTGAGTATGAGATTCCAAAGACTGCTAGATCTACTTGGGATGATGCTAAAAAATCTGATTACAATAATAATTGTATAGCCATGAATTCCATTTACTTCTCTATAGGAGATGAAGAGTTTAACAAAATTTCTTCTTGTAAAACAGCACATGAAATCTGGGATACTTTGGCTGTTTCTCATGAAGAAACAACCAATGTGAAATAAATGAGATTAAACACTTACACTATTAAATATGACAATTTTAAAATGAGGCATGGTGAACCTATTTCTGATATGTATCTCAGGTTCAATGATATTGTTAATACTATGAGCTCACTGGGAAAATTTGTTCCAGCAAAGGAGAAAATCATGAGAATACTCAGATGCTTGCCAAAAATATGGAGAGGCACTTCAGTTTCAATAAGAGAGTCATGTGATATAAGTTCACTACCTTTTAAGGATTTAATTGGTAAATTGATGATGTGTGAAGAATAAATAAAGGTAAAAAAAGAGGAATATGATGAACCTAAGAAGAGATCAGTGGCATTTAAGTCTACTGCCTCAAAGAGCAAGGACAATGAGAAAGTTCACACACCTACTGAAAGCTCAACAAGTGGAGGTTCATATTTAGATAGTGATGAAGAGATGGCTCATATAGCCATGAGATTCAAGAAATTCTATAGGAAGAAAAAAAAATTAGAAAACCAAACTATAAGGGTGAGTATGATCAACAAGGTGATTAGAAGAAAGATTGGAAGAAAGCTGATAAAGATGATGAGATAGTCTATTATGAATGCAAAAGGAAAGGACACATAAAGACTGACTATCCAAAATTGAAGTACAAGAAGAAATACGACTATAAGGATAGAAAATATAAGAAAGCTATGAAGGCAACATGGAGTGCTTCAGAAGACAGCACAAGTGAGTCTGAGGCTTCTGATTCTGAAAAGAATCATGCCAACATGTGTTTTATGACTAAAACGTATGAGGTACCTGTCTCCCCTATGCTGGATGATTATTTTTATGGAAATGAAAGTGATTCAAATAGTGATAACAATATGTCTATATCTGAATTATTTGAATACAGTAATATGTTAGAAGATACTTGTAATGAGCTGAAAGATAGGTAGAAGTCATTAAAGAAACATTATGCCTTGACTAGTGCTGTTAAATCTGATCTTAGTATAGAAAAGGAAAATAATGCTCAACTGTTAAAGGAGAATACTCAACTTAAATTTTCTAATGATCAACTTAGAATATACTAAGAGAAGTTCAAAAATGGTAAGAATACTCTAACTCAAATGCTTGGAAAACAAGTTGCACCAAAATATATTACTGGTTTAGGCTATCAGTGTGGACAGACACAGATTATAAAAAATAGATTTATTCCTAAATCTGGACAGTATGCTGCTAGTTCTAGTTTTGGAAATTCTTATGTCTCAAACAGCTATTCACATAGTTATAGATCAAACAAAGTTTATCTTTCAAAATCTTTTGAATCTATTGATTATATGAAACCCATTATACAAATCTGGGTACCAAAATTTTTGCTTGCTAACCTGTCTGGACCCAAGAAAATCTGGGTACCAAAATCATTTTATGTTTAAACCTGTTTTGTAGGGGTCTTTCTTGAAGAGTTACTATAAGAAGATATGGTACTTGGACAGTGGATGTTCATGACATATGACTGGAGATTACTCATGTTTCAAAAGTTTAATCAAAGTTGATGGAGGACATGTTACCTTTAGTGGTAACTCAAAAGGAAAAATCATCGGCTTAGGCCAAATTGGTAACACTGATTCAATTTTAACTTCTAAAGTATTATTTGTTGATGGATTAAAATACAACTTGCTAAGCATTTCTCAGTTGTGTGATGATGGTTTCAATGTTAAATTTGAAAATTATTCTTGTAATGTATTTGATTCTAAAAATGCTTTGGTATTTACTGCCTTGAGAAATGAACATGTATATGCTGTAGATTTGAATTATTTAGCCAAACAAAAGGTTACTTGTTTAAGTGATTTTCATAAAGAGTCTTGGCTATGACATAGAATATTAGGACACTTCAATGTTCATTCACTTAATAAATTGCCTAAGAAAAATCTAGTTAGAGACCTACCTCAACTAAAATTTCCATCAGACAAAGTTTCTACTCCCTATCAAAAGGGAAAGTAACATAAAGTTTCATTCAAATTAAAGAAATAAGTTTCAACTTATAAACCACTTGAGTTGGTTCACATGGATTTTTTTGGACCATCAAGAGTTTCATGTTTAAATGGGAATAACTATGTTTATGTCTTAGTAGATGACTTTTCTAGATATACTTGGGTATAATTTCTAGCTCACAAAAGTGAAGATTGCTCTTATTTTATTAAATACTCCAAGTTTGTAGAAAACTCTAGTGATCTTAAGATTAAAACCTTGAGAATTGACCATGGTCGTGAGTTTGAAAATCATGAATTTGAATCATACTGCTCACAAAATGGCTACAATCGCAACTTCTCTGCCCCTAGGACACCTCAACAGAATGGTGTAGTTGAAAGAAGGAATAGAACCCTTCAAGAAATTTCAAGAACTATGCTTAATGAGTATGAATTACCTATTTATTTTTGGGTTGAAGCTGTCAATACAGCTTGTTATATTATAAATAGAGTCTTAATTAGACCTATTCTTAAAAGGACCACTTATGAACTGTGGAATAATAGGAACCCTAAAGTTAGTTACTTTAGAGTTTTTGGTTGCAAAGTCTTTATTCTTAATACTAAGGATAATCTTGAAAAGTTTGCTTCTAAAGGTGATGAGGGAATATTTCTAGGTTACTCTATAACCAGTAAATCTTAAAGAGTCTTTAACAAAAGAACCAAATGTGTGGAAGAATCAGTACATATCAAATTTAATGAAATTTATCCACATGAACCTAAACCTTCTCTTGAAAATCTTGAAGAAGATCTATCTATTCTGGACCTGAATGATAAAATCAGTGAACCTGTAGTAAAAACAAGTAATTTTGGAAATTTTCCAAAACCCGATTCTATTGGAACCAAACCTACAGAAGAACCTGAACTCTCTATTCCTACCTTGACCAGACCAACTAGGATTCTAAAGAACCATCCTCTAGATGTTGTTGTAGGTAATCTTGATAGAGGGACCCAAACTAGAGCTTCTCAAAGAAACCAGGTTGAATATCAAGCCTTTATTTCACAGTTAGAACCTAAAAATATCAATGATGCAATCAATGATTAATTTTGGGTAATATCTATGCAAGAAGAATTAAATCAATTTGAAAAAAACAAAGTCTGGGAATTAGTTGACAGACCTAAGGATACTTTGACCATAGACACTAAATGGGTTTTTAGAAATAAAGTTGATGAATCAGAAAATAACATTAGAAGCAAGGCAAGAATAGTTTCACAAGGATATAGTCAAGAGGAAGGAATAGACTATGAAGAAAACTTTTCACCTATAGATAGATTAGAAACTATTGGGATTCTACTTGCCTATACTGCTTATCTGAATTTCAAGTTATATGAAATGGATGTTAAAAGTGCTTTTCTAAATAGTTTTATAATTGAAGATGTTTTTTTAACAACCACCTAGATTTACTAATCCTCATTTTCCAAATCGAGTTTTTAAGCTTTCTAAAGCTTTATATGGTTTAAAACAATCCCCACGATCTTGGTATGATAGACTTAGTAGTTTTCTTATTTCAAAAGGTTTTTCTAAAGGGATTGTTGATCTAAATCTCTTTATTAAAATAATTTCCAAAGATGTTTTGATAACATAAATCTATGTTGATGAAATTATTTTTGGATATTCTAAAAATGCTTTGTGTATTGATTTTTCAAAGAGTATGCAAAATGAATTTGAGATGAGTTTAATGGGAGAACTCAAATATTTTCTTGGATTTCAAGTTTTTCAAAATAAAAATGGTATTATCTTAAATCAAAGTAAATATATAGAGGATCTTTTAAAACGTTTTGGTTTAGATAGTATTAAGTAAAGTGATACACCTATGAGTACTATTTTTAAGTTGGATGCTGATGAAACTGGAAAACCAGTGGATCAAACCAACTATAGAGGTATGATTGGAAGCCTACTTTACCTTAATGTCAGTCGACCAAATATTATGTTTAGTGTGTGTATGTGTGCAAGATTTCAAGATAATACAAAAGAGTCACACTTGCTTGTTGTTAAAATAATTTTCAAATATCTTAAACATACTACTAACTTAGGATTATTTTATCTAAAAGGAAAATCACTTGATTTAATAAGTTATTCAGATGCTGACTTTGCTGGTTGCAAGTTAGATAGAAAGAGAACTTCTAGAACATGTCATATTCTAGTTAAGTCCCTGATATCTTGGTGTAGTAAAAAGCAGAACTCTATTGCATTGTCTACTACTGAAGCATAATATATTGTCGTTGGTAGTTGTTGTGCACAAATTCTGTGGATGAAACATATATTATTGGACTACAGATATCAGTTTAGACATGTATCTATAAATTGTGATAACACTAACGTGATCAATATCTCTAATAATCCTATATCTCACTCTAGGAAAAAACACATTGATGTAAGGCACCACTTTTTGAGAGATCATTACCAAAAGGGTGATATTACTCTTGAATTTATAGGTACTAAACATCAATTAGATGAAATTATCACCAAGCCTTTAAGTTCGGATAGGTTAAGTTATATTAGACATGAGTTAGGAATGATAGACTTTGTAGAGCCAAATCCTCACCGATAGCCAAATCCTCGTCGTTATCCAAATCCTCACTGATAGCCAAATCCTCACCGATAGCCAAATCCTCACTATTAGCCAAAACCTTACCGCTAGGAAACCTCACCGATAGGAAAACTCACCGATAGGAAACCTCATCGATAGAAAACCTCACCGTTAGCCAAAACCTCATCGCTAGAAAACCTCACTGTTAGCCAAAACCTCACTGATAAGAAACCTCACCGATAGGAAACCTCACCGCTAGGAAACCTCACTGATAGGAAACCTCATCGATTGGAAATCTCACTAATAGGAAACCTCACTGATAGGAAACCTCACCGATAGGAAACCTCACCACTAGGAAACCTCACCACTAGAAAACCTCACTGATAGGAAACCTCTCCGATAGAAAACCTCATTGATAGGAAACCTATTCGATAGAAAACCTCACCGCTAGGACACCTCACTGATAGATAAACCTCACCATCAGGGTTCTCACCAATAATTGTCACTGATATGTCATGCACTGTCTGATTTTTTTATTTGTTTTCTTTAGTCGAAACTCTTATTGTTTTTAGTATAATTCTTTTTATTACATTTTGATTCCTAAATGATAAAAACTAAATCTTAGTCTCATTTCAATCCACCGAAAACTCTCCTCTCTTCAATCCTCACCTCTCGAACCCCCAGATTAAGCGTAACCCTAAGTTCTTCGATTGGAGATGGAAAGAACCAAACTCCCAATAGTCAGGGATGATAATGATGCTCCAAGTGCGAAGAAGAAAAAAACAGGACCTGAAGGTGGTGGCAGTGAAAGTAGAACAAGGTTGGGAACCGTGTAGTGAACCCGCATTTGCAGAATAGAGAAATATCATTCGAAAAGGAACTCAGTGAGGAATGGCTCTTTCCTAGCAAGTCATTGGTTCTAAGAATCTTAGAGGAAAAAGGATGGCTCGAATGTTTTGCAAACAACAATGGACCTCATTATCCGAAATTGGTTAAGGAGTTTTATGCTTTTGTTCATTTTGAGAAGTCTGAAGAAGAGAACATAATGGTTTCATTAGTGAATGGAAAGGAAATTTACTTTTCTTCTATTGAATGGGCTGAATGTCTGAAAGTCCCACATGAGGGTGTATTTGGGTATACCTCAAAGACAATACCTCCTACTAGTGACATTTTTGACTATGAGGTTTCTTTGGAAGAGCTCACCGGTAGTGGAAAACAAAGAAAGGTAGTGGCCACTGAGATGGATGGAGAAAATCGGTTGTTATTCATATTTATCCAGCATGTGCTAAGTCCAAGAAGAGGGGAATTTGAAAATCTGAGATACCAAGATATCTACTTATTGCATTTGATGAGGCATGGTGTCAAGTTAAATATGTGTTGATTGTTGATGATCCAAATTGAGGATATGATCAGGACTAAGTCAAAATCCAATGATTTATTATTTGCAAAGTTGATTTTAGTAATGATCAAGGTGAAATGAGTAGCTGAGTATCAGGATGAGACAGTGGTTGTGAGGAACAATTTTTGCATCACAAGCACAATCTGTAAGTATATGAAGATTGGCTGGAACCCATGTAGAAGGGAACGGGTTATTGATGATGAGAAGGTGAATGATAAGTTCAACCCTGTTGACCACCCCAATAGGCCAAGAGACAGAAGAGATCCAGGTCTAGGACCTAATGAAGAGGAACCTCAGTATAGTGATGATACTAATGGTGACGATACCTCTGTCATTGATGGAAGGGATCTGGACTTGCCTCCAAGTCTAGTTGCTGAAGTTATATCATCTGGAAAGAAAATTGTGTTGGAAGTAAGCAATGAAAAATCCCCTATTGATGAGGAAGACCAACCTGCTCCAGAGAATGAGAAAGAAGTATATAAAAATAGAGAACATATTTATGATAGTTCGGATGAGATTATTTTGAGATTAAGTCCACTGATTTGGAATTTTACTATACTTGAAGAGGCTGTTTCAGTTGAAATGGCAGAACCTGCACTTATTCCTAATGAACTTCCTATTGTTGAAATGGAGATAGTTGTAGAGGATTCTTCTGAGGAAGACCTGCTTGCTCAATCTGCTATTGATGTACATGTACAGGAAAATGCACAAGTTGAGGGGGAGTATCCCATCAGACATGGTACTATTTTAGTAACTCGTGATTTTTAAGACTGGGCTGAAGACCCAGGTTTTGTAGTTTTTGAGTTGGACTATCCTGATTCAGAAGATGAGACACCCATCAGTAGACCCCATGTCTCTTATAATCTTCTTTCTGAAACTTTACATTAGGATATAGTAAGAAAATATGATTTAAACCAGTTGAAGTTTGATCTCAAGACCTATTTTATGGAAGAGATGAGAAGAATGGAAACCTCCTTAATATAATCTATTCAATCTGTGATGACTGAATCGGTATCTGGTGTTTTGGATGAAGTCAAGACCAGCCAAAATCAAGTTTCAATCTTGGCTGAGGATATTGAATCTCTAAAGAAATCAGTTGTCTGTCTGGAATCCTGTATGAACTCTAAGTCTCAAGAAGACAAGGAATTGGCCTTTGTAAAAAGTTTAGTTATCCATATGGTATCGGTCTTTGAGGAATTTAATAATTCCATGGGACATCATGTCAGCACCCAGGACTCTCTTGTGAAAAATCTCATAAGTGGTCTGACTAAATCCTTTAAGGAAACAGTAGCCTTTACTGTTTCACCTCTAAGTACTACCAGGCCCTCTTTGAATATTGATCAAATTTGAGCTGTGATAAGAGAAGAGGTTGTCCAGTCTTCCACCAGTGGCTCTATAGACTCCACTGCCTTGACCCAAGTGGTGACTACCACTTGGGATATAGGTCAAATTGTTCATAATTTTATGAGAGAGGCCACTACTTCTCAGAAAGAGGTAAAAGGCAAAGTGGATTACTATTTCCAAAGGGTCTACACTAAACATCATTTGAACAATCATTTCAATCTTCTGTTAGAGAACATGAAACTACCTCCTGTCACTCAAGCTTTCATAGAACAAGTAAGCAAGATCAGGTAGTTGACTCCTGCTCTCGACAAGTTTATGGAGAACAAGGATGACTTTATCTCTGCTATGGAAAGAGGAGGAGGAATCATTATGGACTTTAGGAATCTGTTGCTGCCATTTTTGCATGTCAACAGTACTCCTATCATTGTACCTCCAACTCTGCCTACCTCTGCTCAGTCTGCCTCCATTCCTCAGATAACACCAGTCCAAGAAATCTAAAGTCTCTCTCCTTTGATTACTCAGAGGGATCCACATTATAGTTTAGGCACTATCTCAGTATCACAACCTCCTCTGATTGTCACTGGTGTTCCTAAGCCTCCACCTGCATCTACTCAGCCTGAATCCTCTTCTGATTCCAAGGGAAAATCCAAATCACATCCTGAGGAGGTGGATTAAATAGATTCTAGGACATTTGATAGGAATCACTTGTACTCTTTTTGTCTTAATTTTTTATTTCTCTATACTTTTTCCCCAAGAAATATATATATGATCTTATTCTCTTTTATCTTTTGTTCCTTCTCTTATCCATTGTTTAACTACGTTTTGTTAATCACAAAGGGGAAAAAATATGAGCATGAGCATGAGCTTGATACATATATGAGAAATACGAGCTTAATATATTGGGGGATAAATATGAGCATAATATTTATGAGCATACTACATTTACCTCTGGTACATTTGTTTTATAATTTTACCTCTGATACAGTTTTTTCATACCTGTGATACATTTTCATGTAATACTCTCTTCTCTGATACATTTGAAAATTTCATTACTCTAAGAAATGAGACCCAATGTATTTTATACTGATATATTAATGATTATTTTGGATTATAATTCCATAATTTGTGATTATCAAAAAGGGGGAGATTGTTGACCTCACCTGTTCTGATAATATCAATTATGCTTTAATATGTTTTGATAATCCTATCTATATGATAAATTATGTCATCTTACTTTTGAGTTGACAAAAATATCAAAATAATCATTGGAATATTTTAATCAATGTTTATACTTGCTTTGAAATAACACTAACTCAATCTGGATATGATTTTCATAGAACAGATAAGTGTTAAGTTTTTGAGTCACTGATACAAACCTACCGATAGAGTAAGTCCACCGGTATTCACAAGTCTACCGATATAGACATACTCTACTGATAAGCAAAGATCACTGATAGATAGAGTATACTGTTATAATAAAAGTCTACCAATATGAATTCTACCGATACAGACAGATAGAAAGCTACCGATATGAATTCTACCGATATAGACAGACAGAGCTACTGATATAAAGTCACTGTCACTGATACATATTCTACTGTTATAAAGAGTAATAGCTACCGATATAGACCTACTGACTCAAGTCCATCGATACAAGCTCACTGATACAAAGAGATACTGATGGAAACCAGTCACTGTTTCTCTAAACTCTAATTCTATTGTTTATTTAGCAATGGTCATATTTGGTGCTTTTAATGCAACTGCTATTAATTAATTAATGTCTGTTGAATGTCAGGGAATCGTACCTCGTACCTGTAAAAAGGTAATCATTCCCATTATCGGAGCTGAAGGTATATAAGAGAACCCTGATCTTCTAAAGACAAGTCTATCGCTTAGTCTTTCTATGCACATACGAGAAAATATTCTGAAGATACACAAGAACTTTCATGCATAGAAGAAGAAGGAAGAACTCATACTGAATCTGTAGAACCTGAACATTCAAGGAGTAAAGAGCTTCACTGATTTCACCTACAATCAAGCTAATCAGGCTGATCAACCTGAACCTGGAAGTCAAATACAAAAACGACACTCTGTTTTCTTGACTAAAACCAGAGAAGGACTCAAAGCTTCATCTTTATCAATCCAAGGAGTCTAGAGCTTCACTAAAAACACATAGATCATTCTAAACTCATCTCTATTTGTTTAGCTCTATTTTGTTTCATTTACTTACATTTTGAGTAGTGTGTGTGCTCTGTATTTTTAGGCACACATTGTATCCTATGCTGAACTGGAGGATTTATAAATCCTCACTCAATCTTTCCCTTACACTCTTGTATCCCACTGTGGATAGTGTTAAAGGTCTGAGGACCTGGATAGCCTGTGATCTGTTGTTATTGTTGCTTTCCCACGTAGAACTGTGGTAGAGGTATGAGGACTTGGACAGTCTGAGTACTATTGTAAACCCCTATCCAGGGTGTAGATCATAGTTTATATAAAACTGTTTGAGAGGACTAAGTCTCAGCTTGATACTGAACCTCTTGGTTAAAACTGTTGTGCTTGTTTATTTTGGTTAAAACTATATTGAATATTCCGCTGCTAAGTACTTTAAATACAAATATATTTTAAAGTTACTCTAATAGTTAAACTATAAAGTGTTTTTATTTATTATAACCCAGTAGGTTAGTTTCAAAAGCTAATATAATCTTCAAATTAGATTGACTGAGAACTAATCAATCTCTTGAGAACCTAACTAAACCTTTACTTTATTACAAATTCACTACAGTTTATCTTGTTATTTAATTTGGGGGATTTTTAATATAAATATTTCAAATAGAAATTTTTAATTGGAACTCAATTCACCCCCCTCTTGAGTATCCACTCCGTCCACCAAGATTGTGTACATTTACTTCAAAATGTCATGTTATTTAAAAATTGTCAATTTTTTTTCTCATTTACTTTCTTTTCATAAAGAAGAAAAGTTTTTAAAATATGTGTTTTCTTTCTTGTAGGCTATAATAAAATATGGAACAATGAATAACATTTGATTATTGAGACACAAGTATTATTTGTTTTCTTTTTCCATTCTACAATCATTTTTTCACCTATTAATCAAGTAATAATTTCTACATTTTCAAACTGATGTTTTCTCTATTTATAGTGACTAATGCATCACTTGGGTAGTAATTTTTTTTTATTTAGTAATATTCCATTGTAATTTACTTCACTTTTTATGCATGTTATACTTTTTTCATTTTCAAAACCATGTTTTTATGATGTTTGTAGTGGAAGATGAATCAAGTGGGAATGATTTTGTTGAGCATGAGAATGAAATATGGATGTTGTGTGCCTAAAAGGTAATGATATAGTGTTTTAATTTACTTTAACATATTAGGTTTTCTTATACTTTATGATTTTTAGGAAGGTTTGCATTTGTAAATTTAGTTTCTTTAAATGTTCATCTCATTACTTATTTTAATTTCACCTCATTGTCCTCTATTTCATATACTCTAATTTATTTTATAATAAAAAACCATAACTAATGTGAACGAAGTATCTTTACATACTTCTTATCATTCCATGAAAAATATGTCATAAATGTTTACCCATAAAAAAGTATTTTGTAAGTAAGCGGTCCTATAATGGAAGTTAACTATGAAAAAAGACCCCATCTTTATTACTTTGGGATAAATTAATTTTTTATGACATTGATATTTTTTCAGTTTAAATTTAACAGTTTTAATTTAATTTATTTTATTTTATTTCATTTACTTTTATTTAGAAAACCCCTAGACAACTACCTAGAAGTTAAGGTTATTAAATCTTTCACTCCATATTGGATCTTATAAAATGGTGAGACTCAACTTCTTATAATTTGTAGAATTCCTTATAATGTTTCATCTTTTCCATAAAACACTGAGTCTTCCTCAGTCTCACTAGTATGATTTCTCTCCTTCGGTATTTTACATCATAGTTAAGAAATACTAATATATGTGGGTCATATCTCTGATTATATTTCATTCCCTATCTGTGAATACCATGATTCTCTATATTTTATCTATATTTTATACCCCATAATATTTTCTACCAGACCTTCTATAGATTCCATATTTCATGATTCCATCTTGTAACAAAATCTCTAAAGTGTGAAAGACCCGGTGAGGTAAGTTTTCTTCTAATCACTATCCACATGAGTCCTTGGGTTCCCAGGGATGTACTTGGCATAAGTTATTTTCTCATTCTCTTAATTCTTTGATTTATCATGATAAATTATCATTGTCATCCATGGTCATGGTTAGTAGTCCAATGAGGATAAAAATGGATCCTAAAAGGGAAACAATGAAATGGGGGAAATTCTAGATTAGTAATAGTAATGGAAAATAAATACCATAAGGGCCCATGAAAATGGGTTGTGTGAATGGTGATGTTATGGTGGAGGTGTGTAGTGTTAGTGAACAACCTTGGGATATGAATAGTAATTTGGTTAGGGATCATTGGTTTACAAGTGAAGGTGGAAAAAATTAGAGAATTGAGGACTTTGGTGTACTAAGATAGTGGAGAGTGGAACAACCAATGTAATAGGAATTAGAAATCACATTAGTAGTAAAGAAATCAAAGAATATGGAGGATCTAGAGGTTTAAAAATAATACAGCATTTAGTTCAAGAAATACGCGACATATATGGTGTTCATGGTGGTCCTTAGGTTTCAAAGGTTTTTTAAAAATCACATGGTATGAACTTTAGTATCATACACTGTGTAAATAAGGAACAAAATGGCTCAAGAAGATTTTGAATACACGCTCATCCACCCTTTTTCTATGGAATATAGTTTTGGTTCATGATAAATGATATTAGAAGTTGAAGTGATAATGAAACAAAATTTGGGATGATATTCAAAGCATAGTAATTTCTATTTTAAATGTTAGTAGAGTAAGGTTATAAATTTTTTAATCTATATTGTCATCAGAGTTGATTATATGAAATCCCATGGACTTAGTTCCCTCTCTCACTTATCAATTTCCATTTTCACATGGTCAACTACTTCTTGTTATTAATTAGTTAATTTATTCAATACCATGATTAATAATTTTCATTATGATTCATATAATGGTATATCATGGATTAAATTGACTAGTTTTGAATTTAAAAATGACTTATTCGTGTTAAATGTTCATGGAAAAAGAAGGTGGAAGAGATAAGAGATGGGTATGAAATACCCAACCAGAAATTGGGATAACGTAGAAAATAATTTACACTAACTCAATCCACCTCCTATTACATCACATAACACTATACAACCTTAACCCTTCATTTTATTGATGAAGGATCATTAAAATATAATCCTAAATTAATAAAGAAGCAACATGCTCCTAGTTTGGTCATAATAATAGGCTCTACATACAGGTGAAATTCCAAGATTCCCCCTATGGTTACAGAATATCCCACATCAATGGATAGACTCTCCTTTTTATATTCCAAATAACACTTAAGGTAATTCTCTCCCTCTATCAATAAATAAATATATTCTTTAAATTCATCCAATACATGACTAAAGATTCACATTCAGAATCTCTATAATCTCTCATGAAATATCAATAATATTGTGTTTCCAAATTCATCTTATTGACAAACTTTATTGCATAAAATAGTATTCACAAGGCATAATATATCACTTCTAGTGTTGTATGAATACCCAATTACAATGCCTATATGAAGGAATAAATGAATAACAGCATGCTGGAAAATCACATGCAAAAATTTATCAATATAAATATTTGATAATAACATACTGATCTATATTAATTTAATGTTATTCTATTTTATTCACTACATTTAATATACATGTTTTTATCATGTTGTAATTGTGTTAAAAATGATATAATGAAATAGTAAACATTTGGTTAGAATAATATATTTGTGTTTCTATTCACTACTATTATGTTTTTTCACTGTATATTTTTATATCATATTATATATGTATTCCAATTAACTATTCATAAACTATTTTCACTATTAGTCTCATTCATATGTTTATAGTCTTGATACGATCTAATAATTTTAGTCTTCTCACTTAAAGGTCCAAATGTTGATCAACTATATGTTTAGTTAATTTAATTACACATACTATATTACAATCTTGTTTTTTAAACCATTTTTGGTTGGATTATTTAATTTTTCTATAAATGATATTTTTTTATTATATTTCTTATTTAAATATTTTTATCTAAGACTATTCTTGATCATGTTGTAAGGAAATGACATAAGTGAATTTGATAGAATCCAAAAAAAATTGTATTTCCCTTTTTTCTCCATATGTGAGTTGACCTCCTCATTAGACAATTTTGGTTTTATTAATTTTTGATGAATCCATTCTTCAAAAATAACATTACATTCATCATTTTCTGGTTTGGTGCTTACTAAACACAATTACTAATCCCGTATACATTTAGAGAACCAAATTCATGATCTCCCCGAGGTATATGGTCATTTAGTAATTTAATTTAGTTTGATCAAACACAGTAAAGATGAATAGTAGAAATAATTGAAGAATGGATGTCTTAAATTAATTATCCAATTAACAACAATTCGTTCATAAAATAACATTCAATCCAGCCTTTGCATCCTCCTAAGATCATCCCATTAAGGGTTTAGCCCTCCATTGATGGTATACTCTCAATGGTGGGCGGAAGATGGCTAACAAGAATTGGATTGAAAAAATTAAAACCGCAGAAATAACGCGCACTCCTCCGTGTGTGTGAATGAAATTTACACCTATGTGTGAACTAATTCACAACAACACAGAGATATCAATGTGCTTTGTGATAATAAAGTTTTAATAAAAGAAATGGAAAATATAGAAGTGAATGAAGTTGATTAAGAACATAAAGATACAAAAAAGAAACTTACATGGAAATGGAAAACATTACAAAGGAAATTTGGAAGCATAACCTTACAATGAAACAAGCAACAAAAGATGATAAGAAAAATTTTCACCCCTTATTCACTTCATCAATAACTCCTTATATAGGCATATTAGGAGCCTTAGGTACATCCCCCAACAATTAATTCACCCCCCAACAATTAATAGAGTCAAATGGAGGGTGAATAATCAAAAGGAAATTGATGTTTTGAATTTGACCCGGAAAACTGTCCAGATTCGTCCACCATATTGACGTGTGAATTCTAAATTGAAGAATTCCGAATCTGGAGGAGTTGTAGAAGAGAAATAGTTTCTTCCATGTGTATTCTAGAAGATCTAAAAATTTCAGGAAATTTGGATCAACCTTTTGGAAGTTATGGTCTAAATGGTGGGACGGATTTCTGTGCATTAATGACGAGTCCACCATTTAAATCTCAACTTCAGATCCCTTTATCATCATGGAAACATCAGAATTAGCTCCGGCCACAGTTGAATAAAATGATCCTCATATTTTTATCTTTCTACTGTATAAATTTTAGCTTCATTGGGCTTGGTTTATGGGCCCCACATTTGTTTGATGGGCCTTAGGCCCATTATGCTTTTTCCAGCAAGTTTCTGCCTTCAGGTGCAAAATTCTCCATATTCCTTTGGGATTCATCCAGCGGACCTAAAAGATAAAATGTTCCAAACAAAGTGATCAATCATATCCCAAAATTTAAAATTCATAAAATGAATATAATATTGTCAACAAACAAATGAATGATTGGGCCCAAATTTTCATTTTAAACATGAATTGCATTTTTGATGAGAAATGAAGTTCTATTTATGTAATGCACTAAAAACAATGTTTATGGACTTTGGAAAAATGAATATAAAGATATTAACAATTAATATTAGCCACTTTCAGTGACTAATCACACCCCCAAACTTGAGTTTTGCTAGTCCCGAGTAAAATAAATTACAACTATGAAATTCAAATCCCCTTTTCCAAAAACATTTTAATACACATTGCTCACCCAAATATCTAATACCAAAAAAATTATGAAAACCCATCAAAATCATTAAAAACAAGCTAGGTCCATAAGCATATCCCAAGTCCAAGCCCATTCCTTTGTTTAAATTTATCGCCACATTTCATCCAATTCCAATTAAGCATGATAAAGTGTTGTGCATCATAAAAGATATGGGGCCCATTTTATTGTTCAAGGGGAAAAAATGGAAGCGCTAGGTGGGAATCACATTAAACCTTAAAATGAGTATCCAAATTTTTTTTTTGATTTTTTTTTTCTTTTACCACAATAGATATGAAAAGACTAACTCTGGGCAAGACAACTATAGAGTCACGATCCCCAAGTGTCGGACGCCACACATATTATCAATTTCATGCTCTACAATAGAGATATAAAGCCTAACTCTGGGAAAGACAACTATGGAGTCACGATCCCCAAGTGTCGGACGCCACGCATTTGGACAAAACATTGCTCTATGTGGTCAATTTTTTTGTTTTATTATTTTTTTTGTTTTTTTTTTGTTTGTTTTTTTTTTGTTTTTTTTCGGATACTCAAATTAAACTAAAAGTGACCCCAGAACCCTATGCTATAATGAAAGGGACCCGAGAACTCAAATTTACACCCACGATCCAGTAGACGTGCATTGTGGCATTTTTATTAATAGGATGAAATTGTAAACATTGAAAAATCACATAGGACAACCGCACTTTCCAAAAACTATGCTCATGAACTTAAACTTGCATTAAAATCAGAATCAAGGCATGCAAAATTTATTTGATATCCAATTTTAGAGTTTGCAATGTGTGTTTATCATGTTTATGGTTAATGGAATTTTTCTTTTCATGCATGTTTTTTTAAAAAAAAATCATTTTTTATCTCCCCCCAACTTAGAATGACACTGTCCCCAGTGTTTAAAGAAAAGAAAAGTTAGAAGTGGGTAGGAGAGGAGTTCAAAGATGAAATTGAGAATGATAAACATGGAACAAATTCACCTGGTTTTTAAAGTTGAGTTTCATGATGCTCCAAATTACTCCTTTGATCTATTTGGGGATGTAGGCACCTCCTTGATTGAACATGTATCACCCAAAATAGTTCCTGAACCATAAAAAGAAGGACAAAGTAGACAAAACAAACAACACAATGATTTATTTAATTCCAATTACCATCATTTTCATTTTTTTTAATCAAACTAATGATACATTGTCTTCTTTTAAATTTCTGGGTAAGGTATTACTCAGGGATCACACCGCGTGACACGGATGAATACGGTGCTCCCCTTTCATACCCATCCATACTCATAAAAGAATAACAGGTCAAGAGTCTATTTTTTTTAAACTACAAAAACATAAATAAAATAAACTGATGATACATTGTCTTCTTTAAATTTCTGGGTAAGGTATTACTCAGGGATCACACCGCGTGACACGGATGAATACGGTGCTCCCTTTTCATACCCATCCTTACTCATAAAAGAAGAACAGGTCAACAGTCTACATATAAAAAAAATAATAATAATAACAAAATTAAGAAGAAGGAAACAAAAGATGATTCACAGTGATTGGAAACATGAAAACCACGGGTTGCCTCCCATGTAGCGCTTTTGTTTAACGTCGTTAGCCCGACTTGTACCCTAAATCTATCAATTTTTCTCTGGTTCATATGTTGGCTCAGTTAACTCCTCCTTGGTTTCTTGTTTATTAAATGATTCAATGAATGGTTTTAACCTATGACCATTGACTTTGAAGACATGACCACTTGTGGGATCCTGAATCTCTATTGCCCCATGAGGGTACACATGATGCACTAGGTATGGACCAGACCATCTGGACCTTAGCTTTCCTGGGTGTAGATGAAGTTTTGAACTATACAAAAGCACAAATTTTCCCAGTTCAAAGTGTTTGACTTTGAGATTCCTAGATTGGTAGGCTTGAACTTTAGATTTATTGATCCTTGAATTTTCATAAGCCCCTATCCTAAGTTCCTCGAGTTCATTAATATCTAATTTCCTTTTTTTCAGCCAAAGAAATGTCAAAGTTCATTTTTTTTATTTCCCAAAAGGCCTTATGCTCAATTTCAACAGGTAAATGACATGCTTTTCCATAAACCAATCTATACGGTGACATGCCTAGGATAGTTTTGAAAGCAGTTTGATATGCCCAAAGGGCATCTAAGAGTTTCTCGGACCAATCATTCCTAGAGGGATTAACAGTTTTTTCAAGAATTTGCTTAATTTCTTTATTTTCCAACTCAGCTTGACCGTTGGTTTGAGGATGGTATGCAGTGGAAACTTTATGAGTAATACCATACTTAGACATGAGTGAAGATAATGGGCGGTTGCAGAAATGGGTTCCACAATCACTCATTATAGCCCTAGGAATTCCAAATCGAGAAAATATATGCTCTTTCAGAAATCGGATCACAACATGGTGGTCATTGGACTTGGTGGGAATGGCTTCAACCCATTTTGAGACATAATCAATAGCTAAGAGGATGTATAGGTATCCCTTAGAGTTTGGAAAGGGTCCCATGAAATCAATTCCCCAACAATCAAAGATTTCAACGACCAGAATGGGAGTGAGGGGCATTTGATTCCTTTTGGTAATGGATCCTAATTTATGACACTGAGGACAACTTTTGCAGAATTGGAAGGAATCCTTAGTGAGGTTCGGCCAGTATAAACCACTTTGGAGGACCTTTGCAGTGGTTTTCATTGTAGAAAAGTGTCCTCCGCATGCCTCTCCATGACAAAATTTTAGAATGGACTCTTGCTCAGACTCGGGAATACATCTCTTGATGATTGGATCAGGACAGAACTTGAAGAGGTAAGGATCATCAAACACATAGTGTTTTACATCAGAAAGGAATTTCCTCTTAGCTTGGGTTCCCATGAATTTTGGAATGTCACCCGTCACCAAATGGTTTGCTATGTCAGCATACCAAGGGCAATCACTCACTGAATAGAGGTGCTCATCGGGAAATGAATCAGACACAGAGAGGTGGTGTGAGTTGTCTTTGAATTCCATCCTAGATAGGTGATCAGATACAATATTTTCAACACCCTTTTTATCCTTAATGGTTAAATCGAACTCTTGAAGAATAAGGACCCACCTAATCAATCTAGCCTTGGCATCTTGTTTTTGGAAAAGGTATTTTAGGGTTGAATGATCAGTGAACACAATGATGGGTGATCCTAAGAGATAAGACCTGAATTTCTCTAAGTCAAAGACAACAGCAAGCAACTCTTTCTCAGTGGTGGTGTAGTTTATTCGTGCATCATTTAAAGATTTGCTTGCATAAGAAATGACATGTGGAGTTTTCTCACACCGTTGTCCTAAGACTGCTCCTACAGCGAAATCACTTGCATCACACATGAGCTCGAAAGGAAGTTTCCAATTTGGAGATTGCATGATAGGTGGAGATATAAGAGTTGACTTGAGTGTAAAGAATGATTCCTCACAGCTTTCTGTCCATAAAAATGGAGCATCTTTTACCAATAGAGTACAAAGTGGTCGAGAAATAGAGCTGAAATTCCTAATGAACCTTCTATAAAAACCAGCATGTCCTAAGAAGGACCTCACTTCCTTAACAGTTTTAGGAGAGGGAAGGTGATTAATGATTTCAACCATAGCTTTATCAACTTCAATCCCTCTACTAGATACCAGATGACCAAGAACAAGTCCATCCCTTACCATTAAATGGCATTTTTCCCAATTTAGTATGAGATTCTTATCCTTGCACCTTGACAAAACCTTTTCAACATTTATAAGGCATCCCTCAAAAGTATCCCCAAAGATGGAGAAGTCATCCATGAAGACCTCTAAAAAATCCCCCACCATATCCGAGAATATTCCCATCATGCACCGCTGGAAGGTACCAGGGGCATTACATAACCCAAAGGGCATGCGTTTGAAGGAAAAAGTGCCAAATGGACAAGTGAAGGTTGTTTTTCCTTGATCCTCTAAGGAGACTTCGATTTGATTATACCCTGAGAATCCATCTAGGAAGCAATAGAATTGATGAACCACCACTCGCTCGAGGACTTGATCAATAAAGGGTAAGGGGAAATGGTCTTTCTTGGTACAAGAGTTGAGCTTCCTATAGTCAATACAAACTCTCCATCCACTACTGACCCTTGTTGGAAGCATCTCTCCATCCTTGTTGGTTATTACTGTGATTCCAGCCTTCTTTGGAACCACATGGATTGGGCTAACCCACTCACTCTCAGCTATAGGATAGATGATACCAGATTTTAACAATTTCCAAAGGTCTTTTCTCACTACTTCCATGAGATTAGGATTGATTCGCCTCTGAGGTTGACGACATGGCTTTGACTCAGATTCAAGAATAATTCTATGAGTCCCGATAAGTGGGCTAATCCCAGGGATATCAGATAGGGTCCATCCAATGGCTTTCTTGTGTCTCCTAAGAACATCTAGAAGCATCCTCTCATGATCGGCTTCAAGGGAGGAAGAAATAACAACAGGAAAGGATTGATTGTCCCCTAAGTAAGAATACTTTAGTGATTAAGGTAAGACTTTAAATTCAATATCAGATTGGTCATGAATTTCCAAGAATGGATGAGACTTTGTATTGAACTTAGTTTCTTTGTTCAGATTTCTTGAAAAAATTGGTTCCTTGTGAACAGAATTTTCATCCACTAAATTTTCCAGAGTAGTGTCATGAATGGCTATGGACTCAATGTTATTGATTTCAACCATGGTATCATTGATTGGTGATTCTAGAAATTCATCAATAGAGCTGTCTGAAAGAGATTCAATCCAAGGAGGCAAATTTCCCTCATGTGAATAAAGAAAATCAATCTCTTATTGACTTAACCATCCTTCGGTAACTCCTTGATGTTCATTGAGTTCATTATCAACACTACCAATCCAATTAACCTCATGGATCTCTTCATCATCCCCAATTTGAGAGTTTGCATTGTAGATGTTCAAGTCTAGACTCATGTTCCCAAAGGTGATGGTCATGTTCCCATTTCGGACTCGGATTACAGAGTTGATTGTTGCAAGGAAGGGACGACCAAGTATGATTGGGGTTTGCTCCCTAGGACCTAAGCTTGGGTGATTGTCCAGAACAATGAAGTCAGCTAGGTAAATGAAATTTTCAACTTTCACCAAAACATCTTTTAAGATCCCCTTTGGAACTCGAACACTACGATCAGCAAGTTGAAGAGTGACAGATGTGGGTTGGAGTTCTTCGAGCCCTAACTGACAGTACATGGAATAAGGAATGAGGTTCACACTAGCACCTAGATCACACAAGGCTTTGACAACTTTGTTCTCTCCTAGTTCAACATTTATGTAAGGGCATCCTGGGTCTTTCATCTGAGGAGGAATGGTCCCTTGAATGGTGGTACTCACATTAGCAGCCAAAAGGACTTGGTTTTTATGTGAAAATTTTCTTTTAAAAGTGCAAAAGTCCTTAAGGTATTTTGAGTAGGAAGGTATGGTTTGGATGGCATCGAGAAGGGGAATGTTCAACTTGACTTGTGAGAAGATTTCCCTCAATGTTTCACTCAATTCAGTCTTGGTTTTCCCCCTCATGCGTTGAGGAAATGGTGCAGATTGTGGAGTTGTTTGTTGAAGTGTTGTTTCATTCAAATTATTATCAGTTTCTTCAGTTTGATCTTGTAGTTCATTTGAATTTTCATTAGAGTTTGAAGCTTCACATGGTTTCTGACTTACCTGTTTAGGTTTTTCAATTTATTTCCCACTTCTTAAAACTGTCACAGCCTTTAGTTGTTCGTGAGTTGTTTGAGTGAAACTTGTCTCTCCCCTTGATGTTTGTTGTGGAATGACCTGTGTGGGCATGTGTGCCTTTCCAGTTTTTATGGTTTTAAGTTCCTGTTTAATGGATGATAATTCTGAGTTCATTTTTTCCATTTGTTTGCACAGTTGTTCTAGTAGGCTTTGTGGAACATTTTGGGTTAGTGCTTGAGCTTGTGAGTTTATCCCAGGAGGATACTTTGGTTGTTGAATGGGTTGTTGGATAGGTTGTTGATATTGGACATGAGGATGTTGGAATTGGACCGGTTGTGATTGGAACTGATTATGAGGTTGAAAGTTTTGTTGAGGGTATGGGTTGATACATTGTTGTTGTGTTGGTTGTTGATTGTCCTTCCAACGAAAGCCCAGATGGTCATTATACCTTGGATTGAAGGTGTTCGTGAATTGTGGCTTTTGAAATTTCATTGCATTAACTTCTTCTGGTGGTCCTCCTAAAAGAACATCCTTGATGGAAGGAATGGTTGGGCAATTATCAGTCTTGTGGTCATTCTTGTCACAAATTGTACAAACAAGCTCAACAGTTTGGGTTTTGTGGACCTTCCTAAGATCAATCTCCTCAACTTTCCTCATGAGTGCAGCAAGTTTTGCTCTAAGGTTTTCTTCTTCTCCAAGATTGTACATTCCACCAGATTTGGGTGGCTTCTCATAGTATGGTGATGTTCCCCATGTTTGGTTTTGTTCAGCAAGATTTTCTAGATACTTGTAAGCATCATTTGGGGCTTTGTTTTTGAAGGTTCCATTACACATCATATCAATGAATTGTTTGTTTCCGGGACCCAACCCTTCATAGAAAATTCTCACTTGTTCTGGGATTAAGAAACCATGGTGAGGTACCATGTTTAATGTGTCCTTGAACCTTTCCCATGTTTCATAGAATGTTTCTCCCTCTCTTTCAAAAAAGTTTTGTATGCTCTTTTTAAGTGCAATTGTTTTGTGATGGGGGAAGTATTTTTTATAAAATTCTCGTTGAAGTTGGTCCCAAGAGTGAATGGATGCTGGTCTCAAATTATTTAACCAATGCTTTGCTCGGTCCTTAAGGGAAAAAGGGAAAAGTCTCATTTTAGCAGATTCAATTTGATTTGGTGGGCACATGGTTTCGACAATGTCATTAAATTCTTTAACATGAAGGTAAGGCATCTCAGACTCCATCCCATGAAAGGTTGGAATGTGGTTCAGGACATGGGGTTTGAAAACATATTGGGCATATCCTATGTTATCATGCCTAATGCATGAGGGTGCATTGGTCCAGGTTGGTGTGAGGTAGTCATTCATGGTTGGGTCTGCAACAATTCCCAAGTTTGGGTCTTGCCCGTTATTTTGGTTCCCTCCCCGGTTTATGATTTGGTTTTGTGGGAGATTCTCCATTGTATCAAACTCAACGTCTGAATTTGGAGTATTAGGAAGATTTGGATCTAAAGGAAATAGACCTCTTTTAGTGCTTGACTCCCCAGCCCTAGGAGTATCCACCCTAACTAATCTGTTTGATTTATCGCGGGTGTAGGCGGACATGCGCCAAAAGCAAAAAAAAACAAGAAAGGGAAAAGATAAGAGAATTGGGATGAGAATAGAAGAATGGGGTAAGAAAAGAATTTTTTTGGTCTAAGGAACTTACTTGGTCCCCGACAACGGCGCCAAAATTTGTATGCGCCCAAATTTACCATACTAGTAAAAGAGATCGATGTAGTACATGTAGGGGTCGAATCCACAGGGACCGAAGAAGTAACCTTGAGACGCTATG
The DNA here is from genome assembly GCA_963277665.1 of Viscum album. NCBI lineage: Eukaryota > Viridiplantae > Streptophyta > Magnoliopsida > Santalales > Viscaceae > Viscum > Viscum album. The sequence goes on from OY728160.1 coordinate 1,171,013,942, forward strand.
ATTGTGTGAAGGATGGGCTATGAATTAGCCGACTTTGGGTTTGATTTCGGATTGTTTTTAAAGAACACTAATAAACCTAAGTGAAATCAATTAAATGGAAATGGGTTGATCTTAGGATTATGCTCGGGGTGGATTGAATGAATTTTACTTCATTAGACAATTTTGGTTTTATTAATTTTTGATGAATCCATTCTTCAAAAATAACATTACATTCATCATTTTCTGGTTTGGTGCTTACTAAACACAATTACTAATCTCGTATACACTTAGAGAACCAAATTCATGATCTCCCCGAGGTATATGGTCATTTAGTAATTTAATTTAGTTTGCTCAAACACAGTAAAGATGAATAGTAGAAATAATTGAAGAATGGATGTCTTAAATTAATTATCCAATTAACAACAATTCGTTCATAAAATAAAATTCAATCCAGCCTTTTCATCCTCCTAAGATCATCCCATTAAGGGTTTATCCCTCCATTGATGGTATACTCTCAATGGTGGGCGGAAGATGGCTAACAAGAATTGGATTGAAAAAATTAAAACCGCGGAAATAACGAGCACTCCTCCGTGTGTGTGAATGAAATTCACACCTATGTGTGAACTAATTCACAACAACACAGAGATATCACTGTGCTTTGTGATAATAAAGTTTTAGTAAAAGAAATGGAAAATATAGAAGTGAATGAAGTTTATTAATAACATAATGATACAAAAAAGAAACTTACATGGAAATGGAAAACATTACAAAGGAAATTTGGAAGCATAACCTTACAATGAAACAAGCAACAAAAGATGATAAGAAAAATTTTCACCTCTCATTCTCTTCACCAATAGCTCCTTATATAGGCATATTATGAGCCTTAGGTACATCCCCCAACAATTAATTCACCCCCCAACAATTAATAGAGTCAAATGGAGGGTGAATAATCAAAAGGAAATTGATGTTTTGAATTTGACCCGGAAAACTGTCCAGATTCGTCCACCATATTGACGTGTGAATTCGAAATTGAAGAAGGCCGAATCCGGAGGAGTTGTAGAATAGAAATAGTTTCATCCATGTGTCTTATATAATCTCTAAATATTTCAGGAAATTTGGATCATCCTTTTGGAAGTTATGGTCGAAATGGTGGGACGGATTTCTGTGCATTAATGACGAGTCCACCATTTAAATATCAACTTCAGATCCCTTTATCATCATGAAAAAATCAGAATTAGCTCCGGCCACAGTTGAATAAAATGATCATCATATTTTTATCTTTCTACTGTATAAATTTGAGCTTCATTGGGATTGGTTTCTGGGACCCACATTTGTTTGATGGGCCTTAGGCCCATTATGCTTTTTCCAGCAAGTTTCTGCTTTCAGGCGCAAAATTCTCCATCTTCCTTTGAGATTCATCCAGCAGACCTAAAAGATAAAATGTTCCAAACAAAGTGATCAATCATATCCCAAAATTTCAAATTCAGAAAATGAATATAATATTGTCAACAAACAAATTAATGATTGGTCCCAAATTTTCATTTTAAACATGAATTGCATTTTTGATGAGAAATGAAGTTCTATTTATGTAATGCACTAAAAACAATGTTTATGGACTTTGGAACAATGAATATAAAGATATTAACAATTAATATTAGCCACTTTCAGTGACTAATCACCTCCCAATAAGTTGAATTCCAATAACATATTTATTTAAACATATATTTTAACCTATTGGTTACCCTTATATTATCCATTGTTACATCAAGGTAGTTAATATTCTCCTTGACTGCAACTATGAAGCTATGGTACTTCCCACTTCCTATAACTCGTGATTTTGTTTATTTTACTATTCTTTGATGGGCTATAGATATCAAATACATATATAGTTTCATAAATTCTTTTCTAATGAATATGTTCTATATATCTTGTTGCACACCTATAATGGAGAGTTTCAAACCTGAATCTAGATGTATAGACAATTTATGACTGCTTGTAGTTTGATTTCTACATTTTTAATGTGATACAGATCAATGTTGATGATACCTATTTTTTGTTGGCAAAGGTAATCATGGAATTTCTGATTTATGGAGTAGATTAGTTATAACTTCTTTGAAAAAATATGATGTCTATCTTATACTGATAATTGGGTTATGGTGTGTATGAAAAGAAATCCCGATTTAAGTCATTATGAATTTAAAAAAAATTTGTTGGGAAATGATATGAATTCTTTCAACACATCACTTAGGTTTAAATTAAGATGTTTCTTACTCATTTAATGTGATTTTATACTTGTATCCATTATTTTTCACCACTAGTGATGAAAGTTATTGTCTTCAAACCTTATGTTGCTTGTTTGGTGTTTTCTTCTATGTATATAGGCTTTGACTTTTCATTAAAGTGAAAGTTCAATATTTTTTTATGAAGATTTAACCTTATGGGATTTATCCTTATGTTGTTAACTTTTACTTGTAGAGTGATGAAGGTGGCGTTTTTTATTTTTTATTTTTTATTTTTGATAGAATGAATGGATAGACACTTTGTGGGTGTCTTACTATCACTGCATTCCAGGTCTGTGATGATTTACAGTAGATTCAAGTATTAAATGTAAGTTAATTTTCTTTTCTTATAAAACATATTTTCTCTTAGAAATCTATGCATCTCTTGATCAATTCTTATCCTATTTTTAGCATATAGAAAACATTCTGCTCTTTGATTTTGATGAATGCAGGACGAAGTAGTAAATAAAAGTTTAATAAAATGTGTTTTTTTAAATAAAATTCATCAATCTAGCAACTAACTATGGTGATCGCTAATATTTTTTTATATTATTATAGACCACCTATGGAGGTCTCTAATACTTCCTTTAGTGACCACTAGTGTAGCCGGTTTATATTGATAGATTTTGGCGGTCACTATTTCCCTTTAGTGATGGGGTAACAGCGACCACCAAAAGCAGTCGAATGGTGATCGCTAATGGCCATTTTTCTAGTAGGGCGCTCTAAACACTGCCCAGGCCCAATCACAACTCTCAATAGGTTAACAACTAGAGAAAATAGCTCAAACTAGGATTCAAACCATAGGAAAAAACCTCAGCTAATTACCAAATCACTCTCTTAAGGAAAAAGGCATAACAAAGGAGAAAAAACAACCAATCATACTCTACCACACACCCTATTGCTGACCGATTCACTCTCACCCAGGAAAACCTCACATAAACCTCTTCCTAATACAGGAACAAGAGCCTCACATGGGTAGAAACTACTGAATGGTGATTATTGATGATAGAGGAAGGCTGGTCACAAAAGTACTGATAGCGAAGAACCACATGTTTCCGCTTATGATCCAACCTGGCGTACCATGATGTTTGACGATGGTAAATGATGATAAAGAAAGGCTATGGAATCTATAGATCAGGCATTTAAACTTTGAAATTTTTATATTATTAGGAAGAAAGAATATGGTGAATGGGATTCCTATCATTTGACACCCAAATCAAATATGTGAAAGTTGTGTTCTGAGAAAATAGTATAGAAACAACTTTGCAATGAAGGCAAACTAGAAAGCTACAGCACCACTGGAGATAATTCAAATTGATATGTACGGTCCATTGAATCCAAAATCAATTAGACAAAGAAGGTATTTTTTGACATTTATTGATGATTATATCATAAAAGCATAGATGTATTTTCTCAAGATGAAGTCATAAGTGTTTGGAATCTTCAAATAATTCCAGGCACTGGTGAAAAATCAAAGGAAGCACTGCATACAAATATTTCACTATGATTGAGTTGGGAAGTACATCTCTGATGCTTTTTAAGAGTACCTCAAGAAGCATGGAATTATGCATCAGCTGAAGTAGTTTTATACACCCCAACTCAATGGAGTAGCCCGAAAAAAATCATACCATTCTCTATTAATTTTACTTTCCATATTAAAATTTTCAATGAAAATTTTAGTTTAATACGTGCTTTTTTATTTATTAATTTTCTCTACTGCTAACTATTGATGAAGCGTCCATCCTTTTAGTCTTGGCCGTCCATCCTGGCCACTGACCATTTCATCATGGATGTCTGGTCTAATGTGCGGTTACACACAGCGATCAGGGATTGCATCGTTTTTCTTTTGCAGCGGTTCAACAAAGAAGATAGTTTCATTTGACAGAGAGATCCCAAACAGATCTGAAAAATCACTGCCCTTGCCACTGGAGAAGCCCCTTTGCATCATTGTAGATCGCCCTTCACCATTGGAGTTCATCCTTTGCTGCTAGAATCCAGTAGGTTTTCGACCGCGACGATCTATATCCAGCATGCTTTGTCCACACTGCTGAAGAATAGAGGTTTCCGGTCACTTCACTTTAGATCCGGGAAGTTTTCCAAGCACTCAACTCCAGATCTGGTATTTACCGGTCCTAACAATTCTAGATCCGTGTTTTCCAGCACGGTGGCTCAAGATTAGGTGTTGTCTTCGCCGCGCTGATTCAGATCCGATGCTTGAAGGCTTTTGATGTGCTCCCACTGCAAAGATCCGTTTCTGCCTGCGAATCTAGATCCAAAACCACAAACGAACTCAACACAAGGAGAGGAAATGTTGGTCAGGGTAATCTGACTGACCATTGTTCAATTTTCGTACTGTTAGAATTTTATTGTGTTTTAATTTGAGCATTAAAAATAAACGAGTGTGAGTTTGTGTTCTCATCATGGAGTAGGGCCCAATAGTGTTCGCAACCATGTAAATTGTTGTGTCCCTCTTTACTATATTTTTTCTTGCGTTGTAACTCATTGCTTTAGTTAATCTCTGCTGCCGATTTCTATTTGTATCAATTATAGTGTATTCATAATTGTTTTTATATTGTAAACATTAATTTGAATCACATTTTTTATCTAGTTGGTCCTCATATTTATTTTTTGGGGGTTTTATTCCACATTCCCCCCCCACAACGAAGTGGTATCAGAGCTTCTGAATAAACGATGCAATCTGCAAAATATGAAATATAAAAATTTGACGGCACAAATGATTTCAATTTGTGACGATTAATAATGTGAGCCTTGTTAGTCCAGAAAAGGTTAAACGACTCCCTTTGCGGACCTAAGAAACCCCAAGTGAGTCTGTTCGCCGATGGAAAGAGAGCAACGATCTATGCAGTTGTCCCTCCTGACATTTTGATGAAATCACGTAGCTCTTTAATGTTGTCTTTAGGTGATAAAGTCATGCAGGAAGTCACTTGTGAGACTTCCACAACTATTATTTGGTCCAATCTTGAAAATCTTTATATGAAAACCTCTTTAATTGGTGGTCTACATAAGAAGCACAAATTGTACACCTTCAAGATGTGTCCTAGAATGGCCATCCAGACACACCTTGATGAATTCAATAAAATCATATTAGAGATAGACAATATTAATGTCAATATTGAAGATGAGGACCAATCCATCGTACTTTTAATTTCTTTAGAAAATTCATATAAACACATAATTGATGATATGGTGTGTGGTAGAGATTCCTTTATCTTCGAGGAAGTAAAGTTTTCCTTTCTTTCACATGAGTTGTGTAGTAAGGCTAAGGTTAAGCTTGAAGCTGAGGGTTTGAATGTGAGGGTTCGTTCAGAGTTTTGAGGGAAGAAGAAAGGTAAAGTCAGGAAGGGATGCAAGAGTTGCAAATAGTCACAGGAACACCGGTATAAACCCAAGTCGAAGGGGGTTACCTGTTTCCACTGTAGGAAACCTAGGCATATTATACCCAAATTCTCAGAACTGAAATTAGGTAAGCCTTCTAAAGAATCTACTAACACTACAAGAAAATCACCACATATTGATAGTTTATTTTTTTTTCATATGGCAGTAGTTTAAACCGTTTCCATATGATTCTATGATGGTTTCATAAAAACGCCACTAAATTGGGTGACGACAACCAATATGCGGCAATTTATTCAATCTAGCTGTGGTTTTCATTAAGTGTTGTAGAAACCTTTTTAGCAGTGGTTTTGTGTGGTTTTAGCGAAAGTTATAAGGAAAAAGCAATTTTTTTAGAGGTGGTTTTAACTAATGCTAAAAAGCATCCAATTTTCCCCGCGAAAACCGTTGCTAAAACCACAAAACTGCCGCTAAAATACATGCACTATATAATTTAGTGGTGGTTTAAACCATTGCCAATAATATGCTACCACATTTTAGAGGCGGTTTAAACCGCCACTAAATGTATATTTGCAAATAAAAAAACGCTTCTTGTTCTGCAGCCCCAGTACTAGTACCCTGAAAAAAAACCATGTGCAGAGTTTATATAACATAATAATCTAATCCATCTAAAAATATTCAGTAATCAACCATCTAAAATACTAATATAAACATCATAACATAACTAAAATGAAAATATGTTTGGTGACTACTCTGTGCCACACATGATACATAAACAAAATATGTTTGGTGACTACTTTGTGCCACACATGATACATAAACAAAATATGTTTGGTGACTACTCTGTGTCATACATGATACATAAACAAACCAATTGTTTCCAAATTTGTCCAACATATCAACAAAACCATTAATCATTGTCTGATGATGAAAACATCTCTTCACCCTCTCCACCTCCATATATACTTCTTGGTACCATCACCTATAAGATAATTATATTGAAAATTAAATACTATTGTATATTTATATTTAAACTTAAAACCAATAAATGTTTGCAAAAAAAATGATTTTGAATTTTTGTGATTTACATGCTCACCACCACCTGTTATCGATGCAATATCACTTGGGACAGATCCAATCGTCTTCTAATATAAATCAATCAACGTTTTCTGCAAAGCGGATATCTGAGTCCCATGATCCTCAATTTTGTTTTGCATTGAAACAAAATCTATTTGAGCATCTCGAGATAGGGAATGACTACAACCAGGAGTAGATGTAGCATCAATCCCTGATGGTCTGATAAAGACCTCAGATGGTATGGGTCCCATACCCATCTCACACACTCGACCAGGATGCTCCTTCCCAATCTCTTGACCAAATGGGTTAGTCTGGGAGACTGAGTAGGACTGCGCAGAATTGACATCTCATAGTTCTTTAATTTTTACCTATAAATCAAATATCAGTCATATTATAAGAAATATATATTAACACGATGGCAAATGAAAATAAGTTATTATAATGAAAAATGAATTCATACCCCAACTTCTTTGGCAGACTCATTAACAAAACTTTCATCAATTTTTTTATGAACATCCAACCACAGTTCTGTTCAGGATGTTGGCTGCCCTAAACACTGTGACTACATTAAACAAAGATAAATCAACAATTATAAAATATTATACAGATAATATTTTATAATAAATATTTAAACTAATGAAAAGATTACCATAGCTGATTGACTTATAGAAAAACTCTTTGACCCTGCAGTGTGAGGGATGAATTTCTTATACCGGCTCGATGCATTCTTCCTTGAAAGATCCTGAAATAAATAAAATGTAATTTAATAGTAATGTATGAAATTTTCTCTCCTTTTAATATTCATGTATAAATGTAAAATGATATTAATATAATAATATATATTTAAATACCATCTGCTTCTCATCACAAGGTCTGTCAACATGAACTTTCCATTGCTCTTTGGGTACCCCATTGGGTACCTTGCCATACATCTGTTGGGAGCTCAACGAAGTATCATTGACATCGCCCCACAATCTCCATTTAAATACTTTCCATTTCTTTCCCATATTTTTCAATGTCCACTTTTGTGCTAGCACATTAGCAACTGTAAAGTGGAAAAACATTTGTACACATAAATTCATTTTGAAAATATTATAATTTAATAAAATAATGACATTGAATTACACCATAATGTTTTAAAATTACCTTTATTTGTGAATCAAAAACATTATTTTTCCAATTTGAAGGCATATGCCTCTAATCTTCATAAGTAATAGGAAGGGAAACCAGATCCGTAGCCAGCTGACCCAAAATCTGGCCAAGTATTCCTATGAAATCATCTGTAGGGACCCCATACGAATCAAATGGGACAACCATCTTCTCTTCGGTCAGATTCCACACATTTTTACTTTTCATATTTTTCTCCATACTTGCATTGTTTTTATCTTTTATGAACAAACAGATAGTATAAAAAAAGTGCAATAACTTTATTCATATTAAAATTTGTACCTATAACTATCACCCTCCAATATCCCCATGAAGAACTAGAAGTGGTGCCCCGCTCTCTCACTGCTAAGGCTCCTGAAGGGGAAGGCGTCACCTGAGCTGCTAAAGGGATGCTCAAGGAGGGTGTGAGATACAGTGCAGGGGGGAAGCAGATAGTGTCTCACATGCTGTAGAGAGGGAGACCGATGGATCATTATCTGTCGGTGTGGTTGATGAAACAATGTGATACTTTCTCCATGGCATTCCTATCATTTAATCAAATAAAATTAAGTTCAGAACATACATTTCAAAAAAAAAACATATGCAGGAAAACAATTAAAAACTATAACATATGCACAGAACTAACAAACAAAAAATATATAACAATGATAATGAATGACTGCACAAATGACATAAGTGGTTGATAAATGAATGGATAACTATACATACAATCATTTTCCCCTTCAATCATGTTGGTTTCCTACTCCATTACTTCATCCACTTCATCCACCATTACCAGAATAATATTTTCAATATCATGATGGAAAAATAAGTCTGCTTCTTTCTGTTAATGAGATTCAATGTTAGAGGTAAAATCTTCCACTTTATCACCCATGTCATACAAATCTTTTTTGATTTACGTGAGCAACTACACTCCACCCTTCATCCACAACATCTTACACATATATATATCATTTTCTCTTATGATGATAAGATATACAGATCATGTATTTCATGGTCACCAACATCCATTAAGTGAGAGAAGTTCACAGTAGTAAATTGCAAGGAATCTCTTTTAACACCTATTATAATATCGACCCAATTGTATTTGAATAATACAACTAAAAAATGCCAATGGTAGTTTAATTCAATAATATCAGTCAACTTTCTATAGTATCCCACTTCAACAAATGTAAATATACCACTATTTTATATTTTCAAACCCTCTTCTCAATTGACTATACGAAATCTAAAGTCATTCACGTTGTAAGTGTCAAATTTTCTAGCTTGTTTTATAGGACCTCGAGACAGAAACTTCAAATATTCTGAAATCTCTGCTCGAGTATCCTTATCCATGATCTATAAAAAGAAATATACATTATTATATTTACAAAATATATGTGTCAACCTAATATTTGTATTTATTACAATATTTATAAACTTACACGTTGTGAAAACCATTCTACAAGCTCTTTATTAATAGTTTTTGTTATATCTTTCTCATTTCTTGTTTGGCATCGCATTCATCTCTTTGGTTGTATTCTCAACTATTCAATAAATTGATCTGCAATTTAACTATTCATTAGCACATATCTATGTGCCTATAATAATTCCATTTATATAAGTGTAACATTTGAGGTCCTCCCAACTGATCATCCAATAGCAGGAAATATTTTTGATTTCCCATGTATTTGAGATTTAGTCGATGTGTCATAAACATGTCCAACTCGATTAAATCTTGTCTCAATATCATTTAAGTATCTAGAACAAAAGGTAAGACACTCCTCTTCCAAATAGCCTTTAGAAATAAAGCCTTTTGGTTGAGCCTTATTTCTCATGTATGATTTCAAATGCCCAAGATATATGTAAAAAAATAAAATTATGTATTTAATTAAGTTCCATGAACTATTTACTTAACTGAAAAACATATAAATAAAGAAACTCTCAATTGGATACATCCATCCATAATGTACGAGGCCTCTTAATTTAGTTTCCCCAACCAAATGCACAGTTAAATGCATTATGACAGTAAAAAACAACGGAGGAAAGATCATCTCCATTGGACAAAGTGTCAATACAAATATCTCCTGAAGGTTATCAAGATCAAATGGATGTAGATATTTCTCACATAGTTGTCTGAAAAATGTGCAGAATTGGAGTACAACAGCAGTAACCCTTTTAGGTAATAATGTATGTAATGCCAATGGTAGTAACTGTTGTAAACAAATATATGAATCGTGACTTTTCAATCAATGTAACCTACGGTGCTTTAAGTCAACACACCTTGAGCTATTATTTGAATACCCATCATGTACCTTCACAAGTTTTAAAATTCAAATGAATGTATCTTTATCCATATTTTTCATTGAAAAAATTGATGGAGCATACTTTTCATTCTCATATGGACAGAGATCACGCTTTATGTTCATTGCTTATAAGTCTTTCCAAGCATTGATATGATCCTTTAACTTTTCATACACATTAAGAAATGTGAAGATCAAATTGTTAAAAACATTCTTCTCAATATTCATCACATCAAGATTATTCTGTAATAAATTAAATTCCCAATACCGAAGTTTGAAGAATATTCTTTTTTTCTTCCATTGTTGTGTTCCGATTTCACTTGACGATGCACTTTGAACTTGTTTCCCACTATCATTAAAATGACGCACCTTCCCAAATTCGGTTTCCACATTTCCATGTTGTGCCAATATTTCAGAACCAATTTAAAACTTTGGAGGTAGTTTATGATCAATGAAACCATTCAATTTTGACTTGTTCATCCAAAATCTATGAGATGGATCGGGAAATATTCGATGGCACAAGAAGCATAATTTTCTACTATGAGGTATCTGTTTGGGATCAAAATCAAAGTTACAAATAGGATAATCCATACTCGTATAATTGTTCTAACCAGATAAATTCCCAAGTCCAGGGAAGTCACTAATGGTCCAAATTAGAGCTGCTTGCATGTTGAACATTGTTTTAGAAGAATCATCATTTGTCTCAACATCATTGCTCCATAACTCCTATAATTATTAAATTAAAGGCTACAAGTATACATCAATATCATTTCCAGACATTTTTTTCCAAGAATAATCATCGAAATTATAAATGATTTTTATTGCATACATATACACAGAGGAAGATTTTAAGGGATCAAAACAACTGGCCAAATGATATAACAGGTACTCAAAGTCCCAAATGGGTTAAATCCATAAGTAGAAAATCTCAATCAAACATTCCTAGGATCAGATGAGAAATCGGGATGTAATGAATAAAATGTCTTCCATGATTTTGAATCTCATGGGTGTCACATTAACCCATCATTTTTATTATCTACAGAATGTCACTTCACGTGTTCGGTGATTTTTTATGACACGAATAATCTTTGCAATCGAGGCTTTAAAGGAAAGTAACATAAAACCTTTGCATGTGTGTTCTATTTCTTCTTCTTTATGGTAGTATGTTGATTCAGACTTCCAACATCACCCATTGACTGCCATCTAAAAGAAGAACATTTTTTGCAATCATGTCTGCTTGAATCCTCTCATCAATAAAGAATACAATTATTGGGACCTGCATGTATTTTTGGATAATTCAGACCAAGACTATTAACAACTTTTTTCATATCATAAAAAGACTCGGGGATGTTTGTTTCAGGAAATACATCACACAACAATTCCAATATCATGAACATTGCCTTATTTTTAATTCCATATAGGCATTTGATATGGTACAACTTCAGCATAAAAGAAAGTTTTGAATATTTCAAACATACACTATACAACTCTTGATTTACATCTTCAACTAAACCATGAAATGCATTTTTCTCAGTGAAGTTTTCTCTTACATTAGTCTCCACAGAATCAAGAGGATGATGCAATGATATGTTACAATCTTGATTTGGTTGGCCTACAGTATAAAAAACATCACTTATCACATTGCTATTTTTAGCACCCTCAACTGGTTGTTTTGATATGTTTTGATGTTGATGTTGGTGTATTGCAATGCCTAATACGTCATTTATAAGTTTTTTCATTTTATTTTCCATTGTTGATAAAGTTGGGATCTCATTCTGTGGATTGATATCAGTGCTCAACATTTTTGTAACATTCAATTCTCTATTCCAAATCCAACACAAATATTGATCAGGGAATTGCTTCAATATCAAGTGTTCATAAACTTCAACTCTGTTCAACCATAATCTAAATTTACATTTAGGATATGGACATCTTATTCTCCCATCAACAGATCGATTGGAAATTGAAAAATATAAAAACTCCTCCAAACCATTAGCAAATCGAGGTGTGTTCCTCAGTAATGTGATCCAACTTTTATCCATATATATCACAATGTACCTACAGATTATTAAAAAAAATTAAAACACATAACTATTACTAAATAGGAAAATAGATTAATATATAGAGTTAAAAAAAATATGAATATATTAAATAAGGTTTTCCTATATAAATAAATAAATTCCATATATAAGGGGATGTATTGAAACCATATTTTCCAAATTTCATGATGGATGTAAAACTATATAGGATAGTCCAATGATATTTAGTGGAAATATAAATTCAGGTATCTCTATGTCATAGTGACAATGTTGTGTTTTAAGAGGATGCCATGCCCATTTATTTGAAAAAGGAAAATGTGTAACATCATGTCCATTAATTAATTTTTGACAATATGGGACATCATGGCCATTAATTATGAATAACCTAGACAGATTTCCTGTATAGAGACTCTAAATAAATAATATAAAGTATCATTTTCATTAATTACAATTAGAAATAAGGAAAATCATTTCTGTATATTCCAAGTGAATGTTAATGAATGTCATGTCCTTAAATTAATAATAAAAATAAGTAATTTCATGCACATTATAGATGTTATTAATGATGTAATCACATCCCTTCCAAACTACATTCAAGGATAAAAAATAACACTAAATCCATTATTCAATTATTTTAATCATTTAAGACATATAGTTTCTAAATAATATGAGGGGACATGGTGTATAATATATTCCACTACATCATTTTATTAACTCACATTATCAAATTTCATTGGCTAAATTGAATCCTAAAATTACTTAGTAGTGCTTAAGTCACAAAGGGAACATAATTCATTAAGGAATGTAATGAAACAAACCCATGTGGTGGTTTGGTTGAGTTAATCAACCTCCAACCGAATATCAAGGTCTCCTATCATGTCTATAGTTGAATTCCAACAATTAATTTTGGGATTTATCTATTTTAGGAGAAATGTAGAGAAAGTATGTAATATGGCACAACAAAAATCTAATATAAAAACCCAAAACATTTATGTAAAAGTACGATACCACAAACCTTATACCAATAGATGAATCTGTTAGACTGCATTTATTCACCTTTGAAAGGAAATTTCAACATTTAATAGAGGGATAATGACCATAGTATATGAACATTGAATGAGGGTATATAATCTTAAATGGGAGTTATTTCCATATTTATTGTAAATTAAATTGAACAAGAGCTAATATGATATGCTGCAAATCTTTTTTTTTTTACATATTTTCCAAAGCCGGTTTAAGGAAAACCGGTAACCAGGCTTACAACCACAAACCACCATCCGCAAATTCAAAATTCAAATTCAAACCAGAATACCATCATGAGTCTTGATTACCGGGCCGTCTCGAACAGGCTGCCACCTCGAGCCACGCACCATCAGCGCATCAGACAGCACCGCCGACGAACAACCCCGACGCGCCGCCGCATGCTATAACACCGGAGGACAGACACTCCTCACCGGTGAGCATCACCGGTGACAGACTACCACCGCCCATGCCATGCTATTCATCACGCCCACCAGAGAAACGCAGGGGAACCAAAATATCTGGAACGAAGATGAGATGCACCAACGTCCACAACCCCATTACCCATGGTCAAGAGAAGACCGCCGCGGAAGGCGCCGACGCGTACCAGGAAGGATCCAGAGCGCTCCGTAGAGTATGCCGTAGACGGATCGGTCTTACACCCAAAGATCCATCCAGAAGCGCCGTCGATCTCACCGTAGCCGTAAGCCATCGACCATCAGGAAGAATAACCATCCCCGACCAGAGGACACCAGGTACAGATCCATAAAACCAAATCTCACAAACAGCGAAACAAACCACAAACCAAAAAACCCTAATCACAGGGAAACAAGAAACCGATGCAAGCAGCGGAAACCCGCAACCCAGATCCCGTCGCCTCCGTCCTTATCACCTCAAGAGTCACCGCAAAACCTCAGCTACCCCCTCCGGAGCCTTGAGCTTCGGACTCTGACCAGCGCCGCGCCTCCAGCGAAAACCCTATCCTGCGAGCGGACTAGGGCAAGTGACCTAGAGACGAGAGTCGGAGAGTCGGAGAAAACCTCAGAGCCACTGGATCCAAGGGAGGGAGACGGCGAGGACCGAGGGAAGGAGGCGGCGACGAGGAGAGCCTTCGAGAGCCGCAGCGCCCCTTACGGGCCCATCGCTATAATTTCTCCCGCTAATATGATATGCCACTAATCAAATCTATGCATAAATAAAAATGAAATTTTAATTCATGAATTTAATTTCGTACATAACTAATGTAATTAAATTTTACCAAAATAAATCTTAAACAATGACTAAGAACTCTAAAATATTTTGAAAATAAATGAATTTATATGTTCAATACTACATGTTTTCACCAATAATGACCTATTTGAGTACTAGTATATGTGAATACTTTTTTGTGAAATATAATTTCAAAAACCCTGGTGAAACGTAACCATGAGCATATAACAGTTGCACATGATTGATAACGCATGACCATTTTTATTAATAACATGTATTATATAACCAATATATGAAAAACATATATATATGAACATCAGTGTTACTCTGTGTGAAATAGAAAATTATTTACCCTATAAGGAAGTTCCAAAAAACCATGTAATAATTCAAAAAGCATTCCAATTCAAAAATAATATTTTAATTTAAATAAAAAAATATCTAAATTTTATAATAACTAAACCAAAAATAATCATTAATGATATAAAATATGGAAATCCTGTATAAAAAACAAAACTGTTTCTTGAAATGGAGAATAAATTATTTTATCTAGGTTAATATTATGAATGAAATAAAAGATAAACTATTATCAATATTGTTTTCAATCCTCTAATCTAGACAATCAACCAATTGTAATATGAAGTCATTGTCAAGATAATCTAAAAATTGTTAATGAATTATACAAATTATATGAAGACGTGTTTAACCATTTTACAATAATTTGTAATATTCTCACCCCTTTATTTTAGAATACCTATCAATTATTATTTTTAACATTACCCCTTAATATTCATTCTATAATAAAAATTCTCACCAAATAAATTCCTAAATAAAATTATACTCGCTTAATCTTAAGAATAACTCAAAATCATAATAAAAATAAAACCATAGTATGATCTTGATAAGAATTTGATAAGGATTCATGTCAAATGATGAAAAAAAGAGCATAGTCATACCTAGCAGTGCAAGGCATGACATGGGACCATGAGCCGAGGGGTGGTGAGGGTCAGTGGGGAATGACAAGGTGAGGCGAGGGGCTGCGATTGTCGACGACGGCCGGTGCCGAGGATGGCATGACGATGGTCGTCGGAGATCGACGATGCGAGGGAGTAGGGCTTCGGGGAGTCGTGAGGTCAGGGGGTTGATGGTGTCGGGGGAGGGGGAGAGTGTTGGTTGTTAAAAAATGTAATTATTTAGTGGTAGTTTATAAAAAACTGCCGCAATTTTTTTTTAAAAATATTTGCGGCGGTTTAGTAAACCGCTGCTAAATACTTAGTTTATTGTAGTGTAATCATTCCCTATTTTTTGACCAAGTATATGAAAGTTCTAAGGTGTTGTGTGTGTCTTGTGATACTCTTGATGTCGAGTGGGTGCTAGACTCATGGTGTTCTTTCCATATGTTCTTGGATAGGAGTTCTTTTTCTAGTTTGACTGAAGGAGTTGAAAGATAGGTTGTTCTAGGAAACAACGAGAGATGTTGCTTCATGAGTTGAGGTTTTGTTATTCTTATGCTATCAAACCATTCTCTTTTCACCTTGTTGGATGTGAGATGGGTTCCAGATTTACGCCATAATCTTATCTCATTAGGTGTGCTCGATCAGAGTGGTTTTACCTTTAAGTCTGATTCTGATTGTATTAGAATCTCCAAGGTAGCTTACACGGTGCTTAAAGTCTCCTTACTGAATGGGCTATATGTGTTGGATGGAAGAACACATGTCAAGTAGTTGGGAAACACCTATGTCACTAATAATGAAAAAACTATGATTTTCCATAAAGCATCTAGGACATGTGAGTGTAAAGGCTTAGAGGAATTGAGAAAGCAAGGGATACTCACTCAAGTTACACTGAGTAACTTACCTTTTTCTGAATATTGTGTCATGGGTAAGTCTAAAAGAGTCACTTTTCAAAGATCCAACTTTAAATCTAGTCACCCACTTGAGTATGTTCACTCTGATTTGTGGGGACCGGCTAGGATCACCTCCCATAGCGGAGGCTCATACTTTGTCTCTTTTATAGATATATTTTCTTGGAATTTCTAGGTCTATATTTTTTAAAATAAATATTACATCTTTGAGGTGTTTAAAACATGGAAAGCCTCTGTAGAAAACAAATCTGTGAAGAAGTTGAAAGCTTTAAGGACTGATAATGGTCTTGAATACCTATCTGTTGAGTTTATAAAATTTTCTAAACATGAGGGAATTTTAAGACCTCAAAGTGCGAGTCATACTCCTCAGCGGAATTGTCTAGCTGAGCAAATGAACTGTATCATTCTTGAGTGAGTTCATAATATGATCGCATGCTCAGGCCTGCCCAAATCTTTTTAGGTAGAGGATGTCACTACGACAATTTACTTAATAGATAGGCGCCCCTTATCAGCCAACAACTTTAAGTCTCTTATTGAATTATGGAGAAATCACCCTCATCCTATAAACATCTTAAAGTGTTTGGGTGCACTGCCTATGCTCATTTCAAGGATGATAAACTTCAGCCCTGAGATGTCAGGTGCATCTTCATAGGATATCCTACTAGGGTTAAGGGCTATAAACTTTGGGTAGATAAACCCATCTTTCAAAAGTGAATAATTAGCCAGGATGTAGTATTTCAAGAGTTTGTTCCTGCTAGAGTTTAGCCTCCTAATGATGATAGTGATGATCCTTCACTGAAGAGGGATCTTGAGGTTGATCCTCCTGGCCTTAGTGAGTCTTCTATTGAGACTCCCTCTTTCTATCAGGTTCAAATTTCTTATCTTGAGCCAGAATATGGGGCTGATTCTGATGATGCTTCTGATGATGGAGCTCCTGGTGACCTTAGGGGATATCGGCTCACTAGGGATATGCAGAGGAGAGTCATTAGACCTCCTCCTAGGTACAACCATGCCGATATTTTTGCCTTTGACTTAAATGTGGTAACATATCTTGGTGGATAAGACCCCCAAAGCTACAATCAAGCTGTCAATGACAACAGCTCTAAACATTGGATTTCAGCTATGGAATATGAGATGAAATCCTTAAGAAATAACCATACTTGGTCCATAGTCAATAAACCACATACTGCCAAGGTGATTGACTGTAAATAATGAAAGAAGACAATATTGTAGGGAATAAAATTAAATTTATAGCTAGGCTTGTAGCCAAAGGATTCCTTCAAAGAGAAGGAACTGATTACTCAGAATTTTTTTCTCCTATAGTGAAACATTATTCAATAAATATTCTTCTTGGTTTTGCTTCCTATTTAGATTTTCATAAAGAGAAGCTAGATGTCAAAACTGCTTTCTTACATTGTTATTTGGATGAAAAGTTAAACATGAATGCTCCTGTTGGTTTTTAACATGAATTTAAAGCTAACCAAGTTTGTTTGATTAATAAATTGTTATATGCATTGAAAAAAGATCCTAGAAAATGGTACAAGAAGTTTGATTCATTCATACTTGAAAATGGTTTTAGTAGGAGTCAGTTTGATGCATGTGTATATTTTAAATATATTAAAAATGCATGTTTTATTTACTACTTTTTGTAGATGGCATGTGACTCATGTGTAGTGACACGAAATTAATCACCCATGTGAAAATGTAGTTGAATCCAGCTTTTGAAATGAAAGATCTAGGCTATGCTAAGCAAATTATGGGCATGGAAATAATTGGGGATTAATGTTTATATATCCTTAAAGTGCTTCAGAGATATTTGTTTTATTCTTTAAATCTTGTTAATGTTCCATTAGGTCAACATTTTAAATTGTCTTTATCTCAATCACCTTCCACAACTTCTGATATTGAACACATGAGAATAATCTCATATGCTAATGTAGTGGGTAGTATTATGTATGTTGTGATTTTTACTCAACAAGATGTTTCTTTTTCAATCTGTACTTTGAGTAGGTTTATGGAAAATCTGGGCAAGACTCACCAGAATGCTCTTAAATGGTTGTTAAGGTATATTTCTTCTACTTCATATTTTTCAATTTTCTATGGTAAGAATGTTAATTCATCTATATTAGTGACTGGTTATGTTGATTATGGCTTTGCTGAAAATCTTGATACTAGAAAATCACTAACTAGTTACCCTCTCGACCACTGGAGCTGAGTACATTGTAGTGACAAAAGCCATAAAAGAAGCTATATGGATTAAGGGTTTGATTTATGAACTTGGTATTAGTGATGCTGTTATTACTGTGCATTTTGATTCTCAATCTGCCCTTTATCTGTCTAAAAATTTATTATATCGTGGTAGGTCCAAGAACATAGACATTAGGCTTCATTTTATGAGAGAAGTTATTGAAAGTGGGGAACCACGTGTCACTAAGATTCACATGGATGAAAATCCAGCTGATAGTTTGACAAAGACTGTGACTTTATCCAAATTCAAGCAATACCTAGATATCTTGAACCTGCCTCCTCTTAAATAACATTAGGTGTAAGAACATTGTCAATTTTATATGAAAATGGTGGAGATTTGTTAATTTTACAATCTGTATTAAAATTGTCGCTTCCATTTTTAGTTTAATACATGCATTTTTATTTATTAATTTTCTCTAATGGTGACCGTTGATAAAGCATCCACACTTTTAGTCTTGGTCGTCCATCCTGGCCGCCTGATCTAATGTGTGATTACACACGGCTGTTAAGGCGTGCATCATTTTTATTTTGCAGGGGTTTAATGGAGTACATAGTTTCATTTGACAGAGAGATCCCAAACAGATCTGAAAAATCACTACCCTTGCCACTGGAGAAGCCCCCCTCACGCCGCTCGTCTTCACCTCTAGAGATCATCGTTCGCCACTGGAGATCATCCTTCGCTGCTAGAATCCAACAGGTTTCCGACCGCGCCAATCTAGATCCGGCGCACTCCATCCCTGCTGCTCAAGAACGGAGGTTTCTGGTCGCTCCGCTTCAGATCTGAGAAGTTTTCCAGGTGCTCAACCTCGGGTGTTATCTTCACCGCGCCAATTCAGATCTGGTGCTTGAAGACTTTTGGAATGCTCCCACAATAAAGATATGTCTCTGCCTGCATTTACAGATCTAGAACCACAAAAACCTCAACACAAGGAGAGGTAGTTTTGGTCAGGGTAAGCTGACCGACCATTATTCAATTTTTCTAGTTTGTTCACACCCCATTTGATTTGTTTCTAGTTTTTTGATGTGCCGTTGCATGCTGTTAGACTTGTATTGTGTTTTCGGTTGAGCGTTAATAATAAACAAGTGTGCGGTGGTGTTCTTGTCGTGGAGTAGGGCCCAATAGGGTTATGAACCACGTAAATTCTTATATCCATGTTTACTACTTTATTTTTTCTTGTTTTCTTGCGTTGTAACTCGCTCCTTTAGTTTATCACTTCTGCCAATTTATGTTTGTATCAATTACATGTATTCAAAATTGTGTTTTTATTGTAAACATTAATTTGAATCACATTTGTTTATTCAGTTGGTCCTTATATTTATTTGTTGGGGGTTGTATCCCGCGTTTTCCCCCACAACATTCTCAATATAGAAAGAAGCATGTTGAAAGACAGAGTGCCCACAAATTTATGGGATGAAGCTGTAAAGACCCGGCCCATGATTTTTTTTAATACATGGGATTTTTACGAGTGTGTGAAATTTGACAGCGCGTGATTCCGAGCCCCGGTTTGTTCAAAATCAATTTCTGAAGTTTTGTTCGGGTACGTTCAGTACATGTACGAACGAGATTTTATAACTTTTGAATTGGTGCTCGGAACTGAAATATGAGGGCACCGTTGAAATTGCAGCGCCGATATTCGCTTAAGAATACTACCACCTCGACGACAGATGGTTGGGAATGAAAGTTAATTTTTGGGTTTTTATGAATAAATTAAATAAAAATAAAATTGTAGCTTTATTTTTATTTTTAGTTGGTTAAAACATCAAAGAGGAGGTTGGAGGTGGGGGCCACCACACCTTAACCTCCCATGAGAGGTTATGGTGGTGGGACCCACCCGAGGTCTAAAACCCCTCTTCATGTGGAGTTAATGCGGTGAGGATCACCCGAGACCATTGAAACCTCTTGAGCTCCCCACTTAATGGTGTCATCATCCTCCACATTGATTAAGTGGGGCTAGCCTAATTAATTCTTTAATTTGAATCTTTTTGAAATGTGGGCCAACAACTAAATAATATGATAAATCTATTATTTTGTTGAGGGACTCATTTTTCTTTTTGGTGGAGCTTGGGAAGAGGGGAGAAATTTGGAGAAACTTGTTCTCTCCAACAAAGAACGCTCCTCCAAACGAAGGACTTCTTCGGCCAACGACGAAAAACTTTTCCTTTGATCTCCAACCGGAACAAGGGAGAAAGCGTCATCCCTGTAAAACGCTGACAATGTCATCATCGACTTCTTCATCTTCTTTTCAGACGTCGACGAATCCGAGGCAGGGGTTCAAGCTTGCTAATTGTTGTGTGTTCTTCATTTTCCATCGTGGTTTACAATTCGAAGTCGCTTGATATCACCCTAACGCGGAGGGCGCGGGCCGAACAAACACGGCCCGACCCCTCCACATTCTTTGTGGATTTTGGCGCTAATCGCAGCATGAGACCGGATTGTGCGACTCTCATCAACGATGACTGCGGATCGAAGGCAACGACCCGAGGAGAGCGCGACTTCTTCCAGAATGAGAAATGGGCCATCAGAGCTCGTCCGGTGACCCATAGAAAGAACACCGACGAATGGAACCGACATGCGTCAACGTGTGGCGGCGGCGGCGGCGCAACCGCGCCGCCGGAGGAGAAGCCGCGACCCCTAGCCGGGACGATGCATCGGTGGCCGGTGCAAGGCCGGCCGCGAAAGAAACCGGCAACTCAAGTTGCTGGATCGACCGGGAAGGGGCGGCACAACCGGCGCCGCGCGGTGGATTGAAGGAGGGTCGCGACCCCTGGCCGTGACGGTGCAGCAGCGGCCGACTCGAGCCCGGCCGCGAAGAGATCCGGTGGCCCGAGCCGTCGAGTTGCCTGAAGAGGCGCGACGCAACCGGCACCGCACGGGGAGTCGGTTGGCTGCTCGGCCAGCTGGAAAAAGCGGGACCCCGCAGGGTCCTGCGTGACACACTGGCGCCAGTTCCACCCGCCCGAACGACTAAGCCGTTCGGGAACCAGGGGGCGCGACCTCTCCCCTGGACTCGGCTAGTGCTGACCCCCGTGGGCCGCCGGGCCGGACCTAGCGTGGGTCGAGCCGCCAGCGTGGGTCGGGCCGCCTTCATGGGCTGGGCCGCCCTCGCGGGCCGGGCCGCCCCCTCGGGTCGTGTCAGACCCGCGACCGGGTCAGACTGGGTCAGACCCGCAGACCAGGTCGGACCCCAGTCCGGACCCAGGTCGGGTCGGGTCGGTCCGACTGGGCCGGACCGGACCCGGACCCGTTTGATCCGATTTCACCTTTTCGCTCATAACATGGGCTACGAGTGTCTGATTGACGAACCGTCTACGACGACGGAAAGCTTGGAGCAAGACGGTTCTTCTGATATACCCCACTCGAGGTTTGGACACAGTTGAGGAACGGCCGGGTTGGATCAAACGTAAATCCAACCCGGCCCTCGGAACGAAAATGCTAATAACTCACAGACCGGGCGTCCGATTGACGTGCCGTTTGTTGCGTTGATACCCCTATAACGAGACGGACCTTTGAGATACATCTTCATGAGACTTGGTGGCAGTTGTCGTGTCGATACTTGGTTTGAGGAGAGGACCCTCCCAGAATCAAGCGTGCTTTGTGGAAACCCTGTGGCTGGCTGTGCACTAACGACTGTTCCTAGATCATGTGTTGATTCGACAGTTCTGACTTCTGTTCCCGGATCATGTGTTGGTCCGACAGAATAGGTGGTCCTGGATCATGTGTTGGTCCGACAACTCTGACGACTGTTCCTGGATCATGTGTTGGTCTGACAGTTCTGACTTCTGTTCCTGGATCATGTGTTGGTCCAACAGAATAGCTGGTCCTGGATCATGTGTTGGTCCGACATCTCTGATGATTCAGTGACTATATCTGATCATCTCTATATCTCTACATAAGTTATATACCTGTGTGAGCTGAGTCAGTAACTCTTTTGTTTTCTCGTGATTGAGATGAATTACTTGATAACTTAGGTATTTGTATGAGCATATACCTAAGTGGGGTTATCTGTTGATTTCATACTTTTTGGTTTATCCTTGTTGAATTTTGTGAGACCTTGAGGGTCTCAGGGTCCCTACTGTGTAACATCCCCAAATGGTAAAGGGTTAAATGACTAAATGATATGACTCATGTCAACAAGGTGTACCTTCTTTTTCGGGAGCCTGTCTGATTAGAACTCAACAGTTAAGCATACTTGGTCTGGAGTAGTGATCAGGATGGATGACCTTTTGGGAAGTTTCCCAGAGTGTGTGTGAGTGAGGACAAAAGCACACTGGAAACGACATGTGTTGGCCTGTGGAGACAATCGTTAGTCAAATGACCCGTTTGGGCATGTGGGTGGACCCTTGGATGGGGACCATGTATCTGCGGGGCAGCTGGTGGTCCTGGCGGGCCAGGACCCGACGACCACGTTAAGGCGGGGTGGTTGTGCTGTCACCGGGGCCCAGTTGTCACATTTGGTATCAGAGGTGGTACTCATCCTTAAGTGCGGTGCACTGCCTGGGTTGAGATGTAGGGCCCACAACAAGGGCGTTGTGCTCTAAGGGGGGGGGGGGATTGTAACATCCCCAAATGGTAAAGGGTCAAATGACTAAATGATATGACTCATGTCAACAAGGTGCATCTTCCTTTTTAGGAGCCTGTTTGATTAGAACTCCACAGTTAAGCATGCTTGACCTGGAGTAGTGATCAGGATGGGTGACCTTCTGAAAAGTTTCACAGGGTGTGTGTGAGTGAGGACAAAAGCACACTAGAAAGGACATGTGTTGACCTGTGAGGACAATCATTAGTCAGATGACCCGTTCGGGCATGTGGGTGGACCCTAGGGTGGGCCCCACGTGTCTGCGGGGCAACTGGTGGTACCTGGTGTGCCAGGACCTGGCGACCATGTTAAGGCGGGGTGGCTGTGTTGTCACCGGGACCTAGTTGTCACATACTGAGTATTGTTATACTCACCCCTGCACGGGCTATATCCGCACCTCGTTGTGTTGGATGCAGACGGCAGACAACGTTGATTGAGGCTGAGTAGCAGGACTGGACGGTACCCGGGGTGGACCTTACGATGAGTCGGTGCACGTAGGAGACTGACGAACGTGGAGTGCTGAGGAGACCATCTGTACATACCCTTCATGTAGGAACCTCGGAGGACGACCCTGTGGCTGCTTTACTTTTCTTCAGTTGTACTTGCTTTTCAGTTGTACTTGTACTTCCCTGTTGGACTTGTATTTCTGGCCCCCTTTACTTTTTCACCACTCTTTTGTATACAACTTTACTTAATGTTTTGCTTTCAGCTCGTACTCTGTTGAGGGGGGTTACTCTATATAAAGGTAATGTCTTCCTAGTTTAGAGAATTACGCCTTTGCACTACGGGAAAAATGGGTATTTGTGACGGGAATAAATCTCGTCGCAAATAGCCCTGTTAAAAACTTATTTGCGACGGGGGTATTTGCCCGTCGCAAATAAGTATCCTTTTGCGACGGGATAGCTTTCCCCGTGGCAAAAGGACTGACGCCTTTTGCGCACCAAATCGCGGGAAACATATTTGCGACGGGGGAATATTACCGTCACAAATAACCGGTGGCGGTAAAAGGCATTTGCGACGGGAATATTCCCCCGTCGCAAATAGTATGTCGGCAGGTGGTTATTTGCGACGGGTCCCGTCGCAAATAACTATTTAACCGTTGACCGTAATAAATGTTGGCTAAGGTATTTGCGACGGGAACCGTCGCAAATTGTCTCGTCGCAACTAATCTAACCTATAAATACCCCCATCCGTTTTTTTCAAATCATTCTCAAATTCCATCTTCTTCTTGTCTCAAAATTTTATTTCTACAGTTCAGTTTTTCTCAAGTTTAATTTTTTTATTCGGAGTTGATATTGAAGTTTTGAAGAACGATCAGAGATCAACCTCAGATCAATTTTCAAGGTATTTATATTTATTTTAATTTAATATTTATTTTTAATGTTTTATTAGTTTTAATTATTCTTAATTAGTTGTAATTTAATTATGTTTACATTGTTTTATTACTTAATAATTAGTAATAAATACTAATAATTAGGAATAATAACATTATTTAATTATTAATATATTTTATTATTAATATTAAAATAATATAATTTTTTATATATATACAGTTCTCTTTTCATTTGTGTGTTTGCTGTCTTCACATGTATTATTTGTATATGGAGATAGAAAACACACAGATGAAAGGAGAATTGTATATAAATTAGAAAATTATATTATTTTAATATTAATAATAAAATATACTAATAATGTTATTATTCCTAATTATTGGTAATTATTCATAATTATTGGTAATTATTTATTTAATTACTCATAATTAAGAACAATTACCAATAATTACCAATAATTAGTAATAATTAGTAATAATTAGTAATAATTAGTAATAATTAGCAATAATTAGTAATAATTACCAATAATTAGTAATAATTAGTAATAATTAGTAATAATTAGTAATAATTAGTAATAATTACCAATAATTAGTAATAATTACCAATAATTAGTAATACTTACCAATAATTAGTAATACTTACCAATAATTATCAATAATTACCAATAATTATCAATAATTAGTAATAATTAGTAATAATTATTACTAATTATCAATAATTAGTAATAATTATTACTAATTATCAATAATTAGTAATAATTATTAATAATTACTAATAATTACCACTAATTAGTAATAATTAAGAATAATTAGTAATAATTAAGAATAATTAGTAATAATTAAGAATAATTAGGAATAATTACCAATAATTACCAATAATTAGGAATAATTAGTAATAATTAGTAATAATTAGGAATAATTTGAAATAATTAGTAATAATTAGTAATAATTAGAAATAATTAGTAATAATTAGGAATAATTAGGAATAATTAGGAATAATTTGGAATAATTAGTAATAATTAGTAATAATTAGGAATAATTTGGAATAATTAGGAATAATTTGGAATAAATAGCAATAATTAGCAATAATTAGTAATAATTACCAATAATTAGTAATAATTACCAATAATTAGTAATAATTAATAATAATTACCGGTAAATAGTAATAATCACCGGTAAATAGTAATAATTAGTAATAATTAGAAATAATTACCGCTAAATACTAATAATTAGTAATAATTAGTAATAATTACCAATAATTAGTAATAATTACCAATAATTAGTAATAATTACCAACAATTAACAATAATTAGTAATAATTAGCAATAATTAGGAATAATTAGTAATAATTAGTAATAATTAGTAATAATTGGGAATAATTAGGAATAATTAGTAATAATTAGTAATAATTAGTAATAATTAGTAATAATTAGTAATAATTACCAATAATCAGTAATAATTACCAATAATTAGTAATAATTACCAATAATTAGTAATAATTACCAATAATTAGTAATAATTAGTAATAATTATCGGTAAATAGTAATAATTAGAAATAATTACCGGTAAATAGTAATAATTAGTAATAATTAGTAATAATTAGTAATAATTAGTAATAAATACCAATAATTAGTAATAATTACCAATAATTACCAATAATTACCAATAATTAGTAATAATTAGTAATAATTAGTAATAATTAGTAATAATTAGTAATAATTAACAATAATTAGTAATAATTAACAATAATTAGTAATAATTAACAATAATTAGTAATAATTACCAATAATTAGTTATAATTACCAATAATTAGTAATAATTAAGAATAATTAGTAATAATTAAGAATAATTAGAAATAATTACCAATAATTAGTAATAATTACCAATAATTAGTAATAATTACCAATAAATTCCAATAATTACCAATAAATAGTAATAATTAGTAATAATTACCAATAATTAGTAATAATTACCAATAATTAGTAACAATTAGTGATAATTAGTAATAATTACCAATAATTAGTAATAATTACCAATAATTAGTAATAATTACCAATAATTAGTAATAATTACCAATAATTAGTAATAATTACCAATAATTAGTAATAATTACCGATAATTAGTAATAATTAGTAATAATTACCAATAATTAGTAATAATTAGTAATAATTACCAATTATTAGTAATAATTACCAATAATTAGTAATAATTACCAATTATTAGTAATAATTACCAATAATTAGTAATAATTAATAATAATTACCAATAATTAGAAATAATAAGTAATAATTATAAATAATTACCAATAATTAGTAATAATTACCAATAATTAGTAATACTTAACAATAATTAGTAATAATTACCAATAATTACCATTAATTAGTAATAATTACCAATAATTACCAATAATTAGTATTAATTACCAATAATTAGTAGTAATTACCAATAATTACCAATAATTAGTAATAATTAGTAATAATTAGTAATAATTACCAATAATTACCAATAATTAGTAATAATTAGTAATAATTACCAATAATTACCAATAATTACCAATAATTACCAATAATTACCAATAATTACCAATAATTAGTAATAATTACCAATAATTATCAATAATTAGTATTAATTACCAATAATTAGTAATAATTACCAATAATTAGTAATAATTACCAATAATTAGTAATAATTATCAATAATTAGTAATAATTATCAATAATTAGTAATAATTACCGATAATTACCAATAATTACCGATAATTACCAATAATTAGTAATAATTACCAATAATTAGTAATAATTACCAATAATTAGTAATAATTACCAATAATTATTAATAATTACCAATAATTATCAATAATTACCAATAATTAGTAATAATTACCAATAATTAGTAATAATTACCAATAATTAGTAATAATTACCAATAATTAGTAATAATTACCAATAATTAGTAATACTTAACAATAATTAGTAATATTTACCAATAATTAGTAATAATTACCAATAATTACCATTAATTAGTAATAATTACCAATAATTACCAATAATTAGTATTAATTACCAATAATTACTAATAATTACCAATAATTACCAATAATTAGTAATAATTAGTAATAATTACCAATAATTACCAATAATTACCAATAATTAGTAATAATTAGTAATAATTACCAATAATTACCAATAATTACCAATAATTACCAATAATTACCAATAATTACCAATAATTACCAATAATTACCAATAATTACCAATAATTACCAATAATTTCCAATAATTACCAATAATTTCCAATAATTACCAATAATTACCAATAATTAGTAATAATTACCAATAATTAGTAATAATTACCGATAATTAGTAATAATTACCGATAATTAGTAATAATTACCGATAATTACCAATAATTACCGATAATTACCAATAATTATCGATAATTACCAATAATTACTGATAATTACCAATAATTAGTAATAATTACCAATAATTAGTAATAATTACCAATAATTAGTAATACTTATCAATAATTAGTATTAATTAGTAATAATTATCAATAATTGGTAATAATTAGTAATAATTACCAATAATTGGTAATAATTAGTAATAATTACCAATAATTAGTAATAATTAGTAATAATTAATAATACTTACCAATAATATTAGTACTATGAAAATAATAAAAAATTTATATAATATTAAAATTATCAATATTTGTAACATGTTTTGCTTTATTCTCAACATATTCAATTCTTAAAGGGTTAATTTTTAGGTCTATCTCAATAAAAAGTTTGCGTCAGTCGTGTATGATCTAAACTCTATAATTATCCTAGCTTGAGTGTTTTTTCTAACAAATTATTCAAAACCAGTAATGCTTTTATATTTTATAGAGAAATATGGAACAACGAGGTCGTCAACAATCATTATTAGGTGACCGCATATGGATAAATCAACGTAGAAATCCAAACGGTTCTGGTTTAAATCCAGTATATGTAGAGGGTGTGGAGACTTTTTTATCATTTGCGGCATCAAATCCAGAATTTGTTTCAGAAGGAAAAATAAAATGCCCTTGCAGAAAATGTGCATTGAGAACGTTTGACACGATTGACAAAGTGGGGGAACATCTCTTGCGTTTTGGTTTTCAACCAGATTATGTATTTTGGTATCAACACGGTGAACGCAGTTCCAGAGCAGGTGATACCAACTTGATTCCGGATCCATCCCGGTTTCAAGATTTAGTACATGATGTTGCAGGTTCATCTGTTCAACATACAGAAACTCCAGCTGATATAGCTTCAAATCCTGAGTTGGCACCGTCTGAATTTTATGAGTTGTTGAAGTCTGCTGAGGATGCATTATATCCTGGCTGCAAGATGAGCAAATTAGAAGCAGTTGCAAAATTTATGGCTATCAAATCAGATAACGGAATGTCAAACACCTATTTTGACCAGATATTTTTTTGCTTAAAACACTGTTACCCGAAGGAAATGTATTACCTACAAATTACTATGAGAGTAAGAGGCTGGTTCGAAATTTGGGACTTATTTGTCAGAAGATTCATGCATGTTCAAATGACTGCATTTTATATTCTGGGGAAAATGAGTCGTTGGATAGTTGTCCCACATGTGGGCAACTGAGATATAAAGAAGGACAACACGAGAAGTCTGGTTTGATTCCTGTAAAACAGTTGAGATATTTTCCACTTACATCCAGACTCCAGCGTTTATTCATGTCTAAGAATACAACGACAATGATGTCATGGCATAAAGAGAATATTTCAACCGATAAAAGCTTGAATCATCCAGCCGATGGTGATTCATGGAAACATTTTGATAGAGTGCATCCATCCTTTGCTTTAGAAGCTAGAAATGTTCGACTGAGGCTTTCCACTGATGGTTTCTGTCCGTTTGGATCTTATGGTAGTCAATATTCATGTTGGCCTGTTTTTTTAACTCCGTACAATTTACCTCCATGGATGTTGATGAAGGAGCCATATATCTTTTTGACTTTACTAATTCCAGGACATCCGAAGAAAAATATTGATGTTTATTTGAAACCATTGATTGATGAATTAAATTTATTGTGGAGTACTGGTGTCAGTACATATGATGTTGCAACGAAACAGAATTTCATACTGAGAGCAGCATTGATGTGGACAATAAGTGACTTCCCGGCTTATGGGATGTTATCTGGCTGGAGTACACATGTCAGAAATCATGTCCTTACTGTATGGGAGAGAACAAAGCATTTATGCTCATTCATGGAAAGAAACCTTGTTATTTTGACTGTCATCGCAGGTTTCTTCCAGCTGATCATCCTTTTCGCAGAAACAGATCTCATTTCAGAAAAGGAACAGTTGAAAGGGAAGGACCTCCAAAAATTCTATCAGGTTCGGAGTTAAAATCAGTTGTACTTTCATTACCTCCCATCACTTTTGGTCCCACAATAAACCAACAGAAAATTTCTGGTTTTGGGAAAGAACACAATTGGATTAAACGTAGCATATTTTGGGATTTGCCATATTGGTCTGATTTGTTGGTCCTACACATGTTAGATGTCATGCATATTGAGAAGAACTGTTTTGATAATTTGTTTCATACAGTTTTGGATACGCCAGGAAAGAGCAAAGACAATGTAAATGCACGTTTAGATCTTGCCCAAATTTGCAGGCGTCCAGAATTGGAACTGTTTGAGAATGTCAGAACAGAAAGGTTACTGAAACCAAAAGCAGCTTATACACTGTCTAAAGAAAACCGTTTATTATTTTGTTAGTGGATTGTAGATTTGAGACTTCCAGATGATTGTGCTTCCAATTTGGGTAGATGTGTAAAGAATGGTCATATTACTGGATTAAAAAGTCATGATTGTCATGTTATAATGGAAAGACTGCTACCCATTGGATTAAGAGGTCTGTTGAATTCTGTGATTTGGGATTCCATAACAGACATGTCTCAATTTTTTCGGGAAATTTGTGCAGCTACAGCAGATTATGATTCTCTAGGAAAACTTGAAAAAGATGTTGTTCTAATTATATGTAAACTGGAAAAAATATTTCCGTCGTCTTTCTTCGACTCAATGGAACATTTGATGTTACATTTGCCATATGAAGCCAAATGTGGAGGTCCAGTACAGTTTCGATGGATGTACCCATTTGAAAGGTGCATGCAAAAATTGAAAAGAAAAGTACGTAACAAAGCATCTGTTGAAGGATCTATTGCAGAAGCTTATTTGCAAGAGGAAATATCTTTTTTCTGCTCCCATTATTTTGAATCTGAGTATCCTTCAAAACACAACCAAATAGGAAGGAACGAGAGGAATATTGATGAAATCGACAATCAATTATCTGTTTTCAACCAGTCAGAGCTTGGTTTTGGTGGAGTTTATGAACGCTGGCTTTCAGATGATGAACATCATAGAGCTCATACGTATGTTCTGCTCAACTGTGAAGCGATGACATCAGTTGTACTGTAAGTGTTTATATCACTTATTCTATCATTTATGTTACAGTAAATAACTTTGGTTTTTATAGGTTGTATGATAATCATATCAAGAAACAAATTCCACAAATTACAGCAGCTGCTCTCGAAGAACATCGACTGAAAAATTTCTCTCAGTGGTTTCAAAAACTGGTAACATAAATTCTTTATCTTTTAGCAACTCATTCAATGTATAGTTTACTATATTGATAATTATTTCACAAATTTTCAGGTGTCTCGACATGCTGATAAAATTGACAAACGGCTGTGTGTATTGAGTAACCCACCTTCCAAACTTGTTAAAACTTATAATGCATATGTGGTGAATGGATTTCGATTCCACACACATGCATATGGGGAATCGAAAAAAACATTGAACAGTGGAGTTAGCTTGAGAGGATCTCATCATCGAGAAAATGAAGTTGACTTTTATGGCATACTTGATGAAATCATTGAACTCTATTATCTTGGACAACATTACATAACCATGTTCAAATGTCGGTGGTTGGATACAGAGAGAGGCGTGTGTGTTCATCCGACTCATGAAATCATCGATATTAAATGTAAAAGTGTTCTCGCAGTAAATGAACCATTCTTATTGGATCAACAGGCACATCAAGTTTATTACGCAAAGTATTGTGCTACATCAAGAGACTTGACTGATTGGTGGAGTGTAATAAAAATCAAAATTCGAGACAATCAGTTTAGTCAAAGTGAATGTGCTTTCACTGATGTGCAAAGAATTGAAGTTTTTCAAGAGAGTACTCAAAATCAATCTTTTTTGCAAAGAGACATGAGTATCGATGACGACACCCCACATTTAAGAGTCGGTGATGACGATGATGTTAATGATGTCACATATGAATTTGAAATGGTAAGAGATGAAGCAACTGTAACTCGAATGGATATCGATGATGTTGAGGAGGAATATGAAGATTACATTGACATATATGAAGATGATGATGAAGATGAACACTGATAGAATTCCATGGCATTTATATACAATCATAATATGTATATATGTATATATAATAGTAATTATGAATTATTTTCTAACAACATTAACATTTTCTGTTTCAGATGGACGACGCCACATTTCGTGAGTTGGCGGATGCTGACTTGACTTTCGATGCGGATGAGTTGCTGCCAGATGACCCTCAGCCTGCAGGCGCTCCAGGGAGTACGCGGAGGGGGCGCGGTCTTGCACGATTGATGATTCCTGACCCCGTCCCCGAGCGACGTCCACGTCTTGGGTTTGATCCACGCACACGGAGGTGTGATAACCTGTTGATTTGACTAAGATTTTATTAATCTATTCACATAATAAATGTTTATTATTTTTACAGTTTTCTGCATATAACAGTCGGACAAGGCAGCACTATTTTGCGCAACTATTTCTCTCAGCCGTGGACCACATGGGAGCAGATTCCCATTGATGTGCAGCAGGCCATGTTCGGCCATTGGTTGGTACGTACGTAAATAAATAATTTTTATTTTGAAAATTATTTCATTTATAACTTGATATTTTGATTTATTTGTAGGGTTTATGGTATCCGATCGAGGATACCATGCGTGACGCCATCCACGAGGCATGGGAGGTGGCCATGCGTAATCGCCTTCGTCAGTTTTTGCACAATTTAAGAAAAGCTGCGATGAAGAAAGCAGGAGTGTCAGATTTTGACGAGTCATGTAGAGCACACCGACCAGAGTACATTTCATCCCATGTATGGGATGGATTATGTGCGCACTGGTTGAGTGGTGCCTTTCAGAGGAGATCATCGGTGGGGAGGCAGAATCGGGGGAGACAGGAGGTGACTCATCGAGTTGGGAGTCGTTCTTTCAGTACTCATAGACAGCATCTGGTATGTACATTATTTATAAATATTTTATATAACTATAAATATTAACAGTTTATTTTTTATTCTTATAGGCTGTCGAGCACCCCGATATTACGGAGTACGACGTATATCGGAGGATGTATAGTGATCCTGCTACTGGGGAGCTCAGAGGTGATCGTCATCATCACATCGTGGTTACTATTATTTGTTTTCAAGTTTAAAAATTAACTATATATAATATATTCACAATTTTAATTTTAAATTGCAACTACAGGAGTCATATGAGGCCGCAGCGTCACAGGCCCGGCCTGAGAGTCAGGCCGAGTCATCAGATCAGACCACTGACCGTCAGTTTGATGAGGCAGCATGGATGTAGGCCACCCAGTATGCCTTCGAGAAGGGTCGGGTAGTTGGTATCATCTCTCGACTGACTCCCGGAGATTATTATGGCAGTGCTGCGATGTCGGCGTCCAGCTCGAGAGGAGCTCGTGCATCTTCTTCTGCTACACAGTATGAGGATCAGTTGCGATCTCAGACTGCACTGATAGAGAGTCTCCGACAGGAGCAGGAGCAGATGCGTCAGCAGCATGAGGAGGAGCGTCGACGCCAGCAGCAGCTGTACGAGGAGCAGACGAGTCGGTGGCAGCAGCAGCATCAGGAGCAGATGGAGTACATGCGTCGACTCACTTATGCTTTAGGGATGAAGTTTCCTCTACCACCATCTACAGATCCCCCCCTCCCCCCTCCCCCCCCTCCCCCCTCCTTCAGATTAGAGTTTGTATTTATGTTATAAAATTTGTGAAATCAAAATATGATTTTTTTCTATTCGTAGTTTCTGTCTCATTATAAAATATTTATTAATATTCTATTATTTTTTATTTTTGAATTATAATTCTATTATTATTATATTAATTAAAATAATTTATTATTTTTATTTGTGAATTATAATTCTATTATTATATTAATTAAAATCATTTATTACTATTTTATTATTTTTTATTTTTGAATTATAATTGGATTATTATTATATTAATTAAAATAATTTATTAACAATTTATTTTTTTATTTTTTTTATAGTATTTGCGACGGGATACTATTCCCGTCGCAAATAGTATTATTTTTTTTTTATTTTTTGAAAAATAGTTTTTGCGACGGGCACCGTCGCAAATAGTTTTTTACAAATATACGGAGGTTTAGTTGTGACGGGGATTCTCCCCGTCGCGAAAAAGGGCTTTAGCGACGGGCCCGTCGCAAAAAATTGTTATTGCGACACCGTTTTCAGCAACGGGTCATTTGCGACGGGACCCCGTCGCAAAAGGCCATTTGCGACGGGATCCCGTCGCAAATGGCCCGTTGCAAATACCAGTTTTTTTAGTAGTGTTGGTTCTAGTCGCCAGCCCCTGGCCTCTGGAAGGCGGGCTTGGGGTAGTCACGGCACGGGCCCCGGGGGACGGGTCGTGACAAATTGGTATCAGAGGAGTCGGTTCTACCGCAGAACTTAGGACTCTGATTTTTCTTTTTGTGAAGCAATAGTGTTAAGGGTACTAAGTGTGATTTTTAGTTCAGGGAGTCCAGTGTTGGTGCGGCGACCGACGTATCTATACACCAGGACCCTGACTTCTAATTTCCGACTTAGTGCACGAAAACACTGATTGCGTGTGTGTTTTCAAGAGTTTTCTTTGTGATATCTCGAGTCAGCTCACCAGGTATAACTTATTGACCGTGGTGCACCTGTTTCTTTTCAGGATGTCTCCACGCAGATAACCAGCCATAGTTCCGAGAGTTGTGTGTACGGATAGCCCACTGAGCGACGAGGGCTCGGTGCAGGGCTCTATCACAGCGGAGGCACCAGCGGTACCACTACCCGTTGGGCCACCGATGCCACTAGCCCCAGCAGCAGAGAGTACACGCCGCCTGAGCGCGTTGCACGAGTTCCAGCGCCAGAGGCCTCCCAGGTTCAGGGGAGAGACGGACCCGCATACAGCTGAGGATTGACTGGAGGTTGTGGTGAGAGTTTTCAGACTGGTAGGGACATCAGCCGACTTCATGGTGATCCTTGTCGCGAGTCTCTTTCAGGCAGCAGCAGACAGATGGTGGAGCCTGATGCTCCAGGTGCATGACGAAGTGACACTACTCTGGGCAGACTTCGAGAGCCTATTTCGGGCGGAGTTTGTCCCAACCACTCTCCGAGCCGTGCGGATACAGGAGCTACTGCATCTACAACAGGGTGGCATGACGATGACACAATACTCAATGAGGTTCACTGACCTCTCGCGTTACTCCACAGATATGGTGCGAGACCCATTTTTCAGGGCCCAGACATTCGAGCAGGGGCTCAGGCGAGAGATCAGAGCTTCGATGATCTCCCTCAGCATCCCGACGCAGGCTGGGGTGTTAGAGAGAGCCCTCCTAGTGTAGAGTTTTCTAGCTGAGCAGTCACCAGCAGCGAGACCCATCACTAGTCAACATGCAACGGAGTCTTCTGCAGCCGACAGTAGACAAATGTCGGTGAGGTCCAAGAGGACCAGACCCACAGGTGGACGACCTCAAGATACAAGTTCAGTTGTGCGGGGCTCACGAGACAGAGCCAGTCATGCCAGGAGCGGGTAATGCTACTCTTACAACGGGCAGAGTCACATGGCTCGTGACTGTCCGACCCTTCGTACTGATGATCAGCAGACAGTTGAGGGACCTCCCAAGCAGAGACAGAAGTTTGATCGAGGTGGGCCGTAGGGAGCAGGCGGACGTGGCAGAGGAGATGGTCGTGCAACTGGTGGTGGACGACGATTCGAGGTGTTACCGCCACCACCACCAGGAGGTCCACCCCAACCGCAAAGAGCAGATGGATATGAGAGAGCTCAGCTCCAGGAAGCTGAGGAATATGACCATGGCACTTCGGAGATGATTCGAGGTACGATTTGTGTCTACTCCACCTTAGCTGCAGTTCTTATAGACACAGGTGTCAGTCGCTCTTTCATTGCCACTGCCCTCGTTCGGAGCTCGGAGATTCTGATGGAGCTGTTGGCTCGATCCTTACGGCTAGAGACTCCTACGGGAGCAGACTCAACGATTACGCACTGGTGTCGGCGGTGTGAGCTTACTCTAGGAGGTGAGAGCTTCGGTTGGGATCTCCTCGTAGCGGCGCCGAGGCCTTACGACGTCATCTTGGGTATGGACTGATTATCTACAGTCCATGCTCAGATCGACTGTATTAGGTACAAAGTGCGGTGTGTCCGCACGGATGAGACCAGGTTCACCTTCACCGGCGAGAAGGGAGCCTATGCAGCACATGACGAACTTACTCGGAGGAGGGTGCAACCGATCACTCATCAGTTGGCCTGCCATACCCTCGGAGCAGTTGATGTGGAGAGTCCGAGCTATCCTATAGTGGTGGACCAGTATGCGGATGTTTTCCCTGACGATGTTCCAGAACTACCTCATCACAGAGAGGTGAACTTCTATATTGACCTGTACCCCGGGACGACACTGATATCTACTCCAGCATATCGTATGGCTCCCGCTGAGCTTCGTGAGCTGCGAGTACAGCTGGAGGACTTGTAGGGGAAGAGATTCATCTGACCCAGTGTTTCTCCCTAGGTAGCCCCGATTCTGTTCGCCAAGAAGGCGGATGAGAGTTTGAGGTTTTGAGTCGACTATCGTCGCCTAAACCAGGTGACCGTGAAGAACAAGTACCCACTCCCGAGGATTGACGACCTCTTTGATCAGCTGAAGGGAGCGTAGTGGTTCTCGAAGATAGAACTCAGATCAGGCTATCACCAGCTCAGAGTTCGAGACGAGGATGTGCAGAAGATGACCTTCAGATGTCGGTATGACCACTACGAGTTCTTGGTTATGCCCTTCGATGTAACCAATGCTCCAGCAGTGTTCATGGGTCTCATGAACAAGATCTTCCAGCCATACCTCGATCGCTTTGTCATAGTCTCCATCGACGACATACTGATCTACTCGGCTACTGAGGAGGAGCATGCTTACCATTTGCGGGTAGTATTGAACACACTCCGAGAGCACCGATTTTATGGTAAGTTCTCGAAGTGCCAGTTCTGGATCCAAGAGGTTCACTTTCTGGGTCATGTCATCTTAGAGGCTGGAGTTGCAGTGGATCCAGTGAAGATTGAATCAGTACTTGCTTGGGAGCCACCCCGAAGTGTGATGGAGGTGTGGAGTTTCCTGGGTTTGGCTGGATAATACCGAAGGTTCGTACCAGACCTCTCCAGAGTTGCAGCACCACTATCAGCCTTGACGAAGAAGGGGTAACCCTTCGTGTGGTCGGAGAGATGCCAGCAGAGCTTCTAGGAGCAGAGGCAGAGGCTGACTAGTGCCCCCCCCATCTTGAGGCTTCTAGAGGAAGGCGTAGGGTACGTAGTTTACTGCGACGCATCAGGGACCAGACTCGGGTGTGTCTTGATGCAAGAGCGAGCAGTGATCGCGTATGGTTCTCGGAAGTTGAGACAACATGAGCAGAACTATGCTACCCATGACCTGGAGTTAGCAACAGTGGTCTTTGCCTTGAAGATGTGGCGACACTATCTGATGGGTGAACGTTTTACCGTGTACTCTTATCACAAGAGTCTCAGGTATATCTTCTCTCAGAAGGACCTGAATCTGAGATAGTGTCAATGGCTTAAGTTCCTTCAGGACTATGACTTCGAGATAGTCTATACTCCTGGGAAGGGGAACGTTGTTGCAGATGCACTTAGCAGGAGGTCTGGTATACAGCTGCTAGGAGAGGCGACAGAGCAGCTAGCCGCTTTGCAGATATCCTTTGTGGATGGAGACAGAGCAACCTTTCTATAGTCTCTTATGGTCACTCCCCCACTCCTTCAGCAAGTCAGGGAAGCACAGCATGGGGACATTGACTGCAAGACACGACGTGCTCAGATATCCACAGGGCAGACACCTGATAGATTTTCTGAAGGTGGGGTGCACGCCATCCTCTTTAGAGGATGTACTATGGTGCCAATGTCACTTCAGGAGGAAGTGTTGAGGGAGTTTCACACGTCCCCTTTAGCGGTACATTCAGGAGTGGCGAAGATGTACTAGGACCTTCGACGATAACACTGGTGTCCAGGTATGAAGAAGGCAATAGCGGAGTTTGTCTCTCGATGCCTCACATGTCAGCAAGTGAAGGCGGAGCACCAGGTACCGGCAGGCTTGGTTCGGCCTTTAGAGGTCCCAGATTGGAAGTGGGATGAGATATCCACGGACTTCGTGACGAGTCTTCCACGTACATCCAGGTGTCACGACTCGATTTGAGTGACCATCGACCGACTCACCAAGTCGGCCCACTTCCTACCGGTCATAGAGCAGGGTTCAGTAGAGAGTTTGAGACGCCTTTATGTGCAGGAGATTGTGCGGCTACATGGAGTAATTTCTTCTATTTTCTCCAACCATGACACACGATTTACTTCCCGGTTATGGAAGGGGTTGCAAGAGGCTTTCGGGATACAACTACGTTTGAGCACTGCCTTCCATCCTCAGACAGATGGCCAGACTGAGCGGACCATTCAGACCCTCGAGGACATGCTACGTGCTTGAGTCCTCGACTTCGGTCGTAGCTGGGGGGACCACTTACCTTTGATGGAGTTTGCCTACAACAACAGCTATCACTCCACCATTGGGATGAAACCTTTTGAGGCCTTGTATGGTCGACTTTGCAGATCGCCACTATGCTGGATAGACCTAGGGGAGTCAGCACTAGTGGGACCAGAGATGGTATGAGTGACCACAGAGAAGGTGCAGATCATCCAGGAGCGGATGAAGACTGCACAGAGCAGGCAGAAGTCGTATGCTGACAAGAGGCAGAGACCTCTGGAGTTCGAGGATGGCGACCACGTTTTTCTACGGGTCTCCCCCCGACGAGGTTTACAGAGATTTGGCCGGGGCGGCAAGTTATCTTCGCGATTCATCGGACCTTTTCAGGTCCTCAGCAGAGTTGGCGAGGTGGCTTACTACTTAGCTCTTCTACCTCAGTTGCATCGGTTGCACGACGTCTTCCACGTATCTCAGCTGAGGAGATACGTGCACGACCCTTCCCATATCATCGACCATGGATAGCTGGACGTCAACGATGGAGCGACTTTCACGGAGGTTCTAGTGGATATTGAGGATCAACAGGAGAGGGTCTTACGTGGACGATCGATACCTCTGGTGCGCATTCGCTGGCAGCATGAGAACCTCCAGGAGAGCACATGGGAGCGGGAGGCTCAGATGCGTGCTCAATACCCCCATTTGTTCCCTTAGTTCGAGTTGTAGCTTACAGTTACGTAAAGCCCTGAGGTGGGGAGAATGTAAAGACCCGGAAAACCCATTGATTTTTTTAATACATGAGATTTTTACGAGTCTGCGAAAACTGACGGCGCGTGATTCCGAGGCCCGGTGTGCTCGAAATCAATTTCTGAAGTTTTGTTCGGGTACGTTCAGTAAACGTACGAACAAGATTTTATAACTTTTGAACCGGTGCTTGGAACTGAAATCTGAGGGCATTGTTGAACTCGTAGCGCCAGTATTCGCTTAAGAAGACTTCCACCTCGACAGCAGATGGTCAGGAATGAAAGTTAATTTTTGGGTTTTTATGAATAAATTAAATAAAAATAAAGTTGTAGCTTTATTTTTATTTTTAGTAGGTTAAAACCTCCAAGAGGAGGTTGGAGGTGGGGGCCACCACACCTTAACCTCCCATGAGAGGTTATGGTGGTGGGGCCCACCCGAGGTCTAAAACCCCTCTTCATGTGGAGTTAATGCGGTGGGGACCACCCGAGACCACTGAAACCTCTTGAACTCCCCACTTAATGGTGCCACCATCTTCCACATTGATTAAGTGGGCCTAGCCTAATTAATTCTTTAATTTGAATCTTTTTGAAATGTGTGCCAACAACTAAATAATATGATAAATCTATTATTTTGTTGAGGGACTCATTTTTCTTTTTGGTGGAGCTTGGGAAGAGGGGAGAAATTGGGAGAAACTTGTTCTCTCCAACGAAGAACGCTCCTCCAAACGAAGGACTTCTTCCGCCAATGACGAACAACTTCTACTTTGATCTCCAACTGGAATAAGGGAGGAAGCGTCGTCCCTGTAGAACGCCGACGACGTCGTCCTCGACTTCTTCATCTTCTTTTTCGACGTCGACGAATTCGAGGTAGGGGTTCAAGCTTGCTAATTGTTGTGTGTTCTTCGTTTTCCATCGTGGTTTAGAATTCGAAGTTGCTTGATATCACCATAAAGCGGAGGGCGCATGCCAAACAAACATGGCCCGACCCCTCCACATTCTTTGTGGATTTTGGCGCTAATCGAGACATGAGACCGGATTGTGCGACTCTCGTCAACGATGACTGCGGATCGAAGGCAACGACCCGAGGAGAGTGCGACTTCTTCCAGAATGAGAAACGGGCCACTGGAGCTCGTCCGGTGACCCGCAAAAAGAACACCGACGAATGGAAATGACGTGCGTCAATGTGCGGCGGCGGCGGGGCAACCGCGCCACCGGAGGAGAAGCCGCGGCCCCTGGCCGCAGCGGTGCATCGGCGGCCGGTGCAAGACCGGTCGTGAAAGAAACCGGCGGCTCAAGCCACCGGGTCAACTGGGAAGGCGCGACGCAACCGGCGCTGCGTGGTGGATCGAAGGAGGGTCGCGACCCCTGTCTGCGACGGTGTAGCAGCGGCCGGCTCGAGCCCGTCCGCGAAGAGATCCGGCGGCCCGAGCCGCCGTGTCGCCGGAAGAGGCGCGACGCAATCGAAGCCGCGTGAGGCCTCGGCTGGCCGCTCGGCCAGTCAGAAACAGCGGGACCCCACTGGGTCCCGTGTGACACACCGGTGCCAGCCTGGCGCCGACTCCACCCGCCCGAACGACTAGGCCGTTCGGGAACCAGGGGCGTGGCCTTCCCCCTGGACGCGGCTAGGGCGGACCCCTACGTGCCGTCGGGCCGCCGGGCCGCCGGACCACCGGGCCGGGATGCCGTTGCTGTCCGGGCCGCCCCCGTGGGCCGGGTCGGACCGGGTCGGTCCGACTGGGCCGGACCGGACCCGGACCCGTTTGATCCGATTTTACCTTTTGGCCCATAACTTCGGCTACGAGTGTCCGATTGACGAACCGTCTGCGGCGACCGAAAGCTTGGAGCAAGGCGGTTCTTCTGATATACCCCACTCGAGGTTTGGATACAGTTGAGGAATGACCGGGTTGGATCAAACGTAAATCCAACCGAGCCATCGGAACAGAAATGCTAATAACTCACAGATCGGGCGTCCGATTGACGCCCCGTCTGTTGCGTTGAGACCCCTATGACGAGACGAGCCTTTGAGATACTTAGTCACAGGACTTGGTGGGAATTTTCATGTCGACACTTTTCTTGAGGAGCGGACCCTCCCGGAATCAAGCGTGCTTTGTGGAAACCCTGTGGATGGCTGTGCACTAACGACTGTTCCTGGTGTTAGGTATCCGGGGCCTGCAGTGGAAGCCGGTGGGACAAAGATTTTAAAAATTTCGTCGGTGAGACGACGGAACTTGTTGTCGCCAACGATCCGTGCCCCAGAAAGGTCTGAGAATCTCGTGTAGATTGTAAAGAGCACAAAATTAAAAGGAAAGCTTACCCGTTTCAGATCTAAAGTAGTTGTCGACCGCAACTTGTCGCCGGCGATCGTTGCACGAAGGATCCATATCAAGATCCCTCTAGATCATCCACACACGCTTCAGAAATCCGTAGGAACACCGATCGTTGAACTCTGGGTGCTAGCGCGGCGATCTGACGATATATTCGACGTTCCGATGATCACCGCATCATCGATCTTGCGATGTGTGAGGAGAAACTCGATCCAAAAGCTTCTCTCTCTAGAGAGCGGGAGGAGAGAGAGGCTCTAGCCAAATTGACATGAATAGTTATTGCGCTTGAGCCCCTCTCCTCTATTTATAGTGGATTGTGGAAATTACCCGGTTGGGTTCCCCGACCCCCGTTAATTTCACGTCCACTAAATAAATAACTATAGCGACTTAAAACTACGTCAATATTATTTATTTATTTTATCACATACTTGTAATATATATATAATATATTACGTGATAAAATCTGAACCATTTAACTCGACTCGTTGTCCCGCTTAATATTAAACGAACCTTGAATATTAAAATAATATTCTTTCGATTAATATTTTCTCGTATTTATTAAACTTGTAAATACATTAAATAAATTCAATCCCAAATATTCGTAACTTGAATATTAATGAATTTATTTAATTCTTTTGGTGATCGACAACATGGACAACGCTCGGACCCCGTGGCAGGGCCCACTATGTCCATATACCTATTCAACTGAATAGGGCGGATTTTTGAATATGCTATTGTGTGTGACCCTCTAGGCCCTCATCTCGATAGCAGTGAATAAAATCCACAGACCAAGAGCAGGGTCTAGCAACCCGTCATGGCCCTTAAAGAGATAAGGATAGTCATTGTAACGACTACCAACCTACGAACACTGATTGTGTACTATAGTCTGTCATTAAATATCCCATAAAGCAGGACGCACTCTTGTGTCATCGTCCTTATCTTGCTTTATTATTTATTGATCTATCCGAATGGATTTGCCTTTCTACTACTTTGGCCAAAGACTTATGAAGGCGGCACCATCCTGATTAACCAGGCCTGAGATATACAACTTCCTAAACTTGGAAGCGACAAATCCTTTTTTGACCATTCAACAAACGTCATACCACTAACGACGCACCCGACACAAACTACCTCGCCACGACATTACTGCCATGGTTTTCTCCTTGCATCAAAGTAATTAATTAAATGATATACATTGGTAATGGTCTCAAGTCAGGATACCAATACACATGTCCGTAGATAGGAACAACCAATGACACCCAAAACATGTGGTGTTCCTATTGACGGGTATGTCCTCATGATCTCACTACTAGAGATCACCAAGTGCGAACTTCATGAAAAGAAGTCTCAATGCTTATGAGCCCCCACCACCTGATAGTCAGACATCTACTGTGTCCAGTCAGTAAGATGTATCTAGACTATAGAACATATATTTAAGATCAATTTCATTGTATCTCGAGGTTCTCATTATAGCCTGGGATCTTCTATAACCTCTCGACACGACAACTAAACTTTGGACATTACCATTATTATAGTGGACGCAGAAAAGTCTACACTATAATGGTAAGAAATCATCATGCATATCTAACTGTACACATGATATAGTAATCAAAAAGTACTACATAGTTGGGTCTAGGGCACCCACTATTTCAACACTCCCACTTGCACTAGAGCCAACTTGCTAACTAAACTTGTTAGCTACTCACATGATAAATACCGTGCTTCTGCTGAGTAATGGCTTTAGCTTCTGGGCCTGTCACGTTTTCGCCGCCTGGCATATCTGCTATATGCGACCTCATATGCTTGAGTAAAACTTCTCAAGATAAGGTATCTCCGATTATATTACTTTTGTCCGTTGTCATAACTTGACAGCTTGGCTAGTAAGAATGTCATAATTCTTATTATGATAATACTTTTCTCACTAGGTGCGAATCCAAGAAATGGGAAAAATCGTTGCGATTTATAACTGCTTCTTAGCTGCTTTAGAAGCTGCAACCTACTCGGTATTTGTAGGTATGACTACCACTAGCTTTTATGAGCTTGACTCGCCCATCTCCTTTGCCTAACTGCAATACTAGATCAAATTGATCTAAGGATTACTAGTTTGTGTCCCACCACAACTAGTATACCTTCCTTTCCATATTCTAGGTACTTATCATTTGTACTTACCGAAGTACAAGATGAAAGTTCTAACTGCATCACTTGCAGTGCTCTTGGAAATAATTGATATCTGCCTATAATAAATTATATCCTGGCAATATCAATTATTGTACATAATATGGCATATGTGATTGATCCATCACTAAAGCATATAGTATCAATTCACAACTTTAATCTCTTCCTATGTCCTGAACATATTAACTTGAAGAGATTAAGCCATGTGACATTGACAACAATCCTGAACTTGAATTGTTTCAACTTTTATTTTTTCAATACAATGTCACTCTGTATGATTGACTAGGACCAAGCAACCTTTGGATCTACCTCAGTGGATCCTGTTCCCTAGAACTTAGGTTGCTACTTGAAGTCAATCATTGGAGAATTTCTTTTAACCTGATCTTATCTAACTGTAAGAT
Source organism: Viscum album (assembly GCA_963277665.1). Classification (NCBI taxonomy): domain Eukaryota; kingdom Viridiplantae; phylum Streptophyta; class Magnoliopsida; order Santalales; family Viscaceae; genus Viscum; species Viscum album. The sequence goes on from OY728160.1 coordinate 1,171,057,866, forward strand.
CAAAATCTGTTTTCCATATGTTGCCGACCATATTTCATTTGGAAAACATTGGCGCTCCCACTAACCTTTGGTAGACACAAGACAAAGATTCATTTATAATGAATGCTCTAAGATCTTGTTGCTTACTTTATTCCAGAACTGGATTTCAGTAACTTGCAACCTTTTCTGGCATCATTTAATGTCATCATCTCTTTCTTGTTGCGTTGTATAGAAACCTTCCACTAAAAATGATATTAACATCCAATGACCAATAAAAGGATCTTAGAAGTTCAGTTATGACAAGTAAAATTCTAAAAGATTTAGGCGTACCGACTTGGTATAACCAATCGAGCCTTATTGGTACCAAACTTGTACCATCCATGTATCATTTCATTTGAATACCTACCACAGTATTCAATTTATAAGCCCCTTTGCAATTTGATACATGAAATCCATTATTGAATTTTAATTGATCTTGTTAATCTTAGCTCGTTGCCTTATACTGCTTACTTGTAGGATTTATTATAATTTATCACCGGCCATGGTGAAAATAAAGCCATCACAATGGTTTCATTCTTTCTACGCAATATGTGTCTCTGGAACATTCTTATTCCACATGTACTTGTGGATCTTGTTCCCTATGCCAACCATTTGTGCATCTCGAGCATTGACTAAGTCCAAGTCAATTCAGCTTCCACTATCTCTAATGGAGATGTGAACCCTTGTATAGAAATGTAGTCTAATACTTGACAACATCTTTTCTATCTTAGGGATTTAGGTAATATCTTAAGGAACTGTTAGGATAATTAACTTAGACGCACAATGTGTTTAACTTGATGCAGGCTTGTTTAAATCCTAACAAACGCTTTGCATCTAAACACGTCCTATGACATAATGGATTTTCCATCATACTATGACTCGTATGATATCGATTTTTCATTTTAGTTGGCATATTGGTTATGGGTTTACGCTGTTATTTGCAAATCACATTTTGAAATATGATGGAAGTTTCCGCAAGTTGCAACATTGATACAACTTACATCATAACTTTGATGTGTAACATATGCATTTAGGAATTGCTCCACGCTACATGTTTGTTGATCAATGTTAATATGTAAGACTTTCTCATCGATCCTCCTTATGAACGTGAACACGGTGATGTAGATAAGGTAACATGTGTTTAAGAATTACTCCACGCTACATTATCATGATCGATGATTGCTTGGTCAAGATATTCTTCGGCCTGCCGATCCGAAGCAACTCATATCTTCTGACCAAACTTATACTTCATTGGTACATTCCTTAATGACTTAAAGGATTCTTATGAATTATCTTTACCTCTAGATTTCTTTGGAACAGTTCACACTCTCATGTTGAACTAACCTCAGAAGCTTTGTGGTGTACCTTTATTTCCAAAGGTTTCTTTGTCTAAACTAAAGATGTCAATTATACCATAGGTGTTTAGTTGTGCTGATCCTAAATACCATACTGGGTATATATTCGACGTCCGCTTTTAGTTTTACTTGACAAAGAATCACATTGCCACAACTGGGTAGGTCTTACATTTTATATTCATCATGTATTGTCATTGATTCAAATAGTAGCGAACTATTTGTTGAGTATGTTACCTCAAACAACATTCATTCCAAAACATGGAATAATGTCTCATCATGTCCAAATGGGCACATGAGATAAATTTTTTTGGTTATACTGCACAACTTGTTCAATTTGAATCAATCATTTGGCAATTAGAAGTTATGTGTTTCTCCCCGCTGACTTAGGAATCACCCTTTCTCAGCTGCTTGAAGAAGACACTTTACTTCTTGTAATGTTTCACTACTTACTTGGTTATTGTATTTCAATACATATATGTGAAAAGCATATTTTATTTTAATACCCAAGAAGTATTCGAGAAAACAATACTTTTATTTGATGAATATAAACTGAACGAGAAGCGGGTACTTGCTTCTTGTATTTCAGTTTTTAAACTTCCATGAATTTATTTAAACATGTGATGCAAATAACCTCCTGTTAAATAACCAACCACTTTTCTTTGAAGGACATGACGAAGGTGCCTCTGGCGTAACTTGCCATAGGCCTTTTCGCCTTGTCATTCAATGTATTCTTCCTAAGAATAAAAGATGGCATTATCTCTAATATTCTTATTACTTGGCGAATATTTATCTTAAAGGTAATGAAGCACTTACTCTATGATGTTCGTATGTAGCTTTAAATGAAACTAGAGTAATTGGGTGTAAAAGGTATAAGAATGAGATGACATGAAAGATTGTGAACTGTCTTTCACTGTACACAATCCGAGTGCAATCATCACATTCAAATCTTGCTTCGCTTTCTCCTTGAAAGGATCTTGGAGATGAGACTACATGTAACATCATCCATGTCATGATGTAGCGACCACAACTAACATCAGACGTTGATGATAGAATTATGATAGAACCATCATATGCTTGATTCATGAGTCTCTTGTAAGCAGTTTTACACCCTCGCTTCTTAAGGTGGCTTAACAGGTTAGGACACAAGCACCTTGAATTTCCATTATGGTAGTAATGTGCGCAAGCGCCTATACTACACTTGGAATTTCGTGCTTGTTTGGACATTAACTTTGTCCAATGTTTATCGCAATTTTATTATGGTATTGTCTGCCATTATCTACAAATATAATTTAGTAGATTGTACTTTTATGTGATTACCAAATGTGACATTACTGATTATTTAATCATTAAACGTCTCCCACTAATTTTTTGAATTCTAGGAACCCTCTGTACTAGAATCGGAATACTCTTGAGTATTTTAGTGGCAAGGATCCCTAAACCTCCCTCGTAGTCTACAAGCTAGGGCTACGCCACTACTCGGAGGGTCCAAGGTAGGCTTTTGACTAGCCAACCACATTAGCTCACGGTTTCATGATCTGTTCAGTGGAGTCCCAGCTTCAAAAATCATTTACTGATTTACTCAATGCTTGCCTCTAAAATTACAACATGCTAGCTAAGGCTATTCCATTGCTACAATTTTAGTTAAGTCGACCCACCACACGAATAAGAACTCCCCGGTAGTAAGAGACACTCTCAGCTGAGGCATGAACCGGCACCTCGAACACCCGATTTTGTTCAAACTTGAATGATGGAAGGCTATTTGTGACTTAATATTTTCTTTGAGGGTTTTATTGGTTTCTCTCGACGAATGTGATCCATTTTTATTAAACTTGTCCATCTATGCTATCGCGCTCACAACTGAACTTTAATATAAAAACATACGCCGCTTCTTTATGCATTTTATTATCTATTATTTTATGTATTTTTACCGCTGTTCTAAAATGCATAAAATAATAAATAAATGCATAAAGGTAGACTACTACCCGACTGGTCTTCAGCATCTAAACGACCTAAGGTCATCATACCTGAGTCGAAGCTTGACTCAAAATGCAGCTTTCCCCTTGTCTTGTATGTTTGCTGGTCTTCTGCAGTATCGACATGTCTTGACGGGATCGACGTCACGTCTTGGAGTACCGCTACGTCTTGGCGGAATCCACATGTCGTCTTGCACCGTCTTCATCAACGTGCACCGCCTCGACTTGGCGGGGTCCACTTCGTTCTTCTTGGCATCGTCACTGTCTGTGATACAATAACACTTGCGCGCAGGCGAGGAGAACTGAGGTATAAATGTACATCAAATCAATTGGACACGCAGGTCCTTATACATTTTAACTGAAAACTAAGATGATGCGCAGACCGTCATTTAATTAATTACACACATTGCACGCAGTTTAAATAATTAATTAAATAATTAATTAAAAGCAGACATTCTAGGGTCGGTGCTCAAGACCAGTTGTCGGGTATAAAATATTGCGCGATAAAAAAATGCATAAATAAGTATGAGGGTTATTAAATTAAATGAATTAATAAATTCAAATAATTTAACTAATTATCGGTCATGTAATTAATTTAATTTTAATATTTAAAATTAAATTAATTAATTAATTAATTTAAACCTCGGGTATTAAAATTTATTTCACTACAATTAATATATCAATTAATTTAATTAATTTAATTAATTAATTATATTAATTGATTTAACATTACCCGAGGGGTTACCTGCCCGCTAGGAGGACCGGGCGGCAACCGGGTAACCTTGGCCAGGGTGCTCCCAGAGAGGAGCAGAGGCGGGTGGCCGGTCACAGCTGCGCTGCCTGTGCTTGCGCTAGGCGGGTTCGCGCGTGGAGGAGCCGATGTGCGGCGCTGCATGCGCCACACCTGGTTCTGCCCAAGTAAGATGGGGAGGGTGGCTCGCTGTGCAGAAGCTGGTGCGGCGGCAGACGAGGGTTTGACCGGAGCTACTCGTGCCAGTCGCTGCGCACATGGAAGAGTAGCCCTGGTTCGTCCTGAGGAAGGAAGAAGGGCGGGCGGCCGCTGCGCACTCGAGGAGGCCGGACTGGTGCGCGCCTGGTTCTGGGCGAGCGGCGGCGCTGGCCTGATGAGCGGACAGTCGGGCGGCCGCTCGTTACGACAGCGGCTCGGACAGGAGGCTCCGGCGGTGGGGCGCCATCCTAGTGCTGCAGTCGGTACAGGAGCGGGGTGGCCGACGTGGAGGCGAGGCGCCTCTGCGCCTTCCTTGTTCAGCCCGAGTGGGAGAGGGGGTGCGACGCTGCAGTGCGCCACGCCGGAGGGAGAGGGGTCCGATCGGACCCCTACTAGTGGTGCACGAGGGAGGAGGCAGGCGTAGGCGGAGGGGTGCGGCGACAGCGGCGTGAGGAGCAGGGTGCGGCGCCAGCGCGGTGTCCTGGTGCTGGAGCTGTGCGTGAGAGGGGATGGCTATCGGTCTGGGCTGCTCCGCGGCGCTACATGGGCCGCGTCGTAGAGGAGGGAGGGATCCCTGTGCTAGGCGGCCGGTGCGCATGCGGCGCTGCAGGAGGGAGGGCCAGCTTGCTGGCCTTCTGCAAGCCGTGCGGGGGGAGGGAGGGGGTCCGCTTGGACCCCCTTGCAATTTCCCTTTTTTTTGGGTTTGCTGTTTTCTTCCATGGGCTAGCCTTTTTTCCTACTTCTCTTTTCCATGCGCAAGAAGACCCACACCCCTTTTTTTTGCTTTTCCTCTTTTGAAAGTCTTCATTCGTTTTTTTTGTGGTGAAGATTTGACCGCAAGTCTTCCTCCCCCATTTTTTATTAACTTTCTAAAGGCTAAATAACCTTTAGATATAATAATAATAAAATATTATTTTAATATAATAATTTTATTATTATTATAATTTTTTTATTATAATTATATTATTATAATTATATCATTATAAGAATAATATAAATTATAATAATTATAATTATATTAAACATTTTAATACCCTTGTTAAAAAAAACGAAAACACGATCCATTCCAAAATTTCAAATGACCATCTGTTAGTCATTCGAAATCGGATCGAATCGCGGTTCGATCTGTTTTGACCGTTTTTAAACCCTCTATTTAATTTTATGCAAATTAATTTTATTTGGCTCATAAAATCTACGCGCTCCCTCTGATACCACTGTTAGATATCCGGGGCCCGCAGCGGAAGCCGGTGGGCCGGGGATTTTAAAAATTTCGTCGGCGAGACGACAGAACTTGTCATCGCCGACGATCCGAGCCCCGGAGAGGTCCGAGAATCTCGCGTAGATTGTGAAGAGCACAAAATTAAAAGGAAAGCTTACCCGTTTCAGATCTGAAGTCGTTGTCGACCGCAACTTGTCGCCGGCGATCTTCGCACGAAGGATCCATAACAGGATCCCTCTAGATCGTCCACACACGCTTCAGAAATCTGCAGGAACGCCGATCGTCAAACTCCGGGTGCTAGCGTGGCGATCCAACGATATATTCGACGTTCCGACGATCACTGCATCGTCGATCTTGCGATGCGTGAGGAGAAATTCGATCCGAGTTTGGATCGAGAGCTTCTCTCTCTAGAGAGCAGGAGGAGAGAGAGGCTTTGGCCAAATTGACATGAATGGTTATTGCGCTTGATCCCCTCTCCTCTATTTATAGCGGATTGTGGAAATTACCCGGTTGGGTTCCCCGACCCCCGTTAATTCCACGTCCACTAAATAAATAACTATGACGACTTAAAACTGCGTCAATATTATTTATTTATTTTATCACATACTTGTAATATATATATATAATATATTACGTGATAAAATCTGAGCCATTTAACTCGACTCGTTGTCCCGCTTAATATTAAATGAACATTGAATATTAAAATAATATTTCTTCGATTAATATTTTCTCGTATTTACTAAACTTGTAAATAAATTAAATAAATTCAATCTCAAATATTCGTAACTTGAATATTAATGAATTTATTTAATTCTTTTGGTGATCGACAACATGGACAACGCTCGGACCCCGTGGCGGGGCCCACTATGTCCATATACCTATTCAACTGAATAGGGCGGATTCTTGAATATGCTATTGTGTGTGACGCTCTAGGCCCTCATCTCGATAGCAGTGAATAAAATCCACAGACCAAGAGCGGGGTCAGCAACCCGTCATGAACCCTAAAGAGATAAGGATAATCATTGCAACGACTACCAACCTACGAACACTGACTGTGTACTATAGTCTCTTTGTCAGTAAATATCCCATAAAGCAGGACGCACTCTTGTGTCATCATCCTTATCTTGCTTTATTATTTAGTGATCTATCCGGATGGATTTTCCTTTCTACTAATTTGGCCAAAGACTTATGAAGGCAGCACCATCCTGGTCAACCAGGCTTGAGATATACAATTTCCTAAACTTGGAAGTGACAAATCCTTTTTTGACCATTCAACCAGCATCATACCACTAACGACGCACCCGACACAAACTACATCGCCACGGCATTACTGCCATGGTTTTCGCCTTGCATCAAAGTACGTAATTAAATGATATACATTGGTAATGGTCTCAAGTCAGGAGACCAATACACATGTTCGTAGATAGGAACAACCAATGACACCCAAAACATGTGGTGTTCCTATTGACGGGTCTGTCCTCATGATCTCACTACTAGAGATCACCAAGTGCAAAATTCATGAGAAGAAGTCTCAATACTTATGAGCCCCAGACATCTACTGTGTCCAGTCAGTAAGATGTATCTAGACTATAGAACATATATTTAAGATTAATGTCATTGTATCTCGAGGTTCTCATTATAGTCTGAGATCTACTATAATCTCTCGACACGACAACTAACCTTTGGACATTACCATTCTTATAGTGGACGCAGAAAAGTCTACACTATAATGGTAAGAAATCATCATGCATATCTAACTGTACACATGATATAGTAATAAAAAAGTACTACATAGTTGGGTCTAGGGCACCCACTATTTCAACACCTGGATCTTGTGTTGGTCCGACAGTTCTGACTTCTGTTCCTAGATCATGTGTTGGTCCGACAGAATAACTGGTCCTGGATCATGTGTTGGTCCGACAGCTCTAACGACTGTTCCTGAATCATGTGTTGGTCCGACAGTTTTGACTTCTGTTCCTGGATTATGTGTTGGTCCGACAGAATAGCTGGTCCTGGATCATGTGTTGGTCTGACAGCTCTGATGATTCAGTGGCTATATCTGATCATCTCTATCTCTCAACATAAGTTATATACCTGTGTGAGCTGAGTCAGTAACTCTTGTGCTTTCTCATGATTGAGATGGATTACTTGATAACTTAGGTATATGTATGGGCATATACCTAAGTGGGGTTATCTATTGATTTCATATTTTGTGGTTTATCCTTGTTGGATTTTGTGAGACCTTGAGGGTCCCGGGGTCCCTACTGAGTATTGTTATACTCACCCCTGCACAGGCTATGCCCGCACCTCGTTGTGTTGGATGCAGATGACGGACAACACTGACTGAGGCTGAGTAGCAGGACTGGACGGTACCCGGAGGTAGACCTTACGACGAGTCGGTGCACGAAGGAGACTGACGGACGTGGAGTGCTGAGGATGTTGAGATGGTATGCGAGTATGATATACTCTATAATACATAATGTAGGATCGAAATAATATAGATACTGAATAAAGTATCTACTAATGCTCAATATACAAGAGGGGGGGGGGGGTGAATTGTACTCCTTAAACAATTCTTTGGAACTTTTTAAAGATGGTTATGTTTAATAAGGTTAAACAAGGTAATTCACAAAACCTCTAAGTTCTACACACTTGCTTGATTCAGGAAATACGATTCCGAGAAAGTAAATCCAGAAAGATGGTTCCGGAAAATGAAACTTAATGAAAGTTTACAAAGATAAAGATTCTAGCTTAAAGCGTATAGAATCTTACTAAATTAGAGTATACAAGTATAAGGAAGTATAAGATAGTTATACTTTCCTTAACAAATAAAATGCAGCGGAAAACATGTAACAAAACAAGTAACAAGTAGTAAATATTTTAACTCAAAGAGAAGAGTATCCAACAACCTTGGATAAAGGTCCTTTGATTTATACTTTCAAGAAAGTCTGTCTTACCCACACCAGGGTAAGTCCTCGATATGAAGATCGGAGTCTGTCTTGCTATCCCTGCAAGCCCTCAACTTCAAGGTAGTCGGCACCTCTGTCTTCCTCAGTAGGGAAGCCCTCAACTTCAAGGTAGTCGACACCTCTGTCTTCCTATCCCCGGAAGCCCTCGATTGTACACAACAACAATCGGAGTCGCACAAAGTAAATCTGAACAAGAAGTTCAGTACACACTAAGCAATAAAGCCTCTATCTCTAGAAATCACTTCAGCAACATGTAATCTCTAAATTGATCAACTTCTCTTGAGCTCTTTCAAATGAGCTCCTATTTATAGACACAACTCCAACGGCTGACTCCCTCCTCCAACAGTCATATTGTTCCTTGAATTTCGGAGGGACCTGTACACGTGTCACTCAAACAGTTAGTAACTGAATGCACGACATCGTTTTATAACAAAAATAAGTGTAAGAAAAAATATGATTACTTAACCAAAATCAAATATTTGGAATGTAAGCAAATAAAAGTTTGGAGTCTAACAAAAAAACAAATTCAGTGTCTATAATACAAGGATATTCGGATTTTGTTTTCTAAGGAATTCGGAACCTGAACTCTATAGAATTCCGGAGTCTGAATTTCAAGGAAATTCGGAATCTGGATTCACAAGAATTCGGAACCTGAACTTACAAAGTTTGGAGTCAGAGTTCATGAGAATTCGGAGTCAGAACTTACAAAGTTCGGAGTCAGAGTTCATGTGAATTCGGAGTCAGAACTTACAAAGTTCGGAGTCAGAGTTCATGAGAATTCGGAGTCAAAACTTACACAGTTCGGAGTCAGAGTTCATGAGAATTCAGAGTCTGAACTCAGAAGAGTTCGGAGTCTGAATTCAGAGAACTCGGAGTCAGAATTCAGAGTCTGAAAACAGAATGCTCTTAATCTAAGTATTATATGATTCCGAGGTTTTAGATATGAAACCGAATTTTTCACTTAGACAAGATAATGAAAAATGAAAAACATGGTAAGGATAAATTTCCTTGGGGAAGAAAAATTTTCCTTATAGAAGTAAAACACAGGGTAAAATGAGATTTTTCTTGAGATAAGGTGTTTGTGATTTCCAAAACAAGAATGAATGGTAATGTCATAAGGAAACCTTATTGACTCAACAATCTCCCCTAAGTATGAATGAATGGAAAAGTCATAAGGAAGACCTTATTGACTCAACAGAGGAGGCCATCTGTACCTACCCTTCAGGTAGGAACCCCGGAGGATGACCATGTGGCTGCTTTACTTTTCTTCAGTTGTACTTGCTTTTCAGTTGTACTTGTACTTCTCTGTTGGGCTTGTATTTCTGGCCCCCTTTACTTTTTCAGCACTCTTTTGTATACAACTTTACTTAGTGTTTTTCTTTCAGCTCGTACTCTGTTGAGGGAGGTTACTCTATATAAAGACAATGTCTTCCCAGTTTAGGGAATTACGCTTTTGGTGCTGGTCGTCAGCCTCTGGCCTATGGAAGGTGGGCTTGGGGTAGTCACGACACGGGCCCCGGGGGACGGGTCGTGATAGAAGCGACTTTGTGTGCGGTGTATCAACCCAATAGATGCCGAACCAAAAATCATGAAGTAAAGGCGCCACATGAAGCATGGAGTACTCACAACTCAAGTTTAATTCATCTTAAAGTTTTTGGTTCTATTACCTATGTCAAGATCCCAGAGGCAAAACGAACAACGCTCAAGGACAAAGGAGTGAAGTGTGTCCTTATGGGATTTGGAGACCGACCAATGGGATATCGCTTGTATAATCCTATCACCAACAAGACTATATTCCGCAGAGATGTTATCTTTGATGAAAAGGGGACACAGATTTGGAATCAAGATGCCGATTCAAGAGAGGTACGACTCACTCTAGAAGATGAATAAATCGTTGGAGAAGTACCATTTGAGGAACGAGGAAATGAAGAACCACTAACACTGTCACCACTTACTCCTACACCTAGAGACATCGAATGAGAACTTTGTCATGTACATCTTCAAAAAATTTGAAGCCTTGCAGATATATAAGAGAGAACATAACCAATGGAGTATGTAAATTTGTATTGTCTCTTGGCGACTTCCCATCCAGTTAGCTTCTAGGAAGCTAGAATTGATGAAATATGGAAGAAAGTGATAGATGAGGAAATTCATCCTATCAACGCCATCAAAGGCTTCGTGTAAAGGAAATGCATTGACTATGGTGAATTCATTGGACCTATTGATCAACCACCCAGATATGATGCAAATTCATGGGTTACAAGGAAAACGAGTTTTGGGGGGGGGGGGTCAAACTTCCTTTGTGAAATTGGTGAAACTCATCATGGTGCTCCATGGTCGAATTATGGTCGATGAACATAAACTCCCCTTTATGGTACATGGATGGATCAAGTCCTCTTGATTCCCAAGGGTCAGAAACATCCATATGGGCGGATGAAAGACAGTGATGATGATGATGATGATCGTGACTAGGGGACCTCCATATGGGTGGGTGAAAGATGGTGAAGAGGTGCAACCAAGAGGAGGAGGACGGTGATCGTCACTAGGAGGCTATTGAGAGTTGGGCGATTGATGAAACAATTGTGCAATTATTTATAGGAAAGATTTGTGTTTTCATGGGGTTGAGTGTCTTGTTTTTTCATTTCTTTATAAAACAAATTTTGATATATTACCTTTCATTTAATGATTCAAAATCCTCCTATGTTGGAAACATTAGTGAGGTTATTTATTGGAGGACTCTGGCGCGATTTTGGAAAGAATTGGAATATTTCCTGGTTTAAATTTCATTATCAAAAAGAAATTTAGACATATTACCTTTCAATCAATGATTCAAAATCCCTCTATGTTGGAAACATTTGTGGGGTTATTTATTGAAGGAATATGGCGTGATTTTGGAAAGATTTTAATTTTATGATTTTAATAGGCTATATTTCATTATCAAAAAGAAATTTAGATATATTAAATTTCATTTAATGATTCAAAATCCCGGATCCATGATAGAAACGTGCTCAAATAATAACAAGAATACTTGTTGAAATAAATTTTAAATTATATCAAAATTTATACTAATTCACATCCTCATATTATTATAGGAAAAATAAAAAGAAATGTTATTTTGCAACTTCAAATAAAAAACTGAATATCATGACACGTTTTTAATAATGTCATGTTTTTTTATATCAAACATGTGGAAACGGGTGGTCAAGAAATTCGTGAATGCCGCGTGGAGACATGTTGTCGACAGATCGGGCAAGTGAGGCGGCGGTGGAGCCAGTTATGGATGCAGTGGGCATGGAAGGCGTGGGAGCAGGGCAAGGCAGCAGGCGGAGAAGCTTCTACCATCTTCTCCAGACAAATGATGCATAACTCTGGCCCCTCATGGCGCTCATAGTCCGTGTACAACGTGGTCTCCACGATAAGCCCGGTGGGTCGGGGATCAACGGCGCAGAGGTGGACCCCTTGCAACACTTGGGTTGTAAGGGTGTTCAGATCGGCGGGGTCAAGGCTGGGGTTGAAGCTTGAGATCCTGGCACCCACGGCCTGCTGTGTAGCGGTGGTGAAAGCAGAAATAGGGTCGATGCTGTGACGGATGGGGTCGATGACGGTGTAATTCTGGCGGCGACGGAGGGTATGGTTTTCCCCTCCTTCCTCGTTGCGGGCCACGTTGTACCACCCCTCGATGTGGCGAGTGCGGTATTCTATGGTCACCCCCGCCGAGGGTTGCGGGCATCGGCGAGCGGTGCGGCCTTTCCTGACATGCACAAACACATCGATGCTAATTGGGTGAAACTCATGATGGTGGTCCATGGGCGTGAACATAAATTCATCTTCATGGTGTGTGGATGGATCAAAGACACCACAATGCAAATGGTGTTGGACATCCATATGGACCGATGAAAGGGGTGAAACATTCGTGGGTTCTTTATAGGAGGACTCTCATGCGATTTAGGAAAGATTTGGGTTTCCTACTTTTAGTGGGGTTTTTTTAAATTTATTTCATTATCAAAACCAAATCTTGATTTGCTACTTTCATTTAATGATTCAAGATATGCGTACTAAATTTTTTTTTTTTTTATTATTGAAATATTTTTTATAATATATTAAAATTTAAAATAAGTAATCTCTCTCGGTGTTGTTTTTTTCTCTAACCTCACATTTTGGTTGAAAAAATGTTCCACAAAAAATGATATTTTTTGAAACTCATAAAATTTTAAATATCATGCAAAAGGTTTGATGTAGTGACTTTTTATAAAAAAAACATTTCAGTTTTATCTACCATGTTTAATATGTTCGATAACATAACACACGTCATAATAATATGCATGTCTTATTTTCTTCAATCCTACCATTTTGGGCCGGATGGGATCAAAAGGGTGGGAGTAAACGACAAATATATGATTATTTTGACTTCAATTTATTAGAAAACATCACAAAAAATCAAATGACTAATTATTAATTTAAATTATTGAATACTTGTCCTTCCTTAATAAGCATTTCAAAACATGTTTTTAAAAAATAAAAAATATTTTCATCACACACACTACAACTTGTATTACTACTACTACCACTGTAAGAAAAACGATGTTTAGCAGCGGTTTAAACCACCATTAAATGATGTGTGATGCTATCTATAACTGTCACATATGCATGTATTGGTAATCTTTTCACAATAGTTTTTTATTTAGTGGTGGTTTGTTTCACAACGAGTTTTTATTTGATTTTTTAAAATAATTTTTATTTATTATCCTAAGGCCACCCCAACCTATGCCCACCGAGACCCACTATAATGACACAGATTTTCTCGATTTTATTTTTAGAATCTTTTTGGGAAAATTTTGAGACTAGTACAGAGATGACATGCGATTCCGAGACCCGGTGTGTCCGAAATGGTTCAACGAAAAATGTTATGTTTTTAATAGCACGCGTGAGTGGTTTTCCTGAAAAAAGTGGAACAACTCTTAAATGAGTGCTCGAATAAGAAATCCGAGAGCACCTTTGCGTTCAGGATGTCGTGTTTACCCTAGGCACGACTTAACTTTAGTTGGCACACGTCTTCAGTGAGAAAACCCGAAAATGACATAACTGTAAATAAAATAATTAAATAAAATTATTTTATTTTTCAAATCCATATAACTCATGAACGGTGACTCGGATTGAAAATCTCATACCACCGTTGAGTTTGTAATGTGGTGTTTTCCTTAGGCAGATCCTAACATTGGTCGGCACGGGTCAACTGTGAAAAGTAGTTTTTGGGATGTAACCGTAAATAAAATAGTTAAATAAAAATTATTTTATTTTCAAATCCTATAACACATAAACGGTAACTCAGATCAGAAATCTGAGAGTACCATTGAGCTCGTGAGGGTGTGCTTCCTTTAAGCGGAGCCTAACCTCGACTAGTGCGGGTCGAGGGTAAAAGTTAATTTTTGGAAGTTTTAAAAAATAATAAAATAAATTCAGAAAAAGATTATTTTATTTTTTTTAATATTTCGCCGCGACGCAGAGACACTGCGACGCCACGACGAAGCAGTTGTTTCCTTTCATAAATGAAACATCATGACGATGGTGCAACATAGAAAAACGATGACACTGAAACACATTTCTTCATTTAACAGCTTGAAAGGGATATAGGATCAGTTGGACAATCCTAGAGAAACTCCCTGGAAGCTCTGGAAAAGAAAAGGTGTTGGTGAAGCCTCCCGACGACGAACGACAAGCAGCGATGAACGCCGACAGATCACGGATCAAGGATCGAGGATCAGGTATCGACGAACGACAGCGGTGCAACTCCGTTCTTCACCAACGACCGATCCAATCCTTGAGGTAGGGGTTTTATTTCTGTGCGATTTCCTTTCCCTATTCTTATTTCCAACGACGAACGCGGACCAACCCACAAACAGGTAGATCTGTGGTTCGATTGTTTATGCAAGATGTGTACTTTTGTTGTGGGATTAAAGGGGGTTATACCTTAGTGGTTAACATTATTTTTTAGTTCCCCTTTTTCTAACGAGATGAACGAAGGCCAAACAAACAAAGTCGATGTTCATTCCTTGGGTGTTCATGGTGCTCTCTCTTTCCTTCTTTGGCGCTCTTCATCGACGGACCCCCGTGGTTGCGTGGGATTCTTGTTGGGAGGTTCCGAACATGGAAAAAAACCCCAGATCGACGACGGGAAAATTAAGAGCACATAACAGGGGCGATGACGACCCATGGCTTGCAAGGGTGCTTGTGGTTCAGAAAACAGGTCACCACAACGACAGTTGCGACTTGTGGAAGGAGAGCCGGCGGTGGCAGCGCACAACAGATCCAATAGTGGCGCAGTCAGATGCGACATGAAGCTGCATCACGTGGTGTAGGACTGTGGTCCAGTTAGACCGGGCAACTGCCGTGGGGCGATTCACGTGGTGGCCGACCGCTTTGAACTTGACGGTCGGCAGTGTTGACCGAACGAGGACGCGACACCCGCCGCTTCCAGGCGGACGAACCAGCCCGCTCTAGCGGGCCGGGTTGGTGCAGTGGGCCAGACCAACAGTAGGCTGGGCCCAGCTAGTCGGGTTAGGTGGGACCCGAGTCGGGCCGGTCTGACCGGGTCTGACCGAACTCGGACCCAACCAACCCTTTTTTACAAAAAATCCCATAACTCTCAAACCGTACATTTGATTGACAAGACGTTTACGACTTTGGGACTCTCATGATGAGGTGTTCCTTTTTAGATACTCTAAGTGGGTTTTCATGGAATTCAACATCCAAACTTTGGCTTGAGGAGTAAGTTCTCCCGGAACAAGCACGCTGTGAGCAGGAATCTTGTGGCTGGCTGTGACGAGAAGACTATGACTACAGGTCTAAGTGACTGAGTGGGTCTAAGTGAATCAGCGGGTCTAAGTGACTCAACAATATTGGGTGTTCTGTGATTAAGTCTTATAGTCTTGCTTTTCATACTTTAGATTTATACTTGTGTGAGCAGACTCTAGTGACTCTCCTGATTATACTTCTTAGAGGCTACACTTTGTGTACCTCTTGGGTAGCCTACTCGGTGCATTTCTTAGTGATTCCTTTATGGTATATTTTTTAGTGATTTCTTTGTGATATATTTCTCAGTGATCCCTTTTGGTATACTTTTTGTGTTTTCTTTGTGGTGTACTTCGTGTATTTTCTTAGTGGTGTTACCTTTGTGGTTTCTGGTTCCCTACTGAATATTATGTTACTCACCCTTGCATGGGCTTCGCTCACACATGTCATGTCTTGTGCAGATGATCAAAAGCTTTGATAGAGTCTGTAGTTTGCTAGAGATTGGGGGTGCTTCAGGGTGACCTGACGGACATGGTACGCTTCAGTGACTTTCAGACAGCTTACTGTACCTACCCTTTAGGCAAGATTTTCTGCGGATGAGATCTAGGAGCGTGTACTTTTCTTTTTAGTGGGTCTTGTATTCTGGCCCGTTTACTTTTTAGTTTGGGTTGTTACTCTTAGTTGTTGTCTTAGTGGGATGCATATCTATTTACTCAGTGTTTTCAGTTTCAATACTTGTTCTTGGGGATGGGTGTGCGTGTACAGGTTCTTAGGAAAATGACTCCCCTATGCAGGATATTCCTACTCGGTGCTAGTCGCCAACCCCTGGCCTATGGGAGGCGGGCTTGGGGTAGTCATGACACGGGTCCCGGGGGACGGGTCGTGATAGAGTGGTATCAAAGGGTGGCCAGTTTTAATCTTGTTTTCAGGCAATAGTGTCAAGTGGTTCGAGTTAGGCTTTCAGTCCAGGAAACTCAGAGTTGGTGTGGCGGCCGACGTGTCCATACACTAGGACCTTGAATTCTGCTTTCTGACTCAGTACATGAAAATGCTAGTTACATGGGAAATCAATGGTTCATGCATCATATAGGAATTGAGTATGTTCTCACGTCCTTCTTGAGTAAGAGTTAGCTCACCAGGTATACTATTTTAACTATGCTATATCTTGTTTTTAATTCAAGATGCTTCCACATAGGTAGCCAACCAGGATTCCACCACGTGATCACGAGGATGGTCTACGAGGTAATGAGATATGGGTATAGAGATTCGTACCAGAGACAACACCTCTGGGTGGTGTACCAGCTATACCACCACCTGTATTATAGTGCATGGTACTCATAGTACCAGCAGATGAGATGCACATGCTGAGTGCATTTCGTGAGTCTCAGCGACAGAGACCCCTCAGGTTCCAAGGCAAGCCCGAGTCACAGGCGGCTAAGGACTGAGTTGAGGTGGTGACCAAGTTTTCCATCCAGTCGGGACACCATTAGATTAGATGGTGGTCCTAGCGGCGAGCCTTCTACATGGATCAGTTGGGCAATGCTGGGGGTTTAGATTACCTGATTTTACGATGAGGTGACTTTTCCATGGACAGATTTTGAGAAACTTTCTCAGAAAAGGGACTCTCACCATAAAATCAAAGGGCTATGCATGCCCAAGAGATTCTTCAACTTCGTCAGGATGACTTATTGGTAGATGAGTATTCATCGAGGCATACCGACCTTTCCAGGTACTCGATGAATAAGATATGACCAGTGATTTAAGGCTCGGACCTCTGAGAGAGGTGTGTTTAGTGACATATAATCCATCTCTATTCCTCTATGAATTCCTACTTATGCTAGGGTGCTAGAACGAACCTTTGTGGTTGAAAGTATTTTGGCTGAGCTGATACATCCAGTGGATGTCAGCAGCATGAAAGCGTGAGCAGAGACCTCGGGAGTAGGAAGCCGACATCAGTCACAGAGACTTGGACGTGTGAGATGTTCCGAGAGGAGGTATCAGGAAAGGGGATCTACAGCTCAGGGCTCATAGGGTGAGTCCAGTCGGCCTAGAGAGATGCAATGCTTTTCATGAGACTGTAGGGGACATATCACGAGATATTGTCCAGCCTGTCATGCTAGTGATAGGGAAATGGTGAATGGGCCACCGAGGTAGAGACAGTGACAGGAAAAGATGGATTTTCAGGGAGATAGATGTGGAAGAGGAGTTGGGAGAGCATCCGAAGGTGGTATACATTTCGACATGTTACCACCACCACCCCCATGTGGTCCACACCAGGCTCAGGGAGCTGGAGGATAGGGGAAGGGAAGCTGCATGCGGTCAAGTCATATGACCCAAGGGTTCTAGGAATGATTTGATATATGATATGTGTCTACTCTTAGCTGATGTATTAATAGACATAGGTGCTAAGAATTCTTCCTTTTCATGGATCTTGTTCGATACCTAGAGTTTCTGGTTAAACCGTTGACTTGACCCTTACGTATAGAGATTCCTATGGGAGGAGACTCAATAATCACACTTATGCCGAAAGTGTGATCTAACCCTTGAGGTAATAATTTCAATTGGAACCTCTTGGTGGAAGCATTAGGGCCTTACGATATTAGTCTGGGTATGGACTGATTATCCATAGTTCATGCTCAGATTGACTATTTTAGGAAAAAGGATGTGGTATGTCCGTAGGGTTGGAATGGATTTTTTCTTGGTCGGAAAAAAAGGAAACTCAGGCAGCACATGATAAATTCATGCATAGGAGGGTGTAGCCAATCACTCTTGAGTTGGCCAGCCTTACCCTCATGGCACTGGATGTTTTGAGTTTTCAGTTCCCAACAGTAGTGGAAAAGTATGATGACGTCTTTCCAGAAGATGTTTTCAGGTTTACCTCCCCATAGGGAGATAGACTTATGCATCGTTCTACACACCGTGATGGTACTGATATCAGCATCAGTATATCAGATGACTTTTGTAGAGCTTCATAAGCTGAGGGTGTAGGTGGAGGACTTGTAGAGTAAGGGATTAATAAGACCCATTGTTCGAGGTTATGTGTAGATTACCAGCACATTAACCAAGTGGCCGTGTAGAATGAGTAAACACTACCAAAGGGTTGATGAAAACATCAATAGGTTGAAAGGGGAAGCCTTTCGCGTGGATGGAAATGTGCTTGTAGGCTTTTAGCAGTTAAGATTGAGTACGACGAGTGCCCTGATATTGAGTTTTCTAGAGGAGGGAGTTGAGTATGTAGTGTTCAGTGATGCATTAGGGACCAAACTTGGTTGTTTCCTGATGTAGAGGAAAGTGGTGATTGCATGTGGTTTGCATCAGTTGATACCACATTAGCAGAACTACATGACCCATGATCTTGAGTTGGAAATGGTAGTCTTCACATTGAAGATGTGACGACACTACCTGATGGGTGGGTGATTTATCATCTACTCAGAACAGAAGAGTCTCAAATATATCTTCCCCAAAAAGGTTCTGAACTTGAGGAAAAAATGTTGGCTAGAGTTCCTCTAGGAATATGACTTGGAGAGAGTCTATACTCTTGGTAAGGGAAACATGGTAGTAAATTCTCTTAGCAGGAGATATAGTTTGTATTTGCAGAATGAGGAAATAGAGAAGTTGTCCGTGTTACAGTTATCCTTTGTTGATAGAGATGATGCATCTTACCTCCATTCGGTGGTTTTTACCCCTCCACTACTATAGTGGGTCAGGGAGGTGTAGCTCAGTGACACCGATAGTGAGACTTTACGTACTCATTTGTCCATAGGGAATTCCCCTAATGGATATTCGAAAGTTGGGGAGCACGTCATTCCTTTCAGAGGATGCACAGTAGTAGCAGTGGATGCCTAGAGTAAGGAGATGCATCGGGATATGCATGTGGGTGTCAAGGTGGACACCATGGATGATGGAATAGGTTAAAGTTGGTCTTACCTGTTGATATAAAATATGAGTTCTTGTTTGAATCAGTTTCGTGGTTTTTCAACTCACCGTGTCGAGCCCTTGTGCTTGGAAGGGGTTTCTCTTTTCTTCCTTGGGGTGCCAGGAAGGGAGTGAGAAAGGACATCAACGAACTTTGTGATGGGTTTATCATGTATGTCCAGGGGACACGATACCATTTGGGTGATCATTGACCAACTCACCAAGTCAACCACTTCATGGCTTTTTGGGATCATAGTTTAGTATAGAGCTTGGGATGCCTCTATGTGTAGAAGATAGCTTGACTCCATGGAATCCCATGGATGATAACTTCTAATCGGGATGCTCCCTTTTCATCATGGGCATAGAGATTGAGGATCAGTAGGATATGACCCTTTGTGGGAAGTCAATTCCTTTAGTGCATTCCCGGTGGCAGCACGAGAATCTCTGGAAGAGCACATG
Source organism: Viscum album (assembly GCA_963277665.1). Lineage (NCBI taxonomy): Eukaryota > Viridiplantae > Streptophyta > Magnoliopsida > Santalales > Viscaceae > Viscum > Viscum album. The sequence continues at coordinate 1,171,077,512 of OY728160.1, forward strand.
GGAATGAGAGGCTCAGTTTCGTTCTCATACCCTCATCTATTTGGGTATCCCCTGGATTGGATTTCAGGGATGTAAAACCTTAAGGTGGGGGGAATGTAATGACTCGGATTTTCCTGGTTTTATTTTTTGAATTTTTTTGGAAAAATTTCATGACCATACGCTGAGACGTCGTGCGATTCCGAGGCCCTGTGTTCCCGGAATGGTTTGATGAATTTTTTTAAGTTTTTAATATATCGCATGAGGGGTTTTCCTGAAAAAAGTGGAATAAATCTTAAACAGGTGCTTGAATCAGAAATCCAAGAGTATCGTTGCATTGAGGATGGTGGCTTTACCCTAGGTGCGACTTAACTTTAGTCGATGTGGGTCTCTAGTGAGAAAACCCAAAAATGACATAATCGTAAATAAAATAATTAAATAAAATTATTTTATTTTTTAAATCCTTATAACTCAAGAAAGGTGACTTGGATTGAAAATATGAAACCACCGTTGAGTTTGTAATGGGGTGTTTTCCTTAGGTGGAGCCTAACATTGGTCGACGCGGATCAACTATGAAAAGTAGTTTTTGGGACATAACTGTAAATAAAATAATTAAATAAAAATTATTTTATTTTCAAATCCTATAACTCATAAATGGTAACTCATATTGGAAATCTGAGAGTACTGTTGAGCTCCTGAGGGTGTGATTTTCTTAGGAGGGGCCTAAACTCGACCGGTGCGGGTCGAGGGTAAAAGTTAATTTTTGGACGTTTTGAAAGATAATAAAATAAATCCAAAAAGTTTATTTTATTTATTTTAATGTTTCATAGTGATGCAGTGACACTGCAACACCATGATGAAGCAACATTTTCCTCTCATAAATGAAACAGCGTTGAGACGCTGCAACACAACAAAACGATGATGCTGAAACACATTTCTTCATTTAATAGCTTGATAGGGATACAATATCAATTGGACAATCCTAGAAAAACTCATTGGAAGATTTGGAAAAGAAAAGGTGTTGGTGAAGCCTCTCACCAGTGAACTACAAGCGACAACGAATGTTGAAAGATCGTTGATCATGAATCGCAGATCAAGGACTGAGGATCGGGGATCGATGAATGATGGAAGTGCAACTCCGTTCTTCACCAACAACTGATCCAATCCTCGAGGTATAGGGTTTTATTTATGTGTGATTTCCTTTCCCTGTCTTGTTTTCAATGATGAATGCAGACCAACCCACAAATAGGTTGATCTGTGCTTCAATCATTTATGAGGGAAGGCTACTATTGTTGCGGGATTGGGGGGGGTTATATCTTAGTGGTTAACAATATCTTTTAGTTCCCCCATTTTCTAATTGGATGAATAAAGGCCAAATGAACAAGGATGATGTTCATTACTTGGGTGTTCATGGTGATCTCTCTTTCCTTCTCCTACGTTATTCACTGAAGGACCCCTGTGGTTGCGTTGGATTCTTTAGGGAGGTTCCGAATGTGGATGAACCCCCAGATCCATGACGAGAAAATTAAGAGCTCCTGGAAGTGGAGACGGTGACCCATGGATTGTAAGGGTGCTCGCGGTTCAAAAAACGGGTCACCACATCGATAGTGGAGACCCGCGGAAGGAGGGCCACCAGTGGCGCCAACAGTGGTGCATGGCAGCGCGGTCACCCGACAGCAGTGGTCTCCGACTCGATGGCCGACAATGGAGATCCCCACGACAACCACTACGGGGCGGCGAACATGAGCAATCGACTGGTGGCTGGTGGCGGGCTCAACCAGAGACAACACAAGGCCGCATCACGCAGTGCATGACCACGGTCTAGTGAGACCATGTTGAATGTGGTGGTCAGCCACATTGACCGGATGAGGACACTACACCTGCCATGTCCAGGAAGAAGAACCGGCCCACTCTAGTGGGCTGGGCTGGGCAGGCAACCCGGCACTAGGCCAGGTCGACGTAGTGGGCCGGACTGGCAGCAGGCCAGGCCCAGTGCATCGGGTCGACCTAGATGGTCGGGTCACCCCTATGGGTTGGGTCAGGCGGGACTCAAGTCGTGTCGGTCCGACCAGGTTAGACTGGACTCAGAACCAACCGACCCCTTTTTACAAAAAACCCCATAACTCTCAAACCATTTTTCTGATTGGAGAGAAGTTTGCGGCATTGGGACCCTCACGATGAGGCGGTCCTTCTGAGATACTCTATGTGGGATTTCATGGAAGTGGACATATGACCTTTGTCTTGAGGAGTAAGTTCTCCATGAACAAGCACGCTGTGAGCAGGAATCCTGTGGTTGGCTGTGACGAGAAGACTATGACTACATGTCTAAGTGACTCAGCGGGTCTAAATGACTCAGCGGGTCTAAGTAACTCATCTGGTCTAAGTGACTCAGGGGGGTCTAAGTGACTCAACTATACTGGTTGTTCTGTGATTACGTATGATAGTATTGCTTTTCATACTTTAGATTTATACCTGTGTGAGATGACTTTAGTGACTCTCTTGATTATACTTCTTAGAGGCTAGACTTCGTGTACCTATTGGACAGTCTACTCAGTGCATTTCTTAGTAATTCCTTTGTGGTATATTTCATAGTGATTCCTTTATGGTATATTTCTTAGTGATTCCTTTGTGGTATATTTATTACTGATCCCTTACGGTACACTTCATTTGTTTCCTTTGTGGTGTACTTCAAGTATTTTCTTAGTGGTGTTACCTTTGTAGTTTTGGGGTCCCTACTGAGTATTGTGTTACTCACCCCTGCACGGGCTTTGCCCACACATGTCGTGTCTTGTGCAGACGATCGGCAGTTGTCACACCTAAGTTCTTCATTAAAGGTATTTATATTCCTTATATTTTTATTATAACATACCCCCTAAGTCCCCCTAGGTCCCCACAAAATTTGGTGGCTTTTAGAGATGTTTTGAGGGGAGAAAGGAGGGTGCACGATTTAGGTGCACAGTTTGCCAAACCGTGCACACAAACTGTGCACCTATGTCCAGGTTATAAAAAACGTTTTAAATGACTCATTTTCCCTCCTGGGATTTATTCAAACTCACCCATTTCTTCCCCCATTTGACCCTTAAAGCCATTGCAACCTCCCAAACACCTAAAAACTTCATTGGATCTTATTTTTGAAGGTGGATTTGGTGGAGGAACTTCAAACAATCTCAAGTAAGTGTTTCTCCTTCTTAGTTCCTCCCTTTTTCTTGAAGTTTCTTCTAATTTCTTTGAAGACCCAAAATACCATATGGTAGGGTTTCAGACCTAGGGTTTAACCATGGGTTTTCTTGGTCCAATATTTTGATTTTAGGCTCGATCTATCTTCCTTGAGGTGCGGCGGTGGTGCGATTGAATTCTCATACAAAGGATTCAAGGTTTTAACCATTTTGCTAGGTGATTCCAATGTGCATGAAATCCTTGTGTGTTAGATTTATGTGTTTATAGTATTTTCATGTTTATCTTATGCGATTATTGTTGAAAAAATTAGTTTTAGTGGTATTTTTAAAGCAAATGAATTTTAAGTGCCATTTTTATGTGAAATTGGGGGGGGGGGGGGTTCATATAAATCTTTTATTGGTTCATTTGGGGCCTCCCTATAATTACTTAGTTGATTTTATTGAAATTTATTAGGGCTGAAAACCATGTTTTTAATGTTTATTCCCTTTGTTTATTCCTACAAAAGTTGGTTTTAATGGTGTTTGTGAAGCATAGGGACTTAAAGTGCCATGTTTGTGTGAAAATGGGGGGGGGGTTAAAAGATATAACTTATCGGTTCATATGGGGCTGACCCATAACTGAATTGTTAGTTTAATTGAATGATATTGGGCTTAAATTTCTGTTTTGGTGACTTTTAAGTGTGCACATGGTGTGAAAAGTGGGGATTTCAAGGAGTTTTGGGTGAAAAACTATGTGAGATTTTGAAAAGTTGTTTTATTGAAAATCAAAATGTTTTGTCGTGTGTTTTAAGTGGTATAAAGCATGTATAGATACTTTATTGTTTGTCTGTGACTAGTAGTGGTGTTTTTATATGCAAATAGATGTATTTAATATGCTGAAATTGTTTGAGCACAAAGGGGGAAGCCCATGTACCTAGGTGGACTGATATGTACTAGTACGACTAGTGATTCAGATGGGTTTCATCCCTATTTCACTTAGAATTTTGGATAAATAAAACTCTAAATAAACTATATTGATGATTATTGGGGACCACTAGGTTATGTATATGCTCCCTACTAGTGTATCGTGCACGAGAATAGATTTTTTCTATGGTTACTTTATACCGAGGTACTGGGTGCATAGGGCCCGAGACTATCTAGTGCTTAGGGGTGTTCCCGGTTTTGGTGATCATTGTATTTTTGGTATTTACCCTTGTATTAGGGTGTGTTTGGATGTAAATTATAGTATATTATATTTATTATTCAAATGTGTTAACATTCTGAAAGTTTTAGTTTGAAAACTTATTACAATTGAAAGTTACATTTCTTGGAATTTATCACCGCTTTTCTTTACATAGTAAAACTGCATGCTTTTCACTTTGTATTGCATACCATTTGAATATTTGGGTGGTATCCTATTGGGCTTAGGCTCACACCCTACTTACACCCCTTTGGTGTAAGTAGACTTGGTTATGTTTGACATAGTTAAATGTAAAGCCTCGGGTGAAGGTGGTTCGGGTTGTTAGTCCCATCCTATGGTGCGGTGTTGTGGAGACAACTTAGGGGTGACAGCCCCTTGTCATGTGAAGTGGTTGTGGATGATTTTATGGAGTTTTTATTTATGTTTGGACCTCTTGTACTTTATTTAAAACCATGTACTCAAATCTGGTTTTTGTTAAGACTTGTTTGGCATGAAAATTTCAGATTTTTATTATTGATTGTTTTTAATATCTTAAGCTCTCATACTTGGGTAAATTGTTCCTAAACCAAATTTATTGATACCCGGGAACTTGTGCCAGCCCGTGGGGATAGAGAATGTTCTTTGGTCCTTGTCATGGGTTGGATTTGGTGCCAGTGTTAGTGGTGACCAGATTCGGTTCGTGACAAAATGGTATCAGATGAAGCCAATATTTTTGGGTTATATTACTATTTTGGGATGAGTCAGGATAGATATGATCTAGGAAAGTTATGGATCAGGGTTTTGGTTGCGATTAGGGTTCCTGGCCCACACCTCTCATGGAAGACCTTGAGTCACCTGAGGATGTTGGAATTGTCTGGTTGACTTCACTTTCAGGTGAGACGTGTCAGCTGCAAACCACACGTGGACATCAGGCGGGGGTGGAGTAGTTGTTTCTTTTATTACTATAATGTGTTTAGATTATTTATATTTGATTTATTTGATGAAAATTTTCATAATTGTGGTATTTACTATTGTTTTTTTGTGACTGTTGCATTTTGTAGCAACATGCCTCCCCAGAAAGCTCTCATGCGCCCATGGGAGGAAGCTGGAGAGAGTTCTCCCACACTAATTTATCAGAGGCTAGTCGAGGTCGTGGTTAGGGATGTCCAGGCTCTAGGAAAGGGACCAGCTCCTATTCCAGTTCTTGTTAGAGAGGATGAGACTAGTCTTAGAAAGTAAAAGGCCTTGGAGTTCCTGAAAAATAAGCCTCCCACCTTCCAAGGCAACATTGAACCCCATGAAGTAGAGGAATGGATCGAGAAGATCGAGAGCATGTTTGAGTTCCTAGATACATCCTAGGAGCTCAGGGTGAAGTGTGCCTCATTTCTGTTGGAGGGTCCCAGTCGTAGGTGGAGGGAATCAGTATTTCAGACTGGGCTGAATGAGCAGATGTGCTAGGGAGATTTCAAGGCTATCTTCAATGAACAATACTGCCCTGAGGTCTTGGCATATGCCAAGTCCCTAGAGTTCATGGATCTTTTTCAGGGGAATCTTTTTTTCAGGGAGTATGCCAACCGTTTTTCTAAACTGATTCGGTATGCCCCTGAAATCATTTCTAATGAAAAAGCGAAGGCCCAAATGTTTGATAAAGGCTTATGACCAGAGATATACTCTCAAGTTTTCTTGTTCAAGTTAAGGACCTCTACTGAGGTCGTTGACCGGGTGTGTATGGTGGAGATTGCCCGTAAAGGAAGGGATAGTTTCTCTAGGTCTGTATCAGTAGTGGGCAGTGGCAGCTCCTCAGAGAAGAAAAGGAAGCAGGAGGAACATGTGAATAAGGGAGGTGGTAGTTTGGGCCACCCTTCCAGGTAGTTTTTGTTTGTGGCTTCTGATGCGAGATCAGTCGTGTGCCACCAATGTGGGAGGCCATGGCACATCCAACCAGAATTACCACTTCCTCCAAATACCTATTACTAATGTGGATGTATGGGTCACTTGCAGTGCTTTTTTGGGGTGGTACACCCACTTCAGAATTGGGTAGGGTCAGCGACTTCAAGAGGAGTGCCAGCACAATCAGATCCGTCGAGGATGGGGGGATCTCAATTAGGTGTCCATGGTGGTAGGTCTAGGTCATCTTCTAGGTAGATCTAGTTTAGGGAAAAACCACTGACTAGAGGTTATCCTCAGGTAGGGACTAGAAATCTCCATGTGGTGGATTAGGCACCAACAAGATCAGAGGTGGGACTGTCGACAGTTTGAGGTACCGTTTTGACTGCATCTTCTATAACTGTTTCTCTTTTTTATATTGGTGCCTCTGTTTTATCAATTTCTTCCCATTTTTTGGAAACACTAAAGTTTCCAACCGATTTGTTGTATTTTGCGATAGAGTTGGTGACACCGCTAGGAAAGGAGCAGGGTCTTAGGTGCCCGTCGTGTGCGCTCTCCGTGTCAGGGATTGAGATGGAGTGAGAAATCTTGGTCTTAGATATGGATATTTTTTATGTGATACTTGGAATGGATCAGATAGTACACTTCTAGGCACACATCTATTTCTACAGGCAACGAGTGAGTTTCACAGTACCTGATGGGAGTCGTTAGTTTTTTCATGGAGAATGGGACCCTCGGTCGGGTCACGCAGGACCTCCACTCCTAGAGTTGGGAAGTATTATATTCCAGATATCATATCTCGTGCTAGAGGACAATGGTATTTCCCCTGAAGGTTCACTACCTCATGTAGTGAATGAGTTTCCATAGGTATTCCCGGATGATTTTTCAGGTTTTCCCCCAGAGCGGGATGTGGAGTTCTCGATTGATCTGGCACTAAGAACACATCCCATATCTCTTCCCTCATATTTCATGGCCTCTACCGAGTTAATGGAATTAAAGATACAACTCGAAGACTTGGAATCCAAAGGATTCATTTGCTCGAGTGTCTCTCCTTGGGCCGCTCCTGTGTTGTTTGTAAAAATGGCCGACGGATCCCTTAGGTTGTGCATTGACTACCGGAAGATGAATAAGGTAATAATTAAGAAAAAATACCCTTTTCCCAGAATAGATGATTTGTTTGACCAGTTAAATGGGGTAAAGTGGTTCTCAAAAATAGACTTGTGTTGGGGATACCATGAACTCATGGTGAATGAGGAAGATATCCCAAAGATAGCCTTTCAGAGTAGGTGGCTCTTCCTTCCTGAGGAAGTCTCCACCATGGGCCACCCTCACCTGTAGCACCATAGATTCTTTATCCCTTCAACTGGAACCATCTACTGGACCCCCCCTCGTATAGCCCTCCCTCACCGATCCTCTTGTAGCTCTCCTGACCAATCGCCACACTCCGCCCCATCCCTAGGTCGGACCGCCGCGACCTACTCCTGTCGAGGTCCAATATCCACCATTTTGGCCACCTACCAATGCTACCTTCCCACATAGCCTACCCCACAAGCTCCATGTGTCTCCCCCCAGTCCCATCCAGTTGGACCTTCCAGACGTTGTGTCGCGGTTGACTGATGCCAGACCGATAACCAACCAATGTAGGAGTGCCCACCGACCACCTCCTCTTCACTGATTACCGATCTCTCTGCCTAGATTTGGCCTAACCGAGGATCATTTCCATCTCTCATGAGTCCTGACCGCTGACCACCATGGGGGATGTCGCTGCCACCATGATTGGGACCCATCCCGTCACCACCTCATTGTGTCATCCCAACCCCGAGCCCAAGACACCCTACCAACCCATCCCAGATCCCCCTACAATGTGAGGCAACACATACCACCACTACAACTGGTCCTATTAGACCCAATTCGCCTCATTGGGTTGGGTTCTGGGTATGGGTAGGCCTTCCTAGCCCAAAATACCCCTAAATGAGGTCTGTTTGGCCCCAAATAGACCTGTAGGGCTACAAATCGGCCCACAATGGGTCGGGGCAGGGTTTTCGAGGCTTGAGTTAAATTAATATAATCATTAATTAATTAATTTATTTTATTTTCTATTATTATAAAATTGAATTAAGTAAAATTAATTTTTGGTTTGAATTTATTATTGTAATATTATGAAATATTAATTTAATTTTAGTATTAAATTTATTAATTAATTATTTTTGGAATTAAAATTAAATTAATGACATGGAAAAATAAAATAAATTATTTGAATTTATTTAAATACATTTAATTTATTTAAATACCCTCATAATTTTAATTTATTTCAATTTAAATTTTATCACGTGTGTCTTTATTATACTGACTGGTCTTGAGTTAGTGACCATACCTTTGTATGTATTGGTTAATTGATTTAATTATTTATTACACGCGTGTGAGGATTTTAATAAGTATATAATTTTTATGATGATATGTACATCGTATTTTCATTTAAATATGTATAAGGGCCTGTGTGTCCAATTTATTGGTCTGTATTTTGTACTCCTGAGACCCCCTTGATAGTGTGTGAGTATTTTTTTTACTATGATGATGACGTTATAAGTCGCAAACCATGACAAGTCAAGGAGAAATATAGATGAGAAATGCACACACTAGATAGGGACGAGCTGCATCATGAGTTTAGATATGACTCATGTATGTTTCCCTTAGGTCATAGTTGATCCATTAAGTTTAAATGGATCAACCAAGATTAGATGGTCAAGAACAATTAGGTATTTGTTTCCTTTATGCATTGGTATATTATTTTATGCATTTTCATGACACTGGGAAACATATAAAATAATAAACAAGAAAAAATGCATAAAGAAGCGATGATTTTTTTTCTATTAATGTTTATTTATGAGTGTGGTAACATAGAATGAACAGATTAATAGAAATTGATTACTTTCATTGAAAAAATATTAAACACCATCAAAGTAATATTAAGTCGCAAAATGCATTTTATAATTTGAATTTGAAAAAAAAGGTGTACAGGGTGCTCGATCAGCCAATGTTGAGGGTGATTCCTATTACCAAGAAGTTCTTATGAGAATGATGAGTTTACTTAACTAAAGCTAGTAGAAAAGGAGTCGCCAAAGCTAGCTTGCCACAACTTTAGAGATAAGCATTGAGTAAATCAAGTTTATGATTTTAGGATTTGGTAATTCACTCAACAGAACAAGTATCCATAAGTTAATGTTGTAGAGACCCTATTTTTTCTTTATAAGATTTTGAAATATTTCTAGATATATTTTCCGAGCCAGGTGCAGGGAAGATGTGCAATTCCGTGGCCCAGTGTGCCCAGAATTAATTTTATAAAAAATATTAAATATATTTTATATTACATATGCGTGGGTTCTTAAAGTAAATAAGGTATCTACTAAAAAGAATCTCAAATCATAATCTGAGACCATAGTTGAGTCTAAAACACAAGTTTTACCCAAGGCACACCCTAAGATTGGTCAACGTGGGGTATTTGGATATCACAACTGTTGGCAGGTGCATCTAATAAAAATAAATAACCTAAATTTATTTCATCTATGAAATCCATGTTATGGAGAATCTCTAAGGTCAGCTGCATAATCCTAGGATCATTGGGAGAATCTCCTTCCACCTCTCATTAGAAAATCAAAATCAGAAGACGACAAAACTCCAGATCCAAGTAGATTGAGGCGCATTAAATTAAATGACTCCTCTTCTTCATTAGAGAGCATGTTCTTCATTGGAAAATGATCCAATTTGAGGTAGTACTCATCATTTTTTGGATTCTTCCCCAATTTATTAATTTGTTTGAGCATGAATGATTCTATTTCTTGATATATGTTAAATCAATCCTTTTCACACACCTATTTACCATTTTTTAATTGGTTTATTAATTTTCTTCTCATCTTGGATATCCCCAATTATGTTCATTGACCATGAAAATTATTCCAATGATCATACACCTTTTTTTAATGCTTTTCTCCCAATTATTCTTCATTTTCTTCACCGATTGGCCTATGGGGTATCGGTTAAACTTTTCCAATTAGGACTGAGACTGATTAGACCCACAGACTCATGGATGATTCACATGTGACAAACAAAATGATTGATCTGGGTGGGATTCATTATATTTATAGGATATGGGTGACTCCACTGAGGATCAAAATATTGGTGAGGTATTGTGGGTGATAAGAGATGCACATGGTGTATGCGAGAGTAGAATGAACCAATTGAAATTTGATTTTTGGCCCTTGGATGGATGTAAACAGTGAACATAAGGCTCTTCCCTCAATTTTGGGATGCCTAAAGGTGAGATGTGAGGAGTCCTGTTTGGATTTGGAATGCCAAAAGTAGATCTAGCTTTCTATTAAAACCTGACTACACAACGTGTACTATGATAAAAACATGTCGTGTAGTGCCCCTTTGGTTACAACACTAGGGTTTTGAGAAATTTAAGTATGAAACAACATTTATATGGGCCACACACTGTGTATCCCTCCCCGGGTAGACAAGTCGTGTTGCAGAGCACACCTGAATGACCCTGCATGGGAGGACATGGCCAAGCACACGCCATGTACTGATGTACAAGAACATGACCAAGGACACAGTTAGAACCCCATGTGGAAGGAAACACTGTGTACAGAAGTACATAGACATAGGTAGCATTACATGTACATGGATAGAAGCACATATTAGACCCCGAGTGGCTCAAACACATACTTTTGTACACCTACATGTCATATAATAGTATATGGGAAGTGAGTCGTGTACCGGAAGACACATGACCAGGCAGTGGAGGAGGAATACACACCATATGGCTCCCCATACACACCGTATACCCCTTCATTCCTTTTGAGGAAAATTCAAACTCTCATATCTATTTCGTTCAGTTGCATATTTTGGCCTACGAGTAGCCTATCCTGAGTTTTTCCCTCTTAGAACATGATGGTGGACTCCAAAGTGGATTTTAAGATATGATGCGAGATGTTCTCGGTGTGATGCTTATTTATGTGGTGCTGAACGACGACTGTGATTGGTCATGATCACCAATGGCTTCTAGAGTGTTACCCTCCTACTAAGATAGGGAATGGGTCCCCTACGTATTTTAGAGTGTCACCCTCCTACTAGGAAGGGAATGGGTCCTTTACTAACCCCTAGAGTGGGAACCTTCTACTGGGTAGGGTTTGACTCCTCTATTTCCTATCAGAGTGGAACCCTCCTATGGTATCAGAACATGGGACCTTGACTATTATAGTAGAACCCTTCAGCTGGGATGGGAATGTGTCCTCTACTGACTATCAGATTAGAACCCTTGAGCTAGGATGAGAATGGGTCCTCTACTGACTATTTGAGTGGAATGCTTCAGCTGGGTTTGGAATGGGTCCTCTACCTTTTAATTGAGAGGCACCCTCCTACCGAGACTGGGAATGGGTCCTCTAGCTATCTACCAAGTGGAACCCTCCAATTTTACCAGGGAATAGGTCCTATACCTAGAGATTGTTCCCCTCAACTGTGTGGCATAGTGGTGAGGTGTGGATTGACTTGGATGTTTTTTCAGACAGATGCGTGGGATGTTGGGAATCATTGATAGACCTCTTGGCATTGTTTTCACTCTTTCTTGGGATGGGATCTAAGATAGTGATCCCCTTTCTATCTCATCTGGGCTTCTCTGGTTTGACCACACACACACACACACATATCTGTATCCATGTTGTTGGATTTTTTTTCCTCTCTTGATTTAGGTTGAGATATCTACTACCTATTCCTATTGTGCCTTTTACTTCCTCCCCCCTTCATCTTTTGGATCATCCTAGTGGGTATGTATATACTCAACCGTGTATGGGCCTTTCCCACACGTGTTGTGTCTTATGAAGATGAAGGGCAGGTCGACGATGATTACAAAGGAGCTTAGGGATACCTAGTGCATTGGACCACGGATGGTGGTTGGGGATTAGAGATATGGATCTGGGATATCTTAGATTTTTTATTTTCCAGTTTTTTCAGGTTGGGATGTCTTTCGAATTGGGCATGTATTTGGAAATTCTAATTTTCATTTTACACTATCTTACTCTTGCACACCATAGAGGTTTTTGCATGCATGCTTATTCTCAAAATATTTATTCTTTTTATTATTATTCCTATAAACTTATGCATTGAGATGTTCAGGTGTGTGCATACTGGTACATTAGGAAAAATCCTCCTATATTATTTAAGTCTTTTGGCACTAGTCACCAGCCCCTAACCTATAGAGACGGGCTTGGGGTAGTTGTGGATCAAGCCCGATTGGGTTGGGTTGTGATAGATTGGTATTAGAGTAGTTCATTCATTGGTGAACTGTTTAGATTATTGCCCTTATGAGGATTTGGTTGGGATTTGGGGAAATAATTTCAAAGTTTCTCGAGTTCAGCTCTTAGGTTAGGGAATCTAGTGTTGGTGTAACGACTGACATATCCATTCACTAGGACATTGACTATCTACTTGTCAACTCAGAATACTGAGACATTTCTTATAGGGATCAATGGTACATGCATCATATAGGATTGAGTCTTTTTAATGTCTTACTTGAGTATGCTCCCCATTGTGTATATCTATTCTCACATGACTGTGGTATGGCTTGATTAAATTTCCCAGATGCCTCTGCGATGATAGACAACCAAGTTACTAGTTCTGGATCATGATGATGATCTGATGAGCGATGAGGCCTCAGTTTAGGGTTCATCATGTGAGATCCTTCTACTAGGTGGATAGGTAGCATCAACCTCGCCTATTTAGTAGAAGATCATGACAACAAGACATGTTGAGGATGCACATAGGATTAACTCACTCCGTGAGTTCTAGCATTAGAGGTCACTAAGGTTTCTCAGTGAGCCAGATCGCTAGGAAGTGGAGGATTGGATTGTAACATCCTAGATTCGGATTACACTAAAGGGTTTCCCATAACCGATTGGCCACATGACCTTAAGCGTATTTCCCCAAACTCTAGAGGATACTGACTAGAAGCGAGGTCCTAGGTGTGATAGTGGATAAAATATAACCTCATTGGTAGAGTATAACACAACAGAATAAAATAACAAATCAATAGAAGTAGTAATACCATTCAACAAAAGTAAACAACAAAATACTGAAAATATAACAACTAGATGTCATAACATACGAAGGATTATACTGCATGTCAAATGTTATAGGGAAACATCCAAAATAGGTCACACTACATTAATACATAATAATAGTACCAAAAGTACATAATAGACAAAAGAAACTCAGAAGCATCGAAAGCATCTGCTTGGTCCCATGCTCTCATTCCCCTAACAACAAATCAAGTACCCGTAGAAGGGTTTTTACCCTTATCGACACCTACAACAATATAATTTTTTTGGGCCCAAAACATGAACCAAAGAGGGTGTGAGACTAAATCCTAGTCGACAACCACCCAAGATATGTGCCAGTCTGTCAGTGAATATATATAACAAGCAGTGTATAATAATAAAAGTATTAATCTAGGAAGTATTAAAAAGTAAATAGTCCTACAAGCACTAGTATTCATTTACATTCATTTCATGTTCATTAATTAATTAAATTACATTTAATTATATAAGTCTCAGAATCCGACCTAAGCCCGACAACCCCCATGTAAAAGAAATCACAACATATACCTCAGAAGGATATCTAAACAAGTAAGTGAAGACTAAATCCAAGATTGTGCTTTTTCTTGGTAGATGAGTTATAAGTCATTCCATTTCAATATTCAATTTACAACCCGAGCCTGTCCATGAAATTCCTAAGTTGGAATTCAAGTATCACTCCAAGTTCAATTCTATCCACAACCTACAAGCCCATCCTATTGAATCTCTCAGGAATCCTGGTATCACTCTAGTTGTGGTATATGTACATGTCAACTAAGCCCATTACTGGCGGTCTTATAAGGAATCCACAGGTATCACTCACTAAATGTAAACAAAGTCAAAATAGTCCATACATGGAATCCCTCAACGATCTATGTTTCACTTGGAAAAATAAGTAATGCCTCCATGATCCCGACTGCTACACCCGTGGCTCGCTCATGGATTGAACATAATAGCCTAACCAACCTCATAAGGCTTGAACATTCAATTAATCACATTGGTAAAACACACAATAAGTAACACATGTAATTTAAACTATTACAGGGCTTTAACAATAATAAACTCACATGGGCAGTTTATATAACATGAACACAAGTAAATTACACTATTATATGGTTTAAAAAATAGTAACTCACATGGACATGATTCATATAACAAGATTATCATGCTATTTAAACTATCACAGGGCTTAACAATCTAATATCTCATGTGGGAAAAAAATTTATATAACCAATTGCATTTCAAAGAACCCAAGGTAGGGAATTCAAAGGCACGACCATATGCATCTTAGGCCAAACAACATTAAAAGGTCATCCAAGGAAAAACACACCTATGGGGTGGCCCTAATTTAAGGTAAACAAACCTAACATGCTTCAAATCACATAATAAATTACCTAAACAATGTTAGGCAATAGAAATTGGCAAAATTCATTCAAGGAGACACCCCAAAAAAGGCCCATGGCACTTCGGCACATATAATCAACTTGAAAATTATTGAAAGGCACAAGGCCACCTAGCTCGTGCTAGTACAACTCTCCTTGTCAAGCGTTGTCCTCTAATTTGATCTAGAATAGAGTAGATCTACAAAATGAACATAAAATCTCAAGGGTCGAAAATTAGGTCGAGAGAAGAAATCACGAAGAATGGATCAAGAGGAATCGATAGATTACCAGTTGGGTTCCAACACATTTGACAACAATCAAATCGGTGTTCGGAAGATCAAATGGGAGGATAAATAAGGTTCAATGTTGTGGTTCGTGAACCCGATGAGTCCTCTATCCAGAAAATGAAGAAATGAGGCTACATCCCATTTTAATAAAAAAAGAAATGTCCACACCATGTACTTGAGAATACACGCCATGTATATGCCAGTTTTTCCCTCCTTATGCTGACATGATTTACACATCATAAAAAGGCCTCCCGACATTAGTACATGGCCTGTATTGGGATTACACGGTGTGTAACCCTCAGTCACATTGTGCAATAGTCCCACAATAATCCCTTAACCTCATTTTCCATTTTTATTAAATAAAAACTCAAAAGAAATAATCCATACCTCAAAGGAAGAACCACGCTTTTACAAAATTCCCCCCTTAAAGTTATTCATCCCCAAATTTCCCTTCCAAGGGTGGTGAAGAAATATCTATGAACAACTCTTGCCATTGTGACCGTACATCAGCCTCCCTATCCCAGGTCTCATCCTATACTTGGTCGTGCTTCCATAATGCCCTTACTAAAGGAACATACTGACCATGGAGAAACTTCGTTCTACGATCCACATTTCGAATAGGATGCTTCTCAAAAGACACAACTACCTATAACTCAACCTCCTATAGTTGAAGCGCATGAGACGAGTCTAAAAAGTGACGCTGCAACTGAGAAATGTGGAAGACGTCATGCATAGCCTAGTACTACTAAGGAAACTAAAATTGATAGGCAACTTGCCCGACCCTTTCTAGAATCTCAAACATCCCGATGTTTCTCGGGGAAATATTACCCTATATCTTGATCCTATTGTGTCCCAGCCTCAGTACAACACATAAGAAAACTCGATCCCCAACCTCGAATCTTGGAGCCAGTTATGGATGCAGTGGGCATGGAAGGCGTGGGAGCAGGTCAAGGTAGCAGACAGAGAATCTTGTACCATCTTCTCCAGACAAATGATGCATAACTCCGCCCCTCATGGTGCTCGTAGTCCGTGTACAACGTGGTCTCCAATATAATCCTGATGGGTCGGGGATCAATGATGCATAGGTGGACCCCTTACAACACTTGGGTTTAAGGGTGTTTAGACCGGCGGGGTCAAGGATGGGGTCGAAGCTTGAGATCCTGGCACCGACGTCTTGTTGTGTAGCAGTGGTGAAAGCAGAAATAGGGTCGATGCTGTGATGGATGGGGTCGATGACGGTGTAATTCTGGCAGCGACGGAGGGTATGGGTTTCCCCTCCTTCCTCGTTGGGGGCCACATTGTACCACCCCTTGATGTGGCGGGTGCAGTATTCTATGGTCACCCCCACCGGGGGTTACGGGCATCGGCAGGCGATGCGGCCTTTCCTAACATGCACAAACACATCGGTGCTAATTGGGTGAAACTCATGATGGTGGTCCATGGGCGGGAACATAAATTCATCTTCATGGTGTGTGGATGGATCAAAGACACCACAATGAAAATGGTGTTGGACATCCATATGGGCCGATGAAAGGGGGTGAAACATTCGTGGGTTCTTTATAGGAGGACTCTGACGCTATTTAGGAAAGATTTGGGTTTCCTACTTTTAGTGGGTTGTTTTTAAATTTATTTCATTATCAAAACCAAATCTAGGTTTGTTACTTTAATTTAATGATTCAAGATATGCGTACTAATTTTTTTTATTATTGAAATAATTTTTATAATATATTAAAATTTAAAATAAGCAATCTCTCTCGGTGTTGTTTTTTCTCCAACCTCACATTTTGGTTGAAAAAATGTTCCACAAAAAATGATATTTTTTGAAGCTCATATAAAATATTAAATATCATGAAAACGGTTTGATGTAGTGACATTTTTTATAAAAAAACATTTCAGTTTTATCAACCATGTTTAATAGGTTCGATAACATAACACACATCATAATAATGCACATAATCATAGTGCTAAGGTCTTGTTACATAACCCCTTATAACACTCGAATAATATCTAAGGGTAAGGTGTGCAATGGTGACAGACTCTTGGGGTCGCTCGTATAACATCGCATGGGTGGTAATCTCTATTAACTTCCACTTCTCCCGTAGGCGGTTCCATTCAAGCTTAACATGTTGAAGCTCAACTTGAGCTTGGTCAAGAGTGAAGCCCAATAACATCACCTCCTTTCTGAGCTTCAGAAAAGTATCTTCATATGGGGCAAGTCTACTATATGAGGTCATCACTTCCTTTGTCTGAGTAAATTGGATTTGTTAAAGCCCTATATTTATACTAATCATGTGATCACTGTTCAACGACTATATATCAACAGTAACAATTCTTAACGGTATTTTAAAATCTAAAAACATAAAACCAATGAATTTCATATGTTATATAACCATCTTACATAATAATACATTTAATTAGATCAAGAGGAATTTTCATTAATAAAAGTTTGGGTCGTTACAGTCTTCCCCCTTAAGAAATTTCACCCTAGAAATTTACTTTTCCCACCCTAAAATAGATGCGGGTAACTCTACTTCATCACTTCCTCCAATTCTCACGTTGCTTTTTTAAACTTGTGGTTTCACCACAACACATTGATGAGGGGCATTGTCTTATTTCATAGAACATTTTCCCTTTGATCTAAGATCTTCATCAACTTCTCTTCATAGGAGAGGTCATTCTCTAATGGTAACACCTCTAGATTGAGTACATGTGATGGGTCAGGTATGTACTTCCTCAAGAGTGATATATGGAATACATCATGTACTTGAGATAGGTTTGGTGGGAGTGCTAGTCGATAGGCCACCGCTCCAATGCGATCAAGGATCTCAAAAGGGCTGATGTACCGTGGAATAAGCTTTCCCTTCTTCCCAAATCTCATAAATCTCTTCCACGGTGATATACGGAGGAATACCATGTCACAACCCATCCCCCAGGGCACGTACCATGACTACCCCAAGCCCGCCTTCCACAGGCCATGGGTTGATGACTAGCACCAGAAAGGCATATCCCTAAAACCAGGAAGGCATTGCCTTTATAACTTGTAAACTCACACAACCAAGCACACAAGAAGATACAAGTATGAAGTAAACTGTATAGTAAACAAAGTAAGTACAGTAAGTAAAGGGGCCAAAATACAAGCCCAACTGAAAGGTACAAGTAAAACTAGAAAGTACAAGTAAAACTGAAAACAACTCTTGTGAACACTCACCATGGATCCTACCTAAAGGGTAGGTACAGCTCTCAAATGGTTGTCTCTGCGGTATGCCTCATCTAAGGTCCACCTCCGAGTAGCCTCCAGTCCTGGTACCCTCCTCCTCAGTCAGTATTGTCCATCATCTCCACAAGACACAATAAGGTCCACAAGACACAATAAGGTGAGGGCGTAGCCCGTGTAGGGGTGATTATAACAATACTCAGTAGGGACCCAAGACCCCCTAAGGTCTCTCAGAATCCACAAAGGATAAACCACAAAGTACAAAAACAACAACCAACCCTACTTAGGTATATGCCCATACATATACCTAAGTTATCAATTACACCCATCTCATTCATGAGGAAACACAAGGCCAAATCCATATCCAAAAACCCAATTGTTGCACGAAGGAAATAATACCAGGAAGGTAACACCACAAAGGTAATTACCACAAAGGTAATGCCACACAGAAGATTACTATAAAGGTAAAGACTCAGCTCACACTAGGTATAACTTAAGTACAGAAGTATAGATGATTAGTCGAAGGCTAGATCATGTTATTCTGTTAAGTAGAATTTCTTCTAACTCACACAAGATCCATAGGTAACTAAATCTTGCTGAACCACATAGGATCTATAGGTAACTAAATCCCACTGATCAACACAGGATCTAACCCACACATGATTAGTATGCATTGACCCACACAGGATTGCTGAGCTCTGACCCACACAGGATTGGTATGCGCTGACCCACACAGGATCGCTAAGCGCTGACCCACACAGGATCTGAAGATGACCCACACAGGATCGGTATGCGCTGACCCACATAGGATCGCTGAGCGCAGACCCACACAGGATCTGAAGATTCTTCAAGTACATCCATCCACTGGGTTCCCGCACTAAGCATGCTTGATTCGAGGTGGTTCCGCTCCTCAATCCATCGGTAGATACTTCAACTGGCATGAAGTCCTTTGAAGAAGTATCCCAAAGTCCTGCCATGCCATAAGGGACCCAACGCGATAGACAGTGCGTCTATCGGATGCCCGGTTTGTAAGTTATTAGTTTTTCCATTCTGAGGTCCCGGTTGGATTCGGGTTCAATCCAACCCGGCCGTACTCCAAATTTATTCAAAACTTAAGTGGAGTGTACCAAAAGGACCGTCTCAATCCAAGGATTCTGGCGCCGAAGACGGTTCATCAAATGGATGAATGGTTCTCAGGATACAACCAAAAAGGCAAAACTGGGTCTGGATGGGCCTGGGTCCGGTTCGACCCAGCTTGGGCCGACCCGACCCGGTTCGGGTTGATTCAGACCGAATGTCCTGGAACGTGGTGGGCCCAGCCCGCTGGGCTATGGTCCGGCCTGGCCCGTGAAGGGGGCGGCCTGGCCTGGACCGCGCTGGGCACGACCCGCTGCGGTGTGGCCCATAGTCGGGTGGCCCATCGTGGTGGGGTCCGCCCTAACCGACAACTAGGGGGAGGCTCCCCTCGGTATTCCAAATGGTCTATTGGATCATTCGGCTTGGCCTATCTTGGCGGATCCATGTGGCGCCGCCTGCTGGAATGTGGGACCCACTGGAGCGGGTCCTACCCTGTGCGACGCGGCTGGCTCTCCTCCCAGTGGTGTGATGGCATCGCTGTCGTTCCACGGCTAGCTGGGTGCCATCTGCCCTTCGGGTGCATCGTCCGCTCAAGCCGTGGCTAGTCGGGTGCCGACCGCCCTCCTCTATCGGCAACGCGGACGCGCACCGCCCTACCTTCACGCAACCAGCCGGTGTGCCTGCTACCTTCCTCCCACCACCGCGGTCGATGGGCCACAACCTCCTCCGCTACCGGCGATGCGGACGCGTTCCGCCCTGGTTCCACATGGCCAGTCGGGGTGTTGTCCACCAACTTCCTTTACCACGGCCGACAGACTCCTTCAGAAACACGGTTGTGCTGCTGCCATCATCATGGCCCGTGAAGAACGCGTCAAATAAAGAGGATTGTGGAGGGATCGGGTCGTGTTTGTTTGGATCGTACCCTCCATGTTAGACTAATAGAAGGCGGTTAATGTAATTTAAATCTATGTTAAAACCATGTAGAAACATTAACAAATCCCTACCTTGACGTTCTTTGGAGATGTCGCGAGGAAGGAGAAGAAGACGTCAATGTTCGTTGCTCCGACATTACGCTCCCGATTTGAGCTTGTGCGTCGTCCTCATTCTTGATCCAGAGGACGTTCTTCATTGAAGTGGTTCTTCATTTGTAGGATCTCCTTTGTTGGTGAATGTTTCTCCAAAGATCTCCCAAAGATCCCCCTTTTCCAATGATTCCCCAACAAGGAATGAGGAGCCAATATTAATTAAGTTAAGTTAATTAAACCAATTAATGCTGGCACATTTAATTGGGATAATTCTAAGGGTTAACTCTCATTAAAGAGGGAGTTCAAGGGTCAGGTGGTCTCCACCACTAAATTCAAATGGGAGGTTTCAAGCTCGGGTGGTCCCCACCACTGAATTCAAAAAGGAGGTTTCACAAAGAAAAATAAAATGTTGTTGTATTATTTTATTTTATTCTTTTAACTCACCCATGAAAATACAGAAAACTAAATTCCACCCTCGACCTACTGAGGTCGAGGTGAAGGTATCCTTAAGCGAATATTGGTGCTGTGAGTTCAACGGTGTCCTTGTATTTCAATTCTGAGCACTGGTTCAAAAGTTATAAAACGCCACTTGCGCGTTTACTAAACGTACAAAAAAAAAGATCAGAAATTCATTCTGGGCACTTCGGGTCTCAAAATCACGTGCCATCAATTTTTTCAGTCTCATAATATTCCCATATAATTAAAAAAATTATATGGAAAAATTCGGGTCTTTACATACCATGTCTCTGACATCGAACTCTAGTTCTCATCGACGATTATCAGTATATCTCTTTTGTCGACTATTACCGGCTTTAATGTGCTGTTGGATGGTCTTAACATTCTCCACCATTTATTCAACCATTTCTGGACCTAAGAGTTTTCTCTCCCCAACTTCATCCAACATGCCATTGTTTTTCACCTCTTCCCATATAGGGCTTTATAAGGAGCCATTTGGATGCTTGAGTGGAAAATGTTTTTGTAAGAGAACTCAACCAGAGGAAGATGTTGATCCCATCCTCCTTTAAAGTCCATTGAGCAAGCTCTCAAAATGTACTCAAAGTGTTTGGATAGTTTGCTCAGATTGGCCATCATTTTGAGGATGATTAGCCATACTGATGTTCAACTTAGTATCTAGAGCATGTTGAAGACTCTTCCAAAACTTAGAGGTGAATCTTGGATCTCGATTAGATACAATCGATAGTGGTAATCCATGCAGCCTTACCACATCTCTGATGTATATATGTGCTAGTTGATCCAGTGAGAAATCCTCCCAAATTGCAATGAATCATGGAGTCTTAGTAAGACGATCCACAACAACCCAGATAGAATTGTTTCCTTTGGATGTATTTAGATGTCTGGTGATAAATTCCATAGTGATGTTCTCCCTTTTCCATGATGGTATGGGTAATGGTTGCATCATCCCCTTATACTTCTTCCTCTCAGCCTTCACTTGCTGACATACCAGGAACTTTGATGTATACTCAGTGATCTCCTTCTTCATGTTATCCCACCAATAATTCTCTTGGAGATCTCGATACATATTTGTGTTTCTTGGTTTAATGGAGAAATTTGATCTAAGTGCATCATCGAAAAGTTCCTTCTTTAACCCCAGATTCGATGGAACACATAGTCTTGACCTAAATCTTCCAATTATTTCTTCATTGAAATTGAACTCTAAGGATTTCCCTTTCCTGATAGTTTCCACCTTCTTCTGAATTCTCACATCATCCTTTCGAGCATCCTTTAACCTTTCCAAAAGAGACGGTTGAGCAATCATCTGGGAAAGGATTTATGATGTTTCCTTCTTTATGATTCCCATGTCCATCTTCATAAAATCTAAGAAGATTGGATCCTTTTAAATTCTCATCAATGATAGAATCGCTGGGTCCTTTCTACTTATATCATCCACCACCTTGTTCGCTTTCCCAGGGTGGAAATGGATTAAACAGTCATAGTCCTTGATCATATCTAACCATCTTCATTGGTGCATGTTAAACTATTTCTGTGTGAATATACACTTGAGGATTTTGTGGTCTGTATATATTTCACACTTCTCCCCAAAGAGTTAATGCCACAAAATTTTCAAAGAGAAGATTATTGCGCAACCAACTCCAGATCATGTGTTGGATAGTTTTTCTCTTTAAATTTTTATTGCCTTGAAGCATAGGCAATGACTTTGTTATTTTGCATCAAAACACGGCCCAAGACCTTCTTCAAAGCATCACTGAATACCACAAAAAAGTCTCCACTTGTGGGTAAAGTGAGAACGAGTGTAGTGATAAGCCTCCTTTTCAACTCCTTGAAGCTCTCTTCACATTCATCACTCAAAGAAAACTTGACTTCCTTCTGAGTTAGCTCGGTAAGAGGGTTTGAAAATCATGAGAAATTTCTAAAAAATCAGCGATAATATCTAGCTAAACTCAGGAAGCTACGGATATCTATTACTGATGTTGGCCTCAGCCATCCCTTAATTATAGCTGTCTTGGAGGGATCCACCGATATCCCATTGCTTGTGATGATATGACCCAATAATGAGATCTCCTTCAATTATAACTCACACTTGTTGTACTTTTCATAGAGATTCTCCTTTTGTAAGGTCTCTAGTATATTTCTTATATGCTCCTCATGATCCTCCTTGGTTCTGGAGTATATTAGAAAATCGTTTATAAATACTACCACAAATTTGTCAAGGTAATCTCTAAAGACTCTATTCATCAAGTACATGAATATTTCTGGATCATTAGTGAGTCCAAAAGGCATTACTATGAATTCATAGTGCCCATACCTTGTACGAAAAGTAGTCTTGGGGATATCCTCCTTCTTCACCCTTACTTGGTAAAATCTAAACCACAAATCCTCCTTGGAAAAGTATTGTGCTTTACATAGCAGATCGAATAAGTAATAAATTAAAGGTAGAGGATACTTGTTCTTTATTGTGATTTTATTGAGCTCACAATAATCAATGCAAAGGCGCATTGACCCATCCTTCTTCTTGATGAAGAGGACTGGTGCACCCCGTGGTGAAGCACCTGGGTGTATAAACCCTTTATCTCGATTTTCCTATAGTTTTTTCTTCAGATTCTCAAGATCCACAACAACCATTCTATATAGAGTCTTGGATATTGGAAATGCCCCATGTATAAGGTCAATTGAGAATTAAACATATCTTCTAGGAGGAAGACCAGACAATTCCTTGGGAAACACTTCAGTGAATTCCCTCACAATAGGATTGTCTTCAAGGATGGTTTCTTTCTTAGACTCAATCATCTAAGCTAAATACGCCTGCTCATAGGGTAGTAATATCCATGCTTGAGATGATGGTGCTAAAGAAGATACATTTTCCTCCTTGCACTTGTATAGAATTGGGGGTCAATTCGCCATATGGAGAGTGATTTACCTCTCACATCAATTTATGTTGGCTCTAAATAAGGAAAGCCAATCCATACCAAGAATTACATCAAATTCCACCAGAGGGAGTATGACGAGGTTTTACAGGAAGTTCATAACATAAATTATGATAGGAGAGGAGCTATATTCATGGGATGCAATGATTGACCCATTTTCTGTACTCACCAGCATCTTTACTTCCATTATTTGTGGTGGTGTTGGGATTGTTATACTAAAATTTTGGGATACAAAAGAATGCGTAGAACCAGAATCAAAAAGTACGCTCGCTATCCTTTAATGAATAACTAGAGTACCTATCACCACTTCATTTTTGAGGTTCACTTCAGTGGTAGTGATAGAAAAAGATCGACCTTGATGCCTTGAAGGTTGTTGGTTGCCTCCAAAAACCCATAACTTAGGGAATTGATTTTAAATGTGCCCTGATTATTTGCAGTTGAAGAAATGAACAATGCGTTGAGAGTCGAATGAAGCATTTTTCTCCTCTTTCACAGCCGTGAGTTTATCTTGTCGGCAGTTAACAGCTAGGATCCCTTCTCTTCCACACCTAAATCTTTTCCTCGTCCCCTTCAAGCAATTTTCAGGGTTATTCTTTATGCACCTTTGGCAAGTGGGGTGCTGGATTTTCTTAGCACCATTGGATTTATCCATTGGACCACAATAATTGAATTCCATCTTACGCTTCTTATCCCCATGATACCCCTGAGATTCTCCGATCTCTATTTTGACTTTGAGGGCACATCAGACAATTTCATCATATCTATCGAAGTCACATATCGCTAGGGATTTCTATAGGCTAGTTTTTATCCCACTAATGAAATAGTAAACCTTGCATTCAGGGGTAATGACAAAGATGAAGGCACACCGTGTAAGCTTTATGATGTTTTCCTTGTATGCTCCAACAGATTCGTTGTCTTTTTTCTTGAGGGCAAGGAAGTCTCTTTCCATCTTAATTCGGAGGGTGCGAGAAAAATACTTATCAAAAAACATCTTCTGGAAATCCTTCCATTCCAATGCCTAGATCTCCTCCTTAAACTTCTTATTTTTGATCAATTTACACCATTGATCAAATTCACCCTCTATACAATAAACTGACAAAAGAACCTTCTATTGTTTGGAACATTGAAGGATAGAGAATATCTTTTCAATGGAGTTGATCCATTGTTCAACGATCGAGGGATCAGATGATCCATTAAAAGTAGGAGGCCTTTGTCTCATGAAGCTCTCGATTTCAACTTTTTCTTTCTTAGGGGGGTTTAATGTTCCTCTTGAACCATGTTTCTATTCAAAACTTGAGTTAACTTATAAATTATCGTGAAAAAGTCCGCGATTCCACATCCCATCAGATTGGGCATCTCATTTGAACAGTCATCACATTGATATTCACATCGGTTGTTAGCCTGAGTCCTCCTATTACTGACCATTTTCAGAATAAAAGGAAAGTTAGGGTCAACACATAAAGGGTAATCCATGGAAAAAATGGATGACGTATAAATAACTTTTATTTCCTTAACTTATGAATCTATAGGCTTTAATCTATGTTATCCATGATTTACTTCCCAACATATATTGTTAGGGGTATTTTTTTATTCCCTTAACAATGGTTCATACTAAGCTTGTGAATTTACAAAATCATATCCCCTGGGAGTATCATAACCAAGAGTGCATCAAGGACTGCTGTCATGTACCAAGATACCCCGAGTCAAGATCGAAACTCCTTGTTGGAGTTTTCACTCCTAGGTACATCTGTGCCAGAGCCGCCTCAAACTGTTCGTATCCAGACAAGGATGTATTTTCTTGATAAACCACTTAATCAATACTCACAAAAATTTAGGGATGTTTTTTATTATACTTATTCTTATCTCTGAGATTCACTAAGGTTTTCTAATCCTAATCCCAAAAATAACTAAACATATCCTCTGATACCAACTATAACAACCCTGCTTTTTATTACACACTTAGACATGATTTATTTCATAAAATATTCACTTGATAAAACATGGAATATTGAGAGGTCTAGTGTATTTTGGGCTTAGGAACATTACATAATGACTTAAAACATGAAATACAACATCTTTATTGAAAAATTCCTTTACATGACCACTACATTCCCTCGTACTTAGCATTAAATGGTATAACCTGAGGTCATGAATAAGAAAAGGGTGAGCTATAAATCCCATTAAGGGAGTAAACAATTCATAACATGAATAATACAATGAATGTTAGGAAATAGGCATATCAATGGAGCATAAGAGAAACACGAACATAAAGGCATTATATAGCATGATTATCATAACAATGAAATGTTACAACAACACTTAACATGGTATTAGAATGATCCAATGCTCATTGCACATGGAGAATTATTAAACATTCATTGGACTTGAATTAGAATGAGTAAACCCTCATTGAACTTTATGTATCGTGATACTAATATTTACCCAATGCATTGGAGCGCTATCAGGGCACACCCTTCTTAATCATTTCATTTCATGCATAAGTGTGCCACATGGATCATATAACATGGATTCATTAAAAATAACCATTTATTCCATGATAAAGGAATTTAGAATTCATACATGAAAATAAATAATCAATAAGTAAATGTTCATAAAGGTGAATACCCTTGATAGAGAAATGGGCATGGTATTCACTACACAATGACTTTGCCTTAGAAAATCGTGGTGCAATTTTGGCAGCATAACGGTGTGACATAAGAATACATAAAAATAATTAATGAGAGATAAAGGGATGTATCATAATATCTACATGAAATTTAAAGTAAGGGGGTAATATAGATACATGTACCAATATATTTAATGTAATTTATATTCATAATACAAAATAATTTCTTGAATGTAAGTGAGGAGAGAGAAATCCCTTACGGAATTTTAGCATGGTAACGAGTGTACATGAGAGGAATTAATGAGAGATAAAGGGGTCTCTAATCATTCAAAAATAAGAAGGGAATTATGGGAGATGTGAAAAATCATACCCCAACATTTTTAATTGAAAATAAAAGGGCATAACAACATAATAAAATTTGGACAAAAATGAGAAAGGAAGAAATCCCTTACTTGGAAGTGTGATCCCAAAGGCTTGGGAGAGGCTTGAGAGAGGATTCTTGGGATCTTGGGGAGACTTTGTAGGATTATAGATAGATGATGGAAGATGTTGGTCAATCTATAAAGGCTTTGAGTAAAGAGGAAGATGGAGCTTGGATGGGTTTATATAGGAAAGGGGAGGGAATTCTTTATTATTTAGGCTTTAGACACCGCACATTAAACTAAACAAAACCACAAACCAACCCATGGTTTTTGCCCATGGTTTTTTCCAAAGGGGAGTTTAAAACATTATTTTATAAGTCCAATGGCCGATCTTTTTAAAAAATTATGCTTGCTTATGTGGAGGTGAGTCACACACTGAAGGAAATCAATTTAAAAAGTTAAAATGTTTTATAAGTCCTGAAGGGTCCACTAAATCTTTGTAAAATAAATAAAAAACCCTAAAATCACATAATTTTAATGATAAAACATATATTTTCCGAAAATACCATTTATATTATTTTATTACGTCACTATTGGGTCATTATGATGTCATTAAACACATTATATAATTAAACGGTATTTAATTTTTACCCAAAAATTCGACTCTCAGAAAATTATGAAAAATTCACTGTTGGATAATTTTAATGTCGTGATTCGAAAAATAATATTAATTTTATCTAATTAATTTTCTAAATATGTGAATTTTTACTTTTAATATAAAAACCGACATTTATTGAAATTCATGGGTTTTGACAACAACATCTTTCAAACCTTAATAAAAATTACAATTGTATTCCTAAAAATTTCATGATAATTTATATTTAATAAAAATTATTTTCGTAATAATATTTCATTAAAATATTATTTAATTCAAAATTCCATTAATTCATCAAAATAGATTTCTTAATTGAATATTAACTAAAAATACTATTTGTACTTTAAAAATTATTTACAAAGTAACGATAATAAAATGAATGTATATTATTTATTATATACAAGAATAATTCACATAATAATAGTGCTAAGGTTTTGTTATATAACCCCTTATAACACCCGCATAAGACCTAAGGGTAAGGTGTGTGATGGTGACGGACTCTTGAGGTGGCTGGGATAACATCGCTCGGGCGGTAATCTCTATCAACTCCCACTTCTCCCATAGGTGGTTTTGTTCGAGCTTAACGTGTTGAAGCCCGGCTTGGTCTTGATCAAGAGAGAAGCCCAATGACACCACCTTATTTCTGAGCTTCAACAAATGGGCTTCATATGGGGAAGTCTACTAGATGAGGCCATCGCTTCCTTTTTCTGAGTAAATTGGATTTGTTAAAGCCCTATATTTATACTAATAATATGATCACTGTTCAAGATCTATATTAGAAATGGTAACAATTATTAACGGTATTTTAAAATAAAAAAACATAAAACCAAAGAAGTGCATATGTTATATAACCATCTTACATAATAATACATTTAATTAGATCAAGAGGAATTTTAATTAATAAAAGTTTGGGTCGTTACAAAACCTTAATATTCAATCTCTTCTTTATATACATATGTGTGTGTGTGTGTGTGTCTAAATAGATTCCCATATAAATTTATATATTTATTAATACACACACACACAAATTAAGAAATTTGTTTATATTTACTCTATTTTTATATGTGTGTATATATATATGTATATAAATTTATTTGTGCATGTATATTTATGTGTGTATATATATTATATGTTATTTATTTTTAGTTATTGTTTTGAAATACAAAACATTTTCTCTGTGAAATAATTTTTTTATACTATGAAATGAGTTTAATGTTAATATATAAGATTTTGTACACTTACATATTTACCACTTCGTTGGAGGTTTCAACCTCTATTGTGGTTTCTAACATGGATTACTCCTTTCTTTATGTCTCGCCTTATTAGTTCATAGAGAAGGGATAATGACCACTGATAAAGTGTCATAAATTCCTTCCATAAATCATGTTTATAATTTATAATTACTTTTTAAAACTAAGACATCAAAGGTGTAGTACAAACTCAAGAACAAGGTCGACCCATAAATAAAAGGACACTTAACATGAAACTTTAGTTAAAAAGTAAAAAAATTAAGATTTTAATTATTATAATATATCCAGAACTAATTTGAATAAAATATATCTTTAAAAAACATACCAAGAATTTGTAAATATACATTCAAAATATAGATAATCATTTAAAATATTTAATGGAAAATCATGTTTTTTTAGAATTGGATCTAAAAAATCATTGACTATAAAATAGTTGAGGTATTGGACTAGTGGTAAGGAATCCCCGTAATATTTCATCAAAGAAGGTTCCAAATCCCATTGGTCTCCATTTAAGGGATATAATTAGTGCAACATGTTTTTTGGGGGCTGATTGTGTGGAGGGGGTGGCATTTCCTTGGGGGAAGATTGTGTGGATGGTGAACAATGGTAGAAGCCATGGAATTGACTTAGGATGAGTATGGTTCAGGAAAAATAGTGATCAACACTACTGGGTGAGGTGGTGGGGGCGGTTTCTGATGGTGTTGCAAAGACGACGACAATGACAGATGAGGGCCTCAATGATGAATGACGATGTTGGGTGAGGCAACAACCATGGATGATGATGGTTCAGATCAGGATAAGCACAAGAAAAATAAATTTGGCAAGTACTGACTATGATGGGCCACATTGATGATTTCGACACTACTGGATGAGGTGGTGGTGGCAGACATCGACAATGTTGTTGTAACCGAGACAACAACTAATGTGATGAATGGCACTGCTGAAGACAACAATGACCAAAAGTAATGCACAGATAGTGAAACATGGTTTTTGTGGGGATATGGGACTATTTTAATGTGGTTTAATACCCCATTAGGTCTTCAATGTTCATGTATTTGGATCCCTCTACCTAGAATAACAAGATTACTTTGCTTCAATAAAAAATATGAGGGCTTCCCCTCTACTAGTTTTAAAAAAATCATTGGACATGGTGTTTTCTCCCTAACTTTTCAATTACTCTTTTCTTATGATAAAGTAATTTTATTCGTTTAATAATATGTTATTCCAAAAATATATTTAAATATAACAATTTAAATTCATTCCACAAACATGAATTATTCAAGTAACCTTTTTATGTGTTATGGAAACATTCATGTTTTTAGTGCTTTTATAAACTATAAATCCACGGTGGAAAGAGAAAGTGGTCAGATACTAAAATGTATTAGATTAGATAATAGTGGATAGTACAATAAAAAAAACTTTCAAAACACTTGTTGAAATAATGGAATCAATCTCAAAATGATAGAACTTGAAATACCATAACAAAATGACGTGGTAAGGATAATGAATTGTACTTTGAATAATAAAGAAAGATGCATGTGTGTGCATTCCAAAATGCCCAAAGATAGCTGGGTGGAACAAATCAACACTTCCATATACTTATCCAATATAAGTTTTTAATATTCTATGGGATATATTCTATTAGGAGAGATATGGTCAAGTAAGTTACCAGATGTTGTACACTTTTAGGTCTTTGAAAGTTTAGTCTACCCTCTTTTTGATGTAAAGGATAGAGACAAGATGGAAGAAACGTACAAAACTTATTTTATTATGGGATATGACAATGAAGATTTTGTTTTTATATAGTGTGATGACGATAAGTGCCATGTAATTATAATTAAAAATGTTCTCTTCAATGAGAAGATCCTATGGAAGGATCAAAACTTGGCTAAATCAAAAGTTGAGGGGAAGAAGCCAACTATTGGAGTTCATGTTGATTTAGATGAAAGAACCATCTATTAAAACCTATATAATAATAAAAATAAATCAATATTGTGATTTATAATTATTCATTTTATGGATTCATATTTAACATGGTTTTATAAATAATTTTATATAATTTTTTCAATTGAAAAAGGAATATTTTTTAACTAAATTATTTTTCTATGTATTATATAGTTTTATTTAAAAGTCAAATTTCTTGATTTTAGAAATTAAATATGATAAAATGGACTTAATTTTTTAAATAATTATATTAAATTTAGTTTATGGTTATTTTTTTTATTTTTTTGAAAAGATTGATTTTTGGGTGAATAGTGAAAAATACAGATTTTTATAAAAAATGTCATTTATTTTCAAGTATTTAAAAGTTATATTCCATTTTAGATTGGTTTTAGATTAAAATTAGTCTCATTTTACTAAATATAATTCAATTAATTTCATAATAATCAATATTATACTTTTTTTGGTATAAATTCATTTTAGGCTTAAAAACACATTTTTCTAAAAAAAAAATCTTCGTTATGGTTTTCATTCTTGTATTAAAATTAATTTCTAAAACTTATATAAAATAAATATTTATAAATTTATATCATATTTTGAATAATTATGTTCAAATTTAGTATGGATTTAAATTTCATTTTTGGTCATAATGAAAACTAACCATGATAAATTGTTATCACCATAGGAAAGGGTAAAATGAGTTAATTATGGTTAATAATTTGTGATAAGGTCACAAAATATCAGCTTAATTATTATTGAATAATATTATTTTGACCCTTATCACCTTATATTCAAAATTTTAATGATTTATTTCCACTTTAACATGATTAATACATTTATAATATTTAAATGTTAAGAATAATTATAAGAGTGTCACTCCCCTCACTTATAAAATGGAACCTTCTATCCTCAATTATTCACAAACATTGAGCACTATAGTTAAACTAATACCTACACAAATACCTCTAAATCTCTCCTACACATTTCCCAAAAGGTTCTAGTCACTCCAAAATTCCAACCTAGAAGGATTAAGGTGTAATCCAAAGGAGGTTTTTCAAAGATGAGGTGTAACTCTTAACTGAGTTCATTCATTTATTTCTTCTTCTACCTCCTTCAAACATATCATAACCAAGATGATATAATAACATAAGTATCTAAAAAATAATTAAATGTTATTATGTTTATGGTAAATCCCCTTTTCATCTCCTTTTCCATTCTATGGGAAATGAAAACATCTCTCATGCATATGTGTGGACTACCACCTCTGTGAAATGATGTGTTTCATTTTTAATTACCACCTCATATGATTGCTTAAAATGATGGATAAAATGAATATATTTTATATTTATGACATAATTATTATTATTTAAATATAATATATTACTTACCTTCTTATCATTCCATTCATTAGAAAATGATAACGCCACTCATGCGTATGTGTGGACAACCACCTCCATGAAGCGACGTGATTTATTTTTTATTGCCACCTCAAATGGATGGTCATAATGATAGAAATATTGAATAGATATGAAATTTACAACATATTTATTATTATATAAAAATAAAATATTATCTACTTTATTTCTTTTTTACACATTAGAAAAATGGAAACATCGCTTGCGTGTATGTGTGGGCTACCGCCTCTATCAAATGATGTGTCATTTTTCATGACCTTGTTACATGGTTGGTTTTAAAAGTTAATTTAATGTATAAATATACTAATTATGAAGTTTATAATATTTTGAAACCGTAATAAATTAACCATATTCAACCTATAAATGCCTTTTAAAAAATTAAAGAGTGAATGACCTCAAAACATCTGATGTAAATTTAACTGATTTAGCAACTAAAAACATGGAAATAAATGAAATAAATTAAATGAATGGAATAATGAAAATTTAATGAACATGAAAAAGGTTATTAATAAAGTAAATAAATAATATAATTTTAATATTCAGTATTTATATAATGTATGAATCTAGATGAGACACAAGGTAAGTTATTTTCCTTTAAAACATTATTTTAAATGTTTTAAACTCTTTCTATTTCATATCCACTTTCTTTTAAAATATTTAAAGAATGATCATTTTATAATTAATATATTTTTAATGGTTATTTACAATAATTTTTACTTTATTTATAAATTTTTCAAAAATTAATCTTCTTTACATTTTCTATATGACTCATTTTTAATTTATTTAAAAAAGTCCAAAGAGAATGTTTTTTAATGTTTACGGCCCGAAAACCCTTTTCCATCATCACAAACATTAATCATTATCAAGACTACTATAAAAAGTTTCATGTATTTTTAAGGAATATTATATTCCTAATATTTTTGGAATTTTATGTTTTAAAATGTTTTCATGAGAGATGGATATTTCTTCTCATTTTTTCTGAGATAACTAAAACTATTTTTGATTATGGATTAAAATCATTTTTTCAAGGGATTCGTGATAAAATTAAAAGATCTTGTTTTTCAATACATGATACTTGATCATTATAGATTATGATGGGAGATATTGATATATCTCATGATGATGGGTGAGGCTGATATAACTCTCCAATGAACTGGGTAATGATTTAGTCTTCGAATGAGAAAAAATGAGGGAGATAACTAGTTAGGTTAATCCAATGTAATTAATTATAAATAAGTTATTACAAAATGATTTAAAAACTAGTGAATATAGTTTGTGAATATTATGCTTCAAGAAACCTATTTTATGCTTCATAAGGGTATTTATAGAAATATTTTTATTTCATGAGGTAAGGAAAGTTTATGAATTATAATGGTGAAATGTTTGTTTTTCAGAGAAATTTTTTAATGAGTTATTATGAAACCCCATGGATATGACAATATATGTTACATTAATTAAATAAAATATTGAATTTTAATACATTACAATGATATTTTATGTTTATATTTTTAGATAATTAAGATGAAACATCAAATAAAAATCCCATGTATTTTTCAACAAACAGACATTTTCTACTATATAAGCAACTGCATAGTCCAAAAAAAGTATTAATATTCTCCTACAAATTCTCTACACAAAATACTATTCTAAATATGTCATATGTATTAATTTTATTCACAACCTGGGGAAATAGAAACATAAGAAATTGGTGGGCTTAAATGTTGAGTTTGGGAAAACATAAATGATGATAATCAAATATCATAAGCGAGTATATGATAAACATATGGGAATAATCAAGATACATAAAGAAAATAATAGCCAATAAATCTTATATCATAAAGCATGATTCATGGAATACGACATGGTATAACATAAGAAATTAATATCAAGAGAATTTGGTAGCACGAGTTAATAAACATGACCCATGATAACATAACATAGTCATAAGAATAAGCATAAGACTGTGGAATAAACATAAGCATAGGTTATAATCATATTGTGAGATATCCAAGAAATACCATGATTTAGTTATTGAGTATATCCAAAAGGATCACACTTTAGTTTTTTAGAATATCCAAGAAGGAACATGATTTAGTTTGTGAAAATATTCAAGAGGGATCATACTACATTATTTCATGAGATATAAAACATTAACCAATGCACTGGAGAGAAATATTAGACCATTCTCATCAATCATCTATACATATGTGTGACATAATATATTAATCATTTTAACATATCATGAAATCCCATGGGAATAAAATGGGTTTCATTAATCACAGCATAAAGAACCCATGAAAAAACCGGTTTCACAACATTTCCAAATGATATCACCAAAATTGACCTTAAGAATGAAAGTGATTTACAACCAAAATTCAATCATGAAAAAATATTATTTCATAAGAACATTTATAGGGAGATTAGTAAAAAATAATTTCCAATTAAATAAAAACTTTTAAGATAATGAGTAAAATAGTAGCAAAACTATAAAGAGTTTTTATAAAATGTTTTTAACATTTTCATAAAATAATATGTTTTAGATCAAATTCAAAAGTTGAAAAGGTGAAGTGAAAACTTTAGAAAAAAAATTATTTAAAAAAATTCAATAATAGTTCCTTGAAAAGATATAAATGTTTTAAAAAGGAATATGGACTGGAAGATAAAACATTTGATTCTAAAAGGACAAAAAAACTATTTTTATATTCTGAAATACCTTTATTGAAACCAACATTATAAAAATAGATAAAAAATAATTTTGAAAAGAGGAGTAGGTAAATAGGAAGGTAACATGATTTAATACATAATTGGGTTTAAAAATATAAATTAGAACATTGGTAAGAAGTAAAATATGGACAATGAATTGAAATAATTATTAAAGAGAATTATAATTATTCATGACAATAATATACATTTTATGGGGAAGAAATTAATCGAGGAGGATGATTTGAATCAAAAGTTTCATTTTACACAAAGAGTAAACGAAAGTACCATGATATAAAATATTAGGTTGGAAGAAACCAATATTAGAAGAAATATGTTCAATAATAATCATTATAACTCAATGATGGGATTTGAGTTAACAAAAACCCTTTCCTCTTTGGTATCTTTTAAATTGAAATAAATTTAAATAAAGAACATGATATAGCTATTAAAACACCATAAATTAAATTAATATAGAAAAATATATCAATTAGGTAGTAATCACACCAAATAAAAGAAATCATGGTTTGTAATATCAAACATGTCTCATGGATTTGAAAATGAGAAAATTTACTCATTACCATGTATTCTCTCTTACTCAAAAACGCTCTTAACTCATGTGTAATTAACATATCTATATTAATAACCTATTTTAGAGCCTCATTCATATCTATAATTTTACAAACTAGGCCGAGATTCCATCTAACCCGACACCTGACTCGATTCATGGGATAGACCGAATAGTGTCCCTGATCCCCATGGGCTGGAAACTAGTGTCCAGGTATCAACAAACAACTATGGGAATGATTTCACCTTATTATATAAACATGAAAAACCAAAAATAATAAACAAAACATGACTTAATATTCATAACCAAACAAGGTACAACAATTTTTATATTTAAAGTTTACAACTTTTAAACAATACCCAAATGGGATACAACAAAAAGGTAATAATGATACCATCCCAAAAACCACCATGTGATAAGAGGAGCATCATCCTAAAGACACCACCACCAAGACCTGTATGAGAAGACCACTAAAAAACCATACCACAATCATGATACATCTTTCCTTTACCTTAGTCAAACATAACCAAGTCTAAATACACCCAAAGGTGTATGTTGGGTGTGAGGAAAATCCTGGTAGGATGCCACCTAATTAAAGAGATTCTATGTCAAAAAAATTATTAGAAAAATTGATATGAATGTTTTATAAAAATAAAATCTCGATACATTTTTATAGAAAAACTTTTAAATTATAACATTCTTTTCTTTTTAAATAACCAACCAAGTGCACCATATGCCGACAGTAAGAGAAATATCATAAAATAGCTCTAAGTAACATGAAGTCCCTATAGTCACTATCTATAGAAGGACACTAGGTACCTCATATCTTAGTGAAATGTGGTATAGTAACCATAATGATCAAAATCATTGTGCACGAGCCACTAGAGAGGAATCTATCCAAAATTATAGTGGTCTCAAATCATCATAGTTTAGTTAGTGTTGTATCATCAATCCCTTTAGAAAGAATTGGGCCTTGGCCCCACTGATCCAACTAGCATACTAGTCCTAGTTTTCCCACTTAGTCACCTAGGATTCTATTTCTGCTTAATTTTCATTCCACATATCACATAAAACATCACTTTCACACATGCATAACACAATCAATATAACACACATGACAAACCACCATTTCTATATCCCAAAACATCTTTTGAATCAATATGCACACAAAATAAACTTTAAAACATGTTTTACACCACTTGCACAATTTATTAAGACTCTTTCACAATTTATAAAACACATTCAAGAAATAGAACAAGAGAATGAACTTGTAAAACAACCAATTCCCTTTAGAAAACTCACTTTCAGTCTATACACACATTAAAACCTTCCAAAACACATTTCACACCACGTACAAAATGAAAAGAACACAACCAATAAGTAATGAAAGAATATCAAAATCACTAAATAATGTTTAAGCATGAAACCACCTACCACAAGTATAGAATATTACATAAATCAGTACGAAACCACAACCAAACCTCAAGAAAACCCTATAAAGGAAATATAGAATCATAAACATAAATACTAAACCCTAAAGAACAAGATCCAACCATAAATAGGTCATAAAACCCATTGGAGAAGTGAAACCCCAAGAAGGAAGAAGAGAAACCCTAAATAAGGGGAAGAAATCAAGAAATGATGGACTTAATTAGAGAATCGAGGATAATACACACCAAAATCACCACCAAAATGGAGGTCCAAGGAAGAAAGAGGGATGTGGGGAGACGCCAAGGGTGAAGAGTCCTGAGTGGGGAAGAATAGGGGTGCTTAGGGTAAAAATTGGTGGATGTAATAAGATAAAAATCCAATTTTTAATTACATGAACAAATAATATGGTTTTCTTGCATGGTATTCCAAACTATGTGGAAACCATGTACCGCTTACTTTCCAAGAATAACATGATGCACAATTAGCTCACATGGTTTACAAAATGTGTGCTAACCATGTGGTTAGCCGCTATCCAAAATGTCACTTTTTCCGCACAGTTTCCTAGGCAAGGTGCATGGTTTGAAAAACTGTGAGCCTCATGTTGGAAAACCCAAAATGTCAAGTTTTTCATCAAAAATATCAAGAAAACTCAAGGATAAACAATAGACTGAAAATAAAAAAAGGAATACCTCAAAATGAACACACGGGTGTGACAATTCTCCCCACCATGAAAACATTCTACTCCCGAAAAGTCAACCCGAAGCTTGATCAGAGAATAAAAATGGATACTCTTTTTCAACCCAAGACTTCTGCTCCCATGTATCATGATCATAATTTTCATGCCTCCAAAGCACGTGGACCAACATAATAGACTTCCCATGAAGCACTTTCTCCTGAGAATCTATAATCCACAATGTCTGCTAAAACATAGATAAATCATGCTCCAACTCCAACTCTTCCCAATTATGCACATGAAAGAGATCTAGGTTATAATTTCTCAACTTTGAAACATGAAACACTTCATGAATTGACATAAACTAAAAAGTAAAATCCATCCTTTATACCACCTTACCGATCCACTTGATAGTCTCTAAAGGTCTGAAATACCTCGGTGATAGCTTTCCCTATTTTACCAAATGACGATGACATAAGTGAGGTGCCACTTTCAAGAACACCTGGTCATCTAAAAAAATCCATATCTTAGTGCCTTTGATCATCATAATACTTGACTCTATTATATCAACAAATAATTCTTGGTCAACTTGACTTTATCAGAAGTCTATTGAATAAGGCTCGGTCCCAACAACGAGGTCTCTCCCACCTCATCCCAACATAAAGGAGACCAACACGAATGACCATAAATCACCTCAAAAGGAGCCATTCAAATAGAATATTGGTAACTTTTATTATATTTGAACTCCACCAATCCCAAATGGTTATCCCACAAACCCTTGAAATCCAACACACATGACCAAAGCATATCTTCCAAAATATGATTCGCCCACTTTGTCTGAACATCCATTTGAGGATGGTATTCCATACTCAATTTGATCTACAACCCCATTTCCTTTTGAAGGCCTTCCTAAAATCAAGAGGTGAAGTAGGGGTCCTTGTTAGAAATAATTGTTTTTTGTACACCATGAATCCTCACTATCTCCTAAACATAAAATTGTACCAACTCATCCACCTTATCTGAGTCTTTTATAGGAATTAAATGAGATAATTTGGTCATACGATCAATCAACACCCGAATAGAATTTCTTCCCTAAGGTGAATGAGGTAAGCCGATAATAAAGTCCATGGTGATTTCATCCCACTTCTAGGTAGAAATGGGCAGTGGATGAAAAAAACTAGAGGGATTTTGGTGATCTAGTTTAACATTTTGGCATGTATAACATTATGATACAACATTAGCCACATCCCAAATCAAAACTAGACACCATAATTGTCAACACACATCATAGTACATCTTGGTAGAATTAGGATGAATTACCCTTTGAGATTAGTGTCTATCCTACATTACCACATTTCTCAAAGATAACAGCACCACAAAGAAACCCTTGAATCACAAAACTCCCTCAGGAGACAACAACCAATCATAAGGTATCTCCTCACCATGAAGAAACTACATAGACTAATGAAAAAACTCATCACCAGACTGATCCTGCTGAATAAACTCTAGAAGAGAAGGAGTCAACTGGATACTGGCCAAGAACGTACCCTTAATGTGCTCTTTGGTTTTTAAGTGCGTCTGAGTGAAGAACCCCATCAAATTCCACTCATCACCAGACACTTTTAATGTCTGCAATAGAAATTTTATTCTCAAAGAATATTCCTCCACATTTACTTTTCTTGGGGTATAAACTATATCGAATTTGAACCCATGAAGGTACTCGACCCAATAACTCTACCTTATATCCAGATCTTTCCGGGAGAAAATGTAGGCCAAACTCTTAGGATCAAAATAAAACACAAATTTCTCCCTAAAAAGATAATGGATCTATGTCTTCAAGGCATGAATCACTACTGCTAGCTCCATGTAATGGGTTGGGTAATTATTTTCATGTGGTTGGAGTTGGAGAGAACCATACACCACCACATGATCCTCCTATATTTGCACACACTCAAGACCCATACCCAAGGCTTCACAATAGACCACATAACATTTTCCAGACTCAAAAAAATCAAAACAAGAGCAGTGTCCTACCGCTGATTAATCTCCTCAAAGGACTCTTGGAATTATAGGATCTATTTTGACTTCACCCCCTTCTAGGTGATCATTTTCATAGTCAAAAAAAGCGGAGAGAATTCCCGAATGAATCACCTATAATAACCTTCCAGGACCAAAAATTTCTTGATCCCAAAAACATTATTCGGTTGACCCCATGACACAACTGCACTAATCTTCTTGAAGTCCACTAAAACCCCTTGTTTTGAGAAGAAATTACCCAAAAACATCACTTCCCTGATCCAGAGGGTTCATTTTGAAAACCTCACATAGAGATGATGGACCTGAAGAGTGCACAAAATGATTCTAAAATGATTCTCATGCCCATCCTTAGTCCAAGAATAAACCAAGATGTCATCCAAAAACACCATGATAAAGGAATCGATATACTAGTGGAAAACACTATTAATAAGTTCCATGAAGACCACTGGAGAATTTTTCAACCCGAAAGGCATGACCAAGTACTCAAAATGGTCGTACCTACTTCAGAAAGTTATTTTCAGAAAATCCACCTCTCTTACTCTGACTTAGTGATAGCTAGAACAGAAGTCAATCCTGTAGAACCACCTTTTCCCCTTAATCTGATCAAAGTGATCATCAATATGGGGTAAATGATACTTTCTCTTGATTGACACTTTATTTAGCTTCTATTAATCAATGCATAACTAGAGAGACCCATCATCCTTTTTTCGTGAACATGACTGGGGCGGCCCAAGGAGAGATTCTCGGCCGAATGAATTCTTTGGATTCCAAATTGTCCAATTGCACCTTTAATTCAATAAACTCAATGGGAACTACACGATACAAGGGAAGAGATATTGTCCGTGTTCTCGGTGCCAAATCTATATAGAACTCCACATACTGCTCCAGAGGCAAGCCTAAAAAGTCATCAAGAAATACCTCTGGGAACTAATCCACCACAGGAGGTAATACACCCTCAGGAGAAAACACCATCCTCCAACATGAGCAATGATAAATAAAAATTTATGTTTCCCATTTCCAGAAGTAGAGATCCAACATGTCCCGACTGAGGATCCCATTCACCATGAAAAACATGGGTACTTCCATTAGGTGCCACAAAGCTCACTCGCCGCCTATAATAATCGATGTGTACCTAGAAGTGCGCCATCCAATCCATAATGAGAATTAAATCAAAGAGTTCCATTTCCAAAACAAGAAAATCTCAGTTCAGTTTGACCCCTGACATGGTGAGTGCACAAAATGGAAACTTAAAACCCTTCTCTCACTTATTACCAAGCAACATTACCAACTCCATCGCATATGACATAATATTAGTTGGAAACATTAACACATCAACCAAGAGGGTGGAAATAAAGGTAACAGATAGACCAATATAAAAAAAACCACATATAAGGATGATGCAATAAAAACAATACCTCAAACTATCACAGGTCATGCATCCAATACTGTTGGTGCCTAATCCACATCTTGGAGTTGTTTTGTCTTAGCCTAAGCCTAAGAACAACCACTAGCCTGTGGATCCACCTTGAACTGACTCTTCCCAGAATATAATCTAGTCCTATCACCATGGCTTCCAAACTTATATCCCACTATCTTGGATGGCTCTGACTGGGCTAAAATTCCCCTAGAAGCTACAGATCCAGCACCAATCTGATAAGAACAAGTGGCCCTACAAAACCATTACAAGTGTCCCATATGTCCGTACAAATAGAAAGATCAAGGTGGGGCTAGACATTTCGATTGAATGTGCCCAATCTTCCCACACTAATGGCACAAAACTAATCCAACATCTGAAACTACTGATGATGATGTACATGAAGGATAACCCATGCTACCACCACCATTCTTCCCTTACTCATCTCACTTCCTCTTTTTCTCTGACTAGTTTCCACTTCCCATAGCTGACACTGCTCTAGGAAATCCATACTTTCCTTTTTGATCGATCTCAACAACACAAGCATGATCAACCACCTTAGCGTAGGTCCTAAACTTAAAAAAATACCTAAGAATAAATCTATGGACACATCCCCATCTCGAACCTCTAAGCTTTAATTTTCTCATTGAAAATGATCTCGAGTGCACACCGTACCAACTCTATGAAGCGATTAGTATACTTCATCACTATTCGGTCTCCTTGGGTAAGATATAGAAACTCCCAATACCTAGAATAGGCTAGAACCTAGGGGCATTACTGCTCATTGAAAATGATCTTAAAATATTTCCAATTCATTTTCTCGCTCTTCCCATCTTGAACCACCGAGTACCACCACCTTCTAACAAAAAATGAATAGCATTTCACTCTAAGTGCCTTAGGAGTATCATGGAATTCTAACATACACTCTATCTTCTCAAGACACTCATCTTCTTCTGGATGTTATTCACTATGCTAGAAATCAGGAGGCCTATTCTTAAGAGACTCTTGATCTTTTTCCTTTACAGGACCTGGTTCGACTTCTCTAACCTATGTAGGACCAGAACCCACTCCTTTTCCCAATGCTTGAATAGAAAAAACCATATCATCCACTAATCTTTGATTAATCAACAAAGGATAACTCTCCCTGACCAATTCTCATGGTTTCACATGAATTATCCATGGAGGAATTTTTCTACAACAATAAATAACCACAAAGAAATCCATCAATACTATCATTCTGAAAATTTTCAGCAATGAAAAAAAATCTCAAACACATCCACAAATCAAAACATACCCAAATACATCACAATAACAAAACCAACAACCAAACAAATCCACCCCACCTAGTTTCCATATATATATTCAGCCGGTATGTCTTACTTAGAGGATAATTCAAACAAAATCCAAACATCCCATGGTGAGTCAAGATCTTCCATGAGGTGTGCTGGCTAGGCACCCAACTCGCAACCAGAACTTAAAGCCCCATCAATTATAGCTCTAGTCTATCTAGAATCATCCCAAATAATATTGACCCAAAAATTGCATGACCTTATATGATACCATTTTTTCATGAACAAGACTAGGATTCTATCAAACTCGAAACCTGACCTGATTCAAGGCATCGCTCGAAGGGAAAGCATGTTCTTCACAAGATGGAAACTAGTACTCAAGTATCAAAAAAACACTATGGGAATGATTTCACTTGACTATATAAACATAAAAAACCTATAATAATAAAAAAAAATGATTGAATATTTATAACCAAACAAGTTACAAAAGTTTTCATATTTAAAGTTTACAACTTTTAAATAAAACACAAAGGGGTTGCAATAAAAAGGGAACAAAAACACCATCCAAAAAACCACCATGTGATAAGAGGAGCATCATACTCAAGCCACCACCACCAACACCTACATGAAAAGACCACTATCAACCCAAAACACCATCATGATACATATTTACTTTACATGAGTCAAACATAACCAAGTCTACACACACCCAAAGGTGTATGATGGGTGTGATCCAAAGCCCAGTAGGATGCCACCCAATAAAATAGATTACATGACAAAAACATTATAAGACAAATTAATATGAAAGTTTTATAAAAAGAAAAACTAGTTATATTTTTATAGAAAACATTTTAAATGAGAACATGCTTTTTTTTTGAAATAACCAACCAAGTGCATCGTATTATGATGGTAAGATCAATATCAAAAAAGTGAAATAAGTCATAGAAATCCCCTATAGGCACTAGATATAGTAAGACACTAGGTACCTCGAATATTAGTGAAATGTGGTATAACAACCACATTGATCATAGTCCTCGTGTACGAGCCACTAGAGAGGAATCTATCAAAAAAATTAGTGGTCTCCAATCATCACAGTTTAGTTAGTGTTGTATCATCAATCCCTCTAGAAAGAACTGGGCCTCGACCCCACCGATCATACCAGTATACTAGTCCTATTCCACCCACCTAATCACCTAGGATTCCCTTTATACTCAATTTCCATTCCATATATCATATAAAACATCACTTTCACACATTAATAAGCCAATCAATATAACAAACATGATAAACAACCATTTCCACAACTAAAAACA
This sequence comes from Viscum album, assembly GCA_963277665.1. Lineage (NCBI taxonomy): Eukaryota > Viridiplantae > Streptophyta > Magnoliopsida > Santalales > Viscaceae > Viscum > Viscum album. Next base: position 1,171,120,900 of record OY728160.1, read on the forward strand.
TCTTTTGAATTCATACACACACCAAATCCACTTTAAAACATTTTTTTCACCACTGGAACCATTTATTAATACTCTTTCTCAATTTATAAAACTTATTCAAGAAACACAACAAGAGAATGCACTTGAAAACAACCAATTTCCTTTAGAACTCCCAATTTCAAGACATAAACACATTAAAACCTTCCAAAAACACATTTTCACCACATAAAAAATCTATATAACATAATCAAGAAGCAAACCAAGCATATAAAAATCACTAAATAATGTTTAAGCATGGAACCACCTACCTCAAGTATAGAAACATCTGGAAATTGGTGTTAAACCACAACTATAAGAGAACCCTATAAAGGAAATATAGAACCATAAACATCAAGATTGAACCCTCAAAAACTAGATCCAACCCTAAATTGGTCACCTAAACTTCTGGAGAAGTGAAAACCCAAGAAGAAATAATAAAAACACTAGATAAGGGGAAGAAATCAAGAAATGAGGGACTTACTTGGAGAATCTAGGATAATACACACAAAAATCACTACCAAAATGGAGGTCCAAGGATGAAAAAGGGATGGGGGAGGCACCTAGGGTGAATAATCCCGATTGGGGAGGAATAAGGGTGTTTAGGGTTAAAAATTGAGGGAATAAAAAAGATAAAAATCCAATTTTTAATGACCTAGAAAAGTCGCATGGTTTTCCCACACGATTTTCCAATCCATGCGGGAACTGTGTACCCCTTACTGCCCAAGAGGAACATGCAACATGGTTAACCTACACTGTTTAAAAATAGTGTGCTAACCATGCAGTTAGCCACTATCCAAATTGTCACTTTTTTCGTACAACTTCCAGGGAAATTCACACTTTTTGAGAAACCATGTGCCTCATGTTGGAAGATCCAAAATCCCCATTTTTTCACAAAAAATATTGAGAAAAGTGAAGGATAAAAACTAGACTAAAAATAAATAATGGAATACCTCAAAATGAATACACAAGTGTGATGTATAACCTTTTATAAACATACTTTTTAATTATTCTCCATATGTATATTAGTTAGTTGTTATATATTTTCAATAACGGGTGAGAATAATCATCATCATTTTGAACATATTTCATAATAGTGGTGTTTTGATTCATTATTATCCAAAATTTCATCATTTCAAGATTATTCAAGGTATAATAATCATTGTTTTTCAATGATTCATCAGTTCCCATTTCATTAGGTGATTCCATTTTGATGAACTAGTTTCAGTGTGTTTAACAATTGAAATGTGATATATTAATAAATATATTAAATATTAATTACACACATAAATAATCATTAAAAAATATTAAATACATTATTATTAAATTTTATTACAATTATATAACATTTCTTAATCATTCATGGTTTAAACAACATAACATCATTTGCGTAGGTGGTAAAACTGGCCCAAATGAGAGCCTGTTATAACGATTTTATGTGTAAGGATATGTTTTTTATAATGTTAATATAAATTTTACAAAATTATAAAAATTTCATAAATATCATATATCTTCATTAAATTGATTCTTAGAACCAGCCATTAAAGGTGTTGATGAAAAATGAAATTCTTCATTCGTAGAGGTGGTAGACTACCATACACACGATTAATGATTCCATTTCTCAACGAATGAGATAAAATGATGATATATTATAAATTATCATTTGAGAAATATAATTATGAAATATTATGCATATTAATCCATAAAATCTATCCTTGTTACTATCCATTAAATGTGGTAATGAAAAAGATACCACATTACTTCTCGATTATGGTAGTCCATATGTACACACAATCAATGTTGTTTTGTTTTGATTCATGGATGGAAAATATTGAATAATGGTTTATCAATTAATATAATAAAATAATAATATAATAATAATAATTTTTTTAATTATATTATGGTTTCAATAATAACATTTAAGAGGACTATTAAGAAGAAAACATTGTGGAGTAAGAAATACTTACATTGAGAACTTGAGATTCCTCTTGGAAATATCCTTGGAAATAGAGGCCTCATGATATCTAATTGAGACTAGAGTCTTGTGAAAATGAGATTTGATTATATGAGGATAAAAATGAAATATTTTCTTAATGAAATTATAAGTTATGGGTGTGTAATTAATAGGTGTAAGTTTTCCCCTTTTATTAGTGAATAAAAGGGGATTTTTGTGAGCACCCATTGATTTTCAATAATGGAATGCCACTATTCTAGGGTTAAAAATCCAAAAGTTATATTTAATGGAGTTTGTGATGATATAAGTTATATAAATCATCTAAATATCATTTGAAAACATGTTTTAAACATGTTTCAAGTAATTTACCTTTAGGTTTTTCATATTTTACTATTTTCTTTTTATGGGTAGTGATTTTTCTAGCATGGATCTCATGGAAATTTTCAAAAGCTTGAATTTCAATCGCATATTATTTCAATCATAAAATAATTATTAGAGTTTATATTTGGATTTTTCTAAGTAAAACACTAGTTAATCTACCTATTTTATAATCTTGAAAAAATATTATGCATAATGGAGACTTCCAATACCCAATGTTAAATATTTTGTTCATAGATTTCATAATATGGTTACTTCCTTTTATACCCATTAATTTAAAATTTACATTATAGTGGTAATATTTTATTTTAATATATCATGTTTTTATTTTTGTTCGGTGTTTCATATTGAATAATCTATCAACATAATATTCATTTAAGGAAAATACATAGTAAAATTTGGGGTTATTACATTCTCCCCCCTTAAATAAATTGTATCATCCCAATTTTAATTATTCTTAAATAATGAAATAGTTAAGGGTATCCCTAATATAGAAATTAATCTATATTTAATATCTTATGTGGTATCATCCTAACTATACTTGGTTTGATTAGTGAGCTCTTATTTTCTCTATTAATAGGAATATACAAAATGTTGAGTTTTTCTTTCACCATTTGTGCTAAATACCCCAATATAATGTGAGTAATTTTATATAGGTATTTTATAGTTATGTTCGTATTAATAGTTGTTCATGAATTTATTTTTATATTTTATTTTCCTATCCAGGAAATTATCACATCTTTTATTTCAAGAGAGTCAATCCATTCTTAAAATAACATAAAATTTGACTAAAGGAAGGATAATAGGATTTTATAGGAAGCCCATTCCTATAAACATATATTATATAGAAGTTATATACTTGGGATACAATAATTGTGACACTAAATTTTTTTATTAATAATTCAACATCTATTCACCAGGGTGGATATTTTATGATTTTAGTAAACATTCTAGGTATATAGGAGTAGTCATAACAATATATGAATATAAACCTCACAATTCTTGAGTGGGTGATCAGGGTTCCTCATTCCATATCATTTTTAGAACCCACTTCCATAGTTATGGTTGTATAATATTTCCATTTTATTATAAATTTCTAGAACCTATCTTCATGGTTATCCCTTGGATTAGGGCATTGACTTGGATAATGTCAAAGTCCACCACATTGAAGACATTGAACTATTGGTGGAACATTTAGATGAAATCTATTTCCTTTCATTGTTTCCACTGTGCTCTTAACATTTCCTAAGTAATTAGTGACTTTATGCCTTCTTTTTTAATACATAAAACATCTCCCATTTCCTTTGGACATTTTCCTTGGTGATTCTTACCACATTCTTGACATGTATAAATTGAACATTATTTCATTCACCATCTTCATCATACAAACTTCCATGAGACTTTATCATTATCCTCTCTGACGTGTTTTGTAAATTACTAAGTTAATGTTGTTAATCATAATTTATAAGAGATGATTTTACATAATCACAAGATTTCTCACTCTAGCTCTTATCCCACTAGGTTTATAATTGGGACAATATCTGTGTTGTCCATGACATCTATTTTTAACTTGGTTATTTCAGGATTTGATAATTACTAAATTCAAAAGAATTTATTTATGAGAGAAGAACAATTAACAACACAATAGAATTATTATAAGATAATTTCATGAAAAAATCAACCTCAAAATGTCTTACTCTTCAAAATTATTACATTAGATTTTAACTCAACATAAATCACTCTTACTTAAATCTATATTTATTTAGGTTGGTTTCTCTCATATTTCTAATCCTAATTCCATAAAAAATAAATACTTCGTCATTTATTGTAAAGAGAATGTGATTAACCAAATCAAATCCTATAGGAGCATCAAGAAAAGTGTGTTGTCTTAGTCCCACTAATCATGCACCAGAGCAACAATTTAGTTGATACTCAACCAACCATTTTTGGGGGATTACTCATAGGAGAATCTAAACCAAAGAGGAATTCACTTTCTAGTATCCAAATTTGGATGTAATTTCTAGTAGAACCACAAAATCTCCATTTTATAAACAATTTGGGATGTTATCTTATACTTGGACTAATCCCTTAGACATATCCCTATGGTTTTCATTAAAGTTATCTTATCACAATCACTAAAATATTCAATATTACCTCAAATAACAAATATATATATATATATATTTATACCTTTTAAAATATGATTAACCATAACTTATCAACCCTTAAATTATCCTCAAACAAAATCCCAACCTCTAATGTTATTTAAAACCTGCTCTGATTCTAACTATAAAGCCCCACATATGTGATCTCTTCTATTACATGACTCAAAGAAAATATTTCATTATAATATTTTTACACGATCTTTTAGAATTATAATTTTAGATAATTAGGATGAATAATAAACTAATAGTCCCATGTATTTTTCAACTAATATAAATTTTTTCCACTATATAAGTATCTGACTAATACATAACAAGTCTTCAACATCTCCCACAAATTATCCATATAAGATGCTCTTCTAGACACATCATACATATTACTTTTTTTATAACTCAGGGAAATGGAAACATATTAAAGGGGTGATATCAGATGCTCAGTAAGGGTAAAACTAAGTGATGATAGTCAAAGATCACAAGTGAACAAAAGATAAATACAAGGTTATAATCAAGATACATAAGAAAATCATACCGAGTAAATATTAGATCATAAAATAGGGTTTATAGAATACGATATGGAATAATATTTAGAGGGTGATTCATAGAAAATAATTTCTAAAGAAATAAATCCTTTAATAATAAATAGTAAAATAGGATCGAATCCATAAAAGAGTTTTTAAAAAGTATTTTTATAATTTTCTTAAAAGAAGAATTTTTAGATCACATTCAAATGTCATTTTTGAAAAAGTGAAATGTAAAATTAGGAAAAAAATTTCTTTAAAAAGAATCATAAATAATATTTCCTTTAAAATATATAAGTGTTATCAAAAGGAATTTGGAGTGGAAAATAAAACATTTGATTATGAAAGGATAGAAAACCGCTTTTTATATTTTAAAATAACTTTATTGGAAATCTAAATCATAAAAAGAATTAACAAATCATCCTTTTGAAAATAGGATAATGGAAATATATAATTCATGTGATTTAATACATAATTTGGCTTCTAAATATAATGTAGAACATTGGTTGGAAATAAAATATGGATAAGGAAAAAAATTCATCATTAAATAGATTGGAAATTATTCTTAACAATGATATTCTTTTTATTGGGGAAGAAATTCATCATGGAGGAAGATTTGAATAAAAAGTTTCATTTTACCCAAATAGGAAAGTAAAGTAACATGAAATAATATCTTAATATGTAAGAAACCAATATTTTAATAAATAAGTTCAAGAAGAAGTACTATAACTCATTGAATGGAATTGAGATAACAAAGAACCATTCAAGTTTGGTATCTTTTAAATAAAAATCCATTTGAATAAGGCAAGTGATATAAATATCAAAACACCATTAATTACATGAATACGGTAACATAAATCCATTAGGAAACAATCAAACCATATAAAATAAATTATGGTGTGTGATATTAAATATATATCATGGATTTGAAAATGTGACAAAAAAACTCTTACCTTGTATTCCCACTAACTTGAATGCACTCTAACATCATGTGTAATAAATATAAATATCCTAATAACCTATTTAATATCCTTATTCATATCTATTTCCATGTATAAACTTCATTTATAATTATTCTATACTTTTATATTATTTAGTTATTATCTATTTTCAATATTACGGGTGATTAATCTTGATTATTCTGAACTAGTTTCATAATAGTAGTGTTATTATTCATTCATCTCCAAAATTTTATCATTAATAGTTTAAATATAGAATAATCATTTTTTTAATGATTTTTTAATTCTCATTTCATTAGGTGAAATACAAGGATATGGTCCATGAAAAAAAATACGATGAACTATTGTTGGCATGTCTAACACTCAGAAGATAATATATTAATTAATTTATTAAATATTAATGACACCTTTAAAAAATTATAAAAAAATATTAAATATATTATTATTAAATTATATTATCATTATAAAAGAGTCATTAATCATTCATGGTTAAAACATTATAACATTGCTCACATAGGCAGTAAAAAATGACCCAAATGAGAGCTCGTTATAATTATTTTACAATAAAGGAGGTGTTTTTATATAATGTTAATTTAATTTTTATAGAATATTATAAATTTCAAAAATATCATACATATTCATTAAATTCATTCTTATAACCATCCATGAAGGGTGGTGATGACAAATGTAATTAATCATCCGTGGAGGCGGTAATTCTCTATATACATAATTATCGATTCGATTTTTCAAAAAATGAGTTAGAATGAATATGTATGATAAATTATTATTTTAGAATTATAATTTATTAATTTAAAAAAAAAATAATTTACAAAATACATCCTTTTTACCAATTAGGAAATGTGGTGATTAAAATCATACCACATCATTTCGTGGCGGCTATAGTCTACACGTACACACGATCGTTATTTTTTTTAATGGATGGAAAAGATTGAATAATGGTTGATCCATTAATATAATAATAATTTAGTATATTAATAATATTTTTTTCATTATATTAATGTTTATATAAGAAATTTTTAAGAATAATATTAAGAAGAAAAGACTAAGGAGTAAGAAATACTTATGTTGAGAACTTGAGATTTCTCTAGAAAATATCATAGGAAATGGGGGCTTATGTTATATAATTGAGACCATATGTAACAACCCAAGGATTTATAAATAAATTTAATATTGATTATTTAAAACACTAAGTCTCTTCAAAACACCACTTTGTTATAACCTAACTAGTAAACATAAATTTTCCACCTTTGTGATTTGAATTTCGAAAAACTGATATACACAGTTGCATTCAGTAAGATATTTATAGTATGATAGGATCAACTTACATTTTTGGTAAATAGTAACTTGACCCTTATGAATAGTAACATACCCTTATGAATAGTAATATGACCCTTATGAATAGTATCCACATCCATGAAAGTATAAATAAAATTTAGGCACCTTATAAATGAAATAGAATATTTTATAAAAAATAATTAAGTGCTGGTATTTTTGTGATTAATAAATATTTAATTACAATTTTAAATTAATAAAATTATAAAATTTATTTTCATGAAATTTTTCCTATAAAAATAGTTTTTTGTCCTATGATGTTAGGATAATTTTACGAGACCTCAATTAATTTCTAAATGTATTCTAAAATCAGTTTTAAATTTAAAATATGTATTTTTCTAGTAAATAATGATTTTACTTCAAAGATAAATTTATATTATTTATAAAATTATTTTGATAAAATAGAGTTAATTTTTTAATTCTAAACATCAAAAAATGGTTAGGGTGAATTTTTGGAATTTTTCTAAATTTTTTTGTGAATAGTAAAATACTGTAATTTACGATAAATGCTAAACACATGATTTTTTGAGTCATAAGTGAGTTAAAGCTGATAAAATCACACTTGGATCAAATTAAAATTCCCTTATTACTATTTTATTCACAAGAATCAAGAATACTCATAGTTTTGAGCCAAAATAATAAAATAATGATTAAAATAATGGGAAATAACTCCTCTCCACCACTATACAAGTCTCCAATCACTCCCTCTTCTCCTTGCTCCTCTAAAGCCTTGTTCCTTGTTTAAGTTGTTCCAAATACTCTTCACAAGTCCCTTCCCCACAACCAAGACCTTCTGGTGTCACCAAAAAGGCAAAACCAAAGGCCTTAAGGAGGTTCTCAAGGAGGGGTACTCAAGAGGTAAACCTCTCTTCCTTTTTCTTTCAATTTCTTTTACAAGTTCCATTCTTTTGATTCTCTCTCCTCATCCCCCCTAATCCAAATGATATGATAATTCCAGTTCCTTACATGTATTATAGAGTTATTATTCTAATATAATATTTCATCATCATCTCCCTTTCCCCCTCTTATAATAAAAATGGAAACACCGTCAGAGGTGTGTTAATTTATCACATTCAAGGACGACGAGTTTTCAATTTCTATTACCATATTTAATTATGGTCATGAAATAATTTAAATGGTTGAAAAAGATAATAATATATATAATATATCCTACTTAATATTCTGGAATCATTTTGTACACATGGTATTAAATTATAAAACAAAATGAGTCTGTGATGATCAAAAAACCTCCAAATTAATCCAAGTGTTTATCATTAAAATTTTATCTTTTGATTCATCATCTCAAAAAATAACCAAAATATTTATATGATAATTTAAAATTATGTATGATCATTAATAAATCATAAATTCAATTCTGTATTTCAATTTCCATTTTACACAAACTTCCATACAAATGAACCGGTCATGAAAACTAATGAAACGAGCACTCACAAACGATGACATTGAATCTCTTGACCCATAAAAATGACCATAAATGAACTTAATAAAAATTATAATAAATAAAATAAAATAATAATATGTTATTAATTAAGTTACTAAAAGTCCAATTTCATATTCCAGGACCTTAAGATCAAGAGCGTAACATATTCGTACATAAGGTAAGGATTTTCTACCTGAACCTCCATTTTCATTCAGGTTACTCTTATTCTATACTTATCTCAATTAAATTCTTCTTTATTCATATATAATACTCATAAATTCTATTTGAATTTTCTATATATGTATACCAACCAGAATCATACTTTTATTTTATGGGGAGTTATATGTTTTAAAATGATCTTTCAAAAATTCTTCCCAAAATACAAGCCTGATTCAAGGGAATTTCTCAAATTCTTACCATCCAATATTTATATTTTATTAAGAAAAATAACTTTTAAGGGAAAAGTGGGAAACCAGTCCAAACACAAACAGAAAATCACCCAACACCATAAGTAATAGTCATATATTCGAATTGCATTTTAAGCTGTTTAGAAACCTTACCTCTATGGAGACTCCATTGAAGAGAAGTGAACTTTCCATCAGGATCATCTTTGATTAAATATTCAATGTTGTATGCCATCATGTACCAAGTTTGGTAGTGATCTTCCACATTAGTCTTCTTAACATTGAATCCATGTGCCAATATGATAAGTTTTTTTGGACCCAGTAGCCCTGCTCCTCATTAAGGTTTAACTGGAAACGCCTCCCAACCAATATGTTAAACTCCACTTGCGTAGCGTCAACCACAAGTTCCTTATATAAGAGTTAGTCATTACAGTTGATGATGGTATCCCATTCATCACACTCTATTATTTCCTTGCCACTCAAAGAGTGAGCTGGTTCTACTATCTCATTTTCTACATTCTCTATATCAGTGATAGGAGATTCACTTAATTGTGATTCCAACTCTTTAGGGGTCTCAATCTTTGCATGCTTTTCGAGGACTTTATACTTGCTAGTGGGGTTGTTGCCCATGATTTTGGAAAAATTCGGTGTTATCCTAACTTTACTTGAGGATATCATAATAGGGGTACTTGGTAGATCAGAATAATCTTTTCTTCTTTATGGCCTTTGGGAGTGCTTAATAAAACCATATGAATCTAAGATAGTGTTATTTCTTTTCCTTTAATAGGATATAAGATATTCCTCTACAATTCATGCTTCCTTGGACTCTATTGGGGAATCTGAATTAGAATCCTCCTCCTGAGAGACCTATCAGCTAGGGGGGTTCTCTTCAGGGGCAGCCACTACTTCATCCCCTTCCCCAGAATTATGAAACTCTTCTTCTCCCAACATTGCAAACCGATTTTGAGATTTTCCACCCATAAGATTAACTTTTTCAACAGTAAGAGAAGGTTCAGCCTATCTAAACCCTCTATAATTTTCTCTACTCATGATGCCTAGGCCATCCCTCTGATTCTCATCATCCTGCATTTGGGAACCACTACTACCTAATTTCATGATCTCTGTAAAGGAGAAGGCCCCCCAAAAACTCGGACCAGCCTCCTGCCCATCTCCCTATACAACAGTCATGATAACCAAATCCTTTATTAATCTGTCAAAAACCTCTGAAACCTTTGGTTTTAGGGGCCTCATATCCATATCTTTCTATATATCTAGATGTAGACCCGCATCTCTGGTGACCGACTGTTACCCCTCATCCAAAGGGGTATGAGGAAGGACACCTTGAGAGAGCACTGAAGCACCTCGACGACATCGACTATCCTCATGACGCAAACGATGATATCTTGAGAAGAATATGACCCAAGAATCAAAGTGGACTACTGGGTTCCCCCAAATCTCTCCTTCAACCTCAATACAGATGGATTCCAACAGATCCTTCGACACATCCACTAAAACGGAAATCCTCGGAGCTACAGGATGAAAAACCGAATGGGTGCAGGAATCCGAGAAAAGAAAAAGACTAACCATATTACCAATTAAGATAAGAATATTAGGGTTATGGAAAGTTAAAGTAAGTACAGGGGGATTAATCCATAACGTCGTGGTTGACGAGTCCCACTGCAGATGGAAATCAAACATCCAATGAAAAAGAGAAAGTAGACAACCTTCCATAGAATGCTGAGCATGATCCCAGGTGTAAATCATATCCTCATCACTCACAAACCATATATGTAAGTGAAGCGAGTCTAAAATCCCTACAAAGACCCATTACTGAATATTCTATTTCAAAAAAACATTCATATCGAATGCATCAATGAAGGGTCTCTTTTTCCTAAACCGAGCAACCAGGGTGAGATCTAGGAGAAAAAAATCCCTCATGAACTCCATATATGAAATCAAAAACACAATCACTCCATTAACCTAAGAAGAAAAATTAGGTTAAACATCAATTTATAGTTTTATAAAAATATTTTTTCAAAATAACTATTCTTTTCAAAGTAAAAGAGTATTGATCTCAAGAATTACTCAATGATTTTTTAAGAGTATCTTCGTCTATTTTAAAACTCTTGTTAGTTCTTATGTATTATTGGGATTACTATTTTATGATATCATATACCATGTTTAATTGAATGGTTTGTGATTAGTTTGACTATGAATGTTCTATCTTAAAACCATTCACCAATTTACTCTGAATAGTTAGTGTTTATGATTAATATTCGAGGAAAGTTATTTACAATTCATATGCTAGTTTCAATATGAGTGTATATGTTGTTTAGGTTTATCCCCATTCATATGAGAAATTCATTGGACTTAGTAAGTGATGGGTGGGGCCCGCTATCACCCTCTATGCATCGGTAGGTCTCATGAGATAAACTACGATCTTGGCATGATGTCTTGACAAAATGGGTTTTATGGTCTTGGCATGAGGTATTAATAGTATGGTTATGATGTTCGACATTATGAATTCCCACATTATGAAACTATTAATTGAAATTTCATGTGGTTATTAGACTTGTAGAATACCCATGATTATTCTTTATTATGGGATTATTTATTCATCTCTTATTCCTTCCATAATTTGTTCAAGTTTATTTTTAAAGGTATTTGTTTTTAGTTATTCACCATGCCTAATGTTTATGTTTATAATATCTTCCATGGTATTTTTTACCCTTATTGAGCATTTGATCTCACAGATTTCTTATTTTTCATTTTCCCAGGAGATGAAGAGGTATATTATGAATGACATGTAGGGATAACCTAGGAGTTATTTATATTTTCAAAGGAATTTCTAAATTGTATTTCCTTTCATGTTGTAATGATAAACTTATGTATGTATCTAGTTTTCCAAATATACTAAAGTATTTGTTCCTTCGGGATACAACTTTCTTGTAATCATGAAAATGTAATGAAATAAGGAATGGACACCAGGAAACTAGGGCTGGGGTCTTTACAGCTGGTATTTGATAACGTTTAGTAGAAAAATTGGAAAATAGATTTAGAAAATGTAGATTAGGGAACAAAACACTAATATAGAATTTGAGGATAAATATACAAGAATGTACTGGAATTTTGGTAAGGAATATATTATGTGGATGTTTCTAAAAAATACATCTCTATATAGATACTACAAGTTGATATAGTTATAGAACAGATATAACTAGGAGTAAAAACTCTAACAAGGAGTTTTGGGCTTGACCCAAGGTATCTTGGTACACAAAAATGGGCCTTACTGCGCACCTGGTTTGACACTCCCAAAGGATATTCTTAGGATAATTTAAATTTTCTTTAAAATTCATTATGAATGATTTAAATGTAAATTTTTCCTCAAATAAACCATGTTTATGATTATGATATTATTTATGTATATGATTTAAATTTACGATAAGTATCTATCTATGTTGAGATTATACATTATGATTCATAACCTAATCTATTGTATGCCATTATTTAGAAATGAAACCTAGTGGAAGGAATGGAAACCACATGAACACGTGTATCCCATGTAGGGATTTTCCTTCGATGCAAGATAATGATATTGGATCTAGTTCTACAACTGGTGATAAGAAACTTACAACTATATTGAGATAATTAACTCAGGTTATGAACAATAACCTTACCTGTATGGAGCATTCAGATCCACAACGTGGAGGAGCTATGTTAGATCTCTTTATTTGAGAACAACCTCTATCATTTAATGGGACTACAAACCCATTAGTAGTGGGAAGTGGATAAGTTCATTAGAGAAGATATTTCTCACTTTAGGATGTAACAAAAGAGGGAAGTTTTTCATGGAGGTTTTTCATCTATCGGGATATGTGGATCAGTGGTGGTCTTTAATTCAAAACAAAAAGGAGGAGAAAATAGAAGAAATGCGATGGAATGATTTTAAGGAAATATTCATAGAAAAATACTTCTCTCATAAACAACGAGTAGATATGGAAAGGAAGTTTCTGAATATGAGGCAAAAAGTGGATGAGAATGTTGTTAAATATAAAGATAACTTCACAAGGTTAGCAAGACACATTGCAAACTACATACATAATCCAAGGACCGAGATTGATCGATTCTTTGATGGTTTAAAACCATTACTCCTAAGGGATATAGCCTTTTAAATTTTCTCATCATATGAAGGTATAGTCTCATGTGGTATCAAGATAGAAAATGAATTCTTTAATTCTTACGATTTTAAGGGAAAGAAATAGAAGAATATGGCTGCCGAAAACTCTAGAAAACAAAATAAGGAAATGTGGAAGAAGGGAAGAGTTGACCTTCCACCCTATGATAATTGTGGGAAGAAACACCCTGGTACTTTCCTGAATGGTTTGGGTGTTTGTTGCAAGTGTTTATAAAAAGTACACCTATCCCAGGATTATAAGGGAAAGAAAGAACCTACCAATATTCAATGCTACAATTTCAAGGATAGGGGACATTATGAAAATTATATTCCTAGGCATTAAGGAAACGTTTCCCAAATAAAGACAAGGGAGCATGTGAAAGATTATGTGATCACAACTACAGATATTAAAGTCCCTAATGATGTGGTGGTAGGTACTTTAATTGTTCACTCAAACTTATCCAATGCTTTATTTTATTTTGGATCATTAAATTCTTTTATATATTCCCAGTTTTCCAAGAAAATTATATATTTTAAATTTGATTTAATAAGGGATTTTTCAGTAAAAAATCCAAATAAAAGTATTATTGCAACAAATATGTGTCATGTAGTCCCCATTATGGAATATAAATTTGCTTTATCTACTGATTTTATTATCATACCCATGATCGACTTTGATATAATCCTTGGTATGGATTGGATTTCAAAACATCATGTTAAAATATATTGCAGGAATAAGGAGGTTACAATTTTTTGAGAATGATATAGAATCCCTTATCTTTAGAATAAAAATGTCACCATATGATTCTTATCTAGATACACCCCCAATAGCTCTACTGAATGTAATCATTTGGGAGGATGAGAATGCAATATCTATGGGTGAGGAAATAAATGTTCAAATAGAGGATGTAACTATTGTGCAAGAATATGTTGATGTGTTTTTAGAGGATTTACCTGGACATCCTACATAGCACGAATTTGAGTTCTTAATTGATTTAATTCTTGGTTCAAGACCTATATCAAAGACTCCTTATAGAATGGCTGTTGTGGAATTAATAGAACTAAAAAAAACAACTATAGGAATTGAGTGATAAAGGATTTATTCACCCTAGTGTTTCTCCATGGGGAGCCCCCATTCTTTTCATTAAAAAGAAAGATGGATCTATGAGGTTGTGCATTGACTATAGGGAGATCAATGCTATAACAATAAAGAACAAGTATCTCATACCTCACATTGATGATTTATTTGATCAACTTCATGGAGCCCAATATTTTTTAAAGATTGAACTTTGATCTGGATATCATCATTTGCATGTGAGGAACAAAGATATTCCAAATATAGTATTTCAAACTAGGTATGGGCATTACGAGTTTACAGTAATACCTTTTGGAATGAATAATGCACCCTCTATTTTCATGGATCTAATGAATAGAGTTTTCAAATAATATCTTGATGACTTCATGGTGGTATTTATTGATGATATCTTTGTATAATCTAAAAGATATGAATATCATGAAAATCACTTGTGCACTATTCTGAAGACTCTTAAAAGAAATGAATTGTATTGAAAGTTTAGAAAGTGTGAATTTTGGATTCAATCAATTTTTTTTCTTAGACACATTGTCTCTGAGGATGGAATATCTGTTGATCCTATGAAGATAAAGGTTGTTCAAGAATGGCCTACTCTAATTAACATAACTGAGGTGTGTAGTTTTATTGGTTTAGTAGGTTATTATGAGTGTTTCATTCAGGACTTCTCCTATTTATCCAACTCAATGAAAAATATTACATGTAAAGGGGTTAAGTTTATATGGAAAAAATAATGTGAGGAATGTTTTGAAGAATTTAAGAGAAGATTAATGAATTCCCTGATCCTGAATCTACCACTAGGGAATAGTGGATTTGTGATCTATAGTGATGAATCGAAGAAAGGACTTGGTTGTGTCCTTATGAATAATTATAGAGTCATTTCCTATGCACCAAGGTAGTTAAAAATTCATGAACAGAACTATCCAAATCATGATCTTTAGTTAGAAGTTGTAATCTTTTCTCTGAAGATATGGAGACACTATCTCTATAGAGAAAGGTGTGGGATATATACAGATTACAAGAGTTTAAAATATATCTTCTCACAAAAATAACTCAACATGAGGCAAAGGATATGGCTTGAACTACTAAAGGATTATGATTTTTCAATACACTACCGCTTGGGGAAGGAAAATAAGGTGGAAGATGCATTAAGTAGGAAGGATCATGGTTCCCTAAACAAAATGAGGATCGAAAGAGATCCTGTGTTTATAGATCTAGTAAAGATGGATGTGGGAATTATCAAAGAAGGCAAAACATCATTACTTTTTCAATTGGTGAGCCAACCATATTTATTAAAAAGGATTAAAATTTCTTAGCCTGATGACAAGAATCTTTAAAAGAAAATTAACATTGTGAATGATGGGAATTTGGCAGAATTCATATATGAATATGTAATTTTTAAGTTTGGGAAGAGGCTTTGTGTTCCATCTATACCCGAACTAAAAAGGGAGTTATTAGATGATGCCTACAGTTAAAATTTCTCTATACACCCTAGTAGTACTAAAATTTATAGATATTTGAAGGAACATTTCTGGTGGGACAACATGAAGAATGAAATTTCTGATTATGTATCAAGATGTTTAGTCTGTCAATAGGTGACAGATGAAATACAACAACCTAGAGGATTCATGAAACCTTTAACTATTCCTACATGGAAATGGGATGACACCATAATTTATTTTTTCACTTGATTTCCCAAAACTCTAAGAAATAATGATTCAATATGGGTAATTGTGGATTGAATTGTGAAATATGCACATTTCCTCACTATAAGGGAGGATTTTCCATTGGAGCACCTTGCACGACTCTATATCAATGAAGTTGTGAGACTTCGTGGAGAACCTCTCTCAATTTTTTCTGACTGTGATCCACGATTTACATCAAAATTCTGAAAATGTATTCAGTAAGCCTTGTATACTAAGATTTTATTGAGTACTTCTTATCACCCTCAAACTGATGAGAAATCAGAAAGGACAATCCAAAATTTAGAAGACATGTTGTGATCATTCTAAATTTATTTTAAAGGTATGTGGTATCAGTATTTACCTTTGGTGTACTTTTCGTGCAATAATAGTTCCATTAAAGCATTAAAATGGCACTATATAAAGTATTGTATGGAAAGATATGTTGTACACCAATATGTTAGGATGAATTCAGTGAAAGGAAGCTTTTCGATCTAGAGCTTTTGGAGGAAACAACAGTGAAGGTAAAGACTATTCAAAACCATATAAAAGAATCTCAAAACAGGAAAAAGTTCTATGCGGGTAATCGAAGGAAGGATTTGGAATTTCAAGTGGGAGATCACATTTTCTTGAAAGTATCTCTGTGTAAGGGTGTTATAATATTTGGGAATAAAGGGAAACTGAGCCCCATATATATTGGCCCTTTTGAAATTCTAGAGATTATTTGAGTTGTGGATTATCATTTGGTAATGCCACCTAGCCTATATAAAGCACACAATGTGTTCCATGTCTCATTGTTGAGAAAGTACATGCGAGACCCAATGCATGTCCTCACTTATGAAGGTATAGAATTGGAACCCAGCTTATCTTACTATGAAGAGCCTATCCTGATTCCAGACTCTAAGGATAGGTGTTGAGGAATCTGACAACACAATCGGTAAAGGCACTTTTGGAAAAATCATAAAATTGAAGAAGCAACATGGGATCCTGATGATCTTATTATGAAGAACTACCCAAATCTTTTTACGAGGTAACATTCTGGAATTGTGAGGACAAAATTTTGGTAGGGGGTGGGGGAAAAATGTAACACCCCAAGTATTTATAAATAAATTTAATATTTAATGCATGAAACAATGAGTCTTTACAAAACACCAATTTGTTATAACCTAGCTAGTAAACATAATTTTTCCACCTCTGTGATTTGAATTTTGAAAAACAGACATACACGGTTGCAGTTAGTAAGATATTTAGAGTATGATAGGATCAAATCACATTTTTGGTGAATTGTAACTTAACCCATATAAATAGTAATGTACCCTTATGAATATTAATATGACTATTATGTATAGTAGACACACCCATGAAAGTATAAATAAAATTTAGGCACCTTAAAAATTAAATAGAATATTTTATAAAAATAATAATTAAGAGTTGGTATTTTTATGAGTAATAAATATTTAATTATAATTTTAAATTATTAAATTAATAAAATTAATTTCCATGAAATTTATTCCTAAATAAATATTTTTATCTATTATTTTAGGATAATTTTATGAGACCTTCGTTAAATTTTTAATGAATTATAAAATTAGTTTTAAATTTAAAATTTGTATTTTTGAAGTAAATAATGATTTTATTTAAAAATTAAATTTCTATTATTTATAAAATTATTTTGATAAAATAGAGTTCATTTTTTAATTCTACACATCAAAAAATTGTTAGGGTGAATATTTGGGATTTTTCTAAAATACTTGAGATTTCGGTGAATAGTAAAATACAATAATTAACGATAAATGCCAAATACAAGATTTATTGAGTCATAGGTGAGGTAAGGATGATTTAATCACACTTGGTTAAAACTAACAAGCAATTATTACTATTTTAGTCACAATAATCAAAACTATTCACAATCTTGAGCCAAAATAATAAAATAATGATTAAAATAATGGGAAATAACTCCTCTCCTCCACTATAAAAGCCACCCATCAATCCTTATCCTAACTCCTATCAAGCCTCGTGCATTGTCTAAGTTCTACAAAATACTCATCCCAAGACCCTTCCCCACGTTGAAGACATTTTGGTATCACCAAAAGGCCAAAAATAATGGCCTTAAGGAGGTTCTCAAGGAGGTGTACTCAAGAGGTAAACCTCTCCTCCTTTTTCTTACAATTTCTTTTACAAGATCCATTATTTTGTTTCTCTATCCTAACCTACCCTCATCAAAATGATATGATAATTCTATTACCTTACATGTAATGTATATTTATTATTATAATGGAATATTTCATCATCATCTCTCTTTCCCCCTCCTCTTATATTAAAAATGGATACACCATCTGAGATGTGTTAATTTATCACATTCAAGGATGATAGGTTTTCAATTTCTATTACCATCTTAAATTATGGACATGAAAAAAATTTATGGTTTAACCAGATATTAATATATTTAATATATCCTACTTAATATTCTGGAATGATTTTGTACACATGGTATTAAATTATAAAACAAAATGAGTTCTTGGTGATCGAAAAACCTCCAAATTAAACCAAGTGTTTATCATTAAAATTTTATCTATTGATTCATCTTCTCCCCAAATAACTAAAAGATTTATATGATAAGTTAACCTTATGGTTGATCATTAATAAATCTTAAATTAAATTCTATATTTCAATTTCCATTTTACACGAACTTTCATACAAACGAACCGATCTTGAAAACAAATGAAACGAGCACTCACAAATGATGATATTGAATCTATTAACCCATGAAAATGACCATAAATGAACTTAATAAAAATTATACTTAATAAAATAAAAGTATAACAGGATATTAATTAAGTTATTAATAATTCCAATTTCATATTCCATGACCTTAAGTTCAAGAGCAGAACATATTCCGACATAAGGTAAGGGTTTTCTACCCGAACCTCCATTTTTTATTTGAGTTACTCTTATTTTATACTTACCTCAATTAAATTCTTGTTTATTAATATTTAATCCTAATAAATTATGTTTTAATGTTTTATATATGTTTACTAACCAAAATCATACTTTAATTTATGGCAAGTTATATGATTTAAAAGGATCTTTCAAAAAGTCTTCTCGAAATACAATCCTGATTTAAGGGAATTTCTCAAATTCTTACTTATTTTAAAGGGAAATCTATAATATATTTTTAGCAACCATTATCTTTATAAAATAACTAATTTTATTATTATAATACTATATTAATTCACTTCTATTTTTATAAAAATATTTTTCTAAAATAACTCTTCTTTTCAAAGTAAAAGTGTATTTATCTTAAAAATTACTCGATGATTTTTAAGAGTATATTAATCTATTTTAAAACCCTTGTTGATTCTTATGTATTATTGGGATTAATATTTTATGATATTATATACCATATTTAATTTAATGGTTTATTATTAGTTTAAATGTGGATGTGATATCTTAAAACCATTCACCAATTTACTCTGAATGGTAAGTGTTTATTCTTAATGTTAGGGGAAAGTTATTTACATTTCATATGTTGGTTTCAATATGAAAGTATATGTTGTTTATGTTTATCCAAATTCATATTATGAATTAATTGTAATTAGTAAGTGATGTGTGGGTCCATATATAGCCCCTCGAGGCATCAATAATTCTCATGAGACAAACTATGGTTTTGGCACAAGGCCTTAACAAAATTGTTATTTATAGTATTGGTACAAGGACTTGATGGTATAGTTATGATGTAATACATTATGCATTAACTAATTATGAAACTAGTAATTGAAATTTCATGTGGTTATTCATATAATATAATTCCCATGATTATGATTTATTATGAAATTATTTATTTAGCTCTTATTCCTGCCATAATGTGTTCAATTTTATTTTTAAAGGCTTTTTTTTAGTAATTCACCATGACTAATGTTTATGTTTATGATATATTACACTATATTTCTTACACTTACTAAGAATTTGAACTTATTCATGTTTTTGGTTTTCCAATTCTACTAAACTATTCATTCCTTCTAGATACGACTTTCTTGTAATCATGCCAAAGTGTTGAAATAAGGCACCAGCTCTGGGAAACCGGGGTTGAGGTCTTTACACCATAGGATTATGAAATTAAGATAGGATTGTGGTAGGAGAAAAATTTAAGAGTTACAGGATGAAATAATAAGTAATGAGTGTGTCATGAATGGGTGGAACTATTCCCCTTCTAAAACTGAAGAAAATCGAACTTTTCTAAACATGCGTTATTTTTTCAATAATGGAATGACACTATTCAAGGTACAAAAGATCCAAAAGTTATAAATAATGGTTTTTGGGGTGGGATAAGGTCGTTAAATATTCTAAATATCATTTTAATACATTTTTAATCATGTTTTAAGTCATTTACCGTTAGTCTTCTGCATTTTACATTTTTTGTTTTTACGATTGTAACTAGTTTTTAACTAAGTAATACATGTTTTAATAAAAAAAATAAACCATATAAAAAATATTGGGTGAGATGAAAATAAATTTAACATATATTTAATAATATTCAATTTATAAACAATAAAAAATTAAATTTATATTAAAACATTTAATATATAGAGAAATTATTTTATAGATTTTTTTTACCATTATGTGTTTTTAATATTATTTAGTATTGATTACCAATTGGATGAGTGATAATATATTTATATATATTTTTACACCTTATATTAAAATAAATTTTGATAATATATTAATTTATTTAATTAGATATAAATTACACAATGTTAATAAAATAATTCTTTGAAAACAACATTTTTACCATTATCATAAAAATTAACTTTAATACAAATAATCATATTTTTAAACCTAAAAATGAAATTATATTTATCAATTAATATGTAAATGTTGACTTAAAATATGAAATTAATTTTTTTATATTTAATATTTAAAAGTAATAAGACCCAGTAGCCAATTATGATATTTAAAAAAATTAATATTTTCACTATTCACCTAAAAATAAATTATTTTTGAAAAATTAAAAAAATTATTCCTAATTTAATATTTACATGATTAATTCAAAAATGAAGTTAATTTTATCAAATTAAAATTATAATATTTATAAAATTTTCTTTTAAATATTAAATATAAAGAAAAACTATTATTATAGAAAAATAAACTTCTTTTTCTTTAAAAATTAATAATGTGAAATGTGTAAAATACATGTGATAAATAACTTAGTCCTTTAATAATCACATGATTACATAATAATAATTTTTAGTTACATATCCCCTAATAATGTCCTCATAATATCTAAGAATAAGGTAAGCTCACGTGGTATTTACAGGTGGGGCTTCTATTAGCATGGATATCATAAAAATTTCCATGAGTTTGAATTTCTATCGCATATGATTTCAATCATTCCATAAATATTAGAGTTTTTCTTGGTATTTGTCTAATAAAAACCCTAGTAAAGATATATATTTTCCAATCTCGGATAATTGGGCTTCATAAGGGAGACTTTCACTACCTGATTCTATTTCTTTTGTTTATAGATTTTGAAATATAGTTACTTCTGTTTATACTCAATAATTTAATAGATATATTATAATGATAAAATTTTATTTTAATATATCACAGTTTCATTTTTGTTTGGGGTTTCATTTAGCATAATTTATTAATCTAATATTCATTTGAGGAAAATATGTAGTGAAATTTAGGGTTTTTATAGTTCTCATGTTCCTCATGATTCCATTATGTGTTTCATATGCTTGATAATGGGCTTGAAAGGTTTTATTTGAGAAAATTTTACTTTTACCATGTGGATATATTTTATTTATTCCCTAAAAATTTTATTGTGAATAAGGTAAGCATTTTCATGGTTTAACATGGTTTTTTCAATGGATCAATGGGATTATATTATTTTTATATCCCTTTATGATATTTTTGTTCTTATCTCATGTTTTTAAATGTTTTTCACAGGATTCAACGATGAGTATAAATTATATAATGGTAAATATTTCTACAATGTTGACTTGTATTAAATGAACCTAAAGTGACTTGAATGAAATAATGGTATAAACACAAATTCCTATTTTTTTGGAAAGATATAAATTATATTTAAGTGTATAATTTGTTAGGTATTAATTTTCCCAATTCAATAAAAATATAAACCTAAAATATCATAAATGTGTAAAAAAGTTCAACCCTTATTATAATTCATGCAATTATTAAATATTTACGATACAAGGTGTTATATTTGGTTTCATAGAAAAGGTTTAGATGACTTTAGAGGTTATGGTGATGTTAAAATACATTTTAAGTATATTATAATTTATGATTATATTATTATGATTTTTTTTTAATATTTCCATGTTTCTTCATCTAATCCATGTATATTTAGAATGGTTTTACATAGATGAAATATGGAAGAAAAAATAGGAAGGTATAAAAGGGATAATAACATTTTAATCAGTAACTAGGAATGATTAAAATAGAGCAGTTTGTGGCATTATTAACTCAAATGACATAGGCTATCAATTGTGGATCTCATGAAAGAGATCAATCAAATTATCCACAGAGGAACATGTCTATAGTAGAGAATTTCCTGAAACAACACCCTTTAAATTTTAGGGGATCTTTTGAGCTGGTGAAATTTAAAGGATGGATTATTTAAATAGAGAAGATATTTGAGCTTTTGGGATGTAAAAAACAAAAAAAAATTCTACTTATCATTTTGAAGATTAAGTCTTTAGATGGTGGAAAATGATTAATAATACTAAGGAAAAGGATGATATTCATGTAATAGAGTGTAAAGTATATAAAAATAATTTTATAGAGAATTATTTTCCAAATTTTCTCCAACTTATAATAGAAATAAAATTTATAGAGTTTGAGTAAAAGGAAGAAGACCCAATATCCAATTATGATTTTTTACCAAACTAACTACCATACTAGCCAGGTATGCACCAAATTTTATAATAAATCATGAGACTAAAACTGATATATTTTACACAATTCTAAAATCTATTTTATGAATATCTATGTCCTCTTATGAATTTAAATGTTATGAGTAAGTTGTTAGATGTGCATAGAAAGTTTGGATGGAGTTCTCTGACAGTTAGTTCTTCATTACATCAAGGGTAAAACTTGGTATAGGTGGAAAATAATAGATAATAAATCAACCAATAAATCTTGAGGTAAACCTCTCACATGTTCTAAATGTGGTAATATAAATTTTATAGAATTTTTTACAGGACTAGGAAAGTGTTACAGATGTGTTAAGCTCTATCATTTGGCTCGTGACTGCAAGGAAAAGAGTTTTGATAAAATATGTAGTGGGAAAATATATATTCATCCACTAGTGAAATGTTTTAATTGCAATGATTTGTGTTATTATATTAATAAATTTCAAAAGTTAATTTTTCATGGTGGGAATCATCAAGACCAAAAGAATAAAGGTGTGGGAAAGTATTTTACTACTACTATGATAGATGATAGACCCTCAAATAAAGTGATGACACATACATTAATTATTTACATAGATTATTCCAATGTATTATTTGATTTGGGATCCAAAAATTCTTTTATTTTTGGGAAAATTTCAAGTAAAATGGAAATAAAATCTCAATAAATGAAGTGATAATTTTTTTTAAAAACTCATGGGGGTATTATTAATGTAATACGAATATATTTGAATATTACTATTATCTTCTATGATATTTTTTTTCATGAAAACCTTGTTTTATTTCTCATTGTAGAGTTTCATTCTATTCTGGGTATGGATTAGATTTTAGTCTATCATGTTAAGATCTATTTTGTCGGTAAAGAATTTTTTTTGGAACGATATTTAGTTTTTATAAAATAATGAGTTAATATATTGGATAATATATCAAGAAGATAAGAAAATGATTAAATATGGGAGTAAAATTATTCTTAAACATATTTTTTAAATGACTAAAACTATTCAAATTAGTGACGTTCCAGTTGTAAATGAATATATTGATGTATATATTGATGATTTTCCTGATGTTATTCCTAACTAGGAGGTTGAATTTACTATTTAATACACTTTAAAAACCACCTCATCGAATGGATGTAGAAGAAATTTTTAAATTAAAAAATTTGTTACCAGAGTTTCTTAATAATGGTTTCATTCATCCTTGCACTTCACCTTATGGTGATTCAATTTTGTTTGTTAAAATTAAGGATGATTCCATGATACTTCTCATTGATTATAGAGCACTTAATAACATTAGTATTTAGAAAAAGTATATTTTTCTTCATATCAGTAACTTATTTAATCAACTCCAAGGTGCTTAGTTTTTTTGAAGATTGATCTCAGGTATAGGTATCACCAGCTAAATTTTGACGAGGAAGAAATTAAAAGGATGACATTTCATACATGGTATATCCATTATGATTTTTTGGTAATTATTTTTGGGTTAACAAATGAACCCATTGTATTTATGGTTCTTATGAATAGTTTTTTCCATGAGTATTTGGATAAAGTTTTAGTGGTTTTCATTAATGAAATTATAGTTTATTCTAAAAGTTATAAGGAATATGATAAACATATAAGTATTGTTCTATATACTTTAAATGAACATTATTTGAATGAGAAATTTAGTAAATGTGAATTTTGGTTTCAACAAATTTCATTCATTGGGTATATTATTTATAAATACTGTATAACTGTTGATCCTACTAAAATTAAAGTGGTTAAATAGTGGAAAATACATATAAATGTCATTAATATTTGATGTTTTCTTGGATTAGTGGGTTAATAATCAATTTTTTTTTAAAAAAAATTGTTCAATTATCTTTCCCACTAACTAAGTTATCTTGAAAAAAAAGTTAAATTTTTATATATGAATTAATATGATTAATGATTCCAAGAATTAAAAATAAGATTATTTAATTCTCTAGTGTTAGCCTTTCCAACAATAAATGGTTAATTTTTCATTTACAGAGATGATTTGTTGAAGGTCCTTGAATTTTTTTGATGTAGAATAATCGAGTGATTGCATATGCATCATGTTAGTTGAAACTCCATGAGAAGAATTACCTAACTCATGATCATGATCATAAAATGATGTTTTTTCTTTAGAAATTTGGTGGCTTATTTTATATTGGGTAAAATGTGAATTATATATCAAACAAAAAATGTTAAAGTATTTATTCACTTAAAAAGAGTTGAACATGAGGTAGAGAAGAAGGTTGGATATAATAAAAGATTATGATTACAAGATTTACTATCATCTAAGTAAAGTAAAAAAATAGTAAATTACTTGACATGAAAAGATAATGGATCATTAACCATGATAATATTAGAACATGATTATTAGGTTAATGGTTTAATTGATGTTGGCCTAGAAATTGTGTATGCAGTAAATCCCTCTCTTTTGGTTTACGTGTCAGTGCATTCATATTTTTCAAACATAATTGATCATGCTAAAAAGTAAAATCATTATTTGAAAGAAAATGTATAATTTTTAAAGAAGTGTAACTTTCCTAAATAGAACATTGAAAAATGACTTATGATATTTGGAAATAGGTTGTGTATACCAAGTGATTCCCAGTTGAAGAAGGAATTATTACTTGAAGCACATAACTCTATATTTTCTATTTATCTCAACAATACTGAAATATATAGAGACATTTGGTAATATTATTGGTGGGTTGTAATAAAGAAATATATTACAGATTTTACCATAAAATATTTGACTTTTTATCTAATTAAAAATGAGAGGCAAATTCCAAAGGGGGTTATTCATACTTTTTGAGTGCCTAAATGTAAATGAGAGAATATATTCCAAGATTTCATAGTGGGATTACCAAATACATTGTAAGATAATAATTTGATTTGGGTTATTGTAGATTTATTGACTAAATTTGTGAATTTTTTTTATATTTTAGATGGTATGTATTTGGATTATATTTCTAAACTTTATCTTAAATAGATAATCACATTATATAGAGTCCCTATCTCTATTGTATCTAATCATGATCCCATATTCACCAAAAAAAAAATTAAAAGAATTTAAAAGTTGATGGGTACTGAATTAAATTTTAGCATATTCTTTCATCCACAATCATATGGATAATCAGAGAAAATGATTTAAACTTTAGAGGATATGTTTCAATATTTCTCATTATATTACTAGAGAAGTTGGGATAAAAATATTTTATTTTTTAAATTTTATTATAATAACAGTTTTAATTTTAGTATAAAGATGTCACGTTTTGAGGAATTATATAAAATCCAGTGTCTAAATATAGTATATTGGGATGAAGTTGGTTATATAAATTTTTTCGGACCATAACTGGTATAAGAAATGGTTGAGAAGGTAAAGATGATTCGGTAATATACATGGGGAGATAAGGTAAAGAAGAAGAGTTATTTAGATAATCAGATGAAATATCTTTCATTTAAGGTGTGGGGACATGTTTTTATTAAAATATCTCCTTGGTAAGTGTCATGAATTTTGGTAAAATGGGAAATTTAATTCTAAAGCTTCCCAATTGGGATTCAACTATCACTAAGAGGGGGAGGGGTGATTTAGGGATATGTTTTTTTTCCTTTTATGTTTCTTTAATTTTGAAACAACCTTCTCCTCATGTTAAAGATTTCTTTCTATACTAAACACCATCTAAACAAACATCTAGAGGAACACAAGAATTTACATGGTTCACTACTCAATAAGAGTAGCTACATCCTTGGTATAGTTTGGAAGCAATCCAATACCACACAATCCACTAGATAAAAATCCTTTTATGTAGAATACAATGAGTATTATGTTCCATTACACTCATGTCGCACTATGAAAACAATCCAAAAGTGTGTGTGCTTCTTCTAGTACAAAATGATGTAATTTAATATTATGATTCTTCTTGATCCACTTCCATAAATTTTATCTTTCAAAAAAATTATTCTCTTTCCTACACAAATGATGTTAAGAACCTCATGGACTTCATAAAGATACTTATTCCAATACCTTGACCTTTTTTAATGATCTATGAATGTTTTTTTCACTTAAAATTGGTATTCAAAATTGCTTTTCATGAATCTCTTTCACAAATATCCCTTTGTGAAGCTCACACCCTTCATGAAGAAAAATTTATTCACGAAACCTACTTCCTTTGTGAAGCTCACTTGGCCTTTTAAAAATTCAATACTCTTTGTGATTCTTAGAACATTCAATTGTATTATAAACTTTGTGAACTTCTTCACATACCACCTTTTTGAACAACCTTCACTAATCCAAAGCCTTAAAATTTTCATTAAGTCTCAATGATCTTATGAAGTGGGGAGAGGCCTATTTGTAGGCGTTTCCACTATTTCTAGAACCTTCTAGGCCACATCATCACCATTTCACTAAGCTCCTTCATTTCCTTTACAATTCTTCCTTTTTCATGAAACTCCACTGAAATTTCCCATTCGCGATGCTTGTCGCAATCACAGAGCCTTTCATAAAATCTTCGTGCTACTGTGATGCTACACTCGCAATGCTCCTCACCTTCGCTATTCATGATGTTCGTCACTATCACGAAGCTTCCTATAATATCGTTGCATGCTCACAATGATCCATTTCTCGTAATCGTAAAGATCACCCTCAAAATATTCATGCCTTCGCAAAATAGAAATTGTAAAGCCTGTATTCAGGAAACTCATGCCTTTTTCATATTTTCATAATCCCTTCAAGGAAATCCAATTTTTGAAATGATAGGAAAAATCAAAATTTTCGAACCCAAAAATTTAGAAAACACTGGGAAACTACACAACTTTAAAATATGGTTCGGAAAAACCAACCATGATTATTCACAGTTGTCTAGTAACATATTTTATCCCCATTACAATTATAAGGATTGCATCAAAAGTTCTCCAAAAAATTTATGAAATTTTTAAAATACAAACTAGAAAAGCATCATTAGATTTACCAAGGAAAGTATTGTAACTTCCCTATCTTCTAGTAACATATTTCCTTCCAAATAAAATGGAATTTCATAAGAATTTTGAATATAAATTTCTGAGTATGAAGACCAGTCCAATCATCCACTTATAAAAAGTGAAGTGATTTCCTTTCTTCTTAAACTTCCTTGACAATAAAAGAAAACACTTTGAAAACAAGCACTTCTTACTTCAAAGAAACTTGTCTAGAAAACTTGGTCCCAATAATATTCCCATTTGGATTTTGTTTTCAACCATGATTCATAAATCACTAAACTTTGTAACCTCAAGTTATGGATTACATATCAACAATTCTAAGCCTATGTGAGCTAAATCATTATAGGAAATAAGAATTATTGATAGAAACAACCACACTGTCTAAAAGTAGTGACTATGAAGCGTCTTCATTTTTCCTCCTCATCCATATTCAAAACATCCTCAACTTTATTTTAAGATTTCATCCTTATCATTCTTCCTCATCTTTATCCACTTCTTCAACTTTCCTAGAATACACGATTTTTATTTCCCTACAACCACTCCAAAAAATAGTTAGAATAGTTCATACACATACATGCTGGATTCTTAGCTTACCCACAAATCCCCCTTTATGTATGATTCAATAAGGATAGATTAATTAAATAATTATCCCCCTTTAAAATTCTATACAAATTTAAGATGAGAGTGGGGATAAAAACACATACATCAACCTTTATGAGAAGGCGGTTGGATGCCAAAGTTCAATATTAATTTAGAAAATGGTTCCTTTGGTAAAGGTTTTGTGAATATGTTAGCAACTTGTTCAGATGTAGGAAAATACTCCAACTTCAATTCATTCTTCTACACATGATCTTTGATGAAGTGGTAATTTATGTAAATATTTTTTGAAAGATAATTTCATATTGGATTCCTTATAAGATTGATTTCACTTTGATTGTCACATCCCAAGAGCAAGGGTAACTTTATTTCAACAAGTAAATCTTGCAACTGAGTTTTCATCCACATAAGTTGGGTAGTAGCTTGAGTAGAAGAAACATACTCATCTTCATCCATTCTAATAGTTACAAAATTCTATTTCTTTGTATGAAAATTGAGAGAACTTTTTACCAAAAAGAAAACTCTACTAGATGTGGATCTTCTATCATTATAATTTCCTTCCCAATAATAATTTAAATACCCAAACAAATAAATATTTTCTGATCCATCATACTTGATTCCAATTTTTTTTCCTTTGATGTATCTGAGAATCCTTTTCCAGCAATTAAATGTGATTCTTTAAAAGAACTCTAAAATCTTACACATAAGGTAATAGTATAAACAATTATGGGTCATGATGCATTCAGATATAACAGAATTTCTATCAGCTTTTGAAACTATTTTTGATCAACTTCCTTTCCTTCTATATCTTAATACAACTTAGTTCCCACTGAAATCTATGTGGAAACTAGTTTTGAATTTTCATGCCAAACTTCTTCACAAGTTCCTTAACATACTTTTCTTGAGAAAAAAAATGTGGTTCTTATTATATAAAATTTGTAACCCAAGAAAGTATTTCATTTCTCCTAGCATAGAAATCTCAAATAACTTCTTCATCTCTTCAGCAAATCTTTCACAAGATCTTTCATCATTTCTAGCAAAGATAATTTCATCAACATAAACAATTACAATGAGAGAAAAATCCTAACATTCCTTGATGTAAATATTGTTATCAAATCTTCATTTATTGAAACTCATATTCCTTAAGCAAGTATCCAGTTTGGAATACCATTCCCTTGGAGCTTTTTTTATACCATACATGGATTTCTTCATCTTTCACACTTAACTTTCGTCTTTCCCCAAAAAAAAATATAAGTTTGTTCAATGTAATCTTATTTATCAAAATTCCCATTAAAAAATTCATACTTTACATCCATTTGAAAAATTTTGTACCCTCATTATACAGAAATAGAAATAAATATTCTTATTGTTTCTAATATTTCCACTAGAGAAAAGTTTTCATCAAAATAAATACCTTCAATTTGTGAATACCCTTTACAAACCAATATTTCTTTATTTCTTATCAGTTCACCTTCTTCATTTATCTTGTTCTAGAAAACCCACTTTGTACCAATAATGTTCTTATTATCCATCTTGGGAACAAGTTCCCAAGTATCATTATTTTATATTTGATCAATATCTTTATTCATAGCCTAAACCCATTATAGATTCTAAAAATCTTCATTCACATCATTAGGCTCCACTTTTGAATACAAAGAAGTATGTGTAACAACATTAATTTTTCTTATTATTTGAACCCGCCAATGTTGATCACCAATAATGTTATGAGTCTCCACTTGCTTCCTTAGCCTAGGATGAGCTATTTTAATTTCAACCTCATCACTTGAAATTGAAAATTCTGATTCTTCTTCTTGAGTAGGATTACCAACATTATCATAATTGTTAGCAAAAAATTCCTTATCTTTCTCAAATTCTATATTATCAAAATTATTCTTTTATTTCTCAGCATTTTAAATAAATTTCATATCAGAAGAATCAAAAAATATTCCTATTTATTTTTTGAAACATCTATATCTTCTTCATTCTAGAGAAATCCAAGAAAAAATCCATCATCTCCTTTTTTCTAAAACTTTCCAAGGTTTTCAACTTTCTTCTTTATAATGCATGGACTCCCAAAAAATCTAAAGTGTTTAAAACTTAGAGTTATGAAATAAAAAAAATTCATATAGAGTCATATCTGAACTTGTTCTATAGAAACATCGGTTTTGAGTGTACACATTAGTATTCATGGATTGTCTCCAATAGTAATGAGAGAGACCTTGTTCAAGTAACATAGTTCGACCCATTTCAACCAGGATTCTATTATTTATTTCATCAACCCCATTTTTTTGAGGTGTGTATGGTGAAATTAACTCATGAATAATTCAAGGTTTCTCAATATAATTTTAAAACTCTCCATTCTTATACTCCCACCATTATTAGTTCTCAATTTCTTCACTGAATAATCTCATTCCTTCTCTTCTTTCCTCCTGAAACTCTTAAACATTTTTAGAGCATCTGAATTATGTATCATGTACATAACACAAATAATGTGATTAAAATAATAAATTAAAGTGATGAAGTACATATCTACATTTTTTTATTATTTTCTCATTGGTCTATAGATATCAGAATGAATAAGTTCCAAGGGTCATTTTGAATGAATGTTAACTTTCTTATTCATATAATTTGTGATCTTTCCTTTTTGAAATATAGTGCAACACCAATATCTTCTTCTTGAAATATTAGGAATATATCATACACTATCTTTCTTTGGTAACTTACTCATATTTATATGGAATGTGTGTCCTAGCCTCTTATGCCATAATTGATTTTATTCAACTATTCCCAAGTAACAAGTGTTCTGTATTTTACTAACTTGAAACAAGTTTCCATTTGTACGTTGGCCTTTTGTAACTGTCTTTCCATTATCCTTTCTTTTCACAACAAACCCATATTTTATGAATATAATTTTTTTACTCTCATCACAATGTTTTGAAACACTCAGCAGGTTTCTGTTCCACACATCAACATATAATGTTTTCTTGGATTTTATTTTTCTTTCCCAATAATTGATGATCCAAAAACATTGATCCGCAAAGATTAATCATTGATAAATGTCTCCATTCCTTATTTGAAGTCCTTTACATTCTTATATAACTTTAATTCTCATGTTATATGAGAAGAAACTCCACTATCAATAATCTAAAGTCATTATCCTTTTATAGATTTCAAAGTAGTTTCAACAACAAGAGCTTTTTGTTCTCCCATTTCTTTCTTCACCTATAGCTTTTGAGATTTGTTAAGAAATTTTTTTTGCTGGGTAATAGAACAAGACAACACTTAGTAATATTTCTAGGTTGTTCACATATTTCACAATAGTTTCTTTTGGTTGGAACCTATTCTCAACTTTCACACCAAACTTCTAAAATTTTATATGAACTTCCTTATCAGGCTTCTTCTTTTGAGAGGATTTAATCTCCCTAAAAATTTATCTTCCATAACCTATGGAATAGTAGTAAGGTTGTGGGTTGAACCAACACATATTTACAGTATTTTTTATTCCACCACAATAATAGCATTATCCATAAAAATAATATTTCTCTATGAAACTTCCATACTAACAGGAGTTATGAACATGATTCTCAACATCCTTCTTAATGAAACTTTTTTGACCATCATATGTTCTATTTTCAAATTTAATTGTCTTCTTCAGCACTGATTTCTTCCTTGACTTATCAGAACCAGAAGTAATAGAATTTTTTTTTGGGAAAAAAATTATTAGAAACATGATTTTTCATCATTATTAACTTTGGACACGTACATAACTTTCTCATATTTATTCTTCTTAGAACCAATTCTTGATTTCTTATAAAAAATTTTAGGAAATTTTTTTTGATCCTTCTTAGACTCATTATTAATAGAACTTTTACAAGATTATGAGATAGATTTTTTGAAACTTATACTCCTTTATTCAACTTTAGAAAGTTTCAGTTGGACAACTTCCAACTCTTCTTCTTTTGACTTCAACTTTACTTCTAAATGTTCACTAAAATTGTTTTCATTCTCAAGATAGTTCTTCAGATCATCAATATCTTTTACTCACTTGAATTTCTCATCAGGAAATCCTTCTTTATTTTTTTATGGGGATCTTTCATTTATCAAATTTATTTTTTTCCTTTTCAAGACTTCTAATATTTCTCAAACATTCTTTCAACTCTTCCTTTAGATGATACTCAAGTTGAGTTTCTTCTTCTTCTTTAGAAATACTGATCCCATAATCTTCATTATTAACTGATGAAAAAAATGTATTCTATTCATATTTTTTATAAAACTATTTTTTTGATTCAACTTCACTGTCTTCTTCTTCATTATCTTTTGACAAAAAGATTCTTCTTTTTGATATGAAGAACTTTTTATCCTTCCCTTTGGAAAAATGTTTATCTTTGTCAGCCTGTTTCTTCCACGACCATGTTGGAATTATTTCATCTTTATCACCATCTTCTTCTTTCATTCTTTGAGGATAGTGAGCCACAAAGTTCCCAACATATTCACATTCAAAAAAATTTAAGAGAAGTTTCCCCTTGTATTTCCCTGTACATCTTTTCACATTCTTATAAAATAAGGATAAAATATTATTAAGATTTTTCCATACCTCATCTTCAGAATCCTATTCACTACCTTCATCTTCAATGATAATCTTCTTTGACTTTTCTTTCTTTTAATCCTTTAAAGTGCAGGGTTTGGACCCAACATAAGCATGGATGGGATGGTACCCAAATTTAATTTTTTCGATATTCAATGAACAATATGGGATATATGCAATGATTAATTCCATGATCTATATAATTTAATCAAAGAAATAGGAAAAGGGAATAGAAACTCAGAACCAAGAGAGAGGATCAACATATTTTGTTTATAATTAGCTTAATTAAATAAGAATTACCTCCAATTTGATTCTTTCTTAATTTATGTGTTAAACCACATATCTACAGGTGTACTATCATTATGATGTATAGATCAAGGATAAATCTCCTCTAGCGGTGATCCACATGTGTTCCACATATCTTCAGATGTCGCTGAAGGAGTCTCCGGGTGCTAGCATGGAAGATCCTTTTTCTTTCAATTTCCACCTTCGATTTCCTTGAGAGAAACTTCCAAATAATTCTCCTTGATCCAATGGAGGATGATATTTCTCATTATTGAGATCTTTCTTGGAGTTGGAAGAACTCTCTAGGATTGAGAAGTTTTATCCAAATTTTGTGCACAATAATATAGGCATCTCTTCACTTGTCCTTGGATAATGAGAGAATAATATAACCAGGTATTTATTTCACTAGGGTAATAAGAAATAATTTTCACAATTTTTTTTAATTATTTCATTAATCCTAGTGAAACACCCATGTGAAATAATAACAACAACATTATTATTTCCTGACATGATCGTAACTTGCGAGTTATAATTAAATATTATTTAATCAAATAAAATTCAATATTATTATTTCTTGCTAGACCATTAAACTCAGTCCTCCAATCATCCTCAATATTTATTAATTATTCTGCTCACAATATATTCTCTCGAATAACTAGTGATGGAATAAATGAGATCATGCATACATGAATAATTATTAAACCATGACCAGGAATAATATTTATTTAACTTGTTAAATAATACATTATTTAACTGATATACTGGATACACTTAGTGTGTGGTCCACTAGGCCTCTTTCTCAGTGGCATTAGTCGAACCAGCCTAACATCCAAGGTTAGCATCTAGAGACACGCTAAGGAACCCATATATAATGAATTTAATTCCATAGTGATATGTAACCGCATAAAAATTCTTACCATGTAATATAATACCTTTATCACAATATCTCTAAACAAGCAGGTTGCATGCTAGTGACATCAAGCTATATACTCAATATCTCTTTCTTTGACTTTCCAGAAATAAAACATGCCTATTAATAACCATGGACATGGATTTATTTAGGATATATCATTTACATCATAGGTCAAGTGATATTATCTTATATTAAAGAGTTAAAGGGATAAATATTTTCTCGCATTATTCATTAATGAAATATTACTCGTGATGCACCAAACATATCCTACCTCACCACGAATATATGTCATCGCGATTTTCTTCAATACATATAAGTGTGCGACTCATATTATACATTAATAATAATCTTAAAGTATAATGATCAATACACCCATCCACAAATAGGAACATCCAATGAAATTTATAAATGTGGATTTCCTACTATCGGGTCTTGTTCTCATAATATCATACTGGATATCACCAAGGGTGTACACCATGAGAAGGTGCCTCAAAATACTATGAGTGTCCACCCCTAATATCATGTATCATTTGTGTCCCTAAAATGATATAATCCAGATATATAACATATATTCAAGAATAGTGTCATAACATTTTCGGGTTCTCATCATAGTAGGGATCCTCTGTAAACTTTTAGTGCAACAGTTACTCTTAGGATATTATCACATAAAATGTTACACAGAAGAAAAATCATGATGTGATAATAAATTTATTAATATTTCAAACCATGAATATAAGTTATCATACAGTAAAAAATAAGTTGGTTCTAGAGAAAGAACTCCAACAAACTTTCACTTTCACTAGAGCCAACTACTAATGACCTTTAGTCCACTAGATGTCACATGATACTCAATCTTGTGCTGAGATAGGTATTTAGTAAAGGGGTCCACCACATTAACTTTTGTGGATACTCTTCTCACTACACCTTTACCCCTTTGATAAAAATCCCTCAAGAGGTGATACTTCTAGAGTATGTGCTTTGTCCGTTGATTGACCTTGGCACTTTTGCAAGACCATCACAATAGTATTATCACAATATAATGTGACAGGGTCTTTAATTATAGGTACTACATCAAGCTTCTAGAAAAATATCATAATCTAGATGGCTTCCTTGGATTCATCAGAAGCTACTATGTACTCATAATCCACTGTAGAATCAGCTAAAACTGGATGCTTTGAACTCTTCCAGCTCACAACTCCTCTATTGATATAGAAAACATATCTTGATTGTGACTTCAGATCATTTTGATCTATCTGGAAACCATCATCAATATACCCTCTAATGAAAAGCTCCTCATCTCCTCCATACACTAGGAACGTATCCTTAGTTCTTCTTAGATACTTAAGTATAGTCTTAATAAATGTCCAATATTGTTCTCATGGATTTTATTGATATCCACCTACCATGCTCAATGCATAGGAAACATCAAGTCTAGTACATAACATGTAATACATGATTGATCCTATTGCCAAAGTGTATGAGATCTTACTCATTCTATCTTTCTCCTTTTGTGTATGGGGGCATATTTTCTTAAAAATATGTAAACCATGTGACACTGGAACCAATGACATCTTGTATTTTTCCATAATAAATCTATTTAGTATCTGGTCAATATATGTGTTTATTTTAGTCCAAGAATCATCTTGGATCTATCAAGAATGATCTTTATCCCTAGAATATAGGTTGTTTTTCTTAAGTCCATCATAGAGAATCACTTGTTCAACCAGTCCTTAAAAAATTATAAGAATGGCATGTTGTTTCCAATAATTAATATGTCTTCAATATATACTACTTGGATAACATCCTCATTCCCAATAAACCTTTTTTAAACACATGGATCACACTCATTCTCAATGAAACCAAATTCTTTTATGGATTCGTCAAATCAAATGTTCTAGGACCAAGATGCTTACTTTAATCCATAAATGGATCTCTACAACTTTAAAATATTTTTGGCATCACCTGGTGTCACAAACCCTTCTGGTTGTGTCATATAGACATCTTCCTAAAGGTTCCCATTAAGGAATGAAGTTTTGACATCCATTTTCCAAATCTCATAGTCATGGTAAGATGATATGGAAAATATGATTCTGATGGATTTAAATATAGAAACTAGTGAAAAGGTTTAATCATAGTCAATTTGTTGACTCTATTTCAAACCTTTATCCACTATATTTTCTTTATAAGTATTTACTTTACCTTCCATGTCCAGTTTTCCTTTGAATGCCCATTTACACCCAACTAACTTTACATCAATTGGTGCATCAACCAGAACCCAAAATTGGTTTTAATAGATGGAATCCATCTCAAAATTCATATATTCAATCATCTTGCAGCTTCTGAGCTCTCTATTTATTCCTTGTTGGATAGAGGTTCATCATTTTCCAATAATAACAAGTCACCATCCTTAGTGAAAAGAAAAAATTATCTCTCTGGTTCCCATACCTCTCTTACACTCCTATGCAGTATTTATGTTTCAAGAACTACTTCTTCCATAGGGATCTATGAAACCTGTTCCTTTACTAACTTTTGTGTATCTTGAGCGTCAACTTCATCGAAGTCAATATTTCTCCCACTATCCTTTTTAGGATGTTCTCCCTCTCAAGAAAGATAGCTTGTCTCAAAATAGTAACTTTCTTATCTGAGGTATTTTATAGGTAGTATCCCTTTGTTTATTTGGGATAACCTATGAAGATACACTTCGTGCATTGAGGTTCTATTTTGTTTCTTGGGAAATCCTTAATAAAAACCTCGCATCCATATACACATGTATGTGATAAAATGGGTTTCTTTCCACTCCATATGTCAAAGGGAATTACATTTTACACTTTAGTTGATACTTTGTTTAATGTGTATTCTGAAATTTGTAATGCATATCCCAAAAAGAATAGGAAAAGATCTGCATGAATCATCATCAACCTTACCATGTCCAACAAGGTATGGTTCCTCCTTTCACTTACACCATTTCACTTTGGTGTATAAGGTGGGGTGAGTTGAGATAGAATCCAAAACTTCAATAGAAAGTTTATGAAATATTGGTTAAGATATTATCCACCTTGATCTGATTGAAGCTTATTTTCTTCTTACAAAGCTGATTATCTACTTCATTCTTGAACTCTATGATTTTTTCAAAGGAATCAGATTTATACCTCATCAAGTAAATATATCCATATCTACTCAAGTCATTTGTAAAAGTTATGAATTAATAATATCCACCTATAGCCTCTATTGAAAATGGCCCACACACATTAGTGTGTACTAATCCTAGAAGCTTTTTGGCTCTTTCACCCTATCCAAAAAAATAGTGGTTTGGATATTTTTGTTTGTAAACAAGGATGACATCTATCAAGTGGTTTTATCTTAGAAGAATCTAAATATCCATCTCGATAGATCTTTGTCAAATGATTCTCATTTACATGAACAAGATAGTGATTCCATAACTGGGTGTTATATGAGTCATGTGAACATGATTCATCATCGATTTCCAAAACTTGTTTTTTAAATTTAATACTTACAAAAAATTATTTAAGTGTTCCATACCATAACACATGTTTTTGCTTATAAGAGAAACAAATTTTATTTCTGAACTTGAAAATAAAACCATCTATATCTAAACTTGATACATAAATTATGTTTTTGGAAATAGTAGGTACATAATAATAATAATGCAAAACCAAAATAATTCCCATTGTAAATTAAAGTTGGTAGTCACCAATAAGAAGAGTAGCCATCCTCACACCATTTGAATCTCGTAGATCCACCCCTCCTCTTGAAGTTTTCCAAAATATACTTGGTTCCTACATTAAAATATATACGTGAGTACCAAAAGCTATATATAATACCCAATGTGTATAAATGGAAATATTTCACTTGATAACAAATTCACCTTTGGCTTCCCCTTACCTATAGGTGTAGTTCCTCTTCTAGTGGACTATATTTCCACATGAAAAACATTCTACCTCCTTTTCCTTGCCCAAAATTTGGATCTTCTTCTTCTTGGTCAGACGGTGCTCGGGGGATTTAGACTGTTTGTAAGTATTAGGCTCCTTTTCCCTATCCTTCATCTTCCTATTCACCATAAGGACTGCGGGTTTGTTACACCCCATGTGTTTATCCACTTATAGAATCAAGTTTAGAAGTTCCTATAAACTCTTATCATTATTTATCATATTATAATTCATAATAAAACTAGATAAGACCTTAGGCAATGATGAAAGTATGATATCTATATGCAACTCATCCAGGAAGTTAATCCCTAAGATGTCCATATGCTTAATGTAGCCGATAATCTTGACTACATGAAGACTAGATGGCACAGACTCTCCAAGATTAGTTTTTAACAAAGCTATGAAGATCTCATACCTCTCGTGTCTCACCTTCTCTTGATAGATATCCTGAAGGTTATACATCATGCTATAAGCATCCATTTCCTCATGTTGCTTCAAGAGATAATTGGACATGGATGATAACATGAAGAAATGAACATTTGTAGCATCATTCTGATTTTTATCATATAGATATATCTCTTTATCACTCACCTCGTTTTCAGGAGAAACTGGTAAAGGTTCTTCTATCACATACAATTTACTTTCATAGTGAAGGATGGCCCATAGTCACCTTTTCTGCTCTTGTAAATTAGTGCCGGTGAGAAGGTTTTCCTTCTCTAGTATGGATCACAATGATATGTTTGATGTCATTTTTGATGTTGTTTCTAAAAATAACATGAGAAATATTTTACTAATTTATCTTGATAAAATTTAGACAAATAAATAAATATTATATTTATTAGTCTCCCACTATTTTATTGAAACCCAATAGCCCTCACCATTGGCTTCAAAATATCCTCTTGCTTGGATATTCTAGTGGTAAGGATTCATATTCCATTCTCATTACCACAACTTTGGCTGGTCAAGCAACTTTAATGGTTTTAGGTTGGCATTCAAAATTCCAACTACATTAACTCATAGTTCCTTGATCCATTGAGTGGACTCTCCAATCCTAAAATCATTAATTTAGATTTCCTCAACATTTGCCTCTCGGTTACACCGTGTCCTACTTTGGCATTCAACCCTTGATGTTAACCAAGTTAAGTCAACCCAAAACCTCAAATTAGAATTTTCTAATAATTGAAAGCACCCCAACTTTGGCTGGTCAAGCACTTTGAACTATGGTTTGATTCTAACTTAAGTATTGGAAGACTATACCAACTTAATATTTTATTGAGGGATTTTATCATTTTTATGTAAATTTCCAATTATTATCTTTATCACATGCTTATTAATATTAAGTGGGATTAATTGGGTTATTATCCATGTATTTAGATAATATTTATGCATAAGATAGTTTTTTAGTTCCATATTTCATGATTGCTAATTCATTAATTATGCGATGGCAAAAAAACATCCATAATGAATAACCATGAAACTGAAAGAAATAAAATAAAGGGTATGATCATGAGATTTTTCTAATGGTTAGTTTACTGACCTAAGGGAGAAACACCTTGAGCTATTTAAGATTCATGTTTACATCTTTCCACCTATCCACCTTTGTATCTCCTGGGATTGGTCTCACCTGAACTCCTAACTTGAACTGCCTCCTCTAGGTTGGGAGCTCCATCCCTTACATATGCTTTTACTAACATGCATGTCAGGAGTGAAAGTGTGTTTACATAAAAGAAACCATGGGAACACATACCCTACATATTAAGGAGGAGAGAAGTCACACATTACAATAATTTAATTTAATAATAAATTAAAAGTAAACCAATCACATATAAAGGTCTAGTCTAGCTCTTGATCATCCACATGCATGCGATGAATTAAACATTTAATAAAACTAGCATTCAATTATTTAATCGTTCTTATTTATGATCAATCATGCTCAAATTGATTAAATATTATCTTTAATTAATCAATCCTTTTATCTTAAACCTTTTCTGAATTTCCTTGAGATTCTCATCCATTATAATTTTAAACAAATTAATAAATTCCTTTAAAATGAACTGTGTACATAACTTGTACCTTCGAGGTAACCCGGTGAATACCCATCCAAAATTACCCAACATGTATTATATTTGTATACACTTATTCTTTGGGACATTTAGTATGCACATAGAATAATAACTATAAAAAAACTCATATATGGTTTGTATATTTTGAATATTATGCAGATGTTAATAAAACATACATACATACATACATATATATTAAATCCTATCACATGGTGTGTCCCAGATTTATACCCACACACAAGTAAATTTCTCAAGGGTTATATAATATAATAAATTTTAAATTTACGTAACTGGTAATAGTATATGACATGTAGATCCGATCTACATGGTGTGTAAATTCTTCAGCGTGTATCAGAAATACATGCCTAAAGACTCAATGTGTGAGGCATACTTTAGAAATCTTGGAGTACATGGTGTGTCCAGTGGGCCACACGTCATGTTGACTCCATATTACATGGTCACTGATCGTATAAGACATGTATGGGATACATAGCCTGAACCTGTCCCAAAAGGGACTACACACCATGTCCAGTGGGCCACATGGCATGTAGTCCGGCTGACCATGAACCGGTTTATCCTGGTTAATATGCAGTGTAATAATTAACTACACTTGGTGTCATTAATGCACATAGGTTGAGTAATTTCCAAACTAATCCTGATGCATTGAATACAACTACATGGTGTGTAATTCAGATTACACAATGTGTACCATTGTGTTACCTAAACAGGTCCTTGGAACCTCCAGATGAGATCCTCGATATAATTTTAATCATAAGATTAATCGTTTCTATTAGATCTGCAAAAAACTATTAAGGAAGAAAAAAGATCTCATCATTCAGATTAAAAAGGAATGATTAAACTTGAACTGAAAAACTAAATTATAAATGTGCAAATCACCAAAAATTATTACATAATTATAAACAATTATATGCCTGCTCTGATACCACTTATAGGTTCAAGGAACAACTGAAGCGTTGGAGGTATGGTACCCAACTTTAATTTTTGTCATATTCAATGAACAATCCAGGATCTATGTGATGATGAACACCATGATCCATAGAATTGAATCAAATAAATAGGAAAAATGAATAGAAACCTGAAACTAAGAGAGAGGATCAAATTTTTTTGTTTATAATTAATTTAATTAAATTAGAATTACCTCCAAGGTGATTATTTCTTCGTTTATGAATTCGGACACATATCTGTAGATGTGACGTCATTACGTTGTAGAGATCAAGGCTAGATCTCCTATAGCAGTGATACAACTGTGTTCCGTGTATATACAGACATTACCGAAGTAGTCTCTGGGTGATAGCACAAAATATCCTTGCGCTTGCGATGTCTACCTTCGATCTCCTTGAGAACTGCTTCCAAAGCGTTCTCCTTGATCCAGTGGAGGTGGATCTCTCTAATTCTAGAGATCATTCTTGGAGAGAGAAGAACTCTCTAGGATTGAGATGTCTTCTCCAAATATTGTGCATAACAATATAGATATCTGTTCACTTTCTCTTGGCTAATTAGAGAATAATATAACTGGGAATTTATTTCACTAGGGTAATAATAAATAATTCACACAAGTGCCTGTAATTATTTTATTAATCCTAGTGAAACCCCCATGTGAAATAATAACAACAGAAATATTATTTCCTGAAATATGATTAACTTGTGAGTTATAATTAAATATTATTTAATAATATAATATTCAATGTTATTATTTATCACTGGACTATTAAACTCAGTCCTACAATCCTACTCAATATTTATTAATTATTACTCTCATAATATATTCTCTCAAATAACTAGTGAAGGAATAAATGTGATCAGGCATACATTAATAATTATTAAACTATGATTGAGAATAATATTTATTCAACTTATTAAATAATAAATTATTTAACCAAGATACTGGATACACTTAGTGTGTGGCCTTCTAGGCCTCTTTCTCAGTGGCATTAGGTGAACCTTCCTAAAGTCTAAGGTTAGTGTCTAGAAACACACCAAGGAACCCATAGAGAAAGATGTTAAAGTTGAAATGACATATCACCTCATACAAACACTTACCATTTAATATAATCTATTTATCACAATATCTCTAATCAAGAAGGTTGCATGCCAGTGACATCAACCTATATGCTCGATATCTCTTTGTTTGACTTCATGAAAATATAACTTTCTCATTGATCACCATGGACATGGATTTATTCAGGCTATATAATTTCTATAAAAGGGACTATGATATTATCTTCTATTAAAGAATATAAGGGATAAATCCTTTCTCACACTATTCATTAATGAAATATTACTCATGATGCACCCAACATATCCTATATCACTGTGAACATATGTCATCATGGTTTTCATCAATACATATATGTGTGTGACTCATAATATCCATTAATAATAATCTTAAAGTATAAGGACCAATAAACATGTCTACAGATAGGAACATCCAATGACACTTATAAATGTGAATTTCCTACTTTCGGGTCTTGTTCTCATAATATCCTATTGGATATCACCAAGGGAGTACAACATGATAAGGTTCCTAAAATTCCATTGAGTCTCTACCCCTGATAGCCTGTATCATTTTTGTCCCTAAAATGATATCATCTGGCTATAAAACATATATTTAATAACAGCGACACAACACTTCTAAGTTCTCGTCATAGTAGAGATCCACTGTGACATTTTAGTGTGACAGTTACTCTTAGGACATTATCACATACAATGTTACATAGAAAAACAATCATGACATGATAAATAATTTATTAATATTCAAAACCATGAATATATGTTATCATAAAGTAAAAAATAAGTTGGTTCTAGGGAACCAACTCCAATAGAAAGATATTTCTCTATCAGCTTTTGTTTTTATTTTCATAGCTTTATCTATTCTCATTTCATAAGTGATGATAGTGATATTTATATCATAAATACATAATGTTTTAGGATCTCTATCTTCCTGTGAAGAAACTTTTGAATCAAAATCATCATAAAGAATTCTTAAGATCTTTTCAACAACTATGGAATCCTTCAACTTTTCACTAAGACATCTGATTGTACTGACAATGTCATTTTCCATGGTAAAGAAGTCCCAAATAGTTTCAAGATCACCCATTTAAAAATCTTCATACTTCAGCCTCCAGATTTGAAGTTTTTCCTTCTTCACTTTTGTATTTCCTTAATATATGTTTTTCAGCTTATCCCAGATACCTATAGCTATAGAAAAACCTTTCACTCTTAAAAAATCACGCTCAAAATTTGATAAGAGTAATTCATTTTTAGCTCTTTCATAATTCTCAAGATTCTTCTTATCGATAGGTGTAAGAGGAACCTTGTCATTAATAGGATTAAATCCTTCTGTTTTAGATTCAAAAACTTCATACCTAAGAGACATAATATAAGGCATCATTCTATATTTCTAGATAAGATAATTATTTATATCAAATATCAGAATATCATTACTGTTCACATAATTAAGATTATCCATCACAACTTCTCTTCAAAAACTTTAGTAAAGAATAAATGAAGGGAACCTCACTATAATACCAATTGAAGTTTCCCAGTCAGGATTCAAGTATCACTGAGAGGGGTAGGGGTGAATTTGTGATATCTTTTTATTTTATGTTTCCTTCCTATTGAAACAACCTTTGCCTCCTATTAAATATTTCTTTCCATACTGAACATTTTCCAAACACACACCCACAAGAATAAAATAATTTACAATTTTTAGTACTCAATAAGAGTAGATACATCCCTGGTATGGTTTGGAAGAAATCAAATACCACACAATTCACTAGAAAACAATCCTTTGATATGGAATACAATGAGTAGGATGTGACCTTACACTCTTGTAACACAATGAAAAAAATCCAAAAGTCCGTGTGCTTATTCTATTAAAAAATGATGCAATTCAATATTATGGTTCTTTTTAATCTGCTTCCACAGATTTTATCTTTCAAAACAATTCTTCCCTTTTCTACCCAGAAGCTGTTAAGAACCTCCTAGACTTCGTAATGATACTTAGTCCAATAACTATATCTATTTTTTATGCTCTATGAATGTTATGTTCATTTAAACTGGTTATTTAAAACTACATTTCATGAATCTCCTTTATGAATCTCCCTTCACCAAGCTCACACCCTTCACGAAGCAAAATTCCTTCACAGAACCAACTTCCTTCGCGATACTCACTTAGCCATTGAGAACTTCAATACTCTTCACAACACTCATAATGTTTAGTTGAATTATAATCCTAAAAATAAATCTATCTTC
This sequence comes from Viscum album, assembly GCA_963277665.1. Taxonomy (NCBI): domain Eukaryota; kingdom Viridiplantae; phylum Streptophyta; class Magnoliopsida; order Santalales; family Viscaceae; genus Viscum; species Viscum album. The sequence continues at coordinate 1,171,165,609 of OY728160.1, forward strand.
TAATTTATAATTATTCATTTTATGAATTCATATTCATCATAGTTTGTTTTATATAATTTTTTCAATAAAAAAATGAATAATTTTTTAACTAAATTATTTTACCCTGAATTGCATGGTTTTATTTAAAAGTTAAATTTCTTAATTTAAGAAATTTAATTTGATAAATTTTATTTTATTATTTATATCATCGTATTAAATTTAGGTTATGGTGAATTTTTTAGATTTTTTTAATAGATTGATTTTTTGGATGAATAGTGAAAAGTATTATTTTTCCAAAAAATATCATTTGTATTCAAGTATTTAAAAAGTACTATTTTTATTGGTTTTAAAGTTAAATTATCCTCCTTTCACTAAAAATAATACAATTAATTTTATATGAATTAGAATTGTACTTTATTTTGTTATAAATTCATTTTTAGGCTTAAAACACATTCTTCTAAAAAATTGTTTTTCATTGAATTTTACATTCTAATATTAAAATTAATATATTCCCATTATACAGACTTAATCATAAAACTTTTATTCTATATTTTATTTTTTTTTAATTTTTTTTATTTTAATTTCATTTTTTTCCATAATGAATAGTAACCATGGAAAATTGTTATCACCACGATAAAGGTTAAAACTGGTTAATTGGGGTTAAAACATTGTGATAAGGTCACACAATATCATATTAAATCTTATTTTATAGGTTTATTTTTACCCTTATCACATTATATTCTAAATTTTATTTATTTAGTTTCACTTTACCATGAGTAATACATTTATAATATTTAAAAGTAAAGAATAATTACAAGAGTGCCAATCCCTCTCTTAAAAAAGGGAGCCTTCTAAATTCACTTATTCACAAACATTTAACACTATATTTATTCCAATAACTATCCAAATATCTTTATAACTCTCATACACATGTCTTTGAGGTTATGGTATCTCCAAAAAACCAATCCAGAGTGCTTACGGTGTATGCCAACAAAGGTATTCAAAAGAAGAGGTATAACTCTTAACCAAGTTCTTTCATGTTTATTTATTCTTATACATCATTAAAAACTATCAAAACCAAGATTATAAAATATAATAATCTTATTTAATATACTTAAATTTTATTATGATTATGTCACAACCCTTTTTCATCTCCTTTTCCATCCTATGGGAAATAAAAACATTGCTTGCTCGTACATGTGGTCTACCCCCACTATGAAGATATGTGTTTCTTTTTTGATCACTACCTCATATGGTTAGTTAAAATGATGGATGAAATGAATATATATTATATTTATGACATAATTATGATTTTGGTAATAAAATATGTCACTTACATTCTTATCCTTCTATCCATTGTAAAATGATAATATCCCTTGTTCGTACATGTGGACTAACACCTCCAAAGAGCGATGTGATTCTTTTTTTATTATCACCTCACATGGATGTTCATATAAATTTAAATAATTAATAAATATGAAACTAAAAAAATTAGGATTATATAAAATTTAAATATTATCTAGTTTATTTATTTTCCACCAAGTAGAAATTGGAAACGTCGCTCGTGTGTACGTGAAGACTACCGCCTCCATGAAATGATGTGTTTCATTTTTCACGAGTGAATTACATGGATGATTTTTAAAGTTTATTTAGTGTTTAAATATAATTATTATGAAATTAATAATATTTTTAAACCATAACACCTTGATCACATTCAACTTATATAAGCTATTTTAAAAATTAAAAACCAAACGACCTCAAAACATCTAACGTAAAATTAACCAATTTAGTAACTAAATAAAAAATGATAAAAATTAAATAAAAATAATAATGATAATAAAATTAACATAATTTTTTTATTAATCAAGTAAATAGCTAATATAATTTTATTATTTAGGAGTTATAGAATGTATGATGCTATATGAGACTTAAGGTAAGGTATTTTCCTTTAAAACATTGTTTTAAATATTTTAAAATAATTATATTCCATATAAATATTAATTTAAAATGTTTAACGAGTGATATTTTTATACTTAAAATATTTTAAATTTTATTTTAAACTTATTTTTAAATTAGTTATAATTTTTTTAAAAATTAATCTTTTTTACATTTTTCATACAACTCATTTTTACTTTCTTCACAAAAGTGAAAAGGGAATGTTTTTTAACATTTACTCATTGAAAACCCTTTCTTATCATCATAATTGTCATTTTATTTCTATTTTATATACATGTTTTTATTGTTTTTAAAATAATATTTTATTACCATTGTTCTAGGAATTTTTTATTTTAAAAATTTTTTGACGGAAAATGATATTTATTCTCATTTTTATGAGATTACTAAAAGTAATTTTTCTTATTTATTTAAATGATTTTTAAAGTAATTTATGATAAAAAGTGAAAGACTATTTTTTAGCATGATAATATACTTGATAAATATATATAATTATGGGTTATCACAATATATCTCATGATTATAGGTTATCCTGAGAGAGATCTCTAATACATTGGGTAATGATTTAGTCTTCAAAGAGGAAAATAAGGGAGATAACGGGTAGGTTACTCCTATTTAATTAACTAAAAATTAGTTATTGTGACAATGATTAAATATTAGTGAATAAATTTTATGAATATGGTGCTCCAAGACACCTATTCTATGATTTCTAATGGTTTTTATGGAAATATTTTGATTTCTTGTAGTTAGAAAAGCCTATAAACTTTCAAAGGTGAAAGGTTTTGTTTCTCAAAGAAATATTTTCATCAGTTCTCATGTTCCTTATGAATCACTCACAATTTTTCTATGCTTTTTAATATTTTTAAAGGGTTTTATTAGAGAAAATGTTAATTCACCCATGTGGATTTGTTTTATTTATGTGCTCAAATTTTTCTTGTGAAAAAGGTAAACATTTTCATGGGTTTACATATTTTTTTCCTTAGAACAATGACACTAATTTATTTATTTATCCCTTAATAATATTTTTTATTCTCATTCCATATTTTCAAAATAAATCATAGGATCTAAGGGTGATTATAAACTATAAAATAGTGAATATTTATAGTATGATGACTCATCTTAAATCTAGATAAAGTGTATTGAGTGAAATAGGGGTGTAAACTTAAAGTCATTTTTTTGTGAAAAAAATGCACACTATGTGGAAGTGTCTATTTTGTTATGTAATGGTTTTCTTAATTCTCTAAAACTAAAAACATAAAATAGACTAAAAGTTTAATAAAGTGAAACCTTGAATATAAATTTTTTAATTATGGGTTGTTTATAGTATTAAGTGTGATACCAGAGGATCTCAATTTCCACTAACTCAACATATCAATACAATCTTATTAGAATTTTGACAAATGATAGATGTGCTATAATTCTCAAGGTATTTTGAATATAGAGGGAAAAAATTTGGTTGTTGAGAAACTAGAAATGGAGAAATGGAATTTAGTGCATTAGAAATAGAAGAACTAGAAAGAGCTAAATCTCAATCTTGGTTGAGAAGATTTTGTAGAGTTAGGTGACCAATATAGAGTTATTGAGATGATATAAACTAATTAATCCTAATGGATGGTGGATAACCTAAGTTCCTAGAGGAAGTGTAAACCCTTAGTGAATCGAAATAGTGGAATTCAGTGATTAAGGATGAAATGAATTCTTTTAAGTTTAATATAACATGGTAGTTTACTAAACTACTGAAATGAAAGTGGGAACTAGAGAATAAATGGGTCTTTTTTAATGTAAAAAGTGGGAGAAAGTATAAGATACATGTGAAAGATAGTGGTAAATGGATTACAATATAAGTAAGAAATAGATTTATTATAAATATTTTCACATGTAGTTAAGTATACTACCATTTGGACGATGATGATTTTAGTTACTTATGATGATCTACAAATTTAAAAAATGGATGTCAAGACTACCTATATTCATTGTGACTTGGAGGAGGAGATATACATGAAGTAGGAAAAGGGTTTTGAATACCATCATAAGGGACTTATTTTTAAGTTGAAGTAAATCCTCTATTTATTGAAAAAGATCCTCGATAGTGGAACCATAATTTTGAAACAGTCATGACTGAGGAAGGTTTCACATGAGGAAAATACAATAGTTACTATAATAAAAGTTATGTGATGATGATACTTACATTATAATCCTTTAATATATGGATTAAATGTTATTTGAGGGTATATAGAGTTCATGGATTCATGATATGAAGTGTAAGTTTTCTAAAAGATAGGAAATGAAAGAACATCTTCCAAGATAATAAAATCTCATGGATGAGGATAAAGAGGGATATAAAAGATTGTATATTTATTTTATCATAGAAGGAATACGCCTGGATGATCATCAAAAAATTAAGGATGACCAGATATAAGTATATTTCATCCCCCCATGCTAGACACTTCAAGTTATCCAATTTACAAGAACCAACATCAAAATATGAGACTTAGAACATTATAAAAGTAACGTATGCATGAGTTATTGGAATTTTTATATATGTGATGATTTTGACATGGACATACATTGCCTTTGCAGTGGGAGTTTTGAGTTGGTTTATTTAAAACAATAGAAGGGAGAACTAGTAAGTTGTGAAGTGGATCATTTGATATATAAAAATATAAGAAGATCAAATGTTGTACTTTGAGGATGATGATCTATTATATGGATTCATGGATATTAATTTTACCGGGTGCTCAGATAACCAGAAGAGCATGATGAGATTCATGTTTATGTTTGGAAGAGTAGTAATTAGTTGAATGTATCAGCTATAGCCTATGGTAACATGTTCTGTAATGTAAATAGAATATGCAGTAGCTACGAAAGCTAAAAAGAAATTATTATAGTCAATTCACTAATTAATGAAACTTAGATTGACACTATAAAGAGAAGTGTTATTGTATGAAAATCATAGTTAAATTCACCTTTCCTATAATCATGTGTTTCATGGATAGAAAAAACAAATTGACTTGACATTTAATTTCATCTATAATCTACTAGAAAATAACATGTTAAAGTTTTGGAAGATAGCTATAAATAAAAATCTGACCAACATGTTCATGAAAGTTTTAGTCTAAAAACATTGTGGAAACATTGTGTGTTAGTTGGACTCGAGTGAATGGAAGTTTATCGAGAACATTGTATTCACAAGTAAGAAGGGTGAGTGTTTTTACTAGGTATTTATGGATGTCAAATAGCTCTTTAAATTAGTTCTCATGTGGGATATTGTTGGTATTTTGAAGACTCTTTAAGTTACTGGATTTAGTTTACTATAAGGAGGATCTTTAGTATATTATATTGGTCCTTTAAAGGAAATGATAGCTAACATATTTAACATAAAAGTATATTTAATGAAATCTATTGGACTTTCGATGAGTGGGTGGAAAATATTAGTAGAGGTATACCAAATTTGATGGTTTAGTTGGTGAAAACAACATGTAATTAGAGGTTGAACAACTCTAATGGTAGTTTTCCCAAAAACTTCTGATAGCAGTGAGACCTATTCAACCACATTAATAACTTTATGAAATATTGGTGGGCCTATTTTATTTGTATGTTAAATTTAAATATTACATTGGATCTTTAGATATATTGTTTTCAATATTTTTTTTGGATAATATAAAAGTTTTTAGTGTTCTACTATGGATGTAAAATGAAATTCTAAACCATTTAATATTATGTGTACCTTTTACTTTACGTGTTGTTTTCTTTAGTTGAATGTTTGTGTCTCATTTTTTAGAAAGTGTGTGAGTAGTGTGACTTTTTGTAGTGAGTAGGGTGAATAGTTATCCCATATTCCCATATAGTAAGCTTATGGAGAACTTTCTAGTGGTTTTATTTACACAAAACAAAACCTATATCATGTGTGATCTTTTGGTGGATTGGAGGTATATCTTATATTGGTTTCATGGATGGTACTTCCCTCAACACATAGTTCATCATAATATATTCATCTTATAAGAAAAATGATATATAGATATTCCAAGGATCATTTTTTGTGGGACAATATGAATAGGGATATTAGAGAGTATATATCTTAATGTTTGATATTCTAGTAACTTAACATCCCGACCCAAACCACCGAGTTCAAGCCAGAAGGTCACATGAACTCATGCATTCCTCCCTGTTTTCAAGATATTTCTAACTAGAAATAACTTTATAAGTCCATTAGTGGGAATAATATACTTTTAGTTTCATTTCATCAAGAAAATAATAATAATAAACAAGATAATAAATAATCAGAGTAATCATATAGAAATAGAAATATGGATTACAAGTCATATAAGGTAAAATGGGCTCCAAAGTAGTAATACAAACTAATAAAAAGGATGGAAGATAAATAAATAAATAGTCCTTCTAATTATTTCCCAGTCCTCTACTAGATCCATAATTTTCTACTCATTCATCCACTACAAATCCATTTCCCTTCACTTGATCTCTATTAATGAAATCTATAATCACACTGAAATTCTCGAGTAGGGTGTGATTATAAGACCCAATAAGACACCACCAATGCATAATTGACCAAGTGTACTCAAGTATAACAGGTGTATAACATGAATATAATAAATATATAATAATCATAACATAATTTAATCCAAAACTGAGTAGTCATGCGCTAACCAAGCTGCCATAACCCTTGACCATACCTATTTTGGCCCCATGTCAGAAGGATAACAGGAGATATCAGATGTAACCAAACTAGCCATGATGATAGTAATCTAGTAGTATTGAATACTAATGGAACCATGAAACCATTCTACCTATAATCATCTAGTCATCAAGTATTTCATGCTACATGATGTACTCTAGTGTTTAGTAATTGTGCTACTCAGTATCCACTAGGCTACCTTATGATACATGGTACTTGATAAATGATAGGATACCTCGAGTACATACAAAAAATGGTCTCCATAGAATCCTCATATCTCTTCCCTACTTCTTAAGTCACTCATCACCATTATTATGTATCTAGTGAACTCCCCCTCTAAGGGAAAAACATTTCATGATGACCCACCTATTCCGAGCACCAAGAATGATACCTCCAAGAAAGGTAACATATATACAAGGTAGATAATACATGAAAAGAATATCAACATGAGAGTAAATAAGAAACACATAACAAAATGTGATCATCATAAAACATGGTATAAGTTACTCTAGATTCACTCATGAAATCAATTATCACAATAGGTCACATAGGCTACACACACACACACCCAACTGTGATCAAAATCAAGCTCGATCATCATTTATGCCATAAAAAATAATCAAATCATGGAAAAATGTGTAAAGAAGAGTACAATATGGTAAGTTACTTCCGATTGTATGGTTATCAAGGTGAAAGTCAAGTTTTTTAGAAGGTTTCATCACCCGAACCACATTCACCCACCCACCAAAACACAATAGAAAACCAAGGACCCCTGGAACTAGTTCCAAACAAAAATGTCATGATTTATAGAGTAAGGAAAGGTGAAAAGGGTAAAAGGGTTAGATCCAAATATTACCAAAGAATTTTAATTGTCAAGAGAGATCTCAAGTTTAGTTGGAAGGATATTTGTAAATTTTGGGAGGCTTCACAGTGTAAGCTAGGTTATGTGGTGTTGAGGTGTGATGGAACAACCCCCATGATGAAAGGGATATTACTAAAACTTATTTGTGTGATGGGAGGAAGAAATGTGATGTAGGGGGAGCACCATGGTGTAGTGGTACATGAGAAGAAACAACCATAGTTTATGAAAAATGGATGTGGCATAGGCTGTGAACCACCACGGTGTATATTAGGGCCCTACAGTGTGGAAAACACAAGAATATGACCTATATGATGTAGAGTATAAGAATAATATGTAAAAACAAACTAAAGATGAGATAATTTAGTGTAGAGAGAGGAATTTAGATTATAACTACACTAGAACTTGAACCTCTATGGTGTAGGAAAATGAATATGACATGGAGTCACATTTACATTCCTTCAAATATCTGGAACAATTAAATTGAGGAGGGGATTGAGGAATTTATAGGTATCAAAACTACATGGAAGTCATTCATTTAATACCAATAAATAACCCTATTAATTTTAAAATTAAGAATCAAATAAATTTGAAAATAAAACATCATATTCAATTCATAACAACCCATTCAAGGATTTAACTCCCAAAGACTGATCACTAGACCAACTGTCTATAACTGATGTAAAAACATGCTCTACAGCATGTTATGAGATACCATGGTGAAACACTCTCAGATGAAATCACCATGATGAAGTCTATGACATAAATACATCAACCCATACCCCTATATTTTAGCACCTTTCTTTTCACTATGGACTCAACTCCACAACTACACTCAGTGCATCCACTTCCACTATAGCATGGTGCCATATCCATTGGTGATAAAAGTCATAAAAATCACCTTAAATCTTCCTAAATCTCTTCAAAGTTCACAATACTTTCTCAAAAATGGATCAACTTAAGAACTGGGAGGAAAAGGATGGAATCAAGGCTTTTATTAATAAGATAAAATTTTTAGGGTTTTATAGGCTGAATGTTTCAAGTTTAAGGGGATGATCCAAACATCACCAATACCTTTTTAGAAATGAGAGAATATCACCATGGATTTCATCGTAGGAATACCAAATATTTCTAAGTACCTAATTACATTATATTTTTAGTTGATCTCATTATGAGTTTAACACATTTCAGTAGTAAAATCCCAAGCCCATACTCCCAGATCTAGTGCTAAAAACATACTCTTCACATACTAGATTTGATAATGACTGAAGCAACCCAAAATTAAAAATCCATATCTATAATATCAATAATAAACATGTTGTCACTTACATATCAAAGATCATTCAGGTTTAGAGTTTTAGAGAATTAAGAAAAAAATTACTTAAAAAACCCACATCTTTCTCATCCAATGGATTTTTTACTATTATACCCAAATATTATTATTCTAAAATAGGTCTTAAATTTATCTCAAAAAACTATCCACACATGTTACCCTTCTAGATATATCATATTAAATACCCTTCTTCAAATCATGGGGAATGAAAACATAAGAAGGGAGATATCAAACTCTCAGTAAGGGTAGCATACAATAAAATCTACCGCAGATAAAAAAACTTGAGTAATATAGAAGGAATAAATATAAATGAAATAATTTCATATATCTTATAACATGAGTATGAAATATATCCATGGATAGAATAATAATATAAATAATCACTTAAAAAACCAATTTCATAATGATGGAATGCATAATTCCAGATATCATAATCTTACTATCCAAGGCTCATGTTAAGACATTATACATAAATATGTAAGGAATATACCAAATACCCAAGCTAGTTTATCTAATGAGAGTTATCAATTCATCAAGGGGATATATAATATTGGTCCCCACCTATAACTTACTATGTCCAATAAATTCATCATATGAAATAAATGAATAAAAATACATTACATAATCAACATACAATAGAAATAATTAAATATCTTTATTAAATCATGTATATGGAATGAAAATATTCCCCAATCAATAAAATAATTTTATTTTAAAGATTTATTCAAGTAATACCATATGTTGAAATGGAATATGATTATAAAAATATTGAAATGAACAATATATACATGATAAAAAATAATATGGATATTGTCAAAAACTCCTCCCGCCAAAGTTTCCATGATGAATAGAGAGAGATAGTGATCTCTAAGTCCCACCTCTAGTAGGTCTCTAGCAGGAGACTAGGACTAAGGGTATAAAAATCTCACAAATGGGATGCATTACCCTATATAATATAAAATAGGATCGGGATATAGGATAAACATCCACCAAGAAACTCCAATATATATAATAAATATAAACCAAAAACCATCCCATAATGCATGAATAAAGTAAATAGAAACATATAAAAGTATCCAAATATACCAAAAGAGAAATTCTATTGAATTGAATCAATAGTTACTCCAACCTAATTAGAAATTCCAGCTCATTCCCCAAATAATTCCTAGAAACCTGAAAAATTGTTTATATACATAGGGTGCACGCAATATGTATAATCAGTATGAACATAACCAAGGTCTCAAGTACATGCGTGAAAATATCATGCTAATGCACTAGTGAACAAAAATCAAAACCAAAAATCACATAAATAGGTCAAATAACCATCCTAGACTCACCATTACTCACTCAACAAATCATGTATCCAATATAGTAATATAACATCAAGATTATAACAAAGAAAGGTGCCCCACAACTACTTCCCCACTGATTTTTTACTCTCACTCCCCAACATCAAATGTCACGTGCTCTTATACCTTCTATAAATATAACATCACAACCACATTGCATCACATCTCATCAGAAGACACCTGGGCCATCTCTGATGTGGGTTGGGATGCAACCCTACCTACCCCACCCTCACAAGGTCAAACATCCCATGCTAACACACTATTACAAAACTGGGATTTACAAGCACTGACATTTATCAGCGCTAGAGAAAAGCACTGATAAAGGGTACCGTTTATCAGTACTTTTTAGCACTGATAAAGGGTAGCCTTTATCAATGCTTTTCATTAGGGCTGATAAAAGGTACCATTTATCGACGATTTATTTATAGTGATAATAAAGGGATCCTTTATCAGTGTTTTTTAGCAATGTTAAAGGTCCCAAATAAAATGAAATAATTAAATAAATATAAATGATTTTAATAAAAAAATGTTAAATTTTTTATCATTAAATAATTATTGATAAAAATGAATAAATTGATTATATTATATATAAATTATAAATACTTATAAATAGTATATATTAAATATATAGGTATGTTTAAAATGAAAGTTAAATAAATAAAAATTAAAAATAAGTAAATTAATAAAAATAGTAAACATTTTATTAACTAAATAATTATTGATAATATTAATAAATATTATATATTAAATATATAGATATATATATGAATTCATATGAATATGATTTATATAATACAAAATCTTTATGTTTTACATTAAATAGACATATATTTAGTGAAGAATGGTTTATAATGAAAAACTAATATGAATTAAAAATACTGACTAATTGCATCGAGTAATGGACATAATTGAATATTGTTTGATTTTTAAATTTAAAATATATCAAACTTGTTTCATATTTATTTCACATACATATACATAATTAATTCATTTTTATATACAATGCATACACACAAATTTTTATGTAATTGCTGAAATCTTATATAGAAACACATACACCTAATATTTATGTAATTTATTCAAATTTTTGAATTCATTTTTTAATTTCACTATGACATGATACATTTAATATAGCACGTGTTTAAGCTGTAAATTTTATTTATTTATTTATTTAATTTTATTACAGCTATGTATTAATTCATTTTTAATATTTGTTTTTATTTTTTTAGGTTCTATTATTTATTTATATATATTTATTTATGTTTTAATATTTTCAATATGAATTCATCTCTATTTAAATATATATCCATATTTTTTAATAATTTATATTTAACTAATAAAACTTATCCATTTTTCAATATTGTTAGTGTACTCATTTTTAATTATTCAATTTCACTCATTTTTAATATACATGAACTTAAGATTAAATATTCATTAATAATGTTAAAAATATATTTGTAAATAGATATTTATAAATAAATGTATTTATAAACTTATATTTACTATATTTATACATTTATATGTTTATAATTATAAATAAATAGATGTTATTTATTAAAAAAGTAATCATATAATTATAAATAAATAATAATATATATTTACTATATTTATAATTATATATATTTATATAAATATATATATATAATTATATACATATATATAATGATATAAATATATAAATATATAAATATGTAAATATTTTTTTAAAGTATTTATATAATTATAAATAAATAATGATAAATTTAAATAATTTTAAAATTATAGTAAATATATTTAAATAATAAATATTTACTATTTTTATATTTATATATATTTATTAAATATATATATAATTTTATAAATATATTTACAAAAAAATTATTTATAATTATAATTATAAATATTTTACCATTTCTTAAGTAATAAGCGCTGATAAAAGGAATATTTATCAATGAGTTTGTAGAACTCATAAAGATAGAGATATATCAGCGCTAAAAAAGCCCAGATAAAATCCATATTTATCAGTGATAAAATATTTACACTGATAAAGATTGATTTTATCAGCGCTTTTTTAGGGCTGATAGATCTCAATCTTTATCAGCTCTAAAAAAGAGCCGATAAATATTACTTTTATCAGCACTTATTAACTTATCATTGATAAAGGGGTCTTTATCACCGATTTTTTGGAAGTTTTGATAAAAGTGTTTTGGTATTCTTGAAGAACCCTAACCATCGTAAACCAGTTCTGATATCTGAAGCTCTCAGCAGAATCCAAATACTGGCGATGCTCCTCATTGTCAAATCCAAGCTCAAATCAAGGCTAGAATCAAGGCTCTAACTATTCCAAAGCTCAAATCTAAGGCCTGGATCCAAGACTTGAACGATTCAAGGGTTGAATGAAACCAAGGCTCAAACGAAATCCAGGTTTTTTAATATCTCTACTTTCACTCAGTTATCCATTGAACCTTATGATCCCACATCCATGTATCCCAACAACTCTAGTTGTATTATCCTATAATAAAATAGCCTAAAATTCACTATTTTTTAAATATATTGAATTATCCTCTTCCCAGATAGAATGTGTCTCTCCTTGGTATAAAATTGGTAATGTGAGGCTTGAAATATATCAAACCCAATGTTGGGACATCTTGTTGTGAGGTATAATAGGCTCCCAATACCTTTATTCCATGGCATATGCCTCTTTGCAATCATCAAATTTTGAAAAAATCATCCATATAGCGATCGGTGTTTTCATTGGTTTGGAATATTTCATTGAAAATCACTTTGGAACCTATTTTTTATATTTTGATTGAGAAATTAATGTGCTATGAATTCTTTGATTCACCTATAAACCATATAAAATGTTTAACTCACTAATCATAGAAATCTGGATATCATACCTCATATTATCCAAAAAAAAAGTTTCATTGTTCTTTATCTAATCCTAAAATATTATGTCTTCGACATATATGAGTACTAAAATCCTTTGATCATTCTCTTTCTTGATGTAGAGGTTTTGATCAACTCTACCTTGCTAAAAACAAAGTGTTCTTAGTTATTGATCTAACCTTAAATACCATTTCCTTAGTTATTTATTTATCTTATACAATGAATTATTTAACTAGAACACTTACTCTGATTTTCATCCATAATAAACACATCCATTTTCTCAATGTATATTTTCCCTTAAGAACTCCATTGAGGAACATAGATTTTACATCCATTTGGTATACTTTAAAGTACCTTTGAACTAAAATAGACAAGAAAAATCAAATAGTTTCCAACTGGGATATGGGTGTAAATTTATCATAAATATAAATTCCTTTGAACTAGGAATTCCCCTTACACACTATCAATGATTTATTCTGAGCCACTTTTCCATATTCAATGATATTATTACAAAACACCCACTTGGTTCTAATAACATTTCGGTCTTCCAACCTTGGAACAATTTCTTATTTCACATTGTTCTTATTCATATTAAGATCCTCATACATAGATTTGATTAAATTATCATCATTTTCTGCCTCTCCAGATTATTTAGATTATACTTGGGATAAAAATGAGGTTTTTGGTAGATTCTTACACCTCTGAGTTTGCACCAAAACTGTTTAATCACCAATGACATTTTATTCATTGATTCTAACACTTCCCTATATTTATATTAGTTGATAAAATTTCTTCATTTTCTTCACCATTAATGTATTATTTTGAGTCTACCTCAGCCTTGTGTTCTCACCCCCCCCCCATGAAACTCAATTCAACATTAATTTCCTCTAACGTTTCATCATTATTTTAATTATTACCGGTATCCCTATTCTAATTTGTAAAAAAATTATATCAATTTCATCTTTTTTTTCATAAAAACATCTTAACCCACCCGTTTTAAGTCATTATTAAAATGTATCATTATCTAATATGATCAATAATTCACTACAATAAATAAATTTTCTCTTTCAGAAACAAAAACCAAAAAAAATTACCAACACCAAATCAAAAAATGGTTTGTATATTTCTATACCTTTGTAAAAATATAGAAATCATTGAAATGATAACCCACTCATTAATACTTCTTAAAAATAACTTCATTTCCTTTATCATAGTTTTAATAAACACCATGTATGTTTTACTTTAATTCATATAAAAATAGATCATTCTTTAACATTTACTTTTGGTTCCACCCTTAAGAATATCTTATTACCATCCATGTAATTATCACAAATGGGAGACACTAACCCTTTTAGAGAACACAATAGATTATGACTATCATCCTTGTCAACTTCATCTCCCAAATAGTTATTATTTAAATTTGTTTCTTGAGACTCATCCCCTATCTCTTTTTATGTTTCTTGTATGACTCTAAGCAGTAGTCATCCCATGGATGACTACTGTTAAGAGTATTTCAATTAATATAAGTGCATTTCCACAAGAGTTAGAGGATGAGTGTCAAACAACAATGTGCAATGATAAATATTCGGGAGATGAGTTGATGAGAACTTTTCCCTTTGGATTAATTCATTTGATAACACCTACCATAGTGGAGTAATTATTTTCTTAAATTCAATTACCCATTTTCTTCAAAGTATACTAAAATTCTTTGAAACAATCAAATTTTGAGTTTCCCTTATAAGAATTATCTACAAATTTAACCTTTTATAATGAATATATTATATGTATTTATTTCTTTATGAAACTAAATGAATATTTTAGGAACCCAATAGGATAGATATGAATAAAAAATGGATGAGCGCTAATTGTTTGAAAAAAGATTATGAAGATGTAGTTAAAGAGTTCATCAAGTTTTCAATAGAGAATACATATGACCCTTATCTAATCATTTTTTCATGTTTATGTTGTTGTTATTCAAGAAAAAATAGTTTGTAAGAGTCAGAAGAACATTTTACTTGTCACAGATTAGATCAAAGCTATAAATTTTGGACTAAACATGGGGAAAATTGAATGTGCGCACTGATTGGGATGATACTTCAGTTTATGGATCATTTGATATGAATACCACAATAAATGATGATGGAGATCACATGGAAGAAATGAAAATGGAAATTAAATATTACCTTCATGATTTTATAGATTTGTTTGAGAAGTTAAATAGTTATTCTAAGAGACCATTGGATACTGGTTGTACTAAATACACAAAAATTTCGGCTATATTGAAGTTATATAATTTGAATGTTGGTAGTGGATGGAGTGACACCAACTTCACAGAACTACTTGGTCTCCTAAATGATATGATACATGAAGAAAATAAACTACCATATAGAGCATATGATTCTAAATAAATTATATTTTTAGTGGGAATGATCTCTAAAAAAATACATTCTTGTCCAAATTATTACATATTTTTTCGTAAGGACCATGAATCACTCATAAAATTTCCTAAGTGTGGTACATATCGATATAAGAAAAATTATTCAAGTCCTTTGAAATATGTATGGTGTTTTACTATCATTCCATGGTTTGGAAGACTATATAGATATCATGAAACCACAATATAATTGACATGGAATTCATAAAAAATAATTAAATATGAGAAACTACGTTATCCATCAGATTCTCCACGGTAGAAGAAAGTTGATTACAAGTATCCTGAATTTGGAAATGAGCTATGAAAATTTCATGTTGCATTATCTACATATGGAATAAATAATTTTGATGTATATATTAGTATTCATAGTACATAGCCCATCATATTGGTAAATTATAACTTTCTTCCATGGTTATGTATTAAGTAAAAATACATTATGTTGTCTCTTAGTATATCTGGACTAAAGAAACATGGTAATCATATCGATGCCTATTTGACTCCATTAATCAAAGTTCTAAGATTGATGCGGGATACAGATGTTACAATTCATGATTTATAAAATTGAATAATTCACATTGAGGGACATGTTGTATATGATGATAAATGACTTCCCCGCTTATGGAAATTTATTAGGCTATAACATTAAAGGATGTTAGTGTGTCCCATTTGTAAAGAACTCACACACTCAGTTCATTTGAAACATTCCTTGAAGACTATGTTTTTAGGAAATCCAAATTTTTTACCTCGACAACATAAATACTGATCCTGAATGAAAAAATTTGATGAGAATATCAAACAATTTACAACACTATCTCTAGTAATGGATGATCAACTCTTAGATAAAGTAAAGTATATTGGAACTTTTTTTGGTAAAACATTTTCTAATAACCTTATGAAATCATGTTAGAATAAGATATCAATTTTCATTGAATTACTATATTGGAATTGTTTATATGTCAGACATTTTCTTGATGTCATGGATGATGAAAAAATGTATTTTATATTGTTATTTACACATCAATAAACGTTCCTAGAAAAATAAAAGATGTAATAAATGCTAGGTTGGACATAATTCATATGGGGATAAGGTAAAAGTTGATTTCGGTGAAGGTTAAAGGGTAGAATTTTCTTCCTCCAGCTGCTTACACTTTATCTAGATAGGAAAAAATACAATCTTTTCTATTCCTTAATAGTGTAAAATTTCTATAGGGGTATTTATCAAATATCAAAAATATCATTCCAATGACTAATTTGAAGTTACAAGGAATAAAATCAGAATACTGTAATGTTTTGATACAATATTTGATGAATGTTTCTTTCCATTGTATTCTTCCAAAAAATGTATGGCATACATTAACCAGACTCTACTTATTTTTCAAATCCATATACAGTAAAGTTATAAACCCAATGAAGTTTCCAATCATGAATAAGGAGGTTTCAGTCTTATTATGTGAATTAGAGATATTCTTACCACCATAATTCTTTGATATAATGGTCCACCTGATTGTTCAATTGGTTAGAGAGGTTCAACTATGTGGTCATGTCAATTATAGATGGATGTATCCCATTGAATGGTAAATGAATATTTTTAAAGGTTATATCAAAAATCGAAGTCATTTAGAAGGTTTTATTGAAGAATAATATATTATTGAAGAATTAGTTGAATTCTATACTAATTACCTATAAGATATTGAAATAATAAGTCTCCCAAAGTTTCATCACAGCAAACACCTTATGGGTGAATGGATTTCTAGAAGATATGTTGTTAAATTTACCTCGATAGAGAAGGAGTAATCACACCTTTACATTTTACATAATTATAAAGATGTTGATCCATACATTGAAGCCCAAAAATAAATTCTTACAGATTTTAATCCATTAACGGCTGAAGGATTGATATCAAATACACCAAACTGAAAGTTTATAGGATGGTTCTGAGATCAAATTTATAAGGAGTAATCTGAAAATACAAATTCAATTGTTTAACAAATTCGATGGATATCCAGAGGATTGAATGCAAATGATATATCTTAAAATGGTTATAGTTTATATATAAAAGAACATGATAACTTCAGTACGATGAAAAAAAGTGGTGTTACACTTTTGGTAGAAGCGATGCACATATCTGGTTCCAAGTATAGAAATCCAATTTTTTAAAATATTTCCTATTTTGGAATTATCAAATAGATATATGAGTTGGATTATACAACATTTAAAGTTCCAATTTTTCATTGAAAATGGGTTGACAATATGAGTGAATTGAAAGTTGATGAAATGGGTTTCGTGAAGGTGAATTTTAGTGTGGAAGGGGAAAAGACGAGTTGTTCATAATGGCATCGCGAGCAATACAAGTATTTTATATCTTATCTCCAGTAAAGAAGAATTGGTTGATTATCCTGTTAGCGAATAAAAAAAATGTTGGGTCAAATGAAAAGTCAATCAAGGTTTACCCTTTCTTTGGGAGATCATAATCAGTTCATGCCAGTCCCAATGTACAAAATATATTATATGTTAGAGGGGACCACAAAGAGGGAATGTGTAATCTTAATAGAGGAACCAAATCCCTAAAACCTTAAAAAAATAAATAGATTTCAATGATAAGTTAAAAGTATTTTTTAATACACAATGGTTTTCCTCATAATATTATTTTTTCTATACTACATTAATATAATCTAAATTAAATATTTGACTACCCATGAAAACAATGTCTTCTACAAATTCAGATGTTACCAATCCCAGGAAAGAACACACTATAAAAAAGGAAACCCTTTGGGATGATGTAAAATTAATGTTATGATATACTTTCTCAATTTTATCAAAAAAATATATAATAAAAAATTTATTTAATTTTATATATTCCTTGTAGAGTTCGTTTATTTGAGAAGATTTATATCTATCTTTTATGCCTTTCTACTCCAAAACATCCATAGACTTCTTATCCCTCAAAACTTTTTCACCCCTATAGTGTTGACATTTATCACTTTCCTTCAGGTTCCCTATACTTCTCAATCATAGAGGAAATATTGATGTTTTCATAGTAAAATTATTGTATGTAGAATTAATATATTATTTCTTATTTATGTTTAATTTATTTATTTTTATTATTAGTCATATAATAATAGTTTTCTTATACTGGTAGAATCTTTTGTTCGATTTGGGGTTTTTTGTTCGAAGCTGCTCTTGCTTATGAGTGGTTAGACTTAGAGCCTACAACTGAGATAACGAAAACAAGGAAATTAGTCAAGAAAGCATATAACCATCATGAAAAGTTGAATTCTTACTACTTATTTAATTAAATTTGTCATTATTTTATCTATTATTATTAAGTTAATTTCCTTATCATTTTTATCTAATAAAAATTTAGATTTTTTATAGATCATTTAGGAAGTCATATTTTTATTTCAAGTATATAAAATAAGCCAAAAAAGAGATAAAATGTTCCTTTCTACCAATGTTACCATGATTTAAATTTGTTTTTCAAACCGCAACACTGCATATTGATTTGATGTTCTTAGCCAAAAAATGTTTTTCATTGAAGAACATCGAGTGAATATGAAGTGTTGGAATTTAGACAAATAAATTCATTGTAAATCATGATAATATTGGAAATTTTGATTTTTTTTTAGACTTGGGGACATGTAGGTTTTAGCCACAACTCAATCCAACACAATATGTGATTGGTATGACTCTAAGTTTTTATTTAAAATTAACATTAATTTTAGTGAAAAACACAATTGACATACTCAAAACTGAGAAAAAAGATTCAGATTATTTTGATACTTTAATAAAATGATCTATAAGTCATTTTTTGGTGTATATTAATCATCCATATCTCAATCCAATACATGATGTGCTCGATATAACTCAAAGTATTTGTTATCAATTTAAAATAGATATTTTGGTTCAAAAAGTGTCACTCACTAAAAACCAAGAAAACTCTCTTGGACTATCTCAATAATTTAGGAAAATGATTCATAAATCATTTGTGATGTATAGGAATCATCCTCAAATCAAACCATCACATGATGTTACCAGTATGAGTCAAAGTGTGTGTTTCTAGTTTAAAATTATATTTTAGTAAAAAAGAGAAATTATGTATTCAAAACCATGAAAATACATTTGGAGTGTTTTGAAACATTAAGAAAAAGATACATATGTCATTTGGGACATGTGGGAATATTCCACACCTCAATTTGATGCATGCTGTTATTGAAAACCAAGAAAACACACTCATATTTTTTTGATAATTTTTAAAACATTTCATAAATAATTTTTGATGTGTATGAAGAGTTCTCACATCAAACTGACACACGATATGACTAGTATGAGTCAAAGTGTGTGTTTCCAGTTTAAAATGACATTTTAATAAAAAATACAAGCGATGCACTCAAAAATGAGAAAACACATTTGGATTGTTTTTATAATTTAGTAAAATGATCCATAATTCATTTTGTATAAATCATCCATAATTCAATCTGATGCATAGTGTGACCAATATGACTCCAAGTGCTTCTTTTTATTTAGAATTGACATCAATTTTAGTAAAAAAGACAATTGACCTACTCAAAACCAAGAAAACACATTCAGATTATTTTTATGCTTTATAAAAATAATCCATAAGTCATTTTTGACATATAGAAATCAACCACACCTCAATATGATACACGATGTTCGTAGAATGACTCAAAATGTATGTTATCAGTTTAAAATAAAAATTTTAGTTCAAAAAGTGTCACTCATTGAAAACTGAGAAAAAATACTCATATTTTCTTGATAATTTAGGAAATTGATTCATAAATAAGTTTTTATGTATAGGAATAGGTCTCACATAAAACCGATACATGATGTGATTGGAATGATTCAAAGTGTTTTTTGAGTTTAAAATGGCATTTTAGTAAAAAATACAATTGATGTACTAAAATTTGATAAAATGAATTCATATTATTTTTATACTTTATTACAACAATCCATAAGTAATTTGGGATGTGTAGAAATCATTCACACCTCAATCTGATGCATTGTGTGACCGGTATAACTCTAATTGTGTATTTTTTATTTAAAATTGACATCATTTTTAATAAAAAGGACAACTGAATACTCAAACCTGAGAAAAGGAATTTGGATTGTTTTTATAGTTTAGTAAAATAATCCATAAGTAATTTTATACATATAGGAATTATCCTCACATTAATATGATACATGATGTTCCTGGTATAACTCAAAGTGTATGTTATCTGTTTAAAATTGACATTTTAGTTAAACAAGTATCACTCACTGAAAACTAATAAAAATGATCATATTTTATTAATAATTTAAGAATATGATTAATAAATAATTTAGGACTTTTATGAATTGGTATCACATCAAACTGATACATGATGTGACTGGTATGAGTCAAATTGTGTGTTTCCAGTTTGAAATGACATTTTAGTAAAATTGATAAGTGACGTACTTAAAATTGAGAAAATGAATTTGGATTGTTTTAATACTTCATAAAAATGATCCATAAGTAATTTGGGATATGTATGAATTAACCTCACCTCAATATGATTCATGGTGTGACCAGTATGACTCAAAGTACATCTTTTTATTTAAAATTGACATCAATCTTAGTAAACAGGAAAATTGACCTACTCAAAAACAAGAAAACACATTTATATTATTTTGATAATTTAAGGAAAAAATACATAAGTCATTTTTGACATAGCAGAATCTATCTCATGTAAAACTGACACATTATATTATTAATATGAGTCAAAGTGTGTGTTTTTAGTTTAAAATGACATTTTAGTAAAAAAGAAAAGTGATGTACTCAAAATTAACCAAACCCATTAAAATTATTTCGATACTTTAGTAAAATGATCCATAAGTAATTTGAGATGTTTAGTAATAAAATTCACTTAAATATTATACACGATGTGACTAATATGACTCCATATGCATTTTTTCAATATATAAGCGTCGTTTTAGTTTAAAACGCACATCACATCCCCAAAATTGAGAAAATGATCCTAGATTGTTTTATCATCGTTTTATCTAATATTAATTAATTGATTTACTTTTAATTTTTATCTTATACTTATTTAATTAATTTTCACAGAGATAATACTTGAATACGAATAATAAATGGCCTGACATGCAAGAATCACCTGTAACTCAATTCGATACACAACGTTCCTGGTATGACTCAATGTTTAGTTTACAATTAACACTTTTTGTTAATTTATTTATTTATATTAATTTTAATATAAGAATTGTTTTCTTATATAGGTGTGTTATTTTTCTTAGTAGGGGTAGTTTCTTCAGTAATAACATGAGTTGGGGTCAGGATCAAAAGATAAAGAAACATTGATGTTTTTGAATGTATGTAACAATTTTTACTTATGTAATTATATAAACCAATGTTTAAAATGCCTATAATATAGTATTTTTTTCTTATATTTGTGTGGAAAATTTCATTTCATTTAAATTATATGTGGTTACTTTATTTTTTTGATATCTGGTGGTGTTTCCAGTGCTGCGGTGTGATGTTACAACACATTGTACTGGTGTTGTGGTGTACTGTTACAACACACTATAGTATTTTCCATTATCAGTAATTTTATAATCATTGATAATGGAACCCTTTATCAGTACTAATATAAGTTCTGATAAAGGCCTCCATTATCAATGCTAAATAATAGTGCTGATAAATGACCTCGTTATCATTGCTTTTTTTAGGCCTGATAAAGGACCCCTTTATCGCTTTTTTTAGCGCTGAAAAAAGACTAGGATTTTAATCTCTCTGGTGGTTAGTACTTACCTAGTGATGATAAAGGACATTTTTATCATTTTTAAAGGCCTGTTTTGTAGTAGTGTCATTGGTCATTATGACACCAAGTCTCACCTGAAGACACATAGTCCATAAAATATTAGTTCATCATATAACCAAAGTAGTAGGGTATCATGAATGTGGATGATATAAACCACATTCCCTCCTCCTACCATGGATGACCCCCAACCTATATCACATCACATTACTACCTCATCACATCACATATCACCTAAAAATGCATGGTCTATAACTGCACATCTCGCCTGAAGACACATGGTACATCATTACCGAAGGATGAGTGGGGAAGAGGGGGTAACTAGGTATCTATATCACCACCATCCAAGATGTTGGGGAAAAGAATCAAAACCTAGAACCTATGAGCATTATTAAGGTTATATATCTCAAGTGGGTTTCATATATAAATATCATAAACATACATGATATATAGATAACACACATTACCCATCCTATGGATTCACAAAAACTGCACTAGCCCACACCAACCATCAAAATCGCTTCTACTATTATATAAAACACATCACAAAAACACCACAAAATCCACAAAATATTTCCACTTTAATTAATTGGATCCACCAATTTTATTAATTTATCCATTCCATTTCACATTAGAAAACTTGTTATTTCATTCTATTCATTTAATAAATTTACCACACATCCATTTCCATCACATATTTCTTATTTACTAGAATATTTCATTTCATTTTATCATAAAATTTTTCCATGGATAACTAGTAAACTATCAAAACCACTCTATACAATAACCAAACCATCTCAAATAACCATGTCCCCCACACCTCACATTCACCATCATTTCTGCACCACCCCAACCAAACCATCTTGACAAAAAATCCACATGTCTCATCCACCACACACCATCACTACCACAAAAATACAACCACTAAACAACATACCTTTCACACCACACAAAATCACCACACATCCCATACAAACCATACACTATGACCACATCACGCAACACCACCACACATCATCTCCATTGTACACCAAAACCACTATACACCACATTGCACTATTGATTACATCACATCCATTCTAACCTACTACCACATCATAGACCCCAACCTCCAAAATACACATAAATTCATCATCACCACCTTAAAATAGCCCAAACCATATAGGGAAACAAAATAAGAACAAGAAAACACAAAATAAAACACATCCCAAATTCTATATTTATTCAAGTCCTGTTATCACTTTACTTCTTTATTTAGCATGATTATTATCACACAAACCATGTTCCATGGGTAATCAATTTATTATCCAAATATATGTTCTTTATCCTTTTATCTAGGGCATGATCAAACAATAACACAACAAGGGTCTCAACTCATAAAATCTACTACACACTAAAGGCTCCTGATAACCATTATTTTTAGCAAGGAAACAACAAGACATAATATCATCAACAATGATAAAACAAGTAGTCAAAACATGTGATATCTCCCAATACCCATAAATTTTATTTATTAAAATTATTATCTTATTATACTAACTCTTAATATCCACCCAAAGGAAATAAAAATTATGCAATTCCCACACATAGAATATAAATATAGAGAGAACATGGATCTCCTACTTCAAGAAATATTTCTGATATCATTGTGCACCACATGGAGAAAAAAAACTACCCATAAAACACAACTGCACCATGAGATCAAATATCAACATACACCGCACCAAAGGGTCATCATAACATCACCCAAAACACACCCCAGATAAAACAATACCACCATAATGGATCTCCAAAGGAAGAATGAAAAGAAATAATGGAGATAAAGGAATAACTCATTGTGGATCACCAACTATAAAATACTAGTTACCAAGGATCAAACCATGGAGAAGAGGGTTGGAATATATCCCAATGGTTCCTAGATATCCACAAACCTAGAATAGGAATTACTGAATGAGGAAAATATCGTCTAAACCTATGTTAAAAATAAATAAAAATTCATGCATTCATGTTGTGAATAATAAATTCTCCTTGTGAATTCCATATTCATGAAATAAACTCCATGGTCCTCATAGATTATACGTTATGAATCTGATATAATGTGTGACAACTTTATATCTTTGGTTTCCATAGAAAATTAGGTAATCTAAACTCAAATTAAATATACAGCATGAATCCCACTTTCACAACCTGAATCCATTTCACAAACTCCCCCTTTTCCCACATGCAAGATATGAATTTTCTAGCTACACAAACCTTGAATGAAAAAATCATGACATGAATCAGGGTCACATCAGGGACCACATGTTGCATTACTCCTGCAACTCCATCCCTTATTGAATACTCTCAGACCTCCTCCAAACGACTCTAATAATAAAACTAGAAAAATAATAGGCTGATAAAGCACAAAACATTACATTATATACCCATTAAATGATTATCATCCTAGAGAATCAAAATCAAGCCTATAAAAAATGAATGGGTATGAATAGACACCCTATGAGATACCTATCAGGTTTCTCATTATGCATCAAAACTACCACCATCCAAATAATACAAACCAAAATGCCCACAAAACACCACACACAACCACACCAAACCTCTCACAGGGAATAATGAAATTCATCTGATACTAGCCACAATACCCTACTTGCTACACAACCATCTACAAAACCATATCAAACCCTATATAGTCCAAAATAACCACATCCACAACCAACATACAAAACTACCTCAAGAATAAAAACCATATAATTCTATCTTCCATGTCAAGATATTATCCACTTTGGGTGGAACTAACTTACCCACACAGTTTTAATCATGTCAAGTAATAACATTCCTTGATTAAGAATTAGGAATTTCCATTTTTATATATAAGAATATTTATCACATCAATAAAATCCACATCTCATAAAATTTTGAGGTCCAAACGTCACATTATCTAGACTAAACCAAAAAAGTAAAGAAAAACTCAAGAAAAAGTGTATTAGGTATGCATCTTCATCTCTAACTACCAAGTACTATCCACTATGCCACTATTCCTCCATAACATGCGACCCAAGGTAATGGTTCATCCACATAAAACCTTCTCTTGAAGATCCTATATCTCTACTTACTGATCTATGAATTTCACATCATCCTCGATATCCAACTCCCCCATTCAATGACATGGGAGTCATTGTGAAGATACCGATGAAGATGGGACACGTGAAAGACGTCGTGGATCCAATTTAGACATAGTGGAAATTCCAACCAATACACCACCACACCAACATACCCAAACACATCAAAGGGCCCAAAAAACCTAAGATAAAGCTGACTCCCTCTTTCAAACCTCTATTTCCCATGTCGAGGGGAGACTCACAAGAACACATGGTCTCCAACCTCAAACTCCAAGGGCCTCTACCTATGATAAACATAGGCCTTCTAATGATCCTGCTCCACCCTCATATTCTCTCAAACATATTTGATCTTCTTGGTTATGCTTTGCACCACATTAGGACCAATTACTACGAACTCCCCAAACTTTGTCCAATATAGCATAAAATGACATAGACTCCCATAAAACACCTCAAATAGGTCCATGTTGATGGATTACTGATAGATTTTGTTGTATGTAAAATAAAAAAGAGGAAATTACCTTACCCATGATCCATTAATGTCTAATACACATGATTGAAAAATATCCTCTCGTGTTTAGATGGTCTGCTCCATCTTCCCATCTTTCTTCACACCATGATATACCACTAAAGTTGAGATTTCATACTCATGGAGAACTACCTCATGCATCACCTACATAACAATTAACCACTCTTAGAACAATATCTAATTACAACCATCCTCTGGCCATTACTTAAGGGAATTTCCATAGACAACACAATAATGAATCACCTATGCCTCTGAGTCTCCCCAATGATACTCTTATACCTATCATATCAAAGATGACTCTATATTAATCAAAAAAATAAAAACATTGGTCACTACTCTCTCCCATGTCAAGATTCATTGCTTCAAGCTCTTACATACCTTTCCAAACATCTGTAGACCACTAAACCACATCTCATCAGAAAATATAACTCAATACATCAACAACCACATTCCATTTTCTCAAGGTGTAATAAATATTAAAATAATAATCATAAATAAACATCATTCATCTCCAATGGTGTAGATTAATATCTCACAAAGTGAAAATAGGCTCTTGTGGTCTATAAAAACAAAAAAATTCTCACTGATGAGGTAATATGCCACAACAAATTTTGCACAAACACAAATTCCACCAACTCTAGATCATGGGTGGCATAGTTACACTTATGGGGATATAACTTCCAATACCAATAATATATCACCACTATCTAATGCATCAACATGCATCTCAATCCCATATGGGATGCATTTCATAAAACCTCAAACAACACACCCTCCCTAGGAAACTAAAGCACTATAGAACTAAAAAACTTCTTATTCAGGTAACAAAATGATTCCTAGAACTAATCACTCCACACAAAATCTTATTCATTACTAGTCAATGATATTAGCAGGGCTATAACTCAATAGAAGTTGTCCAAAAATCACTAATAATAGTATGTGAGATCAAGGAAACTATGAACTTATCCCATGTTCTTAGGTGCTGCCCAAGAAAAAACTACCTATTCCTTTAATGGGTCCACTACCACACCCTGTTGAGACACTAAATGTCCAAGGAACCATGCATCTCATGTCTAGAAATGGAACCTGGAAAATTTTCCATAAATATGGTGGTGTCATGGGACCGAAAAAATAGATTTGAGATGCTCAACATGATCATCATTTTAATTTAAGTAGATTAATATATCATCGATGAATATGATGATGAAATGGTCCAATAACTCATGAAACACAGAGTTTATAATCCCAATAAACATGATTGGTGTCTTTGTAACACCGAATGATATGACTACAAACTCAAAGTGCCTATATCTGCAACTAAAGTTAGTATATAGAGTATACCCATCCTTTACCCTCAAATGGTGATATCTAGAACATAGATTGATCATTGAAAACAAACTAGCTCATCGTAGCTGGTTGAAAAGATTATCTATCCTTGGAAGAGGGTAATGGTTCTTGATCATTACTAGATTCAACCTTTGGAAGTCTATAATCAACCTCATAATACCTTCCAAATTCTTAGTGAAAAACACTATGAAACCCCATGATGACACACTAGGTTTGATAAAATCCATCTACATCATATCATCCACCTATAAACTCAACTCACACTACTTTATAGTCACCATACAATAGGGATCCATTGAAATTAGAGATGAACCCAACTTCAATTCTATCCTAAACTCGATTTCATGTCTAAGGGTTAGTATCATAACCTAATTTGAGATAAAATTCAAGAAATTCTCCAAAACTCTTAGAACATCCCCCACCTAAGCTTCCATAGATAGCTCTGATAACTAATACAAAAGAGACTCCACTTGCCACAACCTATCCAATAACCGCACTCAATAATAAACACCACTCACTAGCTCCCTATATTAAAAAAAACTCTCCTTTGGAAGTGGTATATTAATTCATGCATAGAATACACCCAATATATTCCAAAGATCAAATTGTATATATGTATCTGTAATAAGAAGACTTATGTCGATGACTGGTGCTTCCCCACCACAATTCCACATCTCTAGCACACATAAAACAAAGAATACTGGTCTTCAAATGGAATTGATAATACCATGGGAAATGGAAGCCTCCCCACATCTAGTCCTAAATAACAGACCAAATAGGGAGATACAAAGGAGTATGAGGCTACTAAATAGTAAAAAGTACACACAAGGGTATATGATAAGATAATTTTACCTCAAACAACTTACTTCACTACTGGTGATATTACCTCAAATGCATGCATTTGACCATTCCCATATCCTTTGACTCTCTAATGTATACCTCCATGACCATGATTTTTCCTAATTCCATGTGGGAAATGAACATCATGAGGATTACCTCTACTAAATCCACCTTCTATCAGCTACTAAAGAAGCACTGATAATCCCTACTATTGAAACTTCCTCAAAGGAAACTAATGTTTCTACCTAAAAGGGCCCTAACCACCCATATGAAACTAGCCTCCTTGAGTTGTCAGATATAGATTTTGGTGGTTCACATCTCCTATACAAACATAAAATGAAAATGGAAATCCTTTAAAAGGTGATTGGAATCCACTTTCCACAAAAGAGTGAAAAGGGATCTATTGTAGCCAGATCCCCATTGGTTAAAACCTTAATTTCCTAAAAACCCGTGACCAACATCCTGAAGCCCTACTCCCCGAGACACCTTGTTGGAAACTATCTCAAGGCTCAACTCCAAAATCAATAATCATATCAATAAACTCATCCTTTTTATGCACCTATATATATATTGGGATCATAAATACAGTGAATCCATGATTGATCACTAGGTGAAGAGACTCTTTTATACATTGTTCTTTGTACTCCTTATTTGAAAAAACATCTAGGAAAAAGAGAAAAAACTTCCTTAACCTTGATCCCAAGATACCAAACACTCAGGATCCCCTAATAAAGAGAGAAAAACTCATGACACTTTGTTTACTTTTTCATCAATGATAGGAACTACTCCCAAAGATCCCTCTGAAATTGGACCATGACACATCTGCCTCCTTGTGGTCACCAAGAAATAACTTCCACCACTGACACATAACTCCATTTGTATGACTACCTTAGAATGGAATCTATAACTCAGATCATGCTCAAATCATACCGAAATTAATTTTTAGATCCTCTAATAAGCATTCCATCTCCGGATCAGAGATGATCCCTTCACACTTTCTCAAACTATACAGTTTAAAGGCTTGACAATATCACTACCAAACCTCACTTTCCTCTATTAGATCAACCCTTAAATGATTAAATGGATCATAATGCTAAAACTCAACTTTCTGATCCACTCATAGATGACGAACAAGAGCTATTCTTGAAAATAAAGAGAGCATCCTAAGAACAGTAGCATGGAATTTTTAACAAAATTATTTATTTATTTCATTTTATTTTCTATAAAACCCCATTTTATACATGAGCATAATTAATCATAATGCATGTACCACTTTTATGTATCTACTATATAAACTGGTCATCCTCCCTTTCTCATTCAATAAGCTCAAAGTCTATGCACTCGATCATGGGGGGACCTCAAATCCTATATCCTAGATAGTATCTCTAGCCTATGTCATGCACTAAGATGAACTGATACTACTTCCCTACCAAACTATACAATCTTCCCCATGACTAAATTCAAAATATATCCTAAATATCAACCATCTCTCTCTGATACCACTCTGTCATGACCCCCTCCCACCAAAAATTTCATGATAAAGGGAGAGAGATAATGAACCCCAATTCCCACCTCAAGTAGGCCCTGGGTTGGTGAATAACATTATGGGTATAAAAACCTCAAAAATGGGAAGAATTACTATCTATAATAAAAAATAGAATTGAGATATATGGTAAAAAATCACCAAACAACTCCATAATATAAAATAAAGGTAAACAAAAAACCATCATGCAATGCATGAATAAAGTAAACTAAAACATATAAAAGTATCCAAATATATCAAAAGAGTAAGTCTATAATATCGACACAACAACTCCAGCCTAGCTAGAAATGTATAGATAGGCCCCCAAATCCCTCCTAGAAACCTAAAAATAGTTTATATATATATACTGAGCTAAACATGTATACTCAGTAGGGACATAACCATGGTCTCAAGTATTCATGTGAATATTGTGCTAATGCACCAGTAAATGAACATAAGAACCAAAAAGTACCTAAACATGTCAAATAACCATCCCATCCTCACCATAGACCATTTAATGAATCATGTATCCAATATAGTAATATAACATTGGGATTATAACAAATCAAAGAATCCCACAACCACTTACCCACTGATTTTCCTCTCTCACACCCCAATGATAAACTACCTAGGCTCTAATCCCTTCCATACATATCACATCAAAACCAAATCACATTATATCTCACCCAAAGACACCTGGTCCATATCTGATGTGGTTCAGGATATATCCCTACCCACCCCCACCATTTGAAGGTTATGTATCCTATGCTATCAACAGGCATCACCACACCATGCATCATTCAAAGACTCCTGGGCCATCACATCTCGTATCATCATATAACCAAAGTAGTAGGGTACCATTAATGTGAAGTACATCATCATCATTCCATCCTCCTTCCATACATTTCCCCAAACATATATCACATCACATCACTACCTCATCACATCACATCTTTCCCAAAAAAACTTGGGCCATAACTGGACATCTTAACTGAAGACACATGGGACATCACTACTAAATAAATATAGAGATAAATGGGGTAGATAGCCATTTATATCACCACCATCCTGGATGTTGGAAACTACTATAGTATCTTATTTCCAGCTATACTATTATACTTATTATTTTGTCATATTGGGGGTCTGTTGGTTTGATATTGTATGACCAAACATGGTATCTATTATAGAATATTTTTTTGGTTAATTTACACTATAATGTTTAGTTAACTTATGTATATGTTGTTATATTCTAGTTTATATCTATGATTAATGATGTTATAGTATCCCCGTGAATTTTTTGGATCCTCTCTGCTAGTCTACAACCTCTTGTGCATGGGGAATCACACATGAGGTCATATAACAGTTAGTTTTAGACCTATTGATTCAGTTCAGGGTGTTACAAAATGGTATTAGATCCTAAGTATCCTTTATTTTCTTCATAGATATTCTAGGACATAGTAGAAAGGATATAGGTTATTTGGAACTTGGGTATGAGAGTTTCCATGTGCCTAGCCAACTCATGTATAACAGAACTCCGAGTTATCAGAGTGGGATTTTTATTAGAGTTATGGATTTAGAGTTTTATGTTGACCCTGAGTATGTTTTGTTATTACAGTTTATGGAATTTAGGTGTGTTCATGCATTAAAAATATTCATATAGAATAATATTTCATTTATATACCTATTTTTGTTTCATAGTATTTCCTTAATTAAACACCTTGATTTTTCTTATTTTTTAGTGATATATCTATATTCTATGTTATGGTGATATATTTGTGCTGGTATTA
Organism: Viscum album; assembly: GCA_963277665.1. Classification (NCBI taxonomy): domain Eukaryota; kingdom Viridiplantae; phylum Streptophyta; class Magnoliopsida; order Santalales; family Viscaceae; genus Viscum; species Viscum album. The sequence continues at coordinate 1,171,197,027 of OY728160.1, forward strand.
GGTATTTGAAATTATATATACTTTTATAATTTATATACATGATTATGGACAACATGCTAGTATAGATGTCTAGGATTGAGCCTTGGGTTAATAGGAGGGTATACCTTGCATGTGGGAATATTTTAGGACCAGTCTTCTTAGAAAATCATGCATCTTCATGGAGTTCATTCCCAACATGCTGAATCTAGACTTGAGAACATGAGTTAATAGAGATTTATTAGAAGACGATGTTATTTTATTCTCAATTTTCTCAATTTAAGGGGTTGTTATGATTTGATCTTATTTGGGATAGGAATGAAGTGAAGAATGCGAGGATGTTTTATATTGGACTTCATTTGAATATTAGATGTTTGTTTAGGGGATTTTACTTGAAAATGTCTATTGAGGTGCTTCACAAGGCCCTGAATTTTGAGAAGGGTCTAGAGGAGGACATGCTTATGGGTTTTGTACTAGCTTATAGTGCATTGATGATCAAACTTCTCAATATTACAACAAGTTCCTTTTTTGGTAATAGGAATATGAAGGATGAGGAGGTACAGTAGTGTGGAATATGGGTGGGCATAGTAGGGTCTCTTCTACTCCCTCTATATGTGGAGGTTATACTAGATTATATAACTATGGATAGAGGGGGAGTTTTTGTAAATTTTGAGTGAATCCACCTAGTAAATGTCACCAGTGTGGAACCCCTAGTGAATCTTGAACTATAGTGGCAAGTTCATGATCTAGAGACTGGTAGGTTGCATGTGATGGATGAGGTTCTAGTCGTCAATAGAGAAGGACCTTCTATAGTTAATGTTTTGTTTTTTATTACTTATACACCATCTACTTATTTGGTTGACACATGATATTCCCATTATTTTTTATCTTATCAAGTCATTTCTATATTATATTTACTAGTAAAGTTGTATTCTTAGTTACTGTCTCATCACATGCCCTTGGGAAAGAATTTATACCATCTCCAGTAGTGTCCTAAGTTCCATATAGTTATTACTGGCTATAGAAATATGTGGGACTTTATGGTCTTATAAATGACTTGTTTCAATATGATATATGAAATAAACTATTTGACCAATTATCGAGCCCATATCAACTATGGTTGGAGATGTGTATCTTTAACCATTCATAGAGGAGAGAGGTTCATATTGAATGGTGAGTGAGATTTCAAAGAATATAGTATGGGACCAAACCTGAGCTAGATTAGAGCTATCATGACAAAAGTAGCAGCCTTGTATTTTTTATTAGAATCACCAGTAACCCCCTCTATCTTCCCTCTAATAGTGAATCATTATAAATATGTCTTCCCAGATGACTTATCAGTTATTCCTATAGAAAAAGTATTTTCATTTTATATTGATCTTATACTGAGGGAAGAAATGATATCGATTCCTTCTTATCATATAGATCCAACTGATTTGAGTGAGTTAAAGGAAAAATTAGAGTACTTGTAGGGAAAGGTATTTATCATACCGAAAACATATCTTTGGGGTTCTCCAAGAAGGTGTATAGTATTTTATAGAACAATGTAGACTATATGAAGCTGAATCAGGTAACAGTGAAGAACATGTAAATTTTACCTAGGATTGATGATCTTTTTGATAAATTATAGGGAACCTAGTGATTTTTCATGATTTATCTTCATTTAGGATACCATCAACTATGGGTCAAATAATAGGATGTTCCCAAGTAAACATTTATGAGTAGATATATACTATATGAGTATCTTTATACAACTCGTAGGTTAAAAAAATCTATAGGTGTTCATAGCTCTCATGAATAGGATTTTCCATCCATACCTTGACACCTTCATCATTGTATTTGTGGAACATATCCTGATATAATCAAGGACTTAAAATATTCATACTAGTCACCTTGAGATTATATTGAGTAAACATTGAGCACATAATATTTATTCCAAAATGTTTAAGTAACACTTTTGGATTTATGATGTGTATTTCCTTAGGAATATAAATTTTAATGTGGGGATTTCAGTTGTCCCAAATAACAAAGAGGTCAATATGTCTTGGTCATGTCCTAAGAATGTGATTGAGATCAAGAGTTTCCTTTGGATTTTGGGGTGCTATCGACATTTCATCCATGACTTCTCATGTTTAGAAGCACTGATGATTGAGATGACAACAAAATGGGGTAAAGTTTGAGTGTTTTGATTAGTTTGAAGAGTCTTTACTATAGCTAAATAATATATTGAATCTAGCTCCAATTTTGAACCTTCCTGATCCTAGTATTGGATATAAAGTGTTCTGTGATTCCTCTGCTATTGATTCAAGACTCGGGTTCATACAGAGAGATCAGGTAGTCACCTATGGTTCATGTTAGCTATGATCCCATGAGAATAACTACTTGACACATGTCTTAGAGCTGGTAGTTGTGGTCTATGCTCTGAAGTGTTTGTTGAACTATATCTTTGATTAGAGGCTTATCGTCTATATATACTACAAGATCTTGCAATACATCTTCTCTCATCAGGATCAAAATCCGAGGCAGATGTGTTGGGTGGCATATCAATAGACATTCAACTTTGAGATAGCCTATGCTCTAGGTAATGTTATTGTAGATTTTTTCGGTAGTAAAACACTAAATGTTAAGTATATTGTGGAGGGAACTTTATAGGAGGAATGGTGATTAATTATTTTGAGGGTTGAGTGGTTAGTGGATGCATATGAAGATGATGGAGTTATGAAATGTGTACCTATGGTTATCACATTGAGCAAATGATTTCTAGGAGTCATATCCCAATTTTTTAGTGATGCAGGAGCACTTGGTGGAGATTATTCAATCACATGGTAGTCCTTATATGATGAAAACATGATTTAAATTCATAGGTAGTTATTTATACAAGCTTTATTAGGGTAGGGGGTATTGATATAATCCCATGTTTTTAAGTGGGTTTTTCATCTAGGATAGACAAATATGTACCATGATATCCAATTTTTGTTTTAGTGTCCAAGAATAAAGATATATATCGCCGGTTTTGTTTTATGATGCCTTACCTACCATAGGGTAAAGGATGAGCATCAAAATACTAGTGGTTTTCTTTATTCACTAATATTGTTTATGTGTAAGTGGTATGACATGATGATAGAAATTATGATGGAGATACCAAGGACCCTGAGGATTCATGAAATTATTTGGGTGTTATTTGATCGATTGATAAAAGTGTCATGTTTCTTGCTGATTCGAGAGACCCTTTCAGTGGATGAGTTGGAAAATATATGTAGATTATATATTGTAAACCTTTATAGATTTTATTTTATCATCATTTAATACAAGAACCCACAATTAATCTTAAGGTATTAGTAGGGATTATATAAGGGTTTGGGTACTAAACTGAAATTGAGTACAAAGTATCATCCATAGATTGATGGACAGTCAGAGAGAATGAACTGACTATTAGAGGTTGTGTTTTGGGAATGTATTATATACTTTAGTGGAGATTGGGATGATAAAATATACTTTATTGATTTCACTTATAATAATAGATTCCTGACTTCAATTCATATGGCACCTTATGAAGCTCTTTAATTCTATCTATGTCACTCACTACTATGTTGGCATGAGGTTGGTGAGGTAGTAGTTGTGGGGTCGATCTTGGTATAATAGAACAATAAGTGAGTGAAGTTAAAATGAATGTGGTTAGTAACCACATATATCTCAAAAACCCTCATATTTTATGTTTTTTTATCAAATAAATTTAATTTATTTGATAGCTTTCATTACACGCAACACCGAGTTTTAATGAATCACGATATACTATTAATATTATTATTAAAAAATGACCATTGTAAACTATTAGTTAAACATGGTGGTATGAATAGGAATAAAAAACCTTTAAATTATAATTATAATTGTTTTATATAAAAAAATTGATAAAAAATAATTAATTTTTAATAAAGCCTTTATATGTGTCAAAAATACTATTTTCTCAAAAAATGTTTTTATTTATTTTTATGAAAAAATAATAAAATTTATTTTTCCACTTATAGAAAATTAATTTTAAAAAATAAAATTTATTTTTGGAATCTAAATTTCAAAATTAAATTTGAGTGATTTTTTGTGAATTTTCTAAAAAGATTAATTTTTCTATGAATAGTACAAAAATATTGATTTTTATTAAAAACTATCTATTCGTTTAAAGAATATACAAGCTCCATTTTATTTTACTATGGTTTTAAATGAAAAATAAGTAAAATTATATATTTATTAATATAATTTATTCCATTTTAATCATTTTTATATTGAATTATGATATTAAAACTTTCTATACTTATGAAAATTTTCTCTTTGGAAAGCCGCTTTTTCATCATGTCTTCAAATTAAATTTTAGAAATTTTGTGAATGTAATTTGAAAAAAATTGAATCTATATTTGGAATCATAATAATTAATATTAAATAATAAATTTAATTATTTTTTTTCAAAATTAATAGTCAAAATAGTCAAAATTAATTATAGTGGTTAAGGTTAAAACTAGTTTACTAGGGATTTAAACTATAAATATAAGGAGTAAAATGACTTATAAACTTATAGAAAACTCATTTTATGGCCATATATCAGCCTTATCTATTCTATGGTTTGATAATGATCCATTTTAGAGCATTATTTCATGTAAAAAACATGGTTACACATTATTCTTTTAAAACATTCCATGTGTGTGTTCTATCCCCCACATATAAAAGGTTATCCCCTCTCCTCTTCTATTCACACTTCCAAAACCCTTTGTTTCAGAAAATAAATACCCAAGTATCTTACTTAATTCCATACCCACATACTAGAGGCCTTATTTTTTTTAGGAAAACCCTCCTAATAAGTCTTTTGGTATAGACCTAGAGAGGTTCTTTGATGAATAGGTAAAATTATTAAACTTGTGTTTTTGTTTTATTTATTTCTCTAACTAATTCAAATATTATTAAACCATGATTATATAATAAAATAATTATTTCCCATATATTGATATGTTATTTTTTTTAATATCATGACCTACATTTATATCCTCTTACATCATGTGGTAAATGAAACTTTCGATTGTGTGAACGAAGGATTACCACCTCACGAACCGATGTAATTATTTTTATATAACCACCTCTCATAGATGAATATAATGATATATTTAACATATTTATATGATATTTATGACATAATTATACATTTTAAATTAAAATATCACATATATCTTCTTACTTTACATTCTATGGGAATACGATAACGTTGCTCGTGTGTATAAAAGACTACCAGCTCACGAAGTGATGTGATTCATTCATCATTTATGCTTTACATGGAATGTAATAAAGATAGGTTTAATGAAAATACATGTTTTACTTTAATTTTACTATCTTAAAGGATTAAATATACCAAAATAATGTTTTAAATAAAAAGAATCTCCATTTCTCTCTTCAGTATACAACTTTTTATCTTCCATATCCATGTTTTATAAAGATGTTTTAAAGAATGTTTCTAATATTATCTAATGACTGATTACAGAAATTTTTACCCTTTTTAAATTTTTAATTTTTTTAAAAGGAATCTTTATTTGGTTTTTCAAACAAGGGACTTTTTTATTTTATTGAAATTTGAAAGGAATCACTATTTTAACATATATTACATGAATAATATTTTTCACTGTCATGGCTGATAAATGATTTAAAGTTTACTTTATATACTTACAAGGTTCTTTTCAAAGAAAATTATTTTGAAAATGTTTTTTGAAATGTTAGTTTTATAAAGTGATTTCAAAGTGGAAAGGATATTTTCCTCAAGAAATGTTCCACGTGATCTTTCAAAATCCTTTTCTATATAAGATGACATCCTTTGGTGTTACTTATGATTTACTAGGGATATGTTCCAATTATAACATTCTTTCTCTATATGGTTTACAATTATGATGAAGAGATGTTTATGAAACCCATTCCTTTTCCATGGGTTATGCTATGATGAATTTATGAGATGATTATGAGACCTATTTCTTTTCTATGGGTTATGATATGATAGAATGTTTATGAGCCCCTTTTATTTTCATGTGTTATGATATGATGAATGTTTTATGATCTTGTGGAACACTTATTTATTGTTTTTATTGTTATATAGTGAAAATTTTATAACCAAGGTTGATTTTTAAGTTATAAAAAAGGATGTTGTTTGTGTTATAACAAAGTATGGTGGTTACGTTATAACCAAGGATGGTAGTCATGTTATAACCAATGATGGGTGAGACTTATATATCCCTAAAATTAATTGGGTAAATCTTTATATATAATTATATAATAATGAGAAACAAGTCTATGGGCTTAATCCACAATGGGAAATAAACCGATGGGATTGACCCATAATGTAAAATAGGCTGATTGGCTTGATCCATAATGGGAAACAAGTGATGAGGCCTGATCTAATATATTTAATGGTATTTTTATTTAACCTTAAAAAATAAAATGGTTTCTATACCTATGTTGGTGCCACACTTTTATAAAATAAGTGTATGTTTTATGAATTATGATGATTTCACACTCTTATGGATCTTGTCATTTAGAATTATAACACTTTATTCCATGAATAATGTTTATGATATGTGAAAGGTTGGGTATGAACTTTGTAAGTTATGTTCATTATCACATACCCTTATGATTATCATATGCTTTCATTTGATCATATAATTATATATCTCATGTTTACCATTAATGAGAATCTGATTTCACAATTTCTTATATTTCCTTTCCCCAGGTTATGAAGAAAGGTTTTAAGTAGGGTATGCATATAAAGAGTACAAAAGGGGAATATATTTATGGGAGATGTTGAAGATATTTTATGAAATACTAATATTATGTATCTAGTCTCCAATGACACTAAACCATTATAGTCCTTAGGCATGTATTTATTAAATTTAATGAATATTCATAAAAAAATATGTGATATTTATATATGAAAATCATTGGTCATTATAGTTGGTATCAGAGAAAGTTTTAGTTAACCTTTATAAACTAGGATGATAAAGCTATATTGAGAACCCTTAATATGACCCTAAGTGTAGAATAACATCCTAAAATTTTGTTAAGGAAGATATTATGTGTTTTACCTAGAAATAAATCCCTTTTTAGATACTAAAAGTAGACGTGGTTCTGGAATAGATGTTCCTTATTGTAATAAATCTGAAAATAGTTCATCAAGCTTGACTCCATCATTACTTGGTATATGACTATAGGCCTTAATGAACCCCTAGTTTGAAACCCATGGAGGACATGCTTTGATTATTCAAATTTTTTTACAAACCATCCTGAAATATTTTAATAGATAATTATCACGGATGAACTAAGTTAAACCTATAGTTTCATAGATATAAAATAACGTGTCTTGATTTAGACAACCTGTAAAAAAAATTCACAACTATGTGTTTTTTCACTGTGATTAGTGTTTCTCACATTATGTTTTTTGGTTTCAATAAATGACTGGAAGACAAAGGAATTGTGATACACTAAATGTGATATAAAATGTATTGAATTTCTACCCATGAAACTAAATGTTACAGGGTTTGGGATACAAATTTTTTTTCTATACTCACACAAAATTCTAAAGTCATGAATCTTGATAATATTACCAATGATCAAAGGAAAGAGAATTATTCTATTAAATACTTTATAAGATAGAATCCACCCTCTTTTAGTGGGTCTTATAATTCACTAGTAGATTAGAAATAGATCAGTACCATTGAGAAGACATTTTATATTCTCTAGTGCTTGGAAAATGAAAAGTTTATCCAAGATATTTATCATTTGGAAGGTAATGAAGATTAGCGGTGTAACCTTATTAAGAATATAAGGCAAGATAAATAAATTTAATCTATGGAATATGATGAGTTTAAGAGGATATTTCTTAGTAAGTACTTCCACATATTCTTCATACAGTGATGGAGATTTAATTCCATGAGATTAATCAAAAGGATGATGATTCTATTGGTGTCTATGAGGATAATTTTACATGGATTACAAGGTATTTCTATGGTTTAATCATCATCCATAAAAGAAAAATTGATCAATTATTCAGTGGATTAAAACTTGGTCATGGAAAGTTGTTATCCATAAGAGACATTAATATCTATAAAAAAAATTAGATGTTCACTCAAGGTATAAATTTAAATTATAGATTCCCACCATTCCCATGGTTTTGATAAGAAAAAGAAGATCGAGTATTAGGAAAACTTGAATAAATCATATGGTGGAAATAAATTCCATCCATCTATATTCTATAAATGTGGGAAGAAACAACAAGCTAATATTTTGAATGGAATTGGGAGGTACTTTAAATGTGGAGGGGTGGGTCATAAATCCCATGAATGTCTAAATGCGATAAATGTTTTAGTTAATTTAATGGCAGAAAAGAGGGGAATAACTAACACACCACCCACTCTCCAATGCTTCAAATTCAATGAGTATGGGAATTATTCCAAATAGTGCATGGGTACAATGGTTTTTTATGATCAGTGTTAATAGATTACTAACACCAAAGATAAATTGAAACCTCATGCGATCATGACTGTCTAAGTAGGTAAGGACGATGCCATGGTGAGAGGTGCACTTATTATCCACTCTAGAAAGACTAATGTATTATTTAATTATAGATATACCAACTCTTTAATATCTAAGGATTTTTCAAATGGTATTTAATTATTATCTCAATGATTAAATTTTGAGTAAGTGGTAAAAACTTCCAATGGTACAATGGTCACACCACAAGTCTATAGTTCCTCTTTTATTAAAGTTTGTGGGAAAATGAATCCTAAAAAACTCATGATTATTCCTTTAGTTTAATTTTATGTGATTTTGGGAATTAATTAGATTTCTTTATATGGATCCCATATCAATTTCTAAGGAAGGAAAGTCCCATTTCTTATTCCAAATGAAGCCATGCTCATTTATCGATGTGAGGATGAATACAAACTTTTAATGGGAATTGCTTATACCTTGAGGTTCTTAATTCCTATCCATGAAGGATATTTATCTTAGATGGCTGGGTAGAAACTCAACATAAAATACATTCCTATTGTTGGAGAGTTTGTTGATTTCTTTATAGAATAGTTTCATAGTCTTCCACTAAATAGTGAAGTTAAGTTCTCAATAGAACTCATACATGGAATTACACCCATTTAGAAGACTCCATATAGAATGGCCCAGAATAAGTAGTAATAATTGAAGAATAAGCTATAATAAAATCTTGATAAAGTATTTATACACCCAAATCCATCGCTGTGGGGTGAACCTATTCTATTTTTTAAGAATAAATGTGGATCGATGTGACTCTGCATTTATTATCAAGAGAAAAAGAAGATCATGATCAAGAATAATTATCCTTTACCCTATATGACTAGTTTTATTAACTTCATATAGGTCAATAATTTTACGAGACTGGAATTCATTCTGTATATCATTAATTAATGGTTAAGAAGGATAATATACCTAATAAAACATTCAGTACAATATATGAACACTATGTGTATATATTTATTCCATCGGGTCTTAATAATTCCTCCATCATCTTCATATATTTAATGAATAGATTCTTTCTAGATTACCTTGACCTATTTGTGGTAGTATTTATAGATGATATTATTCTATATTCAAAGATAAATTAAGATAATGAAGATAATTTGAGAATTTTATTGAATACCCTAAATAAGGATAAACTATATAAAATTTTACATAGTGTGAATTTTGGATAAAAAGGTTTCATTTTTGGGTCATATAATCTCGAGAGGGTATATCAGTGGATCTATCAAATATGGAGGCTATTGAACATTGGAATAGACCAAACACATTAACTGAGATATAAATTTTTCTTGGTTTGAGTGGATATTATTAATAGTTTTTTGTAAATTTCTCATGACTATATAATTTACTCACTAAGTTAACTTCGAAGGGATCCAAGTTCCTTTGGACAGATCAATGCAAGGAAAATTTCAAGGTACTGAATAAAATATTTATCAACTCACCCATGATTACATTACCCTACAATGGATAAGGGTTTTTAATCTAAAATGATTCATTCTCATGCATAATTACATGGTTATAGATTATACCTCCTGAAAATTGATGGTTCATGAGAAAAATTACCAAACTCCTAATTTGGATTTAACCGTGGTAATTTTATTTCATTCAAGATATTGAGGAATTATATTTATGGAGAAAATTGATATATATATATATATACTAATCAAAAAATAAATAAATTATATATTCAAACATAAGGAGTTGAATATATTATAGATAATATGGTTAGAGATGATTGAAGATTATGACTACATAATAAATTAACACCCTAGGAAAGAAAACAAGGTGGTAGATGCTTTTAGTTGAATAGATCAAGCTAGCTTAACCATGATGAGGATCACAAAAGATCCAATATTTCTTGATTTCCAAAGTATGGATTTGGAAATCCTGAAGTAAGGGGATAAATATTTTATTTATAAAATGAGTGTTCAACCGTCTATCCAAGTAAAGATTAAAGAGTTACATAATAATTATGTTGAGTTGTAGAAGAAGATGAGAAATGATTCTGAGTGAATCCTTCATTCTAGAGTCATCATGGAAATAGAAAGATATATATATATTTGAACGTGTGTTTCAGGTGGTATTGTATGAATAGATATATTATAGAGTTTTTTATCTCAATTATTATTTTCTTATAAAGTTAAGGCTAAGAGAAAAAATTATAAGTGGATGTTACAACCATTACCCATACTGGAATGGAAATGGGAAAATATAACCATGTATTTTGTCATTAGAATCACCAAAATATCTAAAGGGAACAATTATATATGCATTTTAGTTGACCGGATTACAAAGTCAACACACTTCATTACTATAAAAGAAGATTTATATCTTGATCATCTTTTCAGTATGTACATTAAGTAAGTGATAATGCTATATAGTGTCCCACATTATATTATGTCTGATCAGGATTCGAGGATAACCGAGAAGTTCTGGTGAAGCCTTTAGCAAATTATGGATACATATTTGAGTTTCAACACTATATATCATCCTCAAATATATGGCCAGTCTGATAGAAAAATAAAAATACTAGAGGGTATGTTGAGATCTTTTTCTATAAATTTCAAATGTGGTTGGGATCAACACCTCTCTCTAGTTGAGTTTTCTTACAATAATAGATTTCACTCAAGCATTCGGATGGTTCCTAATGAATCCCTCTATGAAAAGAAGTGTAGAGATCCAATGTGTTGGGATAAAGTTGGAGAAAGAAATCTATTGGGACCATATCTAGTAGAAGAAATGATAGATAAGGTTACAACCATTCAAAAACACATAAGTTTAGTACGAAGTCAATAGAATATTTATTTTGATAATCTCTAGCATGATTCAGAATTTGAAGTTGGAAAGAATGCGTTTATAATAATTTTTTCATGAAATAAGGCAATGAGATATGTAAATAAGGGAAAAATAAGACCTAGGTATATTATCCCCTTTGAAATTATTGATCATATCAATACCATATCTTATCGCTCTGTGCTTCCACATAACCTATCTCGGGTTCATGATGTGTTCCATGTATCTCTTTTGAGGAACTACATACCTAATCCATTACATATACTAAAATTAAGGTTCATAAAATTAGAGCATGATATTTCTTATAAGGAACAACTGGTGGAGATTTCTGATCATACAAAGAAAGCTCTATTAAACAAGACCACTCACCTGGTCAAATTTTTGTGGCGAAACCACCGGTTTGATGAAACTACATGAAAATATGAGGATGTAATGAGGTAGAAGTATCATCAGGTTTTTATACTATAGTGATGGAATTTAGAGGTAAAAATTAATTTTAAGGGGATTATAATTTAACACCCAAATATTTTATGAATTTTTATTCAAATAAATTTAATTTATTTGATAGCTTGTGTTACACGCAACATTGAGTTTTATCGAACCTTGATATACTATTAATATTATTATTTAAAAGTGACTGTTATAACCTAGACATTAAACTTGGAAGTATGAATTGGAATAAATAGCTATTAAATATTAAGTATAATAGCTTTATATAAATAAAAAAATTTAAAAAAAATTACTTAATTTTTAGTAAAGTCTTTATATGTTTTGAAAACACTATTTTCTCAAAAAAAATGTTTTAATTGCTTTTTCTGAAGAAAAAATAAAAGTTATTTTTTAAAATTTAAGAAAATTTATTTGAAAAAATAAACTTAATTTTTAAAATCTATAGGCCAAAATTATCTTTGAGTGATTTTTTTGTAATTTTAGGAAAAATTTATTTTTCGATGAATAATAAAAGAATACTGATTTTTATGAAAATCTATATTTTAATTTAAAGAATTTACAAAATAAATTTTATTTTTATATGGTTTTAAAAGTATATTTATATCAATTATATATTTATTAATCCAATTTAGTTCATTTTAATTAAATTTATATTAAATTTAGAAATTAAAACTTCCCATGCTTATGAAAATTTTCTCTTTGGAAAACCACCCTTTCATTGCGTTTGTGATTTAATTTTAAATTAAAATTTACCACTTATATTAAAGAAAATTGGAAAAAAAATCCATATTTTTAATCATCATAATCAGTATTATATAATAAGTCCAACTTATTTTTTTCAAAATTAATAGTAAAAATAGGAAAAATTAATTACCGCGATGAAGGTTAAAACAAGTTTTCCAGGGGTTAAATGAAAAATATAAGAAGTAAAATGATCAATATACTTTTAAAATCCAATTTAATGGCCATATTTAGAACTTATATCATATAATGTTCTATAATTATCCATTTTTTATCCTTTTGGAATGGGAAAATGTGGGTACTCTTTATTCTTTTCAAAAAATCCATGCATGCCCGCTCCATCACTTATAAAAGGACACCCACTCTCCTCTCCTCTACACACTTCCAAAACCATTTGGTTCATCCAATAACTACCCAAATATATTAATTATGCACATAACCATATCTTAGAGGAATTATTTTTTTTATTAAAACCTCCTAATAGGTATTTACATGTAAACCTAAATAGGTTTTCTCAAAAATAGGTAAAATTATTAAACTTGTGATTTTTTTATTTCTTCCTATAACTACTTAAAATATTCTTCAACCATGATGATATAATAAAATAATTATCTAATATATAATTAGATGTTATTTTACTAATATAATTACCCACATCTATCACTTCTTCCATCAAGTGGTAAATGAAACCATCGATTTTGTGTACGGTGGACTACCGCCTCGGAAACCGATGTAATTCATTTTCCATAACAACTTATCACAGTAGGATAAAATGTTAGATTTACCATATGTAAAAAATATGTTTGTCTTAATTATACTTCTGGAATTTTAATATCACATATACCTTCTTAATTTACATTTTATGGTAATATGATAACATCACTCATGTGTACGGTAGACTACTGCCTCACGAAGCGAAGTGATTCGTTCTTCACTTACACTTTACAGGGAAGGTAATAAGGATAGGGATAATAAAAATATGTGATATGAATGATGTTAAAATTATTATTTAAATTTAATATATTATTTACCTTTATTTCATTTCATCCATAGATAAAATGGAGACATCATTCATGTGTACGTATGACATACTGTCTCCATGAACAATGCAATTCATTTTATATATCTAACTTTATTGGATTATAATAAATACATATATAATGAATATATATGATATTTAAATAAAATTTAACATTATTGAGATGATGGAACCATGATCAATGTAAAATTTTCAAAAATATAAAACCAAAATATACATGAAAAACAAAGCAGTTATTACTCGAAACACAATTTTAACAATGAATTGTTAACAAATGGGAAATAAAAGGTCATAAGTAAATCATATATAGAATGAAAAATATTATTATGGTTATTTAATATATATATATATAATAAACTTATATTTATTATATAGTATATTATAATGTGTATGAAGGATGTCAAGACTTAAGGTAAGGGTTTTTTGTCTCACTTTTATTTCAATGGGACACATGCCTTATACACAGCTTATTTCATTTGTACGGTGTATATAATGCCCATTAATGTGTTTTATGATCCTTATAATGATAATTATTGGATATAAATATCCATATACTATGATTTATTTCATGAAAATTATGATTCAAAATATATCAAAGTGGTAAAGGTTTAATGTTTTAATCACATTGTTTAACCAGATTGTTTATGATATGCTTCAAATGATGATATATTACAATATAACTCTCAATAAAATATCTTATTTTATTATCCTATGGTTATTTCTATAAGATACATGTTTTCATTTAATTTTCCTCTCTTAAATGATTAAATATACCAAAAGAATTTTTTTAAGAAAAATCTTCTTTATTTCTCTTTTTGGTCAAAAACCCATTTTCTACCATATCTATGTTTTATAAATATTTTTTAAATAAATGTTTTACTATTATATAATAATTTTTTAAATAAATTTTCACCCATTTTAACTTTTTACAAAATGGTTTAAAAGGAATCTTCATGTCGTTTTCCAAATAAGGCCCTTTTGGATTTTACCAAAATGTAAAAGGAATCTATGTTTTAACCTATACAACATGAACAAAAAAATTTTACATCATAGTAGATCAATGATTTAAAGTTTAATATATAATTTTATAGGTTTATTTTCAAATAAAATTATTTTAATTTTTTTTTGTGAAATTTTAGTTTTAAAAAGAAATTTTTAAAGTGGAAAGGCTATTTTCATCAAGAAATGTTTGAAGTGATCTTTCAAAATTATTTCCCATATAAGATAGAATCCTTTGATGTTAATTATTATTTTCTAGGGATATTATTAAATTTTACAATACTTATTATTCATCTAGATTTTTTATTATAATTATGAAGATATGTTGATGAAACCCATTCTTTTTTCCATGGGTTATGCTATGGTGAATTAATAAGATGATTATGAGAACCATTATATTTATATGGGTCATGCTATGATGGAAATTTTGTGAGACCATTTTCTTTTCATGGGTTATTATTTTATGACTGTTTTATGATCTTGTGGAACACTTATGTTTTTTTTCATTATGTGATAGTGGTTTCATTATAACCAAGGATGTTGGTTACATTATAACTAAGGACACTGGTAACATTATAACCAAGGAAATTAGTTATATTATAACCAAGGATGGTGGTCACATTATAACCAAGGATGGGATGGACCTATATCTCCCTCAAATTAATTGGGTAAATATTTATATCTCATGATATAACAATGGGAAATAATTCAAGAGGATTGGTCCATAATAGGAAACATATCGATGGGCTTGAACCATAATGGGAAATAGGCCAATGGGATTGATCCATAATGGGAAATAGGTTATGAGGCCTGATCCCCTATGTTTGATTATTTTTTTAATTAAACTTGACAAATTAAATGTTTTATATTCCTATGTTGGTTCCACACATTTATAACATGAGCTTATGGTTCATAAATTTTGATGATTTCACACTCTTATGGATCATGTATTTTGGAATGATAATTCTATATTATGTGTCTCATGTTTATGATCTATGATAGGTTGGGTATGAAATTTTTAAGTTATGTTCATTATCTCACACCCTTTTGATTATATTATACTTTCATATGATCATGGAAAGATATCTCCCATGTTTATCCATACTGAGCATCTGATCTCACCCTTTCCTATGTTTCCTTTAACCAAGCTATTAAGAAAGGTTTTATGTAGGGTATGTTTATGAAGAGTACAAAAGGGTAAGATATTTATGGGATATTTTGAAGATATTTCAATAAATAAAAATATTATGTATCTATTTTCCAATGATACTAAACCATTACAATCATTGGGTGTGTATTTGTGAAATGTATTGAATATTTATCTTAAAAGATGTGATATTTATGTATGAAATTCCTAGGTCATTATAATAGTAGTAAATGATATTATATTGGTAGAAGTAGGTGAACCATTGATTTTTCTATAGGAAATCAAGTTTTCTTACTAGTGAATCCTTGACTAGGGTGTTTATGGTTGCGAAAACAAGGGAAGTTAGTATTGAGATTTTTTGAATCGTTCATGATTACCGAGCATATTAGGATAATGGACTACCATTTGGATATTACTTCACAATATTGAGGTATTCATGATGTGTTCCATGCTTTTAAGATTCAGTGGTATAATATTAATCATATTCATGTGTTTGACTATGAAGATGTTGAGCTAGATCCTAAACAACATTTTTGGAGAACCCGATGCTGATCATAGACATGAGTGATAAAATGTTACAATGAAATATAGTTCCACATGTTAGAGTACTATGGAAGGACAGAAATATAAAAGAAGATACTTGGGAGTATGAATGTGATGGTCAAGATTAATTTCCTAAGTTATTTGATTATGAACTATTTATACACCTGTTGAGAATGAGAAATCCTTAAAGGGTGAGATTATAATGTCCTATAGTGTTTCAAGTAATTTATTCTTTACTTTAAGCCCTTATTTAAGAGTTTATGTGTTATTATTTTCTTGGGTAAAGTATTCAATAGCTTCTAGTTAGTTTTGGAGTATTTATAGGGATTTAAGGGGGTTCGTAGTTAGTTCATGGTTAGAATTAGTCGTGCGGTTCTTCTAAGGAAATCGTACAACTTTTTTGGAGAAATAAAGTTGGTGGATCACTATTAGAGATAATCGTGTGAGTTTTCTTATAAAACCAGGTGGCACGGGAAAATGGTGAAAATAATTGATGTCATACATTCTACAAAATTGTGTATAAAAACCATTTGGGTGACCAAAATAGGTAGAGATCCTCACACATTTGTCACATGATTAAGTAAACCGTGTGAACTTACCATGTGTTGGGTTTTAATTAATACAAAACTTGTATTTTTAAACCTAAAAACTCTATAAAACCCATTATTATTTATCCTATGCCTAGGTATATCAAACCTAGGGACTCTGGTGGTGATTCTTAATTCCTTATCTCCCTCCATTCTCTAAATCTGAAGGATCTAGAGTGTTGTATCATGTGGATTCAAGGTAAAATTTGTTTCTTCTTCTGTTATTTCTTTATATCATAGGTCACCTCTTTCCCTCTTAAAATTAATCATAGATCCAATATATTTTTTCTAGATCTATGGATACTATCATAATCTAATTGATAAATTTTTGTTTGTTTGTTGGATAGATACTCGATCTAGAGAATTGGCATCTCTTCCTTGAGTGGACTCGGTCTACCATTGACGGAGAATAATTTTTTTTAAGTTAATAGGGATTTCACCCCTTGGCATGATTACTTAATTTAATTAAAATCCTAGAGGTTATATGTTGATGGATTTTTATTTTTATATTAAACATTTTTTCAGGTATGTGATCTGAGTATGTTTATTCATTGGATCTTGGAGTTTGGCACCAATTCACTAAAGGTAGGAAGTTTTTTCCATCTTAATACATTCTATAGAGTTTTTTGGAAGGATTTTATTATGTATATGTGCCTATTATAGAGACCCTTTATTTATAGGTATGTGTAACATTCTTAGGGTGGCCCATGAGACATTTTTTGGGTTATGGACTGTGTGTTGTTTGCTATGTATCAACTTATATGTGGTTATTCATAGCTAGTGGAATGTATGATATTCTGTATTGTTTATTTCATTTTTGTTTGTCACTTGTGTAGTATTTCATAGCCTATGGGATATATATTGTGATATATTTCCATGTTATTCCTTGATATGTTGTGTATTTCTTATGTAATATTTCATATATTGTGGAATATTTATTATGATATATTATTCTTTTATATGTTTTTTCTTAAATGTGGATTTGTAAATAGACAGTGGTATCTATGTTTTAGTTTTTAGGTTAACAGGTGGACTTCACTAACATAGATGAATCCTTAGAGGGGGAGCATAGATGACATGATCTTGATTATGTCTTTGCATAGGATGTTTAGAAAATGATATTGGAATTTGTTAGGCCATCGGGGGAATTCCATACTCCATTGGAAGAGTGTCTATATGTTTTTATGATATGTGATTGGGTAACATCCTTATATATGTATATATTTACATTGATTCAGGGGTTCCAATAATTCATACCATCAAAGGTGAGCAGGTAGCCTTGATTCATGGGTGAAACTTTCATTGAAAGGTGGGAGTGGAGTTATTCCTTAAAGGTGGAGCATGTATTCTCCTTAAAGAGGAATAAGTTACATAGAATGAATTATGTCATGTGATGAATAATTATGACATTTTTCTATCATGTCACCAAAGAAGGAATATATGGGGTTCGTGGAGGCTTAGTTAGTGCATGAATTCTCAATATATGATTGGTTGTATTCTTGTAGGAACATTTAACTTTCCATAATGACAAACACCTCTATATACATGTGAACTTATTCTAGGGATACATTGGTGGTGTTCTATTGGGTTTATACTCACACCCTACATGGGCATCTCGATGCACATGTAGACTTCATGATTAGGGATCCAGATAAGGGAAAGGTGCTAATGGTAGGTTGCTGAGGATCTTGGAGTTAGGAGATGGACATGGTATCGATAAAACTATGAACAAATACCTCAATATATTTTATTTATTGATTTCCACTTATAATGTATATACTTTTTGACCTGCCACATTGGGGGTCTATTGGTTTGATATTGTATGACTTGACATGACATCTGTTATAACACCTTATTTATCTACTTTCTATTGTAATGTTTAGTTGACTTATGTATATGCTATTATATTTTTGTGTATATATATTATTATTGATGGTATATTATCACCATGACATCTCTAGACCCTGGTCACCAGTTGGAAGCCTCTGGAAGATGGGGAAGTATGCATGAGGTCATGCGATACTTCGGCTCAAACTTAGTGATTTGGTTTGGGGTGTTATATTAATAATCAATAAATATCAATAGTGAATCAAATATGTGGAATGTGAATATTCCCCAATATAATAAATTTCCCTATAATCTTAATTTTAATAGTATTGTATGTAGTAATTGATTATTATTAAGAAATTATCAAAATGATAAATATATCCATGATACAAAATTATATGGATATAATTTCAAAAGAATAATGGAGAGTGATAGATGATATAATTTCAAGGAAGTTAATTAACATAGAATAATCCTTGCGTGTGAGGTAAAGTACAAACCATGAATAGGTAAAGGATGAAAGAAGACAACTAATCTATACAAAATAATGGTTTAATAGAAAAAGAAAGTCTTTGGAAGATCAGATAGGAAAATTGAAGCAAAAAATTTGAAAATAACTTTCTTAAAACCTTTTGTAACTTATTGTAAAAACAAAGATATAAATACTACACAACTCCTTATGAAATCTTCCTAGAGACGTCTAGAAGATAGATTAGGCAAGTGGTGTGGTGGTGTAGCTAGTTATAGATGCAGTGGGCCTGGAAGGTGTGGGAAGGTATCCACCAGAGAAACTTTTACTATCTTCTATAGACAAAAAAATGATGCATAATATACATATATATATAAACATACACATGTAAATAGAGCCATATTTCTTTTTTGACGCCCAATTTAATCCCTAAAATAAAATAGCTACAAACATGGATAACAAAATAAGACCATGATAACTGGTATAGGACATGTAAAGGGCTCAGAGTAGCTACTACGTAACAAACCAAACCAACATATTATATAAATATAATTTAATTAACAAAATAAAAATGAATTAAAATTCACAATTCTACACCTTGGTAATTAAATGAATAAAAAAACTTAATATGAAACAATGAAACAAAATATCTACCTTGAAAATTAAAACACTAACCACATGATGATTTTGTACCACCTACAACTATTAATTTAGGCATCACATCCTAAAGAGGAAAACACCAATAGGGTATGTTGCAAACAGTCCCCCATCATGCATCAATGAAGCACACACACCACCCAAATTAATTATATTTGAAACTAATGTTAAATATGCTCAAAATTTAAACAAATATAAACATAAACAAATAACATACCTAAACTTACCTAAGTCAACCTCTAAGATGGTGACATCGTGGAAGCCCCGCACTACCAACCAATACCTGAAATATAAGGCCAAACACAGTAGTACGCATCCTCTAAAAACGTGGAAAAATAAGGCTCAAAAAATTATTAAAAAATATAACTAATTAAACTAGTGAAATCATGCCAACCAAAGAAGAAAAACAATAAAAAATCAAAAATTAGACATAGAAAAAAACAAAAAAGATAGTCTCCACCTAAACCTAGAAAAACAAGGGTGAAACACCTACATAATTAGATCATATTGAGATACTTCTCAATAAGAGACATGCCACACTGATAAACACAATCAAGAGGAATTTTGATATAGTAAAATATGAATCCATAGAGAGGGTCTGAAATCTCCACCTAGGGAGATCACTCTACCTAAACTAAGCCAACTAGAGAGGTTCCTCAACAACTATGTACCACTAAAAATTTCATACAACCCCAAGGGTCTTAATGAAAAACTCTAATCCCATGATAACACTGAAGATCCAAGGGAATCCAGCTACTGACTAATAAATATTATCTTATAATATATTCCTAAAAATATCTAGGAACTGTCTAACATTTCTAAAGAGATCTATAGAATAACCTCTATGAAGATCGATCGTCACTAAACCTATTTACATGACACTTCCACCACTAATAGAAAATGGGTAGTTTAGGCCCTTGACATGGGAGACCACCTTTAGTAGTTTCAATCACTAAAAAATCCCATCCTATCATACCCCCTCCCCTACCATCCCTTGATTTTTCACAACTCCCGACACAATCCCTATCATATCCCTCTGATGCCACATGTCTATGCTTCCAACTCACCTACACCTCCACCTCCCTCACCCTAGGATCCATCTCCCTCATGCCTCACCCATCACTACTATCACACCTGGAGCTACTGTCGATGCCTATTTGCCCTCATCACTACCCCTCCCTCGAGCACACCCCACCCCCTCACGTCCCTATTGTTATTTCCAAGGTGCGGTGTTGGCATGCTCGCCAAAGAATATTTAAGCAGTGGTGATCAATGGTTGTTGGATTGGATTCTCCATCCTTAGTCTTGTTAGTATCCATTGTTGGGAGGCTCGAATTAGGCAACAATGGCTTCAGATCTGGGAGTGATTGGATCTTCATCGAAGACTTCGATTCTGGTGAGTTGCAGTTTCATCTCTGATGATTATTTAGACTTACTCCTTAGTGGGCAGTTGGGAATGAAAAAGGCACAATTATTATTCAGTAATAGGGTCGATGACGGTATATTTGGCATGATGAAGATGAAATAGTAGTGATAACTTTGACTCAGTAGTGCAGGGTGTTCTTAAAGTGACAACACTAGTGGGGTGTGGGACTGATTTCTTCAGGTTGAATTAGATAGGGAATTGTGTGGGGGGGGTTTATAGTGGTTTTGGTCTAATATTGGTAGATGGAAGCTATATGAATAGACCATCAAATAGCTGAGGGTAGATGTATGGACTGATATGTTGAGATTTACCTGTATCAGATTGTTGTGGTGGAAGAAAAGGGTTGGTTGTGGATTGGAAGAGGGATGGTGGAGTATTATGGTGTGGAGAGGTTGAAAGTAGAAGATTTTAGTAGTGCTACTAGTGGAATAGAATGGTATATTACAGGGGATATGTTGGTAGTGGATCATGGTTTTATGGTAGCATGGCCTATAGTTATGAACAAAAATACCTAATGATGGCATCTGATTAGTGGTGTAACTCTCAAGATTTTTCATGACAGCATTATTATCCCAAGGGTTTTCAATTAAATCTTGTGTAGTCCATGATTGGGGAGTGTTAATGAAAGCCTTCCTCGAAGGGACTTGGGAAACAGTGGTTCCTACGACATGTTTGATCATATGATTTATGATTCATGGTTGTTATAGGTATTGGTTATCTAGTATCGATAGCAATGGTGGGTGTGGTGCTACTGACAAGCTTGAAATTGGGAAACACCAAAAGTAAAATGTTTCTGGTGTAGTGGATGTTTTTAGCATTGCTTGTGGTGGAAAGGGAACTGCCACTTTTAGCCCGCACTCAGGGTTATGATCGTGTTAAACCATAAGAATCACACCTATAAGTTTTTCTTCTTGCTCAAATTTTGAACCTATTGTTTTCTTTGTAAATAGAGTGTCTACATTTACTTCAAAATTCCATGTTATTTAAAAATTTTCAATTTTTTTCTCATTTAATCTCTTTTCAAACATAAGAAAAGTTTGTAAAACATGTGTTTTATTTCTTGTAGGCTGTAATAAAATATGGCACAATGAATAACATGTGATTATTGAGACACGTGTATTATTATTTTCCTATTCTACAATCATTTTTTCACCTATTAATCAAGTAATAATTTCTACATTTTCAAACTGATGTTTTCTCTATTTACAGTGAAAAATTCATCACTTGGGTAGTAATTTTTTTCTTTAGAAATCTTCCATTGTAATTTCCTTCACTTTTTATGCATGTTATACTTTTTTCATTTTAAAAACCATGTTTTTATGATGTTTGTAGTGGAATGTGAATCATGTGGGAATGATTTTGTTGAGCATGAGAATGAAATATGGATTTTATGTTCCTAAAATGTAATGATATAGTGTTTTAATTGATTTCAACATATTAGGTTTTTATATAATTTATGATTGGTAGGAAGGTTTACATTTGAAAATGTAGTTTGTTTAAATGTTCATCTCATTACTTATTTTAATTTCATCTCAGTGTCCTCTATTTCATATACTCTAATTTATTTTATAATAAAAAAACCATAACTAATGTGAATGAAATATCTTTACATACTTCTTATCATTCCATGAAAAATATGTCATAAATTTCTACCCATCAAAAAGTATTCTATAAGTAAGAAGTACTATAATGGAAGTTAACTATGAAAAAAACCCATCTTTATAACTTTGGGATTAATTAATTTTTTATGACATTAATATTTTTTCACTTTAAATTTTACAGTTCTAATTTAATTTATTTTATTTTTTTCATTTATGTTTCTTTAGAAAACCCCTAGATAGGTACCTAGAAGTTAAGGTTCTTAAAACTTTCACTCCATATTGGATCTTATAAAATGGTATGACTCAACTTCTTATAATTTGTATAATTCCTTATAATGTTTCATATTTTCCATAAAACAATGAGTCTTCCTTAGTCTCACTAGTATGATTTCTCTCCTTTAGTATTTTACATCATATTTAAGAAATACTAATATATGTGGGTCATCTCTCTGATTATATTTCATTCCCTATATGTGAATCCCATGATTCTCTATATTTTATCTATATTTTACATCCCATAGTATTTTCTACCAAACCTTATAGATATTCCATATTTCATTATTCCATTTTGTAACAAAATCTCTAAAGTGTGACAGACCCGGTGTGGTAATTTTTCTTCCAATCACTATCCACATGAGTCCTTGGGTTCCCAGGGGTGTAATAGGCATCAATTATTTTCTCATTCCCTTAATTCTTTGATTTATCATGATAAATGATCATCTTCATCCATGTTCATGGTTAGAAGTCCAATGAGGATAAAAATGGATCATGAAAGGGAAACAATGAAATGGGGGAAATTCTAGATTAGTCATAGCAATGAAAAAGAAATACTATAAGGGACCATGAAAAGGGGTTGTGTGAATGGGGATGTTGTGTAGGAGGTGTGTAGTGTTAGTGACTGACCTTGGGATATGAATAGTCATTTGGTTATGGATCATTGGTTTACAAGTGAAGGTGGAAAAAATTAGAGAATTGAGGACTTTGGTGTACCTAGACAGTGGATAGTGGAACAACCAATGTAATTGTCATTTGAAATCACATTAGTAGTAAAGAAATCAAAGAATATGGAGGATCAATAGGTTTAAAAATAACACAACATTTAGTTCAAGAAATACGCAGCATATATGATGTCCATAGTGGTTCTTAGGTTTCAAAGGTTTTTAAAAAATCACATGGTATGAACTTTAGTATCACACACTGTATAAATAAGGAACTAAATGACTCAAGAAGATGTTGAATACATGCTCATCCACCCTTTTTCTATTTTTTATAGTTTTGGTGCATGATAAATTATATTATAAGTTGAAGTGATAATGAAACACAATTTGAGATGATATTCCAAGAATAGTAATTTCTATTTTATATGTTAGTGGAGTAAAGTTATAAATTTTTCAATCCATATTGTCATCAGAGTTGATTATAAGAAATCCCATGGACTTGGTTCCCTCTCTCACTTATCAATTTCCATTTTCATATGGTCAACTACTTCTTGTTATTAATTAGTTAAGTTATTCAATACCATGATTAATAATTTTTATTATGATTCATATAATGGTATATCATGGATTAAATTGACTAGTTTTGAATTTAAAAATGACTTATTCGTGTTAAATATTTATGGAAAAAGAAGGTGTAGGAGATAAGATATGGGTATGAAATACCCAACTAGAAATTGGGATAATGTAGAAAATAGTTTACTCTAACTCAATCCACCTCATATTACATCACATAACACAAGAAAACCTTAACCCTTCATGTTATTGATGAAGGATCATTAAAATATAATCCTAAATTAATAAAGAAGTAACATGCTCCTAGTTAGGTCATAATAATAGGCTATACATACAGGTCAAATTCCAAGCTTCCTCCTCTGGTTACAGAATACCCCACATCAATGGATAGACTCTCCTTTTTATATTCCAAACAACACTCAAGGTAATTCTCTCCCTATATCAATAAATAAGTATATTCTTTAAATTCATCCAATACATGACTAAAGAGTCACATTCAAAATCTCTGTAATCTCTCATGAAATCTCACTAATATTGTGTTTCCAAATTCATCTTATTGAAAAACATCATTTCATAAAAGAGTATTCACAAGGCATACTATATCACTTCTAGTGTTGTATGAATACCCAGTTAATATGCCTATATGAAGGGAGAAATGAATATAAGCATGCTGGAAAATCCCATACAAAAATATATCAATATAAATACTTGATAATAACATACTGATCTATATTAATTTAATGTTATTCTATTGTATTCACTACATTTAATATACATGTTTTTATCATGTTGTAATTTTGTTAAAAATTCTATAATGAAACAGTAAACATTTGGTTAGAATAATATATTTGTGTTTATATTCACTACTATTATCTTTTTTCACTGTATATTTTTATATCATATTATATATGTATTCCAATTAACTGTTAATAAAATATTTTCACTATCAGTCTCATTTACATGTTTATACTCTTGATACAATCTAATAATTTTAGTCTTCTCACTTAAAGGTCCAAATGTCGATCAACTAGATGTTTAATTCATTTAATTGCACATAATAGATTGCAAGCTTGTTTTTTAAACCATTTTTGATTGGATTGTTTGATTTTTATATAAATGATAGTTTTTTGCTTATATTTCTTATTTAAATATTTTTAGCTGAGACTAGTCTTGATCAAGTTGTAAGGAAATGGCATACGTGAATTTGATAGAATCCAAAAAAATTATATTTACCTTTTTTCTCCATATGTGAGCTGACCTCCCAATAAGCTGAATTCTAATAATTTTTTTATTTAAACATATATTTTAACCTAAATGTCACCCTCAGATTATCCATTGTTACATAAATGTTGTTAATATTCTCCTTGACTACAACCACGAATCTATGGTACTTCCCACTTCCTATAACTCATGATTTTGTTTATTCTACTATTCTTTGATGGGATATACATATCAAATAAATATATAGTTTCTTAAATACTTTTATAATGAATGTGTTCTTTATATCTTGTTGCACTCCTAAAATGGAGATTTTCAAACCTGAATCTAGATGTATAGACAATTGATGACTGCTTGTAGTTTGATTTCTACATCTGTAATGTGATACAGATCAATGTTGATGATACCTATTTTTTGTTGGAAAAGGTAATCATGGAATTTTTTATTTATGGAGTATATTAGCTATAACTTCTTTGAAAAAATATTATTTCTATCTTATACTGGTAATTAGGTTATGGTGTGTATAAAATGAAATCCCGATTTAACTCATTATGAATTTAAACACTTTTTATTGAGAAATGATATGAATTCTTTCAACACATCAATTAGGTATAAATTAATATGTTTCTTAGTCATTTAATGTGATTTTATACTTGTATCCATTATTTTTGCACCACTAGTGATGAAATTTATTCTCTTCAAACCTTATGTTGCTTGCTTGGTGTTTTCTTCTATGTATACAGGCTTCGACTTTTCATTAAAGTGAAAGTTCAAGTTCTTTTATGAAGATTTAACCTTAGGGGATTTATCCTTATGTTGTTAACTTTTACTTTTAGAGTGATAGAGGTGGTGTTTTTGATTTTTTTGATATAATGAATGGATAGACACTTTGTGGGTGTCTTACTGTCATTGTATTCCAGGTCTGTGATGATTTACAGTAGATTCAAGTATTAAATGGAATTTAATTTGCTTTTCTTGTAAAAAATATTTTATTTTAGAAATCTATGCATCTCTTGATCAATTATTGTATTGTTTTTAGCATATAGAAAACATTATCCTCTCTAATTTTGATGAATGCAGGATGGAGCAGTCGATAAAAGTTTAATAAAATGTGCTTTTTAAAATAAAATTCATTAGTCTAGCGACTGACTATGGTGGTCGCTAATATTTTTTTTATACTATTATAGACCACCTATGGAGGTCTCTAATACTTCCTTCAGTGACCACCAGTGTAGCCGATTTATATTGACATCTTTTGGCGGTCACTATTTCCCTTTAGTGATGGGGTAATTGGAACCACCAAAAGCAGTCGAATAGTGATCGCTAAAGGCCATTTTTGTAGTAGTGCACTCTAAACACTGCCCAAGCCCAATCACCACTCTCAATAGGTTAAAAACTAGATAAAATTTCTCAAACTAGGATTCAAACCATAGGAAAAAACCTGAGCTAATTACCAAATCACTCTCCTGAGGCAAAAGGCATAACAAAGGAGAAAAAACAACCAAACATACTCTACCACACACCCTATTGCTGACTGATTCACTCTCACCCAAGAAAACCTCACAAAAACCTCTTCCAAACATAGGAACAAGATCCTCGCATAGGTAAAAACAACCAAATGGTGATTATTGATGATAGAGGAAGGTTGGTCACAAAAGTACTGATGGCGAAGAACCACATGTTTCCTCTTATGATCCAACCCAACATACCACAGTGTTTGACGATGGTAAATGATGCTAAAGAATGGATATGGAATCAATAGATCCGGAATTTAAAATTTGAAATTTTAATATTATTAGGAAGAAATAATATGGTGAATGGGATTCCTATCATTTGACACCCAAATCAAATATGTGAAAGTTGTGTTCTGAGAAAACAGTATAAAAACAAATTTGCAATGAAGGCAAACTAGAAAGCTACGGCGCCACTGGAGATAATTCAAATTGATGTGTACAGTCCATTGAATCCAAAATCAATTAGACAAAGGAGGTATTTTTTTACATTTATTGATGATTATATCAGAAAAACATGGATTTATTTTCTCAAGATGAAGTCAGAAGTGTTTGTAATATTCAAATAATTCAAGGCGCTAGTGAAAAATCAAAGGAAGCACTGCATACAAAAATTTCACTATGATTAGGGTGGGGAGTACACCTCTGATTCTTTTTAAGAGTACCTCAAGAAGTATGGAATTATAAATCAGCTAAAGTTATCTTATACACCACAACTCAATGGAGTTTCCAAAAAAATCATACCATTCTCTATTAATTTTACTTTCCATATTAAATTTTTCATTTAAAATTTTAGTTTAATACATGTTTTTATATTTATTAGTTTTCTCTACTGCTAACTATTGATGAAGCATCCATCCTTTCAGTCTTGGTCGTCTATCCTGACCACTGACCATTTCATCATGGCTTCCTAGTCTAATGTGTGGTTACAGACTGCTATTAGGGATTGCATAATTTTTATTTTGCAGGGGTTCAACAAAGAAGATAGTTTCATTCAATAAAGAGAGCCCAGACAGATCTGAAAAATCACTGCCCTTGCCATTGGAGAAGCCCCCTTACACCATTGTAGATTGCCCTTCACCATTGGATTTCATCCTTTACTGCTAGAATCTAGTAGGTTTTTGACTGCGATGATCTATATACAACATGCTCCATCCACACTGCTCAAGAATAGAGGTTTTTGGTCACTTCAATTTATATTTGGGAAGTTTTCCAAGAACTCGACTCCAGATATGGTATTTACTGGTCTTAACGATTCTAGATTCGTGTTTTCTAGCACGGTGGTTCAAGATCAGGTGTTTTCTTTACTGTGCTAATTCAGATCTGATGGTTGAAGGATTTTGATGTACTCCCACTGCAATGATCCATTTCTGCCTGCGAATCTAGATCCAAAACCATAAATGAACTCAACACAAGGAGATGAAATGTTGGTCAGGGTAATCTTACTAACCATTGTTCAATTTTTATGGTTTTTTCATGCCCCAGTTGATTTGTTTCCAATTTTTTGATGCATGATTTCATACTGTTAGACTTGTATTGTGTTTTAGTTTGAGCATTAAAAATAAACAAGTGTGAGTTTGTGTTCTCATCATGGAGTAGGGCCCAATAGTGTTCCAAATCACGTAAATTGTTGTGTCCTTGTTTACTGATTTATTTTTTATTGTGTTGTAACTCGCTAATTTAGTTAATATCTCCTGCCAATTACTATTTGTATCAATTATATTGTATTAATAATTGTTTTTCTATTGTAAACATTAATTTGAATCAGATTTTTTTATTTGGTTGGTCCTCAGATTTATTTTTTGGGGGTTTTATTCCACATTTTCCCCCACAACAAAGTGGTATTAGAGCTCCTGAATAAACGATGCTATCTGCAAAATATGAAATATAGAAATTTGATGGCACAAATGATTTCAATTTGTGGTGATTAATAATGTGAGCCTTTTTAGTCCAGCAAAGGATGAACGAATCCCTTTGTGGACCTAAGAAACCCCAAGTGAGTCTGTCTGCTGATGGAAAGAGAGAAACGATCTATTCATATGTCCCTCCTGACATTTTGATGAAAGAACGTAGCTATTTAATGTTGTATTTAGGTGATAAAGTCGTGAGGTAAGTCATGTATGAGACTTCCACAACTATTATTTGGTCCAATCTTGAAAATCTTTATATAAAAACCTCTTTAATTTGTGGTCTACATAAGAAGCAAAAATTGTACACCTTCAAGATGTGTCCTAGAATGTCCATCCAAACACAACTTGATGAATTCAATAAAATTATATTATAGATAGACAATATTATTGTCAATATTGAAGATGAGTACCAATCCATCATACTTTTAATTTCTTTAGAAAATTCATATAAACACCTAATTGATGATATGGTGTATGGTAGAGATTCATTTATCTTGGAGGAAGTAAAGTTTTCCTTTATTTCACATGAGTTTTGTATCAATGCTAAGCTTAAGCCTGAAGCTAAGGGTTTTAATGCGAGGGGTCGTTCAGAGTTTCGAGGGAATAATAAAGGTAATGTTAGGAAGGGATGCAAGAGTTTGAAATAGTCAGAGGAACATCAGTATAAACCCAAGTCAAAGGGGTTAACTATTTCCAATGTAGGAAACTTGGGAATATTAGACCCAAATTCTCGGAACTGAAATTAGGTAAGCCTTCTAAAGAATCTACTAACACTACATGAAAATCACCACATATTGATAGTTTATTTTTTGATATGGTGGCAGTTTAAACAGTTTCTATATGATTCTACGACGGTTTCATAAAAACGCCACTAAATTGGGTGTCGGCAACCAATATGCGGTAGTTTATTCAATCTAGCAGCGGTTTTCATTAGGTGTCATAGATATTTTTAGTGGTGGTTTTTTGTTGTTTTAACGAAGGTTATAGGGAAAAAATCAATCTTTTTTAGAGGTGGTTTTAACCGCTGCTAAAAAAATCCAATTTTCCCCACGAAAATCGTGGCTAAAACCGCAAAACTGCCACTAAAATACATGCACTATATAATTTAGAAGTGGTTTAAAACACCGCCAATAATATGCTACCACATTTTAGAGGCGGTTTAAACCACCACTAAATGTATATTTGCAAATAAAAAAATTCTTCTTGTTCTGCAGCCCCAGTACCAGTACCCTGAAAAAAACCATGTGCAAAGTTTATATTACATAATAATGTAATCCATCTAAAAATATTCAGTAATAAACCATATAAAATACTGATATAAACATCATAACATAAATAAAATGAAAATATGTTTGGTGACTACTCTGTTCCACACATGATACATAAACAAAATATGTTTGTTTACTACTTTGTGCCATAAATGATACATAAACAAACAAACTATTTCCAAATTTTTCCAACATATCAACAAAACCATTAATCATTGTCTGATGATGAATAAATATCTTCACCCTCTCCACCTCCATATATACTTCCTAGTACCAACACATGTAAGATAATTATATTGAAAATTAAATACTATTGTATATTTATATTTAAACTTAAAACTAATAAATGTTTACAAACAAAATGATTTTGAATTTTTGTGATTTACCTACTCACCACCACCTGTCATCGATGAAATATTACTTTGGACAGATCCATTCATCTTCTGATATAAATCAATCAATGCTTTCTACAAAACAGATATCTAAGTCCCCTGATCCTCAATTTTGTTTTACATTGAAACAAAATCTATTTGAGAATCTCGGGATAGGGAGTGACTAAAACCAGGAGTATATATAGCATCAATACCTGATTGTCTAATAAAGACCTCATATTGTATGGATCCCATACCCATCCCATGCACTCGACTAGGATGCTCCTTCCCAATCACTTGACCAACTGGGTTAGTCTGGCAGACTGAGTAGGACTGTGTGGGATTGACATCTCATAGTTCTTTAATTTTTTCCTATAAATCAAATATTAGCCATATTATAAGAAATATATATTAACATGGTAAGAAATGAAAATAATTTATTATAATGAAAAATTAATTCATACCCCAACTTCTTTGGCAGACTCATTGACAAAACTTTCATCGAATTTTTTATGAACATCCAACCACAGTTCTGTTCAGGATGCTAGTTGCCCTAAACTCTGTGACTGCATTAAACAAAGATAAATCAACAATTATAATATATTATACAGACAATATTTTATTATAAATATTTAAACTAATGAAAATATTACCATAGTCGTTCGACTTCTAGAAAATCTCTTTGACCCTGCAGTGTGAGGGATGATTTTATTAGACCGGATCGATGCATTATTCCTTGAAAGATCCTGAAATAAATAAAATGTAATTTAATAGTAATGTATGAAATTTCATCTCCTTTTAATATTCATGTATAAATGTAAAATGATATTAATATAATAATATATATTTAAATACCATCTGCTTCTCATCACGATGTCTGTCAACAAGAACTTCCCATTACTATTTGGGTACCCCATTGGGTACCTTGTCATACATCTATTGGGAGCTCAATAAAGTATCATTGACATCTCCCCACAATCTCCATTTAAATTCTTTCCATTTCTTTCCCATATTTTTCAATGTCCACTTTTTTGCTAGTACATTAGCAACTGTAAAGTGGAAAAACATTTGTACACATAAATTCATTTTGAAAATATTATAATTTAATAAAATAATGACATTGAATTACACCATAATGTATTAAAATTACCTTTGTTTGTGAATTAAAAACTTTATTTTTCTAAGTTGAAGGCATATACCTCCAATCATCATAAGTAATAGGAAGGGAAACTAGATCCGCAGCCAGCTGATGCAAAATATGGCCAAGTATTCTTGTGGCATCATCTGTAGGGACCCCATACGAATCAAATGGGACAACTATATTCTCTCCGATCATATTCCACACATCTAAACTTTTCATATTTTTCTCCATACTTGCATTGTTTCTATCTTTTATGAACAAACAGATAGTATAAAAGAAGTGAAATAACTTTATTCATATTAAAATTTGAACCTATAACCATCACCCTCTAGTATCCCCACGAAGAACTAGAAGTGTTTCCCCTCTATCTCGCTATTGAGGCTCCTAAAGGGGAAGGCGTCACCTGAGCTGCTGAAGGGATGCTCATGGAGGGTGTGAGATATAGTGCAGGGGGAAATCAGATAGTGCCTCACATGCTGTAGAGAGGGAGACAGATGGATCATTATCTGTCGGTGTGGTTGGTGAAACAATTTGATGCTTCCTCCTTGGCATTCCTATCATTTAATTAAATAAAATTAAGTTCAGAATATACATTTCAAAAAAACATATGCAGGAAAACAATTAAAAAATATAACATATGCACAATACAAACAAACAAAAAATATATAACAATGATAATGAATGACTGCACAAATGACATAAGTGGTTGATAAATTAATGGATAACTGTACATACAATCATTTTCCCCTTAAATCATGTCAGTTTCCTACTCCATTACTTCATCTAATTCATCCAACCTTACAAGACTAATATTTTCAATATCATGATAGAAAAATAAGTTCACTTCTTTCTGTTTATGAGATTCAATGTTAGAGGTTAAATCTTCCACTTCATCACCCATGTCATAAAAATCTTTTTGTTTCACAAGAGCAACTACAGTCCACCCTTCATCCACAACATCTTATGCATATTATACCATTTTATATTATGATGATAATATATACGGATCATGTAGTTCATGGTCACCAACATCCATCAAGCGAGAGAATTTCACAGCAGTAAATTGTAAGGAATATCTTTTAACACCTATTATAATATCGACCCAATTGTATTTGAATAAAACAACTGAAAATGACCATGGTAGTTTAATTCAATAATATCAGTCAACCTTCCATAGTATCCCACTCCAAAAAATGAAAATATACCACTATATTGTGTTTTTAAACACTCTTCCTAATCAACTGTATGAAATCTAAAGCCATTCATGTTGTAAGCGTTGAATTTTCTAGCTTGTTTTATTGGACCTCAAGCAAGAAACTTCAAATATTTTGAAAAATATACTCAAGTATCAGTATCCATGATCTAGAAAAATAAATATACATTATTATATTTACAAAATATATGTGTCAACCTAATATCTGTATTTATTAAAATATTTATGAACTTACACGTCGTGAAAACCATTCTACAAGCTCTTTATTAATAGATTTTGTTATATCTTTCTCATTTATTATTCTACATCTTATTCATCTCTTTTTTTGTATTCTAAACTATTCAATAAATTGATCTACAATTTTACTATTCAGTAGTACATATCTATGTGCCTGTAATAATTCCATTTCTGTAAGTGTAACATTTGAGGTCCTCCCAACTGATCGGCCAACAGCAGGAAATATTTTTGATTTCCCATGTATTTGAGATTTAGTCGATGTGTCATAAACATTTCTAACTAGATTAAATATTATCTCAATATCATCCAAGTATCTAGAACCAAAGGTAAGACACACTTCTCCCAAATAGCCTTTATAAATAGAGCCTTTTGGTTGAGCTTTATTTCTCATGTATGATTTCAAATTCCCAAGATATCTGTAAAATAAAATAAAAATATATATAATTATGTATTTAATTAAGTTCTATAAAATTTTTACTTAACTTAAAAACATATAAATAAAGAACCTCTCAATTGGATACATCCATCGATAATGTACGATGCCTCTTAATTTAGCTTCCTCAACCAAATGCACAGTTAAATGCATCATGACAGTAAAAACGATGGAGGAAAGATCATCTCTATTGCACAAAGTGTCAATAAAAATATCTCCTGAAGTTTTTCAAGA
The DNA here is from genome assembly GCA_963277665.1 of Viscum album. NCBI lineage: Eukaryota > Viridiplantae > Streptophyta > Magnoliopsida > Santalales > Viscaceae > Viscum > Viscum album. The sequence goes on from OY728160.1 coordinate 1,171,230,897, forward strand.
TCAAATGTATATAGATATTTCTCACATATTTGTCTGAAAAATGTGCAGAATTGGAGTACAACAGCAGTAACCCTTTCAGGTAATAATATACGCAATACCAATGGTAGTAACTGCTATAAAAATATATGTGAATCATGACTTTTCAATCCATGTAACCTACGATGTTTTAAGTCAACACACCTTGAGATGTTACTTGAATACCCATCAAATACCTTCACATGTTTTAAAATTCTAATGAATGTATCTTTATCCATATTTTTCATTGAAAAAATTGTTGGATCATACTTTTCATTCTCATATGGCCAGAGATCACACTTTATGTTCATTGCTTATAAGTCTTTACAAGCATTGAGATGATCCTTTAACTTTCCATTCTCAATAAGAAATGTGAAGATCAAATTGTTAAAAACATTCTTCTCAATATTCATCACATCATGATTATTTCTTAATAAATTAAATTCCCAATACATAAGTTTGAAGAATATTCTTTTTCTTCCATTGTTGTGTTCCAATTTCACTTGACGATGCAATTCAAACTTGTTTCCCGCTATCATTAAAATGATGCACCTTCCCAAATTCGGTTTCCACATTTCCAAGTTGTTCTAATATTTCAGAACCTATTAAAAACTTTGGAGGTGGTATATGATCAATGAAACCATTTAATTTTGACTTATTAAACTAAAATCTATGAGATTGATCGAGAAATATGCGATGGCACAAGAAGCATAATTTTCTACTGTGAGGTATCCATTTGGGATCAAAATCAAAGTTACAAATAGGACAATCCATAATCGTATAAGTGTTCTAACTAGATAAATTTCCAAGTCCAGGGAAGTCACTAATGGTCCAAATTAGAGCTGCTTGCATGTTGAACATTGTTTTAGAAGAATCATCATATGTCTCAATATCATTGCTCCATAACTCTTGTAATTATTCAATTAAAGGCTAAAAGTATACATCAATGTCATTTCAAGGAATTTTTTCCATGAATAATCATCAAAATGATAAATGATGTTTATTTCATACGCATACACAGAGGAATATTGTAAGGGATCAAAACAACTGACCAAATGATATAACTGGTACTCAAAGTCCCAAATGGGTTAAATCCATTAGCAGAAAATCCCAATCAAACATTCCTAGGATCATATGGGAAATCAGGATGTAATGAATCAAATGTCTTCCATGATTTTGAATCTCGTGGGTGTCGCATTAACCCATCATTGTTATTATCTAAAGAATGACACTTCATGTGTTCATTGGTTTTCAATGACATGAATAATCTTTTCAATCATGGCTTTAAAGGAAAGTAACATAAAAACTTTATAGGTGTGTTCCTTTTCTTCTTCTTTATGGTAGTATGTTGATTCAAACTTCCAATATCACCCAATTACTGCCATCAAGAAGAACATTTTTTGCAATCTTGTCTTCTTGAATCCTCTCACCAATAAAGAATACAATCATTGGTACATGCATGTATTTTTGAATAATTCAGACCAAGCATGTTAACAACTTTTTTCATATCATAAAAAGACTCGGGGAAGTTTGCTTCAGGAAATGCATCACACAAAAATTCCAATATCATGAACATTGCCTCATTTTTAATTCAACATAGGCATTTGATATGGTACAACTTCAGCATAAAAGAAAGTTTTGAATATTTCAAACATACACTATACAACTATTGATTTACATCTTCAACTAAACAATGAAATTCATTTTTCTCAGTGAAGTTTTCTCTTACATTTGTCTCCATAGAATCAAGAGGATGATGCAATGATATGTTACAATCTTTATTTGGTTGGCCTACAGTATCAAAAACATCACTTATCACATTTCTATTTGTAGCACCCTAAAATGGTTGTTTTGATATGTTTTTATGTTGATGTTGGTGTCTTTCAATGAATAATACATCATTTATAAGTTTTTTCATTTCATTTTCCATTTTCGATAAAGTTGGGAGCTCATTCTGTGGATTGACATCAGTGCTCAACATTTTTGTAACATTCAATTCTCCATTCCAAATCCAACACAAATATTGATCAGGGAATTGCTTCAATATCAAGTGTTCATAAACATCATCTATATTCAACCATCATCTAAATTTACATTTAGGACATGGACATCTTATTCTCCCATCAATGAATCGATTGGAAATTGAAAAATCTAAAAACTCCTCCAAACCCTTAGCAAACTGAGTTGTGTTCCTCAATAATGTGATCTAGCTTTTATCCATATATATCACAATATACCTACATATTATTAAAAAAAATTAAAACACATAACTATTACTAAATATGAAAATACATTCGTATATAGAGTTTAAAAAAAATATGAATATATTAAATAAGGTTTTCCTATATAAATAAATAAATAAATAAATTCAATATATAAGGGGATGTATTGAAACCATATTTTCCAAATTTCATGATGGATGTAAAACTATATAGGATAGTCCAATGATCTTTAGTGGAAATATAAATTCAGGTATCTCTATGTCATAGTGACAATGTGGTGTTTTAAGAGGATGTCATGCCCATTTATTTGAAAAAGGAAAATGTGTAACTTCATGTCCATTAATTAATGTTTTACAATATGGGACATCGTGACCATTAATTATGAATAACATATAGTACTTTCATGTATAGAGACTCCAAATAAATAATATAAAGTATCATTTCTGTTAATTACAATTAGAAATAAGGAAAATCATTTCTGTATATTCCATGTGAATGTTAATGAATGTCATGTCCTTAAATTAATAATAAAAATAAGTAATTTCATGTACATTATAGATGTTATTAATGATGTAATCACATCCCTTCCAAACTACATTCAAGGATACAAAATAACACTCAATTCATTATTCAATTATTTTAATCAATTAATCCATATAGTTTCTAAATAATATGAGGGGACATGGTGTATAATCTATTTCACTACATCATTTTATTAACTCACATTATCAAATTTCAATGGCTAAATCGAATCCTAAAATGAATTAGTGGTGCTTAAGTCACAAAGGGAACATAATTCATTAAGGAATGTGGTGAAACTGACCCATATGGTGGTTTGGTTGATTTAATCAACCTCTAACCGGATATCAAGGTCTCCTATCATGTCTATAGTTGAATTCCAATAATTAATTTTGGGGTTTATCTATTTTAGGAGAAATTTTGGGAAAGTATGTAATATGGTACAACAAAAATCTAATATAAAACCCCCCAAAAAATAGGTAAAAGTATGATACTACAAACCTTATACTGATAGATGAATCTGTTAGACTGCATTTATTCACCTTTGAAAGGAATTTTCAACATTTAATAGAGGGATAATGACTATAGGATATGAACATTGAATGAGGGTATATAATCTTAAATGGGAGTTATTTCCATATTTATTGTAAATTAAATTGAACAAGAGATAAGATGATATGCCACTAATCAAATCTATGCATAAATAAAAATGAAATTCTAATTCATGAATTTAATTTCACACATAACTGATGCAATTAAATTTTACCAAAATAAATCTTAGAAAATGACTAGTAACTCTAAAAGATTTTGAAAATAAATGAATGTATATGTTCAATACTACATGTTTTCACCAATAATGACCTATTTGAGTACTAGTATATGTGAATACTTTTTTGTGAAATATAATTTCAAAAACCTTGGTGAAATGTAACCATGAGCATATAATAGCTGCACATGACTGATAATGCATAACCATTTGTATTAATAACATGTATTATATAACAAATATATGAAAAACATATATATATGAATATCGGCATTACTCTATGTGAAAGAGAAAAGTATTTACCCTATAAGGAAGTTCCAAAAAACAATTTAAGAATTCAAAAAGCATTCCAATTAAGAAGGAATATTTTAATTTAAATGGAAAATATCTAAATTTTATAATAACTAAACCAAAAATAATCATTAATGATATAAAATATGGAAATCCTGTATAAAAACAAAATTGTTTCTTGAAATGGAGAATAAATTATTTTATCTAGGTTAATACTATGAATGAACTTAAAGATAAAATATTATCGATATTGTTTTGGATCCTCTAATCTAGAAAATCAACCAATTTTAATATGAATTCATTGTCAAGATAATCTAAATTTTTTTAATGAATTATACAAATTATATGAAGACATGTTTAACCATTTTACAATAATTTGTAGTATTCTCACCCCTTTCTTTAAGAATACATACCAATTACTATTTTTTAACATTACCCCTTGATACTCATTCTATTATAAAAAAACACCAAATAAATTATGAAATAAAATTATACTCACTTAATCTTAAGAATAACTCAAAAATCATAATAAATATAAAACCATAGTATGATCTTGATAAGAATTTGATAAGGATTCATGTCAAATAATGAAAAAAAGTGTATCGTTATACCTAGAAGAGAGAGGCGAGGGGCTGTGATTGGCGACGACGGCCGACGACGAGGCTGGGATGACGATGGTCATCGAAGATCAGCGATGCGAGGGAGTAGGGCTTTGGGGAGTCACGGGGTCAGGGGGTTGATGGTTTTGGAGGAGGGGGAGAGTGTTAGCTATTAAAAAAATGTAATTATTTAGCGGCAGTTTATAAAAAACCACCACAGATTTTTTTAAAAAAAATATTTACAGCGATTTAGTAAATCGCTGCTAAATACTTAGTTTATTGTATTGTAATCATTCCCTGTTTTCTGACCAAGTCTATGAAAGTTCTGAGGTGTTGTGTGTGTCCTTTGATACTCTTGATGTTGAGTGGGTGCTAGACTCATGATGTTCTTTCTATATGTTCTTGTATAGGATTTATTTTTCTAGTTTGACTGAAGGAGTTGAAGGAGAGGTTGTTCTAGGAAACAAAAAAGAGATGTTGCTTCCTGAGTTGAGGTTTTGTTATACTAGTGCTATCAAATCATTCTCTTTTCACCTTTTTGGATGTGATATGGGTTCCATATTTACACCATAATCTTATCTCATTACGTGTGCTCGATCAGAGAGGTTTTACCTTTAAGTCTGATTCTGATTGTATTAGAATCTCCAAGGGAGCTTGCACGGTGCATAAAGTCTCATTAATGAATAGGCTATATGTGTTGGATGGAAGAACACGTTTCAAGCAGTTGGGAAACACCTATGTCACTAATAATGAAAAAAACTATGATTTTTCATAAAGAATCTAGGACATGTGAGTGCTAAAGGCTTAGAGGAATTGAGAAATCAAGGGATACTCACTCAAGTTACACCGAGTAACTTACCTTTTTGTGAATATTGTGTCATGGGTAAGTCTAAAAGAGTCACTTTTCATATATCCAACATTAAAGCTATTCACCCACTTGAGTATGTTCACTCTGATTTGCAGGGACCGGCTAGGATCACCTCCCATAGAGGAGGCTCATACTTTGTCACTTTTAGAGATATATTTTCTCGGAATGTCCAGGTCTATATTTTTTAAAATAAATATTACATCTTTGTGGTGTTTAAAACATGGAAAGACTCTATAGAAAACCAATTTGTGAAGAAGTTGAAAGCTTTAAGGACCGATAATGGTCTTGAATACCTATCTATTGAGTTTATAAAATTTTGGGAACATGATGGAATTTTAAGACCTCAAACTGCGAGTCATACTCCTCAGTGGAATTGTCTAGCTGATCAAATGAACCGTATCATTATTGAGAGGGTTCATAGTATGATCGCATGCTCAGGCCTGCCCAAATATTTTTAGGTAGAAGATGTCACTATGAAAATTTACTTAATAAATAGGTGCCCCTAATCAGTCAACAACTTTAAGACTCTTATTGAATTATGGAGCAATCGCCCTCATCCTATGAACATCTTAAAGTGTTTGGGTGCACTGCCTATGCTCATTTCAAGTATGACAAACTTGAGCCCTGAGATGTCAAGTGCATATTCATAGGATATCCTATTGGGGTAAAGGGCTATAAACTTTGGGTAGATAAACCCATATTTCAAAAGTGAATAATTAGCCAGGATGTAGTATTTCAAGAGTCTGTTTCTGCTAGAGTTTAGCCTCCTACTGATGGCAGCGACGATCCTTCACAGAAGAGGGATCTTCAGGTTGGTCCTCTTAGTCTTAGTGAGTCTACTATTGAGACTCCCTCTGTCTCTCAGGTTCCAATTTCTTATCTTGATCCATAACATGGGACTGATTCTGATGATGCTCCTATTGATGGAGCTCCTGGTGACCTTAGGGGATATCGGCTCACTAGGGATATGCAGAGGAGAGTCATTAGACCTCCTCCTAGGTAAAACCATGCTGAGATCGTTGCCTTTGACTTAAATGTGGTAGAAGATCTTGGTGGATAAGACCCCCAAAGCTACAATCAAGCTGTTAATAACAACAACTCTAAACATTGGATTTCATCTATGGAATATGAGATGAAATCCCAAATAAATATTCATACTTGGTCCATAGTCAATAAACCACATACTGCCAAGGTGATTGACTGTAAATGGATATATAAAATGAAAGAAGACAATATTGTAGGGAATAAAATTAAATTTATAGCTAGGCTTGTAGCTAAAGGATTCCTTCAAAGAGAAGGAATTGATTACTTAGAAATTTTTTCTCCTGTAGTGAAACATTATTCAATAAGAATTCTTCTTGGTTTTGATTCCTATTTAGATTTTCATAAAGAGAAGCTAGATGTCAAAACTGCTTTCTTACATAGTTATTTGGATGAAAAGTTAAACATGAATGCTCTTGTTGGCTTTTAACATGAATTTAAAGCTAACCAAGTTTGTTTGCTTAATAAATTGTTATATGCATTGAAACAAGATTCTGGACAATGGTATAAGAAGTTTGATTCGTTCATACTTGAAAATGGTTTTAGCAGGAGTCGGTTTGACGCATGTGTATATTTTAAATCTATTAAAAATGCATGTTTTATTTACTACTTTGTGTAGATGACATGTTACTCATGTGTAGTGACACGAAATTAATCACCCATGTGAAAATGCAGTTGAATCCGGATTTTGAAATGAAATATCTAGGCTATGCTAAGCAAATTATGGGCATGGAAATAATCAGGTATTGGAAGCATAGACTTCTCAATATATCTCAACGTTTATATATCCTTAAAGTGCTTAAGAGATATTTGTTTTATTCTTTAAATCTTGTTAGTGTTCCATTAGGTCAGCATTTTAAATTGTCTTTATCTCAGTCACCTTCCACAACTTCTGATATTGAATACATGAGTATAATCCCGTATGATAATGTAGTGGGTAGTATTATGTATGTTTTGATTTTTACTCAACCAGATGTTGCTTTTTCAATCTGTACTTTGAGTAGGTTTATGGAAAATTCAGGAAAGACTCACCAGAATGCTCTTAAATGGTTGTTAAGGTACATTCATTCTACTTCATATTTTTCAGTTTTCTATGGTAAGAATGTTAATTCATCTGTATTAATGACTAGTTATGTTGATTATGACTATGCTGGAAATCATGATACTAGAAAATCACTAACTGGTTATGTGTTTAATGCATGTGGAAGACCTATATCATGGAATTGAAATATGCAGCCGGTGGTGGCCCTCCCGACCACTGAAGTTGAATACATTGCACTGACAGAAGCCATAAAAGAAGCCATATGGCTTAAGGGTTTGATTTCTGAACTTGGTATTAGTGATGTTGTTATTACTGTGCATTTTGATTCTCAATCTGCCATTTGTTTGTCTAAAAATTTATTATTTCATGGTAGGTCCAAGAACATAGATATTAGGCTTCATTTTATGAGAGAAGTTATTGAAAGTGGGGAAGCGTGTGTCACTAAGATACACATGGATGAAAATCCAGCCGATAGTTTGACTAAGGCTGTGACTTTATCCAAGTTCAAGAAATGTCTAGGTATCTTAAACTTGTCTTCTCTTGAATAACATTAGGTGTAAGAACATTGTCAGTTTTCTATGAAAATGGTGGAGATTTGTTAATTTTACTTTCTATATTAAAATTGTTTCTTTCATTTTTAGTTTAATACATGTGTTTTTATTTATTAATTTTCTCTAATGCTGACCATTGATGAAGCATCCGCATTTTTAGTCTTGGTCGTCCATCCTGGCCACCAACCTTTTCATCCTGGCCGCCCGATCTAATGTGCGATTACACACTGCTGTTAAGGCTTGCATCATTTTTCTTTTGCAGGGGTTTAATGGAGCAGATAGTTTCATTTGACAGAGAGATCCTAAACAGATCTGAAAAATCACTACCCTTGCCACTGGAGAAGCCCCCCTCACGCCGCTGGTCTTCACCTCTAGAGATCATCGTTTGCCGCTGGTGATCATCTTTCACTACTTGAGTCCAACAGGTTTCCGACCGCGGCAATCTAGATCCGGCGTACTCCATCCCTGCTACTCAAGAACGGAGGTTTCTGGTCGCTCCGCTTCAGATCCGAGAAGTTTTCCAGGTGCTCAACTCCAGATGCGGTATTTACCGATCCCGAAAACTCTAGATCCACGTTTTCCGGCACGGCGGCTCAAGCTCGGGCGTACTTTCGGAATGCTCCCACTGTAAAGATCTGTCTCTGCCTGCATTTACAGATCTAGAACCACAAACGACCTCAACACAAGAAGAGGTAGTTTTGGTCAGGGTAAGCTGACCGACCATTATTCAATTTTTCTAGTTTGTTCACACCCCATTTGATTTGTTTCTAGTTTTTTGATGCGCCGTTGCATACTGTTAGACTTGTATTGTGTTTTTGTTTGAGCGTTAATAATAAACGAGTGTGAGGTGGTGTTCTTGTCATGTAATAGGGCTCAATAGGATTCCCAACCACCTAAATTCTTATGTCCATGCTTAATGCTTTATTTTTTCTTGCGTTGTAACTCGCTAAAAACATGAAGCGACTTTGTCATGTAGTAGGGCTCAATATGATTGCGAAACAAGCATGTTGAAAGACAGAGTGCCCACGAATTTATGGGATGAAGCGACTTTGTGTGCGGTGTATCAACCCAATAGACGCCGAACCAAAAATCATGAAGCAAAGGTGATGCATGAAGCATGGAGTACTCACAAGTCAAGTTTAATTCATCTTAGAATTTTTGTTTCTATTGCCTATGTCAAGAATCCAGAGGCAAATCGAACAACGCTCAAGGACAAAGGAGTGAAGTGTGTCCTTATGGGATTTAGAGACCGAGCAATGAGATATCGCTTGTATAATCCTATCACCAACAAGACTATATTCAGCATAGATGTTATCTTTGATGAAAAGGAGACACACAATTGGAATCAAGATGCCGATTCAAGAGAGGTATGACTCACTCTAGAAGATGAAGAAATCGTTGGAGAAGTACCATTTGAGGAACGAGGAAATGAAGAACCACTGACGCCATCACCACTTACTCCTACATCTGGAGACATCGAATGAGAACTTTGTCACATACATCTTGAAAACATTTGAAGCTTTGCAGATATATATGAGAGAACATAACCAATGAAGGAGTATGTAAATTTGTATTGTCTCTTGGCGACTTCCCATCCAGTTAGCTTCGAGGAAGCTAGAACTTATAAAATATGGAAGAGGGTGATAAACGAGGAAATTCATCCCATCGACGCCATCAAAGGCTTCATGCCTTAGAAAGACATTGACTATGGTGAAGTCAGTGGACCCGTTGACCAACCACCCAGATATGATGCAAATTCCTGGGTTACAAGGAAAACGAGTTTAGGGGTGTCAAACTTCCTATGTGAAATTTATGAAGAGTGAACGTTGTTTACTCTTCCTCGAGTTTTTTAATAAATAAATACTACTATATATATAATTAAATATTAATAAATACTAATTAAATATAAATAAATATTAATTAAAAATTCATTGATATTAAAAAATATCAATAAGCCTTAATTAAATATTTAAAAATATTTAAAAGCATTAAAAAATATTAATAAACATTCATAATACAAAAAAAATATATTAATAAATATAGATTAAATATTAAATAAATATTCCTAAATATTAATAAATACAAATGAATATAAATAAATGTAAATAAATATTAATGAAAATAAATAAGTAGTAATAAAATATTAATAAATATTTATTAAACACTCATAAATATTAATTAAATATTACTAATTATTTATAATTATTCATAAAACTAAAAATATTAATAAATATTAATAAATATTAGTATTTATTAACAAATCTTATCAAATATTAAATAAATATTCATAAATATTAATTAAATATTAATTAAATTTTAATAATTATTAATAAATATTAATCGAATATTGACAAAAAGTAATAAAATTTAATTAAATATTCATAAATACTAATAAATATTAATTAAATATCAATAAATTCCAATAAATATTAATAATTATAAATAAATATTAATACATATTAATAAAACATTCTTAAATATAAATAAAATTCTAAAAAATATTAATAAATAGTAATGAAATAATTTTCAATATTTATATATATTTATAAATATTAATTAAAAATTAATTAAAATTAATTAATATTAATAAATATTAACAAATATTAATTAAATTTTCATAAATATTAAAAAATATCATTTAAATATTCATTAAATATTAATAAATAATATTAAATATTAATAAATAATATTAAATGTTAATAAGTATTCATAATATTAATATTCACTAAAATTTGTAATATTTATTAATATTTATGAATATTTATTTAATGCTTATCTATTATTTATTAATATTTATTAATAACGATGGGAAATTGGTGAAACACATCATGGTGCTCCATGGTCGAATTAAGGTCGACGAACAGAAACTCCCCTTTATGGTACATTGATGGATCAAGTCCTCTTGATTCCCAAGGGTCTTAGACATCCATATGGGCAGATGAAAGACGATGTTGATGATGATAATGAAGATCGTGACTGCGGGACCTCCATATGGGCTGATGAAAGACGTTGAAGAGGTGCATACGACGATGATTGTCACTAGGAAGCTGGTGAGAGTTGGGCAATTGATGAAACAGTTGTGCGATTCTTTATAGGAAAGATTTGTGTTTTCGTGCGTTTGAGTGTCTGGTTTTTGTATTTCTTTATAAAACAAATTTTGATATATTACCTTTCATTTAATGATTCAAAATCCTCCTATGTTGGAAACATTTGTGGGGTTATTTATTGGAGGACTGTGGCGCGCTTTTAGAAAGATTTGGAATATTTCCTTGTTTGATCGGTTTGAATTTTATTACCAAAAAGAAATTTAGATATATTACATTCTCAAAATCGCTCTATGTTGGAAACATTTGTGGGGTTATTTATTGAAGGAATATGGCGCGATTTAGGAAAGATTTTAATTTTCTGATTTTACTGGGCTATATTTCATTAACAAAAAGAAATTTAGATATATTAAATTTCATTTAATGATTCAGAATCCTGGATCCATGATGCAAACATGCTAAAATAATAACAATAATACTTGTTGAAATAAATTTTAAATTATATCAAAATTTAAACTAATTCATAACTTCATATTTTTATAGAAAAAAGTAAAGACGATATATTTGCCGCTTGAAATAAAAATCCGAATATCATGAAACGTTTTTAATAACGTCACGCTTTGTAGAAACGGCTGGCCAAGAAATTCGTGAATGCTGCGTGGAGACTTCTCGTCGGCAGATCGGGCAGGTGCGGCGGCGGTGGAGCCAGTAACCTATGCAGTCGCCATGGAAGGCGTGTGAGCAGGGCAAGGCAGCAGCCGGAGAAGCTTGTTCCATCTTCTCCAGACAAATGATGCATAACTCCTCCTCCGCAGGAAGCAGCAGCCTCCCCTCATGGCGCTCGTAGTCCGTGTACAGCGTGGTCTCCACGAAAAGCCCGGTGGGTCGGGGATCAGCGGCGCAGAGGTGGACCCCTTGCAACACTTGGGTTGTAAGGGTGTTCAGACCGGCGGGGTCGAGGCTGGGGTCGAAGCTTGAGATCCTGGCACCCACGGCCTGCCGTGCAGCGGCGGTGAAAGCCGAAATAGGGTCGATGCGGTGACGGACGGGGTCGATGACGGTGTAATTCCGGCGGCGGTGGAGGGTTCGGGTTTCCCCTCCTTCCTCGTTGGGTGCCACGTTGTACCACCCCTCGATGTGGCGGGTGCGGTATTCTATGATCACCCTCGCCGGGAGTTGCAGGCATCGACAGGCGGTGCGGCATTTCGTGACATGCACAAACACATGGGTGCGAATTGGGTGGAACTCATGATGGTAGTCCATGGGCGGATTAAGGCCAATGAACATAAATTCCTCTTCATGGTGTGTGGATGGATCCAAAAATCCTGAATGCATACGGTTTTGGACATCCATATGGGCGGATGAAAGTGGTGGTGAGTAGGGGGCCGTGAGAATTGAAAACATTGGTGGGTTCTTTATAGGAGGATTGTTGGCACGATTTAGGAAAGGTTTGGGTTTCCTAGTTTGAGTGGGCTGTTTTTGAATTAATTTCATTATCAAAACCAAATCTAGATATGTTACTTTCATTTAATGATTCAAGATATGCATACTAAAATTATTATTATTATTTTTTTATTATTGAAATAAATTTTATAATGTATTAAAATTTAAAATAAGTAATCTCTCTCCTTGTTTTTTCTCCAACCTCACATTTTGGTCGAAAAAATGTTCCACAAAAAATGACATTTCTTGCAACTCAGATAAAATTTTAAATATCATGAAAAAGGTTTGATGTTGACGTTTTTTATAAAAAACATTTCGGTTTTATCAATCATGTTTAGTACATTCGATAACAAAACACACGTCATAATAATATGGATGTCTCATTTTCTTCAATCCTAGCATTTTGGGCTAGATGGGATCAAAAGGGTGGTAGTAAACGACATATATATGATTTTTTAGACTTCAATGTATTAGAAAACACCACAAAAATCAATTTACTAATTATTAATTTAAATTATCCAATACATGTCCTTCCTTAATAAGCCTTTCAAAATTTGTTTTTTAAAAAATAAAAAATATTTTCATCACACACACTACAACTTGAACTACTACTACTACCACTATAAGAAGAATGATGTTTAGCAGCGGTTGAAACCGCCATTAAATGATGTGTGAAGCTATCTATAACCGTCACGTATTCGTGTGTTGGGAATCTTTTCATGATAGTTTTTTATTTAGTGGTGGTTTGTTTCACGATGAGTTTTTATTTGATTTTTTAAAATATTTTTTATTTATTACCTCAAGGCCACCCCAACCTAAGCCCACAAAGATCCGCTGTAATGACTCGGAATTTCCTGGTTTTATTTTTCGAAAATTTCTGGGAAAATTTCAAGACTAGGCGCTAAGACAACGTGCGATTCGGAGGCCCGGTGTGCTCGGAATGGTTTGACAAAAAATGTTAAGTTTTTAATAACGCAAGTTAGTGCTTTTCCTGAAAAAAAGTGGAATAACTATTAAACGGGTATCCCAATCAGAAATCCGAGAGCACCTTTGCGTTCAGGATGACGAGTTTACCCTAGGCACGACTTAACTTTAGTTGGCGTGGATCTTCAGTGAAAAAACCCAAAAAATGGCATAACCGTCAATAAAATTATTTTATTTTTCAAATCCTTATAACTCATGAACGATGACTCGGACTGAAAATCTGAGACCATCGTTTAGTTTATAATAGGGTGTTTTCCTTAGGCGGAGCCTAATATTGGTCAGTGCAGGTCAATTGTGGAAAGTTGTTTTTGGGACGTAACCATAAATAAAGAAATTTAATAAAAATTAATTTATTTTAAAATCCTATAACTCATAAATGGTAACTCGGATTGAAAATCTGAGAGTACCATTGAGCTCGTGAGAGTGTGTTTTTCTTAGGCGGGACCTAACCTCGACCGGCGTGGGTCAAGAGAAAAAGTTCATTTTTGGATGTTTTAAAAGATAATAAAATAAATTTGGAAAAAGTTTATTTTTTTTAAAGTTTCACAACGATGCAGCGACAATGCGATGCCACGATGAAGTAGTTGTTTCCTTTCATAAAAGAAACAACCCGACGATGATGCAACACAACAAAACAACAATGATGAAACACATTTCTTCATTTAACAGCTTGACAGGGATACAAGATCAGTTGTGCAATCCTGGAGAAACTCCCTAGAAGCTCTGGAAAAGAAAAGGCATTGGCAAAGCCTCTCGGCGACGAACGACAAGCAGCGACGAACGCCAACATATCGCGGATCACGAATCATGGATCAAGGATCGAGGATTGGGGATCGACAAACGACAGTGGTGCAACTCCATTCTTCACCAATGACTGACCCAATCCTCGAGGTAGGCGTTTTATTTATGTGTGATTTTCTTTCCCCATTCTTGTTTCCAACGACGAATGCGGACCAACCCACAAACTGGTTGATCCGCGGTTCGATCATTTATGCAGGATGGTTACTATTGCTGCATGATTAAAGGGGGTTATACCTTAGTAGTTAATAGTATCTTTTAGTTACCCTTTTTCAAATGGGATGAACGAAGACCGAACGAACAAGACCAACATTTGTTCTTTGGGTGTTCATGGTGCTCTCTCTTTCATTCTCTTGCGTTCTTCGCCGACGAACTTTCGTGGTTGCGTCAGATTCTTGCTGGGAGGTTCTGAAAATGGACAGAACCCCGGATCTACAACGAGACAATTAAGATCACATGATAGTGGAGACGACGACCCGTGGATCGCAAGGGTGCTCGCGATTCGGAAAATGGGTCACCACGACGATGGTGGCGACCCGCAGAAGGAGGGCCGCCGACGACAGCGCACGGCCGGACGCAGTACGAAGCCGCGTCACGCGGCACAGGACCACGGTCCAGTGAGGTCGTGACGAGACCCCGTAGAAACCACTGCAGGGCAGTTCACACGGGGGCTGACCGTGTTGAACGCGGTGGTCAACAGTGTGGACTGGACGACGACGCGACACCTACCGCGTTTGGGCAGACGAACCGGCCCGCTCTAGTGGTCCGATTCGGCGTAGTGGGCCAGACCGACTGTTGGGAGGGACCATCGGGTTGGGTCAGGTAGGACCCGGGTCGGGTCGGGTTAGTCCGACAAGGTCAGACCAGACCCAAACCCAACCAATCCCTTTTTACAAAAAAGACCATAACTCTCAAACTGTATGTTCGATTGATGAGCCGTTTACGGCGTTGAGACCCCCGCGATGAGGTGGTTCTTTTGAGATACTCTAAGTGGGTTTTCATAGAAGTCTACAGACAACCTTTGGCTTGAGGATTATGTTCTCCCGGAACAAGCACGCTGCGAGTGGGAATCCTATGGCTGATTGTGACAAGAAGACTATGACTATGGGTCTAAGTGACTCAGCGGGTCTAAGTGACTCAGTGGGTCTAAATGACTCAGCATGTCTAAGTGAATTAATAGTAATGGGTGTTCTGTGATTATTTCTAACAGTCTTGCTTCTCATACTTTAGATTTATACCTGTGCAAGCTGACTCTAGTGACTCTCTTGATTATACTTCTTAGAGGCTACACTTCATATACCTCTTGGGTAGTCTACTCAGTGGATTTCTTAGTGATTCCTTTGTGGTATATTTCTTAGTGATTCCTTTGTGGTATATTTCTTAGTGATTCCTTTGTGGTATACTTCTTAGTGATCCCTTGCGGTATACTTCGTGTGTTTCTTTTGTGGTTTACTTCATGTATTTTCTTAGTGGTGTTACCTTTGTGGTTCTAGGGTCCATACTGAGTACTGTGTTACTCACCCCTTCACAGGATTCACCCACACATGTCATGTCTTGTGCAGACGATTGACAGCTTTGACAGAGTCCTTAGTGGCCCGGAGATAGGGGTGCTTCAGGGTGACCCGACGGACATGGTATGCTTCAGCGATGTTCAGAAAGCTTACTGTACTTACCATTCAGGAAGTGTTTTCTACGGATTAGATCCATGAGCTTGTACTTTTATTTTCGGTGGGTCTTGTATTCTGGCCCGTTTACTTTTCAGTTTGTGTTGTTACTCTCAATGGTTGTCTTAGTGGGATGCATATCTGTTTACTCAGTGTTTTCAGTTTTAGTACTTGTTCTTGGGGATGGGTGTGTGTGCACAGGTTTTTAGGAAAATGCCTCCCCTTTGTGGGATATGCCTACTTGATGCTAGTCGCCAACCCCTGGCCTATGGGTGGAAGGATTGGGGTAGTCATGACATGGGTCCCAAGGGACGGGTCGTGACAAAGTGGTATCAAAGGGCGGTCAGTTTTACTCAGGTTTTGGGGCAATGGTGTTAAGTGTTTCGAGTTCGGCTTTTAGGCCAGGGAACCCAGTGTTGGTGCGGCGGCCGACGTGTCCATACACTAGGACCTTGAATTCTGCTTTCCGAATCAGTACATGAAAACACATGTTGCATGAGAAATCAATGGTTCATGTGTCATATAGGAATTGAGTGTGTTCTCAAGTCTTTCTTGAGCTAGAGTTAGCTCATCAGGTATACTCTTTTGATCATGGTACATCTTATTTTACTTCAATATGCTTCCACGTAGGAAACTAGGCAGGATTCCACCACGTGAACACGATGATGATCTGCGGGGTAACAAATATTTTTACCAAAGACAGAACCTATGGGTGGTGTACCAGCTATACCACCACCTATAGTGTAGCTCATGGTACTCATAGTACTGGTGGATGAGATGCGCATGCTTAGTGCATTTTGTGAGTCTCAGCGACAGAGACCCCTCAGGTCCCGAGTTGAGCTGGACTCACAGGCGGCTAAGGACTGGCTTGAGGTGGTGACCGAGTTTTCCATCAAGTCAGGATACCATTAGATCAGATGGTGTTCCTAGCGGTGAGCCTTCTATGTGGCTCAGTAGTGTAATGGTGGGGTTTAGATTACTCGATCTTATGATGAGGTGAATTTTACATGGACATAGTTTGAGAACTTTTCTCAGAGAATGGTCTCTCACCATAAAATCTAAGGGCTATGCATGCCCAATAGATTTTGTAGATTTGGAAAGATGACTTTTCGGTAGCTGAGTATTCATCGAGGCATTCTGACCTTTCCAGGTACTCGATGAATACGATACGACCAGTTCTTTAGGGCTCAGAACTCCGAGCGAGGTGTGTTTAGGGACATCCAATCCAACTCTATTTCTCTATGAATTCCTACTAGTGGTGTTGGAGTTGGTGGCCTAGAACCAACTACTTTGTACTTTATTTATTAATAAATACTTTATCACATCTTGATTGTTCTTCTGTGTGAAAATTCATGTGATAATTTCCTAAGGATAACTGTTTCACTAAACGTTCATAGAGGATCCCTGCTATGATGAGAACCTGGAAGTGTCATAACACTATTCTTGAATATATGTTCTATGGACAGATGATGTTATTTGAGGGACACAAATAATACAGGCCATTAGGGGTGAGGACTCATAAAACATTGAGGCACCTTCTCATGGTGTGCGCCCTTGGTAATATTCAAGATGAAATTATGAGAACGAGAGTCTCCAGAAGGAAATCCACGTTTCATAGTGTAATTGGATGTTCCTATCTACAAACATGTGTATTGGTACTTAGACTTTAAGATTATTATTAATGGGTATTACAACTCACGCACTTAGATGTATTGATGAAAACTGTGACAACACACTTTTTGCATCGTGGTAATATATATTGGGTGTGTCACGAGTAATAATGCATTAATAAATAACGCGATAAAGGATTTCTCCCATCAACTCCATAATGGAAGTAGATATCTCAGACCATTTGATTGAATTGATATAGACTAAATAAATCTATGGCCATGGTAAGGAATGAGAAAGTTCAATTCTGAGAAGTCAAAGAAATAATAATCGAGCACATGGGTTGATGGTACCAACATGCAACCCGCTTGATTCTAGATATTTAGACAAAGTGATTACATTACACGTATGTATTTTTAGGAGGTGACACATCATTGTGGAATTAAATTATTTCTCTATGGGTGCCTTAGCGTGTTTCTAGATACTAACCTTGGACTTTAGGCAGGCTCTGCCTAATGCCACTGAGAAAGATACCTAGAGGGTCACACACTAAGTGTGTCCAGACATCACAGTTAAATATTAATTTAACAAGTTAATTAAAGATTATTCCTGATTGTTGTTTAATAATTATTCAAGGATTCCTGATCGTATTTATTTTGACACTAGTTATTCAAGAAATTATATTGTGGGAGAAATAATATATTTATTATCGATTAATGAAGTAATATTTATTTAAGAAATAAATAGTCATTATTCAAGGTCTAATAAATGTGGTGGAGGAAATAAAGATAATGGAAAAACAAAAGTACACGCCGTGTATATTATTATACATGCTGTATAGCTTTTTTGGGGATTTTTGAGATATAATATTATTTATTTAATTAAATAATATTAGGTGTAATTCACTGGGTGCATGTCAAGTAATAATAATAGTCAACTGTTATTATTAGACTTGGGGTCTTACTAAGAATTAAATGAAATGAATAAATACTTTTGGGTAATTAATTCATTTTATTATTCTACATAATTAAAATCCCAATTATATTATTATCATTAGGTGATCCATTCATTGCGGTTGTACACAAATAATCTAGAGAAATCTCTCAAGCCAAGAGAGAATTCTTTTTCTTCCAAGAACACTCTCAAGCTATGAGAGAGATCATTCTCCACCGAATCAAGGAGAGTGCTTTGCAAAAGGATCTCAAGGCGATCAAAGGAAGACATCTCAAGTGAAGTCTCTTCTATGGTAGCACCTGAATATCCCTTCGGTGATGTTTAGAGAATGTGGAGCACGTTTGGATCACCACTTGAAGAATCCTACACTTGTATTCTATGACGCAACAATGGATCGTGACCGGAAACATCAATGGAGAGAGAATTACATCAAGGTAATTCTTGTCATTTATTTAAATTAATTAGAACTAACATATGATGATCCTCTCTTTGGTTCCGAGACT
Organism: Viscum album; assembly: GCA_963277665.1. NCBI lineage: Eukaryota > Viridiplantae > Streptophyta > Magnoliopsida > Santalales > Viscaceae > Viscum > Viscum album. Next base: position 1,171,249,809 of record OY728160.1, read on the forward strand.
CCTCTCTTTTCTTTCATTCTTCGTACTATTATGAATATCCGGCATTTTATTATCGTGATGGATCTCGGATTGATCGTCGTTAATGGAAAAAAGTAAAGTTGGGTACACTAACCAACGCGCTTTCACTGTGTATGGAACATAAAATTGGTACCATAGGGTTCATATCGTTGATTATAATTATTTATTTTTTTGTTGGTGATTTACAGATTTAATAATTTAGTTGTTTCAATTCAAGTTAGTCGTTCTATAAATCTGAATCTCGAGATCTATTCCTCCTCTTTCGTTTCTCATTCACCTTACAAAAATGATTTTTTTTTCTTTTAATTTTGATTAAAATAAAACAGAGGATCTCATCCGGAGGTGCCAAATCTTTCTGGACATACAATACAAGAACACGCGACGTATATTCGGCAGTACACACCTTATAGTATAGGTTCCATGCACCAGGACGGTCTGCCAAACCAGGCCTTGTCATTGGATTCTATCTAAGTCTTTAAGACTCAGTGTGTTGAACAGGAAAAAGTGGAACACGGTTTCCGGATTACACACCGTGTGACCCACTGAAAACGGTGTGTGGTCCCTTCAGGTTAGGGTTGGACCGTGTACCCCGTACACAGCTTGCCCGGCTAGAAACCGTGTAACACGAATACTACACGGCATGTGTCCCACTGAAAACGCCATATACTCATAATATTTCTGAAGTACATCTACATGCCAAGTCCCCAAGCGTGTACTTTAGATGGACGGTGAACAAAAGTACATTCCATGTAGTTAGAACTACACACCATGTACTCATCCAAATTACACAGATTTCATAAAATTTATTACTATATTATACAAACCCTTGGTATGTGTACCATAGTACGGGAATAAAGATGAGGCACAACATGTGATAGGTGTTTTATATATATGTGTTTAATTTAGCATCTACGTAATGTTCATTTATACTCATTGGGTAGTTATGAACGGGAATTCACCGGGTTTCCTCCAAGGTACAAGTTACGTACAAAGATAATTTTAAATGAATTTATTTGTTTAAAATTTTGATGGATGAGAATCTCAAGGAAATTCAGAAAAAGGTTTCAAGATAAAAGGATTTATTAATTAATGATAATTAATTTATTTGAGTGTGATTTATCTTAAACAAGAACAATTAAACAATTGAATGCTAGTTTTATTTATGCGTAAATATCGTTGCATGTATCGATGATCATGAGCTAGACCAAGACCTTTGTATGTGAATGGTTTATTTTAATTAATTTATTTAAATTTAATTTGTTGGCCTGCGAGCCTTCTCCTCATTAATATGTTGTGCCTACGTGCCAAAGGTTTCTTTTATGTAAAACCTCATTTTACCCCTCACCCACGAGTGAGATGAAATCATATGTAACAGATGGAGCTCCCATGCTAGTGGAGGCGACTCAAGTTAGGATCCAAGGTGAAACCAATCTAAGAAGATACAAAGGTGGATGGGTGGAAAGCTGTAAACATGAACCCAAAAGGTTCAAGGTGTTTCTCCCCTAGGTCTTGGTTTAGTTTATCAAAGTCTAGATAAAATAACCAATATAATAAGCTCATGGTCAAACAATTTATTTTATTTCTGTCAATTACATGTTTTATTTATTGTGGGTGTGTTGTCGCGATCACACAATTAATGAATTAAACAAGCATGCAAGATGGAACTAAAATAAGACCAGATTATGCGTAAATACTATCTTAGACATGGTTAATCACTTAAGTATATCCCACTAAATATTAACAAAGCATGTAATCAAAGGTAAAAAAATGGAAATTTATGTATAAGGATAAAATCCCTCAAAGAAATATTAAGTCGGTATAGCCTTCCATTAGCTTGGTTAGAATCGAACCATAGTTCAAAGTGCTTGACCAACCCTAGTTGGAGTGCTTTAAATTATCAGGGAATTTTAATTCAAGGTTTTGGGTTGAATTGACTTGGTTCACATCAAGGGTTGACTTCCACAATAAGACTTTGTGTGACCAAGAGTCAAAGGTTGATTAAATCTAAAATAAAATGGATTTTAGGATTGGGGAGTCCACTCAATGGATCAAGGAGCTGCGAGTTAATGCAGTTGGAATTTGGAATGTCTACCTAAAACCCTTCAAGTTGCTTGACCAACCCTAGTTGGGGTAACGTAAAGGGAAATTTGGATCCTTGCCACTATAATATTTAGGCAACAAAATATTCAAGAAACAAAATATTTTGAAGTCAATGGTGAGGGATATTGGATTTCGAAAAAATAGTGGGAGACTAATAAGTATTAATTTATTTGTCTCAGTTTTATCATGATAAAGTAATAAACCTTTTCTCATCTTAATTTGTAAAAATGGAAAGAAAAATTACTTCAAACTTAACATTTTAAACCATAATCGAGATGGAAAAACTTCTCACCATCACCAATTTCCAGGAATGGTAGATGCGTTTACACATCATACTTCACCACGAGAGGAAATTGTATGTGCTGGAAGAGGTTGTTCCAGTTGTTCCTGGAAAAGAGGCCAGTGATGAGGAACTATCTCTCTATATTAAACATATGGATGATGCCATAGATGTCCAATGTTTCATGCTATCATCCATGTCTAATGAGATCTTGAATCAAAATGAAAACATGGACGCATATATCCTGATGTCTCACCTTAAGGGTCTATATCAAGAGAAGGCGAGACATGAGAGATATGAGATCTCCAATGATTTGTTCACAACTAAGCTTGGAGATTTTTCACTTGCTGGGCCTCATGTAGTCAAGATTATTGGCTACATTGAACACCTGGACATCTTAGGGATTAAGTTCCTGGATGAGTTGCATACAAATCTCATCCTATCATCATTGCCCAAGACCTTCTCTAGATTTACTGTCAACTAAAACATGAGAAACAATGAGAAGAGTCTATCAGAACTTCTGAACTTAATTCTCCAGGTAGATAAGGACATGGGGCGTGACAAACCCGAAGTCCTTATGGTGAATAAGAAAATGAAAGACAAGGAAAGGGGGCCAAGGATTCATAAACGGTCTGAATCCCCTAAACACCGTCCCTCCAAGAAGGGGAAGATCCAAAGGTAGGGCAAGGAATGGGAGGTGGTATGTTTTTCATATGGAAAGCCAGGCCACTGTAAGAGGAACTGCACCCAGAAGTGTGGGGACACTAAAGGTGCATTCATTATCAAGTGTAACCTTTCCATTTCTACACATTGGGTATTAGATACAACTTGTGGGGATCACATCTGTATTCAAATGTAGGGACCAAGTAGATTTAGAAAGATTTACAGAGGAGAGGTGGATCTTTGAGCTGCCAATGGTGTGAGGCTGGCTGCGTTGGTCATTGGTGATTACCATCTCTCATTTCCAACTGGAATGATTTTGGTTTTACATAACTGTTATTATGTGCCTAGTGTTACCAATAACATAATTTCTGTATCTTGTTTGGATATGGGTGGATTTATTTTTAAATTTGGAAATAAGGGTTATTTTTTATAAGAACAACATATGTTATGGTATGGAACATTTAAATAATGGTTTGTATGTATTAAATTATGAAAACCAAGTGTTAGAAATCAATAACAGAACAAATTCACATGAATCATACAACACCCAGTTGTGGAATCACCATCTTGGTCATGTAAATGAGAATCACTTGACAAATATCTACCAGGATAGTTATTTAGAATCCACTGAGCTAAAACCACTTGATAGATGTCACACTTGTATACAAGGTAAAATGACCAAGTCGCCTTTCGTTGGATAGGGTGAAAGGGCCACAAAGCTTCCAGGATTGGTGCACATGGATGTGTGTGGACCATTTCCAGTAGAAGCCAGAGGTGGATATTCTTACTTAATTACTTTTACTGATGATTTGATTAGATATGGCTATATCCACTTAATGAGGTATAAGTTAGAATCCTTAGATAAATTTAAGGAATTCAAGAATAAAGTAGAGAATCATATTGGTAAGAAGATAAAGAAGCTTCAATTAGATTGAGGCAAAGAATATCTAAACCAAGAGTTCATCGATATTCTACGAGAGTCTGAGATTCTATCTCAGATCATTCCTCCTTATACACCATAGTGGAATGGTGTTAGTGAAAGGAGGAACCACACCTTGTTGGTCATGGTGAGGTCGATGATGAGTCGTGCAGATTTTCCATTACCCTTTTGGGGATATGCATTACAAACTGTAACATACACATTTAACCAAGTACCAAATAAAGAATCAAATAGAATTCCCTTTGAGTTATGGAATGGAAAGAAACCCATTTTGTAACACACATGTGTATGGGAATACGAGGCGTTTGTTAAGTCCTTATTAGGAAACAAAATAGAACCCTCGAGAATGAGGTGTATCTTTATAGGATATCCCAAGGAAACAAAAGGATATTACCTATATAACCCTTCATACAAGAAAGTGACTGTCACTAGACAATCCATCTTTCTTGAGAGGGAGAACATCTTCAAAAAGGATAGTGGGAGCAATATTGAATTCGACGAAGTTGATGCTCAAGATACACAGGAGTTGGTACAGGAACAAGTTCCCCAGGTCCCTATGGAAGAGGTTCCAGAAGCACAAGTACTGTGTAGGAGCTCAAGATAGGTAAGGGAACTAGTGAGATTTGGTTTCCTAGTCATCGAGGATTGTGAATCATTATTGTTGGACAATGATGAACCTCTATCTAACAAGGAAGCAGTAGAAATATCAGAAGCTGCAAGATGGATAGAAGATATGAATTATAAGATGGATTATATGTATCAGAACCACGTTTGGGTTCTGGTCGATTAGCTAGTTGATGTAAATCATGTTGGATGCAAATGGGTATTCAAGAGAAAACCGGACATGGAAGGTCAAGTTAGCACCTATAAAGCAAGGCTAGTGGCTAAAGGATTCAGACAATGTCAAGGAATTTACTATGATGAAACCATTTCACCAGTTTCCATGTTTAAATCCATAAGAATAATACTTGCCATAACAGCTTACCATGACTACGATATTTGGAAAATGGATGTCAAAACAACATTCCTTAATGGGAACCTTCAAGATGATTTCTATATGAAACAACTGGAAGGGTTTGTGACACCAAGTGAATCCAAACGGGTTTCCAAGTTGTAGAAATCCATTCATGGATTAAAGAAATCAACCAGGCTATGGAAAATTCAATTTGATGAGGATATAAATGAATTTGGTTTCATTAAGAACGAATGTGATCCATGTGTTTATAAGCTGTTTTATGGGAATGCAGTCATTATCCTAGTAGTATATGTTGACGACATATTGCTTATTGGAAACGATGTATCATTCTTACAGTCAGTTAAGGACTGTTTGAAAAAGTGTTTCTCTAAGAAGGACTTGGGTAAAACAGCCTACACTATAGGGATTAAGATCATTTTTGATAGATCCAAGAGGCTGCTTCGACTAAGTTAGGGTACATACATTGACCAGATACTAAAGAGATTTAGTATAGAACAATCCAAGAGGGGATTAGTTCCAGTGTAACATGGCCTACATTTTTCTAAGAAAATGTGTCCTCAGACACAATAGGAGAAAGATAGAATGAGTGATATCTGATACGCTTCGGCTATTGGATCAATCATGTATGCCATGTTATGTACCAGACTTGATGTTGCCTATGCATTGAGCATGGTGGGAAGATATCAAGAAGATCTAGGAGAACAACATTGGACTGTTGTTAAGACTATCCTTAAGTATCTGAGAAGAACTAAGGATATGTTCTTGGTTTATGAAGGAGACGAGGAGCTTGTCATCAGAGTGTATGCTGATACTGGTTTTCAGATAGATCATAACGATCTGAAGTCACAATCTGGATATGTTTTCTGTCTCAATGGAGGAGTTGTGAGCTAGAATAGTTCAAAGAAACCAGTAGTCACCGATTCTACAGTGAAGTCCAAAAATATAGCGGCTTCTGATGCATCCAAGGAAGACATCTGGATTCAGAACTTTGTCTAGGAGATTGATGTGGTTCCTAGAAGTAAAGATCCTATCATATTGTATTGTGATAATACTGCAGCAGTGGCTCTTGCAAAAGAACCAAGTTCACATCAACAGACAAAGCACATACTCCGAAAGTATCACCTCTTGAAGGATTTCTATAAAAGAGGTGAATTTAAGTGATAAGAGTATCCACGGAAGAGAACATGGAAGACCCCATGACTAAAGGCCCATCTCAACAGAAGGATGACTATCATATGAGATCTAGCGGGTTAAAGGTTGTTAGTAGTTGGCTCTAGTCCAAGTGGGAGTCTGTTGGAGTTGGTGGCCTAGAACCAACTACTTTGTATTTTATTCATTAATAAATATCTTATCACATCTTTATTGTTCTTCTATGTGATAATGCATGTTATAATGTATTATGGATAACTATTGCACTAAAAGGTCATAGCGGATCCCTACTATGATGCGAACCTGAAAGTGCCATAACACTATTCTTGAATATATTTTCTATGGATTAATGATGTTATTTGAGGGACACAAATAATACAGGCCATTAGGGGTGAGGACTCATAAAACTTTGAAGCACCTTCTCATGGTGTGATCCCTTAGTAATATCCAAGAGGATATTATGAGAACGAGACCCACCAGTAGGAAATCCATGTTTCATAGTGTTATTGGAAGTTCCTATATGTGGACATGTGTATTGGTCCGTACACTTTAATATTATTATTAATGGGTATTACAACTTGCACACTTAGATGTATTGACAAAAACTATGACGGCACACTATTCGCAGCAAGGTAGGATATGTTGGGTGCATCACGAGTAATACTACATTAATAGATAATGCGAGATAGGATTTTCCCCTTATGTTCCATAACATAAGTAGATATCTCAAACCCTTTGATGGAATTGATATAGCCTATGTAAATCCATGGCCTTGGTAAGGAATGGGAAAGGTCAATTCTGGGAAGTCAAAGAAAGAATAATTGAGCACATGGGTTGATGGTACCATCATGCAACCCACTTGATTCGAGATATTTAGAAAAATGGATTACATAACACGTAAGCATTCATAGGAGGTGACACATCATTGCGGCGTTAACTTATTTCTCTATGGGTGCCTTAGCGTGTTTCTAGATAATAACCTTGGAATTTAGGTAGGCTCTGACTAATTCCACTGAGAAAGAGACCTAGAGGGTCACACACTAAGTGTGTCCAAGTATCTCAGTTAAATATTAATTTAACAAGTTGATTAAAGATTATTCCCGATTGTGGTTTAATAATTATTAAAGGATGCCTAATCGCATTTATTTCGACACTAGTTATTCGATAGAATATATTGTGGGAGAAATAATATAATTATTAGCGATTACTGTAGTAATATTTATTTAATAAATAAATAGTCATTATTCAAGGTCTAATAAATGTGGTGGAAGAAATAAATAGAATAGAAAAACAAAATTACACTCCGTGTATATTAATATACACGTCGTGTAGTTTTTCTGGGAATTTGTGATAAATAATATTATTTATTTAATTAAATAATATTAGGAGTAATTCTCTGGGCACATGTCAAGTAATAATAATAGTAAACTATTATTATTAGACATGGGGTCTTACTAAGAATTAAATGAAATTAATAAATGCTTTTGGGTAATTAATTCATTTTATTATTCTAAGTAATTAAAATCCCAATTATATTATTCTCATTAGCCGAGCCATTCATTGCGGTTGTGCACAAAGAATCTAGAGAAATCTCTCAATCCAAGAGAGAATTCATTTTCTTCTAAGAACGCTCTCAAGCTATGAGAGAGATCCTCCTCCACCAGATTAAGGAGAGCACTTTGCAAGTGGCTCTCAAGGTGATCGAAGGCGGACATCACAAGTGAAGTCTCTTCCGTTCTAGCACCCGAAGATCCCTTTGGAAACATCCAGAGATACGTGGATCATGTGTGGATCACCGCTGGAGGAATCCTACACTTGGATTCTATGAAATAATGACATATCACATCAGATCGTGACCAGAAACATCAACGGAGAGAGAATTACATCAAGGTAATTCTCTTATTTTAATTAAATTAATTTTAACCAACATATGATGATCCTATATGGTTTAGAGACTCCCCTATTTCCTTTTGTTATTCATTCTATTCTAAAGATCCGACATTTTATTATCGTGATGGATCTCAGATTGATCGTCCTTAACGAAAAAAATTAAATTTGGGTACACTAACCAACATGCTTCCACTGCACCTGGAACCTACAAATGGTAGGGTTCTAAAGAGAACCTTTTTGGTTGAAATTATTTTGGCTGAGCGAATATAGCCAGTGGATTTCAGTAGCTGGAAGTAGAAGCAGAGGCCTTGGGAACAGGAAGTCAACATTAGTCATAGAGACTTGGACTTGTGAGACGTTCTGAGAGAATGTCCCAGGATAGGGTATCTATAGCTCAGGGTTGATAGGGTGAGTCCAATATTCCTATAGAGATGCAATTATTTTCATGAGATGGCATGGGATATCTCCCTAGATATCGTCTAACCCGTTTTGCTGTGGACAGGGAAATGGTGGATGGGCCACTGAGTCAGAGACAGTGACAGGAACATATGGATCTTTAAAAGGAAAAATATAGTAGAGGATCTAGGAGAGTAGGATGAGGTGGTATACATTTTGACATGTTACCACCACCACCCCCATGTGGTCCACACCAGGCTCAGGGAGCTGGAGGATAAGGGAAGGGGAAACTACATACGGTTAAGGAATATGACCCAAGGGCTCTAGGAATGATTTGAGATATGATATGTGTCTACTATTAGCTGATGTATTAATAGACATAGGTGATAATCATTCTTCCTTGTCACATATCTTTTTCAATGCCAAGAGTTTTTGGTTAAACCATTGAATTGACCCTTACGTCTATAAAAACTTATGGGAGAATACTCAACAATCACACTTATGCCGACAATGTGATCGGACCCTTGAGGTGAGAGTTTTGGTTGGAACCTCCTGGTGGAAGTGTCAATGCCTTATGACGTTAGTCTGGGTATGGACTATTTATCCACAATTCATGCTCAGATTTAATTTTTTAGGTAAAAGGATGCAGTATGTCTGTAGGGTTGGAATGGGGTTTTCCTTGGTAAACAAGGAAACTCATGCAGCACGGGATAAACTCATGTATAGGAGGGTGCACCCGATCACTCTTGAGTTGGCTAGTCTTACCCTTATGTAAGTGGATGTTTTTATTTTTCAGTTCCCAACAGTAGTGGCAGAGTACAAGGACATGTTTCCAGAAGATGTTTTCAGTTTTACCTCCCCATAGGGAGATAGACTTACACATCATTCTACACCCTGATATGGAACTAATATCAGCATCAGTATATCAGATGGATTTTGTAGAGTTTCACGAGCTAAGGGTATAGGTGGAGGACTTGTAGAGGAAGGTCTTAGTAAGGCCCAGAGTTTGAGGTTATGTTTGGATTACCAACATTTTAACCAAGTGGCCATGAAGATTTAGTATCCACTGCCAAAGGGTAGATGAACACATCAATCAGTTGAAAGGGGCATCCTTTCACATGGATGTAAAGGTGCACGTAGGATTTTAGCAGTTAAGATAGAGTTTTACGAGTGCCCTGATATTGAGTTTTCTAGAGGAGGGATTCGAGTACGTAGTGTTCTACGATGCATCAGGGACCAAACTTGGTTGTGTACTTATGTAGAGGCAAGAAGTGATTGCCTATGGTTCACATTAGTTGAGACCACATTAGTAGAACCACATTAACCATGATCCTGAGTTGTAAATGGTAGTATTCGCATTGAAGATGTGGTGACACTACTTGATGGGAAGGCAGTTTATCATCTACTCATACTAGAATAGTCTCAAATATATATTCCCCCAGAAGGTTCTGAACTTGAGGCACAGACGTTGGCTAGAGTTCCTCCAGGACTATGACTTGGAGATAGTCTATACTTATGGTAAGGGAAACATGGTAGCATATTATCTTAGTAGTAGATACAGTTCATAGTTTCTGAATGAGGAAATAGAGCAGTTGGCCTCATTACAGTTATCCTTCATAGATATAGATGATGCATCTTAACTCAATTCAGTGGTTGTTACCCCTCTAATCTTATAGTAGGTTAGTGAGTCACAGCTCGGTGACACCGAAAGTGATACTTTACGTACCCAGTTGTCCACAGGGAATGCCCTTGATGGATATTCAAAAGGTGGGGAGCACGGCGTTCCTTTCAGAGGATGCATAATAGTAGTAGTGGATGCCTGGAGTGGCGAGATGCATCAAGATACACATGTGGGTGTCAAGGCAGACATTAGGGATAATGGAACAGGTTAAAGATGGTCTTACCTATTTATATAAAAGATGAGTGCTTGTTTGAATCTATTTTTTGGTTTGTCAACTCACCGTTTCGAGCCCCTGTGCTTGGAAGGGGTTTCTCTTTTCTTCCTTGGGGTTCCAGGAAGGGAGTGAGAAATGACATTGATGGACTTCATGATGGGTTTATCATGTACGTCCAAGGGACACGATACCATTTGGGTGATCATTGATCAACTCACCAAGTTATTCACTTCATAGATTTTCAAGAGAAGAGTTTAGTAGAGAGCTTGGGATGCCTCTATGTGCAGAAGATAGCTTGACTCCATGGAATCCCATGGATGATAGTTCCTAATTGGGATGTTCACTTTGCATCTTGGTCATAGAGATCGAGGATCAGTAGGAGAGGACCCTCTGTGGGTAGTCAATTCCTTTAGTGAGTGCCTGATGACAGCACATGAATCTTTGAAAGAGCACATGGGAAAGAGAGGCTCAGGTTCGTTTTAATACCCTCATCTGTTTGGGTATCCATTGGATTGGATTTTATGGACATAAAACCTTAATGTGGGGAGAATGCAATGACTCAGATTTTCCCGGTTTTATTTTTAGAAAATTTCTGGGAAAATTTCAAGACCAGGCGCTGAGATGGGGTGAGATTCTAAGGCCCAGTGTTCCCAGAATGGTTTGATGAAAAATGTTAAGTTTTTAATAGCACACATGAGTGGTTTTCCTAAAAAAAGTGTAATAACTCTTAAACGGGTGTCTGAATCAGAAATCTGAGGGCACCGTTGCATTCAGGATGGTGAGTTTACCCTAGGCGTGACTTAACTTTAGTCGGCACAAGTCTCTAATGAGAAAATCCAAAAATGGCATAACTGTAAATAAAATTATTATTTTTTCAAATCATTATAACTCATGAATGATGACTATAATTGAAAATCCAAGACCACTGTTGAGTTTTAATGGGGTTTTTTCCTTAGGCATATCCTAACATTGACTGGTGCGGGTCAATTATGGAAAGTAATTTTTGGGACATAATCGTAAATAAAATTATTAAATAAAAATTATTTTATTTTCAAATCCTATAACTCATAAATAGTAGATCAGATTGGAAATATGAGAGTACTGTTAAGATCATGAGAGCGTGCTTTCCTTCGGTGGCGCCTAACCTTGACTAGCGCAGGTCAATGGTAAAAGTTAATTTTTGGAGGTTTTAAAAGATAATAAAATAAATTCAGAAAAAGATTATTTTATTTCTTTTAATGTTTTGTTGTGATGTAAGGACACTGCAACGCCATGATGAAGCAATTGTTTCCTTTCATAAATGAAACAACATGGAAACGTTGCAGGATAGCGAAAAGACAATGCTGAAACATATTTCTTCATTTAATAGCTTGACAGGGATACGATATTAGTTGGACAATCCTAGAGAAACTACCTGGAAGATCTGGAAAAGAAAAGGCCTTGGAAAAGCCTCTCGGTGGTGAACTACAAGTGGCGAAAAACGCCGACGGATCGCGGATAACGAATCGCGGATCAAGGACCGAGGATCAGGGATCGACGAACGATGGCGGTGAAACTCTATTCTTTACCAAAGACCGATCCAATCTTCGAGGTAGGGATTTCATTTATGTGTGATTTCCTTTCCCTGTTCTTGTTTCCAATGACGAACGTGGAACAACCCACGAATAGGTTGATCCATGGTTCAATCATTTATACGGGATGAGTAGTATTGTTGCGGGATTGAAGGGGGTTATACCTTAGTAGTTAACAATATCTTTTATCTCCCATTTTTCTAACGAGACGAAAAAAGGACGAACAAACAAAGCCGACATTCATTCCTTGGGTGTTCATAGTGATCTCTCTTTCCTTATCCTACGTTCTTCACTGACGAATCCCCATGGTTGCGTCAGATTCTTTCCAGGAGGTTCCAAATGTGGATGGACCCCCCGTATCAACGGAAAGACAATTAAGAGAACATGGTAGTGGAGATGACGTCCCATGGATCGCAAGTGTGATTTCGGTTTGTAAAATGGGTTACCACGATGACCCGCAGAAGGAGGGCCAATGGCCGCACGGCGGCGTGACCACATGACAGCAGCGGTCGTCGGTTCGATGACTGACGTTGGATATCCCCATTGAAACCACTGTGGGGCGGTGGGTATGAGCCCTCGATAGGAAGCCAACGATGAGCTCGGTTGGACGCAGCACGAAGCCGCATCATGCGGCCCAGGACCGCGGTCCAGCAAGAACGTGACGAAACCCCACGACAACTGCCACGGGGCAGTCCATGCGGCAACTGACCATGTTGAACACAGCGGTCATCCACGTTGACTAGACGAGGATGCGGCACCTACCACATCTAGGGGGATGAACCAGCCTGCTCTAGTGGGCAGGGCTGGGTAGGCAACCCAGCACCGGGCCGGTTTGGCGTAGTGGGTCGGAAAAGCAGTGGGCCAGGCCTAGTGTGTTGGGTCAACCTGGCTAGTAGGGTTGACCATGCAGGTCGGGTTGGGCGGGACCCGGTTTGGGTCGGTCCGACCGAGTTGGACCGGACTCGGACCCAACCGACCCCTTTTTACAAAAAAGCCCATAACTCTCAAACAGTGCGTTCGATTGATGAGCCGTTTGTGGAATTGGAACCCTCGCGATGAGGTGGTCCTTTTGAGATAATATATGTGGGTTTTAATAGAAGTTTACATATGACCTTTGGATTGAGAAGTAAGTTCTCATGGAATAAGCACGCTGCGAGGGGGAATCTTGTGGCTGGCTGGGACGGGGAGACTATGACTACATGTCTAAGTGGCTCAGCAGGTATAAGTGACTCAGTGGGTTTAAGTTACTAAACAGTACTGGGTATTCTGTGATTACGTATGATATTTTTTCTTTTCACAATTTAGATTTATACCTATGTGAGCTGACTCTAGTAACTCTCTTGATTATACTTCTTAGAGGCTACAGTTCGTGTACCTCTTGGGTAGTCTACTTGGTGCATTTCTTAGTGATTCCTTTGTGGTATATTTCTTATTGATTCCTTTGTGGTATATTTCATAGTGATTCCTTTATGGTATATTTCTTAGTGATTCCTTTGTGGTATATTTTATAGTGATCCCTTATGGTATACTTCGTGTGTTTCCTTTATGGTGTACTTTGTGTATTTTCCTAGTGGTGTTACCTTTGTGGTTTCGGGGTTCCTACTGAGTATTATGTTACTCACCCCTGCACGGGCTTCACTCGCACATGTTGTGTCTTGTGAATATGATCGGTAGCTTTGAGAGAGTCCTTAGTGGGCCGAAGAGAGGGGGTGATACAGGGTGACCCGACGGATGTGGTACGCTTCAGCGACGTTCAGACAGATTACTGTACCTACCCTCTAGGTAGGGTTTTTGAGATGATATCCATGAGCTTGTACTTTTCTTTTTAGTGGGGCATGTATTCTGGCCCATTTACTTTTCAGTTTGTGTTGTTACTCTCAGTGGGATGTATATCTGTTTACTCATTGTTTTCGGTTTTAGTACTTGTTCTTGGGGACGGGTGTGTGTGCGCAAGTTCTTAGGAAAATGCCCTCCTTTTGTGTAATATGCCTACTTGGCGCTAGTCGCCAACCCCTGGCCTATGGGAGGTGGGCTTGGGGTAGTCACAACATGAGCCCCAAGGGACAGGTCGTGACACCCGCCCTGTAAAATCAAACACACACACACACATATATATATATATATATCCCAGGTTAGATTTGAACCCCTTAACTCTTGATTATTCTATAATGTCTTTACCACTTCACTAGTGACCCTACTACATATTGACCCTTTAATGATGTGAAAAAAATGCATTTATAGCTCTAAAAAAGTGCTATTAACCTCAACACTATTAAAAGGGGGTCTTTTTATCAATGCTAAAAAAATGCTGATAAAATTTCCTTTTATTAGTGCTAAAAAAATATTGATAAAAGTCAAAAAAATAAAATTTTATAACGATTTTTTTTCTGCAAATCAAAGAGTGGGACCTTCTCCCCTTTTATCAGGGCTCAATCCCCCCTATATCATTCTCTTCTTTATTTTATGATATATATATGTATATATTTATATTTCATTGCATTTTTTATCCATATATATATATATATATATGTATATGTATATATTTAAATACATTTATAAAATATGTTTTGTTTGTACGCATGTGTGTTTATAAATACATACATATATACATACATATATTTATTTATATATGTGTGTGCATATATAAATATAATTATATATATTTATATTTATTTATATATATTATAAATTAATATTTATATACATATATTAGATTATATAGATAAATATATGTTTGTTTTTCAATACACACACAAATATATTTATATATATATAAACATTATATATACATTAATTGTATATGTATATAAATATTCATACATTTGTATTTTAAATAAAATGGATATTATTTTTTATTTAGATAAGGTTTATATATTTATAAATATACTTTACATATAAATATGTTTACATATATATTTATAATATTAAATTTTTATGTGTGAATATATACAAAATATGTATATTCTGAATATATTTGATCATAAATAAAAATAAAATATGAAACACGATAAAATTTCACAACCATAATATTAATATGAATGTAACCCTTGGGAATAAATTTGTTCCCCACTAAAAATGAGCAAAAAGACCCCCTTAAACGAGGCTAAAAGCCCATTTAATGTTAATAAATTTGGATACCCTGACTAAAAACACTGTTTTAAAGGCCTTTTGGTCTTTTTTGGGACTTGTAAAACATTAAAGGGGGTTACCCTCATGTCATTAGTTCATATAGATCATCACAATCTTTAATTTGATATGTGGTAAAGCTCAAACAGACATCCAGATCAAAAGTTATGGATGTTTGAAGTTTAAGTTACGTTTTCATCTTATTTTAGATATTTTCTTAATTTTTTATTTTTTGTGTCTTTAAATTGTTATTAAATGACTACTAATCAATAATAATTAGATAATTATTAATTAATAATATTTTTTTTAATTATTTTATAGGCCTTTTTCACTAAATATCTTAAATATTAACTGTAAATTTTTATTTAGCTTTATCTAAAACATATTTTAAAAATATATATTATATTTATATCAATATAAATATTTTTATATATTAATATATTATTTTTAATGAAATATATATATTTTTAAATATACCCTTTATCAACACTAGAAAAAAAGCGTTGATAAAGACCCCCTTTATCAGCGCTACTAAAAAAGTGCTGATAAAGGGGCTCCCTTTAAGAGCGCTAAAAAAAGAGCTGATAACGGGGGTGCTTTTATCGGTGCTAAAAAACACTGATAAAGGTGTTCTTTTAATAGCTCATTTTTTATCAATGTTAAAAGTACATTTTATCAGTGCTTTTTTAGCACTGTTAAAGGGAAACACTGTGTAAAGCTGTTTCTATGGTAGTGTGACTAGATATACATTAATATACTTATATATATAAATACACACACACACATGTAAGTACATATATATCACTAGTATATATTGGCCTATATTCGGCTTTGTCTTTTATCATTATTAAAAAACACTAATAACATTTATCGGTGTTAAAAAAAGCTCCAATAAAAACACAACTTTGTCGTCACCTTTTTAGCACTATTAAAGATTACCTTTATGAGCCCATTTTTCATCATTGATAAAAATTTACCTTTATTGACATTATTTTAGCATTGATAAAGGTATATTTCATAAAAATAATAATTTATCATTAAAAATAATGTATTAATAAATAAATATATTTATATTGATATAAATATAAGATATTTTATCCTGATTTATATAAGAAAAAATATGTATTTACACTTAATATATAAGATATTTAGTGAAAATGACTTATAAAATAATTAAAAATTAATATTAATTAATAATTAGAAAATTATTATTATTTAATTTTCATTTAATAACAATTGGATACCATAAAAAACAATAAATTAATGAACAATCTAAGATAAGTTGAAAACCTTGTCGAAACTTCAAACAACCATAAATTATGATCATAGTATATGTTTGAGAACTACCACATATCAAATTAAAGATTGAAAAATGAACTCAAACATAATGATTTGAGAAAACCTTGGTTGGTGTTTTTTGTGGTCAAAAAAGGCCCGGAAGGCCACTAAAAGTGACTTTTTTTTATCAGGGTACCTTAATTTTTGAATATTTGATTTAATTTTAGTTTCGTTTAAGGGGGTGTTATTATATTTTTTCAGTCGAGACTAAATTTATTCTCAGGTATTGTATTAATATGGATATTATAGTGTTTAAATTTTACCATTTTTTATACTGTAGTGTTATTTATAATCAAATATATACATATTTTCATATATTTACATATAATAAATCAATTATGCAAATAAAATTTTAAACATATTTACATTAAATGTATTTTTAAAAATATAAACCATATGAAATAAATATTTATTTTTCATTTTATTTAAAATAAAAAAAAATCTGTTTTATTTACCTTATAAAAATAGATAAATAAATAAATATATATATATTCCTACACGATAATGTTTATATATAAATATTTTTGTATCAATAAAAAATATATATTTATGCGTATATTCTAATATATGTAAATAAATACATATACGTAAATATTTGTGTGTGTATTTGTGTACATTTTTGTGTATTTTTGTGTCAAAATTGTGTAAATATGTCATATATAAATGTATTTTTATAAATATAGCATTATCATTAAATATAGTATATAAACGCATTTACAATAAACATTTATGAATACATTGTAAAAAATTTATATCTAAATATAAAATAATATGTAAATATGTGTAAATATATATATGTAAAATATATCAAAATATAAATATATATGTAAATATGTATAAAATTTATATCCTTTTTAAGGCATATCTAAATATATAATATATATACACATTTTAAAAAGGTATTTAAAAATAATTATATGAATAAATATATGAATAAAAATGAATTATGTTTATATATAAATAAATAAAAAGATATATCATAAAATATTACAAAAATGTTGATGGTATAATGGTAAAACCATTAGACTTGAAGGCAGAAGTCAAGGGTTCAAATCTAGGCACGAGAAAGGGTGAATAAAGCATAAAAACACTAATAAATGGGGTGAAAAGTGCTGAAAAAGGGGGGGTAGGCTCAAGAATGGTTGTAAGGTGGGTGTGTAGGGCACATAACGCTGATGGATGGGGGGATGATAAAAGGGGTGAGTGGAACGAAAAAGAATTTAAAAATATTTTTTGATTTTAATCAATGCTAAAAAAAGTGCTGATAAATGGTGTTTTTATCACCACTGATAAAAGTAGCATTTAGTAGTGATTTTGTTAGTACTAATAAAGGTCATGTGTTTTTTTAGATCATTTAGCTTGTCAGTGATTTTAACACTAACAATGACCTTTTTTAGTGCTAACTACAACCAAATTATATTTGTTTTATATAAATCAAGTTTTTCAATTAATGAAAAGATATATTTTTCATTTTTGAATTGAAAAACTTGGTTTATATATGTTTTTTTATTATTGATTTGTATTTGAATCAATGAACACATAAAACAAAACCCACTCAACATAGTGTCTATGGACTTCTCTCATTATCGCTGGCACTAAATATTCTAGCTTGGTCTTTCTCATCCCATTATTACTCTCTGCATTTTGTTAAAATTTGTGTCATTATTGGGCTTACATTCTTGTTACTTTTGTAGTGCACATAGAGAGTATTAAGGAGAAGGTTCCTCAATTTTTCCATATTGAGGTAATGTGATATTTTCTTTCCTTTTTTACAATTGAGGTAATAATAATAATATATATTATTTAAGTTGAAAAACACATGGTTGAGGCAAATTTTGAGATGAGGGTGATTTTTTATATATAATTAAATGGGGTTAGAGTTTTATTATTTTGTATGAAGTGCCACATGAATTGGTGCTTTTTGGATAAATTGTAAAAGTTCCAATTCATGTGGTGCTTTTTAGAATAATTATAAAAGCACCACATGAAGTGGTGATTTTGTGGGAATTACAAAACGCCACTTCTTGTGGCGTTAATATCCCTATAATAAAAATAGTTAATTTTGAAATATATATATATATTTATTATATAAATATTAATATTTTTAAATATATGAAATATATATTTAAAAATATATTTTTATATAAATATATTTAAATAATTTTAAATGCATATTTATAATTATAATTATAAATAAATATATTTATAAATATATTTCTATAAGTATATATATATATTTACAAATATAAATATAAATAATTATAATTATATAAATATATTTTAAATTTATTTATAAATAAATATTTATAACTATATAAATATAAATTAAATTTATAATTATATAATTATAAAAATATATTTACAAATAAATTTAAAAATTATATATATATTTATATATACAAATGAATTTTAATTTATATAATTAATATAATTAATATTTAATAATATAATTACTATAATTAAAAATTTAGAATAAACAATTAAATTTATATAATTGTAAATAAATATAAATGTATATAATTATAAATCAATATTAATATAACTATAAATATATTTAAAGAATTATAAATATGAATTTATAAATTTAATTATAAATACATGTAAATATATATCGTTATAAATAAAAACTTATTTATATAATTAAAAATATATAATTAAAAATATATAATTAAAAATATATAATTATAAATATAATAAATATATTTATTATTTAAATATATTTATTATATTTTTATAATTATTTAAATGTATAATTTTTTATTTATAATTATATAAATATTTTTAAAAAAATTTATATATTTATTTGTAATTATATAAATATAATTATATATATATATAAATATTAATAACATTCAATAATAATAACATAATTAATAATATTTCATAATAATTTAATTACTAATATAATATCAAAAAGGTTTAGTCATAAGTAGAAGCCAATGACCATTTATTAAAGATAAAAGAAAAGTAACAAGTAAGAAAGAGGAAGGATGGCGTCAAACAGTGAGAAAAGCCCTGATCTAAACATAAAAGCTGTAGATCAAAAGGATCAATATCATCCTCATAACCATAATCAGAACCATCACCCTCATCATTGGATTCTCATTCAGATTGAGATTTTTTTGATTAAGAAGCGCATAATACATATTATTCATCTTTTCCTGCTCCGGCATGAGTTGGGCCTTGGAAGAAGACTTTGTGGACACATATCCATAACCCCCGTGATGTAGTTCAATCATCACACCCACGTCCATGATCATGACCTTTTGGATGCCTCCCCCGTCTCGAGGTTTTCTAATGCCAACCTCCTTGAGGTTCTTGTTTCTCATCATCTAGGTTTTCCTTCACCAAACCAGAGTCAAAGAGAGTAATGATGGCCTCTATAGGAGAAAAAAATTTAGAAACAACTTCCAGGTCATCCTCTGTCATTCCACATCCAAAATGAACATTTTTCCCATTAATAATATAATACTTAATAAGAAATGTGTCTATAAATTATATAAATAGTAAATGTAATGTTTTTAAACAACAATTTTGTGTTATGTAAATTAATTTGTGTTTACTATATTTTTTAGTTTCTTCTCATTTTTCAATAATTTATTATATATTTAGTGAGTGTGAAAATTTTCATTTAGATTGTATTTATACTTTATAATTTATATGCTTTCAAATTCACCTACTTGAAACATTACAATGTTACAATTATGTCACTTTAAATGTCTCTAAATTATAAATTATAAATACAATATAAATAAAAATTTTCATACTGACTAAATATATAAAAAATTATTGAAATAAAAAATATTTTTTCAAAAAAAGTTAATGAAAAATAATTTTAATGGCACAAAATATCATTATTTGAAAACATAACATTTGTGTTTACAATTTTTTTAACATTCCTTTCACTAATTGAAATGAGATCTATAGCAACTAAATAAATCAACATTGAAGGTATATATCTCATTTCCAGTACTGAAAGGAATGTCACATTAATTTATAAGTACAAATGTTATGTTATAAATAATTGACTTGGGAAGCTTATAAGATATAAACTATAAGTACAATCTCAGTTCCCCCAGGGGTGTAGCCTAGTGGTTACGTCTCTGCGGGTCTTGCGAGAGGTCTTAGGATTGAGTCTCCTCGGGTACTTGTAGGCATTGTAGTTTCTTCATTTCTTTGTAATCCCACTCCCTGAACTGTTGTAATATAAGTACAATCTAAGTGAAACTTAAAACTAATGAGAGTTTGTTTTTATTTGTTAATAGTTCATATAAATTATTATTTTTTACTATATTTTTTAATTTCATTTTATTTTTCTAAAAAAATTAATTATCTCAAAAATAGGTTTTTAAATACATACAATGTGACATGAGAATAAATCTACATTGATTCCACTCGGTACCACAACCCAGCATATGAACCTCACTCCCGCTCCATGTTCGACATCTCTATCACTATGGTGTCGTAGCTATAGGTGTGGGTTGCTCCTCTTATGGTGTTGTAGGTGCCTCATCATGCTATTATGTAGAGGACTACCCAACATCATATGTGGAAGACTACCCAACATCATATGTAGAGCCATATGGCCCTAAATCTCCAAAATATAGTGGAAGTGTGACATCAAAGAAGTCATCGTCATCAGAAGTGAGGTCCACCACAAGCTTTGTTAACATACCCAGGTCCCAGTCCATCATAGTCATCTAAGATAGAGATGGTATATCATATGTATGAGTAGGCATATTCGGCACATAAACCTCTCCTGGAAGTGTAAGATCCTCATTATGTTGTGCAGAATCATCTCGTTACGGTGCAACAACATTTGTAGGAGCCTCTCTCGATTGTCGCTCTCCATTTCCTCTCCTCTTCCCTCACTAATGTCCTTGTCTCTATCCTCCAGTTGGTGGTGATTATGGTGGTGCATCATCCTCAGCAATCACAATAGGGAAATCGTCATCTTCAGGTGTCTCAACCAGAGCATGTGGATCGGGATATAACTGCGGGTCTTCATCATAGAAACTCTCATGTATAAAATTGAGAGGATCTATGAGAGACACAAGATTTTTTTGAACTAAATTATGATTAATAAACTTATCCTCTTGAGGATTTATGATATGTACAAGTCGATAAAATTCATCTGACTAAAAATGAAATAAAATTCAAATTAATATGAAATATGATCTAAACAAATATAATAAATCGTAGTAAACATACAAACTACTTAATGTCTATGCCATGATGCTTAAGGTACATGATCATGTGTAATTGGTACCAATCTTCATAATCCCTCTAATTATCTAACCGAAATCATGTTGTGGGATATTTTTGCTGAAAGATACCATATTGGGAATGTGTGTCCCAATACTCAATATAACTTATATAAAACTTCAATCCATTCATCTTCTATCTACCTGTATACATAATAGAATGTAACCCATCAACCTATCATGATGGAATGGGGGTATAATGTATATAGAAAAACTATCACGTGACTTGATCTAGCTGGTGTCACTCAATGATGTAGAAGAGGATGAGAGGTACCACTGCACTTTGATCACCAACCATAGATGTTTAGTATGCTAGAAGCGACGCATAGACAAATTCTGTATATGGGGTCCATGAAACCCGAAATGTCAACTCAAAAAAGAATTCATAAATTAGCATGATAATTTTACAAAGATAAAATTGAAATATATTTAAAAACCAATAAAAAATTAATTTTTCTATAAAAAAATTAATGTTTAACTTACATCAGTGGGTTGTATAGCATCAAATATCTGTCAAAAGCTATGCATATTATGTGTCAATGTATGTGCATAACGATGATTCTGAATCCACCTAATTAAAAAGATGTAATATATAGTAATTTTATAAAGTATGTTAAAAAATTACTAAATAACTAAAATTAATGCTATAAACATACTGACATCCCTGAGGGTAGTCCTGAAATAGGTGTTATGAAAATAGTGTGACAACTTTAAGAGAGATGTGTCGAAAACACTCCCAATCCTACATCTGTACCAAAGCTATACACCCTAAAATTAGTTGCGCATCATCTCGACAACTGGTATAGAGACATCTATACATATGTGATAATACAAAGGACCCCCAACTGTATCTATCCATATGGTCAATATCCTCAAGTAATGCTGGTTACATCATTCGTACAAAGGTGGTGGAGTGATCCACACACAAAATTCCTCTGATTAGTTTCATAATACATGCATGTGTGTGCTGAATAAGTGTCTCCTCATCTACATCATCAATAATGATGGTGAAATGCTCATCAAACCACCCCATGCACAAGTGGGAACCCTGGAGGACACATGGTATACCGATGACTTGAACATCTAATAAAAGGTGTATGATCGTGCATCAGTTTCTAATAGTGGCACCTGTAACTACCTATCTTTGGATGGGTAGACTGAGTATGTAAGAGATGTCCAGGATATGAAATATGTGTCTCTCTAGCTGTCATATCTCAACCAGTGCAACAATCAAATGGTGATCAATGGTCTTGAAGTTTCACACGATGACTCTATAAAATCTAGCACTTAATAGGTATGAAAAAATGGTTGTTGGAGGAGCATCATGATGAAACTGATGTGCTCTATAAAAAACAATATATCTAAAAGTTCCTCACGACAACACATCAAGAACTATTGGGCATAAAACAAATGTTTCTCCATCAGAGTATATGAATAGTAGGAAATTAATTTTTACAACTATTTAACTCATACATGGTTTTATGATTTGGTATAAAATATTTTTGAAGTTTATTTTTCATTTTTCATAAAAATGTAGTATGTTATTTAAAGTGACCGAATATGTGTGTTGAGATGGAGTTATTTTTAAGTGAAATTCATGCTTGTGGATAAAATGAGATATACTATTATAGAGAACAACATAGAAACATAAGCATGCGACTATAAATTAGTTTCAAAAGTTAGAAAGGGTTTTCACACTTGTTTATAACTAAGTTCTGGTCTAACCATTGATAACTTATTCTAATGATAAAACTATATAAATCTACGATTTTAGTTAATTGTACATGTTTATAAATTGTGAATTTTAATTTTAAATTATTTTAAAAGTCTTTTTTATTTTGAAATCAAATTCAACCCCCTCTTGACTATTCTAATTCGGCCAACAAATGATGATAATTAAAAATAATAATCACATGTACAAAATTTTACATTAACTGATAGAGTACATCAATCATTTTAAAAATTATATGATTTCCCTATACTTCTAGGGAAACATGTCCTCGTGTGACCTTCCTAGATGCACATGCCACACGTCCATGTAGGTTCCTTTTTGATAGGACAATACATATCACTTTAAATACAAGTTGACTTTGGAATCTATTTTGGTCATAGCCTAGTCATGTTCGGTAGAGGCATGGGTGTGCCATTAGATAGACCAAAATTCTGATATTCCCTAATAGACATCCATGGAGAGATGTAGCAGTATTTAATAATCTCTTGTTAATAAACTGGATCAATGAACTACTCCTAAAATAAGATTACAAAAGAACATGTTGTGATCACATGTCAGCAAAGGATATCGTAATTCTTAAAAGTTTCAACAATCAAAGTAAAGCTTCATTAGTAAAATGACTAGAACATGATCACTACAACCATTCATAGGATCATGGGGATCAATAACCTGAATTATTTTCTCTACAAGATCAAATGAACTGAATCAAAATTTTGCAGCATCCCAAAGAACTCTATCTATCTCAGATTGGAAATGGTGATCATATTTCATCCCTCTATTCAAACCCTCTTCAACCTACTTTCCTTGTTCCAAAAAATAATTTATACTTCTATAGAATATATCTTGTTCCAAACTGATAATTTATATTTAGAATATTATACTAATATTATATTATAATTTTATCTTTTATAATTAACATATAATATAATATTATTAATTATATATGATGGGTAATTTTAAAAATCCCTTGAAACTCCATTTATACATTCTATGAAATTGGTTGTCATATGTCTATATCTTCTCCTATCATCATACATCAATGATGATTTATGATTTGGAATTTGTATCATGTAATCATAAAATTTTGGATTAACTCTATGAATATCTTCGAGATGCTCATCCATCTTTTGTTTTTGAGGCTCATATACTAACAAAAAATAAGTAATCTGAACACACATGACTATAACTATGATAATGATTTTTTTTAAATGATATTCATACCAATTTTTATGATTGATTTCTTCATGGACTCTTCCTTGAACTTCTTTTTCATATTTCCAGCAATGTGTCAAATATAGTATCGATGATGGGAAAATGGTGGTCACCATGACACTCCCTCAGACTATACTACCACCTTGATTTCTCGATGATGATCTAAAATAAGAAAAATTCCTTCCGATAATGTAAAACTATTTAAGGAAAGCTATGAACTAGCTCAAAGATGATAAGTTCTCCTTCTCAACAATAGTAACTTCCAAACATACAAGAGGTTGATTACTATCTTGTGTAGCGGAAAACAATAATGTTCCTTTATACTTTCCTTACATAAATATTCCATAAATTTGTATAAACTTATTTCAATTTATAAAAACATCCACATATGGTAAAAATGTCTAAAAAATATATCAAACACAATCATCAACTAATCAAGTTTGTGGTGTTGGTTAACATATTCAGTAGTAACTAACTGATAAATAACATGATTATTGTGGAATAAAAGTTCCATAAGTTATGGTAAAAATTGATTACAGTCATTCCAATCACCACAAACTTTCACAATATCCTTTTGTCATGCTGACCATGCCTTCTAGTAAGAGATTTGATACTGAAAAATCTGTTTTATTCACTCCACCACTAGAATGACCGGAAAGTCTTGACATGATCTTATTATTTCAACAATAATAGTTGAACCATACTCAGCATCTAATGATGATTATTCCTATGACAATCTCAGGTTCACACATGTGTGTGATGTAAATCTAGTAATTCACTAATATTGAAAATTGTTATCAATTATAGATTTCAAACACATCTCACAGTCTAAATCATATTTTTCAAAATCAATCAAATAATGAGATCTCTTTGACTATTTTATAATATAAATTTAATTTATTTCAATGTGATATTGTTTTATCACATTTTTCATTGTTTATTTGCTATGAAACTCTCTTCCAATATATAGGACACCTTCATCTAAAACTTGATTTGTGCCACCAATAATTCATGGAAATCCTGTACTATGAGTAACAATTGACCAATCAAATTGTGGGAAGTGTGTCATTCCTTTGGTCGACCATGATGCCAATAGTGGAGGATGGATCAAAGGTCGGTTGAACCTCATAGAAGTTGGCATAGAATGGTATTTTTCATGTTGTTCTTCTTCAACTTCCTCATAATATTCTTGTTCTAAATTTTCATCATCCTCAAAATTATCTACCAACACATCTAAATTATGTGTAGGACTATACATGGAAACATAACTTCCTCTATGAGACATAAAAACTTAAGGATATGAAACTATGGCCTGAGGATATGATGGAACAACTAACATTACTGATGGAAATTATTGAGGTCTAATAACATGAGGATATGACATTTTATAATGAAGTTGTGATGGACCAACTTCCAAAATTGATAGAATTTCCATTATAGCCATAGTGACATACAAATCCATCATTTTATTTTCAGGTTGATACTTAACTAATGAAAATATGTGTTACTAATCATCATCATTAGTTACAGGATATGATAAATTCCACAAACTATTGTTAAATTGTATATGACTATATATGATGGACTATTTTACTTGATTTGTCATCAGTTTTAACTTTCGATGAATTTTTCTTTGAACAGATTACAAAGTTGTATGCTCTCCAAGAATCACAAATCATTCTATTTGTATACTATGACTTCATCCTTGTTCAGTCTCAATTATTTTACCATTGTAATAAAAAAAGGAAACCATGTTTTTTTCAAAAATAAAACATCATTATTTTTTAAATTTGTTCAGAGATACAAAATATGAATTTTAAATATTTCAACTTTTTTAAGGAATATCACACAATAATTACTCTACTGAAATTTTAGAACATCTTATTATATCCTAAAATATGATACTAATGTTTTGTGGTATAAGTATAATCTTCCTAAAGGTATGTTCAGTATTTTATAAAGATAGGATGAATCATATAAATCATATCCCCCAGGAGTGTCAAACCAAGTGTGTAGCAAGGCTTGTTGTCATGCACCAAGTGATGATCAAGTCCAGCTCAATCTCCCTTTTCGAGTTAGTAACCCCTAGGTACCTTTGTGCTAGAGCCACATCCACTTGTAGTATCTAGAAAGGGATTTCATTTCTTAGATAACCACATATTTTTTACTTTACTAAAGTTTTAGAAAGTCTTTTTTATATCTTAAAAGATGAAACTAATGTTTCTTAGTGCAATTTTTAATCTTCCTAAAGGTATTTTTAGTAGTTTATAAATAAAATTTTAATCATCTAAAGAATATCCTCTGGGATTTTCAAACAAGGTGTGCAATAAGGCCCATTATCATGAACTAGATGATGATTGAGTCTAGCTCAATCACTCTTTTCAGGGATTCTATCCCAAGGCACCTCTGTATGAGAGCCACATCTACTTGTAGTATCCAAACAAGAATTTCATTTCTTAGATAACCACATATATATTATTAACTTTACCAAAATGTTAGATCTTCTTCTTATTTTCTAAAAGATGACACTATTGTTTCATAGTACAATTTTTAATCTTCCTAAAGGTGTGTTCAATGGTTTATAAAGAGAATGTGAATCATCTAAAAGAAATCCATCAAGAGTATCAAACCAATTATGTAGCAAGGTATGAATCATCTAAAGAAAATCTCATAAGCGTGACAAATTAGGTGTGCAGTTAAGCATCATTTTCATGAAATTATCCCTCTTTGATCCCAAGTTAATCCAATGTCAATATGAAGTTAATCAATAGATATTCATTATTTAATCCCCAATTCATCCTAAGTTAATCATAAGTTAATTAGTAATTAATCATTACTTACTCATGAGAGTGACAAATCAGGTGTGCAGTTAGGCATCATTGTCATGCAATTAGCCCTTTTTATCCTAAGTTAACCCAATGTTAATATGAAGTTAATCAAAAAATATTCACTATTTAATCCCCAATTCAACCTAAGTTAATCCTAAGTTAATTAGTAATTAATCATTACTTACTCAGTAGTTCGGAATTATTGAATCCTAAGTTAATCATTCCTTAATCATTCATTAATTAGTTAATTAGTTATTGATTAATTTTTAATTGATTTTTAATTGATTTTTAATTATTTTTCATTCAAATTAAATAGTACTTCATTATTAATTAATTATTTGACTATCTTGAATTAATTTATTACTAATTAGAATTAACTAATTACTCATTACAATTAATTAATACTAAATTAATTACAAATTCTGATTATATAATTACTAATTACATTTATTTAATTACTAAATACAGTTATTTAATTACTAATTACAATTAATTACTTAATTACTAATTACAATTAATAATGTACTTATTACAAATAATTAATTTCTATTTAAAATTAATTAATTGATAATTTCATTAAATTATTTACCAATAAAAAATAATCAATTACTAAATAAACATAATTAATAAATAATTACAATTAGTTAATTACTAATTAAAATCATTTAATTACTAATTACAATTAATAAAGTACTAATTTGAAATAATTAATTGCTAATAATAATTAATTAATTACAAATTACATTAAATTATTTACTAACTAAAATTATTTAATTACTAAATAAACTTAATTCATAAATAATTATAATTAATTAATACTTAATTAATTAATAATTAAAATCCTTTAATTACTAATTACAATTAATAAAGTACAAATTATAAATAATTAATTGTTAATTACATTAAATTATTTACTAATTAAAATTAATTAATTACTAAAAAATATTAATTAATAAATAATTACAGTTAATTAATAATTAATTAATTACTACTTAAAAAATTAATTAATGATTACAATTAATAACTAATTAATTACTAACTACAATTAATTAATTAATTATTACAAATAATGAATAAAAATTATAGTTATTTAATTAATAATGATAATTACATAACTATATATTACAATTAATTAACTAAAAATAATTAATTAATACTTAATAATTATAATTTATAAACTTATAAGTAATTAATAATTATAATTAATTAGTAATTATATTTCATAATTATCATTAATTAGTAATTATCATTAATTACTAATTAATTATTAATTAACCAACTTTTATTCTCTTATTAAATACTTAATTAGTTAATATTTAAAAATTATTATTTTCTAATTAGAATATATAATATAAATTTAGTATTAGTTAATAATTACTTAAATTTAAATTATTATTATTTACTTATTAATAATAATTAATAATTAATTATGTAATATCTAATTATAAATAAATATATAATTAATTAGTTATTATATTTAATCATATTTTTAATTGTTAATTATTATTTATGTTACTTAATAATAATATTTACTAATTATTACTTAATTATTAATTGATTAGTAATTATTCATGTTAATTATTACTCATATTGATAATTATAAGAAGTTCTAATCATATTAAAATAGTTTAATTTCTAGTTATAAAATATTAATAGTTAATTAGTTATTATTATTAATTTATTTTAACTTAATTAGTAATTATCAACTAACTACTAAATTAATTACTAATTACAATTATATAATTAATAACTAATTACTAATTTTAAATCAACAAGTAAATTAATTAAAAATTACAATTATATAATTATTAGGTTCTAATTATAATAAATTAACTACTTACTAATTATAAACTAACTAATAAAAAATTAATTAAATAAATTAAAATATTAAAAAAATTGAAATATAAATAGATTTACCTCAAATGGAATGTGATGCCTAAAAACGAGGGAGGGAGAGGGCGTGTCACTAGGCTTTAGGGATGGGAGTCACTAGGGCTTCATAGGGGAGGGGCATCATGGGATGAAGAATAGAGGAGGGGGATTTCCCTTTTATAGGGAAACAGTCAGCAGGGCGCCACTTCAAGTGGTACTTTTAGGGAGTTCCCTTAAGTGAAGTGCACTACATGAAGTGGTTCTCTTCTTTAAATTTATCTACATAATGTTGAGTCAATAAGGTTTTCCTTATGACTTTTCCATTCCTTCATAATTGGGGAGATTGTTCAGTCAATAAGGTTTCCTTACAACTTTAGCATTTCTTCTTGTTTTGAAAATCACAAACACCTTATCATAAGGAAAATTTCATTTTACCCTATGCTTTGCTTTCATAAGAAAAATTTCCTTCCCCAAGGAAATTTATCCTTACCATGTTTTTGGTTGATCATTTTGTCTCTAAGTATAAAATTCGGTTTCATATTCAAAACCTCGGAATCATATATATACTTAGATATAAAGCATTTTGTTTTCAGGTTCCGAATTTAGGTTCCGAATTTTCTGAGTTCTGACTCCGAGTTCTCTGAATTCAGACTCCAAACTCTTCTGAGTTCTGAATCCGAGTTCTCTGAATTCAGACTCCAAAATTTGTTAGTTCAGACTCTGAACTCTTATGAATTCAGACTTTGAACTTTTGTAAGTTTAGACTCCGAACTCTTATGAATTTAGACTCCGAATTATACTGAATTCAAGACTTTGAATTTCCTTGAAATTCAGACTCTAGAATTCTATAGAATTCTAACTCCGAATTCTTCTGATAAACAGAATCCAAATATCCATGTATTACAGACTCTGAATAGTTTTTGGTTAGACTTCAAACTTTCATTTTTTTTACACTCTAAAAAATTAATTTTCTTAAGTAACCATATTTTTTTTTACTCGTGTTTTGGTTATAAAAAAATGTCGTGAATTTAGTTACCAACTAACCTCTGTTTGAGTGACACGTGTATAGGTCCCTCCAAAATTCAAGGAAAAATATGACCGTTGGAGGAGGGAGACGACCATTGAATATGTGCCTATAAATAGGATCTCATTTGAAAGAGCTCAGAACACAAGTTGATCAATCTAGAGCTTACATGTTGTTAAAGTGATTTCTAGAGAGAGAGGCTCTTATAAACTCTCAAGCTTCGTGCAGAAAGTTTGAACAACATGTTCAAACTTTGCTTCGTACAGAATTTCTTTGTGCAGAGGTGCGATTTCCTTAAAATCAGAGACTTCGGGTTGTGAAGTCAGAGGTTCCAATTTCCTTACAAATCGTGGGCTTGCGAGGATAACAAGACAAATAACGATCTTCGGATTGAGGGCTTACCTGGGTTTGGGTAAGACAGACTTTCTTGAAAGTATAAATCAAGGAACCTTTATCCAAGGTTATTGGATACCCTTCTCTTTGGGTTAAAAGATTTACTACTTGTTACTTGTTGTGTTTCAATTTTTGTTTCCGCTGTAATTTTGGTTGTTAAGGAAAGTATAACTATCTTATACTTCCTTAGACTTGTACTCTGATTAAATAAGATTCTATATGCTTTAAGTTCGAATCTTAGTTGTTGTAAACTTTTGTTAAGTTTCATTTCCAGAATCACTTTTCCGGAATCAAGAAAATTAATAGAACTTAGAGGTGTTGTGAATTTTGTTTATACAAAATTTCCTTAAGTAATTTTTAAAGTATACAATTCACCCCCCTCTTGTTTATTGAGTATCTACACCATAGTTTGATAGTACAATCAGTATCATATCTATCTTAAAATCGATCCAATAGTTGGTATTAGAGCGGGTGACCTTGTACCCTAAACCAATTCAACAATTGGCTTTAGAGTTTTGGTTAAATCTGAATTAATCTCACGATTAGACTCAGAAGAGAAATCTCCTTCTTCACTTTTTCAGAATCAGATTTTCGGATTCATATTTTTCTTAGAGATTCTCTAGTTTTATTTTCCTTGCTTAGGATATTTTTTTCTTGTTTACAAAGTTTTATTACTAACAAGTTTGTGTGGAAATATTTTCCTTAAGATGGAAGGTTTAAATGTTGGTTCTATCAACAATATAAATCCTACCAAACCTCCTATTTTTGATGGAAATGATCATGAGTACTGGAGATATAGGATGAAGACTTTCATTATTAACACTGTAGTTGATAACTACCTGATGCTGACATGAGACTATAAGATTCCTGATAAGGAATTGAGAACTTTTACTAATCAGGGGAAATCAGAATATCAAGAAAATTTCAAAGTCAGAAATACATTGCTATGTTCTATGACTAGGAACATCTATAGTCAAATATCCTCACGTGAAGTAGCAAACAGTATCTGGAAGAAACTTGAAGTTACACATTTTGGTACGTCTAAAGTTATAGAGATAAGAAGAGCTATGTTGAGAGCTGAATACCATGGTTTTAACTTTCCTTATAGAGAAACTATAAGCAAAGTTCAACAAAGGTTCATGACTATTGTGAATAGGTTACAGTCTATGGGAGAAAAAGGTTTGGATGATGAGGCTCTTGTAGATAAGATCATATACATCATGCCAAATGAGTGGGATTCCAAGAGGACATAAATTGATGAGAACAGGAATGTCACCCATATTTCCTTAGATGAGTTGTTTGGAACTCTTCTTCAGCATGAGACTAGAATGAAGAGATATGCTGATAATGTTAAAAAGAAGAAT
Source organism: Viscum album (assembly GCA_963277665.1). Classification (NCBI taxonomy): domain Eukaryota; kingdom Viridiplantae; phylum Streptophyta; class Magnoliopsida; order Santalales; family Viscaceae; genus Viscum; species Viscum album. The sequence goes on from OY728160.1 coordinate 1,171,281,840, forward strand.
GGGAATGGAGGAGTTTCTTTTGAAACTACTTCAAAACATATGAAATCCAAGAATCCAGAAAGAGTAACTAGATAAAAGTCAAAGAAATTCACTATTTAGTTAGAATTTAGTAATACAGAAAAGTCTGAGAATGAATTAGATAATCTTGCTTAGATAATGAATAAGATAGTAGCCCAGAAAAACTATCAAAATAAGTTCAAGAAGAGAGACTAAAAATATAAGAAATATGGGGAAGTTACTTGTTATTAATGTAGAAGAACATGTCATATCAGACCTGATTTACCTCTATTGAAAAAGAAGGAAAAGAATGAAATAAATTCAGAGAGAAACAAGAAGAAGTTCTATTTTTCAAAGCACAAAAAAAGTCTTAAAGAAAATGACACTTGGAGTGCTAGCTGTGGAGACTCTTCGGGAAGTGAATCTTCTGAATATGAATCATAAACATAGGAAAATATTGGATTCATTGCTACTACTTCTTTCTCAAATACATGTCTTATGGCTGAGGTACGATCTGCCGAGGCTTTAACAAATTTACCTATTGATAAGAATTATTATTCTAAAGATATTACTTCTAATAAAGATACTTCATCTTCAGATAATGAAGAAATACCTTCATATGAAGTAGTATCTATATTTTCCAAGTTGTTAGAAGCAAGAAATTTTAAAATTTCTAAGAAACTAGACAAGGAAAATACTAGGGAAGAAGTTCTTACAAAAGAGATTTCAGACCTCTCTATAGATCTTAAAGATAAGGATGAACTTTTATAAAAACTTTCTAAAGACCTAAAGGAAGTAAATTCTGAAAAGGAAAAACTTTCTAAAGATCTTAAGAATTATATTTTAAAAATAAATGTTTTTGAGGAAAAATATAACTCTAAGGAAATAATTCCTGAGGAAGGAATTTAGTCATTAGACTAAAATCCAAAATATATTCTCTTAAGAAACTTCTTGCAAACATTACTTCTGGTAAAGAAAATTTCGACAAGATGTATGCTCAAATTAAACCTCAAGGAAATACTACTGGAGTTGGGTATACTCACAGAAAACCTATTTTCAAAAATAACTATTTTATTCCATCCAAAGCCCCTTTTTGTACTAAATGTCAAAGTGATGGGAATTGGAAGAAAAATTGTTCTTTGAATAATGTTCAATCTCTTGGGTTTCATAAAACTTATTTTTCTAAACAAATGTGGATACCCAAAATTTTATTGTCTAATAATTCCGTATCCAAGAAAGTTTGGATTCTGAAAGTCTAACATTCTTATTTTCAGGTAAATAAAGAAAGTACCAACAAAAATACTTGGTACATGGATAGTGGATGTTCCCGGCATATTTCTAGTAGTAAAGACTTCTTTGAAAAGAGTATCAAGATGAAAGGAGGGAAATTAACTTTTGGAGATAATGCTAAGGGAGAAATTATTAGTATAGGTAACATCGTTCTTCTTGGAAAAACTTTGATTTCAAATGTTTTATTTGTTAATGGTATTAAGCACTACCTCATTAGCATAAGTCAATTATGTGATGAAGGTTACCTTGTGAATTTTAGGAATGACAAGTTCTTAGTACACAATTCCAAGGAAGAGTTTGTTCTTTCTGCCAATATATAAGAGAATGTTTATACACTAAAATTAGAAGACCTTAGGAGCCAAGACCTACCTTGCCTTAGTGCAATGGATGATCATTCTTGGTTATGGCATATAAGGTTAGGTCACTATAACCTTAGAAACCTATGAAAACTCTCTAAGAAAAGACTAGTTAAGGACTACCGGATCTTAGATTTGATTCTTCAAATATAGCATCCTGCCTTTTTATCACATAAACTTTCATTACATTTTACAAAACCGAGGATCTTTAAGGTTTAGTGTCTTGGAAACCAGGAACTTAAAACATGAAAACATAAAACATTCTTCTTAAACACTTGAAAGGCTTCTCCTCATGTTCATCCTAGGTTCATTACTGCATCTCATAACCCGGGAATATACATCAAAAGAAAGGGTGAGAAGAATGCCCAGTAAGGAAAACAAGAGAAACATTTTACATGTGAACTTGAGATACTTCAATAAGGTCATGAAAATAACTTTAAGGCATGAGAAAGAAATCATGAGATATATCATAATAAAAATGACATTTTTCATAACTTGAAGATGTGGCTGCAACATTTAATATAGACAATCATGAACATATCACCAAGGTCCATCCCCAAGGTGTCATTTGAAAATTACCAAGGTTATTCACCAAGGTATCGTGAAAATTGTAATCTCTAGTGGTTACATCATTACCCAATGCATTGGAGCGCTATGAGGGAGCACCCTTAAATTTGCCTTTATTATCATGTGAGCCACATATATCATCATCAAACATTTCATAAATAACCCATATAGCATAAGATAAATGGGTTTCATTTCATAATCATAACGTTTTAAAAACGGATTTAAAGACATGATCTTTACGTCACTTTAAACCCACGGAAGGGGAGAGCGGGTTTCATGTATGTAAATCCCAGAATTTAAAATAGAACATTTTGATATATATGTGAATAACCTTGTAGAAATAAAAGCTTTGAGTATTCACTTTATAACATAAAATAATTTTGAGAACGGAGAGAGGCGTTTTGAGACGAAAATTCTGCAGCATAACGGCTATGTTACAAGGTTTTAGAAAACATTGAAAAGAGAGGGGACATGGGTCAAACATTAATAAATGACCCATAAAATAGTAGAGGAACAAAATATAAGGGATTTAAGAACATGGTAATGAAATTTGAAAATATACCATATGAAATGAAGAACATGGAAGGAAGAAAAAAAATAAGATTTCTCTTGTAAGAATTCGGCAGCCTAACGGCGTCACTTAAACTTTAACAAAATTGAATTGACAATGTCAAATAGGGTCTCTCATCGTATGAACACAAGAGTCCAGTATGATAGATATATAGATAATACCCCAATATAATATAAAGGAACTTGAAATAATTGACATGAAATTAGAACTTCAAAACGATAATGGTGAAGAACCACTTAAAAATTCGGCAGCCTAACGACGCCACTTAAAACTTCAAAATACTGAATTGAAGAGATAAAATGGGGTCTCTCATCATGTGAACACAAGAGTCCAGTATTATAGATATAGAGATCATACCCCAACATAATAGAAAGGAACTTGAAAGAATTGACATGAAAGTAGAAGTTCAAAACGAGAAGGGTGAAGAACCACTTAAAAATTCGGCAGCCTAACGGCGCCACTTAAATCTTCAAAATACTGAATTGAAGAGATCAAATGGGGTCTCTCATCATATGGTCATAAAAGATCAGTATGATAGATATAGAGATCGTACCCCAACATAACAAATAGGAACTTGAAATACTTTACATGAAAATAGATCTTGAAAAATGAGAAGGGAGAAAGAATCTGTTACAAAAATTTCGGCAGCCTAACGGCGCCACTAAAAATTTCATAAAATGAAATAATGAGAGTAAGAGGGGATCTCTCATTATATGAACATAAAAAGGTAAGTAAGAGGAGTATAAAAGAACATCCTCCAACATAAGAACATGGAGCATAAAAGGAATGACATAAAACAGGTCACTTGAAAAGAGAGGGGTCAGATCCCTTACCTTAAAACGTAACTCTTAAAACACAAAGGTTGGGACCTTGAGGGCTTGGGGGCACCTTGTGAGGACTCCTTGGGAGGTAAGGAGACCAGAACTTAGTTGAGGATGGTTTTGGAGTCGAAAATATGAGAGTAGGGCTTGGTATTTATAGGGAAAGTGAGGGGACAAGGCATTAATGGCCAAGGGACACCTCAAAAGTGGTTTTCTCAAAAGCATGGGCACTCCCATGGTACTTCCCATAAAGTTAGGCCACATGGAGACCCCCACACAATAATTCATCCTCTTTAGTCGAACATCCTTTAAAATATCTCATGACATCATCATGAAACAGTTATGATGTCATTAAACATACCGAAACCCTAAAACTGTATTTTTACTATTCACTGAAAATTCAACTTTCTCAGAAAAATCCCAAAAATTCACCTTAATCAAATATCAATGCTCTGATTTCAAAAATGAACTCCATTTTATAAAAATAATTTTCTAAATATTTTTAATTTATTTTTTTTATAAATACACTATTCACCGAAAATTCATTATTTTTAGAAAAATCCCCCAAAATTACCTTAACATAATATCGATGCTCTGAGTTCAAAAATGAAATCCATTTTATAAAAATAATTTTCTAAATATTTTTAATTTAATTTTTAATTAAAAAACACTATTCACCCGAAAAAAACTAATACTTGAATAATAATTTATGAAACCATTTTTTAACCATTTTATTGAATCACATTACTTAATCAAGGTGCCTAGATTATATTAATACTTTCTTTAAGTGAGATTACTAATCCATTTGGTCACATTACTAATCCTAAGCATAAAATCACTATTCATAATTTACTATTCATCAAAAATTAAGTTGATCTTATTAGACTCTAAATTCCGTACTGAACATATTTGCAGAAGACCATTTTTTGAAAATCATTACATATTTTTATTTATTTAAGGTTTACATAAACATTTTTAAAATATCCTTTCTCTAAAATTCATCAAAAATATGCATACTATATTTATCCGGTCATTTGAAAATTCATAAACTTCATCATAAGAAGAAATCCCAATTTTTATTTAAAACAAAGGATTACACAAGACAGTTATGGTCTCCTTACATAGCCCCTTATCACACCAGCATAGGACCTAAGTGTAAGGTGTGCTATGGTTAGAGAATCTGAGGGAGGCTCTGCCAACATCGCACGAGTAGTAATTTCTATCAGTTTGAACTTCTCGCGAAGGTGATCCCGTTCTAGCTTCACACGATGAAGTTCAGCTTGGGTTTGGTCCAGAGCAAATCCCAGTGGTGCTACCTCCTTCCCAATTTCTGTTAGATGGGCTTCGATCGGTCCAAGACTACTGGGTGAGGCCATCGAATCTTCTTTCTATATTAATTAACCAAGATTACTTGTATTTAGAGACAATAATCAAAACTTTTAGTTTCCAACGGTCATATTGACCAATGGTCATATAACAGTCAAAAACCAATGGTATCATTTTAATTATACTCATGTTATCAAATGAAACATTTTTGTTGAGTATAAAAATAAAATAAAATAACACATAAAATTAGGAAACAAGATTTATTCAAAATTTCGGGTCGTTACATCAAATGTTTGTGATCCTTGTCAATATGGAAAGCAACATAAATCAAGTTTTAAATCATTCGGTGAAGTCTCAACCATTGATGCATTACATTTGGTGCATATGGATCATTTTAGACCAACAAAAACTAGAAGCATTGGAGGAAAATATTATGTATTTGTCTTAGTTGATGATTACACTAGATTTACGTAGGTCTATTTTCTAGAAAATAAATTTGAAGATTTTTCTTATTTCAAAAGTTTTAGATCCCAAGTTAAAAATGAGAAAAATCTTCCTTTGATAACTATTCATAGTGATCATGGAGGAGAATTTCAAAATTCTGATTTTGAAACTTTTTGTAGTAGAAAAGGCATTACTCATAACTTCTCAGCACCTGGAACACCTCAATGAAATGGTGTTGTTGAAAGAAGAAATAGAATTCTTCAAGAGATAATGAGAACCATGTTGAGTGAATATTCTATAGCCAAACATTTTTGGGCTGAAGTTGTAAGTAATGCTTGTTATACTATAAATCGTGTTTTTATTAGACCTTTTCTTAATAAAACTCCTTATGAGTTATGGAATGGTAGAAAACCTAGACTTTCCTACTTCAAGGTTTTTGGTTGCAAGGTATTCGTTTTTAATAATAGAGATAATTTACACAAATTCGCACCAAAATATAATGAAGGAATTTTCCTAGGCTACTCCACAACTTCTAAGGCTTATAGAGTTTTCAATAAAAACACTTGTACTGTTGAAGAGACAGTACATGTTAATTTTGATGAAACTGATCCTTTTGTTTTTAAACAACCCCAACCTAGATCTTCGGATGTGTTTTCAAAAACTGATTATCAACCTTTGTTAGAAGATCCTTCTGATAAGGAAAATTTCCAAGAAGATAATTCTGAAACATTTATCCCAAAAGATTTCCTATCATACATTGATGAACAGGTTTTACAAAACCCAAATAAGTTGTTTCTTAAGAATCGTCCCAGTGATAGTATCATTGGTGATGTAAATCAACTCGTAAGGACTAGAAGTTCCTTAAGGAATGAAATATAACATCTTGAATTCCTTTCCTAATTAGAACTAAAAAGCACTGATTAAGCTTTAGGTGATGATGATTGGATAAAATCTATGCAAGATGAGATAAATGAATTCGAAAGGAATAAAGTCTAGACCTTGGTTGAAAGACCTAAGGAAACTTCTGTTATTGGAGTAAAATGGGTCTTCAAAAATAAGTGTGATGAAAATAGAATCATAATAAGAAATAAAGCTAGATTGGTTTCTAAAGGCTATAATCAACAAGAAGGAATAGATTATGAAGAAACCTATGCTCCAGTAGCTAGACTTGAATCTATTCGTATTCTACTTGCCTTTGCAGCATTCTTCAATTTTAAACTTCTTCAAATGGATGTGAAATGTGCTTTCCTTAATGGTTATGTTCAGGGGGAAGTTTTTGTTGAACAACCTCCTGGTTTTTAAGATACAAAACATGCTGAACATATTTATAAACTTACCAAAGCTTTGTATGGAATTAAGAAAAACCCTCGAGCTTGGTATGATAGGCTTATCGGATTTTTACTTCAAAATAATTATGTTAAGGGAAATGCAGATCCAACCCTTTTTATAAAGAAAGATAATAAAAATGTTTTGATTGTTCAAATTTATGTTGATGACATTATATTTGGTTCAAATCAGCAATCTTTAACTGATTCCTTTGTGAATCTAATGAAATTTGAGTTTGAAATGAGTATGATGGGTAAGTTAACATTTTTCCTTGGTTTTCAAATTTCTCAAAAACCAGAAGGAATCTTTATATCCCAACATAAGTATATTAAAGATCTTCTTAAAAAGTATGGATATGACAACACTAAGATTATTAGTACTCCCATCGGTACCTCAAACACACTTGATCTTGATGAAGCTGGGAAACCAGTAGATCAAACATCTTTTAGAGGTATGATAGGAAGTTTACTTTACTTGACAGCTAGTCATCCAGACTTAATGTTTTCAGTATGCTTATGTTCAAGATATTAATACAATCCTAAGGAGTCTCATTTAAAATCAGTGAAAATAATTTTTCACTCCTTAAAGGGAACCATGGATTTATGACTCTTTTATACTTCTAGAAATGATTTTATTTTAAAGAGTTTTTCAGATGCTGAATTTGGTGGATGTAGAATGGATAGAAAAAGTACATCTGAAACTTGTGATTTCTTAGGAGATTCATTAGTTTCCTGGTCATGCAAGAAGCAACACTCAGTAGCACTTTCCACTTTTTAAGATGAATATGTAGCAGCTAGAAGTTGTTGTGCTCAAGTGTTGTGGATGCAACACACACTCACAGACTATGGTATGAGTTTTACCAAAACACAAATTTTGTGTGATAATACTAGTGCCATTTCCTTTAGTAAAAACCATTCACATCACTCTCATGAAAAACACATAGATATTAGAAATCACTTTCTTAGGGATCACACACAAAAAGGGGATATCATTCTTTAGTTTATCGAAACACAAGATCAACTTGCTGATATTTTCACAAAATCTTTACCCTCTGATAGAATTGAATAATTAAACAAAAGTTAGGAATGATAACCATAAGTTAATACTCCTTGTTAACTTTCTATTGAAACCAATCTCCTTACAGTAATAAAATCCTTTTCATAGGGGGAGTACATTTTCTTGTTAAATAGATCAAAAGTTTTCATAATGAAGATTTTCTAAAAAAATTCATAGTCAGATTTTTCAAAATCTTTCATAATGGAAATTTTCATAGTTATATTTTTCAAATATTTCGAAACATTTCATAGTCTAAATTTTTTTTCATAGTCTCAAAATTTCCGTAATGAATATTTTCATACTCAAAATTTTCGTAATGAATATCTTCGTACTCAAAATTTTCATAATGGAGATTTTCGTTCTCAATTTTTTTTTCATAATCAAAATTACAGAATCTAAAGTTCTTTAAGAATTTTTTTTTCCTAAATACGAATAATCTTCCTAGAAATATGAAAGGTATGTTTCCTTTCCCAAGTTTTCATAATCATCCTTTACTTTCTAGTAGTTTCTTTTGTTTTTAAAATTTTCAGATTCTCTTTTCCCTAAATCCGAATGTTTTTATTAAAAAAACTCAAAAGACTGGATTAAAGATTTACTTGCAGCTATCATATCAATCGTTAAATCTAATCAAAAGGATTTTTATCCATTGGATTGAGTTTGGAAGATGAATCTTCTCTTCTAACACCTATAAAAAGGACCCCCGATGGTTATCCCACATTAACCTCAAAGCTCTTATGTGATGAAGCTCTGGCTCTCTACTTAAGCTCATTCTGGATTTTCAAAGGTTTCGCAATTCCGAATGTCTGTAGAAGAATCCTCTCAGAAAGATATTTCTACTATCAAGACAATTCTGGAGTGGCAGATATATAGACAAAGGTTGGTGCATCTGAACTTCTTCAAAAAATATGATTCGATCATCTCGAAAAACATCAAGCTCAATGGATGGGAGAGCGTTTCTGTATCGAAGCCAGGAGCTCAAGATTTGGTGTATCTAGATTTTCATGTTGAGTTTTATGAATCGGTCAGTTTCTTCAAGGAAGAAGACAGAGAGAAGTTTTCTTTCGAGAGCTATGGAAATACCTATGCTCTTTCATATACTAAGGAAGCTAGTTTTATTGGTATTCCATACGAAGGCGAAGTTGAATTCTGTTTCCATAAGTTGCTGGATGTCAAAGTAAGTTTTGTTAAGGAGAAGGCTATGGCATGTATTGGACTTTCTGAGGTAAAGACTCTGAATATTTCCCATATGTATACAAATTATCGGATTCTCAAATTATGGGTTCAAGGTTTATAATTCCAAAAAAAGGTTACAAGGGAACCTTGAAGAAGAGTGATATGTATAATTTGGATTTTTTGGTAAATCTAAGGAAGATCAATTTGGTTAAACATATTATCATTGCGATTGAGAATATTAAGAATGGAAACTTGAAGGCTCAGATAATCATGTATCTAGATATTCTCTCTAAGTTAATTTTTCGGTGCTTATAATATTTTAAAATTCCTTGCAACTCAAAGCCAAGGAATTGCAAGATCATGCTAGTGAGTGATGATACCATGAAGAAGATGAACATTGGTTTTTCTAAAGACTCAGGAGAATTTTATGACTTACCAGAGGAAGAAGCTGAAGTTGTTCCAAAAAAACAAGAAGTGGCTGAACCGTCCAAAAAGGGAAGAAAGAATTGGAAGTTGAAAGAAGTAGAAGAGAAAGAAAAAACCCCAAAAGCTCAGGAATCCCAATCCACACCTCCAAAACCTAAGAAGCAAAAAGCCTATTCGGATGAGGTATTAGCTAAGTGGAGGGAAGACAAGGAAAAAATGAAAGCAGGGGAGCCAATTTTTGGTTTGGATCCTACTGAAGCAAAAGCCTTAAAAGAGAAGACAACTGATGAGCTTGAAAAGAAATCTAAAGAAAAGAAGTTAAAGAAGAAGATGACTGAAGTTGAGATAGTGCAATTCCTTCTGAGGGATACTGAGAAAGCATCAGAGATCATTCCAATACTAGAATCTTTCTTAGAAGAAGCTTTACTTGAGACTCCGGGTAAGAAATTTCTCACTCTGAAAAAAGTCCAAGAAAATTTTGTTGAAGAAAAAGAAGTATAAAAATTAATGGAAGAAGAAGAAGAAGTTGAAAGCAGTGGCGACACCGAAGATTTGATTAAGCAAGTGGAAGAATTTCATGAGAAGGAAATCCCATCCAAGAAATTGTCAATAAAAACCTCTCAAGCCGAATCTTCAAAGCTTGCTACTCCTAGGTTAGATGACAAGGCTGAAGATGAAGTGAATAAGCTCTTTGAGGAAGAAAGTTTTAATCATGACTTCATTCATCCTGAAGATGTTGAGGCAGGAGCTGAGAAGGACAAGATAGATAAAGATAAGATTTTTCAACTGTCTGACAGTGAACATAAATCTCTGGATGAGGAAGTCATTCCGAAAACCAATAAAGGGAAACAGGTGGTTGTTGATACACCTGGTAAAGCTATTATGAAGAAGAAGGAAGCTGGTGGATCTTCAAAGAGGAGACTTTCTGATCTAGATAAAGAACCCTCACCTAGAAAGGTTTCAGATTCGGAATCATCATCCCTTGGACATGATTTCATTGTTCAATCGTTGAAGAAGCTTGTTGGCACCATTCTGATTTTTTCAAGCATAGACTCTAGATGCTAGATGCTTCAACACACACTAAATCAGAAATTGGATTCAATATCCATGGTGATGGATAAGTTTGTAAAGCTTGAGACTGATTTCAAGAATTTATTTATAAACTACGATGCCCACAAAAGGTCTTGTAATAAAATGGTTAGCTGGTCAAAGAAGACAGTTGAAGAAATGAGAGAACTTGATGAGTTACAAGATAGTGTCAAGGAGGATTTTGACATTGAAGATGGTAAGATCAAGGATCTCACAAGTAGTTTTGAAGAAAAGCTGACTCTAGACTCAGATTTAAGAAGTGAAGGATTTGAATAGAAAGTTATATTCAGTTTCTCAAAGTTGGAAGAGAGAAAGAGATCTTCAGATTGAGATTGAAGAAAAGCTTGTCAAGAAGGAAGAAGTCATGAAGGCTCAGGCAGAGGTTCTCAAGGCTCAGGATGATAGAATCAAATCTTTAGAGAAGAAATATGAGGATCAGGATCAGATTCTTAAGTGAGAAGAGGAATATCATAAGGATCTCAAGAAGCTGAATACAATAGTGAAGAAGCTGATGACCAAGGAAAAGGAAGGATTATCTTTGGTTAAATCCGGTCTTTTGTTGTATTTTCCTTGTTGTATAAATTTTTCCAATCTTAATGAAATTTTGGTTGCCTATTTTTGTTTGTATGTTTTATACTAATATTTTAGGTACCATAATTTCTTTTCCATTCTCTCAAATTCCTTTTTGAAAATCACAAATGGGGATAAGGGAAAAAGAATTCTAAGTAGAGAATAATTATCCCTAAGTAAGGGGGAGTGTTTATCTAAGGGGGAGTTTTCATTACAAAGATTTATGTATTCAAGACAATGAAAAATCTCATTTTTGGAAATCTAGAATACGATCCTTAGTGTTCCAAAGCCTAAAGGGGAGTTAGTCGGATTCATCATTGTCCATGTGAAAAGGGAGATGTTTTTTATTTCAAAGTCTAGAAAAATATTTTCTAAGTCCTTATATTCTTTTTCGTAAGGATGTTTGTGCTTTCCAAAAAGGGAGATATTCTTGAGTCAATAAGGTTTTCCTTATGACTTTTCCATTCCTTCATAATTGGGGATATTGTTGAGTTAATAAGGTTTCCTTACGACTTTACCATTTCTTCTTATTTTGAAAATCACAAACACATTATCATAAGGAAAATTTCATGTTACCCTATGCTTTGCTTTCATAAGAAAAATTTCCTTCCCCAAGGAAATTTATCCTTACCATGTCTTTCGTTGATCATTTTTTCTCTAAGTATAAAATTTGGTTTCATATCCAAAACCTCAGAATCATATATATACTTAGATATAAAGCATTCTGTTTTCAGGATCCGAATTCATGTTCTGAACTTTCTAAGTTCTGACTCCGAGTTCTCTGAATTCAGACTCTAAACTCTTCTGAGTTCTGACTCCGAGTTCTCTGAATTCAGACTCTGAACTTTGTTAGTTCAGACTCTGAACTCTTATGAATTCATACTTTGAACTTTTGTAAGTTTAGACTCTGAAATCTTATGAATTCAGACTCTGAATTCTACTAAATTTAAGACTCCGAATTTCCTTGAAATTTAGACTCTTGAATTCTATAGAATTCTACCTCTGAATTCTTATGATAAACAGAATTCGAATATCCATGTATTACAGACTCCGAATAGTTTTTGGTTAGACTCTGTACTTTCATTTTTTTCTTACACTCCGAAAAATGAATTTTCTTAAGTAATAATATTTTTTTACTCATGTTTTGGTTATAAAATGATGTCGTGTATTCAATTACCAACTAACCATTGTTTGAGTGACATGTGTACAAGTCCCTCCTAAATTCAAGGAAAAATATGACTATTGGAGGAGGGAGCCGATAGTTGAAGTCGTGCCTATAAATAGTAGATCATTTGAAAGAGCTCAGGACACATGTTGATCAATCTAGAGCTTACATGATGTTGAAGTAATTTCTAGAGAGAGAGGCTCTTATAAACTCTCAGGCTTCGTGTAGAAAGTTTTAACGGCGTGTTTAAACTTTTCTTTATGCATAATTTCTTTGTGTAAAGGTGCGATTTCCTTAAAATCAGAGACTTCGGGTTGTGAAGTTAGAGGTGCCGATTTCCTTACAAATCGAGGGCTTGTGAGGATATCAAGACAGATATTGATCTTCAGATTGAGGGCTTACCTGGGTTTCGGTAAGATAGACTTTCTTGAAAGTATAAATCAAGGGACCTTTATCCAAGGTTGTTGGATACCCTTCTCTTTGGGTTAAAAGATTTACTACTTGTTACTCGTAGTGTTTCAATTTTTTTTTCCGCTCAAATTTTGGTTGTTGAGGAAAGTATAACTATATTATACTTCCTTAGACTTGTACTCTTATTAAATAGGATTCTATACACTTTAAGGTAGAATCTTAGTTGTTGTAAACTTTTGTTAAGTTTCATTTCAAGAATCACTTTACAAAATTTACTTAAGGAATTTTTAAAGTATACAATTCACCCCCACCCCCTCTTTTATATTGATTATCTACACCATAGTTTGATACTACAATCAGTATCATATCTATCTTACAATCGATCCAACACATAAAAATGCCACTTTATGTGGCATTTTTTAGACACTGTAAAAGCACCATTTCATGTGGAAATTTTATATTATTTCCAAAAAACACCAGTTCATATGGTGCTTGATAAATCCATTTTCCAAAATAAATCAATCCTATGGAATTCCGCCTTTTTATAACATAACTTTTCATTACATTTTACAAAACCGAGGATCTTTAATTTTTAGTGTCTTGGAAACCAGGAACTTAAAATATGAAAACATAAAACATTATTCTAAAACACTTGAAAGGCTTCTCCTTATGTTCATCCTAGGTTCATTACTGCATCTCATAACCTGGGTAGATACATCAAAAGAAAGGGTGAGCATAAGGCCCAGTAAGGGAAACAAGGGGAAACATTTAACATGTGAACTTGAGATACATCAACAATGTCATGACAAAGAACTTTAAGGCATGATAATGAAATCATGAGGCATATCATAATAAAAATAACGTATTTCATAACTTGAATATGTGGCTACAAAATTTAATATTGACAATCATTTCTGTTTCACCAAGATCCATCCCCAAGGTGTCATTAAAAATTACCAAGGTTATTCACCAAGGAGTCGTTAAAAATGGTCATCTCTAGAGATTAAGTCTTTACCCAATGCATTGGAGAGATATCAGGACACACCCTTAATTTGTCTTTATTATCATGTGATCCACATATATCATCATCAATAATTTCATAAACAACCCATATAGCATCAAAGAAATGGGTTTCATTTCATAATCATAACATTTTAAAAACTGCTTTAAACACATGATCTTTATGTCACTTTAAACCCACGCAAAAGGAAAGCGGGTCTCATGTATGTAAATCCCAAAATTTGAAATAGAACATTTTGGTATATATATGTGAATACCCCTTTACAAGGAAGAGCTTTGAGTATTCACTTAATAAAATAAAATAATTTGAGAAAAAGAGAGAGACATTTGAGATGGAAATTCTTCAGCATAACGGCTATGCATCGAGGTTTTAGAAAACATTGAAAAGAGAGGGGACATAGGTCACCCACTCATAAATGATACAAAGAACAGTATAGGGAAAGAATATAATGGATATAAGAACATGGTAATGAAATTTTAAATACATACCATATGAAATGAAAAACATGGAGGGAAGACAAAAATAAGATTTCTCTTATGAAAATTCGGCAGCCTAACGGCGTCACTTAAACTTCAACAAAATGAATTGAAGAGATAAAATAGGGTCTATGATGCACACAATTTATGTATACATTTCCTCATATATAATTGAAGATAAAAGAATGTTTTCAGCAAATATCTATGGTTTCATGAACATATTCTTTGATTTTGGTGAATCTGTTTACTTGCAGGAGCTTTCTGGCTTAATACAGGGATCAAGGGAAGTTTGTGAAATTTTTGAAACTACACGGCGTGTACTTTCTATACACGCCATGTACATCCAGACTAGGACACGGACCAAAGCAGGGATTACACGCCCATGTCGCTAGGCATAGATGCACGCCGTGTGGGGTGGCGCTACATGCCGTGTACCACCTTCTAGAAGCGGTGGTTATAGCGAAAAGTCCACACGCCCATGTGGCCGTTGATGAGGACACAGCGTGTTTGAACTTATACACGTCGTGTCAGCCATTCTAGAAGGGGCCGGCGGCGCTACACGCCATGTATGCCGGCGCTACACACCGTGTTCACTCAACCTGCAGGCGGCGCCATGTGCAAAAGTAAAGAATGGCGTGCTCGGCCACCTGCCAGTGGAGAAAATGGCGCCAAAACGCGTTGACAAAAAGTACACAGCGTGTACTTTCTATACACGCCGTGTACTTTATTTTTATATAAAATGAGGCCTTGGCCTATGGATGCAAGGAGGGGGGAGAACCATTGGATAAGGGAGAAGCTCTGCTACCACCATTACCGAAGCCACCAAGGTTTCGTCATTCCGCTATTCCACCATTCCACCCTCCGATACTCTACCTCAACGCCTACACAATGAATCTGTCAGGTATCACGTGTGTTATTTCTCTCCTAAATTCTATGTGTAACTAAATCCCTCGTGTTGGGGCTGTGGATGATGGGATTATAATTTGTATATTGTTTTATATAGTTGTGTTTGAATCGTTGTAATTCATATTACTTTTCTTAAGCCACTGTCTAATATAACTGAGAATTCTTAGCCGGACCAAGGGAAGGATTCTCAGCGATACAAAAGAAAAGTAACGGTGCAAACATCCATGACCATTTGATGGTTTTCACCGATTCAAGTAATGGACTGGACGTAATAAAGAATTAAGGACATTGACTACCGGACCAAGGAGTCAATCGCTCTAATTCCAAACAAGAGGAACCGGACTAAGGAAATCTTGTAACAAAATGGAATCCTGAATGATTGAATTACTATGAGAAGCACAACCATTTAAACAATTTTCATAAGAACTTCTTATTCACCACAGCCCCGACACGTCTTTTCTTTCCATTTCTAAGAATTCTTTAAATTTACCCGTTGTTTTCCTTCAAACTGTAGCCATTCTTCAAAATAAATCAGTTTAGTTTAAATCAAAACCCAAGAATCAACCCAATCATTTCTAAACTTTGCGTACTTCACCTAATTAAATATTAATTCAATTAAATTCATGCACGCCACGGTTCCCTATGGATCGACCCTGAACTTATGCTATACTAAAGTCCTAAGAATGGGTAATTAATTTGGGACGCATAAAACTTCAACCAACGACTAGCATAGGACAAATTTTGGCGTCGTTGCCGGGGAATCTCTCATTTAGTGCTAAGATTTAAATTATGTTAATAATTGATTTAAGTGAACATAAAAATCAAAAATTATCAAAAATCTCTTTTCTAAATCTCATTTCAAATTTTCTCTTTTACTATTTTTTCCCTTTTACGCCTGGTGTTCATTTTTGTGTTGTGTAGTGCTTCAAGTGTATGTTTCGACGCTTTACATGATCCAGAAGTGCTGAGTCGTCGGAATTAGTTCCGCTTGACCCGGAAATCGAACGGACCTTGCTTCATCGTCGGCGTACACAGACAGAAACTCACAACCATCTACAAAGACCTATGGCGAACAAGGAAGAGGGAGCACCGGCCGTAGATGCTGCGACTGAGCATCAGAACCAAGACCAGCAGCCTCCCGCTGCTGGTCTACCGGCACAACCTCCTGGAGCCTTCATGGAATTCCTCCCAAGGGATTACCAACGGCCGCCACAACAACTCTTCCCACGACCATACTATGCCCCTTAGGAGCAGTTTATGCAAGCTCCACCCCATCAACAACAACCTCCAAGATGTACCCTTATGGAGTACAGACTTCCTTCGATACACGGAGCTGATACGGGCATCGTTCGTCCTCCGGTCCAGGACCAGCACTTTGAGGTTCAATCCTTCTATCATGCAGCTGATCCAGAACACAGTCCAATTTGGAGGCCTGGCCAGTGAGGATCCGAACGCCCATCTCTCCAACTTTCTGGAGATCTGCGACACCTTTCAGTACCATGGCGTGTTCAAGGACGCCATCTGTCTTTGCCTATTTCCCTTTTCTCTATGGGATAAGGCGAAGGACTGGATCAAGGGGCTGCCACAATGATCTATCCTCACCTGGGAGGAGCTATCCCAGGTGTTCCTTTCCAAGTACTTCCCGCCATCCAAGACGGTGCCACTCCGGAATGAGATTCATAACTTCCAGCAGCACGACTTCGAGTCGTTGTACGAGTACTGGGAATGCTTCAAGGAGATGTTACGAAAATGCACCCATCATGGACTCCCACTATGGATGCAAGTCCAGACCTTATATGGAGGAATTACCACGAATACCAAGTCCGTGGTGGACGCTGCTGCTGGAGGTATGGTGATGCGGAAGTCCCTCGAAGAACTATTCGAACTACTGGAAGATATGTCAGCCAACAGCTTCCAGTGGAATTCTGAGCGGGGGACTCAAAAGCGAGGTTAGCACAATATTGATGCTACCACAATGTTGGCTGCTCAGTTGGATGTTGTGTCCAAGAAAATCGACGCATTGAACCTCAAAGGAGCAACTCAAGTTCATGCGGCGCACCATCTAGCATGTGGCGATTGTGGTGATAACCACATCATGGGAGAATGCCTGGGTTCAACTGGAGGCACATCGATGAGCGAGGTGAGTTATGTTGCCCAAAATCGAGGGCCCAACCAGTACCAACAGTACCAGAACCCGGCATGGCGAGATCAACAGAACACAGGTTGGGGCCAACAACAACAGAATCCTCCGCCCCAGCGACCGCCCAACTACAACCAACCTCCATATCAGAACCAATTCCAAAGGCCGCAACAACCCCAGTAGGGTCCTTATCAGCAACAAGGGTATCAAAACCCTCGTCCACAACAGCCACGACAGCCACCTCCCCCACCGGCTCAACAACCACCTATGTAGGAGAACACCTCAAGGTTATAGGATTTGATGACTAAATTCATATCTACTGCTGAGACTCGGTTCCAGAATCAGGAAGCCTCGATTCGAGGCTTGGAGAATCAGATTGGAAAGCTGGCAAATCAACTCTTAGGGAGGCATCCCGGTACACTACCAGGAAACACCGAAAAGAATCCAAGGGAGGAGGCCAATGCTATCATGCTCCGGAGTGGAAAAAAGCTCCACCAGGACCACCAATCAGCACAGCAAGGTGCATCCACACCCACTGTTAAAGAAATAGGTACCCATACCGACCCCTCCTCATCCAATATCCCACAGAAGGAGGCTTTAAAAAATAAAGAAAAGGAAGTAATCCAACCATTTAATCCTGCCTTACCCTTTCCGGAAAGATTGAAGCAGAGGAAGCTGGACCACCAATTCAGCAAATTCATGGATGTGTTCAGGAAGATCCACATCAATATACCATTTGCGGAGGCCCTGACACAAATGCCAATATACACCAAATTCATGAAGGAAGTCCTCTCAAATAAAAGGAAGATGGAGGATTTCTGCGTTATTGCACTAACAAAGGAGTGCTCTGCGGTGGTTCAACATTCCATTCCTCCCAAACTCCAAGATCCAGGTAGTTTCACCATTCCTTGTACTATTGGATCCTGCGAATTTGGGAAGGCCCTCTGCGACTTAGGGGCCAGCGTGAACCTCATGCCCCTCGGAGTTTTCAAGAAGCTGGGACTCCACGAGCTCAAGCCTACCCGCGTCGCCCTTCAACTTGCTGATCGATCCATCAAGCACCCGAAGGGACTACTTGAGGATGTACTGGTCAAGGTGGGTAGGCTGATTCTCCCTGCTGATTTCATCATCCTCGACATGGGGGATGACCAGGAAGCACCTCTTATACTTGGAAGGCCTTTATTGGAAACTGGGAAGGTATTGATCGATGTGCACCAAGGAGAGCTGATTTTCCGGGTAGGAGATGAGAGAGTCTCCTACAATGTTCTTAAAGCCATCAAGCATGCATCATCATCTGATCATGAGGATTGTTCTGCAATAACTACCCTAGATGACCGCCTGGTGGATGATCTGGTATGTTCTTATATTTCTGATAATTTTTACAATCCAGACATTCATGTTGAAGAAGATCCAGAGAACTTCCAACTCCTAGATGGCCAGGGCGGCCACTATTGGGACCATTATCCACCGTGAAAATCAGGTAAGCAAGGTAAGTAGGTCGATCCAACGACCTAAAACAAAGGCGCTTCCTGGGAGGCAACCCAGAGGTTACACGCTGTGTCCCACTTATTACACGGCGTGTACTAAGTCTTTTTCATTTATAAACTTAATAGTATAAATCTGTAGAATAACAAATAACTAACCAGGGATGATGCCGGTGCCGATGGCAAAGTCACTGGAGTTTATTCGAGCCGTCCTCGGTTCGAATCCTCCTGCCCTACCTTCGACACAGGGTTCCTCCTTTTTAATTACATGACGTGTGTAATATTTTTAATCTATATATATACATACATGTGTTTAATAAAACCCATGGTGGGGATGGTCCGGTTGGCTAGAATCGTGATCCGGTTTCAAAAGACCCGGGTTCGAATCCAGACAACCGTCCCATTTCCATCATTTGTTCTTTTAATAAAACCACACGACGTGTACTCCGATATACGCCGTGTGCACCATGATTTTTCAAATATAAATAAAAACATTTTAAAAATAAGAAATTACATGCGGGTGAAGTTGGCGGATTGGCAAAGACTCGACACCAGGTTCACAAGACCAGATTTCGAATCGCGCTAATCTCCCCGCTTCACCCCCATCCTTTCCTAAATAAAAACCACACGCCATGTTTTTCTTTCTTTCCGTGTGTATAAGCCGTATAGAATATTTATATATACAAAATAAATATGAACAACAGAACAACCTTTTCTTCAGTGGTTGAAGGTGTCGGTTCGAATCATCCGATCGCCGGTTCGAATTCCGCCCCAAGCACCGGACCAAAGGTTGTACTACTCTTTTTCTTATTTTAAAATACACAGCGTGTATTTCCCAATATATGTCGTGTATAGGCTTATGTATAATATAATTTGTCAATATTTCTATTTTTAATAATTATTATATAGTTTACTATAATAATTAAATTTTACTTTTCTTAGAAAATATATATATATATATATACACGGCGTGTACTTTACATACACGCCGTGTACCTCGGCTATATAAGTCGCGGGGCATTCGGCTTGAGGCCATGTTGCACGACCATCCCATTCTTCCCCTTCTTCCCGTTTTTTCTCCCAAACGCCGTCCGAAACCCCTTTTGCCAAATCCATCGATTTGGGGCGTTTCAAGTTCTGATTCCTCTTACATTGTGATCCTCGATCCAGGTACACCATTCTACACCCTCTGTTTCAAAATTTTAGACTCATTTAGGGTGTTTTTCGGATCGGCCGACCGTTCGGCTTCCAGCAGTACACGGCCACGAAATGAAGAACACACGCTATGTACTTCTGAACACGGCCTCAGAATGAATTTTCAGAAATTTGAATTTACACGGTGTGTATGTTCGGTACACACCGTGTCCGTTTCATCGTGCTCGCGTACACTTTGGAACACGGTCTCACACACCATTTTCATTTCCACGGCGTGTGTGTTTGGTACACGCCGTGTCCATTGTTTGTATATGCCCTCCGTGTGTGGCACATAACACAGCCTGTCACCCCATGTTCCCAAACACGGCGTGTATGTTCGGTACACACCGTGTCCTCTATATCTGTGGCCGGCCCATGTCTCCCCCTCTGCACGGCCATGTTCTTTGTGTACAGTACACGCCGTGTCCATAACCTACACGGCGTGTATTGTTTTCTCAAAACTGATAAAAACATGGCCGTGTAATTTGTTACACGACCACCTGCACTTTTATGTGAACACGGCGTGTATGTTCGGTACACGCCGTGCCCTATTACATTGTGTCTTTTCACCCTCGGCGTGTCTTTCCAGGGCACACGGGATACTCTCTATTTCTGACTACACGCCGTGTACTCTAGAGTACACGCCGTGTACTTTTATTTTACAATTTTATCACATTTTCTTTGTTTTCTTTTCTTATTTTATTTTGTTTTCTTTTTCTTTTTCTTTCTATTTCAGGATATGGCAGATCATGTTCATTCACGCGGGAAGCGGCCAGCCTCCGCCACTGAGGGTGAGGAGTCCAGTTTTCGTCGGATCTAACTCCGACCACCTACTCAGCCGAACCCCGACGCTCCAGTTTTTGAGCTCCCTCTGTTGGCCATTCTACCGCCACTCACTCCCTCAGATGAGGCGGGGCCTCCTTCTACTGCACCAGCTGCCACTTCTGCTGTACCATCATCCTCAGTAGCTGGTCCCTCTTCGAGCACCCCTTCCACCGAGCCACCTTCTTCTTCAATGGATCCACCTCCAGAGCCAGATGTTGCTGCTGCATCGGCACCTGGGTCGGGACCTGTAGGTGCTCCCTATCCCTGCACGGTATTCCCGGTCACCGACCTCGCATCCGACAGGCTCCGAAGTTTTTCTCGTCGACTGATACCATTGAGCGGCCGGTACCTTGACAGCAGCATTCTGCAGCGGCTCGGTATTTGGGGGGAGTTGGAGGTACTTCTCGGGCACACCGCACTCCTCGCGATTTTTCAGTTCAGCACTCCTGTGTTCCGAGATTTATTTTTGGATTTTGCGGCCTCCTTTGAGTTCGATGGAGCGGAGTACCGAGAGACCCCTGGCGATGCGGTGCCAGTAGTTCGATTTTGGCTAGGCGGTCGACGTTTTTCTCTAACGATGACAGAGTTCGGATGAGGGTGCGGCTTCTGCCCCCATCCTTTCACCCCACCCCCCGTTTCTGACTTGACCCGGCCTGAGCGCTCTGACCTCATTGCCATGTGGCGGGAGATCACTGGGTCTGTCCACCGGTACTCCCCCACTTCTCAGAAGAGCACTCTGATAGCCAACCCCATCCTTCGCTTCACCCACCGGTGCTTCAGCGCCATACTCTTCCCCTACCATGAGGATATGGGGGTCGTGACCGGCCGTGACATGGAGATTCTTACCTGTGTCATCCGGCACGCCTACCCGGACCTCCCCTTTCTTGCCGCCTCCTATTTTCACTCCATGTTTATCGGCCGTTAGGGCAACCTAAACAGCAGGTTTTACACCACCCGTCTTGCCCACCACTTGGGGGTATTCGAGCCCTCATTACCTCATGACTTGTTAGGTTCACCCCAGCGGATGGACTTCCTCAAGCTCATTCGCATGGGATTGGTCCGGAAGTAGGGTGGTGCCTACATCCTTGCTCAGGCTCGAGCCCCGCCACCTGCTGACCCTGCCCCACCTGCTGACCCTGCTTCTCCTTCCCCACCTCCTCCAGCTTCTCCCCCTCACCCACCTCCTACTGACCCCACTTCTTCTGACCTTTCTTCTTCTGTCCCATCTCCTATCCTACCTACCCCTGCACCCTCGGTCGATCCGGCCATTTCCCTCCGCCTAGCCATGCTGGAGCAGCAGTTGGCCCGTATCATCGGCCGCCAGGACACCATTACACGCCATTTGATTCGTCTGGACGGCCGCCAGGACCGGATGGAGCATCTACTGGTACATATTGCTCAGCATCTTGGTGTTCCACTGCCTCAACCACCAGCCCCTACCTCTGTTCCTGTCCCTTCTACTACTGCTCCACCGCCATCTCCTGCGCCGGCCACAACTTCTGTTCTAATGGCTACGGTGAGCTCTGTTGCTTCCACTTCTGCCGAGCCAGGTCCTGCTGCTGAGCTTCCGATCCCGAGTCTAGCACCTGTGGCTCCTACTTCTTCAGCTACCCTTCCCGATGCCGAGTCATAGCCTCACCCTTCCACGGCTCCTGCGCCATCTCTCCCAGCCGCTTCTGTACTGGATGATGCATCCCCTGAGGCGACCCCATGATAGTGACATTTTCCTTTCTCTTATTTATCTCTTCTGTCCATTTCTGTGCTGTGATGTTATACATATCTGTTGTCTTCTTTCTTTTTCTCGACAGTCACAGGTACGGTCATAACGCGCTTTGGGCATCACTTTTCACGAGGGGAGTTTTTTTTTCATTTCTATTTTCTTTCTTTTTGGATTTACTTCTTCCACTACTTTCCCTCATTTTGTCCCCCATTTCTCCCTACTGCCTACCCTTTACCTTGGTGTTGCACTTGGTGGACCATGTGGAGTGTTCAGTGTGGGGGAGCATCTATATCTTTCACCTTAGTCTTTGCCCTTAAACTAACCTAGGAGACATCATTATTAGACTCTATATTTGTAAATGTAAATCCATTTTTGTTAATCAGTCTTATAAATGATAGAGTTATCAGTAGGACCTTTTGGAAAGGTTACATGCTTTTTAGTTTTTAAGTATTTTAAAATGATTGCTGATATAGTTTCAATTACAACCTTTCATCCTTGATTAAATTACATTAATTAGGCTAATCATTTATATGCATGTCATGACCTGATTGTCCCTTTATTATTTTTCCACTCCTGATAGGTATTCTAAACCCTTTTTCGTATTTCTTTTCTAATACCCTATTTCTTGAGAGATTCTTAGGATATGCGTCACTACCAGAATTTGAAAGTTTTTCTTTTCTAAATATGAATAAATTTTTGAATTACTTTAACATGATTGAGGCATTAGATTGTTTTGACCCCTTTATCTTGAGACCTACCCTACATTTAATCTTCGTTAAGAACATTAAAGCCATGAACAACCTTTATAGGAAGCCACATTACAATCCTATTTCCCTTCATACCCTATTTCTTTTTAAAATTTGCATGATTATTCATTTAAGATTTAAAGAGGGAGTTGGCAATACATGGAATATTTTTGTACAGCTATGAAATAAAGTGTGGGGGAGTGCTTCTTGATTATTTGGGGCAGAATGGGTTCCAAACATGTACTCATTGTATTCATAAGGGATGCCCTTGTGTTTTGTTGTTTAAAAAAACACACAACAACAAACAAACAACGAGGGGACCTTATACTTATTGGTTACTTATTTGCCCATAACCCCTACTTACCTAAGGGAGTTGGTAACGATTACAAAAGAATTTTACTAGGCTTTTGAAGGATGTATTTTCAATGAGCTTTACTTTGAATATCATGCAATGTTGTTTAAAGGAATTATCCATCCTTTTTCAAGCCTCAGAATTTATTTTCACATCTGAACCTACCAACCCTTAGCCACAAAAACATCTAAACCTTATAGACAAAGCCCTCATGATTTTTGTAATTCAATTTTTATAAAATGGAGAACAAGATATCTTGCAAACCTATGGATAGAATGTATATGCCTTGGATTGATCATAACTTCGATTAAAAACATCTTGAGTGTGGAGTGTGATTTTAACTGGTAAAGTAAATCATCAAGTGGCATGCTTATTTTTGAAAGGTTGAACAATGTGTTGAAAGAGGATGAGAGTAGTTAATTACATTATATATGAGGCATGATTTTAATATCTTATGAATTGAATTTGTTTGTGCCTTTTATAATTTTTCCTCAATAACTTTATCAGTTATACATTTGATTAACTAAATACCTTCCTTTTCAAAGTATAGTCTCTCTTAATTAAATGTTGAGATTTTTCTTGAGGGCAAGCAAATGACTAAGTGTGGGGGAATTTGATGCACCCAATTTATGTATACATTTCCTCATATATAATTGAAGATAAAAGCATGTTTTCAGCAAATATCTGTGGTTTCATGAACATATTCTTTGATTTTGGTGAATCTGTTTACTTGCAGGAGCTTTTTGGCTTAATACACGGATCAAGGGATGTTTGTGAAATTTTTGAAACTACACGGTGTGTACTTTCTATACAGGCCGTGTAAATCCAGACTAGGACACAGACCAAAGCAGGGAGTACACGCCCATGTCGCCAGGAAGAGATGCATGCCGTGTGGGGCGGCGCTACATGCTGTGTACCACCTTCTAGAAGTTGTGGTTGCAGCGAAAAGTCCACACGCCCATGTGGCCGTTGATGAGGACACGGCGTGTTTGAACTTCTACACGCCGTGTCTGCCATTCTAGAAGGGGCTGGCGGCACTACACGCCGTGTATGGCAGCGCTACACGCCGTGTTCACTCAACTTGCAGGCGGCGCCGTGTGCAAAAGTCAAGAACAGTGTTCTCGACCACCTGCCAGCGGAGAAAATGGCGCCAAAACGCGTTGACGAAAAGTACACGGCGTGTACTTTATATACACGTCGTGTACTTTATTTTTCTATAAAATGAGGCCTTGGCCTACGGATTCAAGGAGGGGGGAGAACCATTGGAGAAGGTAGAAGATCTGCTACCACCATTCCCGAAGCCACCAAGGTGTCGTCATTCCGCTATTCCACCATTCCACCCTCCGATACTCTACCTCAACGCCTACACAATGAATCCGTCAGGTATCACATGTGTTATTTCTCTCCTAAATTCTATATGTAACTAAATCCCTCATGTTGGGGCTATGGATGATGGGATTATAATTTGTATATTGTTTTATATATTTGTGTTTGAATCGTTGCAATTCATCTTACTTTTCTTAAGCCACTGTCTAATATAACTGAGAATTCTTAGCCGGACCAAGGGAAGGATTCTCAGCGATACAAAAGAAAAGTAACGGTGCAAACATCCATGACCATTGGAAGGTTTTCACTAATTCAAGCAATGGACTGGACGTAATAAAGAATTAAGTACATTGACTACCAGACCAAGGAGTCAATCACTCTAATTCTAAACAAGAGGAACCGGACCAAGGAAATATTGTAACAAAATGGAATCCTGGATGATTGAATTACTATGAGCAGCACAACCATTTAAAAAATCTGCATAAGAACTTCTTATTCACCACAGCCCCGACACGTCTTTTCTTTCTATTTCTAAGAATTCTTTAAATTTACCCGTTGTTTTCCTTCAAATTGTATCCATTCTTCAAAATAAATCAGTTTAGTTTAAATCAAAACCCAAGAATCAACCCAATGGTTTCTAAACTTTGCGTAATTCACCTAATTAAGTATTAATTCAATTAAATTCATGCACGCCACAGTTCCTTGTGGATCGACCCCGAACTTATGCTATACTAAAGTTCTAAGAACGGGTAATTAATTTGGGACGCATAAAACTTCAACCAACGACTAGCATAGGCCAGTCTCTCATCATATGAACATAGAAGATCAGTATGATATATATAGATATCATACCCCAACATAATAAAAAGGAACTTGAAAGACATGACATGAAAGCAGAACTTTGAAAAATGAGAAAGGTGAAAGAATCCCTTAAAAATTCGGCAGCCTAACGACGCCACTTAAACATTATTAAAACGAATTGATGAGAGAAATAGGGGTTCTCTCATCATATGAACATGAAAAGGGAAATAAGAGGAATATAAAAGAACATCCTCCAACATAAGATCATGGAGCATAAAAGAAATGACATAAAAGAGATTACTTGAAAAGAAAGAGAGAGGTGGGATCCCTTACCTTAAACATAACTCTTAAAACTCGAAGGTTGGGACCTTGAGGGCTTGGGGGAACCTTGGGAGGACTCCTTGGGAGGTAATGAGACCAGAGCTTCATTGGGGGAGAGTTGGGAGTGAAAACTAAAGGAGGGAAGGGTGGATATTTATAGGGAAAGTGAGGGGATAAGACATTAATGGCCAAGGGACACCTCATTGGTGGTTTTGGAAAAACCATGGGCTTTCCCATGGTATTTTACCATGGTATTAGCCACTTGGGACACCTCATACCTTATATTACTATTCATAAGTCGAACATATTGATTACATACTTAACACATCATTTAATGATGTCATTAAACACCCGTAACTTAAAAACTGTATTTTCACTATTCATCGAAAATTCAACTTTCTCAGAAAAATACCAAAATTTCACCTTAACAAAATATTGATGCTCTGATTTAAAAAATTAACTCCATTTTATAAAAATATTTTTCTAAATATTTTTAATTTAATTTTTAAATAAATACACTATTCACCGAAAATTCATTTTTTCAGAAAATTCCCCAAAAATTACCTTAGCATAATATCGATGTTCTGAATTCAAAAATAAAGTCCATTTTATAAAAATAATTTTCTAAATATTTTTAATTTAATTTTTAATTAAAAAATATTATTCACCTGAAAAAACTAATACTTGACTAATAATTTATGAAACCGTTATTTAACCATTTTATTGAATCACATTACTTAATCAAGGTGCCTAGATTATATTAATAATTTCTTTAAGTGAGATTACTAATCCATTTGGTCACATTACTAATCCTAAGCATAAAATCACTATTCATAATTTACTATTCATCAAAAATTAAGTTGATCTTATTAGACTCTAAATTTCGTACTGAACATAATTATAGAAAGACCATTTTTTGAAAATCATTACACATTTTTAATTATTTAAGGTTTACATAAACATTTTTAAAATATCCTTTCTCTAAAATTCATCAAAAATATGCATACTATATTTATCTAGATATTTGAAAATTCATAAACTTCATCATAAGAAGAAATCAAAAAATTTATTTAAAACAAATGATTACACAAGGCAGTTACGGTCTCCTTACATAGCCCCTTATAACCCCAGCATAGGACCTAAGTGTAAGGTGTGCTAAGGTGAGAGAATATGAGGGCGGCTCAGCCAACATTACACGAGTAGTAATTTCTATCAGTTTGAACTTCTCGTGAAGGCGATTATGTTCTAGCTTCACACGATGAAGTTCGGATTGGGTTTGGTCCAGAGCAAAGCCCAGTGGTGCTACCTCCTTCCCAAGTTCCGTTAGATGGGCTTCGATTGGCCCGAGACTACTGGATGAGGCCATTGAATCTTCTTTCTATATTAATTAACCAAGATCACTTGTATTTAGAGACAATAATCGAAACGTTTAGTTTCCAACGGTCATATTGACCAATGATCATATAACAGTCAAAACCCAACGGTCTCATTTTAATTATACTCATGTTATCAAATGAAACAGTTTTGTTGAGTATAAAAATAAAATAACACAAAAAATTAGGAAATAAGATTTATTCAAAATTTTGGGTCGTTACAATCTTCCCCCTTTAAGAAATTGCGTCCTCACAATTTTTAAAATTGGGTTTCGAAATTTCATTGAAAGTCCCACATCAGAAAAGGAGTCAGTAAAACTATTACTTTAAAAGAAAGGAAGGAAAGTACAAAGGTCACCCGAGTTAACCCACACTAGGATTCCATGTAGGAAAACATGGACATGGAGGAGAAAACAATGGGTCAAGTTCTGAGGGAGAGTGATAGAAAACATGATTAGGAGAAATTTAACCACAAGAAAATCACAAACTTATGATGTGTGTAAATGGTCTTTGATTACCTAGTAGGAAACGTAAACCAACAACGTTTTTGTTTCACGTTCCTTTTCATAATTTTGAGGAATTCATTTACTATATAGAATAAAAACACAAGGAAATATATTTACCTTTAAGTAGAGTTTCATCCTTTAATAAGTTTCTACCAAAACTAATCTTTTCTCCAAACGATGAGCATTCAAAAACACTCGGTCTCATCAAAACACAAGAATAATCTTCTTGAGAGTCACGTAATCCACAAAAGATTAACTATCAATTTCTTCTATCTTTAAACATTATCCCAAAACCAAAAAGGGTAAGATAAAACAACTCTTCAAAAATAAATAATCCCATAGGAAGGGAAACTACTTTTAAATATTCAAAGTTCCATGGTACTACCCAAAGTTCATCATAGACCATTCCATAAATAACTGTACTTAAAATTCCTCAAAATAAACCAAACTAATATTGAAACCCAATTATAAGAACGATCTCATAACATAGTCTTCAAATATAGACTTTATCGTTCATCTCCAAACAACATCAACCACCCTTATCATCTTATAACAAAAGTAACTAACCTAATCACATTTTCCCCAAGATAGGTTAATCATTTCCATATATAACCTAAATTACTATAAGTTCACCTTAAATTCATCAATTCTTAAAAATATAAGTCAACCTTTACTCCTAAAAAAAATACCGTAGTAATCTATTTACCTCGATCAAATAGGGTTCCCAAAATAGTGAACGTCTTCCAAAATAATAATCATCTTTTAATCCCCTAATCACCTTTTTTTAATAATAACAACTTCACTACATCATCATGTGGTACATAACAATAGATGTTTTCCTTAATGATATAAAATCATCTTAGGTAGTGACTCGATGATCTTAGAAAACATAAAAGATATGCTCATAGAGCACAAACTAAAATACAACATGACATAGACAATTATTATGAAGAAGTTACATGTACTTCAGTCATCATGATCCATCTCAGTATAGGACTTGCACTATTTCCTTGTCCTCGAAGATTGTTGATTCTCATCATGCTTCTCACCCCTTCCAAGAGAGAATTTCCTTGAATAATGTCTAACTTCTCCACATTTATGACATCGAAATGTATAAGGTACATTAGATCGAACCTTATCTCCATTCATCACATTATCCATTTTTTTAAAGAAATTGGATACTTTATGCCCTATCTTCCCACACTTAAAACATCTCCCAGTTCCTTTGTGACATTCTCCTTGGTGCCTCTTCCCACACTTTTTGCAAAAAATAAATTGGGTCTTCTTTCCCTTATCAAATTTATCAGATGAACATCCTTGAGACTTTTTCTTCTTCTTCCTTGATGAATTTGGGCATTCAACTAGGTACCAATTATTAATTGTGTTTTTTGATAGCTGGTTTGGCATAATCACAATATGTCCAACCTGATCTTTCATCACCTCTGTCACATTAATAGGGAAATCATCACATTTCCTATCACATTGGTTGTTGGGACATGCTCTTCAATTTCTCGTCATTAACTAAGAAAAGAACGTATAATTAGGGGGCTTAAATACTTAGCCAATAATCATGAAAAGGAAACTTTAAGAATAGAAGGATAAACTTATAGAAGAAAAGTATATCCTAACTTGTGATCCCCAAGGTTCCAATCTAGGTTATCCATGATCATATTCTCTTATGTGAATCTTTATTTTATTTTATCTTTGTTCCTTTAATAATGGTTCATACTAAGCTTATGAATTTACCAAAGCATATCCCCCAGGAGTGTCGTAACCAAGAGTGCAGCAAGGCCCATTGTCGTGTACCAATTCCCGTTTGAGTCTCGCTCAAAGCGGTGTTTTCAGGTTTTACCCCTATGTACATCTGTGCCAGAGCCACCTCTACCTGCTCGTATCCAGCCATGGATGTATTTGTTTGGCAACCCCTTACTCAATATTCACCAAAATACTAGGAATATTTCCTATATTTAAAATTTTCTATAGGGTTCTTCCTAGAGTTTTCATATCCTAATTTCCACAAATAACTAAAACATCCTTTGATACCAACTATGGCATCCCGCCTTTTTATAACATAACTTTTCATTTCATTTTACAAAACCGAGGATCTTTAAGGTTTAGTGTCTTGGAAACCAGGAACTTAAAACAAGAAAACATAAAACATTCTTCTTAAACACTTGAAAGGCTTCACCTTATGTTCATCCTAGGTTCATTACTGCATCTCATAACCTGGGGACATACATCAAAAGAAAGGGTGAGTAGAAGACCCAATAAGGGAAACAAGGGGAAACATTTAACATGTGAACTTGAGATACATCAACAATGTCATGACAAAGAACTTTAAGGAATGAGAATGAAATCATGAGGCACATCATAATAAAAATAACGTATTTCATAACTTGAAGATGTGGCTACAACATTTAATATTGAAAATCATTTCCGTTTCACCAAGGTCCATCCCCAAGGTGTCATTAAAAATTTCCAAGGTTATTCACCAAGGCGTCGTTAAAAATGGTCATCTCTAGAGATTAAGTCTTTACCCAATGCATTGGAGAGCTATCAGGGTGCACCCATAATTTTTCTTTATTATCATGTGAGAAACATATATCATCATCAATCATTTCATAAACAACCCATATAGCATCAAAGAAATGGGTTTCAATTCATAATCATAACGTTTTAAAAACTGCTTTAAACACATGATCTTTATGTCACTTTAAACCCACGGAAAAGGAAAGAGGGTCTCATGTATGTAAATACCAGAATTTGAAATAGAAAATTTTGGTATATATATGTGAATACCCCTTTATAAGGAAGATCTTTGAGTATTCACTTAATAAAATAATATAATTTGAGAAAAAGAGAGAGACATTTGAGATGGAAATTCTACAGCATAACGGTTATGCATCGGGGTTTTAGAAAACATTGAAAAGAGAGGGGACATATGTCACCCACTCATAAATGATCCAAAGAACAGTATATAGAAAAAATATAATGGATATAATAACATGGTAATAAAATTTGAAAGACATACCATATGAAATGAAAAACATGGAGGGAAGACAAAAATAAGATTTCTCTTATGAAAATTCGGCAGCCTAACGGCGTCACTTAAACTTCAACAAAATGAATTGAAGAGATCAAATAGGGTCTCTCATCATATGAACATAGAATATCAGTATGATAGATATAGAGATCATACCCCAACATAATAAAAAATAACTTGAAAGACTTGACATGAAAGTAGAACTTTGAAAATGAGAAAGGTGAAAGAATCCCTTAAAAATTCGGCAGCCTAACGGCGCCACTTAAACATTCTTAAAACGAATTGACGAGAGAAAGAGGGGGTATCTCATCATATAAAAATGAAAAGGAAAGTAAGAGGAATATAAAAGAACATCCTCCAACATAAGATCATGGAGCATAAAAGAAATGACATAAAAGAGATTACTTGAAAAGAAAGAGAGAGGTAAGATCCCTTACCTTAAACGTAACTCTTAAAACTCGAAGGTTGGGACCTTGAGGGCTTGGGGGAACCTTGGGAGGACTCCTTGGGAGGTAATGAGACCAGAGCTTCGTTGGGGGAGAGTTGAGAGTGAAAACTAAAGGAGGGAATGGTGGGTTTTTATAGGGAAAGTGAGGGGACAATGCATTAATGGCCAAGGGACAGCTCATTGGTGGTTTTGGCAAAACCATGGGCTTGCCCATGGTATTTGCCCATGGTATTGGCCACTTGGGACACCTCATACCTTATCTTACTATTCATAAGTTGACCATATTGATTACATACTTAACACATCATTTAATGATGTCATTAAACACCCGTAACTTAAAAACTGTATTTTCACTATTCATCGAAAATTCAACTTTCTCATAAAAATCCCAAAATTTCACCTTAACCAAATATCGATGCTCTGATTTCAAAAATGAACTCCATTTTATAAAAATAATTTTCTAAATATTTTTAATTTAATTTTTAAATAAATACACTATTCACCGAAAATTCATTTTTTTCAGAAAATTCCCCAAAAATTACTTTAGCATAATATCGATGTTCTGAATTCAAAAATAAAGACCATTTTATAAAAATAATTTTCTAAATATTTTTAATTTAATTTTTAATTAAAAAACACTATTCACTCTAAAAAACTAATACTTGACTAATAATTTATGAAACTGTTATTTAACCATTTTATTGAATCACATTACTTAATCAAGGTGCCAAGATTATATTAATAATTTCTTTAAGTAAGATTACTAATTCATTTGGTCACATTACTAATCCTAAGCATAAAATCACTTTTCATAATTTACTATTCATCAAAAATTAAGTTGATCTTATTAGACTCTAAATTTTGTATTGAACATAATTGTAGAAAGACCATTTTTTGAAAATCATTACACATTTTTAATTATTTAAGGTTTACATAAACATTTTTAAAATATCCTTTCTCTAAAATTCATCAAAAATATGCATACTATATTTATCCAGACATTTGAAAATTCATAAACTTCATCATAAGAAGAAATCAAAATTTTTATTTAAAACAAATGATTACACAAGGCAGTTACGATCTCTTTACATAACCCCTTACAACCCCAGCATAGGACCTAAGTGTAAGGTGTGCTAAGGTGAGAGAATCTGAGGGCGACTCAGCCAACATTGCACGAGTAGTAATTTCTATCAGTTTGAACTTCTTACGAAGGCGATTCCGTTCTAGCTTCACACGATGAAGTTCGGATTGGGTTTGGTCCAGAGCAAAGCCCAGTGGTGCTACCTCCTTCCCAAGTTCCGTTAGATGGGCTTCGATTGGCCCGAAACTACTGGATGAGGCCATCGAATCTTCTTTCTATATTAATTAACCAAGATCACTTGTATTTAGAGATAATAATCGAAACGTTTAGTTTCCAGTGGTCATATTGACCAATGGTCATATAACAGTCAAAACCCAACGGTCTCATTTTAATTATACTCATGTTATCAAATGAAACAGTTTTGTTGAGTATAAAAATAAAATAACACACAAAATTAGGAAACAATATTTATTCAAAATTTTGGGTCGTTACAAATCCTACCCTCATTCAATTATATAAAAAACACCCACATGTTAGATTTTTCCAATGGTTAAAGAAATAAAATTCCCAAAGCACTAAAATAGTGAAACTCATAATAGATTCCTAGAGACCTCCACGCGACAAATTAGGCAAGTGGGATTGCGGTAGAGCTAGTTACATATGTAGTCGACATGGAAGGTGTGGGAGCAGGGAATGACAACAATTGGAGAACCTTATACCATATTCTCCAGAAAAATGATGCACAACTCCGCTTCTCCCACCACATCTTTCTCTTCCAGCACCGACCTCACCACCACCTCCTTCCCGGTCATCGCCATTAACGAAAAGAAATATTTTTCATTTTTTAATTGAAAAAATTGGTTTATATATGTTTTATTATTATTTATTTGTATTTTACTCAACGACAACAGAAAATAAAACTCACTCAACACAATGTTGGTGGACTAATCTCACTATCGATGTCACTAAATATTCTAGCTTGGGCATTCTCATCCCATTATTACTATGTGTATTTTTTTGGAAATGTGTGTCATTATTAGCCTTAATTTTCTAATACTTTTATTGTGTACTTGGAGAGTATCATGGATAAGGTTTTTCAATTTTTCCATAGGTAATATGATATTTTATTTCCCTTTTTCCAATTGAGGTTATAAAACTAATATATATTATTTATGTTTACAAACACATGGTTGAAGAAAGAAAATTCCCAAAAGCACAAAAATAGTGAAATTGGTGAAAGATTCCCAGAGACCTCTAGGTGACAAATTAGGCAACTACAGCAGTGGTGGATCCAATTATGTATGCAGTCGGCATGGAAGGTGTGGGAGAAGGGAAAATAAAAAACTGAAAAACCTTGTACCATCTTCTCTAGAAAAATGCTACACAACTCTGATACTCCCACCACCTTATTCTCTTGTACCACCACACTACTAGAATTTAGAGTTATATCCATGGACCTATAGCCATTGGAAAAAAGGACCGTGGATATAGACAATTTATTACCACGACAATTCCACTACCCGCAGTAGTAGCCCACCCCACTCCCCAATTAACCCTAACCCTCGCACCCCTACTCCTAACACCCCTCCTACTCCTATCGACTCTCATAGATGACATTTCCACGATCCTCCTCCTCCGACAGGCCACCCAACCTCCCCATGATCGTCTACCTCCGGCATGGCCACTCCACTTCCCTGTTATTTCTGCTCTGACGCGGACTCTGCACCTCCTCCTCCGACGTGTCTCCGATGTGGCCACCCAAATTCACCATGATTCTCCTCTAACATGGATCTGATACTGATGTGACTCTATTTTTACATAGTTTTGCCATATCTTTTTACTTAATTTTTAATGATTTAATTAATTATTTAAGCACTTTTTACTAAATAATTGTACTTTTGTATTTTTATAATTAAATTTGTTAATTAATCAATTTTTATAATCAATTAAGTATTTTTAGTCTTTAAATTAATTATTTTAATCTTACTTTTCTCTTCTAATTTAATTATTTTTTTATTATTTTTGTTAATTTTAATATGCTGACCTTTTAATAATTTGACTTTAATAATAAATAATCATTTAATATTCTTATTTGTGTATTAATTAACTTAGTCTTTATTTTAATATTTTATCCTTTAATTTAGTTTCATTAAAATATATTAACTTCATTAATTAATATGTTTAATCATCCTGCAAATTAATTAAGTTTTGAATTTGAGTTTAAATTAAATATAATAGTGTTATTTTAACTTTAAGTATTCACTTAGTTAATTAATTAATCAATTTAGAGTTTTGAAACACGAACTATTAAATTTTATGTATGCAGTAAAATTATTAAATAGTAACAAATGCTTTTAGTCTCAGGGCGAGACAAACTGGAGCTATCGGTGACTTATTGAGTTATCGATGCTATCCTTTTTCACTCACTGTTTACCCTGTAATTAATTTATATTATAAATTTTAATTTTAGTCTTTTATCAACTTAGTTTAATATTTATCAAGTTTTTAATTTAAGTGTTAACAAATAAAAATTTAAATTGTAACTTTAAAGTTTAAAGTTTAATAATAATCTTGTTTTTAATTTATGATGCTTAGCCTTCTTTTAATTTATAAATTTCAATCTTTGTATTTTTGATTTTAAGGTTTTAATCGGCCAATTATTTTCAATGATTTTATTTAGTTAACTTAAATTTTAATTTTAAGGTCAATATATGCAGTTTTAATTTTTGTGTATCACCGTTAATTCTTTTTTTAAGCTACCATTAGTTTTTTTAATAAGTTACCATTGCATATGATTATCGGAATCGACATTGCTTCCCCATCAACAACCTTAATTTTTTATAAACCATCGGTGACCTTTTTATTTTTATCCAATGGTGTCCTTTTATTTTATCTGAAATTGTGACCTTGTTTTTTTCTTAACTAACAATAACCTTTGTTTTATAACTATGGGTAGACTTTGTCTTATTTTAACTATCGGTGACCTTTTTTTTATATTTTATTTTTACTATCAGTAGCCTTTAATTTTTAAGTTACCGGTGGCCTCTTCTTTCAAATGCTATCAGTGACCTTTTTTTCTAACGGTGACCCTTTCCATCCCTGATCCCAACTCCCCTGCACCTCTCTATTAGATATCCTCTTATCATGCCTTTTCCTCCCCTGCAATTCCCTTTCGCGACTCACCGATTTTCACTTCTCATAGGTTTCTCTCTTCTCACGCCGATGCTTCCGACTTCCTCCCTCATAACCGATTATCTCCATCGATCACCGCAACATTTCATCGATCCTTCTCACCGTTCTTCAACCAAAATCACCACTGCCTTCAACCAAATTCACATCGTAACGCACTACATATCCAACAACAAATCTAAACTAGATTTTAACTCTAAATATAGTTTCATCATGATTTTGTACATCAATTCACAGTTCTGAGCATCAAAACCTAAAGAACCAAAATCGAATCAAATCACCTCTCACCGTTGGGAGAAATCAGAGCCGCTGCCGGTTTCTGCTTGAGCTGGTGTCCCACGAAGAGGAAGACCCGGAGTGCTGCACTGCTGTTGAGAGGAGGAACTTCCGTTGCATGATGAAATCGAGACACCCGCCACCAGAAGTACCCTTGCGCCGCCAGATCTGCAGATAGAGGAGGCCGCAGATCTGAGGGATGAAACATTCGACCACCGCCGCACCGCATTTGAGGACCCTTGTCACCACCACCGCTGTGGGAATCCGAGGAGGAGGCCGGTGCCGAGCCGAGAGGATGAGCGGACTCCGATGCGTCGCCAGAACCTGAGGAACCGCCGCTGTGTTTGAATCTCCTTGCCTTCACAGCGCTCCACTGCACCAGATCCGAGACTGGTGCTGGTTTGCTTTGTGGAGAGGCTTCCCGTAGTCCTCCTCCCCTGTAGCGGCGAAGCAGGCCCCAAAGCTTCCCCCTGCTCCGCCGTGATTTGGGGGGAGAAGAATGAAGTTATAAAAAAATACAATAACAATAAATTAAAACAAAAACTAAATTTAAAACTAAATTACAAATAATTAAATTAAAATATAAAATAATATTAATTATAAATAACTAATCAATATAGAATAATTATTTTATAAAATAGAATTAATAATCAAATTAACTTTAAACTTTATTAAACTAAATTAATTAATCTTCTAATTTTAATTTAAATAAATTATTGTTTAGTGTTCCATATTAAATAAGTGTTTAATAATTAAATATATGAAATAAAATACCAATAGTAATGTATAAATAAAATCAGAATAAAATAAAATATTTAATAAGTTAACAATTTAATGTTCAAAATAATAATTTATTTAATAATCATTATTAAAATTGTTAATTAATTTAAAAATATCAACTTACCTATTTAATATAATTTTTAGAATTAAAATTTTAACAACTTATAAATTTAAATAAAGTGACTTAATTTAATTCATGAATAAGCTAATATATATCTTTATTCTCAACTAAAATTTACTGTAATTAAATTAAATAAGTTAATTACTTAATTACTTAATAATAATATTTAATAATTAGTAATTTAAGTTTTAGATTAGACAAATAAAATATCCACTTAATAACTGTTAAGTGATTTATCTATTATTATCTATTGTTTTATTATCGTGTTTTAACAGTTTTAACTTTTTTTTGTTGTTCTTTACCTTGCAAGTTAACACCAAGGCCTTTAAAATGTCTAGGTGCATTCAACTAACTCATTCGGAGTTAGTTAAGAGGGAATTTTTAATGCGATGTGTGGTTCGCGAAAAAACGCACGTGTGCGGTGCACGCGTGAAGGACACTTAAATTCGATGGAAAGATGCGGTGACGAGGAGTAGGTGACAGTTGATATATTAAGCAAAGCAGTAGTGAAATATGGAGGGGGAGGAACACACACATTCTAGAGAGACACATTGAATGAGCCAGGTCCGAGAGAGCAAGATCAGAGGGTGACTTTTGATCAACTTCCTGAAGCTGGATGAGTTCAGGAGAAGAGCATCGTCTCGAGAGTTTATCTTCCATCTTAATTCTAGTATTAGTACTATGTTTTAATATGTTACAAATGCTGCAATGATAATGAACTTATTTTCTAGTTAAATCATTCAGTTTGGGGATAAATTGAAGTTTCACTGGTTATCTTTTAGTTTTTTTTTTCACTTTATCATTTTGAGGTATTTAGTATTGATCGATGAGATCAATGCTGAATTCATTCAATTGCTTGGACCACTAGAACTTAATTTCAAAATTTCATAGTCAATTGGAGAGATTGATCATAGAAACACTTTTCAAAAGATAATAAATTCATAAGACTTCAGGACTTACGGTGAGTTCGTCCTGTCGTCATTTTCAAATAATGACTATCACAGTTGATCCATTTTAGAGTGGCGAACTCTGAATTTGATTGACCAGTCAGACTTAACTCCTGGAGAGGGAAGTAAGTCACTCTCTTAAAAAGGTGGTACTCTGCAATAACTTTTAAGTGAATTGAAATACTTTTAAAACCATCATAATGAAGATTTTTCCCCGGGCGACTTACTTTGACAGTTCATTTATCAACGTTTTATATCTCTGTTATTTACTGTTTTGAACCTGTTTCTTGTTTCATTACAGTTTAGAACAAGAACTTAAAAAGATTGTGGTGTATCATTTGTGATTTATAATAAACAAAATTAAAAAAGTAAAAAGTAAAAAATAGAAAATCTACCCCACTGTTGACAACAGTGGGGTCTTTTTGAAAGTTTTTAGAAGAATAGTGGTCAAATTTTCCTTCTCTGTGGGTTCGACCCTGCTTGCCACATATACAGTAGTTAATAGGAATATAAATTTCAAACTTTGACCGACTTCAATGACAGTACAGGTCAAGTTTTTGGCGCTGTTGTCGGGGAAGGTACGAGCCATTCTTATTCTAAAAATTCACATATTAAAAAAAAATCTAAAAAAATTTGACAAACTGAAAACTATAAAAAATGCTTTGTTTTATATTGAATTACTATTGTTTTCTGTATTGTTGAGCTCTTGTTTAGTCTATCTGTTTTGCTACTTGAATTGTTGATATACTTTGTATGAGCACAAGACACCCTGCTGTTAGTCTAGAGTCACTGAACTTAGAAATAGACAAACATTTAACTGCTCTAAGAAAAAAGAAGAACAAAATCGAAATAGAGAACATAGATAATAGAGTTCCTGATAACAACTTCCAAAATCATCCAGAAATATTAGAAGAAAATGAAAGGCCTAGGATGAGGGAGTTCCAACTTTCTCAAGTTTCAAGCAATCCATCTTCTATTAGGTTATCTCCTAGAGCCCAAAACTATGAGCTAAAATAGCCACACATCTCACTTTTGCCTGCTTTTAATGGACTCTCTAATGAGGAATCTCTTTCCTTCATTTGAGATTTCTACAATTCTGTGCAGTAGCTACCTCTTCTAGGACTCATAGAAAATGAGCTAAGAAGGAGAGTCTTTCCCTTTTTCCTTAAAGGGAATGCTAGGAATTGGTTTCTAAGTCTAGATGAGAATATTTTTGAAAACTAGGATAAAGTGTATAACCCATTTATCATGAAATTTTATCCCCAAAGACTTAAAGGTGAACTTAGAACTAAGATAACTAGTTTTTATCAAAAGGATGGAGAAGATTTTCCTGAATCTTGGGATCGATTCAAGGATTTTCTTAGGCAGTGTCCCCATCATCAACTCCCATCTCACCTTCTCATGGACACCTTCTATGAAGGGATTTCCTCTTCTGGACAGAATCTAGTTGATCAGGCTACTGGGGGTAATTATATTGACAAGATAGATGAAGAACTTAGATAATTTTTTAATAATCCTTCCCTGAATTCACAACATAAAAATTCAAGAAGGAAAAGGGTTAATAGAAATGTTAATGTTAACACTGGTTCAACAAATGAAACTCAATCTCAACTGGCTGAAATCACCAACCAATTGCAATCTCTAATGAAGCAAAACTCTAAACAAACTATTAACCATCTTGGTTTTCAAAACACCAACTAATATTTAAGGGAACAATGTGTCAAGTGTGGTATGTTTAGGCATACTGAATTTTTTCCTTAACTTTGATATGCCGGCCCAACAACAAGAGAACTCAAACTTTGTTAACTATGGTCTTAGAATGCCTCCTAAAGAAGATCAATTTTCAAACAATTATAATCAAGGCTATAGGAACCATCCAAATCTATCCTGGAAATATCAAGGCCTAATTAAAAAATCTACTACCCCTCATTACTCTAACCAACCTAGACCAAATTTTCAAAATCAACAAAGGGGTGAGTCTTCAAATGCACAAGGAAACGATGATAATAAAATGTCTTCTAAGCATGATATAATCATGAACAAAATTTACTCTCAAGAGGAAAGATACATGACTCTGCTAACCAAACATAAAAATCAATATGAATCAGATAAAATGCAAAATGATGTGAGAATGCAGAACATGGAAACACAACATAGTCAACTAGCTAGAGATTTTTCATCTAGGGAAAAAGGTAGAATTCCTAGTACCACTAAGCTTAAACCTAGAGATAATACCATGGAGGTAGTAAATAGAAGTGGGATGAATACTCAAACTGTTGCTGAAAAAGACCTTGAAAATGCCCAAAATGAAAATATGCTTGAATCTGGTAATAAAAATATGCTTTGCACTCATGCTAAAAATTCACAGAGAAGTCATGAAAATGCACTACTGGAAAATGGACCTATCCCCATAGTTTTCCCCAAAACCATGGGGATAGACCCCCCTATACCCACGGTTTTGGAAAACCGTGGGTATAGGTGACTTTTTAGGACCTATCCCCACGGTTTGCCAAAACCGTGGGTATAGGGGGGGTCTATCCCCACAGTTTTGGAAAACCGTGGGGATAGGTCCTGAAAAGTCACCTATACCCATGGTTTCCCAAAACCGTGGGTATAGGGGTACCTATCCCCACGGTTTTGGGGAAAACCGTGGGGATAGGTATGGGATAAAATACCTATACCTACGGTTATGAAAAACCGTGGGTATAGGTCAGTTTTGTGTGCGTGGGGATTTTTTTTTCCGCAGGAAGGAATTTTTTTTTTGGCGGGAACCCTATACCCACAGTTCTTCCCTCTATACCCACAATTTTTATAACTATATTTAACTATATATATATATATACACACATATAGGTGAAGTTAGGGTAGTGGTTAGACGTGCTGTTTGCAGTGAAGAGGTTGCGGGATCGAAACTCGGCCCCTGCATTATTTTAGGACCTATACCCACGGTTTTGAAACCGTGGGTAAAAGTCGTTGACACCATGACAATTGGTTATGCTTCGGTGACATGGTGTCAGGACACCTATACCCACGGTTTTGGAAAACCGTGGGTATAGGTTGGGGACCTATACCGACGCCGTTCCAGCCCACGGTTCCCAAAACCGTGGGTATAGGCTATACCCACGGTTTTGGGGGCTATATCCACGGTTTTGAACCGTGGGTATATGCTATTTTTACAGTAGTGATGATCAAAATTTGAATTTTTCACCTGAAGTAAAAGCTGAAAATTTATCTAAAAATAAAAATAATAGAGGAAAAAAGAAAAGTTTATGAAGAGGTGAGGTATATACCTACTATCCTTAAAAATTTTCCCCACCCATCCCTTTCCCTGAGAAGCTGAAACCTCAAAGTAATATCAGGGCTGAACTTCTCCAGTTCCTTGGTCTCCTTTCCAAACTCCAAGTAAAAATTACTTTCATTCAAGCCTT
This sequence comes from Viscum album, assembly GCA_963277665.1. Taxonomy (NCBI): domain Eukaryota; kingdom Viridiplantae; phylum Streptophyta; class Magnoliopsida; order Santalales; family Viscaceae; genus Viscum; species Viscum album. The sequence goes on from OY728160.1 coordinate 1,171,322,932, forward strand.
AATTAAAACCCTATCTTACTTTAAATCCCTTAGGAAAATTCTTTCAAACAAAAAGACCCTGGAATAATTTTCTAGTTACAACCTCACTGAAAAGTGCAGTGCTGTGCTTCAAAAGAAAATCCCACCTAAATTGAAAGAGCCTGGTAGTTTTTTAATACCTTGCACACTAGAAAATTCTGATCCGATCAAATATTTGTGTGACTTAGGTGCTAGTATTAATATGCTCCCTTACTCACTATTTCGATAGTTGAGGTTGGGTGATCTTCAACCCACCATAGTCATCCTGCAGTTGGCTGATAGATCTTTCACTCATCCTGTGGGTAGGATAGATAATTTGCGAGTGAGTGTAGGAAAGCTGTTTTTGCCTACAGACTTTTTAGTCTTAGACATGGAGTGTGATTAAGAGGATCCCATCATCTTGGGTAGTCCCTTATTGGCCATAGGTGGAGCTTTTATTGATGTTTCTAAGGGTCAGTTTATTTTTAAAATTGGAGAACAATAAGAAGAGTTCAACGTGTTTAAAAATGTTAAAATACCAACTTTTTCTAAAAACTGTTCAATGGTAGAATATTTAGAAGATGAGAACTCAATTGGAAACTCTGAAGAATCTGAAAATTGATCCTTTACTGAATAAAATAATTTAGAAGATGAAAATTCTGTTGAATCTATCTTAGAAGTTCAAAATTCCACTCAAATACCAAATTTGGAAAATTTTCCAGAACTGGATAACTGTTCTGTTTCTACTGTAGAAGAGTCCACTGTTTCTGAACTTAGGATCTTTTTGAGTGAATATGAGGGTGATCTGTTAACACCAACCTTTATGAACACTTTGATGATTTTGAGGGAGAACTTATAAGACAACTTGATGATTCTGCTTTGATTAACCTGTCGAATTCTAATTTGGAAAATCTGGACAGTGTGCTCTCCAGTTTGGACAGAAACACTATAAATCCTAAAACAGAGCATGAAATTGAAAATATTTCATCATTCAATACTTCTTACAAGAGTTATATTGAAGATCTTGGACCTCATAGGCCTAAGAGTCTTCCTTCTAGTGTAGAACCATCCATTATTGAACTAAAACCAATCCCTACTAATTTTAAATATTCATTTTTGGGTGAGAATTCCACTTTTCCTATCATAATTTCTGCTGAGTTGAATGAGAAACAAGAGTTAATAATTTTGAGTGTGTTGAAAAAGTTTAAATCTACCATAGGCTGGACTATAGAAAATATAAAGGGTATTAGTCCCTCATTTTGCTTGCATAAAATTCCTATAGAGCCTGACCATAAGCCTAGGGTAGAGTGTCAAAGAAGATCAAATCCAAAAATGAAAGAAGTTGTGAGAGAGGAAGTGATTAAGTTTCTAGACACTGGAATGATATATCCCATTTCTGATAGTGCTTGGTTCAACCCTGTCCAGGTTGTCCCCAAGCATGGAAGTTTTACTGTAGTCAACAATGAAAAGAATGAAGAAATCCAAGTTCGGAAAGCAACAAAATGGAAAGTCTGTATAGATTATAGGAAGCTTAATGCAGCCACTAGGAAGGACCATTTTCCAATGTCCTTCCTTGATCAAATTCTTGAGAGGCTTACTGGAAATGAATTTTTTCTGTTTCTTGGATGGATATTCTGGTTACAACTAGATTCTTGTTGCTCTATAAGATCCAGAAAATACCACTTTCACATGCCCCATTGGGAAATTTTCCTACAGGAGAATTCTCTTTGGGTTGGGTGGATCTCCAGCTACCTTTCAAAGGAATATGATGGCTATCGTTTTGGACATGATCTAAAGAATCATTGAAGTTTTCATGGATGACTTTTCCAGTGTGGGAAGTACTTTGGACACTTGTCTAGGAAATCTTGAGTTAGTCTTAGAGACGCATTGAAACCAACCTTGTTTTTAATTGAGAGAAGTGTCAATTCATGGTCTTAGAAGGTATAATGATTGGTCATAAAGTGTCAAATAGAGGTTTGGAAGTTGATAATTTTAAAATAGAAGTCATTCAAAAATTACCACCTCCTGAAAATGTTAAAGGTATTAAAATTTTCTTAGGGCATGCCAGGTTCTACCAGAGATTCAAAAAAGACTTTTCCAAAATAACTAAGTCCCTAGGTTCTTTGTTAGTCAAGGATGAACCTTTCAATTTTGATGAAAACTATTTTAAATCATTTAATATGTTAAAAGAGAAACTCACTACATCACCCTTTATCACTGCACCTGACTAAAAACTACCTTTTGAACTTATGTGTGATGCTAGTGACATGACTAAAGGTGCTGTCCTTGGATAGAGGAAAGATAGGAAACTTCATGTGGTGTATTATTCTAGTAGACTTCTAGATTAATCCCAAAAGAATTACACCACCATTGAAAAATACTTGTTACCTATTGTTTTTTCTCTAGATAAATTTAGACAGTATCTCTTAGGCTCTAAAGTTATCATTTTCACTAATCATTCTGCCTTAAAGTACTTCCTGTCTAAGAAAGAAACTAAACCCAGAATGATTAGATGGATTCTGTTGCTACAAGAGTTTGATTTAGAAATTAGGGATAAGTTAGGAGATGAAAATTTAGTTGCTGACCACCTATCTAGGCTTACTCTTACTCAGTCTAAAGATCCTAGGGAAATAAAATCTTCCTTTCCTGATGAGAAGCTGCTCATTGTTTCTATTAAGAAATCTGCATGGTATGCAGATTTTTCCAACTTTCTCGCAGTAGGTTTCTTTCCCAAAAATCATTCCAATAATCAAAGGAAGAAATTCATTTCTGAGCTTAAATACTATCTTTGGGATGATCCCCTGCTGTTTAGGAGATGTGCTTATGGTATCCTTAGGAGATTTATACTGACACGTTCCTATCGTGAGGTGTGACAAAAACAAATAAAACCTAAGTTAAAATGCAGTAAATTAGGTAACCTAAGTTGTCTCCAGAGAGGAGTGCACAACAATTACGTTTGTCACTTAAAATAAAGAAATAAGAAGAGGTTCTTTTTGACAGTTGTTTGAGTTGAAAAATAAAGCAAGCAATTGAAAAGAAAGGTTGAAAAGTAATGGATGAAGAGAGTGATGGGGTCAAGGTAGGATCACCTTTTGTAATGTCATCATAGTCACAAATATCATCTTACATCTCTTCCTTTTGAATGAAAAATGAAAGACTCCTCGATCGAGTCATCTATCACCCTTGGTTAAAGAATAAAATAGAACTCACTCCTATGTGCATGAAAGTTCATAAACAATCCATAAACAACTAAGTCAAGTCCCGATCAGGAATTTTTTCTCCTTATAACTCTAGAAAAAGTTTACTAGTTCCATACACATGCCAACGATCCTTAGACACTCACAACCTAACACAATTTGCTCGATCGAGACAAATTTCACTAGGCGGAGGGAGATTAAAAGTCTTTAACCAAAGCTATTAAAAATGAATACACCAAACTCAAAACACGATCGCATTAAGAGAACTGGGAAACACTGAAAATAGATGTCATTCAAAAGAAATAAAAGGTTTTACATTTAAGCACAAAACTCTGACATTACAAAAGATAAACTCCCCCTTCCCCGATCACTCAAAGGTTTTACCCCTCCAAGTGAAGGGTATTAGAGTTGAAAGGGGAAGAAGAGAGAATAATGAAAATAAGTAAAAAGAAAATAGAAAATACAAAAAAAACTTCAAGAACTTAATCCTCCAGCACAGCCCTTATTTCACCTTCTTCAACCCCTTTTAATGGAAGTGAACACTCTTATTTATAGGCTTGGGGAGTAGAAAATTTCCCTCTAAAATTACTCCTCTGAAATATTGAGTCCATTTGGCATAGTAAATCACAGAATTTTGGAATTGTTCCTTCTTGAAAGTTGTTCCAATCGATATCTTATGTCGACCCACAAACTTTTAGCCTTATTGGTCCACGTATTAAGGAGATATGAACAAACTACTCCAGATATTTAATTCTGTCCAGGTGACTCTTCGTATTCCGAAACACTGAGTTCCAACGCATTAATGACCTTGAAAATGAAAGAATCATGCGTTTACATCTTAATTAAAGTTGTTTATATGGATTTATTATAGCTCCATGTAAAATTTCAGCTCCAACATTTCGTCCATTTATGAGATATGGTCCCCACAATAAAATTTTACCGTTCTATACACAGTTTTTGAGGCCTGAATTGTGAGCTGAATTTGAGCCGTCAAATGATGGATTGAACTTTGGGTCCAGAAGGATAAAATGAAGAACAGGAGCATATAAATCCTACAAAAAAGGAATCATAAAATTTGGATAAAAAATATAAAAGATATGCCAGAAATACAGAAGCTCAAAAAAAACTGCTAAATTTCCAGAATTAACCAATTTCCACAATTAAGCCCATAATTCACCAAAATACTAAAATGATAAAAATCAGATCAAATTGATTAATTGGAAGGGGTTAAATAATTTAAACACATATGAAAAATTATGAAAATATTATCTCTATCAAATCCCCCACACTTAGCACTTGGACTCCCGGACAAGTTAAAATCAAAATCAAATCAAACCAAATTCGAAACACATGCCATTGAAATCCACCAATTCCACACCAAGAAATAAAAGATATCATGCCTCATCCGTAACCATTATTCCAAGTTCTCAAATAAGATCATTCAATATTTTTTCTTTTCATTTCTCCTCCCATGCACAGAAGACACCTACCTCACATGAATTTTCTCTCATCTCACAAATATCAATTTTTATCAAAGTTTTTCTCATCCAAAACAATACAAGGGTCACCATAGGTTTGAAAAACTACTACTTATCCACCCTATGTGAGTCAAGGAAATTTTTTTATCATGAGGACTTTGCAAGGTTGTTCTGTGGCTTCTGGTTGGTAGGATTTTTATGTGAAAATTTCTGAGGCCGAATGAGGAGGGTTTGCCTCTTTTTGAAGCAAAATTGCACAATTCTAATTTTCACTCAAGTATGGTATCCTCCTTACTCCCCTTAGTAGAAATTAAGCTCCATCATCATGAAATATCAAGAAATGTTCAAACATCTCAGCATTTCAGTAGCAAAAATTTCAATCTTCTTAAGCATGATTTTTTCTTGAAAGCTCCAGAAAAGGCACAACTTTCTTCCTCCATTAGAATCTCCAGAAAGGCACAGCTTCTTTTATCATGAAATCTCCAGAAAAGTCACAACTTTCAACATAATGATTTTTCATCAGCACACACATCTCTTCAGCATTTTAATTTCCACCCAAAGTTTCACCAAAATGAGGTATCACAACACAAGATAGCTTCCCCCACACTTAAGTTCAACTAGATCATGCAATTTTACTTCAAGAGTAGGTTGGAAAGGGAAAATTGGCTTGTAATGTAGCTAACCTAACAGGCTGTTCATGGCTTCTATGGGCTACAAGGATTAATTTACAAGGTAGGCCATAATGAAAGAGATTATCTTGAAAAGGGGGATTTCTAACCAAAGAAATGCCTCAATAATTTAAAACACATGTACCCCAAACCTTTATAGTTTAGTATATTCATTTTGTGTTTGTTTTTCAAAAAAAAAAAATGTTTGTTTTCAAATTTTGTGTGTGTTTATTTTTCATTTTTAGTGTGTTTTTGAAACTTTTGAGCTGAAATGATTATCATTTCCATTTTTGAAACCCATGTCATTGAGTGAACCAATTTATTCCATGAAACTGAGCTTAAATGAATGCTGAAAATGATTTTGTTTCAAGTTCAATTCTTTGGGAATTTCATGAAAAGTACTCTGTTTTTTGAATCCCATGCCACATCTCACTGTCATTATCTTTGAAATAACTATCCCATGAGGCTTCTGAACCATTATTGTTATATTATTTTCATTCACCTCACTTCTTTATAGAACCATACCATGCTTGTTTTAACCAGAATTTGATTTATTCGTTTTGAAAGTTGAGGGTTTGGGGTACATGTGTTTTAAATGATTGAGGAATTTCTTTGGTTTGAAAGCCCCCTATTCAAGATAATCCCTTTAATTATGGCCTAACTTTTCAATTAATCCTTTTATCCCATAGAATCCATGAACATCCTGTTAGGTTAGTCACATTACAAGCCAATTTTCCCTTTCCAACCTGCTCTTGAAGTAAAATTGCATGATCTAGTTGAAATTATGTGTGGGGGAAGCTGTCTTGTGTTGTGCTACCTCATTTTGGTGAAACTTTAGGTGGAAATTAAAATGATGAATAGATATGTGTGCTGATGAAAAATCATTATGTTGAAAGATGTGACTTTTCTGGAGATTTCATGATAAAAGAAGCTGTGCCTTTCTGGAGCTTCTAATGGAGGAAGAAAGTTGTGCCTTTTCTGGAGTTTTCAAGAAAAAATCACGCTTAAGAAGATTGAAATTTTTGCTGCTGAAATGATGAGCTATTTGAACATTTCTTGATATTTCATGATGACAGAGCTGAATTTCTACTAAGGTGAGTAAGGAGGTTACCATACTTGAGTGAAAATTAGAATTGTACAATTTTTCTTCAAAAAGAGCCAAACCCTCCTCATTCGGATTCAGAATTTTTCACATAAAAATCCTACCAACCAAAAGCCACAGAAAAACCTTGCAAAGTCCTCATGATAAAAAAATGTCCTTGACTCACATCAGGTGGAGAATTAGTATTTTTTCAAAACTATTGTGACCCTTGTATTGGTTTGGATGAGAAAAACTTTGATGAAAATTGATATTTGTGAGATGAGAGAAAATTCATGTGACGTAGGTGTCTTGTGTGCATGGGAGGAGAAATGAAGAGGAAAAATATTGAATGACCTGATTTGAGAACTTGGAATAATGTTTATGGATGAGGCATGATATCTTTTATTTCTTGGTGTGGAATTGGTGGATTTCAATGGCATCTGTTTCGAATTTGGTTTGATTTGATTTTGATTTTCACTTGTCTGGGAGTCCAAGTGCTAAGTGTGGGGGATTTGATAGAGAAAATATTTTCATAATTTTTCATATGTGTTTCAATGATTTAACCCCTTCCAATTAATCAGTTTGGGCTGATTTGTATCATTTTAGTATTTTGGTGAATTATGGGCTTAATTGTGGAAATTGGTTAATTCTGGAAATTTAGCAGTTTTTTTGGAGATTCTGTATTTCGGGCATATCTTTTATATTTTTGATCCAAATTGTATGATTTATTTTTTTTAGGATTTATATGCTCGTGGGCGTCATTTTATCCTTCTGTACCCAAAGCTCAATCCATCATTTGATAGCTCAAATTCAGCTCACAATTCAGGGCTCAAAAACTGTGTACAGAACGGTAGAATTTTATTGTGGGGACCATATATCATAAATGGCCGAAACATTGGATCTGAAATTTTACATGTAGATATAATAACTTCATAGAAAAAACTTTAATTAAGATGTCTGCGCCTGATTCTTTCATTTTCAAGGTCATTAATGCATTTGAACTCAGTGTTTTGGAATACGAAGAGTCCCCTGGACAGAATTAAATATCCGGAGTAGTTTGAAAATATCACATTCATACTTGGACCAATAAGGATACAATTTTGTGGGTCGACAGAATAGATCTAGGGGAACATCTTTTAAGAAGTAAAAATTCCAAAATTCGGTCATTTACTATGCCAACCGGACTCAATATGTCAGAGGGGTAATTTTGGAGGGAAATTTTCTACTCCCCAAACCTATAAATAAGAGTGTTCACTTCCATTCAAAGGGGTTGAAGAAGGTGAAAGAATGGATGTGCTGGAGGAATAAGTTCTTAAATTTTTTTTATTTTTTATTTTCTTTTTACTTAGTTTCATTATGCTCTCTTCTTCCCCTTTCAACTCTATTACCCTTCACATGGAGGGGTAAAACCTTTGAGTGATCGGGGAAGGGGGAGTTTATCTTTTGTAATGTAGGAGTTTTGTCCTTAAATGTAAAACCTTATCTTTCTTTTGAATGACATATATTTTCAGTGTTTCCCAATTCTATTAATATGATCGTGTTTTGAGTTTGGTGTATTCATTTTTAATAGCTTTGGTTAAAGACTTTTAATCTCCCTCCGCCTAGTGCAATTTGTCTCGATCGAGCAGATTGTGTTAGGTGGTGAGTGTCAAACGATCGTTGGTACGTGTGTGGAACTAGTAAACTTTTTCTAGAGTTCTAAGGAGAAAAAATTCCCGATCGAGACTTGCCTTAGTTTTTTAGGGATTGTTTATGAACTTTCATGCACATAAGAGTGAGTTCTATTTTCTTCTTTAACCAAGGGTGATAGATGACTCGATTGAGGAGTCTTTCATTTGTCAATCAAAAGGGAGAGAGGTAAGATGATATTTGTGACTATGATGACATTAAAAAAGGTGATCTTACCCTGACCCCATCACTCTCTTCATCCATTAGTGTTCAACCTTTCTTTTCAATTGCTTAATTTATTTTTCAACTCAAAAAACTGTCAAAAAGAACCTCTTCTTCTTTATTTATTTTAAGTGACAAACGTAATTGTTGTGCACACCTCTCTGGAGAAAACTTAGGTTACCTACTTAACTGAATTTTAACTTAGGCTTTATTTGTTTTTGTCACACCCCACGACAGGCACGTGTCAAAACATGGCGTCCTTGCCGGGGAGGCTGTGCCAACAATCTAATTCTAACATTTTGTAAATATTTTCATTTATTTTATTTAAAAAAAATCTAAAAAAATTCATGATGTATGCCAACTACAATTATTCTTATTGGATTGATTACTCACAGTTTCAGGGACAAATGGTTCATAATGACGAGGACACCCTCTTTCAAAAGCTTGATGAACTCACTATTTTGGCCAAGAAAATGATGAATGGCCATGTCATAGGTATCTCGCTTCATGAACTGATGGACATGGTGAATCAAGTCAACATTGATTATCAAAGATTGAAGTCCATAGAGAAGGTTACATTGGATCAAGAACCTAAACCTAAACCTAAAACTGATCCATTAGTGGAAGTGTATTCCCCTCTTATACTCGATGTTTAAGAACCTATGGAGACCATGATGGAATTAAATGAATATCCATTTGGCTCTTCTCAACCATTGCTGAAGAAGATTGATGAAGAAGATGTGCCTTATAAAGTAAGTACGAGAGATCAACAAGATCTGGATGAGTTTTGGAAGGAGTGTGAGGAACTACTTGATCCCCTTATTCCCCATAATGTAGAAGATCCATCATCATTGAAGGAAGAAACCACCAACAAGGTGGAATTTGGAGAGAATATTGAGGTGTTTGACTACCTACATCAAGCTGGTGGAATTCAACTCCAAGAGGCACTTCCCATTGAAGAATAAAATGAAGTTGTGAAACCTCAAGGAGATTATATTTTCTTGAACTCATTATATTCTAATTTTATTGAATCCTGATTGAGTATCACCTTACTTTGCTTGATATTTTCAGATTCGGACAACTCATGTATTGTGTTGGCGGACAAGGAAGAAAAGGAAGATGCGTTTAAAGAGGAATGGTTGGAGCTCCCCAAACATGTTGATCATTTATTAGTGGGAGTAAATGAGATGATTCAAGTGTAATTTCCTAAGTAAAAAGAGACACAAGATGGTTACTTTTAAAGGGAGGAATTTGATATTTATTCTTCATGCATTAAATTTGTTCAAATAAAACAATACTTTGACTTTCCCTTTGATTTTTCCAATGATGCTACATACCTTCAAAAATTACTGGAGAATGAAGAGGAAGCTATGAAATTGGAAACCAAGAAAAATGAGGACTCATTCTTTGTCCTACCCCCACCAAGAAAGTTGTATCTTATTGTCCTAGGGGTGGATTTGGTGTACTATACAAATGGTGTCCTCATAAAAAAGGATGAAGCACATGATGTGAATAAGAAGTTTTGTTGGTTCATCACAAAGAAACTCAACCCACCATCAGATTGGGGATAACCAACTGAAACTGCCCATCTGGAGGCAGTCAAAACCCAGGGCCCACTTGGGGGATTAAACCAAGATCTATCCTTATTTTCTTATCCTATTTCTATTTTCATTTCTTTCAATAAATGTCTTATGTTTTCTTTTATAATTTTTCTTGTAGGTTTTTAGTGTGCAACACTTAGGATCTTAACTCAATATTGCACTATTAATAAGTCAGGTTTTACCTCTCCTTTACACTTTCTTGCTGCTGTGTTTCATTTTAAAAGTTTCTTACATGTTATATCCACTTGAATGCATTTAGGACACTGCATCATTTAAGTGTGGGGGAGGGAACCTTTTTAGTTTAGTATGTTCATTTTGTGTTTGTTTTTCAAAAAAAAAATTGTTTGTTTTCAAATTTTTTATGTGTTTATTTTTCAGTTTTTGGTGTGTTTTTGAAACTTTTGAGCTGAAATGATTATCATTTCTATTTTTGAAACCCATGTCATTGAGTGAACCAATTTATTCCATGAAACTGAGCTTAAATGAATGCTGAAAATGATTTTGTTTCAAGTTCAATTCTTTGGGAATTTCATGAAAAGTACTCTATTTTTTGAATCCCATGCCAGATCTCACTGTCATTATCTTTGAAATCACTCTCCCATGAGGCTTATGAACCATTATTGTTATATTCTTTTCATTCACCTCACTTTTTTAGAGAACCTGACCTTGCTTGTTTTAACCAGAATTTGACTTATTCCTTTTGAAACTTGAGGGTTTGTGGTACATGTGTTTTAAATGATTGAGACATTTCTTTGGTTTGAAATCCCCCTTTTCAAGATAATCCCTTTCATTATGGCATACCATGTAAATTAATCCTTGTAGCCCATAGAATCCATGAACAACCTGTTAGGTTAGCCACATTACAAGCCAATTTTATCTTTCCAACCTGCTCTTGAAGTAAAATTGCATGATCTAGTTGAACTTAAGTGTGGGGGAAGCTGTCTTGTGTTGCGCTACCTCATTTTGGTGAAACTTTGGGTGGAAATTCAAATGCTGAAGAGATGTGTGTGCTGATGAAAAATCATTATGTTAAAAGCTGTGCCTTTTCTGGAGCTTTCATGATAAAAGAAGTTGTGCCTTTCTGGATGTTATAATGGAGGAAGAAAGCTATGCCTTTTCTGGAGCTTTCAAGAAAAAATCATGCTTAAGAAGATTAAAAATTTTGATACTGAAATGTTGAGCTGTTTGAACATTTCTTTATATTTCATGATGATGGAGATTAATTTCTACTAAGGGGATTGAGGAGGATACCATACTTGAGTGAAAATTATAATTGTGCAATTTTTCTTCAAAAAGAGCCAAACCCTCCTCATTCGGCCTCAGAATTTTTCACATAAAAATCCAACCAACCAAAAACCACAGAACAACCTTGAAAAGTCGTCATGATAAAAAAATTTCCTTGACTCACATAGGGTGTAGAATTAGGATTTTTTCAAACCTATGGTGACCCTTGTATTGGTTTGGATGAGAAAAACTTTGATGAAAATTGATATTTGTGAGATGAGAGAAAATTCATGTGAGGTAGGTGTCTTCTGTGCATGGTAGGAGAAATGAAGAGGAAAAATATTGAATGATATGATTTGAGAACTTGGAATAATGGTTATGTATGAGTCATGATATCTTTTATTTCTTGGTGTGGTATTGGTGGATTTCAATGGCATGTGTTTCAAATTTGGTTTGATTTGATTTTGATTTTAACTTGTCCGGGAGTCCAAGTGCTAAGTGTGGGAGATTTGATAGAGATAATATTTTCATAATTTTTCATATGTGTTTCAATGATTTAACCCCTTCCAATTAATCAATTTGAGCTGATTTGTATCATTTTAGTATTTTGGTGAATTATGGGCTTAATTGTGGAAATTGGTTAATTCTGGAAATTTAGCAGTTTTTTTTGGAGCTTCTGTATTTCGGGAATATCTTTTATATTTTTGATCCAAATTGTATGATTCCTTATTTTTCTGATTTATATGCTCATGGGATTCATTTTATCCTTATGTACCCAAAGCTCAATCCATCATTTGACAGCTCAAATTCAGCTCAGAATTTAGGCCTCGAAAACTGTGTAGAGAATGGTATAATTTTATTGTGGGGACCATATATCATAAATGGATGAACAATTAGAGCTGAAATTTTACATTGAGCTATAAGAAATCCATAGAAACAACTTTCATTAAGTTGGAAGTGTCTAATTCTTTCATTTTCAAGGTCATTAATGCGTTGGAACTCGGTGTTTTGGAATGCGAAGAGTCACATGGACATAATTAAATATCCGGAGTAGTTTGACCATATATCCTTCATACGTGGACCCCTAAGGCTAAACGTTTGTGGGTCAACAGAAGAGATCTAGGGGAACAACTTTCAAGAAGGACAAATTTCCAAATTTTGTCATTTACTATGCCAACCGGACTCAATCATTCGGAGGAGTAATTTTGAAGGGAAATTTTCTACTCCCCAAGCCTAGAAATAAGAGTGTTCACTTCCATTCAAAGGGGTTGAAGAAGGTGCAATAAGGGATGTGCTGGAGGACTAAGTTCTTGAAGTTTTTTTTTGTATTTTATATTTTATTTTTACTTAGTTTCATTATGCTCTATTCTTCCCCTTTCAACTCTAATACCCTTCACATGGAGGGGTAAAACCTTTGAGTGATCGAGGAAGGGGGAGTTTATCTTTTGTAATGTCAGAGTTTTGTGCTTAAATGTAAAAACTTATCTTTGTTTTGAATGAAATATATTTTCAGTGTTTCCCAATTCTCTTAATGCGATCGTGTTTTGAGTTTGGTTTATTCATTTTTAATAGCTCTGGTTAAAGACTTTTAATCTCCCTCCGCCTAGTGCAATTTGTCTTGATCGAGCAGATTGTGTTAGGTGGTGAGTGTAACAATCATTGGCACGTGTGTGGAACTAGTAAAATTTTTCTAGAGTTATAAGGAGAAACAATTCCCGATCAGGACTTTCCTTAGTTGTTTAGAGATTGTTTATGAACTTTCATGCACATAGGAGTGAGTTCTATTTTCTTCTTTAACCAAGGGTGATATATGACTCGATCGAGGAGTCTTTCATTTGTCATTCAAAAGGAAGAGAGGTAAGATGATATTTGTGACTATGATGACATTACAAAAGGTGATCCTACCCTGACCCCATCACTCTCTTCATCCATTAGTGTTCAACCTTTCTTTTCAATTGCTTGCTGTATTTTTCAACTAAAACAACAGTAAAAAAGAACCTCTTCTTATTTCTTTATTTTAAGTGACAAACGTAATTGTTGTGAACTCCTCTCTAGAGACAACTTAGGTTACCTAATTTACTGCATTTTAACTTAGGTTTTATTTGTTTTTGTCACACCCCACGACAGGCACGTGTCAAAACTTGGTGTCGTTGCCGGGGAGGCTGTGCTAACAATCTAATTCTAACATTTTGTAAATATTTTCATTTATTTTATTTAAAAAAAATCTAAAAAAAATTCATGATGTATGCCAACTGAAATTATTCTTATTAGATTGATTACTCACAGTTTCAGGGACAAATGGTTCATAATGACGAGAAAACCCTCTTTCAAAAGCTTGATGAACTCACTATTTTGGCCAAGCAAATGATGAATGGCCATGTCACAGGTATCTCGCTTCATGAACTGATGGACATGGTGAATCAAGTCAACATTGATTATCAAAGATTGAAGTCCATAGAGAAGGTTACATTGGATCAAGAACCTCAACCTGAACCTAAACCCGAGCCATTAGTGTAAGTGTATTCCCCTCTTATACTTGATGTTGAAGAACCTATGGAGACCATGATGGAATTAAACAAAGATCCATTTGGATCTTCTCAACCATTGCTGAAGAAGATTGATGAAGAAGATGTGCCTTATAAAGTAAGTACGAGAGATCAACAAGATCTAGATGATTTCTGGAAGGACTGTGAGGAACTACTTGATCCCCCTATTCCCCATAATGTAGAAGATCCATCATCATTAAAGGAAGAAACCACCAACAAGGAGGAATTTGGAGAGAATATTGAGGTGTTTGACTACCTACATCAAGCTGGTGAAATTCAACTCCAAGAGGCACTTCCCATTGAAGAAGAAAATGAAGTTGAGAAACCTCAGGGATATGATATTTTCTTGAACTCATTATATTCTAATTTTATTGAATCCGAATTGAGTATCACCTCACCTTGCTTGAAATTTTCAGATTCGGAAAACTCATGTATTGTGTTGGCGGACAAGGAAGAAAAGGAAGATGCGTTTAAAGAGGAATGGTTGGAGCTCCCCAAACATGTTGATCATTTATTAGAGGGAGTAAATGAGATGATTCAAGTGGCATTTCCTAAGGAAAAAGAGACACAAGATGGTTACTTTGAAAGGGAGGAATTTGATATTTATTCTTCATGCATTAAATTTGTTCAAATAAAACAATACTTTTAATTTCCCTTTGATTTTTCCAATGATGCAGCATACCTTCAAAAATTACTGGAGAATGAAGAGGAGGCTATGAAATTGGAAACCAAGACAAATGAGGACTCATTCTTTGTCCTACCCCCACCAAGAAAGTTGTATCTTATTGTCCTAGGGGTGGATTTGGTGTACTATACAAATGGTGTCCTCATCAAAAAGGATGAAGCACATGATGTGAAGAAGAAGTTTTGTTGGTTCATCACAAAGAAACTCAACCCACCATCAGATCGGGGATAACCAACTGAAACTGCCCATCTAGAGGTAGTCAAAACCCAGGGCCCACATGGGGGATTAAACCAAGATCTATCCTTATTTTCTTATCCTATTTATATTTTCATTTCTTTCAATAAACGTCTTTTGTTTTCTTTTATTATTTTTCTTATAGGTTTTTAGTGTGCAACACTTAGGATCTTAACTCAACATTGTACTATTAATAAGTCAGGTTGTACCTCTCCTTTACACTTGCTTGCTGATGTGTCTCATTTTAAAAGTTTCTTACATGTTATATCCACTTGAATGCATTGAGTACACTACATCATTTAAGTGTGGGGAGGGAACCTTTGTAGTTTAGTATATTCATTTTGTGTTTGTTTTTCAAAAAAAAATTGTATGTTTTAAAATTTTGTGTGTGTTTATTTTTCAGTTTTTGGTGTGTTTTTGAAACTTTTGAGATGAAATGATTATCATTTCCATTTTTGAAACCCATGTCATTAAGTGAACCGATTTATTCCATGAAACTGAGCTTAAATGAATGCTAAAAATGATTTTGTTTCAAGTTCAATTCTTTGGGAATTTCATGAAAATTACTCTGTTTTTTGAATCCTATGCCACATCTCACTGTCATTATCTTTGAAATAACTTTCCCATGAGGCTTCTAAACCATTATTGTTATATTCTTTTCATTCACCTAACTTTTTTAGAGAACCAGACCATGCTTGTTTTAACCAGAATTTGATTTATTCCTTTTGAAACTTGAGGGTTTGAGGTACATGTGTTTTAAATGATTGAGACATTTCTTTGGTTTGAAAGCCCCCTTTTCAAGATAATCCCTTTTATTATGGCCTACCTTGTAAATTATTCCTTGTAGCCCATAGAATCCATGAACAGCCTGTTAGGTTAGCCACATTACAAGCCAATTTTCCCTTTCCAACCTGATCTTGAAGTAAAATTGCATGATCTAGTTGAACTTAAGTGTGGGGGAAGCTGTCTTGTGTTGTGCTACCTAATTTTAGTGAAACTTTGGGTGGAAATTCAAATGCTGAAGAGATGTGTGTGATGATGAAAAATCATTATGTTGAAAGCTGTTCCTTTTTTGGAGCTTTCATGATAAAAGAAGCTGTGCCTTTCTGGAGCTTCTAATGGAGGAAGAAAGCTGTGCCTTTTCTGGAGATTTCAAGAAAAAATCATGATTAAGAAGATTGAAATTTTTGCTGCTGAAATGACGAGCTGTTTGAACATTTGTTGATATTTCATGATGATGGAGCTGAATTTCTATTAAGGGGAGTGAGGAGGATACCATACTTGAGTGAAAATTAGAATTGTGCAATTTTGCTTCAAAAAGAGCCAAACCCTCCTCATTCGGCCTCAGAATTTTTGACATAAAAATCCTACCAACAAAAATCCACAGAACAAACTTGAAAAGTCCTCATGATAAAAAAATGTCCTTGACTCACATAGGGTGGAGAAGTAGGAGTTTTTCAAACCTATGGTGACCCTTGTATTGGTTTGGATGAGAAAAACTTTGATGAAAATTGATATTTGTAAGAGGAGAGAAAATTCATGTGAGGTAGGTGTCTTGTGTGCATGGGAGGAGAAATGAAGAGGAAAAAAATTGAATGATCTGATTTGAGAACTTTGAATAATGGTTATGGATGAGGCATGATATCTTTTATTTCTTGGTGTGGAATTGGTGGATTTCAATGGCATGTGTTTTGAATTTGGTTTGATTTGATTTTGATTTTAACTTGTCCGGGAGTCCAAGTGCTAAGTGTGGGGGATTTGATAGAGATAATATTTTCATAATTTTTCATATGTGCTTCAATGATTTAATCCCTTCCAATTAATCAATTTGAGCTGATTTGTATCATTTTATTATTTTGGTGAATTATGGGCTTAATTGTGAAAATTGGTTAATTCTAGAAATTTAGCAGTTTTTTTGGAGCTTCTGTATTTCGGCCATATCTTTTATATTTTTGATCCAAATTGTATAATTCCTTATTTTTAGGATTTATATGCTCGTGGGATTCATTTTATCCTTCTTGACCCAAAGCTCAATCCATCATTTGACAGCTCAAATTCAGCTCACAATTCAGGCCTCGAAAACTGTGTAGAGAACGGTTGAATTTTATTGTGGGGACCATATCTCATAAATTTCCAAAACATTGGAGCTTAAATTTTACATGGATCTAGAAGAAATATATATAAACAACTTTCATTAAGATGTCATCGGCTTATTCTTTTATTTTCAATGTCATTAATGCGTTGGAACTCGGTGTTTTGGAATACGAAGAGTCACCTGGACAGAATTAAATATCCTGAGTAGTTTGGCCATATCCCCTTCATACGTGTACCAATAAGGCTAATATTTTGGGGGTAGACAGAAGAGATCTAGGGGAACAACTTTCAAGAATCACCAATTCCCAAATTAGGTCATTTACTATGCCAACCGGACTCAATATTTTGGAGGAGTAATTTTGGAGGGAAATTTTCTACTCCCCAAGCCTATAAATAAGAGTGTTCACTTCCATTCAAAGGGGTTGAAGAAGGTGCAAGAAGGGATGTTCTGGAGGACTAAGTTCTTGAAGTTTTTTTTTGTATTTTGTATTTTCTTTTTACTTAGTTTCATTATGCTCTCTTCTTCCCCTTTCAACTCTAATACCCTTCACATGGAGGGGTAAAACCTTTGAGTGATCGGGGAAGGGGGAGTTTATCTTTTGTAATGTCAGAGTTTTGTGCTTAAATGTAAAACCTTATCTTTCTTTTGAATGACATATATTTTCAATGTTTCCCAATTTTATTAATGCGACCGTGTTTTTGAGTTTGGTGTATTTATTTTTAATAGCTTTGGTTAAAGACTTTTAATCTCCCACCGCCTAGTGCAATTTGTCTCGATCGAGCAGATTGTGTTAGGTAGTGAGTGTCTAAGGATCGTTGGTAGGTGTGTAGAACTAGTAAACTTTTTCTAGAGTTCTAAGGAGCAACAATTTCCGATCGGGACTTGCCTTAGTTATTTAGGGATTGTTTATGAACTTTCATGCACATAGGAGTGAGTTCTATTTTCTTCTTTAACCAAGGGTGATAGATGACTCGATCGAGGAGTCTTTCATTTTTCATTCAAAAGGAAGAGATTTAAGATGATATTTGTGACTATGATGACATTACAAAAGGTGATCCTACCCTAACCCCATAAATCTCTTCATCTATTAGTGTTCAACCTTTCTTTTCAATTGCTTGCTTTATTTTTCAACTCAAACAACTGTCAAAAAGAACCTCTTCTTCTTTCTTTATTTTAAGTGACAAATGTAATTGTTGTGAACTCCTCTCTGGAGACTACTTAGGTTACCTACTTTACTGTATTTTAACTTAGGTTTTATTTGTTTTTGTCACACCCCAAGACTGGAATGTGTCAATACTTGGCACCGTTGACACGTTCCTGTCGTGGGGTGTGACAAAAACAAATAAAACCTAAGTTAAAATGCAGTAAATTAGGTAAACTAAGTTGTCCCCAGAGAGGAGTGCACAACAATTATGTTTGTCACTTAAATTAAAGAAATAAGAATAGGTTCTTTTTTACAGTTGTTTGAGTTGAAAAATAAAGAAAGCAATTTAAAAGAAAGGTTTAACACTAATGGATGAAGAGAGTGATGGGGTCAGGGTAGGATCACCTTTTGTAATTTCATCATAGTCACAAATATCATCTTACCTCTCTTTCTTTTTAATGAAAAATAAAAGACTCCTCGATTGAGTCATCTATCACCCTTGGTTAAAGAAGAAAATAAAACTCACTTCTATGTGCATGAAAGTTCATAAACAATCCCTAAACAACTAAGGCATGTCACGATCGGGAATTGTTGCTCCTTGGAACTCTAGAAAAATTTTACTAGTTCCAAACACATGCCAACGATCGTTAGACACTCACCACCTAACACAATCTGCTCGATCGAGACAAATTGCACTAGGCGGAGGGAGATTAAAAGTCTTTAACCAAAGCTATTAAAAATGAATACACCAAACTCAAAACATGACCGCATTAATAGAATTTGGAAACACTGAAAATAGATGTCATTCAAAATAAAGATAAGGTTTTACATTTAAGTACAAAACTCCGACATTACAAAAGATAAACTCCCCCTTCCTCGATCACTCAAAGGTTTTACCCCTCCATGTGAAGGGTATTAGAGTTGAAAGGGAAAGAAGAGAGCATAATGAAACTAAGTAAAAATAAAATATAAAATAAAAAAAACTTCAAGAACTTAATCCTCCAGAACATACCTTCTTGCACCTTATTCAACCCCTTTTAATGGAAGTGAACACTCTTATTTATAGGCTTGGGGAATAGAAAATTTCCCTCCAAAATTACTCCTCTGAAATATTGAGTCCGTTTGGCATAGTAAATGACCTAATATTGGAACTTTTCATTCTTGAAAGTTGTTACCCTCGACCTATTCTGTCGACCCACAAAATTTTAGCCTTATTGGTCCACGTATGAAGGATATATGGCCAAGCTACTCCGGATATTTAATTCTGTCTAGGTGACTCTTTGTATTCCAAAACACCGAGTTCCAACGCATTAATGACCTTGAAAATGAAAGAATCAGTCAAGTACATATTAATAAAAGTTGTTTATCTAGATTTATTATAGCTCCATGTAAAATTTCATCTCCAATGTTTCGTCCATTTATGAGATATGGTCCCCACAATAAAATTATACCGTCCTGTACACAGTTTTTGAGGCCTGAATTGTGAGCTGAATTTGAGCTGTCAAATGATGGATTGAGCTTTGGGTCCAGAAGAATAAAATGAATCCCATGAGAATATAAATCCTAAAAAAAAGTAATAATACAATTTGGATAAAAAATATATAAGATATTCCCTAAATACAGAAGCTCCAAAAAAAACTGCTAAATTTCCAGAATTAACCAATTTCCACAATTAAGCCCATAATTCACCAAAATACTAAAATGATACAAATCAGCTCAAATTGATTAATTGGAAGGGGTTAAATAATTTAAACACATATGAAAAATTATGAAAATATTATCTCTATCATATACCTGAGGAAGAGACATTGCCTATCTTAGAGAGTTTTTAATCCTCATCTTGGGGAGGTCACCATGGTGGTGAGAGGACTGCTCAGAAAGTCCTACAATCTGGTTTCTATTGGCCTAACATTTTTAAGGATGTTAGAAGCTTAGTAGTTGTATGTGATAGATGTCAGAGGTTAGGAAATATGGGTAAGAAGCAAGAGTTAAACCAAAAAGGAATTTTGGAAGTTGATATTTTTGATGTCTGGGGTTTAGATTTTATGGGTCCATTTCCATTATCTCATGGGAATGAGTATATTCTCGTTTCTATAGATTATGTTTCAAAATGAGATGAGGTAGTTGCACTACCCAACAACCAAGCCGATTTTGTAATTAAAATTTTCAAAAAGAACATCTTTACAAGATTTGGAGTTCCCAAAGCCTTTATCACTGATAATGGAACACACTTTAAGAACTATAAATTTAAAGCTTTGATGGAGAAATATGGTTGTGTTCATAAAACTGATACTCCTTATCATCCAAATTCCAGTGGACAAGTGGAAATCTCAAATAGGTAACTAAAAAAGATACTTGAGAAAACTATGTCAAATTCTAGGAAGGGGTGGTCTCATAAATTGGATGAAGCTTTATGGGCATATAGAATCGATTTAAAGACCCTAATAGGTATGAATCCTTAAAGGCTGTTGTTTTGGAAATGTTTTCATTTACCTGTGGAGTTGCAACACAAGCCTTATTAGGAAGTTAAGGCTCTGAACTTTGATTTTAAGAGTGATGGTGAGAGGAGATTACTTGAGCTGAGTGAACTCAATGAGATTAGGAGAGAGGGTTATGATAATTCAAGGATTTATAAAGAGAGGACTAGAATATTTCATGATTCTATCATACAAACCAAATAATTAAAACCTGAAATAAGGTCCTTCTCTTTAAATCTAGACTAAAACTCTTTCCTGGAAAACTTAAGTCCAAGTGGTGTGGACCTTTTACTATAGTGAGAGTGCTTAAGAATGGAGCTGTTGAAATTGTAGGTGAAGAAAAAAAACCCATGTTAGTTAATGGGAAGAGAGTGAAACTTTATTTTGAGGGACAACTAAAGGGCTTGGATGTATTCATCATTCTTGATAACTGATCTTGAATAAAGTATAGTTGAAGAATTTAAAACTTAGTGCTTCATGGGAGGCAACCCATGGTTCTTTTTGTCTTTACTTTGTTTCATTTTTACCCCTAAATAATGTGCTGCTTCTGAGCTTTGTTTTTGGGAAGTCCTTGTTACTTCTTGTTCTTGGTCTCTTGGTTATGTTTCAGGGTTATTAGTTGTTGGTATTATTTCATTAAGGGAGTGGAATTCCCAAGTTGAGGACTAATGAAAAACCTATTTATGGAAGTGTCTTAATTTCTGTATTCATTTTCCCTCTCCTATTCACTTTAATTAAATTCACTGCTAAGTCACAATTATTACTATCGGTGAGTCAGTGACGGTTAATTTATAAATTTTTGATGCTTTTATTAGAAAATTATGCTTGTATTAGAAAATTATACTACATGTATTGCTACTGGAATTAAAAAATATGCATATGTTTAAAATTCTGCTTGTATTGGAATGAATGTCTGAATTTTATCACTGTACAAATAAAAATTCTTCATGTACTTCACTGCTATAAACTAAATTTCATTGTTATTAAAATATACTCACTACTTGAAGCTAAGTGTGTGTGTGTGGGGGGGGGGGGGTACATGTTTCTCTTTTTGATTCTGTTTGTATAGTTTGGGGTGTTTAGCATAAAATTTGTCTACTGTATTGAACATCCAACTAAATCATGTTTCTGAATATGCTTACACCCTATCCACTATGCACCCAAAAGTTATATGCTAATTTTTTTTAATGAATTGAAAATCTATGTCACTAGACTTAAATGTTAATTCATGTATTTTTTAATGAACCTACTGTAAATTAATGTCATCATGGAAAACATTATGTTGAACTTCAAGGAGACTCTTTTAACATGTCATAATTCTACTCTATTGAAAATCTATTTTGAACTTAAACTGTCAAATTGTTCTTCTCCACATTTGGAAGTCAACTTTGGGGACAAATTTGGGTTTTAAGTGTGGGGGAGGGGGTCAATTATTGACTGTTCTGAAAAATTCTTAATTGAAATCCCATCAATTCCCACTACAACTTCAATCTTTTTTTAAAAAATGGGTAAATTTTTTAAAACTTCAAAATAATTTAAATGATTCTAGGATTTACACTTTACTCAAATGGTTATGGCCCATGGATAGTTTTTCTTTGGTAGTTAAGTTATGCTTTGAGTCTGGAATTATTGAGGATAGATGATTTCTAAGTGGTCTTTCATAGTGGTTTTATGGAAATTTGGTTTAGGGACTATTTTTGAGAGTGATATGGGTGACCTGTTAGTGGAGTTATGATCATAATCATTGGAACTGGAAGTTTGATATTTGTTCTAGGGAACTCATTTCCTTTTAATTATTAAAGTAATTTCCTTAATGAGACAATGTAAATGGTTTTCATAAAAATCTTTTGAAACTGGAGTAGTCTAGGAATCTTGGATCCCACAGTGAGTCTCTGAGACCCTAGATGCTGGGTGCGTTTTTGTTTACTATAATCCCTCTGTACACTTTGAATAAGTTCATATTCAGAGTGCTTAGCACATGATACATGGATTGGAAAAAAAATAAAGTGTCTAGGGTCAAAAACAAGTTCATTAAAGTGAGGGGAATGATGAACACCAGATGAAGAAAGGATCATTTGGTTTATATATAAGTCATTACAGTTGTTTCATTAAAGTGATTCACAAAAAAATAATTATTGTTGGAACTTAGGTAAGAGTCATTATACATAGTTCCTTATGTTAAGTTCTTAAATCCACTGATGTTTTATCTCTTGTCACTCCTAAAATTAGAACTTGAGTTTGGATTGAAATGATCACTACGTAGAGTTGTGTATGAGGCTTGACACTTTATTTATTGATGAATCTTTTCTATTTATATTACCCTTTGAGTACTCGTTCGAGGAAAGACTTGATTTGAAAATATGTTTTCAAAAGCCTATTTTCATGTTCTGTCCTCTTTTCTTAAGTGCTGGACATGTTACAATTTCAGCTTAATCATAAATACTACAATATGTTTTTCAATGATAATAAAGAATGAATTTTTTTTGAGGAAAAACAATGCTTAAGTGTAGGGGAATTTGATATGGCTATATTTTTACATAATTTTTCCACATCTTTTTACTTATTCTTTAACAATTTAATTAATTATTTAAGCACTTTTTACTAAATAATTGTACTTTTTTATTTTTATAATTAAATTTGTTAATTAATCAATTTTTATAATTAATTAAGTATTTTTAGTCTTTAAATTAATTATTTTAATCATACTTTTCTCTTCAAATTTAATTATTTTTTAATTAGTTTCATTAATTTTAATCTGCTCACCTCTTAATAATTTGACTTTAATAATAAATAATCATTTAATATCCTTATTTGTGTATCAATTAACTTAGTCTTTATTTTAATATTTTATCCTTTAATTTAGTTTCATTAAAATATATTAACTTCATTAATTAATATGTTTAATCATCCTGAAAATTAATTAAGTTATGAATTTGAGTTTAAATTAAATGAAATAGTGTGATTTTAACTTTAAGTATTCACTTAGTTAATTAATTAATCAAAATTTTAAAACATGAACTATTAAATTTTAGTTATGCGGTAAAATTATTAAATAGTAAAAATGTTTTTAGTCTAAGGGAGAGACAAACTAGAGCTATCAGTGACTTATTGAGTCACTGATGCAATCCTTTTTCACTCACTATTTACCCTGTAATTAATTTATATTATAAATTTTAATTTTAGTCTTTTATCAACTTAGTTTAATATTCATCCAGTTTTTAATTTAAGTGTTAACAATTAAAAATTTAAATTGTAGCTTTAAAGTTTAAAGTTTAATAATAATCCTATTTTTAATTTATGATGTTTAGCCTTCTTTTAATTTATAAATTTTAATCTCTGAATTTTTGATTTTAAGGTTTTAACCGGTTAATTATATTCAATCATTTTATTTAGTTAACTTAAGTTTTAATTTTAAGTTCAATATATGTAGTTTTAATTTTTGTGTATCACCGTTAGTTCTTTTTTTAATCTAGCGTTAGTCTTTTTTAATAAGTTACCATTGAGGATGATTATTGGCATCGTCCTTGCTTCCCTATCGATAACATTAATTTCTTATAAACCATCGGGGACCTTTTTATTTTTCTCCAACGGTGACCTTTGACTTTTTATTTTTTCTTAACTAATAGTAACCTTTGTTTTATAACTATCTGTAGACTTTGTCTTATTTTAACTATCAGTGACTTTTTTTTACATTTTCGTTTTACTATCGGTAGCCTTTAATTTTTAAGTTACCGATAGCCTCTTATTTCAAAAGCTATTGGTGACCTTTTTTTCTAACGGTGACCTTGTGATGCTACCCATCCCACCAATCCCAACTCCCTTACACCTCACCATTAGACATCCTCTTATCATGCCTTTGCCTCCCCTGAAATTCCCATCCACGACTCACCAATTTTCACTTTTCTTCGGTTTATCTCTTCTCACACTAATGCTTCCGACTTCCACCCTCGCAGCCGATTATCTCCATCGATCACTGAAACATTTTGTCGATCCCTATCACCATTATTCAACCAAAATCACCACTACCTTCAACCAGATTCACATCACAATGCACTACCATTCCAACAAAAAATCAAAACTAGATTTTAAATCAAAATACAGTTTCAACATTATTTTGTACATCAATTCACAGTTTTGAGCATCAAAACCTAATGAATTGAAACTGAATCAAATTACCTCTCACCGTTGGGAGAAATCAGAGCCGCCGCTGGTTGCCGCTTGAGCTAGTGTCCCATGAAGAGGAAGACCCAGAGTACTGCGCTGCTGTTGAGAGGAGGAACTGTCATTGCATGATGAAATCAAGACACCTTCTGTTGGAATTGCAAACCAAAAAATATGAGTCAAAGCTGCCTGCGGCGTCATTTATTACTTGCACATTTTTTTCTTCCATGGGTCAACCTCCATCTATTTTCTTTGAATGAATTTAAATGCTCTGCATTTAAAGATTTGGTATATCTTTATACCGTCATAAATGCTCTGCATTTAATATTTTGGTCTTTCCTTATACCGTCTTAGATTCTCTGTATTTTATGTTTTGGTCTTTCTTTGTACCAACATAAATGCTAGGCATTTAATTTTGTGGGTCTATAAATTGATGTAATTGTAGCCTGAAATTTCAATTGTGAAAAATTGTGAAAATTGTGAAGTTGTGTGAAATACAAAGCTTGAAAGCTTCTTTGTGCTGTGTGCCAATTAATTCTACCTCTTCCATTCTTTCTCTCATATTTCTCGGCTTGTATAGCCAACAAACTGGTATCAGAGGCAAGTTACCAAGATCCTCCAATTTTTAAGATGGCCGCAATCCAGCCGCAAGTTCCGAAGCTGTCCAAGGACAACTACGAAAGATGGTGCATCCAGATGAAGGCATTATTCGGGTCGCAAGAATTATGGGAGATCGTTACCGACGGGTATGTTGTACCCACTATGGCGGAAGAAGCTGCCTTCACGAATGAAGAAAAGGCGACCCTCAAAAATCAAAGAAAGAAAGACAACAAGGCGTTGTTCCTCCTCTATCAAGGGTTGGATGAATCAACGTTCGAAAAGATTGCCGAAGCAACATCAAGCAAGCAAGCTTGGGATACCCTTGCCACCGTCTTCAAAGGTGTTGATCGAGTGAAGCGGGTACGTCTTCAAACATTAAGAGCGGAATTTGAAGCAGCGCACATGAAAGAAGGTGAGAGCATCTCTGATTATTTCTCAAGATTAATTGTTATTTTTAACAATTTGAAAAGGAATGGTGAAAAAATGGATGACATTCGAGTTATCGAAAAATCACTTCGATCTCTCACAACCAAGTTTGAGCATGTGGTTGTGGCAATCGAAGAATCAAAGGATTTGGAGAAACTGTCCATTGAAGAACTGATGGGGTCGTTGCAAGTGCATGAGCAACGGATGAAAAAGAATTCCTGTTCAACAATAGAGCATGCCTTGGAGTCCAAGTTGACTCTACAAGAACAAAAGAATGGCCACACGCAACGAGGAGGTCATCGTGGAAGAGGAAGAGGGCGTGGATATTATCCAAGCCATCAACAAAAGCAACAAAATCCTACTAGCTTTCGTGGAAGAGGGAATGGTGGAGGACGATTCACGCATGGTCGTGGAAACGCAAAGAACATTCAATGCCACAACTGTAAGAAATTTGGCCATTATGCGTCTGATTGTTGGAGCAAAGTGGATCATGATGAACGATCCAACTATGCCGAAGCATCTCATCATGAAGAAGTAGGTACCACACTCCTCCTCGCACAAGAAAAAGCATGTGAACGCCCCGATGTGTGGTATCTCGACACGGGTGCAAGCAACCACATGAGTGGTAACAAACAACTGTTCGAGGAACTCACCGAAGAAGTTCGTGGTGACGTGAGTTTTGGCGACTCATCCAAGGTACCCGTGAGAGGCAAAGGTAAGATCAAAATCTATCTGAAGAATGGAGAGTCGAATTACATTTCTAATGTATATTACGTACCAAGTATGAAAAATAATATCATCAGTCTCGGCCAACTTCTTGAGAAGGGGTATGTCATACACTTGGAAAATTCTCTTTTGTCTATAAGAGATGCTCACAGGAGACTTGTTGCTCAAGTCCAAATGGAGAAGAATCGCATGTTTCCGCTGCATATCAACACAAAGGCCGAGGAGTGTCTCTTGGGACTCATGAAGAATGACTCATGGAGATGGCATCTGCGATTTGGACATCTTCATTTTAGCGGGCTTAAACTTCTATCCTCATCAAGCATGGTGCGCGGATTGCCAGCAATTGAAGCTCCAAATCATGTGTGTGAGGCATGCACACTCGGCAAGCAACAAAGGAACTCATTTCCAAGTGGAGTGTCTAGAAGAGCAACAGAACCACTTCAGTTGGTTCACACCGATATCTGCGGACCACTTGAAACACTGTCACTTGGAGGTAATAGATATTTTATTACCCTTATTGATGATTTCAGCAGAAAGTTGTGGGTGTATTGCATCAAAGAAAAATCTTCCGCTTTCACTGTCTTTAAAACTTTTAAAGCTCATGTTGAAACTGAAAGTGGCCACAGAATCAAAGTACTCAGATCTGACAGAGGTGGAGAATACACCTCAAATGCATTTCAAGATTTCTGTAGGGAACATGGCATCAAACAGCAATACACTGCTGCCTACACGCCACAGTAGAATGGCATCGCAGAAAGGAAGAACCGCACCATCCTCGACATGACGAGGACCATGCTGAAGGAGAAAGGCTTGCCAAAGAACTTCTGGGCGGAAGCAGTGGCATGTACTGCCTATCTTCTCAATCGGTGTCCAACGAAGAGCGTCAGAAACATGACACCACAAGAGGCATGGAGTAGCTACAAACCGAGCGTAGCACACCTAAGAATCTTCGGGTGTGTTGCCTACGCTCAAGTTCCAGAAGTGAGAAGAAGGAAGCTTGATGATCGTGGTGAAAAGTGCATCTTCATCGGCTACAGTGAAGAGTCTAAAGCCTATAAGCTCTACAATCCACTAACCAATAAATTAGTGGTGAGTAGAGATGTGGTCTTTATCGAGGAAGAAGCTTGGAAATGGAATGATGAAGAACCAAATAAAGAGATTCCAGTCGAAACAGAAGATCCTGAAGAAAGGCGTGATCATCAGGAGCAAACGCCAGCAACACCTTCCCCGGGCACATCATCAGTACACAGGAGTCCAGGAGGACATTCAATCACTCCTGAAAGGACTCCATCAAATCAAAATTTGGCGAGCTCATCCTCACCCATGGCGCCCATAAAGATGAAAAGATTAAGCGACATTTATGAGCAAACCGAAGAGGTAAATCTTTTTTGCCTATATGCAGATCATGAGCCTCTGACATTTCAGGAAGCCACAAGGGAAGAATGTTGGAGAATGGCTATGGGAGAAGAAATTTGTGCCATAGAGAAAAATGACACATGGGAGTTGACCACACTTCCTAATAGCCAGAAATCCATTGGTGTCAAATGGGTGTACAAGATCAAGCGAAATGCTGATGGTGAAATCGATCGCTACAAGGCAAGGCTCGTAGCAAAGGGGTACAAACAGAAGTATGGGGTGGACTATGAAGAAGTCTTCGCTCCGGTTGCTCGCCTTGACACTGTGAGAATGATTATCTCTCTTGCTGTTCATCACAGTTGGATGATCTACCAATTGGATGTGAAGTCTGCATTCCTGAATGGAATTCTAGAGGAAGAGGTCTATGTAGACCAGCCTGAAGGCTTTGTTATGCAAGGGGAGGAAAACAAAGTGTATCGACTGAAGAAAGCTCTTTATGGGTTGAAGCAGGCTCCTCGTGCTTGGAATGCACGCATTGACAGCTATCTTCGAGAGAACGGCTTCACCAAATGTCCATATGAGCATGCAGTTTACATCAAGAAGAATGATCGTGGAGATATAATCATTGCATGCTTGTATGTTGGTGATTTGCTGTTTACAGGGAATAGTCGACAAATGTTCGATGATTTCAAGAAGGCTATGTTCAAGGAGTTCGAGATGACCGATGGAGGTCTTATGTCCTTCTTTCTGGGCATAGAAGTAAAGCAACAACATGGAGGCATCTATATTTCTCAGAAGAGGTATGCTAAGGAGTTGCTTGAAAAATTCAAGATGGTTAATTTCAATGCTGTAAACACGCCTGTGGCAATGAGCTTAAAACTGACAAAAGATGGAGAAGGAAGAAGTGTTGACTCGACTCTGTTCAAGAGTCTAATTGGAAGCCTGAGGTATCTCACAATCACAAGGCCTGATATTGTCTATAGTGTTGGGCTTCTAAGCAGGTACATGGAAGCACCAAAAGAGTCACACTGGTTAGCGGAAAAACGTATCCTCAGGTACGTTAAAGGAACAATGGTTTTTGGTCTTTTTTATCCATACAATGAAGAAGAAAATCTGCATGGATACTCAGACAGTGACTGGGGAGGCGACCAAGATGAAAGAAAAAGCACCACTGGGTATGTATTTTTTCTTGGATCGACTGCTTTTACGTGGAATTCAAGGAAGCAAAGTGTGGTCGCCTTGTCTACATGTGAAGCAGAGTACGTGGCGGCATCATCCACTGTTTGTGAAGGAATCTGGTTGAGAAATCTGCTGAAGGAGTTGAAGCATCCGTAGGATGGATCCACAATGATATATGTGGATAACAAGTCGGCAATTGAACTTGACAAAAATCCGGTGCAGCATGGAAGAAGCAAACATATTGATACCCGATTCCATTTTTTGCGAGATCATGTGAAGCAAAAAACGATAAAATTGGAATATTGTCATACTACGGAGCAGGTGGCTGATATTTTCACAAAGGCATTACCGTCAGATGCATTCAAAAGACTCAGAACGATGCTCGGAATGAAGCCGGTTTTGGTTTGAAGGGGAGTATTGGAATTGCAAACCAAAAAATATGAGTCAAAGCTGCCTGCGGCGTCATTTATTACTTGCACATTTTTTTCTTCCATGGGTCAACCTCCATTTATTTTCTTTGAATGAATTTAAATGCTCTGCATTTAAAGATTTGGTATATCTTTATACCGTCATAAATGCTCTGCATTTAATATTTTGGTCTTTCCTTATACCGTCTTAGATTCTCTGTATTTTATGTTTTGGTCTTTCTTTGTACCAACATAAATGCTAGGCATTTAATGTTGTGGGTCTATAAATTGATGTAATTGTAGCCTGAAATTTCAATTGTGAAAAATTGTGAAAATTGTGAAGTTGTGTGAAATACAAAGCTTGAAAGCTTCTTTGTGCTGTGTGCCAATTAATTCTACCTCTTCCATTCTTTCTCTCATATTTCTCGGCTTGTATAGCCAACACCTTCCACCAGGAGTACCCTTGCGCCACCAGATCTGCAGAGAGAGGAGGCTGCAGATCTGAGGGATGAAACCTTCAACCCTCGTCGTGCCACATTTGAGGACCCTTGTCACCACCACCACTGTGGGAATCTGAGGAGGAGGCTGGTGCTGAGCTGGGAGGACGAGTGGATGCCGATGGATCCGCTGTCAACCTGTCCACTGCGTCTCCATAACCTGAAGAACCGCTGCTATGTTTGAAGCTCCTTGCCTTCTCTGCACTCCACTTCACCAGATCCGAGACTGGTGATGGTTTTCTTCGTGGATAAGATTCCCATAGCCCTCCTCCCCTGTAGTGATGAAGAAGGCCCTGAAGCTCCCCCTTGTTACACCATGATTTGTGTAGAGAAGAAGGAAGTTATAAAAAAAATATAATAACAATAAATTAAAACAAAAACTAAATT
Organism: Viscum album; assembly: GCA_963277665.1. Lineage (NCBI taxonomy): Eukaryota > Viridiplantae > Streptophyta > Magnoliopsida > Santalales > Viscaceae > Viscum > Viscum album. The sequence continues at coordinate 1,171,352,988 of OY728160.1, forward strand.
TAAAACCTAAATTAAAAATAAATAAATTAAAATATAAAATAATATTAATTATAATTAAGTAATAAATATAGAATAATTAATTTATAAAACAGAATTAATAATAAAAATAACTGTAAACATTATTAAACTAAATTAATTAATATTCTAATTTTAATTTAAATAAATTATTGTTTAATGTTCCATATTAAATAAATGTTTAACAATTAAATATATTAAATAAAATACCAATAGTAATTTTTAAATAAAATTAGAATAAAATAAACTATTTAATAAGTTCACAATTTAATGTTCAAAATAATAATTAATTTAATAATAATTATTAAAATTATTAATTAATTTAAAAATATCAACTTAGCTATTTAATATAATTTTTAGAATTAAAATTTTAACAATTTATAAATTTAAATAAAGTGTCTTAATTTAATTCATGAATAAATTAATAGATATCTTTATTCTCAACTAAAATTTACTTTAATTAAATTAAATAAGTTAATTACTTACTTACTTAATAATAATATTTAATAATTAATAATTTAATTTTTAGATTAGATAAATAAAATATCCAGCTAATAACTGTTAAGTGATTTATCTATTATTATCAATTATTTTATTATTGTGTTTTAACAGTTTTAACTTTGTTTATTGTTCTTTACCTTTCAGGTTCACACCAAGGCCTTTAAAGTGTTCAGGTGCATTCAACTAACTCATCTGGAGTTAGTTACAAGGGAATTTTTAATGTGATGTGTGGTTCATGAAAAAACACACGTGTGCGGTGCACACATGAAGGACACTTAAAGTCGGTGGAAAGATACGGTGATGAGCAGCAGGTGACAGTTGATATATTAAGAAGAGCAGCAGTGAAATAGGGGGGGGGGGAGGAACACACACATTCTAGAGAGACACATTGAATGATCCAGGTCCGAGAGAGCAAGATCAGAGGGAGACTCTTGATCCACTTCCTGAAGCTGGAGGAGTTCAGGAGCAGAGCATCATCTCGGGAGTTTATCTTCCATCTTAATTCTAGTATTAGTAATCTGTTTTAGTATGTTACAAATGATGTAATGATAATGAACATTTTTTCTAGTTAAATCATTTAGTTTGTGGATAAATTGAAGTTCTGCTGGTTATATTTTAGTTTTCTTTTCACTTTATCATTTTGAGGTATTCAGTATTGATTAGAGAGATCAATGCTGAATTCATTCAATTACTTGGACCACTAGAACTTAATTTCAAAATTTCACAATCAATTGGTGAGATTGATCATGGAAACACTTTTCAAAAGATAATAAATTCATTAGACTTCAGGACTTATGGTGAGTTCGTCCTATCGTCATTTTCAAATAATGACAATCACAATTGATATATTTTAGAGTGGAAAACTCTAAATTTGATTGACCTGTCAGAATTAACTCTTGGAGAAGGAAGTGAGTCACTATATTAAAAAGGTGTTACTCTCCAATAACTTCTATGTGAATTTAAATACTTTTAAAATGAGTATAATAAAGATTTTTCATCGGGTGACTTACTTTGATAGTTCATTTATCAGCGTTTTATATCTCTGTTACTTACTATTTTGAACCCGTTTCTTGTTTCATTACAATTTAGAAAAAAAAATCAAAAATATTGTGGTGTATCATTTGTGATTTATAATAAACTAAATTAAAAAAATAAAAAGTAAAAAATAGAAAATTTACCCCACTGTTGACAACAATGGAGTCTTTTTGAATGTTTTTAGAAGAATAGTGGTCAAATTTTCCTTCTCTGTGGGTTCGAACCTGCTTTCCACAAATACAATAGTTAGTAGAAATATAAATTTTAAACTTTGACCAAGTTCAAGGACATTCCAGGTCAGATACAACTTTGATGCGGCCCGGACATGGCTCATACATGATCGATCCACCTATTAAGATACCTCTCCTTCCATGCGTCCACCCCAAATTCTTCTCCTTAGATGCAGTGGACCCACCTTCCCTATTCCTCACTTAAACCATGTCCTACCCTCATGATCCTCCTCATCTTGTGTTTTATCACTAACCCCACTTGGGGGATGCTAGATAAATCTTCTCTTCTGCAATTTATCATGAAAAATCCCTACCTACTGTGCTCCTTGCCTCTCTAGGTATCTTCTAACTTTCAGCTCCATGATATTTAGGTCTCAACATTTCTATTCTCTAGATCGGTGGTTGAATTTATTCTAATCTTTTTTTCATCTCCATTTTTAGTTATTTTTTTCAGGGATTTATGTACAGCCACTTGGACGTGTCATTGACTTACATTGAAGGAAAAATGATTGGGATGAGATCTTTTGATGAACTTCTCAGTTTATATTGGGTAAATCCATCTATTTATTCCATCACATACTCTTGAATTTTGGGATTAAAATTTTCTGGATTTAAATTTCCTAGGGCATGATCATGTCCCCTGGGATCCTAATATTGAAGGGGATGATTAGAATTCCTCTCATCATTCTCTTCCAAACCATTTAATCCATGCCTATGAATAATTTTGGATCATCCAAACCCATGTTAGTGTCATTATTGATTTAAATTATTAATTATGTATTATAATTTGTAGTGGTGAAGAAAAAACTTAAAAATTATAATTTCATCCATTTTTTTGTTGTTGGAAATTTTTTTATAAATTTATTTCAATTTATACACTACTGTGTAGTTTTATATAAACTGTTTTCTACACTATACTGACTGAAAATTATATTTTTATTTGATTTTGAAAACCGCTTTTTGGGTGAGCGGGAACCATATATGGGATTAGTAGACCACCGAAATCCGGAAACCGCGTAGATTAAAATCAAATTTGATTCAAAATTCAAAAAAGGCCAGCACACCTCCTCGGGACACGGATCCTGATCTCGAGCCGTTCACCGTCGTACCATCAACACCATCAGCAGAACATCAAAAACATAAACACCTTGGAAACTATTGCCGTCGCCGCCCATCGTCGGAGCCGGTGACCGGAAAAAAAACCCATATAATAATGATTCAAACTCAGTGAGCTTACTTCGTCGCTGTAGCCCTTCTACTGAACTCATACCATCACCATCATCGCACACCAATCTCACAGACCGCACAGAGCATCAAAATCACCGCAAAAGAGAATCCTGTATAAGGTTTCACTGGAGCCAAGAGGGGATAAACGATCCCCAACTCGACCTATCCACCGATGAATCACCACCAAAGAACTCAGCTACATAAAAAAACACACCGGCGCAACAAAAATCTGAAAACTCCGGAGCAGATTCATCCAAAGCATCCCAACGCAAAAGCGCAACAAATGAAAGGCGCAACAATAGGTAAATCCAGAATTAAAAAGAAGAAAATAGGATGAGAAAGAGAATCCAATGCCATTCCAGGATGCCATAGATCAACCAAGCAAATCCCATCACCACCAACAGTCCGGCTGGAGAAGACCACCACGAACCTTCAAAGCATTCAATCCACTGCAGATCATGACCACAACCCTCAAGATTCGACAGACCATGATGATATCTAATTAATAAAAAGTATATAATTTTTGGAAGTGTTTCAAATGAACAGACATGAAAAGAGGAGTGAATATTTAAATTGTTTTGATGGATATCTTAAAAATAAAAGATCTAGTGGAATATGGGAAAAAGTTTATGATATGTCCCTTATACTGATCAATACAATACTGATACAATTGAGATTAAATTTGTGATGAAACAAGAAGTGAAAGTTGATAAGAAAATACTTTAAGTTGGTATGTAGTCTAATTTAACTCTAAACATGTGTTTCAGTTAAGGAATATATGGGAATATTATGAGTGTGTTTATAGAATCTAAGAGATTTAAAAGTTAGTATACATCAAACAAAATTTCACAAGATATATATCAAATATTTTCTAGTTATTTTTTTATATATAGTGAATATAAAATTAAAAAAATTCATCATTTAAGAGGTTTGGGAATAAGATTTTATGGAATATATTTTTCGCTAATAAGTCAATTGAAAAATAAATTTGGAAACCATGTGAATATTTTTATTCATTTTTATGTTCTAAATAATGATTTATACACTTCATATGGGAGAAAGTTGGGAATTGTGATTGAAAGTCCCATAAGGCATGATGTTCTTTGGAAAAAAGTGAGGCAAGGAAATTTTAATAGAATGGACCATGTGGTTGAAGTGGATTTAAAAGAATGTTAGTGAGGGAACATAGATATTTTATAATTTATTTTATTTATATATATATAAAAACATTAATTTGTGGATAAATATAAATTATAAGGTAAATGCAAAGGTGAAGTTTATTAATGGTGGTGTAGAAAATATCCAGGTCACAAGCCTAATTAATCATTTTATCTGAGAAATATCTATAAATTTATGGGGATTAAAGTAATTTATCCTTATCTATGAAACTTGGAGTAAATATATGGAATAAAATATTTGATCTCAATCAAGGAATCATGGAGAAAATAGTTCAGTAAAAAATGATTTTAATATTCCATAACTAAAAAGAGATAGAGAAAATACTTTTCAAGTATTAGAAAAAGGAAATATCATAAGTAAATATTATAAACCTAATAAAATAAGACATAGCCATGTATTAGACATAGTTCATACTGATGTGTGTGGACCAATGAATTAGAAATGAATAAAAGGATTATTGTAATATCTTTTATTTTTTGATGGATATAATTATTTAGGCTATATTATTCTTATGTATAAAAAAATAAAAGTACTTGATTATCTTCAGAGGTATAAAAGGATAGTGGAAAGCTAGTTTGGAATGAATATCAATGTTCCAAGTTATTATAATGGAATTTAATTCACAAATTATTTAGTTAAGAAGTATCTAGAGAATCATTATATTGTTCAACAAGCTAATATAATGTTGACACCCTAATAGAATGGGTTGGTTGAGAGGTAAAGTAAAACCATTAATAATATAACACAAACTATGGTGATCTCTAGTGGAATTTACAAGGTACCACTAGAAAGATGTGGTTCAAACTACAATATATATATATATATAATGTATTTCTCGTCTACCTATGTAAAAAGTCTCCTTTTGAACTAAGGTATAAAAGGAAACCAACATTGAAGTATTTCTAAGTCTTTGGTAGTAAGTTCTATATTCTTAATACAGAAGGGAATTAAGAAAGTATATAAATAACATGATGAAGTTATATTTAATATACATTCTTTATGAATCAAGGTTTATCAAATTTTTAAAAAGTTTCTCAATAAAATTTTGGAAATTAAATATGCAATGATGGAGAAGAAAGGAAAATAAATCTATAACTAGAGCATTGAAGATAATTTAGAGAAAAGTGAATCTTTATAAGAGCCTAGAGAGTCTCTTAGTGATAAATATTTTTGTGGATTTTATTTTGAAATCAATGGTTACATAAAGATAGTTTATGATTATGTTTTTGTATATATATTGGACCATATCAAGGGAATACTAAATGAAAATTCATATCTTGAAAAGGAAGTTGATTCTATGGAAGTGTAATTAACCAAAAAGGATGGAACATATGACACCCTCTAAAACTACTGAAGGAGAAGGATGAAATAATACCATGTTTAAATGATGGGAATGTATAATATATTAAATACTTCCAAAGATATATTTTTGAGATAGTATTATTTTAGTTTGTAGTTACTAAGGCATTTCATGCATTGATGAAACTTCATAAAGTCTCAATATATGTCATTTTTTCCTATCAAGAAGGTAAATCGATAAGAGTGAAAAAGGATGGATTATTATTTGGTTAAGAAAATTCAGATGCGTGAGGATAAATTTAAAAATCTAAAGAGACATTTGGACACTATATTGATATTAGATAAGGATTAAAATTATTCTCTCAATATGAAGTGTCTTGATCTAGAAATCAAATTGAGAAATCTTAAATCTATATATATTATGAATGTTCCAAAATAGGTGAGAAGAGAAGTGTTTCCATAGAAACATATAATTTGAGTGTTGATTATAAAGGAAAATATAATTTTGGAAACATGATATTGAGATAATCTATATAATCCAAAAACTCTGGATAATGAAAAATTTATCCCACTGTTCAGTGAAATTTGATTGCATTGAATCTATTTTTTCTGGAAGTATAAAAGAAAAGAAAAAAACTATGAAAATATGGGTATGAAAAAAAATTCTCAATCATAAAACAAAATATTAAGGAAAATGGTGAGTATTCTTAGAAAATTACTCCCCCATAAGTGGAGCCAAAAAAGTTGGGTTTCTAGCCCAAAATAAAAATGAGTGGAAATCTTGACAGACTACAAATACAAGAAAAATATCAAGAATTATTAGAAGATAATGGTGTTGTTGGTTGTTTCAATATAGGAAAATTGATTACAAGCATAACATGTAAGTATTAATAGGTTCTAGAGGGCCTGAAGTTAGAAGGTAAAAGATAAAGTTTGAAGGGAACCTGTTTGTTTGAGAATGAACACATAGAAAATGAATAATTTTTTTATAGGGATCAAATTTGATATATTTGAAAATTTCTATGAAATTTTAAACATATGTTTTCATTTCTATGATAAAAATTTATAAAACCCTATTAGGTATTATTATTATACTTAATATAATAAAATACCACCCTAAACTAAGATTCTAGTGAAACAAGAAAGTATGTATTCCTTGTGTAATAAATTATGGATGAAAAGTGTTAAAAATGTAATTCCTAAGAAGAAAGTGGAACAATGTGTCTCCATAATTAAAACATACTTCTATTGTGGTAAGATATGACACACCATGGAAAACTAAAAAATGGAAATTAATTTCAATATTTAATGGAGAAAGATGTAATGTAAAGAGATTGAGTAAATCCAAGGGAGCGATAACCATATTTTCATCATGGTTTACACTCCTAGTGAAGAGTTTTAATGGGTAATGAAGAAGATAAACTAAATAAATAACGATTATGTGTGAGGAAGGTGCAAGAAAGATGGCTAGAGTGTTGTCAAATATATGAAATTTATACTATAATAAGAGAAGTTATTGAATAAAATTGTAAAAATACCAACAAATCCTTCTTTTAAGAATGTTATTGTGAAAATAGAGTAAACAAACAAAGATAAATATGAGATAGTGAAGAATGAGTGTCTAAATATATGGCCTGATCATTTAGAAAATGAAAGGATCATGGAGGAAGATGAAATATAAAAAAATGATTTAATTTATAAATCCTAGAAGCCTATTTCAAAAAATAAAAATGTTGAAAAAGTAAATAAATCCATGATGCCCAATGGTTATCAAACCTGGAACATTAAGGGAGGAAATAACACAAAGAGTTATCTTAGTGATGAAACTTACAAAAAGAAATTACATGGGTTAATAAACAAGTCTCAACCTGACTGCACTAATAGAGAAGCTAAGGAGACCCTCCTTATTCTGACATCCATTTGATTTTGTGTCCATGATGAGAATTGAAGGTATAGATGAATAGAGATCATTCCTTGAGGAGGAGATTTCAAAACGGTCATTAATGATAGTGATTTATGAAATTATATTAAATATAAAATTATGGACCAATCTTGTAAAAAAAATTGAAGACTGAGTTATGATTCTCACTCTCCTAATATTATTTTGGTTTGATCCTATTTTAATCATCAAGACAGATTGATTATATTACCGAATGTGGAAGATTGAATTACCCTAATGTTATTGGTTTTATGTTATGTCAATGGTATTCTTAATGTAATTATATAACGTTTATTACATAGGTGATGGATTAGAGTGTCCACCCACCAAAGAAAGATAGATTTTACCCACATAGATTATGGGTAAAGGAAAAATCTATTGGATACTTTGGAATATCTCGATGGATAGGTTCTAAGTATTTTCCCAAAATTTTTCAATTGGAGAGTTAAACCTCATTTCCATAACAAGCACTTATAGTGTGAGAGTTCTGTCCAAGCCTATGAAAAAAAATGGTGAAATTGGAATAAAAGTTGGATACTAAATCTTTAATGGACATATTGTGTTACTTTCATTAAATGGTAACATCAGGTTAAATGATTATGGAGAATCTATTGAAAAATATAGATGAACCATCCTTGAGTTATCAAGCATTAAGGATAATGATTATAGTGTTTTATACCTCTTTGATGAATCCTTGTAAAGGACAAAGTAAATATTAAGTAAAGATTGAGTTGAGAAGGAAGAGTAGTTCTTTTAAATACTCTATCTTGAGTTATGTATAAGTAAATTAATATTTTAAAATGAGAATTGATCCACCCATATGGTATTTAAGTTTTCCTCATAATGTTTACAGCTAAGGCTGTAAGATATTTGAATCCTTTTTATGATGTTTTACAGAGAATATTTTTTTTATATTTTTTGAATGAAAAATGAGGTTTCCATATTTAATTATATGAAGATTAAAATAAAATGGGATGATACTTGTACTATTACATAATGATTCAAACATCAAAAACACCAATATGGGTGTGTTATTCTGACCTTAAAATCAAGTTAACTTGATCTTCAATCTTGGTGCAGGAGTGTAGGCTAGTATAGGGGGAGTGGGAGGGGCAGGTGCAGTGAAAGGGGGAGGGGGAGGGGCTGGTGCAGGGTTGGGGGGAGGGGGAGGGGATGGTGTAGGGATGGAGGGAGGGGGAGGGGCTATTGTAGGAGGGGGAGGGGGAGGGGCTGGTGCACTAGGGGGGAGGGGAAGGGGGGGGGGCTGGTGTAGTAGGGGGAGGGGGGGGGGTGCAGGGGGTTGGGGGCTGGTGGGGGAGGGAGCCTAGTCCAGTGGGGGGGGGGGCTGGTGTAGGGTAGGGGGATGGGGGAGGGTCTAGTGAAGGTCATGGGGGAGGGGGAGGGGCTGGTGCAGTACACGGGGGAGGGGGAGGGGGAGGGGAGGGGGAGGGGGAGGGGGGTGTTGTTGTAGGGGGTAGGGGGAAAGTGGGGGGGGGGGGGCTGGGTCCGAGTCTATTGGGCTGGTGTTGGTAACATTACCTGAAGAAAGTAATGGAGAATAAGAAATGAAAAAACAATAATGAACACTAACGAATACATAATATCACATAAACCAATTTAATGAAACTGGAGCTGTTACACTATTCTTTGGATTATACTCTTATGTTTATTTAAAATTAGGATATAGTGTATCTATATTGATCCATGTAGTTGGAATGATGAAAATATATTTCACTTAAAATTACATTCTCCTTTATGTCCTCTTATACTATGCTACTTGATGATCTCTTTGTGATAATATTAAATACATTAATCGATGAGGACTAAATGAAGAATTTAAACATAACAACATCCATATCATTAATATGAAAAATTTAGAATGACATTTATTTTCAAATATAATGATTTTATGTCATTTTTAAGTTATCATGTTGTGGTTTGTGTTATCTCGTGATTCATGATTCCACTTTGTGGTGTATGTTTTGAGCGACATTGAATTTGATTTGAACAAGAATAATTTATTAAGGATCATGTTATTTAGTATTGTGATGTATATATCAATGTTAATATTATTTGTTCACCGTTATCATGTACAGTTGACACACTGATCACACATATATAAGAAGTTTTTATATCTCACTTCTTTTCCCATTATTTACTTATAGGTGGTTTCTTATGACGAGGACTGTTCTGTCCACCACCATCAAAGGTAGTGAGTTCGACATCAAATTCAGGTAAGGTGTATTCCATTTTTTTCTTTGGACCATTTTCAATTAGTGATTTTGTGATTTTTGAGTTCCTTATATTTTTGCAGTGCATTTTGGATCTCGTTGAGGTGGATTCGAGCAGCAGTTGGAGAAGGTGACTTATATGTGTATGCATAGGTAGGCATATACATATATAAGTTTCCCCATTATATATATATATATTCAATCATGTCTGTATGAATATATATATATATATATATATATTGGGGCTAGGTGTTATTATATATAGATATGAAAAATGCATACAAGTGTAAGTGAAAAGGGGTATATATAATTATAAACATATAACTAAGGATACCCTTGTGCATATTTGTCCATGAAAATATGTACATATGGTCTAGGTGTCCTTATATATATGTGAAGTTTCATATTCATGCAAGAAAAGGAAAAAAGGAAGATTCGAGTTGTCATCGTCAAAATCCGAACACCTTGATGTTGAGGTAGGTTCTCTATGCCAAACCTTTAATTTAAATTCTATAATTGCTTGAATTTTTTAAAAACATTTTTTCATTATTAGGGATTAACATTAATCTCCGGTCAGTATAAAATTTCATCCAACTCAAAATTAAATTTACTTCACTTTAGAGATGATAATATCCTCATTTTGAGAAAACATGAACTGATTATTCTCATAAAAATCTAAAATGTAAAGTAAATATTTGTTTTATTTTCATTAAACACAAACAACCATCCTTGAAAACTTTACAATTTATTTAGTATCATCACTATGAAATTGAACTAGATAAAATCAACTACCATACCAGGAATAATTCATTGCTTAGTACCTAAGTAATTAGTTTTCTTTGAATTGCTTGAAGCACCTTCATCGGTTCTCTTTGATTTCCCCACTCAGTTGAAGGTTCAATGTTCAAGTGATCAAGTAATAGGGTTCAAAGGGGTTAGAATTTAGTGAGAAATAGAATGAACTATGGTGTTTCCTCACTGTCTATCCTCTAATTTCATGAAATCGAATATCCTTCTAGAATAAATAACATCATCTTGAAATAATGAGATTCTTGATATATGAGATCTCAATTGAGAAAGATACAATGACCATTAAGGCATAACTAGTGAGGGAAATCCTTTAGTGTCACATTGTGAATGGGTTAGTAATTATCCTAAGAGTGTGATGAAGGGTTGGTTTATTGATGGGATCACTAACATTCATAGGTGAATGAGCTTGTTTTGGGAATATACCTTCAGGTTGTAACCACTATAGAAGTAGTACTAAATTGATGATATTAAGGGTGGGACGTTAGTAGTTCTCTTGAGATGAAAAGGGGTATGTTCTATAGTCAATATAATAGCCAAGGATGAGAAGGAAATGAGTATGTTATAATAGGTATGGAATTTAAATAGATATTATGGGGTCCCAAGCTATCAAAAACTAGATAAAGGGTATGACTAATGATATCCCAACTCATAATCTTCATGTTCGTCCACTGAACACGGTTATCTCTACTAGGTACAACTATGCTCCTCAAAAAACCGGTCCACCAATATCACCATCGATGGATCTTTAAACTGGATAAGACATAACAAATGAAGCCAAGGCCCATGCAGATGTGAGTATATACCTACCTAGTATGATTATCCTAGAACCATAATGGGAGTAGTAGAAAAGAAATATTCATCTAAACCCATAATAAATAGAATAATAAAATCGAACATTGGATATGCACAAAAAGAAATCCAATAAAAATTTGAAAGGGGATATCTATCTCCAAAACCTATCTAAGAATGATGAGTCATCTTGAAAAACCCAAATGATCATATCCAATTCCAAACACCACATGAAACCTCACAATAGCAATAGTGGTGGTGTCTGCTCTCCAATATTGTGCTCCACAGTTGAGGGATCACAAACTCTGATAGATGACCCAATATAAACCATAGCTCAATGATAGTGGATTACCAATACATAGATAGAGGATATTTAACCTGATATTTTATAGTAGACTACTGAATCATCATATAAAAATAGTGTAGGGGACCCATTCCCTGGTGCCATAATGTAGTACAGAACCTATCAACTCTTAGATGGTCGAACCAGATCATATTAATCTACTAAGGGCCATTTAAGGATGATTCACACTTGTAACACATCATGTCATATCTATAAATCAAAAATATGGTCTACCACTGTGTACTATGAGGATAAACACTAAGGATAGGCTGGTTTTTAGCACAAATCCATGTCCAAAGTGGGCAATAAACATAGTGGAAGTTCTTGAGGAATATACATGACATGCATAAGGTGTAGACAACCACCCTTGGATACCCATGTTCTGCCTATGTAATCCAACCCCTTCTCATGTATGATGGCTCATGACTACATACTATGGTTTTTCCCATGTACCAGGTTTTTTTGGGTACACTGATCATGTCTGTCCTAGTGTTCTAGGCCATGCTCATATACCTCTCAATTCCTGTACAAGTGTATCTTATGGGTATATTCAATGTCTGTAGCTCTGAGTAAAACATCATGTATAGGGTTGCATGAAATGCAATATTAAATATTTTCATAAATCTTTCTACCATAACTAGGGGACCATACTGATTTTATTATCTTCAGTACATTTCATGTATATTAGAATTTTCAATAAACTACTAACACTCGCACAACCACCACCGTTGATTTTTCCATGAATCAAGATAAAAAACTAATATATATGATTTCCTTCACCCGATTCATCATCATTGGATAGATTTTGGCAACCCAATTTACTCAAGAATCAATCCTATCCTACTTATCCAATGAACTATGAAACCCATGAACAAAAAACCCCCATCCACCTACATTGAATCTTTGAAATCCTATCACACTGTATCACAATTTGTTCATTGTATTGATCCTGAATGAGGACCAATAGTTGTATATGTTCATTGGATCATCCCTAGTAGGTTTATTTATCATATCATCTCCATTAAGGGTATGGTTTTAGTTAAGGTATCCATTCTTGGTGATATCAAATTTCAAATCCTTTGAAAGCGTTAAATATTGATAGGGGGTTCATTATATTAGCACCAATGGAATCAAGTTTCTACTATCTTCTCACCAACATTGGAATTTTTTTAGAAAATCCACCTTAGAGAAGATATTAAATTATAGGGATATGATGGAGTTTTTATACCATTAATTAAGGATTAAGGGTTGGTATGAGGTGTTGTAGGGATAGTATAAGGGGCTGCTGGGATGGTATGTGGGGTTGTAGGGCTGGTATGAGGGGCTGTAGGGGGAAGCTGGTATGTAGCTAGTATGAAACTGGTATATGAGGCTGCATTCTGGTTTTTTAGGATAAAGAAGCCTATAGACATGGTTTTAAACCGTGGCTATATCTGTAAGGTAAATTATATATGTCTACGGTTTAGAACTGTGGTTATATCCATGACCATATAGCCAGGCCAATAGCGTCCACAGTTCCCCAAACTGTGGCTATTACCTATAGCCATGTTTTTGGGACCTATATCAATGGTTTAAAACCATGAATATAGCCTGAATTTCTAGTAGTTCCAGACTCGATGCTGCCTCCGACACTGCCTCCATCTTAGTCCTTCTCTGCATGAAGCAGTAGTCTCCCTTAATGGCTCTCGTACTCCATGGACAACATGATCTCCAATTCTCTTTTAAGTTCATTATCATTTATTTCACAATTCCATTAAATGGTTGAATTATATAGATCACCATTTAAAATATATAAGGAATCATACACCTTATAAATTAAAAAGTGGTGTCAATTTAATCCCAACCATAACACGTTCTAGCCCATATGACCAATGGTCTATGACACAACATTCCATAATTGACCTTTTAAGGTGTCTGTTATAGCCTATGTAGGAAAACACTATTTAGCTCATGAAAGGTAAGTACCAATTATGTTTCTCAATATCCTTAAAGAAAATTTAGTTGATAACAATTATATAACACAAGGCACACATAATAAATGTCATGCAATCAAGAAATGCATCCTATATGGAAAATAATATGCATGGTATGTGAATCCCATAAGGTGCCTATAATGATGCATGATCAATGATTCCTTTCCTTAGAAGACCAAGTATAAAATTAAATTACTCAATAAAATCAACAATAACATCACATATCATTTGCATACCAAATGTTGGAATCATATCAACTACAAAGGGAACAAAACAAAACATCATATCCCATCCCAGTAATTTTGGATTTTTTCTATTTGTGGGTTAGCTACTCCTAGGAACAGATCATTACCAAATCCCAACACATTCCTATTTCTTCTTTCTACCATCCCAAATAGCAAGTTAGAAAAATAATGAAAAGAAAGAAACCACTCTTATACCACTTTGTAATGTTCGACTCATGAGCCACTAAATGGTTCCCTAATCCAGTGGGTCACATGGCCTCAAGCACACATCCCCATATACCAGAGGCTATTGACTAGAAGTGAGGGTCTATGATGGTACAATGGGGAGAGTATACCCCCATGATTAGAGTAATGCAATAGTATCACAAGTGAATAAATAATAGGAAGAATAATATAAATCACCAACAATAGAAGACAAAACATCAAAATGACAAGAGTAATAAACAAATCCAGACTAAGAGAGTATCATATAAAAAATGATATGATGTCATGTCTCTATATAAAATGAAAGGAAAGACATTGAAATAGGAATCCAGTGTAATACATGTATCAAAGGTTTAGATGAACAAAAGAGTTATCTATAGATAACATCATGATCTATAGCTCAGTCTTGTGATCCCTACTCCTATTTAGTAATCAATCAAGCATCATAAAGCAGGTACTTTCCCTAGTCCCTACCTACATCTATAAAGTCTGTCAAGGTACCCGACGATATCCCAAATACGGTGTGATATAACACTCAGTAGTCCACCACCAACAACATCTATAACAAGTCCAATATCTATATATAAGCTAAAGAAGTGTGTAATATATAACAGTAATATAAATGAATAAGGATGAGTGATATTTTTCATCCAACAAGGCTCACTATAAACCAAAAATCGTAAACATGGGCTATCTTTAAAGCATGATAAACATTCACTACATCCTGTACCGAGTAATCCATGGTTAGATCCAACGGGTCAGATCTAATGATTATAAATTTCCAACAACCTCAATGTACTATGTTTTTTAATCAAATCTCAGGCCTACATGGTCCAGGTACAAGGTAAAAAATGAATAATAAATCCCCTTGAGTCTATGGATAATCTCCATAGAAAACTCGGAAAAGGCTTGGGTGGATCCTAAGGTTCATGTCTAAGAAGCCTGTCCAAGGCGGTCCAAGAAATTAGGATCCAAAGAGTATAAATGTATTTGGAATCTAAATAAATCTAAATCCATGGAGTAGAAATTTCCATGGAATCCAATGTAACCAGGATCCATGGAGTAGAAATGTCCATGGAATCCAATGTAATTATGACCATTTCTTTAATCATTCCACAACCCATTTCATTATCATTCTCAATCCATGAGTTCATCCAACTCATTCCACATTTTTCAATTGAACAATTTAACCAATTTAACCATTTCAATAACATGTAATCTCATATAAATAGGGAAAAATACATATCCTAATATCTCAATTAGTTCAATAAGGCTCCCACTAATATCGAGAGCTCACACACATCGAACATGGTGGTATATCATAGGGAAAATACATGAACACACCACATTGGTGGATCGGGTTGAGGTGGATGACCTCCAACCGTATCATGGTACTAAGTGGGAAACCCAACAAGATTCCAATAATATAATCATGGCATTCAATTAATTTATTAGAAACGCCTGGATGGTCTGATGTGAAACAAAATTACAACTAGCTATAAAAAACTAGACTTTGTTGGAAAAGGTATAGACCACCTACTATAACACCCTGAGATTTTATGAGATAGATTATTTTTAATTTCATTGATGTCTTGTGTTTTATGCTACACCAATATTATCTAGCACTATACGCAACACTGTATTAGATTTTAGTATACACAACACTATTCTTGGCTTATGTTGCACACAATTTCAAGTTCTTTTGATAGAATTTATTTCACACAACACCGAGTATAGATTTTTTTTCAATGTATAAATGAACTAAGTTTTGATTATGTTATACACAACACCAAAGGAATCTTTCACTACACACAACACTGACTTGCCTTACATTATACGTAAGAGTGACCTTCCTCAATAGATTGCGTTGTACGCGATACTGAGTTTCACTAAACAAAGATATATTATTAAAATATTATTATTTAATGGGATATAAACTAGAAGTTATGAATAATATTAACCACATTATGAATTTTATATAAAATTAGAATTCATATTACACATGATATGAGAACAAAATCATTTTTTTGGATAAAAGAAGTATTTTTCAAAAAAATGAAGTTTTACCGCCTTTTGATGGTGCACCCATTTTAAATATAGTTTTTGACACTTTTATAAGTTATATTTGACAATATAAACCTATTATTTGGAATTGGGACATAAAATTTTACTTTGGATAAATTTTTGATGTTTTTCTAATAACTTTCATATTTTGATGAATAATGAAGATACGCTAAATTTTAATTCAAAACTACTTTTTTCATCGAAATAATTTAAATGGTTAAAATATATTATTAAATGGTTTTAAATTATAAATAGAATATATTTTTATATTTTAAGACAATTTAAGTCATTTTCATTAATTTTACATTGAATTCATATGTAAAAATATTTCAATCTTTTGCAATGTTTTAAACAAAAACCCGTTTTTCTTGACAACGAGATTAATTTTAAATGAATTAATGAAACTTCTGTGTTTTGAAATTGGAAAAATGGATTTCATATTTTGAATAATAAGGTTCAAATTGTGTAAATAGGTAATTTTTATTTTTGGACATTTTGAATAGTAACTTCAGTAATTATTTTATTTACCACGGTTAAAGGGTAAATCTAGTAATAAGGGTAAAAAATAATATTTTAATAATATTAAACTACCCTAACACATGACCTATTACTATTATATGAGATATTTCCAACCATGGTCATCCTTGAGTCTATTTTGGGACCCCATGTATTCACTTGGATGTGAAAATAACAATTTATAAGAATTAATTTAAAGTAAAGATAATTATAACCTAAACATATATCTTCTACTAAATAGATTTTAATATGGGATTATATAACATATATATATTCCTATAAATAGTAATTGGAAATCTAAAACTATTTCCCACATCATTGTATTTTATTTATAATTTTTATACATTAGATAAATTTATTTATTTATGACACAATTATGATGTAGTGATTACCTCATTAATGAAAGATTCTAATAAATGAATTTATAAATATTAAAATAAGTTTAATTTGAATATTTATAGGCCATCCACGAATTTTCTGGATGAAATTGACATATTATGAATGATTTAATTCTTTTTTTTGAATCAATAAGGTTTTTATGATTTTTTTGAAAAGTCATGTATGAATAGTATCCAAAATTGACACAATTCATAACTTAAAACATAAAATAATTTATTAAATGATATTAAATTCCTAAAAATATAAGATTCATTAAAAATGGTTAATATAAGTCCAAATATGTCATAAATAACTTTTTTTGGGTCGTTTGAAATGATATGGTAATTATATTAACCCACAATGTGTAAATAACATGATATCACGGTAAGATTAAAAATGGTAAAATAAGGGTAAAACAAAAAAGATAAGGATAAAAAATATTAAAAACTTGTCAAACAATTATTGGACTATGGGTATTCGAACCAAGATCATCGTATCTTATAAGTAGATAAGTTTTGGACTATTTTAAATAGAAATTGAGTTTATAATAAATTAATATTTTGGAACTTTCCTAAATCGCCCCTCTCCTCTCTTATAAAAGGGAACCTCCTCCCTCTCCTCTTAAATCCATTTTTAGACTTAAATATCATCCAAAACCTGTCCATTTCTCTTCTCAAATTCCCTAGTTACATTCTAGAGGTTCTTTTTTTCTCATAATACCAGCTCTAGTTCCCTAATAGGAAATTTAAAGGATGCACATCAAGGAAGAGGTAATATCTTCTACCGATTCTTTCAAATTTCATTATTCTTCCACTTATTATTTTTTAGTTGTTTCATTATAAATTAATAAAATAGGTACCAATAATTTAATGATATGTTATTATAAATATGAAACAACTCTATTTCACCTTATATCCATCCTATGAAAAAATGAAATCACCACGCGTGCGTGTGTAGGGATTATCATCTCCACGCCGTGGTGTAATCCGTTTTTCACCACCACCTTACTTAGATGGGTATAATAGTGTAAATAATAACTATATATGATTATTATAACATGATACTAATTCTTATATATTATACACCATCCTCTTCAATACCATTCAACAGTTATGGGAGCGATATTATCGCTTGTGCGTATGTATGGCTTACCGTCTCCACAACACGATGAGATTTATTATCCATGTTAACCATTAAAGAATTATTATAAAGTATATATAATAAATAATCATTAAATATATGACATAATAATGATACTGGATTTATGTATATATATGTATATTCCATTTACTTACATCCATCCAATTCAACAAGGAAACGAAAACATCGTTAATGCGTACGTACGACCTACCGTCTCCATGAACGATGTATTCCATTTAATTTATCTATCTATTATATATATTTATATACTGAATATATAAGATATATATAATTCATGTTACATTATTGAAGTAATTAAATCATTATCTAAGTAATCATATTAAGAATAATGAGTCCACACACATAAGATTATTACCCAAAACGTTGCTTTAACATGGAATTGACAAATGAATGGGTAATATAAAGTTATAAGTGAATCATATATGATATAATAAATATTATTATGGTTCTATTACAAGTTAATAATATGTTTAAACACACTATACAGGAGTTTCAGACACATATGGAAGAAATTGGACCTAAGGTAAGGGATAATTTTACAATCTCATTTTTATCCAAGATTGTTTATACGTAAGTATTTTCTAGGGATATATTCATCATCCGTGTACATGTTTTATAAAAATGTTTTCATAAAATTTTTACCATTATTATATGTATTTTTAAAGTCATTTTTACCCATTTTTGACTTTTACTACATGGTATGAAAGGAATCTTTCTTTTATTTACCATATGAGATACTTTTTGAATTTTCCGGTAAAAGTACAAGGAGAATGTTTTTTTAACTTATATGACATGAAAAGATTTTTACGTCTTCTTAATGAATTATTTCCATGAATATTCCTATAAAATAGTTAAATTTTATTATCAATTAACTTATTTTATTTTAAAAGTTCATGACATTTTGAGAAAAGAAAAGGTTTTTGAAGATGAAAGGATATTTTACTCAAGAATTAAGTTCAAGTGTTTTATCAAAATTATTCTCTATCTAAGATGAAATAGGGTTATGTTTCTATCCCTATTATTAATTTTATTTTATTATGTTATTATGGAATTATTTTCATGAAGTCCATTTATCTTATATGGATTATGTTATGATGGAATGATGTTTAAGAATCCCATTTTATTACATGGGTTATGCTATGATGTATGATTTATGTTTTTGTGGCACATGTAAGAATGATTTAAATATAATATGGGTGGGACCTATATCTATATCCAATGTATTGGGTAAAGACTTATATCTCATGACATAGACATGGATGGAACATCAAGTAAATTTGGTTCAGTAATACAGGGCTAGAATGACAAGTAAACTCGGTTCAGTAATGGACTTCATCCACTATGATGGTCTTAGAAGCAATGCCTTGGCTACTATGGAAATCATAATATGTGCTTATTAGTTTTCCATAATTACATGTTTTATGCCAATGCTATTCTATCATCGTTAATGTTCCTTTATGATCTATGCCTTACGTACTGCCA
The DNA here is from genome assembly GCA_963277665.1 of Viscum album. Lineage (NCBI taxonomy): Eukaryota > Viridiplantae > Streptophyta > Magnoliopsida > Santalales > Viscaceae > Viscum > Viscum album. Next base: position 1,171,372,609 of record OY728160.1, read on the forward strand.
AGATTTATGTCATTGCTCAAGATTTTGATGTTTAAAATTTAGGTTCATGTTTTTACATTCAAATATTTATGGTTTGTTTTATATTCTCCATGTTTACCCTTAATGAGCATTTAATCTCACCCTTTATATGTTTTATTTTCCCCAAGATATAAAGAAAGGTATTAAGTAGGAAAACAAAAAGGGGAATATCTTTCTGGGAGATATTGAAGATCTTTCACCGTGATTAGATGATTATGTTTTGAGTTTCCAAAGACACTAAACTAATATAGTCTTTGGGCGTCTGTTTTTGTCATATATTAAGTATTCTTCAAAATTAATATAATTTCCATGTATGTCATGCTTGGGTCTCTACACCTACCGTATACCCAAGTTAGAACACTCATCTAGTATTGGATCTTTACTTGACCCAGATCGGAAGAAAACAGAATAAAATATTAATAACTTGGAAATAGAGAATATTATCTTGCACTAAAATAACTCCATATATATGAATACAAATGAAGAAAGGTTGAATATGAATAGAGAAATCATCAGTTCAGATCCAATAAGATGAATGGCACTTGAATAAGAAATCAGTTGGAGGATTTGGATCAAATCCTAAGATAAATCTTGAAGGAGATCAAACAGGAGGAGAAATAACCCTCTATGTGATGGAAACAATAAATAAGAAAGGGGGTTTAAAAATTTATTGAATTTAAGGAAAAAACCATAATTTCACCAAAAAATAAGTGGTGCATGGTTTGGTCGCACAGTTAACCAAACCATGTGAGAATAGTTCACATACCTTTATCTCAATAGGGGTATCACATAGTTCATGAGCACAATTTTGGAAAATTTTCACAAACCATGTCATTCGCCTCTTCTAAAAATTGTTGGTGGCTCACACATGCATGCAACCCTAGAAACATGATTTCATCAAATCGTTTGGCCCTGGATAGAGTCATGGACCACCCCACATGTTTAGTTATAACCTTGCAGCCTGAGATACATGGTTTCTACTAACTATGCATCCCAACTATCTTTTCCAAAAAATGATCCTATAGGATTCAAACAAGTACCAGACACCCTATGTATCTTTGGTGACCTCACCTGGCACTGATGATGATTTTTTTGATTTTTTAAAGTAATTTTTATTTATTATCCCGGGGCCACCCCAACCTAAGCCCACAGAGACCTGCCCTATAAAATCATACATATATATGTGTAGGGTGAGATTTAAACCTCTCACCTGTTGATTATTCTACAATGTCTTTACCACTTCACCAATCCGTTAATATAGTGTTTGGATAAACATTAATATAATTATATATATAAATACACACACATATAAATATTCATATATAACTACTATAGATCAATCTAAATTCATATTATACTTTATCATTTCTAAAAAAATAGTGATAAAGAGAAAAATTATCAGTGCTAAAAAAAGTGCTGATAAAAATGAAAATTTGTCATCACTTTTTTTAGTACTCATAAATATTAAATTTATCTACGCTTTTTTTGGCACTGATAAAGATTACCTTTATCAGCCCTTTTTTTAGCGCTAATAAAGGGTTATATTTATTAAAACTATTTAGAATTGATACAAGGTATCTTTCATAAAAATAATAATATATCATTAAAAATCATATATTAATATATAAATATATTTATATTGATATAAATATAATATATTTTGTTAAATATGATTCATATAAGACTAAATATGAATTTTACACTTAATATATAATCTATTTAGTGAAAATGTATTATAAAATAATTAAAAATTAATATTAATTAATAATTATCTAATTATTATAAAGTAATATTCATTTAATAACAATTGGATAACATGAATTTTCAATTAAATAACAAACATTCTAAGATATGTTGAAAACTCAACCTGGACTTCAAACAACAATAACTTTTGATCAGAGTGTTCATTTGATCTCTACCACATATCAAATCAAATCTTGTAAAAAGAACTATAATGTAATAATTTGAGAAACCTTTTCCTTGCACTATCTACAAATAGGGTAAATCCTTTTGTTTTCAAAGCATCACTAACAAAACATGGCTGATTATGTTGGTAAATTATAACTTCCAGCATGGTTATGAAGGAAACAAGAATAAATTATATTATCTGTGCTTATACTAGGACCAAAGAAACTAGGTAATGATATTGATGTTTATTTGGATTCATTTTTCAAATATTTGAAATTATTGTGGGATTTAAGTGTTACGTTGTATGATGCTTATAGAAATGAAGATTTCACATTGATATCCATGTTGTATGGGATGATAAATGACTTTCCTACTTATGGAAATTTGTCAAGATATGGAATTAAAGGAACTCAGGGATGTCCCATTTGTGAATAAGATACATAGTCAATTAGGTTTAATCATTCATCAAAGACTATGTTTCTAGGACATCATATATTTCTACCCCATCGAAATATGTATCAATCTTGGATGACATCATTCAATGAGAGTTTAGAAGAACATAAATCACTGTATCCACTAATAAGTGATCAACTATTTGAGAAAGTAAAAGATATAGAAACTAATTTTGGTAAACCTTTTTTGAAAATCCATACATAAACTGACTGAAAAATGTGATTAGTTTTTTTTGAATTACCATACTATAATTGTTTTCACATTGTGAATTTTCAAGATTTTATGAATATTGAAAAAAATTAATGTGATAATGTCATTGACCTATTAATAAATTCACATGAAAAAATAAAGGATATAATTAAGTCTAGGTTTGACATGATTGACATAGGAATATGGGAAGAATTGGTGCTAGTAAAGAGTGAAACACACACTTTTCTTTCTCTAGATACTTAGAATCCTTCCATGAAAGGGATATATCAGTTTTGAAACTTCTCTAATTATTTAAAGGTTCTAGAGGGGTATTTATCAAATATTAAGAATATCGTGTCAATAATTGATTTAAATTTAAAGGGTCTAAAATCACATGACTATCATATTTTTATGAAATATCCAATGCTTGTAACTTTATGTTTCATTCTAAACAATAATTTCTATTGTACATTAAACAATATATATTTATTTTTCCAAGATATATGTATCAAATTTATAAACCCTACAAAATTTCCAACTGTAGAAATGGATATTTCTGTCATATTATGTGAATCAGAGATGTTCTTCCCATTGGAATTCTTTGATATGATGGTTCACTCAATGGTTCACATAATAAAATAGATTTTTCTATGTGGTCTTATATATTATTGATGGATGAACCCCATTAAAAAGTATATAAATATTTTCAAATATTTTTTTTAAAATTAAAGTTGGCCATATGGTTTTATTACAGAGAAATATATTGTTGAGGAAACCATTGAATTCTGTACCGACTACCCATCTGATGTGGAATTAAATGGTCTACCGAAATATCACCACACTAGGTGGCTTGTGGGTGAAGTGATTTATGGAATAAATCTTTAAAAAATTACTATTACAGATCATAATTAGACCAAACTTTATGTTTTCATAATAGTTTATAGGTTTCCCCATATTTTGAAACCCATTAAGTAATTCTTAGGCATTTTAATTCATAAAATGATGAAATATGGATATCAAATACACATAATCAATAGTTTATAGGATGGTTCTGAGATAACACTTTCAAAGAGTCAACTAAAAATCCAGATTCAATTTCATAAAAAATTCTATGTAAAATGCATTTAGAATATTTTTAAACTTTATTAAAATGATCTATAAATAATTTGGGATGTGTAGGAGTTATTCAAACCTCAATCTGATACATGGTGTGCCCAGTATGACTCAAAGTGTCTATTATCAGTTTAAAATTGACAATTTAGTTAAAAATAGGTGTTACTCAATAAAAAACAAGAAAATTTACTTAGGTCATCTTGATATTATAGGAAAATGATTTATAGATCATTTATGATGTGTAGGAATTAGTCTCACATCAAACTGACACATGATGTGACCGGTATAACTCAAAGTGCATGTTTTATATTAAAATTAACATTTTAGTAAAAATGACACATGACATGATCAAAACCAAGAAAAAAAATCAAAATTTCTTGATAATTTAGGAAAAGAATCTATAAGTCATTTATTATGTGTAGGAGTCAACCACACACCAATCCGACAAATGATGTGACCAGTATGACTCAAAGTGTGTCCTTTTACTTAAAATTGACATTTCAGATCAAAACAAACATCACATACTCAAAACTGAGAAAACACATTTAGATTGTTTTGATACTTTATGAAAATGATCCATTTTTCATTTTTGAAAAGTATGAATCATCCGTACCTCAATCAGATGCATGGTGTGCCCGATATGACTCAAAGTGTCTATTATCAGTTTAAAATAGACTATTTAGTTCAAAACATGTTTCACTTAATAAAAACTAATAAAACATGCTCATATTGACTTGATATTTTAGGAAAATAATTCATGAGTCAATTTTTACATATAGAAATTAGTACATGTCACACCTAAACATGATGGTATCGGTATGACTCAAAGTACGTGTTTTTTGTTTAAATTGATATTTTAGTAAAAAAGACACATGAAATAATCAAAAATAATAAAATAATTTAAAATTGAGTTAAAACTATAGGAAAACAATCCTTAAGTCATTTTATATGTGTATGAATCAATTACATGCCAATCTGACACATGGTGTGACCGGTATGACTCCAAGTGTGTCCGTTTATTTAAAATGGACATTTTATTTCAAAACAAGTGTCACATAATCAAAATTGAGAAAAAACATTTGGATTATTTTTATACTTTAGGAAAATGATCCATAAGTCATTTTTGATTTGTAGGAATCAGCCTCACCTCAATCTGATATATGGTGTGCCCGGTATGAATCAAAGGCTGTTATTAGTTTAAAACAGACAATTTAGTTTAGAATATGTGTCACTCACTGAAAACAGATCAAACACATTCATATTATCTTTTTTTTACTTTATTAAAATGATTTATAAGTCATTTATGACATGTAGGAATTAGTCTCACATCAAACTGACACACAATGTGACCGATATGACTCAAAGTGTGTGTTTTCAATTTAAATTAACATTCTAGTAAAAAATACACGTGACATACTCAAAATCACTAAAATGTATTCACATTGTGTTGATACTTTAGGAAAAAAATCATTAATTTATTTTTGACATGTTGGAATCAATCGTATGTCAATCCGATGCATAATGTGACCCATATGACTTCAAGTGTGTCCTTTTATTTAAAATTGACATTTTAGTTCAAAAAAAACTTCACATAATCAAAACTGAGAAAATAGATTTTGATTATTTTGATACTTTAGGAAAACAATCCATAATTTATTTGTGACATGTAGGATTCTTCCTTGTCTAAATATGATATGCAGTGTGCCCGATATGACTCAAAGTGTCCATTATCATTTTAAAATTCAAAATTTATTTCAAAACATGTGTCACTCACTGAAAAATAATAAAACACACTCATATTTTCTTGATACTTTAGGATAATGATTTATAAGTCCTTTATGATGTGTAAGAATAAATATCATGTCAAACTGACACATGATGTGATGAATATGATTCAAAGTGCATGTTTTTAGTTTAAATTAACATTTTATTAAAAACGACACGTGACATACTCAAAACCGATCAAACATGTTAATATTGTGTTGATACATTAGGAAACTTATCTTTAATTTATTTGTGATGTGTATGAATCAAACACATTCCACTATAATGCACAGTGTGACCTGTATGACTCTAAGTGTGTTATTTTATTTAAAATTGACATTTTAGTTCAAAAAACATGTTGCATACTCAAAAACAAGAAAACACATTCTGAATATTTTTATATTTAAGAAAATGATCCATAATTCATTTGTGATGTGTTGGATTCAGCCTCACCTTAATCTGATACACGATGTGCCCAGTATGACTCAAAGTGACCGTTATTAGTTTAAAATTGAAAATTTAGTTTAAAACACACATCACTCACTAAAAAATAAGAAAACATGATTATATTATCTTTATACTTTAGTAAAATGATTCATAATGTGTCGTAAATAGTTTCATGTAAAACTGACACATAATGTGACCAATATGACTCAAATTGTATGTTTTCAGTTTAAATTGACATTTTTGTAAAAAATACATGTGACATACTCAAAACCCAAAAAAACACATTCATATTAATTTGATACTTTAGTAAAATTATCCTTACGTCATTTGTGACATGTAGAAATCAACCACATATCAGTCTGATTCATGGTGTGACCGATATGACTCTATGTGTGTACTTTTAATTAAAATTTCCATTTTAGTTCAAAACACATGTCACATACTCAAATATATGAAAATAAATTCATATTGTTCTGATACTTTAGTAAAATGATCTATAAGTCATTTTTGACATGTAGGAATCAACCGCACCTCAATCAGATACATGGTGTGCCCGGTATAACTCATAGTGTCTGTTATCATTTTAAAATTGACAACTTAGTTTAAAACATGTTCCACTCACTGAAAATTGAAAAACTTTTCTCATATTATCTTGATACTTTAGAATAATGATTCATAAGTCATTCATGGCATGTAGGAATCAGTCTCACGTCAAACCGACACACTATGTGGCTAGTATGACTCAAAGTGCATATTTTTAGTTTAAATTGACATTTTAGTAACAAAGACACATGACATACTAAAAACTGAGAAAACAAATTTAGGTTATTTTGATACTTTAGGAAAATGATCCTTATATCATTTGTGAAATTTAGTAATCAATTGCATGTCAATTTGATGCATTGTGTGACCGGTATGACTTCAAGTGTTCCTTTTTATTTAAAATTGAGATTTTAGTTTCAAACCCACATCACATACTTAAAATTTGGAAAACACGTTTAGATTATTTTGAAACTTTAGAAAAAATATCCATATGTAATTTCTGAACCTCAAGAATCTACCACACCTCAATCTGATACATGGTGATCCCAGTATGACTCAAAGTGTTCATTATCCATTTAAAATTTACAATTTAGTTTAAAATTTGTTCCACTCACTAAAAACTAAGAAAATGACCCCATATTGTCTTGATAATTTAGAAAAATGATATATAAGTCATTCATTACATGTAGGAATCAGTATCATATCAAACTGACACATGATGTCACCAGTATGATTCAAAGTACGTGTTTTCAATTTAAATCGAAATTTTAGTAAAAAAGGAACATGACATACTAAACACTAATAAAACACATTCAGATTATGTTGATACTTTAGTAAAATTATTCTTAAGTCATTTTTAACCTATAGGAATCAAACGCACGTCAATCCGACACACGGTGTGACTAGTATGACTCTAAGTGTGTCCTTTTATTTAAAATTGGAATTTTAGTTCAAAACACATGTCACATTCTCAAAAATGAGTAAACACATTCCGATTATTTTGATACTTTTGGACAATGATCCATAAGTCATTTTTGATGTGTAGGAATTAGTATCACCTAAATCTGATACATGGTGTGCCCGATATGAATCAAAGTGTTCATGTTTTTGGGGATTCCCCTACGCAAGAGGAGTCCCTATGCATTAGCTCGAGATCAATTGGGTGTTTTGATTCATGAAAATCCAAAATTAAAAAATGATGCATATTTACAATTTAATATATAAAAACTAATAAAAAATAATATTCGAGTTATAATTCCAATCAACGAGGAATATTCAAATGAATTTACAATGGTGAAAAAAAAGTCACACATAGTAGATAAAAACTATATATGGGTAGTGGAAATTACATCAATTCAACACTTTCACTATTTCTCATTAAAAAAAACATAATATGTACAACATTGATTTAAGAAAACCAGAATAAAAAAAATTAGAATTAAATTCCATATTGACATGCATATCCAAAATCAAACAAAAAATTGGAATTAAGGCAATGACAACAATATTAATTGGGACAACACATAATCCCAAACAACCTCTAATTTAATTATACAAATCAAAACATATTTAAAATTAAAAAGAAAGAAGTAGTGATGTTCAACATTTTATAGGTTGAATAAATGCGAAAAGGAAAATAGTAAAAGGGACACTGAGAATTAACGTTCTTTAACCATTGGCCTACGTGCACAGGGCATGATCATCACTTGTTTTCCACTATGCAATAACAAAGGATTAAAATAGAACAAGGAAAAACAATAATACATGCTACGACATCAACAAACAAGAAAGACACAATGAACCAAACAATATCAGATATATAAAAGATGAAAATGAATGAAATAAAAGTAGCATGAACTGGGATTGCAAAAAAATTGACAAATAGAAAAAAAATATAATGGACCGAGACCCCCTTACCCAGGATCAGTCTCACCTTTATCAAGGAAGATGCTTTTCATAGTACCAACATCATCATTTTCGTGTCTTCTCTGTATATACTCAGGATTGTGAAAAAACTAGGTTCACAGTTGCTGTCGAAGACCGGTTTGAATTTGAGGCTCAAAATCCTCTCGGTTCAAGAAGAAGAACTGATGTCTGTGGATGACACCACTGTGCAAGGTGATGTTGTTGGGGAGTTGCTGCCACTACTTTTATGGCTATCCTTCTCAAATGCTTCAAAGGAGGATGATCTGGTGCTGGATCTGGAAAGGAGCGCATACAAGACTGGACCTGGATATATAAGTTGAATTTCCCATAAATGGTGGATGTAGGCTGGATCTCCATTTGTGTTCTTGCTTGGGATCAACCATGCCATTCGAAACCCCAAAATTCCACCAAAAATGGTAGACACACAGTAGTGTCGAACATCCAGAACCTACATCTGATGTTGTATTGAACTCGAATGAACGCCTCTTTGGATCATGAGATCAAGAATCACACACAAATGGAATTCCCAAGTTTAGTCCTAGATATGGTTTCATTAAAAAATAGCTCCGGTATGTGTGCTTGTTTCCAATATCCACTGACACTAAAATCGTCAGGATCAACTCCACTCGAAGACCCCAGAACTGTCCTGAGAATATGTTGTGGATGGGTATCAGAAAACAACTCTCAAAGACACCCCAAGCACTCCTCTAAAAACACACTCTAGGGTTTCATTAATCCTATGATTATGGAGAGGTTGAGGGAGAGCATCATTCATCTCTATCTTGGTGAAAACTAGGCTATCGAAAACCTATCATGGGACCCTGAGTTCTCTCATAGAAGAAGCGCCCTCCCGAAGGTCTAAAAAAATAAAAACACTGCACAAAAGAGGTAGATACATAATCGATGTCGGACGTGTGTCTTAGGAAGTTCCCCTGTCCAACTGTGTAAAAACACAAAAAAAACACAAATTAAATAAAAATAATATTAATTAACAAAATCAATGAATATAAAAATTCACAAATCTCCACCTTGGAAATTAAAATTCATGAACAAATTTAATATACAACAACATCACACTCTCCACATTTCAAATTAAGACCTAGACAACATGATGATTATGAAAAACCTAAATTCATCAAATTGGGCATATCCTAAACAGGAAAAGAACTTACAGGGTATAACCCAAATAGTCCCCTACCATGTATCACATGTGACACATGTTTCCTAAAGTTGAATGATATTTTAAAGAGTTTCTAAACATGATCAGAAATAAAAAACTTTAAAAAATTATATTATGAAGGTCATACCTGCACTTATCTGAGTCTCTATCTAAGATGATGCCATAGAGGAAGTCAAAGACCAGAAAATCACATGCCAACAGGTCTACAAAACATCTCCCCAGTGCCTTCAGAACACCAAAAAAAAAACATAGCAGTACCATCCTCACACCAAACACAGAAAAACAAAGCTCATAGAATTCATATAGAACTAAAACTTAGAAATGAAAGAATGAAATCAGGAAAAACAAAAACAAAGGAATCCAGTATAATAAAATAGATAAACATATAGAAAACATGCATAGGAAAGGAAACAACTGAAAGTGGTCTCCACCTGAACCCATAAAAACACAAGAGGATTGAAGCACCAAGCACCATCGACTTTCAAATCGATACACGCCGCCTAGAAACTATAATAGTAAGAATCTCGACGCAAGGCACTATAGGATCCTTAGAAGATGGATTCAGAATATCCAACCAAGGATATGACCACCTAAACAATATCCAAAAGGATATATCCTCAAATAAAGGGAAACTTCAAGGAAACATTCAAGCAGTCCCAACATCCTTGGACAGATCTAATAAACAAGAACAAATGTTGGGAGCTTGCTAGAAACCTTGGAGGAGATAGGCCGCAAAAGGGAAACACATCCTAGTATAGACTCACTAATAAAACATGATTCAAAAGAAACCAAACATAGCCACTAAAAAGGATTTACCAACAAACAAAGAAGCTTGTTTTCCAGCCAAGAAGCAAGCAAGAGCATTGCACCCACAAGCTTCCCAAGCCCAAACACGGAACTCACTACAGGTCCATACATCGACAAAATAGTCCTAAAAGGATGCAGAGGAACAAAATAGAGCTAACATAATCCCATATCCTAGAAAAAAGGCAGAACTAGAGACAATATCCTTCCAAGACTTTACTACTGACCATCTCTCAAACATAGGCTAACCACACATATAACCCATTCCTACCCCAAAACCATAGACACACATACGTAAAAACTACCAAGAGTAATATTTGAGGAACAGAAAGAAAAATAAAATAGGGAAAGGGTAAGGAAACAAACTATTGGTAATGGAATAAAATTACAACCTACGAGAGAACACGACCAAACTGAATGAAAGCAATCAAATCATGTTGCAATAGGTAAAAACCACTAGAAAAAAAAACATTTGAAAGAAAAGAACAAGAAATTTCAATTTTTAAGATAGAAAAACATAAACTCAATTAGGCATTGATACCAATTTGTTGTGGGGGACACCCCTACACAATAGGAGTCCCCATGAAATAGCCTAGGATCAATTGGGTGTTTTGATTAGTCAAAATCCAAAATGAAAAAATGATTTATATTTCTAATTTAATACATAAAAACTAATAAACAAATAATGTTTGAGTTGAAATTAGAATCATTGGGTAATATTCAAATAAATTTACAATAGTGAACAAAAATCACACATAGCATATACAAACTGCATATGGGTAGTGGAAATTACATCAATTGAACACTTGAACTATTTCCCATTAAATAGAAAACATAATCTGTACAATATTGATTTAATAAAAATATAATAAAAAAAATGAGAATTAAATTCTATATTTATATACATATCCAAAATCAAACAGTAAGTAAAAATTAAGGCAACAAAAACAATATTAATCGGACCAACATAAAATCCCAAACAACTTCTAATTTAATTATACAAATCAAAATTGATTTGAAATTAAAACGCGAGAAGCAGTGATGTTCAATGTTTTATAGGTCAAATAAATGTGGAAAGGAAAATAATAGAAGGGATAGAGAGGATTACCATGTGTCAGACATTTTCATATGTGCACGGGGTAGGATCATTGATGGTTTTCCACTATGAAAGAACAGCGAAGTACAAGAGAACAAGGAAAAATAACAATACATTTTACGATATCAACATATCAGTAAGACACAAGGAACCAAACCATTTCAGATAGATACAAGATACTAATAATGGAAATACAAGAAACACAATCTAGGCTTGCAAAAAATTGACAAATATAAAATACATATACTGGAGAGAGACCCCCTTACTGAGGCTTGGTCTCACCTTTGTTGAGGAAGAAGCTTGTCACAATGCCAAGACCATCATTGTCACATCTTCTCTATACATCCTTGTGATTGAGGAAAAAACACATTATTAGTTACTGTCCGAGACTAGTGTGAATCAGAGACTCAAAACCCTTTCGATTCAAGAAGAAGAACCGATGTCTACGAATGACGCTACTATGCAAGGTGCTGTCTCTGGGGAGTCATTGCTACTATTTTTCTAGATGTCATTCATAGATGCTTCAAAGGAGGAAAATCTAGAGCTAGATCTTGAAAGAAGAACATATGGGGATGTACATGGATTTAGAATTGGAATTTACCAAAAATGGAGAGCATAGGCTAAATCTAGAAAGAAGCGCATACCTATGATGTTGTCTTGAACTCGAAAAAATTTCGCTCTAGATCTCGAGATCAAGAATCAAACCCAAATGGTGTGCCTGGGTTTAGACCTAGATCTAGTTTCATGCACAAATGGACCTAGGCTGCGTGCTTGCTGAAAATATCCACTGGCATTGAAATCGTCAGGATTGAATATGCTCATAGTTGCCGAAACTAGCCCCAGAATATGTTGTGGATGTGTATCAGAAAATAGATCATAAAGACACCCTGTGAACTCCTCGAAAAACACTCTATAGGATTTCAGTAATCCTTTAATTCCAAAGAGGATGAGGGTGAGCATTGTGCCTTTCTGTCTTGGTGAAAACTAGGCTACCAAAACCCTAGCCCCAAACCCAGATCTCTCTCATAGAAGAAGTGCCCTTCTGAGGCCTTGAAAAAAATAAAAACACTACACAAATGAGGTAGAGACAAAATCAAAGCCGAACACATGGTTTGGGTGGCTCCCCTGTCTATCTATGTAACAACTCAACAAAAAACACAAATTAAATAAAAATCATTTTAATTAACAAAATAAATAAATATAAAAATTCAAAGTTCGTTATCTGTTTAAAACTGACAATTTAGTTTAAAACGTGTGTCCTTCACTGAAAATTGAGAAAATGTGCTCGGATTGTATTGGTACTTTAAATAAAATATTCATAAGTCATTTATGATTTATATGAATCAGTCTCACGTCCAACAAACACACGATGTGATCGGTATGACTCATAGTGTGCATTTTAAGTTTAAATTGACATTTTATTAAAAAATACACATGACATACTCAAAACCAAGAAAATAAATTTGTATTTTTTTATACTTTAAGAAAGTGATCCTTAATTCATTTGTGATGTGTAATAATCAACCACATGTTAATATGACACATGATGTGACCAATATGACTCTAAGTGTATAATTTTATTTAAAATTTACATTTTATCAATGTATTATTTCATATTTATCTTTAATTTATTTATTTATAGTATTAGTAACATAATAATTTTTTTATTATACATGTAAATTCTTTTTCTCTATTTGGGGTGGTTTGTTTAGCAACTGATACCATGATCAAGATTTTTTGAGATGGGATGGGGTGCCAAAGACAATGAAACCATTGATGTTTTTGAATGTTTTCGATTGTACATGTTAATATAATTGTAAAAAAATGTTTGACATGTGTATAATATTGTGTTTTATTTTCTTATATTTCTAATGTAATTTTTATTTCAATTAAATTATAAATCTGTACAATTTTTTTTGAAATGTGTAAATTGTTTGACATACTGTAGTGTGTTGTAATTTTAATAACACAATAAAACATGCCGACCTTTATTAATGATATTTTTAGTGGTAATAAAGGACACCCTTTATCAATTATTTTCTCACATTGATAAAAGGAGCCCACTTTTAACGGGGTTAGATCAACAACACTTTTTAGTGATGATAAATTCTTTATTTAACGATTTTAAAAGTCTTTTTTGTAGTAGTGTTGTCATCACATTTTAACACTAAAAATGTCTATTTTTAGCGCTAACTATAGACAAATTATATATATTTATATAAATAAAGTTTTTCAATTAATGAAATAGTATATTTTTCATTTTTTAATTTAAACACTTGTTTTTTATATGTTTTATGATTATTGATTTGTATTTGACTTAAAACTGACACAACACAATGTTGGTGGACTTATCTTATCACTGGCACTTAATATTCTACCTTGGTCTTTCTCATCCCATTATTACCCTGTGCATTTTGTTAAGATTTGTGTCATTATTGGCCTTAATTTTACCGTTCATTTAGAGAGTATCATGGAGAAGGTTTCTTAATTTTTCCATGTTAAGGCAATATGATATTTTATTTCCCTTTTTTCCAATTGAGGAAATAAAAATAATATATATTATTTATGTCGATAAACACATGGTTGAAGAAAGAAAATTCCCAACAACACTAAAAAAGTGAAATTGGTGAAAGATTTCTGAATACCTCCAAGTGACAGATCATGCAACTGTAGTGGCACTGAAGCAAGCTGGGCTCGAGGTGGAAGATCATGGCGCTGATAGAAATATTTGGAATATTTCCTGGTTTGACTGGATTTAATTTCATTATCAAAAAATAGATATATTTCATTTCATTTCATGATTTGAAATCCTCCTATGTTGGAAAAATTTGTGGGGTTATTTATTGAAGGACTATGACACGATTTAGGAAAGATATTTCCTAGTTTGACTGGACTTTATTTCATTATAAAAAACAAATTTAAATATATTACCATTATATAATGATTCAAAATCCTCCATTCATGATGCACACATGAAAAAATAATAACAATAATAATTATTGAAATAAATTTTAAATTATAAAAAAATCTAAACTAATTCATAACCTCAAAGTTTTATAGAAAAAAGAAAAAAATGCTATTTTTGGAAATTGAAATAAAAAACCAAATATCTTGAAATTTTTTAAATGATGACACATTTTTTTAAAAAAAATTATTTTTTATCAAACATTTTGAATAAATTTATCAATGTATTATTTTCTTCAATCTATCTCTATAACATATTCTGGGTGCGCTTTAAAATATAATTTTTCTCAATGCTAAAATAATGGACTGCTGTGTTTTTTTATTAGTGATTATTTGAGAATTGATAACCATTATACCTTTGCTAATGTTTTTATTTAGAAACAATGAATATTTTATTATCATAGATAAAATATCGATGTAATTTTTTAAGAAAAAATGTTTATATATTCTCATCGTAGAGGAAAAATTTTAAGATGAACTTATATCTAGAATTTTAGTAATTTTATATCTAAAAAAATTAGTATATTATTATAATGAAAAAATTATTAATTAATATCTATATTTAACTAATTAGTGATTTATATTTATTTCATATCTTTTTGTATGTATACATACAATTATATATGAGTATAATAATACATTTATGTATTTAATGATATATTTTAAAATATTTATTATTTTTACAAATAATAATATTTATAAATGTAATTAATAATTAATTATATTTTTCTATTGAATCAATAAAATATATACATATGTAATTAGTAATAATAATATATCTGTATATTAGAAGGTGATGACATATATGAGGACCCAAAAGGGGAAAAAGATGATGAATATTAATTTGAAATATATTTTACAAAATATAATAATATATATATTAATAGAAATATATTTTAGCAACTATAATATATATATATATATATATATAATAATGAAAATCAGCTTTTATGAGCACTAATAAAATTGACAATAATGTTTGAAAGCTCATGATTAAGAAATAAAACTCCCAATGCACTGAAATGGCTAGTCAAGAAACTCATGAATATTTTGTGGAGACTTCTAGTTGATAGATTAGGGAAGCGGTGGAGCCAGTTATATATGTAGTCACCATGGAAGGTGTGTGTTGTGGTTGAGAGGTGATAAGAACAAAAGAGAACAACCAAACAATGACAAACAACAAATCTGAAACTCTGTAATATGAAGATGAAAATTACAAAACCGTATAACATAATACAAGAAAATTAGAAATAAAAAAAACAAGAGTATTTAATGTTCTTAGGACATTGTAAGGACCTATGTGCATGACAAGAACACCACAGACTCACACATTTTATTAAGTCTAAAAAGGAAAGAAAGAATCGCTACAAATGAAATGGTTCAATGAGAAAAAGAAAATGCAGGAATAAAGTAAACAAGATTACAAGTTTCAAAAGAAAAATGAAACTAAAAATTTATACTTACAATGCCAGACAATAATTTTTTTGGTAGTCCTGATCTGTTCGAGTTGAGACTGGATGCATTTTCTCCTAGATCTAGTGGTACATTCATGAACTCCTCCCCCCACATCCCCATATCATCTATAAAATGACCACACTTATTCCTATAAGTAAGGAAATCACCTCCACCATACACTATCCTCAAACTGAGTCCGAAGGAGAAAAACATACCAAGATGAAGTGCTGATGAGGCCGCGGGATGAGAGGGGCACTCTGGGGTGTTTCTTGAGAAACTAAGAGCCCAACACTAGAGGGGAGCCAAATGATCACACCCAGGGAATCACCATATAGGGGGTGATGAAACTCCTTGACACCGATTTATTCCGCTAAAAAAAAAACACCCATTATGGGGGTACCATGAAGAAAGGTGTAATAACATATTTGAACAGACCACCTGCTGCTCAAACAAGCCGAGCACAACATGGATGACTAGATATCAAAGGGTGGAAGCGACAATCAATAGTGGGTAAAAGAGTAACCAGGATTTCCAGCGTGCCACCCAGAATAAAGGGAGGCCAATAAAAGGAGGCCCAATAAAACAAGCCCAATGAAAATATAAATCTAGCAGGAAAATAAACAATTGAGAAAATAAAAAAACCCAAAATAAGTACAGGATTGAAAATAAAATGAAAACATGAATTAAAACTAAATTTAATTTGAAAAAAATTAAGAAGACTTAATTCAAAAATCTCCAAAAATTTCAATTGAATTTAGTGATGTTCTTGAACTTATTATTATAGAACTAGAACTAAGTTTAACCTATCTAAAAATAATTTAAACTTAGATAAAACTATAACTGTATTCATACCATCATCCTGGTTTATGTTAGTGTGTATCTTATTTATACACACGATTCTTGATTCTACAACATCTCTAATAAAATTTAATCTAAAATCTATGTTCTTAGAATTACCATGACATTCTAAATTTTTAGATAAATGAATTTCTGACTGTATATTAGAATATACATTGATAACATAACTATAAATACAAATCTCATAAGACACACCTTTGATCCACAAAGCTTCTTTAACTACCACAGTTAAAACAATATATTCATATTCTGTAGTTGATAGTGCAATAATAGATTACATATTACACTTCCAAGAAATGGAACCTCCAAAAATAGTAAACACATAACTAGTTAAGGATTTATGAGTGTCAAAATTTCCAGCATAGTCAACATAAAAAATACCAGAAATAAGTTCAGTAGTATCCAAATTTCTACCATATCATAAAAAAATAATAGAGGTACAGGAAAGATACCTAAGTAGCCACTTAAGGGCATGAAAATGTGGCTTACCTGTGGTGGCCATGAACTTACTTAAAGTGTAGATAGCATATGAAATATTAGGTTGAGTACAAATCATAGGATACATTATGTTACCAACCATGTTTGCATAAATAATTTTAGACATAAATTCAATATCATCTTCAGTAGTAGGTTCTTGAGTCAAAGACAATTTAAAATGTTGTGAAAGATGGAATTGAGTGGTTTGAGAGATTGAAACATGTACCTCTTTAGAACTTTTAAAATGTAAGCATACTGAGACAGATAAATCAATTTATTTGGTCTATCTCTAATGATTTGAACACCTAATATTTTCTTGGTTTCACCAAAGTACTTCATTTCGAAATTTATTTTCAATTGTGATTTAACAATATAAATTAGGTTTATATATTTTCAAATGATGATAATATCATCAACATACAATAACAGATAAATGATGTAGATTTTTGTTGATTTAAAATAATTACATGCATCATATTGACTCCAAATGAAATATTTACCCATCATGAATGAATAAAACTTGAAGTAACACTTACTTGAGGATTATTTCAGTCCATATAGATATTTATTTAAAATACATACTTGATTTGATTTAAATTCAGTAGGATAACCATTAGGTGGTCTCAAATAAATATTTTCATTCAAATCACCATACATGAAAGAAGTTTTAACATCTAACTATTCTATATGAAAATAATTATAATCAACAAAGGATAATAAAAGCCGAATGGAAGAATTATTAACAACATGGGAGAATATTTTAGAGTAATCAATTCCATCTATTTGAAGGAATACCTTGGAAACTAGCCTTGATTTATATTTAATTCTACCTCCCTCAGTGTTTTCTTCCTTTATTTTAAATATCCATTTGGAAGAAATTACTTTAGCATCAGTTGGTTTATTTACAAAATCCCAAGTATGGTTCTTCCTTAAGGATTAAATTTATTTATTCATGGAAAAGACCCACTACTATGAGTATTTATCTTTTAATGCCTTCCTATAAGATTGAGGATCATCATAAATAAGATCTTGGGCCACATGGAAGGCATATAAAGTCATATCATACTGGCTGAATTGAGAAAAAGGTCTTGAGACTTTCCTTTTCCTATCATGGGTAAATTGATAATCCCCGTGAGTGGTAAGAGGTTTAGAATCAAAATCTGAACAAGAAATATACTCCGAATCATCCACATCGGTGGGCTGTGGAGGAGGTGGAGTGGGATGAAAATCACCCACAAGATGAGCTGGGGGCTCATCTTTATCAGCCTTGACAAGGTCTGGATCACTACTTACAGATGTGGCAGCATTGGTCTTAGGAGAATATGACCCATCAAAGACCACATCCCTACTTATGATGCATTTTTGGTATACCGGTTTTTCAACCCAGAGATTTTATCCCATAACCCCCTCAATATAACCAACAAATATGCATTTGAGTGCCCTTAGTTCAATATTGTTAGTCTTAACATGAGCATAAGCTATAGAATCGTCGACTATTAAGTATGAGTAAGAGGGGGGATTACCAGTCCACAACTCTTCAGGAATTTTGAATTGATTTTCATATGAGGAACACATATTTATAAGGTAAACAACAGTGTTGGTGGCCTTGGCTCAAAAGGATTTGGGGAGGTCTAAGCATGAAATCATGCTCCAGACTCTTTCAAGAATGGTCCAATTCATCCTCTATGAAAGGAAATTGCATTGGGGAGTTTCCATAATATTAATGTTCCTCTTAATCCCTTCAGACTCAAAAAACTGAACGAACTATGTAGATAAATATTCATGCCCATTATCAGTTCTCATGGTTTTGATTTTCTTTCCAGTTTTATTTTCAAAAGAATATTTCCAGGTTTTAAAGGTTTTTAAAACATCATATTTGTTTTTTAAGATTTAAATCCATAAATTCCATTAGTATTCATCTATTAAGGTAACAAAATAGGATCCTCTACCATGAGAGGTGATCCAAGCTGGCGCCCATAGATCTGAATGGATGTATTCAAGGGGGCTAAAATCTTTTAAGGAGGACCTATTGAAACTCACCCTCTTGGATTTACCCATCAAAAAATATTCAAATAATGGAAGATTAGTGGGCATGAGGTTACTCAAAAACCCCTTATTTTTGAGTTCTTCTAAGACCTTGGAGCTAGCATGCTCTAATATTCTATGCCATAGCATAAAATTATCAACGTTTATATTATATAAACTACCCAATTTCCTTGAATGGATATTTCTATTAAATAAATACAATCCATTGGCAAGGGACCCATTAAGGATGGTTATTGATCCTTTAGAGATCTTGAGACAAACCATTTATAATCTAAAGGTAAATAACTTTTGATCTAGGACCCCTAATGATATTAAATTTCTTTATAGGTTAGAGACCCACCTTGAATCAAGTAAGTTGATGATGGATTGATCATATAGATGTATAAGAACATAGCCTCTTCCCTCATCCTTTCACCTCTTATTACTTCCAAATAGGACATACCATTCCACCTTTTCAACCAGATCTAGAAATTACTCTCTATATGGAAACAAGTGAAAATAACAACCAGAGTCAAAGACCCAATCTTGATTGAGTGTATAGCTAGACACATTCAAGACTTCAGAAGTGTAATAGCCTAAGTCAACCAGAAGTGACTTGTCAATGGGTTGTTTGGATTCTAACTCATTCTTGAGTTTTCTACACTCAGGTTTAACATGTCCTGGTTTAGCACAGTGAAAATTAGTGACTTTTATATCCTTGTAACTAGTCCATGATTTGTGTTCTTTATCACTCTTACTTTTATCTCTACTGAATTTTTTCTTCTTACCTTCAGTTTGAGGTCTTCCCCTTGTGAAAAAGCTTTTGGCCTCACCTTTTATTTTAGGTTTAGAATGAAGTTCCTTAGAAAGAAGGGATAATTTAACTTCTTCTAAAGTTAAAGAGTCTCAACCATATATCATGGTCTCAACAAGTCTACTATAGCTATTGTCAAGATAGATTAAGAGGATCATTTCCTAATCCTCATCATCTATAGAAAAATTAACATTGGCTAAATCTAACATGACTTTATTAAACTCATCTAAATGGTTTTTATAGAACTACCAGGATTTATGGTGTTTCTTGTAAAGTATTCCTACTTATGAAGTATTCATGTATACTTTTTCAATCTTAATCCAATTTTCCATGGCGATAGACACATAAGAAACTTCTATAAGGACCTTATAACCTAAGGAGAGTAAAAGGGAGCTATGTTCCTTAACAAGTACATCAGGGGGGACTTCTTGGTATTCAACAATAGTCCATCAATTTTCAATAATAGTCAAGAAAAATTTATTTGGATCACATAGGGAATCAATTAATCCTTGTTGTATGATCAAGACTCTCATTTTAATTCACCACAAATTGAAATAATTGTATCTATCAAATTTTTGAATTTAGTATCTCATTGTAGACATATTTACCCAAGTGAGTAGATGCCAAGTGGTTGGGAAAAACATTAGGAATACAACCCCAAGAATTGACTAATCTCTCTAGTTATACACTTACAGTGGAATATGGAATGCATAGATATTCAGATAGATGCAATGGTTTCAACAACAAGCAGTAAATAAGTAAACATACGTGAATTAAGTATAGATATTAATATGGAAAAGAAGCAAGAAACCATAACTATAAAATAGGAAGTAGAAATCGAAATCAAAAGCCAAATCAAGTGATAGAGGCTATGATACTACTTTTTGTGGTTGAGAGGTGATGTGAACAAAATAAAACAACCAAACAATGAAATGGATCAAATCTGGAATTTTGAAATATGAATATGAAAATCACAGAACCGTATAAAAGATTACAATAAATTCAGAAAAAATATTATATGATATAAGTATTTAACATTCTTTGATCCCCATGGGGATCTACATGCATGACAAGAACGCCACAAACTCACACATTTTATTAAGACTCAAAAGGAAAGCAAGAATTTATAAAAATGAATTGGTACAACAAGAAAAAGAAAACTCAATAACAAAGTAAACATGATTACATGTTTCAAAAGAAAAATGAAACTACAAATTTTTACTTACAATGCTGGATAATAATTTATTTGGAAGTCCCGATCTCTTCGAGCTGAGATTGGATGCATGTTATCTTGGATATGGTGGTACATCTATGGAATCCCCTTCACTCATTCCTAGATAATTACTGAAATGACCAATTTTCTTTTGATAGTGAAGGATATAACCTCCACCATAGACCGACCATGATCTAATGCTGAGGGAGCACAATAGGCCAATATGAAATGCTGATGAGGTAGTAGGATGAGAGGGGTGATCTAGGGTTTTTATTGAGAAACCAAGAGCCCAACACCAGAGGGGATATGAATGATCACACATTGGGAATCACTGTGCATGGGTGATGAAACCCCATGACATTGGATAAATCTACTAAACATAATGACTAATCCATGGGTTCCATGAAGCAAGGTGTAACAGTATATCCGAACAAAACAACTGATGCTCAAACAAACCAAGCACAACATGGATGACTTGATATCAAAGGGTGGTAGAAGAAATAAATAGTGGGGAAAAGAGTAAATAGGATTGTCATCATTTCACCTAGAACAAAGGGAGGCCAGTAATAGGTGGCCTAATAAAACAATACCAAATGAAAATATAGATCCAACAAAAAAAATAAGCAATTGAGAAAATAAAAAAACACCAAATAAGTTATGAGTAAAACTAAAATGGAAACATGAATTAAAACTAAATTTAATATGAAAATAATTAAGAAGCCTTAATTCACAGTGTGGGAGTAGAGCAATGTAGCAACTGTGGAACCTTGTACCATCTTCTCTAGACAAATGCTGCACAAATCCGCCTATCCCACCACCTCCTTCTCTTCCACCACCGCCCTCCCCACCACCTTCGACACTACCTCCATACTGGTCATCTCAATTAATGATGAATACTCCTCTTCATGAAGTAGCAGTATCCCCTCATGGTGCTTGTACCCTATGGAAAGAAAAATCTCCACAATAATCTTGACATCGTAGACATGGAACCCTAATAATACATGGTTTGTAAGGCAGTTTAGAAAGGTAGGGTGGAGGTCAGGCTCAAATCTTGAGATCCTATCACTGACAACGTGCCATGTAGCATGGATAAAAGAAAAAAGAGGGTTGACGTAGTGTTGGATGGGGTCAATTATGATGTGATTCTGGCGGTGGAGGAGGGTGTGGGTTTCCTCTCCTTCCTCATTAGGGGCGATTTTGTACCGCCACTTGATGCAGTAGCTGTGGTAATCTATGGGAAGCATTTCCAAAGGTTACATGCACCCTCAAGAAGTGTGGAATTTCCTAACTTACATGAAGACATGGGTGGGAAATGAGTGAAACCTATGATAGTGGTCTAAGGGGGGATGAAGGCTAACAAACACAAATTCATGTTTATGTTGTGTTGATGGATCAAATGCAGGGGGTTCCTCCTCCATTGGCGCAACCCATATCTATTGAAATAAAGGAAAAAATAAAGATCCAAACATGTTTTTTGATGGGGGGGTTCAAATCTTTATGAGGAAGGTTTTACATTAAAAATTTAGGCATCAGTCAGGATTCAACATAATGTAAATATGGAGAGAAAATCCCAATTTTTTGATCACCTTTGATCAATGATCATTTTTATTTGATCTTGAGAATGTTTTTTCAGATCTTCTTTCTACCTCCCTTATTTACTAATGATTTTATTATACTATGTTGGAGAGTTTACTTTTGAGATCCCTTTCATTTTCTGGAGTCTCTACCACGTACTTATGGATTTTAGTAGATATGATTTCTTTCCCTCATTGGGTTTTTTCACATTTAAATTTTTGGTGTCAACATTTATTTTCTCATGCTTATATTATTTTCTCACTGTGCATACAATTTAATTTTTATTTCTTGCGTGAAGGGAAATAATCATTTTTCCACTACACGTTCACTTTGCTGATGTTTTCATGTTTTTTTCTTGCCGTATTTCCTAAAATTGTTAGGACCAAGATGATGATGAAGGTGTTTGTTTTCAATTTTTGACTTTTGTTTTCAAGGGATTTTTTTTATGAAAAATAAATCACCTCACATTGTTTTCAGAAAAATAATTAGACTCGTGTTTTCAAAATAATCAGACTCACTTTTTCCACCATAATGAGAAAAATCTATTTGGAAGAAATGGTTCTGATCATACTCATCTTGGGTATAGAATGGGAGAATAACATAATGGGGAATTCATCAGATTCAATTTGAATTTGGTATGAAAGAAGTGATTGTTTTGATGAAGAATCAGAGTCTTCATGACTATAATTAATTAAATATGACGATTATTTTCCAATTTTTATTTCACATAAATCATAAGTTGATTGAAGAAATTATGATGAAAGCATGATGGAAGGAAGAGGAAAAGAGGTGTTCCAAATCATACCTAGATTTATCATATCTGGGTGGAAGAGAATAAATAGATGTTATCGATCAAAAAGGAATCGTACCCAATATAATCATATCTAGGTGGAAGAGAAGAAAAAGGATGCTAAAGATCGTACTAAAAAAAAACATACTTTAAACAATCATACTGAAGCTAAGTTGGAAAGAATTCTGGTTGCTGAAGTTGGAATTTGTTGACACTGATCTATCGTATTTGGCATTTCATCATACTTAGGAAAAACTTGTTTTCAATCAAGAGCGATGGAAAAGTAATTGAGATGAAGATGATGAAAATTGTAATGACAAAGACTGATAAATAATGTAGTCAACCAATTGATATGGTTGAATGATTTTCTAAAGGAATATTAAGATGAACTCTAACTTTTTTTCAAATGTCTTCATCAACTGGTTTAAGAGTTTAATCACTTTTTTTATTTTCAAGTGATTTTTCATGAGGGTTAAGAGAAAAGGTGAAGAAGTAGAAGTGGTTTGAGAATAGAGATAAAGGATTTTGCTAAATGTGCTATCAAGGGGGAGATTTAAATTCAATAGAATGATTGTATTCAATTTATATAGGGCATCATATTCAGAAAATCAGAGTCATATCCATTTCTTTATACACTTACATTCAATTGATACAAAAAAATTTATTGAATAAATCATATTTAGAAAATTGGACTCATGAATTGATATTGGACTGGAAATTGAAATGAAAGTCTAAATAAGAAGTGAACATTGTAGAAGATTCTAGAAGCATTGACCAAGTCACAAATGCACTCTATAGTTAAGGTAAATTGATATTTGATTGAATTTAAGTGAGCGGGAAATTTTTTGGGATTCCCACCAAATATATCATTGGTCACCTATAAACGGAGAAGTGTACTTTGCACATTTTTTGACTGATGTACTATTCACTATAAAAGAAAGAGAAGATTCGATTTTTAGAGAGAAGAAGAAGTTTCTGTATTCATTTTTGTTGAAAAAGTTTTGATGGATTGAATTGAAAGATAAGAGACAAGATCACAACATTTTATTCAGCTGATCATTATATTCAATGATTATCATACTCAGATGATTACCACATTATTATCTTAAATTGTTTTTGGATGATCATCATATCTGGATGAATAATTTTATCGGGATTTCCATATTGGGATTTTTGGACTGAGGAGGAAGGAGTTTTTATTTATCTCAATTGTACTCATCCAGTGTTATGTCTTTTTCATATTGAGTTCTTTAGATTGGAAGAATCATATTGAGTTTTTCAAACTTAGAATTGAAGTGGTGCCGATTCATCTCTACCATATTATGTTAAAGTCATATTTCTTTGTACTAGGGAGAATTATACCTAGAATAATCATACCGAGAAGAATTGTATTGGGAGAATCGTACTCGGAGGAATCAGACTGAAAAAAACTTAGAAAATCAGATAGAGTTTTCATAACAAAGCCTAGGAAGTTCTTACCATCTTATGGGTAAGAAATTTAAGAAGTTTTTTCAATTGAATATATTTGTGGAATTGAAAATATTCACAAGTAACATGATTTGTTACAAAATCATTGTTTTACCATATTTTTGCTAAGAGGGTGCACACGCACTATTGTAATTGTTTACATAGTGATACATGAGTGAAAGGGTATATCCTACTTGTTATAATCCAAGTATCTTTTTTTCTAGTGGATTATGTGGTATTTGATCATTTCCATACCATACCAAGGATGTAGCTATTCTTATTGAGTAGTGAACCTTGTAAATACTTATGTTCCTATGAATGTGTGTTTGTTCAGTGATATAATTATCACGACTGGGCACTTTCAAGTGGTATTAGAGAGTAAGTTCCCTTCACTTTTTTCTTTGCTGATGAAGAATTTGAATTTTTTGAACATTAAAGGTATTCTAGTTTTCTATGGAAAGAATTATCATATTTGGAAATATATAATGTTTCCTTATCTTATTTATATTGTATATGATGTTCTTTAAGCTACAAAAGATGGGTTTCCTCATATTTATTATAAAACTCCTCTTAAATATATTGAAAAGAAGAATCTCAAGAATGATGGAAGGCCCAAGAATGATATATTATCTTCACTTTCTGAAAGTTAATTACTAAGGGTGAAATGTGTTTCCATAACCAAAGGTATATAGGATAAATTTAAAATCATATAAGAAGCCAATACAAAAGTGAAGAAGGAAAAACTTTAAATTTGGAGATCAAAGTATGAATACTTGAAGATGGGTGAGTGTGAATCGGTTAGGGACTTCTTTACCATGGTAAATGATATTTTTAGTATTATCAAATGTTTTGGTGAAAAGTTAGATGATTCTAAATTTTTTCAAAAGATCTTGATAATACTTCCCAAAAAGTTTGAGGAAAAAGTTTCTTCATTTCAATAAAAATATCTTGAAACATTATCTCTTGATTATTTTCATATCACTCTCATCACTTATTAAGTGAGAATGTAAAAATCTATGAAAATCAAAAAAAAAAAAAGATTATAGAGAAATTTATTTCAAGGATTCTAAGAAAGAAAAGTTAAAGAAGATTCTTATTAAAGATGAAGCTGGGGATTCAGACTTCAAAAATGAGGTATGTAAAAATATTAATGATATTTTATCCTTGTTTTCTAAAAATTTTAGAAGATGTACAAGGAAAAATAAAGGGAATCTTCCATTGAAATGTTTTGAATGTGGAGGCATTGGTCACTTTGTGGATAATTGTCCTCAATGAAAGAATGAAGATAATAGTGATGAAGAAGAAATAAATCCAATAAGATCATGGATGAGATAGTGATATAATGGAAAATTTTATTCCATATATAAAGAAATAAAATTATTCAAATACAAAATAAGAATTTTATTATCTAAAGATGATGAAGAAGAAGTAATTGATGTTGAATCTGAAAAATATGTTGAGATTTTTATTGAAAATACTTTCATTGCAATAGTGAATGATGAATAGTTTGGAAACATTAGTTCCAAAGAAAAGAAACTCAACTTGAATATCATTTGAAAGAAGAGATGAAAGAATGTCTGAGAAATATTAGAATACTTGAAAAGTAAAAAAAATTACTGGAAGATGAATTCTCATCAACAAGAAATCAAGAATGTTTTGATGATGAGAATGTAAATATGGAAAAATAGATCGGTGATCTGAAGAAATATATTAAGGAAGAAAATAAGTGTAATGATCATTTGAAAGTTAAGATGAAGGAAAAATAAGAAGAGTTGGAACTTATCTAATAAAAAATTTCCAAATATGAACAAATAAATACATGTTTCAAGAAAACTATTTCTGAATTTGGTGAAAGTTATAAAAAGGAGAAACCTGAGAAGGATAAACAAAAGGAACCTTCAAGTTTTGAGAATAAAATATGGAATTTTATCTGAAAAGAAGAAAGTTGGGAAAGTCATGTATATGGATAAAACCTAAAAAGTTTGAAATTCAGAAGTCTCAAAGAACCTTATGTATGATTTTTTTTGAAACATTATGGATCCAAAAAAATATTCCAATACTTTTGGTTATGATAAATCTGAAAAGAAAAGAAAGACTGAAATTGACAATAGAAAGGCTGGTGGCTCGAAAAAGAAAGAGAAGAAGGTGGCTGAGAAACATATTCACATTTCAAATCAATATGAATGTTTCAGAGGAAAATATTAATTCAATGGATATTGTTGGTATTGTGGTGGATTTGGACATGTGGAAAATATGTGTTGGTCTAACCAACAAAATTACTATTATTCCACAGTTTATGAAAGGAAAAGGTTAAGGGGGAGTTAATTCCCTCAAAATAAGAAGTCTGAGAATGTTGTTTTGAAGAAACCTAAGAAAGGATGAAAGAATTTAAAATAGGTTCTAACATTTGGAAACCATTTGTGAAAGATTTGAACAACCTGAAAACCTTGAAAAAAGATGTCTTTCTTTGTTATTGAAAAAAAATATTCTTAACAATACTCAAAAGACGATGGTGAAGAAATAAAAGGAAAAATAAAATGCTCTTCTTGTTGAAACTGATTTGAAAGCTTCAAAATAAGAATGACCTTGGATTATTGATAGTGGGTATTCATCTCATATGATAAGATATTTCAAGTTTTTAAATAATTTGAAACATTTTAAATAAGGAACAATGATATTTGGAAATGATGAATCCTTAAAAATCAAAGATATTGGTTTATCCATCATTGGGAAAGAAAATATGAAATCCAAGAAATATTTGTATGTTGATGGGATGAAACATAATTTTCTATGTGTTTCACAACTGTGTGATGAGGGAAACAAAGTTATCTTTAGAAAAGATGGATTTTCTGTGAAAATTGAAGAAGATGGGAAAATTGTTACAAGAGGCCATCGTACAAAAGGAAACTTGTTTCAAGTTAGTGAAATACAAAACTCTTGTTACATAAGTATGGTGGAAGAGAATCAATTACAACATAAAAGGATGGGACACATGTTTGAAAGAAACATGGTAAAGTTATCTAAAATATATAGTATTCGATACATTCTTGACTTACCAAGAAGAATATATTAGTGTTTCACTATTTGTCAAAAAGGAAAGATTACAAACTTAATGCATAAGAAAGTTGAGATTTTTTTAAGGAAACCCATGGGGCTGATTCATTTCGATATTTGTGGGCTGATGAGAAAAAAATAAACAAATTGAGATATTTACTTCATCAATTTCATTGATTATTTTACTCATATCACTTGTGTTATCAATATGAAATAAAAATCAGATTCTTTGAAAATGTCTAAAAGTTTTAATAGGAAAGATGAGAAGCAATATGAGTATTCAATGAAGAAGTTGAGAATATACAATGGTGGTGAAAATAAAAGTTGATAATTCAAAGGTTATCTCAAAAATCATGAAATTCGTTATGAGTATAGTTCCCCATACACTCCTCAACAAAATGGGGTTGCTAAAAGAATGAATAATAGTTTGGTGGAGATGAGAAGAACTATGTTACTTGAACATTGTCTTTCCTATTAATTTTGGAGGTAATCCATGAGTGTTGCTATTTATATCCATAACTATTGTTTTTATAGGACTCAATGAGATATTATTCCATATGAATTGTTTTATAGAATAACTCCAAGTTTGAAACACTTGAGAGTTTTTGGGAGTCCATTTATTATAAAGAATAAAAATGGAAACTATGGAAAGTTTGAGAAGAAAGGAGAAGATGGAATATTTATTGGATATGATCCAGAGGGAACATAATATAGATGTTTCAAAAAATAAAAATAAATAATTTTTGATTTAATTGATGTGAAAGTAATTGAAAAACCAGAGAAAGACAAACATGCTTAGGTAGATAAGGATGTTGAGAAGGTTGAATAAAACAATTCCGATAAGGACACAAATAATTGGATTTCTACTCAATAAGAATAAATAGACTTGACTATTTATAGTGATGAGTAATATTTTTGAAAATCTAATCCAAGGTTGAGGATTAAAGTGGAACCTCATAATGTAATTGGTGATCAACATAATAAGGTTCAAACAATAAGAAGAACAAATGCTATTACACATACTTCTTTATATTCAAAATTGGAGCCGAATGATGTGAAAAAAACTTTTGAGCATCCAAAATGGGTTCCTATAAGGAATTAAGAGTTGGATAAAATTGAAAATAATGATACATGAGAACTCATACCCAAGCCAGAAAAAAAAACATCATTGGTACAAAATGGATTTTCTGGAACAAATTGAACGAAGAAGGTAAAGTAATAAGAAACAAAGAAAGATTGGTTTGGAAAGGGTATTCACAAATTTAAGGTATGGATTTAGATGAAATTATGTTATTAATATTTTCATAACTTATTATGTACTCCCTTTACTTATTTTATATGAAATGTGCATAATTTGTGTGAAATATTAATGATTAAATATTAAATATAATTGTACAGTACTATTTGAATTCATCCAGATTCAAGTCTGTTTAATGTTTTAATAATATCTCTCACCTTACTTATCAAAATTTAATTATTCATGTTTTTTAGGGTTCCTTACTCAAATAACAATATTTCATTATAAGGGACCTTTGGACAAATCATCCATTTGGAGGGTCATATGGTCCACATAAGAAGACCCAAAGAATCTGTGAAGAAACTGGACCATCCATGATGATTGAATTACTGGTATAAATCTTGAGGCCCAAATTTTATGAAACTCTACCATATATTATTCATTATCCAAAATAATCATGGATAAAAATTTCAGGACCCAACTCTAAGAACAAGGGGCCCAAATGAAGCTTTTAATTCCAGACCACCATTCTGTCCGGGAAATGAAATCAGCACACAAAAATTGACTTTTATCATGGTCTATTAATAATATGAATATGAGATTTTTCAGTGTGAAAGAGGACATATAGACGGACAAATTTTTTGAAAAAATCATTCGGATTTGAAGGCATATTACTATTAAAAAATCCATTCACATTTAGTCCATTGAAAAAGTCTGGATTGAAATGGACAGATTAATATTGTTTAGTCAAATGACCTTAACTTTGGCCCCATAAGCTCAAAGGCATCCAAATTTTTATATTAGTTAGAAAATATTATTATATACAACTTTGAATAAGTATATATATCTAGAATCAGCTGTCTGGATGTCCAAATCGTCGATCCAAGTGGAGGGGTAATTTTGGAATGCAAACAGTCCACCACCTTGGGCTATAAATACACCCCCTCCTCTCCTTTAAAAAGGGGTGGTATTTAAGAAGATATGAGAACATATTGGAATGAAAAAAGCCTTTAAAAAGTCTTGGGAGTACCTTCCATACTCAAGTTTTCACTTGACATACCTTTCCTCCTCTCTTTGTTTTCATTTACTTTTGTGTTCTTCATTATTGTAATCTTGAAAGTCTCTTTCTTTGGAATTCTATTTTAATGAAAGTTTATTATTCAATATCTCTTATTCTCATCCACCTTATGTAGTTTAATATTAATTTTCTTAAAATATTTTAAATATAGTTGAATCCTATTACCTTTTTTTCCTTCTCATTCAATCTAAAGTTCTTTTTTAATTATCATCATCGTTTGTGTGTGTGTTCGACGCACCAATCCTTTCGTATCCCTTTCTTTTTCTTCATTTATTAATTTATCATCATAATCATTATAAAAAGATTACTAATAATTTCAATGGATGATTAAATCTCTCATTGAGGTGAGTTATAATTCAGGTATGTTAAGCGATTGAGATCTTTTTCTTGATGAGTATTCTTTGAATTAACATTGTGTATGTTGGACTTAATATGTCATGGATTAATGACATATTTTGTTTAACGTATGGATTTTATGGATTATTGGAACCATAAATACACTAACACAATAAATTAATGATTGAGATTATAATCCTAGTAAATTTAAGGCTTAGATTAAAGCCTTAACACTTTGGAATTCCAATCAACGTCAACTTGTGATAAGGGTGTTAATTTAATGCGATACAAAGCAAGGATCAAGGATATCAAAAGATTATCTAACTAATAATGGACTCACCCAAATATTTATAAATTTGTTAAATCAATGAATCAATCATTTCATAATCTCTGCAATCAAACCCCCCAATCATAATACAATCAACTAAAAACAAATGACTATTAAAAAGTATCATCGCTGAAGATTCCACCAGAGTGATGCTATACACATTAGTAGAGCATCAGAACTTTGACCGGTCGATAGGTGACAATAGGCCATGCATTAAAATGGCGTCATTTCTGGGGATCGTTCTTTAAGTATTCATTAGTTTCTATTTATTGTAAAAAAACAATAAAAAAACCAAAAAAAATTGAAAAAAATGAAAAAAAACACAAAGAAAAACCTGCCTTTTCATAAAAATCATAAACCGAATAAACACAAAGAAAAACCCATATTCCTTTTTCTTCCAAAATATCTCTGAATTCCCCATGGCCTCCCAAACAATCCCTCAGATTTTTTTGACCCTGAAATTGAGTGAACTCTTTGCCAAATTAGGAGGAACATAAGAGATAATCAAATAATTCAAGAACCAGTCTTTGTCCAACCAGTTGAATTAGAAATGGCCAATCCTAGGGAACAATCTCTTAAAGAACTTGCTGCCCCTGATATGAATTACCAACCTCTTGGTATTCAATATCCAAACATAGAGGCTTACTTGTAACTCAAATCAGGTTTGATTCATCTTCTCCCTCATTTCCACGGTCTAGCCGGTGAGGATCCACATCTCCACCTTAAAGAGTTCCAAGTGGTGTGATCTACCATGAAGCCTCAAGGGGTTTATGAGGAACAAATCAAACTCTGAGCATTCCCATTCTCCCTAGATGACACTGCCAAGTCATGGCATTTCTACCTCCTTCTTGGTTCCATAATAACATGGAATGACATGAAGCAACTCTTCTTAGAGAAATTCATTCCTGCTTCTCATACTGCTTCTATCCGAAAGGAAATAAGTGGTATTCGTCAATTCCCAAATGAATCACTCCATGATTAATGGGAGTGGCTCAAAAAGCTTTTTGAAACCTTCCCACACCACCAAATCCCTGACCAACCCTTGATCTAATACTTCTATGAGGGGTTATTGGCTATAGAGAGAACTCTCATTGATTCCGCAAGTGGCGGTGCTCTTGTTCATAAAACTACCGCAGCTGCAAGAGATCTCATAAGTAAAATGGCTTAAAAAACAAAAAAATTCCATACTCAATCACATGATCAAGTCAAACAAGCCCAAGATAGTCAATCTATAGAGCCCAAAAAGATGACAGAGTGGATGAGTGAACTTACAGATCTTGTGAGACAACTAGCTGTGGCATCTAAATCCCCAACCTCATCTTCTCCACAATCTCTATTCCATTGACCTATCAAGATCTGTAGAATCTACAACTCCCCATATCATCCAACTAACACATGTCCACAACTTCAATAGGATCAATCCAATTCATCCGGACCAATGGAGCTCAATGCAGCATATACTCAGCGGAACCCCAACCCTCAATAATCAGGTCAGTTTGTTAGAAACTTCAAACAACCCCACTCCGAGCCCTTCTCTTCTACCTTCAACCAAGGGTCGAGGTATGGTAATCCCATTTCTCATCCCCCTCAATTCCCTCCTCAAAACACAAACCAGTTCCAATATGGTCTAGGTGTTGGTAACTTCCAACAACTTTACCCTTTTGTTCCTCAATCACAAAGGATCAATCCTCCTCTTCCTCCTCCAGGATTTCACTATCCTAGTGAGCCTTCCCAATTCTGAAACCAATATAATCACTTTCCCAAGAACCAAAATCAAGGTAATCCCAATCTGGGACAAGCCTCTTCTTCCAAGCAACCATGGGAAAGTGTTGTAGAATATCTTTCCTCCTTCACCCGTTCTAGCATCAAAAACATTGAAACCCAAATTGGTCAACTTTCATCCCACCTAAACCAGCAACAAAAATCAAATTCTTCCCAACTTCTAGCTCAATAATTACCTAACCCAAAGGGTAATGTAAGTGCAATTGGACTTAGATCGGGAAAGAAAATTGCTATGCCTCAAGATAAGTCCTCCAACCCTCCTTTGAATGTTGACCTAGAAAATGAAAAGAAAAATAAATATGAAAAGGAACCTGAATACATTCCCTCACCTCCTTCTATTCTACTTAAGATTCCAATTCCTTTTCCTCAAGACATTTCTAAGGCAAAGAAGTCCTTTTAACCTGATCCTGAAATGCTCCACATGTTTAGATGTGTTAAAGTCAACATACCCCTCTTAGATTCCATAAAACAAATCCCTAAGTATGACAAGTTTCTTAAATAATTGTGCACCCACAAGAGGCAACTTAGGACCTTTGAAAATGTTTCCACCCAGCAGTATATTCCCATAAAGTGAAAATATCTAGGGACCTTTACAGTTCCATGCCAAATTGGAAGTTACAACTTTGATGATGCACTCATAGACCTAGGAGCCTCAATTAATGACAT
Source organism: Viscum album (assembly GCA_963277665.1). Taxonomy (NCBI): domain Eukaryota; kingdom Viridiplantae; phylum Streptophyta; class Magnoliopsida; order Santalales; family Viscaceae; genus Viscum; species Viscum album. The sequence goes on from OY728160.1 coordinate 1,171,406,169, forward strand.
GCCCAAATCCATCTTCTCCAACCTTGTTCTTGGTCCATTACACCCAATGAGTGTTGTCATTCAGTTATCCAATCGATGCACAGCCAGTCCTGAGGGAATAATTGAGGATGTCCTTGTTTGTGTCAATGATCTTATCTTCCCTAATGATTTCATGTCATTGACATAGAAGGTGAGACTAACTCCTCTTTATATCCCCTAATTCTAGGAAGACCATTACTCATGACTGCTAGAACCAAAATTGATGTCCATTCAGGAATCTTATCCATGGAATTTGGTGACCAACAGGTCAAGTTCAACATTTTCCGAGCCATGCGATACCCATCTGAGGATCACCCTTTATTCTCAATCCATGCATCTAAGTACATTTCTGATATTCAATTGAACCCTAATTCATCATGTTCTTCATGATCTAATGATAAAGGATCTTGTGAAATGTTCAACATGATTAACAAAGTCATAAATGGAGAAGTTGATACTGACATTACAAATGAAAACTCCATTAATCTAAAGGATATTGAAAAATATTTGGAATCCCATCTCACCTCTAACATCCACTGCTCCAACTTGGACAGTAATGGGGAAAATGAACAAGCATGTTCATTTTTTGATTCAAATATGAATATCCCACATTCATCATTTCCTATCCTTGATTCTAAAAATTATGTTATATGTGAGGTGAACCCTGAACCAATATGTTTATATTGTCCCGATGGTAGTGATGTTTGTGATATTTGTTCCCTAATTAATAAAGTGATCATTGGTGATATTGAAGTTGACCATTATTTGGAGAAAAACATTGATATAAAGGATATTGAAAAATTTATTCAATCCTATGTCTCCAATGATCCTCATTACTCTACATCGGTAAGTGATGAAATAAATGAGTCAAAAAAATTGGGATCTCATACTCTAGTTTAATGTCATCTGAACCTTACATAAATGAACCATCATAATTGAAGCATCTTCCTGAATTTCCAAGCATAGAAAACCATCACTTTATGGAAAACATCATTCCTCAAGTTTAAGACCAAATGGAGGATAACCATTTTCTCTTTCCACCACCATTTAATTTCAAGCACTAAATCAAGGAAGGGGAGAAATTATTCAATGAATATTCATGCATCCCAAAGGGTAAGTTATTCTGGAAGCACTATGGAGTTGAGAAAATACAATGGCCACCATCAGACTACAGGTAGTCCACTACAATTGTCCAGCTGTAGAAAAATAAATGAAACGCTTATTGGGAGGCAACCCATGTTTTCTTTTAATTTTATGAAATTTTAATTTCTTTTTAGTTTTTCATTAGATGAATAATGAATTTTATTTTTTTAGGTAACATCCCACAATCCTGGAACCACATCGACTTCCATCGGATCCCCAACTTTTGTAGTTGACCCACCATTGGATGGAGATGGCAACCCACCAAATCCAAACCAGGGGGAACCTCTTTCCCTTTAACTCCTTTTCTCTCTCTCTCTCTCCTCTCTCTATTTCTTCTTCTTTTTCCCTCATTATCATTTTTATACCACTTTCCTCATCACATTTTTTTATTATTTACTCTTTATCTTTTGTGTGGGTGTCTCTTTATAAAAAACTAAAAAAAACCTAAAAACCTAAAAAACAAAAAAAATAAAAAATAAAAAAATGAAACTTCAAGATTCATGCTTACTCACCTTCTAATTTTAAAATTTTGTCCAACCATTTTGGGGAGTCAAAAGACATGTTTTCATCTCAATTTTTTTTTATTTTCATCATGAATTTTGATAATGAATATTGTGTCAAACCCAAAAAAATTTGAATGCCCAATTTTTGATTTGGAAAATGATTTTCCCCACCTGTGAGGAACAATATTTTCTTTCATGCCAAGGACACCTATGGCCATCTTTTCAAAATGTTTGTTTTTCACCCCTATTTGTGTGTCTTGAGGTTATGGACCTTTGAGATGAATTTCCTACTTTAGTGTGCATTAATATGATAGAGGCATTTTCTGAACCCCATGAGAATTATAATAGCCAAATAGCCTCCCATTGACCATACATTAATCCTCCTTTTGAAAGCCCCTTCAATCCTATGAAAACCTTTTCTTTGATAGCCACATTAAAAGCCCAATACCTTATCCCACCCAATATCAACATGAATTTTCATTGCATAATTTTTTGAAATTTAAGTGTGGGGGGGGGGAATGGATTTCATTTTTGGGTTCCCTTTTATTGATTTTCAACGTGTTATCATATACTTGAGGGAAATCATCCATTTCAGTGTGGGGGAGAGGTTTTAATTTAGTGTATTTTGGGTAATGTAATTTATTTTCATTTATGTAATCTTGTAAATGTTATTGACAAGTGTTCAAAAAAAATAAAAATAAAAAATAAATCAAAAAGAAAAAAGAAAAAAATGGGTTGTGTCATGGGTAGGTCAAAAATCACTCTTCCTCAACCTTTTATCTTGTTATAACTATTACAATTAGTGTCGTGAGAAGATCAATCATGGGTTGGTATATAAGTGTGCGATCTTTTTCAAGTTCAACTTTTGAAAAAAAGAAGAAAAGAAAAGAAAAACAAGAACACTTATGTCATTGGGAGAAGTTTTGTGTTTTGTAAACATTTCATCTTCTCATGCCCTTAAAATTTTCTTCCAATCTTGTGTATTTCTCCACACAATCATTCCATTATAAATATGTGATTTCATTTCCTTCCATGTTTCATTTCAAAAAAAAATTGCGCATTGTTTTACCTATGTTGGTGTTTTATCCCTCTTCTCCTCTCTCTTGGACATTATATTCCTACCATCCCATAGCCATAAAAAAACCCTTCAAAATACCACTTGATTATTGATAAATTTAATATAGGGAGTGTAAGATGAGAGCTCTTACAAACTCTAAGATTTTCAGTTTTGGTTGGTGAATGAGTATAGCTCCATAAATTAATTTTATCATCTTGAGAGGAGTAAGTTTTGTGTGCCACAATTTTCTATTTCTAAATTTGAGCATGAAAAAATGAATTGTTTTTGGAACATTGTTTCTGTAACAAATTGTGGTGTAATTCAATATGGATGAGTAATATTGTCTAAACCTCCCCTGATTGGGGAAACCAAAATTTTAATATTTGTTGGTGAGTAAAAATGATCCTGTCATGTTTTTGTATTTGTTGCACATGAGGACATGCACAAGACTAAGTTTGGTGGAGTTGATGTTATTAATATTTTCATAACTTATTATGTACCCCCTTTACTGATTTTATATGAAATGTGCATAATTTGTGTGAAATATTAATGATTAAATATTAAATATAATTTTACAGCACTATTTGAAATCATCCAGATTCAAGTCTTTTTAATGTTTTAATAATATATCTCACCCTAATTATCCAAATTTTATTATTCCTATTTTTTAGGGTTCCTTACTCAAATAAAAAATATTTCATTAGAAGGGACCTTTGGATAAATCTTCCATTTGGAGGGTCAAATGGTCCACACAAGAAGACCCAATGAATCTGTAAAGAAACTGGACCAGCATTGATTATTGAGTTACTGGTCTAAATCCTATGCCCAAATTTTATGAAACTACACCATATGTTCTTGATTATTAAAAATAATCATGGATAAAAATTTCATGTCTTAAATCCAAGAACAAGGGGCCCAAATTAAGCTTTTAATTCCAACCCACCATTCTGTCTGGGAAATGAAATCAGCACACAAAAATTGACTTTTCTTAGGGTCTAGTAATCATATAAATCTGATATTTTTCAGTGTGAAATAGGACATATATATGGAAGACTTTTTTGAAGAAATAATTCTGATTTTAAGGTATATTATTATTAAAAAATCCGTTCACATTTAGGCCATTGAAAAAGTCTGGATTGAAATGGAAAGATTAATATTGTTTAATCAAACAACCATACCTTTGGCCCCATAAGTCAAAAGGCCTCAAAATTTTGAGATTAGTCTGAAAACATTATTATATACAACTTTGGAGAAGGATATATCTCGATATTCAGCTATCTAGATGTTCAAATCATCGATCCAAGTAAAGGGGTAGTTTTGGAATGCAAACAGTCCACCACCTTGGGCTATAAATACATCCCCCCTATCCTTTCAAAAGGGTTGGAATTTAAGAAGATAATATCACATATTGGAACGACCAAAGCATTTCCAAAGTCAATATAGGACCTTCCATACTCATGTTTTCACTAGATATACCTTTCCTCGTCTCTTTGTTTTCATTTACTTTTGTGTTCTTCATTATTGTAATATTGTAAGTCTCTTTCTTTGCAATTATGTTTTAATGAAAGTTTATTATTCAATATCTCTTATTATCATCCACCTTCTGTAGTTTAATATTAATTTTTTTGAAATATTTTAAATACAGTTGAATCCCCTTCCCTTTTTTTTCTTTCTCATTCAATCTAAAGTTCATTTTTAATTATCATCATCGTTTGTGTGTGTGTTCGACGGACCACTCTTTTCTTATCCCTTTCTTTTTCTTCACTTCCTAATTTATCATCATAATCATTATAACTAGATTACTGATAATTTCAATGTTTGAGTAAATCTCTCATTAGGGTGAGTTATAATTTAGGGATGTTAAGTGATTGAGAGCTTTTGCTCGATGAGTATTCTTTGAATTAAAATTGTGTATGTTGGACTTAACATGTCATGGATTAATGACATATTTTTTTTAAAGTATCGATTCCATGGATTATTGGAACCATAAATACACTACCAAAATCAAGTACTGATTGTGATTATAATCCTAGTAAAGTTAAGGCTTGGATTAAAGCCTTAACACTTTGGAATTCCAATCAACGTCAACTTGTGACATGGGTGTTAATTTAATGCGATACAAAGAAAGTATCAAGGATATCACAAGATTAACTAACTAATGATGGAATCACCCCAATATTTATCAATTTGTTAAATCAACCAATCAATCATTTCATAATCTCTTCAAACAAACCCCCCTAATCAGAATACAATCAACTAAAAAAAACGACTATTAAAAAGTATCATCACAGGGGATTCGATCTGGGTGATGCTATACACATTAGAAAAGCATCAAAATATTGAACGGTCGATAGGTGACAATAATCCATGCATTCATGAAACCTTTTATCCAGTGTAAATATTAGATTCAATTATAATATTTTTTTTCTATTTCTACACAATAAGGTTAAAAGATCTTTCAAATGGATGTCAAATACGCATTCTTGAATGGAGATATTGATGAGGAAGTTTATACTGAACAACATTCTAGATTTATTATTGGAAAATACAAAATTTATATGTGAAGATTGAAAAAGGCCTTGTATGGGATAAAACAATCTTTGAGGGAACAATATTCTAAATTGGATATATGCTTAAGGAAGATGAGTTTTAATAATGTAATATTGGATAAAAATATTTACATCAGAGAAATCCAAGAGCATTCCCTCATTATAATTGTTTATTTTGATTAAATTTTCTTTGTTGGGAATGATGAAAGAAGTTGGGAAAGATTTTTTAAATAAATGAAAAAGGTATTTGAAATGTCCATTCCATGGGAAATGAAATAATTTCTTAGGTTAAAAATACAACAATGGGAGGAATACATTTTTCTACCTCTAGAAAAGTATGATAAGGAACTTCTTAAGAGGTTCATCATAGAAAGATAAAAACCTATTTCCACATCGATATCAGTGGGAATGAAGTTATAAAAATATGGAGAAGGAAAATAAGTTGATCAAAAATAATTTTGAAACCTAATTGGTTTTTTTTGTATTTGACTACCTCAAGACCCGATATTGTTTATATTGTTACCTTATATGAAATATTTCAGAGTGTTTCAAAAGAATCACATTTAATTTCTAGAAAAATAATTCTCAGATACATCAAAGGTACAATAAAATTTGGAATCAGGTATGGAAGCTCATATTGTATTGAATTGTTTTGGTATTCAGATGATGATTGGATAGTAAATTTTGATGATAGAAGATTCACATATGGAAGAGTATTCTTTATGGGAAAGAATTGTCTTAGTTTAAATTCAAAGAAACAAAATTCAGTAACTCTCAGTACAACTGAAGCTGAGTATATTACTGTATCTCAAGCCACTACTCAAATTATGTGGATCAAAACTTAATTAGAATACTTACTTATTGAAGTGAAGTTACCCTTGATCTTGGGTTATGATAATCAATTTACAATCAATATCACCTAGAATCCAGTTCAAAAATCCCATTAAAATCGTATATATATCAATTATCATTTCATAAAAGAGCATGTGGAGAAGAATGAATTGAAACTGAAATATGTTCCAAAATCATAAAAAATTACTGACATTTTCACAAAACCATTATGGAAGGAATCATTATCTAAATTGAGGTTGAACATGGGTGTGAAACCTATTTTTCATCATGGTTGATGTATGTGTGTCTATCCCCTCTCTCATCTTATCTTTGGATAGTGTTTTAAAGGGGGACAATTAATTGTTTCATAAATCTATCCATTTAATTCATGTAAAAAGGGGGAGTTATGGGTAAGTCGTGAATTCAATGTTATTTTGTGAGTGAACTATTCTAACTATTTGTTGGAGTGGTTGTTGAAAAATAAATTGTTTTTTTTATTTCCAATTGGATGAAGAAGAGTTGATAAAGGGAAGATGAGGAAGAAAGATGATGGAGGTTTTCATAATAACTACTTTTGGACAACATAGTTTTTTGTCAATAATTATTGTTTCCTATAATGAGTTAGCTCACATAGACTTATAATTTTGGACAAGTGATCCATTTCTTAAGGATACAATGTTCAATGATTTATGAAATTTAGTTGACAACAAAATACAAAGGGGGATATTGTTAGGACCAAGCTGATGATAAAGGTTTTTGTTTTCAAATGATTTATTTTATTGTCAAGGAATGTTTTTAAAGAAAATAAAATCACCTCACTTTTTTTTGGGAAAATAATCGTACTCACATTTTCAAAATAATCAGACCCACTCTGTCCATCGTAATGAGAAGAAGCTATTTTGAAGAAATGGTTCTGATCGAACTCACCTTGGGTCCAGAATGGTACAAAATCATTATGAGTAATTCATCAGATTTACTCTGAATTCAGTATGAAAGAATGATTTTTTTGATGAAGAATAAGAGTCTTCATGAATACGATTAATTAAATGTGACGATGCTTTGCTGATTTTTATTTCATATAAATTATAAGTTGATTGAGGAACTTATGATGCAGTCATAATGGAAGGAAGGGGAAAAGAGGTATTCTAAATCGTACCCGGATTTATCGTATCTGGGTGGAAGAGAAGAAATAGACGATGTTGATAAAAAAGGAATCGTACCCAGTATAATCATATCCGGGTGGCAGAGAAGAAAAAGGAAGCTGAAGATCATACATAGACAAATCATACTCTAAACAATTGTACTCAATATGAGTTGAAAATAAATTTGGTTACTGAATTTGGAATCTATTGACACTGATCCATCATATTAGACATTTCATCATACTTAGGAAAAAACTATTTTCAATCAAGTTCGATGGAAAATGAATTGAGATGAAACCGATGAAAATCATAACGACAAAGACTGATCAACAATGTAGTCAACCATCTAAGATGGTTTATTGATTTTCTGAAGAAATATTAAGATGAACTCTGACCTGATTTCAAATATCTTCATCAAGTGGGTCAAGAGTTGAATAATTTTTTTTTATTTTCAAGTGATTTTTCATGTGGTCCAAGAGAAAAGGTGAAGAAGTAGAAATTTGTACAAGAATAGAGATGAAGGATTTTACTGAATGTGCTATCAAGGTGGAGCTTGAAATTCAAAATAATTATTTTATTCAATTGATATAGATCATTGTATTCAACAAATCAGAGTGGTATCCATTTCTTGATACACTTATATTCAATTGATACTAATCATTATATTGAGTAAATCAGATTCAAGAAATCAGACTCAAAAATTTAAATCAAAATGGAAATTGAAATGAATATCTGAAGAATAAGTGAATATTGTAGAAGATTTGGGAATATTTGAGAAGAATTGACCAATTCATAAATAGAATCGATATTTAAAGGAAATAAATATTTGAGTGAATTTAAGTGCGTGTAAAAATCCTTGGGATTCCCATAAAATCTCTCATGGGTCACCTATAAAAGGTAAAGTATACGCTACACTTTTTCTGACTGATGTAATGTCCACTATATAAGAGAGATAATCTCTAATTTTAAGATAGAAGAAGAAGTTTCCATATTCATTTTTGTCAAAAATTGTTTGATGTATTGAAGTGAAATAGAAGAGAAAAGATCAAAATGTTGTATTCAGCTGTTCATCATATTTAGTGATTATCATACTCAACTGATTACCAAATTCTGATATTCCATTGTATTTGGGTAATCATTTTGTTAGGTTGAATAATCAGATCTATATTTTTATAGTGGTATTTTCAGACTGAGGAAAGAGTTCGGAATTATCCCAATCATACTCAGCCAGTGTTATATCTTTTTTTACTGAGTTCTTCAGACTAGAAGAATCATATTGAGTTTTTCATACTTATAATTGAAGTGGTAATGATTCATCACTACCGTATTCTATAAAAGCCATATTTTTTTGTACTGGGTTGAATCATACCTAGAAGAATCATGCAGTGTAGAATCTTATTGGAAGAATTGTACTCAGAGGAATCAGATTGGAAAAAACGTAATAGGAAAATTGGATTGAGTTTTCATAAAAAAGTCCAAGAAGTTATTACCATCTTCTGGATAAGAAATCAATGAAGTGGTTTGAATTTAATATATTTTTGGAATTGAAAAGAATAAAAGGTAACATGAGTTGTTACACAATCATTTTTTACCCTAATTGTGCTAAGAGGGTGCACAAGCACTATTGGAATTGTTTACATAGTGCTACATGAGTGAAAGGTTATATCCTACTCATTATAATCCAAGGATTGTTTTCTAGTGGATTGTATAGTATTGTAGCATTTCTTTACCATACCAAGGATATTGATATTCTTATTGAATAACAAACCTTGAAAATACTTGTGTTCTTATGAATGTGTGTTTGTTTTTTTCAGTAGGGAATGAAATATTTATAAGGAGGTGAAGGTTGTTTCAATTACAAGGAAATATAAAAATAAAAAAGTATTACTGATTCACCCCTCCCCCTCTTAGTGATTCAATTATCTTGAATGGATCCTTTCAAACATCTAGTATCAAATGGTTTTATTTTTAATTCATATATATTATGGAATCCAATTATAGTAATATTATTTTTTTGAATGGTACTAACTACCATATGTAGTGACTAAAAATGAAGTATCATCTATTTTTCAGGCGAATTAATCTTCCAGTGTTTCGTATTGAGAAGCCATAAATAATATCAGATGAATAATGGGAGTTTTAGAATGATATGGTTTGTGGTTTCATTCACCAATGGGTCAAAGATAATATGATGAACCATATTGTCAACATCTCTCATGCCAGAACTTTGTGGGAGAAGCTTGAGACTACCTATACTTCCAAGACAAGAAATAATAAATTGTTTATTCTCAAATAGATGATAAATTTTAGGAATAAAGAAGGTATGTCTATCTATGACTATTTTAGTGAATATTAGGGATGTTTTGATCACTTTTTTGGTATAGGTATTAATTTTTAATATGAAGTTTTAACTCTTTTGTTTCTTAACACTTTACTCGATTATTTGGATAATTTATGTGTTAATATATCCATTTCTTCTCCTAATGGTGTTGTGACATTCGGTTTTGTTAAGTCTTCCATTTTAAATGAATATGTTAGGATATGTACTCAATAGAAATCCTATTCAAATATTTTAGTCACATAGAATAGGATAAGAATCTTGGAAAATAATCAGGGATAGATTAGTCATGGTAAGAGCAAAGGAAGATGAAATTCCATCTCGAAATAGAGGTAATTTGAATGTCATCATTATGGAAATAAAGTGCATGTTAAGAAGTTTTGATATCAGATAAAAATAGAAAACATAATGAAAGAAAATTAGAAAAATAAGAATGATGATGAAGATGATCGTGTCACCACTACTACAGGGGGTGATCTTGTTAATGATTATGACACCATTAATATTTCTTCTTGTGATTCTTACTGGGTTGTTAATAGTGGTGCCTATTTTCATGTGACATTGAGGAAGGATCTCTTTACATCTTAAATCCTAGGTAATTTTGGGATTTTGAAGATGAGAAATGATGGTCATGCTGATGTTGTAGGAATCATGCCTGTTTGTATGGAGACCAACATAGGAAGTAAGATAAATTTTAAGAATGTTTGATATGCAACTAAGGTTCACTTGAATCTTATTTCTACTAGAAATATTGATGATGAAGGGTTTATGATTACTTTTGGTGATTTCCAATGGAATCTTTCCAAGTGTTCTTTGATTTTGGCTCATGGGAAGAAGCAATCAGGTTTTTATTGGACTAGACTTCTATTTCTTATGATACTGCTTATGTTGTTGAGTACAGTGTTTCATCTATGTTATGGAATAAGAGGTTCAGTCAAATTAGTAAGAAATGTCTTGGGTGTTTGGACAAGGTAAATATTATTCCAGATTTTAAGAGTGTCAAATTGGGCATGTGTGATCATTGTATGGCTGGAAAAAGGGAAAAGTGAGTTTCAGCAGTCATAATTTACAAACGAAGTCACATGTACTTGAATTAGTACATTATGAAGTTTTTGGTCCTTTTAAATATAATTCCTTTAGTGGTGGTCTTTATTTTGTGAAATTTATTAATGACTACTCATGTAAGATTTGGGATTATGTTTTGAATTCCAAAAGTCAGATGCTCCGTGTATTTAAGAAATTTTATGTTTCTAATGAGAGAGAAATTGGTAAGAAATTGAAATGTATTCACACTAAAAATAAGTGAGAGTATTTTAGTTTATTTGATTAGTATTATAGTCAAGAAGGTATTCAGTATCAGAAGATGCCTCCTAAGACACCTCAACTAAATGGTGTAGCTGATCAGATGAATATAACTTTGTTGGAAAGAGTTCTTTGTTTGCTTTCAAAGGAAAAGTTTCCTAGACATTTTTGGGGTGAGGATTTACATAATGATGCTTATATTATCAATTTATGACCTATAATTTCTTTTAATTCAAACACTCTCGATATTTTTTGGTATGGAAAAGATATCAGGTATGATCACTTACGTGTTTTTAGTTGCAAGGATTTTGTTCATGTGCCTAGAGATAAGAGATCCAAACTAGATGGTTAGTTACAGTAGTGTATTTTTATTGTATATGGACATGATGAGTTTGGGTACAGGTTCTATGATCTTTATTTTAAAAAACTTTTTAGAATACATGATTCATTGTTTAAGGGTTATCATATTAATGAAGATATTGATAAGGGAGAAAAATATACTTCTCTAACTTCTGATGGATTTTTAGTCTTGAGCCAAGTTCCTATTCAAATTTAACTCGTATTATTGATTCTAATGATCATGTTGATTTGAAGAATGATGTTTAGGGTGAACATTTTGGAGTTGATATTTCCAATGCACCTTTTGTTTCAGATGATCCGGTTCCAAGGGTTATTAATGAACCCATTGTTCCACTCTGGAGGTCATCTTGACATCGTACCATTTCTAATAAGTATTCACCTAATGAGTATGTACTCCTCACTAAAGGGGGAGAACCAGAATATTTTTTTGAGGTGATGGAAAGTGATCATAAATATAGACGGGTTGTGACAATGGATGATGAGACGAGATCATTGCATGAAAACCATACTTTTAAGCTGGTGAAGTTACCTTTAGGTAAGAGAACTTTTCAAATTAGTGGATTTATCAAATTAAAAATTAAGAATATAGTTCTATTCCATGATACAAGGAAAGGTTAGTTGTTAAATACTTTTTTCAGAAGAAAGGTACTGATTTTGATGATATTTTCTCACCTGTTTCCAAAATATCTTCCATTCGGGTTGTTCTTGATTTGGCTACTAGTTTGAATATGCAGATTGAGTATATGGATGTGAATACATATTTCCACCATGGTTATTTAGAGTAGGATATTTATATGAAGAATATAGAGGGTTTTGTTTAAATAGGTAAAGATAATCATGTTTTCAAGTTAAAGAAGAGTTTGTATGGTTTGAAGCAAGTTCAGTGGTAGTGGTGTATGAAGTTTGAATATTTCATTTTTAATCAGGGTTTCAAAAATACATATTCTAATCAGTATTTTTTTTGTTCAGAGATTTACTAATGATTATTTTATTATACTATTGCTTTATAATGATGATATTCTCATTGTTGGCCATGATGCTTCTAGAATTGACAGATTGAAGAAGGATCTTTGTTAGTCTTTTTGTGATAAAAGACATGGGGCCAGCACATCTGATTCTTGGCGTCGACATCCCGTGATAGGAAGTCCAAGAAATTATTGTTATCTTAGGAGATATATATTTATAAGGTTCATCATATATTTATTATGGATAGAGAGAAAGTGGTTATTACTCCTATTACTTTACATTTTTAGATCAATACAAGTTAGTCACCTTCTATTTATAAAGAGTGAGACGAGATGCATCACATACCTTAGTCAGCTGCCATTGGCTGTTTAATGTATGCAATGGTATGTACTAGACCTGATACAAATCATGTAGTTGGTGTGGTCAATAATTTTCTATCTAATCCAGGTAGAGATCATTGGGGCATAGTGAAGTATATATTTCATCATCTTCATGGTAATTTTGATCTTAGATTGTTTTTTGGAAAAGGGGAACATATGATTTTTGTCTTTACAGATTCAAATGTGATAGGAGATATTGATTTGAGGAAGTCCACTTTAGGATACTTGATCACTTTTGCAGGGGGAGATGTATCTTGGTAGTTTAGATTGTAGAGATGTGTTGCTTTATCAACCATAGAGTCAGAGTTTATTGCAGCTATAGAGGCTTGCAAAGAATTTTTGTGGATGAATACTTTTATTCTAGAGATCAATATTAATAAGGACATGTATATTTTATTTTGTGATATTCATAGTGCTATTTTTTTGGAAAATAATTCAACTTTTCATGAAATTTCAAAACATATTGATGATTGGTATCATTGGATCCACAACATCCTTGATTCGAGATAGTCAGAGCTTGATAAGATCAACACTGATGACAATGGGTCCGACATGTTGACTAAGATTTTACTCAGAGGTAAATTTGGGATTTTCTGGATGATTTCAGGGTTGGTGGTGATCACCACTTGAGTCGGAGGGGGAGTTTGTTGGGAGTGTATACTGTCACGACCCGTCCCCCGGGGCCCGTGCCGTGACTACCCCAAGCCCACCTTCCACAGGCCAGGGGTTGGCGACTAGCACCGAAAGGCGTATTCCATAAAACCGGGAAGGCATTTCCTTTATAACATGTAAACACACTCAACCAATCACACAGTAAGATATGAACACAAGTAAACTGTATAGAAAAAAGAGAGATGAAAGTAAGAGGGGCCGGAATACAAGTCCAATAGTAAAGGTACAAGTACAACTAAAATACAATACAACTGAAGAAAGAGAAATACAGCTAATGGGTCATCCTATGTGGTTCTTACATGAAGGGTAGGTATAGATCGCCTCCTCAGCACTCCACGTCTGCCCATCCTTTCTGCGTACCGACACGCTGTATGGTCTACCTCCATCACCGTCCAACCCTGGTGCCCTCATCCTCGATCCGTGATGTCTGTCATTTGCACCAAACACAACAAGGTGCGGGCATAGCCCATGTAGGGGTGAGTATAACAATACTCAGTAGGGACCCTAAGACCCTCAAGGTCTTACAAAATCCACAAGGGATAAACCACAAAGCATGAAATCAACTGACAATATTACTTAGGTATATGCCCATACATATACCTAAGTTATCAGGTATACCCATCTCAATCATGAGGAAAACACAGAGTCCAACTCAAAAGTCCAATGCTCAACTGTTTCAAAAAGGAATAAATACCATGAAGTTATGTACCACATAGGTATGCCACATAGAAGAATACCCCCATGGTATTACCATGAAGGAAAGTACCACAAGGTACAGAATCAGATCACACCAGGTATAACCTAGGTACGGTAGTAAAGAAGATTAGATATAACTACTAAATAATCTTACTCTGTTAAGAGGAAGACCCACGTAGGATCCTAAATCCTCATTAGACCCACATAGGATCGTAGTACATCGTCAGACCCACACAAGATCCTAGTACATTGTCAGACCCACACAGGATCCTAGTACATCGTCAGACCCACACAGGATCCTAGTACCTCGTCAGACCCACACAGGATCCTAGTACATTGTCAGACCCACACAGGATCCTAGTACCACGTCAGACCCACAAAGGATCCTAGTACATCTTCATACCCACAAAAGATCTTAGTACATCGTCAGAGCCCCACTAGATCCTAGTATATTGTCAGACCCACACAAGATCCTTTTCTCATGATATAACCAGCTACAGGGTTCCCACAATAAGCTCGCTTGTCACCGGGAGGGTCCTCTCCACAATCCACTGGTCGATACTCCAACTGTCACAAAGTCCCACAAAGTATCCCAAAGTACCGTCACATTATATGGGTCTCAACGCAACAGATGGTGCGTCAAACGGACGCCAGGTCTATAAGTTATTAGCATTTTAGTCCCAAGGGCCCAGTTGGATTTGTGATCAATCCAACCTTACCATACCCAAACATTTATCCAAATATCAAGTGTGGTATACCAAAATGACCATCTCACTCAATGGTTTCCTTCGCCGCAGACGGTTCGTCAAATGGACACTCAGTGCCAAAGTTATGGCCGATAGAGCGAAAAAATGGGTCGAAGCTGGCCCAAGTCTGTTTCGACCCGGCCCGACCTCGCTGAGGCCAACCCAACTAGGTTCAGGTTTCTGCGGCCCACTAGGTTCGGCCTGACCCACTAGGTCCATCCCGGCCCGCGATGGGTGGCCCAACCTGGGCGGAGGCCCGCAGTGCGGCGGGGCGGCGCGGTTGCGCCGCCGCTTTCATCGCAGCTGATGGTGTGATAGCCGCCGTATCCTAGTCCCACCGGTGCCATTCCCCGGCACTGATCACCGCCTTCTTCCATTGAGAGGAACACAACAAAAACCTAAAAAAAATGTGGAAAAGTCAGGCCATGTTCGTTTGGCCCACACCGTCCGCATTACGACGGTAGCAAGCGGATTAATAAATCTTGTATGAAGAATGCCAAGAATGGTATAGGGGTACTCAAAACATCAAACCCTACAACCTTCTACAATGATTATTAGAAAACCCACAAAAATAAATCATCCACGTATCAACTAGTTAGAGATTTGATCCACTTTCTTTGTTTAGAAGGGAAGAACATGAGAATCAATAATCACACATAATTAAACCCCTACCCCATTCGTTCGTTGGTGTTGGCACGAGGAAGAAGTCGAAGAGGGTGCCAATGATCATCACCTCTGTAACACGCTTCCGAAGTCGGGATCATGCTTCATCCTCTTTCTTGGCTCCGAAGAACGTTCTTTGATGGAGATGGCGTTCTTCATTTAAAGGATAAGTTCTTCGTTGGAGATGAGTTTCTCCAAGTTCTCCCAAGCTTCTCCCTTTTACAATAATTCCCCACCTGAAAAAATGAGAGGTGCCAACTTATTAAATTAAGTCTATTAATTTAATTTACATTGGAACAATTAATTGTTGGCACAATTAATTGTACCACGTTGGCATAATAAATTTGGAGGAAGTCCATGGGTTAAATCTACATTAATGATGGAGTTCAAGGGGTTTCTCCCATTAAGAGGGTTATGGTGGTCCCCAACTTTAGGAATTCAAAATATGGGGGTTTTAGTTTATGTGGTCCCCACCTCTTAAAATTCACATGGGAGGTTTAGTTCTGGTGGTACCCACCTCTTAACACTCAAATGAGAGGTTTAGTTCTGGTGGTCCCCACCTCTTAACATCCACATGGGAGTTTCAAATAAAAATAAAATGTTATAAAATGTTATTTTATTTTATTATTTCTCAAAAAAGTGAAAAACTAACTTCCACCCTCGACCTACTATGCTCAAGGTGAAAGTCTCCTTAAGCGAATATTGGTGCTGCTAGTTCAACGGTGCCCTCAGATTTGAATTCTGAGCACCAGTTCAAAAGTTACAAAAACCCGCTCACACGTTTACTAAACGTACCCGAAAAAAAGTTCAAAAATTCATTCTGGGCACACTGGGCCTCAGAATCACGTGCTGTCAATTTTTACGGACTCATAAGATTTCCATTTAATTAAAAAAAATTACATGGAATTTCCAACTCTTTACATTCTCCACACCTTAGGGCTTTAGGTCCTCGTATGCCACGACTCAAAACTAGGAAAAAAAGTGGGAGTACTGAGCATGAATCTGAGCCTCCCTTTCCCATGTGCTCTCCTAGAGGTTCCTGTGCTCCCAGCGAATGCGCACCAGAGGTATCGACCGCCCACGAAGGACCCACTCCTATCAATTCTCAATCTCGATTGGAACCTCCAAAAACATCGCCCCATCATCGATGTCGAGCTCTCCATGGTCGATGATGTGAGGAGGGTCATGCACATATCTCCTCAGCTGGGATACATGGAAGATTTCATGCACCCGGTTTCAACTGAGGGGGAAGTTCTAGGCGGTAAGCTACCTCACCAACTCTACTGAGGACCTGGAAGGGTCCAATGAACCTCGGAGATAACTTGTCACCCTGGAAAAATCTCCACAAACCTCATTGAGGCGAGACCCATAAAAAGACGTGGTCTCTATCCTCGAACTCCAGAGGTCTCCATCTTCTGTTGGAATAAGACTTCTGCCTGCTCTGTGCAGTCTTCATCCACTCCTAGATGATCCGCACTTTCTCTATGGCATCCTGTACCATCTCTGGTCCCATGAGTGCTGACTCCCCTGGGCCAGTCCAACACAAAGGTGATCTGCAAGGTCGCCCGTACGATTCCTAAAAAGGTTCCATCCCAATGGTGGAGTGATAGATGTTGTTGTATGCAAACTACACCAAAGGTAATTGATCCTCCCAGCCATGAACAAAGTCGAGGACGCAAGCACGAAGCATGTCCTCGAGGGTATGAATGGTCCACTCAGTCTGTCCATCCGTCTGAGGATGGAAGGAAGTGCTCAAACGAATCTGCATCACAAAAGCATCCTACAACCCCTTCCATAGCTGGGAAGTGAAATGTGTATCACGATCGGAGACAATCGTTGAGGGTACTCCATGTAGCCGTGCAATCTCCTACACATAGAGGCATCCCGAGATCTCTACTGAACCCTGGTCTTTGATCAGTAGGAAGTGGTCCGACTTGGTGAGTCGGTCAACGATCACCCAGATATAATCATGACATCTGGATGTATGTGTAATTACTATCACAAAGTCCATGGATATCCCATCCCACTTCTACTCTGGTACCTCTAAAGGCTGAACCAAGCCTACTGGTACCTGATGCTTTTCCTTCACTTGCTGACAAGTGAGGTACCTAGAGACAAACTATGCTACTGATTTATTCATTCTTGTCCACCAGTGTTGTCGTTGGAGATCCTGGTAAATCTTTTCCACTCTTGGATGTACCGATAGAGGGTATTTGTGGAACTACCTCAACACTTCCTCCTGAAGTGACACTGGTACCATGGTACGTCCTCTGAAGAGGATGACATGCTCCCCACCTTCAGAAAATCCATAAGGTGCCTATCATGTGGATATCTAAACACGTCGACCCTTGCAGTCAGCGTCCCCACACTGCACCTCCCCGACTCACTGAAGAAGTTGGGGAGTGACTGTAAGAGACTAAAGAAAAGCTGCTCCATCTTGATCCACAAAGGATATCTGAAAAGCGGCCAACTGCTCTGTCGCCTCACCTAGCATCTGTATACCAGATCTCCTGCTGAGTGCTTCTGCTACAATGTTCCCCTTCCTATAAGTATAGACTATCTCGAAGTCATAGTCGTGGAGGAACTCAAGCCAATATCGTTGTCTCAGGTTCAGGTCCTTCTGAGAGAATATATACCTGAGACTCTTCTGATCCAAGTAGACTATAAAATGTTCGCCCATCAGATAGTGTTGCCACATCTTCATGGAAAATACTATTGCTGCTATCTCTAGGTCATGGGTAGCATAGTTCTACTCATGCTGTCTTAGCTGTTGAGAACCATATGCAATCATAGCTCCCTCCTCCATCATGACACATCTGATCTCGGTCCCTGATGTTTCAAAGTAGACTGCATACCCTATGCTCTCCTCCGGTAGCCTCAAGATGGGGGCACTAGTTAGCCTCTGCCTTAGCTCCTGAAAACTTTGCTGGAATCTCTATAACCACATGAAGGGTTTCCCCTTCTCTGTCAACGTCGATAAAGGTGTTGCAACTATGGAGAGATATGGCACAAATCTCCGGTAGTATCCGGCCAATCCCAGGAAACTCCGTACCTCCATCACACTCCTGGGTGGCTCCCAAGCAAGTAATGCCTCAATCTTTGCTGGATCCACTGCAACTACATCTTATGAGATGGCATATCCCATAAAGTGAACCTCTCGGATCTAGAACTGCCAATTCGAGAGCTTACCATAATGCTAATGCTCTTGGAGTGTGTCCAGAACTATCCACAAATGATAGGCATGATCATCCTCAGTAATCGAGTAGATCAGAATGTCAACGATGAAGACTACTACAAAGCGATCAAGGTATGGATAAAATATCATGTTCATGAGTCCCATGAACATTGCTGGAGCATTGGTCATGCCGAATGGAATAAACAAGAACTCATAATGGCCATACTGATATTTGAATGCTGTCTTCTGCACATCCTCGTCTCGTACTCTGAGATAGTGATAGCCTGATCTGAGGTCTATCTTCAAGAACCACTATGCTCCCTTCAACTGATCAAAGAGGTCGTCAATCCTCGGGAGTGGGTAATTATTCTTCACGGTCACCTGGTTCAGGCACCGATAGTCAAAACAAAGTCTCAAGATCCCATCCTTTTTCTTGGAGAACAAAATCAGGGCAGCCCAAGGAGAAATTCTGGGATGAATGAATACCTTCCCCAGTAAGTCCTCTAACTGTACCCACAGCTCACGAAGATCCACGGGAGCCATCCAATATACTGGTGTAGATATCAGTGTCATCCCAGGGTACAAGTCAATGTAAAAGTCTATATATCTACGAATAGGTAGACCCAGAACATAATCAGGGAAGACATCTGCGTACTGGTCCACCACTACAGGATAGCTTAGACTCTCCACATCAACCACTCTGAGGGTAAGGCTAGCCAACTGATGAGTGATCGACTGCACTCTCCTCTGGGTAAGTCCATCCTGTGCTGCAAAGGCTCCCTTATTGCCAGTGAAGGTAAACCTGGTCCCATTCATGTGGAAAAACCACACTTTACACCTAATACAGTCATTCTGAGCATGGACTGTAAATAACCAGTCCATACCCAAGATGACGTCATAAGGCCTCGATGCCACTACAAGGAGATCCCAGCTGAAGCTCGCGCCTCCTAGAGTAATCTCACACTACCGACACTGGTGTGTAATCATTGAATCTGCTCCTATAGGAGTCTCTAATTGTAAGGATCAAGCCAACGGATCTGTTAGAATCTCAGAGCTCTAAACGAGGGAAGTGGCAATAAAAGAATGGCTGGCATCTGTGTCTATAAGTATTGTAGCTAAGGTGGAATAAACATAGATCATACATCGTATCATCTCCAAAGCACCGTGATCGTAGGACTCAGCTTCCTAGAGATGAGCTCGCCCCCCGTCCTCCTACTCCCTCTGGTCGGGGTGGAACTCCTGGTGGTGGTGGTGGTAACATCTCGAATCGTTTCCCACTGCCAGCTATACGGTTAGCTCCTCTGCCATGTATGCTTGCTCCCTGCGGACCTCCTGAATCGAACCTCTCTCTCTACTTGGGAGGTCACTCGACCATCTGCTGATCATCCGTACGGTGGGTCAGACAGTCACGAGCCATGTGACCCTGCCTGCCGTATGTGAAACATTGCCTGTTCCTCGTATGACTGGCTCTGTCTCCGGTACCCCACACAATCGATCCTGAGTTATGCGGTCATCCACCTATAGGTCTGGTCCTCTTCGACCTCTATGTCATTTGTCTACTTCCAGTTGCAGAAGACTCTACTACATGATTCCCGGTGGTGGGTATCTCTGCTGGTGACTGCTCAACAAGAAAACTCTTTACTAAGAGGGATCACTCTAACACCCTCACCTGTGTCGGGATGCTAAGAGAAATCATCGAAGCCCTGATCTCCCACCGGATTCCCTGATCAATGGTCCTAGCCCTAAAGAATGGGTCCTGAACCATATCAGTGGAGTATCATGAGAGGTCAGTGAACCTCTCTGAGTACTGAGCCACAATCATGCTGCCCTGCTGCAGATGAAGAATCTCTTGTATGCGCACTGTGTGAAGAGTCACTGGGACAATCTCTACCCGAAACAGGCTCTCGAAGTCTTCCTAGAGAAGTGTCACCTCGTCGTGAACCTGGAGCATCAAGCTTCACCATCTACCTGCTGCTGCCTATAGAAGACTGGCGGCAAGGATCACCATGAGATCAGCTAGTGTCCCTTACAGTCGGAAGACTCTCACCATGGACTCCAGCCAATCCTCACCCGCCTGTGGGTCTGTATCTCCCCTGAACTTGGGTGGCCTCTGGCACTAGAACTCATGAAACACACTCAAGAAGTGTGCACCCTCTGCTTCTAGTGGCATCAGTGGCCAAATGGGTAATGGTACCGCTGGTTCCTCCACTGGTGCCTCAACTGGAAGATGGCCCTACACCGAAGCCTCGTCGCTCGGTGGGCTATCGGTGCGTACTCTACTCGGAACCCTAGATGGATCTCTACGTGGAGGCATCCTGAAAAGAAACAGGTGCGCCATGGTCAATAAGATATACCTAGTGATCTGACTCAAAGAGATCAAAAAGAAAACTCTTCAAAACACACACACAATTAGTGTTTTCACGCACTGAGTCAGAAATCAGAAATCGGGGTCCTAGTGTATGGATACGTTGGCCACCACACCAACACTGGATTCCCTAAACTGATAACCACACTCACTAAACTTAACACTATTTCCATTAAAAAAATATCAGAGTCCTATGTTCTATGGTAGAACCGACTCCTCAAATACCAATTTGTCATGTCCAGTCCCCCAGGGCCCGTGCTGTGACTACCCCAAGCCCGCCTTCCATATGTCAGGGGTTGGAGACTAGTACCGAAAGGTGTATTCCCTAAAACTGGGAAGGAATTGCCTTTATAACCTATAAAAACACTCAAACAAGAACACAGAAAGATATGAACACAAGTAAACTATATAGCAAAAAGAGTTCTGAAAGTAAGAGGGGCCGAAATAAAATCCCAACAATAAATTTACAAGTAAAACTGAAATACAATACAACTGAAGAAAGATAAATATAGCTACTGGGTCATCCTTCATGGTTCCTACATGAAGGGTAGGTACATATCGCCTCCTCATCACTCCACATCTACCCGTCCCCTCTACATACCGACACGCCGTATGATCCACCTCTGTCACCGTCCAGCCCTGGTACCTTCATCCTCGATCAGTGATGTCCGTCATTTTCACCAAACACAACAAGGTGCGGGCATAGCCCGTGCAGGGGTGAGTATAATGATACTCATTAGGGACCCTGATACCCTCAAGGTCTCACAAAATCCACAAGGGATAAACCAAAAATCATTAAATCAACTGACAATCTTACTTAGGTATATGCCCATACATATACCTAAGTTATCAAGTATACCCATCTAAATCATGAGGAAAACACAGAGTCCAACTCAAAAGTCCAAAGCTCAACTGTTCCAAAAAGTAAGGAATACCACGAAGGTAATTACCACATAGGTACTCCACACAAAAGAATACCACCAAGGTATTACCACGAAGGAAAGTACCACAAGGTACAGACTCAGCTCACACCAGGTATAACGTAGGTACGATAGTAAAGATGATTAGATATAACTACTCAATCATCTTACTCCATTAAGAGGCAGATCCATGTAGGATCCTAAAACCTCATCAGACCCATAGAGGATATTAGTACATCATTAGACCCACACAAGATCCTAGTATATCTTAAGACCCACACAGAATCCTAGTACATCGTCAGACCCACACATGATCCTAGTAGCTCGTTAGACCCACACAAGATCCTAGTACATTGTCAGACGCACACAGGATCCTAGTACCTCGTCAGACCCACAAAGTATCCTAGTACATCATCATACCCACACATGATTTTAGTAAATCTTCAGATCCACACAGGATCCTAGTACATCGTCATACCCACACATGATCCTTTTCTCATGATACAGCCAGCTACAGGGTTCCCGCACTAAGCTCGCTTGCCTCTATTAGGGTCCGCTCCACAAGACACTGGTTGATACTCCAACTATCACAAATTCCCACAAAGAAGTATCCCAAATGACTGCCATGTTAGAGGGGTCTCAACGCAATAGACGGTGCGTCAAACGGACGCCCAGTCTGTAAGTTATTAGCCTTTTAGTCCCGAGGGCCCGGTTGGATTCGTGCTCAATCCAACCCGACCATACCCCAACTTTTATCAAAATCTCAAGAGGGGTATACCAAATGGAACATCTCTCTCCAAGGTTTTTGGTGCTGTAGACGGTTCGTCAAATGGATGGCAGGTGCCAAAGTTATGGCCGATAGAGCGAAAAAAGGGGTCGAAGCTGGGCAGGGTTTGGTCCAACCAGGTCGGACCGACCCGGCCCGACCCAGCCGCGGCCGACCCGACCCGGTTTAGGTCGACCAGCCCCGCTTGGTCTGGCCCACCTCGCTAGGTCCAGCCCGACCCGCTGGGTCCGGCCCGACCCACGCTGGGTTGCCCGACCTGAGTGCCATTCGTCGGTACCGGTCGCCGCCTTCTTCCATTGCGATGAACACAACTAAAACCTCAAGAAAAATGCGGAGAGGTAAGGCCATGTTCATTTGGCTTACACCCTCTGCATTAAGGCGGTAGCAAGAGGCTTAATAAATCTTCTATGAAGAACGTCAAGAACGGTAAGGGGGTACTCAAAACATCAAACCCTACAACCTCGGACAATGATTATTCCCAAACCCACAAAGAGAAATCATCCGCAAATAAACTAGTTAGAGAGTTGATCCACTTTCTTTGTTTAGAAGGGAAGAACATGGGGATAAATAATCACACATAATTAAACCCCTACCTCATTCATTCGTTGGTGTTGGCGCAAGGAAGAAGTCAAAGAGGGTGCCAACGATCGTCACCTCCGCAAAACACTTCTGAAGTCGGGCTCGTGCATCGTCCTCTTTCTTGGCCCCGAATAACATTATTTGATGGAGATGGAGTTCTTTGTTTAGAGGAGAAGTTATTCATTTGAGATGAGTTTCTTCAAGTTATCCTAAGCTTCTCCCTTTTCCAACAATTCCCCACCCAGAAAAATTAGAGGTGCCAACTTATTAAATTAAGTATATTAATTTAATTTACATTGTCACGATTAATTGTTGGCACAATTAATTGTACCACATTGGAATAATAAATTTGGAAAAAACCCATGGGTTAAATCTACATTAATGAGGAAGTTCAAGGGGTTTCTCCCATTAAGAGGGTTCAGGTGGTCCCTACCTTTAGGAATTCAAAATGGGGGTTTTAGTTCAGGTGGTGCCCACCTATTAACATTCACATGGGAGGTTTAGTTCTGGTGGTCCCCACTTTTTAACACTCAAATAGGAGGTTTACTTTTAGTGGTCCCCACCTCTTAACATCTACAT
This sequence comes from Viscum album, assembly GCA_963277665.1. Taxonomy (NCBI): domain Eukaryota; kingdom Viridiplantae; phylum Streptophyta; class Magnoliopsida; order Santalales; family Viscaceae; genus Viscum; species Viscum album. Next base: position 1,171,429,940 of record OY728160.1, read on the forward strand.
GGGAGTTTCAAATAAAAATAAAATGTTACACAATTTTATTTTATTTTATTCATTCTCGAAAAAGTGAAAAACTAACTTCCACCCTCGACCTACTACGGTTGAGGTGAAAGTCTCCATAAGAAAATACCGGTGCTGCGAGTTCAACGGTGCCCTCAGATTTCAATTCCGAGCACTGGTTCAAAAGTTAAAAAAACCCACTAGCACGTTCACTGAACGTACCCAAAAAAAGTTTATAAATTCATTCTGGGCACACCGAGCCTCAGAATCACGCGCCATCAATTTTCACGGACTCGTAAAATTCCAATTTAATTTAAAAACATTACATGGAATTTCTGGGTCTTTACACCTCCTCAATTGGCGCAACCCGCATCTAATTAAATAAAGAAAAAAAATAAATATCTAAATATGTGTTTTTATGGGGGGTTTAAAATCTACACGTGGAAGGGTTTCCTTTAAGAAGGGAGGCGGTGGCCAGGATTCAACACAATGGTAATTTGGAGAGCAAGTCCCAATTTTGTGATTGCCTTTGATCGGTGATCATTTTTCTTTTGATCTTGATGATTTTAATTTATCATATATGATTTTTCCTCCCTTTTCCATAGGTGATTTTATTCCATTGTGTTGGAGAGTCATACTTTTGAGATCCCTTTAATTTTTGGGAGTCTCTACCATGTACTCATTTATTTTAGTGGATCTTCATTCACAACTAGGTCCCATGGTTTTTCCCTCATTGATTTTTTCCACGTTAAAATTTATAGTGTCAAAATTTATTTTTTCTTGATTATATTACTTTCTCCTTATGGATCCACTTTAATTTTTCTGACCTATTTGAAGGGAAATTTTTTTTTCACTGGACGTTTTCTTTTCTGTTGTTAAAGAATTCGTTTCTAGTCGTCTTTCCCAACCTCAAAGCCTCCAGAATACAAATGGGTTTGGAAATCCATATGGGAAGATGAGAATTGATTTCTCGAGGAAATATTTTTGGTGTTTTTTATAGGAGGACTTTGGGATGAGTTAGGAAATATTTGGGTTTCATAGTTTGAGGGGTTTGTTTTTGTATTTATTTCATTATAAAAAAAATTATATATCTTACTTTCATTTAATGATTCAAGATACTCATTCCATTATTAATACAAGCTATGATTATTGTTATTATTATTTAATTATTGGAATAAATTTTATAATATTTTAAAATTTAAAATAAGTAATCTCTCACTGTGTTGGTTTTTTTCCAACTTCACATTTTGGTAAGAAAATGATCCACAAAAAATGATCCACAAAAAAATGATATTTTTTGCAACTCAGATAAAATTTTAAATATCATGAAATGTGTTTGATGATATCAATTTTTTTTATAAAAAAATTTCTATTTTATCAACCATGTTTAATTTATTCAATAATATAATACACATCATAATAACATGTATATCTTATTTTCTTCAATCATAGCATTTTGGGAAGGATGAGATCAAGAGGGTGGGAGTAAACTGCATATATATGATTATTTATCCTTTAATGTTTTAGAAAACATCAAAAAAATAAAATTATTAATTATTAATTTAAATATCAAATACTTTTCTATCCTTAATAAACCTTAAAAATATATTTTCAAAAAATAAAAATTGTTTACACTATACACACTACAACTTAAACTACTACTACTACCACTATAGGAAAACTGCTATTTAATGGTGGTTTAAACCGCCATTAAATGATGTTTGATTCTATATATAACTGTCACATTTTGTGTGTTGAGAATATTTTCATGATGATTTTTTATTTAGTTGTGGTTTGTTTCATGATGATTTTTTATTTTATTTTTTAAAATAATTTTTATTTATTATCCCATGACCACTCCAATCTAATTACACTAAGACCCACCCAATAAAATCAAACATATATATGTGTAGGGTGAGAATGAACCCTTTACCTCTTTTTTATTATATAAAGTCTTTACCACTTCACCAAGCCATTCATGTAGTGACTGGATAGACTTTAATATACTTATATATATAAACATCCACACACATGAAAATACATATATATCATAACTATATATCAGTCTATATTTAGCCTTTTCCTTTATCATTGCAAAAAACACTGATAATGAGCACCTTTATGAGTGCTAAAAAACTATTGATAAAATTAATGATTTTTTCATCATTTTTTAGCGTAGATAAAGATTTCCCTTATCAATGCTTTTTAAGACTGATAAAGATTACATTTATCATCCCCTTTTTAGTGCTGATAAAAGGTATATGTCATAAAAATAATAATATATCATTAAAAACCATATATTAATATATAAATATAGTTATATTGATATAAATATATGATATTTTATTAAATATGATTTATATAAGACTAAATATTCATTTTCACTTAATATATAATATATTTAGTGAAAATAGTTTGTAAAATAATTAAAAATTAATATTAATTAATAATTCGCTGATTATTATTAAGTAATAGTCATTTAATAACATATTGATAACAAAAAAACTCAATAAATTAATGAACGATCTAAGATAAGTTGAAAAACTCACCTGAAACTTAAACAATCATAACATTTGATCAGAGTGTCCATTTGAGGCTTATGATATATCAAATCAAATATTCTAAAAATAAATACATCATAATGATTTGAGAAAATCTAAATTATTATTTTTTAGGTAAAAAAGGCCCAAAATTCCTCTAAAAGTGAGTTTTTTATCGGGGTACCTTAATTTTTGAAAATTTGATGGAATTTAAGCTTCATTTAAGGGGGTGTTCTTTCCCTTTTTTAGCAAAGACTAATTTTATTCTTAGGTATTGCACTAATATGGATATTATAGTGTTTAAATTTTACCATTTTCATAATACAATGTTATTTATAATTAAATATAAACATATTTTCATATATTTACATATAATAAATCAATTGTGAAAAAACCATATTTACATAAAATGCATTTTAAAAATATAAACCATATGAAAATAAATTATTATTATTCATTTTACTTAGAATAAAAATTATCTATTTTATTTACCTTAATATATATATATTTATATATATATATACATATATATACCTACACAAGTAATGTTTATATATAAATATTTTTGTGTCAATAAACAAATATATATATTTATGTTAATATTCTATTATATATAAATAAATGCATATATGTAAATATTTGTGCATGTATGTGTGTACATGTGCGTGTGTGTGAATATGTGTGTCAAAATTATGTAAATACATCATATACAAATGTATTTTTATAAATATTTCATTATCAGTAAATATAGTATATAAGTGTATTTATAATAAATATTTATAGAAAAATTATAAAAAAATTATATCAAAATATAAAATTATAAATAAATATTTATAAATATCTATGTAAATATATCAACATATAAATATATATGTAAATATGTATAAAATTTATTTCTAAATATACAACATATAAACATATTTTAAAAATGTATTTAAAAATAATTATATAAATATATATAATTATATGAATAAAAATATAAATAAAAATAAATTATGTGTATTTATAAATTAATAAATATATATATCATATAATATCAAAAAAATCTTGATAGTACAGTGGTAAAGGCATTATACTTGAATGTAGAAGTCAAGAGTTCGAATATAGGCATGAGCAAGGGTGAAGAGAGTGTAAAAAGCACTGATAAAAGGGTTAGGAGGCATTGATAAAAGGTTGAACTATTCATAAGTAGTTGGAACCTTATATACAATGGTATATCACAGGCCATGAAAGTATCCATGCCGAACCGATTCACTATGATTTCTCTTTTTATTCAATACAATTTACTGATAACTAGGAGGGTCATGTGAGATATCATGCCCTACTGCACTTCATTGTGATAAACTCAAATCGTCCATGTCCATAAGCATGCCATAAATCAATTGAATCATATCATTATGGATGTTTCATTTATAAGAAAAAGAAGAAGGTCACAGAAAGGTCAATTACATTCATTATTTAAATATTCCCATTTAAAATATCATTTTATATGAGAATACATATCACCTCATAGGTGGTTTTATTATAAAAAAATCCATGTTGGTTATCATGTTCAAATCACTTAATTCAATTAAATCATCCCTTACTTGAGGGAACAATCATCACACCTCAAATGGTGATCTAATGTGCAATGAATTATATTTATAAGAATCTAAATCATCACCCAAAAGGGTGTTTTAATCTCCTAGATGAAGCATAGGTCTGGATCATAAAAGAAACACACCCAAGGGGGTGGTTCGGGTTGAGATGAGAAACCTCTAATGATTTTATTAAAAGAATAATGGTTATTTAATTCAAGGAATTAGATTATATATTATTAATTTGACCTTTTAAAAGAGACACAATGAAATTTTTGGCATGTGGAACAACAACGTAGTTTATAAACTTGCAATACATTAAGGGAAAATACCTAAACCACCTACCATATACCAAGGGAGATCCAATCATTCATTATGATCCCTAAACTTGAGCTGAATCAAGAGAAAATGAAATAATAAAAAAACTCACTAAAAATAGGGCATAAGAACCCGCACGAATTTATAATTCTATATAAGAAGATAAATGAAAGAAAGAAGAAAGAAGACTCGAGAGATTACTGAGGGATATAAAACATGATGAAAATCACTTGAATTAGAAAATGGATAACATAAATCCAAGGGACCCTTGGAGTAAGGGAGGAGTCACTACTAAGGCCTCCTAGGTGCCCTCTTGTGCATGAAGAAAAATAAGGGGTCAAACCCTTACTATATATTTTTAAAAAGGCTGCCCGCATGATTCAGGATGTAAAACAGTTTCACAACATGAACAAAATTCATGACACAAACCAGTTACACACCGTGAATTCTTCAGGGTAAGCCCCCCAATATTTTACATCCAGTATCCACTATGGCACACCCATGGAACCCTTTCATATCATGAATGGGAGTCATGACACGAATTTCCTACAACAACAGTTTCTAGAAGTCTGGCATGCTTGTTCTTTCTTTGGTGTTCTCCCAAACCCTTGGGACTTCCATCGAAACATAACATAAGTCTAAAAACATCCTTTATGGATGTTCAGACCCTCTAAACATCACTCAAAGTCCCAAATTCCAAAAATGAACAGTCCACTAATGGAAAAAATTCAAATTCCCTTGGAAACTTCATTCGGTTCAAAACATGGGATTTTAAATTCTCCCCACCTTAGAACTTCTCATCCTCGAGAAGCCTTGGGGGAAAATTAAAACAATCACCCAACCTAATAAATCCACATAAGTTACATTTAAATGGTTGTGTTTCATCTCCAAATTCTAAATAAACTTCAAAAATCACTTTTAACTTATGGTATGTAAGCCGTTAAAACTCGAGCCATTGCTCACATTCCAAAACTGAAACACAGGGACAATGCTTACCCAATCCATTTCAACTAGAGACATGATCACATCATTTTCTCTTTAATCATCCATCCTATGGATATCCCAACCATATGTTCTAAAATTTAACATCCAACTCTGATCCATGGTACTTCCACCATCGGAATTTCCTATTTAAGAATTCCCTTTGTGTTCTAATGATGCTTCCAATATAATCCTTGATTCGATTGAATAGTATATTTATAATTGAACATATTTATATTGGACAATATATATTTTCATGAAAATATTTATCCAAATTTCACCACACTCACCTCATCTTAACAACATTCTAAAAGCGTTCCCTCACCAACCACATACAATAAAAGCGACCTCAAGTCAAACTACCTCTGGTCGATTACATTAAACAATTATCATCTTAGACGAATGATGCATTTCAAAAATTAGACTCCGATGTATTTAAACTAATGTACTTTAAGATATCTCTACACACATTCACCGAGTCCCATAACTAGCATTCAGTGATGTCTCTATCTAAAAGATTTATTTATTTTTTCATTCCATATCATGAACATGGGTATATACCTGAGTCAACACACTTCATCATCACCCTAAAAACATATCATATGAGCCTGAATTAAGTCCAACGTAAGCTCGAAATCATAAAATGGAGTTCAATGATCTCATCCAAGGTAGTTCATACTCCAATGTTTACAAGTGGGCCTTCAGTATATAGTCGAAATTTCCACGCAAGAAAACATTGATTGAGCCCCAACGATAGTCAAGTCAAGAGTCAGCTAGTGTCTATGAGTCCATACATGGAATTCCTACTTGGGAACCCAAATATAAATTAATACATCCACACCTATATGAACAACCATTCATCTGGAGTGAAAATACAAGAGAGTCTACTTATCAAAACAGAAGGGCATTTTACACATTTAGCTCAGCATATACCCGATGCTCCCTTAGTGCACCCTAGATGATGTCAAGTTTGGGGACATAATTGTAACTAAGAAAAGAGTACACTTAGAGGATATGAATGATCACTAAGAATACCCGAGACACTCCTATCATATCAAATAAAAATTACCCAATAAGGTTTTGAACCAACTGTATCTAGTTACACTCAAAAAGAATACTCGAACCATCTTTGGCTGACTTTTATTGAAAGAGATCATCTAAACCTACCAACACATGGTAATTAACTGGCCATGATGACTTTACCACCCTATTCATTCTATTTTAACTCAATCATAACCATAAATTTATATCCATAAGTAATGGTGTTTTCAAATGTTGCATACACAACCAACCGTATCATCATTGTGCTGCCTTGCAAGAACTAACACATTTCAAACCTCTCCAACAGTATGGGAATTCAAAAAAAGTTATGACCATTTCTAACTAGTCATGTACTGTTGTGTCCCCTATAGTTGTAAGTATCTGATAAAATCCATTAAATGAGAAACTCCTCACCTTAGGAGTATCCTAGTCATCAGATTACTTAAAATGGGAACTCATCCCACAACTAGACGCTTACAAACACACTAGGAAATATTCAATTTAGACGTATGTGTGACTATCCTATAATCCATGCTCACACAAATCATTTTCATCATACATAGAGAGAAAATATAACTGATTAGTAGCATTACAACACCTGATCCTTTTACAACATTTTCCCATGCATTGAGAAAAGTTAGATTTCCTTCAACACTAAGGTTACTCTACCTTAGAGATAACCTATTATGAAGCACAATAGCTCAAGGATTAAATAATTTCCACTGAACTTGTATGGTTTATTGCACCATTTTTATCAATACAAAGGGAACTACATGTATAAACACATACTACCCCAATATTTCACAACAGTACAACTATCAGGTTTATCTTCCTTTAATTTTTAATCTTAACAATACCATGAATCATTGAGAGGAGAAAATATTACATGATTTAACAAGAATATGGCCTTTCCCTAGGCATGTCTAACCCACTGAAACTGAGCATTACATGATACTCACACCCTTAATAAGGGTTAATTTCCCCAGATGAATACCCATCCAACCCATGTATCATTTTAGAAACCAAGAGTCATACTCGGGATAACCTGTACCTGAACAACACCTAACGTTAGAAAAATCTTCACAACATTTATCAATGATTTAAGTTATGAGGGCACTACCACAACTATGATAGACCCTTACTAAGGAAAAAGCATCAAAATTATTTCCAAGTCATGTTGAAAAGTTTACTTGGCTGACCTCCCTATCAAATAGGTTCTAGTGATCAAAGAAGAAGTTTACAGGCAACACTCACATTCCTATTCCAAGGAAACTAATAAAGAAACATTAGAATTAATCTTTAAATGAGGGTTAAAACTTAGAACACCACTTTATGGTTTAATTTAAGAGCTTACATTAGTTAAAATTTAAGAACATCAAGTACCAACCATAAATAAAAATTTCATGACACTTTATTTAGTTAACACCACAAGGTACACATGTAAGTTATATCAAACTTACTTTTAAACGTTATTAATTTAACAGACATCCAATCACATTTTAGGAAATTTATCCCATAAATTATTTTTATCCATTTTATACATACATAAGTTTCTCACAATTGGTCTTAGTTAAAGAAAATTTCAATTCCAATATACAGAGTAAAACACCCTTTAGGTTATAATTGGCGTTTTAATTAACATAAGCCTTATAATAACACATCTCAAAATATATGAAAGGTATTTTATTAGTTTTAAGTAATTGGATCATTAACATTATTCCATATATTTATACATAACATTGTATAAGTGTATTCTCACACTTTAAATAACTATCCCTACATATAATGAGTATACCCCAGGGGGTTTAGTATTACAACATAACAAAGTATAGGTGGCCCATAAGGGTCCCATCATGCAAGAATAAAGGTGACCTATAAGGGTCACCTTGAGTCAGTCGATATAATAATTTAAAACACCCTTAATGGGTTTATCATATAAGTATAAATAACCAGGACTGACTTACTTGTATCAAGTCGAGTCTATCTCATAAGCAACATGCCCCGACTGACCTGCTTGGGCCCAGTTTTTCATTTACGAACTCACCCATATAGGTTATCATGCCCAAGTAATAGAAGTAAAAGAATTTATAAGGAAACCATTTACAATAATAATTACATTTAATCATACATTCAAGGGTCTATATCCATTTTTACCAACCCTTTATGTGTTCGTAAGGCTCATGGTTCTCAGAGGTAGTTTAGAGTGAGTCTGGATGGGTTCGACTATGAAAAGTTGGAAGTTGGGAGAATACACGATGTGTAAGGGATTTTCATATCATGTATCTGATGTTCACAAATTTTTAAGGATGGTTTATGTGGTGATTAAAAACGTGAAAATTTTTGTGATTAAAAGGTTTGAGGAGACACATTTTTCAGTGAAACTTGAAACCATACATTTACATGATGTGTAAGCATTTCACACCATGTAAGTCCTATGAGTAGAATATCTTTAAATACTACAGTGTCACAAGTTTTCCTCAAACCCTAAAATTTCCTCTCAATTCCAAGAAATCCAGCAGTAGTGTCATGACCCGTCCCAGTGGGGCCCACACCGCAACTCCCAAAGCCCACCTCTAATAGGCCAGGGGCTGGTGACTAGCACCGAGTAGGAATATTACTAACATGGGAGGAATTAACTAAGAACCTATACACACACACACATCTCCAAGTCCACAAATGATGAAATGTAAAAACACTAAGGAACAAAAAATGAATGCATACAACTAAACCCAACCAACAGAGTCTGACAGAAGGTAAAGTACTGAAATTAAACTGGTCCAAAATACAAGCCCACCAAAATAAAAGTCTGAAAACTACAAAGTCCAACCTGTAAACACAAAAGGTACTGGGACTGCTGCTCATAGTAGTAGGAATGCCTCGGCCTGTAGGGAACTCAGAAAGTTCAGTCCTATCCGGGTCCACCCTGGACTCTGTCAAAAGGCTGCTTGTCTGCACAAGACACGACACATGTAGGAAAAGCCCATGCAGGGATGTGTATAACAATACTCAGTAGAGGACCCCGAAAACCATAGAGCAGTACACAAATTAAAGTTATAATCATCTATGAACAATATATGTCTACAGAACATATAGCACGAACTAGATATACTCAAAATCTAGACCCGTAGTCTAGAGACAAGTCACAAAACTGCATACCCCCAGCTAGGGTTCAGTTCGAAGATTCCACGAAGCACTCGTTCCAGGAGAACACACTCCATAAGTCTGATAGATCTGATGATGTCTGTTCGTGAAGTACTATTCGTTGGGAAATGCCACGAGAGGTAGTTACACTCATTACGGGAGACACACTCCTGAGTTGGAAAGATCATGATACACATATAAGGATCACTTCCAGAGACATGGTGGATACCGTGAATCATTCGGAATTCACCTTCTAGGTATAGGATCTATGCCCGGTGGAGTTGGTCACGTCGATGCCGGAATCTACCAAGGGGAAAGAATAGATAGAGGATCTCGATCTGGGCCTCTCGGATGGATGCCTGACTCTATCACAGAAAGTCATGCTGAAGGGATCATACTCATGTAGAAGGAAATGATACCCGACCTTTAGGGGAACGAGAAGTAGGGGAACTAACCCAAATGAAATATGTCCAAGATACGGTGAACAGGAGGACCATGCCATTTTCCAAAAAGTACACAGCGTGTAGAAAAGTTACACGCTGTGTTGTCTGACCCTGGGTACTGCCCGTGTACAACTGCCCGTGTCTTAAGGCTGGTCATGTAGAAAAACTGAGTACACGTCATGTATTACGATGTACACGCCATGTCCGTGTGACTGGGGTTGGCTCTGTGTACACAGGGTGACCCAACCCGTGTACACCAACCCGTGTAATCGGTACACATGGTGACCCATGTTACTAGCCTCACCTGGCTATGTGATGGAGTACACAGTCGTGTACTCCATCTCGTGTCCGTGTACCCCTGGATACACACCGAGTTCTGTGTAGTCGCCTCTACAATGTTGTACACGCCGTGTCGTTTGAAGCCGTGTATTCCAACCCGTGTCCGTGTACTTCCCAAAGTACATGTTGAGCTTTGGGGGAAGTCTAACACGCCGTGTGACCAGGTTCATATGCTGTGTGATTCCTCTCTGGCCCCCAAAACCCTAGATGCCACCGCCAGTACTACACGATGTGTTCTTTGGAAGTACACACCATGTATTATGGAAATTTCCAGAAACGACGCTCTTCACCGGCGCACCTCCTGTGCTACCCCAATCATCGATCTGGCTGTTCGATCGCCACGAAACTCTTGGGTTTTGGTCTCCTCGATGCCATGAAGCTTCCTCTAGTGTTTCTGGACCTCCGATTGGCCCCAAAAAAATTCTTTGATCTTTCGGCGTGAAGAAGGTTCGAAGAACGTCCCTTCCCGATCCAGTCCGATTTGTCGTCCTCCATCGTCGTCGCACCTACACAAGAATGCTGTGGTGTTGATTCTTTAATTTGGGATCGTTGCGTCACAAAACGGATGCACAACAATCCGTTGTTCATCTCCCTATGAATAATGCGAAGAACACATGAAAATAAAAGGGAAGAAATCCAATAAAAAAAAATTTGGGGAACGAACCTCCGCCGTCGTTCGTCACAGTGTTGATCCGCTCCCATTAATAGGTTTAAACGGAGCAGAAATCAAGAAAAATAACCAACATGGATTAATTCCCCATAATCATCCCAAATAAAATCCCTCCCGTAAGAACGCACAAATCCACGGATCAACATGTTCGTGGTTGATCCGCGTTTGTCATTTAAATTTTAAAAAATGGGGGAAATGGAATGAAATAAGAAACCATAACTTTAATAAAGGATTGATCGCTAATGAAGAGGTCATGCTACCATCTTCGCCGCGATCCTCCAACCTCATTGGTGCAGCGATTCACAACTTCGATCTATCGTCGCTCGTCGCTGAGAGCTTTCTCCAGGGTTTCCTCTCAATCGTCCACCAACGATCGACGTCCTATTATCCCAATAAAAAGGGAAACATGCTTTGGAATTCAAAAATACTCTGCGGTATTAATGAGTCCAACTTTCCATTCTTGAGTCATTATGACGTGCCATTTAATTAAGGAAACAACTACCCCATCGTCGCACTGTAGCATATGTTTCCATAAAAGAAATAAAATAAACTTGCGAATTTATTTTATTTTACTTAAAACGTCCGAAAATTAACTTTTTCCCTTGACCCACGCCGGTCGAGTTTAGGCTCTTTATTAGGTAAATTCATCATCCCAAACGCAACGATGCCCTCATATTTTTAATCCGGGCATCCATTTGGAAACTTCCACAACCGCGCACAAGTGCCGACTCACTTAACTTAAAAAGTTCAAACCACCATTCAGGGCTCACTGAGCCTCAGAATGATGTGCCATCTTCGTGAACAGTCTTGAAATAATTCCATATAATATTTAAAGATAATACATGGAAAATCCGATACATTAAAATCTTTTTCTTCATCATTTTTGATTTCTTTTATGGGGATTGATCCTTGGCTTCCCATCTTCGATCTGTTGTGATTCGAGTTGATCTGAGGTGAGTTCTATCAACATTTCTTGTGGTTCATTACTCTTTTAGTGCCATTTCCTCCTATTTCCTCTTACAATATTATGAAGGATCATCTCCCATGGTTCTAATGGGATTTTATTGGTTTTTTTGTGCGGTTTTTCCATGACATCCTTGGATGGGTGTAGATTCTTATAGGAGAGGTGATCTGGATCAACAACATTAGACCGTTCTCTTGCAAAGAATGTTGATGCCTTTGAGGCAGGGGATTTGTTGCTTTTCTTTTATTTACATGTAATCATAAACAAATCATGATTTATCCCTTTGGATGTAAATGGAATTAACCTAATAATTATTTTAACTAGATTAACGAAATTGGATAAAGATCCCATGTTGATGTTGTTTCTTTATACCATTATTTAGGGATGCCTCTTGTTTTTCTAGATAGTGTAATATCTATGATATGATTTTTTATCATGTTTTTATGCTTGGATTAACATATTTAAATTTATAAATAATTTAAATCTAGAATTAATTTATAATTAATTTGATTAAGAATAATTAAATAAGAGGCATGTTGTAATCTAGTGTTAATTATAAAATGATGTTGATCAAATTGATGCAAGTATGCATGTTTAGTTGAATTAGTTATTGAACCTGAAGTACGTAAATTCCCTTTGATAATAATAAAAGGCTTATTAATTGAGAATGGTATTTCTCTAGGTTTTTTGAAATGAGACTAAATGTCAATTGAATTTTTTTTCTTTACTAGCTTATTATAGATTGATGCCTTAAGTTTCTCAAAATTGGAACCTGTAAATAATAAACCAATTAATTCAAGATGGAATAATAATTGGTGTTTTGATAAATATAATTTATATGGACTAATTTTACCACTTTATTGAGAAGGCCGAGTGCCTTGTTTGGGAGTCGCAGGAGATCATTTTCATGTGAAGGATGAATGCCTTGTTTTGAGGGCCCAATTTCCCTATTGGTCATACTTATTTATTTCCTTCTACTTTTGTGATCTAAGCTTGGGATGACTAATGTGATATGGGGTGGGGAGTCTTGGATGTGATGCGATCCTATGATGGCTGATCCTGGGATGGATTATGTGATATTGGGTGGGGAGGCCTGAATGTGATGTGAGTATAGGATGACTGAGCCTGGGATGGATGATGTGATTGGGTAGAGTGGCCAACATAATGTTGTAGAAGATGATTCCTTTGATGGAGAAATACATTAGGATACTCATGTGGGTTTTGGGGATGGAACCATTGGTGATGAAACAGTTTGAATTTGGGCTCACTCATTGATGTGTTGCTGAGAACTGATAATCTGTTTGATGGCCCTTAGTCATGTTTCTTATTTTATATACATTCTTTTCCCCACTAATTGAGGCAGTTAGGTATGATTGGTTTCATTTTTCCTCTTAGGGGTAGATTAGGATGGTTTCCAAAAGTACCTAGTTATGTAATGATACTAAAAATGAATAAATAATTCTTAACCCATGTGGTAGGTGCTGTTGGAATGAAAATTCTAAATGATTTTAATCTTGATAAACCGATCCCTTAGTTTGGGTTATTCCAAGAGGGTACGGACTTTACTATGATGTTTAATTTAATGTAATGTGGAATAATTATAATGGTCAATTAATGGCCGATGAAATAATTAACACATGGGAAATGATAAAAATAAAATAATGAATTTAATGTATCTCTTTAAAATTCTTTTATGCTTATAGGATATCTAGTATTAACAGTGGAAATTGGGAGTGTGATTGACATTAACTGTAGTTGATTTTAATAATAGGTTATTCCTATAGTGTGGTTGTGAGCTATATTATATCATGTATATTCTATAATTTCATACACAACCCCGCCCATGTAATTTAAGGAAAATGACACCCAGTGGACTCTCAGAGGGTGTTTTTCCCAACATCCTAGTGGGAGTATGGATGACTAACTACCCCCTCTCGCCCCGCTTTCTTCTCTTAGTAGTTACTTATGCTAGTATGCATATAGATTATTCTTCCCATATATGTGTATATAGGTATGTGATGGATTTTTGTTATTTCACACACATGTCTTCCTACACTACACCAAACTAATAGTTTAGCGGTGGTTTATTAAACCATAGTTATATATTTTTTAAATAATTTTGCAGCAGTTTATAAAAAACAGATGCTAAACCATTAATTTTTTTAACATATGACACTCTCCCCTCCCCCAACACCCCCGAACCCCCAACTCCCCGAATCCCTACCCCCCTTCGCCACCCCTCGGTGCACCTTTCCACCACCCCTCACCGTGCCTCGCCGCCATCGTCGTGCTGCGCCACCCTTTCCGTGCCTCACTACCCTCGCCACACCTCACCATTTTGCTGTGCCTCGCCATTTTTTGTGCCTCACTTACTCTCGATCCTTCATTGAATCTTCTCAAGGTTCTTAGGAATGTTCTTCTTAGTATTAAGGTTTTTTTCATCTTCTCCTCTTTTACCTCCCTTGGTTCCTTCTTATTTATTGTATTGAATCTCTCTTGGATGAACCTGAGGGGATATGTTTGATGTTTGGTTTAATTTTCTTAGATTATATGGTGTGCATATCGTTCCTTAAGACATTTTCTTCCTTATTTGAGAGTTTTATTGCATTATCACAATTTTTAGGTAGGTGTCTCTATCAAGCACCTTTCCAGAATAATATTTCAATTCTTGATCATTCCTAATTAAATTCTAAATGAGTTTCTCATGGTTATGGTTTGTTTTTATGGGTTATATTGGTGTTTTCATGTTATATTTTTGATGAAAAAAGGGTTTTCAAATTTTCACATTTATTAAGACTATATATGTGTGCATATAAATAGTTTGATAAAATGTCAATTTAGCTTATAAAGTGTAATTGAGTGTTTTTCATATTATTTTAACCTTGGTTGGATTTTTTCAGTTGGTTCACATGTGAAATTGAGTTGGGTGAGGGATTTGGTTTCCTTTTTTTTGGTTTGAGGACTATTTGTAAATTCCTATAGATGGTTACAATGTTCCATATGATTTCTAAATTGGAGTCTTCTATGTTTTTGAGATACCTTATGGGTATTCCATTTGATGTGGGCATATCCATATGTGAATGTGGTCATATATCCTATATGTGTATTTTGTTCTTCCACCATGACCAATATTAATCAACGAACCATCATGATAATAAAATATAGGCACACATGATCTCAATAAAATTACAATCACATATTCCTTACCCAACATAAAATCCTGAAAAATAGGTCATATCTATCCACACTAAACATTAAGCCTCTTGGATTCCATATACCCCCTAAAAAGTAATCATGAAGTATATTCCATCATCAACTCCCATCACTAGAACAACACTGGGATCTAACCACAAACTAAGGTGTCTAACTAGTTACATAGATTCCATCTGCTTCCCTCAGGAACCATTAGGATAATGAATCATAATAATCAACTTCATTATCACCAATTTACTCTAGGAATGTTCTAGTGAGTGGTTAATCACCTCTACCATCCAATCCCATGATCGACCCAAGACTAATAGCTTATCACAAGCTACTAGAATCTTTAACAACATCCTACCCCTCTCAATTAAGGTGTTTCTATGTTCTAGGTCATTTCTTATCGATGTTCCTAGACAAATCCCAATCTCAAATTCTAACTAGTCCATTCCTAAAGGGTTAACCACTTGGATTCCATTAACTAGCTCACTAAGGCTCTCCCCATGCCAAAAACAAGTCATCAAACCAATAAAGACAACACATAGGTACATAAATTTGTTTATAACTCCATTATCCCTAATGGTATAGCGATTGGGACTTTTTAAAATTCATGGACTAAGCATTAAATACCCAAATTTATTTTATATGGATCAACCCAAGACACTTGAGGAACTTTGAGCCCAACTAATCCCTACCAACATTTCTGAACCCAGTCCCCTATCATTCACATACATGCACTTTCATGCATGAATATTTATATGTATTAAAGGGGATACCTAACATGATGTTAGATTTACCCTATTCCATAGCCCGTTTACTATCTCTATCCAAGATCAGACTAAGAATCACTATGCTCTTGAGCCCCTTTCTCATACCTCAAGGATCCAATAGTTAATTATAAAAATTTATAAATATTTATCCAACTTAATCAAATAAATAATAACCATTGATAAATCACCAAGAATCATCACGACATAAAAATATTGAACAATTATGTGTGAAAGGCTCATATCATTCCTCGAGAACCCTTTAAAAAAAATTCCCACGAATTAACAATCAATTCCAGTCTAATCTTGTTGAATTCCCAAAAAAATACTTCAGCAAGCCATTTTTCAAAGGATAAGAAACAAGCATCATTTAACCTCTTTAGGAATCCTATATCCACAATACTATAAATACCCTTGAATCAAAGATAACACCACCATGATTTGGTGGAATTTTCATTAAATCTATAGATGAACCATCCAAAATTAGAGGAAGTACCACAAAGAGAAAGAGAGAATATGTCTGGAGAAGATTTCATAGCTTTGGTATGGTGAAAAAACTTCTAATCAACCTCCAATAAAGGGGAAAGAGTATAAAAATATAGGAACAATTTGGGAGTGGGCTAAAAAAATTACCACTTTAAAGAACCTACCTAATCGAAGAAGGAAAAACCAACCCTCAAGTAACAAGTTTGACCATTCCAAAGAAATATGATCGAATGACCATTTCAACATAGCCCCTTGGTGAGTGGATTAATTCCCATATTTTATGGTTTTGTTATAGAATGACCCAATGGATCATGGAATAAAAATAAACCCTATAAAAACACACATAACATCCTAACCACACATTGCAGCATGACTAGGGAATCAAGGCACAACCAACCACCCAAGGGAAACTTGATATAACTCAACCAAAGAACCCTTTAGGATGAATCCATTTGGTTTTAATGTGACACATTCTACTCAAGTATCATTTATATAAAAACACCAAGGTTGTGGTGTGATTTCCTCTAACCCCAAAATTTAATCTTATGAAACATACACACCATGACATAATAACCATTGTTGTAGTATGATTTAGATATCCCTTCAGTAATCCAAGATAAAACATCATAAAACCTGCTCATAATTGAATCAACCTACTTGACATGGCTTTCACCATTATATGAGGTTGAATAACTAAATGTCAGGCCTTTAAATGTCCTCACACCATGGGGATAGTCCTTTTGGATTTGACCTTTTTTATATGATACTCCACCTATCAACCATTCCATCATTTACCATGGGTGTTGTGTCTTTTTTTATTATTTTTCAACTATATATCAACATGTTGAACACAACCTTATTTGATACTTCATTTTAGACCTATAAAAAAATTTATTTCATTTGTGGATATTTTATAAATACAAAAAAATATTTGGATGAAATCCTCAAGAGAAGTCTATACAACTAGTTGCAGTAAGAAGATAAAAGAAAACCTTATTTAAAATACTTCATTATTTACCATATGTATTTATATAGGAAAACCTTATTTAACATATTTTTTTTCAACTAGTATATATTAATCTCATTCCCTATTTAGTAATAGTTATGTGTTTTATTTTTTTTAATATTGAGTAGGGATATTGTGATATACATGGATAAAAGCTGGATCACATTAATGAGGAACACACCTCAGTATGCTAAGGGTTTGGAGGATTTTTTAGATTTTTCAATTTCCAATCAATCCATTGAAGGTAGAATAATATGTCCATGTCCAAAATGTAAATTTAGAATATGGTTGAAGAGATATGAAGTTTATGAGAACTTGATATTGAAGAAATTCCCTGCTCAATATTTGGGTTGGATTTGGCATGGAGAATAAAACATTACAGAAAGGTAGAGCACTAATGTCAATCCACAGAATGAGCTCCCAACTTCATTGAAAATGGAAAATGAAATGAAAAACCTTATAAATGATGAATTCTAAATTGAAAGACACCAATATCAACATCAAAACATATCATAACAACCAGTTGAGGTTGCTACAAATAGAAACATGAAAAGTGATGTTTTTTAGACTGTAGGAAAACCATATCAATATTGTAACATATCATTGGATCCTTATATTGATTCTGTGGAGACTTAGGTAAGATAAAAATTCACTGAGAAAAATTTGTTTCATGGTTTAGTTGATGATGTAAGTCAATAGTTGTATAGTAGATGTTTGAAATATTCAAAACGTTCTTTTCTGCTGAAGTTGTACCATGTCAAATGCCTTTATGGAATTAAAAATAAGGCAATGTCCATGATATTGGAATTTTTGCGTGATGAATTTCCTGAGGAAAACATCCCCGAGTCTTTTTATTATATGAATTTTTTTTAACAGTCTTGGTATGAATTATACAAAAATTCATGCATGTACCAATGATTGTATTCTTTATTGGCGAGGGGATTCAAGTAGACATGATTGCAAAAAATGTTTTTCTTATAGATATCAGTAAATGGGTGATGTTGGAAGTATAAATCAACATACTACCATGAAGAAGAAAAGGAACACACCTAGAAATTTTTTTCATTACTTTCCTTTAAATCCTTGATTGAAAAGATTATTCATGTCATCAAAAACTACCGAACACATGAAATGACATTCTTTAGATAATAACAATGATGGGTTAATGTGACATCCACAAGATTCACAATCACAAAAGGCATTTGATTCATTACATCCATATTTCTCATCTGATCCTAGGAATGTTTTATTTGGATTGGCTACTAATGGATTCAATCCATTTGGGACTTTTAGTAATAGTTACAACATTTTTCAAGTTGTTTAGATCCCTTACAATTTTCCTTCGTGGATGTGTATGAAACAAATGTATTTTATCATTTCGATGATTATTCCTGGAAAAAAATTCTTGGAAATGATATTGATGTATACTTTCAGCCTTTGATTGAATAATTGTAGGAGTTATGGAGCAACGGTGTTGAGACATATGATGATTCTTATAGAACAATGTTCAAAATGCATTTTTCTCTAATGTGAACCATTAGTGACTTCTCAGGACTTGGGAATTTAGCTGGATGGAACACTTACACGAGTTTGGATTGTCCTGATTGTAACTTTTATTTTGATCCCAAATGGATACCTGATAGTAGAAAATGGTGATTCATGTGCCATCAAAGATTTCTCTATGCATCTCATTTATTTTAGCTGAACATGTCAAAATTCAATGGTTTTATTGATTGTAGACCACCTCCAATGTTTTTAACTAGTTCTGAAATAGTTTGACAACTTGGAAATGCTGAAATAGAATTTGGGAAGGTGCATCATTTGAATGATAGTGGGAAATGAGTTTGAAGTTCATCGTCAAGTGAAATTGGCACTCAAAAATGGAATGAAAAAATTATATTCTTCAAACTTCTGTATTGGGAATTTAATTTTTTGCAGAATAATCTTGTTGTGATGCATATTGAGATGAATTTTTGTGAAAAGTTTATCTTTACATTGCTTAATGTGCATCGAAAGTCAAAGGATCATCTTAATGATAGAAAATACATAAGAGCAATGAACATAAAATGTGATCTCTAGCTAGATGAGAATGAATAGTATGATTCGACAATTTTTTCAATGAAAAATAGGGATAAAGATAAATTCCTTTGAATTTTAAAGCATATGAAGGTATCTGATGGGTATTCAAGTAAAATATCAAGGTGTTTTGACTTAAATAATCATATGTTACATGGATTGAAAAGTCACGATTCACATATTTTGTTACAGTAGTTACTACCATTGACATTACATACATTATTATCTAAAAAATTTACTACTGTTGTACTCCAATTCTGTAGAATTTTCAGACAACTATGTGAGAAATATCTACATACATTTGAGCTTGAAAAAATTCATTAGATATTTTTATTGAAACTTTGTGCAATGAAGATGATCTTTCCTCCATCATTTTTTACTATCATGATGCATTTAACTATGCATTTGGTTAAGGAAGCTAAATTAGGAGGACTTGTACATTATCGATGGAGGTTTCCAATTGAGAGGTACTATATTTAGATGTTTTTAATTTAAGTAAAAAATTATAGTCACTTAATTAAATACGAAATTATTATTTTTTATTTTATTTCACAGATATATTGGACATTTCAAATCATACGTGAGAAATAAATCTCAATCTGAAGGTTATTTGGTAGAGGAGTGTCTTACCTTTTTTTCTAGATACTTGGAAGATATATAGACAAGATTTAATCAAGTTGGACATGTTGATAACACATAAACTCAATCTCAAATACATGGGAAATCAAAAATATTTCCTGCTATTGGACGATCGGTTGGGAGGACCTCAAATGTTACACTCATATAAATTGAATTATTACAGGTACATAGACATCTGCTGTTGAATAGTGAAATTATAGATCTATTTATTGAAGAGTTTAGGATACAAGAAAAGATATGAATGAGAGGCTGAACACGAAATGAGAAATATATAACGGAATATGTTAATAAAGAGCTTGTAGAATGGTTTTCATGACATTAATGTTCATAAATATTAAAATAAATACAGATATTAAGTTGACAGATATATTTTTTAAATTGAATAATGTATATTTCTTTTTTTAGATCATGAATACTGATACTAGAGAATATTTTTCAAGAGATTTTAAGTTTCTTTCTCTAGATCCTATAAAAAAAGTTATAAAGTTCAACACTTACAATGTGAATGGATTTAGATTTCATACAGTCGATCGAGAAGAAGGTTTAAAAACATAGAATAGTGGTATATTTACATTTTTTTGAAGTGGAATAATATGTAAAGTTGACTGATATTATTGAATTAAACTACCACATTCATTTTTTAGTTGTTTTATTCAAATGAAAATGGGTTGATATTATCAGAGGTGTTAAAAGAGATTCCTTGTAATTTATTTCTGTGAACTTCTCTCACTTGATGGATGTTGGTGATCATGAACTGCATGATCTATATATCTTATCATCTTAAGATAAAATGGTATATTATGTGAATGATGTTGTGTATGAAGGGTAAAGTGTAATTTCTCACGTAAAACAAAGATATTTGTATGATATGGGTGATGAAGTGGAAGATTTGACCTCTCACATTAAATATCATCAACAGTAAGAAGAAGACTTATTTTTCCATCATTATATTGAAAATATTATTCTAGAAAGGGTGGGATAAGTGGATGCAGTAATGAAGCTGGAAACCAACATGATTTTAGGGGAAAATGATTGTATGTACAGTTATGCATTCATTTAGAAATAACTTATTTCATTTGTGTAGTTATTAATTATCATTATTATGTATATTTTGTTTGTTAGTACTGTTCATATGTTATTATTTTTATTTTATTTTTTTTGCATAACTTTTTTGAAATATATGTTCAGAACATAATTTTATTTGATTAAATGATAGTAATTCCAAGGAGGAAGCGGAGTTCCACTTCTAGTTCTTCGTGGGGATAATGGAGGGTAACTATTATAGGTATATATTTTAATATGAATCAATTTATTGCACTTTTTTAAACTAACTGTTTGTTCATAAAAGATGGAAACAATGAAAGTATGAAGAAAAATATGAAAAGTTCAGATGTATGGAATCTGACTGGAGAGAAGATAATTGTACCATTTTATTTCTATGGGGTCCCTACCAATGATTCCGTAGGATTACTTGGCCAAATTTTAGGCCAGAAGGGCGTGAAGCTGGTTTCCCTTATGATTAAGTATGATGATTGTAGATTGTGTAGCGATGCCAACTTTAAAAGAAAGGTGGATGTAAATTGTGGATCTTGGATTGCTTTTATGGTGTTATGAATTTAGT
This sequence comes from Viscum album, assembly GCA_963277665.1. NCBI lineage: Eukaryota > Viridiplantae > Streptophyta > Magnoliopsida > Santalales > Viscaceae > Viscum > Viscum album. The sequence goes on from OY728160.1 coordinate 1,171,451,744, forward strand.
GGTGTTTGTAAAAATGGTGGATGTAAATTGGAACTCATGTTATGAACTCATAAGATGGGAATGTATGTGGATATATATATATATATATATTCATTGTATGTGTATTTTGATTTTTATATGTACCCTGCCCATCCCAGGTGTTATATGAATTTTTCACATGTTTTTTTTAGGGTACTAGTGCTGGGTCGGCAGAATTAGCAGTATTCTTTTAATTGTAAATATACCTCTAGCGGTGGTTTAAACTGCCACTAAATAAATGGACTATATTTAGTGGTATTTTAAAACACCACTAAATACATACACCGTACAATTTAGCGGTAGTTAAAAGTGCCGCTAAATGCATCTCATGTTATGTAATCATTTAGCGGCGGTGGGTGTGGTTTTTGTGGCGTTTACCGCGGAAAAAATGATTTTTTTCGCAGTGGTTTTAACCACCGGTAAAAAAACATTCGTTTTTTCTGGGCCAAACCACTGTAAAAACCACACCAACCGCCGCTAAATGTGTTTACTATGATAGTTTCCAAAAAACCGCTACTAAATTGAAGAAACCGTAGCATATTGAACGACGACACCAAATTTAGCGGCGGTTTTTTGAAACCACTGTAGAAGCATAAGGTGGCGGTTTAAACCACCGCCATAACAAAAAAATAATTGCCACTATTTGGTGAATTTATTGTATTACCAGATATAGTATCTAAAGGAATATTATAGGTATAATGTGTATAGGCTATGATGGATTGAGGTACTTACTCAGTGTATGAGATGTAATGGCTTGAGATATAATAACCAATGTATGTTACATGTCATGGAAGTTGCGGTGGATTCTGAAAACTACATAATTACTATATAAGGATATGTGTATGTGATTATGTGATGATGTGATGTATCTGGTTCATGTTGTTACACCTGGACTTGGTGTTTTTTGGATGGCCTATTTTGGAGAGAGATAGCCTAGAACGTGCGATGTCGGGGTAGAGTAGAAAACTAGTGGGGAAGAAGGAGTGGGGTACCCTTGATGTTTCATTATTATATTATTCGATCTCTTGTATGTGATACTTGGTGAGAGTTATCCATGGTGAGGTTGAGAACTTATTATACCTGTTTAGGTGATGAGTTACTCTCACTATTGTTCACTATGCTTTAACATCCTTTCTTTATATTTTTCAAGAGAATATCCTAGGAGGATCTTACTCAGCATAATTTTATGCTCACCCTACGTATATATAAACTATTTTAAGGTCATCCTAGTAGGTCGTATATTGGGTTGGGTTTATTAACTTGTGGTTTTGTAGGAGCTGTTTGGGATTTGTAGTTGCTGTAGCCCTTACCTTTTTGGTACTTGTTGTTTTCCTTTCAGTCGTTGTAGTACTGTATAACATTTCATGTATGTACTTTGGATATATATATATATATATATCTAATAATTTTTTGTTTGGTTTATCCATCTTATCTCTTTCCTCCGCATGTTTATCTTAGAGGGTAATTCCTCCCATATGCATGTTTATTATACCCATGATGCCAGTCGCCAACCCAGGGCCTACTGGAGGTTGGAATCAGGTAGTCACCATCTATCTCCCTTCATTTTGGTATCTTTTTGGGGAGGGGTTCATGAATGAGTGGTATAAAAGGGTTCAGTTTGAGGGATATGATGCAGTTTGAAGTTTGGCATAAGATAGGTTTCATGGGTTGGTAGGAAAATGGTGTTAGTTAAATTTAGTCAATGATGTAAACATGGAAGATTGGATGTGACATAAGTATTATCCCCCCTATGATCTGATGCATATACCATTACATTTGTTGAGTCTACTAAACAAAGTGATACTAGTTGTGGGGTAGATACCTAGGAAAGGATCATGCATAATTCTTCTTTATTCCAATGTTTGAAATTGGTAGACCTATAGATAGGCTAAAACCTTAACAAGATAATATATTAATTAATTAATTATTGTTAAATATTCCATATTATAGGTTTAAGATATCTAGAAGTCTGTTCTTTTGTATTCATGGCCCCAAGTCTATGTCCTCATTAATTTCACACCGAATATGTTCAGTAGGGTGTGATAGCAGATCGTCGTAGATTAGAGGTTTATGATGATGAAACTTGGAGGAGGAAACTCTAACAGTTTTAGTTCTAGAGTCTGTATAAGTATGAGGGATCCATTTTAGATTCAGTCACAGAAGATTGGTTAGAGGAGGTTGATATATCTTTAAGTTCGATCCATGATCAGAAGGAGCAATGGGTTTCGTTGGATATGCGAATGCTATGTGAAGTAGTGAGATAATGGTGGTTCTTATTCCTCATTGATTGTGAGGATTCAAAATTATCTTGGGGAGAAGTTTCGAGACTAGTTCTAAAAATAGTATCTCTCTTCGACTGCAAAGGAGGATGGTCACCAGGAGATGATTACCCTTTGGTAGAGGAGTTACAGTGTGTTATGGTTTGGGATCCATTTTAGGACCCTTATGTAATTTGCTTCAGACCAATTTCTAGATGAGGAGGCTAGGGAGAGGCATTTCGAGGAGGCTTTTAAACTGGAGATCGAACACTATGTCACCCCATTTATGTTGAATACATATCTCAATGTGCTAGTGAGAGAAGAGGTTATCAAGAGGATGTTATCCAAAACTGGATCATCATAAGATGGGAGTTGTCAAGATTCATAATGAAGTAGAAATATGGTATGGGTTTCACAATTATTAGGGAAGAAGAGTTTTCAGTCTTCCTAAGGTAGGTCCCAACCCTTAACATCTAATTTCTTTGGGGGTGGTAGATATCAGACCTATGACAAGGGATCAGATGTGTTTTTTTCTTATGGAGACTCAGGTCGCTAGTGGTGAGAGTGCCCAAACTTTCTGAGTAGTCATCATGTGCTTCGTTTTCCGCTTTAGGTTCCTCCATTGAGACAGTTTTAGCCGAGACAAAAATAGCAAGGTTCTCTAGTTTGGGATCAACATAGAGGATATGGGGTGGGTACAGTATAGCCCTAAGATGTCATTTTTCCTCAGAGAGTAGAGAGAAGCCATGGATATGGTCTTAAATAGTGTTATAGAGGCCATGGAGCTTGTTGTGGTCAGCTTCATGCTTTAGCATTGCCAGCACCAGGTAGCCCAGATGTTGTTCGAGGCACCATTTGTTTGTTTTCTAAGTGGTTACATTCGTTGTTTGATTCTTGAGTGACACACTCCTTTATATCTCCTACCCTCATCCATTATTTGAGACTTGAGGTAGAGAGTCTATCAGTTCCCTTGACATTTACTCTACCAGTTGGAGGTCGAGATGACTTTTATGAAGTATGTAGAGGCTATGATCTAGTTCTAGGGAAGCACTATTCGTGGGGATATTTAATATGTTTATGGATATAGTCATATGAAATTAACCTCATCATGGTTTCTATATAGTCTATGCAAGATAAATTGGATTGATTCAGGAGATTGATTGTGTTTTATGATGCTGATGGTGAGCCACTGGTGATTGTTGGTGAGTGAGACCCTTGTATGGGTCATAGGTGTGTTGCATCCTTATATTATTTATTGGATGTGTTGATTTTAATCTTATTTTAGGTTTAGAAGTTGGTGTTTCCTAGGGTTTTGGGAGAGTACCATGATGTGTTTCTAGAGGTGGTTATAGTGTTACCCCCTCGATGAAAGATCGAGTTTGGGATCGAACTATAACCATGCGTGTATCCTATATCAATGTATCTATATTGAATGGTTCCTTCTAAATTGTGAGATCTATGAGTACATCTCAATGATATGTTGTAGTGAGGTTTTGTTTGGCCAAATGTTTCACCTTGGGGTACACTAGTTTTGTTCATAAATAAGGATGATGGTATTTTGCAGCTTTGTATTGATTATCAGCACTTAAACCAAGTAACAATGAAGAAGTGCTATCCTATTCCATAAATTGATGATTTATTCAATAATATAAAGGGATCAAGTTGGTTATCAAAGAACAATTTTTGGTCATGATATTATCAGATATGTGTGAAGGATGAGGATATTTAGAAGAATAATTTTTGTTGGTGTCATGGTCATTACGAGTTTATTATGATGTCGTTTGGTATGATGAAGGATACAAATGTGTTCATTGGGTTGGCGAATGTAATGTTTAGAGATTTCCTGGATAATTTTTTGGTGGTTTTCATCAATGACCTCCTTTTTTACTCCATGTTTGAGGAGGATCATGTAGAGAATCTACATGCTATTTTGGGAGTTCTTCATCGTGACTAGCTATTTGGGAAGTCATTGAAGTGTGAGTTTTGGGATCGTGAAGTTTGTTTCTTGGGGCATGTCATTTCCAAACATGGTGTATCTATGGATCCTTCAATGATAGAGGTAGTTGTGTCTTGGGTATCCCCCAACATAGTGGTAAAGGTGAAGAGTATTCTTTGTGTTTCAGTCTATTACAAGAGGTTCATAGATGATTTCTCTTGGGTTGTGACTCCTTTGACAAACTTGACCTAAAAGAATCATGTGTTCTTGTAGACTAAACAACGTCATACAACTTTTGAGTACCTGAAGGAGAAGTTAGTCAACACTCCAATTATTTGTTTTTCAGTAGAAGGATTTTAGTTTGGTGTTTTCTAGGAAGTGTCTCCTCTTGGTGTGAGATGCATTTTGATGTAGTAGAGATCATTTGTTTCTTATGGGTCTCTACAGTTACATATACATGAGCATAAATATTCCACCCATGATCTTGATTTGGCAGCAGTTGTGTTTACCTTAATTTTTTAGTAAAATTGCCTCATTAGTGAGTATTTTTTGGTTTTTACTGACCATAAGAGCATGAGGTAAATATTTTACCAGCATGACTTGAACTTTTCCAGTGCCATTGGATGAAATTGTTGCAGTATTATGGCTTCAATATTTCATATATGATATGAAAGGTAAATTTTGTAGCCTATGCATTGAGTAGGAAGTCACGTAGTGATTCCATGCATAAATATAGAGATTCCTAGAGAGTGATGGATGAACTCTGAGTGATGCATCTAGATATGGGAGAGGTTGGAGGAAAAGGTTATCTTTTCTAGATGGAAGTGTAGTCATATTTGGTGTAGTAGGTGGAAGAGTCCTAATTGGGGGATTTTGAGGTATAGGTATGGAAAGAACAAGTCATTTTTGGTGATTCCCCTGATGGTGTCTATGGGGATGGATAATACTAGGTTTTGTTTAAGGGAATAATTTTCATTACTTCAGCAATGCATGAGATGGTTCTTCAAGAGTTCCATGATTCTCCTTTGGCGGTACATCCTAGAATCAAAAAGATATACCAATATTTGGGAGGAAAATTTAGGTGCAATGGGTTAAAGCATTTAGTTGTAGAGTTTGTTTCTCAATGTTTGGTCTACCAGAAGTTGAAGGCCAAGAACTATATTCCCGATGGTTTACTCCAACTATTAAATGTTCCCCAATGGAAGTTGGAAAACAACTTGATGAACTTCATTAGTGATTTACCTCAAGCTCAGGGAGTCTATGATTCTATATGGGTGATAGTGGATTATTTTATGAAATCAATCCACTTTATATAGATCAAGGAGTCGAGTTCATTGGAGGTTTTATTGAGGCAGTGTTTGGAGTTGGTGGTGAAACTCCATGGAGTCCTGATGATGATCATATCTGATCGATATCCTCATCTTACATCCAGGGTGTGGAGTGGTATCTAGTGTGATTTTGGATCTTATTTATACCTTATAACTTATTTTCATCTGTAGATAGTCGGTCATACATAGAAGACCATCCAAACTATTAAAAACATGTTATGCACTTATGTCATGGATTTTGGTTGAGGAAAATTTCCCTGGTCAAGTTTTCTTAAAATAATAGTTTCCACTTTACCATTGATATAGAACTATTTGAAGCTTTGTGCGGCCAAAGTTTCCATTCTCCATTGTGATGGACTAGGTTTGGAGAGACAACCATTCTCTGGACATAACTATTACAGAATATGGTAGAGATGGTATAGGCAATTCAAAAGATGATAAAGGTAGCACATGATCATCCAAATTCCTATGCTAGTTATAGGAGGAGACTTCTAGAGTTCTAAATTAGAGACCATAGGTTTCTGAAGGTGAATCCTCATCATGGGAAGCAAAGGTTTGGTCGTGGTAGTATGATTTATCCACACTTTATTGGGCCTTTAAAGGTGTTGTATCATGTTGGATCCATGGTGTATCAGATATAACTTCCCCCTCTGATGATCCAGATACACAATGTTTTTCATGTGTCTCATCCCCGTCGTTATCATCATGAAGAATCCCCTGTCATCGATTGGGGTGAGATTGATGTTGATGATGATGCAACCTTTTAGGAGTAGCCTATGGAGATCTAGGATCACCAGGAGAAGGTGTTGCACAAACATTATTTTCCCTTGGTCTATGTCTTGTGGAAACATAGTGGAATGGAAGAGAGTACCTGGGAACATGAGTTACAGATATACACTCAGTACCATGATCTGTTCGATGTTTATATCTTCTCTTATAATGATATTCTTTTGTAAATGTTGTCCTTTCTGGTTTATGATATGGTTTCCTCTTGTTGTGAATTTACTCTTATTTGAGAGGTATCTACACTGGGAGAGTTTTAGGAGATGGTTGTTTTAGTTTCATGGTTTTGTGCTTGTTTCCTCTGAGTGTGGTGGTTGATCTCATGAGATGTAGAGAACTTTGAGAGGTATCTTGCGGGGCGACTGTTCAAACGCCCCCTTATGTTTTCCCTTTAGTTTAGTTTTTTATTCTTAAGGATGGAAATTGTTTGATAGGTATCTCATGTAAGATTCCAAATCCATTTAGACTGACCCTTTTTATGCCCCTGTGGTTCATGGTGCTTGAAGGAATCTCAGAGTGAGTCTGGAGGGGTTTGGCTATGAAAATCTAGAAGTTAGGAGATTACATGATGGGTAAGGGGTTTTCATGTCATGTATGTGCAGTTCATGTATTGTTAAGTATGGTACATAGGGTGATTCATGACATGTAAATATTAAAGATTAAAAGGTTTGTAGTGACACATTTTTTTGTAGAAACTTGAAACCCAACATTTACAAGATGTATAAGAATTACACGCTATGTAAACCCCCCATGCAGTGTATCTTTAAATAAACCAACAGCTCGAGTTTTCCTAAAACCCAAAAATTTACTCTCGATTATAGGTGATCCAAAATCCCTTTCTTTATAATCTGGATATTCCTTCAATGGGTATCAATCCTTGTCTTCCCGTCTTCGATCTGTGGTGATTCAAGTTGATCTGAGGTGAGTTCTATATCCACTTCTTGTGGTTCATTCCTCATTTAGTCTCATTTCATTCCATTCCCTCTTTCCATGAAATATAATATCATCTCCCATGGTTTTAATGGGGTTTCCTTGTTGTTTTTTGTGTGGTTGTTCCATGGTGTCCTTGGATTGGTGAAGCTTGTTGCGGGAGAGGTGATCGGGATCTGCAACATTTGTCCGTTCTCGTGTGAATAAAGTTGAAGCATTTGAGGTATGGGATTCATTGATTACATTTTATTTATGTGAAATGGTAGATTTATCATGATTTATAACTTTTAATGGAAATGGAATTATCCTAATAATTATTTGATCCAAATTAACGAAATTGGATAGCAATCACATGTTGATGTTACCGATTTATACCATTATAGCGGGTTTCCTCTTGTTTTTCTAGATAGTGTGATATATATGATATGATTTGTTAGAATGTTTTTATTCATGGAGTATCATGTTGAAATTTATAAATGAATATAAATCCTTAATTATTTTATAATTAATTGTCTTATGAATAATTAATGAAGAGGCATGTTGTAATCCGATGTTTGTTATAATTTTGTGTTGATCAACATTATGCAAATGTGAATGCTTAATTGAATTGGTTAATGAACATGAATCATGATAATAATTTTTGATAATAATAAAATTACTATCAATTGAGAAGGCTACTTATATTAATTTATTGAAACCAGACTAAATTCTATGATCATGTTTTTACTTTGATAGCTTGTTATATCTTGATACCTTAAGTTTCCTGTAGTTGGAACCTGTAAATAATGAACTGATTAATTCAAGATGTAATAAGAATTGGTTTTTTGATAAAGATAACTAATAGGTCCTAAGTTTATTTATTTATTGAGAAGGTTGAGTTTCTAGTTTGGGATCTGTGAGATCTCGTTTTCATGTGAAGGTTGAATTCCTTATTTTGATGGCCCAATTGCCCTATTGGTTATACTTGTTTATTTATAGTTAATTTTTTGATGTAAGATTGTGATGGATGATCCTGGGATGGATGATGTGATATGGGGTGGGGAGGCCAAAATGTTATGTGTGCCTATGATGACTGATCCAGGGATGGATGATGTGATATGAAGGCGAGGAATCCTAGATGTGATGTGAGCTTAGGATGGATGTGCTTGGGAGGGATGATGTGATGGGGTAGGGAGGCTCGAATGATGTGGCAGTTGTTGATTCTTATGATGGGGATATGATTAGGGATATGAATGTGGGTGTTGGGGATGGAAACAAAGGTGATGAAATGGGCGGAAGATGGTCATACTCATTGACGTGTTTCTGAGAGGTGATTTGATCATTTATGAATCTGTTTGATGGTTGATGGAAATATTTCCTATTTTATCTGCATTCCTTTCCCCACTACTTAAGAAAATTGGGTATGCTTGGTTACATGTTTCCTCTTGATGGTATATTAGGATGGTTTACAAGAGTACCTAGTTTTGTAATGATGATAATATTGAATAAATAATTCTTATCCCATGGGTTTGGTGCTGTTGGAATGAAAATTCTAAACGATTTTAATCTTAATAAACAAAGTCCTCAGTTTTGGTTATTCCTAGAGGGAATGGAATTTTCTCTAATAGTTAATGTAAAGTAATTTATAATAATTATAATGGTTAATTAATTGTTTATGAATTCATTAAATAATGGAAAATGATAAAATGAAAAGATAAAAATTAATGCAACTATTTAAAAGGCTTATACACTTATAAGATACCTGGTCTTAACAGTGGTATCCGGGAGTTTGAGCAATGTTAGATGTAGTTGAATCTAAGACAAGGATATTCCCATAGTGTGGTTTCTATCTATATCATATAATGTATATTCTATGATTTCAAGCACTACCCCACCCATTTTGGTTAGGAAAACTAACAGGCAGTGGAATCTGGGATGGTGTTTTCCCTAACATCCTGGTGGGATGATGGATGACTGACTACCCCCTCTAGCCACGATCTCTTATATTAAATGTTATTTGTGTTGGTATACATGGTGGTTAGTGTCCCCATATATGTGTGTAGAGGGTTGTGATGGATTGTGGTTATTTCAAACACATGTATTCCCAGATATAAAATCCAAAGGATTATTATAGGTATGATGTGTATAGACTATGATGTCTTGAGGTACTTACTCGGTGTATGGGATGTAATGTATTGAAGTATAATACTTGATGTATGATTAATGTCATGAAAGTTGTTGTGGATTCCAAAAACTACCTGTTCACTATATATGTATATGTGGAAGGTATTATGTGATGATATGATATATGAGGTGTAACATCCCAAGATTTCATAGTACGCTATTTCTTCAAAGTAATTCAATAACTTTCACTACACGCAACACCGAGTTCAAGCACACCACGAATTACCAAACTAGCCGTTCAAAAGTGGTTATGAATAGTAATAACTAAAATTTTAACTTTATATAATCCTTATAATTTTAGAATTCATATTATGTGTTTCTTAGACATAATTTAAGAACTAATTTATTTTTTTAGATAAAAGAAGTATTTTTCAAAAAATGCAGTTTTACTGCCTTTTAATGAAGAACCATTTTTAAATCCAATATTTGAAACTTTTATATATTAAATTTTACAAAATAAACATTTTATTTAGAATCAGGACATAAAAATTTTGTTTTGATAAATTTTTGGTGTTTTTCTGATAACTTTCATATTTTGGTGAATAGTGAAAAATACTATATTTTAACTGAAAGAAACTTTTTTAATAAAAATAATTTATAGTGTTAAATTATAAATTTTAATGGTTTGGAATTATAAATAGATTATATTTTTACCATTTAATCCAATTCTGGTCATTGTAAGTAATTTCACTTTGAAATTGGACATAAACAAGTGTCAATCTTTTGATAGTTATTATTTCTTAAAAATACGCCTTTTGGTTTTGACAACATGAATTAATTTTATGTTAATAAATTCAAATTATATGTTTTGAATTTGGTAAAATAGACTCCATTTTTGAATTGAGAATATCAAAATTAGCTCAGGGTGAATTTTTGGTATTTTTCTGAAAACATTCAATTTTTGATGAATAGTGAAAACACGGAGTTATTGTTTAAAACCGACTTTTTATTTAAATAATTATTTATTTTAGGTAAAAATATATACATAATACCCATATAAGTTCAAATTATTTCATTGGAGTCATTTTATAATAAGTTTAGATATATAAAAATTTATTGAACTTTTACAGTCTTTTACCCACCTCCTAGGAGCATTTGAAAATTTTCATAAAACTTAGTTTTACCGCTTCTGGGAGTTTAATTTCAAAAATCCGAGAGACATAGTTAATATCAGTAAGTAAAATTTGGTTCAATAAGATGAAAATAATTTTTGTTGAATAGTAACTTTTTACTTTTATTTACCATGATTAAAAGTAAATAGGGTAATTTAGGGTAAAAATGATATTATTATTACCCTAACAAATTTCCTAATTCTATTTGATAAGTGTAATTAGACCAAAAACAACCTTAGGAATAAAATATTATCCTTTAGGTCCACTTGGATTAGATTAGTACATTTATTATTATTCAAATCAAAGAAGAGTTAAAAGAGTTAAAATCAAAGTTTAATAACTAAAACAATTTTAATATAGGGTTAAACATATGAAAAATGTGACTATAAATATTAATTAGAAAGATAAAAATATTTCCTAAATAATGGTATTTTATTTATATTTTTCAGACATTAAATAATTTAATTTATTTATGACACAATGATGATGAAGTAATTACCTAATTAATGAAAGATTAAAATAATTGACATTATAAATATCCAAATAAATTTAATTTGAGACGTTTTATGAATTAAACTAATTTTATAGGTTAATATGAAATATTTAGGTTGGTTAAATGATTTTTTTTCAAAGTAATAATTCTGTTATGAATTTATAAAAAAAATACCAAATAGCGAAAAAATTGACATAAAAGAGTTTTTAAAACAAATATTATATTATTAATTAATATTCTATTCTTAAAAATCTAAGGTTCGGCCAAAAGACTTATATAATGATAGGTGTATTATTAATGAATCACTTGGGGTTCTCTTGGAAGTATATAGTAAGTTTATTAAGCATATAATATAAAAATACAAAGAGACATGGTAAATGTCAAACTATTTAACTAAGAGTTAAATCTAAAATATAAAGTTAATATAGTGACCCAAACCTATCTAAAACCTATTGTTTGAGTGGTTTTCGACCCATACCCACCTTATCATTTAAATAATATATTTTGGATCCATTAGAAACTGAAAATTATTTTATTATAAAATAATATTTCTAGCTTTTCCTAAGGTGCTCCTCACCCCCTTATAAAAGGGTACTCACCCTTCTCACTAATTCACACATTCAAAGCCATTTGGATCGGCCAACCTCTGCCCAAATACCCTCTCAACTATCCTGTTTTCATCCTATATGCCTTCCTTTAGTCATAAATCCAACCTAAAGAGCCCTTTTGATCAAATCAAAAGGAAGAACCCGAAGAAGGGGTAAATATTTCACCACCTCTTTCAAGTTCCTTTCTTCTTACACTTCCTCTTTCTTTGTTGTTTCCATTATAAAATAATAACTCCAGTATCTTCTATATACTATGATTTTATTATAAATATGGTACAACCATATTCATTATTTTATTCATCCTTTGAATGACATGTCACCATACGTGCGTACGTACGGCTTACCGTCTCCACATCATGGTGTAATTGTTATTCAATACATTATTATTTGGATGGGTATAATAATGATGTGTAATTGATGTAAATAATAAATATAACATTATAATGATTCTTTATATATGATATAACATCCAATTACATACGATTTATCCATCAATATAATGATATTGTTGCTCGTGCGTATGTACGGATTACTGTCTCCACGACGTGATGAGATTCATTTCCACGTTCACCATTCAACGATTATTATAAAATATATATATTTAATAAGTATGTAATATATGACATAATAATGCTACTGGATATATATATATATATATATATATATATATGTACTTACATATATCTTATTCACTTAGTTCTATTCAATACGATATGAAAACAGAAACAACATTTATGCGTACGTACGGACTACCGTCTCCATAAACGGTGTTTTCCATTTCATATATATGTCTATTATACATATTTATATTCTAAATATATATGATATATAAATCATGTTTTATATTCTTGAAGTATTTAAATATTAATCTAAGTGATAAAATCAAGAGTAACAAGTTAAAACACGTACGACAAAGAAAGCGATTATTACACGAAATGTTAATTTAACATGGAAATTATTATTAAATGGGTAGTATAAAGTATTAAATGAATAATGTATGATATCATAAATATTAAAATGGTTCTATAATAATTTAATAACAAACTAAGGTCTTCATACAGGAGGTTAAACGTACCCTCGACTAAAGGAAAGTGCAAGGTAAGGGTTAATTCCACAATCTCTTCATTATCCGAGGTTGTTTATACGTAATTATCTATTAGGACCTCTTTATCATCCACATCCATGTTTCTTAAAAATATATTTAAAAAAATTCTTACTATTTTATATACTATGGGTTAAAGCCATTTATACCTTTTTTTTGACTTTTATAAGATGTTTATAAAGGAATCTTTCTGTCGTTTTCCAAATGAGGTCCTTTATAACCTTTTCGACAAAATTAAGGTAAGAATATCTTTTTTTAACTTATACGGTGGGTGTGTCTATTTTTTGCTGTTATAACATCATCAAAGCTTTCCTTAAAAGCTTATAAAAATATTTTCAAAATAAATGTTTTCTTTTATAATTATATTACCTTTAAATTATTTCAAAATATAAAGAGATATTTCTCTAAAAAAATGTTTTGATTTCATCTATGTCAACATCCTTTGATGGATTTTAAGGTTAATTTATTCCATATTGTATTGAAGGTTTTGTGATATGTTTGACTATGGATGTGTTATTTTCACACCATTCATGGTTTATGGATACATTATTGACATTTTGTATGCTAGTTTTTATATGAATGTTTATGTTATGTTTAAACCTTTTCATATGAGAAATGCATTGGACTTAGTAAGTGACGTGTGGATCCTGATATAGCTCCTAGATGCATCGGTAGGTCTCATGAGACAAACTAGTGTCTTGGCATAAGGCCTTGACAAAATCTTATTTGTAGTCTTGGCATAAGGCCTTGACTATGTGGTTATGAAAGTTTGGCATTATGCATTCCATCATTATGAAAGTGGGTATTGACATTTCATGTGATTATTTGACTAGTAGAATATCCATGTGAGTAAGTAAATGGAATTATTTTGATTTATATTTTCCATATTATGATGAATTTTATGTTTAAAAGGCTTTTGTTTTAGTTCTATACATTTCCTTAAATGTTTATGCTTATTTATGAAAGTTTCCACTATATTGGTATCCTTACTGAGCATCTGAGCTCACCCCTTTCTATGTTTTATTTTTCCCAGGATGTGAAGAAGTATATTATGATTGATAATCAGTGTTAAGCTAAGAGATTAATGGGATTCTCAAAGGATCATTTTTGTTGTGTTTTATTTTCTAATGTGTAATGTAATGTTCATGTATGTAATCTATTTTCAAAGACTGCTAACCTGATCGGTCTTTCGGGACTTGATTCCTTGTAATCATGCCAATGTATTAAAATAATGCACCGAATCTGGGTAACTGAGGTCGGGGCATTACAGTTGGTATCAGAGGAAGTTTACAAAACAACCTTGGAAATAGATTTAGTTAAACTCTGATTAGAGAACATTACCCTAAGATAGACTTTGAGGATTAATATCTAAGAACTTCCTAGAAATTTGGTACTATAGAGATTCTGTGAGTTTTCCATACAATACATCCATGTCTGGATACGAGCAGGTAGAGGTGGCTCAGGAACAGATGTACCTAGGGGTAAAACCCGAAAACACCGCTTTGAGCTAGACTCGAACGGGAACTGGTGCACGACAATGGGCCAAGCTGCACTCTTGGTTACAAAAATCTTGGGGGGATATTCTTAGGATAATTCACATTTTCATTACAAGTCATTATGATGGATTTAATAGTAAATATTTTCTCAAAGAATAAATTTTTTGATTATAGATTATATGCATAATCTTTTCAATTTACATTAGGTATTTTACAGGTTTGTAATTATGCATTGCGATTCATAAACTAACCTAGTGTATGCCATTATTTAGAAATGGCTCCTAGTAGAATGAATGAGACCTCTAGCAATACGCATGATCTAAAGAGTAAGAAGGATCATATCTTTCATTGTATTAAGCCAAAATTTAGAAAGGAAATAGTCTCCCACATATTATCATCATATGAAGAAATAGTATCATGTGTTAATAAGATAAGTAAATAATTCTCTGAGTCCTATAGATTTGAAGGGAAGCCAGAGAAGAAAAAGATGGTAGAAAGAAAGATGGATAAATGGAATAAGGGAAAGAAATATTTTCCCCTATGTGAAAACTATATAAAGAATCACCTTGGTAAATTCTTGAAGGGAATGGGAGTTCGTTATAAGTGTGAAGAAAAAGGACACCAAGTATGTGATTGCAAGGGTAAGAAAAAGGTTTCAAATGTACAATGCTTCATCTGCAAGGAGTTGGGACACTATATGAGTCAATGTACTAGTAATCAGAGTATACTGCAAATGATGCTATTGGATAATAATCATGTTATGATACTACCTCAGATGAAGAGGAATGACTACTGTTCTCATGTTTTTATTATAGAATTATTTCATTTGAGTGTTGTATCAGCAATATACTGGTTATATGAATTATGGATATAAATAAGGATTGTACTGAAATACTATTTTATTGAGGATTTGAGATTATATGGTTCTAAGAAAAGTGACTTAATAGTAAGCTACACTTTTTGGAAAATACATGGTTGATGGAAAGGTAATCCTTAATATGGTCCTGATAATGAGGTAGTGATTTTGGAATAAGATATGGTTGATTTGGATAAATTATATTGGATATTCTTGACTTCATTGGAACTGATTAATAGTTTTTTATTACATCATTGTTGGAATATTAAAAAATTTTGGATATAAGAAATATATCCAGTATTATATAAAGGATAAGGGAGCATGAATGTAATCAATAAGGTTTTATGGTAATTCAGGGTGTTACCATGTTTTAAAATAATACATGATGAAAGTGTTCACATGTTATTGCATGGAAAAAAAATCTTCATTGTGTTTAAATTATAAATTTTGGACTGTGAGTTTGGATAGAATTATTTTGGATAAGTCTAAAAGTTGGAATGAATTATGTTTGAAATTGGATACTATTGTTAAGGTTATTTTTGGATTGTTATAAAAAGGAAAACACATAGACCGTGTGACAATCTGTCGCGTCGGACAAAGCTGCGGGAATCAAACCCACAACCATAGTGAAATTGGGATTTACCGCCTACCACTAGACTACGTGAAGTCCCTTGATTGTAAAATCTAGTTTTTTAAGGTTCTTATAAGTGAATTATAAATTCATTATTTTTGGAACCCTATACAATTAGGATAAATAGAATATTTTTTTGAAATCTTTTGGACTGAAAGATGAGTTTGTGGTAGAAATTAGTTAAAGGTTGGAACTCTACTTGTCAAGTATTTTTTTTATTCTATTATTCTATGAAGAAATTAATTTTTAAACTTTATATAAGGGATATTAAAACTAAAAATGTGTTATCCTAATAACTTATGTTTTGTTGAACCAATGATATTTTAAATCATCATAGATTGATGGCCTTGAGGCCTTCAATTCTACAATTGTTTATGACTGATGACCTGAATCACTACCTATAAATATTTATGTTTTTCATCCAATTATGTGTCTCTAATTTCCACCAATATTCTCCTAATCGAGATCATAATTTGGTGGTGACTTTTTCATTCCCCTTTTCATCTTATTAAGATTAAATTTTATTAACCGAATTTCTGATGTGGGTTTTACCACAAAGGTATTTTCTATTTTTAAACTTTTATTTTTTAAGAACAATTTAAAATTGTGAGGATGTAATTTATTAAAGGAGGGAAGAATGTAACACCCCAAGATTTCATAGTATGTTATTTATTCAAAGTAATTCAATAACTTACACTACATGCAACACCGAGTTCAAGCACACTACGACTTACCAAACTAGCCGTTAAAAAGCGATTATGAATAGTATTAACTAAATTTTGAACTTTATATAATCCTTATAATATTAGAATTCATATTATGAGTTTTTAAGACATAATTTAAGAACTAAATCATTTTTTAGATAAAAGAAGTATTTTTCAAAAAATGCAGTTTTACCACCTTTTAATGGAGAACCCCTTTTATATCCAATATTTGACACTTTTATATATTCAATTTGACAAAATAAACATTTTATTTAAAATTGGTACATAAAAATATAGTTTCGATAAATTTTTTGGTGTTTTTCTGATAACTTTCATATTTGGGTGAATAGTGAAAAATACTATATTTTAACTGAAAACAACTTTTTTAATCAAGATAATTTATAGTGTTAAATTATACATTTTAATGGTTTGGAATATAAATAAATTATATTTTTACCATTTAATCCAATGCTAGTAATTGTAAGTAATTTCACTTTGAAATTGGACATAAAAAAGTGTCAATCTTTTGATAGTTTTTATTTCTTAAAAATACACCTTTTAGTTTCAACAATAAAAATTAAATTTAAATTAATAAATTAAACTTCTATGTTTTTAATTTGCTAAAATATAATTCATTTTTGAATTCGGAATATAAAAATTATCTTAGGGTGAATTTTTGGTATTTTTCTGAAAACATTCAATTTTTGATGAATAGTGAAAAACACTGAGTTATTGTTTAAAACCATCTTTTTATTTAAATAATTATTTATTTTATTTAAACTTATTTTAGGTAAAAATATATAAATAATAACTATATAAGTTAAATGTAATTCATTGGATTAATTTTATAATACGTTTAGATATATAAAAATTTTATTGAACTTTTACTGTATTTTACCCACATCCTAGGAGCATTTGCAAATTTACATAAAACTTAATTTTACTGCTTTTGTGAGTTGAATTTCAAAAATATGAGAGACACGGTTGATATTAGTAAGTAAAATTTGGTTCAATAAGATGAAAATAATTTTTGGTGAATAGTAGTAACACCCCAAGCTTCCACGGTACGCTTCTCTTTGAATAATACAGTAACATGTGTTGTACGCAACTTCGAGTTCTAACACACCACAATCAATCAAACTAGCCATTATGAATAGTAATACCCAATTTTTGAAATTTTATATACTTTATCTCTAAAAATGGACTTCATTTTTGGATTCAGAATATCGAAATTAGCTTAGGGTGAATTTTTGGTACTTTTCTGATAACTTTCATATTTTGATGAATAGTGAAAATTACTAAATTTTAATTAAAAACAACTTTTTTAATCGAAATAATTAATAGTGATAAATTATGAATTTGAGTGATTTTAAAGTATAATTAGATTATATTTTTACCATTTAATCCAATGTTGGTCATTGAACATAATTTCACATTTAAACTGGATATAAGCAAGGGCAATCTTTTGATAATTATTATTTCTTAAAAACACGCTTTTTATTTTGACAACGAGAATTAATTTTAAATTAGTTTCTGCCACTTCTGTGTTTTGAATTTAGAAAAATAGATTCCATATTTAGAATCAGGAGGTCCAAATTATGTAAATAGGTAACTTTTATTTTTAGACATTTTGAATAATTACTTCGGTAATTATTTTATTTACCATGGTTAAAGGGTAAATCCGGTAAATAAGGGTAACAAAATAATATTATAATAATATTAAATTATCCTAAAATGTGTCCTAACCCTATATGTTGAAAATTTCCAACCATTGGCATCTTTGAGTCGATTTTGGGACCCCATGGAGCCACTTGTAAGTGACAATGACACTTTATATTAATTAAGTTAAAGTAAATACAAAAATTATATAACCATATATCTTTTAGAAAAACAATTTTTACATAGGGTTATATATGTTATATTTTCGACTATAAATATTCATTAGAACTCTAAAAAGAATTCCTACATAATGGTCTCTTATTTATAATTTTTAGACATTTAATAATTAAATTTATTTATGACACAATAATGATGCAGTATTTTCCTTATTAATGAAAGAATCAAATAATTGGTATTATAAATGTTAAAATAAATATAATTTGAAATTTTTGATGACATCCACGAATTTTATTTGTTAATATGACATGTTATTATTGTTTAAATGATTTTTTTTTGAATTAATAAAGTTGTTAAGACTTTAACAAAAATCAATTATTAAATAGTGTCAAAATTGACATAAAAAAGTTTTTAAAACAAATATTATATTAAAAATTGATATTCTATTCTTAAAAATATATTGTTCATCCAAGAGACTTATATAATGATAGGTGTATCGTTAATGAACCACTTGAGATTCAATTGTAAATTTATAGTAAGTTTATTAACCATATAATATAAAAATACAAAGAGACATGGTAAATGTCAAACTAATTAACTAAGAGTGAAAACTAAAAGATAAGGTTAATAAAGTGACCCAAAACTCTCTAAAACCTATTGGTTGAGTTTTTTTCGACCCATATACACCTTAGAATATAAATAAATCAGTTTGGACCCATTACAAACCGAATATGAATTTATTATAAAATAATATTTCTATCTTTTCCTAAGGTGTCCCTCACCCCTCTTATAAAAGGGAACTCCACCTTCTCTCTAATTCACACCTTCAAAGCCATTTTTCTTGGCCAACCCCTGCCCAAATATCCTCCCAACTTCCCTAACTTCAACCTAGAGTCCTTATTTTTATCAGAAATCCAACCTAAAAATCCCTTTTGATCAAATCAAAAGGAAGAACCCATAGAAGAGGTAATAATTTCACCACCCTCTTTCAAGTTCTTTTCTTCTTCCACTTCTTCTTTCTTTGTTATTTATATTCTAAAATAATAAATCCAGTATCTTCTATATACTGTAATGTTATTATAAATATGGTATAACCATCATCATTATTCTATCCATCCTTTGAGTGAGATGTCACTATACGTGCATACGTACGGATTACCGTCTCCACGTTGCGGTGTAATTGTTATTCAATAAATTATTATTTGGATGGGTATAATAATGATGTGTAATTCAAGAAAATAATAAATATAACATGATAATTATTATTTATATATGATATAACATCCAATTATATATTATTTTAATATCAAAATAATGATATTATCGCTCGTATGTACGTACGTACGTACTACCGTCTCCACGAACGTGATGAGATTCATTCCCCATCGTGTCCATTCAAGAATAATTTTCATTTTATGGTTAAAAATAATGTTTAAAGACTTAATATAATTCTGGATATGAATAAGATACATCCCATCCATAACAAATATGGCTCACATAACAAAGAATATAAAGTAAAACGAATCCGTTAACACCCGAAACGACGATAATACTAAGATATTATTAACAAATCAATGTTAAAAGATCATATATGATATCATATTAATGTATATTATTCTTTTATATATCAATAAAAATTATTTCACCATTATAAAGGAGGTTAAACTACCCTCGACCAAGGAAAAAGTACAAAGTAAGGGGTTTCTTATCTCACTTTTAATTCCGTGAGATTTCAATTGTTCACCACTTATTTATTGTATGTGGTGTGTGTACTGCCCATGATTGTATTCATTATGTAATATACATTAATTTATGGATATTTACATCATCATTGTAAAATACTTATTTCATGGGTTTATGTTTCGTAAGTTACCAAATCGATAAATGAATTTGAAATTTCAATTTCCACTCATTCGGCTTTACGCATACTTCATTGATTATTTTACTCCAAGATTATGTGTGGAGTCACTATTCATTTTCTCATGTCATAATTTACACTTCCCTTTCTATGGATATACTTTTGATACACATAATCACTTCATTGATAAATTCTCAAGTCATCAATATGAACTTGATAAGAGTAATTTTAACTCAATATCCATTTGTTGAGTTAAGCATCCAATTCATTAGTGTTGTTTTTACAGGAATATGTGTGAATTTCCTCTGATTGATTTACACTGAATATCCTATAATATTGAGTGTATTTATTTTTTTCACACATAATTATGTCGTTCATTTATCCTTAACGTAAGGATACTGTCTTTATAAAATATTTCATCTCAATTTACATTCCATTGAGATTTTTTTGTTGTTATACACCAAATCACTTTTATATGGTGTATATAATGTACTTTGACATAATATATCATGAATCTCTTTATTCTCATGATATTACAAAGTTTTGATTACCTCAATTATTTTTATTCAAGTGTCTCTCTTTTGGTTAGGAACTCTAACTAAAATATCATTTTAAAATGTTTTAAAGATTTATTATTCTAAATCTTTCTCATTAATGTACATGTTTTAAAAATAGTTTTAAGGATTTATTTATATAGACATTGAAGTTTTAAAATTAAAATTCCTTTTAAAAGTTTCAATGTTTTATGGGACACTTTTATTCAAAAATATATTTTTAAATGGCTTCTTGAAAAATAGTGTGACTTTTAAATGTTTTCAAGAAAAAGGGGGATATTTCTCTCAAATAGTTTTGATGATTATTTCTATCTATGTCAATATACTTCATTATTATCGATTGAGGTTAATATGTTACAATATAATCTTCCATGTTGTACTTAATGAGTTATGTTTGACTATGGATG
Organism: Viscum album; assembly: GCA_963277665.1. Lineage (NCBI taxonomy): Eukaryota > Viridiplantae > Streptophyta > Magnoliopsida > Santalales > Viscaceae > Viscum > Viscum album. The sequence continues at coordinate 1,171,472,817 of OY728160.1, forward strand.
TGCTATTTTTATACCATTCATTTTTTGTGGATAAAGTATTGACATTTTGTATGCTAGTTTTAATACTAATGTTTATGTTATGTTTTAAATTTTCATATGAGGAATCCATTGGACTTAGTAAGTGATGGGTGGAGCCCGATATAGCTCCTCAATGCATCGGTATGTCTCATGAGACAAACTAGTGTCTTGGAACAAGGCTTTGACAAAATCTTATTTGTAGTATTGGCACAAGGCCTTGACTATGTGGTTATGATAGTATGGCATTATGCATTCCATCATTATGAAAGTGGTTATTGATATTTCATGAGATCATTTGACTAGTAGAATATCTATGTGAATAAGTAAATGGAATTATTTGATTTTATATTTTCCATATTATGCTGAAGTTCAAGTTTAAAAGGCTTTTGTTCTAGTCTTATACACTGCCTTAAATGTTTGTGCTTATTTATGAAAGTTTCTGCTATAATGTTATCCTTATTAAGCATCTAAGATCACCCCTTTCTATGTTTTATTTTTCCCAGGATGTAAAGAATTATATTATGACTGACCTCCAGGGATAGTCTATGGGATCTCAGTGTTGTCTATGGAGACAATTCTGTTGTAGTTTTCAATTTTATGATGTAATGTAAACCTTATGAATGTATCTAATACTTTTAAGGCTACTAAACTAATCAGTCTTTCAAGAATTGATCTTTTATGATCATGAAAATGATATGTAATAATGCACCGACTCTGGGCTTCTGGGGTCGGGGCGTTATAGTTGGTATCAGAGGAAGTTTAGTACAATACTTGGGAGCTAGAGTTAGATAAAATATGATTAGAGCACATAGCCCTAAGATAGACTTTGAGGATCAGTATAGAAGAAATTCCTATAATTTTGGTATTGTATAGATTTTATGAGTTTTCTAAAAAATACATCTCTGTCTGGATACAAGAAGGTAGAGGCAGCTCTAGCACAGATGTACCTAGGGGTAAAACCTGAAAACACCTCTTTTAGCTAGACTCGAATGGGAACTGGTGCACGACAACGGGCCTTGCTGCACTCTTGGTTACAACACTCCCGTGGGATATGCTTAGGATAACTTAAATTTTCTTTACAAACTGATTTGAAGTATTTTAATATAAGATGAGAATAAACGACCTTGGTTAATCCTAAGGTGTTTCAAATTAAGAATATGGTGTCATGATATTCTCTAAATGATTTTATGACTACTGTTACTCACACAATGATTTCTGGTTTTAGTCAATGGCTGGATTCCAAGGAAGTCATAGAAACATTGAGAATGATGTACAAGGTGGGAACGATGGTGGAAATGACCAAAAAAATGGAATGTTGATAGGCGTAAAAGATATCGTGTTCATGCCAAATCAGTTTTCCAAAAATATGATCAACATAATATATATTAACCAACTTCCAGACTCAACAAAGAAGAGAAAGGTGATGAATGATAAGAGTTCCAGAAGTGGAGACCATGGAGAAAAGAATCCTCAATTTCCATCATGCAGGAAATGTGGAAGGAGACACCCAGGAAAGTGTCTCAATAAAATAAAGGAATGATTTACGTGTGGGAAATAAGGACATATAGTGAAGAATTGTCGAGGAAAAATGACGAGTACTATGGAAGAAAATAAAAATGTTCCCAAGAATCCATTTACAGTCATTTTTCGTAAATGTAGGGGACCTGGACATTACCCGATTGAATTACCTATTCTATAGGATATTTTCTTGGTCAAAGAAGAAGCTATGTGGAAATAAATGGTTTGAGAAATGTTTAACAGTATTAGTGCTCCTTATTGATGGGATTACTTTGGAATAATTTTATCTTGTATTTGTAACCCTATAGTTTTCCATGTGAGAATGGTATTTGAGGAAGACTTATCTTTTCTATTGTGGATATAGTTATAAATAACCATTTGGTTTTATATGATCATTGGGTTTGAGGCAATTACAAGTTATTATATTTTGGGATGAAAATGTAAGGTATGAGATAAATTTTTTGGTTAAATTATTTTATGGTTATTTTGAGGAATTTATCTCATTTTGGTAATGTTATAAAATATAGTTTTTGAAAACGGAAAACATTCAGACCGTGTGACAACCCATCATGTCGGACAAAGCTGTGGGAATCGAACCCACAACGAAAGTGCGATTGGGATTTATCGCCTACCACTGGACTACGTGAAGTCTCTGGTGAGTGTGACTAATTATTTTTAGTTAAATGATTTTATTTATCAATAATAAGTTGATTTGGGATCTTATGTCTTATCCAATGAATACCCTTAGTATAGAAAAATGATTTGGTGATTAAGTGATAAATGTTATTTTGGAAGAAGTTCGCTCTGTTGGGAAAACTATATGCCTAAGGAAAATATAATACTATGAGATTTCATTTGAGGAGTAATGGTAGATTTTTATCTATGTTTTTATTATGGATTTATAGTGATTTGGGTTATTTATGGAAATGATTTACCTATAATAGAGAATATGTGATTAGTTTAATTACTTTTAAGCATTTGACTTTAAGAGTCGTCGATGTCATTTGGAGATACAATTTAACGTGGAAGACTACATAACCAAATTCTTCTAAGTTTTAGGTTTCAATATTAGTTTGGATTATATTGAATTATTTTAAGGACAATTGTTTACTGAATGGTATTTATTTAACTTTGGGGTATTGTTGGTTTAATTTTAGAAATTAAGATTAGTGTTTCCTTCTCTAAAGGAATATCCTTTTAGGGGATCATCTGATATTGTACTAACCATTTTGGTTTGGATTAATCTCTAAATACAAGGTAAATATATAGTTTATCCTTTTTGAATCATGTGATTCTCTAGAAGTTGATTCTAGCTCTTCCAGTGTGACCAAGTCATCTTGAATACTAATTGTTTAAAAAATGATTTAGTAGTAGAAATTTATTAAATAGTTAAACTCTACTTAAAAAGTAAGTATATCTATTTATTTTCTTGGTCAATATCATAAATAAATTCCTCATCTTTATGAAATGTAACTTAAAAAAACATTGTTCGTTTACTTTTCCCACTGGGAAACTAATGACCGTTTGTCCCATCACAAGTTTGTGGTTTCCTTGTTGTTAAATTTCTCCTGATCATGTTTTCTATCCCTCTCCATCAAAACTTGAAACTTATTTTATCATCCATATCCATGTTTTTCTACATGTAATCCTAGTATAGGTTATCTCGGGTGACCTTTGTACTTCTCTTTCCTTCTTTTAAAGTGATAGTTTTATTGAATCTTCTTTCGATGTGGGACTTTCCATTATATTCCCAATCCAAATTTTAAAAAATGCGAGGACACAATTTATTAAAGTAGGGGAGAATGTAACACCCCAAGCTTCCAAGGTATGCTTCTCTTTTAATAATACAGTAGCATGTGTTGTACGCAACTTCGAGTTCTAACACACCACAACCAATCAAACTAGCCGTTATGAATAGTAATACCCACTTTTTGAAATTTAATAAATTTTATCTTTAAAAATGGACTTCATTTTTGGATTTGGAATACCTAAATTATCTTAGAGTAAATTTTTGGTACTTTTTTGATAACTTTCATATTTTGATGAATAGTGAAAATTACTAAATTTTAATTAAAAATAATTTTTTTAATCGAAATAATTAATAGTGATTAATTATGAATTTGAGTGACTTTAAAGCATAATTAGATTATATTTTTACCATTTAATAAAATTTTGGTAATTGGACATAATTTCACATTCAAACTAGACATAAGCAAGTGCCAATCTTTTGATAGTTATTATATCTTAAAAACACACTTTTTGTTTTGACAACGGGACTTAATTTTAAATTAATTTCTGCCACTTCTGTGTTTTGAATTTAGAAAAATGGATTCCATATTTAGAATCATGAGGTTCAAATTATGTAAATAGGTAACTTTTATTTTTAGACATTTTGAATAATTACTTCGGTAAATATTTTATTTACCATTGTTAAAGGGTAAATCCGGTAAATAAGGGTAAACAAATAATATTATAATAATATTAAATTACCCTAAAATGTGTCCTAACCCTATTTGTTGATGCATTTCCGACCATGGTCATCTTTGTGTCGATTTTGTGACCCCATGGAGCCACTTGTAAGTGATAATGACACATTATATTAATTAAGTTAAAGTAAATACAAAAATGACATAAGCATATATATTTTAGAAAAAAACTTTTTACATAGGGTTATATATGTTATATTTTTGACTATAAATATTAATTAGAAATATAAAAAGATTTCCTACATAATTTTATATTATTTATAATTTTTAGACATTGAATAATTAAATTTATTTATGACACAATAATGATGTAGTATTTTCCTTATTAATGAAAGAATCAAATAATTGGTATTATAAATGTTAAAATAAATATAATTTGAAAGTTTTGATGACATACACAAATTTTAATGGTTAATATGACATGTTAGGATTTCTTAAATTAATTTTTTTCAAATTAATAATTTTTTCAAGACTTTAACAAAAATCAATTATTAAATAGTGTCAAAATTGACATAAAGGGGTTTTTAAAAAAAATATTATATTAAAAATTGATATCCTATTCCTAAAAATCTAAGGTTCGGCCAATATACTTATATAAAGATAGGTTTATCATTAATGAACCACTTGGTGTTCTCTTGAAATTTTATAGTAAGTTTATTAACCATATAATATAAAAATACAAAGAGACATGGTAAATGTCCAACTAATTAACTAAGAGTTAAAACTAAAAGATAAGGTTAATAAAGTGACCCAAACCTATCTAAAACCTATTGGTTGAGTTTTTTTCGCCCTATAAAAACCTTATCCTAGATATAAATTAGTTTTGAGCCATTATAAACGGAATATGAATTTATTATAAAATAATATTTCTATCTTTTCCTAAGGTTCCCCTCACCCCTCTTATAAAAGGGAAGTCCCCCTTATCTCTAATTCACAGATTAAAATCCATTTGGATCAGACAAAACATGACCAAATATCCTCTAAACTTCCCTCAATTCAACCTAGAGGCCTTAGTTTGATCAGAAATCCAACCTAAGGATCCCTTTTGATCAAATCAAAAGGAAGAACCCGAAGAAGAGGTAATAATTTCACCACCCTCTTTCAAGTTCTTTTCTTCTTCCACTTATTCTTTCTTTGTTATTTCCATTTTAAAATAATAACTCCATTATTTTCTATATACTGTGATGTTATTATAAATATGTTACATCCATCTTCATTATTCTATCCATCCTTTGAGTGACATGTCACCATACGTGCGTACGTACAGATTACCGTCTCCACGTCGTGGTGTAATTGTTATTCAATACATTATTATTTTTATGGGTATAATAATGATGTGTAATTCATTTAAATAATAAATATAACATGATAATGATTCTGTATATATGATATAACATCCAATTATATATTATTTGAATATCAAAAGAATTATATTGTCGCTCGTGCGTACGTACGGAATACCGTCTCCACGAACGAGATGAGATTCATTCCCCATCGTATCTATTCAAGAATAATTTTCATTTGATGGTTAAAAATAATGTTTAAAGACTTAATATAATTATTTATAAGAATAATATACATCCCATCCCTAAAAAATATGGCTCACATAACAAAGAATATAAAGGAAAACGAATCCATTCACACCTGAAACGACGATAATACTAAAATATTATTAACAAATAAATTTTAAAAGATCATATATGATATCATATTAATGTATATTATTCTTGTATAATTCAATAACAATTATTTCACCATTATAAAGGAGGTTAACCTACCCTCGACCAAGGAAAAAGTACAAAGTAAGGAGTTTCTTATCTCACTTTTAATTCCTTGAGATTTCCATTGTTCACCACTTATTTTTTGCATGTGGTGTGTGTAATGCACATGATTGTATTCATTGTGTAATATAATTTAATTTATGGATATTTACATCATCATTGTACTATCCTTATTTCATGGGTGTATGTTTCGTAAGTTACCAAATCGGTAAGGGAATTTGAAATTTCAATTTCCACACATTCAGCTTTACGCATACTTCATTGATTATTTTACTCCAAGATTATGTGTGGAATAACTATTCATTTTCTTATTTCATAATTTCCACTTCCCTTTCTATGGATATAATTTTTATACACATAATCACTCCGTTGATAAATTCTCAAGTCATCAATTTGAACTTGATAAGAGTAATTTTAACTCAATATCCATTTGTTGAGTTAAGCATCCAATTCATTGGTGTTGTTTTTACAAGAATATGCGCGAATGTCCTATGATTTATTTACACTAAATATCTAATAATATTGAGAATATTTATATTTTTCACACATAATTATGTCATTCATTTATCCTTAACGTAAGGATACAGTCTTTATAAAATATTTCATCTCAATTTACATTCCATTAAGACTTCTTTGTTGTTATACACCAAATCAATTTTAAATGGTGTATATAATGTACTTTGACATAGTATATCATGAATCCCTTTATTCTCATGATATTACAAAGTTTTTATTAGATCAATTATTTGTATTCAAGTGTCTCTCTTTTGGTTAGAAACTCTAACTAAAATATCATTTTAAAATGTTTTAAAGATTTATTATTCTAAATATTTCTCATTAATGTCCATGTTTAAAAATAGTTTTAAGGATTTAATTATATGGACATTAAAGTTTTAAAATTAAAATTCATTTTAAAAGTTTCAAAGTGGTATGGGACACTTTGATTCTAAAATTTATTTTAAATGACTTCTTGATAAATAGTGTGACTTTTAAATGTTTTCAAGAAAAAGGGGGATATTTCTCTCAAATGGGTTTGATGATTATTTTAATCTATGTCAATATCCTTCATTATTCTCGATTGAGGTTAATATGTTACAATACAATCTTCGATGTTGTATTGAATGAGTTATTTTTGGATGTGGATGTGCTATTTTTATACCATTCATGGTTTGTGGATAAATTATTGACATTTCGTATGCTAGTTTTAATACGATTGTTTATGTTATGTTTTAACATTTCATATGAGGAATGCATTGGACTTAGTAAGTGACAGTTGGAGCCCACTATAACTCCTCGATGCATCGGTATGTCTCATGAGACAAACTAGTGTCTTGGCACAAGGCCTTGACAAAATCTTATTTGTAGTCTTTGCACAAGGCCTTGACTATGTGGTTATGATAGTCTGGTATTATGCATTCCATCATTATGAAAGTGGTTGTTGATAATGAATGTGATCATTAGACTAGTATAATATCCATGTGAATATTTAAATGGATTTATTTGATTTTATCTTTTCCATATTACGCTGAAGTTCATGTTTAAAAGGCTTTTGTTCTAGTCTTATACACTACCTCAAATGTTTATGCTTATTTATGAAATTTTCTGCTATAATGTTACCATTAATGAGCATCTGAGCTCACCCCTTTCTATGTTTTATTTTTCCCAGGATGTAAATAAGTATATTATGACTGACCTCCAAGGATAGTCTATGGGATCTCAGTGTTGTCTATGGAGACAATATTGTTGTAGTTTTCCATTTTATGATATAATGTAAATTGTATGAATGTATATAGTACTTCCAAGGAGACTAAACTAATTGGTCTTTCTAGACTTGATCTTTTATGATAATTCCAATGATATGTAATAATGAACCGACTCTGGGCTTCTGGGGTCGGGGCATTACAATATTAACTTTTTTACTTTTATTTACCACGGTTAAAAGAAAATAGGGTAATTTATGATAAAAATGATATTATTATTACCCTAACACATGTCCAAATTCTATTGGATAAGTGTAATTCGACCAAAAAAAACATAGGAATAAAATATGATCCTTTAGGTCCACCTGGATTATATTAGGACATTTATTATTATTTAATTCAAAGAAGAGTTAAAAGAGTTAAAATCAATGTTTAAAAACTAAAGCAATTTTAATATAGGGTTGAACATAACATAAATTCGACTATAAATATTCATTAGAAAGATAAAAATATTTCATACATAATTTTATTTAATTTATATTTTTCAGAAATTAAATAATTTAATTTAATTATGACACAATGATGATGCAGTAATTACCTAATTAACAAAAGATTAAAATAATTGACATTATAAATATCCAAATAAATGTAATTTGAGACTTTTTATGAATTAAACTAATTTTATAGGATAATATGACATATTAGGATTGGTTATATAAATTTTTTTCAAATTAATAATGTTGTTATGAATTTTTCAAAAACAAAATACCAAATAGTTTCAAAATTGACATAAAAGTGTTTAAAAATATATTATATTATTAATTATTATTATATTCCTAAAAATATAAGGTTCGGCCAAAATAATTATATAATGATAGGTTTATCATTAATGAACCACTTGAGGTTCTCTTTGAAGTATATATTAAGTTTATTAACCAAATAATATTAAAATACAAAGAGACATGGTAAATGTCAAACTATTTAACTTAGAGTTAAATATAAATGATAAAGATAATATAGTGACCCAAACCTATCTAAAACATATTGGTTCAGTGGTTTTTGACCCATACCCACCTTATCCTTTAAATAATCTACTTTTGAGCCTTTAGAAACCGAAAATGATTTTATTATAAAATAATATTTCTAGCTTTTCCTAAGGTGCCCCTCACCCCTCTTATAAAAGGGCACTCCCCCTTCTCTCTAATTTATACATTCAAATCCATTTGCATCGGAAATTTTTTTCCTAAATACCCTCTCAACTGTCCTCCATTCATCCTAGAGGCATTACTTTAGTCATAAATCCAACCTAAGTATCCCTTTTGATCAAATCAAAAGGAAGAACCCGAACAAGGGGTAAATATTTCACCACCTCTTTCAAGTTCCTTTCTTCTTCCACTTAATCTTTATTTGTTGTTTCCATTATAAAATAATAACTCAAATATCTTCTATATACTGTGATGTTATTATAAATACGGTACAACCATATTAATTATTCTATCCACCCTTTGAATGACATGTCACCATACGTGCGTACATACGGATTACCGTCTATACGTCGTGGTGTAACACTACTAGAAAAACAGGTATTTGTGACGGGGAATTTTTGACGGGATCCCGTCGCAAAAGGCCATTTACGATGGGGGCACGTTGCAAATGAACCGTCGCGGAAAACGGCGTCGCAACAACAATTATTTGTGACGGGCCCGTCGCTAAAGACGTTATTTGCGACGGGGATCCTTCCTGTCGCAAATATTACTCCGTATATTTGTAAAAACTTTTTAAAATAGTATTTGCGACGGGCCCCGTCGCAATTACTATTTAAAAAAAAATTAAAAACTATTAATAAATTATTTTAATGAATATAATGATAATACTATTTGCGATGGGTATAGTATCCTGTCGCAAATACTATAAAAAAAAAAATAAAAAAAAAATTATTAAAAAATTATTTTAATTAATATAATAACAATCCAATTATAATTCAAAAATTAAAAATAATAAAAAATTAATAAATGATTTTAATTAATATAATAATAGAATTATAATTCATAAATAAAAATAATAAATTATTAATAAATTATTTTAATTAATATAATAATAGAATTATAATTCAAAAATAAAAAATAATAGAATATTAATAAATGATTTAATTAATATAATAATATTAGAATTATAATTCATAAATAAAAAAATATATTAATAAGCTATTTTAATTAATATAAAAATAATAGAATTATTTTACATTCAAATATTAAAATAATTCAAATATTAAAAAAAAATATAATTAAATTATAATATTATAAAATTTTAATATATATATAAAATTTAATATTATAAAATATAAATAATATTATTATTCATATTAATATTGTTATTTCAAAATATAATATTATTAATATTTTATATTGAGACATAAACTACGAATAGAAAAAAAATTCATATTTTGATTTAACAAACTTTATAACATAAAAAAAACTCTAATCTGAAAGAGGGGGGGGGGAGGGGGGGGGGGGATCTGCAGATGCTAGTGGAGGAAACTCCATCCCTAAAGCATGAGTGAGTCGGAGCATGTACTCCATCTGCTCCTACTGCTGCTGCTGCCACCGACTCATCTGCTCCTCGTACAACTGCTGCTGGCGTCAACGCTCCTCCTCATGCTGCTGCTGCTGCTGACGCATCTGCTCATGATTCTATCGGAGACTCTCTATCAGTGAAGTCTGAGATCACAATTGATCCTCATACTGTGTAGTAGAAGAAGATGCATGAGCTCCTCTCGAGCTGGACGCCGACATCACAACAGTGCCATAATAATCTCCGGGAGTCAGTCGAGAGCTGATACCAACTACCCCGCCCTTCTTGAAGGCATACTGGGTGGCCTGCATCCATGCCACCTCATCAAACTGACGGCCAGTGGTCTGATCTGATGACTCGGCCTGACTCTCAGGCCGGGTCTGTGACGCTGCGGCCTCATATGACTCCTGTAGTTGCAATTTAAAATTAAAATTGTGAATATATTATATGCAGTTAATTTTTAAACTTGAAAAAAATAATACTGACCATGATGTGATGCTGACGATCACCTCTGAGATCCCCAGTAGCAGGATCACTATACATCCTCCGATATACGTCGTACTCCGTAATATCGGGGTGCTCGACAGCCTATAAGAATAAAAAATAAACTGTTAATATTTATAGTTATATAAAATATTTATAAATAATATACGTACCAGATGCTGTCTATGAGTACTGAAAGAAAGACTCCCAGCTCGATGAGTCACCTCATGTCTCCCCCGATTCTGCCTCCCCACCGATGATCTCCTCTGAAAGGCACCACTCAACCAGTGTGCACATAATCCATCCCATACATGGGATGAAATGTACTCTGGTCAGTGTGCTCTACATGACTCATCAAAATCTGACACTCCTACTTTCTTCGTGGAAGCTTTTCTTAAATTGTGCAAAAACTAATGAAAGCGATCACGCATGACCACCTCCCATGCCTCGTGGATGGCGTCACGCATGGTATCCTCGATCGGATACCATAAACCCTACAAATAAATCAAAATATCAAGTTATAAATGAAATAATTTTCAAAATAATAAATTATTTATTTACGTACGTACCAACCAATGACCGAACATGGCTTACTGCACATCAATGGGAATCTGCTCCCATGTGGTCCACGACTGAGAGAAATAGTTGCGCAAAATAGCGTTGCCCTGTCTGACTGCTATATGCGGAAAACTATAAAAATAATAAACATTTATTATGTGAATAGATTAATGAAATCTTAGTCAAATCCACAGGTTATCACATAGGTTATCACACCTCTGTGTGCGTGGATCAAACCCAAGATGTGGACGTCGCTCGGGGAAGGTGTTAGGAATCATCAATCGTGCAAGACCACGCCCCCTCCGCGTACTCCCTGGAGCGCCTGCAGGCTGAGGGTCATCTGCTAGCAACTCATCCGCATCAAAAGGTAGGTCAGCTTCCACCAACTCACGAAATGTGTCATCGTCCATCTGAAACAGAAAATGTTAATGTTGTTAGAAAATAATTGATAATTAATATTATATATACATATATATATTTTATGATTGTATATAACTACCATGGAATTCTATCAGTGTTCATCTTCATCATCATCTTCATATATGTCAATGTCATCTTCATATTCCTCCTCAACATCATCGATATCCATTCGAGTTCTAGTTGCTTCATCTCTTACCATTTCAAATTCATATGTGACATCATTAACATTGTCGTCATCACCGATTCTTAAATGTGGGATGTCATCGTTGATACTCATGTCTCTTTGTAAAAAAGATTGATTTTGAGTACTCTCTTGAAAAACTTCAATTCTTTGCACATCAGTGAAAGCACATTCACTTTGACTAAACTGATTGCCTCGAATTTTGATTTTTATTACACTCCACCAATCAGTCAAGTCTCTTGATGTAGCACAATACTTTGCGTAATAAACATGATGTTCCTGTTGAGCCAATAATAATGGTTCATTTACTGCGAGAACACTTTTACATTTAATATCAATGATTCCATGAGTTGGATGAACACGCACGCCTCTCTCTGTATCCAACCACCGACATTTGAACATGGTTAGTAATGTTGTCCAAGATAACAGAGTTCAATGATTTCATCAAGTATTTCATAAAAGTCAACTTCATTTTCTCGATGATGAGATCCTCTCAAGCTAACTCCACTATTCATTGTTTTTTTCGATTCCCCATATGCATGTGTGTGAAATCGAAATCCATTCACCACATATGCATTATAACTTTTAACAAGTTTGGAAGGTGGGTTACTCAATATACACAGCCGTTTGTCAATTTTATCAGCATGTCGAGACACCTGAAAATTTGTGAAATAATTATCAATATAGTAAACTATACATTGAATGAGTTGCTAAAAGATAAAGAATTTATGTTACCAGTTTTTGAAACCACTGAGAGAAATTTTTCAGTCGGCGTTCTTCGAGAGCATCTGCTGTAATTTGTGGAATTTGTTTCTTGATATGATTATCATACAACCTATAAAAAACAAAGTTATTTATTGTAACATAAATGATAAAATAAGTGATATAAACACTTACAGTACTACTGATTTCATCTCTTCACAGTTGAGCAGAACATACGTATGAGCTCTGTGATGTTCATTATCCGAAATCCAGCGTTCATAAACTCCACCAAAACCAAGCTCTGGCTGGTTGAAAATAGATAATTGATTTTCGATTCCATCAATATTCCTCTCGTTCCGTCCCATTTGGTTCTGTTTTGAAGGATACTCAGATTCAAAATAATGGGAGCAGAAAAAAGATATTTCCTCCTGCAAATAAGCTTCTGCAATAGATCCTTCAACAGATGCTTTGTTACATACTTTTATTTTCAATTTTTTCATGCATCTTTAAAATGGGTACATCCATCAAAACTGTACTGGACCTCCACATTTGGCTTCATATGGAAAATGTAACATCAAATGTTCCATTGAGTCGAATAAAGACGACGGAAATATTTTTTCCAGTTTACATATAATTACAACAACATCTTTTTCAAGTTTGCATAGAGCATCATAATCTGATGTAGCCGCACAAATTTCCTGAAAAAAATGAGACATGTCTGTTATGGAATCCCAAATCACAGAATTCAACAGACCTCTTAATCCAATTGGTAGAAGTCTTTCCATTATAACATGACAATCATGAATTTTTAATCCAGTAATATGACCATTATTCACACATCTACCCAAATTGGAAGCACAACCATCTGGAAGTCTCAAATCTACAATCCACTGACAAAATAATAAACAGTTTTCTTTAGACAGTGTATATGCTGCTTTTGGTTTCAGTAACCTTTCTGTTCTGACATTCTCAAATAGTTCCAATTCTGGATGCCTGCAAATTTGGGCAAGTTCTAAACGTGCATTTACATTTTCTTTGCTCTTTCCTGGCGTATCCAAAACTGTATGAAACAAATTATCAAAACATTTCTTCTCAATATGCATGAAATCTAACATGTGTCGGACCAACAAATCAGACCAATATGGAAAATCCCAAAATATGCTACGTTTAATCCAATTGTGTTCTTTCCCAAAACCAGAAATTTTCTGTTGGTTTATTTTGGGACCAAAAGTGATGGGAGGTAATGAAAAGACAACTGATTTTAACTCCGAACCTGATAGCATTTTTGGAGGTCCATCCCTTTCAATTTTTCCTTTTCTGAAATGAGATCTGTTTCTGCGAAAAGGATGATCAATTGGAAGAAATCTGCGATGACAGTCAAAATAATAGGGTTTCTTTCCATGAATGAGCATAAATGCTTTGTTCTCTCCCATACAGTAAGGACATGATTTCTGACCATGTGTACTCCAGTCAGATAACATCCCATAAGCCGGGAAGTCACTAATTTTCCACATCAATGCTGCTCTCAGAATGAAATTCTGTTTCATTGCAACATCATATGTACTGACACCAGTACTCCACAATAAACTTAATTCATCAATAAATGGTTTCAAATAAACATCAATATTTTCTTCGGATGTCTTGGAATTAGTAAAGTCAAAAAGATATATGGCTCCTTAATCAACATCCATGGAGGTAAATTGTACGGAGTTAAAAAAACAGGCCAACATAAATATTGACTACCATAAGATCTGAACGGACAGAAACCATCAGTGGAAAGGCCCAGTCGAACATTTCTAGCTTCTAAAGCAAAGGATGGATGCACTCTATCAAAATGTTTCAATGAATCACCATCGGCTGGATGATTCAAGCTTTTATCGGTTGAAATATTCTCTTTATGACATGACATCATTGTCGCTTTATTCTTAGACATGAATAAACACTAAAGTCTGGATGTAAGCGGAAAATATCTCAACTATTTTACAGGAATCAAACCAGACTTCCCATGTTTCCCTTCTTTATATCTCAGTTGCCCACATGTGGGACAACTATCCAACGACTCATTTTCCCCAGAATATAAAATGCAGTCATTTGAACATGCATGAATACTTTGACAAGTAAGTCCCAAATTTCAAACCAGCCTCTTACTCTCATAGTAATTTGTAGGCAAACCATTTCCTTTGGGTAACAGTGTTTTAAGCAAAGAAAATATCTGGTCAAAATAGGTGTTTGACATTCCGTTATCTGATTTGATAGCCATAAATTTTGCAACAGCTTCTAATTTTCTCATCTTGCAGCCAGGATATAATGCGTCCTCAGTAGACCTCAATAACTCATAAAATTCAGATGGTGCCAACTCAGGATTTGAAGCTATATCCGCCTGAGTTTCTGTATGTTGAACAGATGAACCTGCAACATCATGTACTAAATCTTGAAACCGGGATGGATCCAGAATCAAGTTGGTATCACCTGCTCTGGAACTGCGTTCACCGTGTTGATACCAAAAAACATAATCTGGTTGAAAACCAAAACGCAAGAGATGTCCCCACACTTTGTCAAACGTGTCAAACGTTCTAAATGCACATTTTCTACAAGGGAATTTTATTTTTCCTTCTGAAATAAATTCTGGATTTGATGCCGCAAATGATAAAAAAGTCTCCACACCCTCTACATATAATAGATTTAAACCTGAATCATTTGGATTTCTACATTGATTTATCCATATGCGGTCATCTAATAATGATTGTTGACGACCTCATTGTTCCATATTTTTCTATAAAATATAAAATCATTACTGGTTTTGAATAATTTGTTAGAAAAAACTCTCAAGCAAGGATAATTATAGAGTTTACATCATACACGACTGACGCAAACTTTTTATTGAGATAGACATAAAAATTGACCCTTTAAGAATTGAATATGTTGAGAATAAAGCAAAACCTGTTACAAATATTGATAATTTTAATATTATATAAATTTTTTTATTATTTTAATAGTACTAATATTATTTTTTCATAAATATTAATTATATAATAATAACATTATTACATTATTAGTATATTTTATTATTAATATTAAAATAATATAATTTTATATATTATATACAATTCTCCTTTCATCTATGTGTTTAACATTCTGTCTCCACATGTAATATTTGCATTTACTTTCACCTCTCCATTAGTGTGTAGGTTGATAATTTTGAAAAAGAATGCCAATATTACATGTGGAGACAGAAAACACACAGATGAAAGGAGAATTGTATATAATATAGAAAATTATATTATTTTAATATTAATAATAAAATATACTAATAATGTAATAATGTTATTATTCCTAATTATTGGTAATTATTCCTAATTATTGGTAATTATTCCTAATTATTGGTAATTATTCCTAATTATTGGTAATTATTCCTAATTATTGGTAATTATTCCTAATTATTGGTAATTATTCCTAATTATTGGTAATTATTCATATAATTACCAATAATTAGGAATAATTACCAATAATTGGGAATAATAACATTATTAGTATATTTTATTATTAATATTAAAATAATATAATTTTCTATATTATATACAATTCTCCTTTCATCAGTGTGTTTTTTGTCTCCACATACAAATATTACATGTGGAGACAGAAAACACACAGATGAAAGGAGAATTGTATATAATATAAAAAATTATATTATTTTAATATTAATAATAAAATATACTAATAATGTAATAATGTTATTATTCATAATTATTGGTAATTATTCCTAATTATTGGTAATTATTCATATAATTACCAATAATTAAGAATAATTACCAATAATTAGGAATAATAACATTATTAGTATATTTTATTATTAATATTAAAATAATATAATTTTCTATATTATATACAATTCTCCTTTCATCTGTGTGTTTTTTGTCTCCACATACAAATATTACATGTGGAGACAGAAAACACACAGATGAAAGGAGAATTGTATATAATATAAAAAATTATATTATTTTAATATTAATAATAAAATATACTAATAATTTAATAATGTTATTATTCCTAATTATTGGTAATTATTCCTAATTATTGGTAATTATTCTTAATTATTGGTAATTATTACTAATTATTGGTAATCATTACGAATCATTACTAATTATTGGTAATTATTCCTAATTATTGGTAATTATTCCTAATTATTGGTAATTATTCCTAATTATTGATAATTATTCCTAATTATTGGTAATTATTACTAATTATTGGTAGTTATTGGTAATTATTACTAATTATTGGTAATTATTGGTAATTATTGGTAATTATTGGTAATTATTGGTAATTATTGGCAATTATTGGTAATTATTGGCAATTATTACTAATTAATGACAATTATTACTAATTATTAGTAATTATTGGTAATTATTGGTAATTATTACTAATTATTACTAATTATTGGTAATTATTACTAATTATTTCTAATTATTGGTAATTATTACTAATTATTGGTAATTATTACTAATTATTGGTAATTATTACAAATTATTGGTAATTATTACTAATTATTGGTAATTATTACTAATTATTGGTAATTATTTCTAATTATTACTAATTATTGGTAATTATTACGAATTATTATTAATTATTACTAATTATTGGAAATTATTACAAATTGTTAGTAATTATGGAGAATTATTGGCAATTATTACTAATTATTGTTAATTATTACTAATTATTAGTAATTATTACTAATTATTGGTAATTATTACTAATTATTGGCAATAATTACTAATTATTAGTAATTATTGGGAATTATTGGCAATTATTACTAATTATTGGTAATTATTGGTAATTATTACTAATTATTGATAATTATTTCTAATTACTGGTAATTATTACTAATTATTGGTAATTATTACTAATTATTGGTAATTATTACTAATTATTGGTAATTATTACTAATTATTGGTAATTATTACTAATTATTGGTAATTATTACTAATTATTCGTAATTATTACTAATTATTGGTAATTATTACTAATTATTACTAATTATTACTAATTATTACTAATTATTACTAATTATTGGTAATTATTACTAATTATTGGTAATTATTACTAATTATTGATAATTATTACTAATTATTACTAATTATTACTAATTATGGATAATTATTGGTAATTATTACTAATTAATGGTAATTATTGGTAATTATTTCTAACTAATGGTAATTGTTGGTAATTATTTCTAATTATTACTAATTATTGGTAATTATTACTAATTATTGGTAATTATTACTAATTTTGGATAATTATTGGTAATTAGTAAATTATTACTAATTCTTGGTAATTATCGGTAATTATCGGTAATTATTACTAATTATGGATAATTATTGGTAATTAGTAAATTATTACTATTTATTGGTAATTCTTGGTAATTATTGGTAATTATTACTAATTATGGATAATTATTGGTAATTATTACTAATTATGGATAATTATTGGTAATTATTACTAATTATTGGTAATTATTTGTAATTATTACTAATTATTGGTAATTATTACTAATTATTGCTAATTATTGGTAATTATTATTAATTATTACGAATTATTGGTAATTATTGGTAATTATTACTAATTATTCCTAATTATTGGTAAATATTACTAATTATTACTATTTAGTACTAAATATTGGTAATTATTACTAATTATTGGAAATTATTACTAATTATTGGTAATTATTACTAATTATTGCTAATTATTGCTAATTATTAGTAATTATTACTAATTATTACTAATTATTGGTAATTATTAGAAATTATTACTAATTATTGGTAATTATTACTAATTATTAGTAATTATTACTAATTATTACTAATTATTGGCAATTATTGGTAATTATTACTAATTATTCCTAATTATTGGTATTTATTACTAATTATTAGTATTTATTCTTAATTATTGGTAATTATTACTAATTATTCCTAATTACCATTAACTATGAACAATGAATACTAATAATTTAAATTTATTAAGTAACAAAACAATGTAAACATAATTAAATTACAACTAATTAAGAATAATTGAAACTAATAAAAAATTTAAAATAAATATTAAATTAAAATGAACACAAATACATTTAAAATTGATCTGAGGTTGAACTCTAATCGTTGTTGAAAACATCAATATCAACTCCGAAAAAAAAATTAAACTTAAGAAACGCGGAACTCTAAAAATAGAGTTTTGAGAGAAGTAGAAGATAGAGTTTGAGAATGAATGAAAAAAAAACGGATGGGGGGGTATTTATAGGTTAGCTTATTTGCGATGGGTACCGTCGCAAATACCTTAGCCCGCATTTATTACGGTCAACGGTTAAATTGTTATTTGCG
This sequence comes from Viscum album, assembly GCA_963277665.1. NCBI lineage: Eukaryota > Viridiplantae > Streptophyta > Magnoliopsida > Santalales > Viscaceae > Viscum > Viscum album. Next base: position 1,171,491,603 of record OY728160.1, read on the forward strand.
ACGGGTCCCGTCGCAAATAATAACCTGCTGACATACTATTTGCGGCGGGGGTATATTCCCGTCGCAAATATCTTTTACCGCCGCCGGTTATTTGCGACGGGCAGTAACCGCCCGTCGCAAATAACTTTCCAGCGATTTGGCGCGCAAAGTGCGCCAGTCCTTTTGCGACGGGTTAGCTTTCCCCGTCGCAAATAAGTAGTTATTTGCGACGGGCAAATTACCCCGTCGCAAATAAGTTTCAAACGGGACTATTTGCGACGAGATTTATCCCCGTCTCAAATAACCCGTCGCAAATACCCATTTTTCCCGTAGTGTAATTGTTATTCAATACATTATTATTTGGATGGGTATAATAATGATGTGTAATTGATGTAAATAATAAATATAACATGTTAATGATTCTATATATATGATATACCATCCAATTACATAAGATTTCTCTATCAATATAATGATATTGTCGCTCGTGCGTACATACGGATTACCGTCTCCACGACGTGATGTGGTTCATTTCCACGTTCACCATTCAATGATGATTATAAAATATATATCATTAATAAGTATGTAATATATGACATAATAATGCTACTTGATATATATATATATATATATGTACTTACATATATCTTATTCACTCAGTTCCGTTCAATACGATATGAAAACGGAAACAACGTTTATGCGTACGTATGGACTACGGTCTCCATAAATGGTGTTTTCCATTTCATATATATGTCTATTATAAATATTTATATTATAAATATATATGATATATAAATCAAGTTTTATATTCTTTAAGTATTTAAATCTTGATCTAAGTGATACAATCAAGAGTAACAAGTTTAAACACGTACGATAAAGAAAGCGATTATTTCACAAAATGTTAATTTAACATGGAGATTATTATTAAATGGGTAGTATAAAGTCCTAAATAAATCATGTATTGTAACGCCCCGACCCCAGTTACCTAGAGTCGGTGCATTATTACATAACATTGGCATGATCACAAGAAAGATCAAATCTCGAAAGACCGATTGGTTTAGTAGCCTTGGAAACACTAGATATATTCATAAAGTTTTACATTACATCATAAAGTGAAAAACTACTACTACAACATATTGTATCCATAGACCACACTATTATCCCCTCATAATATCCCTGCAGGTCATTCATAATTTACTTCTTCACATCCTGGGAAAAATAAAACATAGAAAAGGGGTGAGCTCAAATGCCCAGTAAGGATAACAATATAGCGGAAACTTTCATAAATATGAATAAACATTTAAGGCAATGTATAAATAAATAAAAAGACTTTTAAACTTTAACTTCAACATAGTATGGCAAAAATAAAATGAAATAATGCCATTTACTTCTTCACATGGACATTATACTAATCAAATAATCACATGCAATATCAATAACCACTTTCATAATGATGGAATGCATAATGCCAGACTATCATAACCACATAGCCAAGGCCTCGTGCCAAGACTACAAATAAGATTTTTCCAAGGCCTTATGCCAAGACACTAGTTTGTCTCATGAGACCTACCGATGCATCGAGGAGCTATAGCGGGCTCCACCCATCACATATTAAGTCCAATGCATTCCCATATGAAAAGGTTTAAACATAACATAAACATTCGTATTAAAACTAGAATACGAAATGTCAATACTTTCACCATAAACCATGAATGGTATAAAAATAGCACATACACAGTCAAACATATCACAAAACCTTCAATACAATATAGAAGTTTTGTATCATAATAAATCAACTTCAAATAAGCGTAAAATCCATCAAAGGATGTTGACATAGATGAAATCAAAACTCTTTTTAGAGAAATATCTCTTTCTATTTTGAAATCATTTAAGAGTCATATATTTATAAAATAAAACATTTTCTTTGAAAATATTATTATAAGCTTGTAAGGGAAGCTTCAACAATTTTATAACGGCGGAAAATAGTCGTACCCGCCATATAAGTTAAAAAAACATTCTTACCTTAATTCTGTTGAAAAGGTTAAAAAGCACCTTGTTTGGAAAATGACGGAAATATTCCTTTATAAAACTCTTATAAAAAGTCAAAAAAGGGTATAAATGACTTTAACCCATATTCTTTTAAATAGTAAAAATGTTTTGAAATACATTTTTAAGAAACATGGATGTGGATGATAAAGAGATCCTAGTAGATTATTACGTATAAACAACCTCGGATAATGAAGAGATTGTGAAATAACCCTTACCTTGTAATTTTACTTGGTTGGGGGTAGGTTAACCTCCTGTATAATGGTGAAATAATTGTTATTAAATTATACAATAATCATATACATTAATATGATATCATATATGATCTTTTAACATTGATTTGTTAATAATATCTTAGTATTATTGTTGTTTCGGGTGTTAACTTACTCATTTTATTTTATATGTTTTGTTACGTAAGTAGTATTTGTCATGGATAGGTTGTATCTTAATCATATCCAGAATGATATCAAGTCCTTAGATACTATTATTAATCATCAAATGAGAATTAGACTTGAATGGACACGTGGAGATTGAATCTCATCGCGTTCGTGGAGACGGTAGTCCGTACGTACGCACGAGCGACAATATCATTCTTTTGATATTAAAATAATATATAATTGGATGGTATATCATATATACAGAATTATTATCATGTTATATTTATTATTTTAATGAATTATAAATCATTATTATACCCATCCAAATAATAATTTATTGAATAACAATTACACCACAACGTGGAGACGGTAAGCCGTACGTATGCACGTATGGTGACATGTTATTCAAAGTATGGATAGAATACTGAATATGATTATACCATATTTATAATAACATCATAGTATATATAAGACACTGGAGTTATTATTTTAGAATGGTAAAAACAAAGAAAGAAGAAGTGGAAGAAGAAAGGAACTTGAAAAAGGGTGGTGAAATCATTACCTCTTATTTGGGTTCTTCCTTTTGATTTGATCAAAAGGTCTACTTAATTTGGATTTATGACTAAAGTAAGGCCTCTAGGATGAAGTGGGGGAAGTTGAGAGAGTATTTGGGCAGAGTTTGTCCGAACCAAAATCCTTTGAAGGTGTGAGTTAATGAGAAGGGACAGTGACCTTTTATAAGAGGGGTGAGGGGCACCTTTGGAAAAGGTCGAAATATTATTTTATAATAAATTCATATTCGGTTTCTAATGGCTCCAAAGTGGATTATTTAAATTTTAAGGTGGGGATAGGTCGAAAAACACTCAACCAATAGAATTTAGACAGGTTTGGGTCATTATACTAACCTTATCTTTAAGTATTAACTCTTAGTTAATTAGTTTCACTTTTACAATGTCTCTTTGTATTTTTATATTATATGGTTAATAAACTTACTATATACATCCAAGAGACCCCCAAGTGGTCCATTAATGATACAAATATCATGATATAAGTCTCTTGGCTGAACCTTAGATTTTTAGGAATTTAATATCAATTAATAATATAATATTTGTTTTAAAAACTCTTTTATGTCAATTTTGACACTATTCAATAATTGATTATTGTAAAAATCATAAAAGAATGATTAATTCTAAAAATGTTACTTAAATCATTCCTAACATGTCATATTAACCTAGGAAATTAGTTTAATTCATAAAAAGTCTCAAATTACATTTATTTGGATATCTACAATATCAATCATTTTAATTTTTCACTATTATGGTAATTACTGCATCACCATTGTGTCATATATAAATTAAATTATTTAATGTCTAAAAATTATAAATAAAATACCATTATGTATGAAATATTTTTATATTTCTAATGAATATTTATAGTCGAAAATCCAACATATATAAACCTATGTAAAAATTGTTTTTCGAAAAGATATATGCTTGTGTCATTTTTGTATTCATTTTAACTTAATTAAAATAAAGTGTCCCTATCACTTACAAGTGGCACCATGGGGTCCCAAAATCGACCCAAAGATGACCATGGTCGAACATGTATCAACTAATAAGGTTAGGACACGTTTTAGGGTAATTTTTTATTATTATAATATTATTTTTTAACCCTTATTTACCGGATTTACCCTGTAACCATGGTAAATAAAAAATTTACCGAAGTAATTATTCAAAATGTCTAAAAATAAAAGTTACCTATTTACACAATTTGAACATCCTGATTCCAAATATGGAATCCATTTTTCCAAATTCAAAACACAGAAGTGGCAGAAATCAATTTAAAAATTAATTCCTGCTGTCAAAACAAAATGCGTGTTTTTAAGATATAATAACTATCAAAAGATTGATACCTGTTTATGTTCGGTTTAATTGTGAAATTATATCCAATGACCAACATTGTATTAAATGGTAAAAATATATTCTAAATATACCTTATAACCACTCAAATTCATAATTTATCGCTATTAATTATTTTGATTAAAAAAGTTGTTTTTAATTAAAATTTAGTAATTTTCACTATTCATCAAAATATTAAAGTTATCCAAAAAGTACCAAAATTTCACCTTAGGATAAATTAGATACTACGAATCCAAAAATGAAGTCCATTTTGAGAGATAAACTTTCAAAAAGTAGGTATTACTATTTATAATGGCTAGTTTGATCGGTTGTGGTGTGTGTTAGAACTCGATGTTGCGTACAACACACGCTATTGCATTATTCAAGAGAAGTGTACCGTAGAAGCTTGGGGTGTTACATTCTCCCCTCCTTCAAATAATTTCGTCCTAGAAATTTCTAGAATACTACCGCATGAAAAGACTCGGGTGTTTGTTCATCATAAGTTCCTCAGGTTCCCACTTTGCCTCTTCCATCTTATGGTTTCTCCACAAAACTTTTACCAGACACGTCGTCCGATTTCTCAGTACTTGTTCTCTCGTATCAAGAATCCTGACGGGCTCTTCGCAATAAGACAGATCGGGTTCCAGTTCTAATTCCTTATAGGTGAGTACATACGTTGGGTCAGGCATGTATTTCCTCAATAGAGATACGTGGAACACATCGTGAACTTTGGATAGACTTGGTGGAATTGCCAATTAGTAAGCTACTTCCCTAATTCGTTCTAGAATTTTGAAAGGTCCGATGTACCTGGGACTCAATTTACCTTTCTTACCAAAACACATGACTCCCTTCCATGAAGATACCTTCAGGAAAACATGATCACCAACTTGAAATTCCAAATCCTTACTTTGATTATCGGCATAGCTCTTCTGCCTAATTTGAGCTGCTTTGATGTGATTTTGGATTACCTTCACCTTTTCCATCGTTTCCTCCACCAGTTCTGGGCCTACAAGTTTCCTTTCACCAACGTCATCCCAACAGGTTGGTGTACGAAATCTCTTTCCGTATAACGCTTCATATGGTGCCATCTGAATACTCAAATAGAAGCTATTGTTATAGGAAAATTCTACCAGAGGTAAATATTGATCCCACATACCCAGAAAGTCAAGTGAGAAGGATCTCAACATGTCTTATAAGGTTTGAATAGTTCATTCTGATTGTCCATCCATTTGTGGGTGGTAGGCAGTGCTCAAATGAAGTTCAGTATCCAGGGATTTCTGAAGACTTTTCCAGAATCTTGAAGTAAAATGGGGATCACGATCAGAAACAATCGATAGGGGTACTCCATGAAGTCTCACAACTTCATCAATATATAGTCTTGCTAGATGTTCTAGTGCTAGATCTTCTCTTATAGCAAGAAAATGTGCTGACTTGGTAAGACGATCAAAAATAAACCATATTGCATCGTTCCTTCTAGGAGTCTTTGGTAGTCCCATGACAAAGTCCATCGTAATATTGTCCCATTTCCACTCCGGTATGGGAAGAGGTTGCATGACTCCTCCAGGCTATTGCCTTCCAGCTTTCACTTGTTGAAAAACCATACATCTTGACACAAAATCAGCAATCTCCCTCTTCATGTTGTCCCACCAAAAATTTTCCTTCAAATCTCTATACATTTTGGTGCTCCCAGGGTGTATAGAGAAATTGGAACTATGAGCATCATCCAACATTTCCATTTTTAGATCAGGTATATCGGGAACACAAAGCCTCTTCCTGAATTTCAAAATTCCTTCTTCATACACAAAGTCTCTCAATCTCCCATCATTCACAGCTTTAATCTTCTTTTGAAATTCTTCATCATCGGTCTGAGAACTCTTAATCCTTTATAGTAAAGATGGTTTGCCAACCATTTGAAAAAGCATTGATTTTTCACCTTCCCTGGTTATTCCCATTTCCATCTTCACTAGATCCATGAAAATTGGATCCCTTTCAATTCTCATATTGTTCAAAACTCCATGGTATTTTCTACTCAAATCATCTTCCACCTTGTTTGCCTTCCCCGGGTGGTAGTGTATCGTTCAATCATAATCCTTGAGTAATTCAAGCCATCTCTTTTGCCTCATGTTGAGTTCTTTTTGTGAGAAAATATACTTCAAACTCTTGTGATCAGTATAAATCTCACATTTTTCACCATAGAGGTAGTGCCTCTATATATTTAAATCAGAGATCACAGCTGCTAACTCGAGATCATGTGTAGGATAGTTTTTCTCATGAATTTTCAACTGTCGTTATGCATAGGCAATAACCCTATCATTCTGCATAAGGACACAACCAAGTCCTTTCTTCGATGCATCACTATAAATAACAAAACCATCATTACCCGATGGTAGAGTCAATATAGTAGCATTGAATAATCTTATCTTCAGTTCTTCAAAACATTCTTCACACTCTTTTGTCCAAACAAATTTAACCCCTTTACGTGTGAGCTTCGTTAATGGGTTAGCCAATCGGGAAAAATTCTGGACGAAACATCGATAATAACCTGCCAAACCAATAAAACTGCATACCTCAGTTATACTCGTAGGTTCTGGCCATTCTTTGATTGTCTTGGTCTTAGAAGGATCAATATAGATTCCATATTTAGAGACAATATGGCCAAGAAAAGAAATCTCATGAATCCAGAATTCACACTTGCTAAACTTTCCATATAATTCATGTCTTCTCAGAGTCTTCCGGATAACACGCAAGTGATTTTCATGATCTTCATAGCTTTTGGAGTATACCAAGATATCATCAATAAATACCACCAAAAATTCATCGAGATATTACTTGAAAAATCTATTCATCAGATCCATGAATACAGAGGGTGCATTAGTCAATCCAAAAGGCATTACAGTAAACTCATAATGCCCGTACCTGGTTCAAAATGCTGTCTTTGGAATGTCTTCCTTCTTCACACACAACTGATGGTATCCAGATCGAAGGTCAATCTTTGAAAAGTATTGATCTCCATGAAGTTGGTCAAATAAATCATCAATGAGAGGTAGGGGATACTTGTTCTTTATCGTTATAACATTGATCTCCCTGTAGTCGATACATAACCTCATAGATCCATCTTTCTTTTTTTAAAATAGAACAGGGGCTCCCCATAGAGAAACACTAGGGCGAATAAATCCCTTATTACTCAATTCCTCTAGTTGTTTCTTTAGTTCAACTAATTCTATAGTGGCCATTCTATAAGGGGTCTTTGATATAGGCCTTGATCCAGGAATTAAATCAATGGAAAACTCAACTTCTCGTTCTGGAGGATGTCCAGGTAAATCTTCCAGAAATACATCTACATATTCTTTTACAACAAGTACATACTCTATTTGAACATTGCTCTCCTCACCCACAGTCATTTCTTTCTCTTCCTCCCCAATAATATAATTTAGTTGAGCTACTGGGGGTGGATCTAGATAAGAATTAGGTGGTGATGATTCTGCTCTAAAGATAAGGTGTTCCTTATCATAATCATCAAAAATCGTAACCTCCTTCTTCTTACAATAAATCTTCGCATCATAGTCCGAAATCCAATCCATACCGAGGATTATATCAAACTCAATCATAGGTATGACGATGAGATCAGCAGATAAAAAACATTTATGTGCTCTAATGGGGACTGATTCATAAAACTTTGTTGCAATGATACTTCCCTTAGGAGTTTTAACCGAAAACTCCCTTATTAAATCAAATTGGAAATATCTAATTTTCTTAGAAAAATAGGAAGATATGAAACAATGCGATGTTCCAGAATCAAATAATGCATTTGCTAAACTTGAGGAAACCATTAAATTACCTGCCACCACGTCTTTCAAATCTTCTACCTCAGTAGTAGTGATAGCATAAGCTTGGCCTTGATCCCTTGGCCTTTTCTGAGGTAAGTTCCCCTGACTATTAGGACATTCATTTGCATAATGTTTCATCTCCCTACAATTTTATCATTAAACATTGGTAGCTTCCTTCTTCCCTTTGCAATCATGAGCTTGGTTGCCTTTTTCACCACACTTGTAACAGACACCCATTCCCTTCAATCAAGTACCAGGGTGTTTCTTCCCACATTTACCACAGGATGGATATTCAACATTTCCCTTCTTCCCCTTATTTCCATTCCCAGATTGATCAGAAGATCTCTTCTTCTCTTGCTTTGCTTTAAAGTCATAAGACTTAGAGAATTCCTTTTCTGTCTTGATAGCACACGAGAAAATGTCTTCGTACGACGAGAAGGATTGTGAGACTAATGCTTGATGGAGAAATGGTTTTAACCCATAAAAGAAACGATCAATCTTACTTCTTGGGTTACATATATAATATCCAGAATACGTTGCTATCCTTGTAAAATTAGCCTCATACTTTGCGACATTATCATCCTCCTTTTGTCTCAGACTCAGAAATTGCCTTTCCATATCTGCTCGATGGTCATGAGGAAAGTATTGTTCTAAAAACAGATCTTTAAACTCCCTCCATTCCATATTTGATACTTCATCATCTTCCTTTGTGTTTTGAATCAATGACCACCATTGATCAGCATCTCCAGTGAGGCGGTAAACTGCCATGATAACGTTTTCCCTTTCACTACTCCCCAAAGCCTGAAATATTTTCTCTAGGGAATTTATCCATTGCTCAGCTACTAAGGGATTTGTACTCCCATTGAACGTTGGTGGTTGTCGCCTCATGAATCGATCTAACATTGATCCTCCACGATGCGGATCAGGGTGCTCCATACGGGTAAGGTTATTATTCATAACCTGAGTGAGTTGTCCTATTATGGTGATTAGCTGATCGACACCAGTTGCATGACCAGCTCCACTATAATTATCTTGAGTAGGAGGGAAATACCTACATGGAGTGCGTGCATTGATACGGTTTCCATTTCTTCCACTATGTGCCATTTCTAAACAATGACATAAACTAGATCAGTTTATGAATCAAAATACACAATTCCATACTTATAAAACACTTAACATAAATTGAAATATTTATGGATATAATCCATAATCATAAAAATGTTTCATTTGAGGAAGTATATACTCATAAACCCTTCATAATGATTTGTAAATAAAATGAGAGTTATCCTAAGCATATCCCCCGGGAGCGTCATAACCAAGAGTGCAGCAAGGCCGTTGTCGTGCACCAGTTCCCGTTCGAGTCTAGCTCAAAGCGGTGTTTTCGGGTTTTACCCCTAGTTACATCTGTGCCAGAGCCACCTCTACCTGCTCGTATCCATATAGGGATGTATTTCTCGGAAAACTCACAAAATCTCTACAATACCAAAATTCTAGGAATTTTTTATATAATAATCCTCAAAGTCCATCTTAGGTATACATGCTCTAATCAGAGTTTATCTAAATATAGCTTCCAAGGTTTGTACTAAACGTCCTCTGATACCAACTATAACGCCCCGACCCTAGTTACCTAGATTCAGTGCATTATTACATAACATTGGCATGATAACAAGAAATATCAAATCTCGAAAGACCGATTGGTTTAGTAGTCTTGTAAATACTAGATATATTCATAAAGTTTTACATTACATCATAAAGTGAAAAACTACTACAACAACATATTGTCTCCATAGACCACACTATTATCCCCTCATAATATCCCTACAGGTCATTCATAATTTAATTCTTCACATCCTGGGAAAAATAAAACATAGAAAAGGGGTGAGCTCAATTGCCCAGTAAGGATAACAATATAGCAGAAACTTTCATAAATAAGAATAAACATTTAAGGTAATGTATAACTAAAACAAAAGCCTTTTAAACTTGAACTTCAACATAGTATGGAAAAAATAAAATGAAATAATGCCATTTACTTCTTCACATGGACATTCTACTAATCGAATAATCACATGCAATATCAATAACCACTTTCATAATGATGGAATGCATAATGCCAGACTATCATAACCACATAGCCAAGGCCTCGTGCCAAGACTACAAATACGTTTTTTCCAAGGCCTTGTGCCAAGACACTAGTTTTTCTCATGAGACCTACCGATGCATCGAGGAGCTATATCAGGATCCACCCGTCACATATTAAGTCCAATGCATTCCCATATGAAAAGGTTTAAACATAACATAAACATTCGTATTAAAACTAGCATATGAAATGTCAATACTTTCACCATAAACCATGAATGGTATAAAAATAGAACATCCACAGTCAAACATATCACAAAACCTTCAATACAATATAGAAGTTTTGTATCATAATAAATCAACTTCAAATAAGCGTAAAATCCATCAAAGGATGTTGACATAGATGAAATCAAAACTCTTATTAGAGAAATATATCTTTCTATTTTGAAATAATTTAAGAGTCATATATTTATAAAATAAAACATTTTCTTTGAAAATATTCTTATAAGCTTGTAAGGGAAGCTTCGACAATTTTATAATGGTGGAAAATAGCCGTACACGCCGTATAAGTTAAAAAAACATTCTTACCTTAATTTTGTCGAAAAGGTTAAAAAGCACCTTGTTTGGAAAACGATGGAAAGATTCCTTTATAAAACTCTTATAAAAATTAAAACAAGGGTATAAATGACTTTAACCCTTATTCTTTTAAATATTAAAAATGTTTTGAAATACATTTTTAAGAAACATGGATGTGGATGATAAAGAGATCCCAATAGATTATTACGTATAAACAACCTCAGATAATGAAGAGATTGTGAAATAACCCTTACCTTGTACTTTTCCTTGGTTGGGGGTAGGTTAAACTCCTGTATAATGGTGAAATAATTGTTATTAAATTATAAAAGAATCATATAAATTAATATGATATCATATATGATCTTTTAACATTAATTTGTTAATAATATCTTAGTATTGTCGTTGTTTCGGTGTTTACTTACTCGTTTTATTTTATATGTTTTTTTACGTAAGTCATGTTTGTCATGGATATGTTGTATCTTAATCATATCAAGAATTCTATCAAGTCCTTATATACTATTATTAATCATCAAATGAGAATTATACTTGACTGGATACAATGGAGAATGAATCTCATCACGTTCGTGGAGACGGTAGTCCGTACGTACGCACGAGCGACAATATCATTATTTTGATATTAAAATAATATATAATTGGATGGTATATCATATATACAGAATTATTATCATGTTATATTTAATATTTACATGAATTATAAATCATTATTATACCCATCCAAATAATAATTTATTGAATAACAATTACACCACGACGTGGATACGGTAAGCCGTACGTACGCACGTATGGTGACTTCTTATTCAAAGGATGGATACAATAATGAATATGATTGTAAAATATTTATAATAACATCACAGTATATATAATATACTGGATTTATTATTTTATAATGGTAATAACAAAGAAAGAATAAGTGGAAGAAGAAAGGAACTTGAAAATGGGTGGTGAAATCATTACCTCTTCTTTGGGTTCTTCCTTTTGATTTGATCAAAAGGGCTACTTAAGGTGGCTTTATGACTAAATTAAGGCCTCTAGGATGATTTTAGGGAAGTTTATAGAGTATTTGGGCAGATTTGGGCCGAACCAAAAGGCTTTTAAGGTGTGAGTTAATGAGAAGGGAGAGTGCCCTTTTATAAGAGGGGTGAGGGGCACCTTTGGAAAAGCTAGAAATATTATTTTTATAATAAATTCATATTCGGTTTATAATGGCTCCAAAGTGGATTATTTAAATGTTAAGGTGGGGATAGGTTGAAAACCACACAACCAATAGAATTTATAAAGGTTTGGGTCATTATAATAACCTTATCTTTAAGTATTAACTCTTAGTTAATTAGTTTCACTTTTACAATGTCTCTTTGTATTTTTATATTATATGGTTAATAAACTTACTATATACATCCAAGATACCCCCAAGAGGTCCATTAATGATACACCTATCATGATATAAGTATCTTGTCATAACCTTAGATTTTTAAGAATTTAATATCAATTAATAATATAATATTTGTTTTAAAAACTCTTTTATGTCAATTTTGACACTATTCAATAATTGATTTTTGTAAAACTCATAAAAGAATGATTACTTCGAAAAAAGTTAATTAAATAATTACTAACATGTCATATTAACCTAGGAAATTATTTTAATTCATAAAAAGTCTCAAATTATATTTATTTGAGTATCTAAAATATCAATCATTTTATGTTTTCACTATTATGGTAATTACTGCATCACCATTGTGTCATATATAAATTAAATTATTTAATGTATAAAAATTATAAATAAAATACCATTATGTAGGAAATAGTTTTATCTTTCTAATAAATATTTATAGTCGGAAATATAGCATATATAAACCTATGTAAAAATTGTTTTTCTAAAAGATATATGCTTGTGTCATTTTTGTATTCATTTTAACTTAATTAAAATAAAGTGTCCCTATCACTTACAAGTGGCACCATGGGGTCCCAAAATCGACCCTAAGATGAACATGGTCGAACATGTATCAACCAATAATGTTAGGACACGTTTTAGTGTAATGTTTTATTATTATAATATTATTTTGTAACCCTTATTTACCAGATTTACCCTCTAACCATGGTAAATAAAATATTTACCGAAGTAATTATTCAAAATGTCTAAAAATAAAAGTTACCTATTTACACAATTTGAACCTCCTGATTCCAAATATGGAATCCATTTTTCCAAATTCAAAACACATAAGTGGAAGAAATTAATTTAAAATTAATTACCGCTGTCAAAACAATAAGCGTGTTTTTAAGATATAATAACTATCAAAAGATTGATACCTGTTTATGTCCGGTTTAATTGTGAAATTATGTCCAATGAAAAAAATTGTATTAAATGGTAAAAATATATTCTAAATATACTTTAAAAACACTCAAATTCATAATTTATTACTATTAATTATTTTGATTAAAAAAGTTATTTTTAATTAAAATTTAGTAATTTTCACTATTCATCAAAATATTAAAGTTATCCGAAAAGTACCAAAATTTCACCTTAGGCTAAATTCGATACTCCGAATCCAAAAATGAAGTCCATTTTGAGAGATAAACTTTAAAAAAGTAGGTATTACTATTTATAACGGCTAGTTTGATCGGTTGTGGTGTGTGTTAGAACTCGATGTTGCGTACAACACACGCTATTGCATTATTCAAGAGAAGCGTACCGTAGAAGTTTGGGGTGTTACATGTATGATATCATAAATATTAATATGGTTATGGAATAAGTTAATAACATACTATGGTCTTCATACAGAAGGTTAAACGCACCCTCAACTAAAGGAAAGTGCAAGGTAAGGGTTAATTTTACAATCTCTTCATTATCCGAGGTTGTTTATACGTAATTATCTACTGAGACCTCTTTACCATCCACATCAATGTTTCTTAAAAATGTATTTCGAAACATTATTACTATTTTATAGACTATGGTTTAAATTCATTTATACCCTTGTTTGACTTTTATAAGATGTTTATAAAGGAATCTTTCTGTCATTTTCCAAAACAAGGTCCTTTATAACCTTTTCGACAAAATAAAGGTAAAAATGTCTTTTTTTCAACTTATACGGTGGGTGAGACTATTTTCTACCATTATAACATCGTCGAATTTTCCCTTACATGATTATAAAAATATTTTCAAAATAAATGTTTGCTTTTATAATTATATGACTTTTAAATTATTTCAAAATAGAAAGAGATATTTCTCTAAAAAAATGTTTTGATTTCATCTATGTCAACATCCTTTGATGGATTTTAAGCTTAATTGAAGTTGATTTATTATGATACAAAAATTCCATATTGTATTGAAGGTTTTGTGATATGTTTGACTGCAGATGTGTTATTTTCACACCATTCATGGTTTATGGATAAAGTATTGACATTTCATATGCTAATTTTAATACAAATGCTTATGTTATGTTTAAACCTTTTCATATGAGAAATTAATTGGACTTAGTAAGTGACGAGTAGAGCCCTCTATATATCCTCGATGCATCGGTAGGTCTCATGAGACAAACTAGTTTCTTGGCATAAGGCCTTGACAGAATCTTATTTGTAGTTTTGGCACAAGGCCTTGACTATGTGGTTATGAAAGTTTGGCATTATGCATTCCGTCATTATGAAATTTTCCATTGATATTGCATGTGATTATTAGACTAGTAGAATATCCATGTGAGTAAGTAAATAGAATTATTTGGATTTATATTTTCCATATTATGATGAAGTTTTTGTTGAGAAGGCTTTTGTTTTAGTTCTATACATTGCCTTAAATGTTTATACTTATTTATGAATGTTTTTTCTATATTGTTATCCTTACTGAGCATTTGATCTCTCCCCTTTCTATGTTTTATTTTTCCCAGGATACAAAGAAGTATATTATGACTGACCTGCAGGGATAGTCTATGGGATCTCAGTGCTGTCTATGGAAATAATGTTGTTGTAGTTTTCTATTTTATGATGTAATGTAAACCTTATGAATGTATCTAGTACTTCCAAGGTTACTAAACTAATCCATCTTTCGAGATTTGATCTTTTGTGATCATGAAAATGATATGTAATAATGCACCGACTCTAGGTAACTAGGGTTGGGGCATTACATGAGTTGTATGGTGTGATTCCTTGCCCAAGTGTTTTTGGGCCAACCTATTTTTGAGATAGATGACATATGAAGTGCAACATTGGGGAAGAGTGGAAAACTAGTGTGAAACTAAGATAAGGGTACCCTTTATGTTTCATTATTATATTATATTATATCTTTTATGTGATACTTGGTGAGAGTATTCCATGGTGAGGCTAAGAACTTAGTATACCTGTTTAGGTGATGAGTTAGTTTTACTGTTGTTCATTGTGTTTTAGTATGATTTTTTTATCTTTTTCATGAGAGGATATGGGTAGGATCCTACTGAGTATACTTTAATGGTCACCCTACAAATAAAAAAAATTGTTTTTTAAGTCATCTAGAGAAGGTTGGAGTTTAAGCTGGATATTTCTTGCTCATGGTTTTTCTAGAGTTTTTTTGGGATTTTGGTCACTATAGTTATCACCTTTTTGGTATTTTTAGTTTTCCTTTTAGTTATTATAGTGTTGTATGACATTGCATGTTTTAACATTGGATTTCTTTATGTGTGTGTGTGTGTGTGTGTCTGAGCAGGTGTTTTTTGGTGTATCATTCTTATCTCTCTCTTCCGCATATTCCTCTTAGAGGATAATGCCTCCCAAATGCATGTTTATTATAACCTCTGAGATAGTTTCCAACCCGAAACCTATTGGACATGGGAATCATGTAGTCACCATATATCTCCCTTCATTGTAGTATCTTTTTGGGGAGGGGTCCTGACAATACATATATAAGAACCGTGGTTCAGTTAGATGAATTACCATTTCCATTTTATAATGGAAGTTGACTTTTTAAATTACAATTAGGATTACTATAGCTACAACCAAGTTTTACATTTAATTTTGAAGTACAATAAATTCATATGTAACAGTCTAATTATATGAAATAAAACACTTATTAGGTTGATACAAACATTTTATTTAACGAAACATTAACCATAACTATCACAAAGAATGCTGAATAAATCACACAATCTTTCTATACACCAAGGAACATATTAAAAATATCAGGCATTCTAAGAATTAAACCTACAAGGAATGGAATATGGATAGAATGTGAATATATATATTACTAAAATGATAAAAATTACTTTAAATATTGATCCAAGGGTAATATACTATAATATAATAAACCATTAAGAAAAAGAAACTACACCAATCACTCAAGGTGAAATCATAATCAACTGTAATAATGAACAACATAAAAAATAGTCCCATATCTAAACACTTGGTCTTTTCCCAATGTATGGGGTGATCACTCTCATAACCAACTATTTAAAAAGTACTAACACATTACATGTCTTATATGTACCAACCTAAAATAGTAAGACAAGGAAAATAAAACACCTCTCGTTCCACTTTGTGACGTACCGTCCCGAGATCCACTAAAACGGTGCTCCGAGCCAGTCAGACTTCAAGCATTCCACCCCATACACCATAGGTTTTTGAATATCAGTGGGGGTATAATGATGGTATGGTGGGGATACTATAACCTCTTGATTAGAGTAGAACAACAATATTGGAGATAATGAAAAAAAATCAATAGTAGAAGAAATATAAATAAAAGGCAGATTAGTGGAAGATAAAAATAACTGATAAAATGGATAATGATGAATATACAATAATGCATTAATGTCTAGATGATTATATAATATCTAAATTAGTAAAAATATAGCAGGTGATACAATACTGTACATGTATAACAAAATGAAAAAATCCCCAAGGGCTATATCTATAAGAATCATGAGCTATAACTTAGTCATGTGATCCTAACTCTTATAACCATTTGAACAACACAAGTATAAATCTATAAACCTAAGCCAATAACCATGAGGTTTATTCAGATACCCAATGTAATTAAAACCCAAATAGGGTGTGAGATATGCTTAGTAGACCACCACCAATGGTGTCTAAATCTATCCAGTATGTGAATATAAAATATAGCAGTGCACATATATATCAATAAAACTATAAAAAAATAAATAAATGTGATAATTTAGACTCAGGTTCCACAAGGACACCTAACTGACCATACCTGCTTTAGCCTAAGCCGAAATATCTCTGAACTAACGTGACACTATATATATAAAAGTATATAAATATATATATATTTATATATGTATATATAAATATAAGTGTATTATTATGTTCGTATATATATAAACTATATATGTAGTAACATATATAGATACACACACACACACATAGTGAAAGCTTGGACCCATGGTGTAACTCAGACATCCAAGCTTAGTCAGTAAAGTCTTTTGGAATAACGAGGGACACCCTGATCGAATGTCACAAGTATAAGGTATTCCATGCCTGAGTATTAAAATTATAATGGGATCCATTCCCAAGTATGACAAGTACAAGGGATTTCATGCCCAAGTATCATAAGTCTAAGGGAAGGCATGCTTGAGTAACACAAGTATAAGGGACTCGAGGACTAAGTATCACAGGTATAAGGGATGCCATGCTCAAGGGACACCATGCCCAAGATTTATAAATTAATATAATAAAGTCCAGGTAAACTTTTCATAAGAAGTTTTCACCTTACAGGAAGAGGTATATCACAGGCCATGAAAGTATCCTTGGCAAACCAATTCTCCATGATCATTCTCTTTATGCAATCCAATTTACTAATAACTAAGAGGTGCATGTGAGAAAACATTATCTACTTCAAATTATTTCAATAAACTCAAACTAGACATATCCATAATCATGACATAACTTAGTTCAATCACATTGTTTAGTCTATTTCATTTATAAGAAAAACAAGAAGGCCATAGAAAGTTCCATTACATTATTGATTAAAATATTCCCATTTAAAAGATGATTTCATCTATGAAGATAGTGAATCTCAAAGGTTGTTTTATTATAAAATAGGACACATTGGTTATTATTCATTAATAGTTTAATTAAATTAAATCATCCCTTACTTGAGGGATCAATCATCTTACCTCAAATGGAGATCGAAGGCTTAAGGCATTGTATTTATACTCATGTAAAGCATCACCCAAAAAGGGTGTTTGTTAGAACCAAAACCATTCTATGCTGTAAATGAAGTATGTTTTGTGTTATTTTGTCAATCCTCATTGGAAGATCAGGATGTTTTACATGAAATGTATCATACAGTTCAAGTGAGAAATGATATTGAAGGTGGCATCATTTCCTAGTGTTTTCCAAAATTTTGGGTCCAAAAATTGGAATATGGAGAAAAGTGTTTATGGAAAAAGGAGTTGCACATAAGATTAAAGAGTGTTTAGAATGTTGTGCTCAAGGACTAATTTGGGATCAATGCATCAAAATATGACAAAGGAAAATAGTTCGCGCAATACTTAAATGTGCGCGGAAGATGAGGTTGTGCAGAAAAATCTTGCGCGCCCAATCCGACGTCAAGAGTGGTTTTGAGTGCTTAGAAAGAAACTTACACACACCGAAAAAGACACATCAGAATATTTTTTTAGGTTCGTGGAGGCCTATAAATAGGCGGCTACCCCTGGAAGACTTATCAATTTTTCCAACAAAAATATGGTTGCTTTGCTGCGTGAAAGATTTGTGAGTAAAAGAATTACAGAGAGTTAATCTTGCACACAAGGTGTTACTTTAGTCTGAAAAGACCAAATGAACCCTTCAGTGTAGTTGCGTGGAATATAATGGTTGCAAAAAAAGTAGGGGTTGCATGAAAGACAACTTGCATAACAAATCCCAAATATTGTGCACAAGTTCATGTATTACGCGCAAGCATAGTGTTGAGATTCTGACGGGATTTTGAATATCTGGTTTGTGTGATCAATACATTAAATGTTATCAATTCAAGACTTCAATTCAAGAAGTATATCATTATAGACTAAGATAAAGACTTTAATGCAAATTTGTTAATGATACCTTCAAGTCAATAAACTGAGTGAGACCTCTCCAAAGGTAGTGAGCTTGGGGAGTCAACGAAAGTGATCTAATGGAAGCATCGATCTATCCCTGAACCTTTGTAAAGGCAGTGTTCCTGGGACAGAGTGACTATTCCCAAACCTTTGTAATCAACATCTAGTGAATATCAGTGGAATTTGGTATGACTGGAAACCTGCTGGCATATGCTCCTTGGACGCAGCCCTTAGTGGTGAACCAAGTAAAAGTGTCTTGTCGTTTATTTTAATGTGAATGTTTTATTACTAATCATATCCATTATACATGTTAAAAGAGTTCCTACCAACATGGGAACAAGATCCATAACTTTAAAAGAAAATGTTTTCACCCTGATTCACCCCTCCCTCCTCAGGGTGACCCTAGGTCCTACAATGTTTTAATCTCTTAGACAAAGCATAGGTCATGATTATAAAAGTAACACACCCAAGGGGTGGTTTGGGTTGAGCTGAACAACCACCAATGATTTTATTAAAAGAAAAATGGTTATTTAATCCAAGGAATTATCTTGTAAATTATTAATTCATACTTTTAAGGATGACACACAAAACATTTATGACATGTGGAACAACGATGTATTTTATAAACATGCAATACTTTAAGGTAAAATACATATACCAACTGCCTTGTACCAAGGGAGTAATAATCATACATTATAATCCATTAACTCGACATAAATTGAGAGAAAATGGAAAGAGAGAAAAACACCCTGAAAATAGGGTATAACAACTCACATGGATTTATCATTCCATATGAGATTATAAATGAAGGAAATAAATAAGAGGACTTGAGATCTTACCAAGGTATATCCAATGCGATGAAAAACACTTGAATAAAACATAGGATGGAGGAGATATAAGGGACTATAGGATTGGGGGAGGATCTGATATTGAGACCTCTTGGGAGACCTCCTATGTGTGAATAAAATAAGTGGATTATCCCCTTCTATCTTTTTTTAAAATGGTTGCCATCATGATTCACGATGTGAACCTGTTTTACGACATGAACCAGTTACACATCGTGAATTTCTCAAGGTACGACCCATAGGATTTCATGTCCTATATCGACTAAGCCACACCCCAAGAAACCCTTTCACATCATGAATGTGATTCATGATGTTAATTTTCTATAGCAGCTATTTCCAACAGCCTGGAATGTCGGTTCTTCCATTGATGTTCACCTGAACCCTTGAGACTTCCACCGAACATAAACTACATTCTAAAACATCATTTTTGGATGGTCAAACCCTTGGAATATCACTATAATTCACATATTCCAAAATGACTAGTCCATTAATGAAAAAAAAATCAAATTCCCTTGGAAACTTCAGCCAGTTCAAAACATGGGATCTTACAGTGTTCTTGTTTTTTTAGTGGAGAATAAATGTATTCTCATGTATTTCCCTAATATTGATTTTATAGTGTTTTAAATTTACGATTTTTTTAATATTTTAGTGTTATTTATAATTAAATATATACAAATTTGCAGATATTTACATATAATAAATCAATTGTGCAAATAAATATTTAAACATATTTGAAAATAATGAATTTTAAAAATATAAAAGATATGTAAATAAATATTTATTATTCATTTTATTTAAAATAAAAAATTATACATTTTATTTACCTTATAAAAATTAATTTATATATATATACGTACACAAGTAATGTTTATATATAAATATTTGTGTGTCAATAAACAAAGATATATTTATGTGTATATTCTAATATATGTAAATAAATACATATGTGGGAATATTTGTGGCTGTATGTGTGTACATGTGTGTGTGAATATGTATGTGTAAAAATTGTGTAAATAAATCATATATAAATATCTTTTTATAAATATACCATTACCATTAAATATAGTATATAAATGAATTTACAATGAATATTTATAAATACATTATAAAAATATTATATCTAAATATAAATTTATATGTAAATATGTCTAAATATATATGTAAATATATCTACAAATAAATATATAAGTAAATATGTATAAAATTTAAATCTAAATGTAAAATATAATGATATATTTTAAAAGTGTATTTAAAAATAGTTAAATAAATGCACATAATTATATGACTAAATATATAAATAAAAATGAATTATGTTTATATATAAATAATTAAATAGATATATCATAAAATATTAAAAAAATCCTGCTAGTTTAGTGGTAAAGGAATTATAATTGAAGGTAGAAGTCAAGGGTTCGTATCTAGCCACGAGCAAGGGTGAATAGAGTGTAAAAAGTGATGATAAAGGGGGTGGAAAGTGATAATAAAATGGTGATATTTTAGTTCAAAACAAACATATCATACTCAAAACCAATGAAACACATTCCAATAGATTTTATACTTTAAGAAAATGATCTATAAGTCATTTTTGTTGTGTAGGAATCAACCTCACCTCAATCCAATACACGGTGTGCCTGGGTTGACTCAAAGTGTAAGTTATTAGTTTAAAGTTGAAAATTTAGTTTAAAATGTGTGTAACTCACTAAAAACTAAGAAAACATTCTCATATTGTCTTGATACTTTTAGAAAATGATTCATAATTCATTTATGATATGTAGGAATAAGTTTCAAATAAAACCGATGCACACAATGTGACTGGTATCACTCAAAGTGTGAGTTTTTAGTTTAAATTGAAATTTTAGTAAAAAAGACATATGACATACTAAAAAATAGGATTTTTTTTATTTTGATAATATAGGAAAATATTCCTTTTGTATTTTTTGAAAAGTAGGAATCAACTGCCCATCAATCTAATTCATGGTGTGACCAGTATAACTCCAAGTGTGTCCTTTTATTTAAAATTTACATTTTAGTTCAAAACACACATCACATACTCAAAACTAAGAAAACAAATTCATATTGTTTTTATAATTTCGTAAAATTATCCATAAATATTTTTTAATGTGTAAGAATAAACCACACCTCAATCTGATACATGGTGTGCCCGATATGGATCAAAGTGTCCGTTATCTGTTTAAAATTGACAATTTAGTTTAAAACATGTGTCACTCACTAAAAACTAATAAAATACACATGTATTGTCTTGATAAATTATAAAAACAATTCATAATTCATTTATTATGTATAATAATTAGTCTCACTTCAAACCGAAACATGACGTGATCGATATGACTCAAAGTGAGTGTTTTCAATTTTAATTGAAATTTTATTAAAAAAATAGGTGACATACTCAAAACCAAGAAAATACATTAATATTGTGTGGATAATTTATGAAAACAATCCTTTATAAATTTTTGACATGTAAGAATCAACCACACATTAATCCGATGCACGGTGTGACCAGTATGGCTCTAAGTGTTTCCTTTTATTTGAAATTGGCATTTTAGTTCAAAACACACATCACATACTCAAAACTAAGAAAACACATTCTTATTTTTTTTATACTTTAATATATCTATACATAAGTCATTTTTTATGTGTAGTAATCAAATTCACCTAAATCCAATACACAATGTACCTAGTTTTACTCAAAGCGCCCATTATTAGTTAAAAATTGACAATTTAGTTGAAAACACATGTCACTCACTAAAAACCAAGAAAAAATGCCCAGATTGTCTTGGTACTTTAGGATAATGATTTATAAGTCATTAATTATGTTTAATAATTAGTATCACATCAAACCAACACATAATGTGACCGGTATGACTTAAAGTGTGTGTTTTAAGATTAAATTGACATTTTAGTAAAAATGACACTCGAGATACTAAAACCTAAGAAAATGGATTCATATTTTTTTTGATACTTTAGGATAATGATCCTTAATTAATTTATGACATGTAATAATCAACTACACGTTAATCTAATGCACAGTGTGACTGGTATGAATTTAAGTATGTCCTTTTATTTAAAATTGACATTTTATTAATGTATTGTTTCATATTTAGGTTTAATTAATTAATTTATAGTATTTCTAACATAATTTTTTTTCAAATATAGGTGGAATGTTTTCCTCAAGACGGGGTAGTTTGTTCAGCAACTAATACTATGGTTGAAATTTATTAATAGAGGGTTGGGTACTAAATATAATTAATCCATTGATGTTTTTGAATTTTTGTGATAGTAAATTATAATATAAATTTAGAAAACAATGTTTTAAATGTGTATAATATAGTTTTTAATCTTATATTTGTGCTGTAATTTTTATTTCAATTATATTATGACTTTATACAAAACAATATTTGACATGTCTACATTGTTTGAACTTCTACAGTGTGCTATAATTTTAACAGAACACTGTAGTAGGTCAGTCTTTATTAGTGCTAATTTTAGCATTAAAAAAGGAAAGCCTTTATGAGAACTTTTCTAGTGATGATAGAAGCGGTTCACTTTTAATGATGCTTCGATCAACAGCACTTTTTTATCATTGATAAAATATTTATGTAGAGATTTTAAAATGAATTTCTGTAGTAGTGTTATTAGTTCTTCTGAGCACTAAAAATGGTTATTTTTAGCTGTAACTGTAACCAAATTATTTTTGTTTTATATAAATCACGTTTTTCAATTAATTAAAAGGCATATTCTATATTTTTTAATTAAAAACATGGTTTCTATATGTTTTATGATTATTTATTTTTATTTGACTCAATGACAACAAAAAACAAGACTCACTCAACATGGTTTTGGTGGAATTATCTCACTATCACTCACACCTGATATTCTAGCTTGGTCATTCTCATCCCATTATTACTCTATGCATTTTTTTAAATTTTTTTCATTGATGGCCTAAATTTCCTATAAAATTTATAGTGCACTTTGAGAGTATCAAAGAGAAGGTTCCTCAATTTTTTCATATTGAGGTAATATGATTTTTTCTTTCCATTTTTTCCAATTGATGTAATAATAATATAATATATTATTTAAGTTGAAAAAAATGACTGAAGAAAGAAAATTCCCAAATCATTAAAAAATTGAAACTCATGAAATCTTCCCAAAGACCTCCAGGAGATAGATCATGAAACTATAGTGGAAGTGGATCCAGTTACATATTAAGTCACTGTGGAAGGTATGGGAGTGGGGAAAGGCAGAAGCCATAAAACCCTGTACCATCTTATCCAGACAAATGAGGCACAAATTTTCTTCACGCCCCCACCTTCTATTCCACCACCGCCCTCCCCACCTATTTACCAGTCATCACCATTAATGGTGAATCCTCCTCTTCATGAAGCACCAGTCTCCCATCATGGATCTCTTAGTATATGGATAGAATAATCTCTATGATCAGTGAGATGGGTTGGGAATCAACATAGTAAAAGTGGATCCTTCGAAACACTTTCATGGAGAGGCAATTTTGAATGGAGGGGTCCAGGTTGGGCTCGAGGTTGAAGATCACAGCTCCAACAGCCTGCCGTGTGAGGAAGTTGAATGCAAAATGGGGTCGATTTAGTGGTGGATGTTAGGCATGGGGGTGTGGTTATGGTAGTGGAGGAGGGTAGTGGTTTTGTCTCCTTTCTTATTGGGGTGACATTGTACCACCACTCGATGTGATTGTTCGTGAAGCCCAAATAAAGTTATGAATAAAAAGTTATAGATATAAATAGTTGAACTTATATAAGACTTTGTTAAGGGAAATGTTGTACCACTATTTTATGTGTATGCTACTGTAATTGATGTGGACCATCACTAGGGGCTATATGTTTTGGTCAATGTTCATTCTTTTCCTGATTTCGACCAACATAATGGTGGGAAATTGCTAAAAATCTCCATGCTACTCCATGATAGGATTATGGGTGATGAATAGAAACTCCCCTTAATGGTATGTGGATAGATCGAGCCATTTGAGGATCTCTAGATGGGAAAGTGAAAGATGGCGAAGAGGTGCAGTTAAGATGATGACAATGATTTTCCCCACTAGGAGGCTGGTGAGATTTGGGTGATTGAGGAAACAGTTTTGTGATTTTTTATAGGAATGATTTGGGTTTTCAAGTTTGACTGACTTGTTTTTTTATTTATTTATAAAAGAAATTTGGTATATTACATTCATTTAATGATTCAAAATCCCCTTATGTTAGAATAATTTGTGGGGTTATTTATTATAGGAATATGGCTTAATTAAGAATGATTTGGAATATTTCTTTATCTGATTGGTTCGAATTTCATTATAAAAAAGAAATTTTTATACATTACCTTTCATTTAATTATTCAAAATACTTAACTCATGATGCACACATGATAAAATAAAAACAATAATACTTGTGGAAATAAATTTTAAATTATATCAAAATTTAAACTAATTCATAACCTCATATTTCTATTGAAAAAAGAAATTAAAAAAACGATATTTTTGAAACCTTAAATAAAAACTAAATATCATGAATTTTTTTTTAATGAGGTTGCATTATTTTTAAATTATGTTATATCAAAAATCTCTACCATAGTTCAACCCTTTAACAACATGAAAAAAGGATTTAAGAACACTAAAAAATCAATGTTTTCCTCATCAATGTTAAAGTTGGACCCCTTTATGAGTGCTAGAAATAGCGCAGATAAAGGCCCACCTACTATAGTGTGTTTTTTGAATAACATCACACGTCAAAAAATACACATGTAACATATATGAAAATATACCTGTATGAAAACACATAATTTAATTAAAATAAATTCTATATCATAGATACAAAAAAACACTACTATATACATTTCAAATTTTTTTTTGTATAATTACATTTTCAATTAAAATCCACAGACATTTAAATACATTAATGATTCATCATCTTTGGCACCTGCAACCCCCTCTCAAAAAAACCCGACCACGGTATCAGCTAGAGAATAAACTTCCCCAACCCAAGAAAAAGAATCCACCTATATAAGAAAACAAATATTATGTTATTAATACTATAAAGAAATAAATTAAACATAAATATTAAATAATACTTTAATAAAATGATGATTTTAAAAAAGGACACAATTAGAGTCATACCGATCATAGTGTTCATCAGATTGAGGTGGTGCAGATTCCTACACATCACAAATGAATTATCGATAATTTTCTTAAAGTATCAAAAAAATCCAAATTTTTTTTCTCAGTTTTGATTATGTCACTTGTCTTTTTTACTAAAATTCCATTTTCAAATTAAAACACACACTTTGAGTCATTCTCATCACATCGTGTGTCTGTTTGATGTGAAACATATTATTATATGTCATAAATGAATTATAAATCATTATCCTAAATTATCATGACAATATAATCTCATTATCTTGGTGTTTAGTGAGTGATACACATTTTGAACTAAAATGTCAATTTTAGACTGATAACAGACACTTTGAGTGATACCGGGCACACCATTTATCAGATTGAGGTGCGTTTGAGTTCTACATGTCACAAATAACCTATGGATCATTTTACTAAAGTATCAAAACAATCCAAATGTGTTTTCTTGGTTTTGAGTATGTGACCTTTGTTTTGAACTAAAATATCAATTTTAAATAAAAGAAAACCCTTGGAGTAATACCGGTCACATATTGCATCATATTTATGTGCGGTTGATTCCTATATGTCATAAATGATATAAGAATCATTTTCCTAAAATGATTTAGGTGCGGTTGATTCCTACACGTCTAATTGACATGTGGTTGATTCCTACACATTGAGTCATACCGGGCACACCATGAATTAGATTGAGGTACAGATGATTCCTACACATCACAAATGACTTATGAATCATTTTATTAAAGTGTCAAAAAAATGTATACATTTTATTGGTTTTGAGTATTCCACTTGTGTTTTTTACTAAAATGACACACTTAGTGTCATGTCGGTCACACCGTGCATCAGATTGAGGTGAGGTTGATTCCTTCACTTCAAAAATGACTTATTAATCGTTTTCTTAAAGTTTAAAAATAATATGAATGAATTTTCTTAGTTTTGAGTATGTCACTTGTGTTTTTTTACTAAAATTGCATTCTAAACATAAAACACACACTTTGGGTTATAGCGGTCACTTCATATGTTAGTTTTATGTGAAACTAATTCTTATATATAAAAATGAATTATTAATAGTTTTCCAAAATTATTGAGACAATCATAGGATTTTTTATTGGTTAGAGTGACTGAAACACTTTTTGAAATAAAATTTCAATTTTAAACTGATAACAGACACTTTGAGTCATGCTAGTAACACGATGTATTAGATTGAGGTATAGATCATTTCTACATGTTAAAAAGGACTTATTTTTTTGTCTAATGTATCTAAAATAGTCTAAATGCGTTTTCTCAGTTTTGAGTATCTCACTAGTTCTTTTTACTAAAATTTGTGAAGATCCGACCCCAGAAAACCAAGAGTCGATGCCTTCAGAACATGATGGGTAATTTTAAATAAAAACATGCATTGATAAACTACACATAATGTCCCATACAGAGGATTGAATTTAGTTTAGGCTCTAAGAAACCAGGTGCTTCTGAAATGTTTCATCTACAAAAAGTTGTTATGTGAAAAAAAAATTAGATCGAAACGTAGGGTGAGCATAAGAATGCCCAGTAAGAGGTTTTAAAAATAAACCAATGTAAATTTTGAAAACATTATTTAAAAATTTCCATAGAACATTTCTCCAAAATAAAACTATAATACATGTAACATATCAAAAGATTTCTCAATTACGAACATACCAACAGAATTACAAGGATAGATGATTCAATTAAAGGCATCCTCAAAGATGTTATAAAAATGTATGACATATGAACATTTAAGCACAAACTGAACAACTATGAGTAATGATTAGTCAGAGTTTCGTGTGAAGGAAACAACATAAATTTCATATATTGGATACTAATTCACTCAGTGTTCAACACAAGCCATGCCATAAGCTGTTACTTTTCTGATACTCATAAGTACTGGCACTTAACCATGGATATTCTACTAGTCTAATATCCATTTGGTTAATTAATTATCATACGCATAATGAGGGGATGCATAATGTCAGACTTCTATGTCAAGGCCTCGAGCCAAGACCTAGGGCTAACTGTAACCGGACCCCAACCCAAAGAGAATCTATAACTGAACTCCATCCCGAAGAGCATCTATAACCAGACTCTATCCCGGAGGTCTTAGTTTTACTGGTCCTAAACCCAGAACATACCAGTCCAATACACTCTTCATATGCCAAAAAGGGTTGTATATTCAAAATGTCCCATACCATTTTGAATATTTTCACACATAATTGGTCATAGCAGTTTTATTTCATCCTTTAACATTTACATATTTTATAAGGTGAGACATGCCTCTAGATGTTTAAAAACCATGCTAACAATTATATGACTGTCATTAAATGGTAAAAAGGAAGGAAAATTATGGCACATATATTAACATACAAAGTACTAAAATAAATACATAATTTTTCAAATGCAAAGAGGTGTATATTAAGAGTATCATTTTAAACAAGACTAGACATAATTTTGAAAATGTTTTATTCATTAAATGATTTTACATATATTTTTATGTAAACATATATATAACTTTCATGTTTAGCGGAGTCCTACAATAAATTTAATTGGCACAAACTTATTTATCAAAAACATTAATTAATTATAGAAGTTCCATGCCAAAATAATTAAAAATTGATCTAGAGGGTAGGTAATACAAACTATATATCTATATATACAATTGTGTATACAAAAAATATGCATATATATAAGTTTGGAATAACATTTATTATGTTTTAAATATCTACTAAACCATCGAGACTCATGGTACAAAGACCTCATGAACTGGGTATAATACCAAACATATATGTCCCTATCCATATAAAGTGAATTTATATACACATATGTACAAAGTATATATTCTCTTATATAAAAATTTTACATGAAAATACCACACTTTCATTTTGAAATTTTTTTATCTTGCAATCTTTTCAGAACTTGGTGAATTGGGTAATTGTGGGTCTCTACTTGAAACCGAGAGACCACATTAGTACCTATGAATATATAAACTGAATTACATATACCATATATATGTCTATATATATATAGCACCTCTTAAACATTAAATAACTTTCAAATTTACAAACACTCTAAAGTACAAAATTAAGAGACTTAGGTTTGGTCTTAAGGAAGGATTTAAACTAACCCATAGGGTTATTTAAAATACAAGGTTTCATGAGAATATATATATATATATATATATATATATATATATATATATATATATATATATATAAATATAAAACCAACACCATGAAACAAGGAAAAACAACCCTAAACTTAAAACCAGGGGGAGGAGAACTCGAGGAAGGTTGGATGGGACTTGCTGGAGGCTTGACCGAGGGAGAATAACCAAGAGTTCTTTGGGTGCAACCAGTTACTTATATAAAAAAACACACACAAACAAATAATGCAAAAACGTACCCCACTTGCGGTGCATTAAATGGATGGTTTCGTTCTTGTAGTAAAGGGAAAACAAGGAGGGTCCACCAGTGGTCAGTGGTGAAGAAAAAGAGATGGTGCAAATAGGTGTAGGGTTGCTGGTGTAAACCCACGCGAAGAAGAAGAAGACGCAACAAGAGGGAAAACTGGAGAAGAAAAGATGATCTAGATTGAGTCTGACCTTGATCCAAGGGTTAGGGCTCATCCATGTTTTTTAAAAGAATCGAACAGCTCAGATTAAATCTAAGTTTGATCAAACAGTCCCGGTTCGACGTGAAATTTTAAAAACCTCGAACGGTCATGATTAGATCGTGTCGGATCGAACGGTCCATTAAAAACATGGAGATAAATGTAGTTGCTGAGGATAGAGTGTAGGATTGGGATCGATAGACCATATCACGCGCGACACAATCCAATGGCCTAGATCACGTTTCACTAGAAAAAATACACCCCACATCAAAACGGTGAGACACTCGCGACCCATTTATAAGCCTAATCATTTGATACAATGCTTAGAAAAAACACACAAAACACACAAAGGGGGCCCTATACATGGGCTTCTGCCCCCTTGCAGGCTTTGGCCTACCTATGCCCCGCTGTGGCCTCACCCCCACGGTGGTGCACCTAAGTGCTCCTGCTCCTGTGCACCCTTCAGGGAACCTCTTCCCAAGCTCGGGCCGACCTTGGCTTGGGCTGAGGGCTAGGCTCAGCCACTTGGTGTGAGCTACCTCCCTCGACCCAGCTATAAAGGGCTAGCCCTAGCCAACCTATTTTTTTATAAAATCCCACAATCAAAATTATAAAGTCTTAAATAAGAGAAATAATACATTTATTATAACTATATTGAAATTATATTCTTAAACATGGATTTTATTAAACATTAGGTTGTTAATGAATACAATTTAAACATTATCTTAGTTAAAAGTATTTCTAAAATTATAAACACCAAAACTTTAACATAAAAGTTATAAAATGAGATATAATAAATCTATATGATAATTCTAGTACTAGTATTATAGGAAACTTAGTTTAATCAATAACAAAATTTAATTTGAAGATTTTAAACATAGTTTATAACACTGTTTAAGAAATAAAAATCATTACATTGTATTTTAAATATTTGAAAAGTGCTTTCAATTCCTTAATACTTTTAAAAATCACTTAAGTGTAAATTATAGTATTAAACCATATCCTTTTAGAGTTCATAAATGGTGGTTATATTATAATTTTAATTATAACTTAAATATTTGGAAGATGATTAATACTTAAATATTTTTAATTATCCTATCTAAGTCAAATGACTATAATTATAGCCGTTAGCTTCCAACGGTCACCAGAGCAACAGTCAATTGATCCCTATAAATCCTTGTCTTAGGGTGTCCCAAATTTAAATAAACTCAAGAAGATGGTGCTCCCAATCCCACTGATGCTCAGCACGATATTCATGATTACAGTGGTGATGTTCTTCATTTCGACTTACTCGAGGGATCTCCTTTATTTTCTGGGCCTCATAGTAGTATTTTGGGGTCTTCCTATGGATTTTATAGGGTTTTTAATAGGTATATATGGTTATCATGGTTACCCTTTTGATCTCGGTGTATTGTAAACACTACGATGTTCTTATTTAAGTGAAGTGCCTTGTGTCCATATTGTGTGTTTTACTCGGTTATATAATAAATTAAAACCATATTATTACTTTTTTCATGAGAAAAAAGTTTTTTATGTTATTATAGAATTCAAACAGAATGAAAACATAAACTTATCAATACAAGAGGTACAAGTTTTTGGGGTTTTACATTATTCTCCCCTATGAATAATTGCGTCCTCACAATTCATTTCATATAACCATAAAGGTTCTTAGATGTTCTCACAACATCTCCCATCATAGAGGATACTTAGGTGCGTTCAAAGGAAAATTAAAATTGATGCTCAAATCCTCTAGTTCTCTAACCCATACACACTTCAGATAGAAGGGGTTGAACTCTTGCATCGAACACTCGGGCATCCAGAGGGAGGCTCAAATGGTAGAATGTTTGGAAATGTCCGAATGTACCAACACATGAAGAACTTGACGAACTATGTCTTGATTGAGAACATCTAAGTTATAGATTCTATATTATAGGCTAAAATTGAGGAGTTGTTACATGTAGGCCACACAAAGGTTTCCCTCCAAAGAATCCTCTTGAAATCTTACCCTGGCCGTGTAGTTTCGGCCTAGGGTGAGACATAGAAAAATCCCTTCATGGTATTTTCCTCTTCACTTATACTTGGCCAGTTGGGTCGTGGCTATGCGGTGTAAATGAAAGCATTTATTTAACAAGTGAAGCGAATATCTGGAATGTTTTACACTTCATATAGTTGCTTGCATGTTCTTCGCAGGTTTGTGAAGGGATGATACTCATCTTCATAGGTTTTGATTGAAATAATCTCCAGTATCTCAACAGGAAGAGATAACAGGTGGGTTTGTCCTTCCATCTGAAAATTTATTATGAAAGTTCAATTGGTTAAACCTATTCAGAAGCATAAACATAGACAAGATATCAGAAAGAAAGAAGGGATCGCATGTTGCATTCTCATATAACCAGTTCTTCATAAAAAGAGAAAGGATAATGGTTTCCCCAGTTCCCTAATGCACGAATCCCCATATATTGTTCAAAACTCTCGATCTCCCTAGACCATATGCAACCTGAGAAATCAGGTTCGATATAGTGGGTGCACTTGTGTTGTCTCCAGAGTCGGGTGTGTGGGGTGTATAGCTGAGAGACATCAGTATGCACTTGATGTCTGTACACCGAACATGTGGCTTCGTATTCAAGGATGCCAATGTCCATTACTTGACCGAAATGGCCATAAGACAAGACTTGACACAAATACACCGCGTAGAGGTCTCCTGTTGTTGCATCTTCTTGGAAGGCCTTGAGGGGCTGGATGCCTTCCGCTGCAGTGAAGCATCTAAAAATTCCCTCGTAGTACTTTCCCCATCATGCGTAGGATGAAAATTGGGCTTGCATCATAAAGATGTAATACATACCCTCTCTTCGATGGAGTTGAAGTACTCAGGTAGAATTGGATATATTATAGAGATTTTTTCATGACATATGTATATAGGCATAATTTATAAAATTTTCTTGACTGGTGATGGAAATTATCGTTTCTAAGGCCTCGTTGGGAAGAGATAGAAGACTCATACCTTCGTTTTCCATCTAAAAATTATGAAAACTCTCATATTTAGTAATGCTTAAGTAAATTTTTCTTTGTTTCAGTTCTAGCTTTCTAGATTTATCCAAACCGAATCTTCTGAGACTAACTGTGAAGACCCGACCCTAGAAAACCAGGATCCAGTGCCTTCAGAACATGACATGTCATTTTAAACAAAAACATGCACTAATAAACTACACCTCATGTCCCATATAGAGGATCGAATTCAGTTCAGGCTCTGAGAAACCAACTACTTCTGAAATGTTTCATCTGCTAAAAGTTGTTACCTGAAAAAAATAGATCAAAACGTAGGGTGAGCATAATAATTCCCAGTAATGGGTTTTAAAAATAAACCAATGTCACTTTTTAAAACATTATTTAAAACTTTCCATAGAACATTTCTCTTAAAGAAAACTGCAATACATGTAACATATAAAAATAGTGCTCAATTACAAACATACCAACAGAATTAGAAGGATACATGATTCAATTAAATTCATGCTCAAAGATGTTCTAAACATGTATGACATATGAACATTTAATCCCAAACTGAACAGCTATGAGTAATGATTAGTCAGAGTTGCGCGTGTAGGAAACAACTTCAATTTCATATATTGGACACTAATTCACTGATCATTTAACACAAGTCATGCCATAAGATTTTACTTTTCTGATACTCCTAAGTACTGGTTCTTAACCGTGGATATTCAACTAGTCGAATATCCATTTGGGTAATTAATTATCATATGCATAATGAGGCGATTTATAATATCAGACTTCTGTGTCAAGGCCTCGAGCCAAGACCTAGGGCTAACTATAACTGGACCCCAACCCATAGAGCATCTGTAACTAGACTCCATCTCGGAGATCATCTGTAACCAAAATCTATCCCGGAGGGCTTACTTCTACCGGTCCCCAACTCGGAACATACTAGTCCAATACACTACTCATATTCCAAAAAGGTTGTATATTCAAAATGTCCAATACCATTTTGAATATTTTTATACATAATTGGTCATAGTAGTTGAATTTCATCCTTTAACATTTACATATTTTATAAGGTGAGACATTCCTCTAGATGTTTAAAACCAAACTAAAAATTATATGACTGTCATTAAATGGTAAAAAGGAAGGTAGATTATGGAACATACATTGAAATCCAAGGTACTAAAAGAAATAAAGAATTTTTCACATGGAAAGAGGTGTATATAAAGAGTATCATTTCAAAAAATACTAGACATAATTTTGAAAAGGGTTTATTCGTTAAAAGATTTTACATATATGTTTATGTAAACATATATATAACTTTCATGTTTAGTGTAATCATACACTAAATTTTATTGGCACAAAATTATTTACCAAAAACATTAATTAATTATATAAGTTACATGCTAAAATAATTAAAAATTGATCCAGAGGAAAATTTATACAAACTATATATCTATATATACATTTGTGTATAAAAAAAATATGTATATATATAAGTTTGGAATAACATTTCTTATGTTTTAAATCTCTACTAAAACATCGAGAATCATGGTACAAAGACCTTAGGAACTAGGTATAATACCGAACATATATGTCCCTATCCATATAATGTGAATTTATATATACATATGTACAAAGTATATATATTCTCTTATATAAAAATTTTACTCAAAAATACCACACTTGCATTTTGAATTTTTTTATCATGCAATCATTTCAGAACTTGGTGAATTGGGTAATTGTGGGTCTCTACTTGAAACCGAGAGACCACATCAATGCCTATGCATATATAAACCGAAGTACATATACCGTATATATGTCTATATATATATATCACATCTTAAACATTAAATAACTTTAAAATTTATAAACACTCTAAAGTAAAAAATTAAGAGACTTAGGTTCGGTCTTAAGGAAGGATTTAAACTAACCCATTGGGTTATTTAAAATTCAAGGTTTCATGAGCATACATATATATATATAAACTCAAAACCAAGAAACAAGGAAAAATAACCCTTACCTTACAACCAGGGGGAGGAGAACTCGAGGAAGGTTGGCTGGGACTTGCTGAAGTCTTGAGAAGGGGAGAAGAACCGAGAGTTCTTTGGGTGCAACCAACTACTTATATAAAAAAACTCACAAAAAAATAATGAAAAAACATACCCCCCTGATGGTGCATTAAATGGATGGTTTCATGCTTGTAGTAAAGGGGAAACAAGGAGGGTCCACAAGTGGTCAGTGGTGAAGAAAAAGAGATGATGAAAATAGGTGTAGTGTTACTAGCGTAAACCCACGTGAAGAAGAAGAAGACAACGCGACAATAGGGGAAACTGGAGAAGAACGAATGGCCCAGATCGAGTCCAACCTTGATCCAAGGGTTTGGGTGCATCCGTGTTTTTTAAAAGAATTGGGCGACTTAGATTAAATATGAGTTTGATCGGATGGTCCCAGTTCGACACAAAATTTTAAAAACCTTAGACGATCATGATTAGATCATGCCAGATCGAACGGTCCATGTAAAATGCGGAGAGAAACGCAGATGCTGAGGGTCGAGCGTAGGATCGGGATCGATGACCCAAATCACGCATGACACGATCCAATGGCCCAGAAAACGTTTCTCCCGAAAAAACACATCCCACATCAAAATGGATAGATGCTCGTGACCCCTTTATAAGCCTAAGCCTCCGATACAACGCTCAGAAAAAAACACATAGCACACACAAATGGGGTCATATACACGGGATCCCACCCCCTCACAGGCCTTGGCCTACCTTTGCCCCGCTGCAGCCTCTCCCCCGTGGTGGTGAGCCTAAGTGATCCTGCTCCCGTAAGCCCTTCAGGGAACCTCTGCCCAAGCTCGGGCCGGCCTTAGCTTAGGTTGAGGGCTAGGCTCAGCCACTTAGTGTGAGCTTCCTCCCTCGGCCCAGCTATAAAGGGTTGGCCCTAGCCGGCCTATTTTTTTTATAAAATCCCACAATCAAAATTATAAAGTCTTAAAGAAGATAAATAATACATTTATTATAACTATATAGAAATTATATTCTTAAATATGGATTTTATTAAAAATTAGGATGTTAATGATTAAAAATTAAAAATTATCTTATTTAAAAGTATTTCAAAAATTATAAACACCAAACCTCTAACATAAAAGTTATAAATGGGATTTAATAAACCTACATGATAATTCTAGTACTAGTATTATAGAAAACTTAGTTTAATAAAAAACATAATTTAATTTGAAGAATTTAATCATAGTTTATAACACTGTTTAAGAAATGAGAATCATTACATTATATTTGAAATATTTTCAAAGTTCTTTGAATTCCTTAATACTTTTCAAAATCACTTAAGTGTAAATCGCAGTATTAAATCATATCCATTTAGAGTTCATAAATGGTGGTTATATTATAATTTTAATTATAACTTAAATACTTGGAAACTAATTGATACTTAAATATTTTTAATTATCCTATCAAAGTAGAAGGACTATAATTATAGCCATTAGCATTAAACGGTCATTAGAGGAATGGTCAGTTGATTCCCTATAAATCCTTGTCTTAGGGTCTCCCAAATTCAAGGTAACTGAAAAAGATGATGCTCCCAATCTCACTAATTCTCAGCACGGTATTCATGATTACAGTGGTGATGTTATTCATTTCGACTGACTCGAGGGATCTAATTTATTTTACAGGCCACATTGTAGTATTTGGGGGTCTTCCCGTGGCTTTGATAGGGTTTTAATAGGTATATATGGTTAGCATGTTTACCCTTTTGATCTTGGTGTATTGTAAGCACTACGATGTTCTTATTTAAGTGAAGTGACTTATGTCCATATTGTGTGTTTTACTCGGGTATATAATAAATTAAAACCATATTATTACTTTTTTTCATGAGAAACAAGTTTATTCGGTTATTATGAAATTCAAACAAAATGAAAACATAAATGTATCAATACAATAGGTACATGTTTTTGTGGTGTTACAAAATTAATGTCAATTTTAAACAAAAAGACACACTTGGAGTCATACTAGTCACTTTATGTGTCAGATTGAGATGATATTTATTCTTTCACATCAAAAATGAATTATGGATCTTTTTCAAAAAGCATTAAAACAATATGAATGTGTTTGATCTATTTTGAGTATGTCACTTGTGTTTTTTTACTAAAATGTAATTTTTAACTGGAAACATGCACTTTGAGTGATACCAGTCACATTGTGTATCAGTTTAATGTGAGACTGATTCCTACATATAAAAAATTAATTATCAATAATTTTAATAAACTATCAAGACAATTGAAGAGTATTTTCTCAGTTTTCATTTAGTGATAAACTTTTTGAACTAAAATGTCAATTTTGAAATGATAACAGACACTTTGAGTTATACCGATCACACCGTGCATTGAATTTAGGATCATTTTATTCCTAAATTTCAAAAATAAATTATGGAGAGTTTTTATAAAGTATAAAAAAAATCCAAATACGTTTTATTGATTTTGAGTATTCCACTTGCCCTTTTTACTAAAATTAATGTCAATTTTAAATAAAAAGACACACATGGAGTAATATCGGTCACACCATGCATCTGATTGAAATAGATACATTTCCTTAAATTCCATGACCATGGTGTAAGGATGAGTTTATTTCAGGTAGTCAAAGAATGGCGCATTATGCATATAGATTGATGACACTTTCATGAAACCTGTTTGATGAGATATTGTGAAGAAGAGAAAATATTAAATAGTGAGCATTCATATGTGGATGTTTTCATTGTGACTTTATGTTATTTATATTGGGTGCCTTGACCTGTTTTTAGATAGTAATATTGGACTTTAGGCAAGACCACCTAATGATAATGAGAAAGAATCCTAGAGGGTCATACACTATGTGTTTCTGATGGTCTTGATTAAATTCTATTTGAATTTAATTAATGGAACAAATATTATTATCAAGACTAAGTGACCTCGACTATCATTGAAGTTGGTCAAAGTTTAAAATTTATTTTCCTACTAACTACTGTATATGTGGCAAGCAGGGTCAAACCCACAATGAAGGTAAATTTGGCCACTACTAAACTAAAAACTTGGAAAACTCCACTGTTGTCAGCAGTGGAGTGGTTTTTCTAATTTTCATTTTTATATTTTTTTTATCTTTTAATTTTTTATGATTTTATGTACTATAAAGTGAAACTACACATCTATTATAAACTTGTTCTACCAATACTAAAAAAAAATACAGCTGGAAGCAAGGTGCAACAAAGGAGATAAAATGTTGATAAAAGACAACAGTAAAGAATGCTCAGGGTTTATTCTAGTCTACTGTTTTGAATTGATTTTTATTTTCATGTAAAAGTACTGCTTCATACCACTATATTAAAGTGACTTACTTCCCTCTCCAGAAGTTAAGTCGCAGAAATTGTGCAACTCAGAGTTTGCCACTCCAATACGTACAACTCCAGAAAGATGATTTAAAAGGTCAACAACACAAACTCACAAGTGCTGAAGTTTTCGTTAAAAGATGATTATTTAAAAGATGATTCCATAATCAAACTCGAAGAATGATTACAGAGTTTAGGAAATTTCAGTGCTTGTGGTATAAAGTAGGTAAGTGTAACTAGAATTGATCTCACCGATCAATT
Source organism: Viscum album (assembly GCA_963277665.1). NCBI lineage: Eukaryota > Viridiplantae > Streptophyta > Magnoliopsida > Santalales > Viscaceae > Viscum > Viscum album. The sequence continues at coordinate 1,171,529,678 of OY728160.1, forward strand.
CTAATCACAAAAGAATTGATTAATGAGAAGGATGAAAGTGATTATCAGTAGAAATAAAACTCTCCCCAAACTAGAAATTTATCCAACTAAAATATTGTTCATTATCACTATATTTAATACAAAGGTCATTCAATTATAGAGGAAGAAATTTAAAAGAAAAAAGAGGAATAAAACTCCCTCTCCTTGCATGAAATGTTACTGCTTCTGGTCCTACGAATTCCGAGAAGTGCTCTAGGCTCTCAAATTTTGAAGTGGTCGGTGGTCTTCATGGCCCTAAAAATTAAATTTATTACTCGTCCACTAGTATAGCAGTGCAGGGTCGATCCACAGAGAAGGCAGACGATAAATCTATGTTTTTTAAACTAAAAACCTCACTGTTGTCAGCAGTGAGGTAAACATATTCTTATTTTTTATTTATTTTTAGCTTATTGATGAAATGAAAACAGGATGAGGAAACTAAATTTCTTACAAGAAATTGAAATTTACACCAATACTAATAAAATAGAGTAATACAATATACTAATATTAAGCAGTAAGACAAAGAAGCGAGATCAACAAAGTACTCTGGAATTCTAAACTACTGGTTCTAATGGATTTTCTCTCCACAGCTTACAATTGAATCACACTTCAAGAAAGACTGAAGAATTTCTCTCGCCAGAAAAATCAACAAGCAGATGATTAAGTCTTGGAGTTCGCCACACCAAAATTTAATCGAACTGTTAATTTTTTTGAAAAAGATTATATTTGGAAATAAACTCGCCATAAATTTCCAAAGTTAATAACATTAACATTATGAAAGATTCATTCAAACACAACATCACCAGTCGAATTTGAATTGAAATTGTAATCATTGAAGTGTGAACGATCAAAATATTAGAAACAGAATCAGTCTCGCCAACTGATTCTAATTTCGTTAAAATATAAGCTAATGAAGATTTAAAGATCATAACTAGATGGTTTTAAAATTCCCGAGCTAAGAAAGTTCAACCTATGATCATATTGATTAATTCAGTGAAAAACATCTGAGAATAGAGTACAAAAATTAAGAACAGAAGGAAGAAGTTCTCCCCAAGTACTTCTCTTCTCTCATGCTCCTTGGTCTCCTGCTCAACTCCAGTGCTGATCCCAGGAGTCTTCGCTCTCAAAGACTGGTGTGTTCGTGGAATGAATGAGCCTCTGAGTGAATGAATGAATCGCCTCCATGAACGCAATGTGTCTCCAAATAATGCTGCTTGCTCTGCTTAAGTAACTTCTGTCATCCATTGCATGTCACCCCCACAACTTCCACCAACTTCAAGAGTTCTTCACCCACGCACTACACACATGCGTTTAACCCACGACAAGCATGTCGCGTGAGTTTTTCCCTCGTAACTAACTCCGGATGAGTTAGTTGTATGTACCTGGATGTAAAATTGACTCCTGAGTGAACCTGCCATGTTAAAACAACATAAATAAATAAATGTGAAATCAAATAATGAAATGATAATAATTTTTTTAAGTTAAGTGTTGAAGGTTAACATAAGTTAATTGATAATTATTATTTACTCTATTTATAAAACTATTCACTTAATAATACTATAGTAAAACATAAATTATTAAAAATTTATTAATTAGTTAAGTTAATAGATATAAATACTAAGTTATTAATTAAATCAATTTCTTTTAAACTAAGTTATTAAAAATTAAGTACATAAGTAAATAAATAATGAAGATAATATTTTATATTGTATTAATAATTTAATTATTACTATTAAAGAAGTTAAACTACTCGGTTAATTTATTATTTAGTTAATTTTAATTTAGTAATTAAAATTATTATTTAAGGTATAAATTAATAAGTATGTTTTATAATTATTTATAATTATTATTAATTAAATTATACAATTAATAGTAAATTAATTTATTAAAAAAAATTATTATTAATTAAGTTTTGTATTTTAATTTTATAATTCATCTCTTTATTAAAATTTTATTTGTTTTAATTCATGACTTTAACACATTAAATTATAATCATTTAAATTATTATATCTTACTTTTACTTTCAACTTTAACTTTTTTACTTTACTTTTTCTTTTGACTTAACTTTTATTATTATAGGTTTGTTTGTTTATTATTATTTCTTATTATTATTTTTATAATTAGCTATCTCATCTTCCTCCCCCATTCACGACACACAACAGGAAGGGGGGGGGGGTTGGCTTCTCCCTGAGCAAATCAGACAGATTCTAGAAGGAAACCGCGGCGGCCTCCTCTTGCATGGCAACTCCGAATGATAGCCTCCTCATGATGCGGGTCGATGGCGCGACTTGGAGGCCCTCACAGCGAAGACTATCAGATAGCCCGCCTCCTCAATTCGGCCTCAGCATCGGCGGACCAGCAACTTGTAGCAACTTCCAGAGAAAATCTTCTTCTCAGCATCGGCTTCAGTGGCTTCAGGTAGTGGCGTCTCATGGTTGCAGCAGAAAAAAGTTTCGGAAAAGTGCAGTGTCCCCCTCATCCGGCAACAGCAGGTGCGATGGAGATGAGATTTTGTAGCTGTGTTTGTGTGCTGTGGTAGAGGAAATAGTGAGTGGATCAGCGTAGGGTAATGGTGAGTACAAAGGATCAAGGAGCACTATCGGTGAGAGAAGATTTGAAGTCTACCTGTGTGGCAAGGAGGGGGTGCTGTTACGGGTTATGAGCATAATCTAGGAGCATCGGTGTATCAGTGAGAAACATGGGATATTACGTTGGTGAGAAAAGAGCTATCAGTGAAGATCAGTAGAAAAAGAATGAGGCAATCAGTGAGAATGAAGGGCAAGAGGTGTATCGGTGAGAAAAACCTCACTGATAGAGGAATAAAATGCATATCAGTGGGAGAAAGGCTGCATCGGTGATAAAATGAAAAGGATGTATCGAGAGGTATAGAGTATCAGTGGGAGAATTCCACCGATAGAAAAGAATATAAAATTAAAACATAAATAAATTAAATAAAAAGAATTAAAAAATAATAAGTTAAAAAAAATCTAAATAGCATTAATTAAAAACATGATATTTATTAACCTTTAAGACATTAAATTAATTAATTAAAAATTACTAATTGAAAACAATTAAATTAATATATATGATAATTTTTAAACTAAATTAAAAATAGATTTAGATTAAAATAACTAAATAAATCTATTAAAGAGTAACATCAAATAAAAAAAACATCGGTGACCCAAATAAATCACCGCAAACTCTTAATTACCTCACCAGTAGGAAAAAAATTATAAAAGTGAATTAAAACCCAATTTTCATACATAAAATAATATAATTAAAGTTTAAAAACTCTTAGTTAATTAATTAATTAACTATTTGAACTAATAAAATTAAAGGAGAACCAATTTATTTAATTTAAAAGCACACATAACTTACTTAAATGACTAGAAGGAAGACTAAACACATAAAATAATAAAATTAACCTATTCTAATGTAACTTAATTAAAAGATTAATTAATAAAAATAAAGTCTAAGCAAATTAAATAAAATTACAATGATTAAATAATTATTTAAAATAAAAAATAACTTATTAAAAAGAAAGCAAGCAGAACTAATTTAAACTAGTTAAAATTAAAGGGCTTACCGCTACTGATAAATAAGAGCTACTGATAGTTTAAATTAAAATCTACCGGTAAGACACAAAATAAATCTACCATTATATTTAGAAAAGAGCTACTGGTAGGAAAGATTATCGGTGATGAGGGTCACTGATGGAGGCAAGGTCACCGATAGAGAGTACCAGTAACCTGCTATCGGTAGCTAAGCTACCGGTAGTCTAGAAAGTCGAACTAAGTTCTAAAAACTTTAAAAATTAAAAGTAAATTAATTATAAAACTCAATAATTATTAAAAATGAAAAATAAAATAAAATAAACAAATATAGATTTAAATAAACAAACTGAAAAATTATTTTATTAAAAACAAAGAAGGAATAAATCAACTATTTATGGTTCTATAATTAAATAAAATTTTATAAAAAATGAGTATTTGAAAAATTTAATTATAAAAATACAAAAGTGCATTTATTTAATAAAAAGTGTTAAAATAATTAAATAAATCATTAAAAATCAATAAAAAGGATGTGGCAAACTGTGTAAAAATAAGGCCACATCAAATTCCCCCACACTTAAGCATTGTTTATCCTCAAACAATCCCATGTTTTATTTACTTTGAAAACAGAAAAGTGTTTGTCATTTTTTCTCAAGATGTAACATGTGCAATACTCAAATCAAAGGACAATACATAACAGTAGGCTTTAAGAAAATTAGTTACTCTACGAATCTTTCTTAAAATAATTACTCACTGGTAATTAAGAACAAAAAGACCATCCATCAAAGAATATTTCATGCCTCATATGTGATACAACTTAGTGACTCACTTCAATCCAAGCCCAGGTTCTAAGTCCATGAATGACAGGAGAAAAAAATATCAATGGAATTAAGACCTTAACCAAGGAACTTTGTACTTTGACAGAATCCTAGGTACCAAAAATAATTAATTTTTTTTGTGAAACACTTCAATGATACAACCTAAATGATTTCCATATAAACCAATTGATCCCTTCTTCATCTAGCGTTCATCATTCCCCTCACCTTAATGAGATAATCTTTGACCCTAAACACTTTATTTTTCCCAAGCGATGTATCATTGTGCTAAACACTGTGCAATGAACTTATTCAAGGTGTACATAGAGATTATAGTTAACAGAAATGCACCCAGCATCTAGGGTCTCAGAGACTCACCGTGGGATCCTAGATGCCCAAATTACTCCAGTTTCAAAAGATTTATATAAAATTCATTTTCATTGTCTCATTAAAGTAATTATTTTTAATAAATAAATGAAAATGAATGAGGACCCTAGAATCAGAATCAAATTTCCAGTTTCAAGGGTTATGATCATAATTCCACAAACATGTAACACATATCACCTTTAGAAGTAGGTCCTAAACCAAATTTCCATCAAATCACTATGTAAGACCACTCATCAATCATCCATTATCATTAATTTCAAGTTCTAAGCAGGCCTTAAATTCCAGAAAGGAACTTATCCTAAGGCAAGACCCTGTTGAGTACAATGAAAAGCCTAAAATTATGAAAGAATTTTGAAAAAAAAAATATCCATTTTTTACAAGAAATTTGAAGTTGCAGTGGGAATTGATGGGATTACATTTAAGAACAGTTTAGCATAGTCAAGAAATGACCCCCTCCCCCACACTTAAAACCCAAATTTGTCCCCAAAGTTGACTTCTAAATATGGAGAAGAACAATTAATCAATTAAGGTTTAAAACAGATTTTCAATTAAGTAGATTTATGACATGTATAAAGGGTCTCAATGAAGTTCAAAAATATTGTTTTCCACAATAAATAAATAATCATCAGGTTCATTAACAAGTACTTGCATCAACATTTATGTCCAGTGACACAGATTTTCAATTAAAGTTCAAACAAGACTTGTAACTTACAGGTGCACAGTGGATTGGGTGTAGCAAGTTTATCAAATTATGATTCAATTAGATATTCAATAATGCAGACAAATGCATTCTAAACACCTTATAGACTAATCTATTCCAATCAAAAACACAACTACCAGCAAACATGTACCCTCCCACACTTAATTTCAAGCAGTGGATAATTTTAACAATGGTGCAATTCCGTTTTTTTCAGCAAGAGGCACATGCAGAATTTTTAATCTAAGTAGTGACATACAACAAAATTACATTCCAATACGTGCGGGATTTTAAACATATGTAGAATTTTAAAAATTAAGTAGCAAGACATGCAATAGAATTTTATACAGTAAAAATTTATCAAAATATTTAGTACACATGTAGCAGATTTTTTTTTCAATTCAAGAAGAATTTTTTTAGCAAAAACAGGAGCAGAATTTTTTTCTAAACCATTAAGGAGCAGAAAAATGAAATGAATCAATTATGAATTAAATAATTACCTGAATATATTTGTCAATTTCCCTCCAGTATGGGAATTCTACTCCTTAAATGACACAACAACATCATCATAGAGACAAAGAACATGTAAACCAAGAACAGATAACCAGCAAAGAAAAAGCATACAAAAGAAAACAAAGCAGCACTTTATTCAAAGTAAAACAAGAACAGAAATAAAAGTAAACACAAAATAAAGAACATGGGTTGACTCCCATGAAGCACTGAATTTAAAGTCTTCAGTTAGACTTTATTTAATTACAAAATTTTATTTATTAAAAAAACAAAAACCATGGGTTGCCTCCCATGCAGCGCTAGTTTTATAGTCCCCAACCGGACTCACCTAGCAACTAACTGTAGTCACTAGGTGGATGTGGTTTCCTTAACAGGAACCACCACATGTGTTTGGCGTATTTATTTTTAACAGAACATTGAATTATGTGGGCTCCAAAACTCAAGCAGACAAATACTGAATTCTCATAGCCTAAAATAACCCCTAAGAAACACCCTTTAACAGTTGTGGTTATAATGCTGTCCACTTCCAGTTTTGTTTCAGATTTTTCAAGATTTGAATTCATATAAAGGGAAAACATATAACTAGGTGATTCAAAGGGTGTGGCATTATTTTCATGGCTTTGTCTCTTAAAATCAACATTAACAGGTTCAAGTACAAGGGTGCTTGTGGGTGAATACTGAATAGTAGATTCAAGAAGATATTCAAAAGAGTGCTGAACAGAATCATATACAATGGAACTCAAGTGTGATTCCCCCTCTGGACTACTATCAATTTCATGAAAAGACTCAGCACCCTTCACAGTTGAGGATGAAAGTGACAAACAGGGAAGTGAATTTATTTTATCACCAACAGATTCATGTCTAATAATGTTTTAAATTTCTTCAAAAAGTTCCTCATAAATGAGCTCACACTGAACACCTACTATTTCTATCAAATCAGTTCTGCCTAATTCAAGTGTGTGTTCAACCTCTACTTTAAGTTCATGTTCAAAAGGCTCACTTTCCAAAACAATTTCTGTAGTGTGTTCTACAAAGTTCAAATCAGGGGGATAAATGTTCAGTTCATCTTAAATAAAGTCATGTTCAAGATTGATTAAATTTAAACAGTTATCCCTAGGAATGACAACACTAATTTCCATTTCAGTACACAAAGTCTCAGAAAAATGATCACTATGAGAATAGGGAAATGCAAACTCATCATTTAATTTTTCTTCAAATGTCATTTCCTCTTCCTCATAATCCAACATCATTTCAGAATTAATTGGGTTTACATTTTCAAGACATGGAAGATAAGTTTTCAGTTGAGGTTCAAAATTTTTAGATTCTATGTTTTCCAGCTTAAGGTTCTCTTCCAAAGCGTTCCCAATTTCAAGTTCAAGATCATTTTTCAGAATTTCAGAAAGATTGGGTGAAGAGTTTTTAACATTAAAGTTTTGAATTTCAAGTTTGACTTCAAACTGAGTTACTTCATTTTCAAAATTTCTAAAACATTGATTTTTCTCCAATATAGGAATGATGAAAATAACTGGGAAATCATTTTCAATCTGTTTTAATTCAGTTTCAAAATTGACCAACTCAACTCCATTAAATATCCTTATTGGATTTTCAATTATGTGTTCTTCATTAAGTGAGTTGGATATTTCTAAATTTGATTCAACAGTTTTAGATTCTTCAAAGTCAATGTTTTGTTGCCCAGTTTCACAGTCACTCTCTTCTTCCACTTGATCTTCAAATCTTTTATAAACATTTGCATTTTTTTCAAATTCTTCTTGTTCTTTAACCCTTTTTTTTAATTCCAAGATCATATTTTACAATCTTTTCAGTCTTTGATCTCGCTCTTGAAAATATTTTAGTTGGTTTTCATGGGTTTTAGTTAACCAATTGTTTATTAGTTCCACCCTAGAATCCAATTTAGAATCAATTAATTCAATTTTAGCTAGGAATTCAGGATTAGATTCAAAATTTTCTTTTTCATTAGTGTAATAAATCTTTTGTGGTTGGTTATAGACACATTTACAGGCAGTATGTCTATAATCACCACAACAAACACAGTAAGGTCCCAGTTAGTGATTCTAGTCCTCATAATGGTCCATTTCTTTTCTAAACTAAAAACAGATGAGTTTAAACACACAAAGTTTCACAATTGATGCATATTTTTAATGTTCAACAGAAATAGTAGGTTCCAGTTCAAAGCAGTTTTTTTAAAACAGATTTTTTTAAATGAATTTTTTTATTTTTTTATTGTTTTTTTTATTTTTTTTTCAAACCCTAGACTCTCAGTGCGTGCCTTCCCCGGCAGCGACGCCAAATTTTGAAGCGGTCGGAGGTCGTCACGACCCTCAAAATTACATTTATTACTCCTACACTAGTATAACAGTGCAGGGTTGATCCACAAAGAAGGCTAATGAGAAATATAAGGTTTTTAAACTAAAAACCTCACTGTTGTCAGTAGTGAGGTAAACATATTCTTACTTTTTATTTATTTTTATCTTATTGATGAAATGTAAACAGGATGAGGAAACTAAATTTCTTATAATAAATTGAAATTTACACCAATACTGATAAAAAAGAGTAATACAATATACTAATATTAAGTAGCAAGACAAAGAAGCAAGATCAATAAAGTACTTCGGAATTCTAAAATACTAGTTCAAATGGATTTTCTCTCCACAGCTTACAATCGAATCACACTTCATGAAAGACTGAATAATTTCCCTCACCAGGAAACTCCACAAGTAGATGATTAAGTCTTGGAGTTCACCACACCAAAATTTAATCGAACTGTTATTTTTTTTGAAAAAGATTAAATTTGGAAATAAACTCGCCATAAATTTCCAACATTAATGAAATTAACGTTATGAAAGATTCATTCAAACACAACCTCACCAGTAGAATTTTAATTGAAATTGTAATCATTGAAGTGTGAATGATCAAAATATTAGAAACAGAATCAGTCTCTCCAACTGATTCTAATTTCGTAAAAAGATAAGATAATGAAGATGTAATGATCATAACCAGATGGTTTTAAAATTCCCGAGCTAAGAAAGTTCAACCTATGATCATATTGATTAATGCAGTGAAAAACATTCGAGAATAGAGTACAAAAATTAAGAACATAAGGAAGAAGTTCTCCCCAAGTACTGCTCTGCTCTCGGGATCCTTGGTCTCCTGCTCATCTGCAGTGCTGCTCCCCGGAGTCTTCACTCTCAAAGACTGGTGTGTTCATGGAATGAATGAGCCTCCGAGAGAATGAATAAATCGCCTCCATGAACGCAATGTGTCTCCAAAGAATGCGGCTTTCTCTGCTTAAGTAACTTTTATCATCCATTTCATGTCACCCCCACAACTTCCACCAACTTCAAGAGTTCTTCACCCACACACTGCACACGTGCGTTTAACCCGCGACAGGCACGTCACCCAAGTTTTTCCCTCGTAACTAACTACAGATGAGTTAGTTGTATGTACCTGGACGTAAACTTGACTCGTGAATGAACCTACCATGTTAAAACAAAATAAATAAATAAATGCGGAAGAAAATAATGAAATAATAATAATTTTTTTAAGTTAAATGTTGAAGGTTAACATAAGTTAATTGATAATTATTATTTACTCTATTTATAAAACTATTCACTTAATAATACGATAGAAAAACATAAATTATTAAAAATTTATTAATTTAATTACGTTAATAGATATAAATACTAAGTTATTAATTAAATTAATTTCTTTTAAACTAAGTTATTAAAAATTAAGTACATAAGTAAATAAATAATAAAGATAATATTTTAGATTGTATTAATAATTTAATTATTACTATTAAATAAATTAAACTGCTCGATTAATTTTTTATTTAGTTAATTTTAATTTAGTAATTAAAATTATTACTTAAGGTATAAATTAATAAGTATGTTTTATAATTATTTATAATTATTATTAATTAAATTATACAATTAATATTAATTTAATTTATTGAAAACATTTATTATTAATTTATTTTTTTATTTTAATTTTATAATTCATCTCTTTATTAAAATTGTATTTGTTTTAATTCATAACTTTAACGCATTAAATTATAATCATTTAAATTATTATATCTTACTTTTACTTTCAACTTTAACTTTTTTTTACTTTACTTTTTCTTTTGACTTAACTTTTATTATTATAGGTTTGTTTGTTTATTATTATTTCTTCTTATTATTTTTTTAATTAGCTATCTCATCTTCCTCCCCCATTCACGGTTCACAACAGGAAGGGGGAGGGTTTGGCTTCTCCCTAAGCAGATCAGACAGCTTCTAGAAGGAAACCGTGACAGACTCCTCTTGCATGGAGACTCCAAAAGGCGGCCTCCTCATGATGTGGGTCGATGGCGCGACCTGGAGGTCCTCACAGCAGCGACTATCAGACAGCCCGCCTCCTCAATTCGGCCTCGGCACTGGCGGATGAGCAACTTGCAGCAACTTCCAGAGAAAATCTTCTTCTCAGCGTCGGCTTCAACGGCTTCAGGTAGTGGCGTCTCATGGTTGCAGTAGAAAACAGTTTCGGAAAAGTGCAGCGTCCTCTTCAAGCTAGCAACAGTAGGTGCGATGGAGATGTGATTTTGTAGCTGTGTTTGTGTGCTGTGTTAGAGGAAACAGTGAGTGGATCATCGCAGGGTAATGGTGAGTACAAGGGGGTAAGGAGCACTATCGGTGATAGAAGATTTGAAGTCTACCAGTATGGCAAGGAGGGGGTGTTGTTACGGGTTATGAGTATAAGCTAGGAGCATCAGTGTATCAGTGAGAAACATGGGATATTGTGTCGGTGAGAAAAGAGCTACCGATTCAGATCAGTAGCAAAAGAATGAGGCAATCAGTGAGAATGAAGGGCAAGAGGTGTATCGGTGAGAAAAACCTCACCGATAGAGGAATAAAATGTATATTAGTGGGAGAAAGGCTGCATCGGTGATAAAAATGAAAAGGCTGTATCGGGAGGTATAGAGTATCGGTGGGAGAAGTCCACCGATAGAAAATAACATAAAATTAAAACATAAATAAATTAAATAAAAAGAATTAAAAAATAACAAGTTAAAAAAAATCTAAATACCATTAATTAAAAACATGTTATTTATTAACCTTTAAAACATTAAATTAATTTATTAAAAAGTACTAATTGAAAACACTTAAATTAAGATATATGATAATTGTTAAACTAAATTAGAAAGAGATTTAGATAAAAATAACTAAATAAATCTATTAAAGAGTAACATAAAATAAAAACAAAAACATCGGTGACCTAAATAAATCACCGCAAACTCTTAATTACCACAACGATAGGAAAAAACAATTATAAAAGTGAATTAAAACCCAATCTGCATACATAAAATAATATAATTAAAGTTTAAAAACTCTTAGTTAATTAATTAATTAACTATTTGAACTAATAAAATTAAGGGTGAACCAATTATTTAATTTAAAAGCACACAAAAGTTACTTACATGACTTGCAGGAAGACTAAACACATAAAATAATAAAATTAACCTATTCTAATGTAACTTAATTAAAATATTAATTAATAAAATAATGTCTAATACAATTAAATAAAATTACAACGATTAAATAATTATTTAAAATAAAAAATAACTTACTAAAAAGAAAGAAAACAGAACTAATTTAAACTAGTTACTCATCATTTTTCTTTTTATAAAATTAAAGGGCTTACCGCTACTGATAAATAAGAGCTACCAGTAGTTTAAATTAAAATCTACTGGTAAGACACAAAATAAATCTACCGTTATATTTAGAAAAGAGCTACTGGTAGGAAAGAGTATCGGTGACGAGGGTCACCGATGGAGGCAAGGTCACCGATAGAGAGTACTAGTAACCTGCTATCGATAGCTAAGCTACCGGTAGTCTGTAAAGCCGAACTAAGTTTTATAAACTTTAAAAATTAAAATTAAATTAATTAGAAAACTTAATAATTATTAATAATGAAAAATTAAAAAAAATAAAAAAAATATAGATTTAAATAAACAAACTGAAAATTAATTATATTAAAAACAAATAAGGAATAAATCAACTATTTATGGTTCTATAATTAAATAAAATGTTATAAAAAATGAGTATTTGCCAAATTTAATTATAAAAATACAAAAGTGAATTTATTTAATAAAAAGTGTGAAAATAATTAAATAAATCATTAAAAATCAATAAAAAGGATGTGGAAATCTGTGTAAAAATAAGGTCACATCACTAAGGAATAATTTTATTCAAGTTAAAATGATAGTATAAATTAAATAAATATTTATTCACGAGATTGTGAATAAATATTTATTTATATTATGGAACATTTAATAAATATTTATTTACTAGTTTGTAAATAAAAATATTTATTAAAAAGAATAAATTATTTTATTTAGGTGTTCAATAAATGGGAGAGGAGTTTAAATAGACCAAGACCATGTTCATTGATAAATTAATTATTTACAAGTCGGTGAATAATTTTTATCCAGTTGGCACAAGAAATAATAATAATACTTTTATCATTATGTGGAATGTGATTTCATTTATGATTCTGTTTTGTACAAGTTGGCACACCACAAATATGAGTTTTTTTATTGTTATTATGTGGAATGGGTTTTCTCTAATAGTTATAATTGTATTTAATTAATGTTTCACAATTAAATATCATAACTAAAACCCCTTGTTGATTAATAAGAAGGTATGTCTATTGTGAAAAACCCTGATAAATTTATATTTTTTGAACCAAACATTTTCTCTCTTGACTCCTCTCATATCTCCCTCTAAAGAATGAGAGTAGTTCTTCAATAACAAAAAATGAGTAATCAAGAATGATCGACACAAGACATTCGCTTCACCACGCTAGTACCCGAAGAATGAGTGGCATCGATCAGAGACCATTGGAGCATATGTGGATCACCACTAGAGGGATTCTACATTGGATCCTCGCAAACACAATGAAGGCTATATGGAAGGGTCATTTTGGATAATCAATTATCATCAATGAAGTAACTTCCAAAATTCAAGGTATTTAATTTCTTCAGTAATTAATAAATTAATTATAAACATGATGTGTAAGATCCTCTTTCTCAGATCCAACATTTTTCTTCTCTTTGTCTAAATATTTGATATTAATCCATGGATATTGTCATTCATCATCATGTTGATCCCAGATTGTTCATCCATTAAGGAAAAATAAAAGTTGGTCCCTCCCTACCGCCACACTTCCACTTCACCTGGATCCTACAAGTGGTATCGAAGCGGGCTCATCATCATCTATAATTATTTAAATAATTTTTTGACGATTTATGCTTTAATAATTTAGTTTTTCAATTCATGTTTAATCGTTCTTGTAATATGAATTTCGTGATTTGTTCTTAATCTTTTCATTTCTCACAGATCTAATTGAAACAAATAATTTTTTGATTAAAAATAAACCGAGGATCTCATCTGGAGGCACTGATGATTCTTTCCAGGCAACACGACAGTAAATGCTGTGTATTCAGAGTTACACACTGTTTAATAATCTATACACACTATGTAATCTAGATTACACACCGTGTAGTTGTGTTCGATTCATCAGGAGTAATTAAACAATTACTCAAGCCATGTGCATTAATGACACACAGTGTTGTTAATTCTTACACCACATCTTTACCAAGATTGATTGGGGGCACAATCATCTAGATTACACGCCGTATGGCCCACTAGACACAACATGTAGTCCCTTCAGGTCAAGGGCCAATCCATACATCCAATACATGGCTAATATGAATGGTAACCATGTAACCAAGAGACAAAACGACATGTGGATCACTGGACACACTGTGCACTCCACGATTTATGAAATATGCCTCACATGCTGAGTCCCAAGGCATGTACTTTAGATAAGATGGTGAAGGATGTACACGCCATGTAGCCAGAACTACACGCTATGTACTTTACCAAAATACATAGAATTAACACTCTAATTTTTGTGTAATGTTCAAAATTGCATATCATGTAGATGTGAACGGGTGTTCACCGTATTACCTCCAAGGTTATGGATGATAATCTTAGGGAAATTTAGAAAAGGTATAAGAAAAAAAGTATTGATTAATTAAAGATAATAATTAATCGATTTAAGAATGATTTATCTTAATAAGATTGATTAATTAATTGAATTCTAGTTTTATTAAATGCGTATTTTTTCATGTGTGTAGATGATCATAAGTTAGACCAGACCTTTGTATGTGTTTGGTTTCCTTTTAATTAATTTTAATTAAATTATTGTCATGCATTCCATATCTCCTCATTAATATATAGGGCCTATGTGCCCTTGGTTTATTTTATGTAAACCCCCTTTTACCTCTCACTTGCATGTGGGTTTAAAATAATATGTAATGGATGGAGCTCTCAAGCTTTTGGAGGCGATTCAAGTAAGGAGACGAGGCAAAACCAATCCAAAAAGACACAAAGGTTGATAGGTGGAAAGCTGTAGACATGATTCAAAAATGGTTCATGGTGTTTATCCCATAGGTTAGTGGTTATTTTATCAATTTATAGATAAACTAACCATTAGAAGAGCTTATGATCATACCCTTTACATTATTTTATTTTTGTTAGTTTCATGGTTTTTATTATGGATGTATTTTTACATATACATAATTAATGAATTAACAATCATTCTAGATGGAACTAAAATAAACTAGACTTATGAGTAAATATTATCAAGATATGGTTAATAACATAAGTAAGTTCCACTTAATACCAACAAGAATGTGATAAAGATAACAAGGCAATTTATTCATAAGAGATAAAAATACCTCGATAAGAAATTAATTCAGACTAAGCCTTCCGTTACTTGATTAAGGTCAAGAATCAATAAAACTAGGTGTTTGACCAACCCATGTTGGTAAACTTGCTTTTATACAGGAAGCTATTATGAATTTTTTTGGGATGATGTAACCATTTTACATCAAGAGGAGTAGCCCTTTCAAGACATGGTGTCAATTTGGAGGAAAGTGTTGAGGAAATCCAAGTCAGGATTTCAGGATTGGGGAGTCCACTCAACGGATCAAGGAGCTGCAAGCCTACAATAGGAAAAGACCTGCCTGCCTAAATACCTTCAAATAGATTGACCAACCCCTGTTGGGGTTATGTGAAGGGGAATATGGATCCTTTCCACTAGAATTTTCTAGAAATTATACATTCTGAGTTCAATGGGGAGGGACATTGATACTTGATAAAATAATGGGAGACTTAATAAAATTAATTTATTATTTCTCATAAAATGTAATCAAGAAAGTAATAATTACCTGATCTTTTAAATATAGAAAAAAAATGAAAATATATTCAACCAAACTATCCCTGCAATTAATACTGGATAAAGAAAACATCCTTACTGGCAGTAACTTATAGGAATTGTTTAGATGCCTTCAGGTTATTCTATGCCATGAATGAAACTATTACATGTTGGAGTCCTCATTACTTGATCCGCCTACCCAAGAGGTGAGTGATGAAGAGTTACTGGTCTATGAGAAACATATAAATGATGTTTCTAACATTCAATGTTTGACTCTATCATCAATGTGTAGTGAACTCATGAAATCTCATGAAAACATGGATGCCAACAGAATGCTTGATCACCTCTGTGGTCTTTACCTGGAGAGATCTAGACAGGAAATGTTTGAGATATCCAAGGATCTTTTATAGAGTAATCTTAGAGAGGGTTCCCCAACTGGGCCTCATGTAGTTAAGCTCATTGGATACATTGAGTTCCTGGAGGTTCTAGGGTTTAAACTCTCTGGATAATTGGGCATCGATCTCATTCTCAAATCACTCCCTCTGAGATTATCTATTTTTTTTTAATTTCAATATGAAGAATAGTGATAAGTCTCTACCCAATCTTCTTATCCTCATTCACCAAGTGGATAATGACATGAAGTTCAAAAATCCTTCTATCCTTATGGTGAATAATAGGAAAGGGAAGGCAAAGAGATTTAAGCCCAAATCTTCTTCACACCCTTCCAAGAAAAGGAAGATCAACAGAGAGGAAAGGGAATGGGAAGCTATGTGTTTTACATATGATAATTAATAACGAAGTTACCTCACATGGCTCATACCACACCCAACTTTGGCATCACCAGCTTGGTCAAGTAAATGAGAAACGCTTGACAAAATTACATCAAGATGGATATTTAGATTCTTTAAAACTAAAACCACTTGGTGTATGCCATGCATGTTTACAAGCTAAAATGATCAAATCCCCATTTAGTGGGAAATGTGAAATTGATAAAGAGATTATTGAATTAATTCATACCGATGTGTGTGGACCATTTCCAGTTGAATTAAAGGCTGGGTACTCATACTTTATAACATTTACATATGATATTTGTAGATATTGATATATTTACTTAATGAGGTATAAGTCAGATTCTTTTGATAAGTTCAAGGAATACAAGAATGAAGTTGAGAACCAGATTTGTAAGAATATTAAGAAACACTGCTCATATTGAGGTAGAGAATATCTTAATCAAGACTTTATTGATTACTTATGGGAATTTGGGATCCTATCCCAACTCAATCCTCCTTACACACCCTAGTGTAATGGTGTAATATAAAGGAGGAATTGAACCTTGTTGGACATAGTGAGATCAATGATGAGTCATGTAAGTCTTCCATTATCATTTTGGGGATATGAATTACAAATAACGGCACACATAAATAAACAAGTACCAAATAAATCGATAAATGTTATTCCATATGATCTTTAGAGTGAAATAAAAACCATGTTATTGAATTTACATATTTGGGGAAGTAAAGCATTTGTTAAGGCCTGATCAGGTAAAAAAATCACACCCGGAGGCACAAAGTGTACCTTTATAGGATACCCCATGGAAACAAGGGGATTTTACTTATACGAACCCTTTGAAAAAAGGTTATAGTGGCAAGAAATTCCATATTATTTAAGAGGGATCACATCTCCAAAAGAAATCATGGGAGTGAGATACACTTTGATGAATTCAAGGCTTAAGGTACTCAAGAGTTGGTACATGAGTAGATTCTATATATCCCCATGGAAGAAAGATCTATTCCAGAGACACAAGTATTGCGTAGGAGTACAAGAGAGGTTAGAGAACCAGAACGGTACAATTTTTTAGTTACTAAGGATGGTGACTCATTATTAGTTAATAATAATGATCCTTTAATCTAAAAGAAAGTAGTAAGTGGAACAGATGTTTCCAAGTGGCAAGAAGCCATGAATTATGAAATAAATTCCATGTAACAAAACCAAGTCTGGATTTTGGTAGATCCTCTAGTAGATGTGTATCCTATTGGTTTCAAATGGGTATTCAAGAGGAAACTAGATATGGAAGGAAAAGTCAGTACCTATATGGTACGATTGGTTGCAAAAGGGTTTAAACATCCTTAAGGCATTGACTAAAATGAAACCATTTCACCAGTTGAAATGCTGAAATACATAAGAATTCTACTAGCCATTTTCACTTACTATGACTATGAAATTTGGAAAATAGATGTCAAAACAGCCTTCCTTAATGGGAAACTTCAGGAAGATGTCTATATGACTCAACCTCAGGGGTTTGGGACTCCAAAGAATGCCAATAAGATGTGAAATTTGCAAAAATCAATCCAAGAATCCAGTTCATGGAACATTTGTTTTGAGGAATCCATAATTGAATTTGGTTTTATAAGTAATGAATATGATACTTCTATCTACAGATGGTTTAGTGGGAGTGAAATAATTTTCCTAATAGTATATGTTGATGACATAATACTTATTGGAAAAAATATTAATCTTACAGTCTGTTAAGGAATGGTTGAATAAATGAAACTCCATGAAGGACTTGGGTTAGGTAGCATATATTACTGGTATCAAGATCCATCAAGATAGATCCAAGAGATTTCTGGGCCTATGTCAAGGTACATATATTGGCAAGATACTGAAGATATTAAATGTTAAAAAATAAAAGAGGATATTTCTTATAGTGTCACATGGAATTCATCTTTCTAAGAAAATATGTATTCAAATGAATGAGGAAAGAAAGATAACGGAATGGATTCCATATACATCAACCATTGGGTAAATCATGTATGATATGCTATGACCCAATCTAGATGTTGCGTATGCATTAAGTGTGGTAAGATAATATCAAGCCGATCCAAGTGACCGATATTGGATGGAAGTCAAGACTATCCTTAAGTATCAAAGGTGTACTAAGGATATGTTCTTAGTTTATGGAGGAGATGAAGAACTAGTCATTAGAGGATATGAAGATGCTAGTTTATAGACTAATCAAGATGTCATGAAGTCACAAACTGGATACATCTTCACTTTTAATGGAGGTGTTGTGAGCTGGAAGAGTTGAAAGCAAGGTGTGATCATAGATTCTATAGTATAGTCCGAGTATATTTCCACTTATAAGGAAGCTAAAGAAGTAGTTTGTATGTGGAACTTCATCCAAGAGTTGGATGTAGTACCTAACAGTAATGATCTCACCACACTATATTGTGATAATACTGCAGCGGTGGCTCTCGCAAAAGAGATAAGGTCACATCAGCAGACGAAGCACATAATACGGAAGTATAATCTATTTAGGGATTTTTACCAGAGAGGTGAAGTTGTAGTGATCAGTATTTCCATGGAAGATAACGTGGATGACCACTTAACTAAATCCTTTACTGAGCAGAAACATGATCGTCATGTGAGGTCAAGCAGATTGAAAACCGTAGGCAGTTGGCTCTAGTCAAAGTGGGAGTTTGTTGGAGTTGGTGTCCCAAAACTAAATATTTTTACTTTTATTACATGAATAGTTAATGTATTTAAATATTAAACATATTATTACATATTTTTCATTGTTCTGCATGATTATAATGTAATAATGTCCTAGAGTATTTTTTGCATTAAAAAGGTCATATTCGCTCCCCGCTATGATGAGATCCTTTAAGTTCTATGAAAATATTATTAAATATAGTTTTGTGGTTGGAGGATATACTATGATGGGAAACATATTATATAGACCGTCTGGTGAGAGTACTCATAAGAAGATGTGACTTCTTCTCATGAAGTTCTCACTTGGTAATCTCCAAGATGAGAGATTATGAGAAAAGACCCTCCAGTAGGAATTCCACATGTTTTGGTGTCATCAGATATTTATATCTATGAGAATGTGTAATGGTCCATAGACTTTAATATTATCATTAATACATGTAATGACTTGCACACTTAGATTTTCTGATGAAAAATGTCATGACATATGTTGGTGGGAAGCAGGGTACGTTGGGTGCATCACAAATGACATGTTATTAATGGATAAGTTAAGGAAGGTTTTGTCCCTTCCATTTATGGAAGTTGATATGTCATACCTTTGATTTAAATAGAACCATTTCCTGAAATTCCATGGCCATAATGTAATGACAAGTTTATTTTAGGTAGTCGAAGAATGAATTATTAAGACTATAGGTTGAAGACACTATCATGAACCCTTCTTGATGAGATATTGTGAAAAAGGGATTGTATTAAATAGTGAGTGATCATATGTGTATGTCATCGTTGCGTCTTTAAATTCTTTATATTGGGTGCCTTGACCTATTTCTAGACAATAATCTTGGACTTTATGTAAGCCTGCCTAATTCCAATGAGAATGAATACTAGAGGGTCACACACTATGTGTTTTTGATGGTCTTGATTAAATTCTATTTGAATTTAATTAATGGAATAAATATTATTCTCAAGACCGAGGAATAATTTTATTCAAGTTAAAATGATTTCATAAATTAAATAAACATTTATTCATCGAATTTTGAATAAAATATATTTATTTATATTGTTGAACATTTAATAAAAATTCATTTTCTAGTTTTTAAATAAAAATATTTATTTAAAAGAATAGAATATTTTATTCAGGTGTTCAATAAATGGGACAGGAGTTAGAATAGACCAAGACCATGTCCATTGATGCATTAATTATTTACAAGTTGGTCAATAATGTTTATTCAGTTGGTGAAAGAAATAATAATAATACTGTTATCATTAGGTAGCATGATATTTCATTTATGATTCCATTTTGTGCAAGATGGATCACCACAAATAATGGTGTTGTTATTGTGATTATGTGGCATGGGTTTTATATAAAAATTATAATTTCATTTAATTACAGTTTTTTTAATAAATATTGAAATTGAAACCCCATGTAGATTAATAGGCAAGTACATCTATTGTCCCAAACCTAGGTGAATTGAGATTTTTTGAACCAAACAATTTCTCTCTTGACTCCTATCATCTCTCCCTCCCATGAACTGGAGAAGTTTTTCAAGACCGAAGAATGAGTGATCAAGAACGATTGATGAAAGACATTCACTTCATCGTACTAGCACCTGGAGAACAAGTGTCCATGATCAGAGACCATTGGAGCATGCATGGATCACCGTTATAGGGATTCTACTTTGGATCCTTGCAGGCACAACAATTTAAATCCAGAAGGGTCATTCCAGATGATCAATGATCATCAACAAAAAAGTACCAAATACTCAGGTATTTAATTTCATTAGAAATTAATAAATTAATTATAAACATGATGTGCATGATCCTCTTTCCCAGATCTAGCATTTTTCTTATCTTTGTCTAATTCTTTGATTTTAATCTGTGGATACTGGAATTTATCATCGTATTGATCCTGGATTGATCATCGATTACGGAAAAATAAAAGTTGGGCCCTCCCAACCACCACACTTCCACTGCACCCAGATCCTATAGTTTTCTACATGTCACAAATGACATATGGATCATTTTACTAAAGTATAAAACCAATATTAAGGAATTTTATCAGTTTTGAGTATGCCAATTGTATTTTTTAATAAAATTAATGTAAATTTTAAATAACAAGAAACACATGGAGTCATAACAGGAACACTATGTATCAGATTGTGGTGCGGCAGATTCCTAAACATCAAAAATGACTTATGGATCATTTTTATAAAGTATAAAAATAATATGAATGTGTGTTCTTGGTTTTGAGTATTTTAGTTTTGTTTTTTACTAAAATTAATCTCAATTTTAAATAAAAAGACACAATTGGAGTTATATCACTCACAACGTGCATTAGATTGAGGTGAAACTAATTCCTACACATCAAAAATGAATTATGGTTTTTTATAAAGTATCAAAACAAACTGAATGAATTTAATTATTATTAAGTATGTCACTTGTGTTTTTTACTAAAATTAATGTCAATTTTAAATAAAAATACACACTTAGAGTCATATCAGTCGCACTGTGTGTCTGATTGAGGCGCAAATGATTCTTACACATCGAAAATGACTTATGAATCATTTTACTTAAGTATCAAAACAATATGAATGTTTTTGCTCATTTTTTAGTATTTGATGTATGTTTTAAACTAAAATATAAATTATAAAATAAAAACATATAGTTCGAGTCATACCAAGAACATTGTGTATCATATTGAGGTGCATATGATTGCGTATGTGATGTGTGTTTTTATTCAAACTATATGCACCAAGAAAAAAGAGAGATAATTGTTCCATTTGGATGGAAGAGGAAACCCCATGCTTCTTGAAAATCCTCATATAGAATTAACATGTTCTCTCTTTTTTGGCATGCTATATACTGTTGAAAGAAAAATAAGACTTCCGAAAAAGAATCCACCTATATAAGAAAACATGTTTTATGATAGTAATACTATAAAAGAATAAATTAAACATAAATATGAAACAATACATTAATAAAATGTAAATTTTAAACTAAAAACACACAATTTTAGTCATATGAGATACACTTTATATTAGATTGAGGTATGGTTGATTCCAACATGTATTTTTATCCTATATTTCTTGATCATAGTACATGAGTGAGTCATCCTTGTTGATGAAGTTATTTCTTCATAATCTCATTAAAAATTACCAAAATTAGTCTTTAATAAAAATGATGAGGAAATTAACTAAAAATTAGATAAAATGATTACAAGTTCAACTAAATTAGTATTAGGAAGTCACATATTCATGATATATATGTATATTCTTACATCAGGCATGAGTCCCAGTAATTTCTAAAAAAATATATTTTTTCTTTTGAATACGAGGAATTTTAATAGTCAAAGTAGTACTGGAAAAATATAAATACACTACGGATTAACAAAAATTTTAAATGAAATAGTAATTATTTTAAAAAATTTCTCTTCAAGGATGCTATTTTTTTTATGGTATATAACATATCTCATAAATTTTAATACATAAAAACCACAATCATTTCCATTTGTTTGTTTTGGAAACTAAAGAAACATTTAAAAAAATAATTAATTTTTTTATCTGTATCTTGATAGTGAAATATTATTATATGTACCCTAATATTTATCTGCTTGCAGAAGTAAATAGGCTCATTGTATGCATGTAATATCCTCCTTCCATGATTTTCATGATATTTAAACACCACTATATTATAACAGAATTCTCATTAAAACATAATAGAAAATATATAACTCAATGTTTAGATCTAAAATATTGGATGTAGTGTATTATAAATTGATAAATGTAATCATGTGTTGTGGTTTTGTTGGGTATCCATGTAGTGAATCCAAAAAATAAATCATTGGAGTATCCAAATTGAATTTAATGAGTATGAAATATTTTATAAAAAAAATTATAAAAGGAATGAAAATATATTTAATATGACTAAATTCTAGAGTTTTACCCCTGCATCGTTGGTAATAAGAAGGTTCTATTTTCCATAAGTTTGGTTTCAAACACTTCGACTACTTTTTTCACTATTGTATCAATTTGATATAAATCCAATGAGGTTAATTATGTAGATGTGATGTGGGGATTATTGATTCCATTTTTATGTACATTGGGTTTTCCCTTCAAAGAGTATTAATATTGACACCTAAAAAAATATGAATTGTATTTAGTCATAATTAACATAGTAGATCAACCATTGAAAAAAAATCATGAAAACACACCTCTTGTATACATTTACAACTGAGACTCTCAACCAGTCATACTTGAGTATTTAATTTACAATCTCAAGAGAAATTTTGTCGATAATGGCCTCTCCATACATTTTTTCTTCAAATTCAACTATGAAATTACTTCCATTTTGTAACCTTGTATCTATAATAACCTTCAATGTTAGTAAATTTAGATATTAAACAGGTGGGGTAACAGTTCTTTGTGAAGATATTTTAGATTTGTCAATTTATCCTTTCGATCGTTTTGATTCAATCTTTCATTTTAACCCTTCTCTTTTTCCTAATGTAATAACATTAATTTATTCATACCTTTTTTATTAATTGTTAAAGCTTCATCAAGAAAAATATATTGGAAATGAATACCTATTTTTTGATTTTTTTTACAAGATCTGATGGCCATGATACAAATGTTCCAATAACTTGATCTACCGTAGGAATATATACATAATCAAGTGGAACTTGTAACTTAGTTCTCGAATCATGATCTATGCTAATCCCTACTATCACATGACCTATTTGAGGTTGTCTATTGTGTAGAGTATCTTCTTGGATATTGTACATGATAACCCTCACAACAATGCGATGGGTGGGTGTTGATGGATATAAATCACAATCATATTCACCCTATAGAATATCAGTACAAAAAAGGTATCAGTGTCTTACTGATTCATATTTCAAAAAAACAAATATGATAATATTTATTACCTCATCTATGATAGCTCTTTGAGGGGAATTACTCACCTCAAATCTGGTTGGGGTGGGGGTGGGGGGTCTTCATGAAGTTGTTGTTCTTGAGTTTTTTATTCTCTTTGCTCCCCCCATAACATTTTCTATAAAATTAGACTACAAATGGAATTTTTATTCAAGAGAATCTAATATTTTATGCATCTCTTCCATTTTTTTATCTTTACCCCCATTCTTTTCTTTTCACAAAATACATTTGGGGTGTCACCCCAAAATCCACACCTCTGGCGTGGCCATACCATTATGGATACTTCAAGGAAAATGATATTAGTTGTTCATTCAATACACCTGATGATGATTCAAGATTCTAAGTCAAATATAAAATACAAAAAAATTAGTAATCATTGTTATTTAATAGTAATTTAAATAAAAAAATTATTATGTCAAACATACACATGCTTCCCACACTTTTTTTGTGATTTAATCTATTATAATCCCATATTTATTTACATGTGATTCTTTCCATAGCACATGATGTGGAATGGAAGAGGATTTATATTTTGATTAATCAATCTTCATATAAATAGAGGAAAAAATTATGTTGTTGTTTCATTTCACATAAAATAATTATGGTATATTTAAAATACATACCAATTTTTTTTTCAGGTGAAGCTTACCCCATATTTGATTTACGGTAGGGGATCATTGGTTTTTCTTCACATTACTTATTTTCAAAACTCAGTTATTATTTATAAAATTAAAAAATATTAGTCAAAAAGATTAATACATGTATTTTCAAGCAATGTATTACCAGCCACAATGTACCTGCAAATATGTCTCCTCACGATAACCAGTAAATGCATCCCACGCTTCTTGTCTTATCAGGTGTATATACATATGAGGTGGGTGTAGGTTTATTTTCCCTTCAACATATTTGAGATAAACTTCATTAGAAATTTGAAAAAACCTATTTGATATTTTCTATTAAGATTTAATGAAAATTTCATTCAAGATTCATCTACAATAAATGCACTTTTGAAGGGATAATGAAGAGTAAGTAAATGTTTAATTAATTTATTCTTTATCAAAATAAAGACATTATTTCATAATATTACCCTAATATATTCCCAAATCTATATATTAATCATGGGAACAATATAGTTCCATGAATATACATCAATTTTCATGAACTTCTGAGTGGTGAGCCAGATGATACTACTAAACATGCCCTTATTGGGTGTAGCAGGTTGGATGTGCATGTTCCATCCAACCTTGAATTTGATGTGTTTGTTCTTTTACTTAGTATTTTTTCTAAAACTGTCATGAAATGATTATCCTAATTTTTATGGGACATCATTTCTTCATATATAACATCTCCTTGTGTTCAATATTATCAATATGTTTTTCCTAGGGATTGGTAGCATCAACATGTGAAAATGTTGTTGTTCCTCAAGATTGGGAGAACCATCACTTTGAGAAACGTATTATTCATAAGGATTGGGAGCATCGAAATATACAGAAGTCATTATCTATATAAGTGGTTCAACATTTAATCAATATTATGTAAATTCAGTAGTGAACATATAATAATATGATGTAACACAATGTATATTAAAAGAAAATATAACATGATTATTGAACTCTATTTTTTTAAAGGTTGAAGGGATTTTACCATTCTATGAAGTATCAAAACCCCTTTATTATGCTCTCTTTTAACATACAAGACCACATCTACATTGATAACACTATGAAATGATTGTGAAATCCCAATGAAATAGTCACCCTTAGTTGAATTTTCATCTGACCCTTTAGTGATTTTGGTCGATAATAGAAAAATTGACCACTTTTGGTTTAAGGGATCAGAAACATAAAATACTTTTAAATCCTATGCTATCATTATAAATGGTTTATCTTTATACTCTTCTTACTGAAATCTAGTTTCACAGATACCTATTCAACTATTTTAACAGCACTCCTGTTATCAACCCACTTGTATTGAAAAATCGACATTTGGAATGTTGTGTAATCCAACTCCAATATTTGTTTGATGATGCCCAAGTATGACATATTAACATAAATTGGATTTCTGTATTTGGTACCAGATACATGCATCACTTCATCCACAAGTGTAACTCCACTATTTTGTATGGTACTACCTTCATCATGTTCATTTTTATAGAATGTATAACCACTAATAACATAACCACTATAAGATAATACATGCACACTTGGTCCTCCTGCAATCCATAAAAGTTATTATGAAAATGATTCTAGATTTTCATATGGCTTCTTAAAAATATGGTCTTTAAACAATCCTATAGACTTTTTATTATGTGTATTTGATATCCATATTTTAGCCCTTTATGAATTCAAATGTCTATGAATTTCATTATGGGTTTCAAAATATGGAGAAAACTCTAAACTATTATGAAAAAGTTAAAGGTGGGCCTACTCCCAATCTATAATAGTGATTGTGATAATATCTATTCTAGAAATTCCTTTACCCATAATCTGCCCGGTGTGATGATATTTTGGTAGACCAATGATTTACACACCATATAGGTAGTAAGTACATAATTAAATGGATTCCTAAAAAATAGATCACTTTGTAATAAATTTTTTTGACCAACTTTGATTTTTGAGATACCCTTTAATAATCATCCTATATTGTTCAATGGGGTACATCTTTCTATAGTGTACATGACCACATAGTTGAATTTCTCTTACCAAGTGAA
Organism: Viscum album; assembly: GCA_963277665.1. Lineage (NCBI taxonomy): Eukaryota > Viridiplantae > Streptophyta > Magnoliopsida > Santalales > Viscaceae > Viscum > Viscum album. The sequence goes on from OY728160.1 coordinate 1,171,556,056, forward strand.
CCATCATATCAAATAATTCTAGTGGGAATAATATTTCTGATTCATATAACATAGAGGAAATTTAATTTTCCATAGTTGGAAATTTCACCATGTCTATAACTTTGTTTTATATAGATTTGAAAAATAAATAGAGCATGGTTATTGTATGATGGTGTTTCTTGGAAAAAATTCAATGTAAAGACAAAGGCATTAGATCTTTCATCAAAACATGATAGTCATGTGATTTCAAACCCTTTATCTTTAAATCAGTCATTGGTAAGATATTCTTGATATTTGACGAATACCCCTCTAAAACATTTACATCATTCAAGAAGTTAAAAAAAATGATATCTCTCATACTTGGAAAGAGTGTAAGAAAATAGAGGAAGAAATGTCTATTTCTAACCTTTCACAAGCACCAATTCTTCCTGTATACCCATGTGAATAATGTCCAACCTAGGCTTAATTTCATCCTTTGTTTTTCTAGGTTCATTTAGTAACATTCCAATGACACTATCAAATACATTTTTTTCAACATTCATAATATCAAGAAAATTATTGACATAAAAAAAATCCAGTATGGTAATTAAAAAAATTGATATATTTTTCTAACTGGTTTTCATAATTATTTTTGAAAAAGGCTCACCAAAATTAGTGTCCATAACTTTTACTTTCTCAAATATTTGATCACTTATTAGTTGAGATGGTGTTTTATTTTCCTCTAAAATCCCATCAAATGATGTCATCCAAGATCGATACTTATGTCACAGAGGTAGAAATATACAATGTCTTAGAAACATAGGATTAAATTAATGTTTCAACCTAATTGAGTGTATACCTTATACACAAATGATACACCCTTGAGTTCCTTTAATGTTATATCCTAAAAATTTCCATAATCATGGAATTCATTTATCATCCCATACAACATTGATTTCAATGTAAAATCTTCATTTATATAAGCATCATACAATGTAATACTTGAATCCCATAATAATTTAAAATATTTGATCAATGGATCCAAATAAACATCAATGTCATTACCCAGTTGTTTTTGTCCTGATATAAGCATAGATAAAATAATTTATTTTTGTTTCATGCATAACCACAATGAAAAGTTATAATTTACCAAAATAACTGGCCATGTACTATGAGTGATGATTTGAAAACCAAAAGGATTCACTCCATATGTAGGTAGTTCAAGATGATTGTTTCTCATATCATTTCCTAATCCAGGATGCTCATGATCAATTCTCTTCCATTGAGAATTCTGTCGAGTGACAATGTTTTCCATATTTATTTCTTATATCGACACGCCACATTAATTGCCTTGTAGTATCCTCACTTTCATACAGGTTCCTAAAATTGGGAATGATTAGAAATCACCATAAAAAATTTGTAGGACCAGATTCATCTTTCATGTATCAAGAAGCATCATAGTTTGGTCATTATTTTAAGTGATTTGTGTTCCTTAAAAAATAGTCTACAATAATTTGTATAGGCATTTATTATTTTAGAAATCATACCCATTGAACGTATCATTCCTTTAGTGTCAGATATTCATCTTGGAAGCTCATTATCTTCTGAGATCATATCATTCAAGAGAGAAAGTAGATTAGTGAAACTAGAATCACTCCACCCATTTATCGATTTAAAATTATACAACATCAATACAACTAACAATGTGGTATATTTAGTACAACCTGCATAATATGGAATATTTTCACAACTCTTTAACTTCTCAAACAATTTTGGATAATCAAAAAGTTCATCTTCAAATGTCATTTTCATTTATTCAATACTGTCTTAATAATAATTCACACCTATAATCATATCCTTGATACTATATTATTCATTGACCACACTTGTAATCATATTAGATGATCCATAAAATGCAGTGATATCCCAGTCACTAGCTACATTTACTTTTTCACCATGTTTTTTCCAAAATTTATAACTTCAATCTATTCTGTGATAGAGAAAGTGTTCTTTCAACTCCTCTAGACTAATTATTATTGAATAAAAATAGTATAACCATAGAAAAATGATTTCAGAAGGTTCATATGGTTCATTTTTTGAAAATTTTATTAACTCTTTCACCCTATCTTCATAATATTTTATGATACGATTGTAATCCATATATTTTCGATTCATATACACCCTATATTATTCAGTAATATTAATTTTTAACAAAATAAATAAATACAATAAAAGGGAACTTTGAAATAAGGGGAACCCAAAATTTGATTGTTTAAAATAATTTTAGCATGCTTGGAAAGAAATGGGTAATTAAATTTATGAAAATAATTTCACCACAGTTTGTAGGTGTTATCCTTTAAATTAAATGATCACTGATACCAAGTATGGGATGACTAATACCCAAGGTAGTTCAAGAAACATAGATGAATTTCCATAAGAGATGGTGGATGAGTCTCAGAAAAAAAATGAAATAATAACTATTCAAGAGATAAAGATGATGAGGATGATAGTTTTATCCTTAAATCTAAATGTTTTTGGGATGGGGAGTTGGCGAAGCACAAGAAAACATTTCTTAGTTTACGGTCTAAAGTTAAAAAATGTAGTGACAACAGTAGTTTGATCCCTACAAGGAGATCCTTGATTGGTGTGACCATGAGAAGGATTAACTAAATGATATTATATTCACTCATACAGAGACAATCGCTACAATTTCAACATTCAAAGAAGGCCTTCAATTACTCTATGAAAAGGAAAAATATTTTGGTATGAGGACTAAATTTCAGTAGCAATTAGCTTCCTACGAGGCCAAGGTTGTGGGAGTGGGGTCTTGATGGATATCCTATGGGTTGGATGGAGTTAGTGACATGGCCTTTTCATGGTGTTATTATCAGTCTATATTATATAGAAGGTGAGATTCTATATATCTAGGAGTTGCTATATTTATATAAACATAGATATCACCCATTTTCCTTACACATGTATGAATTTATCAATATAGATACTACTCATCTTGTTGCATTTATAAATATAAATACCACTCAACATTTTGACACATATTTTAAGTAGTGTTCTAAAAGGAAAAAGAAATTAGCTATATTAGTTTTATCCATTCAAAAACTATTAATGTTATTGTTCATTACTGAGGCTATGTTTGACATCAATTACTGTAACTGCTCATAACACATAAATTTGAATTCATGCATCCCAAAAAGGGAATGCCCTAAAATTTTAAATTTTATTGATGCTGTCCACTATTTGAATATTTTATTTTTTATTTGATATATATTAACCAGCATTATATATTCTACTATGGGAGATTCATTATTCAAAGAGGCCATAAAAATAGGTCAAGTTTACCACCACATGAAGTTTAGTTTTGATTTATTTATATTTTCATTTTAATAATGATGATTCCATTAAAATTTTTATTTTTAAAATTTAGTTATTCATGTTTCCATTAATCACTTGATTTTATAAATTTAGTTATAAATATATTTTTTCATATTATTTATTCATACAAAAAAATTAGTTATTAATGTTTCCATCAAGACTTAGGAACCACTCTAATTTATGTATTTTGGTATTTTTCCATATTTATAATCTTATCATTCTAAATACATGTTTTATATCTCTAAATAAATGAAATATGCAGTCTCAGTCAGAATCTATATAGTTTTTTAAGAATCTTTATATTTTTAAGAGTAAATAATTATATTCCATATGTAACATTTATTTTTTATTTTAATTTGTTTGACATGAATGTGAATTATTAACTTTGAAAAATATGATTCCTTTAAAAACTGAATTTGTATCCTCCCCTCAAACCATGGATATACTAAAACATAAATCCTTTTCATGTTAGTTTGAAAATATAACTATGAAAGAAAGATGTTCAATTTTCATAAAACAAGTCACATAAGGCCATGTTTTAAAATTATTTTTATCCAATGTAAATAATCCACTCATTTAAGGAAACTTTTATTTAAAACATTTTTTTGATGTGATTCCATTTATGAAAAAATAAATAGTTTCCCAACCATGCTTTACAATACACTTAGATTTAACTTAATGGAAGAAAATAAAAATTTTCAACCATGTTAAAGAACACATTGGAATAATAAAATAATACTTTTAAAATCATGTAAAACTAATTATAATAAAACTAATACACAAAAAATCATGAAAAATATAGGGTGTAATAGTATTCGTTGAAGTAGTTGAAAAATATGAAAATATAGGCTGTAATAGAATCCAATAAAGTAGTATATATTTAGGAAAATGTAGGAAGAAATAGTATTCACACAAGAAAAAAACAATAATAAAATATAGGCTATGTGACACACTAAATTAATTAAAAGAAATAGTATCATGTCACTGGTCATCACAACACAATGGACTAGTTGAGAGGAGTAGTATCAAGTTTCTAGTCAAGATGAAAACTAACCTAGTAGAGGGGATTTATCTCACATCAATAGTCAAAAAAAGAAACTAAAATTATGGAGAGGTACAATATCATGTTATTAGTAAATATTATTCACAAACCTCATGGATAGGTTTAATATCACATAAATGGTTAAAACAACACACAAAACTCGTTATATTAAAAATTATTATTTCAAGAAAAATGTTATCTTATTAAAACTCCATTTTCAAAGTCCCAAATGGTCATTTAGAAACATATCTTGAAAATAAAACCACATAAAAATACATTAGAAAATCCTTTGATGACATTAGAGTGTTTCATAAATGACTATGAACTATATCCAAATCCAAATAACAAACAAAATATCCATAAAACACCTCAATCTGATGCATGGTGTGATCGATATGACTCCAAGTGTGTATTTTTATATAAAATTTACATTTTATTTATTTATTTTTTCTAATTTATGTTTAATTTATTTCTTTTTAGTATCACTAACATAAGAATTTTTTTTTACAAATTTGAATTATTTTTCTTGAGTTGGGGTGATTTGTTTGACAACTGATACCATGATCAAGGTTTTTTGAGAGGGAGTTTGGTTCCAAAAGCAATGATACCACTGATATTTTTGAATATATTTTATAATACTTTCTAATATAATTGTAAAAAATAATTTTTTACATATCTATAATATTTTATTTTTTGAATTTTATTTGTGATGTAATTTTTATTTCAATTAAATTATAAATTTTTACAAAAAAATGTTTGACATGTGTACAATGTTTGACCTGTAGGAGTGTACTATAATTTTAATAGCACACTACAATAGGTCATCCTTTTTCAGTAGGGTTTTAGCATTAATAATTGACCCCCCTTATGTCTCTATTTTATCCTCCATCTCAAGATTAGAGACCGATATTGATTCCATACTTAGAATTAAATAAATTTTTTGCGCCATTCACGCCCATGAATCTCATATAAAAGAAGGTGACTCTAATACCCTCAATTTTCAATAGAAGGCTTCTGCAAAGAGGTAAGGGAACACCATATCATGTCTTTAGTATTTTTTGGGTAGATATATTTCAGACGTGAATGGGATCCATGATATTATGATTCACTTTTACTAGGACCTCTTTATGTAAGGGGATTCATTCACCTCCTCAGATATTTAGGCTTGGATTGATCCTATGATCGTAGATACGATGAATTGTCTTCTTGCACAAGATTTCTCTGAAGATGAAATTATTTTGGCTCTAAAGAGAATTACGTCCACCAAAGTGCCTGGGATGGATGGATTTCAGGTCTTGTTCTTTAACAAATTTTGGAACATTATTGGATAAGACATTGTGGAACTCATGAAAAGTATCTGGATAGGAAATGATAAATTTTGCGCCCTTAATGAAACCATTATTGCACTCATTCCAAAAATCAAAAATCCCACTTTGGTGTTGGATTTTCTTCCAATTAGTTTGTACAATGCAACCTATAAAATCTTTTAAAAAATTATGGTCAATCGCCTCTGACTGTTTCTTCCTTCAATTATCACTAAAAACCAAAGTGTGTTTATGCCTAAGAGGCTGATCTATGATAATTCTATTTTTGCGCATAAAGTTTTTCACTATATGAATATTATATCATTCCCTAAAAAGGTATAATGGTTTGGAATATGGATATGAAATAGTGTTATGATAGGCTTGAATGGAAGTTCCTCCAAGAAGTTATGAAAATGATGGGTTTCTTCTCTAAATGGATTGATGTCATTATGCAATGAGTTTCCTCTATTTCATTCAGGATTAAGATAAATGGTGGTCTCCCTTATAGAGTTTCCCCTATAGGTGTCTACAGTAGGGTGAACCTCTTTTTACCTTTATTTTTTATTAAGGTTGTTGATGTTTTTTCCAAGATGTTATCAATAGAATTCAGGGATAATCTTTTCCATGGGGTGAAGGTTTGTCGATGGCCCCCCTCTTACCCAACTTTTCTTTGTAAATGATTTATTAATTTTCTTGAGATCTACTTTGGAAGAATTTAGTTCTATTCATAATATTATTCATAAATATGAGATGGAATTTTGGAAATTGATTAAAACCTCTAAATATGAGACCTCATTTAGTTATGGAATTCCTCCAAGTATGAAGGATGAAATCTAAACCACTTCAGGGATTCAGGTGGTTGAAAAACACTAGAAATATCTTGGGTTTCCTATGGTCTTTTGTCGCTAAAAAAAGAGATGTTATCTGGGATAATGGATAGGGTTGCAAAGAAGATCCAAGGTAGACAAGAAAAAGGTTATCAAAGGTAGGTAAGGAGATCCTCATCAAGTCGACAACCCATGATATTCCCACCTATGTGATGTCCCTCTTTAAATTGCATAGTTATTTTATTGATGAATTGCATGCCAAATTGGAAAACTTATAGTGCAACATTAATAATGGAATACATAAGATCAATTGGATATACTTAGCTAAGATATGTGTCCCTAAGGCCTATAGTGGCATGGTTTTTCGTGATTTGTTCTTTTTTAATGATGACCTACTCACCAAGTACGGATGGAGTCTTCTATAGAACCCCTTCGCACTCAACACCAGGGTCCTTCAGAACAAATATTTCCTACACTCGGACTTCAGAGATTCTATCCTTGGCCTGTGCTTGAGATTCCTATGGAGTATCCTATGGGGGTCCCATGAACTTCTTATTAAAGGCCTGTACTAGAGGATTAGAGATGGTGCTAATGTTGATATATAGAAAGACCCATGTATATTGGATGAAGATGGCTCTTTGGAAAATTCGATGGTCATTTTGGGTATGGAAAATAAAAAGGGTAATTATTCGTTCAATGAGAACAAAAATGGGTGTTGCACTGAAACCTTGAATGACTGTTTCAATGAGAGAGACTATAACATTATTTTTAGCATCCTAGATTTTTGGGAGATGGGGGATTACTGGCAGTGTTGGATAAAAACTTCCTCAGGTGCATACTCAGTGACAACTTGTTATTGCTTGGCTCTCGACACATTGATGTCGAACTCTATGAAAATTTTGAAAACCATTTAGAAGCTTTGAATACCCCAAAGCCTCATTTCTTATGGTGGAAACCATGAATTTTAAGTCTCTATGTTATGTCATTCCTCAAGGCTCTCCATGATTCCAATGATCCATATTTCTCAATATGTAGGGTTGCACTTGAGTCTGTTGTTCACGTGATTTTTGAATGCCAAGGATCCAAGGGTGTTTGGTATGGGTGGAATGAACAGGCTGGTTTATTTATGGATTCAACACATTTATTCTCTGATATCCTAATGAGGTGGTCTTCATCCCTATATTCAGACACTATTAGTTCGTTATGCACTATAGTGTGTAGTTTTTGGGTTCGAAGTAATGACTTTGTGCTTAATAATATTTGCAGACCCAATTTTTTTGGGCCAAGCATGCCTTATCATTATTTTCCAATAGGAAAAATCATGTCTACCACACTATTGGAAATGAAACGAAGCCTGGATCTCCTTCCTGGAAGCCACCCTCAAGAGATTTTATGAAAATTATTATTAATGCTTCAGTCATTAATGGACATTTCTCCAGTGTGGGTGTGATCGGTTGGGACTCCTCTAGATCTACCATGGATACATTCTACATGTAACTTATATGAAAGGTAGATCCCAACCATTGTGGATTCCCAAGTGATCATTTTTGGTATGAAATTTTCCCTTGAGAGAGGATGGAGATCCATCATCTTGCAATTAGACTTATTGATAATTCTCAATGCCATATCATCCCTGTAGATCAGTCTCTTACCATTTAGACCATTGTTTTGGAAGATCAATTCTTTGTGTCATCTCTTCTCTAGTTATTCCTTCTCATTCATCAAAAGAGAAGGCAATAACGAAGAAAACCTGTTGGAAACCCATGGTCTTTTAGGTGATTGTTTTTTCTGGTTTCTTATTTTTCCTTTGTGGCTGAAAACTACCATATTGTTTGACTGTCGTTTATCTTATTAATGATTATTTTACCTTAAAAAATATAAATCATTTTTTAATTAATAAAAAGGTATATTTTTTATTTTTTAATTGAAAAACATGAAGGTTTATATTTGTTTTATTATTTTTAACTCATATTTGACTCAATGAATATATAAAACAAAACTCACTCAAAGTACTAAAATAGTTAAACTCTTGAATGTTGTGTGGATACTTATAGTTTAAAAAACAGGAAACTACTATGGTGGTGGAGCTAGTTACATGTGAAATTGTCAAAGAAGGTGTGGTAGTAGAGAAAGGCAGAAACTGTGGAATCTTGTACCATCTTCTATAGAGCAAGGGAATAATGGTGGATGGGGTTCATGGTATGGTTCTGGTGGTGGAAGGTGGTGGTTTCCACTACTTCCTCATTGGGGGAAATGTTGTACCAACACTCAGTGTGACCGCTACTATACTTGATGTGCATCGTTTCCGGGGGATGCATGCTTCAGTTGGCGACCAAGATTTTCCTAATTTGGACCATCATAATGGCGAGAAATGGATAAAACTCATCATCTTACACCACGAGAGGATTAATGATGATGAATATAAACACCCGCATGGATAGATAAAGTTTTCTTGGATCCTAAGGGTCTTGGACATCCATATAGGTAGATGAAAGAGGGTCTTTATGATGATGAAGATCATGACTGGGATCGGGTGAGAATTCAGTTTTGAGGAAATTTTTGTAAGAGATGATTATGGAAACATTTATAAAATATTTGACTTTCCTAGTTTTAGTTGGTGGTAATTTTCTTATTTATGTTGGGATTCATCATATTAATTGATGAGAGAGAAAATTATCAATGGGGATATTTATCTCAACATTAATTAGTGGTTTTCTCCCCAAAATTAATGTAGAGTTATTCTCAATATTAATATATATAATAATGAATGTTGACTATATTAATTAGAGATAAGGAATGGGTGTCTAAATAAGAGGATACTGTAACATATTTTAAAAGAGTACTTGCACAATGTAGCTGACAAGAGAGAAATGGGAAGGGGTTTTCGAGTTTGGAATGACCCATGTGACATGAAAATGATGACATAATTATCATGTACATGTGGAGAGTTTCTTATCAAGATGTTCAAGATGTCGTCTGTTAAGAGAAAGAAGGGGGAAACCGCATCGGCGTTTAACAGGTGCAAAGCAGCAGTGACTCAAATGATGATCCTGTCCATGTATTGAAATCTTCCTAATAATGGTGATCAAGTGGTGTGTGTTTTGTTAATGATCGGTAGTACATCATGATTGATAGATCATGAGTGATAAATCCTTTAGGTGTCGCAAGATGGTGTGAGGATGATGCATGTTCATATAAAGATCTCTAAGGTAGCAACGTTTCGTCGATAGAAGGGTGAAATTTTTGCACAAATTGATCTTTCCATACATGGAATTGGTGAGGTGATTTTCATATATAAGGCATAGGTGTATTGGGGTGTGGTTTTCACATAGTTTTTATATGCTATCTCTTTTTTAATTTATGTTTGGTAATTACTTGCATTATTTTTATTCTATGATTTACAGTGGATTTTTTTCATAATTTCTCCATTGTTTTTTAATCCTCTTCATAGGAGGGTTTTCCCATGCTAAAAAATTTATACATGCTAGTTTATTTATTCTACCTATATCAATTCTATATTTAATTTAGTTTCTCATAATATTCTGGCCAACAATTCTTTTCCTGAAATTGGTATTCTCCCTAATAAGTGGTATCAGAGGTGAAGGTTTGTGATTGAACTTTATCATGAGAATTAGGGAAGTTTTAGAGAGGATTGCAGATGAATATGTGAAGAAGAATAACGTTTGGAAATTAAAGTAGGATGAGAGAGGTTATGAACATGTCCGCTCAGGGGATATTGAGAAGGGGGCAGTAAATTTTGGAAGGTGCTCTAAATTATGTGATAATCACTATTACGAGGGAGACATATGTTTCTAGTTCTAGTATTGTTAAGTAAAATAGTGCACATACAGATGTGATGAAGATTTCAGTGTTTTTTTCTTTTTACAGGGGGAGTTGATATTTATTTTTGTCAGAAGTGAAAAAGGACGTCATCATATTTTCTAGAGATTATGAAGATTGGTGTGATAAAAAACTATTTTTCTTTCCAACTGGGTTTGTTGGATGTTTCCATTATTTAATGTGATGAAGGGGGAGATTGTTGGATTCATCACATCATTTGCTGAGAGAGAAAATTTTTAATGGGGAGATTTATCTCAACATTAATTAGGGATTTTCTCCAAACATTAATGGAGATCTATTCTCAATATTAATGGATGGAATAATGAATGTTGACTGTATTAATTGAAGTTATGATATTGGTGTCTATATAATAGGATGTTGTAACATATTTTAAAAGAGTTCTAGGATGATTTGGCTAGTAAGAGAGAACCAAGAAGGGGTTTCTGAGTTTGTGGTGGTCCATGTGACACGATGAAGATGATAAAATTATCTTATATGTGTGGGGAATTTCTTGATAATATGTTCAAGATATCATCCACTGAGATCATGAAGGAGGATACCGTTTCAGCGGTATCATGTGAGGCGCGTCAACATTTAACAGCCATGGAGTAGTAGCAACGCAATCAATGATCAGATACATGTTTCGAATGTCTTCTTAATAGCTGTGATTAGGTGGTGTCTCCTAGTTAATGATCTGTAGTACATCTTGATGGAAAGATCATGAGAGAGAAATCCTTCTGGTTTTATAATATGGTTCATGGATAACGCATGTTTGAATGAACATCGCTGAGGTAGTGATGTTTTATCAATAAAAGGGTTATGTTTTGTTGCATATTGATCTTTTGATACATGGAGGTGGGGAGATTTTTTTTGGAGAGAAGGAAGAAGCATATTAGGGTGTGGTTTTCATATAGGTTTTCTATGCTCTCTCATTTGTAATTCAATTTTGGTTATTACTTCGATTATTTGTATTCTCTGATTTATAGTGGATATTTTTAGAATTTACCCATGGGTTTTAATCCTCTACATGGGAGGGTTTTCCCATGTTAAAAAATCACGCATGCTGATTTATTTATTCTGCTTGTATCGCTTCCATATTTCATTGAGTTTGTAACAATATTTTGGAAATAAATTTTCATCTTGGAATCAATATTTTTCCCAACAATTTATTTATAAATATATATATATATATATATATATATATATTACTTTTCATTTAATGATTCAAGATCCTCCTATGTTGGATGCATTTGTGGGTTTATTTATTAAAGGACTATGGTGTGATTTAGGAAAGATTTTTAATTATTTCTTTTACTAGGGTGTATTTCATTATCAAAAATAAATTTCGATATATTACCTTTCTTTTAATGATTCAAAATTCTCAATCCATGATGCACACATGCTAAAATATAAATATTTTTTCATTTATAAATGAATTTTTTTTAAATATAATTATGTATTTATATAAATAATGATATTTATTCTTTTATGTAAATATTAATATGTGTAATTATAATTAATAGCTATTAAATTTAGTCTATAATTAATTATACTTTTTATATACAATTAACATAATATCATCAATTAGTCAAAATAATATTTCTATATATTATCAATTGTAAATATATTTAAATATAATTATTAAAATTTTCAATTTTAATTTTGTAGTTTTATAATTAATAATTAGTTATGAAAAAATTTTATAAATTTATATTTTTCATTCAGTTGATAAAAAATATTATATTATTATCTATGAAATTTATATACATTCAAATAATAATAATAATTTTGTAATATTTTAAATATATTTGATAGTAAATTCAAAATTATTCTTACAAAACTTCATTTTAATCTTGTACAAATATTTTTATTAGTGCTAAAATTAGTGTTTATAATTCAACTTACAATAAGGTTGTGAGGGAACTTTGTGTAGGATTAAACCATAGCTTTGTAAAAATAACTTATTTCATACCGTCGGTTTAATCTTCCACATAGATCTTTGTCAATACAAATTTTAGCACTGTTTAATCTAACTATATCTAACGTTCTCATTGATTATGATCTCAACATAAGATTAAATCAAAGTTACGTAAGAATAAGTTCAAATTTTTGAAGCCTCATAACATTAAACTGGGAATTAGCGGTGATAAATTTAACAAAAATAAAGACCAATATTTTTTTGTGGTAAAATAAGTGCGGATAAAAGACCCCATTATCAATGTTTTTAGTAAGAAAAAATAAATATATTACCATCATTATGAAAGAATCTTAACTATATTCCCATCGACCATGCTATTTATGATCTTGTCGAAATTGTACTCTGCCACACCCCCTCACATAATTTTGTAAATGATTCAACTTTTTAAATCTAAAGTATGAAATATCCTTTGATTGTGATGTTTTTTCATATATTGTTCTTCATGTATATCATTATTATGATTCATTTTTGGTGATCGTGATTTGTTTTTCCATGTGTATATATCTCCTGCGATAGTTCTTCATGCATATACTAATGAATTTTTATATTTTCTCTATAATTTTCTATTTTTCACCATGTTTTAAAATCTCCACTGATTTATTGCATTAATCTTTATTTACTTCTCACTACCAAAAATTTGGATTTATGCAGCGCCACTCTGTAACATTGATAACAAAAAACATTGATAAAGAGGCACCTTTATCAATTCTTTTTTAGCACTGATAAAGGTACACCCTATAGAAGTAAATTTTTAGCACTGTTGAAAGTAACCCCTTTATCAGCACTTTTCTAGTAGCACTGAGGGGGGGGGAGTATTTATCATCCTTTTTTACGAGCACTAATAAAGGGTAAATTTCATAAAAAATTATAAATTAGTAAAATATTTTATTAACTTAAAAATATATTTATATTGATATATATCATATATTTTATAAATTATTATTTATATAAGGCTAAATATGTATTTACACTTAATATTGGTGATATTTAGTGAAAAATGGATTATAAAATAATTTAAAAAATAATATTGATTAATAATTTTCTAATTATTATCAAATAATTTTTACAGCCCAAGAATATAAAATAGTTTCATTTTAGAATAAATTTTATTTTGTTTCTAAATTTCTTTATATGCAACACTATGTTAAGCTTAAGCTATACTCAACAATGAGTTAGCTTTCATTATACGCATGACTAACTTTTACCGCTTTTAATGACACACCTATTTTAAAAATGAATTTTAGTACTTTTAATTTTTTTTGTCAAAATAAACTTCATTTTTGAAATCAAAATGTCAAAATTATATTAGGGTCAATTTTTGGTATTTTTATGAGAAGTTTCATTTTTTGATGAATAGTGAAAAATATTGCATTTTAGATGAAAGTTGCCTTTTAATCTAAATAATTATTAATGTTAAATTATATTTTAAATTTTTTTAATGTCACAATTGATAAATTATATATCTTTTGATCCAATGCATGTAATTGGAATAATTTTTATATTTAATCTATATATAAATAATTAAGGAACTTTCAAACATTTTCACTTTAAAAGCTCGCTTTCTTGCCACATATGCATGATTAACTTTAAATTTAGTTTTTCCACTTCTATTAATTGAATTAAGAAAACAGACATAAAAGGTTGCAATCAGTATGATATTTATATTCTAATAAGTTCAACTTTGTTTTCTACCAAAAATATAAGTGAAAGTGATTAAAGTTAATTACATCGATTAAGGTAAAAGTAAGCTTAATGAAGGACTAAACCTTAAACTTAAGGGACAAAATGACCTATAAAGTTGTCCCAAATCCATTGGTTTACAATAGTTCAACCATATCCCCTATTGTTTCAATTTTTATGTATTATTTGGACACATTTTTATAAAGGTTACCCATATAATAATTTAAGGAAAATTACCAAAAAGGAAACCTTCCTTACTTTTAACATTTATAAAGCTTTAGAGTATGGAAGAAGATATATAGTTTCGGTTATAAAAATTATTTTGAAATAAAAATGAGTTTTTTTTTATCATTATAATTTTACTTTAATTTTTAGAGATGATATAATTACATTAAACTCTTAAAAAATTCTAACACATGGATTATTTAGTTAATAATTCAATAAAACAATTATGATAAAAACATTAAAAGTTAAGTAAATTTAAGGAATTATTGTGTTCCATTATTTTTTTGTATATGAATATATCATTTTAAAAAACATTGAACTTAATATATTTTAATTCCATCATTTTTTGATATTTTTTAAATTAAAAATAAGTTAATAATTTCAAAATTGACATTACTATTATTTTATAATAAATGATATTTATTAAATAATTTAAAATTAAAAAGAATAATATATTTTGAAAATTGAATTTTAAGTGTTAATAAATATCAAATATGTTCCAGTCATATACCAATTTATCTTTTATAATTAACATATTGACCCATACACAATAAAAACATTGTTGGCACGGTCCGGGTTAAAGTAGTGTTTTTGAGCGTTATATGTACTTGTTTTAAAATTAATATACAACACACATGGTATTTTTATTTTTTAAATTAGATATAACATTTATAATTCAGTGGGTATAGATTTTTTAATAAATATCACTTTAATTTATTTTTAATGGTTAAATTATTTAGCTTAGAAAACTAGTTACTTTAATAAAAACCAAAATGATAAAATTAGGGAAACATAGAAGTTAAGGAAACAAACTATAAAAATGGACTTATTTTTGTGTGATGGAGGTTTTTATAGACTACAATTCACCTTTAATATATTATTTTTACATTTTGAGGCACATGAGGTATGGGATACCTGTAGAGACCCGAAGATTGACGTACATGGACATTACATTACTTTTTCGGAACACTTAGTACATAACAAAAACACACACACAAGGACCATAATAGTTTAGTGTCTTTGGAAACTTGGAACTTATTCTTCTAATCGTGGTGAAAGATCCTCAACATCTCCCATGAATATCTTCCCCTTTTTTTCTTACCTAAAACCTTTCTTTATATCCTGGGGAAAAGAAAACATAAAAAAGGGTGAGCCCAAATGCTCAGTAAGGGTAAGCATGGATAAAATAAAACATACCATATACATTTTAACTTAAAAACATGAACATAATTTTTAAACATCAAAAGCTTGAGCAATGACATAAAACATGGAAGTACGTAAGGCATAGGTCATAAAGAAACATTAAGAATGATAAAATAGCATGGGAATAAAACATGTAATTGTGGAATCCATTAAGCACATGTAATGATTTCCATAGTAGCCAAGGAATTTCTGCCAAGACCATGTTAGTGGACAAAGTCTCTTTCTGAATCGAGTTCACTCCTCATTCCAGTCCTGTATTACTGAACCGGTTTAACTTTCCATTCCAGCCATGTCTATCTCATGAGATATAAATCATTACCCATTGAATTGGAGGGAGATATAGGTCCCACCCATCTCATAATGAAATCATTCATACTTGTGCCACAAAATAAACATACATCACCCAATAAATAAAATGGGTTTCATAAACATCATCCCATCATCAAATAATACATATAAAAGAAATGGATATCATTTCATAATAAGAAAAGTGAAACCATGTAAATCATAGAGACATGATACTTGAAACATACACATATGAAATAATGTCATCTTAAATGAAAAATGGTTTTGATAAAACACTTGAAATTAATTCTTGAGGAAAATATCTTTTCTTCTTCAAAATCAATTTCTTTTCACAAAACGTCATGAAATTTTAAAAGAAATGGATTTTGTTGAAAATAGTCATGAAATATTTTGGAGTAAGCTTCATGAAAATAAGGCTTTATAAAATCGTAAAAATCCTTTCATGTCGTATAAGTTAAAAAAAACATTCTTCCCGTACTTTTGTCAGAAAAGTCAAAAAGTACCTCGTACGAAAAACTACATAAGATTCCTTTCATATCTTTTACTAAAAACTCACCGAAGGGTAAAATTGGATTTAAAAAATTGTATGTGGGTGGAAAAAATATTAAATATTTAGTAAACATGTATGTGGGTGATAAAATACACCCCAGTAAATACTTACGAATAAGCAATCTCGGCTAAAAATGAGATTTGAAAAATTATCCCTTACCTTAGGTACGATTTGCTACGTAAGTGTCCGAACCTTCTGTATAATGATTTAAATAATTTCATCGACTTATTCCAGAATCATAATAATTGTTATGATATCATATATGGTTCACTTATGACTTTATATTACCCGTTCTTTTGTAATTTCCATGTTAAAGAGCGTTTTGGGTAAAATTGTTTCATTTGTCGTCCGTGTTTTGACTTGTAATTATTCATATGATTACTTAGATCAACGATTACTTAATTCCGGAATATAAAACATGATTTATATATAATATATATTCAGAATATTCATATATATAATAAATCAGTAAATGGAAAGAAATACACCATTCATGGAGACGGTAGGCCGTACGTACGCATGAACGCTGTTTTCGTTTCCTTATTGAGTTGAATGGAATTAAGTAGATGATATACATATATATACACATAAATACAGTATCATTATTATGTCATATATTTCATGATTACTTATTATATATACTTTATAATCATTCATGAATGGTTAACGTGGAGAATGAATCTCATCGCGTTGTGGAGACGGTAGTCCGTACGTATGCACGTGCGATGATATCATTCTCATGATCATGGGACTGTATTGGAGTGTATGTATACTATTTCAGAATCAATATAACTTTAAAATAATCATATATAGTTATTATTTTCACCATTATACCCATCCAAGTAAGGTGGTGGTGGAAAATAGATTACACCACGACGTGGAGACGGTATTCCGTACGTACGCACGCGCGGTGATTTCGTTTTCCGTAGGATGGATAGATGGTGAAATAGGGTTGTTTCATAATTATAATAACATATCAGTATATGATTGATACTTATGTTATTACTTCATAATGAAAAAACCTAATAAGAAGAAGTGGAAGAAGAAATAAAGTTGAAAGAATCGGTAACGGACATTACCTCTTCTTTGAAGCGCCTCTTTGAGTCCTCTTCTTAGGGCACTAAAATTGGTCTTTGAAGAAGAACAGGACCTCTAGGATGTTTCTAGGGAAGTGGATAAGAGAATTTTGCAGGGGTTGTTCGAGCTTGGAGGCTCAATGTGGTGTGAGGAAGAGGGGGAGGAGGTTCCCTTTTATAAGGGAGGAGAGGGGAACCTTTGGAATAACTAAAAATATTATTTTATTATAAAGCCAAATTCGGGTTTAAATAGCTCCAAATTGATTTATTTTGAATCTAAGGTGGGGATGAGTCGAAATAATCTCATCCAATAGAATTTAGACAAGTTTAGGTCATTATACTAATCTTATCTTTTAGTTTTAACTCTTAGTTAATTAGATTGACATTTACCATGTCACTTTGTATTTTTATAATATATAGTTAATAAACTTACCATATACATCCAAGCGACCCCCAAGTGGTCCATTAATGATACTCCTATCTTTATATAAGTATCTTGGCCGAGCCTTAGATTTTTAGGAATAATAGAACAATCAATAATATAATATTTGTTTTAAAAACTATTTTATGCCAATTTGACACTATTCAATAGTTGATTTTTGTGAAACTCATAACAGAATTATTACTTCAAAAAAAGTTAATTAAATAATTACTAACATGTCCTATTAACCTATAAAACTAGTTTAATTCATTAAAAGTCTCAAATTTTATTTATTTGTGTATTTATAATATCAATTATGTTAATTTTTCACTATTATGGTAATTACTACATCATCATTGTGTCATAAATAAATTAAATTATTTAATGTATAAAAATTATAAATAAAATATAATTATGTAGGAAAACTTTTTAGCTTTATAATGAATATTTACAATCTAAAATACAACATATATAACCCTATGTAAAAATTGTTTTTATAAAAAATAAATGCTTATGTCATTTTTGTATTCATTTTAACTTAATTAAAATAAAGTGTCCCTATCACTTACAAGTGGCACCATTGGGTCCCAAAATTGACCCAAAGATGCCCATGGTCGAACATGTATCAACCAATAAGGTTATCACATGTTTTAGGGTAATTTTTTTTATTATTATAATATTATTTTTTAACCCTTATTTACCGGATTTACCCTTTAACCATGGTAAATAAAATATTTACCGAAGTAATTATTCCAAATGTCTAAAAAAAAGTTACCTATTTACACAATTTGAACATACTGATTCCAAATATGGAATCCATTTTTCCAAATTCAAAATACAGAAGTGGCAGAAATTAATTTAAAATTAATTTCCGCTGTCAAAACAAAAAGCGTGTTTTTAAGATATAATAACTATCAAAAGATTGATAGTTATTTATGTTCGGTTTAATTGGGAAATTATGTCCAATGACCAACATTGTATTAAATGGTAAAAATATATTCTAAATATACTTTAAAACCACTCAAATTCATAATTTATCAATATTAATTATTTTGATTAAAAAAGTTGTTTTTAATTAAAATTTAGTAATTTTCACTATTCATTAAAATATGAAAGTTATCTGAAAAGTACCAAAATTTCACCTTAGGCTAAATTCGATACTCTGAATCCAAAAATGAAATCCATTTTTGAGAGATAAAATTTCTAAAATTTTAAAAGGTGGTTATTACTATTCATAACGGCTAGTTTTAATAATATTTTAATAGCATATCATTGTTTAGTGAAACTCGGTATTGCATACTTCACACGCTATCGAGGAAGGACGCGATTGCGTGTAATACAAGGCAAGTTAAGGATGTGTGTTGTGCAAGCTCCTTTTGGTGTAGCATACAACACAAGACATTAATGAAATTAAAAAGAATATTTTTCATAAAATCTCGGGGTGTTACATTCTACCCCCCTTAAAATGAATTTCGCCCTCAAAATTCATCGGGGTTATAAATGGTTTACTATTCAAAAGTTTCTTTAATAGAAACCCACATAGTAAAAAGTAATACCAAAACCAATCTTTAAAAAAAAGTATGAAACGTAACGGTTACCCAAATAAACAAATCACTGGGTTTCCACATAGGTGAAAATATGGATATGGAAGAGAAATCTAACCATCATGTTCTGATGGAGAGTGGTAGAGAACATGGCTATGGAAAAGCTAGCAATCAAAAAGCCATAAATTTGTGACGATCTAAGTTACCATCTGATTCATCAGATATAAGAGCACTAGGAAAACATTTTTGGTTTTCAAGATCATTTCCCTAAATTTGATGAAATTGGAATTAGAAGAAATACTTTCGTGATTTTGGTATAGTCTCACCGTTGGTCGTTCTTTGGACAATTCTCACTTCATCTCTTAAAGAAATGAATTTGAATTTGTCATTCTTGTTGTGTTAGTAGATCATGTGATAGAATGATGGGTCATTCCATCTATCTCAAACAAAAGGTTAGAAAAGTTATCAAAAAATACATAAGTCCATCTATATTGAGATTAATCATATATGGTTCCTAAAATGGACTTATACTTCATATATCATACTTCTTAATATAATAAAACTAGTTTCTACTAAACAGGGACTTCCTGTAGGCCAGTGGTAGGCGATAAAGGCCAGTCGCACTTCGGTTGTGGGTTCGATTCCCACAGCCTTGTTCGACGCGATGGGATGTCGCCCATCCTTCAGGTTGTCCTTTTTCTAAAAATACATTACTATAACATCCCATAAATAATATCGAAAAAACTTCTATCCTTAAACAATACTAACTTATGTACAACATAATCCATTCCAATCTTTAGGCTTATCCAAAATAATGCTGTCTAATATCATATTATAGTGAAAACGATTACCAAAGAGTTCATACAAATAGCATGTTAATACCATTGTTGATCCCCATATATCATGAGATATGTCTTGTTGGTCACATTCCAAATATTCAAATTCCTTAATCATGTATTATCTTGAAAAAAAATGAATACCCATTGAACCTGATTGAAAACATGAATGCTGTTAAAAGTTAACTCTTTCCACATACCAAAATCCTCAAAATTCTATATACTCAAACCATGATATCACTTAGTCCTTATATAAATCATGAGCTCATGAATACTGTCAAACATTTCATTTTCTCCTTATCCCTTCATTATGCGCATATCATCTGCTTTCCAAAATATTTGAATCACTTTTCATGGTTACCGGTACCATAAAATTATTGAAAACCACATTAGACTAATACAAAAAATATTCTAATACACCATAAAAGTACCTCAACAACATTATTCTTGAATACCAATACATAAACACTTCAGTCCATCCTCTTCAATGATTGTCCTGGAATAAGGCCTTCCTTGATTTAGAAGTAAATTTTTAGGTCAGGGCATTGAGTTGGGTAATGCCCATGTTCTCCATAAATAAGACATTGAACTCCATAATAGTCTGTCACTTTATGACCCTTTTCTCCACACAGATAACATCCTCCCCTCCATTTGAGGTATTCCTAAAGGATCTTCTTCCCTTATTTAGAAATCTCAATCTCCCTTTCTTTATTCTCCTCAACATGCGAACATGCATAAAAGTCTACCTTCCTCTCATTTGATGAATTAGGCATACCACTAAATTTCACCTTGTTAATCATATATCATTATGACTGATTTGGCATAATCACAATATCTTTCTCTTTAGGAATTACACAATTTTGTTGCTCATAGTCACCATTTTGTCCATTGGATTCAATGTTAACCGAATTCCTTCTAGTTCCCTCCATTGACTAAAACAAAACAAAAATTCGTGAGAGGCAAAAATAATTCTAGTGAAAACAACATAGTAAAGGAGGAGTACCTTCAATATCTAAAATCTTGGGTTACCGTAATTCTAGTACTATAACCTATACTTATACTTAACCTTAGGGACATCCCTAGACATACCTTAGAAATATCTCTAGGGAACTCACTAAAGTTCTTGCATCCTAGTTTCCAAAGGTTGACTAAACATTTCCTCTGATACCAACTGTAGAGACCCGAAGCTTGACGTACATGGACATTACATTACTTTTGAAAAATACTTAGTACATAACAAAAACACACACACAGGACCATAATAGTTTAGTGTCTTTGGAAACTTGAAATGTAATCTTCTAATCGTGGTGAAAGATCCTCAACATCTCCCATAAAGATCTTCACCTTTTTTTTCTTACCTAAAACCTTTCTTTATATCCTGGGGAAAAGAAAACATAAAAAAGGGTGAGCTCAAATCCTCAGTAAGGGTAAGCATGGATAAAATAAAACATACCATATACATTTTAACTTAAAAACATGAACATAATGTTTAAACATCAAAAGCTTGAGCAATGACATAAAACATGGAAGTACGTAAGGCATAGGTCATAAAGAAACATTAAGAATGATAAAATAGCATGTGAATAAAACATGTAATTGTGGCATCCATTAAGCACATGTAATGATTTCCATAGTAGCCAAGGTATTGCTTCCAAAACCATCTTAGTGGACAAAGTCCCTTTCTGAATTGAGTTCACTCCTTGTTCTAGTCCTGTATTACTGAACAAGTTTAACTTGCTGTTCCAGCCATGTCTATCTCATGAGATATAAATCTTTACCCAATGAATTGGAGAGAGATATAGGTCCCACCCATCTCATAATGAAATCATTCTTACTTGTGCCACAAAATAAAAATACATCAACCAATATGTAACGACCCGAAATTTTGAATAAATCTTATTTCCTAATTTTATGTGTTATTTTATTTTATTTTTATACTCAACAAAAATGTTTCATTTGATAACATGAGTATAATTAAAATGAGACTGTTGGGTTTTGACTATTATTTGACCATTGGTCAATATGACCGCTAGAAACTAAATGTTTTGATTACTATCACTAAATACAAGCAATCTTGGTTAATTAATATAGAAAGAAGATTCGATGGCCTCACCCAGTAGTCTTGGACTGATCGAAGCCCATCTAACAGAACTTGGGAAGGAGGTAGCACCAATGGGCTTTGCTCTGGACCAAACCCAAGCTGAACTTCATCGTGTGAAGCTAGAACGGGATCGCCTTCACGAGAAGTTCAAACTAATAGAAATTACGACTCGTGCGATGTTGGCCGAGCCTCCCTCGGATTCTCTCACCTTAGCACACCTTACACTTAGGTCCTATGCTGGTGTGATAAGGGGATATGTAAGGAGACTGTAATTGCCTTGTGTAATCCTTTGTTTTAAATAAAAATTTGGATTTCTTCTTAGGATGAAGTTTATGAATTTTCAAATGTCCAGATAAATATAGTATGCATATTTTTGATAAATTTTAGAGAAAGGATATTTTAAAAATGTTTATGTAAACCTTAAATAAATAAAAATGTGTAATGATTTTCAAAAAATGGTCTTCTACAATTATGTTCACTACGAAATTTCGAGTCTAATAAGATCAACTTGATTTTTGATGAATAGTAAATTATGAATAGTGATTTTACGCTTAGGATTAGTAATGTGACCAAATGGATTAGTAATCTCATTTAAAAAAAGTATTAATATAATCTAGGCACCTTGATTAAGTAATGTGATTCAATAAAATGGTTAAATAACAGTTTCATAAATTATTATTCAAGTATTAGTTTTTTCGGGTGAATAGTGTTTTTTATTTAAAAATTTAATTAAAAATATTTAGAAAATTATTTTTATAAAACGGATTTCATTTTTGAACTCAGAGCACCGATATTATGCTAGGGTAATTTTTGGGGTTTTTTCTGAAAAAAATGAATTTTCGGTGAATAGTGTTTTTATTTAAAAATTAAATTAAAAATATTTAGAAAGTTATTTTTATAAAATGGAGTTCATATTTGTAATCAGAGCGTTGATATTTGGTTAAGGTGAAATTTTGGGATTATTCTGAGAAAGTTGAATTTTCGATGAATAGTGAAAATACAGTTTTTAAGTTACGAGTGTCTAATGACATCATTAAATGATGTATTAAGTATATATTCATTATGGTCGAATTGTGAATAGTAATATAAGGTATGTGGTGTCCCAAGTGGCCAATACCATGGGCAAATACCATGGGCAATCCCATGGTTTTGCCAAAACCACTAATGAGGTGTCCCTTGGCCATTAATGCCTTGTCCCCTCACTTTCCCTATAAATACCCACCCATTCCTCCTTTGGTTTTCACTCCCAACTCTTTCCCAACGAATTTCGGGTCTCCTTACCTCCCAAGGAGTCCTCCCAAGGTGCCCCCAAGCCCTCAAGGTCCAAAACTTTGAGTTTCAAGAGTCACGTTTTAAGGTAAGGGATCCGACCTCTCTCTTTCATTTCAAGTAATCTCTTTTATGTCATTCCTTTTATGCTACATGTTCTTATGTTGGAGGATGTTCTTTTATACTCCTCTTACTGCCCTTTTTATGTTCATATAATGAGAGATCCCCTCTTACTCTCATTATTTCGTTTTATGAAGTTTTAAGTGGCGCCGTTAGGCTGCCGGAATTTTTGTAACAGACTCTTTCTCCCTTCTCATTTTTCAAGATCTATTTTCATGTAAAGTATTTCAAGTTCCTTTTTATTATGTTGGGTTATGATCTCTAAATTTATCATACTGGTCTTTTATGATCATATGATGACAGACCCCATTTTATCTCTTCAATTCAGTATTTTGAAGTTTTAAGTGGCGCCGTTAGGCTGTCAAATTTTTAAGTGGTTCTTTACCCTTCTCGTTTTGAAGTTCTACTTTCATGTCAATTCATTCAAGTTCCTTTTTTTATGTTGGGGTATGATCTCTATATCTATAATACTGGACTTTTATGTTCATATGATGAGAGACCCCATTTGATCTCTTCAACTCAGTATTTTGAAGTTTTAAGTGGCGTCGCTAGGCTGCCGAATTTTTAAGTGGTTCTTCACCCTTCTCGTTTTGAAGTTCTACTTTCATGTCAATTCCTTCAAGTTACTTTTTGTTATGTTGGGGTATGATCTCTATATCAATAATACTGGAGTCTTATTTTCATATGATGATAGACCCCATTTGATCTCTTCAATTCAGTATTTTGAAGTTTTAAGTGGCGCCGTTAGGCTGCCGAATTTTTAGGGGATTCTTTCACCCTTCTCATTCTTTTCAAAGTTCTACTTTCATGTCAAGTATTTCAAGTTCCTTTTTAATTATTTTGGGGAATTATCTCTATATCTATCATACTGAACTCTTATGTTCACATTATGAGAGACCCTATTTGATCTTTTCAAATCATTGTGTTTGAAGTTTATGTAACGTCGTTAGGCTGCCGAACTTTCATAAGAGAAATCTAATTTTTGTCTTTCTTCAATGTTTTCATTTCAAATGGTATGTCCTTGAAATTTCATTACCATGATCATGTATCCTTCTTATTCTATCCATATACTGTTTTATGGGTTATTTATGAATGTTTGACCCATTTTCCCACTCTTTTTAATGTCTTCTAAAACCTCGTAACATAGCCGTTATGCTGCAGAA
This sequence comes from Viscum album, assembly GCA_963277665.1. NCBI lineage: Eukaryota > Viridiplantae > Streptophyta > Magnoliopsida > Santalales > Viscaceae > Viscum > Viscum album. The sequence goes on from OY728160.1 coordinate 1,171,580,889, forward strand.
TTTCCATCTCAAAATGTCTCTCTCTTTTTCTAATGTTATTTTATATTATTAAGTGAATACTAAAAGCTCTTTCTTCTAAAGGGGTATTCACATATATACCAAAATGTTCTATTTTAAATTATGGGATTTACATACATGAGACCCACCTTCCTTTTCTGTGGGTTTTAAAGTGATGTAAAGATCATGTCTTTAAAGAATTTTTTTAAAACGTTATGATTACGAAGTGAAACCCATTTATTTTGTGCTACATGGGTTCTTTATGAAATGTTTGATGATGATATATGTGCCTCACATGATAATAAAGGCAAATTTAAGGGTGCACCCTGATAGCGCTCCATTGCATTGGGTAAAGACTTAATCTCTAGAGATGACCATTTTTAACGACGCCTTGGTGAATAACCTTAGTAATTTTTAATGACACCTTGGGGATGGACCTTGGTGAAACGAAACGATTGTCAATATTAAATGTTGCAGCCACATCTTCAAGTTATGAAAAATGTTATTTTTATTATGAAATGCCTCATGATTTCTTTCTCATGCCTTAAAGTTCTTTTCATGTACTTATTGAAGTATCTCAAGTTCACATGTAAAATGTTCATCTTATTTCCCTTAATGGGCCTTTTTCTCACCCTTTCTTTTGATGTATGTCCCTAGGTTATGAGATGCAGTAATGAACCTAGGATGAACATAAGGAGAAGCATTTCAAGTGTTTAAGAAGAATGTTTTATGTTGTTTTCATGTATTATGTTCCTAGTTTCCAAGACACTAAACCTTAAAGATCCTCAGTTTTGTGTAATGTAATGAAAGTTTATGTTATAAAAAGGTGGGATGCTATAGTTGGTATCAAAGGATGGTTTAGTTATTTGTGTAAATTAGGATATGAAAACTCTAGGAAGAACCCTATAGAAAAGTTAAAAAAAATAGGAAATCTTCCTGGTATTTTGGTGAGTATTGAGTAAGGGGTTGCCAAGCAAATACATCCCTGTCTGGATACGAGCAGGTAGAGGTGGCTCTGGCAAAGATGTACATAGGGGTAAAACCTGAAAACACCGCTTTGAGCTAGACTCGAACGGGAACTGGTACACGACAACGGGCCTTGCTGCACTCTTGGTTACGACACTCCCAGGGTATATGCTTTGGTAAATTCATAAGCTTAGTATGAACCATTGTTAAAGGAACAAAGATAAAATAAAATAAATATTTACATAAGAATATATGATCATGGATAACCTAGATGGAAACCTAGGGGATCACAAGTTAGGGTATACTTTTCTTCTACAAGTTATCCTTATATGCTTTCAGTTCCTTTTCTTGATTATTGGCTAAGTACTTAAGCCCCTAATTATGCTTTCTCTTCATAGTTAATGGTGGGAAATGGAAGAACATGTCCAAACAACCAATGTGATAGTAAATGCGACGATTGTCGTATTAATATGACAGGGATGATTAGGGGATTAAAATATAATTATTATTTTGGAAGATGTTCACTATTTTGGGGACCCTATATGATCGAGGTAAATAGATTACTACGGTATTTTCATTGAATAGTAGGGTTGACTTATATTTTGAAGAATCGATGAATTTAATGTGTAATTATAGTAATTTAGGTTACTTATGGAAATTATTAACCTATCTTGGGGTAAATATGTTTAGGTAAGTTACTTTTTTATAAGATGTTTGGAGTGGTTGATGTTGTTTGGAGATGAATGATAAAGTTTACCTTGGAAGACTATGTTATCAAATCCTTATTGTATTTGGGTTTCAATCTTAGTTTGGTTTATTTTGAGGATTTTTAAGGACAGTTATTTATGGAATGGACTACGACGAACTTTGGGTAGTACCATGGAACTTTGAAGATTTAAAAGTAGTTTCCATTCCTATGGGATTATTTCTTTTTGAAGATTTGTTTTACCTTACCCTTTCTTATTTTGGGATAATGTTTAAAGATATAAGAAATAAATAGTTAATCTTTTGTGGATTATGAAGATGATTCTTTTGTTTTGATGAGACCAAGTAGTTTTGAATGCTCATAATTTGGAGAAAAGATTAGTTTTGGGTAGAAACTTATTAAAGGATGAAACTCTACATGAATATAGGTATATTTTCTTATGTTTTTGTTTTATGTTGTAAATGAATTCCTAAAAATTATGAAAAGGAACGTGAAACAAAAACGTTGTGGGTTTACGTTTCCTACTTGGTAATCAAAGACCATTTACACACATCATAAGTTTGGGATTTTCTTATGGTTAAAGTTCTCCTAATCATGTTCTCTATCACTCTCCCCCAGAAATTTACCCTTTGTTTTTCTTCCATGTCCATGTTTTCCTCCATGGAATCCTAGTATGGGTTAACTCGGGTGACCTTTGTACTTCCCTTTCTTTCTTTTAAAGTAATAGTTTTACTGACTCCTTTTCTGATGTGGGACTTTTAATGAAATTTCAAAACCCAATTTTAAAAATTGCGAGGACACAATTTCTTAAGGGGGGAAGATTGTAACGACCCGAAATTTTGAATAAATCTTATTTCCTAATTTTATGTGTTATTTTATTTTATTTTTATACTCAACAAAAATGTTTCATTTGATAACATGAGTATAATTAAAATGAGACTGTTGGGTTTTGACTATTATTTGACCATTGGTCAATATGACCGCTGGAAACTAAATGTTTTGATTACTATCACTAAATACAAGCAATCTTGGTTAATTAATATAGAAAGAAGATTCGATGGCCTCACCCAGTAGTCTTGGACCGATTGAAGCCCATCTGACTGAACTTGGGAAGGAGGTAGCACCACTGGGCTTTGCTCTAGACCAAACCCAAGCTGAACTTCATCGTGTGAAGCTAGAACGGGATCACCTTTGTGAGAAGTTCAAACTAATAGAAATTACGACTCATGCGATGTTGGCCGATCCTCCCTCGGATTCTCTCACCTTAGCACACCTTACACTTAGGTCCTATGCTGGTGTGATAAGGGGCTATGTAAGGAGACCGTAATTGCCTTGTGTAATCCTTTGTTTTAAATAAAAATTTGGATTTCTTCTTATGATGAAGTTTATGAATTTTCAAATGTCCAGATAAATATAGTATGCATATTTTTGATAAATTTTAGAGAAAGGATATTTTAAAAATGTTTATGTAAACCTTAAATAAATAAAAATTTGTAATGATTTTCAAAAAATGGTCTTCTACAATTATGTTCACTACAAAATTTCGAGTCTAATAAGATCAACTTGATTTTTGATGAATAGTAAATTACGAATAGTGATTTTACGCTTAGGATTAGTAATGTGACCAAATGGATTAGTAATCTCACTTAAAGAAAGTATTAATATAATCTAGGCACCTTGATTAAGTAATGTGATTCAATAAAATGGTTAAATAACGGTTTCATAAATTATTATTCAAGTATTAGTTTTTTCGGGTGAATAGTGTTTTTTAATTAAAAATTTAATTAAAAATATTTAGAAAATTATTTTTATTAAACGGATTTCATTTTTGAACTCATAGCACCGATATTATGCTATGGTAATTTTTGGGGTTTTTTCTGAAAAAATGAATTTTCAGTGAATAGTGTTTTTATTTAAAAATTAAATTAAAAATATTTAGAAAATTATTTTTATAAAATGGAGTTCATATTTGTAATCAGAGAATTGATATTTGGTTAAGGTGAAATTTTGGGATTATTCTGAGAAAGTTGAATTTTCGATGAATAGTGAAAATACAGTTTTTAAGTTACGGGTGTCTAATGACATCATTAAATGATGTATTAAGTATATATTCATTATGGTCGAATTTTGAATAGTAAGTTAAGGTATGAGGTGTCCCAAGTGGCCAATACCAAGGGAAAATACCATGGGCAAGCCCATGGTTTTGCCAAAACCACTAATGAGGTGTCCCTTGGCCATTAATGCCTTCTCCCCTCACTTTCCCAATAAATACCCACCCATTCCTCCTTTGGTTTTCACTCCCAACTCTCCCCCAACGAAGTTCTGGTTTCCTTAACTCCCAAGGAGTCATCCCAAGGTGCCCCCAAGCCCTCAAGGTCCAAAACTTTGAGTTTCAAGAGTCACGTTTTAAGGTAAGGGATCCGACCTCTCTCTTTCATTTCAAGTAATCTCTTTTATGTCATTCCTTTTATGCTACATGTTCTTATGTTGGAGGATGTTCTTTTATAGTCCTATTACTGCCCTTTTTATGTTCATATAATGATATATCCCCTCTTACTCTCATTATTTCGTTTTATGAAGTTTTAAGTGGCGCCGTTAGGCTGCCGAAATTTTTGTAACAGACTCTTTCTCCCTTCTCATTTTTCAAGATCTATTTTCATGTAAAGTATTTCAAGTTCCTTTTTATTATGTTGGGGTATGATCTCTAAATTTATCATACTGTTCTTTTATGATCATATGATGAGATACCCCATTTTATCTCTTCAATTCAGTATTTTGAAGTTTTAAGTGGCGCCGTTAGGCTGTCGAATTTTTAAGTGGTTCTTCACCCTTCTCGTTTTGAAGTTCTACTTTCATGTCAATTCTTTCAAGTTCCTTTTTGTTATGTTGGGGTATGATCTCTATATCTATCATACTGTAATCTTATGTTCATATGATGAGAGACCCCATTTTATCTCTTCAACTCAGTATTTTGAAGTTTTAAGTGGCGCCGCTAGGCTGCCGAATTTTTAAGTGGTTCTTCACCCTTCTCGTTTTGAAGTTCTACTTTCATGTCAATTCCTTCAAGTTACTTTTTGTTATGTTGGGGTATGATCTCTATATCTATAATACTGGAATCTTATTTTCATATGATGAGAGACCCCATTTCATCTCTTCAATTCAGTATTTTGAAGTTTTAAGTGGCGCCGTTAGGCTGCCGAATTTTTAGGGGATTCTTTCACCCTTCTCATTCTTTTCAAAGTTCTACATTCATGTCAAGTCTTTCAAGTTCCTTTTTAATTATGTTGGGGAATTATCTCTATATCTATCATACTTAACTCTTATGTTCACATGATGAGAGACGCTATTTTATCTTTTCAAATCATTGTGTTTGAAGTTTAAGTAACGTCGTTAGGCTGTCGAACTTTGATAAGAGAAATCTAATTTTTGTCTTTCTTCCATGTTTTCATTTCAAATGGTATGTCCTTGAAATTTCATTACCATGATCATGTATCCTTCTTATTCTATCCATCTACTGTTTTATGGGTCATTTATGAATGTTTCACCCATTTTCCCTCTCTTTTTAATGTCTTCTAAAACCTCGTAACATAGCCGTTATGCTGCAGAATTTCCATCTCAAAATGTCTCTCTCTTTTTCTAAAGTTCTTTTATATTATTAAGTGAATACTCAAAGCTCTTTCTTCTAAAGGGGTATTCACATATATACCAAAATGTTCTATTTTAAATTATGGTATTTACATACATGAGACCCACCTTCCTTTTCTGTGGGTTTTAAAGTGATGTAAAGATCATGTCTTTAAAGCATTTTTTTTAAAACGTTATGATTACGAAGTGAAACCCATTTATTTTGTGCTACATGGGTTCTTTATGAAATTTTTGATGATGATATATGTGGCTCACATGATAATAAAGGAAAATTTAAGGGTGCGCCCTGATAGCGCTCCAATGCATTGGGTAAAGACTTAATCTCTAGAGATGACCATTTTTAACGACGCCTTGGTGAATAACCTTGGTAATTTTTAATGACACCTTGGGGATGGACCTTGGTGAAACGAAACGATTGTCAATATTAAATGTTGTAGCCACATATTCAAGTTATGAAAAATGTTATTTTTATTATGAAATGCCTCATGATTTCTTTCTCATGCCTTAAAGTTCTTTTCATGTCCTTATTGAAGTATCTCAAGTTCACATGTAAAATGTTCATCTTGTTTCCCTTACTGGGCCTTTTGCTCACCCTTTCTTTTGATGTATGTCCCCAGGTTATGAGATGCAGTAATGAACCTAGGATGAACATAAGGAGAATCCTTTAAAGTGTTTAATAAGAATGTTTTATGTTGTTTTCATGTATTATGTTCCTAGTTTCCAAGACAATAAACCTTAAAGATCCTCAGTTTTGTGTAATGTAATGAAAGTTTATGTTATAAAAAGGCGGGATTCTATACAATAAATAAAATGGGTTTCATAAACATCATCCCATCATCAAATAATCCATATAAAAGAAATGGATATCATTTAATAATAATAAATGTGAAACCATGTAAATCATAGAGACATGATACTTGAAACATACACATATGAAATAATGTCATCTTAGATGAAAAATGGTTTTGATAAAACACTTGAAATTAATTCTTGAGGAAAATATACTTTCTTCTTCAAAATCAAATTCTTTTTACAAAACGTCATGAAATTTTAAAAGAAATGGATTTTGTTGAAAATAATCATGAAATATTTTGGAGGAAGCTTCATGAAAATAAGGCTTTATAAAACCGTAAAAATACTTTCGTGTCGTATAAGTTAAAAAAAACATTCTTCCCGTACTTTTGTCGGAAAAGTCAAAAAGTACATCGTACGAAATATGACAAAAGATTCCTTTCATATCTTTTACTAAAAACTCACCGAAGGGTAAAATTGGATTTAAAAAATTGTAGGTGGGTGGAAAAAATATTACATATTGAGGAAACATGGATGTGGATGATAGAATACACCCCAGTAAATACTTACGAATAAGCAATCTCGGATAAAAATGAGATTTGTAAAATTATCCCTTACCTTAGGTCCGATTTTCTTCGTAAGTGTCCGAAACTCCTATATAATGATTTAAATAATGTCATTGACTTATTCAAGAATCATAATCATTGTTATGATATCATATATGGTTCACTTATGACTTTATATTACCCGTTCTTTTGTAATTTCCATGTTAAAGAGCGTTTTGGATAAAATTGTTTCATTTGTCGTCCGTGTTTTGACTTGTAATTATTCATATGATTACTTAGATCATGATTACTTAATTAAAGAATATAAAACATGATTTATATTTAATATATATTCATAATATACATATATATAATAAATCAGTAAATGGAAGGAAATACACTGTTCATGGAGACGGTAGGCTGTACGTACACATGAACGCTGTTTTCGTTTCCTTATTGAGTTGAATGGAATTAAGTAGATGACATAAATATATATACACATAAATCCAGTATCATTATTATTTCATATATTTCATTACTAATTATTATGTATACTTTATTATCATTCATGAATGGTTAACGTGGAGAATGAATCTCATCACGTTGTGGAGACGGTAGTCCATACGTACGCACGAGCGATGATATCGTTCTCATGATCGTGGGACTGTATTGGAGTGTATGTATACTATTTCAGAATCAATATCACTTTAAAATAATCATATATAGTTATTATTTTCACCATTATACCCATCCAATTAAGGTGGTGGTGGAAAATAGATTACACCACGGCGTGGAGACGGTATTTCGTACGTACGCACGCGCGGTGATTTCATTTTCTGTAGGATGGATAGATGGTGAAATAGGTTTGTTTCATACTTATAATAACATATCGGTATATGAGTGATACTGATGTTATTACTTCATAATGAAACAAACTAAGAAGTAAAAGTAGAAGAATAAATAAAGTTGAAAGAATCGGTAACGGACATTACCTCTTCTTTGAAGTGCCTCTTTGAGTCCTCTTTTTAGGGCACTAAAATTGGTCTTTGAAGAAGACCAGGACCTCAAAGATGTTTCTAGGGAAGTGGAGAAGAGAATTTCGCAGGGGTTGGCCGAGCTTGAAGTCTCAAAGTGGTGTGAGGAAGAGGGAGAGGACGTGCCCTTTTATAAGGGAGGAGAGGGGAACCTTTGGAATAACTAAAAATATTATTTTATTATAAAGCCAAATTCGGGTTTAAATAGCTCCAAATTGATTTATTTATAATCTAAGGTGGGGATGGGTCGAAATACTCTCATAAAATAGAATTTAGACAAGTTTAGGTCATTATAATAACCTTATCTTTTAGTTTTAACTCTTAGTTAATTAGATTGACATTTACCATGTCACTTTGTATTTTTATATTATATAGTTAATAAACTTACCATATACATCCAAGCGACCCCCAAGTGGTCCATTAATGATACACCTATCTTGATATAAGTATATTGGCCGAACCTTAGATTTTTAGGAATAAAATAACAATCAATAATATAATATTTGTTTTAAAAACTATTTTATGTCAATTTGACACTATTCAATAGTTGATTTTTTTGAAACTCATAACCGAATTATTACTTCGAAAAAAGTTAATTAAATCATTACTAACATGTCTAATTAACCTAGAAAATTATTTTAATTCATTAAAAGTCTCAAATTATATTTATTTGGGTATTTATAATATCAATTATTTTAATTTTTCACTATTATGGTAATTACTGCATCATCATTGTGTCATAAATAAATTAAATTATTTAATGTATAAATATTATAAATAAAATATCATTATGTAGGAAATATTTTTATCTTTTTAATGAATATTTACAATCGAAAATCCAACATATATAACCCTATGTGAATTTTTTTTTCTAAAAGATATATGCTTATGTCATTTTTGTATTCATTTTAACTTAATTAAAATAAAGTGTCCCTATCACTTACAAGTGGCACCATTGGGTCCCAAAATTGACCCAATGATGCCCATGGTCGAACATGTATCAACCAATAAGGTTATCACACATTTTAGGGTTATTTTTTTATTATAATATTATTTTTTAACCCTTATTTACCGGATTTACCCTTTAACCATGGTAAATAAAATATTTACCGAATTATTCAAAATGTATAAAAATAAAAGTTACCTATTTACACAATTTGAACATCCTGATTCCAAATATGGAATCCATTTTTCCAAATTCAAAACACAGAAGTGGCAGAAATTAATTTAAAATTAATTCCCACTGTCAAAACAAAAAGCGTGTTTTTAAGATATAATAACTATCAAAAGATTGATAGTTGTTTATGTTCGGTTTAATTGGGAAATTATGTCCAATGACCAACATTGTATTAAATGGTAAAAATATATTCTAAATATACTTTAAAACCACTCAAATTCATAATTTATCACTATTAATTATTTTGATTAAAAAAGTTGTTTTTAATTAAAATTTAGTAATTTTCACTATTCATCAAAATATGAAAGTTATCTGAAAAGTACCAAAATTTCACCTTAGGCTAAATTCGATACTCTGAATCCAAAAATGAAGTCTATTTTGAGAGTTAAAATTTCTAAAATTTTAAAAGCTGGTTATTACTATTCATAACGTCTAGTTTTAATAATATTTTAATAGCATATCGTTGTTTAGTGAAACTCGGTATTGCGTACTTCACACGCTATCGAGGAAGGTCACGATTGTGTGTAATACAAGTAAAGACAAGGATGCATGTTGTGCAAGCTCTTTTTGGTGTAGCATACAACACAAAACATTAATGAAATTAAAAATAATATTTTTCATAAAATCTCGGGGTGTTACAATACCTTCCAATAGTGTATACCTTTTAGTATTTACAAGAATGTTGCTCCCCCTCTATTATAAAAAGGAATTCACTATTACCCTTCCTCACACCTCTCAAAAAACTTTGGATCATACAAAATCTATACAAGTAGTCTCCAAAAAGACCTTATATAAACATATAAGCCTCACCTTGGGTATATAGAAAACCAAATAACCCCTTTGGTGTAAATTAAAAGGAGTTATCCGAAAAAGAGGCAACCTTATTCAATGTGAATTTATGTTTAATTTGTTTCTTCACCCATTAATTTATTATTATTAAATTATTATACAATAACATAAGTATTATAAATATAATTAAATATTGTAATTTTAAGGGTTATATCTACACCCACACACACTTCCATCAATTTAGTTACAAAATTAGCATTCATGTACAACGAACTCCCGCATCGCGAAATGATGTCATTATTTTTTTCCTTTAACACCTTTCACGGTTTTGAATTATGATGAAAAAATTGTTTATATTTGATATAAATGAAATTTATTATATCTTTATGCTTCTATAATTTATATATAACCCATAACTTTATGCATTTCATTTGTTGTAAATATGATAACTTCATTTTTGGACGTGTGGACTACCGCCTCCTCAAAGCGATGTGATATGTTTACACATTACATGGAATGCATTAAAGATGGTTTTAAATACAAATATTTGACATTAATGAAATATATATATAAAATTAATTACATAATTACCCTTTTATAAATATAATGTATCATTTTCTTTATTACCCTTTTCACACAATAAAAATTGATAACATCGTTCGTGGATGTGTGGACTACCACCTCCTCGATGTGATGTGATTAATTTTACATCACAAGAATTATATAAAGTATATATGATAAGATAAAATTTTATTTATGATATAATTATCATTATTAAAATATACAATGTTACTTACCTTCTTCCCATAACGATCATTGAAAAATGGGAACGTTACTCATGCGTACGTACGACCTACCGTCTCCATGATTGTAACATTTGTTCATTTTTCATATCCATATTTCATGATTGGTTTTAAAAATATAATTGATTTATAAGTATGATAATTATGTAATGATTATTATTCTTTAAATGTTTATATAATGACCCCTTTGAGCATAGTTGCGCTACCAAAGTCTTTTTTAACACATGAACCAAATTTGGTCAAAACACCTGACAGAAAATTATATTTTTACGTAGTTGTATACAAAATTGTAACAAGTGAAGTAAATGTGATAATAAACTTGAAAAAGGTTATAAATAAAGTAAATAATTAACATAATTTTATTATTCAAGAATTTAAATACACACATGACAAGCCAGACTCAAGGTAAGGGATTCTCGTCTCCTTTTTCTTTCTGTGAGGCATAAACCCCTTTCACCACTTACTTCTTTTGTGTGGTGTATCTACTTCTCATTTTGATATATTATATCATGAATTATTTTATCTTCATATTATTTAAAACATTTATTTAATGTTATTCCTTTACACTATTTATGATTCAAATGTCTCAAAGTGGTATGGGACACTTTGGAATGTTTAAAGATTATTTTCCTCAAGAATTTTTTATTGATCTTTCAATGGTATTTACATTCATCAACGTCAGTAACCCTTGTTGTTACTTATCCCCCATGGGTGAAATTTTGATAAATATTTATCATTTATTCAATACATATATTTGATTATAGGACACATTATTTATTAAATAAATTGATTATTCTAAATATGAGGAATGCTTTGGAAAAGCAAGGCATGGGTTGGGGACCAGTTAATGTAAGCCCTCGATGCACTTGTAGTCTTATGGGATGAGTTTATTTGAAAAAATCCTTCAAATATGTAACCATTATGTTTTAAACTATCATGTGAAATGTCTTGACAGTATATTTAAGGTTAGAAAAACAAATTTGTTTGTAGCCAATATGTTTTAAATAATCTTGTGAAAGGTCTTGATGGTTATGGTTCTATGTACCACTACTAGAAAAGGGGGAATTGAAGCCCCCCAGACTCGGGCGACCTCCATTGGCGGTCTCTATAGCTAACCAATAGCGACCGCCAATGGCGGTCACTAACCTACATAAAAAAAACGAGGGGCTTCTGCGCCCCCCCCCCCCTCGCGCCCCCTCGACCCCGATCGCCGCCCTAACCCCCTCCCTCCCTCGCCGCCCTCCCTCGCCGCCCTCCCCTCACCCGCCGCCCGGCCTCCCCCGCCGCCCGACCTCCCCCGCCGCCCGGCCTCCCCAGCCGCCCGGCCTCCCCCGCCGCCCGGCCTCCCCCGCCGCCCGCCCTCCCCCGCCGCCTGCCCTCCGGCCGCCTCCCTCCGCCCTCGGGCCTCCGGCCACCGCCCTCAGGCCTCCGGCCGCCGCCCTCGGGCCTCCGGCCGCCGCCCTCCGGCCTCCGACCGCCGCCCTCCGGCCTCTCGGCCCTCCCCCCCCCACCCCGGACGACACCCGCACCCCGGACAGCCCCCGCCGCGCACTCCGGACTGCCCCCCGCACCCCGGACGCCTCCCCGCACCCCAAACAGCCCCCCCCCCCCCGCGCACTCTGGACCGCCCCCCCGCACCCCGGACGCCTCCCCGCACCCCGGACAGCCCCCCCTGCACTCGGACACCCCCCTCCGAACCCGGACAGCCCCTCCGCACCCCGGACAGGCCTCCCGCACCCCGGACACCCCACCCCACACCCCCGACAGCCCCCCTGCACCCCAGACAGCCCCCCCCCCCCCCCCCGCACCCCGGACACCCCCGCACCCCGAACACCCCTGCCCGCACCCCTGACAGGCCCCCGACACCCCGGACACCCCTCCCCGCACCTCGGACACCCCCCCAACCCCGGACACCCCCCCCCTCGCTGCCCGTCCCCCGTCCCCTCACCGCCTCCTCTCCTCCAGCTCCCCGCCGCAGCCGCCGCCCGTCCCCTCCCTTGCCGCACCGCCTTTGGCTCCGGCTCCCCTTCGCTGCCTCCTCTCCCTCGCAGCACCGCCTTCGGCTCCCCTCCCTTTCAGGTTTGTAGCTCAATCAGGTAACATGAGCTTTCAGTTACATTATTATTTTATCAATGGTTCATAAACAAATGGTTAATATTTATTTTGAATATAGTTGATTTGGAAAATGTAAATGTAATAAGTATTGTGTAAATGTTTGTTATACAGATATTATTATGGATAAGAGTTGGATTGATCTTCCAAATCGAACGTCTAGAGAATATTTCAATGGAATTATGCAGTTTATTGACTTCACGATAGGATTTGAAAGTGACTATATTAGTTGTCCATGTAGAAAATGTGCTAACAGATATCAATTCACACGAGATACTGTGAGGGAGCACCTTTTCTTTAATGTATTTCTGAAAAATTATAAGAGTTGGACTCGTCATGGAGAAGAATATGTTCGTTGTCAAAATACAGATGCAGCTCAGATGGATGTTGATGCAAGGATGACTGATCCAATGCATGAAATGCTTACTGAAATGGTACGTGGGTTTGATCCTGAAGGCATTTACATCTAGAATCTTGAGACCGGTGAGATAAATCTTCGCTCTGGTGCAGATCGTGATTCGAGGAGGTTTTATGAAGTACTTGATGATGCGAAAACAGAATTATATCCTGGATGTACTTCTTACAATAAACTATCGTTTATCGTGGAGTTGTTGCATTTGAAGACTTTGAATAATTGGTCAGACACATCATTTGACATGCTTTTGGTTTTATTGAAAAAAGTTCTTCCTGTCGACGCTAAGATTCCTAAGTCGTATTACTATGCTCGTAAGTTGACAGAGAACTTAGGTTTTACATATGAGACTATAGATGCATGTGGAAACAACTGTATGTTGTTTAGAAATGAAACTGATCATTTGGATATTTGTACGATTTGTGGCGCTTCCAAGTGGAAAGAGAACAGGGGAAATAAGACTCATCAAAGTCAGATTGCGATACAGGGGAAACCGATTACCGTAAAGCAAATGCGTTACTTTCCCCTTAAACCGAGGTTGAAAAGATTTTTTATGTCATCTAAAGTTTCTAATTTAATGAGATGGCATGCAGAAAGAGTTCATGAAAGTGACATGTTAACCCACCCTGCAGACTCTCATGCATGGAAGGATTTTGATAAGAGACATCCCGACTTTGCTAAAGATGTTCGTAATGTCCGATTGGGATTGGTAGCAGATGGTTTCAATCCATTCAAGTCTATGGTTGGTGCAACTCATAGCACATGGCCCGTGGTGTTGGTTCCATATAATCTTCCTCCGTGGCTTTGTATGAAGCAACAATTTATATTACTTTCCACTCTTATGGATGGACCTAAAAGTCCGGGGGATAAGATTGATGTTGACCTTCAGCCATTGATTGATGAGTTGAATGAATTTTGGGGCGATGGTGTGATGACTTATGACTGAAAAACGAATGAAATGTTCAAACTGCATGTTGCTTTATTGTGTACAATCAATGACTTCCCAGCTTATGAAAATTTATCAGGCTAGAGTACGAAAGGGGAATTTGCTTGCCCTTGTTGCAATAAAAGTAAAAAATCTGTATGGCTTAAACATTCCAAAAAATGGGCATACATGGGTCACAGGCGTTTTCTCCCTCCCCAGCACAGGTTCAGAAAGGACAGAGTGGCATTTGATGGTTCTAGAGAGTTCATCCCAGCACCAAAGATCATGACAGGAGTCGAAATGTTATCGCAGATTGAGGAAGAAAATATCCGCACGGTATATGAAATTCAGGATTTGGTGGCTCCTCCAGTACGTAATATTCGTGCTGCGGGTAGGCAGCGTAGTCACAATTGGAAAAAGAAAAGTATTTTTTATAGTCTTCCGTATTGGAAAACTAACATGTTGAGGCATAATTTGGATGTCATGCACATTGAAAAAAATGTTTATGATAACATATTGTGGACCATTTTAGGTGTCAGTGGAAAGTCAAAGGACCATGTTAATGCACACCGTGATTTGGAAGAAATGGGTTTAAGGAAACAGTTGCATTTACAGTTAGCTGAGGGAAACAAGGCATATATGCCTGCTGCACAGTATTCGATGACTACAGAGGAGAAAGAGACATTTCTTTCCATTTTGAAGATGGTCAAGGTGCCTGATGGTTACTCTTCTAATATTTCAAAGTGTGTGAATCTGACGAGCAATACATTGCAAGGGTTGAAAAGTCATGACAATCACATATTACATCAGCAGTTGATTCCAATCGCAATTTGTGATTGTTTATCCCCCAATGTTGTTCATCCCTTGATTGAGATGAGTAATTTTTTTAGACAGCTTTGTTTTAGAAATCAACGAATGAGTGATTTAAAAAGTTTGCAGGAACGAATTGTACTTACGCTTTGTCACTTTGAGAAACTTCCCCCCCCCCTCATTTTTCGATGTTATGGTCCACTTGACAGTGCACCTAACTGATGAAGTAATGGCTGCTGGTCCAGTGCAATTCAGGTGGATGTATCCTATTGAACGGTATTTGAGTACATTGAAAAGATTTGTACGCAACAGAGCTCGTCCAGAGGCATCAATAGCCAATGGTTATTTGATGGATGAGTGTACTACATTTTGTGCAGAATATCTTACGGATGTTGAAACAAAATTAGATAAGCCCTCTCGGATTCATGATGGTCCAGTTGGAGAAGGAACCACATTTGATATGGACAACATCGAGTGGATACAAGCACATCGATATATCTTGTTCAATACTCCATCAGTTGCACCATTAATGCAGTAAGTATCTTATCAATGTGCTTGTATAACTTTTACATGTTTTGTTTGCATAAGTTGATCTTTTAAACATCGCGTAATCATTTGCAGGAAACACATTAATGAGATAAAAGAAGAGATGCATCGTGCGACTGAGTTGCGAATTCAAAAATCTCATTATGCGGCATTTCATGATTGGTTCAAGGATTATGTATGTATAAATTGATTTTCATTATGAGTGAAGTATTAAACTAATTATTTCTGCATATATCAGTATTGATTTTTATAAATTATGTAGGTTCGTAAGCTGAGGGAGTTAGGGGACCCCACGCTACCTGAAGTATTTATCCAACTGGCTGAGGGTCCATCTATAACGGCTCGTCGTTATAAATCTATTGATGCTAATGGTTTTCGATTTCACATTAAAGATGTTGACGACAAACGATCAACACAAAACAGTGGCATCGGTTGTCCCTTTGTCGATTCTGGTTATTACTATGGTCAATTGATAGACATCATTGAAGTTGTATACACACACGGTTTGAAGTACATATTGTTAAAGTGTAATTGGGTTGATCCAGTGCGTGGATGTAAAGTCGATCAATATCAGTTTTCATTGGTGAATTTTAACTATATGTTATACAAAAATAATGAACGAGTTGAGAATGAACCTTTCATTTTGGCATCACAAGTGGAACAAGTATTCTTCGTTACTTTGCCTTCGGATCCAAGTTGGCAAGTTGTTGTCAAAATGTCTCGGCGAGGAGTGTTTTTATTTGAAGAAGATGAACCCGAGACTGTTCCATTTGTTTACCAACAACTTGATCAACATACCGTAGTTCAACATGAAGAAGATATTTATTGGGTCAGAGCGGCTGTTGAAGGAGAAACGGTCGATTTGCATGCTTAATGAAAGGTATAATTGTTTTCCCGCTATTCAGTAGAATGTCCTAGGATATCATAAATTATCTAATCATTTTATAAATCCTTATAAGTTTTAATCCTCACTTTTGTAAGTTAATTCAGTCATAAATATTTAGGTTGATTAACTTTCTGATTTTTTAAAATTCATTCACAACTAATTATTCAATCCATTTTTTGTTTGATTAACAGTTGTACAAGTTTGATTTATTAAGAACAATCCAATTTATCTTTTAAACACTTTGGACTCATTACTGATATTTTGTATGACTGCAGACATGTCAGGGGAAGAGGCAAAAGATCCACATCATCCATCTGAGGCATCTACGTCTCAGGGTCGACGTATGTTTGAATGTCATTGTCTATATTTTTTATGTAATTGACATATATATATATATATATATATAACATTTGTCAATTTATATATAAAATTGTTTTCAACAGGATCAGACTCGGCTACTTCTTCCTCTCGCAGGAGAGGCCCTGGTCGTGGCATATTATCATGGAATTCCGACACGACGATAGATGTTTCATTTGATGAGGTATTTAATCTCGTGGGACTGAATGCCCCGGCATTTATTCGTCAGCTGGGTCATATCATACGTGACCCACATCGATTTCCATTGACCATGCATGATTGGGCTTCTATCCCTCAGGACACATTAGATCGTCTATGGAGGGAGGTTCAGGTAAGAAAATAATTTTACTTTATTTTCTATTTATAAAGAATACTAATATGTTTGATTATTTTCTTTATAGAAAAATTTGAAAGTATGCCCTGAAGAGTTTCGGCCCGTGTGTATGAGAAAATGCCGTAAGATGTGGAAAGATTATAAAGGCAAAGTGAAGAGGGACCACTGGGTACCAAATGTGGGTGCCCTTGACATTTTGGAAAAAGTCCCGAGAGGTGTCCTCCCGGCTCAGTGGTGTGACTTGGTTGCATATTGGTCTACTGAGGGTGTTGCGGTTTGTATATTAATTATTTTGTTGTATATATATTTTCAAGAATATGTGATTTGTTTGAAATTTGAATGAATTGAATGTAGGAGGTGTCAATACGCCATTCGGAGAATCGAGCGTTGCAGGGACCAGCTCACAGGCTCGGGACTCGTCACGTGTCTCAGATCTGACATGAGGTATATATTATTCATTTTCTAATTTATTAATTAATATGGTTTTGTGTTTTTATTCTTTTAATATACAGTTGCGAGGGCAAGGTGCAGCAACTGATAAAATGTCGGTGTGGATACGGACTCGTGATCGCAATGATCCAGAGGTTGCAGCATTGATAGTAAGTGTCTTTACTTACCAATAATTACATAAATCTATATATTAACATTTAAATATTTCACAGGCTCAATTTGAAGCTGAGTTAGAGCATCTGCCAGAGGACCAGCGACAGCTTCCCATGCGACGGGATGAGATCTTTCATCGCATTATTGGTCGGGACGGGCATGGCTATTGTTTGACCTATGGAGCAGGGATTCCTCGTTCTGTAGTGTCACACGCTGCGGTTGTCGGTCCTGCTATTGCTCATATGACACAGCAGATGTCAGATTTTGAGGCACGGCTGCGCGCTTCCGAGGAGACAAATGCGCAATTGACAGCTGAGGTTAGAGCACTGCGGGAATATGTGCGTCGAGCTGATGGTACAGGGGATCATACGACGCAGGTATATACTGTATTTATTTATTTAATTTAAATTATTTTTGTTATTAAAATATTTATAATGTTTATTTGTTGTAGGCACCTGGCCCACCAGAAGGAGGTAGCAGTGATGACAACGCGTGACGCACCATATATTCACGAGATATGTTTTTTGTTTTTACTGGTAGGGATGACATTGATGTACTGTATTTATTCATTTAAGTAATGCATTATTACCATCCATGGTGGTCTTAAATATTTTATACACATATTGAGTTTTTGATCAGATAATCTTGAATGATTCTACATTTGAAAAAGTCGAACTAATTCCAACAGCCCCCCCCCCCCCCCGCACCCCCGTACAGCCCCCCACACCCCCGTACAGCCCCCCCCCCCCCCCCCCCGCACCCCCGTACAGCCCCCCGCACCCCCGTACAGCCCCCCGCACCCCCGTACAGCCCCCCCGCACCCCCGTATAGCCCCTCGCACCCCCGTACAGCCCCCCCACACCCCCGTACAACCCCCCGCACCCCCGTACAGCCCCCCCCCCCCCCCCCCCCCGCACCCCTGCACCCCCGTACTGCCCCCCCGCACCCCCGTACTTCCCCCCCCCCCCGCACCCCCGTACAGCCCCCCCGCACCCCCGTACAGCCCCCCCCCCCCCCCGCAACCCCGCACCCCCGTACTGCCCCCCCGCACCCCCGTACAGCCCCCCCCCCCCCCCCGCACCCCCGTACAACCTCCCGCACCCCCGTACTGCCCCCCGAACCCCCGTACTGCCCCCCGCCACCCTCGTACAGCCCCCCGCACCGCCGTACAGCCCCCCCCCCCCCCCCCCGCACCCCCGTACACCCCCCTGCACCCCCGTACTTCCTCCCACCACCCCCGTACTGCCCCCCGCACGTCCGATTGTGTCCTTTTCAGCAGCGCGACGCGCGCTGAAATGGCGCGTTGAGGGGTCAAAACCACCCGAACGACCTCCGAATGCCACGAAACCGTACGACAACATCCGGGGCGTGAATTGTGAAATGGTCGGCCAGACGGCACCTCATTCGGAGGTGCCGTGTGACCGCGGCGGCCGGAAACGCGTTTCCGGCGCCATTAAACACCAAAATGGCGTGCGGCGGTCCAATTCAGAGAAAACGTGCTCTGAACAACCTAAAACCGCACGGGAATGATAGAAATATTATTCCTGAGATGCAGGAGGAGTCCGCACGTCCATCGGACGTACGGTGCGCGCGGCACGTCCGATTGTGTCCTTTTCAGCAGCACGGCGCGCGCTGAAATGGCACGTTGGGGGGTCAAAACCTCCCGAACGACCTCCGAATGTCACGAAACCGTACGAAAACATCCGGGGCGTGAATTGTGAAATGGTCGGCCAGACGTCACCTCATTCGGAGGTGCCGTGTGACCGCGGAGGCCGGAAACGCGATTATGGCGCCATTAAACACCAAAACGGCGTGCGGCGGTCTAATTCGGAGCAAACGTGCTCCGAACGACCTGAAACTGCACAAGAACGATAGAAATATTATTCCTGAGATGTAGAAGGAGGCCGCACGTCCATCGGACGTGCGGTGCGCGCGGTACGTCCGATTGTGTCCTTTTCAACAGCGCGGCGCGCGCTGAAATTGCGCGTTGGGGGGTCAAAACCACCCGAACGACCTCCGAATGCCACGAAACCGTACAAAAACATCCGGGGCATGAATTGTGAAATGGTCGGCCAGACGGCACCTCATTCGGAGGTTCCATGTGACCGCGGAGGCCGGAAACACGTTTCCGGCGCCATAAAACACCAAAATGGCGTGCGGCGGTCCAATTCGGAGAAAACGTGCTCCGAACGACCTGAAACTGCACGGAAACGATAGAAATATTATTCCTGATATGCAGGAGGAGGCCTCACATCCATCGGACATGCGGTGTGCGCGGCACGTCCGATTGTGTCCTTTTCAGCAGCGCGGCGCGCGCTGAAATGGCGTGTTGGGGGGTCAAAACCACCCGAACGACCTCCGAATGCCACGAAACTGTACGAAAACATCCGGGGCGTGAATTTTGAAATGGTCGGCCAGACGGAACCTCATTCAGAGGTTCCGTGTGACCGTGGCGGCTGAAAACGCGTTTCCGGCGCCATTAAACACCAAAACGGCGTGCGGCGGTACAATTCGGAGTAAACGTGCTCCGAACGACCTGAAACCGCACGGGAACGATAGAAATATTATTCCTGAGATGCAGGAGGAGGCCGCACGTCCATCGGACGTGCGGTGCGCGCGGCACGTCCGATTGTGTCCTTTTCAGCAGCGCGGCGCGCGCTGAAATGGCGCGTTGGGGGGTCAAAACCACCTGAACGACCTCCGAATTCCACGAAACCATACGACAACATCCGGGGCGTGAATTGTGAAATGTTCGGCTAGACGGAACCTCATTCGGAGGTGCCGTGTGACCGCGGCGGCCGGAAACGCGTTTCCGGCGCCATTAAACACCAAAACGGCGTGCGACGGTCCAATTCGGAGCAAACGTGCTCCGAACGACCTGAAACCGCACGAGAATGATAGAAATATTATTCCTGAGATGCAGGAGGAGGCGGCACGTCCATCGGACGTGCGGTGCGCGCGGCACATCCGATTGTGTCCTTTTCAGCAGGGCGTCGCGCGCTAAAATGACGCGTTGGGGGGTCAAAACCACCCGAACGACCTCCGAATGCCACGAAAACGTACGACAACATCAGGGGAGTGAATTGTGAAATGCTCGGCCAGACGGAACCTCATTCGGAGGTGCCGTGTGACCGCGGCGGCCGGAAATGCGTTTCCGGCGCCATTAAACACCAAAACGGCGTGCGGCGGTCCAATTCGGAGCAAACGTGCTCCGAACGACCTGAAACCGCACGGGAACGATAGAAATATTATTCCTGAGATGCAGGAGGAGGCCGCACGTCCATTGGACGTGTGGTGCGTGCAGCACATCCGATTGTGTCCTTTTCAGCAGCGCGACGCGCGCTGAAATGGCGCGTTGGGGGGTCAAAACCACCCGAACGACCTCCGAATGCCACGAAACCGTACGACAACATCCGGGGCGTGAATTGTGAAATGGTCGGCCAGACGACACCTCATTCGGAGGTGCCGTGTGACCGCGGCGGCTGGAAACGCGTTTCCGGCACCATAAAACACCAAAACGGCGTGCGGCGGTCCAATTCGGAGAAAACATACTCCGAACGACCTGAAACCGCACAGGAACGATAGAAATATTATTCCTGAGATGCCAGAGGAGGCCGCACGTCCATAGGACGTGCGGTGCGCGTGGCACGTCCGATTGTGTCCTTTTCAGCAGCACGGCGCGCGCTGAAATGGCGCGTTGGGGGGTCAAAATCACCCGAACGACCTCCGAATGCCACGAAACCGTACAACAACATCCGGAGCGTGAATTGTGAAATGGTTGGCCAGACGACACCTCATTCGGAGGTGCCGTGTGACCGCGGTGGCCGGAAACGCGTTTCCGGCGCCATTAAACACCAAAACGGCGTGTGGCGGTCCAATTCAGAGAAAACGTGCTCCGAACGACCTGAAACCGCACGGGAACGATAGAAATATTATTCTTGAGTTGCAGGAGGAGGCCGCACGTCCATCGGACGTGCGGTGCGCGCACCACGTTCGATTGTGTCCTTTTCAGCAGCGCGGCGCGCGCTGAAATGGCGTGTTGGGTGGTCAAAACCACCCGAACGACCTCCAAATTCCACGAAACCGTACGAGAACATCCGGGGCGTGAATTGTGAAATGGTCGGCCATACGGAACCTCATTCGGAGGTGTCGTGTGACCGCGGCGGCCAGAAACGCGTTTCTGGCACCATAAAACACCAAAACGGCGTGCGGCGGTCCAATTCGGAGCAAACGTGCTCCGAACGACCTGAAACCGCACGAGAACGATAGAAATATTATTCCTGAGATGCAGGAGGAGGCCGAACATCCATCGGACGTGCGGTGCGCGCGGCACGTCCGATTGTGTCCTTTTCAGCAGCGCGGCGCGCGCCGAAATGGCGCGTTGGGGGGTCAAAACCACCCGAACGACCTCCGAATGCCACGAAACCGTACGACAACATCCGGGGCATGAATTGTGAAATGGTCGGCTAGACAGAACCTCATTCGGAGGAGCTGTGTGACCGCGGCGGCTGAAAACGCGTTTCCGGCGCCATTAAACACCAAAACGGCGTGCGGCGGTCCAATTCGGAGCAAACGTGCTCCGAACGACCTTAAACCGCACGGGAACAATAGAAATATTATTCCTGAGATGCAAGAGGAGGCCGCACATCCATCGGACGTGCGGTGCGCGCGACACGTCCGATTGTGTCCTTTTCAGCAGCGCGGCGCGCGCTGAAATGGCGCGTTGGGGGGTCAAAACCACCCGAACGACCTCCGAATGCCACGAAACCGTACGACAACATCCGGGGCATGAATTGTGAAATGGTCGGCTAGACAGAACCTCATTCGGAGGAGCTGTGTGACCGCGGCGGCTGAAAACGCGTTTCCGGCGCCATTAAACACCAAAACGGCGTGCGGCGGTCCAATTCGGAGCAAACGTGCTCCGAACGACCTGAAACCGCACGGGAACAATAGAAATATTATTCCTGAGATGCAAGAGGAGGCCGCACATCCATCGGACGTGCGGTGCGCACGACACGTCCGATTGTGTCCTTTTCAGCAGCACGGTGCGCGCTGAAATGGAGCGTTGGGGGGTCAAAACCACCCGAACGACCTCCGAATGCCACGAAATCGTACAACAACATCCGGGGCGTGAATTTTGAAATGTTCGGCCAGACGGCACTTCATTCGGAGGTGTCGTGTGACCGCGGCGGCCGGAAACGCGTTTCCGGCGCCATAAAACACCAAAACGGCGTGCGGCGGTCCAATTCGGAGCAAACGTGCTCCGAACGACCTGAAACCGCACGGGAATGATAGAAATATTATTCCTGAGATGCAGGAGGAGGCCGCACGTCCATCGGACGTGCGGTGCACGCGGCACGTCCGATTGTGTCCTTTTCAGCAGCGCGGCGCACACTGAAATGGCGCGTTGGGGGGTCAAAACCACCCGAACGACCTCCGAATGCCATGAAACCATACGAAAACATCCGGGGCGTGAATTGTGAAATGGTCGGCCAGACGGAAACTCATTCGAAGGGGCCGTTTGATCGCGGCGGCCGGAAACGCGTTTCCGGCGCCATTAAACACCAAAACGGCGTGCAGCGGTCCAATTCGGAGCAAACGTGCTCCGAACGACCTGAAACCGCACGGGAATGATAGAAATATTATTCCTGAGATGCAGGAGGAGGCCACACGTCCATCGGACGTGCGGTGCGTGCGGTACGTCCGATTGTGTCCTTTTCAGCAGCGCGACGCGCGCTGAAATGGCGCGTTGGGGGGTCAAAACCACCCGAACGACCTCCGAATGCCACGAAACCGTACAAAAACATCCGGGGCGTGAATTGTGAAATGGTCGGCCAGACGGCACCTCATTCGGAGGTGCCGTTTGAACGCGGCGTCCGGAAACGCGTTTCCGGTGCCAGTAAACACCAAAACGGCGTGCGGCGGTCCAATTCAGAGCAAACGTGCTCCGAACAACCTGAAACTTCACGGGAACGATAGAAATATTATTCCTGAGATTCAGGAGGAGGCCTCACGTCCATCGGACGTGCGGTGCGCGCGGCACGTCCGATTGTGTCCTTTTCAGCAGCGCGGCGCGCGCTGAAATGACGCGTTGGGGGGTCAAAACCACCCGAACGACCTCTGAATGCCATGAAACCGTACGACAACATCCGGGGCGTGAATTGTGAAATGTTTGGCCAGACGGCACCTCATTCGGAGGTGCCGTGTGACCGCGGCGGCCGGAAACGCGTTTCGGGCGCCATTAAACACCAAAACGGTGTGCGGCGGTCCCATTCGGATCAAACGTGCTCCGAACGACCTGAAACCGCACGGGAACGATAGAAATATTATTCCTGAGATGCAGGAGGAGGCCGCACGTCCATCGGACGTGCAGTGCGCGTGGCACGTCCGATTGTGTCCTTTTCAGCAGCGCAGCGCGCGCTGAAATGGCGCGTTGGGGTGTCAAAACCACCCGAACGACCTCCAAATGCCACGAAACCGTACGACAACATCCGGGGCCTGAATTGTGAAATGTTCGGCCAGACGGCACCTCATTCGGAAGTGCCGTTTGACCGCGGCGGCCGAAATGCGTTTCTGGCGCCATAAAACACCAAAACGGCGTGCGGCGGTCCCATTCGGAGCAAATGTGCTCCGAAAGACCTGAAATGCGATTATTTCTTGAATCGAAGTTTTTAAATTATTATAGCACAATGATTTGATATTATATATATATTATATATATATTAAAACATTTAAAATATATTATATATATATATATATATATTTAAAATATTGTATTTAATATTATATATATGAATATTTTATATATATATATATATATATATTTATATATTCAATTCAATAAAAAAAAATTTAAAATTTTTTTTTATACTAGCGACCGCCTATGGCGGTCGCTATAGGGTGCCCGGCAGAGGGCCTTCAGCGACCGCCAAGCGGTCGCTGAAGGCCGATCTGCCGGCCTTCTACAGCGACCGCCATTGGCGGTCTCTAAAAGCCTCTAGCAACGAGGCAACATCGACTGCTAATGGCGGTCGCTGAGCGGCCGCTAAAGGCCTTTAGAGACCGCCAATGGCGGTCGCTAATGGCCCGATTTTCAGTAGTGTACCTAGGAAAGATGAAATCCAATAATTAATAATTTACTTTATTTAGAATTTATTTATTTATTATTATTATTATCCTTGATTTTTTTGACATTATCTATGGATATATTTCATTATCAGTTTATTTATTAAATGACATGTGTTTTCAGTTATTTACCTTTCCATCATGATTAGGCCTTATCTAGTTGTTTAAATGGAAAGTGTGTTCAGTTATGTAACTTTCCATATAATTTATTCTTTCTGATTCATTAATAATTACTCTATAATATTACCCTTAATGATCATTTTATCTCACCCTTATTTTTTTCCTTTCCCCAAGATATGAAGATGAGTTCTTGGAATGAGTTTCAATGATGAATTTTTTTAGTATTTGTTATGTAGTATGGTTTTTTTCTATTCCCAATGTATAATGGGTATCATGTATGTAATATGGTTTTCTAAAACTCCTAAAATAACCGGTCCATCAGGGTTTTATTCCTTGTAATAATTCTAATTTAATAAACTAAATCACCAAATCCAGGATTCTAGGGTCAAGGCACTATAGTTGGTATCAAAGAGAGGTTTAGCAACACCCTTGGAAACTAGATTTAGAAAACTTTGATTAGTGAATATAAACCTAAGATAGACTTTGAGGATAAGTATATATGAACATCCTAAAGAAACCATGTTTATGATTATGAGATTTTCGAAGCATAATTTTTTCAATTTATGTTTTATATTTAACTGGTTTTGGGATTATACATGATAAGATGTAATATAGTCTATGTTATCATTTAGAAATGGTGCATAGTATAATGAATGTGAACTTCACCAATTCAAATGATCTAAAGAGAAATAATTATCATTTATTTTATGGTCTTAAGCCAATATTTTTAAGGGAGATAATCTCTCAATAATTATCAAAATATGAGGAAATAATATCATGTGATAAAAAGAAAAATAAAAAATTCTCTAAGTATTATGGATTTGAAGGGAATAATTAAAATAATAGGACAACTTGAAAAAATATGGATAAATTGAAGAAGGGAAAGAAGTATTTTCCCACATGTAATAATTGTGGAAATAATCACCCTGGACCTTCATTAAAGGGAACGAGAGTTTGATACATGTGTGTAGAGAAAGTCCACCATGCTTGTGATTTAAAGGGTATGAAAAAGGTTTCCAATATAAAATGCTTCAACTAAATGGATATGAGATAATATGAAAATCAATATCTAAAGTTTCAAAGGAATATACCCCAAAAGAGTCTAATGTATCAGGATCAAGATTTTTCTATTGTCATAGATGAAGTGAAATGATTAATATTCCTACATTGGGATAAAAAAATTATGTCATTTGGGTATTTTATCAATGATGTACTGGTTATAAGAATTATATAATATATGAGGATTGTACTACAATAATTTATCATCTAGGATTTGAGATCGTATGTTGAATGGTATGAAGAAAAATGATTTAGTAGAAAGATAAAACTTTTCAGAAACACATGGTTAAGGGAAATAGAAGCCTCAATATGTTCTTAATGTTGAGATAATGTTGTTCAGATAAAGAAATTAAAATTTAGATAAGTATTGAATACTTTGGATTTAATTAATTATTTGTCAACTAAGTGATTTATTCTATCATTGATGGTGTTTACAACACTTTTGGATATATGGAATATATCCAATAACATGTGTTTTACTTAAGGAATAATGAAGAATTCATGTTTCCAATAATGTTTTTTGGTAATTCATGTTATTACCATGTTTCATGAAAATACATGATGAAGGTGTTCAAATTTTTGGTATGTGATGACTAAATAGATACTTCATGTTTATTGAAGGCTAATAATAAGTTCATTTTGGAAATTCGGAGAGCTTCCTTCTAAAGTGATGGATCATAATCTTTTGGAAAATTTATCCATTTATGAAATGGTTTAAGTTTATATTTGGATGAAGCTGTAGAGGTTAATTCATTACTTAACCATATGATGAAACCTGTTCTAAGAAGTGATTCAAGGAACAACTAAAGGATACGATTGTGTTTATGAAATAGAAATGTATCAAGTAATTATAATTACTTACATTATTATAGAGTGAAAGAATTCCTGAACTCTTGGAAAAGGGGTTTTTGAAACAAAAATGTTTTCTTATTATCATCATTTTTTATTATATCAATTACCACTTTCACACCTATAGTTTATGGATTTTGGGTCATCAACATTTTCTATATCACTCTCCATCATAACATGATAGTTAGATTTCTCTTCCTTGTAAGAGTTTTCACTAATGTTCTCCAATTTTAAAGTCTAGTTTTTTAGTGAACTTATTATTTCCCTTCCCTTATTATTAAAAATATGTGTTATTAACCCAATTTATGATGTGAGTTTTTTCAACAATAGTTTATTTTCAAATTTCAAACCTCAAATTATCAAGATAAAGTTTAAATTGTGAGGAAAAGATTTAATTAAGGCAGGGAGAATGTACCACCCTAATACTTTACAACATTTTAATTCTAGAATAAATTTTATTTTGTTTCTATATTTCTTTATACACAACACCATGCTAAGATTACGCTACTCTCAACAGTGAGTTAGCTTGTGTTACACGCAAGACCGAGTTTTCAATCCTATTAATTGTACACCTATTTTAAAAATAAATTTTGAAATGTTTATAAATTTTATTTTTTAAAATTTATTTTTAATTCATAATGTCAAAATTATCTTAGGGTGAATTTTTGGTATTTTTCTGAGAAGTTTCATTTTTTGATGAAAAGTGAAAAATACTTTATTTTAGTTGAGAAATACCTTTTCTTATAAAAAAGAATTAATGTAATGTTATATTTTAAATTTATTTCAAAGTCACAATAGAAAAATTATATAACTATTAATCCAATTTAGGTCATTAGAATCATTTTCTATCTAATTCAGATATAATTTCTTAACAAACATTAATTAATTTCACTTAAAAACCTATTTTCTCACCACATTCATGGGATTAGATTTAAATTTAATTTAACCAATTATTTGAATTGAATTTGGAAAAATATGCATGAAATATTGTAACCATTTTTTATATTTATAGTCTAATAATATCAACTTAGTTTTTGAACAAAAATACTAGTGAAAGTAATTAAAATTAATTATAGTGATTAATATAAAATTAAGCTTAACAAGGGACTAAACCTTAAACATAAGGTGCAAAATGACATATACACATGTCCAAAATACATTGGATGTAAATATTTAGACCATATACCCTCTTGGTTAGAATTTTATGAGTTATTGGGACACATGTTCATGAAAGTGGCCTATATAATATGTTAATAAAGGAAAAAGAAAAAAAGGAAACTTTCCTTACATTTAACATTATAAAGAATTAGAGTATGGAAGAAGCTACATATTTTTAGTTATAAACATTATTTTGAAATTTAAATGAGCTGTTTTAATCATTATAATTTAGATTTAATTTTCATAGATGATAAAATAACATTAAACATTTAACAAACACCAACACATATATTATTTAGTTAATAATTCAATAAAAGAAATGATGTTAAAAACATTAAAAGTAAAGTAAATTAAATGAATTATTACATTCCATTATTTATGGTATATGAATATATCATTTTACATATATTTAAACTTAATATATTTCAATTCCATAATTTTTTTGATATTTTTAAATTAAAATTAAGTTAATAATCTAAAAATCGACATTAATGTTATTTTATAATAAATGATTTTATTAAATGATTTAAAATAAATAAAAATACTATATTTTGACAATTTAATTGAAATTTTTAATAAATACAAAATATGGTTTGTTGGACCCTCTATGATATAGTGGTTTTCGTAATCACAAATCATGTCAATCTAGATTTTCTATTATTTCATTTAATATCTTTAAGTAACTCAATTATGTCATACAGTACAATACATTTAAATGAGTCAATAAACTATGAATATTTATGATAAAATATTTCTACAAGTGTATATTTAAAGGTATTTATAGATGTCAATTAATCTGGTAGTGTTATGTGTAAGGCAGAAACTTTATAAATTTTTTGGAGTCCCTAGAACCGATAGTTCAGGATGAGTCACCGATGAACCAGTCACTGATGAACAAGTCACTGATGAAAAAGTCACCAATGGACGAGTCACTGATGAACAAGTCATTGATGAAAAATTTACTGATGGACGAGTGACTGATGAATGACTCACCCAAGGATGATTCACTGATGGGCTACACACAAATAGTTCGAAATGAGTCACCGATATCGACTCACCGGTGCCTGGACAAACCGATAGCACAAAAGACTCACCAATACACCGAGTGACCGATACCAATGGAAAGGACACACCGATACTCAGAGTCACCCCTGATGATAGACCGATGTTGAGTCACCAATGCTGACAGACTGATGATGACAGACTGATACAATGAATCACCGATACTTATGAAAAACCGATAGTCACAAAAAATTTCTTTAAATTTATTTATTCAAATTTATATCTAAAGGTAATATTTAGAAAAATTAATTTTTCTGACATTATTTAATGTTGTCTATAGGAATATCCATAGACAGTATGAGGTATATGCATATGGGGAGATCTTGATGACTGCGAGACCTTGAAGTATAAAAGATTTACAAGCTAAACCGTGCAATGAGATAGAGATAGGCCAGGTGAATGTGTTGAAAAGTGAAAACAGAAGAAGAACTGCAATCTATTACAATTCTTGAAGCTGCCTTCAAAATCTCAAGAACTCAAAGCTAGATTACATAAGGAGATAAATAAGACAAGAACGAACCGTTTGAATTTCTCTAAACATCCTTACATTGAAGAGTTAAACTTTTCAGACATGGAAACTAGAGTACATGGGTTGTGATACTCTGTACTGAAGCCAAATTTCTAAAGAAGACTCGAATATCATTTCCACTACTTCAATCTAGTCCAGATATTCACTACATAACACACAGATATTTCTAAACTCTATAATGCATTTACATCTCTGTTGTGTTCTTTTGTTTACATTTTCAAGTAGTGTGTGTATCTGTCTGTTACACACACACTGTCTCCTGTGCGTAACTGGAGGATACTCAATATCCTAACACTTACTCTCTATTTAACACCTTTATCCCATATAGAACTATGATATATGTCAAGTGTGACCTGGACAACCTTGCGTGTTGTTGTGAACCCCGATCCAGGGTGTGGATCAACAAGTTCATTAATATAAACTATTTGGTGGAAGGTGATCAACAAGTGTAAAAAACTAAGTCTCAGTTTGAGTGTAACACCCCAAGATTTCATAGTACGTTATTTCTTTAAATTAAATCAATAACTTGCACTATACGCAACCCCGAGTTAAATCGCACCATGAACTACCAAACTAGTCGTTCAAAAGCGGTTATGAATAGTATTAATTGAATTTTGAACTTTATATAATAATTATAACTTTAGAATCCATATTATGAGTTTCTTAGACATAATGTAAGAACAAAATAATTTTTTTCAGATAAAAGAAGTATTTTTAAAAAAATGCGTTTTTTCGACTTTTAATGGTGAACCCTTTTTAAATCTAATATTTGAAACTCTGATATATGAAATTTGACAAAATAAACTCTTTCTTTAGAATTGGGAGATAATAATTTAATTTCAATAAATTTTTGGGGTTTTTCTGATAACTTTCGTATTTGGGTGAATAGTGAAAAATACAATAATTTAACTAAAAACAACTTTTTTAATCAAAATAATTTATAGTGTTAAATTATACATTTTAATGGTTTGAAAGTATAAATAGATTATATTTTTAACATTTAATCCAATGTGGTTCATTGTATGTAATTTCACTTTGAAATTGGACATAAATAATTGTCAATCATTTGATAGTTACTATTTCTTAAAAATACGCCTTTTGGTTTTGATAACGGAATTTAATTTTAAAATAATAAATGAAATTTATATGTTTTTAATTTGGTAAAATATAATTCATTTTTGAATTTGGAATATCGAAATTAGTTTAGGGTGATTTTTTTGTATTTTTCTGAAAACTCTCAATTTTTGATGAATAGTGAAAAACACGAAGTTATAGTTTAAAAACGAATTTTTATTTAAATAATTATTTATTTTATTAATATTTATTTTAGGTCAAAATAGATATATAATACCTATATATGTTTAATGTAATTAATTAGACTCAATTTATAATAATTTTAGATATATAAATATTTTATTGAACTTTTCACCGTCTTTTACCCACCTCGGAGAATTTACAAATTCACATAAAACTTAATTTTACCACTTTTATGAGTGGAATTTCAAAAATACAAGAGGAATGGTTGATATCAGTAAGTAAAATGTGGTTCAATAAGGTGAAAACAATTTTTATGAATAGTAAGTTTTACTTTTATTTACCACGGTTAAAAGTAAATAGGGTAATTAAAGGTAAAAATGATATTGTTATCCTAAAACAAGTTGTAATCCTATTGTATAAGTATAATTAGACCAAAAAAATATATATTAATATAATATTAACCTCTTTGGTCCACTTGGATTAGATTAGCATGTTTATTATTATTTAATTAAAAGAAGATTTAAAAGAGTTAAAATCAAAGTTTAATAACTAAAACATTTTTACTATAGGGTCACACATAAGATAAATTCGACTATAAATATTAATTATAAATCTAAAACTATTTAACACATAATTTTATTTTATTTATATTTTTTAGACATTAAATAATTATTTTATTTATGACACAATGATGATGCATTAATTACCTAATTAATGAAATATTAAAATAATTGATATTATAAATATCCAAATAAAATTAATTTGAGACTTTTTATGAATTAAAATAATTTTGAAGGTTAATATGATATATTATGGTTGGTTAGATTAACTGTTTTCAAAGTAATAATGCTGTTATGAATTTAGAAAAAACAAAATACCAAATAGTGTCAAAATTGACATAAAAGAGTTTTTAAAACAAATATTATATTATTAATTGATATTATATTATTAAAAATATAAGCCTCAACCAAAGGACTTATATAATGATAGGTGTATAATTAATTAACCACTTGTGGTTCTCTTGGATGTATATAGTAAGTTTATTAGCCATATATTATAAAAATACAAAGAGACATGGTAAATGTCAAACTATTTAACAAAGAGTTAAATCTAAAAATAAAGGTAATATAGTGACCCAAACCTGTATAAAACCTATTGGTTGAGTTTTTTTTCCGACCCATATCCACCTTATCCTTTAAATAATCCATTTTGGAGCCATTACAAACTGAAAATAATTTTATTATAAAATAATATTTCTAGCTTTTCCTATGGTGTCCCTCACCCCTCTTATAAAAGGGCACTCCCCCTTCTCTCTAATTAACACCTTTCAAGCCATTTGGCTCATACAAAACCTACCCAAATACCCTCTAAACTATCCTACCTTCATCCTAGAGGCCTTCCTTTAGTCAGAAAGCCAACCTAAGGAGCTGTTTTGATCAAATCAAAAGGAAGAACCCAAAGAAGAGGTAAATATTTCATCACCTCTTCCAAGGTCCTTTCTTCTTCCACATCCTTTTTCTTTGTTGTTTCCATTATAAAATAATAAATCCAGTATCTTCTATATACTATGATGTTATTATAAATATGGTACAACCAAATTCATTATTCTATCCATCCTTTGAATGACATGTCACCATACGTGTGTACGTACGACTTACCATCTCCACGTCGTGGTGTAATTGTTATTCAATACATTATTATTTGGATGTGTATAATATTGATGTGTAATTGATGTAAATAATAAATATAACATAATTATGATTCTTTATATATGATATACCATCCAATTATATATTATTTTAATATCAAAATAATGATATTTTCGCTCGTGCGTACGTATGGATTACCGTCTCCCTGAACGTGATGAGATTCATTCCCCATCATATCCATTAGAGACTAATTTTAATTTTATGATTAAAAATAATGTTTAAAGAGTTTATATAATTCTCTATATGTTTAAGATACATCCCATCCATAACAAATATGACTCACATAACAAATAATATAAAGGAAAGCGAATCCGTTAACACTCAAAACGACGATAATACTAATATATTATTAACAAAGAAATGTTAAAAGATCATATATGATATCATATTAATATATATTATTTTTGAATAATTTAATAACAATTATTTCACCATTATTCAGGAGGTCAACCTACCCTCGACCAAGGAAAATTACAAGGTAAGGGTTAATTTCACAATCTTATTATTATCTGAGGCTGTTTTTACATAAGTATCTACTGGGACAAATTTATTATCCATGTCCATGTTTCATGAAAGAGTTTTCAAAGGGATTATTTTAAAGGATTTTTTTACTAAAAAATACTTTTAAATATTTTAAACATTTATTCTTCTAAATCATTCTCATTAATGTCCATGTTTTTAGAATGGTTTTTAAGAATTTATTTATATGGACATGACTGTTTTTAAAATTTTAATTACTTTCAAACATTTCAAAGTGGTATGGGACACTTTGATTCAAAAACGTCTTTAAATTTATTCCCTTCTAAATTGTGTGACATTTAAATTTTTTCCTGAAAAGAGGGATATTTCTCTCAAAAAGTTTTAAAAATCATTTTCATCTATTTCAACATCCTTTGATGGAGTTTAAACTTGTTTGAAGTTGATTTGTTATGATACAAATATTACTTATTGTATTAAAGGTTTTGTGATATGTTTGACTGTGGATGTGTTATTTTTATACCATTCATGGTTTATGGATAAAGTATTGACATTTCGTATGCTAGTTTTAATATGAATGTTTATGTTATGTTTAAACCTTTTCATATGAGGAATGCATTGGGCTTAGTAAGTGATGAGTGGAGCTGTTATAGCTCCTCGATGCATCGGTAGGTCTCATGAGACAAACTAGTGTCTTGGCACAAGGCCTTGAAAAAATCTTATTGGTAGTCTTGGCACAAGGCCTTGACTATGTGGTTATGAAAGTATGGCTTTATTCATTCCATCATTATGAAAGTGGCTATTGATATTGAATGTGATTATTCAACTAGTAGAATATCCATGTGAGTATGTAAATGGCATTATTTTGATTTTATATTTGTCATATTATGCTGAATTTCAAGTTTAAAAGGCTTTTGTTTTAGTTTTATACATTGCTTTAAATGTTTATGCTTATTTATGAAAGTTTTCTCTATATTGTTATCCTTACTGAGCATCTGATCTCACCCCTTTCTATGTTTTATTTTTCCCAGGATGTGAAGAAGTATATTATGACAGACCTTCAGGGATAGTCTATGGTATATCAGTGTTGTCTATGGAAACAATGTTGTTGTAGTTTTACATTTATGATGTAATGTAAACCTTATGAATGTATCTAGTACTTCCAAGGCTACTAAACTAATCGGTTTTTCGAGACTTGATCTTTTGTGATCATGCCGATGTTATGTAATAATGCAACAACTTTGGGTAACTGGGGTCAGGGTGTTACATTGAGGCTTATCCTCTTGTTTATCCGATGTGCCTTTTCCTTTCAGTTTTAATTTGTCTTAATTTTATTTTACATAAAACTAAATATAACTTTGATATTTATTTTAGAAAGTGTTTATATTTGTTTTGAACCAGTAGATTAGTTTTAAAAGTTATACTAATACACAGATTAGTATAGCTGAGAACTAATCAATCTTCTGAGAAATTAATTGAACATTTTGGACTTTATAAATTCACTAAAAAATGACTTTGATTATATTTTAATTGGGGGATATTTTTAAAATAACAAATTTTAAATGAAATTTTTATAGATACTCAATCCACCCCCCTCTTGAGTAATTTACTTCGACCAGAATTTGGTATCAAAGGAATTAAAAATTTTGATGGTTTTCAAAGATATTCAACTATGATTGTAGTTGTTTTTCAAAGATCTTAAAATTTATGTTATTTATAAATTTTTATCTTTTTGAAATACTTTCTCAATTTATATCATCGATAATAGACTAGAAGGGGGTGCTAGTAATAGACCACCTTTCTTTAATGGAACCAACTATGCTCAGTGGAAGCTTAAAATGAAAATACATCTAGAAAGCATGAGATTTAAAATATGGACTACTATTGAAAATAAACTTGCAATTCTTGAAACTGCTAGAACCACTAGGGATGAACCTATCAAGACTTCCTATAAAAATAACTATAAAGCAATGAATACTCTATACTATGCACTATAAGATGAAGAGTTTAATCATATTTATGCTTGTAAAATTGCACATGAGATTTGGGACACTTTGTCTATTTCTCAAGAGGGAACATCTAATGTTAAAAAATGAGATTAAATACTTATACTATTAGATATGTTAATTTCTGAATAAAGCATGATGAATCTATTTTTGATATGTATCTAAGGTTAAATGAAATTGTGAATACCATGATTTGTTTAGGAAGAGAAGTTACAACCAAAGATCATACAATGAGGATTCTGTGATGCATACCAGAGAGACGGTGAAGGAAATCTATGTTCATTAGAGAATCATGCAATATTGATAAGATGCCAGTGAAGGAATTGATTGGAAAGAGGAAATGAAGGTAAATCAAGAAGGGGATGAACCGAAAAGAAAGTTTACAGCTTTAAAGTTTACAGCCTCTAAAACTAAGGAAAAAGAAAAAGTTCATGATGTTGTTGAAATTTCAAGTAATGAAGAATCAACTTCAGATAATGATGAAGAAATGGACCAGCTGGCCAGAATATTCAAGAAATTTTGTAGGAAAAAGAAGTATTTCAGAAATCCCAATTACAAAGGGAAGTATGAAAACAAGGGAAATTGGAAAAGGGATTTGAAGAGAAATGATAAATCAGAAGGGGCAATTTTCTACAAATGTAAAAGGAAAGGACATGTCAAGGTTGACCGTCCAAAGTTTAAATACAAAAAGAAGTATGAGAATAAGGATAGAAAGTATAATAAAGCAATAAAGGACACCCATAGTGCCTTAGAGGATAGCTCTAGTGAATCTTCTTCTTCACATGATGATAAAGACAATATGTCTAACATTTGTTTTATAATAAACACAACTAAGGTAACCTTAGACTCTCCTGCACATAATTATTATTATTCTAAACATGAAAGTGAGTCTAAGAACATGATAAATGATGAATTATTTATATATTTGAACATGATAGAAGAAACATTAAATGAGTTAAAAAATAAGTATAGATATTTAAAGAAACAACATGCTCTTACTGTAACTGTTAAATCTGAACTTAGAACTAAAAAATAGAAAAAGGCTCAACTGCTCAAGGAAAAAAATGAGTTAAAAATGTCTAATGAGAAATTAAAGAAGGACTTAGAAAATTTTACCAATGATAAAAATACCCTTACCCAAATGCTTGGTAAACAAATATCTCCTAAGTATAATTATGGGATAGGATATCAACAAGGTCAAAGGAATTTATCCAAAACAAATTTTATAACAAAATCTAGAAAATCTTCTTTTTTCTTCAGAAACCAGAATTTTACTGCAAGTTCTAGTTCTAAAAATTGTTTTACTGCATCCAGTTCTTTTGGAACAAACAATGTTTATTTTTAAAACACTCTATATTCTGTATATAGGAATCACATAAGAGAATTGTGGGTTCCTAAAGCTTTTATCACTAATGTATGTGGACCCAGAAAAATATGGGTACCAAAATTGTTTCTTGGATGAACTATTTTGTAGGTAAAATTACTAAAGAGATCCTGTAGAAATCCATGGTACTTGGAGAGTGGGTGTTCAAGACACATGATAGGGGACTATTCAATCTTCAAAAGTCTTATCAAAATCTATAGAGGACATGTCACATTTGGTGACTATGGTAAAGGAAAAAATCATCAGCCTAGGCCCGATTGGTAACCCTAACTCTATTTCAATTTCCAAAGTACTTTATGTTGATAGACTAAAGTATAACCTACTTATCATATCTCAATTGTGTGATGATGGATTTAATTTAAAATTCAAAAATGATTCATTCCATGTTTTTTCACTACTGGAAATCCAGCATTTCCCAACGGTTTAGAACCGTTGGGAAAGGCTACAGAACCGTTGGTATATGTTATACCAACGGTTCTGCAAACCGTGGGGAAGTAAGCCATTGGGAAAGGCTTTTCCCAACGGTTTACACAGAACCGTTGGGATAGGTCAGAAAAAATCAACCTATCCCAACGGTTCTGCCAAACCGTTGGGAAAGACCTTTCCCAACGGTTTGGCCCGTTGGTAAATCAACAGATAATTTTCTTTCCCAACGGTTTGCAAACCGTTGGTAAAAAAAACCATGCAACAGGGTATCCCAACGGTTTCAAACCGTTGGGATAGGGTGTTTTTACCAACGGTTCAAGGAACCGTTGGTAAAAACAGCTACATAGAGCCTATGCCAACGGTTTGAAAACCGTTGGCATAGGCTTTGCTGTGCAAATTGCACAGCAGCCTGCAATTTGCACAGCAGGTATGGTTTTTGGGCATTTTCAATTCATTTTTCAATCCAATTATTGTACCTGTAACACATATAATGCATACATATAGAGAACAAACCAACACATACAAATAATGAAAACCAACCAACCAACACATATAATGCATCCTGAAAATATACACGTCCATAATTAAAGTATAATTCATAACATAATTATAAACATACATAATTCATTTAGAATTCATTTTAAAATTTAGATGACAATTATATGTGGAATCCAAAATTCAATTCATAATTTGATCAGTTTTTTCTATACCATATATTTTTACCTCAAATGATGTCCATTTTAAACAAAATACATACACCTGAAGTGATACCGGCCACACCGCACCTCAGATTGAGGCGGGGTTGACTCGTACATGTCACATTTGACCCATGGATCGTTATGCTAACGTATCGACACAATTGGAATACGTTTGGTTGGTTTTCCGTATGCCAGTTGATGTTTTTCACTTAAAATGACGTCCTTTTGAAACAAAAGACGGACACTATGAGTGGTTCCGACCACACCGCGTCTCCAATTGAGGCGGGGTTGATTCGTACACGTCACATATGACCCATGGATCGTTCTCCTAAAGTTTAAATGGAAACCGAATGCGTTTGGTCGGTTTTCCGTATGTACTTAAAATGTTGTCCATTTTAAACAAAAGAGTGACACTTAGACTAATCCTGACCACACCGCGACTCAGATTCATCCCGGGTTGGCTCGTACATGCCACATATGACCCATGGATCATTGTGATAAATTATCAAAAGATTACGAATGCGTTTGGTCGGTTTTGCTTATGCCAGTTGTTCTTTTCATTTATAATCATGTCCATTTTAAACAAAAGAGACAGAGTTAGAGCGGTGTCGGCCACACCGCGTCTCGGATTAAGACGGGGTTGACTTTTACACGTCACATATGACTCATGGATCGTTGTGCTAAAGTATCGATAGAATCCTAATGCGTTTGGTCGTTCTTCCGTATGTCAGTTGATGCCTTTCACTTAAAATGACGTCCTTTTGAAACAAAAGACGGACACTTTGAGTGGTGTCAGCCGCACCACATGTCGGATTGAAGTGGGGATGATTTGTACACGTCACATAAGACCCATGGATCGTTCTCCTAAAGTTTCAACGGAAACCGAATCCGTTTGGTCGTTTTTCCATATGTACTTAAAATGGTGTCCATTTTAAACAAAAGAGAGTCACTTAGACTTATCCTGGCCACACCGCGACTCAGATTCATCCCGGGTTGGCTCGTACACATCACATATGACCCATGGATTGTTGGGATAAATTATCAACAGATTTGGAATGAGTTTGATCGGTTTTCCGTATGTCAGTTGATGCTTTTCACTTAAAATGACGTCCTTTTGAAACAAAAGATGGACCCTTTGAGTGGTGTCGGCCACACCACGTCTCCGGATTGAGCTGAAACCACCATGCATCATTCTAATTATTATTCGTGACGTGTATGCGTAGACGGCACGTCAATCGGGCATGTGGTTTGCGCGGTACGACTCAATATTCGTGTTTTAAGTGATGTGCGTGCTTCGTAAACGCGCGTGAGGGGGGTCCAAATGGGCCGAACGAAGTAGGAATGGCCTGAAATCAGACGAAAAATACGGGAGAGTGATTTATGAAGTGGTCGACCAGACGGCACGTCAATCGGACGTGCCGTGTGCCCGCGGTGACCGACAACGCAGTTCTGGTGTCATAAACGGCCAAAATGGGCGTCCAACGGTCAAATTCATAGAGGACGACCTAAAATTGAGCTGAAAACACCTTGAAACATTCTAATTATTATTCGTGATGTGTACGCGCAGACGGCATGTCAATCGGACGTGCGGTTTGCGCGGTACGACTCAATATTCGTGTTTTAAGTGATGCGCGCGCTTCGTAAACGCGCGTGAGGGTGGTCCAAACGGGCCGAACGATTTCGGAATGGCCTGAAATCAGACGAAAAATATAGGTGAGTGATTTATGAAGTGGTGGAGCAGACGAAACGTCAATCGGACGTGCCGTGTGCCCGCGGTGACCGACAATGCAGTTCTGGTGTCATAAACGGCCAAAACGGGCGTCAAACGGTCAAATTCATAGCGGACGACCTCGGATTGACCTTAAAACACCGTGAAACTTTCTAATTATTATTCGTGACATGTACGCGCAGACGGCATGCCAATTGGACGTGTGTTTTGCGCGGTACGGCTCAATATTCGTGTTTTAAGTGATGCGCGCGCTTCGTAAACGCGCGTGAGGGGGTCCAAACGGGCCGAACGAAGTCGGAATGGCCTGAAATCAGACTAAAAATACGGGTGAGTGATTTCTGAAGTGGTCGAGCAGACGGCATGTCAATCGGACGTGCCGTGTGCCCGCGGTGACCGACAACGCAGTTCTGGTGTCATAAACGGCCAAAACGGGCGTCCAACGGTCAAATTCATAGCGGACGACCTCGGATTGACCTGAAAACACCGTGCAACATTCTAATTATTATTAGTGAAGTGTACGCATAGACGGAACGCCAATCGGACGTGCGGTTTGCGCGGTACGGCACAATATTCGTGTTTTAAGTGATGCGCGCGCTTCGTAAACGCGCGTGAGGGGGGTCCAAACGGGCCGAACGAAGTCGGAATGGCCTGAAATCAGACGAAAAATACGGGTGAGTGTTTTCCGAAGTGGTCGAGTAGAAGGAACGTCAATCGGACATGCCGCGTGCCCGCGGTGACCGATAACGCAGTTCTGGTGTCATAAACGGCCAAAACGGGCGTCCAACGGTCAAATTCATAGCGGACAAACTCAGATTGAGCTGAAACCACCATGCAACATTCTAATTATTATTCGTGACGTGTACGCGCAGAGGGCACGTCAATAGGACGTGCGGTTTGCGCGGTACGGCTCAATATTCGTATTTTAAGTGATGCACGCGCTTCGTAAACGCGCGTGAGGGGGGTCCAAACGGGCCGAACGAAGTCGGAATGACCTGAAATTAGACGACAAATACGGGTGAGTGATTTCTGAAGTGGTCGAGCAGACGGCAGGTCAATTGGACGTGCCATGTGCCCGCGGTGGCCGACAACGCAGTTCTGGTGTCATAAACGGCCAAAACGGGCGTCAAACGGTCAAATTCATAGCGGAAGACCTCGGATTGAGCTGAAACCACCGTGAAACATTCTAATTATTATTCGTGACATGTACACGCAGACGGCACGTCAATCGGACGTGCGGTTTGCGCGGTACGGCTCAATATTCGTGTTTTAAGTGATGCGCGCGCTTCGTAAACGCGCGTGAGGGTGGTCCAAACGGGCCGAACGATTTCGGAATGGCTTGAAATCAGACTAAAAATATGGGTGAGTGATTTATGAAGTGGTCGAGCAGACGGCACGTCAATCGGACGTGCCGTGGGCCCGCGGTGACCGACAACGCAGTTCTGGTGTCATAAACGGCCAAAACGGGCGTCCAACGGTTAAATTCATAGAGGAAGACCTCATATTGACCTGAAACCACCGTGAAACATTCTAATTATTATTCGTGACGTGTACGTGCAGACGGCACGTCAATCGGATGTGCGGTTTGCGCGGTACAGCTCAATATTCGTGTTTTAAGTGATGCGTGCGCTTCGTAAACGCACGTGAGGGGGGTCCAAACGGGCCGAACGAAGTCAGAATGGCCTGAAATCAGACGACAAATACGGGACAGTGATTTCTGAAGTGTTCGAGCAGACGACATGTCAATCGGACGTGCCGTGTGCCCGCGGTGACCGACAACGCAGTTCTGGTGTCATAAACGGCCAAAACGGGCGTCCAATGGTCAAATTCATAGCGGACGACCTCAGATTGAGATGAAACCACCGTGAAACATTCTAATTATTATTCGTGACATGTACGCACAGACGGAACGTCAATCGGATGTGCGGTTTGCGCGGTACGACTCAATATTCATGTTTTAAGTGATGCGCGCGCTTCGTAAACGTGCGTGAGGGTGGTTCAAACGGGCCGAACGATTTCGGAATGGCCTGAAATCAGACGACAAATACATGTGAGTGATTTATGAAGTGGTTGAGTAGACGAAACGTCAATTGGACATGCCGTGTGCCCGCGGTGACCGACAACGCAGTTCTGGTGTCATAAACGGCCAAAACGGGCGTCAAACGGTCAAATTCATAGTGGACAACCTCAGATTGACCTGAAACCACCGTGCAACATTCTAATTATTATTCGTGATGTGTACGCGTAGACGGCACATCTATCAGACCTGCGGTTTGCGCGGTACGACGCAATATTCGTGTTTTAAGTGATGCACGCGATTCGTAAACGCGCGTGAGGGGGGTACAAATGGGCCGAACGAAGTCAGAATGGACTGAAATCAGACGACAAATACGGGACAGTTATTTCTGAAGTGGTCGAGCAGACGACACGTCAATCAGATGTGCCGTGTGCCCGTGGTGACCGAAAACGCAGTTCTGGTGTCATAAACGGCCAAAACGAGCGTCAAATGGTCAAATTCATAGTGGACGACCTCATATTGAGCTGAAACCACCATGCAACATTCTAATTATTATTCTTGATGTGTACGCGCAGACTGCATGTCAATCGGACGTGCGGTTTGCGTGGTACGACTCAATATTCGTGTTTTAAGTGATGCGCGCGCTTCGTAAACGCGCGTGAGGGTGGTCCAAACGGGCTGAACGATTTCGGAATGGCCTGAAATCAGACGAAAAATATGGGTGAGTGATTTATGAAGTGGTCGAGTAGAAGGCACGTCAATTGGACGTGCCGTGTGCCCGTGGTGACCGACAACGCAGTTCTGGTGTCATAAACGGCCAAAACGGGCGTCAAACGGTCAAATTCATAGCGGACGACCTCGGATTGACTTGAAACCATAGTGCAACATTCTAATTATTATTCGTGACATGTACGCGCAGACGGCACGTCAATCGGACGTGCGGTTTGCACGGTACGGCTCAATATTTGTGTTTTAAGTGATATGCGCGCTTCGTAAACGCGCGTGAGGGGGGTGCAAATGGGCCGAACAAAGTCGGAATGGACTGAAATTAGACAAAAAATACGGGACAATGATTTCTGAAGTGGTCGAGCAGACGGCACGTCAATCGGACGTGCCGTGTGCCCGCGGTGACCGACAACGCAGTTCTGGTGTCATAAACGGCCAAAACGGGCGTCAAACGGTCAAATTCATAGCGGACGACCTCAGATTGAGCTGAAACCACCGTGCAACATTCTAATTATTATTCTTGACGTGTACGCGCAGACGGAACGTCAATCAGATTTGTGGTTTGCGCGGTACGACTCAATATTCGTGTTTTAAGTGATGCGTGCGCTTCGTAAACGCGCGTGAGGGGGGTCCAAACGGGCCGAACGAAGTCGGAATGGCCTGAAATCAGACGAAAAATATGGGAGAGTGATTTATAAAGTGTTCGAGCAGACGAAACGTCAATCGGACGTGCCGTGTGCCCGCGGTGACCGACAACACAGTTCTGGTGTCATAAACGGCCAAAACGGGCGTCCAACGGTCAAATTCATAGAGGACGACCTCAGATTGAGCTGAAACCACCGTGAAACATTCTAATTATTATTCATGACGTGTACGCGCAGACGGAACGTCAATCGGACGTGCGGTTTGCGCGGTACGACTCAATATTCGTGTTTTAAGTGATGCGCGCGCTTCGTAAACGCGCGTGAGGGTGGTCCAAACGGGCCGAACGATTTCGGAATGGCCTGAAATCAGACGACAAATACGGGTGAGTGATTTATGAAGTGGTCGAGCAGACGGCACATCAATCGGACATGCCGTGTGCCCGCGGTGACCGACAACGCAGTTCTGGTGTCATAAACGGCCAAAACGGGCGTCCAACACATTTCGAATGCGTTTGGTCAGTTTTTCGTATTTCACTTTTTGTTTTCACTTAAAATCTTATGGAAATTCATATAGAATATTTTTATATCATATTTAGTATGGATTATATTTTAGTTGATCGTGCTGTGAAACATTTCAGAGCTAATGAAATTAAGGAAGGTGGAGGGGCTGTCCGGGGGGCTGTCCGGGGGGGCTGTCCGGTGGGTGTCCGGGGGGCTGTCCGGGGACCAAGGAGGAGGGTGGGGGGGTTGTGCGGGGTCTGTTCGGGGGGGTGTTTGGGGGTTGTTCAGGGGGTTGTCTGGGGTTGTTCAGGGGGCTGTCCGGGGGTTGTTCAGGGGGTTGTTCAGGGGTTGTTCAGGGGTTGTTCAGGGGTTGTTCAGGGGGTTGTCCGGGGTTGTTCAGGGGGCTGTCCG
This sequence comes from Viscum album, assembly GCA_963277665.1. Lineage (NCBI taxonomy): Eukaryota > Viridiplantae > Streptophyta > Magnoliopsida > Santalales > Viscaceae > Viscum > Viscum album. The sequence continues at coordinate 1,171,624,212 of OY728160.1, forward strand.
GGGGGTGTTTGGGGGGTTGTCCGGGGTCCAAGGGGGAGGGTGGGGGGGTTGTCCGGGGGCCTGTCCGGGGGGCTGTCCGGAGGCCTGTCCGGGGGGCTATCCGGGGTCTAGGGTGGAGAGTTGGGGGCTGTACGGGGGGCTGTCCAGGGGGCTGTCCGCGAGGGCTGTCTGGGGGGGCTGTCCGGTGGGTGTCCGGGGGGCTGTCCGGGGACCAAGGAGGAGGGTGGGGGGGCTGTGCGGGGTCTGTCCGAGGGGTGTTTGGGGGTTCTTCAGGGGGTTGTCCGGGGTTGTTCAGGGGGATGTCCGGGGGTTGTTTAGGGGGTTGTTCAGGGGTTGTTCAGGGGTTGTTCAGGGGTTGTTCAGGGGGTTATCCGGGGTTGTTCAGGGGGATGTCCGGGGGGTGTTTGGGGGGTTGTCCGGGGTCCAAGGGGGAGGGGGGGGGGGGTTGTCCAGGGTCCAAGAATGAGGGGGGGGGGGGTTGTCCAGGGAGTTCACAAACACACAACCACTAAAAGACAACAACATCCATAAAAACAGACAATATATAAAAATAACTCAACTCCAATACTATATTAAGAGTCTAGATAAAACCAACAACTAGAATAGATTAAAAATCAAATCTCAGTAATATAAGTCAAAAATGTAACGGATCAATATGTCCCACATCAGCATCACCATCACCATCATCATCATCATCATCACCCTCGTCATCGTCCTCCTCATCGTCCTCACCCTCCACAGCGCCTTCCTCCTCGCCTTCACCCTCCTCCTCGCCCTCATCATCTCCCTCCTCTTCCGCATCAGACTCCTCGCCATCATCATCTTCAAGCTGGACATCAGCCTGACCACCACTGGAACTTCCACCTGGTGCAACATATATAGAATGTATCGACGACATGTATTCATCAATCGCTGGGCTGGCCTCTGCTGGATGTGTTGGACGTAGAACTTCAATAAATTTCATAAATGCACTGTTTGCCCTAGCAGACTGTTCTGCCGTCTCTGTGGCCCTTTTCTCAGCCTGTTCTGCCTGTTCCCTAACTTGCTGCAGCTCGGTGGCACTACAACTCGTACCTGAGGTAGGCCAATACCTCGTCGGGGCTATCCTAGGTCGGCAGCGTACTCTGCCAGAATGATCCTCTCCCAACACCTGATGTAAGTGATCAGATGGCCCAAAATTGTCTTCTTCTTGGGCATCGAGGGCCTCTAAAGCATCCTGTTACAAATATAAATATATTATTAAGTTACGAAATAGATATTAAAATATAAAATCAACAGATTAAAACTTACAATCTGCTGCTGAGTCGCTTCGTTGACAGCACTTCCATCCTTTTTTTGTCTACTCGAGCAAAACAGTTTTGCTCGAGGCACACGTTCTTCAATATTTTGTACTTGCCTCTACAATGACATTGAAAACAAAAGTTATATAAATACTTTAGCAAATGATTAAATAATTGAGGAAACAAAAGAAAATGTAAGTCGTAAAGAAAACTTATAAACAATTGTCATACCTGCTGCCTCTCATGATCCGGCATCGTCGTGCGTCCTCGTGTATGGAGGTATTTTTTTGCATCAATGTTTTTTTTATTTTTTCCAGATTATTCCTAAATAAAATTCGATAATGCAAAGTATAATATTAATGCAAAACTTGAAAGTTATTATTTAAATACCTCAAATGTAATTCATACCTTAAACTGGGTACTCGTCCAATGAGTAATCATCTGACGATACTGCTCTATAGGAAAATCATCCACGACTGGTACCGCCTCTAACTCAGTGCCAACTCTAGCACGCCAGCCAATATACAGCTCATGCTTTTAGGCTCTCCAAAGCTCGCCTAAATCCTTTAGACATTCCAGTCGTGCACCCTCACCATTTGGAAAATTAAATCGAAGTTGAAATCAAAATATTAATTCATATAAATACAAAAATAATTCATGGCATTAAGTACAACAGATTTTTTTTACCCATATCTCTGCCCAAGCTCTATCTTTGACCTCATGTGGCAAATGTCTCCACGAAAGCGGGCTGACGGGAATGATGTCGGAGTATTTGGAAAGCGTCGGCAGAAAACTCCGACATTGCTGCCCTGTTTTCTCAACCATCTGATTGTCTTCATTATATTCTACCATAACCTGTGTGTGACTGTTCCACACCGAACGCATGCGTGTACGGCCCTTCCCCCGCCTCCTATCAGTAGATGTATCTGTCATGAAAGAAAAACAAATATTTTATCAAAACATGTTATAATGAAAATAAATATTGCTATAAAAATTTGTTAGGGTTTTATAAATATACCTGTGCTAGTCTGATCAATGAGTGGCGCCAGATCCACAGAACCTGATGGAACACCCTCTGGTGGAACAGGAGTCAAAGACGATGGAATATAAAAGCTCGGAGAGACAGAATTAGAAGGAAAAGAAGATGGAACAGCTGTATGACCTGATGCTGACTGGGGAGTGGGAATCATCATGGGATGTGAAAATGATGGGGCAGAAGATGCAGAAGGTAGCGAAAACATGGGAGGCCTAAATACCCCGTGTGTCCCTAACGACACAGCGAGATCAGAATGTGGGAAGGCTGAAATGTCAGTGGGAGGGGCAGGGTCTATTCGGGCACGCGCAGCTCTACGTCCACCTCTGGTACGAACCCTCCTCGTACCACCGACCTGAGTACTAGGACCAGTACTAGGCTCCTCGTCGAATAACTGTCGACGTAATGGTGGATCCTAAAAAAAGTTTACAAAAAAATTAATCACATGACATTATATATTCTGTATATATATATATATATAAATATTTGAAATAAAGTACTCACTGTAGGCACTAATGGTGGAATGCCCATCTCCTCCATCCGACGATTGTTCTCCACCATTTTTTTTCTCCGTCTCTCTTCAATTTGCTGCATTTCCTGCATTTGAAAACAAATATGTAATTAATTAGAAAAAGAAAATTAACGTGTCAACCAAAAAACTAAATATATGAGGGAATGAGGGGATTTATTGGTAATTTAGCTATCAATTGTTTTAGAAGAGCTTTAATGAATTTAATAAAATATACAAGTTGTAATGTTCACCAAGTTAGAAATATTGTTTGATTTGGTTTGAATACAGTTCAATTCCAAATTAGAAAATTCAATTCAAATAAAACAACAACCAATAAACATTGAAAATTCACATAACGGTCAAGTCAGCTAAAACATATTTGTGATCAATACTAAATAAATATGAATATTACCAACCTTAACAAACCAAATCGAGGTAAACCAAAAGAATTGAGAACATGGATGAATGATTCTATATATTTCCAACCACAACTTCAGGTTCATAATCAACTCTGACAATTAAGCTATTGGAGTCATCAAAAGAAATAAATGGATTGGTTCCAATGGCAATAGGGACAGTGTCAATTCCATCATCAGCATCATCAAAAATATGTCTTGGAATTACTTCAACTATGACACCAAATTCAGGTTGAAGTTGATCTTTGACATAAAAAACTTGTTTATCCATTGATGCCAACACATATGGTTCTTCGGTTGCAAGAGTGCGGGTCATATTAATTACTCGAAATCCATAATCATCAATAAATGTGCCATGTCTCGTCATCGAATCAAACCAATGGAATTTCATCATTGTGACTCGTCCATGAGAGTAATAATCCAATATTATTATTTTCTCAACGACTCCATAATAACCCACATTTTCAAGTCGCAGTCTACTATCTGATGCACTGGCATAACAATCTGTTGTGGTAGTAACCATAATACCATCATGTTGTGTTCTCATGTTTTTGGCTCGTTCAGTGACAATAAATCTATACCCATTGATAACAATTGATTTACAGTCACGAACCGCGGTATTAGGACCAAAATCCAAAGCTCTTATTTCCTCAGAGACAGAGTCAGCAGACAAACTCAATACCTGCAATATAAATGAAAGTTAAACTTAAGTAAATATTGAAATAATTAATTTAAACAGTAATATTTTTACCTTCAATTTTAACCAAGCAGAAAACTCTTTGCTATGCAAAGTCTCTCTCCTTCTCAAAGATAAAGAACAATTATTCCTATTTATCATTGTTTTGTGTTCCCTGTAGATAAAAAAATATGAATAGTTTAACAAATATATATGTAAGATATACATATTCAATTTTGTTACCTGATATAGTCATCGAACAAATCACAGTTGAACAAAACTGTGCGATGTGCCATCTCCCGCTCTTCAAGCCTTAATGTCTTCAATGTATATGATCCAGGAATTCCTCCTGTTTGAGGAAGTGATGGAAAACTGGGTTCAATTTGCTCATATTGTTCTTCTTCATTTCTCATTGGTCTGTTCATTCTTGTAGTAAGATCAGACAAATACATTGAACAGAAATCCATACATTCTTGAGCTAAGTAACCGTTCACGATAGAACCTTCGGGATGATTCTTGTTTCGAACATAAGACTTTAATGTGAACATATTTCTTTCAGTTGGATACATCCAATGAAAAGAAAAAGGTCCTCTGAGAAGTATTTCAGTTGGAATATGGACAGTCAGATGCAGCATGCATGTGAAAAATTATGGGGGAAATATTTTCTCCAACTCACACAAAATTAATGGGGCATCTGTCAACATTTTTTGCAAGAAAGACTTGGACAACTTCTTAGCACAAAGATCTCTGAACAAATGTCACAACCGAATAACACCCACCCTTACATTATTGGACAAAAGATGACGGATTTCTATTGGAAGCAACTCATGTAGTAGAACGTGATAATCATGAGTCTTCAAAGATTTTAGCTTCAACTCTCTTCTGTTGAACCGTTTAGATATGTTGCTTGAATAGCCATCAGGAACTCTAATAGTCTCTAATACTTCCAAAAATTGTTTTTTTCAGTAGGTGTCATCACATAAGAAGCACATGGAAGTTGCCATTTATTTTCACTGATACGCACATGATGCAATTCTGGTCTGATTCCCCAATCCACCAAGTCACGTCGAGATCGTAAATCATCTTTTGTCTTCCCCTTGACATTTAGAAGAACTGAAAGCAACATTTCACATATATTCTTTTCAATATGCATTACGTCTAAGCAATGACGTAGCAAATTGGTTGACCAATAAGGCAAATCAAAAAAGATACTCCTCTTCCTCCAATTGTAACAGGTTTCTGTGGAAACATTCTTTCTCTTTCCAGATTTCATTTGACCCTTCCCGAATGAAAAACTGAAATCTTTCAATTCATTAAGCACATCAGTTCCAGACATACGCTGAGGTGGATCATCGGTCTCTATAGTATTATCAAATCTTCGACGATTCATTCTATATAGATGATCCTTTAGCAAAAATCGTCGATGTCCCATAAAACTGAAACTACAACGATGTTTCAGTCTTCTGGATCGTGTATTCTTCATACAAACTGGACATGACAGTTTTCCCTTCGTGCTCCATCCAGACATCATTGCATAAGCCGGAAAATCATTGATCGTCCACATAAGCGCATCACGCATATGAAATATGTCTTTCGAACATGCATCGTATGTGCGCACACCCACATCCCAAAGAAGTTTCAACTCTTTTATTAAAGGTTGCATGTATACATCAATATCAATGCCGGGATCAGAAGGACCAGATATGAGTATACTCATGAAAGTGAAAGATTTTTTCATACACAACCATGGGGGAAGATTATAAATGTGTATAAAAACTGGCCATGTGCTGTGCGAAGTAAGCATCTGCCCAAACGGATTAAAACCGTCGCATGAAAGACCCAGCCTCACATTACGCACGTCAGCTGCAAAATCAGGATGTCGAGCATCAAATCTCTGCCATGAAAATCCATCTGCAGGATGAACCAACTCATCATTAGTCTTCTTTCTCTCGGTATCATGCCATCTCATTTTTATTGATATGTCATCAGACATAAAAAGATTCTGGAGTCTGGGGATCAATGGAAAGTGCCACATTACTTTCTGTGGAACGCGGGATGGTGTTCCATCAGATTTTGACTTCCAGCGGGATGTGCCACATTTTATACATTCATTTCGTTCAGTGGTTTCTTCCCAGAATAAACTGCAATCTTTCGGGCAAGCATGAATTTTGTTTCTGGAAAATCCAAGTTCTTCAACTAACTTCCATGCCATATAGTGGTTTGAGGGAATATCTGCATCATCTGGAAGTAAATCCTTCAAGAGGGTAAGAATGTAATCGATTGCTATATTAGAAATCCCATACATAGTTTTTCAATGAAACAATCGGATTAAAAATTCCAGCTTTTTCATTTTATCGCATTGTCGATATACTAGAGTCGTGGAAGCATCATTCAATTTTTTCACCCTATCAATATCATCATTTTCACTAGATGCATCAGTTGTCCTCATATGGACGTCTTCTTGAGTCGAAATCCTTTCTTTTTCATGATAACGAATAAATGGAAACCGATCATCTAACAAATTCTCCATTCCAGTCCTTTCATTTCGATCATCACCAATTTGAGATTTCATTTTCTCCCCATTGTGATACCACACAAAGTAGTTTTCTTGAAAACCATTTTTGGTTATGTGGTACCTGACTTCTTCATGACTCAACCAAGGTCTACCAGCACAATTGGAACATGGGCAGTGTATGAGACCACTATCTGAAGCATTGTGAAATGAAAAATCTATAAAGCTCTCCAAATTGTTTTGAAAATCGCTTGAGATACGATCAGTTTCATACATCCAACTTCTGTCCATTCTGTAAAAAAATTCATATAAGTCATTTTGTCATAAACAATTCAATAGGATTGAACTTTAATAGAAAATACATTTAAGTAAACGATAAAGGAAGAAAATAATCATGGTATCAACTACACATGTGAAAAAAACATACTAATGTGTTATTGAAAAAATGTAAAACCAACAAGAACTTAATGTGTTATCACATCAGAGCATGCCTCATCCCATAACCATATTAGAAGGGTACCCTCGTGGATAGCCCCTCCCACCCCCGTGGACAACCCACCCACCCCTGTGGACACCCCCTACCCCCTAGACAGCCCAACCACCCCCGTGGACAGCCCACCCACCCCCCTCGACACCCCTTCTCCCTATGGACAGCCCCCACCCACTTGGATAGCCCGCCCACCACCCTGGACACCCCTACACCCTGTGGCCAGCCCACCCACCCCCCCTGGACAGCCCGCCCACCCCTCCTTGACAGCCCGACCACCCCCGTGGATAGCCCGTCCACCCTTGTGGACAGCCCGCCCACCCCCGTACCCCCTGGACACCCCGTACCCCCCCGGGATAGCCCCGCCCACCCTCCCAAATAGCCCACACCCCCCTCCCCTGCAACCCCACCACCACCACCTAGACATACCAACCCCCCTGGACACCCCACACACCCCTCCCCCACAAGGACACCCCACCCAGACCCCCAGGACAGCCCACACCCCCTGGACAGCCCCGCCCACCCCCGTGGACAGCCTTTCCCACCCCCGTGGACAGCCCCGCCCACCCCCGTGGACAACCCACCCACCCCCGTGGACGCCCCCTACCCCCTAGATAGCCCAACCACCCCCGTGGACAGCCCACCCACCCCCCTCGACACCCCTTCTCCCTATGGACAGCCCCCACCCCCTTGGATAGCCCGCCCACCCCCCTGGACACCCCTACCCCCTGTGGCCAGCCCACCCACCCCCCCTGGACAGCCCGCCCACCCCTCCTTGACAGCCCGACCACCCCCGTGGACATCCCGTCCACCCTTGTGGATAGCCCGCCCACCTCCGTACCCCCCAGGACACCCCGTACCCCCCCTGGATAGCCCCGCCCACCCTCCCAAACAGCCCACACCCCCCTTCCCTGCAATCTCACCACCACCACCTATACATACCACCCCACCTGGACACCCCACACACCCCTCCCCCACCAGGACACCCCACCCAGACCCCCAGGACAACCCACACCCCCTGGACAGCCCCGCCCACCCCCGTGGACACCCCCTACCCCCTAGACAGCCCAACCACCCCCGTGGACAGCCCACCCACCCCCCTCGACACCCCTTCTCCCTATGGATAGCCCCCACCCCCTTGGATAGCCCGCCCACCCCCTAGACACCCCTACCCCCCGTGGCCAGCCCACCCACCCCCCCTGGACAGCCCGCCCACCCCTCCTTGACAGCCCGACCACCCCCGTGGACAGCCTGTCCACCCTTGTGGACAGCCCGCCCACCCCCGTACCCCCCTGGACACCCCGTACCCCCCCTGGATAGCCCCGCCCACCCTCCCAAATAGCCCACACCCCCCTCCCCTGCAACCCCACCACCACCACCTAGACATACCACCCCCCCTGGAATGTGTAGAAATAACATAAAAATACATGATATATAGATAGCACAAAATACTCAACCTATGGGTTCACATTAACTACATAATCACACACTTCACTACTACCATAAAACACATAAACCACACCACCACCACACAAGACGCATAGCATTTCTCACATTCATTTATAAGCCACTTCATTCACTCTTACATTGTCCATTCATTTAATGTTAAATTAATTAAATCCATTTACCACACATCCATTTCTATTCCATCTCACTTATTTAATATCTTGTTTTTTTGTTTTAACAGCATAATTTATTCCATAGATAACCAGGAAACTAATAAAACCACCACACAACAACTCACCATCTCACAATAACCATCGACACCATGTTACATCGACCAACCATCTCACCAAAACAACCACATATCACAATAAAAATATTGCACATCACAAACCACCGCACAACCAAAACCACCTCACCACATTATACACCACAACTTCATCACACAACACCTCCACACGACACAACACCACCACACATCATCACTATCATACAACTTCACATGACACATCCATGCCCACTAACCATCACATTACAACCCCACATATCACAAAGCCCAACTGGTCACCTCAATCCCCATAAAACAGCCTACAACATACAATGAAACACAACAAAAAACCTCTCATAGAGGCAACATACCCCAACTTCCACAATTTATTTATTCAAGGTCTTTTATTACATTACCCCTTTATTTAGCATGGACATTATAACACAACTGATATTCCAGGGGAAACTAATTAATTAACAAAATATTTATTCATTTCCCTATTTTACACGGTGAAATCAAATCAAAATCCAAACTTAAAACTAAAATATTAGATCAATAACAATGAAAACAAGGTACCATATGTGTATAAAGAAAAAATTACTTGATTTGAGATGATTCAAATGGGTTTTCACCTATTCGGATGGGGGATTTGGAGAGAAGCAGAGAGCTGGAGGAGGATTGATAACTTAAAACTAAAATACTAAAGCAATAACAATAAAAATAAGGAAGTATATGTGTATAAATGAAAAGATACCTGATTTCAGATGGTTTTCACCTCTTCGGATAGGGGATTTCGCGAGAGGAGAGCGGTGGAGCGGATGAAATTAGGTTCTGTGCGAATGGGGGAGAGCATCCTCGCGGCTGGATTTGGGGGAAATAATTCCCAACGTTTTTAAAGAACCGTTGGGAAAGAGATGCTAAGGACCCCTTTGCCAACGGTTTGAGGAAACCGTTGGCAAAGGGGTGGCCCTTTCACAACGGTTCAAAAGAACCGTTGGCAAAAGGTGATTAACACACCCCTTTACCAACAGTTTCTTCAAACCGTTGGCAAAGGGGAGGCTTTTCCCAACGGTTTCAATGAACCGTTGGGAAAGGCTTTCTTAATCCTTCAAGCCCAACGGTTTTAGCAAACCGTTGGTAAACACCCGTTGGGAAAAACAACATTTCCATTAGTGTTTATTCCTAGAATAACTTAGTATTTACTACCCTTAAAAATGATAATGTATATGCTATAAATCTAGAAACTTTGGCCTCGAAGAATGTTTCTTTTCTAAGTGCCTTTCATAATGTGTATTGGCTATGGAATAACAGACTAGGAAATTGCAATATAAAATCTCTTAATAAGTTAACTAGAAAAGTATTAGTTAAAGACCTAATCAAATTAGAGTTTCCAGAAAATAAGGTGTGCAATCCTTGTCAAAAAGGAAAGAAACATAAAATCACTTTCAAACCAAAGAAAGAAGTGACTACTTCTCAAAATCTTGAGTTGGTTCACATGGATTTGTTTGTACCATATTGAGTTTCAAGTATCAATGGGAAGAACCATGTTTATGTTCTTGTAGATGATTTCTCTAGGTATACCTGTACCTTTTTCTTAGATCACAAAAATGAAGCTTGTTCTCAATTTACCAAGTATGATAGGACTGTAGAAAATCTTAGCAGACTTAAGATTAAATCCTTCTGGAGTGATCATGGCTAGAAGTTTTAAAGTCAATATTTTGAATCTTTTTTCTCACAAAAGGGTTATAATCACAACTTCTCTATCCATATGAAACCTCAAAGAAATTCGGTAGTAGAAAGAAGAAATAGAATCCTACATGAAATTTCGTTAACTATACTTAATAAATATGACCCACATATTTATTTCTAGGATGAAGCTATTAATACAGCTTGTTACCTGATAAATAGAGTTTTAATCAGACCCATCCTTAAGAAAACTCCTTATGAGTTTTGGAATAATAGGAAACCTAAAGTGAGTTATTTTAAAGTGTTTGGATGTAAAGATTATATTCTGTACACTAAAGAAAATTTAGATAAATTTGTCTCCAAAAGTGATGAAGGAATATTTCTTGGATATTATATATCAAGAAAAGCCTATAGAGTATTTAATAAGAAAACCCAATGTGTGTAGGAATATGTACATATCATGTTTGATGAATCAAATCCACATGATCCGAAGACCTCACTAGAAAATATTAAAGAGGATATGTCCAATATGGGAATTAATGCTAAAACCTAAAATTATCCTATGAATGAATCTATGAAAACCTCCACTTTTGGAGATTCTCTAGATTATAGACATAATGAACCAGAACCTAATGATGAAAAAAGAAATAAATTTTCCCACCATTACTATACCAACTAAGATCCTTAAAAACCATCCCTTAGATGTTGTTGTTGGATATTTAGATAGAGGAACACAAACTAGAGCTTCTTTGAGAAACCAGGTTGAACATCAAGAATCATTGTCACAACTTAAACCTAAAAATATCAGTGATGTAATCATTGATGAATTTTGGGTAATGGCTATGCAAGAAGAACATAAACACTTTGAAAGAAATAAAGTTTGGAAACATGTAGATAGACTAAAGGATACATTGACCATATGAACGAAATGGGTGTTTAGAAATAAAGTGGATGATGCTGGAAATATAGTTAGAAACAAAGCTAGGTTGGTTGCATAAGGATATAATCAAGAATAAGGAATTGATTATGAAGAGACCTTTGCACCAGTATCTAGGCTTGAATCCATTAGAATCTTACTTGCCTATGCAGCACACATAGATTTTAAACTTTACCAAATGGATGTCAAAAGTGAATTCTTAAATGGTTATATAATTGAGGATGTTTTTCTTGAACAACCCCCAGGTTTTATAAATCCACATTTTCCAAATCAAGTGTTCAAATAATCTAAAGAATTATACAGTTTGAAGCAAGCTATAAGAGCTTGGTATGAAAGGTTAAGTAACCTTCTTATTTATAAAGTATTTACAAAAGGTCTTGTAGATCCTAATTTTTTTATAAAATGAATTTCAAAAGAAGTTTTAATATCTCAAATATATGTAGATGATATTATCTTTGGATCGTATAAAAATTCTTTATGTAATGATTTCTCAAAAATGATGCAAAGTGAATTTAAAATGAGTTTGATGGGTGAACTTAAATATTTTCTTGGATTACAAATATTTCAAAAATAAATATGTATTTATTATAAATAAAAGTATGTATACTAAAGATATTTTTAAAAGATATGGATTCGATAAGATTAAGAGTAGTGAAACCCCTATGAGTTCTATATGTAAGTAAGATCTTAATGAAAATGGGAAATCTTCTGATCAAACTGATTATAGGGGAATGATTGGGAGCTTGTAGTACATAACTTCTAGTAGGACAAATATTATTTTTAGTGTGTGTATGTGTGAAATATTTTAAGAAAACCCAAAATAATAACATTAAAATGATGCTAAAAGAGTTTTCAAATACCTCAAGTATACAACTAATTTTGGATTGTTTTATTATAGAGGACAACCTTTTGATTTAGTGAGTTATTCAGATGCTAACTTTGGTGGATGTAAGTTAGATAAAAACAGTACCACTATTGTAAAGACTCGGAATTTCCATGTAATTTTTTTTAATTAAATTTGAATTTTACAAGTCCGCGAAAATTGACGGCGCATGATTCTGAGGCCCGGAGTGCCCAAAATCAATTTTTGAACTTTTCTTAGGGTATGTTTAGTAAACATACGATCGGGTTTTTATAACTTTTGAACCGGTGCTCAGAATTGAAATCTGAGGGCATCGTTGAACTCACAGTGCCGATATTCTCTCAAAGAGACTTTCACCTCGACGACAGTTGGTCGAGGGTGAAAGTTAGTTTTTGGGTTTTTTGTGGAAATAATAAAATAAAATAATCACATATTTTATTTTATTTGTTGTAACCACTATTTTTGGATGTTGAGAAGTGGGGACCACCAAAACATAACCTCGCATGAGAGGTTATGGTGGTGGGGACCACCCGAGCCTAACCTCCCATGAGGAGTTATGGTGGTGGGGACCACCCGGGGGCTAAACCTCTTGAACTCCCCTCATAATGAGGGAGGAACCTCTCAACTCCCTCATTAATGTAGAGGAGCCTCTTGAATTCTGCCACATTAATTGTGCCAACACACATACTTTTAATATGCCAACCTAGGTGATTAATTAGGTTAATTTGAATTTGTGCCAATGATTAAATTGGGGAAACACAACAGTTGACCATTTTTATTTTGGGGAAAAGGATTGGAAAAGGGGAGAGTTCTTGGAGAAAGCTCTCCAACGAAGAATGCGTTCTTCCATGAAGAATGCTACACTGATGAAGAACACCAAACTTGACTTTGACCTTCTTCCTTAGGAGTTACTCCGACGTAGGACGTCTTCTTCTACGACGAATCGATGTCCGTACATCCTTCTCGCACCAACGACAATGAACAACCTGAGGTAGGGGTTTATTCCTATTTGATTAGCACCTCCCATGTTCTCCCCTTCTAATTATTTTTTGGTATTTGGAATAGAGATTGAAGAGGGTTGTGGGAAATGATGTTTTAAATTATCTTCCATACACGTTCATGCTTCGTTCTTTGTGAACCACTTGCTACCACTCTAAACGCAGAGGGTGCGGGCCAAGAAAACATGGCCCGACCCCTCCGTCGATCTTCTTTGGTGTGCTCTTCGAAATGAAGGAAGGCAAAAAAGGTGATGAAGGCATAAACACTGCCATCCACGGCCTCCGCGACCCGCGCCATCCCCGTGGCACTCCACCCTCCCAGCCAAACTGGCCGCACACCCCAACTCCACGCCCCGACCGAGATGTATCACGGCGCTCCGGCCTCTGAGCCACACCGGCCACGCACCCCGGCTCCGCGCCTCGGCCGATCCACCCTGCGGCGCTCTGGCATCCCGACCGAACTGGCCTCATGCCTTAGCTGAGCCACCCGCTGTGCTCTGCCCTCCCGGTCGAACCGGCCCCGCACCCCGGGCCGAGCCGCCCTCACTGTGACCCTCCAAAACGCCCTGGCTCGCGCCGTCTGTGACCCTCTGAGCCACCCCGGCTCGCGCCGCCAGCCAGCCCTCTGAGCCACCCCAGCTCGCGCCGTCGGCCGACCGTCTGAGATGCCCCGGATCGCGCCGCCGGTCGGCCCTCCGAGCCACCCCAGCTCACGCCGCCGGCTGGCCCTCCTAGCCTCCCCGGCTCGCGCCGACCACCGGCCCTCTGAGCCGCCCCGGCTCGCGCCGCCCGCCAGCCCTCCGAGCTGCCCCGTCTCGCGCCGCCCGCCGGCCCTCCGAGCCGCCCCAGCTCACGCCGGCTCGCGCCGCCCGCCGGCCCTCCGAGCCGCCCCGGCTCGCACCGCCCGCCGGCCCTCCGAGCCGCCCCGGCTCACGCCGCCCGCCGGCCCTCCGAGCCGCCCAGCTCGCGCCGACCACCGGACCTCCGAGCTACCTCTGCTCATGCTACCCGCTGGCCCTCCGAGCCACCTTGACTAGTGCCCCATGTTGGCCCTCCGAGCTGCCCCACAACCTCGCATCCTCGCGGCCACCCATGGCCCTCCGCGTTCCCTCATAGTGGGTCTGACTAGACCCAATGAGCCGGACCGAACCCAACGGGCTGGGCCACACTGTGGGCCGAGCCAAACCTAGCGGGTCTGGCCAGGTAACTGGGTCGGCCTAGGATTGGTCAGGCCAAGTCGGTCTGACTGGGTCGGACCAAACTCGGGCCCACTACGACCCATTTACATTCTTTGGACATAACTTTGGTACCAGACATCCTCTTGAATAACCGTGTGTGACACTGAGAATCTTGGAGTGAGATGGTCCCTTTGATTATACCCCACTGAAGTTTTGGATTGAGATGGGGAATGGTCAGGTTGGATCGAGCACGAATCCAACCGGGCCCTCGGGACTAAAAGGCTAATAGCTCACAGACCGAGTGTCCGATTGACGTGTTGTCTGTTGCGTTGAAACCCCTATGACATGGCAGACCTTAGAGATACTTCTTTGTGGGACTTCGTGACAGTTGGAGTATCTACTGGTAGGTTGTGGAGCAGATCCTCCCAGAGACAAGCGAGCATAGTGCGGGAACCTAGTAGCTGGCTGAGACTTGATGACTGCTAACATTTTCGACTCGGAGTGACATGACATGCCTAGTAGGGAGAGCCTCTGTGTGACGTGGTAGATCCATGGTGGGGAGTGCCCCTGTGTGACGTGGCAGACCCACAGTACTCGATAGGAGGGGCACCTCCGTAGCCTACGGTGGGGAGCGCCTCTGTGTGACACAACATACCCATGGTACTCGACAGGAAGAGTACCTCAGTAGTCTAAGGTTTGTGGTAAGCACTTCTGTGTGACGTGGCATGCCCACTATACTTGATAGAGGAGGGGATCTTCAGCGGATTAGGTTTTCTACGATGTGACTTGGGATGTTACTTGTTACTACCCCTAGAATAAATCCTGGTGTGAGCTGAGTTAGTATCTCTATGTTTTCCTCATGATTGAGATTGATTACTTGATAACTTATGTATATGTATGGGCATAAACCTAAGTAGGGTTTTCTATTAATTTCATATTTTTTAGTTTATCCTTGGTATATTTTTGTGAGACCTTGAGGGTCTCGGGGTCCCTACTGAGTATCGTTATACTCACCCCTGCACATGCTATGCCCGCACCTCGTTGTGTTTGGTGCAGACGATGTACAGCGTTGATCGAGACTGAGGGTACCGGGACTGGACGATGCCCAGAGGAGGACCATACAATGATTCGTTACAAACTGGAGATGGACAAACGTGGAGTGCTGAGGAGGCGATCTTTACCTACCCTTGAGGTAGGAACCTCATAGGACGATCCAGTAGCTGTCTTTATTATTTCTTTAGTTGTTTTGTATTTTAGTTGTACTTGTACCTTTACTATTGGTATTGTATTCCAGACCCTTTTTCTTTCATCACTCTTTTAGTTATACAGTTTTCTTATGTTCATATCTTTTCGTGTTCTTGGTTACGTGACTTTTCAGGTTATAAAGGCAATGCCTTCCTAGTTTTATGGAAAACGCATTTCGGTGCTAGTCACTAGCCCCTGGCCTATGGAAGGCAGGCTTGCGGTAGACACGACACGGGCCCTAGGGGATGGTTCATGAAAAATTGGTATAAGAGGAGTCAGTTCTACCGAAGAACTAGGACTATGATATTTTCTATGAAGCAATATTGTTATGGGTAATGAGTTCGGTTTTCAGTTTAGGGAGTCCAGTGTTGGTGCAACAGCCGACATATCCATACACCAGGACCCTGACTTCTGATTTCCGACTCAGTTCCTGAAAACACTGATTGTGTGTTTTTTTTAAAAAATTTTCTTTATGATATTTTGAGTCATCTCAGCAGGTATAACTTATTAACCATGATTCCCTTGTTTCATTTCAAGAATCCTCCACATAGACAACCAGGTAGGGTTCTGAGAATTGTACGCACTGGTATCCCACCGAGCGATGAGGCCTCGGTGCAGGGCCCTCTTCTGGTAGAGGCACCAGCTGAGGCACCAGCTATACCACTACCTGATGGGCCGCCGATGCCAATAGCCCCAACAGCAGAGGGTGCACACTGCTTGATCGCATTTCATGAGTTCCAGTGCCAGAGGCCACCCAGGTTCAGGGGAGAGATGGACCCACATGCAGTTGAGTATTGGATGGAGGCTGTAGTGAGAGTCTTTCGACTGGTAGAGACACCAGCGGATCTCATGGTGATCCTTGCTGCCAGCCTTCTACAGACAACAGCAGGTAGATGGTGGAGCTTGATGCTCCAAGTCCATGAAAAGGTGAAGCTTCTCTAGGCAGACTTCGAGAGCCTGTTTCAGGTAAAGTTTGTCCCAAAAAATCTTCATGTAGTCCGCATACAGGAGTTACTTTATTTTCAGTAGGGTAGCATGAATGTGGCTTAGTATTCAACGAGGTTCACAGACCTCTCACGTTACTCCACCGATATGGTGTGGGACCCATTCTTCAGGGCCCAGACCTTTGAGCAGGGTCTTAGGCCAGAGATCAGGGCTTCGATGATCTCACTCAACATCTCGATGAAGGCGGGGGTGTTAGAGAGATCCCTCTTGGGGGAGAGTTTCCTTGCTGCGCAGTCACCCGTAGTGAAACCCACTACCAGTCGTCACTTAGCGAAGTCTTCTGTAGCAGGCAGCAGACAGATGTCACAGAGGTCCAAGAGGACTAGAAATATAGGTGGACGACTGCATTACTCAGGATCGGTTGTGCGGGGAACCCGAGGCAAAACTAGTCAGGCTAGGAGCGGGCAGTTTTACGTATGTGGCGGGCAGGGTCACATGGCTCATGACTGTCCGACCCACCGTATGGATGATTATCAGACGGTCGAAGGAACTACCAGGAAGAGATAGAGGTTCGATCGAGGCGGTCCGCAGGGAGCAAGAGGATGTGGCAGAGGAGTTGGTCGTGTAGCTGGTGATGGGTGAAGATTCAAGATGTTACCGCCACCACCATCATGAGGTCCACCTCGACCATAGGGAGCTGGTGGATAGGGGCGAGCTCAGATCTTGGTAGCTGAGGCCTATGATCACGGTGCTACGGAGATGATATGAGGTACGATCTATGTATATTATACCATACCTACAATACTTATAGACAAAGGTTCCAGTCATTCTTTTATTTCCACTACCCTTGTTCGGAACTTGGAGATTCCGATGGATCCATTGGATCGATCCTTACAGCTAGAGGCTCCTATGGGAGCGGATTAGACGATTACGCACTGGTTCTGGCAAGGTGAGCTTACTCTAGGAGGCGAGAGCTTTGGATGGGATCTCCTAGTAGTAGCATCGAGGCCTTATGACGTCATCTTGGGTATGGAATGGTTATCTACAGTCCATGCTCAGATAGATTGTTTTAGGTGAAAAGTGTGGTGTGCCCGCACGAACGGGACCAGGTTTACCTTCACCGGTGAGAAGTAAACCTTTGCATCAAGGGATGGACTTACCCAGGGGAGAGTGTAGCCTATCACTCATCAATTGGATTGCCTTAACCTTGGAGCGGTTGATGTGGAGAGTCTGAATTATCCTGTAGTTGTGTACCAGTACACAGATATCTTCCCTGATGATGTTCCGGGTCTACCTCCTTACAGAGAGGTGGACTCTTACATTGACTTGTACCCTGGGATAACACTGATATCTACACCAGCATATCATATGGATTCCATGGAGCTTCATGATCTTTAGGTACAACTAGAGGACTTGCAGGGGAAGGGGTTCATCCGGCCTAGTATTTCTCCCTGGGCATCCCTGATTCTATTCGCCAAGAAGGAATATGGGAGCTTGAGGCTTTGTGTTGACTATCGGCGCCTGAACCAGGTGACTGTGAAGAACAAGTACCCACTCTCGAGGATTGACGACCTCTTCGATCAGCTGAAGGGAGCACGATGGTTCTTGAAGATTGACCTCATATCAGGCTTTCACCAGCTCGGAGTGTGAGATGAGGATGTGCAGAAGATAGTTTTCAGAAGTCAGTACGACCATTACGAGTTCTTGGTTATTCCATTTGGCGTAACCAACGCTCCGGAAATGTTCATGGGACTCATGAACATGAACTTTCAGTCGTAACTTGATCGCTTCCTAGTAGTCTTCATTGACGAAATTCTGATCCACTCGACAACTGAGGAGGATCATGCCTATCATTTGTGGGTAGTACTGGACACACTCCAAGAGCACCAACTTTATGGTAAGCTCTCAAAGTGCCAGTTTAGGATCCAAGAGGTTCAATTTCTGGGAAATGTCATATTGAGGGTTGGGGTTGCAGTGGATGCAGCAAATATTGAGGCGGTACTTTCTTGGGAGCCACCCAAGAGTGTGACGAAGGTACGTAGTTTCCTGGGTTTGGTCGGATACTATCGGAGGTTCGTTCCAAATTTCTCTAGAGTTGCAGCACCACTATCAGCGTTGAAGAAGAAGGTTAAACCCTTCGTGTAATCGGAGAGATTCCAGTAGAGCTTTTAGCTACAGAGGCAGAGGCTGACTAGTGCCCCCATCTTGAGGCTTCCAGAGGAGGGCGTAGGGTACATAGTCTATTGCGACATATCAGGGACCAGACTCAGATGTTTCCTGATGCAGGAGTGAGCAGTGATCGCATATGGTTCTCGATAGATGAGACAACATGTGAAAAACTATGCTACCCATGACCTAGAGTTAGCAGCAGTGGTCTTGGCCTTGGAGATGTGGCGACACTATCTGATGGGTGAACATTTTACAGTGTACTCTGATCACAAGAGTCTCAGGTATATATTCTCTTATAAGGACTTGAACCTGAGACAACAACGTTGGCTTGATTTCCTCCTTGACTATGACATTGAGATAGTCTATACTCCTGAGAAGGGGAACATTGTAGTAGATTCAATCAGCAGGAGATCTGGTATACAACTGCTAGGAAGAGTGACAGAGAAATTGGCCTCTTTGAATATATCCTTTAGGGATCATTATGGATCATCTTCTCTACAGTCTCTTACAGTCACTCCCCCACTTCTTCAGTGATTCAGGGAGGCACAACATGGGGACGTTGACTATGAGACTCGACGTGCTCAGATATCCACAAGACATGCACCAGATGGATTTTCTGGAGGTGGGGATCACATCATCCTCTTCATAGGACGTACTATGGTAATAGTGTCACTTCAAGAGGAAGTGTTGAGGGAGTTCCACACATCCCTTCTAGTGGTACATCCAGGAGTACTGAAGATGTACCTGGATCTCCAACAACAGCACTGGTGGCCAGGAATGAATAAAGCAGTAGCAGAGTTTGTCTCTCAGTGCCTCATTTGTTAGAAAGTGAAGGCAGAGCATCAGTTACCGGCAGGCTTGGTTCAGTATTTAGAGGTCCTAGAGTGGAAGTGGGATGAGATATACATGGACTTCGTGACGGTTCTTCCACGTATATCCAGAGGACATGACTCGATTTGGGTGATCGTCGACCGACTCACCAATTCGGCCAACTTCCTACAGATCAGAGAGAAGGGTTTAGTATAGAGATTGGGACACCTTTATGTGATGGAGATTGTACGGTTACTTGGAGTACCCTCGACAATTGTCTCCGATCATGATGCACGTTTTACTTCCTAGCTATGGAAGAAGTTACATGAGGATTTTGGGACACAACTTCATTTGAGCACCACCTTCCACCCTCAGATGGATCGTCAGACTAAGCAAACCATTATGACCCTCGAGGACATGCTAAATGCTTGTTTCCTCGACTTTGGTTGCAATTGGGAGGATCAATTTCCATTGGTGGAGTTTTCATAAAACAATAGCTATCACTCCACCATTGGGATAAAACCTTTAGATGCATTGTACAGGTGATCTTGAAAATCCCCTTTGTACTAGACTGACCCTGGGGAGTCAGCACTAGTGGGACCAAAGATGGTATGGGCTACCACAGAGAAAGTGCAGATCATCCAGGTGTGGATGAAGACTGCACAGAGCAGGAAGAAGTCCTATGCCGACAGGAGATGGAGACCTCTGGAGTTTGAGGATGGAGACCACGTCTTTCTACGGGTCTCACCCCGACGAGGTCTATGAAGATTTAGCTGAGGTGGAAATTTATCTCTGAGATTCATTGGACCCTTCTAGGTCCTCATCATAGTTGGTGAAGTAGCTTATTGCTTAGCTCTTCCACCTCAGTTGCACCGGGTGCACGATGTCTTCCACGTATCCCAGCTGAGGAGATACATGCATGACCCTTCCCACGTCATCGATCATGGAGAGCTAGACGTTGACGATGGGGTGACTTTTACAGAGGTTCCAGTTGAGATTGAGGATCGAATAGAGTGGGTCCTTCATTGACGGTCGATACCTCTAGTGTGCGTTCGTTGGCAGCACAGGAACCTCCAGGAGAGCACATGGGAGCGGGAGGCTCAGATGCCTGTACAGTACCCCCACTTGTTAACCTAGTTTGAGTTGTGGCTTATGGAGACGTAGAGACCTGAGGTGGGGAGAATCTAAAGACCTAGAATTGCTATGTAATTTTTTTAATTAAATGGGAATTTTATGAGTCTGCGAAAATTGATGGCGTGTGATTCCGAGGACCGGAGTTCCCAGAATAAATTTTTGAACTTTTCTTTGGGTATGTTTGGTAAACGTATGAGTGGGTTTTTATAACTTCTAAACCGGTGCTCGAAATTGAAATATGAGGGAACTGTTGAACTAATAGCGCCAATATTCGCTTAAAGAGACATTCACCTCGATGACAGTTAGTCTATGGTGAAAGTTAGTTTTTGGATTTTTCATGGAAATAGTAAAATAAAATAAAATAATCACATATTTTATTTTATTTGTTGTAACCACTCTTTGTGGATGTTGAGAAGTGGGGACCACCAAACCTTAACCTCCCATGAGAGATTATGGTGGTGGGGACCGCCCGAGCCTAACCTCTCATGAGGAGTTATGGTGGTGGGGACCACCCGAGGCCTAAACCTCTTGAAATCCCCTATTAATGAGGGAGGAACCACTCAACTCCCTCATTAATATGGAGGAGCCTCTTGACTTCATTCACATTAATTGTTCCAATGCACATACTTTTAATATGCCAACCTAGATGATTAATTTGGCCAATTTGATTTTGTGCCAACGATTAAATTGGGGAAACACAATAGTTGGCCATTTTTATTTTGGGGAAAAGGCTTGGAAAAGGGGAGAGTTCTTGGAGAAATATATCCAACGAAGAACGCATTATTCCATTAAGAGTGCTCCACCAATGAAGAATGCCAACCTAGACATCGACCTCCTTCCTCAGGACTTCCTCCGACGTAGGACGTCTTCATCTATGATGAATCAACATCCGTACTTCCTTCTCGCGCCAACGACAATGAACAAACCAAGATAGGGGTTTATTCCTATTTGATTATCACTTCCCATGTTATCCCCTTCAAATTTCTTTGTGATATTGGGAATAGAGATTGACGTGGGTTGTGGGAAATGATGTTTTAAATTATCTTCCATACACATTCATGATTCTTTCTTTGTGAACCACTTTCTACCACTCTAAACGCGGAGGGTGCGGGCCAAGAAAACATGGCCCGACCCCTCTACTGTTCTTCTTTGGTTTGCTCTTCGAAATGGAGGAAGACGACGAAGGCGATGAAGGCGATGAAGGCAACGACACCGCCACCCGTGGCCTCCGCAACCCGCACCGCCCCCGTGGAGCTCCACCCTCTCAGCTAAACCGGCTGTGTGCCCTGGCTCCGCACCCTGGCCGAGCCGCCCTATAGCGCTTCGGCCTCCCGGCCGAACTGGCCATGCCCCGGTCGAGCTGAACCATAGCGCTCAGGCCTCCCGATCAAACTGGCCTCGTGCCTCAGCCAAGCCACCCCGGCGCTCCGCTCTCCCGGCCGAACCGACCCCACGCATCGGGCCGAGATGCCCTCGCTACAGCCCTCTGAACCGCCCGGCTCGCGCTACCGGCCGACCCTCCGAGCTGCCCCTGCTCGCGCCACCCACCGGCCCTCCGAGCCGCCCCGGCTCGCGCTACCCGCCTGCCCTCCGAGCCGCCCCGGGTCGGGCCACCCATCGGCCCTCCGAGCCGCCCCAGCTCCCACTGCCTGTCAGACCACCGAGCTGGCCCGTTTCATGCCCCCCACCGGCCTTCTGATTCGCCCCGTGGCCTCACACCCCTCACGGCCACACGCGACACTTCGCGGCCCCTCGCGGCGGGTCATGCCGGACCCAGCAGGCCGAAATGAACCCAATGGGCCTCACCGGGCCGCACTACGGGCCGGGTCAGACCCAGCAGGTGGTCCAGGTCAACCCGAACTGGGTCGGCCCAGGTCGGGTTGGGCTGAGTTGGTCCGAACGGTTTGGACCGGACCCAGGCCCACTACGACCCATTTACATTCTTTGGCCATAACATTGGCACCAGATGTCCGCTTGACAGACCATCAGCGACACTGGGAATCTTGGAGCGAGATGGTCCCTTTGAGTATACCCCACTGATGTTCTGGATTAAGATGGGGAACTGTCAGGTTGGATTTAGGATGAATCCAGCCGGGCCCTCGGGACTAAAAGGATAATAACTCACAGATCGGGCGTCTGATTGACACGCTGCCTGTTGCGTTGAGACCCCTATTACGTGGAGGACCCTTGAGATAATTATTTGTGGGACTTCGTGAAACTTGGAGTATCGACTGGTAGCTTGTGGAGTGGATCCTCTTGGAGACGAGCGGGCATAGTGTGGGAACCTAGTAGCTGGCTGAGACTTGACGACTGCTGACCTTTTCGACTCAGAGTGACTTGGCAGGCCCAGTGAGGAGTGCCTCGGTGTGACGCGGCGGACCCACAATGGGGAGCACCTCTATGTGAAACGACAAAACCACAATACTCGACAGGAGGAGTACCTCAGTAGCCTACGATGGGGAGTGCCTTTGTGTGACGCGACATACCCATGGTACTCAAAAGAAGGTGTACCTCAGCAGTCATGAAGGGGAGCACCTCTGTGTGATGCAGCAGACCCACGGTGGGGAGAGCCTCTGTGTGATGCAGTAGACCCATGGTACTCGATAGGAGGAGTACCTCAACAGTCCAAGGTTTGTGGGAAGCACCTCTATGTGACATGGAAGGCCCATTATACTTGATAGAGGAGGAGATCTCCAGCAGCCGAGGTGTTCAATTATGTGACTGGGGATGCTACTTGTTACTACCCCTAGAATAAATCCTGGTGTGAGATGAGTCATTATCTCTGTGTTTTCCTCATGATTGAGATTGATTACTTGATAACTTAGGTATATGTATGGGAATATGCCTAAGTAGGGTTAGGTGTTAATTTCATACTTTGTGGTTTATCCTTGGTGGATTTTTGTGAGACCTTGAGGGTCTTAGGGTCCCTACAGAGTATCATTATACTCACCCCTGAATGGGCTATGCCTGCACCTCTTTGTGTTCGGTGCAGACGACAAACAACTTTGATCGAGACTGAGGGTACCGGGACTGGATGGTGACCAGAGGAGGACCTTACAACGAGTCTGTACACAGTGGAGATAGACGGACATGGAGTGTGGAGGAGGTGATCCATACCTACCCTTTAGGTAGGAACCTCGGAGGACGATCTAGTAGCTTTCTTTTCTCTTTCTTCAGTTGTTTTTTATTTCAGTTTTACTTGTACCTTTACTATTGGGATTGTATCCCATACCCTTTTTCTTTCATCACTCTTTTCGTTATACAGTTTGCTTGTGTTCGTATCTTGTCGTGTTCTTGGTTACGTGAGTTTGCAGGTTATAAAGGAAATGCCTTCTTAGTTTTAGGGAAAATTCCTTTCAGTGCTAGTCGCCAGCCCCTGGCCTATGGAAGGCGGGCTTGGGGTAGTCATGGCACAGGCCCTGGGGGACGGGTCGTGAATTCTAGAACATGTCACCTTTTGGGAAAGTCTATAATATAATGGTGTAGTAAAAAATCAAAATTCAGTTGCATTATTAACTACTAAAGCAGAGTACATTACTACTGGTAGTTTCTGTGCACAAATTTTGTGGATGAAACATACCTTATTAGACTATGGATTTCAGTTCTGACATATCCCCATACACTGTGACAACACGAGTGCTATTAAAATTTCTAGAAATCCCATTTTTCATTATAGAACAAAACATATTTTTGTAAGATATCACTTTTTGAGAGATCACTAAAAAAAAGGTGATATAACTCTTGAGTTTATCAGTATTGAGCATCAAATTACTTCCATATTCACTAAAACCTTAAACTTTGAGAGAATGATCTATACTGGACTTGAATTAGGAATAATAAATCTCTAAAGTCCTATCCAACCACTTTTTCCTTAGGAAATTTCTGTTTGTCTGTTAAACCTATCAGGTGAAACTGATCAGGAGAAATAGATCAGGTGAAACCGATTCGGTGAAACCTTTTAGGTGAAACCGATCAGGTGAAAATGAGCAGTTGAAAGCGATTAGGTGAAACTAATCAGGTGAAACCGATTAGGTGAAACAGATCAGGTGAAACCTATCTATGAAACTAATATGTGAAACTAATTTGTGAAACTGATTTGTGAAACCAATATGTAAAATCGATAAATTGAAACTGATTTTGTAACACCGATTGTGTGGAAATGATGCCTTTAAGGACCCTTTTTTAATTCTATCAATTTTAAGTAAAATGACATAGTTTTTTTCCTGTTACCATTTTTCGATTTTATTTTTTTACAATTTGCAATCCCTAAATGATAAAATTAATTCAATCCACTTCGACCTTTGAACTTCATCTCTACCTTTGAACCTTCTGATCTTTGACACTCTACTTCTATACCCACAACCTTTCTACTCCCCTTGAATCAGAACCCTCGAAATAGAAAGGATGAAGCACATGATAGACGAGGCAAGTGAATCTCCATCAGCTAAGCATTAGAAGGGTGAGTCTAGTGGTACTGAAAATCTAGGTTTGGGATGCTGAGTTGTTATAGGTGAGAAAGAAGTATTTGTAGAATGGATTTTGTCAAGCAGGTCACTTTTGATGAGGGTTCTAAAATCTCATGTCTGGATAAGCTGGTTCTTGAATAACGAGAGACCTTTTTATCCCCATCTTGTGCATGAGTTTTATCTAAACTTTAATATATCTCTGGATGGAGATGAAGAAGTGCGGATGAAGTCTGTAGTGAAGGGGAAAGAGATAACTTTTTCATCAAAGGAATGGGATGAATGCTTGGAAATGCCTAATGAAGGTTTCTATGCTGATTATCAGGGTAAAATTCCTCCTTCCTCTGATTTGTTTTCATATGAGGATGCTCTAAAAAAGATGAATGGAGGTGATGAATCAAGGAGATCTATTGCCAGTGAGTTAGATGGAGAGGCAAGATTACTCTTTAAGTTTATTCAACATCAAATCTTCCCCAGGAAGGGATATTTCTCTACTGTGAATTGTCAGGATGTATTCCTGATTTACCTATTAAAAAATGGGATAAATTTTAATCTTTGTAGGTACCTAATGGTACATATTTATGATATGATAAAACCCTCCAAGAAAGAAACATGTTTGTACTATCCTAGGATGATATCTACAATGCTAAAGAAGTTGGGATGTGTGGAAGATATAGATGAAATGATTAGTGATTTTAGTTGTTTCTACCTTCATAAAGAGATTTTTAATAGAATGAAGAATTTCTATAACCCTTAAAAGAAATGATGGGTAAGAGATAAGGAAAGACTCTATGAGGATTACAATCTGAGTGGCCATCCTACCAGACCAAAGGATCAAGTTGATCTAGTCCTAAAAATAAGAGAGGAGCAATCTATTTTGATAAGGAATCTAAGGCCGAGTTACCAAGTGAAGAAGGATATCCTATTGATGATAGGAGTGATCTTGATATTTCTGAAAGTCCAAAAGACATGTCTTATGGAACTTCTAGTCCAATATTGTATTTACCCTTAAGGGAACCATTGTTAGGTGATGTGGTTGAGGAAGAGACAAAAGTCACTGGTGTGGAAGGCTGTGTAAGTAAGTTAGATGAGGATTATGATGATGATGATGATGATGAGGTAAATGATGATCATGTCAGTGATTCTTTGAAAGTGGGTCCGCATGTAGTTTAGAGATCTAGTTAGGAATCTATACATGGAGTTTCTAATAGAGCTGATGGATAGGGTGGTGATGATCCTGTTGAAAAAGAGGATATTGATCATGGAGATGATGGTAATGAGAATAGACCTAACTATCCTGATGTTGAAAATCAATAAATCATTCAGGTTTTGAATGAAATTATGGATGTTGGCCATGAGGAATAGGCTGAGGATCAAGTTTCATAGATGCCTCAACTGGAGGAAGTTCCTGGAGAAGATGAAGTGGACGGAGTACATGCAAAACCTTAAGTTCAACTGATACCTGTGCCTAGAAATATTGTTTTGGCCATAGATCAGGATGAAGAAGAAGTTGAAACTAAAATTATACCTTTGTCTCAGGGAAGAATAATCAAGACTGACACAGTCTATCCTAAGGACTATACATGTACTGGTGAATGGAACAGAAATCCAAGACTCATTCTTTTTGGGATGGATTAAGATTATGATGAGGAGAGGATAAATCCTCCTCCTCCTGCTCCACTAGTCCGAGTTGAATCAGAACCCATTGAACCTCTTATAGTTGAGCTTATAGCACAGCCAGTGCCTAGTGACTATGTCACTAAGGCTGATTTAAATTAATTCAAAAATTATATCTATGAGTCAGTGAGAGCCTCGGTTGGAACCATAAGTGAATACTATACTTCCATTAGTATTTCAGATGTGGATGCTTCAAAATTTGCAAGGATGGTGATCTAATAGAATCAACATAATCTCATTAGTGCATCCAAAACCATCATTAGACATAATACTTTGCTAAGAGAAGAATTAAGGAAGATGATCAATTAGTTAAATTATCTAACCAATAATTTCAAGACCTATTTTAGTGGTGTGATGGAAGTTCTTAGGAACTTAGTGACACATCTACTAAGTGTATATTTGAAGAAATTGAAAGTGGGTCTTGGAAAGATGATCACTGGTCCATCTAGTTCTAGAGGTCGGAGCACTGTTGTTGCTGATTTAGAGTCTTTGAAGGCTTTGATGAGAGAAGAACTCAAGAATCTTCAGAGTGATTCCAAAAAAGAAACTCTTGTAAAGGTACATAGAAATATAGATCTTGTTTACAATATGGTGAGGAAGTGCACAAATGAAGCCTCTGCTGCTCAGAAGGAAAGTATAGAGAATGTTGATAAGTATTTTTATAAGGTTTATACCAAATATGATCTCGTCAACAACTTCAAATACATGGATCAAAATCTCAAGATCCCTCCAGTAACATAAGCCTTTAAGAACCAAGTGGCACAATTGCATGAGTTTACTCCACTACTAGATAAATTCATGGAGAGTAAGGATGATTTCGAGAAGTCTATGCAATATGGTGGTGAAATCATTAATGATTTCATCAAGCTCCTAAAGCCATACCTACATGTTCAAGATGAAGCAATTGTGGTTCCTTCTGCAACTTCCATTAGAACTACATATAGGACTCCTACTCAGATGACTTTCACTCATGTGATTTCTTAGATTCAACCAATAATTACAGAGCAATCTGAGATCCATGTGTTTTTATAAAGGATACCTATACTTGAAAAAAATGTCAATTTAGGTGTTGCCTTTACTGGTTTTATCATCATACCACCTATGCCTACAGCCAAACAAACACCTTTTGATCCTACTCTTGATCCGTCAAATAAAGGAAAAGTACCTCAGAAGCCAAACCTTTAGTGGTGGATTGTGTATTTGATAGAGATTTGTACCTTTATTTTTCTGATTGTACTATCTTGAACCTTAATGAAAATCCTTTTTGTATTCAATATGTTTCTCATTTTATTTCTATTATTTATTTTTCTTCTTTGTTCTTCTCTTAACCTTTTTTTTCTAATCCCAAAAGGGGGAGGAAGGTATACTTTCTTAATCTACGGGGGAGAAACTATAGAATAGGGACAGAAAGGAATACTTTCTTAATCTCTAGGGGAGAAACTCTAGCATAGGACACATATCATGTACTCAATATAATATATATACATATATTTACTCTAATCTAATAATTGAGGGGGATCATGGTTTAAAGACACAAACAAGGGAAATCCTTAGTTATATAGAACATTCACATTCAGTGAGGTATTCTAATTGAATTAATTATTATTCATTAACATCATATGTATGTCGTAATTTGTGATTATCAAAAAGGGGGAGATTGTTGGAACCTCTATGATATAGTGGTTTTTATAATAAAAAATCATGTCAATATATAGTTTCTATTATTTCAATTAATATCTTTAATTAACTCAATTATGTCATAGATTACAATACATTTCAATGAGTCAATAAAATATGAATATTTATTCTTGAATATGTCTACAAGTGTATATTTACTTGTATTTATGAATGTCACTTAATCTAGTAGTGTTTTGTGTAAAGCATACACTTTATACGTTTTTCAGAGTCCCTGTCATTGATAGTTCAGGATGAGTCACCGATGAATGAGTCACCGATGAACCAGTAACCGATGAACAAGTCACTAATGGATGAGTCACCGATGAACCAGTCACCAATGAACAAGTCCCCTATGGAAAAGTCACTGATGAACGACTCACCGCCCGATGGATGAGTCACCGATGGGCTACACACCGATAGTTCGAAATGATTCACTGATGTTGAATCACCGATGCCCGAACAAATCAATAGCACAAAAGACTCACCAATACCCCGATTCACTGATATCTATGGAAAGGACTCACCAATACTCGAAGTCACTGATGACGACAGACCGACACTGAGTCACCGATACTGATAGACCGATGATGACCGACCGATACAATGAATCACCGATACTTATGTCAAACTGATAGTCACAAAAGCTATCTTTAAATTTATTTATTCAAATTTATATATAACTGTCATATTTAGACAAATTAATGTTTCTAACATTATTTAATTTTATATTTAGGACTATCTGTATACATTTCGAGGTACATGCATGTGGGGAGATCGTCATGCCTGCTGGACCTTGAAGTATAAAAGGATTACAAGAAAAAACCATACAATGAGATAGAGATAGACTGGGTGAATGTTATGAAAAGTGAAAAATAAGAAGAATTTAAATCTCTTATAACTCTCTAATATTCCTTCAAAATCTCAAGAACTCAAATCTAGAGTACATGAAGAGATCAATAAGATAAGAAAGAACCTGCTGATTTTTTCTGAGCATCCTAACATTGAAGAGCTAAACATTTCACACCTGGAAGCTAGATTATAGGGGCTAATATACGCTGTTCTGGAGCCAAATTCCAGAAGAGGACTCAAATATCATTTCCACTACTTCAATATAGTCTAGATCTTCACTGCATAACACACAGATATTTCTAAACTATATTCTGCATTTACAACTATGTCGTGTTCTTGTGTTTACATTTTCAAGAAGTGTGTGTTTTTCTATGTTAAATTCACATAGTCCCCTATGAATAACAATAGGATACTCAATATCCTCACACTCACTCTCTATTTTACACTTGTATCCCTTGTATAACTGTGGTAGAGGTCAAGTGTGACCTGGAAAACCTTGTGTGATGTTGTAAACACCGATACATTGTGTGGACCAACAAGTTTATTAATATAAAATGCTTGGTGGTAGGTGATCACCAAGTGGAGAGGACTATGTCTCAGCTTGAGACTGAACCTCTTTTTTATCCATTGTGCCTTTTCCTTTCAGTTTTAATTTGTGTTTATTTCATTTTACATAAAACTGAATTCAACTTTGATAGTTAGTTTAGCAAGTGTTTATATCCATTTTGAACTAGTAGATTAGTTTCAAAATTATTACCAATCCTTAGATTAGTATAGATGATAACTAATCAATCTTATGGGAAATTAGTTTAACATTCAGGACTTTTTAAATTCACTATAAACTAACTTTGATTATATTTTAATTGGGGGATATTTTTCAAAGAAAAAATTTAACAGAAATTTTTATAGATTCTCAATTCACCCCCTCTTGAGTAATCTACTCCAACAAACATGGTCCATTAATTTAATAACTTTTCTTTAATAATTAAATTGTTTACCCATATATAGTAATTTTTTTTTGGCATGGTCTGAGTTAAAGCAGTGTTTTAGCGTGTTGCATGCACTTGTTTTTAAATTAATTTCCAAAACATATTTGTTTTTTATTTTTTAAATTATATATCATATTTAAAATTAATTGGGTATATATTTTATAATAAATATCAATTTAATATATTTTTAATGTTTAAATTATTTTTTGTTATAAAACTAGTTACTTTAATAAAAACCAAAAGGATAACATTGGGGAAAATTATAAGTTAGGGAAAAAAATTTAAAAATAATCTTTTTGTGTAATAGAGGTTTTTATCGACCATAATTACCCTTTGATACATTATTTATCCATTTTGGAGTCATATGAGGTAAGGGAGACATCCCAATAGTGTATACCTTTTGGTATTTACAAGAATGCCACTCCGCCTCCATTATCAAAAGGAATTCACTCTTCCCATCAATCAAACATCTCAATAAACTTTTTCTCATCCAAAATCTTCCCAAATAATCTCCCAAAACTCCTACCCTCAACATAGAATCCTTAACTTGGTCATAAATCCCACAAAGAAATCCCTTTGATGCAAACCAAGATTAATTACCTAGAAAAGTGGCAACCTTCTTCAATGTGCATTTATGGTTTATTTGTTTCTCCACCAATTAATTTATTATTATTACTTTCTTATATACTAAAATAATTATAATAAATATACTGAATTTTTTCTATGTTTATAGTTAAACATACACCTATAGACAATTCCATCAACTGGGTAATGAACTTTCTATTTGTCTATGACAAACTGCCGCCTTGCAAAACAATGTTATTCATTTTTCTTTTACTACCTTTCATGGTTGTGAATTATGATGGACAATTTGTTTCTATATGATATATATGATATTTATTATGTCTTTATTATTGTTTAATTTTTATATAACACATACCATTATGCATTCTATTTTTTTGTAAATATGATAACTTCGTTTGTGGGTGTGTGGACTACTGCCTCCTCAAAGTGATGTGATACGTTCACACATTACATGGAATGTATTAAGGTTCATTTTAATTAGAAATATATGATATAAATGAAAATATATTATATTCATGACATAATTATCTTTATATAAATATAATATATCATTTTATTTATTACCCTTTTCACACACTAAAAAAGTGACAACATCATTCGTAGACGTGTGAACTACCGCCTCCTCGACGTGATGTGATTCCTTTTACATAAAAAGAATTATATATATAAGAATAAATGATTAAACAAAATGGTATTTGTGATATAATTATCACTATGCAAATATATATCGTTACTTACCTTCCTTACATAATGATCATTGAAAAATGGGAACATTACTCATGCGTACGTACGACCTACCATCTCCATGATTGTAATGTTGGATCATTTTTCATAACCATATTTCATGATTGGTTTTAAAATTATAATTGATGTATAAATATGATAAATATATAATGATTATTATTCTGGATATGTTTATATAATGATCCCTTTGACCATAGCTGACCTAATAAATTCATTTTTAACACATGAAATCAATTTGGTCAAAATAACCAACATAAACATAATTATTTAAGTAGTTGTATAAAAAATTGTAATAAATGAAGTAAAAAATGATAATAAATATGAAAAAGGTTATAAATAATGTATATAATTAACATAATTTTATTATTCAAGAAGATAAAGACACACATGAAAATTTAGAATCAAGTTAAATGATTCTTGTCTTACTTTTCATTCCATGAGGCATTTACCATTTTCACCACTTACTTCTTTTGTGTGGTGTATCTACTACCCCTTTTGATATATTATATCATGAATTATTTTATCTTTATGGCATTTAAAACTTTTATTTAATGTTATTATTTCATGTGGTCTATTAATCAAATATCTCAAAGTGGTACGAGATACTTTGGAATGTTTAAAGATTATTTTCCTTAAGAATGTTTTAGTGATATTTCAATGGTACTTCCATTCATCAACATAAAAAACACTTGTTGTCACTTATCCTCCACTGGTGAAATTTTGATAAATATTTATCTTTAATTCAATATAGATATTTTATTACAAGGAACATTGTTTATTAAATAAATTAACTATTCTAAATATGAGGAATGCTTTTTACAAGAAAGACATGGGTTGAGGACTGGTTAATTTAAGCCCCTTGATGCGCCAGTAGTCTCATGGGACAAATTCAGTTGGGAAAACCCTTCGTGTTTATAACCAATATGTTATAAAATATCTTGTGAATGGTTTTGATAGTAGTGTTATAGTTGGAAAAACCAAATTGGTTTATAACAAGTATGTTTTAAACCGTCTGGTGAAAGATCTTGGCGGTAATGGTTTCATATACCTAGAAAAAATGGCAACCAATAATTAAGCATTTAATTTATTTTGAATTCAGTTATTTTTATTATTATCCATGATTTTTTTAAATTATATATGGATGCATTTGATTCTCATTTTATTGATTAAATATAATGTGTCTTCTATTATTTACCGTACTATCTTGATTATGCCTTATCCAGTTGGTTAAATGGAAAGTATGTTCAATTATTTACCTTCGTATATTGATTATTATTATTGATTCATGATTACTACCAATTTAATATTACCATGATTGAGCATTTTATATCACCCTTATTTTTTTCCTTTCCTCATTACAAGAAGATGAGTTTCCAAGATATAGTTTATTAATCATTGTTATGTATTTTTTTATTCCTAATGTAAAATGGGTATCATGTATGTAATCTTGTATTCAAAAATTGATAAACTGAATGGAACTTTGAGATTTTATTCCTTATAATCATGCCAATGTAATTAAGTGAGGTATAAGATCCAGGATTTTGGGGTTGGGGAACTATAGTAATAATCCCTTAATAACAATATGAAGATAAAAAATCAAAAAATTAATAACAAATCTAAAATAAGTTGAAAATGTAACTCTAACTTCAAAGAACCATAACTTTTGATCTAGGTGTACTATAAAGATCTACCACATATCAAATTAAATCTATCAAAATGATATATGCCCTAATGATTGGGGGACCCTATTCATATATTTCGAGACCAAAAAAGGCTTAAAGGCCCCCAAAACCGAGTTTTTAGTTGTGGTATCACAATTTTTTAACATTAGATGGAATTTCAGCCTCGTTTAAGGGGGTCTTCTTATATTTTTTTGGTAGATACTCAATTTTTTTCAAGGATTACACTCATAATGATATAATGACATTAATTTTTTTTTCATTTTTGATAATGTACTATTATTTATAATTAAGTATATGCACACATATACATATTTGTATATATTTAAGCATAAAAATTTAATTTTATAAATAAATTTGTAAACATATTTATATATAAAATATCTTTATAAATATATATATCATATCTAAATAAAAAATAATATTTATTTTATTAAAAATAAAAATATATGAATATTTATATACCGATATAATTTGTATGTAGGTATATATACATATGTGTGTGTGTGTGTGTGTTTGTATTAACAAAATGATATATATTATCTATATATTCTAATACATGTAGATAAATATTAATATATAATATAAGTAAATACATAAAAATAAGTATAATTATATTTATAGATACACATATATATAATATATATTTTTATTTATGTTGTATATATGTATGTATGTATGTATTTATTTATAAACACACACACACACACCCACAAAAACATATTTTATAAATGAATTAAAAAATAATCAAATAAATACATATTAATATATAAAAAAATATATGGATTAAATTATATATATATATAAATAAATAAATAGTTATTTCATAAAATGGAT
This sequence comes from Viscum album, assembly GCA_963277665.1. Lineage (NCBI taxonomy): Eukaryota > Viridiplantae > Streptophyta > Magnoliopsida > Santalales > Viscaceae > Viscum > Viscum album. Next base: position 1,171,658,302 of record OY728160.1, read on the forward strand.
TAAAATGTAACATTGTGGAGTTGTAAGGGTCTAGGTGTGCAAGGGAGAGATCTTGGGTTCGAATCCAAGGGGATGGTCGGGGCGTGCGAATGGGTGAAGGGGGTTCTTAGAATTATTAGGGGGGAGGTGTATATTTCTCTTAAAGGGGGATTTGAGAGCTGATAAAAGGGGTGGTATAAACCTCTGATCTTTTTTTTAAATTTTCAATATTTTTTTCATTTTAAAAATTTATTTTTTTACTTTTGTCATCATTGTTTTAGCACAAAAAAGGGACCTTTATCAGTGTTGATAAAAGGGACCCCCATTTTAACTATAACAACCCATAATTATATCAAGGAAATTTTTATTATTATAATTATGTCATATAGTCACATAAAATGACTTATATAACACAATACAAACTTTATAAATTAATAGTGAATTAAATAAGATGTATTTATAGAAATTTGGGAACCTGAACCAATTGAATAGAAACCTAACATTCATAATAGTAATATGACTCTTAAGAATATTAACCTAGAAAATAGAATAATAACGTCCCCTATGAAAGTATAAATAAAATTTAGGAATCTTACAAATGAAAATATGATATATTTATATAATGTAATAAGTAAGAATTTTTTTGAAACTCATAAATTAACTATTGATATTTTTTTGAAATATAAATGTTTATTTAAACTTTTATAGTTAATATAATTATTTAAAATAAAATTTAATTTCATAAAATAGATTCATAAATTAATATTTTTTTCTTATGATTATAATATAATTTTATGAGGGCTTAATTAATTTTTCAAAGTTTAATAAAATCACATATAACTTTAACATCAGTATTTTTCAAATAAATTATGATTATAATTAAAAATTAAATTTCTCATATTTAGAAAATTATTTTTATAAAATGGATTCCATTTTTTAATTCTACACTTTTAAAAATAGTTAGGGACAATTTTTGGGATTTTTCAAAAATAGCTGAATTTTTTGTGAATAGAAAACACGGTAATTTACTGTATAAGCTAAATACATGAATTATAGAGTCATGGATGATGTATGACTGATGTAAGCACTATTGGTTTGAACTAAATTTCACTAGTTACTATAAATAGTCATAATAATCCCCCTATTGATAGTCTTGATCCAAAATGACAAATAAATAAATAAAATAATCAAAAAACACCCCTCTCCTCCACTATAAATACCACCCCTCACAACCTCTTCTCCTCACATCTCCAAATATATGAAGAATTATTATATTCTACCCAATTACTCTCCTAAACCAATTTCCCATATCCTGTACTTGTTTTTCTCACCAAAAGACCATTCCCAAGTTCCATAAGGAGTATCTCAAGAAGAAGAAGTTCAAGTGAAAAACACTTTTGGACATAAGGTAATGGATTCTTTACGAACCTCCATTTTTTCTTTCTAGTTATGATTTATCTCTATTTAACCAAATTTAATTCTTTTTTATTTTTATATAATTATTCTAAATTCTGTTTATATGTTCCAAACTCATGTATCTGGATCAGTTCATCCTTCTTTGAAGTGGAAATACATGTTTTAAAAAGGTTCCCTTCTCAATTCTTCCCGATAAGCAATCCTGATTAGAGGGAACATCCCAATTTCTTAACCATTTTCAAGTACCATCCATAATCTATTTTAAGATACAAATATTTTTATAAAAACACTCTTTTTATCATGAAAAACTATCTATGTTTATTTATGCTATTATGCAAGTAATTATAAATTTTCCCGCTTTAAAGACTCTTTAATATTTTCCCTTAAACCACACTAAAGTGGCTAATTTATAAAGTTTCTTAAACAATATTTTTAAATATTTTCACTTCAATTGGACATAATTTATCATTATTTATGCATATTTTCCGTTATGAATGTCTATGTATGTTTTAAATCCATTCTTTCATGGACACTGTCATGATACATTCTTTGGTTATGCCATATGATATGATTCTGATACCCATTTCTTTCCATGGGTAACACTTATGTTTATGTTTAATTTTTCATGTGGCACAGATATTCATGAACATGTTTTTATGGGTGCAACAAAATATCCATCCAATGCATTGGGTAAGGTTTATTCTCATGAGAGGTCACGTGCAATGGTCTTCGCAGTAAGCTTTGAATCATGATCCTTTATATGAAATGGTCTTGGAAGTATGCCTAGACACATGCTCCTCCATGTGAAATGGTTTTGGAGGTAAGACTTGATTCATGGTCATCCATGTGTAATGGTCTTAACAGTAAGCCTTGACTCATGCTCCTCTATGTGCAATGGTCTTTGTCGTTATCCTTGACTCATGCTTATGTCATGCTGTATATTGCACCACATTCCGATGATTCCATGATTACTTTATCCCATGTTATACATGTTATGATTCCTTATTTTTATTCAATTTCCATGAATTTTTTATGTCATCATTCTATGACTTCTAACCCATGTGTTATGCTTTATTCATATGATTATTCACTTACTCAGATTTTTAGCTCATCCCTTTATTCATATATTCCCTAGGTTATCCTATACAGATGTAGGGGATAAAAATAATTTAGGACCTCATTATAAATAATAAATAAAATATGTTTTTATTTTGTGTTTAATGCTGTTTAATTATGTACTTAATCTTCCAAAGACAGTAGAATTTACGATCCTTAGTTGTATTTGATGGTTAATTATGCTTAAAATAATGTAATAATCTGTATAAAAGGATAGGGTCTCTATAGTTGGTATCATTGGAAGGACTAGTTAGTTTTGGAGATTAGGACTAGAGATCTTTATTATAAACCATATGGATAATTCTATCACCATGGATAAACTAGATTAAATCTTAGGGAATCACATGACCTGATATACTATTCATTTACAAGTTTATCCTTCTATGTTCAATGTTTTCTTTAATTATGATTATTAACTAAGTATTCAAGACCCCTAATTGTAATTTATTTTTATTAGTTAAAGGATCAAAATGGGATAACCCATTTCAATAATAAATGTGTTAGGAAATGTGACGATGTCCATAATGAAATGCCAAATATGATAGGAATGGGAACTCAAAAAATCATGATAATTATTTCTCAACTATCTCATGTTATGAATACTAACATGAATCATGTGTAATTCCATCATTCTCATAAGAAATAGAATGGTGTGGTTGAATCCTTTATACGAAACAAGTCCCATATGTTTAGTGGACCTTTTGATCCCTTCATCACAGAGCAATGGATTAAATCCATTGAGATGATATTATTTATCCACCAATGCTCAGAATAAGGGAATGTTGGGTTGTGGTTTATCATTTAGATGTATAATATTATTAGTGGTGGACACTAATAAGGAAAAAAATGTCCAAGGAGGGGATTCATTCCATGGAATGGGAATATTTCACTAAAATATTTTTCAATAAATATTTTCCTCTAACTCTCCATCTTAAGAGGGAGATGGAGTTCCTTAGTTTGAATAAAAAGGAAGATGAGTCTACAGGGGTTTATTAAGAAAACTTCACAATAATTTCATGATATTACTCTCTCTTTATCATGAGCACTAAAAGAAATGTGGTTCGCTTATATATCAGAATAATGCTAAGTCTATAGAAAGTGTTTTTGATTTGAAACTTTTATAACTATGGGGATATTGTCTGTTATTCCCTTAAGGTTCAAATGGAGATCAAAGACTCTCAGTGGTCTCATGGGAATGGAGATAAAAATCAGAAAATAAATTTTAATAAGTAAGGATCAATAGATAAATATCTTGATGGAAGGAAAAACCAACATCCCATGTGTCAAAGTTGTTGGAAGAAGCACCATGTGGACTTTCTAAAGTGAACCAATAGATGATTAAAATGTGAAAGAGTAGGGAATCTAGGTAATAAATATTGGAGGGATATGAAGAGACCTACTAATGTGGATTAATAAAAGAAGGCTCAGATCAACAATCAGTCTGTAGTTCAGTGTTTTAATTTCAAGGAACATGGGAATTATACAAGCCATTTCCCTAAGCCAAGGGTTGTTGGACGAAATCGATAACAAAAACCATCGAGGCAGCAATGAAGGGCATAGAATATCACTACTGCTAAGGTGGATCTCAAAAATGATGTGGTGATAAATAAGTTGGTTATTCATTCTAGAATAGAAAACATACTATTTTATTATGGTTATACACATTCTTTCATATCTTTCATGTTTATTATAATTATTTATACACCACCTCAAAATATGGAGGTTGAGTTATATGTGAGAATAAAAAATGGGGAAATTTTTTCATCCAAAGTATATAACTCCCCCTAGTTAATGTTTTTGGACTAAACCTCAAAAAAATCCCATCTTACTTCATATGGTGGAGTTTGAAGCTATATTGATAATGGATTTTATATCTTTATACAAATCTAACATCAACTGTCAGGAAAGGGTTATCACTCTTCACATACCAAGGATTCCTCTAATTTTTTATAGTTTAAAGAGGTTTATGAATATCCTTTAGAATAATAATATTTATTTTTGATATTATTTCATTATGAGAAAGTATATCAAGATCAAATTATTGAGACAATGGTGATAATCATCCTCAAAGACATTCCCATTTTGAGGGACTGCACTGATGTATTCCATAAAGAATTTCTTGGTCTTCTCCTGATCGAGAAGTTGAGTTCTAAATTGAACTTATTCCTAGATATCTGCCTACATCAAGGAAACCTTATAGAATTTCCATCTTTGAGTTGGAAGAACTGAACAAGTAGTTACTGGAGAATCTGGAAAAGGGTTTAGTACACCAGAGTGCTTCACTATGGGATGGTCCAATCCTCTTCATAAAAAAGAAGGATGGATTAATGTGTCTATGAATTGATTATCATGAGATCAATAGAACCATGATAAATAAAAATTATCCCCTTCCATAGATAAATTACTTGTTCAATCAACTATGTGGTGCTAAGTATTTCTATAAGGCACACCTTCAGTTGGGATATCACCAATTAGAGGTGAGGAAAGATGACATTCCCAAGACTACCTTTCGAATGAGGTATGGTCACCATGAGTTCATAGTAATTCCCTTCATATTCAATAATGATCCTATAAATTTCATGGACATAATGAATATATTTTTTAGATATTACCTTGATAGATTTTTTGGTAGTCTTTATTGACAATATTATGATATAATCTAAGATCAAGGAGGAACATGAGGAGCATTTGAATACTCTGCTAAATACTTTGAGAAGGTAGAAACTATATGAAAAGTGCAGTAAATGTGAGTATGGATGGAGCAAGTATCATTATGGGGGCATGTTATCCCCAAAAAACGAATATATGTTGACCCTTTTAAGACAAAGGAAATTGAGGAGTGTCCCAGGAAAACATCTATAGAGATCCATAGTTTTCCTGATCTAGATGGGTATTACAAACAATTTTTGAATAACTTTTCATGATTGTCAAACCCAATAACCAAGATAAATCATAAAGGAGTGAAGTTTATCTAAAAAATTTAATGTTAATAATGATTCAAATAGTGGAAAAAGAGGATTATCACTACATTGGAATTCGAAAAACATGGCCTCATCTTGGTAGGGGGCTTTAATAAAGATATGATCAGTATAGAGGAGTACATCCAGTCCTAGGACCAGAGAGATTATGAGTTTGAAAAGAAGATGAAAAAGGTACCAGACAATCCAATTTAATCTTTATCATGGAAATTGTTTAGGGAAGTGGGTTCTGGTAATCTTAAGTTACTCTTTTATGACTCTGTTTAAGTTGGTTTTTTGGGTTTGGTTGTTTTTAGCGGAATGTTATGCGAGTTGTGCCTGTGTTAGAACCAATTATTTAGATTTTTACATTAAAAGCCTAGTTTTTTCACTCAATACTACACACGAATTCTCTCTAGATGGGGATTAGAGCATTAAGTCTTTACCAGAGCTTGCCTTTCAGATTTGTTCGTTGAGAGGGTATGAATTGGCAATCGGTTTTGTGCCTGTGAATTTATGCACAAGACTGTTCACTGAAAGGTTATGATTTGATGAAGGCATTGATATGGTAAAACTGCTAGGGAGGATCTTATCATATGTATGTTATTATTTTTATGTTCTGGTTTCTAATTTGTTGGTGTAGGATTTTATGGTTTCTCACTTTTCCTTAAAAGTGTTTTGATAATAAAAAATTAATTTTCAGTCAGTCACTACATCGTCATTCACACTACTGACAAGTGGGGAAATTTTTGTGGTGTGAAAAGATGTTTCAAAGAAGGTATTGGGATGTGTACTAATGAATTTTTTTATAGCCTACGCCTCAAGGCATTTGGAAATTCATGAGGAAAACTATCCCACACATGATCTGGAGTTGGTAGCTATGATCAATGCATTGAAAATTTGGCAGCAATATCTCTATGGGGAGAAGTGTGAGATATATAATGATCACAAGAGCATAAAATATATATTCACACAAAAGGAGATTAATTTTCACTAGTAGATATGGTTAGATGTCATCAAATTTTATGACTTCTCAATCCACTACCATCCTCGTAAATCAAATAAGTTGGTGGATTCTCTAAGCAGAAAGGACCATATATCTTTATCAGTGATGATAATTAAGAAGGATGAAATATTCTTAGAACTAAAAAGTAATGACATGGGAATCATTAAGTACATAAAATCATCAATCCTTTATCAAATAATTTCCTAACCATACCTCATGGATAAAATAAAGGATGCTCAAAGAAATGATGTAGAAAATTCATAAAAATATGGAAGCTATCCGAAATGGAAAATCCTCAGAGTTCAAAATTGGTGAGGAAGGATTTGTAATATTTAGGTCATGAAAATGTGTACAATCCTATATAGTTATAAATAAATAGCTTTTTAATGAAGCACATAGCTCAACCTTCTCAATTTAACCATGGAGTATAAAGATGTATTGAGATCTCTGATAGAACTATTTTTGGAACAATATGAAGAAGGAGATTACTAAATATACATCAAAGTGTCTCATATGTTATCAAGTGAAGGTTTAAAGGAAAAATTATAAGGGGATGATGCAACCATTACCCATACCAACATGGAATTAGGAAAATATCACCATAGACTTTGCAACTGAACTCCCAAAGACATCTAGAGGAAATAGTGATATATGGGTCATTGTGGACCATCTTATAAAAAAGATCACTTTAATGAAATTTGATATGACTTCTCAGTCAACCATCATGCATGAATATACATCAAAGAAGTGGTGAGGATGCGTGGTTTACGAATATATATTGTATCTGATTGATATCCAAGATTTAATTATATGTTTTGGAGAAGTATCCGACATTCTCTAAACACCGAGTTAAACTTAATTATGGATTATCGGCCTCAAACTGATGGACAATATGAATGGAAAATTCATACACTAGAAGACATGTTAAGATCTTGTTTTATGGACTTTAAGGGGGGATGGGACCAACATCTAACTCTGGTTGAGTTGTCCTATAATAATAGTTTCCACTCGAGCATCCAAATGGATCCATATAAATCCCTTTATAATAAAATATGAAAAAAACTAGCATGCTGGATGAATTTGATGAATGTAAGCTTCTAGGACCTAAAATGGTTGAAGAAATGTTATAAAAGGAGAAAACCATTCAGCAACATATCTTGGAAGCCCAAATTTGATATAAGACCTATGCATGTAATCATTGATACGACCTCGAGTTTAAGGTAAGAGACTTCGTATTCCTTTTCATCTTTCATGGGAATAGGATCATGAGATTTGGGAAGAAATGAAAGATAAGTCCCAGGTACATTATCCCCTTATAGATTCTTGATCATGTTAGATTTTTGGCCTATGAACTAAAACATTAACCAACCTAGTCCCAATTACATGATTTATTCCACATATCCCTCTTGAGGAAGCACATACTGGATCCCTCGCATGTACTGAATTCAAATGTGGTACTATTGGAAAATGACTTCTCTTGTGAGGATTAGTTGGTGAAGATCTTGGACCATAGTGATAAAGTTCTATGCAAAAAGACTACTCAACTGGTCAAAGTAGAATGGAGGAACCATAAGTACGAAGAGGCAACATGGGAATTATAGGAATTGTTTAAGGAGAAGTGCCCCCACCTGTTTTCACCTTAGTATGTAAAATGAAATTTTGAGGGATATTTTTCATTAGGAGAAAGAATGTAACAAACCATAATTCCATATATTAAATTTACATTATTTTAATTATGTCAAATAGTCACATAATATAACATAGAGAAAACAATACAAACTTTATAAATGAATAATGAATGAAATGAGAGGTATTTATAGAAATTAAAGAACCTAAAATAATGTAATAGTAACATGACCTTTGGAATAGTAATGTGACCATTAAGAATAGTAACCTAGCCAATAGAATAGAAACCTCGCCTATGAAAGTATAAATAATATTTAGGCATCTTAAAAATTAAAATATGATTTATTTATATAATGGAATATGTAAGTTCATATTTTAAAATTGATAAATTAAGTATTGATATTTTTGTGAAACATAAATGTTTATTGACACTTTTATAAATAATATATTGATTTAAAGGAAAATTTAATTTAGTAAAATAGATTCATAAATTAATATTTTTTATATTATGATTATAAAACAATTTTATGAGACCTTAATTAATTTTTCAAAGTGTTATAAAATCATTTATAACTGTTTTACTCCGAACATCCTGAAGGCCTTTTTTTTTACTTATTTTTTGATAATCCCCTTTTTAACGGGGTTGAGAGGGAACCCTTACATGGGTAATATGCCTAGTGGAACAAGGAAAAATACATGGCCTGAAGGCCTAATGAATCAGCACACTAAAACTACCCCTCCCCATCATCTGCTTCATTGATGGCACCTAGCTCCCCACCTCACATGGTTGATCAGTTAGCCTTTCCCCATGTAGAACTGCATGGTTCATGGTCCTTATAGTAGTTTCCATACACCCCCTTTATTACAATATAGTTAGCTCTATTATAGGATGATATTTTTTCTGAATCCTCATATAGGGCCTACTCCTGTGTGGTCTAATCTCATTCCATAAACTGGAAGCAGTTTGGCCTGAAAGCCTTGATGACCCGAAGGCCCTACTGCATCAACATGTCCAGGGACTGCACCCCTACCAATGTCATTCCTGCATCACTTCTTACCTACTCCATCCCATTATCACTTCCATATCATAAATCCCCCAAAGGTACCGATAAAGATTTGAACATTGGTCATTTGGATTCCAAGAAGGAGCCTTTATCACTTGGGTAAATTCTCGTTGGCTAGTTATATCTTCAAAATCTATATTTTTCAAATAAATGATGATTTTGATTAAAAATAAAATTTCTCATATTTATAAAATTATTTTCATAAAATAGAGTCCATTTTTTAATTATACACATCAGAAAATAATTAGGATTATTTTTTGGAATTTTTCTAAAATAGTTGGATTTTTGGTGAGTGGTGAAATATGGTAATTTATAGTATAAAAATAATACATGAATTATTTAATCATGGATAATGTGTGGATAATTTAAGAACCATTGTTTTGAACTCACATGAACTAGTTACTGTACATAGTGACAAGAATCCACACTATTGATAGTATTGATCCATAATAATAAAAAAATGAATAAAATAGTAAAAAAACACCCCTCTGCTCCACCAGCACCTCTTCTCCTCACACCTCTACAGCCTTGAAGCTTGCTTATAGTCTGCCCAATTCCTATCCAAAACCCCTTCCCCAAGTCTTGGTCTTACAAGTATCACCAAAATTCCATTCCCAAGTGACTTAAGAAGGATCTCAAGACGAAAAAGTTTAAGAGGACATTAAGTTCAAGTGCAGAACTGTTTCAGACATAAGGTAAGATATTCTTTCTGAACAGCCATTTTTTCCTTCGGGTTACACTTTATCTCTCTTTACCCAAATGTAATTATTCTTTAAATTTATATAATTCTTCTAAATTCTATGTATATGTTAAAAAATAATGTATGTGGACAATTTTTCCTTCTTTTATGGGGAAATACATGTTTTAAAAATTTTCCCTTCTCAATTATTCCCGATAAGAAATCTCGATTAAAGGTAACTTCCCAATTTCTTACCCATTTTCAAGTACCATCCATAATATTTTTTTAGCCACCAATATTTTTCAAATAGAACTATTTTTATCTTGAAAACTATCTAAGTTCATTTCTAGTTTTATGCAAACAATTATACCTATTACCACCTTAAATACACTTTAACATTTTTCATTAAACCAAACTAAAGTGGCTTATTTATAAAGTTTTCTAAACACACTTTTTTATATCACTTTAGTTGGACATCATTTATCATGATCTATGAATATTTTCCCTTATGAATTTCCATGTATGTTTTAAATCCATTATTTTATGGACATTATCATGATACACGCTTTGGTTACACCTTATGATATGATTATGAAACCCACTTCTTTCCATGGGTAACCCTTAGGTTTATATTTGATTCTTCATATGGAAAATATATTTATGAATATGTTCTGATGGGTCCACCCAAATAGATATCTAATGCATTGGGTAATGTTTAGTCTCATGAGATGTTTTGTGAAATGATGTTGGCAGTAAACCTTGACCAATGCTTTTCCATGAGCAATGGTCTTGTAAGTAAGCATTGAATCATGCTCCTCCATGTGAAATGGTCTTGGAAGTAAGCATTGACTCATGCTCCTCCACATGAAATGGTATTGGTAGTTATCCTTAACTCATTCTCTTGCCATGTTGTATGTTGTTTCCACATTCCTATGATTCCATGATTACATGATCCCATCCTATATACATTATGATTCCTTATTTTTATTCATGTTATATTCCCTTTTTTATGTCATCATGTTATGACTTATAACCCATGTGCTATTATTTTTTCATATGATTATTCCTTTACTGGTCTTTTTAGCTCATCCCATTATTCATGTATTCCCTAGGTTATCATATGAAAATGTATGGGATCAAAGGATGTTAGGAGATCATTATGAAGACTAAATAAAACATGTTTTTATTTTGGTTTCATGTTGTTTAATTATGTACCTAATCTTTAAAAGTCACTATAATTTATGATCCTTGGTCTTATTTTATGGTTAATTATGCTTAAAATCATGAAATAATATGCGTAAAAGGCTAGGGTATCTATATTAGCAGTGCTTAGATCAACAACACTTCTTTATAAATGTTGATGGATTTTTATAGCACTATTAAAAATCATTTTTGTAGTAGCGTATCATGTCATTCATCCTTAGTAAACCTTACTACTCTATCCCTATTCTATATACATATGTGTCTGGGTATCTATATACATATAAATAGATTCCCATATCAATTTATATATTTATGAATACACACACACAAATATATATATTTGTTTGTGTTTACTCTATTTTTATATGTGCGTATATATGTTTGTTTTTAAATTTATTTTCATGCATATATTCCTATATGTATATATATATTATGTTTTCTATTTCAGTTGCTACATCAGAATACAAAACATTTTCTTTGTGAAATAAGTTTTTTATAATTTTAAATGGGTTTAAACATAGTATATATGAGTTTGTACACTTACTTATTTACTACTTCCTTCATTGTAGGTTTCAACATTTATTATGGTTAATAACATGGATTAATCCTTTCATTATGTCTCACCTTATTACGGAATAGAGAAGGGAAAATTACTACTCACAAGGCATCATAACTTCCTTCCATGAATCATATTAAGAATTTATAATTACTCATTAAAACTAAAATTGGAAAGGTGTAGTATAAACTTAAGCATAAGGTGGACCTATAAAGAAAAAGACCCTTATCATGAAACTTTAGTTCAAAAGTAAAAAAACATAATAATTTAATTATTGAAATATATCCAGAACTAATTTGAATAAAATATTTATGTAAAAAACATACCAAGAATTTGTAAATCTAGGTTCAAGTGATATAGATGCACTAAAAATATTTAATGGATAATCATGTTTTTGTCAGAATTAGATCTAAACAAATCATTGGCCATAGAATAGTTGGGGGGTATTGGCATAGTGGTAAGGCAACCCCATAATATTAAATCAAAGTAGGATTCAAATATTATTGGTCTCAATTTAGGGGATATAATCAAAGCAGCATGTTGTTGGGGACTGATTGTGTGGACACGGTAGTGTGTCCTTGGGGAAGATTGCATGGAGGGTGTCATTATTGGCCTTACTTTCCTGCTACTTTTACAGCACACTTGGAGTGTATCAAGGAGAATAGTTTCTCAATTTTTCCATATTGAGGTAATATGACATTTTCTTTCCCATTTTTCCAATTTAGGTAATAATAATAATATATGTATTATTTATGTTGACAAACACATGGTTGAAGAAAGAAAATTCCCAAAGCACTAGAATAATGAAACTTGTGAAAGCTTCCTGGTGACATCTATGTGACAAATCAAGCATAAAGTTAGGACAATGGTAACAAGGTCCATGCTGCCTTTTTCAATTTTTTTTAAAATAATACTTATTTTAAATATATAGGCTTATAAATATATTTTTTATTTTGTTTTGATATATATATATATATATATATTTACATGTAAATATAAAACAAAAATTTTCAAGAGAATTTAATTCCTATTTAATATATACCATTACTAGCATTACTGCAGTCTGTAATTTTGACAGAAACTCTCTCCCAGGGTTCCCTTTTATAAGGAGGTATGCCCTAAAAATCCTTTTGAGTTTCTAATGTCGGATTTAGGTCCCCCTTTCCTACAGATAATTAATAACATATGACTATTAATAATTAATAATTAATTAATAATAAATATAAATTACTAATAAATAATAAGAATAATAATAATTAACTATTAACATTTAGTATTGAATATTATTTTTAACTAATTAATATTATTATTATTTAAAAATAATAATAATTAATAACTAATTAATTACTAATAAATATTAATAAATTATCAATAGTTAATAGTTATTAAATAATTACTAATTAAGAAATATATAATTACTTATTAATAATAGTAATTACTAATTAAATAATTAATTGTTAATTACCTAATTAATATTAATAATTACTTATTGAACAATTACTAATAAATATTTAAAATTATTATTTAGTTATTAAATATTAATAAAAATTATTAAATTATTACATTACTAATTTTAAATTAATTATTATTAAAATATTATTAATTAATTTATTAATTTTTGCCAATTAATATAAATTACTAATAAATATTAAATAAATAATATGAATTAAAAATTATTAATATTTATTCCTAATAAATATTAATTATGAGTTTTTAATTTTTACTGATAATTTTTTAAAATTATTTTTTATTAAATAATTATTAAAAAATATTATAAATATTATTTATTAATTAATTATAAATTAATAAATATTTAATTACTTATTAATAATAGTAATTACTAATTAACTAATTAATTATTAATTAAGTATTATTAATAAAAATTGATAAAAATTATTTACAATTATTATCTAGTTACTGAATATTAATAATAATGATTAAATTATTAAATTACTAAGTGGTAATTGATTATTATTAAATTAGTATTAATTAATTAATTAATTGTTTCTAATTAATATGAATCAATCATAAATATTAATTAAATAACATGATTTAGTATTTAATGATATTCATTTCTAATAAATATTAATAAGTAATTAATATTAATTACTAATAAATATTTAAAATTATTATTTAGTAACTAATTATTAAAAATAATGGCATAAGTATTAGATATTAATTAAATAGTAATTATACAATATTTAATTACATATTAATAATATTATGTAAAAAGTAACTGATTATTTTTTTATTAATTAATAATTATTAATAATAATTATTATAACATTATTAAAAAATATTGAAAATTTTTATTTTGTTACTAAATATTATTAATAATGATAAAATTATTAAAATACTAATGATTAATTAATCATTATTAAATTATTATAATTTTATTAAATAATTATTTCTAATTAATATTAATTACTAATTATTATTAGTTACTAATAAATATTTAACATTATTCTTATTTACTAATTATTACTAATAATAATTATATAATTATATAATAGTTATTTATTATTTAGTTAATATTAAAATTATTTATTATTAATTAAATATTATTAATTAAATATTATTTAATTACTAATTAATTAAAACCTATTAATTATTAATAATTAATTATCAATTAATGAGTATTTTTATTAATATTATTAATAATTTATGAATATTTATTACTAATTAATTAGTTATTAATTAATATTTCTTAAAATATTATTAATATTAATTAGTAAAAATTTAATATTGAATAGTAAATGATAATTGTTAATTATTATTATTATTTATTTATAACTAATATTTATTATTAATTAATTACTAATTGTTAATAATAAAATATATTTAATTTTATGTAGGAAGGGGGGAACCTAAATCCCACATTGGAAATCTAGAAGGATTTCCAGGGTAATCCACCTTATAAAAGGGAGCCCACAGAGAGGGTTTCTGTCAAAAATCCAGACTACTTTAATGGAAGCAATACTAAATATTAAATAGTAGTTAAATTCTACATTCTAGATTACTTTAAGGGTAGTAATGCTGAGTATTAATTTGATATTAAATTATCCAATCAATATATATATATATAGAAAAATGAAATAAAAAACAAAAAATTTAAATATTCAAACATGTTTATTTTAATTAAGTATTTTTATTTTTTATTCAGAAAAGGGTCTTGGTGCCTTTGGCAAAAATTTCTGGCAAATGCGGTAAGGGACTTGAGGCCTTTGGTTTGGCCAAAAATAGGCCAAAGGTGGAAAGGTCCTTACCACCTTTGAGTATTTGTTTGATAAATAGTTTAAACCTAATTTTATTTTAATAAGTTTTTTTTTGAAAAAATGTATACAAAAGAAATCCAAGGACAATGTGATCTCCACAGTAAGCCCGATGGAGGAGATGTGGACCAATAGCAACACTTGGCCTGTAAGGTGGTTTATAATGGAGTGGTTGAGGTTGGGCTCAAGCTTGAGATCCTGGCACCGATGGCCCATCATGTAGCATTGGAGAAAGTGGAAAGAGGGTCAAGGCATTGGTGAATGGGGTCGATGATGGTGTGATTCTGGATGTGGAGGAGGGTGTGAGTTTCCTATCCTTCCTCATTGGTGGATAAGTTGTACCACCTCCCAATACGGAGACCATGGTACTCTATGGGCACTGTGATCATGTGTTGCAGGCATCGGTAGGTGGTGCAACATTTCCAAATTTTCAAGAACACATGGGTGTTGTGAGGTTGAAAGGTGATACGAATAGTGAAAGAATACAAAACAACAATAGGTCCAAACTGTTTCATTTAAATGTGAATATGAAAATTACATAACCATTTAAACAGAATACAAGAAACAAAAGTTTACAAGAAAAACAGAAACGTACGGGATGATTTAACATGCTTCGGTCCCGTGGGGACATACATTCAACACAAGAACACCTCCAATACACATGGGTTTTATTAAGATCAAAGAAAAGAAATGTTATAGGGTGAAAGGTATAAGGCCCTGACCTTAAACATTACATAATCTAGAATTAAGTTAATAATTCACATTGAGGATCTCTTTAAGTTTAGAGCTTCCTAGAATTAGGTCATAACATATACATAACAACTTGAATAATACATGTAGACACTTCTACTCAGTATCCAATTCTTCATAAAATAAAAACTATTAAAAAAATAGTCATATCTTGTTCCATGTTTTAGACATCATGACTTCTCCTTGATCCCATCCTTAACCCTATTCCACTTTATGTCCTATGAAAAATATTTCAAAAACTTGGGATGATAAAAAAAATCCCAGTAAGGGATACACATAGAAAGAAAACTGTTAGTTTTTGAAAACAATAAGTAAATTATGAATACCTTCTCATAAGTAAAAATGTCCACCTTTATGAAGTAGTAAATACTCTTCAATTAATAAATGCTCATTTCTTACCCATTTGAAACCAAAATATTACCACAAAACCCATATAAAGAACACATAACATATATAGGTAACTTTGGACATAATCGTACTTAAATGGAATAACCATACGGTCGACTTCCATAGATATCACTAAATGTAATATCCATACGACCGACTTCCATACCCAATACATTGGTGGTTATAATGTAACCACCCATCCTGGTTTATCATGGCACCACCTTTCATTTGTCCAAGTACCATTAAAAAATAATAACACATAAAATATCACTAATAACATTTCATTTTCAATCACAAGAAATCATTTCAAGATATGGAAGTATTCAATCCATTTAAAAAACTAATAAAAAACATTTAATAAATAGATTTTTGAATCAAAGTGTCCCATACCATTTTCAATCTTGAAAAGGAATTAAAATTTCAAAACATTAATTTCCATATAAATAAATCCTTAAAACCATTTTGAAAACATGGTCATTAATGAGAAATATTTAGAAGAATAAATATTTAAAAAATTTAAAACAATGTTTTAGTTAAAGATTCCCTTACCACTTGAGAAAATGCTTGAATTAAAATAATTATAGAATAAAATTAAAAAATTCTTATAATATCATGATAATAAGGAGATTCATGAAATAATATGTCCAATGGAAGTATATAAACCATATAAATGTGAATTTGTGTATAACAACAAATAATTATCAATGGAATGTAAATTGAGAAAAATTCACTTACAAAGTTCGTATTATTAGATTAAGGACAAATAAATAAAATAATTATGTGTGAAAAATATAAATACACTCAATATGATTGGATATTCAGTGTAAATCAATCATAGTACATTCACACATGTTCTTTTAAAAACCAAACCAATGACTTGGATGTTTAACTCAAGGAATGGAAATTGAGTTGAGATTACCCTTATCAAGTTCATATCAATGACTTGAGAAATTATAAATGGAGTGATTATGTGTATCAAAATTATATCCACAAAAATATGAGTGGGAATTATTACATAAATAAATAAATAATTATTCCACACATAATCATATCATGACATAATCAAGAAGTATAAGATTAACCCAAAGAAAGGAAATTGGGTTAAGAAGTTACCTTATGAAAATTCAGCAGCCTAACGACGTCAATTAAAAAGTCAGAAAATGATATTATGAGAGAAAAAGGGTCTCTAATCACATGGAAAATAAATTTAGAACAATAAGGATATATAATAACATATCCCAACATAAGAATATGTAAATTAAAAGACATAACAAAAATAAGTCTTTTAAAAAGAGGAAGGTGAAAGGTTCCCTTACCGATTTGGTAACTAACAAAACAAACACCTCATGAATGAAGGATCATACAGTGAAGATGTAAATACCCCGAAATTAGATTATATTACACAAATAATACAATAATGGGCAGTACATACACTACAAAAATATAAATATTGGAAAATATAGCATGAATCTCATGGGAATAAAAAGTGAGATGAAAAATCCTTACTGCGTAGTAATCAATCGAGTCGTATGACCAAAAATTAATTACCATAAATGATTCAAATAATAAAATGAATATAACTATAGTCATGATAATATATATCATATATCATTAATAAACACACGATATTCAAGAAATAAGTGATGAACAATGGAAATCTCATGGAATTAAAAGTGAGATAAGAAACCCCTTACCTCGTGTCCGACTTGACTCGTTTGTTCCTTGTTATTCCTGAATAATAAACTTAAGTTAATTTATACATTCTAAATATCCCTTTTCAAGTTTATTATTCCTTTTATATCACTTATTACCTTTCTATAACAATTAGTTAATTATTTGAGTTCATTTTGGACATTTTGTCGATGTTCAGAACTTGAGTAAAAAATGAACATGTTATAATTACAAATTGTCCATGTGGTCAAAATTCCAGTATCTCTAGAATAATATTCATGATTTAGATATAATATATATCATATATCTCCAGTATATATATGTATTTATAATAGTAGATAACATTTTGAGATAAAAAATGAAATTCATCGTTCATGGAGATAGTAAGTCGTACCTACACATGAATGCTACTTTCATTTCTATTAAATATTTAATGGAATGAAAATGTAATGATAAATAGGTATATTATAATTCGAGTATAATATCATATATAATTTAATTATCTTCATCCGTTATACATTCCACATATGGCATGAAAGAGTCATATCACTTTGAGGGGGGGGGGGTAGTCTGCACTTCCTCAAATGAAATTATCGTGTTTACACATATTGGAAAGCATAAATATATGTTTGTAAATAAAAATTATAGAATCATAGAGAAAAAAACAGAATATATATCATTTTTAAATATAGTTCCATCATAATGGCCACGATGAGAGCTGTTAAGAGATGATTGAACAATCATCATTTTGTGAGGCAGTAGTTCGCCATCCCCAAAAACAATATGTTCTTTACCCATTATATAGAGGTGTGTGGAAGTGTATTTTGAATCCTTCTCATAAAAAAATCCTATTATATTTAATATACTGGTGTTTTTATAAAATAAATGAATAAAAAGAGTTTAGGGGGTTGGAGAAGTAAAATAAAAGAAAAGAACTTAAGAGAAAACGTTACCTTTAAATTGGGTAACTCTTTTTGGTTTGAACCAAAAGGTTTACTTGAAGTGCCTTATACCTAAAGTAAGGATTCTAGGAGAAGGATAAGGACATAGGGAGATTAATTGGGCATAGGTGTGATTAAAAAAAGGGATTGGGAGGTGTAATTAATGGGTTAGAGGTGATGACTTTTTAAAAGTGGGAGGAGGGGCTCTTTAGGAAAGAATGAAAATATTATTTTATTATATAATGATTTTTTGTTTATAAGGTTCAAAAACTCATTAAAGTCAATGATAAGATGACTCATGTTCGAAATAAAATCATCAAATAATAATTTTACCAGTTTTGGATATTGTTTTAATTATTATAATCTTATTTATTTAAATCATTCATTAACGATGTAAACACTGCATCATTATTGTGTCATAAATAATTTTATTTATTTGATGTCTTAAAATTATAAAAAAACTACCATGATATAGGAAATATTTTTATCTTTAAAATTAATATTTATAGTTTAAGAGATAACTTATATAACCCCATGTAAAATTTGATTTACTAAAAAGATATTTGTTTATGTCATTTTTGTCTTTACTTTAAATTAATTAACATAAAGTGTCATTATCACTCTCAATTGGATCCATGGGTTCCCAAAATAAACCCAAGGATGCCCATGGTTGGAAATGTACCAACGAATAGGATTAGTTCACATATTATGGTAATTTAATATTATTATTATATTATTTTTACCTTGAATCACCCTATTTACCTTTAACCGTGGTAAATAAATGTCAAAAGTTACTATTCACCAAAAAATATTTTCATCTTATTGAACCAAATTTTACTTACTGATAAAAACCATGTATGTTGGATTTTCTAAATTAAATTCACAAAAACGATAAAATTTCATTTAAAATAAAAAGTCGGTTTTTTAACTACAATTCAGTGTTTTCACTATTCATAAAAAATTGAAGGTTTTCAAAAAAATACCAAATTTTCAGCCTAAGATATATTTGATATTTTGAATTCAAAGATTATTTTTATTTTCCCATATTAAAAATATAGAATTTTCATTAATTAATTTAAAATTAATTCCCGTTGTCAAAACAAAAAGGTTGTTTTAAAGATATAATAAATATCAAAAGATTGACACTTGTTTATGCCCAATTTCAAAGTGAAATTACTTCTAATGACCAAAATTGTATTAAATGGTAAAAATATAATATAATTAAAATTTCAAACCATTTAAAAATATAATCTTACCATATAAATAAATTATATTAAAAGACATTTTTGAATTAAAATACAACATTTTCCACTATTAATTAAAAATAAATTTTATCAGAAAAATACCAAAACATTACCCAAAGTAAATTTTGATGTCCCGATTATAAAGAAGAATTTTATTTTCTCTAATAGAACATATAAAAGTGACTAAAAATATATTTAAAGAGGTTTCTTTATCAAAATGTGGTAGATTGACCTTTTAAATAATATTAGAGTATTTACGCTTAAAATTATATTCATTAACATTTTAAGCCCTTAACTTTTATGGGATAATTGTAAAAACATTTAGAAAACATATATAATCATATTTTAGTTAGTTCTATTAATTCTTACCAATACAACGACTATGTGTTAACTACGATTTAAAATAATAATAATATTTATATTATTTTTCAGTATAACTCAATGTTGTGTGCAACATAAGATTTCAAAGAAACTCTTTGTTGCGTATCAGGTATTCTATTGAAAATAGAATACACTTTATATTAAAATTAATATTTAATTCAAAAATATTAATAAATATGAAAATGTTATATATTTTATTTCCCTGGGATGTTACATGCTTCCCCCTTTTGGGAATTTCAACCTCACAATTTTAAAATTGGTCTTGGAAACTTCATTGAAAGTCCCACATCAGAAAAAGAGTCAATAAAAATATCACTTTTAAATAATTTAAGAGAAGTTCAAAGGTCACACGAGACAAAAAAATACAAGGATTCCATGAAAACATGGATATATAGGAGAAAACAAACCATCAAGTTATGATGGATAATGATAGAAAACATGATTAAAAGAAAGTTAACCGCTAGAAAATTACAAACCTGTGATGGGTTAAAAGTTCTTTGATTCCCTAGTAATAAAAGTTAATGGAAATTTTTTTTGTTTTAAGTTACTTTTCATAAACTTAAGGAATTTATTTATGAGCTTAACTAAAAACATAAGGAAACATACTTACTTGTCATGTAAACTTTCATCCTTTACTAAAAACCTACCACAAACTCACCTTTTATCCAAACGATGAGTATTCAAACTGACTTGGTAACATCAAAAGTGCTAGAATCAACTTGTAGAGTATCAAATAATCCACAAAAGATGAACTATATATTTCCCCTATATTTAGAATTCAACCAAAACCAAAATGGTTAGTACGAGATCAGATAATCCCCAAAAGGATAATCCTTTATAAAAAGAAATACAACTCTTAATCTCCAAAATTAAACAAAAAGAACCCAAAGTTTAAGAAAGACCATTAAATATACAATTGTCTTTAAAATTATTCAAGAATAATTTAAAGTAATATTGAAACCCAAAACTCAGAAGGATTTAATCAAATAGTCTTCCACAGAAAATATTAACATTTATCTCCAAAATCATTGAATACACTTAAAGTCTCATACTAAAGTGTAATTAACCTAATCAAATATTATCTATGATAGGTTAATCATTTCCATAAATAACCCAAATAACTATATCTTCACAATAAAAGCATAAAATTTAAACCATTAATCCAGAAATGAGATCCCAGAGTATTCTATTTCCCATAAGCATATAATGTTCCCCAAAAGAGAGAAAGTCTTCCAAAATAACCCTTATCACAAAATCATCAAATCATTTTATTATATTCAGGATATCAATTTGATAAAACATAAATTCCCAAAATCAACTTATTCTTTATCCATAAAATCATTTAACTAAAAAGAATAGGGCATACTAACCAGGGACCTCATATAGGCCATTGTTAGGTGATGTACCCTTGTCACCCTTCGATTGTGGGTTCGATTCCCAGGGCCTTGCCGAATGTGATGGGTTGTCACCCATATTATGAGTTGTTCTTTTTTATAAAATTCGATAATAACCCTAACATATTTTAACCTCAAAGGTTGTCTTATACCTATCATTTTCATCCCAACTCATTAAGACCTCAACATCTTACTGAATACTTATATATATAGTCATTTTTTATTTCACCTACATTATGATAAAATAAAACTATTCCCAAAAGAAAGAACATCATACCTTGATCATGGTGTCCACAGGGTTTCATTGTCATCTTGTTCACATAGGTATAAGGTCCATGCATTACATCAATGATTTAGATATCCTTCAAAATCATTTGCTTCCTTCATCCAAATACACCTTCTACAACATGTGTCATATGGTTGTTCATAGAAAAATAGTTTCGGAAAATAATCATGTATAACATATAATTTCCAAACGCATGATAAAACTTTCGTTCTATAAAACAGTCGAACTGAGTTTGAGTTGAAACTTTCAATCGATTGTTCTATTAAAATACCATAAGTATGTGCCGAGAGACTATATTTTAAAATCAAATATAAATAGGTTGTGCTAGGGTATCCTTATTCAGAACCTTTTTCAATATCATAATATTCTTCAAAATATTGTGATAAGGTAAAATATTTAAAAATGCCTTGATAATATTTACCTTTCTTGAAAATAATAGAATATTGTGAAAATATGATTTGATTAATCACAACCCATGATCCACGATGATATCGAGGTATAATTGAGGTGTTTTATATCTCAAACAACTTCTTGCAAGAGAGTTGTATGCTATAAAAAGTTTCACAATTATTTGAACAGGAATTTGCAATAATTATTGCAAGCATGTCATGAGGAAGAGATAAGAATGTTATTTTAGATCCTCCTCCTAACATTTGTAACTGACTTTTCTTGATCTGAAAAATTTTTAAAACAAGGATTTAACATAAAGAGTAGACATAGATACTAACCATGGGTTTAACGAAAACTCTTAATCCCTAAAGTTATCTAAACTCACCTCTAATACCAACTATAAGTCCCCAACCTTAAACATTACATAATCTTGAATTAATTTAATAATTCACATTGATGATCTTTTCAGGTTTATAGCTTTAGAGAATTAGTTAATAACATATACAAAACAACTTGATTATTAAATTTATACACTTCTAATCAGTATCCATTTTTTTTCAAAAAATAAAAACTCTTCAAAAAAAAGACTCATGTCTAGTTCCATGTTTTAGACAACATGGATTTTTCTTGATCCCATCCTTGACCCTATTACAATTTATTTCATGTGAAAAACATTTCCAAAACTTGGAATGAGTAGAAAAAGCACTGTAAGGGTTACACAAAGAAAGAAAAATGTTAGTTTTTCAAAACCACAAGTAAACCATGAATACCTTATCATAAGTAATAATTTTCACTTTTATGAAGTAATAAATACTCTTCACTGAATAAAAGATCATTTATTACCCATTTGTAACCAAAATATTACCATAAAACCCATATAAATTACACATAACATATATAGGTAACTTGGGATATAAACATACATAAATGGAATAACCATATGGTCGACTTCCACACATATCACTAAATGGAATAGCCACATGGATGACTTCCATACCCAATGCATTGGAGGTTATAACGTAACCAACCATCCTGGTTTCTCACAACACCACCCGTCATTTGTCTAAGTACCATTTTAAAATCATAACACATAATATATCACTAATAACATTTCATTTTCAATCACAAGAAATCATTTCAAGATATTGAAATAATCAATTCATTTCAAAACCCATTAAAAACATTTAACAAATAGATTTTTAAATCAAAGTGTGTCATACCACTTTTAAGATTTTAAATGAATTAAAATTTTAAAACATTAAAGTCCATATAAATAAATCCTTAAAACCATTTTGAAAACATGGTCATTAATGAGAAATATTTAGAATAATAAATATTTAAAACATTTAAAACAATGTTTTAGATAAAGAGTTCCTTACCACTTGAGAAAATTCTTGAATAAAAATAATTATAGAATAACATTAAAAAGTATTATAATATCATGAGTATAAGAAGATTCATGATATAATATATCAAATGGAAGCATATACACTATATAAAAGTGAATTGGTGTATAACAACAAATAAGTCTCAATGGAATGTAAATTTAGACAAAGTCCCTTACAAAGACCGTATTCTTAGATTAAGGACAAATCAATGACATAATTATGTGTGACAAATAGAAATACACTCAATATGATTGGATATTCAGTTTAAATCAATCATAGGACATTCACACGTGTTTTTTAGAAACAAAACCAATGACTTGTATGTTTAACTCAATAAATGGAAATTGAGTTAAGATTACCCTTATCAAGTTCATATCAATGACTTGAGAAATTATCAATGGAGTGATTATGTGTATTAAAATTATATACAAACATATAGGAGTGGAAATTATTACATAAATAAATAAATAGTGATCCCACAAATAATCATATGATGACATAATCAAGAAGTATAATATTAACCCAAAGAATGGTAATTGGGTTAAGAAGTTCCCTTATAAAAATTCAGCAGCCTAACTGCGTCAATTAAAAATTCCTAAAATGATTTAATGATAAAAAGGGTCTCTAATAACATGGAAATAAAATTTACATCAATAAGTATATATAAGAACATATCCCAACATAATAAGATGTAAATTAAAGGACATAAAAAAAAGAAATCTTTTAAAAAGAGGAGGGTGAAATGTTCCCTTACCGATTTGGTAACTTACAAAACATACACCTCAGGAAAGAAGGATCATACCATAAATATGTAAATACCCAGAAATTAAATTATATTACACAAATAATATAATCAGGGGCAGTAGATAGACCACACAAAAGGAAATAGTTGCAAATATAGCATGAATCTCACGGGAATAAAAAGTGAAATGAAAACTCTATACCATGTATCTATCAATCGAGTCATATGAAAAAAAATTAATAACTATAAGTTATTCAAATAATAACATGAATATAAATAGAGACCTGATAATATATATAATATGGCAGTAAACAACACACTGCATGCAAAAAATAAGTGGCAAATAATGGAAATCTCACGAAATTAAAAGTGAGATAAGAAACCCCTTACCTCATGTCCGACTTGACTCGTTTGTTCTGTGGTCTTCCTAAATATTAAACTTAAGTTAATTTATACTTGATTAAGAAAATTATTAAAGTTTATTTTTCCTTTTATATCACTTATTACCTTGATATAACAATTAGTTAATTATTTGAGTTTTATTTGGACATTTTGTCGATGTTCGGAACTTGAGTCAAAAATGATCTTGTTATAATTACAAACTGTCCATGTGGTAAAAATTACATTATCTCCAGAATAATATTAATGATTTAGATATCATATATATCATATATATCTAGTATATATATGTATTTATAATAATACATAACATTTGGAGATAAGAAATGAAATGCACAGTTCATGGAGACGGTAAGTCATACGAACGCATGAATGCTACTTTCATTTGTATTTCATATTTAATGGAATTAAAACATAATGATAAATAGGTATATTATAATTCTAGTATAATATCATATATAATATAATTATCTCCATCCTTTATACATTCACTGTATGGCATGAACAAGTCATATCATTTTGAGGGGGCGGTAGTCCACACTTCCTCAAATGAAATTATCGTGTTTACAAATATTGGAAAGAATAAAGGTATGTTTGTAAATAAAAATTATAGAAGCATAGAGAAAACATAAACATAATATATATCATATTTATATACAACTCCATCATAATGGCCACCATGAGAGGTGGTAGGAGAAGATTGAACAATTGTCATTTCGTGAGGCAGTAGTTCGCCATCCACAGAAAGAGTATGTTCTTTACCCATTAGAAGGAGGTGTGTGGAACTGTAGTTCAAATACTTATCATAACAACATCATAGTATATCTAGGATACTGTTGTTATTATAAAACAGAGGAATAAAAAGTGTTTAGGGGGTTGGAGAAGTAAAATAATAGAAAATAACTTAGAGAAAATGTTACCTTTAAATCGAGTAACTCCCTTTGTTTTGAACCAAATGGTTTACTTAAAGTGCCTTATTCCTAAGGTAAGGATTCTATGAGGAGGATAGGGATATAGGGAAAATAATTGGGTAGATTTTGGAAGAGACAAAGGGCTTGAGATGTGTGAGTAATGGGTTAGAGGTGATGGCTTTCCATAAGGGGGAGGAGGGGCTCTTTAGGAAATATTAAAAATATTATTTTGTTATATAATGATTTTCGGTTTATAAAGGTCCAAAAATCATTAAAGTATAAGATAAGATGACTCATGTTCTAAATAAAATCATCAAATAATAATTGGACAGGTTTTGGATAATGTTTTAATTTTTATAATCTTATTTATTTAAATCATTCATTAGTGAGGTAGACACTGCATCATTATTGTGTCATAAATAATTCTATTTATTTGATGTATAAAAATTATAAACAAATACCAAAATGTATGAAATAATTTTGGCTTTAAAATTAATATTTAAATTCAAAGAGATAACTTATATAACCCCATGTAAAAATTGATTTACTAAAAGATATATGTTTATGTCATTTTTGTCTTTACTTTAAATTAATTAACATAAAGTGTCCTTATCACTCTCAATTGGCTCCATGCGGTCCCAAAATTGACCCAAGGATGCCCATGGTCAGAAATTTATCAACCAATAGGATCAGGACATATGTTAGGGTAATTTAATATTATTATAATATTATTTTTACCTTGAATTACCCTATTTATCTTTAACCGCGGTAAATAAAAGTCAAAAGTTACTATTCACCAAAAATATTTTCATCTTATTGAACCAAATTTTACTTAATGATAACAACCATCTATGTTGGATTTTCAAAATTCAAGTCACAGAATCAGTAAAATATCATTTAAAAGAAAAGGTCGGTTTTTTTAACTACCACTCAGTGTTTTCACTATTCATAAAAAATTGAAGGTTTTCAGAAAAATACCAAAAATTCCACCTAAGATATATTTGATATTATTATTTCAAAAATTATGCATATTTTACCAAATTTAAAACATATAAGATGAATTAATTAATTTAAACCCAATTTCCATTGTCAAAACAAAAAGCATGTTTTAAAGAAATAATAACTATAAAAAGATTGACAGTTGTTTATGCCAAATTTCAAAGTGAAATTACTACCAATGACCAAAATTGGATTAAATAGTAAAAATAAAATATAATTAAACTTTAAAACCATTTAAAAGGATAATCTTACCATATAAATAAATTATATTAAAAGGAAATTTTGAATTAAAATACAACATTTTCACTATTCATTAAAAATGAATTTTTTCAGAAAAATACAATTTTTTTTACCCAAAGTAAATTTTGATGTCCCAATTCTAAAGAATAATTTTATTTTGACAAATATAACATATAAAAGTGACCAAAAATAGATTTAAAGAGGGTTCTATATTAAAAGGTGTTAAATCAACCTTTTAAAGAATATTTGAGTAGTTATGCTTAAAATTAGATTCATTCACATTTGAAGCCTCCAACTTTTATTGGATAAATGTAAAAACATTTAAAAAACATATAAAATCATATTTTAGTAAGTTATATTCATTATCGTCAATACAAAGGCTATGTGTTAACTACCGTTTAAAATAATAACATTATTTATATTATTTTTTAGTATAACTCAACATTGTGTGCAACCTAAGATTTCAAAGAAACTCGTTGTTGCGTATCAGGTATGCTATCGAACATAGAATCCCCTTTATAGTAAAATTAATATTTAATTCAAAAATATTAATAAATATTATATTTTATATTCTTTATTTACCCGGGATGTTACTTCCTTCCCCCTTTTGAGAATTGTGTTCTCACAATTTTAAAATTGGGATTGGAAAATTCATTAAAAGTCACACATCAGAAAAAGAGTCAATAAAAATATCACTTTGAAATAAAGTAAGATAAGTACAATGGTCACCTGAGACAGAAGATACTAGGATTCCATGAAAACATGGATATGGAGGAGAAAATAAACCATCAGGTTCTGAAAGAGAGTGATAGAAAAAAGGATTAGGAGAAAGTTAACCACTATAAAATCAAAAACTTGTGATGGGTTAAATGTTCTTTGATTCCCGAGTACGAAAATTTAACGGACAATGTTTTTGTTTTAAATTAATTTTCATAATGTTGAGGAATTTATTTATGAGCTTAACTAAAAACATAAGGAAACATACTTACTTCTCATGTAGACTTTAATCCTTTACTAAAAACCTACCACAAACTCATATTTTCTCCAAACAATGAGTATTAAAAATAACTTGGTAACATCAAAAGTGCTAGAATCAACATGTAGAGGATCAAATATTCCACAAAAGATTAACTATATATTTAACCTATATTTAGACATAAACCAAAACCAAAATCTTTAGTACGAGATCAGATAATCCCCAAAAGGATAATCATTTTTAAAAAGAAATACTACTCTTAATCTAGAAAAAATTCAACAAAAAGAACCCAATGTTCAATAAGGACCATTAAATATATAATTGTCCTTAAAATTATTCAAAATAATCCAAAATAAGATTGAAACCCAAAATTTAGAAAGATTTAATCACATTGTCTTCCACAGTAAATCTTAACATTTATCTCTAAAAACATCGACTACTCTAAAAGTCTCATATTGAAGTGTAATTAACCTAATAAAATATTATATATTATAGGTTAATCATTTCCATAAATAACCCAAATCACCATATGTCCACTATAAAAACATAAAATTTCAACCATTACTCCACAAATGAGATCCCATAGTATTCTATTTCCATTAAGCATATAATGTTACCCAAAAGAAAGAAAGTCTTCCAAAATAATCCTTATCACTTAATCATAAAATAATTTTCCAATATTAAGGATAAAATTTTGATAAAACATAAATTACAAAAATCAACTTATTATTGATACATAAAATCATTTAACAAAAAATAATAAGTCATTATAACTAGGGAATTCACTTAGGTCAGTGGTAGGCGATGTACCCTTGTCTCCCTTCTGTTGTGGGTTCGATTCCCATGGCCTTGACGGATGTGACCGATTTTCACTCATCTTACGAGTTGTTCTTTTTTATAAAATTCAAAAATAACCCTAACATATTTTAACCTCAAATTTTGTCTTATATATATCATTTTCATCCCAACTCATTAATACCTCAACATATTAATGAAGACTTATATATATTTTCATTTTTTTATTTCACCTCCATATGACAAAAAACTATCCCCAAAAGAAAGAACATCATACCTTGATCATGGTGTCCACATGGTTTCATTGTCATCTTGTTCACGTAAGTAGAAGGTATATTCATTGCAATAATGATTTATATATCCTTTTAAATCATTTGCTTCATTCATCTAAATACACCTTGTACAACATGGGTCACATGTGTGTTCACAGAAAAATAGTTTTCGAAAATAATCATGTATAACATATAATTTCAAAACATTGGATAAAAATTTATTTCTATAAAACATTCAGATGAAGTTTGAGTTGAATCTTTCAATAAATGGTACATTTAAAATACCATAATCATGTTCTAAGAGACTATATTGTAGAATCAAATATAAATAGGTTTCACCAGGGTCTTCTTCTTTAGAACCTTTTTCAAAATCATAATATGCTTCAAAATATTGTGATAATGTAAAATATTTAAAAAATTCATGAAATATTTACCTTTCTTGAAAATATGGGAATATTGTGAAAATAGGATTTTATTAAATAAAACCCATGATCCACAATGATTTTGAGGTATAGTGGTGGTGTTTTATATCTCAAACAAGTTCTTTCAAATGACTTGTATTCTAGAAAAAGTTTCATAATCATCTGAACATGACTTTGGAATAATTATTGCAAGAATGTCATCAGGAATAGATAGAAATGTTTTTTTAGATCCTCCTCCTTACATTTGTAACTGACTTTCCTTGATCTAAAAAAGTTATAAAATAGAGATTTAACTTAACGAGTAGACATAGATACTAACCATGTGTTTAACAAAAACACATAATTCTTAAAGTTGTCAAAACCGACCTCTGATACCAATTATAAGGCCTCGACCTTAAACATTACATAATTTTGAATTAAGTTAATAATTCACATTGAGGATATTTTCAGGTTTAGATCTTTAGAGAATTAGGTCATAAAATATACATAGAAAATTGAATATTACATGTAGACACTTCTACTCAGTATCCATTTTTTCATAAAATAAAAACTCTTTAAAAAAGAGTCATGTCTAGTTCCATGTTTTAGACAGAATGACTTTTCCTTGATCCCATACTCGAACCTATTCCACTTTATGTCCTGTGAATTTTTTTTCAAAAACTTGGGATGAGCATAAAAAGCTTAGTAAGGGATATACAAAGAAAGAAACCTGTAGTTTTTGAAAACAACAAGTAAAACATGAATACCTTATCATAAGTAATAATTCTCACGTTTATGAAGTAGTAAATGCTCTTCACTAAATAAAATATCATTTATTACCCATTTATAACCAAAATATTTCCATAAAACCCATATAAAGAACACATAACATATATAGGTAACTTGGGACATAAAAGTACTTAAATGGAATAAACATACGGCCGACTTCCACACATATCACTAATTGGAATAGCCATATGACCGACTTCCATACCCAATGCATTAGAGGTTATAACGTAACCACCCATCCTGGTTTATCACGTCACCTCCCGTAATTTTTCGATATACCATTATAAAATAATAACACATAAAATATCACTAATAAGATTTTTTTTAATCACAAGAAATCATTTCAAGATATTGACTTAATCAATCCATTTAAAAAACCATTAAAAACATTTAATAAATATATTTTTGAATCAATGTGTCCCATACCACATTGATGATTTTAAAGGAATTAAAAATTTTAAAACATTAATGTCCATATAAATTAATCCTTAAAAACATTTAGAAAATATGGTCATTAATGAGAGATATTTATAAGAATAAATATTTAAAACATTTAAAACAATGTTTTTGTTAAAGAGTCCCTTACCACTAGAGAAAATGCTTGAATAAAAATAATTATAGAATAAAATTAAAAAATGCTTATAATATCATTAGAATAAAGAGATTCATGATATAATATGTCAAAGGGTATTATATACACCATATAAAAGTGAATTTGTGTATAAAAACAAATAAGTCTCAATGGAATGTAAATTGAGACAAAGTCCCTTACAAAGATCGTATTCTTAGATTAAAGACAAATCAATGACATAAATATGTGAGAAAAATATAAATACACTCAATATTATTGTATATTCAATGTAAATAAATTAGAGGACATTTACACATGTTATGTTAAAAACAAGACCAATGACTTGGATGTTTAACACAATGAATGAAAATTGAGTTAAGATTACCCTTATCAAGTTCATATCAATGAATTGAGAAATTATCAATGGAGTGATTATGTGTATCAAAATTATATACACACAAATAGGATTGGAAATTATTACATAAATAAATAAATAGTGATTACACACATAATCATATCATGACATAATAAATAAATATAGGACTAACCCTAAGAATGGAAATTGGGTTAAGAAGTTCCCTTATGAAAATTCAGTAGCCTAACAACGTTAATTAAAAATTCAGAAAATGAGTTGATGAGAGAAAAAGGGTATATCATCATAGGGACATAAAATTTATAGGAATAAGGATATATAATAACATATCACAACATAAGAAGATGTAAATTAAAACACATTACAATAATAAGTCTTTTAAAAAGAGGAGGGTGAAAGGTTCCGTTACCGATTTGGTAACTTATGAAACATACACCTCATGAAAGAAGGATCATAAAATGAAGATGTAAATACCTAGAAATTAAATTATATTAAACAAAGAATACAATCATGGGCAGTACATACACCACACAAAATGAAATAATGAGAAATATAGCATGAATCTCACGAGAATAAAAAGTGAGATGAAAACTCCTTACCATGTACCAATCGATCAAGTCATATGACAAAAAAGGAATAACCATAAATGATTCAGATAATAACTTGAATATAAAGAGAGTAATTATAATATATATCACATTGAAGTAAACAACACACCACATTCAAGAAATAAGTGGCAAACAATGGAAATCACACAGAATTAAAAGTGAGAAAAGAAACCCCTTACCTCGTGTCCGACTTGACTTGTTTGTTCCCTATTATTCCTGAATAATAAAATTAAGTTAATTTATACTTCATTAAGAACCTTTTTCATGTTTATTATTCCTTTATATCACTTATTACCTTTCTATAACAATTAGTTAATTATTTGAGTTCATTTTGGACATTTTGTCGATGTTCGGAACATGAGTAAAAAATGAACTTGTTCTAATTACAAATTGTCCATGTGGTCAAAATTACATTATCTAAAAAATAATATTCATGATTTAGTTATCATA
The DNA here is from genome assembly GCA_963277665.1 of Viscum album. Lineage (NCBI taxonomy): Eukaryota > Viridiplantae > Streptophyta > Magnoliopsida > Santalales > Viscaceae > Viscum > Viscum album. Next base: position 1,171,690,534 of record OY728160.1, read on the forward strand.
TATGTAACACCCCGACCCCAGTTACCTAGAGTAGGTGCATTATTACATAACATTGGCATGATCACAAGAAAGATCAAATCTCGAAAGACTGATTGGTTTAGTAGCCTTGGAAACACTAGATATATTCATAAGTCTTACATTACATCATAAAAATGAAAACTATACCGACATATTTTCTTCATAGTCCACAATCATATCCCCACATACTATCCTTGTAGGTCATTCATAAATTACTTCTTCACATCCTGGGAAAAATAAAACACTGAAAGGGGTGAGCTCAAATGCCCAGTAAGGATAACAATATAGCAGAAACTTTCATAAATAAGAATAAACATTTAAGGCAATGTATAACTAAAACAAAAGGCTTTTAAACTTGAACTTCAACATAGTATGGAAAAAATAAAATGAAATAATTCCATTTACTTATTCACATGGATATTCTACTAATCGATTAATCACATGCAATATCAATAACCACTTTCATAATGATGGAATGCATAATGCCAGACTATCATAACCACATAGCCAAGGCCTCGTGCCAAGACTACAAATAAGATTTTTTCAAGGCCTTATTCCAAGACACTAGTTTGTCTCATGAGACCTACCGATGCATCGAGGAGCTATAGTGGGCTCCACCTTTCACTTATTAAGTCCAATGCATTCCTCATATGAACAAGTTTAAACATAACATAAACATTCGTATTAAAACTAGCATACGAAATGTCAATAATTTCACCATAAACCGTGAAGGGTATAAAAATAACATATACATAGTCAAACATATCACAAAATCTTCAATACAATATGGAAGTTTTGTTTCATAATAAATCAGCTTCAAATAAGATTAAAATCCATCAAAGGATGTTGACATAGATGAAATCAAAACTCTTTTTAGAGAAATATCTATTTTTTATTTTGAAATAATTTAAGATTCATATAAAATAAAGCATTTTATTTGAAAATATTCTTATAAGATTGTAAGGGAAGCTTCAACGATTTTATAACGGTGGAAAATAGCCGCACCCGCCGTATAAGTTAAAAAAACATTCTTACCTTAATTCTGTCGAAAAGGTTAAAAAGAACCTTGTTTGGAAAACGACGGAAAGATTATTTTATAAAACTCTTATAAAAAGTCAAACAAGGGTATAGATGACTCATATTATAGTAAATATTAAATTTTTTTTGAAATACATTTTTAAGAAACATGGATGTGGATGATAAAGAAGTCCCAGTAGATTATTACGTATAAACAACCTTGGATAATGAAGAGATTGGGAAATAAACCCTTACCTTGTAATTTTCCTTGGTTGGGGGTAGGTTAACCTCCTGTATAATGGTGAAATAATTGTTATTAAATTATACAAGAATCATATATATTAATATGATATCATATATGATCTTTTAACATTGATTTGTTAATAATATCTTAGTATTAGCATTGTTTCGGGTGTTAACTTACTCGTTTTCTTTTATATGTTTTGTTACGTAAGCCTTGATTGTCATGGATAGGTTGTATCTTATTCTTATCCAGAATGATATCAAGTCCTTTAACATTATTTTTAAATCATAAAATGATAATTATACTTTAATGTATACGATGGAGAATGAATCTCATCGCGTTCGTGGAGACGGTAGTCCGTACGTACGCACGAGCGACAATATTATTATTTTTATATTAAAATAATATATAATTGGATAGGATATCATATATACAGAATAAATATCATGTTATATTTATTATTTACATGAATTAAACATCATTATTATACCCATTCAAATAATAATTTATTGAATAACAATTACACCACGACATGGAGACGGTAAGCCGTACGTACACACGTATGGGGACATGTTATTCATAGGATGGATAGAATACTGAAATATAGTTGTAAAATGTTTATAATAACATCAAAGTATATATAATATACTGGATTTATTATTTTAGAATGGTAATAACAAAGAAAGAAGAAGTGGAAGAAGAAAGGAACTTGAAAAAGGGTGGTGAAATCATTACCTCTTCTTCGGGTTCTTCCTTTTTATTTGATGAAAAGGGCTCCTTAAGTTGGATTTATGACTAAAGGAAAGCCTCTAGGATGAAGTGAGGGAAGTTGAGAGAGTATTTGGTCAGATTTTAACCGAACCAAAAGGCTTTGAAGGTGTGAGTTAATGAGAAGGGAGAGTGCCCTTTTATAAGAGGGGTGAGGGGCACCTTTGGAAAAGCTAGAAATATTTTTTTTAATAAATTCATATTTGGTTTCTAATGGCTCCAAAGTTGATTATTTAAAGGTTAATGCGGGGATGGGTCTAAAACCACTCAACCAATGGAATTTTGATAGGTTTGGGTTACTATATTAACCTTATCTTGAAGTATTAACTCTTAGTTAATTAGTTTCACTTTTAAAATGTCTCTTTGTACTTTTATATTATATGGTTAATAAACATACTATATACATCCAAGATACCCCAAGTGGTCCATTAATGATACACATATCATGATATAAGTCTCTTGGCCGAACCTTAGATTTTTAGGAAATTAATATCAATTAATAATATAATATTTGTTTTAAAAACTCTTTTATGTCAATTTTGACACTATTCAATAATTGATTTTTGTGAAAATCATAATAGAATGATTACTTCGAATAAAGTTACTTAAGTCAATCCTAACATGTCATATTAACCTATAAAATTAGTTTAATTAATTAAAAGTCTCAAATTATATTTATTTGTGTATTTATAATATGAATTATTCTAATTTTTCATTAATTAGGTAATTACTGCATCATCATTGTGTCATAAATAAATTAAATTATATAATGTCTAAAAATTATAAATAAAATATAATTATGTAGGAAGTAATTTTATCTTTCTAATGAAAATTTACAATCGAATTTATATTATGTATAACCCTATATTAAATTTTTTTTAGTAAATAAACATTGATTTTAACTCTTTTTACTCTTCTTTGAATTAAATAATAATAAATGTCCTGATCTAATCCAAGTGGACCTAAATGATAATATTTTATTCCAAAGGTTGTTTTTGGTCAAGATACACTTTTTCAATAGAATAAGGACATATGTTAGGGTAATATTAATATCATTTTTACCCTTAATTACCCTATTTACTTTTAACCATGGTAAATAAAAGTAAAAAGTTACTATTCACCAAAAATTATTTTCATCTCATTGAACCACATTTTACTCCTTGATATTAACCATGTCTCTCAGATTTTTGAAATTCCAATCACAGAAGCTGTAAAATTAAGTTTTATGAAAAATTCAGTTTTTTAACTACCACTTAGTAGTTTCACTATTCATCAAAAATTGAAGTTTTTCAGAACAATGCCAAAATTTCACCCTAAGATATAATTGATATTCCGAATTCAAAAATGATGTATATTTTACAAAATTCCAAAAATATAAGTTGAATTAATTAATTTTATAATTAATTCCCACTGTTACAATAAATAGTGTGTTTTTAAGAAACAATATATATCAAAAGATTAACAATTGTTTATGTCCAATTTCAAAGTGAAATTAATTCTAATGAACACCATTGAATAAAATGGTAAAAATATATTCTAATTATACTTTAAAACCACTCAATAATATAATTTATCACTATAAATTATTTTTATTAAAAAAGTTGTTTTTAAGTATTTTCCCTATTCATACAAATTGGAAGTTCTTAGAAAAATACCAAAAATTCAACTTAGGATAATTTCGATATTCCGAATCCAAAAATGAAGTCCATTTTGAAATATAAAATATATATAATTTCAAAAAGTAGGTATTACTATTCATAACGACTAGTTTGATTTGTTGTGGTGTGTTAGAACTCGATGTTGCGTACAACACACGCTATCACATTATTTAAAGAGAAGCATACCGTAGAAGCTTGGGGTGTTACATTCTACCCTCCTTCAAATAATTTCGTCCTCGAAGTTTCTAGAATAATACCACATGAAAAGACTCGGGTGGTTCTTCATCATAAGTTCCTCGGGTTCCCACGTTGCCTCTTCCATCTTATGGTTTCTCCACAAGACTTTTACCAGACGAGTCGTCCGGTTTCTCAGTACTTGTTCTCTCGTATCAAGAATCTTGACGGGCTCTTCACAATAAGATAGATCGGGTTCCAGTTCTAATTACTCATTGGTGAGTACATGCATTGAGTCAGGAATGTATTTCCTCAATAGATATACGTGGAACACATCGTGAACTTTTGAGAGACTTGGCGGCATTGCCAATCGGTAAGCTACATCCCCAATTCGTTCTAGAATTTCGAAAGGTCCGATGTACCTGGGACTCAATTTACCTTTCATACCAAAACGTATGACTCCCTTCCATGGAGATAACTTCAGGAAAACATGATCACCGACTTGAAATTCCAAATCCTTCCTTCAATTATCAGCATAGATCTTCTGCCTACTTTGAGCTTCTTTGATGTGATTTTGGATTACCTTCAACTTTTCCATCATTCACTCCACCAGTTCTGGACCTACAAGTTTTCTTTCACCAACGTCATCCCAATAGGTTGGTGTGCGACATCTCTTTCTGTATAACGCTTCATATGGTGCCATCTGAATACTCAAATGGAAGCTATTGTTATAGGAAAATTCTACAAAAGGTAAATATTGATCCCACATACCCTGAATGTCAAGTGAGAAAGATCTCAACATGTATTCTAAGGTTTGAATAGTCCGTTCTGATTGTCCGTCTATCTGAGGGTGGTAGGCAGTGCTCAAATGAAGTTCAGTATCCAAGGATTTCTGAAGACTCTTCCAGAATCTTTAAGTAAAACAGGGATCACGATCTAAAAAAATCGAGAGGGGTACTCCATGAAGTCTCACAACTTCATTAATATATAGTCTTTCTAGACGTTCCAGTAGTAGATCTTCTCTTATAGAAAGAAAATATGCTGACTTGGTAAGACGATCAACAATAAACCATATTGCATCGTTCCTTCTAGGAGTCTTTGGTAGCCCCATGACAAAGTCCATCGTAATATTGTCCCATTTCCACTCCGGTATGTGAATAGGTTTCATGACTCCTCCAGGTTGTTGCCTTCCAGCTTTCACTTGTTGACAAACCATACATCTTGATACAAAATCAGCAATCTCCCTCTACATGTTGTCCCACCAAGAATGTTCCTTCAAATCTCTATACATTTTGGTGCTCCCAGGATGTATAGAGAAATTGGAACTATGAGCATCATCCAGCAATTCCCTTTTTAGATTAGGTATATAGGGAACACAAAGCCTCTTCCCGAATTTCAAAATTCCATCTTGATACACAAATTTTCTCAATCTCCCATCATTCACAACTTTAATATTCTTTTGAAATTCTTCATCATCGGTCTGAGAACTCTTAATACTTTCTAGTAAAGATGGTTTGGCAACCATTTGAAAAAGAATTGATGTTTCACCTTCCATGGTTATTCCCATGTCCATCTTAACTAGATCCATGAAAATTGGATCCCTTTCAATTCTCATATTGTTCAAAACTCCATGATCTTTTCTGCTCAAAGCATCTGCCACCTTGTTTGCTTTCCCCGGGTGGTAGTGTATCGTACAATCATAATCATTGAGTAATTCATGCCATCTCCTTTGCCTCATGTTGAGTTCTTTTTGTGAAAAAATATAATTCAAACTCTTGTGATTAGTATAAATCTCACATTTTTCACTATATAGGTAGTGCCTCCATATCTTCAAAGAAAACATCATAGTAGCTAACTCGAGATCATGAGTAGGATAGTTTTGTTCATGAATTTTCAACTGTCGTGATGCATAGGCAATAACCCTATCATTCTGCATAAGAACACAACCAAGTCCTTTCTTCGATGCATCACTATAAATAACGAACCCATCATTCCCCAATGGTAGAGTCAATATAGGAGCATTGACTGATCTTCTCTTTAGTTCTTCAAAACATTCTTCACACTCTTTTGTCCAAACAAATTTAACCCCTTTACGTGTGAGCTTTGTTAATGGGTTAGCCAACTGGGCAAAATTCTGGACGAAACGTCGATAATAACCTGCTAAACCAATAAAACTGTGTACCTCAGTGATACTCGTAGGTGATGACCATTCTTGGATTGCCTTGGTCTTAGAAGGATCAACAGATATTCCATATTTAGAGACAATATGGCCAAGAAAAGAAATATCCTGAAGCCAGAATTCACACTTACTAAACTTCCCATATAATTCATGCCTTCTCAGAGTCTTCAGGATAATGAGCAAGTGATTTTCATGATCTTCATAGCTTTTGGAGTATACCAAGATATCATCAATAAATACCACCACAAATTCAATGAGATATTCCTTGAAAACACTATTCATCAAATCCATGAATACATAGGGTGCATTAGTCAATCCAAAAGGCATTACAATAAACTCGTAATGCCCGTACCTGGTTTGAAATGATGTCTTCAGAATGTATTCCTTCTTCACACACAACTGATGGTATCCAGATTGAAGGTCAATCTTTGAAAAGTATTGAGCTCCATGCAGTTGGTCAAATAAATCATCAATGTGAGGTAGGGGATACTTGTTCTTTATTGTTATATCATTGATCTCCCTGTAGTCGATACATAACCTCATAGATCCATCTTTCTTTTTAAAAAAGAGAATAGGGGATCCCCACGGAGAAACACTAGGGCGAATAAGTCCTTTATTACTCAATTCCTCTAGTTGTTTCTTTAGTTCGACTAATTATATAGTGGCCATTCTATAATGGGTCTTCGATATAGGCCTTGATCCAGGAATTAAATCAATGGAAAACTCGACTTCTTGTTCTGGAGGATGTCTAGGTAAATCTTATAGAAATACATCTACATATTCTTTCACAATAGGTACATACTCTATTTGAACATTCCTTTCCTCAACCATGGTCATTTCTTTCTCTTCCTCCCCAATAATTGAATTTAGTTGAGCAACTGGGGGTGGATCTAGATAAGAATTAGGTGGTGACGATTCTGCACTAAAGATAAGGTGTTCTTTATCATCATCATCAATAATCGTAACCTATTTCTTATTACAATAAATATTCACATCATAGTCCGAAAGCCAGTCCATATTGAGGATTATATCAAACTCAATCATAGGTATGACGATGAGATCAACAGATAAAGAACATTTATGTGCTCTAATGGGGACTGATTCACAAAACTTTGTTGCAATGATACTTCCCTTAGGAGTTTTAACTGACAACTCCCTTTTTAAATCAAATTGGAAATATTTAATTTTCTTAGAAAACTAGGAAGATATAAAACAATGCGATGATCCCGAATAAAATAATGCATTTTCTAAACTTGAGGAAACCATTAAATTACCCGCCACTACGTCTTTTAGAGCTTCTACCTCAGCAGTAGTGATAGCATAAGATTGGCCTTGATCCCTTGGCATTTTCTAAGGTAAGTTCCCCTGACGCTTAGGACATTCATTTGCATAATGTCCCATCTCCCTACAATTTTAGCACTGAACATCAGTAGCTTCCTTCTTCCCCTTTCAATCACGAGCTTGGTGGCCTTTTTCACCACACTTGTAACAGACTCCCATTCCTTTTAAGCAAGTACCAGGGTGTTTCTTCCCACATTTACTGCAGGATGGATATTCAACTTTTCCCTTCTTCCCTTTATTTCCATTCCTTGATTGATCAGCAGATCTCTTATTCTCTTGCTTTGCTTTAAAGTCATAAGACTTAGAGAATTCCTTTTCCATCTTGATAGCACATGAGACAATGTATTCGTACGATGAAAAGGATTGTGAGAATAATGCTCGACGGAGAAATGGTTTTAAACCATCAAAGAAATGATCAATCTTACTTCTTGGGTTACGTATATAATCTCTAGCATACCTTGCCAACCTTGTAAAGTTAGCCTCATACTTTGCGACATTCTCAACCTCATTTTGTCTCAGACTCAGAAATTACCTTTCTATATCTGCTGGATGGTCACGAGGAAAGTATTTTTCTAAAAATAGATCTTTGAACTCCCTCCATTCCATATTTTATACTTCATCATCTTCCTTCGCGTTCTGAATCAATGACCACCATTGATCCACATCTCCAGGGTGGCGGTAAAATGCCATGATAACCTTTTCCCTTTCACTACATCCCAAAGCCTAAAATATTTTCTCTAGGGAATTTATCCATTTCTCAGCTACTAAGGGATTTGTAATCCCATTGAATATCGGTGGTTCTTTCCTTATGAATCGATCTAACATTGATCCTCCATGCTGCGGATCAGGGTGCTCCACACGGGTAAGGTTATTATTCATAACCTGAGTGAGTTGTCCCAGTATGGTGATTAGCTGATCGGCACCAGTTGCATCACCGACTACACTATAATTATCTTGAGCAGGAGGGAAATCCCTACATGGAGTGCGTGCATTGATACAGTTTCCATTTCTTCCACTAGGTGCCATTTCTAAACAATGGTATAAACTAGATCAGTTTATGAATCAAAATACATAATCCCATACTTATAAAACACTTAACATAAATTGAACTATTTATGGATATAATCCATAATCATAAAAAATGTTTTCATTGAGGAAGTATATACTCATAAACCATTCATAATGATTTATAAAGAAAATGAGAGTTATCCTAAGCATATCCCCCGGGAGTGTCGTAACCAAGAGTACAACAATGCCCGTTGTCGTACACCAGTTCCCGTTTGAGTCTAGCTGAAAGCGGTGTTTTCGGGTTTTACCCCTAGGTACATTTGTGCCAGAGCCGCCTCTACCTGCTCGTATCTAGACAGGGATGCATTGCTCGGAAAACTCACAAAATCTCTACAATACCAAAATTCTTGGAAGTTCTTCTATACTAATCCTCAAAGTCCATCTTAAATCTATGTGCTCCAATCCGAGTTTATCTAAATATAGCTTCCAAGGTTTGTAAGAAACTTCCTCTAATACCAGCTGTAATGCCCTGGCCCCAGTTACCCAGAGTCGGTGCATTATTACATAACATTGGCATGATCACAAGAAAGATCAAATCTCGAAATACCGATGGGTTTAGTAGCCTTGGAAACACTAGATATATTCATAAGTCTTACATTACATCATAATAATGAAAAATACAACAACATATTTTCTTCATAGTCCACACTCATATCCCCACATACTATCCCTGCATGTCATTCATAAATTATTTCTTCACATCCTGGGAAAAATAAAACATTGAAAGAGGTGAGCTCAAATGCCCAGTAAGGATAACAATATAGCGGAAACTTTCATAAATAAGAATAAAAATTTAAGGCAATGTATAACTAAAACAAAAGCCTTTTAAACTTGAACTTCAACATAGTATGGAAAAAATAAAATGAAATAATACCATTTACATATTCACATGGATATTCTACTAATCAAATAATCACATGCAATATCAATAACCACTTTCATAAAAATAGAATGCATAATGCCAGACTATCATAACCACATAACCAAGGGCTCGTGCCAATACTACAAATAAGATTTTGTAAAGGCCTTGTTCCAAGACACTAGTTTGTATCATGAGACCTACCAATGTATCGAGGAGCAATAGAGGGCTCCACCCGTCACTTATTATGTCCAATGCATTCCTCATATAAACAGGTTTAAACATAACATAAACATTCGTATTAAAACTAGCATACGAAATGTCAATACTTTCACCATAAAACATGAAGGGTATAAAAATAACATATCCATAGTCAAACATATCACAAAATCTTCAATACAATATGTAAGTTTTTTTTATAATAAATTAGCTTCAAATAAGCTTAAAATCCATCAAAGGATGTTGACATAGATGAAATCAAAACTCTTTTTAGAGAAATATCTCTTTTTTTATTTTGAAATAATTTAAGAGTCATATAAAATAAAAAATTTTCTTTGAAAATATTCTTATAATATTTTAAGGGAAGCTTAGACGATTTTATAACGGCATAAAATAGCCACACCCGCCGTATAAGTTAAAAAAACATTCTTACCTTAATTCTGTCGAAAAGGTTAAAAAGCACCTTGTTTGGAAAACGACTGAATGATTATTTTTATAAAACTCTTATAAAAACACAAAAAAGGGTATAAATGACTTTAACCCATATTATAGTAAATAGTAAAAATGTTTTGAAATACATTTTTAAGAAACATGGATGTGGATGATAAAGAAGTCCCAGTAGATTATTACGTATAAACAACCTCGGATAATGAAGAGATTGAAAAATAAACCCTTACCTTGTAATTTTACTTGGTTGGGGTTAGGTTAACCTCATGTATAATGGTTAAATAATTTTTTATTAAATTATACAAGAATCATATATATTAATATGATATCATATATGATCTTCTAACATTGATTTGTTAATAATATCTTAGTATTATCGTTATTTCGGGTGTTAACTTACTCGTTTTCTTTTATATGTTTTGTTACATAAGCCTTGTTTTTCATGGATAGGTTGTATATTATTCATATACAGAATGATATCAAGTCGTTAAACATTATTTTTAAATCATAAAATCATAATTATACTTGAATGGATACGATGGAGAATGAATCTCATCGCGTTCGTGGAGACGGTAGTCCGTACGTACGCACGAGCGACAATATCATTCTTTTGATATTAAAATAATATATAATTGGATGGTATATCATATATACAGAATCATTATCATGTTATATTTATTATTTACATGAATTAAACATCATAATTATACCCATCCAAATAATAATTTATTGAATAACAATTACACCACGACATGGAGACGGTAAGCCGTACGTACGCACGTATGAGGACATGTTATTCAAAGGATGGATAGAATACTGAAATATGGTCATAAAATGTTTATAATAACATCAAATTATATATAATATACTGGAGTTATTATTTTAGAATGGTAATAACAAATAAAGAAGAAGTGGAAGAAGAAAGGAGCTTGAAAAAGGGTGGTGAAATCATTACCTCTTCTTCGGGTTCTTCCTTTTGATTTGATCAAAAGAGATCCTTAAGTTGGCCTTCTGACTAAAGGAAGGCCTATAGGATTAAGTGAGGGAAGTTTAGAGAGTATTTGGGCAGAGTTTGTCCGAACCAAAAGGCTTTGAAGGTGTGCGTTAATGAGAAGGGAGAGTGCCCTTTTATAAGAGGGGTGAGGGGCACCTTTGGAAAAGCTAGAAATATTATTTTATAATAAATTAATATTCGGTTTCTAATGGCTCCAAAGTGGATTATTTAAAGGTAAATATGGGGATGGGTCGAAAAACACTCAACCAATAGAATTTATACAGGTTTGGGTTACTATATTAAACCTATCTTTAAGTATTAACTCTTAGTTAATTAGTTTGACTTTTACAATGTCTCTTTGTATTTTTATATTATATGGTTAATAAAATTACTATATACATCCAAGAGACCCCCAAGTGGTCCATTAATGATACATATATCATGATATAAGTCTCTTGGAAAAAAATTATATTTTTAGGAATTTAATATCAATTAATAATATAATATTTGTTTTAAAAACTCTTTTATGTCGATTTTGACACTATTCAATAATTGATTTTTGTGAAACTCATAATAGAATGATTACTTCAAAAAAAGTTAATTAATTCAATCCTAACATGTCATATTAACCTAGAAAATTATTATAATTCCTAAAAAGTCTCAAATTATATTTATTTGGGTATTTATAATATCAATTATTCTAATTATTCATTAATTAGGTAATTACTGCATCATCATTGTGTCATAAATAAATTAAATTATTTAATGTCTAAAAATTATAAATAAAATATCATTACGTAGGAAATAATTTTATATTTCTAATGAATATTTGAAATCGAATTTATATTATGTATAACACTATATTAAAAATGTTTTAGTAAATAAAATTTGATTTTAACTCTTTTATCTCTTCTTTGAATTAAATAATAATAAATGTCCTAATCTAATCCAAGTGGAAATAAATGATAATATTTTATTCCTAAGGTTGTTTTTGGTCGAGATACACTTTTACAATAGAATTAGGACATGTTTTAGAGTAATATTAATATCATTTTACCCTTAATTACCCTATTTACTTTTAACTGTGGTAAATAAAAGTAAAAAGTTACTATTCACAAAAAATTATTTTCATCTCATTGAACCACATTTTACTCCTTGATATTAACCGTATATCCCGGATTTTCGAAATTCCAATCACAGAAGTGGTAAAATTAAGTTTTATGAAAAATTCAGTTTTTTAACTACCACTTAGTAGTTTCATTATTCATCAAAAATTGAAGTTTTTCAGAACAATGCCAAAATTTCACCCTAAGCTATAATTGATATTACGAATTCAAAAATGATGTCTATTTTACAAAATTACAAACATATAAGTTGAATTAATTAATTTTATAATTAATTCCGGTTGTTACAACAAATAGCGTGTTTTTAAGAAACAATATATATCAAAAGATTGACAATTGTTTATGTCCAATTTCAAAGTGAAATTAATTATAATGAACACCATTGGATAAAATGGTAAAAATATATTCTAATTATACTTTAAAACCACTCAATAATATAATTTATCACTATAAATTATTTTGATTAAAAAAGTTGTTTTTAAGTATTTTTCACTATTCATAAAAATTGGAAGTTCTTACAAAAATACCAAAAATTCAACTTAGGATAATTTCAATATTCTGAATCCAAAAATGAAGTCCATTTTAAAATATAAAATATATATAATTTCAAAAAGTAGTTATTACTATTCATAACGGCTAGTTTGATTAGTTGTGGTGTGTTAGAACTCGATGTTGCGTACAACACACGCTATCGCATTATTTAAAGAGAAGCATACTGTAGAAGCTTGGGGTGTAAAATATATGTCATATATATACATTATATATATATATTTATAATAGTACATAACATTTTGAGATAAGAAATGAAATGCACCGTTCATGGAGACAGTAAGCCGTACGTAAGCATGAACGCTACATTAATTTCTATTTCATATTTAATGGAATGAAAACATAAGGATAAATATGTATATTATAATTCCAGTATAATATCATATATAATTTAATTATATCCATACTTTATACATTCCATGTATAGAATGAACGAGTCATATCACTTTGAGGGGGCGGTACTCCGCACTTCCTCAAATGAAATTATCATGTTTACACATATTAGAAAGTATAAAGGTATGCTTGTAAATAAAAATTACAGAAGCAAAGAGAAAAAATAAACATAATATATATCATATATATATACATTTCCATCATAATGTCCACCATAATAGGTGGTAGGAGAATATTGAACAATCAACATTTCGTGAGGCAATAGTTCGCTGTCCACAGAAACATTATGTTCTTTACCCATTAGATAGAGGTGTGTGGAAGTTTAGTTCAAATCCTTATCATAACAACATCCTAGTATATTTATGAGAGTGTTTTTGTTATAAAATAAATTAATAAAAATATTTTAGGGGGTTGGTTAAGAAAAATAATAGAAAAGAACTTAAGAGAAGATGTTACATTTAATTCGGGTAACTCCCTTTGGTTTGAACTAGAAGGTTTACTTGATGTACATTATGCCTTAGGTAAGGCTTCTAGGAGGAGGATGGGGATTTAGGGAGATTAATTTTGAAGATTTTGGACGAGACAAAGGGCTTGAGAGGTGTGAGTAATGGGTTATAGGTGATGGATTTTTATAAGGGGGAGGAGGGGCTCTTTAGGAAAGAGTGAAAATAATATTTTATTATATAATGATTTTAGATTTATAACGGTACAAAACTCATTAAAGTCAAAGATAAGATGAATAATGTTCTAAATAAAATCATCCAATAATAATTGGGCAGTTTTTGGATATTGTTTAAATTTTTATAATCTTATTTATTTTAATAATTCATTAATGAGGTAAACACTGCATCATTATTGTGTCATAAATAATTTTATTCATTTTATGTCTAAAAATTATAAAAAAAATTCATGATGTAGTAAATATTTTTATATTTAAAATTAATATTTATATTATAAGATATGACTTATATAACCCCATGTAAAAATTGATTTACTAAAAGATATATGTTTATGTCATTTTTGTCTTTACTTTAAATTAATTTTCATAAAGTCTCATTATCACTCCCAAGTGGCTCCATGGGGTCCCAAAATCGACCCAAGGATGCCCATGGTCGGAAATGTATCAAAAAATAGGATTAGGACACATGTTAGGGTAATTTAATATTATTATAATATTATTTTTACCTTGAATTACCCTATTTACCTTTAACCGTGGTAAATAAAAGTCAAAAGTTACTATTCACCAAAAAATATTTTCATCTTATTGAACCATATTTTACTTACTGATAACAACCATGTTTGTTGTATTTTTGAAATTCAATTAAAAAAAGTGGTAAAATTTCATTTAAAAGAAAAGGTCGGTTTTTTTAACTACCACTCAGTGTTTTCACTATTCATAAAAAATTGATGGTTTTTAGAAAAACATCAAAAATTCAGCCTAAGATATAATTGATATTCTGAATTAAAATTTTTTGTTTATTTTACCAAATTAAAAATATAAAATTTTCATTAATTAATTTAAAATTAATTCCTGTTTTCAAAACAAAAAGTGTGTTTTAATGAAATAATAACTATCCAAAAATTATCACTTGTTTATGCCCAATTTCAATGTGAAATTAATTCCAATGAACAAAATTGGATTAAATGGTAAAAATATAATCTAATTACACTTTAAAACCATTTAAAAAGACAATCTTACCAAAAAAATAAATTATATTAAAAGGATGTTTTGAATTAAAATACAACATTTTCACTATTCATTAAAAAATGAATTTTGTTAGAAAAATACCAAAATTTAACCCAAAGTAAATTTTGAGGTCCCGATTCTAAAGAAGAATTTTATTTTTTCAAATAGAACATATAAAAGTGACTAAAACTATATTTAAATAGGGTTCACCATCAAAAGGTGGTAAATCAACTTTTTGAAGAATATTAGAGTATTTATGCTTAAAATTAGATTCATTCACATTTTAAGCCTCCAAATTTTATTGGATAATTGTAAAAAAATTAAAAAATATATATAATCATATTTTAGTTAGTTCTATTCATTCCCACCAATACAACGACTATGTGTTAACTAACATTTAAAATAATAATAATATTTATATTATTTTTCAGTATAACTCAACGTTGTGTGCGACGTAAGATTTCAAAGAAACCCATTGTTGCGTATCTGGTACATTATCGAACATAACATCCCCTTTATAGTAAAATTAATATTTAATTCACAAATATTAATAAATATGAAAATGTTATATTCTTTTTTTACCTGGGGTGTTACAAATGGAACTAGCAAGAACTAAGAGAAACAAAATAGGAATAGAAACTAGAGACTTACATGATTAAAAATGAACAAAACAACAAAAAAATACAGTACCAGATACTTCAATATTTGGTTGTCCTAACCACTTTAAACTTGAAGTTGATTGCAAAACATACCTATATCTATCTCTTCTTTCTCATCTTCATGAGAGAAGAACTATCACTAAGAATGTCCACACTTATTTCATCTTGGAAGAATGTCATATCCACAACACAATATGCAATGAGATGGATCAGGGGGAGAGAAACAAGCTTGGACAGGTCTCCGATGAAGCTGGCGCCAAGCTAGGGTTTCACTGAAGGAAAACTGAAAGGAGAGATAGACATGAGGGAAAGAACCAAAAGTAACCCAATATCAAATCAGTGTAGCACAAGGGGTGATCAATTCCCCCTGACACAACCTGCATCTTGAAATGGAACAAAAAACTAGGGCATTCCATGAAAATGAAACCGAAATAGGAAACCCAGTGCATGAGATAGAAAAATAGGAAAGTGTATAGTGCAAATGCAATGTGTGTCACAACTAATCAATGGCCATGAATTAAAACACTAAGGATCATTGAGTCACAATTGTGAGTGGGGAGCAGGTCTGGCCGAGGGACAAGGCTCAATCTACAAGAGCACACTCAGATCCATGGCCTAAGGAGGTAAAAAAATCCCATAAGCAACAAGATGAGGATAATAATAATCTCTAAAATTAAACATAAATTTACATGGATTTCATGGAATGTTTAATCAATATAAAGGGCCAACGAGCCTGTACTCGAGTTGTAAGGGATCCTTCTTGGCATCCAAGAGACCCAGGTTCAAAAACTGGGTGGAGGTGAATTTCTAGGTTACTATAATAGTACAATAGAAGTTATTGTTCGGTACTATAGTAGTAGAAGCTTTCACCAGATTTGGGCCTTCATGCCATTGGTTTGGGCCTATGGGTCTCCAGGGCCTTCGGGTCTTCAAAGGCCTTCGGGCCTCAGGGACTTCAGGTCACAAAGACCTTGGAGTAGCCCAGTTCACATAGATCAAGCCCCAAAAGTGGATTAGAGCAACACAAATAGCAGTCACTAGAAGGAAGATCTAATCGGATTGGAAGAATTAGAGGGTATGGAAACCACCATCGGGACCATGCACCATGAAACATAGGGAAATGCTATCCAATCAACAATGCAAGGTGGGGAGTTAGGCGATCAATGATGTAGAAGGTGGGGAGGTGCAGTTCTAGTGGGTTGGGCCTACTGGTCATGTATTGGGCATGGTATGCCTCTAGGCCTTCAAGTCATGTATTGCGGGTCGTGTCGGGCCGATTTCCATGAGTCTACGAGTCATGTACGGGTTCCTCATAATCCCTTAAAAGGGGGATTATCCATAATAAAATAAAAATATGGTCTTAATGCCATTTGGGATAATCAATATAAAGGATAGAATAATCATGGAATAATTTCAATATAAAAACCTGATCAAATTAAAACCATAATACAAAAATATCCACTATTTTATATTGAAATTGGAAATGTTCTTACACCTATGGTTATAGAATTGGAATCAAATTCAATCTATCTAAACAAAACGTGAATTTAGACAACACCATGTCTTTAGTCAGACTATCAACCATGTTTATGTATGTGTGTATATTCTTGAAACACATGGTTACTAACTCAAAAACATCTCTAATAAAATATACCCTAATATCTATGTGCTTAGATTTTCTATGGAATACTAAATATTTGGATAGGTGAATGGTATATTGCCTATTAGAATACACATTAATAATAGAATTATAAAGGCCAAGTTTAAAAGAAACACCTTTGATACACAAGGATTATTTAACTTCCTAGTTTTAATAGAATATACTTAGATTCTATGGTTGAATGAGCAACCATGGACTTCATTTTTTATTTCCATGAAATAGTACTACCACAGGCAGTAAATACATAATTGGTTAAAGGATTAAAAGTTCAAAAGTTTCCCGCATAGTCCGTATCAACATAACTAGAAATTATTTCAACAATATCTATGATTAAAACATAACATTTTGAAATATTAGAGCTATATGAGAGGTTTCTTAAAATCCAATTAAGGTCATGCCAATGCGGCTTCCCAGTTGTGGAGATAAATATTATCAATGGGAATATTTCATAGGAAATTTGTGGTTGGGTGAAAATCATGAAATTCACGAAATTTCCCACAATATTAGCATACGGTGTTTGAGACATAAAGTGTACATCATCAGCAGTTGTGGGTGTGTGAGTTAAAGATAGTTTAATTTTTTTTCCAAGAGGCATACTTACTTGTTTTAGAGATTCAAACATATATCTCTTAGGTATTTTTAAAACATAAGCATACTGAGATAAATAAAGAAATTTATTCTCTCTATACCTAATTAAATTAATACCTAATATTTTCTTATCTACACCTAATTATTTCATTTCAAACATGCCATTTAATTGTGATTTAACAACAAAAATGAGATTTATATTTTTTCAAATGATAAGAATGTCATCAATATAAAGAAGTAAATAAAACATGTAGTTTTTTTATTTATTTAAAATAGACACAAGTATCATATTTAATCCTAATGAATTGGTTATATAAAATGAATGAATCAAATTTCAATTACCACTACCCAGAGGCTTGTTTTAGTATATACAATTAATTTTTTAAAAGGCATAATTGATTTAATTTATATCATTAGGATAACCATCATGAAGTTTCATATAAATTTTCTCATTCAAATAACCATGTAAAAAAGTAGTTTTAACATCTAATTGTTCAATATGTTGATCATTATAGGCAGAAAAATATAGTAAGGGCCTAATGGAAGAATGCTTAAATTGTTTTGTAAAATATCTCAGAGTATTCAATTACCTATCTTTGAAGGAAACCCTTAGCAACTAACCTTTCTTTATACTTGAATTAATTTCCCTTAGTGTTATCTTCTTTTAATTTAAGGATATACTTAGAGACAATTATTTTATCAGTAGTTGGTTTTATTACAAACGTCTAAGCACAATTATTTTTTCAAAGAGTGTATTTCTTCATTCATTGAAGAGACCCACAAATTTGGTTCTTTGTCATTTAAGGATAGCCTATAAGTTTTAGGATCATCATCTAGTAGATCCTGAGCTACATAGAAGGTATAAGATGCCATATCAAACTCACTAAAATGAGTAACAGGTATTGGAACCCTCCATTATCTGTCTGGAATCAATTAGTATTCTCTATTAGGGGAAATAGGTTTAGATTCAATGGCTGAATTTGATGAAGAAGAAGAGGAATCATCCTGGATATAAGGTTATTCATAAGGTGGATAGTACTGTATAGGAGCTTCAAACTGGGCTAGAATCTCAGTTTAATTAGCCTATTCCTAGGACGTATCATTGTTTCCTCATGTGGTAGTATTGGTTTTAGGAGATGAAAACTCATGTAAACAACATATCTACTTATAATTCATTTTTGATAAATACATTTATCAACCTAGAGTTTGTACCCCATAACACCCTCAAGATACCCAATAAATATATATTTTAGAGCTCTTATTTTTAACTTGTTAGTATTAATGTGAGGATAAGTTGTACAACCAAATACTCTTAAGTAAACATAGGAAGGGGGAATACTTTCTAGAATTATTCAGGTGTTTTAAACAGATTAGTAGAAGATATACACCTATTAATTTGATAAAATATAGTGCTAATAGCCTCTCAATAGAAGGATTTGTGGAGTCCTAAGCATACAATCCTTATCCAAACTCTTTCTAAGATAGTCCTATTAATTCTTTCTTCTATAATTTTTTTGGGGGAGTTTCCCTAACTATTCTATGTCTTTTCACACCTTCATATTCATAAAACTGTAGGAACTCATTGGATAGTTATTTTATCCCATTTTCTATTCTAAGTGTTTTAACTTTTTTTTTTAATTTGTTTTTCAACAAAAATTTTATAGGTTTTAAATGTTTAGAAAGGATGATATTTTTTTAAGAAAATAAATCCACAATTTCCTATAGAATTAATCTATTTATGTAACAATGTAGGAACCTTCATCAGGGGAGGAAGTCCTAGATGGACCCCATATATTAGAGTGAACATATTCTAAGGGGATAGTGGCTTTGAAACTTGACATGGAAAAACTAACCATATTGGCCTTTCCCATAATAAAATCTTCACAAAATGGAAGATTTCTTGGTGTCATGTCACTCAACAACCCTTTCTTATTGGTTAACTCAAGGTATTTGGAGAAAATATGCCCCAATATTCTATTCCAAATCATAGTATTATCATTATTGGTTGAAAATAAACTAAACAACTTCATTAAATGGGTCTTTACATTAAAAAAAACAACAACCCATTGATTAAAGATCCCTTAATAATGGATATATAGCCTTTGGATATTTTAAGACAACATGTTTTAGACCTAATGTAAATCCCTTTTGTTCTAAGACCCCTAAGGAAACTAGGTTTATATGAAGGCAGGGAACCCACCTTATATCAAGTAAAGTAATCATATTATGGTCATCAATTTCTAAAAAAACATAACCTCTACCATCAACCTTACACCTCATGTTATTACTTAAGAGGAATATTCTTCCACCCTCTCAACCAATTCTAGAATAGATTCCCTAAAAGGACACATATGAAATTAACAGCCTGAATCAAGGACCCAATCTTGATTCGGTGCATGGGTGGACACATTAAGGTCCTCAGTAGTGTCATAACCATAGTCTATAAGAAGGTACTAATCAGTTGTTTGTTTATACTCTATCTGAAACATTATTTTACTATATTCAGGTATAATGTACCCAAATTTTCCATAATGAAAATTGGTGATCATTATATCCTTGGAATTATACCTAGTATTCTGTTCTTTATTAAGTATTATCTTATCTTTATTAAACTATTTCTTCTTAGTTTTAGTTTGAGGTCTACCCCTAGAGAATAATCACTCAGTCTCACCTTTTATTCTAGGTTTAGAATGTAGTTCCTTAGAAATAAGGTATGGTTTAACCTCTTCTAGGGTTAAAGAGTTTTTTTCATACATCATGGTCTCAACATGTGTACTGTAGGAATTATATAAAAATACTAAGAGGATCATTTCTTGATCCTCACCATCAATAGAAATTTTAATGTTGGCTAAATATAGCTTGACTTTATTGAACTCATCTACATGGGATTTAATAGAACTAACAAGTTTCATTTTGAATGTAAACATGTGGTGTTTTTTGTAAATCCTACCTACTAATGAAGTAGTCATGTAATGATTCTTATGTTTAAGCCATATTCCAACAGTAGTAGGCTCATAAGATTCTTCTCTATAGACATTGTCACCTAATGAAAGTAGTAAAGAGCTATGTGATTTGACTAACACATTTGGGGAAACATCTATGTATTCAATAGAAGGTTATCCAGTTTCATTTATAGTAATATCATGATACTTAGGCCTAGAGAGGGTATCAATTAGGCCCTATTATACAAGAAGGGAAATCATCTTAATTCTCCACAATTTACAGTCATTATCACCATCAATTTTCTTGATTTAATATCTCATTTTTGAAATGTTTACCCATAGATTAGATTTTCAGTTCTTTTGGAAAATAGTAAGCATATTCCCCCAAAAACCAACCAATATCTTGATTCAAAATTTTTTATCCAAATATATACAAAATTAATAGAAATGTAGATGGTAAAATGGAATTAGATAATTAAAATCAATAAAGAAAGTATGGATTTAAGAGTGAGATCACAGTGAAGAAATAAAACCAAAAACCAAAACTGTAAATAAACAAAATAGGAATCAAAATTTGAATTCGATAGAAAAATAAATCCAGTAAGGCTCTGATACAACCTTTTGAGATTTAAAGGTGATCCAAGCAATGGTAGAATACCACATAATAATAGGATCAAACTGTTTATTTGAAATGAGTAGAAAAAAACCACAAGACCATTTGAACATTGTAAAATTAACAAATGGTTACATAAAAAATAGAAAAGAAAAAATGATTTAACATGCTTCTATCCTGTGGGGACTTAGGTTCATGGAATGAACATCACCCATACACACACATTTCATTAAGCTTGAAGAAAAGAAATGCTACAGGGTGAAATAAATGAAAAAGAATCGAGAGAAGAAAAACTAGAATAGAATCATGAGATTTATATGCTTTGAAATCCACAAAACAATAACAAAATTATAGTGATAGATATTTAAAATTATGGATATCTCAACCTCTTTGATCTGGAATCCAATTTCAAAGAATACATGGATATATCTCTTCTTTGTCCTCTCTGTGCAAACAGAACTATCATTGAGAATGACCCCACTTCTTCTACCCTGGAAGTATGTAATCTCTACCACACAATTGACAATGAGATAGAGTCGGGGGAGAGAAACAAGCCTAGATGGGTCTCCAATGATGTAGGTGGTGAATTAGGTTTTCATTAAAGGAAAATCAATAGTAGATCCAGGATAGAGTTAGAGAACCAATAGTGATCTTGTGATAAATCAATACAACATAGGGGGTGATTAATTCCCCCTAACACCACATGTACCTCGAAACAGAACTACCAACCAAGGAATCCCATGAAAATGACACCAAAATAAAAACCCAATGCATTAGATAAATAGTGGGGGACGTAGATAGTACAGATGCATGGGGTAGCACAACTAATCGATAGATAGTAATATAAACATTGAGGATCACTGAGTCACAACAACATGCAAGGATCAAGCCTTACTGAAGGCCAATGCCTAATGTACAAGAGCCCCTGATGATTAGAATCCCAATGAGGCAACAAAATCCTAGAAGAAAGAAAATGAGTATAATAATAAACTCTAAAGTTAAACTTAATTTCCCATGGTTTTCATGGAAAATTTAATCAATATAAAGGGAAACATAATCATGGAATAATTTAAATTTGAAAAAAAGATCAAATGAAAGAAATAATTCATAGGTGGGAGATGGTTGAAACTCATAGAAAATTTCCCCATGAAACAAGAAATGAAAAAAATTTCGAAAAATACATAGATTGTGAAACTATTTCTCAATACAGGGATGTTTTTGGGTAGGAAATGGTAAAAGGGTGGGCACTGTCTTGAATAACACCCTCAAAATGATTCTAAAGAAGCATCCACTACCAAATATTGGTGCATATGTAGCATCGACTTTTAAGAGCACTAACCAGAAATCACTAATAAAAGGTCCGCATTTATGAGTGCTAACTAAATGCACATATAGTTTTTTTAATAAAAAATATTATTAATATATATAAAATTATTATATTTATATTCAAAAATAATTTTTATTTATATACATTAATTAAAAAACATGTTTATAAATACTATAAATATGATATATAGAATGTGTGAGATGATGGCTCTCACAAATGCTCCCAAGGGAAAAGGGAACCCTAAGCAGGGAGATGATATTGGAAGGTTGAAGGAGAAAGGAGTAATCACTGTGAATGATGAGGATCAAATTTCTCATTCTGATCTATTTAGCTTCTGCGCGAAGCGTAAATCTAATAAATCGGAGATGAAGGCTGCTTCTGAGCGTGGGAAAAGCTTCGCTGATGCCGTCAAGCAGTCTGGGGGTTTATTCTTCTTGGACTGTGAAGCGGGTAGCTCGAGAGGAATCATACATAAGGGCCGGATTGCTCATGTCTCAGCAAATCAGGATGCGGTTGAAGAACGGGTAAAGTTATGTAAATTTTCCATTATCTCTAGAGTTGATATACCAAAAGGGGTACGCCCCTGGAAGTTTCATGAGCCTGCAAGCAGGTTAGTAGAGATTTGGGGTTTTAGCGATTGGATGATGACTGCAATGGGAAGAGGCTTTTACCATGTAGTCTTTCCCTCAGATGATTTCAAAAGACGCGCCTGGAGCTTAGGACATGTTCCCTTGCGACTTGGATTCCTTCAGATTCATGAGTGGGAGGGGAACTTTGATCCTAGCATGGTCAAGAATATGTTTTCACGTGTATGGATTTGTATCCATAATCTAAGTTGGCTATATTGGCACCCACAGATCCACTGGGATATAGCCTCCTTGGTTAGGAATCCAATTAGATTATATAAGCAGACTGATAATCCTATCTTTGGTCATTATGCTAGAATACTCGTGGAAATTGATATGTCGAAAATTATTTTAGAAGAGGTGGTATTTACTACTAAGGATGATAGAATTAACCTTGAAATAGGGTATGAGAGGAAACCTAAATTCTACATAAACTGTCAAGTGTTTGGGTATCTTTTATTTGAATGCAATAGGAGCAAGATCTGTTCCTCCTATAGCTTGAGAGGGAATGATGCCCAAAATTGTTGGAAGAAAGCTTCTGGCCAGGTTCCTCCAAAGAATGATAATGATAAGGTATTTTTTGTCAAGGATGATGCCTCCCCTCCTTCTATGGTGGAAATTGCACAGGATGCTGATATTCTGGTAGAACACACATCAGTTAACATTGTGGATGAGGCTGGCACTGTTGTTGAGGGGATCATTCAGGAAGATGGCACAAAAAAGGGCTCAAATGATAACAACTTTTCTGTGGATCACCCAATAAAAGATTCCAATGTTTTAGATGAGGCAATCATTTCTTCTAAGGGGAACAGTCAAGATCATGAAGCTGCTGGTCAACAGTAGGATGTTTCGGCTGAGATAAATAAGGATGATGTTCAGACTACTCAGCATGAAATTATTTGTGGCACCAAGGATGATGAAAAGGGGACAACATGGATTGTGGTTCCTATTTCACCACTGACCGATGGTTATGATAAAATGGCAGCAAATGAATCATTAATTAAGGAATCCTCCTTGGTTGGAAGGATGATGGAAAAAGTCACTGAAGATGATGAAGGTAGTTTTGCACAAATACCCTCACCAAAGGTTGCAAGAAGGAAGCTTCCAGCAACTTTTTCATTGCCTATTGACTCAGGAAAAAGATTTATATCTTTATCTGAT
Organism: Viscum album; assembly: GCA_963277665.1. Classification (NCBI taxonomy): domain Eukaryota; kingdom Viridiplantae; phylum Streptophyta; class Magnoliopsida; order Santalales; family Viscaceae; genus Viscum; species Viscum album. Next base: position 1,171,714,849 of record OY728160.1, read on the forward strand.
GATGAATTTGGACCCTGCAAGGATGAGAGTGCATCTATTCAAGCAACTGAAAAGAATACATCAGACACTGAGGAATATATTGGCCCCTGCACCATGCAATGGTATGCTAAACAATGAAGATCATTTTTTAGAACTGCCAGGGTCTTGGGAACTCTCCCACGGTTAGTACCCTGAATCACATTATCATGACCAATAAACCCATGTTATTGGGTATCACTGAACCAAGAATGAAGTTTGAAAAATGTATGTATTTTAACTGGAATGCTCTTGGGTACTCTATTGTTGCAACTAATCAACAGGTGAATGAGTCTGATTCCCTTTGGGTGATAAGGCAAAACACTGTCACAGTTGATTCTTTCTAGAGTGACCAGAAATTGGTAACAATCACTTGCTACTTTCAATCCAATAAATTATGTGTAACCTTTTTGTATGAATTCAATCAGTACATCATAAAAAGATCTTTATGGGAATCTCTAATTAATATTTCAGATAGCATGTCTAATAATTGGATTCTGATAAGAGACTTTAATACTGTTCTCAGACCAGAGGATAAAACTGGGAGTAATTTTTGTAGAACTTCAGCTGAGGACTTTTCTGCTTGCATTAACCATTGTAGATTGGATGAAGTTCCCATTTCAGGTGCTGATTTCACATGGAATAGATACACTGTTAATGGAAGGGAGACAAGTAAGATGGAAAAATGCCTTGTTAAGTTGGATGATAGGAATTATATGATGGAGGTGTCTGGAATGACCCTTCCCAAACTCCATTCAGATCACAATCCCATACTGATTGATTTTTTATTTAGTAGCTTGAGGTCAACACCCCTTCCCTTTAAGTTCAATAATGCTTGGCTTGTTATACCTGGGTGTAGAGAAATAGTCTAGGGGGCTTGGAATATTGATATCATAGGTAGCTCTTCTTTTATCCTAATCTCCAAGATGAAAATTGTCCAAAGAAAACTCAAAGAATGGAGAAAAATAACCTTCTCCAATATTGATAATGATATTAAGGAGTATGAATAAAATCTTTCATGCTGTCAGTAGAGGAATTTACATCAGGACACCCCTTCTCAGGAGGAAATTCAGGATGCTTCAAAACTTGATAATCTCTTGGCTCTTAAGGAGAACTTTGCCCAAAATCAATTCACTATAAGGTGGCTGAAGGATGGAGACAGGAACTCGAAATTTTTTCATTGGTTACACAAAGAAAAAAGGGTAGAAGGAATATCAAGGTTCTTAAGATTGATAATTCCATTCTGACATCTGGAAATGATATTGCCAATGGTGTTACTTCCTACTTTGAGAGGTTATATTCTGCAGATGCTGACAAAAACACTGGGAAAATCATTGAATGTGTTGACCCTAATGTTGATGATAGTAAGAACAGAAAGCTCATAGAGATTTATAGTAAAAAAGAAATACATTATGCTTTATTCTCATTGAATATGGATAATGAATCAGGACCAGATGGATTCACAAATAAATTCATCATGTTCTATTGGGATATCATTCAGAAATAAGTAATCAGTGCTGTCCAAGAATTCTTTCATCACATATTCATGCCATTCAGGATGAATTCTAATTTCATCTCTCTGATCCCTAAAAAAGACAATGCATTAGACATCAAGGACTTTAGGCCAGTTTCCACTGGGAACTCTATCCCCAAGGTTATTAGTAAAATAATAGCCAATCAGTTAGGGGATTTTTCCAGGAATATTATCTCTCCTAATAAATTTGGTTTTGTATCTGGGAGGAGGATTCAGGACTATCTTTTAACTACTTCAGAATGTATAAATGTCATGAGAAACAAGGTTCAATATGGAAACATGGCTCTAAAGGTTGACATTTCAAAGGCCTTTGAAACTATAAATCAGGACTTCATCCTTGCCATTCTCAAGATGTATGGACTCTCAGAGAAATTTATTTGTATGATCCATAGTATATTAAAAAGCGACTCTTTATCAATTCTTGTTAATGGATCCCCAAGAGGATTCTTTCAGTGCACCAGAGGAGTCAGGCAAGGAGATACCCTATCTAGAATTTTATTTTCTATGGCTAAGGAATATCTTAGTAATTTTCTCCATGACCTTGTTAACATGGGAATTTATCAAAGAATGCGGGCAGGGAGAAATTTATTTTATCCCTCACATTTATTCTATGCTAATTACATTCTTTTATTCTATAAGGATGACAAGAAAACAACTTATTCCATTAAGAATATTATCTCACACTATGAGGAGGTAGCTGGCCAGGTTATAAGCTGGAACAGATCTTCTGTTGTCTTTGGAGAAGGTATTAGAGCCTTGAAGCAAAGGAAGGTGGCTTCTATGCTTGGAGTAAAAAGAGGTACCCTACCTTTCAATTATTTTGGGATTCCTTTGTTCTGGGGAAGAGTGAACTGTGTCCACTTGGAATGAATTTCTCTTAAAATCTCAAATCAATAGGCAAGATGGAAGGGGAAGACTATGTACCAGGATAGTAGAATCTGTCTAGTGAACTCTGTTATTACCTCTATGTTTTTCTACTCCTTCTCTATATACAAATGGCCAGCAAGCCTGTTAAATGAGTTGAGTGCTATGATACGTAATTTTATCTGGACTGGCTCAACCCATCAGAGGAAATTGGTGACTGTGGCCTGGAAAGACTGCATCAAGCCAGTTAAGATGGGGTGTATGGGTATTAAGGATATTAAAATTTTTAATAATTCACTTCTTCAGAGTTTTACCTAGAGGATTATTTCCCAACCCGATTTTTCTATTGAATTTCTAGTTGGTAGATTTGTGGACAGACTTCAAAAATGTAAGTGTTCCTACCTGAAATCCTCTGTGTGGTCTTCCATCAAGGTTACATATTTATATATTACCTCTCAATAAAAATGGCTGGTCTCTACTGATTCTCAATTAAACTATTGGAGCACACCATGGTTGTCCACTCCTATTAAATACTGCACTGGAATTCCATCAACAGTAAGGAGGCTCACCATTTCAGACTTGCAGGGAAGTCTAGACAATTATGATTTTATTCCTCATCACCTTCATGTGGAAATTCAAAGTTATCAATAGGTTGATGCTGATATACTCATCTGGAAACCTGATTTAAATGGTGTATTTTATAGCAGGAATTGTTATATCTTACAATGCACTGTAGGTTATGGTATCCCATCATGGAGTGCAGGGTTGCATCAGCCTTTTATCTCACCCAATGATGCTCTTCTCATCTAGAGATTTTGGAAACATAGAATCCCAGTTCAGAGTGCTCTGTAGTAGAAAGGCTTCCACATGGCATTAATATGTTATTTCTGCATGGGCAGGGATGAATCTATTAGTCATTTGTTCATGCGTTGTTCTTTCTCTGTTAAATTATCGCACTATGTTCAGTCCATCTTCAACTGATGCTTGGATTTCTCTTCTGTTGATTCTGTCTTCATTTCGGCATTTAAAACAGATTTCAGTGATTGACTGAAATCGCTGGTCATTGCTACTGTCATCTCTATTTTCTCTTATATCTAGAAAGCCAGGAATAATACTATTTTCAATAATGATAAACCATCAATCAAGGATGCTGTCATGTTCATACATAGATGGATCAAAGCTACTTCAATGGTTCAAAAAAGATCTATAAATAATGATGTTTGTGATCTAGTATTGTTAAGATCTCTTGGAGTGAGTGGCAGGGAAAGAAGGTCCAAAGTGGCCAAGTACATCAAATGGATTCCTCCAATTGCAGGGTGGATAAAACTGAACTTGGACAGGGCAACCTCTAGTGCACTGGGTCCTACTGGGTGTGGTGGGGTTTTCAGAACTCATCGGGGTTTCGTGAAGGGATGTTTTTTTCACTATATTGGTATTGCCTATGCTATTGAGGCTGAACTGTGGGCGATGATCAAAGATATCAGGTACGCGGTTCGTTGTGGATGGCACAGGTTATGGGTGGAGTCAGATTCCTCTCTGGCTGTCCATATTCTGAAAGACCAATCTCGGAATGTTCCTTGGAGAATGGTGCCTGCCTGGATTTCTTGTCTTCACCTTGTGGATGGATTATGTCTTGAAGTGTCGCATGCCTACCGGGAGGTGAATCAGTTTGCAGATGCCCTGTCTAAAAGGACAATTATAGAGGTCAGCTCCATTTGGTCTTTTATTTTCCCCCCTATTGTGACAATTTTGTCAGTAACGATAGAGATGGTGTCTTGTATACACAGCTTTGTAAAGCCCCTTGCTTTTGAGATACTTTGTAATGTTTAAATTTTTATTTTAATTTTAATGGAAGCAGGTTTCTGCTTGTCTTCCAAACCTTCTGGATAAATATGATATATAAATATATATTTTTTAATAATTCAAATATATTTAAAGATATATATAAATATAATGGTTTATAAAAAATATTTATATGATTATAAATAAATAAATATATTTAAATCATTATAATATTATAATATTTTTTTAAATTATAAATATATTTATTATATTTATAATTACATATTTTAATCAAATATTTATACTTATGTATAAATAATTTTTAAATATATTTCTTTATAATTATATATATATATATATATATATATATATATTTAAATAAATATATATTTAAATAAATATATGTCTTCAAGAATTGGTTATATATATATATATATCATGAGATAATTATAATATTCATGGACATGATTATCTTTATTTATGTTCATATATTAATGCATGAGTATAATTGAAACTATATGATCATAAGTTTATTTGTGGACATTATGGGTTGCTATGTTCCAAATGTTAAGATTACCTATATTATGAAGACACACGCATATTTTATGTATTCGTGACTCATGAATGTTCATTTATACATCGACACCATTATTATTCATGCTTCTATATATGTGAAGAATCATTTTTTATGATCAATACTTTACTAGATATGATTTATTCATGTTATTCCCATGAGATTTTTTTTAAAAGGTTGGTACAAAGACCTTTTTACTAAAAAACTGTAAAAACAGAGAAATAAGAAGATGGGGTCTGACATAAAAAAACTTCCCTAATAAATGAATAGTCAGAGACCTAGGTTTTGTCTAATCCTAATTCCAATCTTTCACTCCTCCTCAGGCATTGCATTCCAATCAATTCATCCATGCCCACATTTGTGGCCTCGACCCCTGGGATGCTGGCCTCTCTTCCAAGTTTTCTCTTACTGTAAGTGGCCTTCAATGTCAGTGCTCTTTGAGTAAGAATGTTCAACATATGTTTGATCCTCCACCCTGTTAGAGGTATTATCAACCAATCCTTTATCTGTAGGGCTATGATCCATAGTTATCTAAGGCCTGCCTTCTTGTACCTCCACATGAACTCTTCCTTCTTTTCATTATTTTTCCTATAATTGATTTTTATCTCCTTTGAGAGTGTCTAGGATCCCAAAGATATTAGAATTTGAAACATGAACCTTACTCATACTTCCCATTTCCTACACATTTTGAGGTATAGGGTCATCAGATAAATATGGAATGATAGATTCAACCCGACTTATAGGTAAGATGGTTGTTGGAGGATTTATTTAAATATGTAGTAAAAGAGAAGTCAAGTCCATGTAGTTAGATTCACCAGATAGTGAGAGACCCTTCTAGGCTTAGAAGAAGATGGTATGTCCCCCCTAAAGGGGAATAATTTGAAACATTCTTTTTTCCACTAAGACATTTCTCATGGAATAATAAAATTTCATAACAGATGAACCACTATCTCTATGATAAACCACACCACAATTGGTAACCCCAACCGTATAGCCTTTAATGTTTAAGATATTATCAACAAAATTAAGAGTCTTCTTCTTATGGGTTGTCAGATTAGCCTAAAAAACCTCATTAGTTTCCCTACCCTCTTTTTTCCAGACAATAGTGAGTGCTAGTGGATGAATTATAGAAGCATCATGAACCCTTTTAGTATCAAAGATTAATTAATCCACCTTATATGAGGCACTTTCACAGCCATCCATACTTTGAATCCAAACATAATCCTTATCCAATGCATCTAATTTTTTTGGATTAGCAGGAATAGAAACAATAACCTTCTCAATGTTAGGAACAATAAGTGAACCTATCCTCAGAGTCAAGATGTATGAAACCTTTGACATTTCACTTGTAGGGGATCTGTCACACATACACTATTTTAAATAGACACATCAAGACATTGAATACGAAGGATCCTTAGCACTAATTTTTAATTTCCCTTATGTAATATTGAATAAATTCATTATTCATGCAGTAAATGATGATCATTATATTCCTATGCAGCTGCTTCATCAACATATTTAAGTTCAATATCACACTCCTCCTCAATAACCTCAACCCATGTCTTGGTTGTAGGATGCTAAATGACTATAGACAAGCTCAAACTTGTAGGGGGAGCCTTACTGTACATATCAACCTCATCCCAAAAACCTTATTTCTACTAAGGAGATACCACCACCTAAGTAGAAATGGTTTCAACACAAATATTATCAACGAAAAAACTAGTAGAGGGAGCCCTACTGAACATCTCAATATCAGCCCGATCACCTTCTTTATAATGAGTGGATACCACAACCTATGTAGGACTATGTTTAACATAAATATCATCAGAGTAAGTATTGATATTACCATCCCCAGATAAAGGATCTAGGTCAACAGGTTGTAAATGATTCATTCCATAATGTTGAGAATGAGAAGGTCTAGAATTAACAGAATTTCCATGAATTCCATGTTTCAAAAACCATTATTATTCTTAAAAAATATACTCTCATAATTTCCTCTAACTGATCAATAATAATATATAACATTTCACTTACAATTTTATACATCATGGATAACTATCTTAAAATATGAATAGAAATGAGGAATATTTTCATATTGAATGTGTAGATTGAATTCGTCATCATCTGTTGAAAGAAGCACCCTATCAACTAAGGTAGGGAAAAATCAATTTCAAACAAGAACTGAGAAAATGAACATATATTTCTAACTATGTTTCTTTATCCATATTTATCATAAATCCAACTATCAAATAAATGTTTTATAAAATTATAGGATGTCAGAATACCTAATTCATCCCATAAACCTTCACCCACAGTTGGACAAAAGAATTTATAACCTCCAAAGGGCTAATGTTCTGGTCCCATTCACAGATATCAATAACTATGGGATTGAGATAAATTGACCAGATTCCCCATGCTCTCATATTCTGGTATTTCAAGGGGTGGAGGACATAAAAGAAATCTTGGCCCAAAGAAACACACTTCGAGTTTGTGAAACACCAGATGACAAAAACCCGAGCCACTAATTCATCCATTCTCAAATGCCTAAATACCTTATGAAGAATCAATCTCATAATAATATAAAACAAACCAATTTCTAAATGTTCCAATGTGGCATCCTATTTGGATTTGATAAATTCCACATTACCCTTATGACGAAGCCCGCCAGCGACATATCCCTTAAAGAAAGAGAAATAACTAATGGTCACTCCATCCTCTAAATTGGAGTGCACTGAAATCCCACATCGAGCGATATTTATATTATCATTCCCAATGCTAAAATCTTTATAGAAATTAAACCACCCTTGGGTGAGGAAAACTTCATCCAGGGAACCCAGATTTGAAGCCGCAATCTCAAATCCCTAATCACCATCATAGGTAGAGTGAGAATCTCACGCTACCGCCATCACCCATGAAGTTATTATGTTATCTTAAATAATTATATAATTATAATAAATATATTTATATAATTAATATATTTATTATATTTTTAATTATAAATTTTTAAAAATATATAAATACTTTTTAAATATATATAAATAATTAAAAAATTATAATAAATATATTTAAATAATAAATACAATTATTATATTTATAATTATTTATATATTTATATATTGACTTAAATATATATAAATATATAAATATTCCAAAAGTGGTGTGGACCATTAAGTATAATTATATAAATATATTTATAATTATATATATATATATATATAATTATAATTATAATTATATGTTTATCTAAATAATTATAAAATTACATTAAATAATTTTATTATAATTTTATAAATATATATATTTATATATTAGTATATATATATATTATTGAAAAAATTATAAGAAAATATAGATAGATGGGAGGTGAGAGATTCTCTCTCCTAAACATGGCGATTAGGATTTTCCAGTATGGAAGATCCTTCTCTTATCCCTTTTTACAAATCATTTCTTGCTAATGGGAGATTTTAATCCCACAGGTGCTTCAGTGATGGTTCAAGGATAAAGATACTCAAGCTCGACAAGTCTCTTGTGGTTGATGATGGTGCATCCAGACACACATTCTCACTATACAAGGGATTGGCTTCATGTTCCATTCATCAGAAATGAAATATCGCCCATGTGAAGGTAGATGACGATATAGTTTTAGAGAGGTTATAAATTGGATAACACTCCATTATTTCTAGGTTGATTTTACCTAGGGGTTCCAAACCACTGAAGATCAGGGAGATGGATGTGAAACATTCGACAATCTGAGGATTCATGAATTGGAAATGTGTTTCACTTAGTTGTGGGTTTTATCATCTCCTCTTCCCTTATGATGAATTTAATACATAATAATGAGTATTCAGTTTGATCTCTTTCAATCCTATACTTCTTCACAAATGATAATGGGACAAAAAATTCAATCCTACGGAAGTAAGTAATTCTACTGTTCATCTCTAGGTTAAAATTTAGGTTTTGAATTGGGTGATATGGAACCCAAAAATCCTCTATGACATAGAAATATCAATATATATTCCAATCAAATTGTATAAGAAAACTGAAGCAGACATATTCAGCCACTTCGCTCGATTTATTGTTGAAGTTTATTTGGATAATACTCTTTTTGATCGATTATTTCTATCAAATGATGATGATGAGTTTGATTTGTATATTTTTTGTGAAATAGTTACAAAATTCATCATGGAATGCAAGGTCATTTGACATGAAATTTTGAGCTGCAGGAGATTAATTGTCTGCAATTTTTTATATGCTCGCGGTCATGACATGAAATCATGTCATCAAAGAGTCAAGGAATAGGCTCAGTTTGATCTGCCTCTGAATATTGGAAAGATGAAATTGAACTCTCATGTATCGAATGATGGAGTTGAATAAAATGTGGTTAAATATTATTTAGATAGAAAATGTACCAATTGTTCTTTTTAAGCTGTTATGACAATCCCTAATGTATCTATCTCTGAAAATGGAAGTATTGGAAATTCATAGAATCATCTACAAGAATTTGTTTTACTAGAACAAAAATATGGAAACTCGATAATCCATATGTTCATTGAATTTTACTGATACACCAGGCCAGTTGGACCCTAATTGGTTGGTATTGATAGAGCTACAAATGAATCAGTGGATTGTACTCCTATTTGTAGAGTTTTTGGGTCTTCTCTGAGCTTTAATTTCATCACACATCAGGCTTCCAATGAGAAATAATCTTGTAGCATGAAGAATATTTTGTATGATATTGTTTCTGAGGAAGGAACAACAATGGATGTCAGCCAATTGAAGGTCCCTATTAATGGAAGTGGGCAATGTGTCTTGGTGTCCATCTTGGAGAAGAGTTCCCCAGGTGATCATGATGTCATGGAATCTGATGCAGAACATATGGATGATGAGCATATAATGCATGAAAAAGATATTACTGTATAAAATCTTAAAGGTAATAAAAATCTAGATCACTCGGTGAGTTATTATAAGGGGACTAAGCACAACCCAGTTGACAAGAAGAATATTAAAGGAAAGGGATCATTTGATGATAGGAATACCAACTATCCCTCTGAGTCAAGATTGATTGGAATAAATCTTAAAGTGGTGAGAGAGGAGAAAACATAAAATTATTTTGGAGTGAATGAACCACATAATGAGTATTACAAGAAAACAAAACATGAACCATGTGATGGTGATGCTACTTCTCTATAGGAAAAAAATCCACCGGATTTACAGGTTCCTGTTGTTTCATACATAACTCCAATAGTAGGCCTCCCAAAGGATGTCCGGGAAACAAAAATCATCCATCCATTTAAAAATCTTGATACACAAAATTAGATGCATGTGGTGGTGACAAATCAGGTGAATGTTTCAAATCAGATTATTTTGGAGAAGGAAAATCCAAATCCGAAGAATAAAGAACACTATAGAAACTATGGATATAAATTCTATGGAGCTGGCCATAATGGAAATGTATGAAAGGGAATTCAATCCAAAAGGGACTTGGTAGAAATCCAAGTCATGGAGATGAGGACGTCATCCAAAAAGTCATGAAAGAGGGCGTTGTCATACTGATTAGGACTCCAAGAAAGAGAATATAAATCTAGAGGATATAGAGAGCCTACCGCATCAACAAGAAATAGAAAGATAATATTATAGTAGGGGATGTGGATGTGTTCCTAGTCGAGGATGTAGCTGAGATGATTGTGTTTTCGCATGAGGTCGTGGCCGAAATGTGCTTACTCTGGAGCAGGAAAAGCTCAAGGAGAAGTAATTGGTTCTCTTCAATAAATGGAACTAACAGTCAGAGTGAGACACCACTCATGATCATTATGACTCTGATCATGACTATGGGAATGATCTTGTTCTTGATTTTTAGTCTTACCTTATGCATGAGGGATTGCCTCATTGTGTGGCCCCATCCATCATCTTTTCATCTTTGTCATTTTTTTATAATATTTGTTTTGGAGTATGCTTGCCTGTATCCTAAACCTTTTGAGTATATATATAATAATATACAAATATGAATATATTTTTTATTTATTTATCATTATAATTATAAATAAATATATATATTTAAATAATTATAAAACTACAATAAATACATTTATCATAATTTCATAAATATATATATATTTTATATTAATATATATTTATTTATAATTGTATAAAAATATTTATTTATAATTTTAATTACAAATAAATAAATAAATAAATATATATTTATAATTATAATTATAAATAAATATATATATATTTAAATAGTTATAAAATTATAATAAATATATTTATTATATTTATAATTTTATATTTATATATAATTATATGAATATATATGAAAATTTATAAATAAATAAAAATATTTATAAATATATAGAAATACTTATAAATATAATTATTATATATACAATTTTATAAATATATATAATAATATAAATAAATTTTTAATATTAGGCCTTTATCATCTCTAAAAAAGTGCTGATAAAATGTGTTTTATCAACGCTAAAATTTTAACGTCCATAAATGCCCGTTTTATCAGCGCTAAAAAATCATGATAAAGGTTAGTTTTATCAGCATTTTCTATTTTAGTGCTGATAAAATTGAACTTTATACGCACTTTTTGGAAAGTGGTGATAAAAGGCTTTTGGGTTGTTATAAATTAAACCTTAAATGAACCCTGCTACCGCTTGCGCCTCCAGCTTTCACGTAACCAGAGCTCTGCAATCATTGTCGCCACTGCTGTTATACCCTAATGATGCTGCTATTCCACATTCTGTTTGAATCGATCTCTCTAAATCTATTGTATGTGGGGATTTATCTTATTTGAGCCTTCGACAAAACTACTTTTTCCAATCACACCTCGCATGCACGTGTCTTCACTTATTCTCGATGAACGAAACAAATAACTCCCATCCTTATTGTATCTAGTTTGAGTAAAAGTCTCATATCCTCCTTATCTTTTATTTTCATTCTTGATACACTAGATTTAGATTTTGTTGAAATTTTATCGATGAATAAATTGGTTTGGGGTCAAAGGTCTTCGATAGTGGTGTGTGGGACCGTATCCACTTCAGATCTAGTTTTGTTTGTCTTAAATCTTATCATACCCTTTTTTGTTGGTCATTAAACTTAGTTAGATCACTTCTCCTTATAGATAATTAGACCAGGGAGACTGAATTTTATCCTAGCATTTGAATGAACAACTTAAGCATTATTTTTTTAACATTTTGACATGTAGTTCTTATATGACCATTTTTTCTAATATGTTATTTTCTTATTTTCATTTATAGATATTTCCAATGATTCCATATATGTTATATATATATATATATAATTATTGTTGTTTTTATTTTTTCCTATATTTTCTAATTAATTTTCATATAATATTCGGGTATTTCTATCTCTAATGGTTTTGATTTAAATAGACAGTGACAATATGAAATGTATGGTGAATATGTAGTGTTTGTGAAATTAATTAGAACCCCTTTATGAGTGTAACACCCCAAGCTTCCATGGTATGCTTCCCTTTGAATAATACAGTAGCGTGTGTTGTACACAACTTCGAGTTCTAACACACACGACAACCAATCAAACTAGCCGTTATAAATAGTAATACCCACTTTTTGAAATCCTATACATTTTATCTTTCAAAATGGACTTCATTTTTGGATTCAGAATATTGAAATTATCTTATGGTGAATTTCGGTACTATTTTGATAACTTTCATATTTTGATGAATAGTGAAAATTACTAAATTTTAATTAAAAACAACTTTTTTAATCGAAATAATTAATAGTGATAAATTATGAATTTGAGTGGTTTTAAATTATATTTAGAATATATTTTTACAATTTAATCCAAATTTGGTCATTGTACATAATTTCACATTTAAACCGGACATAAACAAGTGCCAATCTTTTGATAGTTATTATTTCTTAAAAACACGTTTTTTGTTTTGAGAACGGGAATTAATTTTAAAATAATAAATTGAACTTCTATGTTTTGAATTTGGTAAAATAGACTTCATTATTGAATTTGGAATATCAAAATTTTCTTAGGGTAAATTTTTGGTATTTTTCTGAAAGCTTTTAATTTTTGATGAATAGTGAAAAACACTAAGTTATAGTTTAAAACCGAATTTTTATTTAAATAATTATTTATTTTATTTAAATTATTTAATGTCAAAATAGATAAATAATACCTATATAAGTTCAATGTAATTTATTGGAGTCAGTTTATAATAATTTTAGATATATAAAAATTTCATTTAACTTTTCACCGTCTTTTACCCACATCCTAGGAGCTCTTGCAAATTCACATAAAACTTAATTTTACTACTTCTCTGAGCTGAATTTCAAAAATCCGAGATAAAAAGTTAATATCAAGGAGTAAAATGTGGTTCAATGAGATGAAAATAATATTTGGCGAATAGTAACTTTTTACTTTTATTTACCACGGTTAAAAGTAAATAGAGTAATTAAGGGTAAAAATAATATTAATATTAGGCTCACACATGTCCTAATTCTATTGGACAAGTTTTTCTCGACCAAAAACAACCTTCAGAAAAAAATATTATCATTTAGGTCCACTTGTATTAGATTAGGACATTTATAATTATTTAATTCAAAGAAGAGTTAAAAGAGTTAAAGTCAAAGATTAATAACTAAAACATTTTTAATATAGGGTTTTACATAAGATAAATTCGATTATAAATATTCATTAGAAATATAAAGAGATTTAATATATCATGGTATTTTATTTATAATTTTTAGACATTAAATAAATAAATTTATTTATGACACAATGATGATGCAGTAATTACCTTAGTCATTAAAGAATCAAATAAATGGTATTATAAATATTATCATAAATATAATTTCATAGTTTTTATGACATCCACGAATTTTCTAGGTGAATATGACATTTCAGGATTGATTAAATTTATTTTTTTGAAGTAATCATGTTGTTATTATTTTAACAAAAAAATTCCAAATAGTGTCAAAATTGACATAAAATTGTTTTTAAAACAAATATTATATTATTAATTGATATAATGGTCCTAAAAATCTAAGGTTCGGCCAAAAGACTTATATAATAATATATATGATATTAATGAACCAATTGCGGTTTGATTGGCAGTATATAGTAATTTTATTAACCATATAGTGTAAGAATACAAGAAGACACGGTAAAAGTTAAATTACTTAACTTAGAGTTAAATCTAAATGATAAGGTTAAAATGGTAACCTAAACTTGTCTAAAACCTATTGGTTGAGTTTTTTTTATACCTATCCCCACATTAGACTTAAAATAATCAAATTTGGAGCCATTATAAACCGAATATGAATTTATTATAAAATAATATTTTAAGTTTTTCCTAAGGTGCCCCTCACCCCTCTTATAAAAGGGAACTCCCCCTTCTATCTAATTCACACATTCTAAGCCATTTGGCTCGGCCAAAACCTGCCCAAATACCCTTTAAAATATCCTCTCTTCATCTTAGAGGCCTTATTTTTATCATAAATCCAACCTAAGGAGCCCTTTTGATCAAATCAAAAGGAAGAACCCGAAGAAGAGGTAATGATTTCACCACCCTGTTTCAAGTTCCTTTCTTCTTCCACTTAATTTTTCTTTGTTGTTTCCATTCTAAAATAATAAATCCAGTATATTCTATATACTTTGATGTTATTATAATTGTGGTACAACCAAATTCATTATTCTATCCACCCTTTGAATGACATGTCACCATATGTGCATACGTACGACTTACCGTCTCCACGTCGTGGTGTAATTGTTATTCAATACATTATTATTTGGATGGGTATAATAATTATGTGTATTTGATGTAAATAATAAATATAACATGATAAGGATTCTGTATATATTATATACCATCCAATTATATATTATATTAATATCAAAAGAATGATATTTTCACTCATGTGTACGTACGGATTACCGTCTCCACGACGCGATGAGATTCATTTCCAAGTTCACCATTCATCGACGATTATAAAAATATATATTACTAATAAGTATGTAATATATGACATAATAATTATACTGGAGATATATATATTTATATATATAAGTATTTATGTACTTATATATATCTTATTCACTTACTTCCGTTCGATACTATATGAAAATGGAAACATCTTTTATGCGTACGTACTGACTACTGTCTCCATAAACGATGTTTTCCATTTCATATATACTTCTATTATAAATTTTTATATTCTAATATATATGATAAATAAATGATGTTTTATATTCAGGAAGTATTTAAATCATTATTTAAGTGATACAATCAAGAGTGACAAGTTAAAACACGTACGATAAAGAAAGCAATTATTACCCGAAATATTAATATAACATGGAAATTATTATTAAATGGGTAGTATGAAGTCATAAATGAATAATTTATGATATCATAAATATTAATATGGTTCTGGTATAATTTAATAAGATACTATAGTCTTCATACAAGAGGATAAACGTACCCTCGACTAAAGGAAAGTGCAAGGTAAGGGGTTTTCATCTCACTCCTTATTCCCGTGAGATTCGTACCATATTTCTACTATTACCTTTTGTGTGGTGTATGTACTACCCATAATTGTATTATTTGTGTAATAAAATTTAATTTATGTGTATTTACATATTCATTGTATGAAACCTCTTTCATGGGGTGTACGTTTCGTAAGTTACCAAATTGGTAAGGGTTTATTTCACAATCTCTTCATTATCCGAGGTTGTTTATAGGTAATTATCTACTGGAACCTCTTTATCATCCACATCCATGTTTCTTAAAAATTTATTTGAAAACATTCTTACCATTTTACAGAATATGGGTTAAAGTCATTTTTACCCTTTTTGACTTTTTATAAGAAGTTTATAAAGGAATCCTTCCATCGTTTTCCAAACAAGGTCCTTTTTAACCTTTTCGAATGCATTAAGGCAAGAATGTCTTTTTTTAACTTATAAGGTGGGTGCGGCTATTTTATACCATTATAAAATCTTCAAAGCTTCCCTTACAAGCTTATAATAATATTTTTAAAGTAAATATTTTCTTTTATATTTATGTGACTTTTAAATGATTTCAAAAAAAGAGATATTTCTCTCAAATAGTTTTGATTTCATCTATGTCAACATCCTTTGATAAATTTTACACTTGTTTGAAGTTGATTTATTATGATACAAATCTTCCATATTGTATTTAAGGTTTTGTGATATGTTTGACTATGGATGATTTATTTTTATTCTATTAATGTTTTATGATTAATGTTTTGGCATTTCGTATGTTAGTTTTAATACGAATGTTTATGTTATATTTCATCCTCTTCATAAGATGAATGTGTTGGAATAGTATGTTCTGGGTTGTGGACCGATAAAAGTAAGCCCTCTGGGTTGGGTTATGGTTACAGCAGACCCTCCGGGTTGGTGTCCGGTTATTAGAGGCACTCCGGGTTGGTGTCCGGTTATTAGAGGCACTCCGGGTTGGTTTCCGGTAATTAGAGGCGCTCCGAGTTGGTGTCCAGTTATTAGAGGCACTCCAGGTTGGTGTCCGGTTATTAGAGGCACTCCGGGTTGGAGTCCGGTTATAGAGGCTCTCTCGGTTGGGTTTCGGTTACAGTTATCCCTTAGGTCTTGGCACGAGGCCTTGACACCGAAATTAAAGTTCGGCATTATGCATTCCATCGTTATGAAAGTGGTTATTGATATTGAATTTGATTATTTGATTAGTAGAATATCCATGTAAATAATTAAATGGAATTATTTCATTTTATTTCTGTCATATTATGCTGAATTTCAAGTTTAAAAGGCTTTTGTTTTAGTTTTATACATTGCCTTAAATGTTTATGCTTATTTTTGAAAGTTTCCGCTGTATTTCTTACCATTATTGAGCGTTTGAGCTAACCTTTTTTTATGTTTTATTTTCCCAGGATTCCAAGAAGTGTATTTTGATTGATATGTAGGGTTAATCCAAGGGAATAATGGAATTAATAAAGGATTATTTATGTTGTTTTGTATGTTATAAAGTGTAATGTAACATTCATGTATGTAATCTATCTTCCAAGACTGCTAAACTGGTCGGTCCTTCGGGACTTGATTCATTGTAATCATGCCAATGTATTAATATAATGCACTAACTCTGGGTAATTGGGGTTGGGGTGTTACAGTTGGTATCAGAGGATGTTTAACAATTACCTTGGAAACTAGATTTAGATAAAATATGATTAGAGAACACCACCCTAAGATAGACATTGAGGATTAGTATAGAAGAACTTCCTAGAATTTTGGTAATGTAGAGATTTTGTGAGTTTTCCAAGAAAATACATCCATGTCTAGATATGAGCAGGTAGAGGTGGCTCTGGAACAGATGTACCTAGGGGTAAAACCCGAAAACACCGCTTTGATATATACTCGAACGGGAACTGGTGCATGATAACAGGCCTTGCTGCACTCTTGGTTATGACACTCCCGGGGGATATGCTTAGGATAATTCTCATTTTATTTACAAACCACTATGAAGGGATTATGAGTATATACTTACTCAAAAAAACATTTTTATGATTATGGATTATATCCATAAATTGTTTAATTTATGTTAAGTGTTTTACATGTTTGGGATTAGGTATTTCTATTCATAAACTAATCTAGTGTACGCCATTGTTTTGAAATGGCGCCAAGCTGAAGGAATGAGAACTCTAACAATAAACATGATCCAAAGAGTAAGAAGGATCAAATATTTCATGGTCCTAAGCCAAAATTTAGAAGGGAAATAGTCTCCCACGTATTATCATCATATGAAGAAATAGTATCATGTGTTGATAAGATAAGTAAAGAATTCTTGGAGTCCTATGACTTTGAAGGGAAGCCAGAGAAGAAAAGGATGGTAGAGAGAAGGACAAATAAAGGGAAGAAGGTAAAGAAGGATTTTCCCATATGTGATAACTATGTAAGGAATCACCTTAGAAAATGCTTGAAGGGAATGTGAGTATGTTATAAGTGTGGAGAAAAAGGACACCAAGTACGTGACTGCAAGTGTAAGAAAAAGGTTTCAAATGTACAATGCTTCATCTGCAAGGAGTTGGGACACTACGCGGACCAATGTCAAAATCATCAGAGTATGTCCCAAATGATGCTATTGGATAATAATCAAGTTATTATACTGCCTTAGATAAAGAATAATGAAAAGTGTTCTTATGTTGTTGTTATAGGATTATTTAATTTGAGTGTTGTATCAATAATGTACTCATTATAATAATTATTGAGTATATAAGGATTGTACTGCTGTACTATTTTATTAAGGACTTGAGATTGTGTGGAACCAAGAAAAGTGACTCAATAGAAGGTTAATTTTTTGTAAAATATATGGGTTAGAGAAAGATAAACCATAATATGGTTCTGATAACGAGGTAGTGATTTTGGAATAATACAAGATTGATTTGGATAAATTATATTAGATATTCTTGACTACCTTAAAACTGATTAATGATTATTCATCATTGGCGTTTACAAAATTTTTGGATAGAAGGAAAATATCCAGTATTCTGTAAAGAATAAGGGATCATGAATGTAATCAATAAGGTTTTATGGTAATTCAGGATTTTACCATGTTTTAAAATAATACACGGTGAAGGTGTTCACATGTTATTACATGGAAAAAAGGATCTTCATTGTGTTTTACTTCCTTATAAATTTTTCAATGTGAGTTTGGATAGTAGTATTTTGGATAAGTCTAAAGGATGGAATGGATTAAGTTTGAAAGGGTATTTTCAGATTTTTATAAAAGGACAACACGTAGTCCGTGTGACAACCCATCGCGTCGGACAAAGCTGCGGGAATCGAACCCACAACCATAGTGCGATTGGGATATATCACCTACCACTGGACTATGTGAAGTTCCTGGATGGTATAATGTAGTTTATTTTTTTAAAGGGTCTGCTATGTGAATTATAAATTCACTATATTTGGAGCCCTATACGATTAGAATAAATAGAGTATTTTTGAGTTGTATTATGTTTTGGGGTAAAAGATGAGTTTGTGGTAGAAATTTGTTAATGGATAAAACTCTAATTATAAAGTAAGTATATCTCCTTATGATCTTATCCAATATCATAAATAAATTTCTCAACATTAATAAATGGATCTTAGAACAAAAATGTTGTCCTATATGTTACCTTAGATCATCACAAATTTATGGCTTTGTGATTGTTGGCCTTTTCCTAGCCATGTTCTCTACCACTCTCCATCAGATATTGATGGTTAAATTTCTCTTCCATATCCCTATTTTCCTACATGGAACCCTAGTATGTGTTATTTTTGGTAACCTTCTTACTTACAAATCTTTATTTTAAATAGAGGCCTCATTAATCCATTTTTCGATGTGAGATTTCAACTAAGATATTTTGAAATGTCAAACCCAAGTTTCCAATACCAAGCATAAATTGCGAGGATGCAATTTATTGAAGGAGGGGAGAATGTAAGACCCCAAGCTTCCATGGTACGCTTCTCTTTGAATAATACAGTAGCGTGTGTTGTACGCAACTTCGAGTTCTAACACACACGACAACCATTCAAACTAGCCGTTATGAATAGTAATACCCAGTTTTTGAAATTTTATACATTTTATCTTTCAAAATGGACTTCATTTTTGGATTCGGAATATCAAAATGAGCTTAGGGTAAATTTGTGGTACTTTTTTGATAACTTTCATATTTTGATGAATAGTGAAAATTACTAAATTTTAATTAAAAACAACTTTTTTAATCGAAATAATTAATAATGATAAATTACGAATTTGAGTGGTTTTAAATTATATTTAGAATATATTTTTACAATTTAATCCAATTTTGGTCATTGGACATAATTTCACATTTAAACCGGACATAAACAAGTGTCAATCTTTTGATAGTTATTGTTTCTCAAAAACACGCTTTTTGTTTTAATAGCGGGAATTAATATTAAATTAATAAATGCGACTTCTATGTTTTGAATTTGGTAAAATAGACTTTATTATTGAATTCGGAATATCAAAATTAGCTTTGGGTAAATTTTTGGTATTTTTCTGAACGCTTTTAATTTTTGATGAATAGCGAAAAACACTGAGTTATAGTTTGAAACCGAATTTTTATTTAAATAATTTTTTATTTTATTTAAATTATTTAATGTCAAAATAGACACATAATACCTATATAAGTTCAATGTAATTCATTGGAGTTGGTTTATAATAATTTTTTATATATAAAAAATTATTGAACTTTTCACCGTCTTTTACCCACCTCCTAGGAGCTTTTGCAAATTCACATAAAATTAATTTTACCGCTTATGTGAGCTGAATTTCAAAAATCCGAGAGACATGGTTAATATCAAGGAGTAAAATGTGGTTCAATGACATGAAAATAATTTTTGGTGAATAGTAACTTTTTACTTTTATTTACCATAGTTAAAAGTAAATAGGGTAATTAAAGGTAAAAATGATATTAACATTACCCTCACACATGTACTAATTCTATTGGACAAGTTTATCTCGACCAAAAACAACCTTAGGAATAAAATATTATCATTTAGGTCCACTTGTATTAGATTAGGACATTTATTATTATTTAATTCAAAGAAAAGTTAAAAGAGTTAAAATAAAAGTTTAATAACAAAAACATTTTTAATATAGGGTTTTACATAAGATAAATTCGATTATAAATATTCGTTAGAAATATAAAGACATTTACTATATCATGGTATTTTATTTATAATTTTTAGACATTAAATAAATAAATTTATTTATGACACAATGATGATACAGTAATTACCTTATTTTTGAAAGAATCAAATAAATGGTATTATAAATATTA
Organism: Viscum album; assembly: GCA_963277665.1. Lineage (NCBI taxonomy): Eukaryota > Viridiplantae > Streptophyta > Magnoliopsida > Santalales > Viscaceae > Viscum > Viscum album. Next base: position 1,171,735,451 of record OY728160.1, read on the forward strand.
AAATAAATATTATTTCAAAGTTTTTATGACATACACGAATTTTTTAGGTGAATATGACTTGTTAGTATTGATTAAATGTATCTTTTTTGAATTAATCTTGTTATTATTTTAACAAAAAACAAAACAAATACCAAATAGTGTCAAAATTGACATAAAATAGTTTTTAAAACAAATATTATATTATTAAAAGATATAATGGTCCTAAAAAACTAAGGTTCAGACACAAGACTTATATAATAATATATAAGATATTAATGAACCAATTGGGGTTATATTGTCAGTATATAGTATGTTTATTAACCATACAGTGTAAGAATACAAGAAGACACGGTAAAATTTAAATTATTTAACTTAGAGTTAAATCTAAATGATAAGGTTAAAATGGTAACCTAAACTTGTCTAAAACCTATTGGTTGAGTTTTTTTAGACCTATCCCTACCTTATACTTTAAATAATAAACTTTGGAGCCATTATAAATCGAATATGAATTTATTATAAAATAATATAATAAGTTTTTCCAAAGGTGCCCCTCACCCCTATGATAAAAGGGCACTCCCCCTTCTCTCTAATTCACACCTTCTAAGCCATTTGGCTTGGCCAAACCCTACCCCAATACCCTCTCACATATCCTCACTTCATCCTAAAAGCCTTATTTTGATCATAAATCCAACCTAAGTAGCCCTTTTGATCAAATCAAAAGGAAGAACCCGAAGAAGAGGTAATGATTTCACCACCCTCTTTCAAGTTCCTTTCTTTTTCCACTTCCTTTTTCTTTGTTGTTTCCATTCTAAAATATTAACTCCAGTATATTCTATATAATGGGATGTTATTATAATTATTATACAACCAAATTCATTATTCTATCCACCTTTTGAATGAAATATCACCATATGTGCGTACGTACGGCTTACCGTCTCCACGTCGTGGTGTAATTGTTATTCAATACATTATTATTTGGATGGGTATAATAATGATGTGTATTTGATGTAAATAATAAATATAACATGATAAGTATTATGTATATATTATATACCATCCAACTATATATTATATTAATATCAAAACAATGATATTTTTCCTCGTGCATACGTACGGATTACCGTCTCCATGACGCGATGAGATTCATTTCTAAGTTCACCATTCATTGAGGATTATAAAAATATATATTACTAATAATTATGTAATATATGAAATAATAATTCTACCAGAGATATAGATATTTATATATATAAGTATTTATGTACTTATATATATCTTATTCACTTACTTCCGTTCAATACTATATGAAAACAGAAACAACGTTTATGCTTACGTACGGACTACCGTCTCCATAAAAGGTGTTTTCCATTTCATATATAAATCTATTATAAATTTTTATATTCTAATATATATGATAAGTAAATAATGTTTTATATTCTGGAAGTATTTAAATCATGATCATTGATACAATCAAGAGTAACAAGTTAAAACACATACGATAAAGAAAGCGATTATTCCCCGAAATATTAATATAACATGGAAATTATTTTAAATGGGTAGTATAAAGTCATAAATGAATAATTTATGATATCAGAAATATTAATATGGTTCTGTTATAATTTAATAACATACTATAGTCTTCATACAGAAGGCTAAACATACCCTGGACTAAAGGAAAGTGCAAGGTAAGGGGTTTTCAGCTCACTCCGTATTCACATGAGATTCGTACCATATTGCCACTATTACCTTTTGGGTGGTGTATGTACTGCCCATAGTTGTATTATTTGTGTAATACACTTTAATTTATGAGTATTTACATATTCATTATATGATAACTCTTTCATGGGTTGTATGTTTCGTAAGTTACCAAATTGGTAAGGGTTTATTTCACAATCTCTTATTTATCTGAGGTTGTTTATACATAATTATCTACTGGGACCTCTTTATCATCCACATACAAGTTTCTTAAAGATGTTTTTCAAAACATTCTTACTATTTTACAGAATATGGGTTAAATTCATTTTTACCCTTGTTTACTTTTTATAAGATTTTTATAAAGGAATCCTTCTGTCGTTTTCTAAACAAGGTCCTTTTTAACCTTTTTGAAAGAATTAAGGTAAGAATGTCTTTTTTTAAACTTATACGGCGGGTGTGGCTATTTTCCGCCTTTATAAAATCTTTAAATCTTCCCTTACAAGCTTATAAGAATATTTTTAAAGTAAATGTTTTCTTTTATAATTATGTGACTTTTAAAAGATTTCAAAAAAAGATATATTTCTCTCAAATAGTTTTGATTTCATCTATGTCAACATCCTTTGATAAATTTTACACTTATTTGAAGTTGATTTATTATGATACAAATCTTCCATATTGTATTTAAGGTTTTGTGATATGTTTGACGATGGATGAGTTATTTTTATGCCATTAATGGTTTTTGATTAATGTTTTGGAATTTCCGGTTATTAGAGGAACTCCGAGTTGGAGTCCAGTTACAGAGTCTCTCTGGGTTGGGTTCCGGTTACAGTTATCCCTTAGGTCTTGGCATGAGGCCTTGACACAGAAATTAAAGTTTGACATTATGCATTCCATCGTTATGAAAGTGGTTATTGATATTTCATGTGATTATTCGATTATTAGAATATCCATGTGAATTATTAAATGGAATTATTTCATTTTATTTCTGCCATATTATGCTGAAGTTCAAGTTTAAAAGGCTTTTGTTTTAGTTTTATACATTGCCTTAAATGTTTATGCTTATTTTTGAAATTTTCCGCTGTATTGCATACCCTTACTGAGAGTTTGAGCTCACCCCTTTCTATGTCTTATTTTCCCAGGATTCCAAGAAGTGTATTGTGATTGATATGCAGGGTTAAAAAAAGGGAATAATGGCATTCATAAAGGATTATTTATGTTGTTTTGTATGTTATAAAGTGTAATGTAACATTCATGTATGTAATCTATTTTCCAAGACTGCTAAACCGATCGGTCCTTTGGAACTTGATTCCTTGTAATCATGCTAATGTATTAAAATAATGCACCGACTTTGGGTAACTGGGGTCGGGGTGTTACATTTGCTATCAGAGGATGTTTAGAAATAACCGTGGAAACTAGATTTAGATAAAATATGATTAGAGCACATTAACCTAAAATAGAATTTGAGGATTAGTATAGAAGAAATTCATATAATTTTGGTAATTTAGAGATTTTGTGAGTTTTATAAGAAAATAAATCCCTATCTGGATACGAGCAAGTAGAGGCGGCTCTGGCACAGATGTACCTAGGGGTAAAACCCAAAAAAACCACTTTGAGATAGACTGGAACGGGAACTGGTGCATGACAACGGGCCTTGCTGCACTCTTGGTTACGACGCTCCCGGGGGATATGCTTAGGATAATTCTCATTTTCTTTACAAACCATTATGAAGGGATTATGAGTATATACTTACTCAAAGAAAACATTTTTATGATTATGGATTATATCCATAAACTGTTTAATTTATGTTAAGTGTTTTACGAGTTCAGGATTAGGTATTGCTATTCGTAAACTAATCTAGTGTATTCCATTGTTTAGAAATGGCGCCCAGTAGAAGGAATGAGAACTCCAGCAATACACATGATACAAAGAGTAATAAGGATCATACCTTTCATGGTTCTAAGCCAAAATTTAGAAGGGAAATAGTCTCCCACGTCTTATCATCATATGAAGAAATAGTATCATGTGTTGATAAGAAAAGTAAAGAATTCTCGGAGTCCCATGACTTTGAAGGGAAGCCAGAGAAGAAAAGGATGGTAGAGAGAAGGAAAGATAAAGGGAAGAAGGTAAAGAAGGATATTCCCATATGTGATAACTGTGGAAAGAATCACCTTGGAAAATGCTTGAAGGGAATGGGAGTATGTTATAAGTGTGGAGAAAAAGGACACCAATTATGTGACTAAAAGTGTAAGAAAAATGTTTCAATGTACAATGCTTCATCTACAAGGAGTTGGGACACTACGTGAACCAATGTCAAAATCATCAGATTATGCCCTAAATGATGCTATTGAATTATAATAAAGTTATTATACTACCTCAGATAAAGAAGAATGACTAGTGTTCTTATGTTGTTGTTATAGGATTATTTCATTTGAGTGTTGTATCAACAATGTACTCGTTATAATAATTATGGAGTATATAAGGATTGTACTGCAGTACTATTTTATTAAGGACTTGAGATTGTGTGGAACCATGAAAAGTGACTCAATAGTAGGTTAAAGTTTTGGAAAATATATGGCTTAGAGAAAGGTAAACCATAATATGGTTCTGATACCGAGGTAGTGATTTTGGAATAATACAAGATTGATTTGGATAAATTATATTAGATATTCTTGACTACCTTGAAACTGATTAATGGTTTTTCATCGCTGGGGTTTACAACATTTTTGGATAGAAGGAATATATACAGTATTCTATAAAGAATAAGGGAGCATGAATGTAATCAATAAGGTTTTATGGTAATTCAGGATGTTACCATGTTTTAAAATAATTGATGGTGAAGGTGTTCACATGTTATTACATGGAAAAAAGGATCTTCATTGTGTTTAACTTCCTTATAAATTTTGGACTGTGAGTTTGGATACTAGTATTTTGGATAAGTCTAAAGGTTGGAATGGATTAAGTTTGAAAGGGTATTTTGGGATTTTTATAAAAGGACAACACGCAGACCGTGTGACAACCCGTCGTGTCGGACAAAGCTGCGTGAATCGAACCCACAACCATAGTGCGATTGGGATTTATCACCTACCACTAGACTACGTGAAGTTCCTGGATGGTATAATGTAGTTTCTTTTTTTAAAGGGTCTAATATGTGAATTATAAATTCATTATATTTGGAACCCTATACGATTAGAATAAATTGAGTATTTTTGAGTTGTATTATGTTTTGGGGTGAAAGATGAGTTTGTGGTAGAAATTTATTAATGGATAAAACTCTAATTATAAAGTAAGTATATCTCCTTATGATCTTATCCAATATCATAAATAAATTTCTCAACATTAATAAAAGGAACTTAGAATAAAAATGTTGTCCTAGATGGTACCTTAGATCATCACAAATTTATGGCTTTGTGATTGTTGGCCTTTTCATAGCCATTTTCTCTACCACTGTCCATCAGATATTGATGGTTAAATTTCTCTTCCATATCCATATTTTCGTACATGGAACCCTAGTATGTGTTATTTTCGGTAACCTTCATACTTACCACTCTTGATTTTAAATAGAGGCCTCATTAATCCATTTTTCGATGTGGGATTTCAACTAAGATATTTTGAAATGTCAACGCCAAGTTTCCAATATCGAGCATAAATTGCAAGGACACAATTTATTAAAGGTGGGGATAATTTAACACCCCAAGCTTCCACGATACGCTTCCCTTTGAATAATATAGAAGTGTGTGTTGTAAGCAACTTCAAGTTCTAACACACACGACAACCAATCAAACTAGCCGTTGTGGATAGTAATACCCACTTTTTTTTAAATTTTATACATTTTATCGTTCAAAATGGACTTCATTTTTGTATTTGGAATATCAAAATTATACTAGGGTGAATTTTTGGTACTTTTCTGATAACTTTCATATTTTTATGAATAGTGAAAATTACTAAATTTTAATTTAAAACAACTTTTTTAATAGAAATAATTAATAGTGATAAATTTTGAATTTGAGTGGTTTTAAATTATATTTAGAATATATTTTTACAATTTAATCCAATGTTGGTCATTGGACATAATTTCACATTTAAACCAGACATAAACAAGTGTGAATCTTTTGATAGTTATTGTTTCTTAAAAACACGCTTTTTGTTTTGAAAACGGGAATTAATTTTAAATTAATAAATGCAACTTATATTTTTTTAATTTGGTAAAATAGACTTCATTATTGAATTCGTAATATCAAAATTATCTTTGGGTAAATTTTTGGTATTTTTCTGAAAACTTTTAATTTTTGATGAATAGTAAAAAACAATCTGTTATAGTTTAAAACCGAATTTTTATTTAAATAATTATTTATTTTATTTAAATTATTTAATTTCAAAATAGATACATAATACCAATATAATTTCAATGTAATTCATTGGAGTCGGTTTATAATAATTTTAGATATATAAAAATTTCATTGAACTTTTCACTGTCTTTTACCCACCTCCTAGGAGCTTTTGCAAATTCACATAAAACTTAATTTTAACGCTTCTGTGAGATGAATTTAAAAAATATAAGAGACACAGTTAATATCAAGGAGTAAAATGTGGTTCAATGAGATGAAAATAATTTTTGGTGAATAATAACTTTTTTACTTTTAGTTACCATAATTAAAAGTAAATAGGGTAATTAAGGATAAAAATGATATTAACATTACCGTCACACATGTCCTAATTATATTGGACACGTTTATCTCGACCAAAAACAGCCTTAGGAATAAAATATTATCATTTAGGTCCACTTGTATTAGATTAGGACATTTATTATTATTTAATTCAAAGAAGAGTTAAAAGAGTTAAAATCAATGTTTAATAACTAAAACATTTTTAATATAGGGTTTTACATAAGATAAATTAGATTATAAATATTAATTAGAAATATAAAGAGATTTAATACATCATGGAATTTTATTTATAATTTTTAGACATTAAATAAATAAATTTATTTATGATACAATGATGATGCAGTAATTACCTTATTCATGAAAGAATCAAATAAATGGTATTATAAATATTAAAATAAATATAATTTGAAAGTTTTTTTGACATCCACGAATTTTCTAGGTGAATATGACCTGTTAGGACTGATTCGATGTATTTTTTTTGAAGTAATAATGTTGTTATTATTTTAACAAAAACAAACAAATACCAAATAGTGCCAAAATTGACATAAAATAGTTTTTAAAACAAATATTATATTATTAATTGATATAATGGTCCTAAAAATCTAAGGTTCGGCAAAAAGGCTTATATAGTAATATATATGACATTAATGAACCAATTGGGGTTCTATTGTCAGTATATAGTAATTTTATTAACCATATAGTGTAAGAATACAAGAAGACACAGTAAAAGTTAAATTATTTAACTTAGAGTTAAATCTAAATGATAAGGTTAAAATGGTAACATAAAATTGTCTAAAACCTATTGGTTGAGTTGTTTCTACCTATCCCCACCTTAGAATTTAAATAATCAACTTTGGAGCCATTAGAAACCGAATATGAATTTATTATAAAATAATATTTTATGTTTTTCCTAAGGTGCACCTCACCCCTCTTTTAAAAGGGAACTCCCCCTTCTCTCTAATTCACACCTTCTAAGAAATTTGGCTCGGACAAACCCCGCCCAAATACCCTCTCAAATATTCTCCCTTCATCCTAGAGGACTTATTTTGATCAGAAAGCCAACCAAAGGAGCCCTTTTGATTAAATCAAAAAGAAGAACCCGAAGAAGAGGTAATGATTTCACCACCCTCTTTCAAGTTCATTTCTTCTTACACTTCCTTTTTCTTTGTTGTTTCCATTCTAAAATAATAAATCCAGTATATTATATATAATTTGATGTTATTATAATTATGGTACAACCAAATTTATTATTCTATCCACCCTTTGAATGACATGTCACCATATGTGCGTATGTACGGCTTACCGTCTCCACGTCGTGGTGTAATTGCTATTCAATACATTATTATTTGGATGGGTATAATAATGATGTGTATTTGATGTAAATAATAAATATAACATGATAATGATTGTGTATATATTTTATACTATCCAATTATATATTATATTAATATCAAAAGAATGATATTTTCGCTCGTGCGTACGTACGGATTACCGTCTCCATGACGCGATGAGATTCATTTCCAAGTTCACCTTTCATCGAAGATTATAAAAATATATATTACTAATAAGTATGTAATATATGACATAATAATGCTACTGGGGATATATATATTTATATATATAAGTATTTATGTATTTATATATATCTTATTCACTTACTTCCGTTCAATACTATATGAAAACGGAAACAACGTTTATGCGTACGTATGGACTACCGTCTCCATAAACGGTGTTTTCCATTTCATATATACATCTATTATAAATTTTTATATTCTAATATATATGATAAATAAATAATGTTTTATATTCTGGAAGTATTTAAATCATGATCTAAGTGATACAATCAAGAGTAACAAGTTAAAACACGTACGATAAAGAAAGCGATTATTAAACGAAATATTAATATAACATGGAAATTATTATTAAATGGGTAGTATAAAGTCATAAATGAATAATGTATGATATTATAAATATTAATATGGTTCTGGTATAATTTAATAACATGATATAGTCTTCATACAGGAGGCTAAACGTACCCTCGACTAAAGGAAAGTGCAAGGTAAGGGGTTTTCATCTCACTCCTTATAACGGTGAGATTTGTACCATATTTCCACTATTAACTTTTGTGTGGTGTATGTACTACCCATAATTGTATTCTTTGTGTAATACACTTTAATTTATGTGTATTTACATATTCATTGTATGATACCTCTTTCAGGGGGTGTATGTTTTATGAGTTATCAAATTGGTAAGGGTTTATTTCACAATCTCTTCATTATCCGAGGTTGTTTATACATAATTATCTACTGGGACCTCTTTATCATCCACATACATGTTTCTTAAAAATGTATTTCAAAACATTCTTACTATTTTACAGAATATGGGTTAAAGTCATTTTTACCCTTTTTTACTTCCTATAAGATGTTTATAAAGGAATCTTTTTGTCGTTTTCCAAAAAAGGTCCTTTTAATCTTTTCGAAAGAATTAAGGTAAGAATGTCTTTTTTTTAACTTATACGGCGGGTGCAACTATTTTCCACCATTATAAAATCTTCAAAGATTCCCTTAAAATCTTATAAGAATATTTATAATGTAAATGTTTTATTTTATAATTATGTGACTTTTAAATGATTTCAAAAAAAGAGATATTTCTCTCAAATAGTTTTGTTTTCATCTATGTCAACATCCTTTGATAAATTTTACACTTTTTTGAAGTTGATTTATTATGATACAAATATTCCATATTGTATTTATGGTTGTGTGATCTGTTTGACTATGGATGAGTTATTTTTATACCATTAATGGTTTATGATTAATGTTTTGGCATTTCATATGCAAGTTTTAATAGGAATGTTTATGTTATATTTCATCCACTTCTTAAGATGAATATGTTGGACTAGTATGTTCCGAGTTGGGGACCAATAAAAGTAATCCCTCCGGGTTGGGGTCCGATTACAGTAGACCCTCCGGGTTGGTGTCCGGTTATTAGAGGCACTCCGGGTTGGTGTCCGGTTATTAGAGGCACTCAGGGTTGGTGTTCGGTTATTAGAGGCACTTTGGGTTAGTGTTCGGTTATTAGAGGAACTCTGGGTTGGAGTCTGGTTATAGAGGCTCTCCGGTTTGGGTTCTGGTTACAGTTATCCCTTAGGTCTTGGCATGAGGCCTTGACAGAAAAATTAATGTTTGACATTATGCATTCCATCGTTATGAAAGTGGTTATTGATATTTCATGTGATTATTCGATTAGTAGAATATCCATGTGAATAATTAAATGGAATTATTTCATTTTATTTCTGCCATATTATGCTGAAGTTCAAGTTTAAAAGGATTTTTTTAGTTTTATACATTGCCTTAAATGTTTTTTATTATTTTTGAAAGTTTCCACTGTATTTCTTACCGTTACTGAGCATTTGAGCTCACCCCATTCTATGTTTTATTTTCCCAGGATTCCAAGAAGTGTATTGTGATTGATATGCAGGTTTAATCCAAGGGAATAATGGCGTTTATAAAGGATTATTTATGTTGTTTTGTATGTTATAAAGTTTAATGTAACATTCATGTATGTAATCTATTTTCCAAGACTTCTAAACCGATCGGCCCTTCGGGACTTGATTCATTGTAATCATGCCAATGTATTAAAATAATACACCGACTCTGGGTAACAGGGGTCAGGGTGTTACAATGGGTATGATAGAACTTCCCTTTGGCAGAGTATCACAAATTCAAATTTTATAATATTATAAGTAATAGATATATGAATGTTATTGTGATTTATAATATGAAATTGGCTCATACATGTCTTTTCAAAGGATAGAATTTTGTTTTAGTACAAAAATATTGATAATAAAAAATAACTAAAATATATGTCATATAATTTTATAGATCAATTATTAAATTTTAAATATTTCTATTTTTTTGTTCATTATTTGAAATAATGTGATTTTTCAAATTTAAATATATCTTGAGGGCCCAATAAAACTATCTATAAAATTTCAGTAATGAAAATCATTAAACATATAATTTACATTTTAATTTATAATGCACATGTGTATTCTATATAGTTTATTACAAATATCACTCTCTCTATAGATGAGTATTTCATAGATATTTTGAAGGATGAAAATTCAATATATATAGTATTGTTATTTTATAATTTTTTATTATTGATATATTGTTCTATTACAATGAATATATTTTTATTATCAATAATTCATAGAAAACTAATTTTATATTAAATGAATTATTTTTTCACAACAAAAAGTTTTCAACTAAAGTATTTTATATGAATTTAATAATCAAAAACATTAATAATTAGTTTATGGACCCTATATCATTTTTTTAAAAAAAATTATAGAAAGAACTAAAATTTCAAGTTTATAATTTTATAGTTTTATATGATTTTAAATGAATATACTTTTATAAATTTTATAGTGTATCATATTATACTTATATAGTTTAGTAATAGTTTTTTATGAAATATTTATACTTTTATAGTTTTATTAATTTATTTTTTATATAATTTTATAAATGTAATATTATATCATATTTACATATATTATTTAAATATAAAATTTTATTAATTATTTATAATTTTATAGTTTTCTAGATTTATAGATTAATATATAGTTTTAGTTTTAGTCATTATAAATTATTATACTTTTTTGATTTCATAAATTTTAATATTTTATATTATAATTTTGTACATTTAAAAATTTCTAAAACTATATACTTATATAAATTATTTATACTTTTATAAAATATATATACTTTTATATAGTTTTATATATTTATATACAATTATAAATTATGTATATTTATTTAAAATATATATTCTTTTATAAATTATATATAATTTTATACTTCTATATGTGTCAATAATATTATATACTAATATAAATTGATATACATTTGTAATTTATACTTTTATACCTGTATAATTTCTTTCAAATTTTCAGTAGTTTAATACTTTTATAATTTCATAAAATTTATTTCTATAAATTATAATTTTATAATTTTATAATTTTGTAATATGAGAATTATTTTTTCAAATAATTAATTTGGGTAATTAAGAGTTATTTTATTATATGAAACATTTTACGTTTTAAATCACAATAGATAGAATATGGATGTATGATTTTAATTGAGTGTTGAATGATTTTCAAAATTAGCTTTTTTGTTTTTGGATATCATGTTCAAAAATATATCTAAGGGGGAACTTATTAGATTACTTTTTATAATTTCATCAGTGGACCTTGGTTTACTCAAAAAGGGTGATATCTATATTTATATGATCATATTAACTTTTAGAGACCTCCTAGATACACATAATATCATCTTCTACATAATATAGATTGATAAAAACACCATAGCAAGGGCACACCACTAACATTATCCAACCCATAGGAAATCCATTAGGTCCTCACTCCCATAAAAGGTGAATTAATGTGTAAACCCATTGCAAATCCTAAACCTACTTTTCATCCAACATCACCTGTATGGTCTAAATTAGATGATTCCTCCACAACTACACCATCTCTCTGATTTTATGTTAGCTTCTTAGGTGACGAGTATCAAGCCAAAAAAATCAATAATAACAATAATCCTCATCAACTTCATCTCCCAAAAAATTATTATTGCATTTTATTGACTAAGACTCATCCCCCATCTCTTATTGACGAATTAAGAGGATAAAACCAACCAATAGTGGGGTAATTCTTTTCTTAAATTCAATTACCCATTTCCTATAAAGCATGATGAAATTATTTGAAACATTCAAATGTTGGGTTCCCCTTATTTGAAAGGAATTTTTTTATTTATTTTGTTAAATATTGATATTATCGAATCAAATAGGATGAATATGAATAGAAAATGTGAGGATTCCAATCATTTGAAAAAAGAGTATGAATTTGGGACGAAAGGGTTCCATCAGGTTTGAAAAAGATCATACATATGAACCTTGTAATATCCCATGTTTCAGCACATAAATTTAAGATTGAATCCATGAAACACTAATTCTATAAAAAACGCCACTTTTTTTTATAATCTATCCAATAAACATAATTTTTCCACCTCTGTGTTTTGAATTTTGAAAAACTAACATACACAGTTGCGTTCAATAAGATATTTTGAATGTAATAAGAAAGACATAATATTTGGTGAACAGTAACATACCATTATGAATAGTGACATACCCTTATGAATAGTAATGAATATTAAATCATAAAAAAAAAATATAAACTTCCCCCAAAAATGTATAAATACAATTTAGACATCTTAAAAGTGAAAAAATGATCATAGTATACATATTTTCATTTTTATATGACATAAATATTTTTAATTACAATTTTTTGATTAATTTAATAATTTAAAATAGAAATTTATTTGCATAAAAATTAATCACAAAATTTTAATTTATTGTCTTATGGTTATTAGATAATTTTATGGGACCTTGTTTTTCTTCTCAAGGTGTTATAAAATGTGTTATTGTTTTAAGGTTATTTTTTAGAATAAATTATGATTTTATTTAAAAATTAAATTATAAATATTTAGAAAATATTTTACAAAAATGGATTTAATTTTTAAATTATAAATGTTTAAAAATGTTTGGGTTGAATTTTTGGGATTTTTCAGAAATTCATGAATTTTTTATGAATATTGAAATACGGTAAAATACCATATATACAAATTTTCAGTTAAATACACTATTTATGACATCATGAGTGATGTAAGTCCAATTATTTAGAAATCACATGAACTTATTACTATTAGGGGTCACATTAAACAAAACTATTGGTTGTCTTTAGGTAAATAAGAAAATAATGAGTAAAATATTAAAAATTCACTCCTCTCCTCCACTATAAAAAACCCCCATCACTCCCTCTTCTGTTCACTTTTCTAAGCCTTGAATATTCTCAATGTTATTACCTAGTACCCTTCCCTAGTCACTACCCATGTAAAATAAGCTCTTTGTCTTTCCAAAATACCAAAAACCCTCCCCTTAAATAGATTCTCAAGGAGGTGGATTCAAGAGGTAAATTCACATTTTATTTCTTTCATTTTCGTTTCAAGTTCCATTCTACTGTTATCTTCTCCTCACCTACTATATGAAAATTACCATGATATATCCATTATAATCTATATAATGGAATTATATCATGTTAATTGAAAAACCAACATCAATAATTTTACTCTCTCCCTTTTATTTTATAAACGAAATCATCGTCCGTGAGGTTCCAATTTACAACCTTCATGGATAACGAAGTTTTGTTCTTAAATTTATCCTTACTTAATGTTAATGAAACCATTTTTATGGTTGAAACTAACTTAAATATTTGTATTATATCCTATTAATATTCAGGAACCAGTATATGCACATACTATTAAATGATATGACCAAACTAGTTCCTAACAATCAAAATACCGCTAAAATAATCTAAGTGAATGTCATTAAAATTTCATCTAATGATCCATCCTTATTCAATGTAAAAAATGTTATAAATGACCATTAAAACCTATGTATGTTAATAAATAATTTTTAAATTCAATTCTGAATATTTAAATCCATTCTACATGAACTCCTTTACTTAAAAACAAGTGAACCGATTATGAAAGTCAAGAAGATGAACACTCTGGAACGACGAAATTCAATATTATAACTAATAAATAAGGACGTAATGGACTTAATAAAATCATTATAAACTAAATAAATGTCTAATATGTTCATAATTAAGTTACTAATAATTCTAAATTCATATTCCAGGACCATAAGTTCAAGAGAGGAACACATTCAAACTTAAGGTAAGGGTTTTACACCCGAACCTCCATCTCCATTCAGGTTATTTTTATTGTCTACTTACCTCATTTAAATTATTATGTATTTTTATTTAATACACATAAATTCTGTGTGAGTGAGCTATTTATTATTATGAATCATAATCATTCTTTATTTTATGGGTATTTACATGTTTTAAAATGAACATTCAAAATTATTTTCAAAATACAATCCCGATTCAGGGGAATTTCTGAAAATTCTTACATATTATGAAGGGAACTATATAATATGTTTTAAAAAGAATTATATTTATAAATTCAATCATTTTATTATGAAAATACTATCAACTTAACTTATGGTTTTATACAAACACTTTTCCAAAAGAAGGCTTCTTTTCCAGGTAAAAGAATATTTATCTCAAGAATTACTCATTGATTTTATAAGAGTGTCGTTATCTTTTTCAAAAATCTTATTGATTCATATGTATTGTTGGAATTAATATTTTATGATAACATATACCATGTTTAATTTAATTTTTTATTATTATTTTGACTGTGTAGGTGCTATCATAAAACCATTCACCAATTTTACTCTGAATGGTTAGTGTTTATGCTTAATGTTTGGGGAAAGTTATTTAAATTTAATATATTTGTTTCCATATGAATTTATATGTTGTTTATGTTTACCCCATTCATATGAGTAATGAGTTGGACATAGTAAGTGTTGGGTGGGGCCAGCTACATCTCCTCAGTTCATCGGTATGTCTCACTAGAGAAACTACGGTCTTGGAATAAGGCCTTGACAAAATGATTATTTATGGTCTTGGAACGAAACGTTGATGGTATAGTTATGATGTCCCATATTATTCATTCCATAATTATGAAAATAGTATTGATAGTTCATGTAGTTATTTGGATATTAGAATACCCATGATTTTGTTTTATTTTGTCATTATTTATTCAGCTCTTATTCTTTCCATAACGTGTTCAAGATTATTTTTAAAGGAATGTATGATTGGTTACTCACCATGATTAAAGTTTATGTTTATGATATCTTCTACTATTTTTCTTACCATTTATGAGAATTTGATCTCACCCCTTTATTATGTTTCATTTTCTCCAAGACATGAAGAGGTATATTATGAACAAAAGGCAGAAATAACCTAGGAGTTATGGATATTGTCAAAGGAGTTTCTATGTTGTATTTCCTTTCAAGTTGCAATCTTTAACTTATAAATGTATCTTTTATCCAAATCTACTAAAATAATTGGTCCTTTGGGATGAATATTACTTGTCTATATGACAATATAATTAAATAAGTCACCAACTCCAGGAAAATAGGGTTGGGTCCTTATTGTTGGTATCAAATGAAGTTTTGTAGAATACTTGGAAACTAGATTTAGAAAATGCAGACTAGGGAAAAATACCTAAGATAGTCTTTGAGGATAATCATACAAGGACATAAAAGTATTTTGGTAAGTAATAGATTATGTGGATATTTCTAGAAAATACATTTCTGTATTGATACTACAAGTGGACGTGGTTCTAGCAATATATACCTTGGAGTGAAAACTCCGACAAAGAGTTTCGGGCTTGACTCGGGGTATCCTATTACATGACAATGGGCCTTACTGCGCACCTAGTTTGACACTCCTAAGGGATATTCTTAAGATAATTCAAATTTTATTTACAATCCATTATTATGGATTTAAATTTAAAATTTTCCTCAAAGAAATTGTGTATATGATTATGAGATTACTTATGTATAGAATTTAAATTTATTCTTAGTATTTTTCAACATTGAGATTTTACATTATGATTCATAACCTAATCAAGTGTACTCCATTATTTAGAAATGGTTCCTAGTGGAAGGAATGGAAACCACATGAATGTTCATGTACCATGTATGAATTTACCTATGATGCAAGATAATGATGTTGGATCTGGTGTTGTGACTGGTGCTGAGAAACTTATAACTATACTGGGACAACATACTCAGGTTATGAACAATAACCTTACCCGTATGGAGCATCTGGATCCACCGAGTGGAGAATATTTGTTATATTTCCTTATGATACAACAACCTCTATCATTCAATGGGAAAATAAACCCATTTGTAGCTATATAGTGGATAAGTTCCCTAAAGAATATATTTATCTCTTTGGGGTGTAACAAAAGAGAGAAATTCATCTTGGTTATTTTTTTTTATCGGGAGATGTGGATCAGTGGTGGACATTAATACAAAACACAAAGGAGGAGGAATAGATAGAAGAGATGGAATAGAGGGAATTTAAGGAAACATTCCCAGAGAAATACTTTACTTGTGAACATAGAGCAGATATAGAAATTCAATTCTTGAATCCGAGGAAGATGGAGGATGAAAATGTTTCCAAGTATGAAGCTAACATTACAAGGCTAGAAAGGCATGATGCGGACTACATATGTAATCCAAGGAGAAAAATTTATCAATTACTTGATGGTTTAAAATCATTCCTCTGAAGGGATTTAGTTTCACAAAGTTTCTCATCATATGAAGATATAATATCTAGTGTTATCAAGACAAAAAATGAATTTTCTATGTCTTATGAATTTAAAGGAAAACCAGAGAAGAAGAGGGATGCCAAAAATTCTAGAAAGGGAAATAAGAAAATGTGGAGGAAGGGAAGAGTTGATCTTCCATCCTGCATAAATTGTGGGAAGATACACCTTGGCACTTTCCTGAAGGGAATGAGAGTCTGTTATAAGTATGGATGAAAATGCCACATATCTCGGGATTGTAAGGGGAAGAAAGTAGCTACCAATTTTCAATGCTACAATTTTAGGGAGATGGAAAATTATGCATATGAATTTCCCAAGTGTTAGGAAAACCTTACCTAAAAAGGAAAAGGGAGTAAGGACAAGCCTATGCAATCACAACTACTAATGTTGAAGTTCCTAATGATTTGGGGGCATGTACTTTAATAATTTCCTCAAAATTTGCCAAATATTTATTTTATTCTGGATCATCACATTATTTTATATCTTCCCAGTTTTCCATGAAAATGAGATATCTCCAATTTGATTTAATGAGGGAGTTTTCAGTTAAAACTCTTAAGGGAAGTATCATTGTAACAAATTTGTGTCAGGAAATCCCCATTATGGTATATAAAAATTCTTTATTTGATGATTTTATTGTCATACCCATGATTGAATTTTATATAATCTTTGGTATGCATTGGATTTCAAATCATGGTGTGAAAATTTATTGTAAGAAGGAGGTTGCAATTTTTGAGGATGATGTGGTATCCCTTATCTTTAGGGAAGAAACATCACCATCTGATTCTCATTTAGATCTACCCCTAGTAGCTCTACTGAATTCAACTGTTGGGGAGGAAGGGAATGAAAAAACTATGGGTGAGGAAAATAATGTTCAAATAGAGGATGTACCTATTGTGCAAGAATATGTTGACGTCTTTCCAGAGGATTTACCCGGACATCCTCCAAAGCAGGGAATTGAGTTTTCCATTGACTTAATTCCTAGTTCAAGGCCCATATCAGAGACCCCTTATAAAATGGACACTTTGGAATTAGTTGAACCAAAGAAACAACTAGAGGAATTTAGTGATAAAGGATTTATTCACCCTAGTATTTCTCCATGGGGAGCCCATGTTCTTTTTTTAAGAATAATGATGGATCTATGAGGTTGTGCATTGACTATAGGGAGATCAATGCAATAAAAATAAAGAAAAAGTATCCCCTACCTCTGTTTGATGATTTATTTGACCAACTTCACAGAGCTCAATATTTTTCGATGATTGAACTTCCATTTGGTTATCATCAATTTCTTGTGAGGAAGGAAGAAATTCTAAAAACAGAATTCTGAACTTGGTATATGCATTACGAGTTTACAATAATGCATTTTGGACTGACTAATGAACCCTATGTTTTCATGGATCTAATGAATAGATTTTTCAAGGAATATCTTTATAACTTTGTGGATGTTTTTATTGATGATATCTTGGTATACTATAAAAGCTATGAAGATCATGAAAACCACTTGCGCACTATTCTGAAGACTCTTAGAAGAAATGAATTATATGGGAAGTTTAGAAAGTGTGAATTTTGTCTTAAATAGTTTTCCTTTCTGGGCCACATTTTCTCTAAAGATATAATATCAGTTGATCCTACAAAGGAAAAGGTTGTGCAAGAGTGGCCTACTCCAATGAAGATAACATAGGTACATATTTTTATTGGTTTAGAAGGTTATTATTAGCATTTCGTTATGAAGTTAGACCATTTACAAACCCAATGACAAGCTAACACGTAAAGGGGTTACATTTATATGGGAAAAAGAATGTGAGGGATATTTCGAAGAATTTAAGAAATGATTAGTGAAATCTCTGATCCTAACCCTACCATTAGGGAATGATGGGTTTGGGATCTATAGATATGTATTAAAGAAAGTACTTGGTTGTGTCCTTATACAGAATGATAGAGTTATTTTTCCGATGCATCAAGGCAGTTAGATATTCATGAACAAAACTATCCCACTCATGATCTTGATTTATCTGGGGTAATATTTTCTCTAAACATATGGAGAAATTATCTTTATGGTGAAAAATATGAGATATATACAGATCACAAGAGCCTGAAGTATATCCTCTCATACAAATAACTCAATACGAGGCAACGAAAATGGCTCGAACTACATGAGGACTGTGATTG
Source organism: Viscum album (assembly GCA_963277665.1). NCBI lineage: Eukaryota > Viridiplantae > Streptophyta > Magnoliopsida > Santalales > Viscaceae > Viscum > Viscum album. Next base: position 1,171,754,262 of record OY728160.1, read on the forward strand.
TACTATACACTACCACCTAGGAAAGGAAAACAAGGTAGCTGATGCATTGAGAATGAAGGAGCATGGTGTTCTAAAAAAATGAGCTTTGACAAGGATCCTTTGTTCATAGATCTTGTGAGGATGGATATGTGAATTACCAAAGAAGGTGAAACATCACTACTTTTTCATTTGGTTTCCCAACCATCTTTATTAGAAAGGATTAAAAGTTCTCATCCCGATGATGAAAACTTAAAAAAGAAAATTCATGTTGTGAAAGAGAGGAAATTGGTTGACTTCATATGTGAAGATCGAATTTTGAAAATTTGGAAGAGGATTTATGTTCTAACTATACCCAAGCTAAAATAGAAGTTATTGGATGATGCACATAGTTCAAATTTCTCTATACATATGGGTATCACTAAGTTGTATAGATATTTGAAGGAACATTTCTAGTGGGATGACATGAAGAGGGAAATTCCAGATTATGTATCAAGTTGTTTATTCTATCAACAAGTGAAGGCCAAAAGGCAACATAAAAAAGGATTCATGAAACCTCTACATAATCCTATGTGGAAATGGGATGACATCACCATGAATTTTTTACTGGATTGCATAAAACTCCAAGGAAGAATGATGCGGTATGGGTGATTGTGGATCGACTTACAAAATCTACACATTTCCTCTCTATAAGGGAGGATTTTTCACTGGAGCACCTAGCACGACTCTATCAATAAGGTTTTTGAGAATTTATGGGGAACCACTCTCAATGGTTTCTAATCGCGAATCATAGTTTACATAAATATTATAGAATAGTATTCAGAAATCTTTGGATACTGAGCTTCGATTGAGTACTTATTATCACCATCAAACTGATGGGAAATCACAAAGGATGATCCAAAATTTAGAATACATGTTGAGATTGTGCTCACTTGATTTTCCAAGTATGTGGGACCATTATTTACCTTTAGTGTAGTTTTCCTACAATAATAGTTTCCATTCAAGTATTCAAATGGCACTATATGAAGCATTATATGGAAAGATATGTTGTACACCAACCTATTGGGAATAAGTTGGAGAAAGGAAGCATGGGGTCCCCGAGCTTGTGGAGGAAACAATAGCCAAGGTGAAGACTATTCAAGGTCATATCAAAACAGTTCAAAGAAGACAAAATAACTATGCTGATAATCAAAGATCTAGAATTTCAAGTGGGTGATCACATTTTCTTGAAAGTATCTCCATGGAAGGGTGTTATAATATTTGCGATGAAAGGGAAACTGATCACTAGGTACATTTGGACTTTTGAAATTCTGGATAGAATATGAGATGTTTCATATTGTTTAGCTATGCCGCCAAGCTTGTCCAAAGTACACAATGTGTTCCATGTCTCATTGCTGAGAAAGTACATGCCATACCCAATGCATGTCCTCACTTTTAAAGGTATAGAGTTGGAACTTGACCGATCCAAATGTGAAGAGCCTATCCGGATTCTGGACACTAAATAACAAGTGTTGAAGAATTAGATGACTCATCTAGTAAATATACTCTGGAAAATCATAAAATTGAAGAGGAAACATGGGAGACTTTTGAGCATATGATGAAGATCTACCCAAATCTTTTTGTGATGTAACGTTCTCAAAATTTCGAGGATGAAATTTTCTAATGAGGGGATAATGTAACACCCCATATTTTAGCACATAAATTTAATATTGAATGTATAAAACACTAATTCAATACAAAAAACCACTCTTTTATAACCTATCCAATAAACATAATTTTTCCACCTCTGTGTTTTGAATTTCGAAAAACAGACATACACGGCTACATTCAGTAAGATATTTAGAATCTAATAAGACAAACTTAATTTTTGGTGAATAATAACACAACCTTATGTATAGTGACATAAAAGTTTTAATAATAATGAATATTAATGAATATAAAATATTACAAAAAAATTGAAACTTTACCCATGAATGTATAAATAAAATTTAGACAACTTAAAAGTGAACAAACGATCATAGTATAAGTCCTGGTATTTTTGTATGACATAAATATTTTTAATTACAATTTTCTAATAATTTTGATAATTTAAAATGGAAATGTATTTTCATAAAATGTTATCACAAATTTTTACTTTATTGTCTTATGGTTATAAGATAATTTTATAGGACCTTTTTTAATTTCTCAAGGTGTTATAAAGTGAGTTATTGTTTTAGAGTTGTTTTATTGGAATAAATTATAATTTTACTTAAAAATTAAATTATAAATATTTATAAAATTATTTTCCAAAAATGGATTTCATTTTTGAATTATTAATGTTGAAAAATTGTTGGGGTGATGTTTTGGGATTTTTTATGAAATTGATGAATTTTTTATGAATAGTGAAATACGGTAAAATACCATATATACAAATTATCAGTTAAATGCACTATTGTTGACATCATGAGTGATGTATGGCCACTTTTTTAGAACTCACATGAACTTTATACTATGAGGGTTCACATGAAACAACAATTTTGGTTGTTTTGAGGGAAATAATAAATTAATGAGTAAAATATTCAAAATTCACTCCTCTCCTCCACTATAAAACCCCCCATCACTCCCTATTATATTCACTCCACTAAGCCCTGAAGATCATCAATGTTATACACAAATACCCTTCCTTAGTAACTAATCATGAAAAATAAGCTATTTGTATTTCCAAAAGACCAAAACCCCTTCCCCTAAAGAGATTCTCAAGGAGGTGGATTCTGGAGGTAAATTCACATTTTATTTCCTTCATTTTCATTTCACGTTCCTTTCAATTGTTATATTATCCTCAAATAATGTATCCAAATAACCATAATAACTCTATTATAATCTATAAAATATAATTATATCATGTTAGTGGAAGAACCATCATCAATATTCTTACACTCTCCCTTTTATTTTATAAACGAAATCGTCATCTGTGAGGTTCCAATTTACAACCTTCGTGGATGACGATGTTTCTTTATTCAATTTCTCCTTAATTACTGGTAATGAAACCGTTTTTATTATTCAAAAAGACTAATATATATATATATTATAACCTAATTAATATTCAGGAACCTGTATATGGATATATTATTAAATCGTATGACCAAAATAGTCCTAATAATCAAAATACAGCAAAAATAATCTAAGTGAATGTCATTAATATTTCATCTAATGACTCATCCTTATTCAATGTAAATTTTTTTATAAATGACCATTAACAACTATTTATGTTCATAAATAAGGTTTAAATTAAATTATGAAGATTTATATTCATTCCACAAGAACTCTTTTACTTAAAAACAAGTGAACCGATTATGAAAATCAAGAAAATGAACACTCTGGAACGACGAAATTCAATATTATAACTAATAAATATGGACATAATGGACTTAATAAAATCATTATAAACTAAATAAATGTCTAATATGTTTATAATTAAGTTACTAATAAGTCTAATTTAATATTCCAGGACCATAAGTTCAAGAGCGGAACACATTCAATCCTAAGGTAAGGGTTTTCCACCCGAACCTCCATTTTCATTCATGTTAATTTTATTGTCTACTTAACTCATTGAAATTATTATTTATTTTTATTTAATCCACATAAATTCTGTGTGAGTGAAATATTTATTATTACCAACCATAATAATCTATTATTTTATGGGAATTTACATATTTTAAAAGGATCATTCAAAATTATTTTCAAAATACAACCCCGATTCAGGGGAATTTCTCAAAATTCTTACCTATTATTAAGGTTACTCTATAATATGTTTCTAGAAAAAATTATCTTTTTAAATTAACTCATTTTCTTTATAAAAATACTATAAACTTCACTTATGTTTTTATACAATCACTTTTCTAAAATAACTCTCCTTTTCAAGGTAAAATAATATTTATCTCAAGAATTGCTCAATGATTTTTTAAGAGTGTATTAATCTTTTTAAAAACTATTATTGATTCCTATGTATTGTTAGAATTATTATTTTATGATATAATCTACCTTTTTTAATTTAATGGTTTATGATTAGTTTGACTGTGGATGTGCTATCTTTAAACCATTCACCAATTTTACTCTGAATGGTTAGTGTTTATGCTTATTGTTCAGGGAAAGTTATTTAAATTTCATATATTAGTTTAAATATGAATGTATATGCCATTTATGATTATCCCCATTCATATGAGGAATTAATTGGAGATATTAAGTGTTAGGTGGGGTCCGATACAACCCCTCGATGCATTAGTAGGTCTCACGAGACAAACTACGGTCTTGACATAAGGCCGTGACAAAATTATTATTTATGATATTGGCACGAGGCCTTGATGGTATGGATATGATGTCCCGCATTATGAATTCACTAAATATGAAAATATTTTTGATGGTTCATATGGTTATTCGGATATTGCAATACCCGTGATTATGTTTTATTTTGGCATTATTTATTTTTCTTTTATTCCTACCATAATGTGTTCAAGATTTTTTTTTAAAGGAATGTATTTTTGGTTATTCACCATGCCTAAAGTTTATGTTTGTGATATCTAACTCTATTTTTATTAACCTTAATAAGAATTTGAGCTCACCCCTTTCTTATGTTTTATTTTCCCCAGGACACAAAGAGGTATATTATGAATAAAAAGTAGAAATAACCTAGGAGTTATGGATATTTTCATAGGAGTTTCTATGTTGTATTTAATTTAAAGTTGGAATGTTCAACTTATGAATTTATCTTTTTTCCAATTCTACTAAACTAATCGGCCCTTTAGGATTCATATTACTTTTTTATATTCCAATGTAATTAAATAAGGCACCAACTCCAGGCAACTAGGGTCGGGTCCTTCCAAGCCTTCTCAAATCCTTTGTATGTGTTTACACAGTTGTTATTAAATACAAATTAATCCAAATGAGTTTTAAGAACACTTGATTTGTCATGTAATAGATCGAAGTTATAAATGTTTTAATAAACATGGGGAAAATGTTATTGTAGCTAGTGATTAGGATAAAATTGAATTTTATGGATCATCTGATATGATTACAAGTGTGGAAAATAAAGAAGACCATATGAAGAATGTGATTATAGGTGTGAATGATGATGAAGATCATATTGAAGAAATTACAATGAAAATTGAAGATGAACTTCATGATTTTCCAAATTTTTTTGAGAAGTTAAAGAGTTGTGGAAAGACACCATTGTATGCTGGTTTCACTAAGTATACAAACATTGTCAGCTGTACTAAAGATGTATAATTTAAAAGTTGTAAATATGTAGATTGATGATAATTTTTCTGAACTACTTTATCTATTGAATGATATGATTTTAGAATATAATGAGCTCTATAGTTGAAAATATGATGCTAAAAGAATGCTATGTTCATTGGGTATGATCTCTGAAAGAATACATTCCTATCCAAATGACTGTACATGGAAATGTATGTGGGTAAATTATAACTTTCCATCATATTTTTCATGTAATGAAAATACATTATATTAGCTAAGCTTATATCGGGACCAAAAAACTGGGTAATGATATTGATGTTTATTTGGATTCATTGATCGATGATTTAAAATTATTGTGGGACTCAGGCGTTACATTTTATGATGCTTAAAAAAATAAAGATTTCACATTGAGAACCATGTTGTACGAGATGATAAATTACTTTCCTACTTATGGAAATTTTTTATTATATAAAATTAAAGGAACTCAAGGCTGTACCATTTTAAAACAAGTACAGAATCAATTAAGATGAAACATTAATCGAAGATTGTGTTTCTAGGAAATCAAAAAAAATTTCCCCGATGACATAAGTACCGATCTTGGACGACATCATTCAATGGATGTTCAAAAGAAAATACAACACTATCTCTACTAACAAGTGATCAACTATTTTAGAAATTAAATGATATGGACACTTCTTTTGGTAAACCTTTTTTTAAAAACCATACAAAAACCAGTTGGAAAAAGAGATCAATTTTTTTAACTACCATACTGAAATTGTTTGTATGTAAGACATTTTCTTGATTTTTTGTATTTTGAAAAACAAATATATGATACTACCATTGTAATGTTACTAAATGCACCCATCAAAAAAATTATGGATTTAAGGACATGTTAGACATGATTGATATGGGAATATGGGAAGATTTGGTGCTAGTGAAGGGTGAAAAAACTTTTCTTCCTCCAACTTCTTACACTCTTTCCAGGCTAGAGAGATATTAATTTTTCAATTTGTTTAATGATGTAAATTTCCTATAGGAGTATTCATCAAACATTAAGAATATAATGTTGATGACTAATTTAAAGTTAAAGGGTCTAAAATCACATGACTTTCATGTTTTGATGAAATATCTAATTCATTTATATTTATGTTTCATTTTCCGCATGAATTCCCTTTATACATTAACTAAGCCATATTTATTTTTCAATGTTATATGTAAAAAATTTATAGACTCGATGAAATTTCTAACTACAAAAAATAAAATTTCTATCATATTATGTGAATTGAAAATGTTCTTCCCACTGAAATTATTTGATATGATGGTTCACATGATGGTTCACTTGGTGAGAGAGATTCGACGATGTAGTCCTATAAATTATATAGGGATATACCCAATTGAATGATATATAATTATTTTAAATGGTATGTCAAAAATTGAAGTCTTCCAAAGGGTTTTATTATGGGGGGATATATTGTTGAGGTAGCTATTGAATTTTGTACCGACTACCTGCCCAGTGTAGAAAGCATTGGTTTAACAAAATCTTATCACACTAGGCAGCTTATTGGTTAATTAATTTCTAGAAGAGATGTTTTCACAATCAGTATTACTGATCGATAATAGGCCCAACTTTACATTTTTCATAAAAATGCAGAAGTTTCCCCATATGTTAATACCCAGAAATAAATTCTTAGGAATTTAAATCCATCAATGGCTGAAAGATGGATATCAAATACACATAATCGATAGATTATAGGATGGTTTCGAGACCATATTTTTAAGGAGTTAGATTAAAATACAGATTCAATTTCATAACAACTTCAATGGATAAACATAGGACTATGTTTGTATTCATTATCTTATAATGGTTATAAAATTAATGGTTATGTGTTCTATACAAATGAATATGATAAAGGTAGAACCATGAAAAATTGTGGAGTTACACTTGTGGATGAAGTGATGCATGTTTTTGGTACTAAGGGAAAAAAATCCAATTTATGTGAATATGTCATACTTTTGCATCATTAAAAAAATATGGAAGTTGTATTACACAAAATTCCAAGTTCCTATTTTTTAATGCAAAATGGTTGATAATAGGAGTGATGTTAAAATGGATGAATTGGGATTCATGAAATTAGATTTCAATAAGTATGGGTACAAAGATGAACCGTTTATAATAGAATTACGAGTAGTAAAAGTGTTTTATGATCTAGATCCTACAAACCAAAAGTGTTCAACTGTTCTGTTATCAACCAAAACCATTGAAGGGTTAGATGAAAATTCATCTGAGGATGACCCTTTCATTGGGACTTCATAATCATTTCACAACGGTCCTAATGTAGATAAAGTATTATATATCACAGGAGACCAAAATAAAAGGATTTGGATACTCAATTGAGGGGTCAAATCCCTAAAAACATTAAAAAAAGAGAGTTCAATAATCAGGTTATATATTTTTTGAAATATAGATTATGCTACCTCATATTATTATCTGTTCCCTACAGAATTTATGTAATCTAAATTAAATGTTAAACCAAATATGTGGATAATGACTCACGTACATGATGATGCACCCAATGCTAAGGAACAATAGGTTTCTCAACCTTATGAAGATCTTATTGGAGAGGAAAAATGACCTTCTCCACAAGCTGATGCTTCTAATCTAGAGAAAAAAATGCTTTTCTCAACCTGTTGTTGCTCCCAATGTAGATGAACAATGAACTTCTACACATGATGATTATACCAATCAAGTGGAACACCATATTAAATATTTTGAATTTGAGGAAATGGTAGATGAATAAAAACCAATGATACATAAAAAATAGGAGCATGGTAGCATGACGGTGTTAACAAAAATTATTAAGGTGAAAACTGAAGACATAAAATTCGAGGTCAGATGAAATGCATGTAGAAAACCTGTTATCCCCAAAAAGTCTATATTCTATAGTTACATTGGGATCATCACTCAACAGTGTGTGCTGATTGATGTAGATTCATGGAACCATGTTGTTCCCATTCTTAAGTCACTGATTTGGGAAAAACATATGGTAACATTATGATATCCTTTATTTATTTTACTAAAAAATAAAATAATGAAACATTGACTTACTATTTATCATCCCTTGAAGAGTTAATTTATAGTGGATGAATCTAATAAGAAATATGTATTAATTATTATTGGAAGGATTCACAGAGGCTTTCACACAATTATTACAAGATTTCATCTTAAAGATGCTGAAGGGAAAGTAAACCCACAACCACCACTTATGTATGAACACATAATAATCCAAGAAGCATGGGATGTATTTAATGACCATTTTGGGGAGATATCTTTTCAGGTATATTGTGGATATTAATACATTGTTTTAAAATATGCGTATTCAACACTTTGATTGATAATTTTTTATTTAAGAAACAACAACTGAGTGCTGAAAATATAGAATGAGAAAAAAAGCATTGTACCCATACCATAAAGCTAGGATGGGGTATGCTTCACTTGAAAAACATTGGTACATGTTTTAAATATACCATAATACTATTATGTTACATGAAACAAAAACATAATTATGTTCCTTTATTTATATGAATATTGATGAATCCAAATCAAAAGACACTTCCATCGCATATCACGTGATATGAAAGGAGGAACGTGTAAATAAATATGAGATACTAATAGATGAAAACACACAAAAAGTGTGGGAAACATGTGTATTTATGGTGTAATATATATTTTTTTATTTAAATAACTATTACATAACAATGATTACTTATTTTCATATATTTTCTATCTGACTTAGAAATTGGAATCATAAATACCTCTACCGGATGTACAACTACTATCGATGTCCTTGAAGTAGCCAGGACAATATGGCCATGTCAGAGGTATGAGTTTTGGGGTAACAACCCAAAAATATTTTGAGAAATGAAAACAATATGAGGATAAAGAAAAATAAATGGAAGATATAAAAGCAAGATTATCTTACCTTGAAGGAAAATTTCATTGGAAGTCTAAGTTACTAGAAAATGTTTTGGTGGGGGTGGTGATAAAATTGAAGAAACAAATAAAGAACAACCATTGCATAATGATCCACCCCGACCCCCACCAGCTTTAAGGCGATCTATTCCCCTCAGGGGGATATCTTTGATGAGTTAATAAATATTCTCATTATTGTTTCTAAAAAATGTGAATTAGGTAGAAACTGGTGCCTTTCATATACTGATGTTATACAGTGTGCAAATGACTATGATTTATATCTATCAACACGCACCCATTTCCTTGTAGCAAGGTCTACCATGTTCAATATCCAAGGAGACACTCTGTACAACATACAACTTCCAACAGGTCATGTGAGAGTGGTGATTAGAATAGATCATGATACAAGTGCCAGGATACCTATTCCACTTGATGAAATAAATATTCATTCGATAGACCAAACTATTGGAACATTTATATCATGGATTTCATATCTGGTAAAAAAACATGTTGATAAAGAGGTATTCATTTCTAATTTATTTTTCATGTTAAACCTTTAACAATTAATGAAAAAGGTATGGACTGATGAATGTTATTACATACAGACAAAGGGAATGGTTTGAAATGAATGTTAGAATAAAAAATATCTAAAGGATCAACCAACCAATCCAAAAGATCTCCATAAATCACCTTTACCCCACCCGTTTAATATCCACATTTACTAACATTATTGGTTCATGTAGATACAAAGATACAAAGTGGTAGTAATCACATAGTTGATTTTGAAGACCAAATGTACAAAGAGGTATTTCCAGACTATATTTATCTTTAGAATTTAAATGAAATCTTCAAGTATGAATGGATAGGAGTCTCAGTTGTAAATGTATACATGAGGTGTATTTTCCATATTTTTTTAATAGCTGATATACTATGTTAATTATGAAAAAATAAATTTCATATTTTTTTTCAGGCATATATATGAATTACAATTGAATGGATTACCCCATGAACATAAATTTGGACTCAATTTTCATCACACCTCTTCTATAGACCAAAAATAAATTGAACCATTACAAATGAATGAAATAGAAGAGAAAATGGACAATTCATTTGAAAGAAAAATTATGGACAACTAAACACTCTTAATACCAATTATGTAGGGGTAACACTATATAATTTAATCATACCAAATATATTTTGATTTCATTCGTTACTTATTCATTTTTTTTGTTTTTAGGAAACATTTGATACTCATTGTAGTCAATTTTGATACTCTAATGATTTATTTCCTAAATTCACTGCATGGATACCCAAAAAACCCTACCATACATGATGAAAATTTTCAATTTTTAATGAACTACATACAAAATTTTAGAACTAAACTTCATGTTATACATTTTATATTATGTTTTAATGAGAATTATATTATGATAAGGCACTGTTTAAATGTTGTGAAAATCATGTTATGAGGATAGTCCAAGCATAGAAAGAGACAAAAAATTTATACAAATGGAAAAGTATCAAGGCATATACAATATGATTTCAATATCCAAAAACATATTAAAAATTACATATTTTTATCAATTTTTCTGTAGTGTTTGAAATAAAAAATAGAATTTTTTTGGTTATTATGTTTGTAAATTTATGAAAGAGATCATATCCCATCAAAAAACTAGCATCCATGATGGAAAAGATAAGAAAGATGGACAAGTGGCCTTCTATGAATGAAAAAGAACCGGTGATATTAGATCTGATTGTCCCTTTCTTAAGAAAAGAGATAAGAAAGACATGAATTATGAGAGAAACAAGAAGAATTTCTATAGAGAAAAGCAAAATAAAGTCTTGAAAGCCAACGACACTTGGAGTGCTAGTGGTGGATATTATTCTGATGATATTTCAAAATATGAATCTTCTAAGCAAAATAATATTGTTCTAATAGTCAGAGCACTATTTCAAAATCATTATCTTATGGATAAGGTACAAACTACTTAATCCTTAACCAATATGTCTTTAAGTGAAAATTTTCCTGATAAAGGTTTTTCTTCAGATGAAGAATCCACTTCATCAGAAATCAATAATGATTTGCCTTCTTATAGGGAAGTTTCTATATTTTATAAGTTACTTGAGATAAGAAATTTTGATGTTTCTATGAAACATTAAAAAGAAAATTCTAGAGAATTTATTTTAATAAAATAAATTTCCCATCTAACCAAAGATCTTGATAAGAAAAATGTAGTTTTAGAAAATATTTCTATGAAACTTGAGGAAGTCAATTATGATAAGGATAAACTTTCTAAAGATCTTAAGAATATGATTTTGGAAAAATATTCTTTATGGGATAAAATTAATTCTAAATCTATTATTCTAGAGGATAAGAATTTAGTCCTGAGACTAAAATCTAAAATATTATCCTTGATGAAACTTTATGAAAATTTTACTTTTGGTATGGAAAATTTTGACAAGATGTATTCTCATATCCGACCTCATGGTAAAAATCGAGGATTAAGTTATTCTCATGAAAAATCAATTTTTAGAAACAATTACATTGTTCCATCAAAAGCCTATTTTTGTACACAATTTCAAAGTACTGGGAATTATAAGAAGAACTTTTATTTAAATAAAATTCAATCCTTTGGGTTTCATAAAGCTTACTTTTCTAAACAAAGGTTGATGCATAAGATTTTATTATCTAGCAATTCTGGATCCAAGCAAGTTTGGATTCCGAAAACCTAACTCTTTATTTTTCAAGATAATGAAGGAAGTAGTGAAAACTTATGGTATATAGATTGTGTATGTTCCCGACACATGACTGGTAACAAAGAATATTTCAAAAAAGATTTTAAAGACTAAAGGTGGAAAAATAACCTTTGGAGATAAATCTCAAGGAGAAATTGTTGGTATAGGTAACATTATTCTTCTTGGTAAAGCTATAATTTTAAATTTTATTTTTGTAAAATACCTTAAGAACAACCTCATTATCATAAACCAATTATGTGATGTAGGTTTCCTTGTGAATTTTATAAATGATAAATGTTCACTTCACAATTCCAAGGACGAGTTTATTCTCTCTGACCTTCAGTATGATAATGTGTACACCTTAAACCTAGAAGGCCTTAGAAGTAAAGATCTACCTTTCCTTAGTGAAATTGAAGATCAATCATGGATTTGGCATTGAATACTAGGACACTGTAACCTATGGAATCTTAATAAAATTTCTAAGAAAGAACTTGTTTAGGATCTACCAGAACATAGGTTTGATTCTTCAAAATTTTGTGATCCTTGTAAATTTGGAAAGCAACATAAATCTAGCTTTAAATCTATAAATGTAGTTACAACTTATAATGCATTAAAGATAGTGCACATAGACTTATTTGGTCCAACATAAACTGGATGTATTGGAGGAAAATACTATTTGTTTGTCTTAGTTGATGACTACACTATATTTACTTGGGTCTATATTATTTCAAATAAATATGAAGCTTTTTATTAGTTCAAAAACATTAGAGATCAAGTTAAAAATGAGAAAAATATACCGTTGATAACTATTCATAGTGATGATGGTGGAGAATTTAAAAATTCTGATTTTGAAACCTTTTTCAGTAAGAAATGTACTTCTCAAAAATTTTCATCTCCAAGAACTCCTCAACAAAATGGTGTAGTTAAAATAAGAAATCGTATTCTTCAAGAAATGACTAGAACCATGTTGAATGAATATTCTATTGTTAAATTTTATTGGGTTGAAGATATAAGTACTATTTGTTATACTATAAATCAAGATTTAATAAGACATTTTCTTAATAAAACACCTTACGAGTTATGGACTGCCCGAAAACCAAATGTTTCTTACTTGAAGGTTTTTGGTTGCAAATTTTTCATCTTGAATACTAAAGATAACTTACATAAGTTTCCACCCAAATCCGATGAAGGAATTTTCATAGTCTACTTTACTAACTCTAAGGAATATAATGTTTTTAATAAGAACACATGTACTATGGAAGAAACATTACATGTTAATTTTTATGAAAATGATCCTTTTTTTTCAAACAACCTGAAATTATTTCTGATATATTTTCTAAAACCGATCACCAAACTTTGATAGAAGATCCTTTAGTCAAGGTTAATGTTCAAGAAAATTTTTCTGAAACATTTACCCCTAAATATTTTCTACCCTATGTTGATGAACAAGTTTTTCAAAATCCAAGTCAGTTTCTACTTAGGAATCATCCCAGTGACAATATCATTGGTAATGTTAATCAACCATTGAGAACTAGAAGTTCATTAAGGAATGAAGTTGAACATGTTGCATTTCTCCCCCAATTTAAACCAAAGACTCTTGAAGAATCCTTGGGTTATGAATATTGGATAAAGGTTATGCAAGATGAACTCAATGAATTAATAAGGAATCATGTTTGGACCTTGGTTGAAAAACATAAGGAACCTTTTATTATTGGAGTAAAATAGGTTTTTTGAATCAAATGCGATGAAAATGGAATTATTGTTAGAAATAAAGAATGATTAGTTGCTAAATGCTATAACCAACAATAATGAATAGACTATGAAGAAACCTATGATCCTGTAGCAATACTGGAATCTATTTGTATTCTTCTATCCTTTTCAGCATTATTAAATTTTAAACATTATCAAATGGATGTGAAGTGTGATTTTTTAACAGTTATGTACATGAGGAATTCTATGTTGATCAACCCCCTGGATTTGAAGATAAAAAATATCCTAATCGTGTTTACAAACTTACCAAAGCTTTATATGGACTTAAACAAGCCCTTAGAGCTTGGTAAGATAGACTTTCAGGTTTTTCGCTTCAAAAAAACTATGTTAAAGGAACCGCTAATACAATCTCTTTTATTAAGAAAAATAATAAATATGTTTTGATTGTACAATTTTTTTGATGACATCATATTAAGATCAACTAAGCAATCCTTAACCAATTCCTTTGTTAATCTTATGAAATATGAGTTTGAGATGAGTATGATGGGTGAGTTGATTTTTATTACTTGGTTTTCAAATTTCTGAAAAACTAGAGGGAACATACATATCTCGATATAAGTATATCAAAGATATTCTTAAGAATTTCAGGTATGAAAACACTAAAAGTATAAACAGTCTTATCAGAACCAGTAATACTCTAGATATTGATGAAGCAGGGAAACCTATGGATCAAACATCATATAGAGAGATGATAGAAAGTTCACTTTACTTAATAGCTAGTCGACCTAACATAATGTTCTCATTATGATTATGTCCAACATACCAAGAAAATCCTAATGAGTCCCATTTAAAGGCTGTAAAAATAATTTCTCATTATTTAAAGGGAACTTTTGATTTTGGACTATTTTATTCTTATGGAAATGATTTTGAACTTAAAAGTTTTTCGGATGCTGACTTTGGTGTTTGTAAAATGGATAGGAAAAGAACTTCTGGAACTTGTCATTTCTTAGGAGATTCCTTAGTTTATAGGTGCTTCAAGAAACAACATTTTTCAGCACTTTCCACTGTTGAAGCTGAATATGTAGTAGTTGGAAGTTGTTGGGCTCAAGTGTTATGGATGAAACACACACTCATAGAATATGGTATGAGTTTTACTAAAACTCAAATAATGTGTGATAACACAAGTTCCATTTTACTATGTAAACACCCTACACATCACTACTATTAAAAGCACATAGATATTAGACATCACTTTCTCAGGGATCACACACTTAAAGGAGATATTATCCTTCAATTCATCGGAATACAAGAACAAATTGCTGATATTTTTAAAAAAACATTACCTTATGATAGATTTGAATACATTAAATAGAAGATTGGAGTGATCCCTATGATGTAATCTTTCAAATGAACTTCTTGTTTAAATAATCTCTTAACATTATGTTACTCTTTATTTCAGGGGGAGTACATATTCTTGTTTATTTTATTTATTTTTCATTTTATAATAAAATACTCTTTCTTTAAGAAATTATATTTTTCTTTAATAAAATAGAGTTTATTTTCCGAATTTCAATTTTTGGAATTGAAATTTTTGGAATAGAAATTTTTGGAATTGACATTCTCGGAATTGAAATCCCTGAATCTAAAACTTCCAAAAGAATTATAATAATACCGATAAATTTTTTAGAGAATTATAACAGGTACACTTTCTTACTCTTCGTCTTCTAATTTTAAGTTTCAATTGTTGGTATTTCAATATTTTTATTTCCTGGTTTACCTTACTTCAAAAGATTGAAATTCATATTTTTCTACACCCATCCTCAACAGTTAGATTAGATCAAAATTTTTTTTTCATCCATTTGATTATCTCATGGAAGATGAAAATTCATAGCGTTTTCTATATATGGGGTGATTTGTATATGATCACTACACGATCTTCACTGATCAATGTGCAAAAGTTATTTTTCCATAAAAGCCTTAGTTCCGATTAATTTGAATCTTTCACTTTGAATAACTCCTGAATCCTTAGCAGATCAGATGACGATTAGCAAAGAAATAAAGGATTGGGTGATCTTTAGGGAGAAACTAGTATGCCTTAACTTTTTTGCAATGTATGAATCCCTTATCTCTAAGGTAATAAGAACTAACGGATGGGAAAGTGTTTCTGTGGCTAAGGAGAAAAGTTGGGATCTGGTTTACCCTGACCTGGTTATTCAATTATATGAATCCATTAATTTTTCCCAAAAGGATGGTAAAGACATGTTCAATTTCAAATGTTATGATAAGACTTATACAGTTCCTTATAAGAAGGAATAAAATGTTCTCAACATACCATATGAATGATAATCTATTTTATGCTCTCAGAAACTTCTTGAGAAGGAAGGTTCTTTTGAAAAATATTAGGCTTTGGACTACCTTGGTCTTATGTATGTTAAGAATTAGAAGATTGCGAATATTACAACAATTCACAAGTTGGTAGCTCTTTGGATGCAAGGATTTATTCTTCCAAGGAAAGGGGATAAGGACTATTTAAAGATATTTTATATCTTTCATTTAGACCTTATTGTCAATATAAGAAAGATCAACTTGATTAAGTATATCTTTCTCACCATCCAAGTAGTTAAAGGTGGAACCATCAGATCTTAGATTCTTATGTATCCAGCAACTATTTCCAAGATGATTGTTATATGCCTTCAAGAGTTGAATGTCCCTTTCTGATCAGTCTCTAAGCCTTTTAAGATTTTTTTGATCAGCGATGATACTCTAAGGATGATAAAGGTAGAGTTTATACCTGAATCCAAAATTTTTGAAGAAATGTGTGTCCAGAAGAAAGATGATGTTTTGGAATCTTCAAAATCGGTATCTAATAAAAGAAAACCCTGAAGAACCAAGCTTATCAACACCAGTTCCTGATGTTCCAGTATCATAACCTCCTCCTACAAAGAAACCAAAAGCCTATTCTGATGCAACTGTTTCAAAATGGAGAGAGGTGGAAGCTACCAGAAATGAAGGTGATCCTTCATTTGGCTTAACACTACTAGAAATTAATCCTTTACCAATGGTTTCAAACCGTTGGTAAAGGCTGCCAAACGGTTGGTATACTATATACAAATGGTTTGGAAAACCGTTGGAAAGTGAGGCATGGCAGTATCCCATTACCAATGGTTTTTGTTTAACTGTTGGGAAAGGAAGTCTAATCAGAGTATTCCCAACGGTTTAACAAACTGGTGGCAATACTGGGAGTGTATTCATGTTTTAACAATGGTTTAAATAACCATTGGTATATAGGAGTATTTCCATGTTTTACCAATAGTTTACTAAAACCATTGGTAAAAATATGTACAACACTATACCAATGGTTCACTAAACCATTGGTAGAGTGTATTACCAGAATTTGATAGACCAGCCACCTAAAATCCTCCACCGCACACTCAACCACACACCTGGATACACTCTTAACAACAACAAAAACACCTACTATAGCACCCAAAAGCACATAAAATAGGATACTGTTATAACCATGTAATTTACAACAATTATAATCATGTATATGAACCCAATTACACTATGAAATACAGAATTCATAATTGAATTCTTAATTGAATACATGTAGAATGAATTTTGTAATGAATTCTGAATTATGATTCAATAACACATTAAAAATAAATTATGTTGCATATAAAATTCTGAATTATATATAACACAAATATAATATTACATACAAGGGGTTGGGGGTGTCCCGAGGGGTGGGGGTGTCCGGGGGTGAGGGGCTGTCCACGGGGGTGGGGTTGTATAGGGGGTGGGTTATACAAAATTAATAATACATACAAAATTTCATTTTCTATAACACATACATGATTGAAATCATAAATTAGAATTTAATAACCCAAAAATAAAGTATCAACACAATCAGAATATGTTTGGTCGGTTTTCCGTATACAAGTTGTTTTTACTTAAAATGATGTTCATTTTAAACAAAAGGCATACAATTAGAGTGATACTGGCCACACCGTGCCTTAGATTAGGGGGGGGGGGGGGTTGACTCTTACAAGTCATAGATAACTCATGGATCTTTGTCATAATGTATCAACCGAATCAGAATGTGTTTGGTCTGTTTTCCGCATCTCAGTTGTTGTTTTCACTTAAAATGTTTTCCATTTCAAATAAAGGTGAGACACTTTGAGTGGTGCCAGCCACACCGCACCTCAGATTGAGGTGGGGTAGACTCTTACACATCACATATGACCCATGAATCGTTGTCCAAAATTTTCAATAGAATCAGAATTCCTTTGGTTGGTTTTCCATATGTCAATTGTTTTTTCACTTAAAATGATGTTCATTTAAAAAAAAGAGAGCAACATTGAGTGCTTCCAGCAACACCATGATTCCAATTGAGACGAGGTTGACTCATACACTTCACATATGACCCATAGATAGTTTTCCTAAAGTTTAAATAGAATCCGAATGCATTTGGTCAGTTTTCCGTATGTTAGTTGTTGTTTTCACTTAAAATGATGTCCATTTTAAACAAAAGATCGACACTTTGAGTTGTGTCAGCCAAACTACAAATCAGATTGAGGCGGGGTTGACTCGTGAACGTCAAAAATGACCCATGGATATTTTTCCTAAATTATCAACACAATCCGAATTCTTTTGGTCTGTTTTCCTTATGCGAGTTGTTGTTTTCACTTAAAATCTTGTACATTTCAAATAAATGTGTGAAATTTTGAATAGTTTCGACCACACTAGCCCTTGGATTGAGGCGGGGTTAACTCTTACATGTCACATATGACCCATGGATCATTTTCTAAATGTTTCAACAGAATCAGAATGTGTTTGGTCGGTTTTCTATATGGAAGGTTTTGTTTTCACCTAAAATGATGTCCATTTTAAACAAAAGAGAGACACTTTGAGTGTTTTCGGCCACACTACACCTCATATTGAGGCGGGTTTGACTTGTACACGTCACAAATGACTCGTAGACCATGGTACTAAAGTACCAACACAATCTGAATGCATTTGTTTGGTTTTCCGTATGCCGGTTTTTGTTTTCACTTAAAATCCTATCCATTTCAAATAAAAGTGAGATAGTTATAGTGGTGCTAGCCACAATGGCCCTGATATTGAGATGAAGTTGACTCGTACACATTAAATATGACCCATGGATTGTTTTCCTAAAGTTTCAATAGAATCTGAATGCATTTTGTCAGTTTTCCTTATGTCAGTTGTTGTTTTCACTTAAAATGATGTCCATTTTAAAAAAAGACAGACACTTTGAGTGGTTCTGGCCACACCGGCCTTCGGATTGAGGCGATATTGACTCGTAAAAGTCACATATGTCCCATGGATTTTTTTCCTAATGTTTTAACATAATCGGAATGTGTTTAGTCTGTTTTCCGTATGTCAGTTGTTGTTTTCACTTAAAATGATGTCCATTTTAAAGAAAAGAGAGACACTGTGAGTGGTTCCAACCACACCATGCATCATATTGAGGCATGGTTGACTCGTACACTTCACAAATGACCCATGGATAATTTTCCTAAAGTATAAACATAATCTGAATGCGTTTGTTCAGTTTTCCAGATGCCAGTTGTTGATTTCACTTAAAATCTTGTCCATTTCAAATAAAAGAGAGACAGTTTGAGTGGTGTCAGACACACTGTCCTTAGGATTGAGGCGGGGTTGTCTCTTACATGTCATATATGACCCATGGATCGTTTTCCTAA
Source organism: Viscum album (assembly GCA_963277665.1). NCBI lineage: Eukaryota > Viridiplantae > Streptophyta > Magnoliopsida > Santalales > Viscaceae > Viscum > Viscum album. Next base: position 1,171,773,612 of record OY728160.1, read on the forward strand.
AGTTTCAAAAGAATATGAATTTTTTTGGTTGGTTTTCCGTATGTCAGTTGTTGTATTAACATAAAATGTTGTCCTTTTGAAACAAAAGAGAGAAACTTTGAGTGGTTACGGACACACCGCATCTTGGATTGAGGGAGGGTTGACTTTTACACATCACAAATGACCCAAGGATCATTTTCTTAATGTATCAACACAATATGAATGTGTTTGGTCGGTTCTCTGTATGCCAGCTGTTGTTTTCACTTAAAATCCTGCCATTTCAAGTAAAAGTGAGACCGTTTGAGTGGTGACAGCCACACTGACAATAGGATTGAGGCAGGGATGACTCTTACATGTCACATATGACTCAAGGATCGTTTTCCAAATGTTTAAATAGAATCTGAATGCGTTTTTTCGATTTTCTGTATGCTAGTTGTTGTTTTCACTTAAAATCGCATCCTTTTCAAATAAAAGTGACACAGTTTGAGTGGTGTCGGCCACACCATCCCTCATATTGAGGAGGGGTTGACTCATACACGTCAAAAATTTCCCATGGATCGTTTCTCTAATGTATCAACAAATTACGAATTTGTTTGGTCGGTTTTCCGTATGTCAGTTGTTGTTTTCACTTAAAATTCTGTCCATTTCAAATAAAAGTGAAAAAGTTTGAGTGGTGTTGGCCACACCATCCTTCGGATTGAGGCATAGTTAACTCTTACACATCACATATGACCCATGTATCGTTTTTCTAAAGTTTCAAGAGAATCCGAATGCGTTTGGTTAGTTTTCCGTATGCTAGTTGTTGTTTTCACTTAAAATCTTGTCCATTTAAAATAAAAGTGAGACAGTTTGAGTCGTTTCGGCCACAATGGCCCTCATATTGAGGTGGGGTTTACACTTACTACTCACATATGAACCATGGATTTTTTTCCTAAATTTTCAGCAGAATCCGAATGCGTTTGGTCAGTTTTCTGCATGTAAGTTCTTGTTTTCACTTAAAATGATTTTTATTTTAAACAAAATAGAGACACTTTGAGTGGTGTCGGCCACACCGACCTTCATATTAAGGAGGGGTTGACTCCTACACGTCAAATATGACTGATGGATCATTTTATTAAGATTTAAACAGAATTTGAATGCCTTTTTTCGGTTTTCTATATTTCAGCTGTTGTATTCACTTAAAATGGTGTCCTTTTGAAACAAAAGAGAGACTCTTTGTGTGGTGTCGACCAAACTGCACCTCAGATTGAGGCAGGGTTGGATCATACATGTCACAAATAACTCATGGATCATTTTTCTAAAGTATCAACACAATATGAATGGCTTTGGTTGGTTTTCCATATTCCATTTGTTTTTACTTAAAAGAGTATCCATTTTAAACAAAAGAAAGACACTTTGAGTGGTACCTGCCACACCGTACCTCGGATTGAGGTGGGGTTGACTCGTACACATCAAAAAATGACCCATGGATCGTTGTGTTGAAGTATCAACACAATCAGAGTTCATTTGGTTGGTTTTCCATATACCCATTTTTGTTTTCACTTAAAATGTTGTCCATTTCAAATAAAAGTGAAACACTTTGAGTGGTACCGGCCACACCGTGCCTCAGATTGAGGTAGGGTCTAGGAAATAGGGTGGTTTATGTATCTAAAAATCTATCTAGTTATCATACATAAAATTTTCACAGGACTGCAAACCGCCGTGAGGTGTCGTCTTGGAGTAGGGCCAAATCACGTCATTACCATGGTGTGACCGCGGTGTGACTGTGGCGTGAACATGGCGTGACCGCGTCATGACCGCGACTTTTTGGCCTGATCCAGCGACATCTATAGGGCATCATCTTCTAGCCAGGAGCGAAGGGAGCGGGAAGAAGCAGAGAAACATTCTGGCCATCCCCGCCCTCCCCATTAACTATGGGGGGGGGGGTAATGTATCTAAAACTCTATCTAGTTATCGTATATCGAATTCCGACAGGACTGTGAACCGCCGCAGGGTGTCGTCCTGGAGCAGGGCCAAATCACGGCATTACCGCAGTGTGACTGCGACGTGACCACGGCGTGATCGCGGCGTGATCGCAGCGTGACAGCGGCGTGACCGCAACCTGACCGCAGCGTGACAGTAGCGTCACCGCAATGTGAATGCGGCGTGTCCACAGTGTGATCACGGGCATGACCGCGGCATGAATGCGGTGTGTTGGCCCAGTCAAGCGACATATATGGGGAAACATCTTCCAGCCAGGAGCGAAGGGAGCAGGAGGAAGCGGGGAAACATTCCGTCCATTGCCTCCCTCCCCATTACCTATGGGTGGGTAATTTATCTAAAACTCTATCTAGGTATCATACATCGAATTCCAACAGGACTGCGAACCGCCACGGTGTGCCTTCCTGGATCAGGGAAAAATCACGGCATTACCGCGGCATGACCGTGGCGTAACCGCGGCATGACCGCGGTGTGACCGCGGCATGACCACAACGTGTTGGCCCGGTCTAGAGACATCTGCGGGGCAACATCTTCCAGCCAAGAGTGAACGGAGCGGGGGGAAGCGGGGAAACATTCCGGTCGTCGCCTCCCACCCCATTAACTATGGGTGGGTAAGGTATATAAAACTCTATCTAGGTATCATACATCGAATTCTGACAGGACTGTGAACGGCTGTGGGGTGTCATCCTAGAGTAGAGCCAAATCACGACATTACCATGGCCTGACCACGGCGTGACTGTAGCGTGACCGTTGCATGACCTCGGTGTGACCGCAGCGTGTTGGCCCGGTCCAGCGACATCTGTGGGGAACATCTTCCGTCCAGGAGAGAAGTGAGTGGGAGGAAGTGGGGCAACATTCTGGCCATCGCCTCCCTCCCCATTAACTATGGGTGGCTAATGTATCTAAAACTCTATCTAGGTATCATGCATCGAATTCTGACAGGTCTGCGAACCGCCGCGGGGTGTCGTCCTGGAGTAGGGCCAAATCACGGCATTACCGCGGCATGACCACGGCGTGGCCGCGACATGACCACAACTTGTTGGACCGGTCGAGCGACATCCGTAGGGAAACATCTTCTGGCCGGTATTCCAAATAAATCCCTTGTAGTTGTCCTTTACATTATAGAAACCGATCTTATGTTATAAAAAACAGCCGAAATAGGTTTCTCCATAAGATATGGTCACAACAGACATGATAGAACAAATAAACTATTTAATATGTTATAACAAGGGATCATCAGAAAGTTTTAGTGAGTGTCACAATGACGCAATGTCTAAAGGGAAATGAAACGATGAAAAAGAATCAAACACCCTAAATAATCACTGTGAGTTTTTGTAGATAGCACACCTCCGTTGGAGGGGTTTTATTATAAAAACATGACTTTATTTATCAAATGAAACCATTATATTAAAGAAAACTTATTCAAGATATGAAATTAAATATAATTAAGCAGAATTAAGAAAGAATCTAAAATCAATTTAAAGCATTCTTAAATTAAAGAGGCTACGAGAGGGACTCTACCTCATGGTGGAACCAAGCCATCCACTTCAGCTCTTGGAGCTTTCTAACTAAAAGCTACTACTCCTCCACTGGGTATACGCACCTTCACACACATGCAAGGACACCTATCCACTATGCACACACCTGCATGGCTATGAGCCTGTGCAAGGGGATCCTTGCACATATGCTTATATGCATATATCACTCTCCACTCACTTGCGTATGAATTTATATATATATACATGTTCAAACCTAGCCCCATACATGCATAATCACTACCATGGGTGATTATACACGTAACGAGGGAACCCACATACATATAATTACCTACCTTTGCACACGCAGGCGAGTCACCCTTGACTTGGAGACTCAAAACCAACGAGCAGGGATCAACGCACTACACAAAGGATATTAAGAACCTTAAAACACATGAAGTAAGCTACATAACTAGTGAAAAACCAACCAATGGCATTAAATCCTTACCTAGATTGGTAGCGGAGAACCAAATCCACCTGAACCAACACAAAACAATCCAACGCCCTACCAAGAACATAATATGGAGTCAAAAACACTAATGCCCCAAATACACGAGGAGTGAGACAATTAGTAACCATATATTCTTACCTCGGATCAAATCCGGTGGACTGAATCAATCAGAACTCCTTCTGGCCCCCTTCACAGAATATAACTACCCTATTTCCATAGAAAGCAATCAAAGATCTAAGTGACCAATGCAATAAAGAAAAAAAATAAAAAATAAAATAAAACATACCTGTCTCCTGTGACTATACCTACCACCACCCAACATATAAGAACCACAACACCCCACCTTTCAAATCATGTTCCTTCAAGAAAAGGGGAAACAGATCAATGTTTCAAAATGATACTATCAAATAGTACATTCCTATTAATTATCAATTACTCTTCCTACTAATGTTATATAATCAATTTGGCCCGAGTTTCAACTTATTTTGGTTTTATTTGATACAAGGGATGAGGTCTTATTATTCTTGGGTTTTATGTTTACACTTGAGATATTTATTTAAAAATGACGCATGTATTTGGAATTATTATTTAGGGTATTAGTTCTTAGCCTGTTTCCATGGGGCCTATCCACATGAATAATTCTTGGAATGTAGGGTTCAGTTGACATTTATGCGCTTTAATGTGATTGATGTCACTAACAATGAGGATTTAGATCAAATAAAATATTCCTAAGAGGATTGGGCCTTGTAGTGATAGGTGTGGAAATTGTACATCTAGCATTTGATGAGGAAATACTTATGAGGATGTATTGGAATATTGGTAGGTTCTTATAGTGGGATGGTCCCTCTGAGTATATTAAATGTATTATGAAAGGTTTTACTCTATTTAATAATTTAAGAGTTCAACTAAAGAGATGAATTATGGGATGAAAGTGTGGGTATTAGGTATTGTCGAACAGATTGGCATTATAATTCCAAGAGGCTTGGTGTGATTTATATTAGGAATAAAATAAACCACTCAGTAATCCCTTACCCATAAAACCAAATCCTCTCCCTCGACGGGTTGCGGTATAACCACCCAAGCATGGGAGTATATCCATGAATCCTTAATACGGAACACATGTTCTCTCCCAGACCATTTTAAGAGAGATATATCAAGAAAGGAGTATAGTACAGTGAAATTCATTTATAATATTAAATTACACTGAATAAACATATCATGTCATTAAGTTCATGGAAAGATCCCAAGTTACCAAGATAGCCAAAAGACACAATTCAAGCCATCAAAATGGAATATAGAATTTATCACAAAATCAATCATGTAAAAATTACATGGCATTACATGCATTAAAATATCTCAAACTAACAAGATTAGAATATAGATGAATCCACTAAAAATTACATGGAATTACATGGAATTACGTGGAATTGCTAGAATTTACCAAATAATTCACCACACCATGAGTTGACTACTAACCAAAACTCTAGAAAATGCACGATTAATATGAATGGTTATCCTAACTATGAACCTAACAATGCATTCCTTGTTGCCTCATTTTTTAAGAAAAGAAGACTAATTCATACCTAGAAATACCGATCAAGAACCCTGGTGGGAGGAGAGGGGGCCGAGAGGGGGGAGGTCTCGCAGGGTGTTCGGCCATGGGGGGTCTCACGCACGACTGAAGAGGGGGCTGGGGGATGTCAGAAGAGGAGATTGAGGGGGGGGGGGATGTCGCCAGGAGTGGGAAATTAGAGGGGAGGGGGGAACGTCGCTGAGAACCGAGAGTGGAGGGGGACGTCGTCGTCAGAGAGGGAGCCAAGAGGGGAAGGGGAACGCCGCCGAAGGAGAGGTAGGGCACTGGGAGGTGGAGGCCAAGGCCAGGAGGAGATTGAGATCGGGGAGAGGGTAGGGGGTCGGGAGGCGGAGGTCGGGGGATGAGGAGCCCAAAATTGGGTCTTTAAATTTTTTATTTCCCAATAGTTTAACAAAACTGTTGGGAAAACCCAACATAAAATATTATCTAGACTGGACTACTAATGATTGGAAGACTCTATTTCACAATCCCATGGAAAATACAACATAACTCTTGACCATTATCTAAAATGATAATTAATGGTAACCATTCCATAAAATTGATTGATGGGTGAAAACCAATTAATTTATCAAACAAGGACTAACCCACAAAATGATATATTTGGAAATTATGCACTAAACTGTACAATGAGAACCATCCCATTAAGTGGTGAAATAGTCACTAAACCAACAAACATTGTGATGTTAACCATCTTACCAAAAGATATCACATCCCAAGGAGGAGCATTAGTTTTCCTCCATCACAATCAATATGATTTAATCCATGTCTAATGAATTTTGAACAGGTTCTAATGACTGCACTCTTGATATAGATGATGAAACACATCTTCTGACATTTAAATATTAACAAGTGGTCTAATTGTATACTTCTAGTATTGTGGAATTAGAACATAGTTATGTTAAGCATGACACTAAATAATTTTTTATCAATCCTATTGAGATATCATAGTGAAATGTTGACAGATCAAGCACCATGTGTCAATAGAAGTTCTAGTCATAAGGTTCTACACCAAAACTCCCATTATCATACACTCATCATATCATCAAAAAGGAAAGGGTATCAACAATTCCATTGGGTATCTACTCCCCATTTATTATAAGAAAATATCTACTAAAGAACATATAACTATATTATAGTTGAAAAATTAAAAGATCTTCAACATGATGAAATAGTTGAAGTGTAGAAAAAGAATCAGAAAAAAATTAAATTACAATTCTTGGGTATACCATAGCGCACAGACCTCTGGTTTTGGTCAAATCAAAACATAAATTAAAAAATATAAGGAAAAAATTGGGCCAAAGGTACCAATTACATATTTGAAGTGCAGAACAAAACAATGATTTGGTTGAAGGGTGGAATAATTTTCCGAGGGAGAGAGCTCTGTGTATCACGATTTAGGTCTGTAATACAACAGACAAGGGATTGGGGCTGGCGACAATTTTAGGGGAAAACTTTCCCAACGATTTTAAAAAACCGTTGGGAAAGGTAATATTTCCCAATGGGTTTTTAAAACCATTGGAAAAGGCTTCCTAAATCTTCAAATCTCCCAGTGGTTCTGTATAACCATTAGGTAAAACTCATCTGAATTACTCTATCCCAATGTTTCATTTAAACCATTCGGCAATGAACCCTATTCCAAAAGTTTTCATAAACCGTTGGAAAAAATCCGTTGGTATATCCTCCATTTCCAGTAGTGTAAACCCTGAAGATACCAAGGACATAAAAATAAAGTAAGCTGAAAATCTAGAGAAAGAAAAGGAGAAGATCATGAAGAAGAAATCCTTGGAAGCTCATGTGTGTCAGATTTTTCTGAAAGATGTAGAGAATAAATCTCAACAAGTACTAGAACCTCAAGTTGTTAATAAGAAACTGGCTGACACTCCAAAAACCCAGAAAGCCTAGAAAGTCCTAACATTATCAGAACCTATTCAAGAAATGGAAGATCATACCATTCAAGAAGATAGTGATGATGTTTTAAGGGAAGTGGAAGATTACATTGGAACTCCTCAGATTTCATCTTCTAAATTCATTCACGAAGAACATGATTTTGAAGCTGGAGTTAAAGAAGAAGTTGAAGTTGAAAAACAAGTTGAGGTTGAAGTGGAAGAAGAAGAGAAAGATGAGGTGGAACAAAAATGTAATGAAGAGGAAGAGATCCAAGAAGAAGAATTATAAGAAGGAATACAAGAAGAATAGATTCAAGGGGAAGAAGCTGAATAGGGAGATATTAATGTTATTCAAGTATCTGATGAACAAACCACAGTCTGAATCCTATCAATGGCAAGAGTGTTTTGGTTTACTCATCCAAAAAAGAAATTCCTTATAAGTCTTGAAAGAAGATAGAAAAATCGGATTTCTTAACTTTAAGAAGAAATGGGAATGGAAAAGATGTTTCAGGATCTAAATCCTTGTCCTCTATTGAGCATGACTTTTTCAATCTATCTTTAAGGAAGTTGGTCAACACTATTCCAGTTATTGAAAATATTGATGCCTAGAGTAAAATGATGCAAGACACCCTAAATACAAAGTTGGAATCGACCAATATGCTTTTGGACATGGTGGTCAAGCAAGAATCAGACTTCAGTAATCCTTTGATTGATTATAAACCCCATAAAGTGAATTTTAAGAAAGTATTTAACTGCAGCAAAACCATAAATGAAGACATTATAAAGTTCAGTGACTTAATGGATTCAAAAAATGGATCTTTCAACACTTGTGAATCTGAGTTCAACAAATTCAAAGCTACCATTTCTGAAAAATTTATCCAACTCAATTCTGTTGCTCGATCTATAAGCAGTGAGAAGGAATTTAGAGCTGAATTAGTGAAAAAGGTGGCTGCTCAAGAAGATTTCATTAAGAATCAAGATAATAAAATAAAAGCTCAAGAAGAAAGGATCCTTTTCTTAGAAAAGAAGAACCAGGATCAGAAGATCTTGCTGAAGAATATTTAAGAAGATTATAAGGAAGTTAAAAAGCATAAATATTTGATAAAGAAAATTTTATCTAAGAAGAAAAAGGATGGATGATATTTTTTCAATGTTTTGTTGTAATCCAAACCTTATTTCCAAAATTCCTTTAAGAAACTTCTTTCATATATTCTTTTTTTTTCACCTGTACGTCTCCTTAACCTTACAGGTACATCTTATACTTCTCCATTTATTTTTGAAAATCACAAAGGGGGAGAATTTATTTAAAGTAAGAATTTAATGAAGACTTCAAAGGGGTAGAATCTAGTAAGGGGGTTTATTCTAAGAATAAATGTTTATCTAAGGTGGAGATATTTCATTAAGAAAGTGTAACACCTTGAGATTTTATGAAAAATATTCTTTTTAATTTCATTAATGTCTTGTGTTGTACGCTACACCAAAAGGAGCTTGCACAACATGCATCCTTTACTTTCCTTTCATTACACGCAATCGCGACCTTCCTCGATAGCGTGTGTAGTACGCAATACCGAGTTTCACTAAACAACAATATGCTATTAAAATATTATTAAAACTAGCCGCTATGAATAGTAATAACCACTTTTTAAATTTTTTTAAATTTTATTTTTCAAAATGGACTTCATTTTTTGATTCGGAATATCGAAATTAGCTTAGGGTGAAATTTTGGTACTTTTCGGATAACTTTCATTTTCTAATGAATAGTGAAAATTACTAAATTTTAATTAAAAACAACCATTTTAATCGAAATAATTAATAGTGATAAATTATTAATTTGAGTGGTTTTAAAGTATATTTAGAATATATTTTTACAATTTAAAACAATTTTGGTCATTGGATGTAATTTCACATTTAAACCAGACATAAACAAGTGTCAATCTTTTGATAGTTATTATCTCTTAAGAACACGCTATTTGTTTAGACGACGGAAATTAATTTTTAAATTAATTAGTGCAACTGATATGTTTTGAATTTGGTAAGATAGATATCATTTTTGAGTTCATAATATCAAATATAGCTTAGGCCTAATTTTTGGTATTTTTCTGGAAACTTTCATTTTTTGATGAATAGTGAAACCACTAAGTGGTAGTTAAAAAAAATGAATTTTTCATAAAACTTATTTTTACCGCTTCTGTGAGTGGAATTTCAAAAATCTGAGAGACACGGTTTATTTCAGTAAGTAAAATGTGGTTCAATGAGATGAAAATAATTTTTGGTGAATAGTTACTTTTACTTTTTTTTACCACAGTTAAAAGTAAATAGGGAAACTAAGGGTAAAAATGATATTATTATTACCCTAACACATGTCCTAATTCTATTGGATAAGTGTAATTCGACCATAAACAACCTTATAAATAAAATATGACCATTTAGGCCCACTTGGATTAGATTAAGACTTTAATTATTAATTTATTTAAAGAAGGGTAAAAATAGTTAAAATCAAAGTTTAATAAGTATATCATTTTTAATATAGGGTTATACATAATATAAATTAGACTATAAATATTCATTAGAAAGATAAAAGGATTTTATACATAATTGTATTTTATTTGTAATTTTTAGACATTAAATAATGTTATTTATTTATGACACAAAGATGATGCAATAATTATCTTATTAATGAAATATTGACATAATTGATGTTATAAATACCCAAATAAATGTAATTCGATAATTTTTATGAATTACACTAATTTTATAGGTTAATATGACATGTTAGTATTGATTTAATTAACGTTTTTCGAACTAATCATTCTGTTATGATTTTCACAAAAATAAATTACTAAATAGTATCAAAATTGACATAAAATTGTTTTTAAAACAAATATTATATTAGTAATTGTTATTTTATTCCTAAATATATATGGTTCGGACAAGTGACTTAGATAAGGTTATATATATTAATAATAAACAACTTGGGGTTCGTTTTTCTGCTTATAGTAAGTTAATTAACCTTATAGTATAAGAACACAAGAAGACACGGTAAAAGTAAAATTATTTTACTTAATGTTAAATCTAAATAATAAGGTTAAAATAGGAACCTAAACTTTTCTAAATTCTATTGGATGAGAGGATTTCGACCCATCACTACCTTATCTTCAAAATAAATCAATTTTGAGATATTTAAAACCGAATTTGGCTTTATAATAAAATAATATTTTTAGTTATTCCAAAGGTGCCCCTCTCCTCCCTTATAAAAGGCACCTCCTCCCTCTCTTCCTCACAACACTTTGATCCTTCAAGGTCGGCCAGACCCTAAAAAATTCCATTATCCACTTCCATAGAAACATCCTAGAGGTTCTGGTCTTCCTCAAATACCAATTTTAGTTCCCTAAAAGGAGATCTCAAAGAGGCACTTCAAAGAAGTGGTAATGTCCATTATCAATTCTTTCAACTTTATTTCTTCTTCCACTTCTTATTCTTAGGTTGTTTCATTATGAAGTAATAAAATAAGTATCACTAATATACTGATATGTTATTATAAGTATGAAACAACCATATTTCACCATCTATCCATCCTACGGAAAATGAAATCACCGCGCGTGCGTATGTACGGAATACCGTCTCTATGCCGTGGTGTAATCTATTTTCCACCACCACCTTACTTGGATGGGTATAATGGTATAAATAATAACTATATATGATTATTTTAAAGTGATATTGATTATGATATAGTATACATACACTCCAATACAATTCCACGATCATGAGAATGATATCATCGCTCGTGCGTACGTACGGACTACCGTCTCCACGACGCGATGAGATTCATTCTCCACGTTAACCATTGATGAATGATTATAAAGTATATATAATAAGTAATAATGAAATATATGACATAATAATGATACTGGATTTATGTGTATATATATGTATGTCATCTACTTAATTCCATTCAACTCAATAAGGAAACGAAAACAGCGTTCATGTGTACGTACGGCCTACCGTCTCCATGAACTGTGTATTTCTTTCCATTTACTGATCTATTATATATATGTATATTCTTAATATATATTATATTTAAATCATGTTTTATATTATGTAATTAATTAATCATGATCTAAGTAATCATTTGAATAATTACAAGTCAAAACACGGATGACAAATGAAACGATTTTACCCAAAACGCTCTTTAACATGGAATTTACAAAAGAACTGGTAAAATAAAGTCATAAGTGAACCATATATGATATCATAAAAATAATTATGATTATGGAATAAGTCAATAACATTATTTAAATCATTACACAGGAGTTTCATACACTTACGATGCAAATCGGACCTAAGGTAAGAGAAATATCACAATCTCATTTTTATCCGAGATTGTTTATACTTTGGTATTTACTGGGGTGTATTTTATCATCCACATCTCTGTTTCCTCAATATGTAATATTATTTCCATCCACCTACAATTTTTTAAATCCAATTTTACCCTTTGGTGAGTTTTTAGTAAAAGATATTAAAGGAATCATTTGTCGTTTTTCGTATGAGTTACTTTTTAAATTTTCTGAAAAAAGTATGAGAAGAATGTTTTATTTTAACTTATACGACATTAATGGATTTTTAAAACATTATTTCCAAGAAGCTTCCCTTACAAATTTTCAAGTTTATTTTTAATCAACTTCTTTTAGTTTAAAATTCTATGACATTTTAAGAAAGGAAAAATGTTTTTGAAGTAGAAAGGATATTTTCCTCAAGAATGAAGTTCAAGTGTTTTATCAAAATTATTTTCCATCTCAGATAATATACTATTCTGTTTCTATCCCTATTATTACATTTATTTGATTATGTTGTGATGGAATTATTTTTATGAAATCCTTTATCTTATATGAAATGTTTTATGATGTCATGATGTTTAAGAATCCCATTTTTATTACATGGGTTATGCTATGATGTATGGTTTATGATTTTGTGGCACACATAAGAATGGTATCATTATGAGATGGGTGGGACCTATATCTCCCTCCAATGCATTGGGTAAAGATTTTATATCTCATGAGATAGACATGGATGAAACGGCAGGTTAAACCGGTTCAGTGAAACGGGACTGAAACGAGGAGTAAACTCAGTTCAGAAATGGACTTTGTCCACTAAGATAGTCTTGGAAATGTTTCATGACTAATAAGAAATGATTCTCTATGATTATGTGTGTATGCCACAAAGTTTCTTGTTTTAAGTTATTATTATTGTGATTACATTTCACTACCATGATTTATCCCATGTTATGAAATTATGATCTCTTTTGCAGGGTAAGATTTCCAAATTGTTATGTTCTTATGAATATGATGTGATTGATATTTCTTTTGTTTACCCTTACTGATCATTTGAGCTCACCCTTTTATGTTTTCATTTCCCCAGGATATAAAGAAAGGTTTTACGAAAAAAAAGGAAGATCTTTATGGGAGATGTTGAAGATCTTTCACCACGATTAGAAGATTATATTCCGAGTTTCCAAAGACACTAAACTATTATGGTCCTTGTGTGTGTGTTTATGTTATGTACTAAGTATTCCGAAAAAGTAATGTAATGTCCATGTACGTCAGGCTTTGGGTCTCTACATTTGGTATCAGAGGAAAGGTTTAGTCAACCTTTGGAAACTAGGATGTGAGAACTTTAGTGATATCCCTAGAGATATTTCTAAGGTATGTCTAGGGATGTCCCTAAGGATAAGTATACGTATAGGATATAGTCCTAGAACTATGGTAACAACATTAGATTAAACCAAAGATGTTAGATATTGAATTTACTCCCCCTTTATTATGATTTTTACCTCTCACACTATTCTTTTTGGGTTTTAGACGATGGCTGGAACCCGAATAAACCGTGTTGATCAATGTAATGGACAATGCAATGATTGTCCTCCTGAACACACAAATGTTATGGGAGATGGAGTGAAAAATCTTATTGCTATACTTACACAAGCTATGAATCATTCTGGACTTCCTAATGAGCAGAGAAGGGAACAATATTCTATTGAGTCCTTCATGAGGCAACATCCACCTTCTTTCAGTGGGTCTTCTGATCCACTTGTTGTTGAACAATGGATCAGTACTACTGAAAAGATATTTTCAGTTCTTTAATGTTCTGAACATGATAAAGTCATCTTAGCAGTGTATCATTTAGAAGGTGATGCTGATCAATGGTGGAATATTATCAAGAATACGAGGCCAAGAGATGAAATTGAGTCCATGGAATGGGAAAAGTTCAAGAACTTATTTTTCAATAAGTACTTCCCTCGTATTCTTCGAACAAAGATGGAGAAGGAGTTTCTTGAACTAAAGCAAAAGGATGATGAATCTGTTGGTATATACGAAGCGAATTTTACAAGGATTGCAAGGTATGCATCTGGATTTATCATCCAACCTGAAAGTAAAGTTGATCGATTCCTCAGTGGCCTAAAACCAAATCTTCGAAGGGCATTAGCTATAAGAGACTTCAGTAGCTATGAAGAAATTGTGCGTTGTGCTATCAAGGTAGAAATGGAAGTTGGTGTTACTTATCCATCTCGTAGTTTTGACAAGAAACGAAAGATGGAGTTCAAGAAGAAATCTCAGAATAATGGTGAAAAGAAGATGAATGTTTCCTTATGCTCAAAGTGTGGAAAAAAGCATGGTGGAGATTGTCTTAAAGGGACTAGAAAATGTTTTAAGTGTGGAAAAGAAGGTCATCGAGAAACTATGTGTCGAAGTAATGGAAAAAGGGTTTCTAATGACGTGAATAAAGAAAAGGCTGCAGAGAACGCACCACCAACACTTCAATGCTTCAAGTGCAAGGAAATGGGGCATTATTTTAATAAATGACCTAATCCCAGGGTTAGTGATGATCGACATGAGCAACCAATTAAGGAAAAGGACAAAGGGAAGTCACATGCGATCACTATTGGCGATGTTGAATATGACAACGATGTGGTGGAATGATTAAGTGTTTATGTAATGAGATTCCAAAATAATGTTGTATATAGTATCGTGGAATATTGGAATATTTATGTATTGGTCTATTATGGTTTTCAATGGTACCGGTAACCATAGAATGTGATTGAGATATTTTTTGAGAAAAAGATGATATTCGCATAATGAAAGGAAAACAAGAAAATGAAATGTTTGACCGTATTCATGAGCTCATGACTGATATATGGAGAAGGTTATACCATGGTTTGAGTATATAGAATTTTTGGATTTTGGTATGTGGAAAGAGTAAACTTTTGACTGCATTCATGTTTTCACTATGGTTCAATTAATGAGTATTCATTATTCAAGATACTACATGATTAAGGTATTCACATGTTTGTAATTTGACCCAAAAGATATATCTTATGATATATGGGGGTTAAATGATGGCATTCACGTGATTTTTATGTGACATTTCAAGTAATCATTTTCTTTATACTATGATCTTGGACCAAAGTATTTTAGATAAGACAAAAGATTGGAATGGATTATGTTGGACATAAGTTAGGATAGATCTTTTTTCGATATTATTGATGGGATGTTATAATAATATAGCTTTAGAAAAAGGACAACCTGCAGGATGGGTGACAGACCATCGCGTCGGACAAGGCTGTGGGAATCGAACCCACAACCGAAGTGCGACTGGCCTTTATCGCCTACCACTGGCCTACAGGAAGTCCCTGGTTAGTAGAAACTAGTTTTATTTTATTACACGGTATGATATATGAAGTATAAGTTCATTTTTGGAATCGTATATGATTAACCTCACCATAGATGGGCTTATGTATATTTGATAACTTTTTCTAACCTTTTGTTTGAAACAGATGTTATGACCCATCATTCTATCACATGATCTATTAACACTTCATGAATAACAAATTCAAATTCATTTCTTTAAGAGATGAAGTGGAAATTGTTCAAAGCACGAACAACAGTGAAATTGTACCAAAATCATGTAAGTATTTCTTTTAATTCACCAACTTTAGGGAAATTATCTTGAAAACCAAAAATGTTGTCCTAGTGCCCTTATATCTGATGAATCTGATGGTACCTTAGATCCTTGAAAATATATGGGTTTGTGATTGTTGGCTATTTCATATCCATGTTCTCTAACACTCTCCACCAGAACTTGATGGTTAGATTTTTCTTCCATGTCCATATTTTCACCTATGTTCTCCTACGTGGAAACCCAGTGATGAGTTAATTTGGGTAACCGTTACATTTCATACTTTAGTTTTTAAATCCAAGTTTGGGTATTCCTTTTTACGATGTGGGTTTCTATTAAAGAAACTTTTGAGTAGTAAACCATTTATAACCCCGACGAATTTCAAGGGCGAAATTCATTTTAAGGGGGGTAGAATGTAACACCCCGAGATTTTATGAAAAATATTCTTTTTAATTTCATTAATGTCTTGTGTTGTATGCTACACCAAAATGACCTTGCACAACATGTATCCTTGCCTTGCCTTTCATTACACGCAATCACGACCTTCCTCGATAGCGTGTGTAGTACGCAATAATGAGTTTCACTAAACAACGATATGCTATTAAAGTATTATTAAAACTAGCCATTATGAATAGTAATAACCACTTTTAATTTTTTTTTAAATTTTATTTTTCAAAATGGACTTAATTTTTGGATTCGTAATATCAAAATTATCTTAGGGTGAAATTTTGGTACTTTTCGGATAACTTTCATTTTCCGATGAATAGTTAAAATTACTAAATTTTAATTAAAAACAACCTTTTTAATAGAAATAATTAATAGTGATAAATTATTAATTTGAGTGGTTTTAAAGTATATTTATAATATATTTTTACAATTTAATACAATTTTGGTGATTGGATGTAATCTCACATTTAAACCAGACATAAACAAGTGTCAATCTTTTGATAGTTATTATCTCTTCAGAACATGCTATTTGTTTAGACGACGGGAATTAATTTTTAAATTAATTAGTGGAACTGATATGTTTTGAATTTGGTAAAATAGACATCATTTTTGAGTTCATAATATTAAATATAGCTTAGGCCTAATATTTGGTATTTTTTTGGAAACTTTCATTTTTTGTTGAATAGTGAAACCACTAAGTGGTAGTTAAAAAAATGATTTTTTCATAAAACATAATTTTACCACTTCTGTGAGTGGAATTTCAAAAATCCGAGAGACATGGTTGATGTCAGTAAGTAAAATGTGGTTCAATGAGATGAAAATAATTTTTGGGGAATAGTAACTTTTACTTTTTTTTACCACGGTTAAAAGTAAATAGGGTAATTAAGGGCAATTAAGGTTAA
Source organism: Viscum album (assembly GCA_963277665.1). Lineage (NCBI taxonomy): Eukaryota > Viridiplantae > Streptophyta > Magnoliopsida > Santalales > Viscaceae > Viscum > Viscum album. The sequence continues at coordinate 1,171,790,336 of OY728160.1, forward strand.
AAATGATATTATTATTACCCTAAAACATGTCCTAATTCTATTGGATAAGTTTAATTCGATAATAAAAAACATTAGAAATAAAATATGACCATTTAGGCCCACTTGGATTAGATTAGGACTTTTATTATTAATTTATTTAAAGAAGGGTTAAAATAGTTAAAATCAAAGTTTAATAAGTATATCATTTTTAATATAGGGTTATACATAATATAAATTCGACTATAAATATTAATTAGAAATCTAAAAATATTTCATACATAATGGTATTTTATTTGTAATTTTTAGACATTATATAATGTAATTTATTTATGACACAAAGATGATGCAGTAATTATCTTAGTAATGAAATATTGACAAAATTGATGTTATAAATACCCAAATAAATGTAATTTGATACTTTTTATGAATTACACTAATTTTATAGGTTAATATGACATGTTAGTATGGATTTAATTAACTTTTTTCGAACTAATAATTCTGTTATAATTTTCACAAAAATCAATTACTAAATAGTGTCAAAATTGACATAAAATAGTTTAAAAAAAATATTATATTAGTAATTGTTATTTTATTCCTAAAAATCTAAGGATAGGACAAATGACTTATATAAGGTTATATATATTAATAATATACAACTTGGGGTTCGTTTGGCTTCTTATAGTATGTTTATTAACCTTATAGTATAAGAACACAAGAAGACACGGTAAAAGTAAAATTATTTTACTTAATGTTAAATCTAAATGATAAGGTTAAAATAGGAACCTAAACTTTTCTAAATTCTATTGTATGAGGGTATTTAGACCCATCCCTACCTTAGCTTAGAAATAAATCAATTTGGAGCTATTTAAAACCGAATTTGGCTTTATAATAAAATAATATTTTTAGTTCTTTCAAAGGTGCCCCTCTCCTCCCTTATAAAAGGGCACCTCCTCCCTCTCTTCCTCACACCACTTTGAGCCTTCATTCTCGGCCAACCCCTGCCAAATTCCATTCTCCACTTCCATATAAACATCCTAGAGGTTCTGGTATTCCTCAAAGACCAATTTTAGTGCCATAAAAGGATATCTCAAAGAGGCGCTTCAAAGAAGAGGTAATGTTCGTTACCGATTCTTTCAACTTTATTTCTTCTTCCACTTCTTCTTCTTAGGTTGTTTCATTATGAAGTAATAACATCAGTATCACTAATATACTGATATTTTATTATAAGTATGAAACAACCCTATTTCACCATCTATCCATCCTACGGAAAAAGAAATCACCGCGCGTGCGTACGTACGGAATACCGTCTCCACGCCGTGGTGTAATCTATTTTCCACCACCACCTTACTTGGATGGGTATAATGGTGTCAATAATAACTATATATGATTATTGTAAATTGATATTGATTCTGATATAGTATACATACACTCCAATACAATTCCACGATCATGAGAACGATATCATCGCTCGTGCGTACGTACGGACTACCGTCTCCACGACGCGATGAGATTCATTCTCCACGTTAACCATTGATGAATGATTATTAAGTATATATAATAAGTAATCATGCAATATATGACATAATAATGATACTATATTTATTTGTATATATATGTATGTCATCTACTTAATTCCATTCAACTCAATAAGGAAACGAAAACAACGTTCATGCGTACATACGACCTACCGTCTCCATGAATGGTGCATTTCTTTCCACTTACTGATCTATTATATATATGTTTATTCTGAATATATATTATATAAATCATGTTTTATATTCTGTAATTAATTAATCATGATCTATTTAATCATATGAATAATTACAAGTCAAAACACGAACAACAAATGAAACGATTTTACCCAAAACGCTCTTTAACATGGAATTTACAAAAGAACGGGTAAAATAAAGTCATAAGTGAACCATATATGATATCATAAAAATAATTATGATTCTGGAATAAGTCAATAACATTATTTAAATCATTATATAGGAGGTTCAACACTTATGAAGCAAATCGGACCTAAGGTAAGGGAAATATCACAATCTCATTTTTATCCGAGATTGTTTATACTTTGGTATTTATTGGGGTGTATTTTATCATCCACATCCATGTTTCCTCAATATGTAATATTATTTTAATCCACCTACAATTGTTTAAATCCAATTTTACCCTTCGGTGAGTTTTTAGTAAAAGATATTAAAGGAATATTTTGTCGTTTTCCGTACAACGTACTTTTTAAATTTTCTGAAAGAAGTACGAGAAAAATGTTTTCTTTTAACTTATACGAAATTAATGGATTTTTAAAACATTATTTCCAAGAATATTCCCTTACAAATTTTCAAGTTTATTTTTAATCAACTTCTTTTAGTTTAAAATTGTATGACATGTTAAGAATGGAAAAAAATTTTTGAAGTAGAAAATATATTTTCCTCAAGAATGGAGTTCAAGTGTTTTATCAAAATTATTTTCCATCTAAGATAATATAGGATTATATTTCTATCCCTATTATTACATTGATTTGATTATGTTGTGATGGAATTATTTTTATGAAATGCTTTATCTTATATGAATTGTTTTATGATGTCATGATGTTTAAGAATCCCATTTTTATTACATGGGTTATGCTACGATGTATGGTTTATGATTTTGTGGCACACATAAGAATGGTATCATTATGAGATGGGTGGGACCTATATCTCCCTCCAATGCATTGGGTAAAGATTTTATATCTCATGAGATAGACATGGCTGAAACGGCAGGTTAAACGGGTTCTGTGAAACAGGACTGAAACGAGGAGTAAACTCGGTTCAGAAATGGACTTTGTCCACTAAGATAGTCTTGGAAATGTGTCTTGACTAATAAGAAATGATTCTCTACGATTATGTGTGTATGCCACAATGTTTCTTGTTTTAAGTTATGATTATTGTGATTACATTTCACTACCATGATTTATCCCATGTTATGAAATTATGATCTCTTTTGAAGGGTATGATTTCCAAATTGTTATGTTCTTATGAATATGATGTGATTGATATTTCTTTTTTTTACCCTTACTGAGCATTTGAGGTCACCCTTTTATGTTTTAATTTCCCCAGGATATAAAGAAAGGTTTTAGGTAAAAAAAGGTAGATCTTTATGGGAGATGTTGAAGATCTTTCACCACGATTAGAAGATTATATTCCGAGTTTCCATAGACACTAAACTATTACTGTCCTTGTGTCTGTGTTTATGTTATGTACTAATTATTTCGCAAAAGTAATGTAATTTCCACGTACGTCAGGCTTTGGGTCTCTACAAAAAGAAAACCAGATACTCAATATCTAGAATACGATCCTTGGGAAACATTACCTAAGGGGGAGTTAGTCGTATTCATTCTAAATTTCTTTCAGAGGGGGAGATAATTTTTTTCGTACTTGTTTATCAAAATCAATATATTCTTCCTTAACAAAGTTGTTTGTGCTTTCCAAAAAGGGGGAGATTGTTGATTAAATAAGGTTATCTCATGACTTCTCCATTACTTATGGTTTTATGTTTTGAAAATCCCAAACATTTTTTTATTAAGTTCTAAATCTTCTTATGTTCCAAATTTTTCATTCCATTATATTTACAGATTTCTAATTCCGTTATACTTATACAGTTGTCATTCTGTTTTACTTACAGATTTGTCATTATGATATATTTTTCATTATGTTCTACTGACATCTTTAACTATACATTGTACTTAAGGTTCCGACGTATTATTTTTACTTAAGCTTATATCATACTATTTTATGATATCGATTCTGGTACAAATGTGATGTTGTCCCATGATACCGATTCTAGTACAAATGTGATTTTGTGTTTCATGATACTGAATCTTTTATAAAAGTCATAATAATTTCATGATACCGACTCCGGTACAAATGTGATACTATTTTTCATAATACCGGTACCCAAAAAGTGTGATACAGTTTTTCTCAATCCAATTGTAGTATTCTCTTAAAATTCAATTTCATGATAATGTTAGATTTGTTTAATGTATCATTTCAATATTATTGGATTCTAATTTTTTCTTATACTTAACATTTATCTTTAACTTAACATCCTTTATTATATAAGAAACGATGTCATACAATCTGTTACAAACTAACCAATGTATGATTGACATGTGTCCATGTCCCTCTGAAATTTATGGAAAATATGACTGTTGGAGTGGAGCTGATATTTGGGATGTTTTGCCTATAAATAAAACTTCATTTGAACGAGAAGTATGTACTTCCTAGATGAGTTTGATGCATGTGAAAAAATATATTAAGTGTTTTCTATAGAGAGAGGCTCATAAAAATATCATTGATTCATGAGGATGTTGTGAACAACTTGTTCAGGCATGAACAACTTGTTCAGACTTGATTTGTGCAGACTCGGATTGTGATGATCGTGGGATTCTAGATTTGGAAAATAGAGGTTCTGATTTCCTTATAAGTCGAGGGCTTGTGGGGATAGCAAGACAGATGCCGATTTCCGAATTGAGGGATTACCTGGGTTTGTGTAAGACATGATTTCTTGAAAGTATAAATCATGGAACCTTTATCCAAGGTTTTTGGATACCCTTCTCTTTTGGTTAAAAGAATCTTATTTTTACTTTTTTTCTATGTCAAGTTGTTTTAATTCCGTTGTAATCTTAACATTGTTAATGTTAGAAAGTATAACCTTCTTATCCTTTCTAATTATATTACTCTGATTATGTTAAAGATTCTATACTCTTAAAGGTATAATATTTCCTTTAAGAAAAAATTTCCTATGTTTTTATCTTATGGTTGTAAGGTTTAAGAAATGGTTTCTTTAAGAGGGTTTGTGTTTATTTGTTTTAACTTTTTTAAACTAAGACAAATGTTAATCTTAAGAAACAAATTTTTTTAAGGTTAGTAAACTTTCCTTAAGAAAGTTTTTATCAACTTTAATGGTTCCAAAGGGATTTTTAAAGTATACAATTTAACCCCCTCTCCTATTTTGAGCATCTCATTATCATATTCGATCCTACACCGAACTTTTCATATATTAATTGATGTACTTTTTAAAAATAAAAATATTAATAAATGAAAACAATAAAAATATAACTTTTAAACTTCTATATATATACCTAAATTTTGTGTGTGTTTGTGGTGATAAATTAAGTTCATATACACATAAACAGGATCTGTAATGTCAATGAGTATTTAATTTAAATATAATGATTTATGTTGATTAAATTAAATAATTTTTTTCAAGGTTATATTCAAATTCAATAGTGTTTCATTCATATAGAATGTAATTTTAAAACTTTCAGATTTATTATTTTAATGAAAATATTATAAATTTTTATACTAATTTTTTTATGTTTTTCATAAATAAAAATATAAACATAAGTTTAAAATTTTTGTTAAATTTAATAGTATTTATTTTTTAATAAAAAATGAATTTTTTAATTATAAAATTAATATAATGAACTAGGTGAATACAAGAAATGTATTTGTTTTTAACACAATACATTATTTCATAAATTCTCATCTGTAATAAAAGTTATTATAGGGAGAGTATAATTATTTTGAAATAACAATAATAGTAATAATAATATATTTTTTATTTAAGTGGACAATTATTAGTTTGAATAATTAATATAAAAATATATGTGTATCAACAATAATAAAAAATAATATATAAAAATATAAACAATAAGTTAAAACATATTTTATAATGATTTGTTATAATAAAAAAAATATGTTTTTATAATTATTATTATAATATGTTGGATGAAAAAGGGGGGAATATCGTTTTGGGATTTTGGTAAATTGGAACATAACCCTTACCCCAATCTTCATCTTCATCCTCTCGAAACTGTAGGACAACCTTCGACTCCTGATTACACCCCAAAATCACAACACCATAATCATGTTAGTCCTCATGCATTGCCTATCACTCATTGAATTTCAGATAACAAGACTCAATAGAGGAAGCATGTGGATGAATTTGTCACCCCGTCGACATTTGGTTAGCTATAAACTCATGCCGAAGAACCCTGATGGTTTCAAGGGTCGTATTGCTCATGGATTCATCCTCCTGCGAATCACTTTTGGTAATGGTGAGTCTGATTTCTGGAAACTGACGAATTGTTCGAGTGGTTTTTATTAATTTGATTTTGGTTTAGGTTCCCACATATATTTTTATGTTCAATTAGGGTAATATTTTAAGGGTAGGTAGGGTTTCATGTTGGGGAGAGAATCCAACAGTTCACACTGATCAGGTTTTACTTCTATTTTTGGGGCGTTGGATATATGGGTATATAAGGCCTTCAATGTTGAATATGGGCGCAAGGGGGGAGGGAGCAGCTACTATGAAACTACCCACATTAGCTATCCCCTTTTCTAGTTTTACAAATCCTTATTAAGTTCTGTGTTAACTCTATTGAAATCCTAGACTGAGGTGCAATCAGTTTCCTTGAATCGTATAGTAAGGGAGATTTTTTTAAAAATCTCCTTAAATAATTCAAACAGTTTCTTCATTTATGAATCTTGTATGAAATATTGTTTCAGTCCATTATTATGGTATTTTTAATGTTATTATGTATTTATCATGGATAGGGAACTAATATTTTTCTTCCTATACATTAATATTTCAAAAATAGTATAGTTAAAATTGAAAAAAATTATTCTGCATATTGATTTAATTTTTATGAAATCATTTTTCATTGTAATGAATTATAGTCCTACTTTTGGGTATTTTTTTATACTTTTTTTAGGTATATTCTTAATATGATAAGAGAACCAATTAATTTTTCCGGCATTTATTAATTTTCAATTATTTTTACTATGAAGGTTTATTTTATAATTAATTATGTGTAATGTGATGTTTTATATTGTGAATATTCTGTCCACATGATTTAAGTGGTTTATTTATTTTAGACTTCTTGCATAAAATTTTCAATATTTATTTTGTGATAGGTTATAATCATTTTTGAATTTTATCATCATTATGGTAAGGGTATTTTTTAGTAAAATATGTTTAAGATAACCATGTTTCGCTTGCATCTTCAAATGGGTCTATTAGTAACCCTCCTTACTGGACAATTTTTTCCCTTTTGTAATGCAGTTGAATCATCTGCATGGTAATGGGTGTTATATTTATGCTTCTATCTCAATCTAATTTTCATTTTATGAACTTAATTTTTTTCAATACTATTTATGAATAATTTTTTTTATGAAAAATATACTATGGGATTTTCAATAGATACCATTATTTTGAATGTTATATGTCGATTTGACTTAATCAACTAATAACATATATCTTCTAAAGGATTAAGCAATTTAATATTTTTATATGTGTGTATTATGTTTTTAATTCAAGTTTTTCATTTTTTTCATCTATATAAGTACATGTGCATATATATATTATTACCATTTATAATTTCATGTTTTCAAACTTATATATATTATATGATTATAAGTTTTTCATGTTTATGTTTTAGAATTTAAATATACAATTTATATCTAAAAACACGCATGTCATTACATTTTTTTCAACCAAATATATGTAAGTACTCAGGAGAATATGCCTCATATGATAGAATTATTTTTCATACTAAATCAATTTAGGTGCACACGGGATACATTATTCTCAAAATATTCTATACTTATATTAATTATATATAAATCTAAACTTATTATAAAATTTCTATTTTGTTTTTATAAGTATTCCATCTCCTTTAAAATGTTTTAATTAGAAATTAAAGTTATTAAAATTTAGATAAAAGGTTTATTTCATTATATATATATACACATATATCATTGCATATGAAAAAATTTTATTTAAGTCATGTACACACAAAGATATATATATATATATATATATATATATTAATTTTTATGTTTATATATATAAAAAACAAAAAAATATGTGTATAAGTTATTTTATGTAAAAGGGTTATTATTATTTTTATTAATATTATTATATATGCATGATTACTCAATAATGTTTTAAGAAAATAACAATATTTATATAAATAAATATTTATGTGTCATAAATGAAAAATTGTTCCATACATGGACACAGAATTATAATTAAGTATTTTTAATAAGAAACCAATTTTATCATTATGCATGAATGATCAAGAGAATTGTTTTTATGAATTTTTTTACAATGCTCTTAGTTTAAAAGAAATTCCATAGTACTCATGATTAGATATATATATATATATATATAATTTATAATGTTTTTAATTCCAAAGAGTCGCACATGGAATTTTGATAATGAAATTTTTATGAACGGTTCACCCAGATAGCGCTCCAATGCAATGGGTAATCTGTTAATCTCATGAGGTGTCCTGTATGATGTGAAAGAGGTCTATCCCAAGCACATCATAGTGTGCGGAAGGTTTGTCCCAAGCTCATTATGGTGCATGGGAGGTTTATCCCAAGGACATCACGGTTCTCGGGAGGTTTATCCAAAGCATATTATGGTGGGCAGAAGGTGTATCCCAAGAACATCAGGGTATGTGTGAGGTTCATCCCAAGCATATTATGGTGTGTGGGAAGTTTATCACAAGAAAATTATGGAATTAGGGATTGATCCTAATCCATCATGGGACTATGTCCACCATGTCTGGGGAGTGAACTGAGAATCTATTCTATGATCCAAGGTGCCTTAGAGAATTAATTATGAATGTTTATAAGATTTTCAAGTTAATTTTATATTACTATATGAATGATCAAATCATATTTTCAAAATGTTGTTTTTAAATTGAAATTCTCTTCCACTAAAATGGTTATTTTTGAAAATTATTCGTGTTTTCTTAAGATTTCATTTAAATAACTTTATAATTTTTTATTATTTGAATTGAAAAACTCTATTTGGTTTCCTTTTTTTCTTAAAACCCCCTTACTGAGCTTTTTTTTTCTCACCATTTCTTTTAAAATTTTCTTCAAGGCTTAATAACTTGTAGAAGTAAGTTAGTGGTCGAGGTTATACTAAGGTTTTTAACCCTTGTAGAGATTAGTTTTAGTCTTATCTTTTATGGGTTGTGTAATGATGATTCTACAATGTATTCGGACTCCCTAAAGCTCTATACATTTTCGATCATGGGTTGATTTATAAATAAATGAATTAAAAAAATGGACCATGTTTTCTGGGTCGTCATAGGAATAATCAAGATACATAATGAAAATCATACCCAGTAAATCTTGGATCATAAAGAATGATTCATCAAATATGACATGGTATAATATAGGAAATTAATATGAAGGGAATGTGGAATAATTAGTTAATATACATGATCGATGAGAACATAACATAGTCATAATAATAAGTATAAGAATGTAGACTAAACATAAGAATATGGTATAATTATATTGTGAGATATACAAGAAAATCCCCAATTTAGTGTGTAAGTATATCCAAGAAGGATCACACTTTAGTTTTTTAAAATATCCAAGAAGGTGCATGATTTAGTTTTTGATCATATTCAAGAGGGCTCAAACCACATTATTTCATGAGATATAAAACATTAACCAATGCATTTGAGAGAAATATTAGACTCTTCTAATTAATCATCCATACATACATGTGACAAAATATATTACTAATTTTAATATAGGATGAAATCCTATGGGAATAAAATTGGTTTCATTCATCACATCTTAATGAACACATGGAAATAAAAATGAGTTTTAGACCATTTTGAAATGGCATCACCAACATTTACGTTAATATTGAAAGTGATTTACACCCAAAATTCAATCACCCAAAAATATTATTTCATAATAACATTTAGAGGGATATTATTGAAAAATAATTTCCATTTTTATAAATAATTTTAATATAGAGATTAAAATGGTAGTGAAACTATAAAAGAGTTTTTTATAAAATGTTTTTAACATTTTCTTAAAATAATATGTTTTAGATCACATTAAAAAGTTGAAAAGGTGAAGTGAAAACTTTATAAAAAAACATTTATAATAAAATTCAATAATAGTTTCTTGAAAATATATAAATTTTATCAAAAGGAATATGGATTGGAATATAAAATATTTGATTCTAAAAGGATAGAAAAACCATTTTTATAATATGAAATACCATTATTTAAAACAAACATTATAAAAATAGATATAAAATTATTTTTAAAAGAGGAGTATAGAAATATGTAGGTAGTACGAGTTAATATATAATTAGGTTTAAAAATATAAATTAAAACATTGGTAGGAAGTAAAATATGGACAAGTAATTGAAATCATTGTTAAAGATATTGAGAATTATTCATAACAAAAATATACATTTTATGGGGAAGAAATTCATCGAGGAGGATGATTTGAATCAAAAGTTTTATTTTAAAGAAAGAGGAAAAGAATGTACCATGATATAAAATATTATGTTGGAAGAAACTAATATTATATTAAACATATTCGAGAAGAACCATTATAACTCAATTAAGGGAGTTGAGTTAACGAAAACCCATTCATTATTGGTATATTTTAAATTGAAAGAGAATAAAGAAAGAACATGATATAGCTATTCAAACCCCTTGAATTAAATTAATATGTAAAAAGATATCCATAAGGTAGTAATAATAGAAAATAAAAGAAATCATGGTTTGTAATATCAAACATGTCTCATGGATTTGAAAATGAGACAAAGAACTCCTTATATTGTATTCTATCTTACTCAAACACGCTATAAACTCGTGTATAATTAATATAACTATATTAATAGGTTATTTCAGAGCCTTATTAATATCTATAATTTCACAAACTAGGCCAGGATTCCATCCAACACGACACCCAAACCAATTCATGTCATGGCCCAAAGGGCGTTCCTAATCCCCAGGGGTTGGAAACTAGTGCATGGGTATCAACAAAACACTATGGGAACAATTTCACCTGATTATATAAAATTAAAAAACCAACAATAATAAACAAAAAATCACTGAACATTCATAACCAAATAAGATACAATATTTTTTAGATTTAATGTTTCCAAATTTTAAACAAAACCCAAAGGGGATACAACAAAAAGGGAACAACGACACCGTCCCAAAAACCATAATGCGATAAGAGGAGAATCATCCTCAAACCACCACCACCAAACCTACATGAGAATACTAATAGAAACCTGAACCACCATCATGATAAATCTTTCTTTATCTGAGTCAAACATAACTTGGTCTACATACAACCAAAGTTGTATACATGGTGTAATCCAAATCCCCATAGGATTCCACCCAATAAAAGAGATTCCATTCCAAAAACATTATAAGACAAATTAACAAGCAAGTTTTATAAAAATAAAGTCTATATAAATTTTTATACACTACTGGAAAACTAACCTATACCAACGGTTTGGAACCGTTGGTATAGGCCTCCAAACCGTTGGTATAGCCTATTCCAACGGTTTGGAGAACCGTGGCGAAGTAAGCCGTTGGGATGGGTCTATACCAACGGTTTTGGGAAAACCGTTGGTATAGACCTATCCCAACAGTTTTGAAAACCGTTGGCATAGGTAATATGAAAATCTATTCCAAAGGTTATAAAACCGTTGGTATATGTATTTCAAAAAAAATACATTCGGTGTGATTTGATCCCTGAACCCTTCGTTTATAATAGAACGACTTAACCACTAACCTAATATGACTTTTTTGAACATAATTTCATAAATATATATATGTATTATAATAATTATTTAAAATTTAGATTTATATAATGTTCTCGGGCAGTAGACCTGGAAAAAAAATCAAAGAACCTATCCCAACGGTTCACAAAACCGTTGGGATAGGTGCATATTTTTTTCGGGGTGTATGCTGGATTTTGGGAAACCCTTTCCCAACGGTTTTGGAGAACCGTTGGGAAAGGGTTGGGTCTTTCCCAACGGTTCTCCAAAACCGTTGGGAAAGGGGTGTTTTGAGCTCCCTTTCCCAATGGTTTAGGGGAACCGTTGGGAAAGACCCACCCCTTTCCCAACGGTTCTCCAAAACCGTTCGGAAAGGGGTGTTTTGAGCTCCCTTTCCCAACGGTTTGGGAGAACCGTTGGGAAAGACCCACCCCTTTCCCAAAGGTTCTCCAAAACCGTTGGGAAAGGGGTGTTTTGAGATCCCTTTCCCAACGGTTTGGGAGAACCATTGGGAAAGGGTGCCTATACCAACGGTTTTTACAAACCGTTGGTATAGAAGTGTTGGGAAAGATCTGATTTCCAGTAGTGATAGAAAACATTATAAATGAGAACATTATTTTCTTTTGAAATAACCAACGAAGTGCACCATATTCGAATAGTAAGAGTAATATCACAAAAGAGAACTAAGTTAGAGGAAGTCCCTATAGGCACTAGCTATAGTAGGATACTAGGCACCTCTTATCATAGTGAAAACTAGTATAAAAACCACACTGACCATAGTCCTTGTGAATGATCCACTAAAGAGGAATCTATCCAAAATTCTAGTGGTCTCCAAACATCATATTTTAGTTTTTGTTGAATCATCAATATATCTATCATGAACTGGGTCTCAACCCTGCTGATCCAACAATCATACTAGTCATAGTCTTCCAACATTGTCACCTAAGATTCGCTTTGTTCTCAATTTCCTTTCCACATATCACATAAAACATCACTTTCACACATGCATAAGCCAATCAATATAACACACATGTTAAACCACCATTTCCATAACCCAGAAAATATTTTTAAGTCATACGCACATGAAATCCACTTAAAAACATGTTTCATCACACTTTAACAATTTATTAAGCCTCTTGACCAATTTATAAAAGAAATTCAAGAAACACAATAAGAGATTGTACTTAAAAAATAACCAATTTCCTTTAGAGAACCCACCTTTAATCCATAAGAAAATTAAAACCTTATAAAAACATGTTTCACACCTTAATAAAAATCCATAGAACACCGTAAAGAAGAAAAGAAATCATATCAAAATCACCAAATAATGATTAATCATGGAACCGCCTACCTCAAGTGTAGAAACTTCTGATATCAGTGCTAAACCAAAACCACACTTCAAGAAAACCATATAGAGGATTTATCGAACAATAAAAATCAATATTGTACCCTCAATAACAATATCGAAACCTAAATAGGTCACACAACCCACTAGATAAGTGAAACTACAAGAGGGAAGAAGAGGAACCCTAGATAAAGGGAAGAAATCAAGAAATGAGGGAATTATATGGAGAATCGTGGATAATCTAGAAAAAATAACCATAAAAATAGAGGTCCAAGGATGTAAGAGGACTAGGGATAGGATCCTATGATGATGAATCCCAACTGGGGAGGATATGGGTGTTTAGGGTTAAAAATTAGAAGATTAAAAATGATAGAAATCCACCTTTTAATAACCTGGACAAGTAGCATAGTTTCCCTGTACAGTTTTCCAAACCGTGCAATAATCATATTCCCGTTACTTCCAAGTAGGATCATGTTTCACGATTATCCCACAATGTTTACAAATTTTGAGGTAACCTTGTGGTTATCCACTATCCAAAATTTCACTTTGGGTGCATGTTTTCCCAGGCAAGGTGAAAGGTTTGACAAACTATGTGCCAATCACATGCCTCGTAATAGAAATATTCAAATCACCATTTTTTCACCAAAACTCCCAGGAAAACTCAAGGATAAACACTATACTGAAAATTAACAAAGGAATACCTCAAAATGAAAACATGGGTGTGATAATTATCCGCACCGTGAAAAATTTATACTCTATAAAGTCAACTCGAAGCTTGATTAGAGAATAAAAATGGATACTCTTTTTCAATCAAATAATTCCCCTCCCAAGTCTCAAGCTCAACATTTCCATGCTGAAAAAGTACAAAGACCAATGGAAAAGACTTCCCATGAATCAATTTCTCCTAAGAATCCATAATCCATACTGGCTACTCAAACACAAATAAATCAGGATCCAAGTCCAACTCTTCCCAATTCAGTAAACGAGAGAGATCTGGGTTATTCTTTTTAAACTATTAAATATAAAACACATCATGAATTGAAATAAAATTTGAAGGAAAATACACACATTATACCACATTAAATATTCTCTTGATAATATATAAAGGTTTGACATACCTCTGCATTAGCTTTCCATGTTTTCCCAAATGAAGAAAACCCAAGAGAGGTTCCACCTTCAAGAACACCAGGTCACCCATAAAAAAATATAGAGATCAATCCCTCTAACCAGGATAAGACTTGTAGTGACTTTGAGTTATCAAAAAACATTACCAGGTCAACTTGAATTTATCAGAAGTCTCTTTCACAAGGCTCGATCCAAACAGGGAGGTCTCTCCCACCTCAACCCAAAAGGAGACCGACACGAAAGACCATAAAGTACCTCAAAAGGAGCTATTCGAATATAAGATAGGTAACTGTTATTATATGTGAACTCAAAGAATACCAAATCACTATCCCATGAACCACTGAAATCCAACACACATTCCTGGATCATGTCTTCCAAAATGTGATTATCTTGCTCTCTCTGACCATATATTTAAGGATAGTATGTTTTACTCAATTACACCTGCAACCACATTGCCTTCGGAAGTCCTCCAAAAAACTGATAGGTGAAGTGGGGGAAACTATCTAAAAAAATTACCATAGGCACACCATGAATCTTCTCTATCTACCGAATATACAACTATCCCAACTCATACACCTTAGATGAATCTATGATAACAATGAAATGAGAAAATTTTGTCAGATGGTCGATTTCTAGCCAAATATCATTCCTTCCCTGGCGTGTACATGGTATGGTAACAATAAATTCCATGAAATATTTTCCCCCATTCCATGTAGGAATGGTTAGTGGATGAAGAAAACCATAGGGCCTCTAGTGCTCTAAATTAACTTACTGACATGTATTACATCGTCACACAAAGTTAACCACATCCCGCCTCATTCCTGGCCACCAGAATTGTTGATGCACAATATAGTAGATCTTGTTAGAACCAAGATGAATGACCCATTAATAATGGTGAATATCTTTCATTACCAACATCATCATAGATAAAGAAACAAAAAAGATACACACGAAGAAAAGAAAATCCATCAGGAGACAAAAAACAATCACAAGGCATCTCTCCACCATGAAGAAACTTCATAGACTATTGGGAAAACTCATCACTAGACTGCTCCTACTAAATCAACTCTAGAAGAGGAGTCAACTGGATATTATCCAAGAATCCACCTCTATTGTGATCCTTGGTTTCCAAGTACATATGAATGAAGACCACCATCAAATTCCACTCATCACTGGACTCTTTTAGTGCTTTCATTGGAACATTCTTTCTAAAAGTGTCTTCCACCATGTTAACTTTTTATAAGGTATAATATACATCGAAGTCGAATCCCTGAAGATACTCAACCCAATGACACTGCCTTATATTCATATATTCTTGGGAGAAAATCTAGGCCAAACTCTTATGTTCAGAATAAAACACAAATTTCTCCCCGAAAATATAATGGTTCCACGTATTCAAGTCATGCATCACTGCTTCTAGCTCTAGGTCATGGGTTGGATAATTATTTTGATGTGGTTAGAGATGGTGAGAACCATACGCCACAATATGATCCTCTTACATTATCCTACACCCAATACCCATACTAGAGGCATCACAATAGACCATATAACCTTTTCCATATTCCAGCAAGATCAAAATAGAAGTATTGGTAAACTACCACTTAATCTCCTTAAAGATTTCATGGTATTTTGGAAACCATTCATACTTTACCCACTTATGGGTGAGCATTTTCATGGTCGAATAAATCCAAGAGAAGTAACAAATGAATCACATGTAATAACCTAAGAGGACAAAAAATATGTTGATCTCAAAAACATTTTTCGGCTGCTTCCATGAAAAAAATACACCGATCTTCTCAAGGTCCACCAAAAACCCTCATTTAGAGATCACATGACCCAAAAACATCACATCCCTGATCTAGAAGAATAATTTTGAAAAAATTACAAAGAGATGATGGTCCTGAGAAGTTCCCAAAATGATTCTCAACTGATGGTCATACTCCTCCTTAGTCTTAGAATAAACTAGGATGTTGTCCACAGACATCAAAATAAAGGAATCAAAATATTGGTGGAACACCCTATTAATAAGCCCCATGAAGACCACTAGAGAATTATTCAACTTGAGATGCCTGGCGAAGTACTTGAAATGGATGTACCTACTTAAAAAATATAGTTTCAAAACATCTTCCACTATTAATATGACTTGGTAATAGCCAAAACACAAGTCAATCTTAGATAAACACCTTATCCCTTAAGCTAATCAAATATGTCATTAATATGGGGAAAATGATAATTTTTCTTGATTTTCACTTTATTCATATTCTAGTAATCCATGAATAACTAGAGAGATACATTGGCCTTTTTCGTGAATAAGACTGGGATGATCTAAGGAGACACACTCAAGTGAATGGAACCTCGGATTATAAAATGTCCAACAATATATTTAAATCCATAAACATGGTGAGGGCCATATGATATCAGGGAAGAGATACCGGATGTGTTACTAGTTTAAAATCTATAGAGAACTCCGCATACAACTCCTGAGGAAATATTGAAAATTCATCTAGAGATACCTTTAAGAACACAGACACCATGGGAGGTAATCCACCCTCAGGAGAACCACCACCGTCCTCCATCATGAGCGACGATAACTGAAATACAAGGTTTCCAAATTTTGAAAGTGTAGGTCCATCATGTCTTGATCGAGGATCCCATTCACCATGAAAAACATGCATAATTCTATCGGGTACCACAAATCTCACTCGCCACCTATAAAACTCAATGTGTGCTAGGATGCACACCATACAATCTATACCAAGGATTATGTCCAAGTGTTCCATTTACAAATTAAGAAAATCCCATTCCAGTTTGACCCCTAACACAATGAGTGCACAAGGACACATGAAAACCTACTATTGTTTCTTACAAAATGAAATTACCGACTCTATCACAAACGACATAATTTTATTTGGAAAATACAACACACCAACCAAGAAAGAATAAATAAATGAAACATATGAACCAACATCAAACAAAACCATAACTAATGGTGGTGTAATAAAAATAGGTACCTTGAACTAATTCAGGTCCTGCATCTGATACTAATGATGCATGGTCCACATCATAATGATGTTTTTCTTGAGCCTGATCTTGATAATAACCACTAGCTTGTAGATCTATCCTGAACTGAATCTACCTAGAAGATGATCCAATCCTTCCACTATGACTACCAAACTAATATCCCTCTAAACCTAGAAAAATCTGACTGGGTTGATATTTCCATGGAAGCTACAAATCCTGCACCACTCTAATAGGAATGAGGGCCTCTACAAAACCACTGCAACTGTCCCATATGTCCACACTGATGGGAATATGTGGGTGGGGCTAGACATGTTGACAACACATATCCTAACTTCATACACTTGTGGCACAAAACTAATCCAGCATCTGAAACTATAGTCAACGAATGATGATAAGGATGGCCTAAGATACCACCGTCCTCCTTCCCATAATCATCATTCACCCTCTTATTATTTGATGAGATTCCACTTACCATAACTGACACTGGTCTAGGGAATCCATACATTCCCTTTTGATCAATATAAACCATACAATCATGATAAACCACCTCTGTGTAAATCCTCAATTAAAAAAAATTCTTGAGAATAAATCTCTAACTACAACCCTATCTCGAACCACCGAGATTTCATTTTGTCATTAGAAATGATCTTGGGTGCATATCGTACTGACAATATGAAGTGATTAGAATACTCCATCACTATCCAGTATCCCTAGGTAATATCCAAGAACTCCTAGGACGTGGAGTGGTCTAGAACCTCAATATAGGACGACTAATTGAAAATGATCTTGAAATATTTCCAACTCATCACCTCGCTCTTCCCAGCTTGAAACATCAAGTCCCACCACCTCTGACTAAGACCATCTAAGAGAAATAAAGCACATTTCACTCGAACTACCTCAAGAGTATCGATAAATTTGAATGACCATTCTATCTTCCCAAGACACTCCTCTCTTTATTGAGGATTCACATTTCATCATCAAGGAGATTTGTTCTTAAGAAAATCTTGAGTTTTTTTCCTTTACAGGACCTGGTTCGGCTTCTCTAACCTAAAAAGGACTAAAGTCTGGTCCTTTTTCCAATTCATGGATTGTATGAACCATATATTATACTAATCATTGATCAATTGGAGAGGGAGAACTCTCATAGACTATTTCCCATGGTTTCACGTGAATTCACAAGGGAGGTATTTTTTTACAAAAAGAAGAAATAAAAAAGAAACCCATAAATACTACCATTCGGAAAACTTTTTGCAACGAAAAAAAATCTAAAACACTACCCCAAATCAAAAAATAACCAAATCAATCACAATAATAAGAACAACAACCAAACTACTCCACCGCCACCTAGTTTCCATATAAAGTCCTCAGCCTGTATATCTCACTTAGAGGAGAAGTCAAGAAAAATAACAACATCCCTTGGTGAGTCAGATCTGTCACAAGGTGTGCTAGCTAGGCACCCTACACACAACCAGAACCCAAAGCCCTAAAAATACTATCTTCAGACTATCCAGAATCATCCCAAATAATAATGACCCAAAAAGAGAATGACCTAATTTGATACCATTTTATCATGAACCATCCCTATATTCCATTAAATAAAACACCCGACCAAATTCATGGCATGTCCTGAATGGAATTCCTGATCCTCAAGGGATGGTAACTAGTTCTCGTGTATCAACAAAACACTATAGGAACAATTTCACCAAAATATATAAACATAAAAACCAATCTTAATAAACAAAATATGATTTAATATTCATAACCAATAAAGGTATAACAATATTCATATTTCATGTTTAAAACCTTTAAACAACACCCAAAGGGGATACAATTAATGGGAATAACGAAACGATACGAAAAGACAGCATGCGATAAGAGGAGAATCATCCTCAATCCACCACCACTAACACCTTCATAAGAAGACCACTAGAAACCCGAACCACCATCATGTTACATCTTTCCTTTACCCGAGTCAAACATAACCATGTCTGAAAACACCCAAAGGTTTATACAGGGTGTGATCTAAATTTCAATAGGATTCCACCCAATAAAAGGGATTCCATGACTAAAACATGATAAGACAAATTAACATGCATGTTTTACAAAAATGAAATCTAGTGACATTATATAGAAAACATTTTCAATTAGAATAATTTTTTCTTTTGAAATAACCAACCAAGTGCATCGTATGCCAATGGTAAGAGAAATATCCCAAAATTTCACTAAGTCATAGGAATTCACTATAGGCACTAGCTATAGCAGGGCACTTGGTACCTCACATCTCAGTGAAATGTGGTATAACGACCACATTGATCATAGTCATCTTGCATGATCCACTAGAGAGGATTCTATCCAGAATTCTATTGGTCTCCAATCAATATAGTTTAGTTAGTGTTGTATCATCAATATCACTAGAAAGAACAGGCCCTCAGCCCCACCAATCCAACTAGAATACTAGTCATAGTCCTCCCACCCAATCACATATGATTCCCTTTGTGTTCTATTTCCATTCCACATATCCCATAAAACAACAACTTCACACATGCACAAGCCAATAAATATAAAACACATGATAAACCACTATTTACACAACAAAAAAAATATTTTTAATTCATACCACACTAAATACACTTTAATACATATTTCACACCACATGAATAATTTATTAATCCTCTTGCACATTTTATAAAAAATATTCAAGAAACACAACAAGATAATGCACTTGAAAAACAACCAATTTCCTTTAGAAACCCCACTTTCAATACATATAGACATTGAGACCTTCCTAAAAACCATTTCCACCTCATAAAAAATTCATAGAACACAACCAAGAATAAAAAAAGTATATCCAAATAACCAAATAATGATTAAACATGGAATCACATACCTTAAGTATAGAAACATCCGAAAATCGATGTTAAACCACAACCGCACATCAAGAGAACCATATAAAGGAAAGATCGTACCATAAAATCAATATTGATCCCTCAAGAACAATATAAAACCCTAAATAGGTCACCCAACCAACTATTGAAGTTAAACCCTATGATGGAAGAATGGGAATCCAAGATAAGGGGAAGAAATTAAGAAATAATGGATGTAATTGGATAATTGTGTAGAATCAACAAAAAATTCACAACAAAAATGGAGGTATAAGGAAGAAATTGGGCTGGTGGAGGTTACTCGGGTGAAAAATCCAAAGTGGGGGTGCATGGGAGGGAATAGGGGTGTTTATGGTTAAAAATTAGGGGAATAAAAAAGATAAAAATCCAATTTTTACTGACCTAGAAAAGTCTATAAGTTTTCCAAAATGGGCGGAAACTATGATCCCCCTACTGCCCAAGAGGAACACACCACGTGGTTAGCCCACACGATTTAGAATTCATTAAATAACTCTGCAGTTATCCACTATCCAAAATTTCACTTTGGTTGCATGGTTTGCTGGGCAAGGAGCATAGTTTGACAAATCGTGTGTCTCATGCTGGAAAACACAAAATCTATTATTTTTTCTCCAAAAATATTAAGAAAACTCAAGGATAAACACTAGACTATAAATAAATAAATAAATAACTCAAAATAAATACATTGGTGTGGCATATAAACTTTTATAAACATTATTTTTAATTATTCTCTATATGTATATTAGATAGTTTTTATCTATTTTCAATACCGGGTGTGAGTAATCTTGATTATTTTGAACTAATTTCATAATAGTTGTGTTTTGATTCATTATTCCCCCAAATTTCATCCTTCCATGATTATTCAAGGTATAAAAATCATTTTTTTCAATGATTAATCAATCCCCATTTCATTAGGTGAAATAGATAGATATGGTTCGTGAAAATTAAAATGGTGATGAACTAGTTTCAGCAAGTTTAATAATATAAATTTGATATATTAATAAATATATTAAGTATTAGTGAAAAATTTTGATAACCATAAAAAAATATTAAATACATTATTATTAAAATTTATTACCATCATATAAAATTTCTTAATCATTAATTGTTTAAACAACATAACATCATTCATGTAGGTAGTAAAAACCGACCCAAACAAGATCATGTTATAATGATTTTATGAGTAAGGAAATGTTTTTTATAATGTTAAAATAAATTTTATAAAAGTATAAAAATTACAAAAATATCATATATCTTAATTAAATTCATTTTTATTACCATCCTTGAAAGGCGGTGATGAAAAATGAAATTCTTTATTCATAGAGGTAGTAGTCCACCATACGCATGATTAATGATGCCATTTCTCAATGAATGGGATAAAATGAAGGTATATTATAAATTATAATTTAATAATTCTAATTATTAAATATTATTCATATTCATCCATAAAATCTAACCTTTTTACCATCCATTAAATGTAGTGATGAAAATGAAACCAAATTGTTTCCGGGTGACGGTAGTCCATGTGTACACACAATAAATGTAGTTCTGTGTTCCTTAGTGGGTGTAAAGTATTGAAAAATGTGTTAAAAAATAATATAATAATAGTATAATATAATAATAATAAATTTATTAATTATATTATTTTTTCTATAATAACATTTAAGAGGATGATTTAGAAAATAATACGAAGGAGTAAGAAATACTTACATTGATAACTTGAGATTCCTATTGGAAATATCCTTGGAAATAGAGGTATCATGATATAAAATTGAGACTAGAGGCTTTTGAAAATTATATATGATTATATTAAAATAAAAATAGAAAATTTTAATAAATAAATTATAAGTTAAGTGTATGAGATTAAAAGGTGTAAGTGTTACCTTTTTATAAGTGAAGGAAATGGGGATTTTTTTGAACACCCATTGATTTCCAATAATGGAATGGAACCATTATAGGGTAAAAAGAACAAAAAGTGATAAATAATGGATTATGGGGTGAGAAAAGTTATATAAGTCCTCTACATATCATTTGAACACAAGTTTTAAATATGTTTCATGTCATTTACCTTTAGGTTTTTATATTTTATTATTTTCTTTTTACGGGTGGTGAATTCACTAGCATGGATCTCATGGAAATTTCCAAAATCGTGGATTTCAATCACATATTATTTAAATAATAACATAATTTTTAGAGTTTCTCTTGGGATTGGATTAAGTAAATCCCTATTGAAGCTACCTATTTTCTAAGCTTGAAAAACTATGATTCATAAGAGAGACTTACACTACCCAATGTTATTTCTTTTGTTCATAGATTTCCTAGTATAGTTACTTTATTTTATACCCCTGAATTTAAATTTTATAATATAATGGTAATATTTTATTTTAATGTATCACAATTTCATTTTTATTGGGTGTTTCATATTAAATAATCTATTAACCTAATATTCATTTAAGGAAAATACATACTAAAATTTGGGGTCATTACATTCTCCCCCGTTAAATAAATTTTACCCTCACAATTATAATTATTCCTTACTAGGGAAATAGTTAAGAGTATAACTAAGATAGAAATGAATCTGTATTTAATATCTTATGAGGTATCATCCTCACTATCCTTGGTATGATCAGTGAACACATATTTTCTCCTTTAATAGGAATATAATAAATGTTGAGTTTTTCTTTCACGATTTGTGATAAATACCCTAATATAATTTGGGTAATTTTATATAGGGATTTTATATTTTCCCTCATATTAATATGTGTTCATGGATTTTTTTATATGTGATTTTCCTATCGGGGAAATTATAACATTTGTTATGTGAATAGAGTCAATCCATTCTTAAAATCCCTTCAAATTTGAGTAAAGGAAGGGTAATAGGATTTTATAGGAAGAAAATTCATATACATATATATTATGGAAGAGATATATACTTGGGAAACAATAATTTTACCAGTATTTTTTTTAATAATTCAATATATAGAGATCAGGGTGGATATTTTTACGCTTTTAGTAAAAACTCTAGTTATATAGGAGTATACATAACAAGATACGAATATAACCCTCACAGTTATTGAGTGGGTGGTTAGTGTTCCTCATTCCATATCATTTTTGTAACTCACATCCATAGTAATGTTTTTTTAGTATTTCTCTTGTATTATAATTTTTTAGATCCTATCATCATGGTTACCCTTGTATTAGGTCATTGACTTGGATAATGTCAAAGTCCACCATGTTGAAGACATTGAACTATTGGTGGTAAATTCAGATGAACTCCATTTCATTTCATTATGTCCACTATACTCTTTAAATTTCACCAGTAATTAGTTTCTTTGTTCTCTCTTTTTCAACACATAAAACATTTCCCAGTTCTTTTGGAACATTTTCCTTGGTGCTTCTTTTCACATTTTCAACATGAGAATTTAATGTTATTTCCTTCATAATCATCATCATAAAAACTTCCATGAGACTCTATAATTATCTTCATTGATGTGATTTTGGAACTAACTATGTTCATGATGTTAATCATAATTTATGAGAGATGATTTTACATAATCACATGTTTTTGCACTCCATATCTTTTCGCTTTAGGTTTATAAATGGGAAAATCTCTGAATTTTCAATGAAATCTATTTTGGACTGGGTTCTTTTAGGATTCGATCATTACTAAATACAAAAATATTTAATCACGAGTGATGTACTATTAAAAATATATATAATTATTTTAAGATAATTTCATGAAAAATCCATCCTCTAAATGTATTACTCTTCAAAATTATTATTTTAGTTTTTAAATGAACCTAAATCACTCTCGCATCAATATAGATTTCCTTAGGTTGGGTTCTATCATATTTATAATTTTGATTCCCTAGAAAAATAAATACTTCACAATTTATTGTAAAGAGTATTTAATTAACCAAATAAAAACCAATAGGAGAATCTAAATAAAGTGTTTAGTCTTAGTCACACTAATCATGCACTAGAGTGAAAATTGAGTTGATACTCAACCAACCATTTTTTTTGGGATTACTCATAAGATGATTTGTTCCATAAATTTATCCACTTTCTAGTATCCAAATTGGGATGTAATTTTAAGGAGAACCACACAATCTCCATTTCATAAAACACTGGGATGTTATCTTATACATAGAATAATCCCTTAGAGTAATCTCTAGGGTTTTCAATAAATTTATCTTTTCACAATCACTACAATATTAAATATTACCCCAAATAACCTAAATAGATATATATAACATTGAATCTATGATCAACCAAAACTTATCAACACTTAAATTATCCTCAACTAATATACTAACCTCTAATGTTATTTAAACCCTACTCTGATACCAAATTTAATTCCCCACATATGCAATATAATCTATTACATGAATCAAAGAAAATGTTTCATTAAAATATATTTAAAAAATATTATAGGTTGATAATTTTAGATAATTATGATGAATAATTAATTAATAATACTATGTATTTTCTTCCAATAGACATTTTCCAACTATATAAGTATGTGCAAAATCCATAAAAAGTCTTCAATATCCCCAAAAAATTATCCATATATGATTCTTTTTTAGACACATCATACATATTAATTTTTTATATCATAGGTAAATAAAAACATAAGAAAATGGCGAGTTCAGATGCTTAGTAAGGGTAATCAGAAGTGATGACCATAAAAGATCATAACTGAGCATAATATAAGCATATGGGTATAATCAAGACATATAAAAAATCATACCCACTAAATCATTGATCATGAAGTATTATCCATGGAATATGATATGGAATAAAAATTATAGGGTGATTCAATGAAAATAGTATTGAAAGAAATAAATCCATTTATTATAAATAGTAAAATGTGAGCGAACCCATAAATGATTTTTTAGAAAGAATTTATTGAATTTTCTAAAAGAAGAAGTTTCGAATCACATTCAAAATTCATTTTTTGAAAGGTAAAGTAAAAACTTCGGAAAAAGTTTTATTTAAAAATAATCATCAATAATATTTCCCTAAAAAGATATAAATTTCATCCAAATTAATTTAGATTGGAAAAATAAAACATTTGATTATGAACAGATGGAAAACCTCTTTTTATATTTTAAAATAACTTTATTGAAAATCTACATCATAAAAATAATTAACAAACCATCCTTTTAAAAATGGGATAAAGAAAACATAAATTTCATGTGATTTAATACATAATTGTTTTACAAATATAATGGAGAAAATTTTTTGGAAGGAAAATACGTATAAGGAATAAAATTCATCATTATAGAGAAAGAAAACTATTATAAACAATGACATTATTTTTATAGGGAAGAAATTCATAAAGGAGGAATATTTGAATAAAAAGTTTCATTTTCCCTATATATGAAATTAATGTACCATGAAATAATATATTAATTTGTAAGAATCCAATATTTTATGAAAGAAGTTCAAGGAGAAGCATTACAACTCAATGAATGGTGTTGAGTTAGCAAAATATCTTTCAACTTTGGTATCTTTTAAATCAAAATCCACTTAAATAAGGATGGTTATATAGATCTTAAAACCCCATGAATTAAATGAATGTTGTAATATAAATCCATTATGTAGTAATCAAACAATATAAAATAAATTATGGTGTGTAATATTAAACATATCTCATTGATTTGAAAATGAAAAAAAGAAACCCTTACCTTATATTCCCGCTTACTTGAATGCAGTCTAACATCATGTTTAATAAATAAAAATATCTTAATAAACTATTTAATAAACTTATTCATATCTATAACCATTTATAAACATAATTTATAATTATTATGTACTTGTATATTAGTTAGTTATTATATATTTTCAATATAGGGTGTGATTAATCTTGACCATTTTGAACTTGTTTCATAATAGTTGTGTTATTATTCATTCATCTCCAAAATTTTATCATTCATGGAATATTATAGATTTAATAATAATTTTTTTCAATTATTAATCAATTATCATTTCATTAGGTTAAATACATGGATATGGTTTATGAAAAAGAAAATTGAGATAAACTAGTTCTGGCGAGTCTTACAATCAAAAGATAATATATTAATAAATATATTAAATATTAATAGAAATTTTAAATAATTATTTAAAAAACATAAATATATTATTATTAAATTATACTACCATTATATAAAATTACATAATCATTCATGGTTAAACCATTATAACATTGCTCATATAGGCGGTAAAAATCGACCCAAATGAGATGGTGCTATAATGATATTATGAGTAAGTGCTTGTTTTTATAAAATGTAAATTTAAATTTTATAGAAGGCTAATATATTAAAAAATATCTTATATATTCATTAAATTTATTCTTATAACCATACATGATGTTTGGAGATGAAAAATAGAATTCATCATTTGTGGAGGTGGTAATTCTCTATATACAGGATTACTAATTCCATTTTTCAAAAAATGAGAGAGAATGAAGGTGTATGATAAATTATCATTTAATAATTATAATATTTTAATTATAAATAT
Organism: Viscum album; assembly: GCA_963277665.1. Taxonomy (NCBI): domain Eukaryota; kingdom Viridiplantae; phylum Streptophyta; class Magnoliopsida; order Santalales; family Viscaceae; genus Viscum; species Viscum album. The sequence continues at coordinate 1,171,816,841 of OY728160.1, forward strand.
TTTAATTATCAAAATCCATCATTTTTACCAAACATGAAAGGTGGTTATGAAAAACATACCACATCGTATCATGGCGGTCGTAGTCCGCACGTACACACGATCATTATTTTTTCTTAAAGGATGGAAAAGATTTAATAATAGTTAATCCATTAATATAATAGTCTTATATTATATTAATAATCATTTTTCATGGTATTAATGTGTCTATAAGATGTTTTTATGAATAATATTTAGAAAAAAGACTAAGGAGTAAGAAATACTTATGTTGCGATCCTGAGATTTCACTTGAAAATATCCTTGGAAATGAAGGCTTATGATATATAATTGAGACCATAGTATTATTAAATTAAGATAATATAATGGTAGGAGAATAATTTCAGAGTTTTGGGATGAAATTAGAATCTATGAGTGGGGAATGAATGGGTGTTGGGTGGATGTTTTCCCCTTCTAAAAGTGAAGAAAATGGAACTTTTGTGAACATACATTATTTTTTCAATAATGGAATGACACTATTCTTGGTAAAATGATCCACAATTGAGAAATAATAGACTTTGGGGTGGTATAAGATTGTGAAATATTATAAATATCATTTTAATACACATTTTCGACATGTTTGAATTCATTTACCATTAGTTTTCTACATTTTACGATTTTTGTTTTTACCATGGTATCTAGTTTTTAACTAAGTAATATCTATTTTAATAAAAAAATAAAATAAACCATATTAAGAATATTGGGTGAGATGAAACTAAATATAAAATATATTTAATCCTATTCAATTTATAAATAATATAAAATTAAATTTATGTTAAAACATTTAATATAAAGATAAATTTTTTTGTAGAAAAATATTTTTTTCACATTAAGTGTTTTTAATATTATTTAGTATTGATTACCGATTGAATGAGTAATAATATATTTATATATATTCTTAAAGTTTATATTAAAATCATTTCTGATATGATATTAATTAATTTAATTAGATATAAATTACACAATTTTAATAAAACAATTTTTTTAAATCACTTTTTTACCATTATGATATTAATTAACTTTAATCCTAATAATCATATTTTTATTCCAAAAAATGAAATTGGATATATCAATTAATATTTAAATTATGACTTAAAATATAAAATTAATTTTTTTAAATTTAATATCTAAAATTGAAAAAAAATTAATTTTTAATATAAGCGCATAAAAACCGTTTTTAGTGCAAAATATTATTTGAGTTTCAAAATGGTTAAAGATGTGTTTTATAAATTAAACACAGTATTTTTATATTTTTTTTACCAATTATTTAATATATTTATTTTATATAAAAATATTTCAAAAAAATTAAGTCATTCTTGTGTTAATATAATTTCCTAAAAGTGACAGTTTTTAAAAAAATCATGATTTTCACTATTCACCTAAAAATAAATTATTTTTGAAAAAAAATATTAATTTAATATTGATGTGATTAATCCAAAAATGAAGTTAATTTTATCAAATTAAAAATCTAATATTTATAAATTTATCTTTTAAATATGAAATATAAAGAAAAACTATTATTATAAAAAAAATAAACATTCTTTCCCTTTAAAAAAAAATGTGAAATGTGAAAATACATGTGATAAATAACATATTCTATTAAGAATAACATGAATATATAATACTAATTTCTAGTTATATATCCCCTAAAATCCCCGTATAATATCTAAGCATAAGGTAAGATTAACCTGTATTCATGGGTGGGGATTCTGTTAGCATGGATCTCATAGAAATTTCCAGGAGCTTGAATTTCTCTCACGTATGATTTAAGTAATTCCATAACTATTAGAGTTGGTCTTGGTATTTGTCTATAAAAATCCCTAGTGAAGATACATGTTTTCCATGATCGAATAATTTAGCTTTATAAAGGAGTCTTTCGCTACCTGATGCTATTTCATTTGTTTATAGATTTTGTAATATAGTTACTTCCTTTTATACTCACTAAATTAATATATATATTATAATGATAAAATTTTATTTTAATATTTTATGGTTTCATTTTTTTTCATGTTTCAGTTATCATAATTTAGTAAGATAATATTCATTTTTGGAAAATATAGAGTGAAATTTAGGGTCTTTATAGTTCTCATGTTCCTTATGACGCCTTCATGTGTTCCCGATCCCTGATAATGGGTATTAAAGTATTTATTTGATAAAAGGTTCCTTTTAAAATTTAGAGATGTTTTATTTATATCCTCAATGTTTTATTGTGAATAAGGTAAATATTTTCATGGTTTAACATGTTTTTTCAATGGATTAATTGGATTCATTTATTTTTATATCCCTTTATGAGATTTTTTCAATTATCTCCTGTTTTAAAATGTTTTTCACAGGATTGAAGAATGATTATAAATTATAGAAAGGAAAATATTTCTACTATGATGTCTCATATTGAAAGAAGCAAAAGTGACTTGAATGAAATAGTGGTGTAAACTTAAATTCCTATTTTTTTGAAAAAATATACATTATATTTATGTGTATAATTTTTTATGTATTGGTTTTACCAATTATTTAAAACTATAAACCTAAAATATCCTAAATGTGTAGAAAAGTGAAACCCATATTATAATTCATGTAATTATTATTTTTTACAATACAAGGTGTTATAGTTGGTTCCATAGAAAAGGTTTAGATGACTTTATAGTTTAGGGTGATGTTAAAATACAATTTATGTATATTATAATTTATGATTATATTATCATGGGATAGATTTTTAGGATTTCCATGTTTCTTTAACTAATCCATGTCTATTTATAATGGTTTTACATAGAGGAAAAAAGTCATCTAATGTAGGAATGCATAAATGGGATCATCACATTCTGAATCAGTAACCAAGAATGATTGATTAGAATAGATCAGTTTGTGGAATTATTAACTCAAATAACATAGGCTATCAATGGTGGATCTCATGAAAGAGATCAATCAAATTCTCTATAGGGGAACATTTCTATAGTAGATTATTTCATGAAACAACACCCTTTTAATTTCAAGGTATCTTTTGAAATGGTGAAATTTTGAGGATGAATTACTAAAATAAAGAATATATTTAACGTTTTGGGATATAAAATACATAAAAAACTAGCTTTTATACTTATCATTTTGAATATGAAGTCTTTTGATGGTGGATTATGAATAAGAATACGATGCAAAAGGATGAGATTTATGTCATGGAGTATAAATTATATAAAAATAATTTTCTTGAGAATTATTTTCCAAATTTTCTTCAACTTATAATGTAAAGGAAATTTATAGAGTTTGAGCATAACAAAGAATACCCAATATCCAGTTATGAATTTTTTTACCAGACTAACTACCTGACTATCCATACATGTACAAAATTTTATTCTAGGTCATTATAATTAAAATGATATATTTTTCATAGTTCAACAATAAATTTTATGAATATCTTTGTCCTATCATGAATTGAAATTGTACGAGTAAGTTTTTCAATGTGCCATAAATGTTTGGATGGAGTTCTCTGACACATAGCTCTTTAGGGAAATAGGGGTAAAATATAGTCTAGGTGGAAAATAATTGATAATCAGTCAACCAATAAATCTTTATGTAAAACTACTATATGATCCAAATGTGGTAATGTAAATTTTAAAGAATTTTTATATGACCAGGAAAGTGTTATAGATGCGGTAAGCTCAATCATTTGCCTTGTGACTACAAGGAAAAGTTTTTTGATCAAATATATAGTGGGAGAATAGACATTCATCCCCCAGTGAAATGTTTTAATTTCAATGAGTTGGGTTATTATAATAATGAATCTATAAAGTTAATTACTGAGGGTGGGAATCATCAAGAACAAAAGCAAAAAGGTTTGGAAAAGTATTTTACTACTACTATGACAGATGATGGCCCCTAAAATAAAGTAGTTACACGTACATTACATATTTACTAGAAAATTCCAATTTATTATTTTATTTTTTATCCAAAATGTATTTTATTTTTGGGAAAATTTCAAGTAAAATGGAAATAAAATCTCAATAAATTAAGTGAGAACTTTTGGTAAAAACACCATTGGGTAGTATTAAGTTTATAATAATCTAAAGACACGAAAATTACATATAATTTTTTAAAATTATATGGGATTATTATGAGTCTAAAAAAATTGGCGGCACTTGATTCCGAGGCTCGGTGTGCCCAGAACGGAATATTGAACTGTTTTATGGTACATTCAGTAAACGTGGGATCAAGAATTTCTGTCTTTTGAATTGATGCTCGGAATTGAAATCTGATGGCACTGTTGAATCTATAGAACTGGGATTCTCTTAAGGGAGGCTTAAATTTGACAATAGTTGGTTGGGTGAAAAGGATAGTTTTGTGGACTTTTTGAAGAATAATAAAATAACATAAAAATGTTATTTTATTTTTCAACCAACTGTTGAGTGGCGGTGGTGAGACCGATGGGTTTTCAAGACATTTAATGGCTTTAATCTTCTGTTTTTTAACCAAACCATTGAGATTTAAGAGGTTCATTAATTTGAACTCTTTAAAAAACCTCATTAATCATACGATGCATTAATCTCCCTAACCCTCTATTTAAATGGAGGTCGGGATTAGGTTTTTGACTTGGAAGCGAGGAACCTATGAAAAAGTTTCGTGACATCTTCCACCAATGATGAACAGAGTCTTGGACGGAAATGTTATAGGAATCGATCTGGGATCGATGAACATCAACTAATTCATGAAACAAGGATTCTTCTTCCACAACCTTGACGTCTCCTCAGAATCTGGGGTATGGGATGTTTATGTTTAAATACTTTATAATTTGTTTCTTTTCCTAAGTATTCAAAAGAATGATGAATTGAAGAATAATTGAGAGGGGTTTAGTTTATCTTTTAGGATTTAATTACTACCCTCTTGATATGATGCTAACACGGAGGGCGAGGGCTAATGAACAAGGCCCAGACCCTCTGACGCTTTGTTTTTTGTCGCGTTCTTTGAGGGCGGATTTTGAACCCAACGAAAAGGTGAATCTGGTAGCCACACAATGATGGTATAATCCTGGGAGAACCGTAGGCATGATTGGAAGGGAAAATATACAACCGGAGCTCATCCAGTCGCCTGCAGATGTCCAGCCAGCCACAGATGGAGGCGGCACCTGTAGGCGCTGCGGTGGTCGGCAAGGGCGACTGACCCTCGACCAACCACATTAGTGTAAGGCGGTGCACCCTCATGCACTGTGGTGAACAGTTGCAGCTTTGAAGTGGCAGTATAGGGGAACTGTACCCTGTGGGTCCCGATGATAGGAGGGCGGCGCCATGTGGCGCCTCCATTTGATTAACACGAATCGCTTTGTCGTTTGGGAAGGGGGCGGTCACCCGGCTGGCAGACCACACCAGCCACCGGCCTGGGTCACTTGGTGCACCATGCCCATCCGAGGTGTTCCAGCCCAATCGGTTCAGGTGGTGCCGGGTCAGCCTAGGTCAGGGTGAGTCGGGGAGGTCTGACCGAGTCGGACTAGACCCAACCCCCTTTTCGGCCCAAATACGCTTAAAAAGGCCGTATCTCACAAACCATACATACATTTGAAAAACCGTCTATAGTGATGGAATATTTGAAATGAGATAGTCCTTTTTAGATACTCCTGTATAGTGTTGGAGAAAATTGGAGTATGTCTGGGTTGGATCGAACCCAAATCCAACCGGGTCATTGGTACTAAAATGCTTATAACTCACTGACACAGAATCTGATTGACGCGCCGTCTATCGTGTTAGGACCCTTACGACATAGAAAGACAATGGGTTACTCCGTTTTGTAACTTCATGCAAGTTGAGTCATTCCCAAAATCTTTATGAGAATATACTATGGAACTCAGGCACACTGGGTGTGGGGAATCCTATGGCTGGATGTCAATCGAGGAGAGACCCTGTATAGATCAGCATCACAACAACCATATGTGGATCGATATGATAGTGAAACCATGTGGATCAGCATCATAGATACCATATGTGGATCAGAATCACAATAACTCTGTGTGGATCAGCATCATAACCACCTTGTGTGGATCAGCAGCATAGCAAACCTGTGTGGATCAGCATGATAGTGGCCCTATGTGGATCAGGAACATAGTGACCATGTGTGGATCAACATAATATGGACCCTGTGTAGATCAACATCATATAGACCCTGTGTGGATCAGTATCATAGAAACCCTTTATGGATCAGAATCATAACAACCCAATGTGGATCAACATTCTAGCAACCCTGTGGGGATCAGCAGTGCACGACCCAACGAGGACCAACCTTAGAGTGGCCCACCGTGGATCAGCAACATAAGATCCTGTGTGGATCAACAATGGAACAAATATTTCATGAATGAGTTGTGTAAACTTCCCAACAGAATAAAATGATATAGCTTAAGACTAATCATATTTATTCCTAAACTCTATGTTGTATACCTGTTTTGAGATGAGTCTTTTGATTTGTGTTTTGTGATTGAGATCTTGATTTTTGGCTTTATTTTTGGAATTTTGAGAGATCTTAGGGGGTCTCTTGGTCCCTAATAAATTTTTTTATACTCGCCCATGCACGGGCTTCGCCCGCACCTTGTTGCGTCTTGTTCAAATGACGAGAAGCTTGGCTGAGACATTAGGGAGATCTGACCAGGTGATACACAGAGGTGACTGGTTGATGTGGAGTGCTATGGAGATAAGATATACCTACCATTTAGGTAGGATCATTGGTGGATGATCTCATTATATTTTTTTTTGTAGTGGTATCTTTCAGTTGGTGTTGTATTCAAGCCCCTTTACTTTCTGTACACACTTTTCTACTACAGTTTCACTACATGGTTTGAATCTGGTCATGTTCTTGGTCTATTTGTTTATAGTTTCAAAGGATATTCCTTCCTATTTTAGGGAAATTTATTTCCAGTGCTAGTCACCAACCTCTGGCCTATGGAAGGTGGGGATGGGGTAGTAATGACATGAACCCTAGGGGACGGGTCGCGACAAAGTGGTATCAGAGGAGTCAGTTCTACCGAAAACTATGACTTTAATATTTCCAATGGATAAATAGTGTTAAGTGTTTTGAGTGTGGTTTTCAGTTTAGGGAGTCTAGTGTTGGTGTGGTGGCTGACGTATCCAAACACCACGACCCTGAATTCACATTTCTGACTCGGTGCATGAAAACACCGATTGCTTGTGTTTTGGAAATGTTTTACATTTGATCTCTTTCGATTCACCTCCCCATGTATAACTTATTGACTGTGGAAAACCTATTTCGTTTCAGGATACCTTCACATAGACAGCTATCCAGGATCCCAGAGAGAGTTCACGATGATATCCCACTATGTGATGAGGCTTCAGTGCATGAACCTCTTACAGTGATAGCCCCTTCAGGTGGGGCACCAGCAGCACCACCTCCCATTGGGCATCATTTTCCACCAGCCCCACTAGCGGACGATAAAAGTAGACTGAGCACATTTCACAAGTTCTAGTGGTAGAGGCCTCTATGGTTTCGAGTTGAGGCAAATCCCCATGTAGCTTGGGACTGGATGGAGGCTATGTCTAGAGTTTTCCGCCTAGTTGGGACACCAGCAGAGCAGATGGTGATCCTATCTGCTAATATTTTCTAGGAAAAAACATGGAGATGGTGGATCCTGACACTCTAGTTACACAACGAGGTGACCCTCACCTGTACGAACATCGAGAGATTTTTCAGGGAAGAGTTTTATCTAGTGACACTATACTCTATGTGTATTCAGGAGATCTTGCACTTACAGTAGGTTAAAATGATAATGGCCCAGTACTCGGCGATATTCACTAACCTCTCACGCTTCTCCACCAACATAGTACGAGACCATTTTTTCAGGGCCCAAGACATTGAGCAGGATATTGAGTGGAATATCAGAGCATAAATGATATCTCTCAATTTCCCGATATAGGATGGAGTACTAGAGTGAGCATTATTGGTGCAGAGATTCTTAGTTGAGAAAGAACTGATGGTGTGAGCCACCACCAGATTACAGGTAGAAGATTCATATGAAGCAGGAAGTAGGTAGATGACGCAGAGGTCCAAGTGGGCCAGACCTTATGATGGATGACCCGAGGATGTAGAGTCATAGGTGAAGAGCTCATTAGGTAGAGAAGGCCAGTAGAAGAGCATGTTGTGTTTCACGTGTGGCTATCTGGGCCACATGGCTCACGACTGCCCGACCTGCTGTACCGATCATCAGCTGACGGTCAAGGGACTACCGACGTAGAGGAAACGATTTGAGTGAGGAGGTCCGTAGGGACAAAAACGTTGCAGAGGAGCATCCCATGTGGCAGACGGTGATTTGAGATTATACCGCCACCACCTCCAGGTGGTCTACCGCGACCTCAAGGAGTAGCTGGATTGGGATGAGAAAAGCTTCAGGCAGTTGAGGCATATGACCATGGTGATACAGAGATGATTTTAGGTATGATCTATGTCTACTCCACCCTAGCTACAGTACTTATAGACATAGGTATCAGTTACTGATTCACATCCACAACTCTCATTCGAAGTTTAGAGATTCTGATAGAGGCATTGGCTCGATCCTTAAGATTCAAGACTCCTACCGGAGAGGATTCCACGATTATACACTGGTTTCGACAGTGTGAGCTTACTCTATGAAGCGAGAGCTTTGGATAGGATCTCCTAGTAGCAGCATCGAGGCTTTATGATGACATCTGTGGTATGGACTGGTTATCCACGATCCATTCTCAGATTGACTATTTTAGGTGCAAAGTATGACAATTCTGAGAGGATGGGACCAGGTTTTCCTTCACTGGTGATAAGGGAACCTTTTCTTCTCAGGATGGATTTTCAAGGATGAGGGTGTACCAAATCACTCATCAATCGGATATCGTTACCCTCATATTAGTTGACATGAGGAGTTCGAGTTATATTGTAGTGGTGGACCAATATGCTAATGTCTTTCCTAATGATGTCCTGGGACTACCTCCTCATAGAGAGGTAGACTTCTACATTGACATGTACCCTAGGGAGACACTGATATCTACTCCAAAATACCAAATGGCTCCTGTGGAGCTTTGTGAGTTGTGGGTATAGCTGGAGGACTTGAAGAGGAAGGGTTTCACAAGGCCCTGTGTTTCTCCATGGGAATCCCTGATTTTGATTGCCAAGAAGGCAGATGGAAGTATTAGGCTTTGTGTGGAATATCAGTGCCAAAAACAGGTGACCGTGAAGAATAAGTATCCACTCCCAAGCATTGATGATCCCTTTGACCAACTGAAGGAAGCACAGTGGTTTTTGAAGATAGACATCAGATCAGGCTACCAAAAGAGGGCGTTGGGTATGTAGTTTACTCCGATGCATTAGGGACATGGCTAGGTTGTGTCTTGATGCAGGAGTGAGTGGTGATTGCATATGGATTATGGAAGTTGAGATAACATGAGAAGAACTATGCTACCCATGACCTGGATTTAGAAGCAGTGGTCTCAACGCTGAAGATGTATTGGAACTACTTGATGGGTGAACGTTTTACAATCTATTATGATCAAAAAAGTATCAGGAATATATTCTCACAAAAATACCTATACCTGAGATAGTGATGATGTCTAGATTTCTTCCCACACTATGAATTTGAGATAGTCTACACTCTTGGGAAGGGGAACGTAGTAGTAGATGCACTCAGAATGAGGTCTGCTCAACATTTGCAAAGTGAGGCGACCGAGCTGCTAGACACAATGCAGATATCCTTTATATATAGAGATGGAATAGCTTGCCTCCAGACTTGGACAGTTACTCCCCACTCCTTTAGTGAGTCAATGAGGCACAACTTAGCAATAATGACTGCGAGGCCCAACGTGCTCAGATATCCTCAGGATATCCTCCCGATGGATTTTCTGAAGGCGGGGAGCATATCATCCTCTTCAGAGGACGCACTATAGTACCAGTGATGCTATGTGAGGATATTTTGAGGGGTTTCCATACATCCCCATTTGTAGTAAATCATGGTGTAGAAAATATGTACTAGGACCTCCGACGTTAGTACTGGTGGCCAGGGATGTAGAAAGTGATGTTGGAGTTAGTTTCAGGATGCCTCACTTGTCAGCAAGTGAAGGCTGGGCGTCGAGTTCTAATAGGATTGAAACAACCACTTGAGGTACCAGAGTGGAAGTGGTATGGTATCTCCATGCATTTTGTGATAGGGCTACCATGTATGGGCAGTGGCCATGATTCCATCTAGGTGATTGTTGACCGACTCAAGAAGTTGTCCCACTTCCTACCCATCTGAGAGAAGGGATCAGTAGAGATCTTGGGAATCCTCTATGAACATGAGATTGTATGGCTCCACGGGGCGTCATCGATGATTGTCTTAGATCACGACACTCATTTTACATCCTGTTTTCAGAAGGTATTACAAGAGGCATTCGCGGCATATCTACCTTTGAGCGCCACCTACCATCCTAAGACAGATGGTTAGACAAAGCGGACCACACAAACACTCGAGGACATGCTTTGTGCTTGTGTCCATGATTTTGGCTATAGTAGAGAGGACATCCAGCCACTGGTGGAGTTCTCATAGAACAACAGTTATCAATCCAACATCGACATGGATCCTTTTGAGTCCTTATATGGGTGACTATGCAGATCACCTCTATGAAGGACAGACTCCAAGGAGTCCACACTTATGGGTCCAAGGTTGGTAAAGGCTTCCACAAAGAAGGTTCAAATCATTCAAGAGAGGATGAAGACTTCAAAAATCCACAGAAATATTTTCCCGATGGAAGAAATATACCCTTAGAGTTTGAGGAGTGAGACCATGTATTCCTATAGGTCTCAACCTGATGAGGATTACAGAGGTTTGGACGGGGCTACAAGCTATCTCTGAGGTTCATTGTACCATTAAAGATCCTCAACAGATTAGGCGAAGAGGGGGGGGGGGTACCTTCTAGCTTTTCCCCCTTAGATGCACAAGGTGCATAATGTTTTCCATATGTCACAGCTGAGGAGGTAGGTTCATGATCCATCACACGTTATCAACTGGGGCGAGCTAGACATTGACGATGGTGCGATGTTTGCAGAGTTCCCGATGGATATAGACGATCGACAGGAGTGGGTCCTTTGTGGGTGGTCGATTCATCTGGTGTTAGTTTATTGGTAGCATGAGAATCTCTAATAGAGCACATGGGAGAGGGAGGCTCAAATAGGTGCTTAGTACCCCCATTTGTTCCCCTAGTTTTGTTGTAGCTTTTGAGGAAGAAAATATCTAAGGTGGGGATAATGTAAACACCATGAAATAACATATTTATATATTTTAAAATTATTTAGGATTATTACGAGTCTGAAAAAATTGACAGTATTTGATTCCAAGGCCCAATGTGCCTGGAACAGAATTCTGAACTTTTTTAAGGTACGTTCAGTAAACATGTGAGCATGAATTTCTATCTTTAGAACCGATTCTCAAAATTGAAATCTGAGGGCACCGTTGAATTTACAACTCTGAGATTCTCTTAAGGGAGGCTTAACTTCGACTATAGTAGGTCAGGTGAAAAAGATAGTTTTGCGGACTTCTTGAAGAATAATAAAATAACATAAAAATGTTATTTTATTTTTTACCAATTGTTGAGTGGTAGTGGTGGGACTGCTAGGTTGTCAATCCATTTAATGGATTGACTCTTATATTTCATAACCACACCGTTCAGAGTTAAGAGGTTCATTCATTAAAACTCATTAATGAACCTCATTAATAATACGATGCGTTAATCTCCCTACCCCTCTATTTAAATAGAGCTCGGGCGTTGGATTTTGACATGGAAGAGTGGAACCTATGACGAAGTGCCGCAAAGTCTTCCACCAATGAAGAATAGAGGATTGGATGACAATGATGGAGGAATCGATCTGGGATCGATGACGGCCGAAGACATCATCAAATGTGGATTTTTCTTCCACAACTGTGACGTCTCCTACAAATCCGATGTAGGGCTTGCTTATGTTCAAATTCATGAGAATTTGTTTATTTTTTTCTCTTTAAAATCATGATGAATCACGGATGTATTAAATAGGTTTTAGTTTATCTTTGATTAATTAATGACTTCCTGCTTGATATGATGCTAATGCAGAGGGCGTGGGCCAAACGAACAAGGACCGGACCCTCCGCTGCTTTAGTTTTTGTTGAGTTCTTTGGGGAGGACTTTTAACTTGATGAAAAATTGAATCAGAGAGCCACATAGTGACAACAGCATCTTTCGAGGCATGTAGGAGTCATTAGAATGGAAAAGGGACCACTGACGCTCACCTAGGGGCTTGTGGAAGTTCGGTCGGCGCCGACGGGTTATGGTGGCGGCCGACTCTCATAGGCCATGGATGGAGGCCGTTCCTGTAGGCGCAACGGTGGTGTGAAGGGGCAGCCGCCCCTCGGATGACCGCATTGGCAGAAGGCGGTGCACCGTTGTGCACCGCGGTAAAGAGCCGCAGCTTCCAAATCCGCGTCCAAACCCACTCGGTCTGGCCCAGGTAGTTTGGGCCAAGATGGGTCGGAACCAGGTCAGACCACAACCAGGTCGGGTTGGCCTAGGTCAGGGAAGGTCGGGTCGGTCAGATTGGGTCGGACCGGACCCGGACCCCTTTTCAGACTAGATACGCTTAAAAAGGCTGAATATCACAGACCAGACACATGTTTGACGAACTGTATGTGGTGATGGAATCCTTGGAAAAATATGGCCCTTTTGAGATACTCTGCCAGAGTTTTAGAGAAATTGTAGTATGGTTAGGTTGGATCTAACCCAAATCAAACCGCGACCTCGGTACTAAAACGCTAATAACTCACATACCAGGCATCCGATTGACGTGTCGTTTGTCGTGTTGAGACCCTTATGACATGGAAGTCCTTTGGGTTACTCATTTTTGGAACCTTGTTGTTGTTGAGGCATTACTGATATTTTGAGGAGAAGATACTACGGAACTCAGGCACACCGGGTGGGGGGAATCCTGTGGATGGATCTCAATTAAAGAGAGACCCTGTGTGGATTAACATCATATAGACCATGTGTAGATCAGCTTGATAGAGACCCAATGTGGATCAACATCATAGAGAACCTGAGTGGATAAGAATCATACCGACCCTATGTGGATCCGCATGATTGCAACCCTGTGTGGATCAACATCATACCGACCTTGTGTGGATCAACATCATAGTGACCATGTGTGAATCAACATAATAGCGACCATGTGTGGATCAACATCATAATAGCGACCATGTGTGGATCATCATCATAAAGACACTATGTGTAACACCCTAAGCTTCCATCGTATGTTTCCCTTTGAATAATGAAATAGCTTGCGTTGTACGCAACTTCAAGATTCTAACACACCATGACCATTCAAACTAGCCATTATGAATATTAATACCCACTTTTTGAAATTTTTTAATTTTTTTTTCAAAATGGACTTCAATTTCTGGATTCGGAATATCAAATTTATCTCAGGGTAAATTTTTTTTACTTTTCTGATAACTTTCATATTTGTATAAATAGTGAAAAATACTAAAATTTAATTAAAAACAGATTTATTAATAAAAATAATTTAAAGTGTTAAATTATAAATTTGAATGGTTTTTAAGTATAATTAGATAATATTTTTATAATTTAATATAAATTAGGTCATTGGATGTAATTTCAAATTTAAACTAGACATAAAAATGTGTCAATATTTTAATAGTTATTATTTCTTAAAAACACACTTTTTGTTTTGACAACAGGAAATAATTTTAAATTAATTTCTTCCACTTCGGTGTTTTGAATTTGGAAAAATTGTTTCCATATTTGGAATCAGGATGTAAAAATTGTGTAAATAGGTAACTATTATTTTTATACATTATGAATAATTATTTCAGTAAATATTTTATTTACTATGGTTAAAGGGTAAATCCAGTAAATAAAGGTAAAAAATAATATTATAATAATATTAAATTACCCTAAAACGTTTCATAACCCTATTGTATGATACATTTCCAACCATAGGCATCCTTAGGTTTATTTGGAGACCCCATTGAGGCACTTGTATGTGATAATGACACTTTGTATTAATTAATTTATAGTAAATACAAAAATGACTTAAGCATATATCGTTTTGTAAAACAATTTTTTCCTAAGGTTATATAACTTATCTATTCGACTATAAATATTCATTAGAAAGATAAAAGTATTTACTACATTATAGTTTTTTTTATAATTTTTAGATATCATATAAATTAAAATATTTATGAAACAATAACAATACACTTTTTACCTGATTAATAAATGATTTAAATAAATAAGATTATAAAGACTAAAATAATACCCAAAACATGTCCAATTCTTATTGGATGATTTTATTTCTAATATTAGTCATATTATATTATACTTTAATGTGTTTCTGACCTTTTTAAACCGAATCTATGTTTATAATAAAATAATATTTACACAGTTTCCTAAAGAGTCCCTCTTCCCCCTTATAAAAAGCCCTCACCTCTATCCAATTCCACACTCCTCTAAAGCCCCTTGGATCATCTAAAAATTGACCAATTAAGCTCCCTACATCACTCTAATCCTCCTGAAAGAATTACTTTAGGCATAAGGCACTTCAATAGGTTCTTTTGGTTCAAACCAAAGGGAGTTACCCGATTTAAAGGTAACATCTTCTCTTAAGTTATTATCTTTTATTTTTCTTCTCCAACCCCATAAACTCTCTTTATTTCTTTCTGTTATAACAACACCAGTATCCTACATATAATTGGTTGTTGTTATGATATGTATTCAAACTACACTTACACACACCTCCATCTCATGGGTATAGAACATAATGTTTTTGTCGACGACAAACTACTACCTCACGAAATGATGATTGTTTAAACTTCTACTACCACCTCTTATGGTGAACATTATTATTTCACTATAATTAAATATTATATTTATGATATTTATTTTATATAAAATCTTCTATAATTCTCTTTTATATTATACCTTTATTCTTTTCATGTTGTATATATATACGATAATTTTATTTCTAGGAAGTGCGGACTACCACCCCCTCAAAGTGATATGACTCGTTCTTACCATACATGAAATGTATAATGGATGGTGTTAATAATATTTAGTAACATAAATAAAATATTATATTATATTGGAATAATAATATACCTATTTATCATTTTATTTTGATTGCTTTTAAAATGAAAAATGAAATGGAAGTAGCGTTCGTGTGTACGTACGGATTACCGTCTCCACGAATGCGATGAGATTCATTCCCCATCATATCCATTCAAGAATAATTTTTATTTGATGATTAAAAATAAGGTTTAAAGACTTGATATCATTCTGGATATGAATAATATACAACCCATTCATAAAACAAATGACTCACGTAACCAATCATATAAATAAAAACGAATCCGTTAACACCCGAAACAATGATAACACTAACATTTTATTAACAATGCAATATTAGAAGATGATATACGATATCATATTTGTGTATATGGTTCTTTTATAATTTAATAAATATGATTTAACTTTTATACAGGAGGTTAATGTACCCTAGACTAAGGAAAAGTACAAGGTAAGTGGTTTTCATCTAACATTTTATTCTCGTGAGATCTATGCTATAATTGCCACTATTTCTTTTAGTGTGGTGTATTTATTGCCCATGATTATATTATTTGTGTAATATACATTAACTTATGGGTATTTACATCTTCATTATTTGATCCTTCTTCCATGGAGTGTATGTTTCGTAAGTTACCAAATCGATAGGGGTTAATTTCACAATCTTTTTGTTATCCGAGGTTGTTTTTACCTAAGTATCTACTGGGACCTCTTTATCATCCACATATGTGTTTCATAAAAATGTATTTCAAAACATTTTTTTATATTTACTAGTCTATGGGTAAAAGTAATTTATACCCTTTTTTGAATTTTTATAAAATGGTTTGAAAGGAATATTTCCGTCGTTTTCCAAACAAGATACTTTATGACCTTTTCGACAAAATTAAGGTAAGAATGTTTTCTAAGTTATACAGCGGGTGCAGCTATATTCCTCCATTATAATGTCATAGAAGCTTCCCTTACAAACTTATAAGAATAGTTTCAAAATGAATGTTTTCTTTATAATTATTTTACTCTTAAAATATTTCAAAGTAGAAAGATATATTTCTCTCAAATAGTTTTGATTTCATCTATGTCAACATCCTTTGATAAATTTTACACTTGTTTGAAGTTGATTTATTATGATAAAAATATTTCATATTGTATTTATGGTTTTGTGATATATTTTATTGTTGATGAGTTATTTTTATTCCATTCATGGTTTATGGTTAAAGTATTGACATTTTGTATGATAGATTTAATATGAATCATTATGTTATATGTTAACCTCTTATTAAGATGAATGTTTTGGACTAGTATGTTCAGAGTTTGGGACCAGTAAAAGTAAGCCCTCCAGGTTGGGGTCCGGTCATATCAGACCCTCCAGGTTGGATTCCACTTGCAGAGACTCTCCTAGTTGGAGTCCGGTTATAGAGGCTCTCCGTGTTGGAGTCCGGTTACAGAGGCTCTCCAGGTTGGGGACGGTTATAGTTAGCCCCTAGATCTTGGCACATGGCCTTCACACAGAAATTAAATTTCGGCATTATGCATTCCATCATTATGAAATTGTCTATTGATATTGCATGTGATTATTCTACTACTAGAATATCCATGTGAATAATTAAATTGAATTATTTGATTTTATCTTTTCTATAAATGTTGAAATTCACATTTAAAAGGATTTTGTTTTAGTCTTATACATTGCCTTAAATTTTTATGCTTATTTATGAAAGTTTCTGCTATATTGTTATCCTTACTGAGAATCTGAGCTCAGCCCTTTCTATGTTTTATTTTTCCCAGTATGTGATGAAGTATATTATGACTTACCTGCCGGGATAGTCTAAGGGATATGAGTGTGGCCTATGGAGACTATGTTGTTGTAGTTTTTTATTTTACAATGTAATGTAAAACTTATGAATGTATATAGTATTTCCAAGGCTACTAAACTAATTGGTCTTTCAGGACATGATTCTTTATATCATGCCAATGATATGTAATAATGCACCAACTCTGGGTAACTGTGTTTGGGGCATTACAGTTGGTATCAAATAAAGTTTAGTATAAACCTTGGAATCTAGATTTAGATAAACTCTGATTAGAGCACATTACCCTAATATAGACTTTAAAGATTAGTATAGAAGAACTTCCCATTATTTTGGTAATGTAGATATTTTATGAGTTTTCCAAGAAATACATCCCTTTCTAGATACGAGTAGGTAGAGGTGGATCTGGCACAGATGTACCTAGGGGTAAAACTTGAAAATACCACTTTGAGCAAGACTCGAATGAGAACTGGTGCACGACAATGGGCCTTGCTGCACTCTTGGTTATGACACTCCCGAGGGATATGATGAGGATAATTCCTATTTTTTGTACAAATAATTATGAAGGATCTATGAGTATATACCTCCTCAAAGAAAACATTTTTTTGATTATGAATTATATCCATAAATTGTTCAGTTTATGTTAAGTGTTTTACAAGTTTGGAATTATGTATTTCGATTCATAAACAAATCTAGTGTATGCCATTTTTTAGATATGTAGCCTAGTGGAAGGAATGGAAACTATATCAACGCACGTAATCCATGTAGGGATTTCCCTCCAACTCAAGATAATTATAGTGATGCTTGTGATGCAACTGGTGCTGATCATCTTATCACCATGCTGGGACAACTCACACAGGTTATGAATAATAACCTTACTTGCATGGAGCACCCTGATCCAAAACATGGAGGATAAATGTTAGACCGCTTCATGAGGCAACAACCAACAACATTCAATGGGAATACAAATACATTTGTAGCTGAGAAATGGATAAGTTCCTTAGAGAAAATATTTCATGCTTTGGGGAGTAGTGAAAGGGAAAAAGTTGTCATTGCTGTTTATCATCTCACTAGAGATGCTGATCAATGGTGGTCATTGATTCAAAACAGAAAGGAAGATAAAGAAGTATCAAATATGGATTGGAGGGAGTTTAAAGAACTTTTCTTAGAAAAATACTTTCCTCGTGACCATCGAGTGGATATAGAAAGGCAATTTCTGATTCTGAGGCAAAAGGAGGATTAGAATGTCGCAAAGTATGAAGCTAACTTTACAAGGTTAGCAAGGCATGCTGCAGATTATATACGTAACCCAGGAATTAAGATTGAACATTTCATTAATGGGTTAAAACCATTTCTCCGTAAAGCATTAGTATCACAACCCTTCTCATCGTATGAAGATATAGTCTCATGTGCTAACAAGACTGAAAATGAATTCTCTAAATCCTATGACAATAATGTAAAGCAAGAGAAGAAGAGAATGATGGAGAAAGAGACATATAAAGGGAAAAAGGGAAATAAGGATTTTCCATTATGTGATAATTGTGGGAAGAAACACCATGGTACTTTCCTAAAAGGAATAGGAGTTGGTTACAAATGTGGTGAAAAAAGTCACCAAGCTCGTGATTGCAAGGGAAAGAAAGAAGCTTTCAATGTTGAATTCTACAATTGTAGACAAATGGGTCATTATGAAAATGAATTTCCAAAGTGTCATTGAAACCTACCTCAAAAAGGCCACGAGATCATGGCCAAGCTTATGCTGTTACTATAGTTGAAGTGGAATAATTAATGTATTTGTGTTTTTGGACTCAAGGATTATATTCTGGTTATAAGAATAATGTGATATATATAAGGATTGTACTGAAGTACATGTTGTTTTCATTAACGCTTTAATATGACTGAGGTAATCATATATTCAGTGTGTGACAATAAGTGAAACTTCACTTTGTTTGGGGAATCTGATGTTACAATTGATTTTGGAATTTAGATACCTTTTACAGAGAGTCTGGATAGAGGTGTTTTGTTTAACTATAAAGGTTGGAATGGATTAATTGAACATTATATAGTGTTGTTTAAGGTTAAAACATTTCTTATGATTATTTTTGGAATATTATAATACTATAGTTTTAGGAAAAGGACAACCTACAGGTCCGAAGATAACCCGTCGCGTCGGACAAAGCTGTAGGAATCGAACCCACAACCACAGGGCAACATGCCTTTATTACCTACCACTAGCCTACAGGAATTCCCTAGTTATTAAAAAATACATTTATTCATTTAAATGGTATGTGTTAATATTTCGATCCTTATACAATTAGAATAAATATTATATTTTTGTATCCTATTATCTTTTGGAGTGAAAGATGAGTATGTGGTAGAAAATAGTTGAAGGATGAAACTATACTTTTCAAATATATATATATATATATATATATATTTCTCTAATTCCATGAATAAATTAATTCAAAAATATTATGGAAGGGATATTAAAACCAAAAATATGTTATCCTAATACCTTATGTTTTGTTGAACTGATGATATTTTAAATCAATATAGATTGATGACTTTGAGGCCCTAAATTATACACTTGTTTGTGATTGATGACCTCAATCACTCTCTATAAATATATGTGTTTTCCCTCTAATTATGTGTCTATAATTTCCCCCAATGTTCTCCTATTCGAAACCCTATTTTGGTGGTGACTTTCTCATTTCATTTTCCCACTTATTAAAACAAAATTTTATTAACCCTACTTTTGATGTGGGTTTTCCACAAAGGTATTTTATATTTTCAACCTTTTATTTTCGAAGAAAAATTTCAAATTGAAAGGATTCAATTTATTTAAGGAGGGAAGAATGTAACACCCCAAGCTTCAATGGTATGCTTCCCTTCTAATAATTCAATAGCTTGCATTGTACGCAACTTCGAGATTCTAACACACCACGCCCAATCAAACTAGCCGTTATGAATAGTAATACGCACTTTCTGAAATTTTATAATTTTTTTCTAAATGGACTACATTTTTGGATTCAGAATATCAAATTTATCTTTGGGTGAATTTTTTGGTACTTTTCTGATAACATTAATATTTTGATGAATAGTGAAAATACTATAATTTAATTAAAAACAACTTTTTTAATCAAAAAAATTTATACTGTTAAATTATAAATTTGAATGGTTTTGAAGTATAATTAGATTATATTTTTATAAGTTAATATAATATAGTTCATTGGATGTAATTTTACATTTAAACTAGACATAAAAAAGTGTCAATCTTTTGATAGTTATTATTTCTTAAAAACACGTTTTTGTTTTGACAACGAGAATTAATTTTAAATTAATTTCTTCCATTTCTGTGTTTTGAATTTGGAAAAATGAATTCCATATTTTGAATCAGGATGTAAAAATTATGTAAATAAGTAACTATTACTTTTAGACATTATGAATAATTACTTCGGTAAATGTTTTATTTACCATGGATAAAGGGTAAATCTGGTAAATAAAGGTAAAATATAATAATATTATAATAATATTAAATTACACTAACACATGTCCAAACCTTATTGGATGATATATTACCTACCATAGGCATCCTTGAGTCGATTTTGGGACCCCATGGAGCCACTTGTAAGTGATAATGATACTTTGTATTAATTAATTTAAAGTAAATACAAAAATGACATAAGCATATATCTTTTAGTAAAACAATTTTTACATAGGGTTATATAAGTTATATCCTATACTATAAAAATTAATTATAAATCTAAACATATTTCTTATATCATGGTATTTTTTTATAATATTTAGACATCAAATAAATTGAATTATTCATGACACAATAATGATGGAGTGTCTACCTCATTAATAAATGATTTAAATAAATAAGATTATAAAGACTAAAATAATACAAAAAACATGTCCCATTTTCATTGTATGATTTTTTTTATAATATTAGTCATCTTATCTTCAACTTTAATGTGTTTTGGACCTTTTGAAACCGAATATATGTTTATAATAAAATAATATTTTCAAACTTTCCTAAAGAGACCCTCCTCCCCCTTATAAAAATCCCCCACCTCTAACCAATTACACACACCTCTCTAGCCCCTTGGCTCATCCAAAATCTTCCCAATTAAGCTCCCTAAATCCCTATCCTCTTTTTAGAAGCCTTGCCTTAGTCAGAAGTCACTTCAAGAGGTCCTTTTGGTTCAAACCAAATGGGTTTACGCGATTTAAAGGTAAAATCTTCTCTTAAATTATTATCTTTTATTTTTCTTCCCTAACCCCCCAAACTCTCTTTATTAATTTATTTTATTACAACACCGGTATCCTCAATATACTAGGTTGTTGTTATGAGATGTATTCTAACTACACTTACACACACCTCAATCTAATGGGTATAGAACATAATGTTTCTGTGGACTAGGAACTATTACCTCACGAAATGATGATTGTTCAAATTTATACTACCACCAATTATGGTGGCCATTATGATGTCACTGTAATTAAATATGATATTTATGATATATATTTTATATATAATATTATTTAATTTTCATTTATAGTTTAACTTTATTCTTTTTATGTTGTATATATATACAATAATTTCATTTGAGAAAGTGCAGACTGCCGCCCCCTCAAAGTGATATGACTCATTCTTACCATACATGGAACACATAAAGGATGTTGTTAATAAACATAAGTAACATAAATAAAATATTATATTATACTATAATAATAATATACCTATGTATCATTTGGTTTTGATTCCTTTTAAAATGAAAAATGAAATGGAAGTAGCGTTCATGCGTATGTACGGATTACCGTCTCCACAAACGCGATGAGATTCATTCCCCCATCGTATCCATTCAAGACTAATTTTAATTTGATGATTAAAAATAATTTTTAATGACTTGATATCATTCTATATATGAAAAAGATACATCCCGTCCATAAAAAACATGACTCGCATAACAAATCATATAAAGCAAAACGAATCAGTTAACACTCGAAACGACGATAATACTAAAATATTATTAACAATGAAATATTATAAGATCATATATGATATCATATTTGTGTATGTGGTTATTGTATAATTTAATAAATATGATTTAACTATTATATAGGAGGTTAACGTACCCTCGACTAAGGAAAAGTCTGAGGTAAGGGGTTTTCATCTCACTTTTAAGTCCCGTGAGATCTATGCTATAATTGCCACTATTTCCTTTTGTGTGGTGTATGTACTGCCCATTATTATATTCTTTGTGTAATATACTTTATCTTATGGGTATTTAAATATTCATTGTATGATCCTTCTTTCCTGGAGTGTATGTTTCGTATGTTACCAAATCAATAAGTTTTAATTTCCCAATCTCTTTATTATCTAAGGTTGTTTTTACGTAAGTATCTACAAGGACCTCTTTATCATCCACATACGTGTTTCATAAAAATATATTTGAAAACATTTTTTTAAATATTTACTAGACTACGGGTGAAAGTCATTTATACTGTTGTTTGAAATTTTATAAAATGGTTTTAAAGTAATCTTTCCGTCATTTTCCAAACAAGGTACTTTATGACCTTTTCGACAAAATTAAGGTAAGAATTATTTTTTAAACTTATACGGCGGCTACGGCTATTTTCCGCCATTATAACATCATCAAATCTTCCCTTACAATATTATAAGAATATTTTCAAAATAAATGTTTTCTTTATAATTATGTGACTCTTGAAAGATTTCAAAATAGAAAGAGATATTTCTCTCAAATAATTTTGATTTCATCTATGTCAACATCCTTTGATAAATTTTACACTTGTTTGAAGTTGATTTATTATGATAGAAATATTCCATATTGTATTTATGGTTTTTTGATATATTTGACTGTTGATGAGTTATTTTTAGTCCATTCATGGTTTATGGATAAATTATTGACAATTCATATGCTAGTTTTAATACAAATGTTTATGTTATATTTTAACCTTTTCTTAAGAAGAATGTGTTGGACTAGTATATTCCGGGTTGGGGACCGGTTAAAGTAATCCCTCCGGGTTGGGGTCTGGTTTCAGTAGACCCTCTGGGTTGGAGTCCAGTTTCAGAGGCGCTTTGGGTTGGAGTCCAGTTATAGAGGCTCTCTGGGTTAGAGTCCGGTTACACAGGCTCTCCGGGTTGGGGTCCATTTATAGTTATCCCCTAGGTGTTGGCACGAGCCCTTGACACAGATATTAAACTTAGGCATTATGAATTCCATCATTATGAAAGTATCTATTGATATTGAATATGATTATTCTACTAGTAGAATATCCATGTGAATAAGTAAATGGAATTATTTGATTTGGTATTTTCCATATTATGCAGAAGTTCAAGTTTAAAAGGGTTTCGTTTTAGTCTTATACATTACCTTAAATGTTTATTATTTATGAATATTTCCACTATATTTTTATCCTTACTGAGCCTCTGAGCTCACCCCTTTCTATGTTTTATTTTTCCTAGGGTGCGATGAAGTATATTATGACTGACCTGCAGGGATAGTCTAAGGGATATGAGTGTGGCCTATGGAGACTATGTTGTTGTATTTTTTAATTTTATAATGTAATGTAAAACTTATGAATGTATCCAGTATCTCCAAATCTACTAAACTGATTAGTCATTTGGGACATGATTCCTTGAATCATGCCAATAATATGTAATAAGGCACCGACTCTAGGTAACTGGGGTCAGCGCATTACACTGTGTGGATCAGAATCGTAGAGACCCTGTGTGGATCAGCATTATAACGACCCTGTGTGGATCAACATCATAGTGACCCTCTGTGGATCATCATTCTAGTGACCCTATGTGGATCAGCAGTGTGTGAACCGACGAGGACCAGCCTTAGAGAAGCCCATCATGGATTAACAACATACGACCCTGTGTGGATCGACAATCAAACAACTCCTTCATGGATCAGTTGTGGAAACTTCTTAAAATAATAAAATGATATAGCTTAAGACAAATCATCATGATTCTTGAAATTTGAGTTGTATACCTGGTTTGAGGTGAGACTTTTGCTTTGTGTTTTGTGATTGAGATCATGATTTGTGGCTTTCCGTTGTGGAATTATGAGAGACCTTTGGGGGGTCTTGGGGTCCCTACTATGCATTGTTATACTTACCCCTACACAGGCTTCGCCCACACCTTATTGTGTCTTGTGAAGATGATGAGAAGCTTGGTGGAGACTTTAGGGAGCTAGGACCAGGCGGTACACAGAGGTGATTGGTTGAACTGGAGAGCTGTGGAGACGAGTTGTACCTACCCTTCAGGTAGGATCCTTGGTGGATGATCCTAGGAGTTGTAATCTATTGTAGTTTTATCTTTTAGTTGGGCTTGTATTCCAGCACCTTTACTTCCATTACACACTTTTCTGTTGTAGTTTTACTATGTAGTTTGCATCTTGTCTTGTTCTTGGTCTGTTTGTTTGTAGGTTCAAAGGCAATGCCTTCCCATTTTAGGGAAATTCCTTTCTGGTGCTAGTCGCTAAACCCTTGCCTATAAAAAGAGGGCATGGGGTAGTCACAACACGGGCCTCAGGGGATGGGTCGTGAAAAATAATTTATTTTGATCCTCATATTATGATATATGGGATGTTTTTTCTTGAAAACTTTTTTGTATTTACCATTATAGAGTTTGATGTTATTCTAGGTATGGATTGGATTGTATTTTACCATGTTAAGATATATTTTATATGCAAATAAGTTATTTTTTGGAATGAGTTTAATTTTTTATAAAATTATGAATTAATATCTTGGATAATATATCAAGAACCTATGAAGATTATTAAATATGGGAGTAAAAGTTATATTAAACATATTTTTAAAATCAACACAACTATTCAAATTTGTGATCTTTCTATAGTAAATGAATACACAGATATATTTGTAGATTATTTTTTGGATGTTATTCCTATGTTGGTGGTTGAATTTTCTATTGAATTAGTTCTTAATGAAAATACACTTTAAAAATCACCTCATCGAATGTATCTAGAAGGAATTTTTAAATTAAAAAAGTTGTTAGTAGAGTTTATAGATAAGGGTTTCGTTGATACTAGAACTTTACCTTAGGGTGATCCAAATTTTTTTCCTAAAAATTAGGATAGTTCCATGATACTTTTAATTGATTATAGCGGAATAAATAAAAATAGTATTAAGAAGATGTATATTTTTCCTCATATCGATGACTTATTTAATCAAATCCAAGGTGATTATTTTTTTAAAATTGATTCAGGTATATGTATTACTAGCTCAATGTGAAGGAGGAAGGCATTTCATACAAGGTATATCCATTATTATTTTCTTGGTAATGGTTTTTGGGTTAACAAATGTACCAGTTGTATTTATGGGTCTTATGAATAGTGGTTTCCTTGAGTATTTGGATAAATTTGTGTTGGTTTTAATTTATGAAATTATAGTTTATTCTAAAAGTTATTAGGAACATGAGAAACATTAAGGATTGTTCTATAGATTTTAAATGAACATAAGTTCAATGAGAAATTTATTAAATGTGACTTTTGGATACAACAAATTTAATTCCCTGGGTTTATTATTTCTAAATATGGTATAACTATTGATCCTAATAAAACTAAAGTGGTGGAAGAGTGGACAATACATGTAAATTTCATTAATATATGACGTTTTCTTGGATTAGTGGGTTACTAATCACAATTTTTTGAAAATTTTGTTTGGTTATCTTTATAATAACTAATTTAACTTGAAAAAGAGTTAAATTCATATAGATGAATGAATATGATTAATTATTCCAAGAATTAAAAATAAGATTATTTAATGATATATTTTTATCCTATACAAAAAAATGGTGAGTTTATCATTTATATAGATTATTCTTTGATGACTTTTTATTTTTTTCATACAGAATAATCGAGTGATTGTATATGAATTATGTTAATTGAATCTCTATGAGTAGAATTACCATAATCATGATTATGAGTATGAAGTGGTGTTTTTTTCTTTAGAAATTTTGTTTCATCTTTTATATATGGTAAAATGTGAAATATATATTGAACAAAAAAATTATAAAGTTTATGTTCAATGGAAAGGAGTTGAACATGAGGGAGATAACATGGTTGGATATAATAAAGGATTATGATTACATGATTCACTACCATCCAAGTAAAGTAAAAAAGTAATGAATTAATTGATAAAAAAATATATTGGATCATTAACCATGACAATATTATATCATGATCATTTAGTTAATGGTTTAATTAATTTTGGCATAAAAATTATGTATGTAGGAACTCCTTCTCTTTTGGTTTAGGTGTCAGTACATTCATATTTTTCAGGAATAATTAATCATGCTAAAAAGGAAAATCATAATGTGAATGAAAAGTTATAATTTTTCAAGAAGTGTAACTTTCCTAAATTTAACATTGAAAAAGAAGGACTGATGATACCTGTGAATTGGTTGTGTATACCTAGTGATTACCAGTTGAAGATATAATTTTTACATTAAACACACAACTCTCTATTTTCTATTTTTCATGTCAACACTAATATTTATAGAGACCATTGGGAATAATATTGGTGTGTTTTAAAAACAAAAGATATTAATGATTTTACCATAAAATATTTGAACTATTATCTAATTAAAACTAAGAGCCAACTGCTGAAGGGGTTTCTTCAGAACTTTCTTATGACTAAATGTAAATGAGAGAATTTATTAAAAGATTTCCTAGTGGGATTAGCAAATACATTTTATGATAATAATTTTACTTGGCTTATTATTGATCTATCAACTAAATGTGGGAATTTAACACATTTTTCAGATAGTATGTATTTGGATTAGATTTCTAAACTTTATCTTTAAGAGACAGTCAAATTAAATGGAGTCCCTATCTCTATTATATCTAATCGTGATCCCATAATTACCACAAATTTTTGGAATGTAATTTCAATGATAATGGGTACTGAATTAAATTTTACCATATCCTTTAATCCACAATTAGATGGATAGTCAGAGAAAATGATCTATACATTATAGGATATGATTCAATATGTCTCATTGTATTTCTACAGATTTTGGTATCAAAATATTTTATTTGTTGAATTTTCTTATAATAACAGTTTTCATTCTTGTATAAAGATGTTACATTTTGAGGAATCATATAGAAATAAGTTTCCAACTCTAGTATATTAGGATGAAGTTGTTGATAGATTATTTTTGGGACCATAACAGGTATAAGAAATGGTCAAGAAGGTAAATATGATTCGATAATATATGAGGGTAGATAAGGGTAGGAAGAAGAGTTATTTATATAATCATGTGAAATATATTTCATTCAAGGTAAGGGATCACATTTTCCATAATATATCTCCTTAGTAAGTGTCATGAATTTTCATAAAATAAGAAAGTTAATTGCACATTTTACTATACTCTATGAAATTGTAGAAAAGATGGGATCATTTTATTAAAAAAAATATTTTCCTCTGAGTTTATCCCAGGTACATGATGCCTTTCAACTTTCATTGTTAAGGATATATGTACCTAATTCCTCTCATATTTTGAGCCTTTAGGTGGTACAATTGGAATATAATATTTCTTATGGGGAATATTTATTTCATGTTTTAGATAATAGAGAGTAGGTATCATTGAATATATTTATTCACCAGTTAATGTTTTTATGTAAGAATAACATTATTGAGGAAATAACATGGGAATCAGGAAAATTTATAAAGGAAAAATACCCTCACTTATTTAAGAAATGAATAAAATTGTGAGGAAAAATTTTATTAAGGGGAAATAATATGAAAAACGTGGTAATCCTAAAAATAAATCAATCTTATGATATATAATTATTCATTTTATGGATTTATATTCATCATAGAATATTATATATATATTTTTCAATCAAAAAAGGAATAATTTTTCAACTAATTCATTTTCCATGTATTACATGGTTTTATTTGAAAGTCAAATATCTTAATTTTCTAAATTTAATTTTATAAAATTCATTTAATTTTTTATATAATCACATCACATTTATTTTAGGGTAATTTTTTGGTATTTTTTTGAATAGATTGATTTCTAGATGAATAGTATAAAATACTAATTTTTAAAAAACTATCCCATCTTTCCAAGTATTTATGAAGTACCATTTTTTATTTCTTTTACTGTAAATTTATCCCTCTTTTACTAAACATAGTTAATTAATTTTATATGAATCATAATTATAATTTATTTTTTTATAAATTCATTTTTAGGCTTAAAATACATTCTTCTAAAAAACCATTTTTCGTTTCATTTTACATTATAATATTAAAATTGATACGTTCCAATTATACAAACATAATCATGAGAATTTGATTCCATATTTGATATTTTTATTTTCAAATTTACTTTTGAGCTCAATTTCATTTTTTTCAATAATGAATAGTAACCTTAGAAAATTGTTATCACCATGGTAACTGGTAAAACAAGTTAATTGGTGTTAAAACCTTGTCATAAGGGAAGGAAATCTCATATTATATCTTATTTTATAGATTCATTTTGACCCTTATCACGTAATATTCTAAATTGGATTGAATTTGTTCCAATTTACCATGAGTAATACATTTGTAATATTTAATAGTAAAGAATAATTACAAAAGTTTCAATCCCCTCAATAATAAAAGATAACCTTATATTGTCACTTATTCAAAAACAATTTATGACCACATTGAGGCTAATTACTATCAAAATTCCTTTACAACTCTCATCCACATTTCTTAGAGGTTCTGGTGTCTCCAAAACACTAATCCAAAATGCTTAAGGTGTAAGCCAAATGAGGTCTTCAAAAGAAGAGGTATAACTCTAAACCCTGTTATTTCATGTTTATTTCATATTATGCATCCATAAAAACTATAAAACCCAAGATTATATAATATAATCATAATATTTAGTATAGTTATTTTATTATTATTATGTTACAAGCCTTTTAACACTTCTTTTCCTTCATACGGGAAATGAAAACAATACTAGCTCGTACAATGAAGATATGTGTTTCGCTTTTGATCACTAACTCATATGGTTCGTTAAAATGATGTATCAAATGAATATATATGATTTTATGACATAATTATGATTCTATAAAGAAAATATTTCACTTACATTCTAATCCTTCTATCCATTGGAAAATGATAATATCCCTTGACCGTACATGTGGACAAGAAACTCCACAGAGCGATGTGATTCTTTTTTTCATTATTACCTCACATGTCTGGTCATATGGATGTAAATAATTAATGAATATGAAATTTATAAAAAATTTATGATTCTATAAAACTAAACTATTTTCTTCTTTATTTCTTTTCAACCATGTAGAAATTCGAAACATCGCTTGTGTGTACTTGAAGACTACTGCCTTCATGAAACAATGTGTTTCATTTTTCAAGA
Organism: Viscum album; assembly: GCA_963277665.1. NCBI lineage: Eukaryota > Viridiplantae > Streptophyta > Magnoliopsida > Santalales > Viscaceae > Viscum > Viscum album. Next base: position 1,171,846,186 of record OY728160.1, read on the forward strand.
AGGACTTACATGGATAGTTTTAAAAGTTTATTTAGTTTTAAACTATAACCCATTGACCATATTCAACTTATATAGGCTATTTATAAAATTCAAAACTGAACAAACTCAAAACATTGGACGTAAAATCAACTAATTTAGTAAATAAATAAAATATGGTAAAAATGAAATATAAATAAAAATTATAATAAAATAAACATGAAAAGGTTATTAATCAAGTAAATAACTAATATATTTTTATTATTCTTGAGTTATAGAATGCATGATTGTATATGAGACTTAAGGTAAGGGATTTTCCATTAAAACAATGTTTCAAATGTTTTAAAATCTTTCTCTTCCATATCGATATTCCATTAAAATGTTTCAGGAATGTTCTTTTTATTCTTAAAAGATTGGTACATTTTATTTTCAACTTCCTTTGAAGTTATTTATATTTTTTTAAAAAATATTCTTCTTTACTTTTTTGAATGAGTCATTTTTAATTTCTTTATAAAAGTGAAAATGGAGTATTTTTTTAACATTTACTCAGTGGACACCCTTTTTTATCATAAAAATTGTTATTTGAAATCAATTTTATATACATGTTTTTAGGGTTTATTAAATAATAATTTATTCCCATTCTTCTTGGAATTTTTAGTTTCAAAATGTTTTCAAGATAAAATGATTTTTTTTTCTTTTTTATGAGATAACTAAAAGTACTTTTTCTTATGGGTTTAAGTGATTTTTAAAGTAATTTATGATAAATAGTGAAAGAATAATTTTTTACCATGATAAGACACTTGAAAAATATTTATAATTATGGGTGAGCCCAATATATCTCATGACGATACGTTAAACTGATAGAGATATCAGATACATTATTTAATGATTTAGTCTTTTAAGGGAAAAAATGTGGGAGATAATAAGCAAGTTAATCCTATAGAACTAACTAAAAATAATTTATTCTGACATAAGTTAATCATGAGTGAACAAAGGTTATGAATATGGTGCTCCAAGGCACCTATTCTATGATTACTGAGGGTTTTTATGGAAATATTTTGATTTCATGTGGGTAGGAAAGTTTATGATCTTTAAAATGTGATTTTTTTTTCTCAAACAAATATTTTCATGTGTTCTTATTTTTCTTATGAATCCATCACAATTTTACTATGTTTGTTAATGAGTTTTGAGGGTTTTTTTGAGAAAATGATAATTCCCCAAGTCGATTTGTTTAATTTATGTGATCAAATTTTTATTGTGAAAAGGTAATAATTTTCATATGTTTATATATATTTTTGATTTGACTAATGAGATACCTTTTTTTATATATACCTTAATAATATTTTTATAATCATCCCACATTTTCAAAAAAAAATCATAGGATCTATGGGTGATTATAAATTATAGAATAGTGAATTTTTCTAGTATGATGAATCATCTAAAATTCATATAAAGTGCATTGAATGAAATAGTGGTGTAAACTTAATGTCATGTTTTTGTGAAAAAAATTCACATTGTGTGGAAGTGTATACTTTTTTATGTAAGGGTGTTCATAATCCACTAAAACTAAAAACATAAAATAGCCTAAAAGTGTATGAATGTAAAAACAACCTTATAAATTTTGTAGTTATGGGTTTTTATAGTATGAGATTTGATTCTATATGATCTCAATTTCTTGTGACTCAAGATATCAATACAGGTTCATTACAAGTTTTACCAATGATATATGTTCTATAATGCACAGGGTTTGTTGAATATAGATGGAAAAAATATGGTATTTGAGAAACTGGAAAATGGTGAAATGTAATTTATGGAATTCAAAATAGCATCACTTGAAACTGATAAATATCCATCTAGGTTGAGAGGATTTTATAGAGGTGGGTGGACAATATAGTGATATAGAGATGATATATACTTATTAATCCTAATGGATTGTGGATAACATGAGTTCCTTGAGGGAGTGGAAACCCTCATCGGATTGAAATAGTGAAATTAATTGATGAAGGATGAAATTAATTCTTTTACGTTTAACATAACATGGTAGTTTACAAAACTATTGAAAGGAAAGTGGGAACCATAGTGTAATGACCCGCCAATTCTCATTGGCTTGAGAGTGTAACGAGTCATTACTTGGCCTTAAGAAACATCCCCAAGGCACCAAAGGATGGCAATAAATACCAAAGGTTTTCAAAATACATGGGGGACGATTTACCCTTTAGCTGAAAACAACCAACAAAAAAACAAACCAGATAACATCTCCAAGAAACCACAATATGATTCATGATTTAAAACCAAAACAACTCAACGATTATTTACATAAACCAACAAAGAGTACGATAGCAGAAACCAACACCCAAATATCAGAGTAAACAACGGAAAGACAACTCAAAGACTACAAGAAAACAACCCAACTCCATGCTCCACAGGCTTCAAGCTCTAACATCACGAACCTGCCCAAGTATCACAAAGCAGTGCTATAAACATGTGACACTTTACCTTTTCCAATGTACCAGTACATGACATCTGCAAAAGCACCAATGTGCCATAGCAGGGGGTGAGTAATGAAACTCAGTATATTTTCCCCAATGAATTCCCAATCCATTCCTCTAGGATAAAACATGTTAGCATATTTATATAAAACAATTTATATAAAACAACATCAAAGTTGTTCACAATATAACATGTTCCATGTCAAAAACTATTTTCCAACAAAACCCATCTTTCTCAAGAAAAGAAACCAAGAAAAGTTCCCAATTCCACTCGCATTTCCATTTGGCACATTCATTCCATTTCACCAATCCAAAAAATCAACCATGCAAGAAACCTGGACCTCTATATACTCGTGATTGGTGAGTTATCCTTCCACTAAGTCGTCACTTAGTGGACTACCTTGATGAGGGTACTTCACGACCTTATCCATCCCAACCTATTTATGGGGGGACTTCTCACCCTTATCCATCCCAATGAATATGAACACACACCACGACTGATGCAATCGATGCCCAAAAACAAGTGTGTTCAAAAACTTTCAATAAAGCATCACCCTTTTATTGAATACCATTTCATTCAAACAGAAAAACCATCGCGAATGTAAAATCACCATTTTAAATTTACTTCAACAACCACTTTCCAAAAACACACAAATTTCATAACCCGTTACTAAAAAGGGGTTTCAACCATTCATTCATAACAGATAAAAAAACCATTTCAATCAAAGAAAACAATTTGAAACTAAGCCTTCAATTTTTAAGAAAGAGGAATCGAGAGTGAAGCCACATACCTCAACAAATTGGGAAAAACCAACCAACGGATGACAAACGCCAAGAACACCGGGTCAAAACTCCAAAAACCATACTTAGATCTCTTCTCCTTATACAACCAAGACCAAATATTATCTTATTTGACATCCACACCCTTAGATCTACCCATAACGGACGTAGATCTAAGAAAAATAGAGAAGAGGAGAAGTAGATCTAAGGAGATCTAAGAAACCGATCAAGAATGACAACATACCATAAGAATCCGGCTTCGATTTTCCAAAAGAAGCCTTTAGATCACCTTCGGAATGCTAGGGAGAAGTCTTCCAACCTTCAAGGGAGATTAATCTTGAGTTAGGGCCGCTTATGAGGCTTAAATAATGAAATTTAAGGAAAAACACTTTAGATCCACAATTTTATGATCTAACTTTAAGTGACCGCACAGTTTGACAAACCGTGTGCTAACCATGTGTTGGATACTGCCTCGACCACCCTTCTCGCATGGTGTGGTCGCACGGTTAGACAAACCGTGTGCCGACCATGCAGAAGAAACTGCCTCCAAGACGCACTGAACATGGTTTGGCCGCACGGTTAGACAAACCATGCGCCGACCGTGCGGCTTCCCCTTTGTCTCCAAACATCATTCCATGTTCTCCCGACTCTCCCATTCAACACCCTTAACATTAAAACCATAAAAAGCATCAAGAAAGGGTTACATATGAGAAACCGGGGGTACTAAATTCTCCCCACCATTGGCCTTTCCCTCCTCAGAATTTAAAAAACCATCGCTTGACTGAATGAGTTCTGGCCACTACTCCTTCATTTCTTTCTCGCGTTCCCAAGTCTCTTCCCAAATCAGACCATGTTGCCACAAAACCCGGACTAGGCCGATGATTTTTCCACGCAAGACTTTATCCTGCCTATCCACAATCTACACTAGGATATGTACCAATGAAGCATCCAACTCTAGATTAACATGATCCCATCAGATCACATGGTCAGGATCAGGCTGATACTTCTTCAACTGAGATACATGGAACACATTATGCACTGCACTGAACCGTGGTGGTAATTCCAACTGATACGCCACCTCGCCTACCCATTCCAGTATCTCAAAAGGGCCTATATATTGAGTAGATAACCTGCCCTACTTCACAAAATGACATTTTCCAAGTCTTGGAGAGATCCTCAAGAAGACATGATCACTCACTGCAAATGACTACGGTCTTCGACGATGATCCGCATAAGATTTCTGACGACTCTGAGCCATCTCCTTCCTCTTCATAAACAACTTGATCTTCTCCGTTGTTTCTTGGACAAGGATCAGCCCAAATAGTGAAGTCTCACCTATTTCCACCCAGAAAAGTGGATAAGGAGAAGGACGCCCATACAATGCTTCAAACAAAGCCATACGTATCGAGGCCGGATAACTGTTATTATAAGAGAACTCCAATAAGGGTATATGCTCCTCCCATGAGCCACCAAAATCCATTACACAAGCCTATAACATGTCTTCCAACATCTGTATCGTCCTCTCAGATTTCCCATCCATCTGAGGATGATCCGCTATGCTCATAGTCAACTGAGTCCCAAGGGCTTGTTGTAAGGATTTACAGAAACGAGATGTGAACCTCAGATCTCTATTTGAGACGATAGACACTGGTAAACCATGTCTCTTTACAACTTCCTGGAGATATATTTTTGAAATATCTTCCACCATGGGTTTCACGAATTGGGATGAAATGGGCCGACTTGGTTAGATGATCCACTATCACCAAAATGGAATCGTGTTTCCGGACCATTCTTGGAAGACCTGTAAGGAAATCCATTGATATCTGCTCCCATTTCCTTACTGGGATAGGTAATGACAGTAACATACCAGCTGGTTTCTGATGATTTTATTTAAACTACTGAAAATTTATGCATCACGAGACTAATTCATCCACCTTCCTTTTCATGCCGCTCCACCAAAACTGCGCCTTTAGCACCTTATATATCTTCTATGTACCCAGATGTACAACCCATCTTGAATGGTGGTAATCATTAAGGAGTTGTTCCTGAAAAACTATTGGTACAACCATCCAATCTATGAAACACAAAACTGAACTCCCATCTAGCTTCTATCCCTCAATGGTCTCCCCACCATTGAGTTTTGAACTCATTGCAACACAGTCTACATTAGATGTCTGTGCCTCCATTACTATCTCCACCAAATCAAGAACAAGTGTAGTTGAGAAGAAAACAACAACATCACCTCAGTCTTCACATTCCACATGCATGTCAGCTAAGAACGACATCAAATACCATTCATCTGAAGCTTCCTTTTCCAATTGAGCATACGACTTCCTGCTTAATGCATCGTCCACTGAATTTCCCTTACTCGGTGTATACATTAAGTCAAAGTCGAACGTTTGAAGATACTCCATCCATCTCTTCTTCCACATATTCAAATCTCACTGTGATAAAATGTGTTTCAAGATTTGTTGATCTATAAACACATTAAATTTCTCACCAAAGATATAGTGTCTCCTTCTTTTCAAAGCATGGAAGACTGCAACTAACTCCAAATCATGGGTTGGGTAATTCTTCTCATGCACCCTCAACTGCCTTGAACCAAAAGCAACAACATGGTCTCCTTGCTTGAGAACACAACCCAAACCTATTCCCGAAGCATCAAAATACACCACGTATCCTTTCCCTAATTTTGGAAAGACTAAGATAGGTGTAGATGTAAGGCGAAATTTCAACTCTTAAAAAGATATCTGACATTCCTCGGTCCATTGAAATTCATTTTTCTTCTATGTCAAAGCTGTCATATGTGAAGTTAGTCGTGAGAAGTCACAGACAAAGCGTCAGTAATAACCATCTAGACCAAGAAAACTTTGTATTTCAAAGACATTCCTCGGTGGTTACCAATAAAGAAAAACTTCTATATTTTCTCGATCCACTGAAACACTTTTCTCAGAAACGACAGGGCCCAGAAAACGTACTTCTTGTAACTAGAAATCGCACTTTGATAATTTGGCATTCAATTGATTGTTCCTCAAGATTTCCAACACTATCACTAAGTGTTGCTCATGCTCAAACCTTGTTCTTGAATACACCAATATGTCATCCACAGAAACAACAACAAAATAATCCATATACGGCTGAAATATCCGATTCATCAAAGCCATGAAGACCGCTGGTGCATTCGTAAGACCAAAAGGCATGACGACATATTCGTAGTGTCCATATCTGATTCTGATGGCTGTCTTGGGAATATCCTCCTTTCGAACTCGCAACTGGTGATATCCTGACCACAAGTCAATCTTGGAGAACCACTGAGCTCCCCTTAACTGATCAAACAGGTCATCAATGCGTGGAAGTGCATATCTATTATTTATCGTAACTTGGTTATGTTTACGATAATCCACGCATAGCCTCAAAGTTACATCTTCTTTCTTTCCAAACAAAACTGGTGCTGTGCACGGGGACATGCTTGGCCAAATGAAACCCTTGCTTTACAGCTCCTCTAACTGCACTTTCAATTACTTTAACTCCATTTGTGCCATCCTATAAGATGGAAGTTAGATAGGACTGGTCCCCAGAAGGAGATCAATCGTAAACTCCATTAGTCATATAGGTGGTAATCCATAGATGTTTTCGAGAAAAACATCAGGAAAATGATTCCCCATAGCTAGAAATTTATTTTCCGCGATCTCTTCCAATGATACCAAAGTCAACGCTGCCAATTGTTAAGAGATCGTTCCCACCATTGGTGCCAACAAGATCTTTGCACCATTCTTTACTATCCTCTCTCCACTGAAGAGATTCTCAATGCCGTCCTTAGTTGTGAAACTAACCGTTATCCTATAACAGTCGATGTGAGCCTTAAACGTTGTCAACCAATCCATACCCAGGATTATGTCATAGTCATCCATCTCCACCACAGAGAAATCTCATTTCAGCTCAGCTCCATCAACAGTTATAGCACATGCACTACACATGAAGGCTTGACATTCTCTTTCACCAAGAGGAGTTTTCAGTTTCAAGACATAAGGCATCATTTCTAGTTTTAGATTCAGCAAATCAGCATTACGAGAAGCAAGAAAGGAATTCGATTCTCCAGTATCAAACAACACTTTCATGAGGGTAGAATTAAAAATAACCGTACCTCTCACCATAGATGGTCCAGCCTGATCATCGGCCATCATTTTCTCAGATCCATACAATTGTTTCATTGATTCACTATTATCATTGTTTCATTGATGAGATTTCCCTGGTTGAGGGGTCCTGGTATTCCTAGAATCACCATAACTAGCTCTGTTCTGCTGGAGAGACTAATTTTTCTATCCTCGCCCTGTCGAAGCATAAGATGCTTGCGATCCTTGAGAAGTGTCCTGAACACCTGACCATGGAGCACTGCGACAATATCACTAAAGATTTCCCATATTCTTGAAATTGTGGCATGCTCTCGGTGGTGTTTTACATTCTCGTTTTATGTGATCCGTCGAGCAACATTGAAAACACTCGGCTTTCATTATGGGTCATGGAGGAAGATTCACCGATCCAGCCATCTGATTCTAATTCACACTCCAACCTTGGAAGTAGGTGTCCCTCTTCTGCTTAGTCCCAGCATTAGAGTTCCCACCTGTTCCCGTGGGTATCATCATGCTTCCTCCTATCGATCCGGAGATATCATGTTCAGCAACCGTTGCTCTGTTCACCATATTTGTATAATCTGTAATACAGAGCACTGCAATATTCGATCGAATCTCCTGCCTTAGCCCCAATTCAATGATGTGTGCCTTCAAAGAACCACTTTCCGCAACCTCTGGTGCAAAATGGACTAAATTCATGAACTTAGCCGCATACTCTATGACAGAGAGGCTCTCTTGTTTCAAGATGAAAAAGCCTGTCATTTTCTGGATCTTGAACATGTGAGGATAAAATTGTTTGTTAAAAAATCCTTTAAAATCCTCCCATGTAAGGCCTTCATCCAATTTAGCCTACACCGCTAAATCCGACCGCTGACATGAAAGATACTCGAGCATAGACGTCGTCATCTTTACTCTCAACTCTACTGGTGTGCCAATGAAATTGAAGATATGATTCATCCTACTCAGCTACACCTCCACCCACTCTGTTTCAGAATCACCCTGAAAAATGGGTGGATTCTGCTTCTGGAACTAGAAGGAATGGTCTAAATTCCTTGACTCATCCCTCTGATTCCCTGTGTCCACAGCCTGGAACCCTTGAATGATATTCTGAACCAGCTCCTAGTTCACACGTGGTTTATGTGCAACCACCTTCTCTACAGCTTCTTCGGGTTGGTTTCTACGACTCCTAACATGTGCCATTTTCTATACAAACAATGCACGCCATTAGTCTCACTTCCTAGATATTGAATGCTTAGCATTTAAATTTCTATCACATCAACTGTCACATCAGTGTTTTCCAACCATCCAAATTATTCACATGTTCAACCATTTTTGAAAACATCCCATATACATTTTGAAAATCCACCCATTTTCAAAACATACTAAATATCCAGTTTTCAAAATCTTTCATTTGAAAATCAATTTATGCCTTTTTCAAAAATTTGTACCTTTCCCAAAATCATAAATCATTCTTCGCAATGAGATATGAAATCCTAGTGGGAAGTCATTCCTCTAATGCATGTCATGCACATCTCATTAGCTAAACCCATGACAATGAGATTTGTAACATTCTAGAAGTGTATCCAAAACACTTATATACCCAAAACCCTCGTAACTTGAAGTTCAGCATAAACGGGTTTGCTACGTCCTTCTATGATATACATTTCAAGTTCTGACAATCCTACTCTTGTCTAAGATGATCACCCAAGGAATAGACAATAAGGAATTTCAACTCCAGGACAAGAACATTGATGACCACTTGTTAGGCAAGGACCGAGAAAGCTGATACCATTTGTAATGACCCGCCAATTCTCATTGGCTTTAGAGTGTAATGAGTCATTACTTGGCCTTAAGAAACATCCCCAAGGCGCTAAAGGCTGGAAATAAATGTTGAAGGGTTTGCGAATACATGGGGGATGATTTAACTTTTAACTGAAAACAACCAATAAACAAAACAAACCAGATAACATCTCCAAGAAACCACTATATGATGCATTATTTAAAACCAAAAACAATTCAACCATTATTTACATAAACCAACCAAGAGTACCACAACAGAAAGCAACAATCAAACATCAGAGTAAACATTGGAAAGATAACTCAAAGACTACAAGACAACAACCCAACTCCATGTTCCACAAGCTCCAAGCTCCAACATCACGAACCAGCCCAAGTATCACAAAGCAGTGCTCTAAACATGTGACACTTTACTTTTTCCAACGTCCCGGTACATGGAATCTGAAAAACCACCAACGTGCCAAAGAAGGGGGTGAGTAATTAAACTCAGTAGGTTTTCCCCAATAACTTCCCAACCCATGCCTCTAGGATAAAACATGTTAGAACATTTATATAAAACAATTTATATAAAATAATTTCAAAGAGTTCACAATATAATAAGTTCCTTTTCAAAAACCATTTTCCAACAAAACCCATCTTTCTCAAGAAAAGAAACCAAGAAAAGTTCCCAATTCAATTCGCATTTCCATTTGTCACATTCGTTCCATTTCACCAATCCACACAATCAACCACGCATGAAACCTGGAACTCCCTATACTCGCGAGTGGTGAGTTATCCTTCCACTAAGCCATCACTTAGTGTACTACCTTGACGGGGGTGCTTCACGACCTTATCCATCCAAACCTATTGATGAGGGGACTTCTCGCCCTTATCCATCCCAATGCATATGAACACACACCATGACCAATGAAATCCATTCCCAAAGCCAAGTGTGTTCAAAACCATTCAATAAAGCATCACCCTTTTGTTGAAAACCATTTCATTCAAATAGAAAAACCATAGCCAATTTAAAATCACCATTTTAAATTTACATCAACAACCACTTTGCAAAAACACACAAATTTCATCCCTCGTTACTAAAAATAGGTTTCAACCATTCTTTAATAACAGATAAAAAAACCATTTCAATCATAAAAAACTATTTGAAACTAAGCCTTCAAGTTCTAAGAAAGAGGAATGGAGAGTGAAGCCACCTACCTCAACAAATTTGGCGAAACCAACCAATGGACGACGAACGCCAAGAACACCGGGTCAAAACTCCAAAACCCTCCTTAGATCTCTTCTCCTAACACAACCAAGACCAAATCATATCATATTTGGCATCCACACCCTTATATCTACCAATAACGGGCGTATATATAAGAAAACGAGATAAGAGAAGAAGTATATCTATGTATATCTAAGAAACCGATCAAGAATGATAACATACCTTAAGAATCCAGCTTCGATTCTCCAAAAGAAGCCTTCATATCGCCTCCGGAACACTTGGGAGAAGTCTTACAACCTTTAAGGGAGATTAATCCTGAGTTAGGGCTTCTTAGGAGGTTAAAACAAGGCAATTAAAGGAAAAACGATTTAGATCCACAATTTTAGGATCAAAATTTAAGTGACCGCACGGTTAGTACGCATGGTTTGACAATCTGTGCGCTAACCATGCATTGGATACTGCCTCGGCCACCCTTCTCGCATGGTTTGGCTGCACGGTTAGACAAAATGTGTGCCGACCGTGCGGAATCCGCTACCTCCAAGACCCACTACGCACAGTTTGGCCGCACAGTTAGACAAACTGTGCGCCGACCGTGCAGCTTCCCCTTTGACTCCAAACATAATTTCAAGTTCTCCCGACTCTCCCATTCAACACCCTTAACTTTAAAACCATGAAAAGCATCAAGAAAGTGTTACATACCAGAAACTGGGGGTACTACACATATAATAGATGGGTCTCTTTTATGTAACAAGTGGATGAGATTAGAATATACATGGGGAAGATAGTAGTAAAAAGATTAAAATATAAGTAAGTAATAGATTAATTAGAAATATTTTCACATGTAGTTGAGTATAATACCATTTTGATGATGCCTATATTAGTTACTTTTGATGATATAGACATGGAGAAAATGGATGTCCAGATTACTTGTATTCATGGTGACTTGGAAGAGGAGATCTACATGAAGTAGGGCAAGGGAATTGAATACCATCAGAAGGGCCATGTTTTATATTTCAAGTAAAGACTTTATATATTGAAAAAGATAATTAATAGTGGATCCATATGTTTTAAAAATTCACGATCAAGGAAGGTTTAATGTGAGTCAAATCCAATAATTAATATTATAAAAAGTTATGTGATGATGGGAATTACATTATAATCCCATTATATATGGATGAAAGGTTATTTGTGGGTCTTGAGAGTTCATGTACTCATGACATGAAGTGTATTTTTTCTGAACTATATGAAATGAAAGATCTTATCCAAGATAATAAAATCTCAAGTATGAGGATAGAGAGGGATAGAAAATCTAGAATATTTATTTTATCCTAGAAGGAATACATCTGAAATACCATCAAGAAATTTGGGATGACCAAATGTTAGGATATTTCAACCCCCCTTGAAAAACACTTCAAGTTATTCAATGTACATGAAACAACATCAAAATATGATATTTAGTACATTATAAAATTACTATATGCATCAGTTGTAGGAAGCTGGATATATGTGATTATATTTAAATAGACATACATTGCCTTTATAGTGGGAGTTCTGTGTTAATTTTTTTAAAACCCTAGAAGGGAGAACCAATAATCATTGAAGTGGACCATTTGATACATAAATAGATAAGAAGATCAAATTCTATGATTTTGGGATGATGATCCATTACATGGATTCATGGATTCTAATTTTAATGGACACTAAGAACACCATAAGAGAACAATGGGATTCATATTTGGGTTTGGTATAGCAGTGTTTTGTTGGATGTATTATTTGTAGCCTATGGTAACTGGTTCTATAATATAAACAAAATCTGTAGAAGCTAAGGAATCCAAAAATATGTTTTTATGGTTAATGCAATGGTGTAAGAATGTTGTATGGGCACTGAAAGAAGAAATTTTATTCATTGATATTCATTGTAAAATCAATCATTAATAGAATCAAGTGTTTCATGGAAGGAAAAAACACATTAAATTAAAATTTAATTTTATATAGAATATAATATAAAATGAAATGTTATAGTTGTGAAAGATAGTTGGGAAGAAAAATCTGACCAACATGTTCATGAAAGTTTTAGTCTATGAAACTTTGTGGAAACACTGTACATTAGATGAACTCAAGTGAAAAGATGTTTATAGATAAAAATGAATGCACAAAGAATATGGATGATTGTTTTTACTAGGTATTTATGGGTGTCAAATATATCTTTAATGTAGTTCCCAAGTGAGATATTTTTGGTATTTTGAATCCTCTTTTTGTTACTGGATTTATTTTAAATGGAGGGACTTTATTAGATCATATTGGTCCTTTTAAGGAAATGAAAACTAAATGATTTATCATCCATGTACATTTACTGAAATCTAGTTGTCTTTCAATGAGTGCAAGGTAAATCCCAGTATTTATTTATCAGATTCAATGGTTGATGTTGTGTAAAAAATAAGTAATTGGAGGTTGAATGAGTGTAATGGTAGTCTGACCATAAAATTTAGACAGCGGTGTGACCTATTCAACCACATGAATACCGTTATGAAATATTAGTGGGCATGTTTTATTTGTATGATGAATTGAAATATTACATTTTATCCTTATATATATTGTTTTTAATCTTTTTTTGGATAATATAATATTTTCTAGTGTTATCCTCTGGATGTAAAATGAAATTCTAAATTGTGTAATCTTATGTGTACCTTTTAATTTCCATATTGTTTTCTTTGGTTGAATGATTGAGTCTAATTATTTTGGAAAGTGTGTGATTTATGTGACTTTGTGTAGTGAGTAGGGTCTATAGTCTTCCAATCTTCTGGTATACTAACATAGGGAAATTTTTCAAGTGGTTTTATTTCCACAAAACAAAACCTATATCATGTGTGATCTTCTGGTGGATTAGAGATCTATATTCTATTGGTTTGATGGATGGTACTTCCCCTAACACATAGATCATCATTATATATTCATATTAAAAGAAAAATGATATATAGATACCTCTAGTATCATTTCTGGTGGGACAATATAAATAGGGATATTTAAGAGTATATATCTTAATGTTTGATATTCTAGAAACTTAACATCCCAACCCGAACCACCGAGTTCCATCTAGGAGGTCACATGACATCATTCATACCTCCTTTTATGTAAGAGGTTTATAACTAGAAATAATGTTCTAATTCAATCAGTGATGGTAATATACCTTTAGTATGATTTTATTTAGAAAATAATAATAAAAAATATAATAAATAATCAAAGTAATCTTTCAAAAATAGAAATGTGGCATACAATTCATTAAAGGGAAAACGGGCTCCCAAAGTGGTAATACAAACCAAGAAAAAAATGGAAACTAAATAAACAAATAGATGATCCTTTTTAGTCTTTCCTAGTCCTCTACCAACTATGTACTTCTCTACTCATATGTCCACTATAAATTCCTTTCCCTTCACTAGATCTATATTCATGAAATCTATAAGAACACCGAAATTCCCAAGTAGGGTTTGAGTATAAGACTCAATAAGACACCACCAATGCCAACTTAACCATGTGTACTAAATTATAACTTGTTTATTTAATTAATATAATAAATTTATAATAATCATAACATAATATAACAAAAAACTGAGTATTTGGGCACTAACCAAGCTTCCATAACCCCCAACTATACCTGCTTCAACCCCATGCCATAAGGATAACAGGAGATGTCGGATGTATCCAAACTAGCCATGAATATTGTAATCTAGTAGTATTGAATCCCAATGGAATCCTAAAAAAATTATACCATGAATCCTCTAGTCATCATGTATTTCATGCTACATGATTTCATCTAGTGTTGAGTAACTATGTTACTCAGAATCCTCTAGGCTCCCTTGTGATACATGTTAATGGATAAATTCTAGGCTACCGTGAGTATATACTAAACATGGTCTCCATGGAATCCTTGTATCTTTACCATATTTCTTATGTCCCTCATCACAATTATTTTAGATTGAGTGAACTCCCTCTCAAATGGATAAACATTTCATGGTGACCCACCTATTCCGAGCACCAATAATGATAATTCAAATCGAGGTAACATATATACAAGGTAGAGGATACAGATAAATAATATCAACATGATAGTAAATAAGAAACTCATAAAAACATGTGATCATCTTCAAACATGGTACATGCTACTCTAAAATAACTAATGGAATCAATTATCTTAATATGTCTCATAGTCCACACACACCCACACACCCAAAAGTGATCACAATCAAGCTTGATCATCAGTTATTTCATAAAAAAAATCATATCATAGAAACATGTTTAAACAAGATTCCAATAAGGTAAGGAACTTCCTACAGTATGGTTTTCAAATTCTATGTTAAGGTTTGTCGAAGGTGTTGTCACCCAAACCACATTTACACACCAACCAAAACACAATCGAAAACCCAGGACACCTATATCTAGTTCTAGACGAACATGTCATGAGTTCTAGAGTAAGAAAAGGTGAAACATGTGAAAGGTCTAGAGACAAATATTACTCAAGAACATTCATTTTTAGGTGATATATCATGTTTAGTATAAAGGATCTTTGGAAATTTTGGTTGGATTCATGGTGCAAGGAAGGTGCTATGGTGTGGAGGTGTACTGGAACAACCACCATAATGCTAGGTATATTTCTACAACATATTCGTGTGATGGGAGAATGAAATTTGACATAGGGGGAACACCATGGTGTAATGATCCACCATAGGAAACAACCACAGTTTAGGAAAAATGGCTATGGATTATGGTGTGAACCACCACAGTGTAAAATAGGGATTGAAAGTGTGGAAAACACAAGAATATGACATCTATGATGTAGAGGAGAAGAATAAGGTGTAAAACCATACTAAAGATGTGATACTTTAGTGTGGACAAAGGAATTTAGTTTATAATTACAATAAAACTTGAACCTCTATGGAGTAGGAGAAAGGATACGACATGGCATCACATTTATATTTCGTAAAATATTTGGAACAATTAAATTGAGTAGGAAGATTGGAGAATTTATAACGATAAAAAATGAATGGAAGTATTTAGTTTAAGACTAATAAATTACCATATTAATTTTAAAATTTAGAATCAAATAAATTTGAAAATAAAACCTCAAATACAATTTTTAACAGCACATTCAAGGATTTAACTCCCAAAGACCGAGCATTGCACCAAATTTCTACAATTGATGGGAAAATATTCTCTACAACATGGTATGAGATACCATGGTAAAACTATATCTACTAACATCACCATGAAAATGTCTATGAAACAAACCCATTAACCCATACCCCAATATTTTAGCACTTTTCATTTCAATGTGGTATCAAATCCACAACAACATTACAGTGCATCCACTTCCACAACAACATGGTTCCACTTCCTTTGGTGGGAAATGTCAAAAAACTCACCTTAAACCTTCCAAAATCTCTTAAAAGTCCAAAAGCCTTTCTCAGACATGTAACAACAGAATAATTTGAAGAAAAGGAGGTATATATGGACTTTATTAAGGAGCTATAAGTTTTATCATTTTACAAGAAGAACGTTATTTGTTTAAGGGGATGATCCAACCATTACCAATACCTTAATAAAATTTGAATAATATCACCATGGATTTTATCATAGGAATCCCAATGATTTCTACGTCCATAATTCCATTTTATTTTTAGTTGATATCCTAATGAAGTTAACACATTTCAATAATAATTTCCCAAACCCATACTCCGAGATCTAGTGCTACAAACATACTCTTCACATATAGGATTTAATACTAACTAAAGAATCCCAACCTTAAAAATCCATAGTTATAATATCAATAATAAATATGTATTCACTTACATAGAAAATATCATTTAGGTTAAGTGTTATAGAGAATTAAGAAATATATTACATAAAAACCCATATTTACCTCATCCAATGAACAATTTTCCCATATACCCAAATATTCTTATTATGTAATTAGTCTTAAATCTCTCTGACAAAATTATCCAAACATTTTATCCTTATAGATATATCATACCAATTACTCATATTCATAATATGGGGAATGAAAAAATAAGAAGGGGGAGATCAAACACTCAGTAAGGGTACATAAAATAAAATCTACCATAGATAAAAAACATGAGTAATATGGAAGGAATAAATATCAACGAAATAATGTCATATATCTTATAACATGAGTATCAAATATATCCATGGATGGAGTAATAATATAAATAATCACTTGAAAAAAAAACCAATTTCATAACGATGGAATTCATAATTATAGATATCATAATATTACTATCCAAGACTTATGTTAAGACATTATACATAAATATTTAAGGAATATGCCAAATACCAAACGTAGTTATTCTCATGATACGTATCAATGTATCAAGGGGGTATCTAATATTGAGACCACCTATCAATTATTATTCCCAACACATTCATCATATTAAAGAAATAAATAATAACACAATACATAATCAACATGCATTAGCAATCATTAATTATATGTATTTATTAAATCATGTACATGGAATGGAAATATTCCCATGTCAAAAAAACAAATTATTTTTATGATTTATTCAAGTAATACCATATGTAGAAATGGAATATGATTAAAAAAATATTGAAATGATAAATATATCCATGATAAAAAATAATATCTATATTCGCACAACCTCCTCCAACCAAAGTTTCACGATGAAGGGAGAGAGATAATGACCCCTCTGTCCCACCTCTAGTAGGTCCCGAGCATGAGACTAGGACCAATGGTATAAAAATATCACAAATGGGGCGAATTAATATCTACAATATAAAATAAAATCAAGATATATGATAAACAGACACCTAAAAACACCATAAGATATAATAAAGGTAAACCAAAAAACATCCTATAATGAATGAATAAAGTAAATAGAAACATACAAAAGTCTCCAAATATAACAAAAGAGAAAGTATATGGTAGAAAATAAAAAATTTCTCCGACCTAACTAGAAATGTCCAGCTCAGTCCACAAATTCTTCCTAAAAACATGAAAAATAGTCTGTATACATAGGGTGCACGTAACATGTATACTCAGTAGGGACATAACCAAGGTCTCAAGTACATGTGTTAAAATATCATTCTAATGCGCCAGTAACAAACATCAAAACTAAAAAGCACCTAAACATGTCAATTAACCATCCTAGCTTCACCACGAAACACTCAATAAATCACACACCCAATATAGTTTTATAAAATCCAGATTACAAAAAATAAAGGTTCCCCCCAACTACTTCTCCACTGATTTTTTTCACTGTCTCCCCAACATTGAATGTCATATACTCTCACCCCTTCTGTAAATATAACATCACAACCACATCACATCAAATCTTTCTTGAAGACACCTGGTCCATCTCTGATGTGGTTCAG
Source organism: Viscum album (assembly GCA_963277665.1). Taxonomy (NCBI): domain Eukaryota; kingdom Viridiplantae; phylum Streptophyta; class Magnoliopsida; order Santalales; family Viscaceae; genus Viscum; species Viscum album. The sequence goes on from OY728160.1 coordinate 1,171,863,969, forward strand.
GATGCAACCCTACCTACCACACCCTCGCAACTTCAAACATCATGTCCTATCACAACACTACAAAAAAGGACTTTAACAGCACTTGCCTTTATTAGCTCTAGAGAAAACCGTAGATAAAGGGTACCCTTTATTATCATTTTTTAGCATTGATAAAGAGTAACCTTTATCAGTGATTTTCAGTAACGGTAATATCTGTGCTTTATTTTTTGCACAGGTAAATATCCTAAATAAAATGAAATAATTAAATAAATAAAAAAGAGTTTATTAAAAAAATATTAAAAAATTTATTATTAAATAATTATTGATAAAAATGAATAAATTTATTATACTCTCTATAAATTATAAATTCTAATAAATAGTATATATTAAATTTATATATATGTGTGAAATTAAAATTAAACTAATAAAAACTTAAAATAAGTAACTTAAGAAAAATATTAAAAATTAATATGAATTAAAAAACTGACTAATTGCATCAAGAAATGGACATAAATGAATATTGTTTTATTTTTCAATTTAACATATATCAAATGTTTGGTATATTGATTTAACATAATTATACGTAATTAAATCATTTTTATATACAACACACACACTCAAAAAAAATTATGTAATTAATGAAATCTTATATAGAAACACATACACCCAATATTTATGTATTTTATTTAAATTTTATTATTAATTTTTTAATTTCATTATAACATGTTACATTTAATATATCTTGCATTTAAGCGGTAATTTTTTAAATTTTATTACAATTAGGTGTTAATTCATTGTTTTTATTATTTATTTTTATTCTTTTGGGCTCGATTATTTATTTATATATTCTTATTTATGTTTTAATATTTTCAATATATATTCATCTCTATTTCAATATATATCCATATTTTTTAGAATTTATATTTAAATAATAAAACTTATCCATTTTTTCAATATTGTTGAACTGTACTCTTTTTTAATTTTTCAATTTCACTCATTTTTAACATGCACACACTTAAGATTAAATATTCATTAATACTGTTATAAATATATTTTTAAATAAGTATTTATAAATAAATATATTTATAAATGTATATTTAATATATTTATACATTTATATATTTATAATTATAAATAAATAAATATTAATTTGAAAAAAAAAATTTATATATTTATAAATAAATAATTATATATATTTAAATAACTATAAAATTATAATAAATTAATTTAAACAATGAATATATTTACTATATTTATTTTTATATTTATTGTTATATATATTTAATTAGATTAATATATATAATGATATAAATATATAAATATATAAATATATGAATTTATAAATATTTTTTTACAAGTATTTATATAATTATAAATAAATAATTATATATTTAAATAATTTTAAAATTATAATAAAAATATTTAAATAATAAATATATTTTTGATATTTATATTTATATTTATTATATATATATATATATAATTTTATAAATATATTTATTTTTTATTTTATTTACAATTATAATTAAGAATCCTTTACCAATGCTTAAGTAATAAGTACTGATAAAGATCGTGATGTATCACAACTAAAAAAGCACTGAAAACCCCATCTTTATCAGCACAGATAAAGATTGATTTTATCAGCACTTTTTTAGGGCTGATCGATCTCCATCTTTATTAGCGCTAAAAAAACCCTGATAAAAATTACTTTTATCAGTACTTATTAACTTATCACTGATAAAAGAGATCTTTATCAAAACTTTTTTGGAAGCACTGATAAAAGTGTACCAATCTATTTGAAGAACCCTAAACATCACAAACTAGTTCATGATATCTAAAGCTCTCTGAGGATGCCACCCACTGCCAACACTCCTCATTGTCGAATCCAAGATCAAATTAAGGCTATAATCAAGGCTCCAACTATTCCAAGGTTCGAATAAAAGGATCAAATCCATGATTCGAATGATTCTAGGGTTGAACGATACTAAGGCTCAAAATAAATCTAGGTTTTTTGATATCTCTACTTTCCCTTAGTTATCCACTGAACCTTCCCATCCCAAATCCATGTAACCGAACAACTCTAGTTTCACTATCCTATAACAAAACAACCCAATATTCACTATTTTTTAAATATATGAAGTATCCTCTTCCTCAATAGAATGTGGCTCTCCTTGGTACAACATCGGTATTGTGCGACTTGAAATATATAAAAACCAATGTTGGGTCATGCTGTAGTGAGGTATAATAGGATTCAAATAACTATATTCCATGACATCTACTACTTTTGAATCATTAACTTTTGAAAAATTCATCCATATAGAAGCTGGTATTGTCATTGGATCGGAATATTCCATTAAAAATCACTTGGGAACCCATTTTTAATATTTTGATTGATAAATTAATGTGATAAGATTCATGGATTCACCTATAAACCAAGGAAATTGTTTAACTCACCAATAATAGACATATCGATATCATACATCACATGATCCAAAAATAAATTTCATTATGCTTTGTGCCATCCTCAAATACTAAGTCTTTCAAATATATGTGTACCAACATCCTTTGATCATTTTCATTCTTGATGTAGAGGTTGTGATCAACTCTAACTCACTAAAAACAATGCTTTCTTAGGTATTGATCCAACCTTAAATTCCAGGTCCTTTGTGATTTATTTATCTTATAAAAATAATTATTTAAGCATAAAAATTTCTCTCATTTTCATCCATAATAAACTCATCCAGTATCTTAATGTATACTCCCCCCTATATAACTCCATTGAGGAACATATATTTTATATCCATTTTGTATAGTTTGAACTACCATTTCATTGATATAGATAAAAAAATTAAAATAGTTTCAAACCAAATTACATGAGAAAATTTATCATAAATATAAATGCCTTTGATCAAGTAATTCCCCTTTCACACTATCCATGCTTTATTCTGAGACACTTTTCCATATTCAATGATTTTATTATAGAAAAAAAACATTGTTCTCATCACATTTATGTCTTTCATACTTGTAAAAATTTCCCATGTCACATTGTGCTTATTTAGATCAAACTCCTCATGAAAATATTTTATCCAATTATCATCCTTTTCAGCCTCTCCAAATGATTTAGTCTCTAATTGGGATAAAAATGAGGATTTTTGGACAGTCTTACTCCTCTGAGTTTTCACTGAAACTGTCCGATCACCAATTAAATTTTATTCATTTATTTCAACCTTACCTATATTTCTTGTAGTTGATAATATTTCTTTATTTTCCTCACTATAAATTTCTTATTTTGAGTCTACCTCAGCCCCTTGTGTTCCCCCTTATACTACTCAATTAAATTTTAATTCACAGTAAGGTTTCATCATTATTTTAATTAGTATAAATATCCATATTCTAATTAGTAAAAAATATCTAACAATTGTATCTTTTAATAATAAAAAAAACTCAACCAACAATTTTTATGTTATCATTTAAATGTCTCATTATCTAATATGATCAATTTTTCACTACCACAAATAAATTTATTCCTTCAAACACAATTACCATAAATTTTTACTGACCCAAAATCAAAAAATTTGTTTCCTAGTTTTCTATACATTTATAAAAATATTTCCATCTTTGAAATCATAACCCACTCATTAATACTTATTAAAAATCACTTTGTTTCCTTCATCAGATATCTAATAAACAGTTTGTATGTTTTACTTTAATCTATCTAAAAACAGATCATTCGTTAACATTTCCTTTTGGTTCCACCCTTATGAATCTATGATTACCATCCATGTTATTCTCACAAATGTTCAGTATTACTCCTTTATAGAACATAATCGATTACAACTATCATCCTCATCAACTTCATCTCATGAAAAATTATTATTTCAATTTGTTTCTTGATACTCATCCCTCATCTCTTTTATTTTTCTTGTACTACTATCTGTAGTATTAATCCCATGGATGAATACTCTTTAGATTATTTCAATCAACATAGGTACATGTCCACATGAGATGGAGGATGAGTGTTAAATAACAAAATGAAATGATATTTATTCGGGAGTTTATTTTATGAGGATTATAGTTGTCTATAACTTTACCCTTTGGATAAATTCATAGGATAACACCTTCTATAGTGTAGTAATTATTTTCTTAAATTCAATTTCAAATTTTCTTCAAATAATACTGAAATTATTTAAAAAAATTAAATTTTGAGTTTCCCTCATTATAATTATATATAATATTCACCTTTGATAATGAATATCTTATGTGTATTTATTTATTTATTATAAAAAGATGATTATTTTATGAACCCGATAGGATGGATATGAATTGAAAATGAATGAATGCTAATAATTTAATAAAAGAATATGAATATTGAGTTAAAGAGTTCTTAAAATTCTCAATAGAGTATGCATACAATCATTCTCAAATCCTTTTTCTGTTTTTATGTTTTTTTATTCAAGAAAAATTAGTTTGGAAGAGTTGTAAGAACATTTTATTTATCATAGAATAGATCAAATATATTAATGTTGGAATAATCATGGAAAACAAAATAAATGTTCACACTGATTGGGATGATACTTTGGTTCATGGATCATTTGATATGAATACCACTATAAATTATGATGGAGATTTTATGGAAGAAATGACAATGGAAATTGAAGATGACCTTTAAGACTTTCCAGGGTTTTTTTAGAAGTTAAATATTTGTGATAAGATACCATTGTATACAATTTTTACTAAATACACAATATTTTTAGTAATATTGAAGTTATATAATTTGAAAGCTGGAAATAGATGGAGTAAAACTAGTTTTATAGAAATCCTTGGTCTCCTGAGTGATATGCTACCAGAAGAAAATGAACTACCATGTCGAACCAATGATGCTAAATGAATGTTATGTTCAATGGGAATGATCTCTAAAAAAATAAATTATTTTCCTAATTATTTCATATTGTTTGTCAAGGATGATGAATCACTCAAAATATTCTGTATGTATGGCACATATCGATATAAGAAAAATGAATCAAGTCCATTATAATATGTATGGTACTTTCCTATCATTCCACTATTTAGAATTATATATAGATGTCAAGAAACCATGATACAATGAACATGACATGTATATAAAAGAATTAAATATGGGAACCTACATCATCTAGTAGATTCTCCTATTTGGAAGAAAATTTATTACGAATATCATAAATTTAGAAATGAGCCAAGAAACTTTAATCTTGCATTATCTAAAAAAGGAATAAATCCTTTTGGTGTATAGATTAGTACTCATATTACATGGACCATCATGTTGGTAAATTATAAATTTCCTCCATTTATATATATTAATCACAAATACATTATGTTATGTTTACTTATATCTAGACCAATGAAACCCAAAAATGATATTGATGTCTATTTGGCTCCATTGACCGAAGATGTGAAATTGATGTAGGATACATGCATTACAATGTATGATATTGATAGAAGTGAAGAATTCACATTGAGGTCCATGCTTTATAAGATGATAAATGATTTACCTACTTGTAGAAATTTATCAGGCTATAATATTAAAGGAATATTGGGGTGTCCCATTTGTGAAGAATGAACACACTCAGTTTGGTTAAAACATTCCCCAAACATAGTGTTTTTAGGAAATCAGAAAATTTTACCTCAATGACATAAATATTGATCCTAGAAGGAATAAATTGATGTAAATATCAAATAATTTATAACACCATTTCCAGAAATAGGTGATCAACTCTTCAATATAGTAAAACATATTGACACAGTTTTCGGTAAATCATTTTCAAAAAACCATATGAAATCGGGTTGGAAGAAAAGATCAATTTTCTCTGAATTACCATATTGTAATTAATTGTATGTCAAAAAATTTATTGATGTCATACATTTAGAAGGAAATTTTATTGATATTGTTATTAACACATTACCTAATGTTACCATAAAAAAAATGAATCAAGGCTAGGTTGGACATGATTGACTTGGGGATAAGGGAATAGTTGACATCAATAATGGGTAAAGGGTAGAATTTTCATTCTCTAAAATATTACACTCTATCCAGATAGAACGAATTAAACTTTTTTCTTTTCCTTAATAGTGTAAAATTTCTACAGGGATATTCATCAAATATCAAGAATGTTGTGTTAATGACTAATTTGAAGTTACAAGAACTAAAATCACTTGATTGTCATGTTTTGATGAAATATTTGATGCATGTTTCTTTCCATTAGATTCTTCCTCAAAATGTACAATATAAATTAACTAGACTCTACTTATTTTTCAAATCCATATGCAGTAAATTTATAGACTTGACAATGTTTCTTTTCATGAATAAGGAGGTTTCAATCATATTATGTGAATTATTGATGTTCTTACCCCCATAATTATATGATATAATGCTCCACCCAATGGTTCAATTGGTTATAGAGGTTCAACTATTTTTCCTATCCATTATAGATGGATGTACCCCATTGAATTTTATACAAATATTTTCAAGGGTATGTCAATAATCAAAGTCATATAGAAGTTTTTTTGTATAATGATATATTCTTGAAGATGAATTTGAATTATGTACCGATTTCCTATTAGATGTTGACAACATCAGTCTCTTAATGTTTCATCGCAACATGCGTATTATGGGTGAAGGGATTTCTAGAAGAGATGTTGTTATAATTAACTTAATAGAGCAGGATCATGAACAACATTAAATTTTACATAATAGTGAATATGTTGATCCAAACATTGAACTCCACACAGAAATTCATAGATATTTGAATCCATCAATGGATGAAGGATGAATATAATTTACACATAATCAATGGTTTATAGGATTATTTTGAGATCAGATTTTTATGGAGTTATTTGAAAATACGAATTCAATTACTGAATGACTTCGATGGATATCTAAGGGAAAAAATGAAAATGTTATATCTTACACCAGTTTTGTAATCAATGGTTATAAATTCTAAACAAAAGAACATGATTACTTCAGTATGATGAAAAATAGTGGAGTAAAACTTGTGGTTTATCGATGCACATATTTTGTTCTAGGTATAGAAATTGAATTTTGAAAATATGTCATATTTTTGTGTTATCAAATAGATACAATAGTTGGATTATATAACATTTCAAGTGATGATTTTCCATTTCAAATGAGTTTCCAATACGAGTGAAGTGATAGTTGATGAAATGGTCTTCATGAAGGTGAATTTTATTGTGGAAGGGGAAAAATATGAGTTGTTCATAATGGAATCACAATTAATGAATGTATTTTTTTTGTCTTAAATCCAACAAAAAATAATTAGTCGATTTTCCTGCTGGAGACTAAAAAAATGCTGAGTAAGATGAATGTTCAATCGAGGATGACAGTTTCTTTGGGAGATCACAATCAGTTCATCTGAGTCCCAATGTAGACAATGTCTTTTATGTTAGAGGGGACCAAAAATAGGGGATTTTTAATCTTGATATAGGAACCAAATACCTAAAACCTTTTAATAAAATAAATATATTTCAATGATAAGGGAAAAGTATTTTTTTAATACACTATGTTTTTCCTCATAATATTATTTTTTCTATAATACATTTACATAATCTAAATTAAAATTTTGACTATCCTTGAAGAAAATGTCTTCTACACATGATGATGTTTCCAATACTATGGAAGAACACACTATAATGAAGGAAACCCTTTGGGAAGATGTAAAGGTAATGTTACGATATACTTTCTCTATTTTACTAAAAAATATATAATGATACCTTGATATAATTTTAATTATTCCTTTTTTATATAATTATTATTTTAGAATTTTTATCTCCATGTTTTATGCCTTTCTTCACCAAAACCTCCATAGGCTTATTCTCCATAAAAAAATTTCACCCCTTTAGTGTTGGAATTTATCACTTTCCTTCAAGTTCCATTCACTACTCAATCATAGATGTAATATTGATGTTTGAATAGTAAAATAATTTTCCATATGTGAATTCTCTTTTTTGAGTTGGGGTGGTTTGTTTGAAGCTATGAAAGCTTACGAGAGATTGAAATTTGAGCCTACAATTAAGATAATGATAAAAATAAAATGTAGCAAGAATTTATAAAACCATCCTGAAAAGGTGAATTACTACAACTTATTTAATTAATTTTTTCATCATTTTATCTACTAATTGTAAGTTAATTTACTTATCATTTTTAACTAATACTTATTTATATTTTTTCACAGATCATTTGGGAAGTCATATTTTGATTTAAACTATCTAAAAAGACAAAAAATAGATAAAAAGTTCCTTTCCACTAATGTTACCACGATTTCGATTTCCTTTATTTGTCAAAATGCAACACTGCATATTGATTAGATATTCCTAGCTGAAAAATGTTTTTTAGAAAAAAAATCAAGACAATATGTGGTGTTGTCATTTTGAAAAATAAATCCAATGAAAATCATGGTAAAATTAGGAATTAGGATTTTGTTGAGACATTGGGATGTGTTGAAATCAACCACACCTCAATCCAACAAATTGTGTGACCGGTATGATTCCAAGTACTTTTTTTATTTAACATTGACATTAATTTTAGTAAAAAATACAACCATCATACTCAAAACTAAGAAAACATATTCATATTATTTTTATTAAAAAATAAAATGATCCACAAGTCATTTTTGGAATGTAGTAATCTGCCTCACCTCAACTGAATATATGATGTGAACAGTATGACTCAAAGTATCTGTTATCAGATTAAAATTGAAATTTTAGTTCAAAACGTGTCACTCAATAAAAATTAAGAAAATGTTATTGGATTATCTCCATTATTTATGAAAATGATTCATAAATCATTTGTGACATGTAGGAATCAGTCTCACATTAAAACGACACAAGATGTGACCAATATGAGTCAAAGTATGTGTTTCTATTTTAAAATGATTTTTTTTAAAAAGGGAAGTGACATCATAAAAACAGAAAAAATAAATTTGGATTGTTTTTATACTTTAGTAAAATGATACATATGTCATTTGGGACATTTAGAAATCAACAACACCTCAATCCGACCCATAGTGTGACTGGTATGAATCAAAGTGATTATTTTTATTTAAAATTGACATCAATTCTAGTATAAATAACAACCAACCGACTCAAAACTAAAAAACATTTTGATTATTTTTATTCTTTAGTAAAATGATCCATATGTCATCTGAAATGTGTTTGAATCGTCCTTACCTCAATCTGATACACGATGTGCTAGGTATGACTCAAAGTGTCCATTATCAGTTTAAATGCTACATTTTAGTTTAAAAATTGTCATTCACTAAAAAACAAGAAAATAAGCTCATATTTTCTTGATAATTTAGGAAAAAGATTCATAAATCAATTTTGATGTGTATTAATTGGTCTAACATCAAACTGACACACAATGTTACTAGTATGAGTCAAAGTGATTATTTCTAGTTTAAAATGACATTTTAGTAATAAAAGACAAGTGATATACTCAAAACCAAGAAAACTAATTCTGATTATTTTGATACTTTATTAAAATTATCCATAATTCATTTTAAATGTGTATAAATCATCTTTACCTAAATTTTATGCATGGTTTGATCGGTATGACACAAAGTGCTTCTTTTTATTTAAAATTGACATCAATTTTAGTAAAAAAGACAGCTTGCCTACTCAAAACTGAGCAAACACAATCATATTTGTTTTTATAATTTTGAAAAAAAATCCATAAGTCATTTTTGACATATAGGAATCTTCCACACCTCAATACGATACATGATGTTCTCGATACGACTCATAGTGTCCGTGTAACAACCCACCCCTTCCCCATTATCTTGAGATGACAGTGAGGTGTTACTTGGCCTTATGTGACATTCCCAAGGTTCCAAAGGCTAGAAATAAAATCTGAGGGCTTCAATAATAAAATTTGGAATGATTTTCCCCTGAGATACGCCAACCAACCAAACAATCCATTACCAAGAAAACTACATGATGTATGTTAACATAGGAACCCGAACCGTATAGTTCGAAAATTCAATTCAAAATCCATAAAAATTCCAAAAACCAATACATCCAACCCATACCAAACCAAAATAAGAGTACTGATTAGAATACTAGACAATATACTCAAAGTAAACCAAGACACACTCCACTACTCCACAACAAGCTCCATGCTCTAAGCACCACCAAACCACCCAAGCATCAACAAGAACTGCTAGAAAAATGAGATGCTTTACTCTTACCAGTATCGCATAATACAACATCAGAAAAAGTACCAAAGTTTCAAAGCATGGGTGAGTAATAATCCTCAGTAGGATTTCCCCAAATTACTTCCCTACACATTCCACTAGGAAAGAACTGTTAGCACATTTATATAAAACAGTTTATATAAAACATCAACTAGTTCAAAAATTACCACAAGACAAACATACCCTTACCAAGCCATGTCAAACAAGAGAAATACACAAATATTCCATAATCCATATCACAATCACACATTAGTACAAACAATTTCTATCTTGCATCTCACACATAACATGTAAACCAACCACGGTGGAACTTCCCATCTTAACACGTTTACTACTTTTCCAATGAAGTGGTACTTCCCCCCACATATCCTTGATGGTGTACCTTCTATACAATCTCCATCCTAATTTTATAATGGTAATCACTTCCCACTCCACATCATTCCAATCACAGACATGACACCAACAAGCAAACAACCAAGCATGTAATACACCAAGGCCACAAAAATATGCAAATAAACATTTCATAGTCAAACAATTCCTTGAAGTTTCATCCATTCCATATCACATTTCAAAAAAGAAACATGTTTTTATTATAAACCATTTTCTCAAAAAATTTCCAAAAAAACCAAGTTACCCATTTTAAAATCAACATTTTAAAATCTAACATCAAGAACATTTCAGCGTAAAACCCCCTTTTCACCTAAAAATAAAAAAAATACCAGAGGGATTTCTAACCAATTTCGCACATCACAATAACCAATGTATGTTCCTCTTTAACCATGCCAAACAAGTTAGGAAACAAAAAACCTGGAAAGAACACTACTCTATCACCATAGTCCTCACATTCCAACCACATGTCAGTGATGACTAACATCAACTATCACTAATTTGATTCCTGTTTCACCACCCAACAATATGATTTCTTACTTAATGCATCCTCCACCAAATTTTCCTTACCTATTGTGTACATTAAGTCAAAATCAAACATCTAGATATACTCCATAATTCTCCTTGGCCTCGTGTTCAAATCTCTTTGGGATAAAATATGATTTAAACTATTATTAGTGGTGACCACCATGAATTACTCACTGAAGAGATAATGATGCCACATTTTCAAAGAATGAACCACTACTGTATACTCCAAATCATGTTTTGGGGAGTTCTTCTCATGAAACCTCAACTGGCATGATCTATATGAAACCACATGATCCCCTTTCATGACAAAACACCCCAACCCTAATCCCGATGCATCACAATAAACAATGTAACCTTTCTCTGGTTTTAGAAATACCATGATTGGTGCTCATGTAAGAAGACCCTTTAGATCTTCATAACATTTCTAACACTACTCCTCCCATCGAAATGGAACATTCTTCCTTTTCAAAGCTATCATCGGTGAGGATAGTCATGAGAAATCCTGAAAAAAACGTCGATAATTTCTAGATAGACCAAGGAATCTCTGTATCTTGAAAACGTTCTTTAGAGGTTTCCATGAGATAATAGCCTCCATCTTCTTCGTATTGACTGAAACACCCTTCTCATACATAACATGGCCAAGGAAACGAACCTCCTGTATCCAAAAGTCACACATTGATAGTTTATCATACAACTGATTATCTCTCAAGGTCCCCAACATTTTTTTCCAATTGCTTCTCATTCTCCACCCTTGTCCTCTAATACAACAATATATCATCAAAAAATACCACCATGGAAGAATCCAAATATCTCTGAAATATCTGATTCATCAATTCCACAGATACCACTAGTGAGTTCTCTATACCCAAGGACATAAACACATAATCATAATTTCTATATCCAATTATAAAAGCTTCTTTGGGAATATCTTCCTTCCGCACTCATAATTGATGGTATCCTGACCACAATTCAATCTTGTAGAACCACTAAGATCCCCTCAACTAGTCAAACGAATCATCAATTCATGGAAGTGGATATCAGTTCTTTATCATAACCAGATTCATCCAACAATAATAAACACATAACCACAAGGTTCTATCCACCTTTTTAACAAAAAAACTGGTGTTTCCCATAGAGACAACTCATTTGGATGAATCCTTTGTTCTCTAACTCCTCCAACTGAACATTCAGACACCTCAATTCTACTGGTTCCATCTAGTAAGATGAAAGTGAGGTAGGACTGGTCCCTAGAAGGAGATAAATCGTAAAATCCACCTCTCTAATGGATGTAAACCTAGAGAATTATTGGGAAAAAACATACATAAACTAATCCAAAACTTCCAGAAGAACACTCCGCTCAACACCTTCCACTGATTCCAATGACAACACCTCCAACTGATATAATATCGTGGCCACAGCTGGTGCCAAAAAATCCATTGCACCAAGTTTTTCATTCTTCTCTCATATAAAGAGATGTTCAACGACATCATCCATCATAATACTAACCATTCATGCATAGTAATCGCTGTGGGACTTAAACATCATGAACCAATCCATTCCCAGGATTATATCATAAGCATCCATATCAACCACTGATAAATCCCACATCAATTCAACACCATCCACAACTAAGAAACACAACCTGCATAGGAAGTCTCAACACCCTCTTTGAAATATATGATATTGAAGTTTTAAAATAGAAGGAATCATTTCCATAGTTATAACCAACAAACTAATAATAGGAGAAGCAATAAAAGAGTGGTAAACACATGTATCAAACAAAAAAATGAAACAACGTGGAATTCAAAAGAACCACACCTCACACTGGGGATAGTCCCGACTGATCATCCATCACCAGCTTCTCAGATCCAAACAACTTATTGATTTCCATACTCTTCTCTTTGTTACCCTACAAAGTTTTCATGGAATTTAGAGACTCATCAAGACTTACTCGGCTCTGTTGATGAGGAGTATGCTGCTTCCCCCATCTTTCCAAGGCATTGGATGCATGCGACCTACGAGGAGTGTTATGAACACCCAAAATCAATGCATTATGACAAAACCATTAAATATGCCCAATATTATTACAGTTATGACATGTTTGAGGTTGTTTCGTACAATAATGCTTGATGTGTCCCGTAGAGCCACACTGAAAACATCCCATCTTACTCTTAGGCTTTGTAGTTGGATTCACAAATCCTACCATCAGATTCTGAGCTGTACTACCACCCTATGAATAAGTTTCCCTCTTCTGCTTGAACCCAACATTCTAGTTCCCACTATTTCCCATGGGTACTAACATACTTCCCCCCTATAACCCCCAAAAGATCTCTCTCAGCAACTGTATCTCTATTCACCATTTCTGTGTAATCATTTATACACAGCACAACTATCTTGAAATTAATTTACTACCTCAACCCAAATAAAAAATACCTTATTTCAAGGATGTACTACCCCCACCTCGGGGGAAAACCACACAAAGATGATAAACATAGCTACAAATTCTGTTATTGAATGGTTCTCCTGCTTCAAATGGAAAAAATCCATTGTGCTCTAAAATATGAATGTATGAGTGTAGAATTATTAATAAAACAATTCTTCAAAACCCTCCCATGTCACACCTTGGTCCATAACATCTTGGACTACCATCTCCCACCACTGAAGAAAATATCTTCCAACATGTACATGGCTAACTTCACTTTCAACTCTTCCAGTGCTCCCAAGATTTCAAATATTCTATTCATTCTGTTCAGCCATGATTCGATTCTTTCTGGCTCCGAATCACCCCTAATGATGAGTGGATTATTCTTTTGAAACAGAACCGCATGATCCACATGATTTGGATCATCTACTTTATTCCCACTTTCCATAGCTTGGAAAGCTTGCACTATACTATGCACTAGCGATTGGTTCACCTGAAGCTCAAGTGAAACCATATTTTCAACAGCCTCTTCTGGTTGGTCTCTACGCCACCTACCTGGTTCCATTTCTGTCAATATAAAAACAACAATAAGTCCCAAACCCTTAACAACAAAAGGCATAAAATTACAATTTCAATTACATAAGAACTATCAAAACCAGGATTTCCACAGGTTCACATTTCCCATGTTGCACTATTTCAAAAATTCAACCATGTTTTGAAAATCGATCCATTTTGAAAATACCACAGCCATCCACATTTCAAATCAACATGTTTGAAATAATTCCTAGATTTTCCACACATCCATATATTCATATCACAACATAAATTGTTATACCCCAAGGAAATATGCATCCTAGTGGGAAGTCATTTCTACCATTCATTCCATGCTCATCTCATTGGCTACACCCAGGAAAATGAGATATCCAATGGCTATAAGTGTCTCCAAAACACTTATGTACCCAACTCCCTAGTAACTTGAAGTTTAGCCTAAAGGGGTTAACTATGTAATTTTATTCTATATATTACATGTTATGAAAATCCTACTTATTGCTTCTATACCAACATAAGTAATAGACTAAGAATGAATAACAATACCAAAGGACTGAACAACTTCTCTCACTTGAAAGCCATGTACCGAACAAACTGATACCACTTGTAACACCAAGCCCCTTACTCATTGGATTTATAAGGTGATGAGGTGTTAAATGGACTTAAGAGATGTTCCCAAGGTTCCAAAGGATGGAAATAAATGCTGAGGAATTCAATAATAAATTGGGGAACTATTTTCCCTCGAGATACTCAAACCGACCAAACAATCCATTTCCATCAAAACTACATGATGCATGTTAACTGAGAAACTTGAACTGTATAGTTCTAAAATACAACCAAAAAAATCCATAAAAATTACCCAAAACCAGTACATACAAACCATTACAAACCAAAATCATAGTACTAATTGGAATACTGGACAAGAGACCTAAAGCAAACTAAGACATGCTCTACTACTCCACAACAAGCTCCATTCTCTAAGCACCACCAAACCACCGAAGAATAATGAAGAATTGAAAGAAAAATGAGATGATTTACTATTACCTATGTCCCAAAATACAAAACCTGTAAAATAACCAATGTTCCAAATAATTGGTGAGTAATAATACTTAGTAGGATTTCCCAAAAATACTTTCCTACAGACGCCACTTGGAAAGAACTGTTAACACATTTATATAAAATAGTTTATATAAAACATCAACTTGTTCAACAAATACCACAATAAAAACACATCCTTACCAAGAAATGTCAAACAAGGGAAATACACAACTATTCCATAAGCCATATCACTATCAAAAATTATAAAAAATATTTTCCATCTTTCATAGCACACATAACAAGCAAAACAACCATGATGGAACTTCCCATCCAAACCCATTTACTACTTTTCCAATCAAGTGGTACTTCCCGCCCAATTATCCTTGATGGTGGATCTTCCATCCAATATATATCCTCTTTTTATTTTGGTAATTCCTTCCCACTTCAAATAATTATAATAAAAAACATAACATTCACAAATCAACAACTAATAATATAACACACCAAGACCACAACAACCTACCAATAATCATTTTATAAACAAAACTTCCCTTAAAACATCATCCATGCCATATCAAATTTAAATAAAGCAACATTTATTTATTGAAAACCATTTTCTCAAACCATTTTCACAAAAATCACCCAAGATACCGATTTTAAAATCAACATTTTAAAATCCAACAACAAGAACATTTTACCAAAAAACCCATTCCCGCCCCCCAAATCTACAAAACATTACCGAAGGAATTTCTAACCAATCTCTCACATCAAAATCACCAATTAATTCAAGAAAAACCAATTAATAGGAATAATCCTTATAGTTCTAGAAAAGTGGAGTCGAGATAGAAGCCACCTACCTCTAGGGTTCTTGCAAAATCAACCCACAAGAAACTGCACCACAAATCAAGGGAAACGTTCCACAAAAACCATTCAAGACCTCCTTCTCTATCATCAAAAATCCTTAATATCATCACTTAAGGAAACAAAAACCTTATATCTTCAAAAAAGGGATTTAGGTCTAAAAAACATGGAGAGAGGGAAGAGTAGATCTAGAGAAAATCACAAGAAACCAAGAGGGGAGACTTACCTGAGATGAACCGCCTTCAAACCACCAAGTAACCCCTTTGATTTGCTTCCAAATTAGGTGGGTGAGTCCCTATAAACATTGAGATTAAGGAATCCCACACATGGTTCATATGGGAGGAGAAAGGATAAAGTTTGGGAAAATCCTAACTAACTCCATTTAAAAATAATAATTTTAATGGGACGCATGGTTAGCTCGCACGGTTTGAAAAACCGTGCAGTAACTGTGCCGATGCTACTATCGGAACAGTGGCATATCGTATAGTTACCTGGGATTATTACATGATTTCCCCTAATCATGCTCAAATTTTGTAGCCTTAAAAATTCCTCCAAAACATTTCAAAACCTTTCCAAACTCTCCCGAACCACATCATATACATAAAATGTATAAACAAAGGTCACATACCTCAAACTGGGGGTGTCATAGTATGTTATCAGTTTGAAATCGACATTTTAGTTCAAAAAGTTTCAATCGCTAAAAATGGAGAAAACACCCTCATATTTTCTTGATAATTTAGGAAAATTATTCACAAATAATTTTTGATGTGTAGGAATATATCTCATATAAAACTGATACACAATGTTATTGGTATGAGTCAAAGTGTAAGTTTCCAATTTAAAATGACATTTTAGTAAAAAAGATATGTTATGAGCTCATAATAGATAAAAAACATTCATATTATTTTGATACTTTATTTCAATAATATATATGTCATTTGGGATGTTTAGAAATCATTTAAACCTCAATACAATATATGGTGTGACCGGTATGACTCCAAGTGCGTATTTTTATTTAAAATTTAAATAATTTTTAGTAAAAAGGAAAACTAACTAGTCAAAAATGAGAAAACAAATTCATATTGTTTTTATGCATTATTAAAATAATACATAAGTAATTTTTGATATGTAGGTATCAGCCTCACCTCAATTCGATACATGATGTTCCTGGTATTACTCAAAGTGTTCGTTATCAATTTAAAATTAACATTTTAGTTCAAAAAGTGTTACTCATTAAAAATTGAGAAAACGTGATCAAAATTTCTTGATAATTTCAGAAAAAATTAATAAATCATTTGGGACATTTATGAATTTGTCTCACATAAAACTGATAAACGACGTGACTAGTATGATTTAAATTGCATGTTTCCAATTTTAGATGACATTTTAGTAAAAAAGATAAGTGGCGTACTCAAAACTGATAAAACGTATCAGGATTATTTTAATACTTTAGTAAAATTATCCATATGTCATTTGTGACATTTATGAATCAACTTCACCTCAATATTATTCATGTAGGGACCGCTATGCCTCCAAGTGTTTATTTTTTTATTTAAAATTGACATTATTTTTAGAAAGAATGGAAAAATAACCTACTCCAAACCTTGAAAATGCATTCGGATTGTTTTGAAAATTTGAGAAAAATATATATAAGCCATTTGTGACATGTAGGAATTTTTCTCATGTAAAATTGATACATTATGTGACTGGTATGATTCAATGTTTTTGTCTCCAGTTTAAAATGGCATTTTAGAAAAAAGACATGTGACGTACTCAAAATCACACAAACCCATTCAGATTGTTTTGATACTTTAGGAAAATGATCTGAAATTCATTTGAGATGTGAAAGAACCAAATTAACCTAAATATGATGTATGATGTGACCGATATGGCTCCATGTGCATATTTTCAATATAAAAGTGTCATTTTTATTTTAATCACGCATCACATCGCCAAAACCAATAAAATAATCCTATAATGTTTTATCATCATTATATCTTCTATTAATTAATTTACTTACTTATCATTTTTATCTTATAATTATTTAATTAATTTTAGTAGATATAATACATGAATATGAACAAGAAATGGTGTGAGGTGGAAGAATCAACCATAACTCCATCCAATACACAGTATTCCAAATATGACACGAATATTAGTTTAAAATTAACACTTTCTGTTAATTTAGTTATTTATATTATTAAAAACATATGAATTTTTCTCCTATATAGGAGTGTTATTTTTCTTGAGATGGGGTGGTTTGTTCATTAATAACATGAGTTGGGGGCAAGAACAAAAGATAAAGGAACATTGATGTTTTTGAATGTATGCAATAATTTTTACTCATGTAATTGTATAAATGAATGTTCGGAAATTCTGTAATACAATTTTTTTCTTGTATTTGGGTTTTAAATTTCATTTCATTTAAATTCAGTCTTGGTAGTTGATCCTTTTTATATATTTTGGTGTATCTGGTGCTACAGTGTTCTATTACAACACACTACACTGGGATACAATGTATTATTACACCACACTCCAGTATGTCCCTTTATCAGCTCTTTCATAAACACTGATAAAGGTTCCCTTTATCAGTTCTTTTAGAAGAATAGATAAAGGTCCCCATTATCAGTGCTAAAAAAGTGCTTATAAATTACCCCTTTATCAGCACATTTTTTAACCATGATAAAGGACCCCTTTACCAGCGCTTTTTTAGCACTTATAAAAGACTAGGATTTTAATCTCGCACCGGTAGTTAGTGCTATTGTGCTGATACAGACAATATTTAGCACTATTAAAGGCCTATTTTGTAGTAGTGGCACCAGGAATCACCACACCACATCTCTCCCAAAGACACATAGTCCATCACATATCATCTCATAATATAACCAGATTAGTAGGGTATTAAGAATGTGAATGATATAAAAATCATGCCCTCATCCTACCACACATTACCCTAACCCATATCACAACACATCACTACATCATCACATTACATATTACTCAAGAACACCTGGTCCATAATTGCGCCTGAAGACACCTGGTACATCACTACTAAAGGAATAATTTGGAAGTGGGGGGGGGGTTATCCATCCGTATCACAACCATCCAAGATGTTGGGGAAAAAACTGATACGCAAAACTAATGAGAATTGGTAAGGTTATCCATATCAATTGGGGTGCGTATAGAAATAACAGAAGGATACATGATGTGAAGATATCACACATTTCCCAACCTATGGGTTCACAAAAATTGAACTAGTATACACCACATCACCAATACCTTACCACACACCCGCCATCATAATCACTTCTACAACTATATGTAGTACATGACAAAAACACCACACAAGCCACAAAATATTTCCACTTTTTGTAATAGGATCCACCACTTTTTTTATTTATCCATTCCATTTCATATTAGAAAACTCATTATTTCATTCAATTCATTTAATAAATTTACCACACATCGATTTCCAGCCCATATTTTATCTTTACTAGATTATTTAATTTCATTTTATTGTCAAATTTTTTCCATGGATAACTAGGAAACTATCACAACCACTCTATGTAACAACTGTCCCATTTAAAATAACCATCTCCCCAACACCTCGCATCCACCATCATCACTGCACCACACAAACCAAACCATATTGACACAAAATACACATATCTCATCCACCACACACCATAACTACCACAAAACTACAACTATCGCACAACATCCATTACGCACCACAGAACAACACCACACATCCCATCCAAACCAAACACCATAACTACATCATGAAACACCACCACACATCATCTCCACTATACACCAAAACTACTATACACCACATTTCATCCCTAATCACATCATATTTGCGCCAAATAACTACTGCATAACAGCCCTAAACCATAAAAATACCCATCCATTCACCAACACCACCTAAAAATATCCCAAACCATATAGGGAAACATAACAAGCACAAGAACCTACATAACAAAACACATCCCAAATTCTATATTTATTCATGGTCTATAGTTACATTCCTTCTTTATTTACCATGGGTGTTATCACACAAACTATGTTCCATGGGTAATCAATTTATTATCCAAATATATGTTCTTTAGCTATTTATCTAGGGCACAATCAAAAAATAACATGACAAGGGTCTCAACTCATAACTTCTACCACACAAGAAAGGATCCCAACAACCGTTATTTTCATAAAGGAATCAACATGACATAATATCATCATCAACGATAGCAAAGAAGTCAAACCATGTGATATCTCCCCATACCCATCAATTTAAGTTATGCCAATTATTATCGTATTAAGATAAACCTGACCATCCACCCAAAGGAAATATGAATCATGAAATTCCCACACATAGAAAGTAAATTGGGAGAGAATAAGGATCCCCTACACTAAGAAAGCTTTATAATATAACTGTAAACCACATGGAGAAGAAAAAACTACCCATAAACCACAATTGAACCATGAGATCACAAATCAACCTACACCACATAAAATGGTCATCACAACATCACCCAAAACATACCATAGATGAAACAATACCACTGTAGTGGATCTCCGAAGGAAGAATGCAAAGAAGTAATAGAGATAAAGGAATAAATCACTGTAGATAACCAACCAAAAAATAGCAGATCCCAAAGATCGATCCCTATAGAATAGGGATATAATATCTCCCAAGTGTTCCTAGGGGTTTACACAAACCAAAAGGAGGAATGATTGAATGAGGAAAATATTTTCTAAACCTACATTAATAATAAATGAAAAATTATCCATTCATGTGGCGAATTATAGATTCTCATTGTGAATTCCATATTCATGACATGAATTCCATGGGCCTCACATATTATAAGTCATGAATCCGATATTTGGTGTGAAACCTCTATACCATTGTTTTCTATAGAAAATTAAGCCACCTCCACTCAAATTAAATACACAGCCTGAATCCCCCTATCAAAACATGAATCCATTCCACAAACTCCCCTTTACCCACATATAAGCAGTGAATTTTCTAGCTACGTAATCCATGAATGAAAAAATCATGACATGAATCAGGTTCACATCATGGACCATAGGTTGTAGTAATCCTAAAAATACATACCTTACTGAATACATTCATACCTCCTTTGAAAATCTCCAACCATCAAACTAGAAATGTAACATGATGGGAAAGAAAAAAACATTACATTAGATACCTATAAAATTATTATTGTCCATGAGAATCAAAACCAATCCTGAAGAAAAGAAAGGGGTATAAAAAAAATACCCCATGAGATACCTCTCAATGTTCTCATTACACATCAACAATACCACCAGCCAAACAATCCAAACCAAAACACCCACAAAACACGTCACACAACCACACCCCAAACTCTCATAGGGAACAACATAACTCATCCGGTACTATACACAAGACACTACATTCCACACAACCATATAAAAAACCATCTAAACCTATACATATCCCAAACCAATTGCATCCAAAAATAACACACAACACTACCTTGAGCATACAAATAATGGAATGCTATCTTCTATATCAAAATATTAACCACTTTGGATGGCATGACTCACCCAAATGGTTTTAAATATGTCAAGGTATAAGATTCCTTGATTAAGAATCATGTATTCCCCTTTCTATATGTAAGAATATTTATCACACATTACACATCAAGAAAAGGGACATCCAATAAAATAGTGAGGTACAAACATCACATCATCTAGACTAAACCAAAAAAAGTAAATAAAAACTCAAAACAACTCCGAGTATTGGGAATGAATATGTATCTCTAACTCCAATGAAATCCCCACTAGGCCAACATTACTCCATAACAATCAAACCAATGTAATGGTTTATCCATATAGAACCTTCTCTTAAAGATCCTAGATCTATTCTAACGGATCTATGAATGTCACATCATCCTCAATATCCAACTCCCCTCATTAAATGACATGGGAGTCATTGTTAATATATTGATGAAGTTGGGACATGTAATATACTTCATGGATCCTATCTAGATATAGTGGTAACACCAACTGATACACCACCTCACCAAGATGCCTGAACACCTCAAAGGTCCAAATAAACCTGGGAGAAAGCTTAATCCCTCTTCCAAAACACTATTTCCTGTGTCAGTAAAAGACTGTCAAGAAAACATGGTCTCCAAACGCAAACTCCAAGGGCCTATATCTATGATCATCACAGTACTTTTAATGGTCATGCACCACCTTAATACACTCTCAAACCAATTGGATCTTCTTATTTGTGCTCTGAACCACATAAAGACCAATAAATACTAACTCCCCAACCTTTTTTCAACACAACATAGAATGAAAGAGCCTCCCATAAAACACCTAAAATAGGGCTATAATGATGGATTCATGTTAAATTTTGTTTTATATAAACTCAACTATATTAAAGTACCTTATCCATGATCCCCCAAGTCTAAGACACAATCTTGAAACATATCCTCTGGTGTCCAAATGGTCTGAACCATCTTCCCATTTCTCTGGGGGTGAAAATTACTGTTGTAGTGCAACTAGGAGCCCAAAAATGTTGAAATACCCTCTAGAATCATGATATAAATTGAGAATCCTCATCATAGAATATGGTCCTTCATTCCCAATAAATCCTAACCACATCACCCATTTACCTCCTTTTCAAAACATCCATTGTACTCAATTCATGGATCCCTAGAAAGTGAGACGACTTTGAAATTAAGTCCATTATTACCATAACTAAATCACAAAATCCCTAATCCCTAGGTAAACTAGTAAATAAATACATCTATATGTACTCTTATTTCCACCTAGGAACATCCAGATACTGCAAAAAACCTTATGAAAAAATATTCTCTACTTTCACCTATGGATAAACTAGACATGTCATGAAAAACTCTAAAACCCAAAATTTCTTCCCTATCCACCAAAGTGATTTCCTCAATCCATGATACATCTTCATCACACCAGGATATAAAACTAAATTTTAGATGTGAAAATCCTATAGAACTCACTCATGCATCCCCTTGTAAACAAACAACCACTCCTAGAACAACACCTGACTATGATCATCCTCTAACCCTTACTCAGGGGAATTTCTATAGCCTACACGATCACACATCACCTCTAACTCTGAGTATCCCCACCAATAATCATCTACTTATCATATAAAATATGACTCTATGATCATCAAATAATGAAAACCTTGTTTACTACTCTCTCCCATGTCAAGATGCAATATTTTAGGCTCTTGAATCCCTTTCCAAACATCTGTAGTCTCTCAATCCACATCTCATCTAGGCTTCTGACTTAATACATTGAATACCACATTCCCCATTCTCATGGTGTAAGAAATCTAAAAATAATAATCCTAAAGAAAATCCATTCACCTCCATGGGTGTATATTCAAATATCACTAAGTGAAAAAATATTTTAGTATTTTTTGGTTCGTGAAAACCAAAATGTTCTCACTGATGAGGCAATACCACCAATTATTTAGTGAAAAAACAACTTACACGAACTCCAAATCATGGGTGGAATAGTTTTGATTATGGGGATGTAACTCCCAAGACCCATAAGAGATCATAGATATCTATTTCATCAAAACACATCCTAATCTCATATGGGACTCATTACATAAAACCCCAAACGAGACACCCTCATCAGGAAACTAAAGCACTAGAGAACTAATGAACTTCTTTTTCAGGTAACTTATTGATTCTTATAACTCATCACTCCACAAAAATCTTTTTATTTCCTAGTCAATGATATTATTAGGGATTAAAATCAAGATAAATTGGTCACAAAACTCCGATAATATTTTGTGATGCCAAGGAAACTGAAATCCTATTACACATTCATAGGTGTTGTCAAGAAACAATTACCTTGATCCTGGATGGGTCCACTGGTACACCCTTATAAGACACCATATGTCCAAGGAAACACACATCCCATGTACATAACTGAAACATGTGAAAATTTCCACAAAGATGTTCATGTAACCAGACCTACAAAATATATTTGTGATGCTCAACATGCTCCACCTCTGAATTTGAGTAGATCAATATATAATTGATGAATATGATGATGAACTGGTCCAAGAACTCATGGAACATAGAGTTCATAATCCCCATAAACATGAATGGTGTATTCTTAACAACAAATGATATGACTACAAACTCAAAGTGCCTATATCTTCACCTAAAGGTACTCTACAAAGTATCCCCATCCTTTACCCACAACTGGTGATATCGAGAACATATATCAATTATTAAAATGAAACTAGCTCATTTTAGCTGGTTGAAAAGATCATCTATCCTTGGAAGAGGGTAATGGTTCTTTTCCATTACCTGATCCATATTTCTTATGTCTATAAAAAACCTTATACTACTATCTACCTTCTTGGTGAACAACACTAGAGAACCTCGCAATTACACAACGAGTTAGATAAAACCCATCTACATCAGATCATTAACCTATAACATCAAATCATGTAGCTCTGTAGGTTCCATCCAATAAGGATCCATTGAAATCAGAGACGCAGACAACTACAACTCTATCATGAACTGATTGTCATGTTTAAGGGGTAGTATCATAACCATATATGGTAAAAAATCCAGGAACTCCTCCAAACCTCTTAGAACATCCCTTAACAATGCGTCCACAGATAGCTCTGACAAATATGAAAAAAGATGCTCAACTTTCCACCACCCATCCAATATCCTCACTTGATAATGAACGCCACTCACTGGCTCTATACATTAGAAAAAAACTCTCCTTCATAAGTAGTAGATGAATGCATGCACAAAATAAAACCAATCCATGACAAGGACAAAATTTCATGGTTATATATGCACCAAGAAGAATTCCTCCACTAGCTGGTGCTTCCCCACCACCAGTCTACATCCCCTGCAAACATAAAGTAAACAATACTGACCTCCAACTAGAATAGATGATACCATGTGAAATGGAATCCTCTATACATCTATCCCCAAAGAACATACCGAAAAGGTTGATACAAATGAGTATGATTCTCCTAAATCGAATAAAGTACACATATGGTAGACAAAAAGATAATTATACCTAAAATGAATCCCTTCAATAATGGTGTTACTACCTCTAATGCATACACATGACCATTCCCAACTCCTTTAACTATCTAATTTATACCTCCATGACCCTAATTTGGCCTAGTTCCATGTGGTAATGGACCATCACGAGGCTTACCTTTACCAACTCCACCTTCTCTCAGCTATTGAACAAACACTCAGAATCCCAACAATTGAAACTACTTCAAAGAAATATCTTACTTCTATCGAAAAGGTGCCTGCTCACCCATATGAAACTAGCCTCCTAAAGTTGTCATACATAGAGTTTGTTTGTTCCCATTTACCTTACAAACAAATAATAAAAATGGAAATACTTTGATAGGAGATTGAAAGACACCTTCCCTAGAAGATCGAAAATGGATCTGCCACAGACAACTCCCCATTGGTTGGAAACCTAATTTCATGAACACATGTGACACACTTTCTGAATCCCTACTCCCAAGACACCAAGTTGGATACTATATCGAGTCTTCAATCCAAAATAAAAATCATATCGATAACCTCATCCTTTTTATGCACCTCCAGATACATAGGGAGAATAAATAGAGTGACTGCATTCTAGATCACTGAGTGAAGAGACTCCTATAGACATTGTCCTATGGAATCCTCATCAGAAAAAACATCTAGGAAAAAGAGAAAAAATTTCCCATACCATTATTCCAAGATCCCAAACACTCAGGCTCCCCTAATAAAGAGAGAGAAACTCCTGAAACTTTTCTACCTTTTTTCATCGATGATAGGAAATTCACTCGAAACTCCCTCTAAAATGTGCCCAGGACACATCTGCCTCTTTGTGGTTACCAATAAAAATATTCCACCACTAACACATATCTCCCTATGTATGAATAAATTCTAAGGGAATCTAGAACTCTTAAATTTATCTGATCATACCAAAAGTGATCTTGAGATCCTCTAACCAGTATTTTGTCTTCAGATCAGATATGATCCCATTAATATTTCCTAAATTATATAGCTTAAAGGCATGGAGATATCTCTTACAAACATCATATTACTCAAGAGGATCAACTATTCAATGATTAAATGGGTCTATTTTTTGAAACTCAACTTCCTGATCCTCTCATAGATTATGAACATGATTTATTCTTGAAAACAAGGAGAACATCGTAAGCCCAGTAGCGTGGACTTTTAAAAAAACTTATTTATTTATTTCATTTTATTTTCTAAAAACCCATTTTATACATGAACACAATTAATAAAAATGAATTTACCTCTCCCAAGTCTCTACCCTATAAATAGGTCCACACCACTTTCTTGTTCAACAAGCTAAATGTCTATACACCGAATTATAGAGGACCTAAAATCATATACCTAACTAGTATCATTGGCCTATATCATAAACTAAGATCAATTGAAACTACTTCCCTAAAAACCTATACAATCCCCACCATGACTAACTTCAAACTCTATCCTATATCTCAACCTTCGGCCTTTGATACCACACATTCAGGACCCCTTACCACCAATGACTTTTCTATAAACGTATAGATATAATGACCCCAAAAGTCCCACCTCTTATAGGCCCTGGGATGGTGAATAACACTTATGGTATAAAAACCTTACAAATGGGAATCATTACTCTCTATTATATAAAATTGGATCGATGTATAGGGTAAAAACCACCAAAAAAACTCCATATTATAAAATTAAGGTAAACAAACAACCATCCTATAATGCTTCAATAAAGTAAAATGAGATATATAAAAGTCACCAAATATACCAATAGAGTAAGAATATAATATCGACTAAAGAAACACAAAACTTGCTAGAAATATTTATTTAGGTTCCCAAATACCTCCTAGAAACATGAAAAATAGTTTATATATATAGGGTGATCGTAACATGTATACTCAATAGGGACATATCCATGGTCTCGCATGTACATTTGTAAAGATCATGCTAATGTTCTAGTGAATGAATTGATGAACCAACGTGTACCCAAACAGGTCGAATAACCATCCCATTATCACTTGGAACCATTAACTAAATAACGTTTACCCTATAGTAATATAACATCAAGATTATAATAATGAAAGGCATCCCAAAATCACTTCCCCACTGATTTTCCACTCTCAAACCCCAACGATAAACTACATATTCTCTCATCCCTTCCATATAAATCACATCCCAACCACATTACATTATATCTCACCCAAATACACTTGGCCCATATCTAATGTGCGTCAAGATACATCCCTACTGACCCAACCATTGTAAGATCAAGAATCCTATGCTAACATTAGGCATCACCACACCATGCATTTCTCAAAAACAACAAGTCCATCACATCTCATATCATCATATAACCAATGTAGTAGGGTATAATGAATTTTAAGGACATCATCATAATTCCCTCCTCCAACCATGAATGGAGACCAACAAAAATCACATAACATAACTACCTAATCACATCACATCTCACAAAAAAAAAACAATTCCATAACTACACATCTCACCTAAAGACACATGGGTTATCACTACTGAAGGAAGTGTAAGGAAAAAGGTGGTAGATATCCATCTAAATCACCACCATCCTGGATGTTGGGGAAAACACCAAGAACCCAGAACATCTGACAGTTTGTAAGGTTATCCAAATTGGGGGTTAGGGGTATATAAATGACATAAAATACATTATATATAAACAACACATATAACCCAACATATGGGTTCACAAAAACTGCACAAGTGAACACCACATCACCACTACTCACCAACCATAATTACCTCTACCAACACTATATGTAATACATCATACAACCTCAACACAAGTCAAAAAATATTTCCACTTACAGTTACATGTTCCACCACTTTTATTCATTAATCCATTCCATTTGACATCACACAACATTTTCTTTAATTCAATTTATTTAATCCATTTACCACACATCTATTCCTGAGCCATCTTGATTATTTATAGGAATATTTTATTTTTTTATCATCATAATTTATTCCATGAATAACTGAGAAACTATCACAACCACACCACATAAAAACTAGAAAATTTCACACAACCATCACTACAACACCTCACATCCACCATCATCTCTGCACCACACCAAACAAACTGTCTCTCTAGAGTAACCACATGTCTCATCCACTACATACCATCACTATTGAACAACTATAACCACCACACTACATTTAATACACACCATGAAACATCATCGCACATCCCAGAAAAAATGCACACCATAACTACATCGAACACCACCACCACACATCACAATCACCACACACAAAAACCACTACACACAACATCAAACCACCTCCCACATCACACAATGACAACCAACCACTACATCACAAACCCACATTTCACAAATCCCCAATCTGTCATCCCCAAAACCTCACAACATGACAAACCGTATGGGGAAACACAAAAAGATCAAGCACACACACAACAACACATATCCCGAGTTCAAAATATATTCAAGAAATTTCATCAAATTACATATTTATTTAGAATGGGTATTATTACACATACTAGGTTCCATGAGAAATAAATTTATTATCCAAATATATGTTCTTTATAATTTTATCCTTGGTGTGATAAAAAAACAACAAGGATCTCAACTCATAACTTCTTCAACATAAGAAAGCCTCCCAATAGCCCTTATTTTTAGTAAGGAAACAACATGAAATGATATAATTAGTAACAATAAACAAGAAGTCAAAACATAAAATATCTCCCCACACCCATCAATTTCAATTATTTAAATTATTATCTTATTACCATAACCCTATAAATCTACCCAATGTCCATAAAAATCATGAAATTCCCAGAAAAAACATGTAATTGTGGAGAGAATGAGGATCAAATACCTCAAGAAAAATTTAAGATCTTTTTATGCATTGTAGGGAGAAGAAAACACTGTCCAAAAACCACAACCACCCCATAAGAAAATGTACTATCTTACACTACACCAAAGGGTCATCAAAATATCTTACAAAACAGACACCAGATAAACCAATACCACCATAGAATATCTCTAATGGAAGAACATAAATAAATAATGGACATAAAGAAAGAAATCACTATATATCACCAACCAGTAACTACCAGAACCCAAATATCATACCTAGGAGAAGAGGGATGGAATATATCCCAAGGGAACCTAAGGTTTTCCATAAACAATGTGGAGGGACAAATGACTGAGGAAAAGATTATATAAACCTATGTTAAAAAAACCTATAAAATAACCCATTAATTTTATGAATTATAGATTCACATCACGAATTCCATATCCATGATGTGAATTTCATAAGCCTCTTAGATTATAAGATGTGAATTTGGTACAAGTAGTGAAACCTCCATATATTCAGTTTCTGATGAAAATTAAGTTGTGTCAAATTGAATTAAATACATGTCATGAATCCTCATTTCATAACATGATTCTATTTCATGGAATCCCACTTTACCTACATATAATCCATGAATTTTTTAGCTACACAACCCATAAATAAACTACTCATGATGTGAATTGGGTTCATGTTGTTAACCACCTATTACCGTACTACTGTGGCTCTAGCACCCCAAACACTCTCAGACCTCATAAAAATTTATCCAAACACACACTTATAAAATTAATTGGACTAAAAGGAATGGAGAATTACAGATATATTTTTTAAATGAAAATAAAGTGTGAGAAATAAAAAAACATCAAGGAAATAAATAAACTGAGAAATATCCTTATATGTGAGGAAAGATGAAAACCATAAATCAATAAGGATGAAAAGAGACCATAAATTCAACATAAAGGAAGGTTTTATAGTAAAAAAATTATTTGGAAATTATATAGGAAATGGTAGTAAAAATTTGAAAATAACATTCCTAAATCTTTTTTAACACTATTATAAAAAAATATATATAAATCATTTCGAAATATATTTTTATAAGGTGTAAAGGTTACTTCTAAAAGAATATTTTAATAAAATTTAAAACTATATAATATTTAAAACAATATATTATTAGGAAAGAAAATATATATTAGAAGATAGAGATATACATACATAAAATGAAACCCCATTTTCATATCTTTAGAGAAAATAACATCGCTTTCCTTTTAGAAACTTTTAAAAATAAAAAGTCTAAGAATAACAGGATTAGAATTTTATTTTAAATACTATGTAAAATTTTAAAGTAATATTGATGAGATATAATATCATTAAAGTTAGTAAATTTTTTTTAAGTGGTAGGAGTTAATATAAAACATTTTTTTCACATATTTGAAAAGTTATTGAAAAATATTCCATATGGAAAACAATGAAAACATTCCTTTAATAATATTTACTAGAAATGAAAATTTTTGTAATTTTTCCATAATAAATTATTTTTATATATAATAAAACTTTATTTAAATAAAATAAAGAATATGGATATTGAGGAAAAATATTCTCAATCAAAAAGGATAAATAAGGTCGACTTTTGTTATAAAAATTATTTTAGTGATTTTGAGTACTAAAGAGAGTAAACATGAAAAAGAATAATTTAAACTATATAAATAACTAGTTCGAGAGAAAATAAATGTTCTTTAATTGGGAAATAACAAATAATTACCTCAAATTAGGTTAATGTATATGAAATCCCATTTTAGAGTGAGATTAAAACACAAACACTTCCCTTGGATTCCCACTTGGTTGGACGTGTTCTAACCTCCTATATAATAAATTTATAATTATTATTAATATATATAAGATACATATATATATTTTATTGGATATCATTTATTAATAAATTATTTTCACAAATTTTCTCATAATTCATTGATTAAATAATTTATTTAGGTGTTAATTTTTCTGTTTCTCATGCACGTTTGCATTCAAGAGTTCCGATCCTTGAACATTGTTCATATTATCATCCCATAAATAATTTTAATAATTTCACATATATATATCATATTTAGACATTAAAAACCATTTATAGCCATCCATGTATGGTGGTTTTTAAAATTAAAATACAATTTTCGTGGAGGCGGTTGTTTGCACGTATGCATGGGTGACACTTTTATTTTTCAACAGATGAAAGAAAATAAAGTATATAATGATTTATATTCACATAAAAAAAATTATTTAATAAATATCATATTTATCCATTAATTTTATATATATAACCATTCATGTTAGTTGGTGATAAAAAATTAATTACATCGATTCATGAAGGTGGTAGTCTGTATGCACACACGAGCGATGATTTCATTTTCCTATGGATTGGAAGAAAGGAAATTAGATAATATTTACCTTTAAAATATCATAATTATGTAATAAATATAATATAAATTCATTGAATCCACTTATATATATCCATTCATGTTTGTAAGGGATGAAAAATGAATTAAATCATTCTGTGGAGGCGGTAGTCCACATGTACACAAGAGCGACATATTCATTTTCTATTATATGTAATAGAGATTGAAAATAGTTATACCATTAGCATAAATTTATTATTTTAGTATATAAAATTTTTATTTTATTTAATATGTTTATATAAGTTTTTTTGTAGGTTTAATAATAAATATTCTTGAAAAATCTTTGTATGTATATATATATCATCTATGGATAATCTCATTTGAAAAACAACTTAAGGCTTCATAGATGGATCATTTGGGAAGAAATAAGCCTCTAGGTCATGTATAATGGTGTTTTGAGGGTATTTTAGTATATATTTATCTATATAATTTATTTTTGGGTGTTTTGAGAAGTAAATAGAGGAGGTGCCCATTTATAAGTGAGAGGGCCAACACTTTAGTAAATACAATGAACTTTAATGTAATATAAAGTTATTTTCATGGGAAAGTGGCAAAAAATGGATTTTTTTTAATATAGGATAATTTATTGTCTAAATAAACTATAATAATCAAATTATAAAAGTTTTAGTGATATTTTAAGCCCTATCTCTTACTTTAACCACCTTGTTAATCTTTTTAACCCATATTGTGGTGACAATATGTTTTCCATGGTAATTATTCATTATGACTAAAATTAAAATGGATATTATTACAAAATTTTAATATTATAATTAAAAATATGTAATAAATTTTATAATATTCAATTCGTTGGGGAGGTAAAAACTAATATTTAAATAATTACAAAAAACACAATGAAAAACATTTTTTAGAAAAATTACTTTTTAAGAAAAAAATGAATTTATTCCATAATAAAAAAAGAATTTATTCCCCTGAAATTTATTAGTTTATGAATAAAAAGGATATTTAAGTGACTTCAAAACCAATTCAAAATAAAATTTAACTTTTTAATTACTTAATTAAATAAAATGATAAAAAATAGTTTTTTATTAGAATAAAATTTCACTTATGTTTTAAAATGTCTAACATAGAATTATAAATCCATAAATATATTTTTAAATGATTTAATTTATTATTTAAATATATATTTTTTATATCAAAAAGTTTTTACAAACTTTCATTTCATTCTTATTCAATAATGATGTCATAAAAGTTATAGAAATTGTAAAATTGATATTTTTCACTATTCACCTAAAAATCAAAATTTTTTAAAAAATAAAAGAAATGTACTATAAGATAATTTAGAATTATTAATTAAAAAATTAATTTTATTTAATTAAATTTAAATAATAAAATATGGTATTTTTTTAAAGGAAGGTATTAAATATAAAAAATATATCTTTTGTAGAAAAATAACCTTTTAAAACATCATGTGTTCTTAATATTATTTTATATACATTTATAATTAATTTAGTGTTAACTTATTAGTTACTACATTTAATTATTTCATAAGTGATTAATTTATTAAAATAAAAATAACCTGAAAAAAATTCTTTGAAAATACCTATTTTTGACATTTAATTATTTTAATCAGATCACATTCTCTATTTATTTTGTAATAATTAAAATTCATTAGTAAAAACAAAATAATAAAATGTAAGTATCTTAATTAATTACTGTAATTACATTGAATTATTTTTTTAATATTTCATGAATTGTTTTATTTTGATTTCATGTATAATTTAAGATATGAGACATAGTATTATTTAAAAGATAATTGCATATCGAAATATTGATATGTTACATTCTCTCCCTTATGTAAAATTATTCCTAAAAATTTTATGTTTTCCTTTCCAAAATGAGTGTATCATGATATAGTAATAAAATATGATATAGATATTATCATGGTAATTAATTTCTACATCACTTGGAAACATAATATTTCATAAATAAATATTTCTAAGACAATGTATGTATTATTATAAGGCTCTTAATTTTTTATGAGTATCCGAAATAATATCTTGATAGCTAAGAAGTATTTTCCATATATGACTCGATAGATTTATCTTTCTCTTTCTGAATATGAGAAATTATTTTACCGTCAATATATAAAATATGAGAAAATACACTTTATTTGATTTGTTTCCATTTTATAATCACAATCTCATCACCTGGTTGAGTTTCGAGTAGTTTTTCTTCAATTATTAATCTCATACACTAAATTATAAATAATAATGTTGAATTTATCATTCCTAAATATATAAAATTAAATTTTAATGGATCATAAGTTCCTCAAAATGTATACAAAGTTATTCCCCTTATCTCTAGTGATCTACTATACCAATAAATGGTTATAAAAATTAAAGATAATACCAAAATGAAATATGAATAAAGCTTCATATAATGAAATAATAAATTAATCTATAAAGACTAAACAATAACACCAAAAATTCAACATAAATAATTCTATAAATAACTATCCTTAAAACTCTTTAAAATATTTTGGCCAGGACTGAAACCAAAAAATCAGATATATTTTATCACATATTCGTCCAAAATCAACTTAACATTTATCTACAAAAAATATTAATCACTCATAAAGTCACATGATAAAAATATGTATACCCTAATCATATATTCTAAAAAATATACAAAGCCTTTCCCAAAATAACACAAATTTAAATGGCATAGAACCAAATCAAAATCATATATGATTCCAAAATATGACTCAATCATTATTCATTAAATAATATCAGAAAATTTGAATGAAAATACCATACTAGTAATTAATTTTATACTAACCTTAATCCTATAATGTTCCCAAGAACATGATAACCCTTTATCCTAATTAACCATAAATACCTCAACATAAATAATGTATTAACCCTAAAGTTTTTCTTTAACATTCATCTTATATCCCCAAAAATAGAATAATATTTAACAAAAATAAAATTCAAAATAAGTCATATGTTAAACATAAGGGTTATATATAGCTTCGTCATCTATTAAAACCCAATAAATAACTCCCAAAATATCATGAATCACCTTAATATCCTATCACCAAATATCTCAAAATGGGATTTATACCTTTAAAATTATGATAAATTATGAACTTATCAACATAAGATGATATTTATAACGTGAAAATTAACATTAACCAATGGAATATTAACCTATAAAGATATCTGAACCGATATTTGATACCAACTGAAACATCTCAGACCCATACTCTTGAATTTTGTGCTAAAAATATACTTTTTATATACTGGATTTGATACAATCTAAAGCGACCCGAATTTATCCACCAAGAGTTACAATATAAATAATAACCATCAATTCACTTATATCCCAAATATATTTTAGGTTTAGAGTTTTAGAAAATTATTAAAAATAATACATAAAAACACTTATCGTTCTCTCATAATGACCATTTTCCCATTATACCAATATATTTTATTCCATAATAAGTCTTTAACATCTCCAGTAAAATTATCCACACATGTTACCCTTATCGATATATCATATGAACTACTCTTATTCATAACATGAGGAATGGAAATATATGAAGGGTGAGATCAAAATATTAGTAAGTTTATGTACAATGGAAGCTGTAATAAAGAATAAAAAGTTGAGTAATAGGGAAGGAATAAATATCAATTATATAATTTCATATATATTTCAATATGAGTATTAAATATATCCAAAGATTATATAACAATGAAAATAATCATATGGAAAAAAAATAATAGATTTCATAATGATGTAATACATAATTTCGAACATCATATATTTATTCCAAGTCCTTATTCCAAGACATCATACATAAATAAGAAAGATATATGCTAAATACCCAAGCTAGTTAGACTAATGGGACTTACCAATTCATCAAGGGACATTCTAAGATCAGTCCCACCCACCAGTTACTAAGTATAATTCATTCATAATATGAAATAAATGAATAAAAATACAATACATAATCAATATGCCTTAACTACAAAAACCATGTTTTTTCCAGGTACCTTATTCCTTACTTTGATCCCCTAATTAAGTATTTTTGTGTTATTTTTTTCTTGTGTGAAGTATTTGGTATCTTTTTTTTTTGTTTTTGGAGGTTATTATATTCCATTAAGGGGGTTAATTATTGGTTCATGGTTAGAAGAAATTGTGCAGTTCTTCATAGGAAAACGTGGGGTGTTTTTGTAGAAGGATTATGGGTGGTGCATAATTAGTGAAAACTATTTAATTTTTCCCAGAAAACTATGTGGCTCTAGATAGTGGAATAATCATGATTGATGGATGGTCTACCAAAATTTGTGTCCAAACTATGAGGCTTCTCATAAGTGGTAGAGATCCTTGCACAGTTGTGGCATGGTTAAGTATACCATGTGACCAAACCATCCCTAAGGTTTTAATTAATCTAAAAATTATATTTCAAACTCAAATCCTCTCCTAAAATCCTCATTATTTTCACGACACCTAGGGATATAGATAATTGGGACTATAATTATCATTCCTAGTGGTTTCGATCCCAATATACTCTAAATTTGAAGGATTTAGAGCGTTGGATAGTGTGGATTCATGGTAGGAGATTTTTTCCTTCATTTTTCAAATATATCATAGATCTCATCATTATCTCATGTGATGAATCATAGATCCAAACAATGTTGGATTGATGTATGTATTCTATTATAATATATGGGGAATTAATGTTTTTTTGTTGGATAGGTGCCCGATCTAGAGAATTGGCACCTCTTCCTTGAGCGGATCATGATCTTCTATTGACAGTGAATCCATTTTGGTAATTTTATGTGTATTTCACTCCTCTGCATGATTCATCCCCCGAATTCAAATCCTATAGGTTATATATTGATGAATTGGATCTTATTATAGTGAATTTGGGTGCGGGTACGTAATCCAAGTATCATTTTTTGGACGATCATGGATTTTTTAATCAATTCACAAATAGTATTAAGTCTTTATCATATTAGTCCCTTGAATAGATTTAATGTCCCAGATTTTTCCATGTATTATTTTAATATTATATGGGAATTATTTCGAGACCAGGCTCTGAGACGATGTGCAGTCCCGAGGCACGGTGAGCCTGGAACAAATGTTTGGATTTAATTAAATAATTATATTGTGCGTGTGTGTGGTTTCCCTAAAAAAAGGAATAACTCCCGAATGGGTACTCAGATTAGAAATCCAAGGGCACCGTTTCATTGGGAACAACGCTTTTACCTTAGGTGAGGACTAACTTCGTCCGGAGCAGGTCGGTGGTGAAATCTGGCATTTGGACGTAACCGTAATAAAATATTTAATTAAAATATTTTATTTAAATCCTTGTTGCAACGAAATATTTTATGCTCTTAAATAGAGATTTTGCAGGGAGGGACAGGGTTAAAATTCCCATAACCTGGATTTTCTATGGAGAGCTCTGAAGAAGACCTCTTGACGCGACGACGATGATTCTTGATGATTTTCGCCGGCGACGACGACGCAATGATCAGATCATTGCCAACGAACGCCGCGGATCTAGGTAGGATGTTTTAATTGTGATTTCTTCCCTATTTTTGATTTCCATGATGAACGCGGACTAATACACAAATAGATTAGCCCGCGGATCGATCGTTCTTGAGGGATGTGATATTTGCAGGAATCGTGGGGATTCGATTTTTGAAATTATTTTTGGTTTTTGTTCAAACTTCTATCTGTGATGAACTAAGATCGACACGAACATAGATCGAGGTTCATCCCTCTTGATTGTTGTGTTTTTCTCTCTCGATTCTTACACATTCTTCAGGAACGTTCTACACGTTCTTGGAGGAAATCGATTGTTGCACATTCGTTTGTTGGTGGAACGATCAGAAATTCAGGATCCAACACCGAGACGGCCTAGCGGAGGTGTGACGATGATGGCGGTGAAAAAATCGATGTGGTTCGGAAATTCCATTCTTCAATTGTTTTTGTGCGGATGGATCGGGACACGCTATCAAGGCCGATCGGGAGCTCGAAACCGATGGAATCGATTTTGTAGGGGCGAGACGACCTCAAATCCGGAGTTTCGTCATGATCAGATGATTGGATCAAGATTCGGAGAATCGACCGAGGCGCGAGGAGGAAGATGACACTTCTGGAAATTTCTCGACTACATGCCGTGTTGTATGGGCTACACGGTGTGTGTTCGTCGGCGGACCACATGGCATGTACCCCAGGAGTACACGGACACGGGTGGGTACACGGACAAGGACATGCCGTGTATACCCATCCCCGGTCAGACTCAGCCAAATACACGGGATACCCCGTGTACTGGCACACTGGCAGGCGACACGGACACACACATGGGCCGTGTACGGGCACATGGCCAGCGTACATGGGGTGAGCCCCTGGTGCTCGAACATGGCGTGTGTTTATTCTACACACCGTGTATTTTCTTTCTATTTGAGAAGCCGAACGACACATGCCGTTTGAACAGGCACTACCTGGGGTCAATGAACACAGCGTGTACTTTTTTTACACGCTGTGTAGTTTGGTTTTACACGGCTTGGATGAATGACACGGGCTGTTTACACGGGCAGTACCCAGGGTCAAGGAACACGGTGTGTAACCATACTAAATTCCATGTAACCTTTTCATCATGGCTTGATCCACTTGTCTTCTATGACTTGGACTAGTTCTTAGGGTTCTTACCATTGGTTTTCCCCTGAAGGTTCTGGTATCATTTCTTTTGTACAGAAGTATGATCCCTTCAGTAGAACTTCATGAATAGAGTTTTTGGAATCCCCTCTTTGAGACTTGGATCCTGATCCACTATTCATTCCTAGAACCCTAGGTAGAGTTCTTGTTATCAACGTGACATACTTTACCCAGGCGCCGATCCTCTGCTTAGCGGATTAGCTCAGACTGAGTTGTCGGAATCACCCAATGACTTGGTTTTGATCCTCATCTGAGCATTATGTTCTCAAGGTACATGTGGAGTGTGTTCTCTCGGAATGAGTACTTTGTATCTCTCTCACTTCAGACCTAGGAGTGTGTTCTCCTGGTTGCATGCTTAGTGGAATCTTCGAGCTGGATCTGTAGTGGTGGTATTCGCCATAGTCGATCATGCATGAGTATATCTGGATATTCTTGTTATATGTTCGGTAGAAATATACTTTGTAGAGATAACTGCACCTGTTTGTTTTGTTATTTACTTTGTTGTATTCCTTTGTGGTTTCAGGGTGTCCTACTGGGTATTGTTATACTCACCCCTGTATGGGCTTTGCCCGCACGTTTCATGCCTTGTGCAGACGAGCGAGCCTTTGACCGGATTCTAGAAGGACCAGGACTGGATGGTACCCCGTGAGATTAGATAGGCAGAGGTGTGTTCCTACGGCTACAGACTACAGTCCCATCACCTTTTCTTACAGGTTGTACTTTGTTACGGACTCTATTTTTTGTGGGATTGTACTCTTCCCCAGGGTTTTACTTTCTTGTACTTTACTTTCCTGTCGTACTATGAGGCGACGAGGCAGTTAGCCTCCATAAAGTTATCCTTCAAGGATAGAGATGAGGGAGCCTACCTTCAGATGATGGTTGTTACCCCTCCACTCTTATAGTGAGTCAGGGAAGCACAATGCAAGGATGGTAGCTGTGAGACTCTACGTGATCAGATATCAACGGGTGATGCTACTGATGGATTTTCAGAAGGCGGAGAGCACGTTGTTCTTTTCATAGGGTGCATGGTAGTACCATTGGAATTGCAGGAGGAGGTTCTGAGGTAGTTCCATACATCCCCTTTGGCGGTTCATACAGGAATGGAAAAGATGTATCAGGACCTCCAATGTCAGTTCTGGTGGCCAAGAATGAAGAAGGGTGTGGTAGAGTTTGTCTCTCAGATCCTTACTTGTCAGCAAGTAAAGGCTGAGCACCAAGTGCTAGCAGGTTTGAATCAGCCCCTTGAGGTTCCAGAGTGGAAGTGGGACGGGATATCCATGGACTTCGTGACGAGTTTACCATTTACATCCAAGGGACACGATGCCATATGGGTGATCGTTGATCGACTCACCAAGTCAGCCAACTTCCTAGCCATACAGGATCAGAGTTCAGTAGAGAGCTTGGGACGCCTCTATGTGCAGGAGATAGTTTGACTTCATGGAGTTCCATCCACGATCGTCCCAGATCGTGATGCTTGTTTCACATCCCGGTTGTGGAAGGGATTTAAGGAAGATTTTGGGACTTAGTTACGCTTGAGCACATCGTTTTATCCCCAGACTGATGGTCAGACAGAGTAGACCATCCAGGTCCTGGAGGATATTCTTCGAGCTTGCATACTTAACTTCGGTCGTATCTGGGAGGATCACCTACCACTGGTGGAATTTTCTTATAACAATAGTTATCATTCCACTGTTGGTATGGAACAATTCGAGGCTCTGTATGGGTGACCTTACAGGTCACCACTTTGCTGGACTGACCTGGGAGAGTCAGCACTCATGGGCCCAGAGATGGTGAGAGCTACTACAGAGAATGTGCAGGTCATCTCGGAGTAGATGGAGACTGTATAGAGTCGGCAGAAATCATATGCCGACAGGAGGCGGAGGACCTTGGAGTTCAAGGAGGGAGACCATGTGTCCCTTCGGGTCTCACCTCGATGGGGACTGTAGAGATTTGGCTGAGGCAACAAGCTATCTCCGAGGTTCATTGGCCCTTTTCAGATTCTAAGTAGAGTTGGTGAGGTGGTGTATTGCTTGGATCTACCTCCTCATATGGACCGGGAACACAACGTCTACCATGTGTCGCAGCTACGGAGGTACGTGCACGATCCATCGCACGTTATCGACCGGGGCGAGCTGGACATCGATGATGGGGTGACCTTTACAGAGTACCCAGTAGAGATCGATGATCGACAGGAGAAGATCCTTCGTGGACGAGCTATTCCATTGGTGCGTGTCCGGTGGAAGCACTTGAATCTCTAAGAGTGCACGTGGGAGCGGGAGGCTCAGATTTAGGTGTAGTACCCACATATTTTTGAGTAGCCCTTGTTTTGGATTTTTGGGGACGTAAAATACCTAAGGTGGGTGAGATGTAATGTCCTGGGTTTTTTCATGTATTATTTTCATATAATTTTGGAATTATTTTGAGACCAGGTTCTGAGACGGCATGCAGTTCTGAGGCCCGGTGAGCCCGAAACAAATGTTTGGATTTAACTTAATAATTAAATTGTGCGTGCGTGCGGTTTCCCTGAAAAAATGGAATAACTCCTGAATGGGTTCTCGAATCAGAAATCTGAAGGCACCGTTGCATTCGGAACAATGATTTTACCTTAGGTGAGGCCTAACTTCGGCCGGCGCAGGTCGGTGGTGAAATCTGTCTTTTGAACGTAACAGTAATAAAAATATTTTATTTAAATCCTTGTTGCAACAAAATATTTTATTCTATTAAATACATATTTCATAGGGAGGGTTAGGGGTACAATTCCCATCACCCTAATTTTCTATGGAGAGCTCTGAAGAAGACCTCTCGACGTGGCGACGACGATTCTTGAGGATTTTTTCCGGCGACGACGACGCGACGATTTGACCATTGCCAATGAATGACGCGGATCCAGGTAGGATGTTTTAATTGTAATTTCTTCCCCATTTTTGATTTCCACGATGAATTCGGACTAATCCATGAACATATTAGCTCGTAGATCCTTCGTTCTTGCAGGATGGGATATTTTTGGGAATCGTGGGGATTCGATTCTTGATTTTTTTTATTTTCTGTTCAACCTTCTAACATTGATGAACCAAGATCGACACAAACATTGATTGAGGTTCGTCCCTCTCGATTGTTGTGTTTTTCTCTCCCAGTTCTTATGCATTCTTCAGGTACGTTCTACGCGTTCTTGGAGGAAATCGATCGTTGTGTATTCGTTTTTGGGCGCAACGATCTGGAATTCAAAATCCAACACCGAGACGGCCTAACGAAGGTGTGATGGCGACGACGGCAGACAAATCGATGTGGTTTGGAAATTCCGTTCTTCGAGCGTTTTCGTGTGGGTTGATCGGGACGCACTATCAAGGCCAATCGGGAGCTCGAAACCAATAGAATCAGTTTCGTTTGGGTGAGATGACCCCAAATCTGGAGTTTCGTGATGATTGGACGGTTGGATCAAGATCCAAAGAATCGGCCGAGGCGCGAGGAGGAAGACGACGCTTCTGGAAATTTCATGACTACACGCCGTGTAGTATGGGCTACACGGCGTGTGTTCGTCGGCGGACCACCTGCTGTGTACTCTGGGAGTACACAGACATGGGTTGGGTACACAGCCAAGGGCACACCTTGTATACCCCTCCCTGGACAGACCCGACCAGATACACGAGATACCCCGTGCACTAGCACACGGGCATGCGACACGGACACAGGCATGGGCCGTGTACGGGCACATGGCCAGCGTACACAGGGTGATCCCCTGGTCCTCGGACATGGCGTGTGTTTATTCTACACGCCGGGTAGTTTTTTCTATCCAACAAGACGAATCACATGGTCCGTTTACACGGGTAGTACCTAGGGTCAAGGAACACAGCGTGTACTTTTTTTACACGCCGTTGTGTCTGTTTTTACATGGCTTGGACGAATGACACATGCCGTTTACATGGGCAGTACCCGGGGTCAAGGAACATGGTGTGTAACCATACTACACGCCGTGTAACCTTTTCATCATTGCTTGCACCACTTGTCTTCTGTGACTTGGACTAGTTCTTAGGGTTTTTACCCTTAGTTTTCCCTTGAAGGTTCTGGTATCATTTCTTTTGTACCGAAGTATGATCCCTTAAGCAAAACATCATGAATAGAGTTATTGGAATCCCC
Organism: Viscum album; assembly: GCA_963277665.1. Lineage (NCBI taxonomy): Eukaryota > Viridiplantae > Streptophyta > Magnoliopsida > Santalales > Viscaceae > Viscum > Viscum album. The sequence continues at coordinate 1,171,906,186 of OY728160.1, forward strand.
TCTATGAGACTTGGATCCAGATCCTCTATTCATTCCTGGAACCCTTGGTAGAGTTCTTGGTATCGACGTGATCAACTTTAACCGGGCGCTGATCCTCTGCTTAGCGGATTAGCTCAGACTGAGTTGTCGGAATCACCCCATGACTTGGTTGTGATCCTCATCTGAGCATCATGTTCTCAAGGTACTTGTGGATTGTGTTCTCCTAGAATGAGTACTTTGTATCTCTCTCTCGTCAGACCTAGGAGTGTGTTCTCCCGGTTGCATGCTTAGTGGAATCTTCGAGCTAGATCTGTATTGGTGGTATTCGTGATAATCGATCGTGCATGAGTATATCTAGATATTCTTGTTATATGGTTGGTAGACATATACTATGTAGAGCTGACTGTACCTTTCTATTGTGGTGTTTCCTTTGTTGTATTCCTTTGTGGTTTTGAGGTGTCCTACTAGGTATTGTTATACTCACCCCTGCACGGGCTTTGCCCGCACGTGGCATGTCTTGTGCAGACGAGCAAGACTTTGACAGGATTCTATGCAGACCAGGACCGGACGGTACTCATTGAGATTAGACAGGCCAAGGTGTGTTCCTACGGCTACAGACTACAGTCCCAACACCTTTCCTTATAGGTTGGACTTTGTTACAGACTCTCTTTTTGGTGGGCTTGTACTTTTGTCCCAGGGTTTTACTTTCTCGTACATTACTTTCATGTCGTACTCTGTGGTTGGGTTTTAGTGTATTCATGCATATTTTCCTTTTAGTAGTGTTTACTATTCAGATTTGTGGCCTTGGAGATGTGTGCACGTGTGTTGAGGTTTTTAGGCAATGCCTCCCATGTTAGTAGTATGCATACTCGGTGCTAGTCACCAGCCCCTGGCCTATTGGATGCAGGTTGGGGAGTTGCGGCTCGGTCCCCACTGGTATGGGTCATGACAATAGTGTTCATTTTCATTCTTATATTGTGTGTATGTTCCTAGTGTAGATACACTTTCATGATTCATGAATTTGATTTGCATAGGGTGGCCTTAGATACCTTTTCTTAGTAATGTCTTATGTGTTCCACACCATGTAACACCTTATATATGGTTATTTCATAGCCATTGGAATATTTTATATTCCATGTTGTTCCTTACTATATTACATGTTATTTGTGTAATATTTCATAGCCCTTGGAATACATATGTTGATATATTTTTTTGTTATTATTTTCCATGTTGTGTATTACTTGTGTAATATTTCATATCCTATTGATTATTTGTTGTGATATATTTTTCCTTTCCATGTTATTCCTAACATGTGGGTTTTTACATATCTAGTGGAATATCTATTTTAGTATTCATGTTGATGGGTGGACCTGACAAACTTAAACCACTCATAATAGGGGGATCATGGATAATATGAATCTTATTTATGGATCTGTATATGATGGTTAATAACTGATCTTGTCATTTGTTTATATTATGGGAGATGGGGAATAAAAAATTCCATTGAATGAGGGTCCATATACTAGTATGATCTACCAATGGGATAAATTTTTGTGTTTTTGTAGAATTCCATTGATTTGGGCATGCTAATCATGTATACCATTAAAGGTGATCAAGTAGACATGAGTCATGAGTGACACTTTCCCTTAAAGGTGTGGGTGGAGTTATTTATTACAAGTGGAAAACATATTTTCATTAAAGGTGAATGAAGTTATATAGAATAAATTATATAATGTTATGAAAACTTATGAAATTCAGATAATAAGTCACTAATGCTGGTACGACTAGGGATCATGGAATATTAGTTAGTTCACAATCACTTGATATAGGATTGGTTGTATTATTTTTTGTACATTTACCTTTTCATCATGAAATATACCTCTATGTACATGTGTACTTATGTTAAACATGAATTTATGGTGTCCTACTAGGTTTGTAATCACACCCTACCTAGGCATCTTAGTGTGCGTTTGTACTTCATGGTAAAGGATTCAGAGAATGGAAAGGGTCCAATGACAAGTTTCTAAGGAGATTGGATTTAGAATATAGGTATGGTATAACAAAGAATATGGGAAACTACTATAGTATCTTATTTACAGATGTGCTACTTATACTTGTTGGCCTTCCACATTGGGGGTCTTTTGGTTTGATATTGAATGAAATGACATGACATCTATTATAGAATATTTTTTTAAGTTACTTTCCACTTTAACATTTAGTTAACTTATATATATGATATTATATTCTAGTTTATATCTATTATTACTAAGGTTATAGTCTCCCCCTGACATCTTTAGACCCTCACTACTAGTCGACAACCTCTTGTGTATGGGGACTCACACATGAGGTCATATAACACATTGTTTAAGACCTAGTTATTCAGTCCAGAGTGTTACAAAATGGCATCAGATCCTATATATCCTTTATTTTCTTATTTTATATTGTTGGACATGCAAGAAATGGGACATGCTATGTGGAACTCTGGTAGGGTATTTTCTATGTTCCTAGTGATCTCATGTGTAACGAACCTCTGAGTTATTATAGTGGGGTTTTTATTTGATTTATAGGATTACAGTTTGATGTTTATCCTTATTATTTTGTGGTGTTATAGTTTATGGAATTTAGGTATGTTCATGCATCATGAATATTCATATAGGATCATATTTTATGTATATACCTATTTTTTTACATAGTAGTTCCTTAATTAAATGCCATGATTTGTATTATTTTTTAGTAATATATATATATATATATATAGTGCTATGGTGATATATATGTGATGGTTTTAGTTATTTTAAATTATGTATACTTTTATGATTTATATACATGATTATGACCAACATGCTAGTATAGAGGTCTAGGATTGAGTATTCAGCAGATCCAGGAGGGTATACCTGGCGCATGGTAATATTTTAGGATGGATCTTCTTATAAAAAGCATGCATGTGTGCCTTTTAACTATTTAATATATACCTATTATAATTTTTTTATTAGCATTCAAATTTTTTTTTATTTTAAAAAAAATTTACCTCAAGGATTCTTGATGGTGCTACCTAGAGAAGAAAGAAAAAAAATATCTTCCTAGGAGGTGGTGGGGATTTATGGGATAGAATCGAAAGTGTGATAGACTTACATTGGAATAATTCAAGGAGATATTCTTCAAAGAGTTCATTTCCATCTTGTTGAAGATAGATTGAGAACATGATTTAATGGAGCATTTTTAGGAGATAATGTCTCTTTCTGCTTAATCTACTCAATTTATGGAGTTTTATGCTTTTATATTCTTTCTAATAGAAATGAGGTGATGAAGGCTAGGAAGTTTTATATTGGACATCTTCTGAAGATTAGAGGTAGTGTTTTGGAATTTTAATAGAAAATTTATATTGATGTGCTTCATAAGGTGCGGAATTTTGATAAGGGGATAGAGGAGGGAATGCTTATAGGTTTTTTACTAGCTTAAAGTGTAATTATGATCAAAACACCCAATATTACAACAATTTCCTTTTTTGGTAATAGGAATAGGAATGATGAGGAGGTAAAATAGGGTGGAAGATGGGTAGGGCAGAGTAGGGTCTCTTCTACTCCCTCTATGGGTGGAGGTTCTACTAGATTTAATAACAATGGATAAAGGGTGGATTTTAGTACATTATGACAAAATCCACCAATGAAATGTCACTGAAATAGTAAATTGAATCATATTTAGATACTTTTTTCTAAGTTTCCATGTCTATATATGATGAGCTTAGGTTATGGTATAGGTAGTTGGTCCTCAACAATAGAACCAAGCACTGGAACCCCCATGGCCATAAGAAAGTCTTTCACCATAGAGGAAAGTTCATGATCTAGATACTTGTAAGATACATGTAATGGATCAAGTTCTAGCCATGGGTGGAGAGGGACCTTATATAGTAAGAGGTTTTTTATTACCTCTACACTATCTACTTATTTAGTTGACACATGATCTTCCCATTATTTTTTATCTTCTTAAGTCATTTCTAGAAAATATTTTCTAGTAATTTTATATTCTTATTTCCTCTCTCTTCACATTCCATTGGGAAAGAATGTATACCATATTCAATGGTCTCTTGAGAGCCCCTTAGTTATTACTGGTTACAAAAATATGGGGGAATTTATAATCTTTGAAATGACTAGTTTTAATTTGTTATTTTAAATAGTCTATTTGATCAATAATCGAGATTATATAGACTACTATTGAATATGTGTATCTTTAACCATTCATAGAGGAGAGAGGTTCATGTTGAATGGTGAGTGAGATGTCAAAGTAGGCTGGGTGAGACTAGAACTGGGCCAAATTAGAGAAATCATGACATAAGTAGTAGGCTTGTATCTTGTAGTAGAATCACCAATGACACCCTCTATCTTCCCTCCAATCGTTAATCGTTATCAATATGTCTTCCCAGATGACTTATCTGGTATTCCTCTAGAAAAATTAATTATAATTGATATTAATCTTACATGTATGGAATAACTGAAATCAATTCCTCCTTATCATATAGAGCTTGATGATTTGAGCGAGTTAAAGGTTAAATTAGAGTACATGAAGGTAAATTGATTTATCATACTAAGAACATATCATTTGGGTGCCCCCAATAAGGTGTATGGTATTTTATGTCACTGTTTAGACTATAGGAATTTGACTCGGGAAATAGTGAATTACATGTACACTTTAACTATGATTGATGATATTTTTGATAAATTATGGGGAACTTAGTAATTTTTCTTGATTTATCTTCATTTAGGATACCATAAAATGTGGTTCAAAGAGGATGAAATTCCCATGGAAACATTTAGGAGTAGATATAGACTATATAAGTATAATTCCATAGCTTTTAGGTTGAAAAATTCTTCATAGGTGTTCATAGCTACAATGAATAATATTTTCCATCCATACCTTGACTCTTTAAAAAATTTATTTGTGGAAGATATAATGATATAATAATGGACATAAAATTTTCATACTAGTCACCTTGAGATTATATTGATTACACTTTAAGCACATTATATATTTTTTAAACTATTTAAGTAAAACACTTGGATTTAGGATGTGCATTTCTTTAGGCATGCAATTTTTAATGTGGGGATTTCAGTAGGCCCAATGAATATAGAGGAAAATATTTCTTAGAAATGTCATAAGAATGTGTTTGTGATCAACCATTTCTTTTGGTTTGTGGGGTAGTATCAACATTTCATTCATAAATTATCTTGTTTGGAAGAATTGATTATAGAGATGAAAAAAGGGATTAAGGTTTGAGTGGTTTGATCAGTGTAAAGAGTCTTTCCTATATCTAAATAAGATATTGATTTTAGCTCAAATTTTCATCCCTCTCAAGACTAGGATTGGATACGAAGTGTACTATGATTACTTAGGTGTTGGTTCCAGACCTATGTTGATACAGAAAGATCATGTAGTAAATTATGGGCCATGTTATCTATGACCTCATCAATATAACTACATGACACATGGATTAGAGCTGGTGGTTGTGGTATATGGTCTAATGTGTTGGTTGAAATATATCTTTGACGATAGGATTATCATCAATACAGAACACAAGAGATTGAGATACATCTTCTCTCATCAGGATCAAAATCTGAGGTAGTGGTGTTGGGTGGAGTATCAATAGACATTCAACTTTGAGATGGTCTATGCTCTAGGTAATGTTATTGTAGATTCTATTTCTAGGAAAATACTAAATAAATAGTATATTGGAGATATGCCTTTATATGGGGAATTGTGGTTTATGATTTTGAGGGTTGAGTTGTCAAAAAATGCGCATAAGGATCATGGAGTTATCACTTTCGTACATTTGGTTATCACATATTCTTTAGTGGACCCATTAAAGGCTTTATAGGAGTTATATCCCAAGTGTGTAGTGATGTAGGAGCACTTGGTGGGGATGATTCAATCATAGGGTGATCCTTAGATGATGAGAACATGATTTAAATTCAAAGAAAGTTAGTGATATTGGCTTCCTTAGGGTAGGAGATAATGAGATACTCGAATGTTTATAAGTGGTTTTATCATCCATTATTGACAAATATTTACCATGATATCCATTTTTAGTTATAGTATCCATGTATGAATAGATACATCATCGGTTTTGTTTCATGATGCCTTACATGTCTGAGGGTAAAGGATGAGCATCAAAATCCTAGTGTTTTTATTTATTAACATATAATGTTTATGTGGAAGTGGTATGAAATGATTATAACCATTATTATGGAGATACCTAGGACCTTGAGGAGTCATGAAATTGTTTAGGTGATATTTAATCGATTGAGAAAAGTGGCCCATTTCTTGCTAATTTGAGAGGCCCTTCCAGTGAAAAGGATAGAAAATCTATGTATATGAGATATTTTACACCTTAATAGAATTTCTTTGATCATAATTTCATAGAGATACCCAAAATTTATCTCATGGTTTTAGTAGGGCTTATATAAGGGATTGGGTACCTAACTGAAATTTTGGACAAAGTATTATCCATTGATTGATGGACAGTAAGAGGGGATGAACTGAATATTAGAGGATTTGATGTGGGAATGTTTTATACAATTTAATGGATCTTGGGATGATAAAAAATAATTGTTTCAGTTCACGTATAATAACAGCTTACTAACTTTAATTCATATGGAACCTTAGGAATCTCTTTAGGTTTATCTGTGTCGCTCACCGCTATGTTGGCATGAGGCTGGTGATGTAGAATTTTTGGGGCCGATCTTGGTACAATAGACCTATGAGAGAGTGGAATTTATATGAAATTGGTTCACCACCAATCATTTCTCTAACACCCTGGTATTTGTTTATTTTTTTCAAATAAATTTAATTTCTTCGATAGCTTGCATTACATGCAACACTGAGTTTTAACGACCCAGGATATACTATTAATATTATTATTTAAAGATATCCATTATAAAATAGTAGTTAAATTTGGTGGTATGAATAGGAATAAAAAGACCTTAAATATTAATTATAATGGTTTTATATAAATAAACACATTGATAAAAAATACATAATTTTTAGTAAATTCATTATATGTTACTGAAATAATATTTTCTCAAAAGATGTTTTTATTTATTTTTGTTAAAAAGTAAAAAAGTGATTATTTTACAGTTATAGAAAATGTATTTGAAAAAACTGACATTATTTTTGAATTTTATATTTCAAAAATATCTTTGAGTTATTTTTTGTGAATTTTCTAAAAAGTTTAATTTTTCTATGAATAGTACAAGAATACTAATTTTTATTAAAAAATATTTTTTGTTTAAAGTATTGAAAAGATCCATTTTATTTTAATATGATTTAAAATGTAAAATTATTCAAATTTTTTTTTAATCCAATTTAGGCTATTTTAATTATTTTTTTTATTGAATTATGATATTAAAAATTGTATACTTATAAAAAATTTCTCTTTGGAAAACTACTTTTTTGTCATGTCTTCAAATTAAATTTTAGAAATTTTTTGAATGGAATTTGGAAATATTGAATTTTCATTTGGAATCATGATAATTAATATTATATAATAAATTATATGTAATCTTTTTCTAAATTAATTGTAGAAATTTTAAAAAGTAATTATAGTTGTTATGGTTAAAATGAGTTTACTAGGGGTTAAAATATATAGATAAGGTGTCAAATTACCAATAAACTTGTATAACTATCATTTTATGGACATATTTCAACATTATCTCATTTATTCTTTGATAATGACCAATTTTAAACTTTATTACATGTAAAAAACATGGTTACACATTATACTTTTCAAAAATTCCATGTGTGTGTCTTCTCCCCCACATATAAAAAGCTACCCATCTCCTCTCTTTTTCACACTTAAAAAACCATTTGTATCTGAAAATACGTAACAAAATATCATACTTAATTCCATACCCACATACTATAGGGATTTTATTAAGAAAACCTCCTAATAATTCTTTAGGTATAGACCAAAATAAGTTCTTTGAATAAGAGGTAAAATTACAAAACTTGTGTTTTTGTTTTATCTATTCCTCTAAATCCCTGAAATATTCTTCAAATATGGTGCTGTAATAAAATAATAATCTCTCGTATATTGATATGATATTATTCTAATATCATGACCTTCATTTATCTCCTTTTCTATCAAGTGGGAAATGAAACTGTTGATCTTGTGTACGATGGACTACCGCCTCATGTACTGATGTAATTACCATTACCACATGTCATAGATAGATATAATTTTATATTTGAAAAATTGATATGAAATTTATGACATAATTATAAATTTTTAATTAAAATATCACATATACCACCTTACATTCCATTATATGGGAATATGATAACTTTTCTCATGTGTACGACAAACTACCACCACACGAAGTTATGTGATGCATTCTTAAGTTATGATTCACATGGAAGGTAATCAGGATATGTTTAATGAAAATATATGTTTTTATTTCATTTTACAATATTAAAGGATTATATATACAAAAAAAATCTTTCAAATAAAAATCATCTTCATTTCCCTCTTTTGTCAAAATCCCTTTTTCTTTCATATGTTGGTGTCACGTTATAAAAAAGGATGGGTGGGACCTATGTATATCTCCAATTAATTGGGTAATGATTTATATATCATGACATAAAAATTAGAAACAAGTCTATAGTCTTGATCAATAATGGTAAATAGGATGATGGGATTTATCTATAATGGAAAATAGGCTAATGGGATAGATTTATAATAGGAAACAAGTGATGAGGCATGATCCACTATGTTTTATGGTCTTGGTATTTAACCTTGAAAAATGAAATTTGTGTTATACCTATGTTGGTGCCACGCTTTTATGAATGAAGCCTATGGTTCATGAATTATTATGATTTCACACTCTTATGTATCTTTTCATTTGGAATGATAATGCTTTATTCCGTGACTCATGTTTATAATCTATGACAGGTTGGGTGTGAACATTGTAATTTATGTTCATGATCACATACCCTTATAGTTATCATATGCTTCCATATGATCAGGTAATGATATCTCTCATTTTTACCCTTACTGATAATCTGAGCTCACCATTTCTTATGTTTCATTTCCTCAGGTAATGAAGAAAGGTTTTAAGTAGGGAATGTTTATAAATAGTAAAAAAGGGGAAGATCTTTATGGGATATTTTGAAGATAATTTATTAAATAATAATATTATGTATCTAGTCTCCAATGACACTAAAACATTATGGTCCTTAGGTATGTATTTACGAAATGTAAGGAATATTCATTTAAAATGATGTGATATTTATGTGTGAAAATCATTGGTCATTATAGTTGGTATCAGAGAAAGGTTTAGTTAACCTTTAGAAAATAGGATAGAAATATATAGTGAGAACCCTGAAGATAATCCTATGTATAGGATAACATCTTAATGTTTTGGTAAGAAATATATTATGTGTTTTACCTAGAAATACATCCCTTTTTGGATAATATAATCAGATATGGTTTTGGAATAGATGTACCTTGTGGTAATAAATCTGAATAAAGTGCATCAGGCTTGACTCGATCATTACCTGGTATACTACTATTAGCCTTATTTCACCCCTGGTTTGAAAGTCACGGAGGATATGATTTTATTATTCACATTTTTAAAAAACCATCATTAGATATTTAAATATATGATGATCATATATGAACTATGTTAAACATAAGGTTTCATAGATTTAAAATAAACTGTCCAGATTTAGACAAACTGTAAACAATTATTTACAACTATGTGTTTTCCCACTATTATTAGTGTTTCTAACAATATGTTTTTTCTTTTAATCAAAGAACATAAACCAAATGAACTGTACTAATGCTAAATGTGATAGATAATTTAATTATTTTATACCAGAGTAACCAAATGTTATGTTAGATGGAATAAATAAATTTGTTTCTATGCCCACACAAAATTCTAGAGTCATTAATCTTATTGTGATTACAAACAATCAAAGGAGGTAAAATTGTTCTGTTAAATCCTTCATGAGATGGAATACACCCTATTTTAGTGGGTCTTATGATTAAATAGTTGCTTAAAATGGATCAACACAATTTAGAAGACATTTTATGTTCTTCAGTGCTTGGAAAATGAAAAGGTTGTCTTAGATATTTATCATTTGGAAGGTGAAGAGTATCAATGGTGTAATATTATTAATAATATGAGGAAAGAAGAAGAAATTGACTCTATGGAATGGGGTGATTTTAAGAGGATATTTCTCAATAATTACTTCCTTAAAATTATACATACAATTATGGAGATGGAATTCCTTGAGATTAATCAAAAGGATTATGATTCTATTGGTACCTATGAGGATAATTTTACAAGGCTTGCGAGGTATGTCTCTAGTTTAGTCATCACCCTTGAAATTAAAGTTGAAAATTTATTTGGTGGGTTAAAACAAAGTATCATAAAGTTTTAAACAATAAGAGATTTTAATATATATGAATAAATTTTTTTATGTGCACTCTAGGTAGGAATTTAAGTTGGATATTCCCACCATTCCCAGGGGTTTGATAAGAAAAAGAAGATCGAGCCTTAGGAAAACATGAATAAATAACATGGTGGAAATAAATTACATTCATAAACATGCTATAAATGTGGGATAAAGGATCATGCTAATTTTTTTAATGGATTCAGGAGGTGATTTAAATGTTTAAGGGTGGGTAATAAATCCCATGAATGATTAAATATGATAAATGGTCCAGTTAATTCAATCGAGGAGAAGAGGATCCCAACTTACACACCACCCATTCCCCAATACATCAAATTTAGTTATTATTTTCATTATTCCAACTAGTTCATGGATCAAAAGTTTTTTTATGATCAGTTTTAATAGCTTCCTAAGACCAAAGATAAATGGAAATTACATGTGATCATGACTGTTGAAGTAGGTAATGAGAATTCCATGGTGAGAGGTGCACTTATTATCCAATCTAGAATGAATAATGTCTTATTTAATTATAGATCTACTAACTCTTTTATATATATGGAATTTGAAAAGCGTATAGAGTTACTAACTCAATGATTAAATGTTGAGTAAGCAGTAAGAGCACCTAATGGTACAATGTCTACACCATAAGTCCATAGTTCCTATTTGATTGATGTTTGTGGGAACATGAATCCTAGAAATCTCATGATTATAACTTTAGTGGAATTTGATGTGATTTTTGGAATTTATTACATTTATTTATACGGAACCCATATCAATTACCGAGGAAGGGAAGTCCCATTTCATATTCCAAATGAACCCATGATCATTTATCAGTGTAAGGATGAAAAAAACTTACAATGCAAATTACTTCTAACTTGAGGGTATTAATTCTTATCCATGAAGGATATTTAGATCAGATTTTTGTGGAGAAACTCAACATCGAATAAACTCCTATAAATTATTGTTATTTGATTCCTTCTCAAAAGAGTTTCTCATCCTTCAAAAAAATATTGAAGTTATGCTCGCAATATAACTCATACCTGAAATTACACCCATTTAGAAGTCTCCATATAGAATGGACCTGAATGAGTAGTAATAATTAAAGAATAAATTACAATAGAATCTTGATAAAGTATTTATATTCCCCATTATATCATCATGGGGTGCACCTGTACAATTTTTTAAGAAGAAATATGGATCGACCTGACTCAACGTTAATTATCAGTATCCAAATAAGATCATGATCAAGAACAAGTATACAATACCCTATATTTATGAATTTTTTGATAAAATTCATAGAGATGAATAATTTTACAATATTGAACTTCGTTCCAGATATCAGTAATTGAATTTGAAGAAGGAGAATATATCCAATAAAAAGTTTACTAAAAGGTATGGAAACTATGAGTATATATTGATTCCATCAGGTCTTACTAATTACACCTCTAGCTTCAAATATTTAATGAATAGATTCTTTACATACTAACTTGATCTATGTTTGGTAGTCTTTATAGATGATATTCTTGTGAGTTCAAAGATAAAGGAAGAGCATGAATATCACTTGATAATTTTACTGATGAATCTATGGAAGGAGAAACTATAAAAAAATATAAAAAGTGTGAATTTTGGATACAAAAGGATTCATTTTTGGGTAAAATAATATCAAATTAGGGTATATCGATGGATCCATCAAAGATGGAGGATACTAAACGTTGACCTAGACAAACCAAAATAATTTATATATGTCGTTTTCTTTGTTTGAATGAATATTATAAATTATTTTTTGGTAAATTTATCATGACTATCTAATACACTCACCATATTAACTTGGAAGGGAGCCAAGTTCCTTTGAAAAAATCAATGTAAGGAAAATTTCAAGGAATAGAAGAGAAGATTTGTAAGCACACCCATGCTTACATTACCCTATAATAGAGAAGGGTTTTTAATCTATAATCATGCATCCAAGAAGGTAATAGGATGAATTATCATGTAGAATGACATGGAAATATATTATGTCACATAAAATTTACGGTTCATGATAAAAATTACCCAACACCTAATTTGGAGTTATTTGTGGTATTTTTTTCAATAAAGATATTCAGATATAATATTTATGGAGAAAATTGTGATATATATATACTAATAAAAAAAATATAAAGTATACATTAAAACATAAGGAGTTAAACATGTTACAGAGAATATGGTTTGGGATTATTGAATATTATGACTACCTAAAAAATTATCACCCTTGTAAAGATAATAAGGTGGATAATGCTTTTAGTTGAATGGATCAAGCTAGCATATCTGTGATGAGGATCTCAAAATATCCCATATTTCATGATTTACAAAGGATGGATCTGGAAGTCCTAAAGCAAGGGGATACATCATATCTTTCTCCAATGAGTGTTTAACCATATATCCATGTAAATATTAAAGAGTCACAGAATCATGATGTGGATTTCCAGAAGAAGGTGATAAATGATCCTAAGTGAAACCATTATTATGATGGAATGATAAGGTTCAGGAACTATGTATTTGTTTCAACCATATCAAATTTGAAGAATGAGATCTTATAATAGGCTCATAATTCTTCATTATATATTCATCATGGTGTAGAAATATGTATTTATATTTGAAAAGGTATTTTAGGTGGTATGGTATGAAGAGATATATCATAGAGATTGTATATCAGCTCTTATTGTTCTAGAAAGATATGGATGAGAGAAAAAAGTATAAGGGGATGTTATAGAAATTACCCATACCGAAATGGGAACAGGAAAAGATCACAATGGATTTTGTCATTAGGCTCACAAAAATATCTAAAGGGCCTAATTATATATGGTTCGTAGTTGATCTCCTTAAAAAGTAAACACACATCATTACTATTAAAGAATATTTCTATCTAGACCATCTTTCTAGTATGTAAATTAATGAAGTGGTAATTCTATATAGTGTTCAAGATTCTATAATATCTTATCAGAATATGAGGATTACCGAGAAGTTTTGGTGAAGTCTTCGGCCGACTTTAGATACATAGTTGAGTTTTAGCACTATATATGATCCTAAAATTCATGGTCCGTCTGCGAGAAAAAATAAAACCCAAGAGTATATGTTGATATCTTTTTATTAGGATTTATATTGTTTTTGGGATCAACACCTTTATCTAGATGAGTTTTCTTACAATAATAGATTTCACTCAAGCATTCAGATGGCTCCTTATGAATCCCTCTATGGAAAGAAGTGTAGAAATACAATGTGCTTGGATAAATTTGGTGAAAGAAATATATTGTTACCAGATATAGTATAAGAAATTATATAGAATGTTATAACCATTCAACAAAACATAAGTGCACCACAAATTCAATAGAAAAGTTATGTTGATAATCGCTAGCATGATCTAGAAATTGAAGTAAGAAAGAAGGAATTTTTAAGAAATTTTCCATGAAATAAGGTACTGATATTTAAAATAAAGGTAAAAATAATCCCTTGTTATATTATCCCCTTTTAAATTCATGATCATATAAAGACCATATCTTATCACTTGGTGCTTCCACAGGACCTCTATGAGGTTCTTGATGTGTTCTGTTTATCTATCATAAGGAACTACATACCTAATCCATTACATGTACTATAATAGAAGGTCATAAAATTGGAGGATGATATTTATTATAAGTAAAAACTGGTGAAGATTCAAGATCATATAGATAAAGTTATATGAAACTGGACCACTCACTTTGTCAAAGATTCGTGGTTAAACCACCAACTTGATGAAACTATGGGAAACTATGAGGATGTAATGAGGTAGAAATATAGTAAGTTTTGTGTACCAAAGTGATATAATTTAGAGGGAAAATTCATTTTAAGGGGGTTATAATGTAACACCAAAATGTTTTATGATTTTTTATTCAAATAAATTTATTTTCGTTGATATCTCGTGTTACACGCAACACCAATTTTTCATGAACTTTGATATTCCATTAATATTATTATTTTAAAATGACTTTTATATCCTAGAAATTAAACTTACAAGTATGAATAGGAATGAAATTTTTTAAATATTATGTATAATGGTTTTATATAAATAAAAAAATTATAAAACGTACTTAATTTTTAGTAAATTCTTTATATGTTTCGAAAACATTCTTTTCTCCAAAAAATGTTAATATTGTTTTTTTTTAAATAAAATTTATTTTTTATAATTTTAGAAAATTTATTTGAAGAAAAAATTTAAAATTTGAAATTTTCATGCCAAATTTATCTTTGAGTGAATTTTTGAGAATTTTCTGAAAAATTATTTTTTGATGAATATTAAAAAAATAATGATTTTTTATTAAAAACCATATTTTCATTTAAAAAAAATTAAGACCAATTTTATTTTATAAGAAGTAAGATATTCATTTATGATTAATCATACCAAGATCAAGTATGATGTAGTCTAATATTTCAGAATTTAATGGTTTAGTGAATATATCAGCAAGTTGATATTCAGTACCAATGAATTGCAAAGTGATATCACCTTTTTGATAATGATCTCTCGAAAAGTGATGTCTTACATCAATATGTTTTGTCCTAGAATGAGAAACATGATTCTTAGAAATATTAATAGCACTTGTGTTGTCACAATTTTTTGAGACATGTCTGAATTGACATCCATAGTCTAGTAATGTGTGTTTCATCCACAAAATTTGTGCACAACAACTTCTAGAAGCTATGTATTAAGCTTCTGTAGTTGATAATGCAACATAATTTTGATTCTTACTACACCATGATACTAGTGACTTGCCAAAAAGGTGACATGTTCCATAGGTGATTTTTCTATCTAGCTTACATCCAGTAAATTCAGCATCATTATAACTAAATAATTCAAATTATTGTCCATTGGGATAGAACAGTCCTAAATTGGGAGTATTCTTGAGGTATTTGAAAATTATCTTTACAGCATTTAAATGTGACTCTTTAGGGTTTTCTTGAAAACGAGCACACATTCACACACTAAACATAATATCAGGACGACTAGCAGTCAGGTAGAGTATACTTCCAATCATTCCTCTATAAGTGGTTTGATCAACAGATTTACCATTTTCATCAAGATCCATCTTATAGGTGGTACTCATTGGAGTGTCACTACTTTTTGTTCTCTCCAATCCAAAACGTTTTAAAAGATCTCTAGTATATTTAATTTGAGTTAAAATAATTCCATCATCATTTTGAAATATTTGAAAACCAAGAAAGAATTTAAGTTCACCCATTAAACTCATTTCAAATTCATTTTGCATCATTTTAGAAAAATCAGTACATAATGTAGTTTTTGAAGATCCAAAAATAATATCATCTATATAAATTTGTACAACTAAATCATCTTTATAAATTTGTTTTATAAACAGATTAGAATCAGCTATTCCTTTTTTAAAACCTTTAGAAATTAGAAAATTACTTAATTTATCATACCAAGCTCTTGGAGCTTGCTTTAAACCATATAAAGCTTTTGATAGTTTGAAAATATGATTTGGAAAATGAGGGTTTGAAAATCCATGTGGTTGTTCAAAAAAACATCCTCAACAATATATCCATTTAAGAATGCACTCTTGACATCCATTTGATATAGTTTGAAATTTAGATGTGCAGTATAAGCAAGTAAAATCCAAATAGCTTCTAATCTGGCTACTGGAGGAAAATTATCCTCATAGTCAATACCTTCTTCTTGACTATAGCCTTGTTCAACTAGTCTAGCTTTATTTCTAACTATGTTTCCGAATTTATCTACTTTATTTCTAAACACCCATTTTGTGCCTATTGTGAAAGTGTCCTTAGGTCTTTCAACAAGATTCCAAACATTATTTCTTTCAAACTGATTGAGTTCTTCTTGCATAGCAATTACCCAAAATTCATCATTAATAGAATCATCAATGTTTTTAGGTTCAAGATGTGACAAGAAGTCTTGATGTTCAACATGATTTCTAAGAGAAGCTCTAGTATGTGTCCCTATATCAGGATTTCCTACAACAACATCTAAAGTATGATTCCTTAGAATTCTAGTTGATCTATTAAAGGTAGGACTAGAAACTTCAGGTTCACCAACAGGTTGGGAATCAACAGAAGCAGGTTCTGGAAAATTTCCAGAACTGGTTGTCTTTATAGCAGGTTCATTTGATTTGTCATTAACATCTAGAATAGATAAATCTTCTTCAAGATTTTCAAGAGAGGTTTTAGGCTCATGTGGATCAGTTTTATCAAACATGTTGTGAACAGATTCTTCCAAACACTTGGTTCCTTTATTGAAATCTATATAGGCTTTACTAGAAATAGAGTAACCTAGGAAAATTCCTTCATCACTCTTGGATGAAAACTTGTCAAGATTATCATTGTTATTAAGAATAAAGACTTTGCAGCCAAAGACTCTGAAGTAGTTAACCTTAGGTTTCCTATGGTTCCACAACTCATAAGGGGTCCTCTTAAGAACAGGTCTGATCAAGACTCTATTGATAATATAACAAGATGTATTTACAGCTTCATCCAAAAAATAAATAGGCAGGTCATATTCATTAATCATGGTTCTGGAAATTTCTTGCAGGGTTCTATTCCTCATTTCTACTACACCATTTTGCTGAGGTTTCCTAGGGGCAGAAAAGTAATGACTATATCCATTGTGTGAGCAATAGGATTCAAATTCATGATTCTCAAACTCACGGCCATGATCACTTCTTAGTGTTTTAATCATAAGTCCACTAAGGTTCTCTACAGATTTGGAGTATTTAGCAAATAAAGAACATGCTTCACTTTTGTGAGCTAAGAAGTATACCCAAGTATATCTAGAATAGTCATCTACTAAGACATAGACATAGTGATTCCCATTTAAGCTAGAAACTCTAAATGGTCCAAACAAATCCATGTGAACCAACTCGAGAGGTTGAGAAGTTGAAACTTCTTTCTTTGGTTTGAAATAGATTTTGTGTTGCTTTCCCTTTTGACAGGGATTACAAACTTTGTCATTTGGAAACTCAAGTTTGGGTAGGTCTCTCACTAAGTTCTTCCTAGTAAGTTTTCTAAGTGAGTGTATATTGCAGTGTCCTAATATTCTGTGCCAAAGCCAAAACTCTTTATGAAAATCATTTAAACAAGTAATATTTTGCATGGATAAAGAATTTAAATCAACAGCATAAAAATTTTCATTTTGCAGGGCAAAAAATACTAAAGCAATTTTAGAATTAAAAACATTGCAAGAATAATTTTCAAATTTAACATTAAAACCATCATCACATAACTGAGAAATAATTAACATATTATATTTAAGTCCATCAATGAATAAAACATTAGAAATTAATACAGAGTCAGTGATACGAATCTGGCCTAAGCCGATGATTTTCCCTTTAGAATTGTCACCAAAGGTGACAAAGCCTCCATCAATTCTGACTAAGTTTTTAAAGCATGTGAAGTCTCTTAACATATGTCTTGAACATCCACTGTCCAAGTACCAAGTCTTCCTACAGTATCTCTTTAAGTAGGTTTCCTACAAAATAGATTTAGATAGGAAATGATTTTGGTACCGAGATCTCCTTGGGTCCAGGCAGGTTAGCAATCAAAGCTTTCGGTACCCGAATTTGTCTTATGGGTCTCATAAAATTTTTAGAATAAATATATTTTGAAAGATAAACCTTATTAGATCCGTAACTATAAATATAACTATTTGAAGCATATAAATGTCCAGAACTAGAACTAGCAGTATTCTGTCCAGATTTAGGAATAAATCTATTCTTAGTAAACTGTCTCTGTCCAGGTTTGTAGCCTATTCCAGTCATGTATTTTGGTTCAACTTACTTTCCTAGCATTTGAGTTAGTATATCCTTTCCATTTGTGAATTTATCTAAATCATTTCTGAGTTTCTCATTAGATATTTTCAGTTTGGTGTTCTCCTTTAACAGTTGAGAAATTGTCTCTTTTTCAATAGTAAGTTCAGTTTTAAAAGTAGTGGTGAGAGCATGTTGTTTCTTTAATGATTTGAATTTATCCTTAAGTTCATTGCATGTCTCTTCCGACATATTACAATATTCAAACAATTCCTCACTAGTCATGTTTTCAGGATCAGAATTAGATTCTGCACTATATGCAGAATAATAAGAATTTAAATCAAGAGTATCTAAGATTACCTCAGATGTGTTCTTCATAAAACACATGTTTTCCTTATTTCTGATTTCAGTCTCAGAAGCTCCAGATTCACTGGAGCTATCCTCAAAAGCGCTCCAAGTAGCCTTCATAGCCTTTTTGTACTTACAGTCCTTGTAATCATATTTCTTCTTGAATTTGAGCTTTGGACAGTCTACATTAATATGTCCTTTTCTTTTTCACTCATAACAGACAACTTCATCACTTTTATCTGGATTTTTCCAATCTTTCTTCCAATGTCCATTATTGGAATACTTTCCATTGTAATTTTATTTTCTAAAGAATTTCATCTTCCTATAAAATTTCTTAAACCTTCTGGCTATCTAAGCCATTTCATCATCACTATCAGATCCTGAATTTTTACTGGTTGAACTATCAGTAGGTAGTTGAGCTTTATCTTTCTCCTTGCTCTTTGAAGCAGTAGTCTTGAAAGCCACTGATTTCCTCTTAGGTTCATCATCTTCCTCTTTATTCACCTTGAGTTCTCCCTCATACATCATAAGATTACCAATGAGTTCTTTGACAAGTAGAGCAGCAATGTCACATGACTCTCTGATTGAAACAGATGTACCTCTCCATCGGTCTGGTAAACATCTTAGAATCCTCATAATTTGTTCCTTTGCTGGAACAACCATTCCAAGTGAATTCATTATATTGACTATCTCATTAAACCTGAGATACATATTAGAAATGGGTTTATCAGTCATCATTTTAAAATTATCATATTTAATAGTATATGTATTTAATCTCATTTCTTTAACATTGGTTGTTCCTTCATGAGAAACACACAAAGTATCCTAAATTTCAAAAGCAGTTTTACAAGTAGAAATTATGTTAAACTCTTCATCTCCTAAAGCACAGTACAGGGAATTCATGGATTTACAATTATTATTGTAAGCAGTATATGTAGGTTCATCCCAAGTGGATCTAGCAGTAGTGGGAAGTTTATATTCTGATTCTATGGAAGTCCAAATATCAAAACCTATGCTTTGTAAATGAATTTTCATTTTAAGTTTCCACTGAGCATAGTTTGTACCATTGAAGAAAGGTGTCATGTTAGTAGCAGCACCGTCTAGTCTATTATCCATAACTAGATTTTATAAAGATAATTCAAAGAGATAAAAATTTAGAACTAACAGAAATTTAAGATCTTTAAATATGCAACTAAAATCACTGTTGAAAAAACAGAGTATTTCCAAAATCATTAAACAAAAACTAAACCTCTGATACCAAATGTTGGTTGGAGTGGACACTCAAGAGGGGGGTGAATTGAGTTCCAATTAAAATTTCTGTTAAAATATTGTCTAGTTAAAATCCCCCGATTTATAGAATAAGTTAAACTGTAGTGAATTTATACAGATTGTAAATGTTCACTTAGCTTCTCAAAGATTTATTAGGTCTCAGTTAATTTAACCATAAGATCAAACTAACTTTTGAAGCTAACCTATTGATTTACAATAAGTTTAAACACTTTCTTATTTAACTATCAAAGTAGCTTCAAAATAGTTTTGTATTTCAAAGTAATAGCAGTGGAATAAATTTGATATATGTAGTATAATTTAAATTTAAATAAAATATGCACATCCGATATAACAAGAGGTTCAATCTCAAGCCAAGACTTAGTCCTCTTAAATATATATAAATTTGATCCACACCCTGGATCGGGGTTAACAACAGTTTTACAAAACTGTCCAGGCTACGCAGGGACCTCTACCACTATTCTTCGTGGGAGACAAAACAAAGACAAGGTCACACAAGGACCTCTTCCACAGTTGACGTGGGTAAACAGAAGTAAAGAGAATTTGAGTGAGGATTTTGATATCCTCCAGTTCAGTGCAGGAGACAGTGTGTGTAATGATATAAAGAGTACACCACACTGCTCTAAAGTTAATAAATAAATCATGTAGAGAAGATAGATGATAGTTTAGAACGATTTAGTGGTTATCAATATATCTCTGTACTCGTTGGATTCAGCAGGAATGCTTCTGAGTCCTTCCTTGGTTTTTTTGTTGAAAAACGGAGTGTTGTAGTTCAGCTTGTCTTCTTCAGGAGTGAGAAAGATATCTTGATTCGTCGTGTGTTCTTTAGCAGTATTGGATTTCACCCATGAGACTTCTCTGAAGGACTTGCAATATCCTTCTTGTTCAGGATTGTTCTTCTTGTTCAGCATAGTGCACTCGGGTGTATGTAAGTTCTTCTCGTTGTTGCTTGTTGCTTATTACTTTTTCAACGTGTACTGCATCTCAGTATTTCTTATATTCCATGAGTTCTAGCATTAGGAATGATTCCCTTTTCATAGGTACGAGATACGATATCCTAACATACCAACAACTATCATTAAATAACATTAATTGCATTAAAAACAACAAATATGAACGTTAACATTATTCAAAAAATATTGACAAAAACATCAGAAACGGTGTCACAATGATTATGGAAACAATGTCTTCTTCATGGTATGTGGTTAACGGTATGAACTTCATGGTGTGAGCTTCACAGTGTCTGGTCACGGTGTCTGGTCATGGTGAGTCCTTCACAGTGTCTAGTCACAGTATCAGGTTCACGGTGAGTCCTTCACGGTGTCTGGTCACGGTGTCTGGTTCAGGGTGAGTCCTTCACGGTGTCTGGTCACGGTGTCTGGTTCACGGTGAGTCCTTCATAGTGTCTGGTCACAGTGTCTGGTTACTTGGACAAATATCTGTATTTGAACTAAGACAATGATATGCATAATATGGATTAAGGTTAATCATTATAGAGTAAGAGAATGTGAATCATAAATATAAAGGTGTGATAATATATGTGAGAATTGTTATCATGCATAAGACATGTAAATAATAAAGAGAGTAATTAACATCCATAAGCTTTGTTATTATAAAAAAATGATGTGTAGCTATTATTGAGATTGAAGAGCATTAGCAAGATGTGCAATGAAGATCGAGATTAATTAATAGTAAAGAGATTTGTGATCATTAAAACATGATTAACACATGAGGAGTCCAACAATCTCCCCCCTTTTGATGATCAAAAATTATTTATTGGTAAAATATAAATGACATTTAAAATTACCGTAACTAGCATAGCAAAAACATTGTAGAACTAATATTTGTAGTTTTTCTCCCCCATTTATACTATTATAGAACTGACACTTGTAGTTGTTCTCCCCCTTTTGGGATTATCAAAATGTAGAGATAATGACATGAAACACTACATTTGGTATTAAACAAAGGGATCATAATTCAATAAAACATGAAACAAAAAAAGACATCCCATAAAAAACAGTCCTCGAACTCTTCATGGATCCATCTTGTCTTTTCCTTTATCAGCAGCAGGAGCTGGTGCTGAAGTAGAAGAAGGCATAGCTGTGGTAGACAACGAGGGTAATGGTAGACCTTCAAAAATAGATGGAGACAAAGTAGGAGCAGTAGAATATCTAGGCGGTGGTTGGTTAAGAATGACTGGCCGGATCTGAGAAAGAGCTTGACTAACTGTCATGGCAGTTGAGGCTAAGGTAGGTAGTCCAGGTCTAAGGGGTGTAGCAGCTAGAGAAACTATAGCAGTACTATTCACATGAAGATATGGCTTCAAAAGATTGATTAAATCAGTAATTATTTCACCACCATACTGCATAGCCTTTTCAAAATCATCCTTATTCTCCAGAAATCTGTCCAACAATTTGGTGAACTCTAAAAGTTTCTGAACTTGAGCTTTAAAAGCTTGAGTCACCGGAGGGATTCTCAAATTTTCCACAAGATATCTAAAGTGATCTATCATATCACTTTTAGAGAAAATCCAGGAATGATACACATCTATTTTCTTGGAGATCTCTTGTTGAGCATCATTGGCTATCTTAGAATGAATCCTAACCAAGTCCAATGCTCTATCACTGTTCTTAATCACTTCTGACAAAGAAGATAGGTCCATGCCACTGAAGGCATTCTGAAATTCTTACCTTATTATGGATCTCAGCATAGAATCATCCAAAGAAGGTGTGGAGGTCTGACCAGAAACAGGTGAAGCCTTGACAGCTTCGGTTAGAACTTTGAGCTGTTTCAAAACATTTTGTAGACATCCAATGTATTCATCTGTAAGCTTATTCAGATTTTCCACAAGCTCTCTCATGCATTCAAGCATCTTGGTGTGCCTTTTTCTAATCTTTTCATCAAATTATAGTAGGTATGGATGAACTTGAGACACAATCTCCCTAGCAAGGAGGGAATCAGAAGACTCAGGAGAAACAACAACAGGTGTAGGGGCAGAAACATGAGCACGCTCTAATCTCAAAGATAACTCATTATGCAGACTTGCTACCATACTTTTCAGATTTGCAACATCAACACTCAGCATCTTATTCTCTACTCTGAATTCTTGAATTTCTCGGATCATCCTTGGTTGAATATGCAAGATAATATTTTCCAAGAGAATTGATGCATCTTCTTGACTTAACTGAGTCACTGGGTGAGGTTGAGTGGAGAAAATTTTCTAAACTCCAGCTAACAAATTCTCTCCAAAAACTTTCAGATCATCTATGGTCACAAAGGATTGAAGCTCAGGTAAGGCTACAGGTAAAGGTAAAGGTTCAGATTCTGGTCTAGGTTCAGAGTCATCTTCAGACTCAAGTTCTTGATTCAGATTGAGGTTGGGGCTCTGGTTCTGGTTCTAAATGAGCTAAGGACTTCAGTTGAAACAGAGAAGAAAGATCCATTCCAGTTGCAGTTACTTTCTGTGACTCATTCACATCATAAAAGCTTGGGAACTCATACTGAGAGTGAATAGAAAAAGTGATAGATGGTTGAGAAGCTTCAGCAGATCCATCTTCCACAATATCAAGATTTTGAGGTTCCTCCCCCTCAACAAATGCTTCCCTTCCAGATTCTTGAGGTTCATGAACATGGAAAAGATCCACAGGATCATCCCTAATCTCTTCAGCAAACTCTTACCTTCCCATCTGAAAGGCAATTTCCATTCTTTCTTTAGCATATGGAATAATCTCAGGAACCGATTGATCCACTGGATAAGCTTCCAGACTTGCTTCTTTCTCAACAAAAAGAGTCTCTTCAACAAGATCTACCTCTAAGGTTGCTTGCTATTCTATAACAGGAAAAACAAATTTCCTTGCAGCATTGGGATGAGCTTCTTCCTCATGAAGAGCAACTGAAGGATCCTTAGTCCTTTCCTTTTCAACAACAACTTCTTATCCTTGAGGTATTTCAGCAGGGATAACAGTAGGGACAACAACCCTTTCATCTTCAACCGAAACTGTTTCCATTGGAGGTATTACAGAATCTTCTCTATGTAGTACTTCAACTGTTACTTCTTCTTGTTCTTATTCTTTTGAATACTTATCCACTTCATCTAGTTCCAAACCAGGATCAGCTATATTCTTAGGCCTTCTTGGATAGTCAACAGGATTAAACTTTTTATACAGTTGATCACTATCCTCAGCCCATTTCTTCTTCCAGGGATTCGAGCTTATCTTCATCCTTCTAATGATAGGCATGGATAGGCAGAAATCAAGGTCCTTTAACTTTTCTTTATTCGGTCCAACCATCCCTTTTGCAACTAACATAGCTGAAATCATCCTTGAGTAAAACAGGGAGTTGGATTTGGAAGATACTTTGATCAGCTCAAAGATATGGTTGATAACATACTTACACAGATTGATCTTATCGCCATTTTCAACAGGTGAATCAGGAACACATCCTGATACTTTATCACAGCAAAATCCCCTTTTCTTGGACTAACCAAATTCTGAACAAACATGAACAGAAGTCTTGTCTCCCCATCTAGTTCAGCAGCTATGGCCCTTCCCATGGTGGCATTTCTAATTAGACTTTCCAAAGTAGTCTCCATGTCAAATATGTTGGTTGTTAGAGGAGGGTCTCTCTGGTAATCTTCACAAATTCCTTCATGTGGAATTGTTAGGCATGCAGCCCACAACCTTGAAGAGAAAGATCACTTCTGACCATCGATCCAGCTGGTCACCATAAAGATTTCTCCAAACTCAAAAGAAAACTTCACATACTGATAGAATTGAGATACAGTCCTTGGTAAAATCGGTCTATTATGTCCAGTGAACCATTCAACTCATCCTTGTTCTCTTAAAACTTTCAAAACTAAATATCTTCTAGAAAGCAGCCATTTAGGACAAACCTCTTTTTCAGGTACAACTGTACGGCTTACGAGGTTTGGGTTTAGAGGTCCTTCGGGAGCTATCCTTGGTATCCTATTTTGTTTCCTAGAGCGGCGCTTCTCAGACGAGGGTGAGGATGGACGCTTCATCCTTGGCATTCACTAAAGGTTCGGGAGAGAGGGAAGAGAAGGTTAAAGAGAGAGTTCAGGTAAGTAATCAAAGGAAACCCTTAAGTTTTATCATTTGGGAATGTCAAAAGTCATAAAAACAAAAACACGGGAAATCAAATAGCGGTGAAATAAAAATTACCACGGTACAGGTTAAAATAAAAATAAACATAATTCTCATGGTGAGACCGTGAGTAGGCAATACAGTGAGATAGAAAACTAGTCATCACGGTGAGACAGTTTGTAGTCGTCACAGTGAGACAATGATAATTTTATATAGTCACAGTGAGATAGTGAGTTGTCAGACCGTGAGCATAAAACAGTAACATAGAAACAGTAAATTTGAAACCGTAAATTAAAGTACAGTAAAGTATTAAACATTAAAATCCGTAAGATATTCATTTATGATTAATCACACCAAGATCATGTATGATGTAGTCTAATGTTTCAGAATTTAATGGTTTAGTGAATATATCAGCAAGTAGATATTCAGTTACAATGAATTCCAAAGTGATATCACCTTTTTGATAATGATCCCTCAAAAAGTGATGTCTTACATCAATATGTTTTGTCCTAGAATGAGAAACAGGATTCTTAGAAATATTAATAGCACTTGTGTTGTCACACTTTATTGAGACATGTATTAATTGATATCCATAGTCTAGTAATGTGTGTTTCATCTACAAAATTTGTGCACAACACCTTCCAGCAGCTATGTATTCAGCTTCTGCAGTTGATAATGCAACAAAATTTTGTTTCTTACTACACCATGATACTAGTGACTTTCCTAAAAGGTGACATGTTCCAGAGGTGTTTTTTCTATCTAGCTTACATCCAGCAAAGTCATCATCAGAATAACTAACTAATTAAAATGATTGTCCTTTGGGATAGAACAGTCCTAAATTGAGAGTATGCTTGAGGTATTTGAAAATTGTCTTTACAACATTTAAATGTGACTCTTTATGGTTTTATTTAAAATGAGCACACATACACACACTAAACATAATATCAGGACGACTAGAATTCAGGTAGAGTAGACTTCCAATCATTCCTCTACAAGTGGTTTGATCAACAGATTTACCATTTTCATAAAGATCCATCTTACAGGTGGTACTCATGGGAGTGTCACTACTTTTTGTGCTCTCCAATCCAAAACGTTTTAAAATATCTCTAGTATTTTTACATTGAGTTAAATTAATTCCATCATCATTTTGAAATTTTTGAAGACCAAGAAAGAATTTAAGTTCACCCATTAAACTCATTTCAAATTCATTTTGCATCATTTTAGAAAAATCACTACATAATGTAGTTTTTGAAGATCCAAAAATAATATCATCTACATAAATTTGTACAACTAAAACATATTTAGAAATTCGTTTTATAAACAGATTAGAATTAGCTATTAATTTTGTAAAACCTTTAGAAATTAGAAAATTACTTAATCTATCATACCAAGTTCTTGGAGCTTGCTTTAAACCATATAAAGCTTTTGATAGTTTGAAAATATTATTTATAAAATGAGGGTTTGAAAATCCAGGTGGTTGTTCAACAAAAACATCCCCAGCAATATATCCATTTAAAAATGCACTCTTGACATCCATTTGATATAGTTTGAAATTTAGATGTGCAGCATAAGCAAGTAAAATCCAAATAGATTCTAATCTGGCTACTGGAGAAAAAGTATTCTCATAGTCAATACCTTCTTCTTGACTATAGCCTTGTGCAACTAGTCTAGCTTTATTTCTAACTATGTTTCCAGATTCATCTACTTTATTTCTAAACACCCATTTTGTGCCTATTGTGAAAGTGTCCTTAGGTCTTTCAACAAGATTCCAAACTTTATTTCTTTCAAACTGATTGAGTTCTTCTTGCATAGCAATTTCCCAAAATTCATCATTAATAGCATCATCAATGTTTTTAGGTTCATGCTGTCACAATAAGGATTGATGTTCAACCTGATTACTAAGAGAAGCTCTAGTCTGTGTCCCTCTATCAAGATTTCCTACAATAGCATATAAAGGATTATTCTTTAGAATTATAGTTGATCTATTAATGGTAGGACTAGAAACTTCAGGTTCACCAACAGGTTGGGAATCAACAGAAGCAGGTTCTGGAAAATTTCCAGAACTGGTTGTCTTTATAGCAGGTTCATTTGATTTTTCATTAAGGTCTAGAATAGATAAATCTTCTTTAAGATTTTCAAGAGAGGTTTTAGGCTCATGTGAATAGTTTCATCAAACTTGATGTGAACAGATTCTTCCACACACTTGGTTCTTTTATTGAAAACTCTATAGGCTTTACTAGAAATAGAGTATCCTAGGAAAATTCCTTCATCACTCTTGGATGAAAACCTGTCAATATTATCATTGGTATTAAGAATAAAGACTTTGCATCCAAAGACTCTGAAGTAGTTAACCTTAGGTTTCCTATGGTTCCACAACTCATAAGGGGTCCTCTTAAGAACAGGTTTGATCAAGACTCTATTGATAATATAACAAGCTGTATTTATAGCTTCAACCCAAAAATAAATAGGCAAGTCATATTCATTAAGCATGGTTCTGGCTATTTCTTGCAGGGTTCTATTCCTCCTTTATACTACATCATTTTGCTGAGGTGTCCTAAGGGAAGAATATTTATTAATTTAGCCATTGTGTGAGCAATAGGATTCAAATTCACGACTCTCAATTTCATGGCCATGATCACTTCTTGGAGTTTTAATCTTATGTCCACTAAGGTTCTCTACAGATTTGGAGTATTTAGAAAAGTAATAACATTCTTCACTTTTGTGTGCTAATAAGTATACCCAAGTATATCTAGAAAAGTCATCTACTAAGACATAGACATAGTGCTTCCCATTTAAGCTAGAAACTCTAGATGGTCCAAACAAATCCATGTGAACTAACTCGAGAGGTTGAGAAGTTGAAAATTCTTTCTTTGGTTTGAAAGAGATTTTGTGTTGCTTTCCCTTTTGACAGGGATTACAAACTTTGTCATTTGGAAAC
This sequence comes from Viscum album, assembly GCA_963277665.1. Classification (NCBI taxonomy): domain Eukaryota; kingdom Viridiplantae; phylum Streptophyta; class Magnoliopsida; order Santalales; family Viscaceae; genus Viscum; species Viscum album. The sequence goes on from OY728160.1 coordinate 1,171,934,070, forward strand.
TCATGTTTGGGTAGGTCTCTCACTAAGTTCTTCCTAGTAAGTATTCTAAGTGAGTGTATATTACAGTGTCCTAATCTTCTGTGCCATAGCCAAGACTCTTTATGAAAAGCATTTAAACAAGTAATATTTTTCATGGATAAATAATTTAAATCAACATCATAAACATTTTCATTTCACAGGGTAGAAAATACTAAATCATTTTTAGAATTAAAAACATTGCAAGAATAATTTTCAAATTTAACATTAAAACCATCATCACATAACTGAGAAATAATTAACAGATTATATTTAAGTCCATCAACAAATAAAACTTTAGAAATCAATACTGAGTCAGTGTTACCAATCTGGCCTAAGATGATGATTTTCCCTTTAGAATTATCACGAAAGGTGACAAAGCCTCCATCAATTCTGACTAAGCTTTTAAAGCATGTGAAGTCTCCTGACATATGTCTTGAACATCCACTATCCAAGTACCAAGTCTTCCTATAGGATCCCTTTAAGAAAGTTTCCTACAAAACAGATTTAGATAGGAAATGATTTTGGTACCCAGATATCCTTGGGTACTGACAGGTTAGCAATCAAAGCTTTCGGTACCCAAATTTGTCTTATGGGTCTCATAAAATTTGTAGAATCAACAGATTTTGAAAGATAAACCTTATCAGATTAATAAGTATGAATATATCTAGTTGAAGCATATAAATGTCCAGAACTAGAACTAGCAGTATTCTGTCCAGATTTAGGAATAAATCTATTCTTAGTAAACTATCTCTGTCCAGGTTTGTATCCTATTCCAGTTGTGTATTTTGGTGCAACTTTCTTTCCTAGAATTTGAGTTAGTGTATCCTTTCCATTTGTGAATTTCTCTAAATCCTTTCTAAGTTTCTCATTAGACTTTTTTAGTTCGGTTTTCTCCTTTAACAGTTGAGCATTTTTCTATTTTTCAATAGTAAGTTCAGTTTTAAAAGTAGTAGTGAGAGAATTCTGTTTATTTAATGATTTGTATTTATCCTTATGTTCATTTCATGTCTCTTCTAGCATATTACAATATTCAAACAATTCCTCACTAGTCATGTTTTTAGAATCAGAATCACATTCTGCACTTTCTTTAGAATAATATGAATTTAAATTAGGAGTATCTAAGATTACCTCAGATGTGTTTTTCATAAAACACATGTTTGCCATATTTCTGGTTTCAGTCTCAGAAGATTTAGATTCACTGGAGATATCCTCAGAAGCGCTCCATGTTTCCTTCATAGCCTTTTTGTACTTACTGTCCTTGTAATCATATTTCTTCTTGAATTTGAGCTTTGGACAGTCTGCTTTAATATGTCCTTTTCTTTTGCACTCATAACAGACAACTTCATCACTTTTATCTGGTTTTTTCCAATCCTTCTTCCACTGTCCCTTATTGTCATACTTTTCTTTTTAATTTGATTTTCTGAAGAATTTCTTCTTCCTATAAAATTTCTTAAACCATCTGGCTATCTGAGCCATTTCAGCATCACTATCAGAGTCTAAATTTTCACTAGTTGAACTGTCAGTAGGTAGTTGAGCTTTAGCTTTGTCCTTGCTCTTTGAAGGAGTAGTCTTGAAAGCCACTAATTTCTTCTTAGGTTCATCATGTTCCTCTTTATTCACCTTGAGTTATTCCTCATACATCATAAGCTTACCAATGAGTTCTTCGACAGGTAGAGCAGCAATGTCACATGACTCTCTGATTGAAACAGATGTGCCTCTCCATCGGTCTGGTAAACATCTCAGAATCCTCATAATTTGTTCCTTTGCTGGAATAGCCTTTCCAAGTGAATTCATTGTATTGGATATCTCATTAAACATGAGATACATATCAGAAATCGGTTCATCAGTCTTCATTTTAAAATTATCATATTTAATAGTTTAATTATTTAATCTCATTTCATTACCATTGGTTGTTCCTTTATGAGAAACACCCAAAGTATCCCAAATTTCAAAAGAAGTTTTACAACCAGAAATTATGTTAGACACTTCATCTCCTAAATCATAGTACAGGGAATTCATGGCTTTACAATTATTATTATAAGAAGTCTTTATAGGTTCATCCCAAGTGGATCTAGTAGTAGTGGGAAGTATATATTCTGATTCTATGGCAGTCCAAATATCAAAACCTATGCTTTCTAAATGAATTTTCACTTTAAGTTTCCACTGAGCATAGTTTTTACCATTGAAGAAAGGTGGCATGTTAGTAGAATCACCCTCTAGTCTATTATCCATAACTAGATTTTAGAAAGATAATTCAAAGAGTTAAAAATTTAGAACTAACAGAAATTTAAGATCTTTAAAGATGCAACTAAAATCAAAGTTGAAAAATAGAGTATTTCAAAAATCATTGAAGAAAAACTAAACCTCTGATACCAAATGTTGGTCGTAGTGGAAACTCAAGAGGGGGAGTGAATTGAGTTCTAATTAAAATTTCTGTTAAAATATTGTCTAGTTAAAATACCCCGATTTATAGAATTAGTTAAACTATAGTGAATTTATACAGATTTTAAATGTTCACTTAGCTTCTCAAAGATTGATTAGGTCTCAGTTAATTTAACCACAAGATCAAACTATCTTTTGAAGCTAACCAATTGATTTACAATAAGTGTAAACACTTGCTAATTTAACTATCAAAGTAACTTCAAAATAGTTTTGTATTTCAAAGTAATAGCAGCGGAATAAATAAGATATATGTTGTATACTTTAAATGTAAATAAAAGATGCACATCAGATATAACAAGAGGATCAGTCTCAAGACGATACTTAGTCCTCTTAAATATATATAAATTTGATCCACACCCTGGATCGAGGTTAACAACAGTTTTACAAAATAGTCCAGGCCACGTAGGGACCTCTACCACTGTTCTTCAGGGGAGACAAAACAAAGACCAGGTTACACAAGGACCTCTTCCACAGTTGACGTGGGTAAACAGAAGTAAAAAGAATTTGAGGGAGGATTTTGATATCCTCCAGTTCAGTGCAGGAGACAATGTGTGTAAACATAAACAAAGTACACCACACTGCTCGAAAGTTAATAAATAAATCACATAGAGAAGATAGATGAGAGTTTAGAAAGATCTAGTGATTATCAATATATCTCTGGACTCGTTGGATTCAACAGGAATGATTTCGAGTCCTTCTCTGGTTTCTCTATTGAAAAACAGAGTGTCGTAGTTCATCTTGTCTTCTTCAGGAGTGAGAAAGATATCTTGATTCGTTGTGTGTCCTTCAGCAGTATTGGATTGCACTCATGAGAGTTCTCTGAAGGACTTGCAATCTCCTTCTTGTTCAGGATTGTTCTTCTTGTTCAGCACAGTGCACTCGGGTGTATGTAAGATCTTCTCGTTGTTTCTTGTTGCTTATTACTTGTTCAACGTGTACTGTATCTTAGTCTATCTTATATTCCATGAGTTCTAGAAGTAGGAATGATTCCCTTTTCATAGGTACAAGATACGGTTACCTGAAATCCCAAAAACTATCATTAAATAACATTAATTGCATTAAAAACAAAAAATATGATCGTTAGCATTATTTAAATAATATTGACAAAAAATTAAGAAATGGTGTCACAGTGATTATGGAAACGGTGTCTTCTTCACGGAATGTGGTTCAAGGTATGAACATCACGGTGTGAGCTTCACGGTGTCTTGTCACGGTGTCTGGTCACGGTGAGTCCTTCACGGTGTCTGGTCACGGTGTCTGGTTCATAGTGAGTCCTTCACGGTGCCTGGTCACGGTGTCTGGTTCACGGGGAGTCCTTCACGGTGTCTGTTCACGGTGTCTAGTTCACGGTGAGTCCTTCACGGTGTCTGGTCATGGTGTCTGGTTACTTGGAAAAATATCTGTATTTGAACTAAGACAGTGATATGCAGAATATGGATTAAGGTTAATCATTTGAGAGTAAGAGAATGTGAATCATAAATATAAAGGTGTGATAATATATGTGAGAATTGTGATCATGCAAAATACTTGTAAATAATATATAGAGTAATTAACATCCATAAGCTTTGTTATTATAAAAACATGATGTGTAGCTATTATTGAGATTGAAGAGCATTAGCAAGATGTGCAATGAAGATCGAGATTAATTAACAGTAAAGAGATTTGTGATCATTAAAACATTATTAACACATGAGGAGTCCAATAATAATGAATATATAATATATTTATATCATGTTTAACATTATTTTTATTATTTAACCCTGATCATTGTAAAAGGAAAACAAAATAAAAAACCAAAACATACATGAAAAACAAAGCAGTTATTACCCAGAACGTGATTTTAACAAAGAATTGTTAATTAATGGGAAATAAATGGTCATAAATAAATCATATATGGAATGATAAATATTATTATGGTTATTTAATAAATTTATAATAAACATATATTTATTATAAAATTTATTCTAATGTGCATGAAGGATTTTGAGACTTAAGGTAAGAGATTTTTGTCTCATTATTATTTATGTGGGACACATGCCTTATACATCACTTGTTTCATTTGTGTGGTGTATATACTTCATATGAATGTATTTTATGATTCTTATAATGATAATTATTGTATATACATATCCATATAAAGTGATTTATTTCACTTGGATTATGATTCATAGAATAGAAAAGCGGTAAAGGTTTAATGTTATAATCTATTTGTTTATCATGATTGTTTATAATATGATTCAAATGATGATATCATACAATATAATTCTCAACAAAGTCAAGTACTTTATTACACTAGGGTTATTTATGAAAAACACAGGTTTTCATTTAATTTTACCCTCTTAAAGTATTACATATTACAAATGATTGTTTTTAATAATTTATTTTATTTTTCTTTTCAATTGAAATATTCTATTCTATAATATCCATGTTTTATAAAAATGTTTTAAATAATTTTTTTAATGTTAAATAATTATTTTTTTAAAAAACATTAACCCATTATTACTTTAAAAAAATTAAAATTAATATTCATTTCATTTTTCAAATAAATCCCTTTTGGATTTTATCAAAATGTGAAAAGAATCTATGTTTTAACGTGTACAACATGCATTTTTTTCTTCCTTCCAGATAAATTATTTAAAGATTAATCTATAAGTTTATAATGTTATTTTCAAATAAAAGGATTTTTCAAATGTTTTGTGATATTTTAGTTTTAAAAAGTGATTTTTAAAGTGGAAAGGCTATTTTCATGAATAAATGTTCGAAGTGATCTTAAAAAATTATTTTCCCTCTAAGATAAAATAATTTGATTTTACTTATTATTTACTGGGTATACGATTCAATTTTATAATAATTATTATTCATGTATGTTTTTTATGATTATTATGAAGATATTTTTATGAAACCCATTTCTTGTCAATGGGTTATGATATGCTGAATTAATGACATGATTATGAAACCCATTTTCTTTCTATGGGTCATGCTATGATGTATAGTTTATGAGACCATTTTTTTAATACCATGATCAGTAAGATATTCATTTATGATTAATCAGTAAGATATTCATTTAGGATTAATCATACCAATATCATGTATGATGTAGTCTAATCTTTCAGAATTTAATGGTTTAGTGAATATATCAGCAAGTTGATATTCAGTACCAATGAATTCCAAAGTGATTTCAACTTTTTGATAATGATCCCTCAAAAATTGATGTCTTACATCAATATGTTTTGTCCTAGAATGAGAAACAGGATTCATAGAAATATTAATAAAACTTGTGTTGTTACAATTTCTTGAGACATGTCTGAATTGATATCCATAGTCTATTAATGTGTGTTTCATCCACAAAATTTGCGCACAACAACTTCCAGCAGCTATGTATTCAGCTTCTGCAGTAGATAATGCAACAGAATTTTGTGTCTTACTACACAATGATACTAGTGACTTGCCTAAAAGGTGACATTTTCCAGAGGTGCCTTTTCTATCTAGCTTACATCCAGCAAAGTCAGCATCAGAATAACTAACTAATTCAAATGATTGTCCTTTGGGATAGAATAATCCTAAATTGGGAGTATGCTTGAGGTATTTGTAAATTCTCTTTACAACATTTAAATGTGACTCTTTAGGGTTTTCTTGAAAACGAGCACACATACACACACTAAATATAATATCAGGACAACTAGCAGTCAAGTAGAGTATACTTCCAATCATTCCTCTATAAGTGGTTTGATCAATAGATTTACCATTTTCATCAAGATCCATCTTACAAGTGGTACTCATGGGAGTGTCACTACTTTTTGTGCTCTCCAATCCAAAACGTTTTAAAAGATCTCTAGTATATTTACTTTGAGATAAAATAATTCCATCATCATTTTGAAATATTTGAAAACCAAGAAAGAATTTAAGTTCACCCATTAAACTCATTTCAAATTAATTTTGCATCATTTTAGAAAAATCAGTACATAATGTAGTTTTTGAAGATCCAAAAATAATATCATCTACATAAATTTGTACAACTAAAACATCTTTAGAAATTTGTTTTATAAACAGAGTAGAATCATCTATTCCTTTTATAAAACCTTTAGAAATTATAAAAGTACTTAATCTATCATACCAAGCTCTTGGAGCTTGATTTAAACCATATAAAGCTTTTGATAGTTTGAAAATATTATTTCGAAAATGAGGGTTTGAAAATCCAGGTGGTTGTTTAACAAAAACATCCTCAGAAATATATCCATTTAAGAATGCACTCTTGACATCCATTTGATATAGTTTCAAAATTAGATGTGCAACATAAGCAAGTAAATCCTAATAGCTTCTAATCTAGCTACTCGAGGAAAAGTCTCCTCATAGTCAATACCTTCTTCTTGACTATAGCCTTGTGTAACTAGTCTAGCTTTATTTCTAACTATGTTTCCGAATTCATCTACTTTATTTATAAACACCCATTTTGTGCCTATTGTGAAAGTTTCCTTAGGTCTTTCAACAAGATTCCAAACATTATTTCTTTCAAACTGATTGAGTTCTTCTTGTATATCAATTACCCAAAATTCATCATTAATAGCATCATAAATGTTTTTAGGTTCAATCTGCGACAAGAAGGCTTGATGTTCAACCTGATTTCTAAGTGAAGCTCTAGTCTGTGTCCCTCTATCAAGGTTTCCTATAACAGTATCTAAAGGATGATTCTTTAGAATTCTAGTTGATCTATTAAAGGTAGGACTGGAAACTTTAGGTTCACCAACAGGTTGGGAATCAGCAGAAGCAGGTTTTGGAAAATTCCCAGAACTGGTTGACTTTATAGCAGGTTCATTTGATTTGTCATTAAGGTCTAGAACAGATAAATCTTCTTCAAGATTTTCAAGAGAGGTTTTAGGCTCATGTGGATCAGTTTAATCAAACTTGATGTGAACAGATTCTTCCACACACTTGGTTCTTTTATTGAAAACACTATAGGCTTTACTATAAATAGAGTAACCTAGGAAAATTCCTTCATCACTCTTGGATGAAAACTTGTCAAGATTATCTTTGGTATTAAGAATAAAGACTTTGCAGCCAAAGAATCTTAAGTAGTTAACCTTAGGTTTCCTATGGTTCCACAACTCATAAGGGGTCCTCTTAAGAAAAGGTCTGATCAAGACTCTATTGATAATATAACAAGATGTATTTACAGCTTCAGCCCAAAAATAAATAGGTAGGACATATTCATTAAGCATGGTTCTGGCAATTTCTTGCAGGGTTCTATTCCTCCTTTCTACTACACCATTTTGCTGAGGTGTCCGAGGGGTAGAAAAGTTTTGACTATATCCATTGTTTGAGCAATAGGATTCAAAATCATGATTCTCAAACTCACGACCCTGATCACTTCTTAGAGTTTTAATCTTAAGTCCACTAAGGTTCTCTACAGATTTAGAGTATTTAGCAATGTAAGAACAAGCTTCACTTTTGTGAGCTAAGAAGTATACCCAAGTATATCTAGAAAATTCATCTACTAAGACATAGACACAATGCTTCCCATTTAAGTTAGAAAATCTAGATGGTCGAAACAAATCCATGTGAACCAACTCTAGAGGTTGAGAAGTTGAAAATTCTTTCTTTGGTTTGAAAGATATTTTGTGTTGCTTTCCCTTTTGACAGGGATTACAAACATTGTCATTTGGAAACTCATGTTTGGGTTGGTCTCTCACTATGTTTTTCCTAGTATGTTTTCTATGTGAGTGTATATTGCAGTGTCCTAATCTTCTATTCCAACGCCAAGACACTTTATGAAAAGAATTTAAACAAGTAATATTTTGCATGGCTAAAGAATTTAAATCAACAGCATAAACATTTTCATTTCACAAGGCAGAAAATACTAAAGCATTTGTAGAATTAAAAACATTTCAAGAATCATTTTCAACTTTAACATTAAAACCATCATCACATAACTGAGAAATACTTAATAGATTATATTTAAGTCCATCAATGAATAAAACTTTAGAAATTAATACCGATTCAGTGTTACCAATCTGGCCTATGCCGATGATTTTCCCTTTAGAATTATCACCAAAGGTGACAAAGCCTCCATCAATTCTGACTAAGCTTTTAAAGCATGTGAAGTCTCCTGACATATGTCTTGAACATCCACTATCCAAGTACCAAGTCTTCCTAGAGGATCTCTTTATGCAGGTTTCCTACAAAACAGATTTAGATCAGAAATGATTGTGGTACCCATATCTCCTTGGGTCCAGACAGGTTAGCAATCAAAGCTTTCGGTACCCAAATTTGTCTTATGGTACTCATAAAATTTTTAGAATCAACAGATTTTGAAAGATAAACATTATTAGATCTGTAACTATGAATATAACTAGTTGAAGCATATAAATGTCCAGAACTAGGACTAGTAGTATTCTGTCCAGATTTAGGAATAAATATATTCTTAGAAAAGTTTCTCTGTCCAGTTTTGTAGCCTATTCTAGTTTTGTATTTTGGTGAAACTTTCTTTCCATGAATTTGAGTTAGTGTATCCTCTCCATTTGTGAAGTTCCTTAAATCCTTTCTGAGTTTCTCATTAGACATTTTCAGTTCGGTGTTCTCCTTTAACAATTGAGAATTTTTCTCTTTTTCAATAGTAAGTTCAGTTTTAAAAGTAGTAGTGAGAGCATGCTGTTTCTTTAATGATTTGTATTTATCCTTAAGTTCATTGCATGTCTCTTCTAGCATATTAAAATATTCAAACAATTCCTCACTAGTCATGTTTTCAGAATCAGAATCAGATTCTGCACTATCTTTAGAATAATAAGAATTTAAAGCAGGAGTATCTAAGATTACCTCAGATGTGTTTGTCATAAGACACATGTTTTCCTTATTTCTGGTTTCAGTCTCAGAAGCTTTAGATTCACTGGAGCTATCCTCAGAAGCGCTCCAAGTAGCCTTCATAGACTTTTTGTACTTACTGTCCTTGTAATCATATTTCTTGTTGATTTTGAGCTTTGGATAGTCTGCTTTAATATGTCCTTTTCTTTTTCACTCATAACAGACAACTTCATCACTTTTATCTGGCTTTTTTCAATCCTTCTTACAATGTCCCTTATTGTCATACATTCCTTTGTAATTTGATTTTCTGAAAAATTTCTTCTTCTTATAAAATTTCATAAACCTTATGGCTATCTGAGCCATTTCAGCATCACTATCAGAGTCTGAATTTTCACTGGTTGAACTGTCAGTAGGTAGTTGAGCTTTATCTTTGTCCTTTCTCTTTGAAGCAGTAGTTTTGAAAGCCACTAATTTCCTCTTAGGTTCATCATCTTCCTCTTTATTGACCTTGAGTTCTTCCTCATACATCATAGGCTTACCAATGAGTTCTTTGACAGGTAGATCAGCAATGTCACATGACTCTCTGATTTAAACAGATGTGCCTCTCCATCGGTCTGGTAAACATATCAGAATCCTCATAATTTGTTCCTTTGCTGGATCAACCTTTCCAAGTGAATTCATTGTATTGACTATCTCATTAAACCTGAGATACATATCAGAAACTGGTTCATCAGTCTTAATTTTGAAATTATCATATTTAATAGTATAAGTATTTAATCTCATTTCTTTAACATTGGTTGTTCCTTCATGAGAAACACCCAAAGTATCCCAAATTTCAAAAGTAGTTTTACAAGCATAAATTCTGTTAAACTCTTCATCTCCTAAAGCACAGTACATGGAATTCATGGCATTACAATTATTATTGTAAGCAGTCTTTGTAGGTTCATCCCAAGTGGATCTAGCAGTAGTGGGAAGTTTATATTCTGATTCTATGGAAGTCCAAATATCAAAACCTATGCTTTCTAAATGATTTTTCATTTTAAGTTTCCACTGAGCATAGTTTGTACCATTGAAGAAAGGTGTCCTGTTAGTAGCAGTACCCTCTTGTCTATTATCCATAACTAGATTTTAAAAAGATAATTCAAAGAGATAAAAATTTAGAACTAACATAAATTTAAGATCTTTAAAGATGCAACTAAAATCACATTTGAAAAACAGATTATTTCAAAAATCATTGAACAAAAACTAAAACTATGATACCAAATTTTTGTCGGAGTGGACACTCAAGAAGGGGGTGAATTGAGTTCCAATTAAAATTTCTGTTAAAATATTGTCTAGTTTAAATCCCCCGATTTATAGAATATGTTAAACTATAGTGAATTTATACAGATAGTAAATGTTCACTTAGCTTCTCAAAGATTGATTAGGTCTCAGTTAATTTAACCACAAGATAAAACTAACTTTTGAAGATAACCTATTGATTTTCAATAAGTGTAAACACTTGCTAATTTAACTATCAAAGTAGCTTCAAAATAGTTTGTATTTCAAAGTAATAGTAGTGGAATAAATAATATATATGTAGTATAATTTAAATTTAAATAAAATATTCACAGAAGATATAACAAGAGGTTTAGTCTCAAGCCGAGACTTAGTCCTCTTAAATATATATAAATTTGATCCACACCCTGGATCGGGGTTAACAAAAGTTTTACAAAACTGTCCAGGCCACGCAAGGACCTCTACTACTGTTCTTCGTGGGAGAAAAAACAAAGAACATGTCACACAAGGACCTCTTCCATAGTTTACGTGGGTAAACATAAGTAAAGAGAATTTGAGTGAGGATCTTGATATCCTCCAGTTCACTGCAGGAGACAGTGTGTGTAAAGATATACAGAGTACACCAAACTACTCGAAAGTTAATAAATTAATCACGTAAAGAACATAGATGAGAGTTTAGAAAGCTCTAGTGAATATCAATATATCTCTAGACTCGTTGGATTCAGCAGGAATGCTTCTGAGTCCTTCTCTGGTTTTTCTGTTGAAAAACATAGTGTCATAGTTCAGATTTTCTTCTTCAGGAGTGAGAAAGATATCTTGATTCGTCGTGTGTTCTTCAGCAGTATTGGATTGCACTCATGAGAGTTCTCTGAATGACTTGTAATCTACTTCTTGTTCAGGATTTTTCTTCTTGTTCAGCACAGTGCACTCTGGTGTATGTAAGTTCTTCTCATTGTTGCTTGTTTCTTATCACTTGTTCAACATGTACTGCATCTCATTATTTCTTATATTCCAAGAGTTATGGCAGTAGGAATGATGCCCTTTTCATAGGTACAAGATACGGTTTCCTGACATGCCAACAACTATCAATAAATAAAATTAATTGCATTAAAAACAACAAATATGGTCGTTATAATTATTTAAATAATATTGAAAAAAACTTAAGAAATGGTGTCACAGTGATTATGGAAACGATGTCTTCTTCACGGTATGTGGTTCACGGTATGAACTTCACGGTGTGCGCTTCACGGTGTCTGGTCACGATGTCTGGTCATGGTGAGTCCTTCATAGTGTCTAGTCATGGTGTCTGGTTCACGGTGAGTCCTTCACGGTGTCTGGTCACGGTGTCAGGTTCACAGTGAATCCTTCACGGTGTCTGGTCACGGTGTCTGGTTCACGGTGAGTCCTTCACAGTGTCTGGTCATGGTGTCTGATTACATGGAAAAATATCTGTATTTGAACTAAGACAGTGATATGCAGAATATGGACTAAGGTTAATCATTAGAGAGTAAGAGAATGTGAATCATAAATATAAAGGTGTGATAATATCTGTGAGAATTGTGATCATGCATAAGACTTATAAATAATAAAGAGAGTAACTAACATCCATAATCTTTGTTATTATAATAACATAATGTGTAGCTATTATTGAGATTGGAGAGCATTAGCAAGATGTGGAATGAAGATTGAGATTAATTAACAGTAAAGAGATTTGTGATCCTTAAAACATGATTAACACATGAGGAGTCCAACAATAATGAATATATAATATATTTATATCATGTTTAACATTATTTTTATGATTTAACCATGATAATTGTAAAAGGAAAAAAATGCAAAACCAAACAATAAATGAAAAACAAAGCAGTTATTACCCAGAATGTGATTTTAACAAGGAATTGTTAATTAATTGGAAATAAATGGTCATAATTAAATAATATGTGGAATGATAAATATTATTAAGGTTATTTAATAAATTTATAATAAACATATGTTTATTATAAAATTTATTCTAATGGGTATGAAGTATTTTGAGACTTAAGGTAATAGATTTTTGTCTCATTATTATTTATGTGGGACACATGCCTTATACCACACTTGTTTCATTTGTGGGGATATATACTTCACATGAATGTATTTTATGATTCTTATAATGATAATTATTGTATATACATATCCATATATAGTGATTTATTTCACATGGATTATGATTCATAGGATAGAGAAGTGGTAAAGGTTAAGTGTTTTAATCTTTTTGTTTATCATGATTGTTTATAATATGACTCAAATGATGATATCATACAATATAATTCTCAAAAAAGGTAAGTACTTTATTAAACTAGGGTTATTTATGAAAAACACAGGTTTTCATTAAATTTTACCCTCTTAAAGTATTAAATATTACAAATGAATGTTTTTAATAATTTATTTTATTTCTCTTTTCAGCTGAAATCTTCCTTTCTACAATATCCATGTTTTATAAAAATGTTTTAAATAAATTTTTTAATGTTATATAGTTATTTTTTTAAAAATATTAACCCATTATTACTTTTTTAAAAAAATTAAAATTAATATTCATTTCATTTTCCAAAAAAATCCCTTTTGGATTTTATGAAAACGTGAAAAGAATCTATGTTTTATCGTGTACGTCATACATTTTTTATCTTCTTTTCAGATAAATTATTTAAAGCTTAATCTATAAGTTTATAATGTTATTTTCAAATAAAAAGATTTTTCAAATGATTTGGGATATTTTAGTTTTAAAAAGTGATTTTCAAAGTGGAAAGGCTATTTTCATGAATAAATGTTCGAAGTGATCTTAAAAAATTATTTTCCCTCTAAGATAACATCATTTGATGTTACTTATTATTTACTAGGTATACGATTCAATTTTATAATAATTAATATTCATGTATATTTTTTTATGATTATTATGAAGATATTTTTATGAAACCCATTTCTTTTCAATGGGTTATGATATGCTGAATTAATGAGATGATTATGAAACACATTTTCTTTCTATGGGTCATGCTATGATGTATAGTTTATGAGACCATTTTTTCATGGCTTATGATTGAATGAATTTTTTTGATCATGTGGAGAACTTATGTGTGTTTTTTATTATGTGATAGTGGTTTCATTATAACTAAGGGTGGTGGTTACGTTATAACCTAGGATAGTTTTTACATTATAACCAAAGAATGTAATTATATTATAACCATAGATGGTGGTCACATTATAACCAAGGATGGAAGGGACCTATATCACCTCTAATTAATTTGGTAATGATTTATATCTCATGATATAATAATTGGAAATAATTTAATTAGATTAGTCCATAATGGGAAACATCTTGATGGGATTTATCCAAAATGGGAAACAAGATGATGGGTTTGATCCACAATGGGTAACATGTGATGAGGCATGATCCACTATGTTTGATTGTATTGGTAATTAAACATAAAAAAATGAAATAGATTATACACTTATGTTGGTGACATACATTTATAAAATGAGCTTATAGGTCCCGAATTTTGATGATTTCACACTATTATGGATCTTTTCTTTGGAATGGTAAGGCTTTATTCCATGAATCATGTTTATGATCTATGATAGTTTGGGTATTAAATTTTTAAGTTATGTTCATTATCTCACATAATTATGATTATATTTTATTTTTATATGATCATATAATGATTATCCCATGTCTACCATTTCTGAGCATATGATCTCACGGTTTCTTATGTTTCCTTTCCCCATGCTATGAAGAAAGGTTTTTAGTAGGGAATGTTTATGAAGAGTACAAACGGGGAATATGTTTTTGGAATATTTTGAATATATTTAATTAAATAAAAATATTATGTATCTAGTATATAAAGATACTAAACCATTATGGTCATTGGGTGTGTATTTGTGAAATGTGTTGAATATTCATCATAAAAGATGTTATATTTAAGTATTAAATTCCTTGGTCATTATAAGATAAGTCAATGATCACATATTAATAGAAGCAGATGACAATTTGAGTTTTGTATGGGAAATCAGGTTTTCTTGCTGGTGACTCCTCAACTAGGTTGTTGGCGCTTGAGGAATCAGTGGAAGTTAATGTTGATATTTGTTGGATCATTAATGATTATTAAGAATGATTGGGTAATGTGATACCATTTGGATATTAATCCATAATATTGATGTATTCATGATTTCTTCCATGTTTCACAGCTTCAGTGGTATATTCTTGATCCTATGCATGTGGTCAACAATGAGGATGTTGAGCTAGATATTGAAACATCGTTTGTGGAGAACCTGATTGTGATCATAGACCTGAGTGATAAAATGTTAGAAGGAAATATAGTACCACTTATTACAATCCTATTGTAGGATGGAAACATACATGAAGTTACTTGGGAGTATGAATATGACGTTCAAGATCAATTTCCTGAGTTATTTGAGTATTTACTCTAGATGCACTTCTAGAGTATGATATGTCTTTAGAGGGTGATATTATAATGTCCAATAGTGTTTTAGGTGACTTATTCATTACATTCATCCCTTAGATAAGTGTTTATGTGTTATTATTTTCATAGCTGAAGTATTTAGTAGATTTTAGATGGTTTTGGAGTTTTTATATGGATTTAAGGGGGTGCACAATTAGTGCATGGTTAGAGGAAGTCGTGTGGTTATTCTAAGGAAACCATACATCTTTTTTTTGGGAGAAATACAGTTGGTGGGACACTTTTAGAAAAAACTGTGAAACTTTTCCTATAAAACCATGTGGAACATAAAAATGGCTTAAATAATTTATTCCAAATAGTCTATAAAACTCTATGTCCAAACCATTTGGGTGACCAATATAGGTAGAGTGCCTCACACATTTTGTGCATGATTACGTGAACCATGTGACCAAACCATGTGTTGGGTTTTAATTTATCCAAAAAATATATTTTAAACATAACAAATCTCTGAAATACCTTATTATTTTTCCTATGACTAGGTATCTAAAACCAAGGGATTCCATTGGTGATTCTTAATGGCTTATCTCCCTATTTTTTCCAAATATGAAGTATATAGAGTGTTAGATCATTTAGATTCGAGGTAATAGGTTGTTTCTTATTTAATTTGTCATTTATATCTTAGATCGCCTCTTTCCCTCTTGAGATGAATTATATATCCAATCTATTTTTTCTAGAAGTGTGGATTCTATCACAATCTAATGGGTAATTCTTGGTTGTTTGTTGGATATATTCTCAATCTATAGAATTGGCATCTCTTCCTTGAGCAGATCTTGATCTACCATTGATGGATAATCCCTTTTGGTACGTTAATGATAATTTGAAAACATTCCAAGATTCATTCCTTGGATTCAAATCATAGAGGTTATATATTGATGGATTGTGCCTTTTTCTAGAAAACATTTTTTTCAAGTATGTGATTTGGGTATCTTTCCTCAATGGATCTTAGAGTTTGTAATCAATGGGATAATTTTAGGATGTAATTTACATATTAATACATTGTATGGAGTTTTTTGGAAGGATTGTCTTGTGTATATGTGACTATTGTAGAGACCCTTTCTTTATATGTATGATTTACATTCCTAGGGTGGCCCATAAGTCTTTTTTTGTTTGTGGATTGTGTTTTCCTTTCTCTGTATCTACAAATATGTGGTTATTTCCTAGATAGTGGAATGTATGATATTCTATTTTGTTCATTTATATGTTGTGTGTTACTTGTGTAGTTCTTTATAGCCTATGAAATACTTACTGTGATATATTTTCATGTTATTACTTACTATTTTGTGTATTTATTGTGTAATATTTTATATATTGTGGAATATTTATTATGATATATTATTCATTACTATGTTTTTCCTTAAATTTAGAATTGTAAATAGCCATTTGTATCAATGTTTTAGTGTTTAGGTTGATAGGTGGACCTAACAGACTTAGATGGCTCCTTAGTAGGGGATCATAGATGAAATGAGTCTTCATTGTGGCTATGCATATATTGGTTAGAACTTGATATTAGTATTTTTACGCCATCAGGGGAATTCCATACTCTATTGTAATAGTATCTATATGCATATATGATATGTTATTGGGGAAAATTACTATGCATGTATAGAGTTACATTGATTCAATGGTGTCACGAATTCATACCACCAACGGCGAGTAGTTAGTCTTGAGTCATGGGTGATACTTTCATTGAAAGGTGCGTGTGAAGTTATTCCTTAATGGTCGAACATGTATTTTATTTAAAGGGGAAAAAGTTACATATCATGAATTTTTTCATGAGATTAATACTTATGAAATTCTTCCAGCATGTCACCAAATAATTCACATATGGTGGTCGTGGAAGCTTGGTTAGTTCATGATCACTCGATATATGATTGGTTGTATGCTTTTATGTAAATTTACCTTTCCTTCATGACATGCACCTCTCCATACATGTGCACTTATTATAGGGATAAGTTGGTGGTGTCCTACTAGGTTTATACTCACACCCTACATGGGCATGTCGATTCACATGTAGACATCATGATCAGGGATCCGGAGAAGGATAGGTCCCAATGAAAGGTTTCTAAGGATCTTGGAGTTAGGAGATGAACATGGTATAAAGACAACTCTGACTAGCTATCTCAATATATTTTATTTTTTAATTACTACTTATGTTGTATATACTTATTGATCTACCACATTGGGTGTCTATTGGATTGATATTGTAGGAATTTACATGACATCTATTAGAGTATCTGGTTTATCTTACTTTCTACTCCTATGTTTAGTTGACTTATGTATATGCTGTTATGTTTTTGTGTATATATATGATTATTGATGGTATAGTATCACCATAACATCTCCAGACCTTGTTTACTATTTGGAAGCCTCTTCCACATGGGGAATAGTGCATGAGGTCATGTGACACATCATCTTAGACTCGGTGATTTGGTTTGGGGTGTTATATTAATAATCAATAAATATCCATAATGAGTCAAATATATGGAATGTAAATACTACCTAGACAATACAATAACTTTCCTCATAAAATTAGTTTGAATAGTATTGTTTTTTGTAATTGAGTATTATTAATATATTATCAAAATGATAAATATATCAATAATAAAAAATATTATGTATATAATTTGAAAAGAATAATGGAGATTGATAGAGAACATAACTTTGAGGAAGTAAATTAACTGAGAATAATCCTTTCACATAATTTAAAGTAAAAACCACAAATTTTTAAAGGATGAAAGAAGAAAACTTATCTATCCTAAATGAACGTGTTGTAGAAAAAGAATGTATTTATAGAATTAGAGAGAAAAATTGAATTAAAACATTGAAAACAACATTCTTAAACATTTTTGTAACTTTTTTGTAAAAAAAAAGATATAAATCATTTCTAAAATCATTTTCATAAATTCTTAAGGATAATTTTCAAAAACTAATTTTAATAAAATTTTAAATAATTGAATATAAAAAATAAACTATTATTAAGTAATAAAATGTATTGTATAAGATAAAAATACACATAAAAAAAATGTACCCCCCTTTTCAAAGTTTCATATAAAATAAAATCCCCATCTATTTTGTAACTTTTAAAAATGAAAAATTCTTAAAATAAAGGTATTAGGATTTTATTTGAAACTCCAAAGAATATTTTAATATAATATTGAAAATTAATAATTTATATGATAGTGGGAATCACTACAAAATATTTCACTTTTTCCAACGGGGACATATCTGTTGGTAAAATTGCATTTTCTATTGGTAAAACGTTTTACCAACATATATATCCCTATCACTAAACTATTGGTAAAAACTCTGTCGCTACATGTTTTTACGACATATAAAATAGTTCTATTGCAATTATAATAATACCAACAGATAATATATATGTTGGTTAAAGGGTTTAGCAACAGGTTTTGGTGATAAATTTATCTGTTGGAAATATTATTCCCAATATATAATATTTTTTTATAAATTAAATTTAAACAAAAAACTTAAAATTTTATTGCCAATAAAATTTCATATTATATTTATTAATTTATCATATATAATACATATGTTTTAATTATTAAACTGAATACTATTTTAACACATGTTTAAAATTAGATAAGAATTAATTATTTTAATACTGAAATATATTACAAACACAACCTCTTGGATCCCGACTAGGATTATTCCACAATTTTGTTCCACAATTCTGGACAACCCTGCCCCCTACTGGATCCCACCCCCAAACTAGATCAACCATCACAGCAACTCCAACCCATCATTGTCAGTGACTCTAGCACCGGTAGATCTAGCCCATCCATGTCAACTCCAGCCCCAGCCCATCCATGCCAACTCCAGCCCCATCCATGACACCTACAATCTATGCCAACTCATCCAGCTTTAGCCCCATCCATGCTAGCTCTAGTCCATGCCAGCTCCTGCTCTAGCTCATCCATACTAGCTCCAATCTATGCCCCATCCATGTCAGCTCTAGTGTATGCCCCATTCATTCTAGCTCTAGTCTATGCAAAAATAGATAAAAAAATACCTCATATGGAATTGAGGATGTTACGTAGGAAAGTGACAAAAATACGCTTACAAGATAGGGATAAATGTAGTACCGTCACAACAAGGAATAAACATTTGTGTTGAACTTCCAACATTTGTGTTTAACTTCCTTTTGACTTTGAATAAAGGTAGTGCCTGCACAGAAAGGAAATAAACATTCAAATATAGACTTTTATTTAAAAAATATATATACTTGGAATTAGGTTTGAAATAATAACTTGAAAAGTACCCCTGATATCAAATTTTTATAGTTAGTGGACCTAACAATGTCAGTAACCCTCCTTACAGCAGTCATCTCCAAGAATATGACACCAAATCTGTACACATCTAATTTGGAAGTCAACTGGTCAGCCCATGCATACTCAGAAGCACAACATACATAGGTCCCCATCAATCAAATTATTGAAAATGTTACATGGGAAGATACTGGAGGTTTCCACCTAGATTATAGGGAAATAAATTTAATTCCCCTCTATTCTATTTATAATGAACATCCTCTTCTATAACCCCCCTAGGGGGGACCTTCCTCTACTGCTACTTTGTTCACCTAAATCCTATTGTTATCAAGGTTGTTTTACTTGTTCAGTTTCATTCTATCCTACTGATTTATCTTCTTCTAATTTCCATGCTAATTACATCAACCAAATTGATTAATGATTGAAAGAAACTAGTTAATGATTTTTATTGTAATGTGCACTGAAATGTGACTACATCAAAACTGTGAATAAATTAGGAGTAGGAAAAACACATCAGAATATCAAAACATGATCCAAATACACCTCCATAAAACAATTAAGGACATTAAAAAACTAAAATTTCATTGGTTGAGGAGTATGCACCTTACCGGTTAGATTCTACAAGCTACATGGGCTACCCACCCTCAAATAAAATGATAAGTACCTGTACACCTTTCCACTAGAATTCCAAAAAATAACCCGAGATTCAAGGAGAAGACAAGAAGACTTACAATGAGGGGTCACAACACTCATTAGTACTCAAACTAT
Source organism: Viscum album (assembly GCA_963277665.1). Taxonomy (NCBI): domain Eukaryota; kingdom Viridiplantae; phylum Streptophyta; class Magnoliopsida; order Santalales; family Viscaceae; genus Viscum; species Viscum album. The sequence continues at coordinate 1,171,954,165 of OY728160.1, forward strand.
ATGATTCCATAAATCGGAACTTGAGTATGAATGACCACTCTACTACACATCACTATCTTATTCACATTCCCTGTCGGCAATGATGATGAGAACACTAAAACATATACCATATTCCAAATAGAATAAAATTATAACTCTAAAATATATTCCAGATTCCAGATTCCAGGTTTCACACACAAGCCATAGGTGAAATCTAGGTAAAAGTCAGACCATGTTTGCAAAGTGGAACACTAAGAAACCCAAAAGTAAAATTTGTGGGGAGAGACTGCATATACATCAATTCAATTTGAATTTTTACCAAATAAAAATATACAGAGATCTAAAAATATTCCCTCTTCCTAATAATTGTAGTATACATTCTAACCACTCTAAAAAAAATTATCTAGTGCACATTTCATCTTTCCAATGGTTCTTTATAGTAGAGTAATTGATTAATTTTGAGAAAGAGTGGTGAATGTTGGGTGGATTTTCCCTTTAACTTATAGTTGAAAAATTTCAGTCAGTATTGATTCATCCATCTAATAAAATGTACGGGTACATGTTCATCATGTATATTCCTTTGGGAAAGACATCCAGACACTTCTCTTTAGCCTTATACATCCCCTTTCGAAGTTGGTAATGTTGCGCCACAGGTCAGACCATGTGGTCCTGGCCTTCAATGGTTACGCCCTCCCTATAATGAAAATTCCAAATTTCACAAATTGTACATAGATTCGACACATGGTCTAGCCTTCAATTCTCACACTCACCCTACAATGAAAATTCTAGATTTCACAAATAGTACATATCTTCTAGATTTCACACACTAAGAACCACACCTGGCTTCTACGTAGATTACACACACAGATGAGGCATAGATTGCATAAATGAACAGGGCATCAATATATTGTTACTGAGAACACTAAAATAGATTCCAGATTTCGAACCAATGAATTATAAAGAGGTGAGGGGAATTAAGATGTTAGTGAGAACACTAAAACAATAACAAGGCATCAATATATTACCTTAAACATGTGGTCTTGACCACTCCACACACTACATGACCAAGTATGGATAAAGTAACACCTTCCGGATCATCATGATACACATCATCAAAGCATCAATGGAATACTACATTTTCATGTCAACAACTCTGACAACATTATTCTTTTCATCCACATGAGGCAGAGGAATCTGAAACACAATTAAAAAGGCATCATTGTTGTATTATTATCATCACCAGGAACGTTGAAAAGATTTTTAATAAAACAATTAATTGATACTATGTCATGAAAGTTATCCTTATCATTTTTTTGGGGGAATTTGTAATTGAATTGAAAGTGATTTTTCCCTTTTGATGTTGTTGGTGCATCCATCCAAAGGATTCATTCAAGATAGAAATTTGATCCCGGTGTTCCAAAAAAGGCAGATAAGGTCATTTTATGGGATTTCAAGCTTAGCACATTCAGTATATGGTTTCTAATGACCATCACTCTCTAGAGGATCAATTATAATTACAAGGAATAGAAATTGGGAAAAAATATCTTATCTCAGATGAACCACATCCATGAGAAGATCTCAGTCGTCATCCATAATGGAATGATGATCTAAAAAGATAATTATTGTTCTGTTATCATTATTCTTGATAATTGGGAGTGATCAAAAATCATAAGTCTATGATTCACTATTATTAATGTAATTGGATCTATAAAGGAAAGAACACACAGTACCTACCTGGTTAGGAATCAAGATAACTAAAACGATCATAAGAAATACACAAAAACACAACACCCACCCCACCCCAATGAAAAAAGGCCATGCTGTCTCTTGACTCCAATCCTCGATCACCCATCATAGTAAAAGTATAGTAACTGCCATTAAAGATCTTCCATCACCCCCCAAGTACATTGATAGAAAAAAAACCAAGTCATCTCTTGTACCATTGAGTAAGCTTGAGTCATTATGCCTCACCCTTTGTTGACATCTCAACAAATCAAGTCAGCTCCAGTGTCAGTGAGGAACCTCAAGTCAATGCAATGTCACACCATTCAGCTCCAAGATCTACACCACACATAACCAAAGAGCATACTGACAAATCCATTCAAAATATATGCATGAATTGAAACCAAAATAGTAAGAAATTAATGTATATAAAATGAATTGAAGGTGAATGACATAATACACATGAAAACATTATAGAATGTTTTGAGTTTCCTATTTGAAAGTGTTTTCCATGCTGGTGGATACAAACATCAACTGATTTTGATCTTGATTTCACAAAGAAATTAACCAAAAGAACAACATAACTAGAAATAAAGTGCTACCAAGAGTTCATTTTAACTAAAATAACCATCTCACATCAACTGATTTTGATCATGATTTCATTAGGCAATTAACCAAAAGAACAACAACATAACTAGAAATAAAGTGCTACCGAGAGTTCACATTAACTAAAATAACCATCTCATAGCCCCAACAAGCTTCCCCTCTACTTTATCATCTAGAAACTTTATAATGGACCTCTGAACATGGCACTAGACCTACACCTTCATGTCCAATTTACACATTATTTTGATGTGCATTTGATCCTACTGTTACAAATAGATGTTGGGCATCCGGTAACCCATCAGTCCCTACCAAAACATAATGATTAGGACCCAGAATTGGAACCATATCAGGAGGCAGCATATAAGGGACCCCTGGATTATAAAATTATGTTGTTGGAAAAATAATTCTTGCTACTGCGGATGGGATTTGGCAAGAAATGTATGTGAAATCAAGTTGGGATGGTAATGTGAATGAAGCCCCAAAAGTCCAAACCTGGCTTGATGATCTTCAAACCTATTGACCTTCATCATGAGTTTCTTACCAGCGAGATGATAGTGCAGAACCTCCTGCGTGTCACACTTCATGTTTCACAGGTCACATTTGAAATCTATTTCAATAGTAGCAATGGAAAAGCACATACAACACATGATTTTAAGAGCTAGTAACAGGGAGTTTGTAATGAAATTAACCTTTGAAAATAAATTATGTCCAAGGATAGAGAAAAAAAAGGAAAAGATAAGTAGTATATAACTTCAACATTACTTTCAATGTTCTTTGAGGTGAAACGATGAAAATATCGGAATATGTTGACAGGTAGAGTCTAAGTTATACTACTTAAAGCATTTCTCTTTCATTCCTACACCACATAAAACTGATATTTATACAATTAAAATATATTGAGAATATATACCAAAAATACATGACTATTAATGTCAAACAGTATTAATATGATTTTAATGAAGAACAATCTACTATAATATTAAAAATACAGAATAGTCTACCATGCATAAAGTACTTGAATAATTGTTTCATGTCAACATCTAAAATAGGATAGATATTTTGACAATCTAAGGATGTTTTATAGTAAGATAATATAAAACCACTAAATAGTTGATTGAAATGTGTTTATGTTTTTGTGGAGTCTAAGGTATTCATGTGTCATTCCCCAAAGAGAATATTTTAAAATCAAATGATGTTCGTCATCTAGTGGATTACACCTTGGGGATTTTCATTTCAGACTATCATTATCTCCAGGTGAAGGATTGTGTCAAAACCACCATGAAAATTTTGGAATTCTTGTTTGAGACCATTCAATCCCAAAAGACACCCTTCATTGGACATTTTGTCAATATATTGATGAAGTTTAACATAACTATCATGTGATGAGCACCAATGAAAGATGTACTTCCTAATTTTGATGTTGCACTCATCCATTTTATGAAAATCCATAACTAGTTGATCCAACATTTCGGTCATTCTATAAGGGGAACATGAACATCTATGCAGAAGATGAGAATTAGTTCAACCATGAAAAGGGAATTGACTGTCATCTTTAAAGTTTTAATCAATCCAAACTGATGGTCCACCAATCACTTGTTCTGTGGGAGAGGACCATGTCCAGGAGTTGTTGTTTGAGAGTATCGGTGGATTCCAATGATGTGATGGATGATGATGAATATGAAATTCTAGATCTCATTAAATGGATTACTAAAGGGATAAAGAAGTAATGAATAAGAAAACTAAATAATCATGACTTGTAAAGGGTACATGGGTCGCATCGGGATTTAATTACTCCCCCCAAGACTCTTTAGAGCAGTATGCTATGATATTAAAAATGTAGAATATTCTACTATGATATTAATGCAGAATAGTCTAATTAGATAATCTGGAGTTGTCTCATTCAGCATGACCATTAAAGCAGATCAAAGTATTATGATATTAAAAATATAGTTCTCAAATAGTACAATAACCTATGAGGGTAATACAGAACTGAAAACATTAATCTAGAAACAACATGACTATTTAAATAAAAAGATGTTGGAAGTCATGGTCATACCTTTGATGTGAATCTAATATGTAATATCAAAATCATACTAAGTGAAACTTCTGTTACTTTTGGAAATACTTGCAACGTTTCCAATTTTTCTTAGGAACAACCAGCCAATCTTCAGCTGCATTGATGCTCCAGCAGCATCAACCTCATGTGGCCATATTCCAACTATCTATTTGATACCAAAAAAATAAAAACCCTCTACAAAGAATAATATGTCATTATCACCAGTGATCCACCACAAATAACCACTATAAAAAATCCCAACAAATCATAACAGAACCTAAAAAATGTAGAAATATTGGAAAACCTTTTTCTAACCTGAGGGATCGGATGCCTTACATTGGTGCCCAGAAGGTGAGGATGATTCCATTTAACTACCTCCACAATCTGTATTAGGTATGGTAGGATGAACTGGTCAATGACTAGGGTTAAGCTTAGGTTTTAAGGGGAAGTGATGAAAAAACATTAATTGTACTTTTTTACCATATGTAAATTTCATAATGCTGCCATAATTAGTAGTTTTCCACCTAAAACCTCTAGAATTTGGGAAATTATCATGGAAATGTTTTTCATTATGAAAAAATACACAATCATCCATGATTTCAAAAATATTATTATAATCATGCCAATGTTTCTTTTCCTATGAAATGAGACATGAGTTGGTTTCCCAAATCATTCCCCTCATAAATTTATTAAAGAAATTGAAGTATATGGTGAAAAAACGAGGTTTAATGAGCTTACACCATGAAGGAAATAAATGAGATAACAAACAACAAGACATGAAACAAACATTAGAGGAGATACCAGGACAAGCTGTTAATTCAAGTCTCTACTCAGGCCATCCCCAAGTATAGCTCAGACCTCCCATCGTAGTGACACCTGAATCTGCTAACGTATTAGGTGAACTCTAACTCTCCAAATGATGATTCCTTTCCAGCTTCATAAAAATGTCATTGCAGCCCAGCTGGTCTTCAATTGAGCATATGAGAGCCAATATTTCTGGTAAATACAACATGATATGAAGATAATTATCATCAACAGAAGTTGCACCTTTTACCTTTGATACCTTTAGGTAGAGTATTAAAAATCTCAATCGGGTGTTTATTAGAAGGAGAGTCATGGTTCTTTTTCAGACTATAATCTTTATATTGTGAAATAACCTCTAAATGGCACATATTTTTTTCCATTACACTCCACAAAGCTTTAAAAACATTAGTAGTGGAATTAGAGAAGAAATCCCTCTAACAAAAGAACACAGATTCCAAACATTTTAAACATTTGGTTCCATTTCAAACAAATCATCATACAAAACTTGAAACATCAACGCAAACCAAGAGAAAATTAGCAACCAACCTAGAAAACATCAAATAACCACAGCCATGCTGAGAGGACTTTTTAAGCAATGAAAAAATAAGATTTCATTCTTCAAATAGGGGGGAAATAAAAAAGAACTCATTGCCATGGGATTTCCCTAAAATTAAAGTTAGGATTTATCTTAAATGGCTTAACCAATGGTATTACTAAATAATATTACAATTTTATATTGATTATAAAATTAATTAACATTGAAACTAAAACTATAAACTTTATATAATAATATGAAACAAACTAAAATTAAATATTAATTTTTCATTTGTTTAATCATTTTTTCGGGCTACGGATGAAATTCATAGCTCGGATAAAAATTACCTATGGTGCAGTAGAAGATTTACTGAGAAAGGGAAGCAATAAAGGAAGATATATTGAAATAATGAAGATGATATAATATGAACCAAAGGAAAAAATCTGTGAGCTCATGACGAACATCGTAATGGGAAGTGACAAGTGAGTAATAACAAGTATATTATTTAGGGATTCTACAGTACCTTGTAGGGCACCGAAATGGATAGGATTTTTTGTCACTAGAACGTCCTTGGTAAATATTTTGGATCTTGTAACGATTTATCGGGCATGTGAATGGATTAGAGGTGGATATTTGAATCCTAAAAGGCGTGGGGCGGACTGATCGGCGAAGCATTGGGGTCTCGGTCGAAGAACAATAGGGATAAATGGTTTAAAATTAAAATCAAATGATTAAAATATCAAATAACAAGTATCATTTAATATTTTAAATTATAAAAATACTAAGTATGTGTATGAATAATTTCAATATGTAAAATTAAATTATTAATAGAATGATATTACCTAATTGATTAATAATTTTTTATTTATTTAATTTAAATAATTGTTTTCTTGAATTTATTTTGAACATATTAAATTATATTTACTAAATTTAAATATAAATATTAAATTATCATGTGTATAGAGGTTATTGAGGATATATGTAAATATATGAAATATCGTAATGATTTAAATTTTTGTTTTTATAAAGTATATTTAAATTCTTATTAATTGAATGACATTGTAAAATATTAACACTATTAATATTTGGATAAAATTTAAAATAGAAATCAATTAATGAGACATTTTTAATATAAACCCACTAAATGGATATAAATTTTGTTCATAAAAATAAAATTTTGTATAAAAAAATTGTTTTCTCTTAATTAGTTATTGATAAAATATCTTTTTGTTATTTAATTGGTTGTTGTGACATTTTTTTGATGGTAATAGATTTGTTCGTAATAGTTATTAATAATAATAGATTTACATGTTGGTAAAAAAATGTTGGTATTAGTATGATAAAGGAACAGATATAACTATTGGTAAAGGATTCGTTGGTATTGAACCATCAATATCAACAGATATATCTGTCGGTAAAAATATGTGTTGGTAGTTAGAATTAATAGAAATAAAACTTAATATCTGTTGGAATTATTCGTTTTTACTAACAAATATATTATCTGTATTTAAATTTCTGTTGGAAAAAGTCAAATATTTTTTAGTGAATATGTGGTCAACTGGTGAATTTTTAAAGTAAACATTCTTTCAACACATTTTTAAATTGATTAAAAAATGACTTTAATACAAAAAAATAAAATATTAATTTAAAAATTTTGAATAAAAAATAATAGATAATATAATTTGGATTTAATAAATCATTAAATTATATTAAAACATTCTTGAAATGAAATAAATAATATTGATATGGAGAAAAAAGTTTCCCAACTAAAAAGGAGAAATAAGGTCAGCTTTTCTTATAATCATTATTTTGGTGGTTTTGAGTAATAAATAGTTGAAAATGGAAATAATATTTGTAAAACATAGAAATAACCAATATAGAAGAAAATATATGTTGTTTAAGAGAGAAATATCATTTAGTTTTCTTAATGTTGATTCAAGCATAAATAATCTTGATTTAATGTGAGATTGAGACAAAAAAATGTTTCCTTGGATTCCCTTTTGGTCACATGTTGTACCATATTTATTATTCCTATATATAATATCCATATTTATATATACATTTTATTATCATTTATTAATAACTTATTTTTGTCCATTTACACATGATTATTTTTTAAAATTCATTAATTAGGTGTTAACTGTTCTATTTCTCTTGCATGTTTTGATTTAGAAGTTCTTTTCCTTACACATTTTTCACCATTTAATAACATATAGAGTGATAATAATTATATATACATATATATCGTATTTATACATTAAATAAAATTTAATAACAATCCACATAAGACAGTTATGAAAAATGAAATATGTCATTCAGGGATGCGGTAGTCTACGGGTATGCATGTTTGGTATTTTTATTATTCAACAGATGCATGAAATAAAGTTTGATATTTATTTATCATTATAAAACAATAATTATTAAATAAATATCATATTTATCTATTAATTTAATCTATATCACCCACCATGTGAGGCAGTGATGAAAAATGAATTACATCGAGTCGTAGAGGTGGCAGTCTGCATCTACACACAAGTAACATTTACATTTTCCAACAGATGCGAAGTAAGAAAATCAGATAGTAGTGTATCTTTATAGAATCATAATTATTTCATAAAAATCATGCGTATACATTAAATATATCTAAATTTCCATCCTTTTTAGGAGGTGATGAAAAATTAATGACATCATTTCGTGGATGTGATAGTCCTTACATACTCATCAAAGACCTTTTCATTTTCCATTAGACATAATGGATATAGAAAATGGTTATAACATTAATATAAAAAACTTTTAGTGTAGTAAGGACTCCTATTTATTTATGTTAATATGGTTATATAATATTTTGATGAGTTTTAAGACAAAACAACTTGAAGAATATTTGTATGAACATATAAATATTCCTTGGATAATATCATATGGAAAACCCATTAAAGATTATTTGATGGGTTATTAGTGGAAAAAACTCTATATAATTGAGAAGGGTGTTTTGAGGGTATTTTGGTAGATATTTTTTCTAATAAGGGATCATTTGGTGTATGGATAAGTGAAGATAGAAGACTCCCATTTATAAGAGAGAGGGGTGACACTTTTGTAAATATTTTAAACTATAAAATAATTTAAAATCATTTTCAAGTGAAAGTGGAACCAAATTTTTATTATATAGCATAATTTAAGGTACCAATACACTCGTCTAATAACATTTATTATCATTTTAGTGCTATTTTACAACTTCACTCTTAGTTTAGCCCCCTCATTAACCTTTTTAACCCTTACCGTGGTGACAAAAATTTTAATATGGTATCTTTTCATTATGAATAAAAATTAAATAGTCCTTATTACATAATTTTAATATTATGATTCAAAATATGGAATCAATTTCAAAATATTTAATTCCTTTAGGTGGTGAGCATTGATTTTAATATTCATACACAAAACCCAATGAAAAATAGTTTTAAGAAAAATGCATTTTTATGCATTAAAATTAATTTATACTAAAATCATGTATTGGATTGATCGTCATAAAATTTATTGGTTAATTAATAAAAAATAGAGTTTAATTACATAAAAAAATTAAAATTGAATGTAACTTTTTAATTACTAAATTAAATAAAATGATAAAAAATAGTTCTTTTATTAGAATAAAATTTCACTTAGGATTAAAGATGTAAAACATAGGTTTATAAATTAAAAAAATAATATTTCTAAATTATTTATTTTACTTATTAAAAATATATTCAGTCTAAAAAATTTTATTTTAAAAATTCAAGGAAATCTTATACAATAATGATGTCATAAACTGAATGTATTTATAAAATCATAAATTTTCAGTATTCATCTAAATATCAACCTTTTCAAAATAATTCCAAAGATTCACATTAGATTATATTTTACATGAATAATTAAAATATTAATTTCATTTATAAAAATTAAAATTATAAAATTTATTAATTTAAATTTTAAATGGAAAAATTAAATATAAATAAAAAAATTATTGAAAAAAATGATATTTTTAGACTTCATGTATTATTAATCATATTTCATTTAAATTTTTAATTAATTTAGTGTCAATTTATTATTCCATAAACTGATGTATTTTAAAATTGATCAATTTATTAAAATACACAACAATTGATATAAAATTCTTTGAAAAATACCTCTTTTTGACATTGAATGATTTTAATCATATCACATTAATTTTTTTTTCCAATTAATTAATTTCATCCATCAAAAAATAATAATTTAGTTTTAGTGTCATAATTTATTTCTATATTTAAATTTAATAATTTTTTTCTATAATATTTTTGACACATTTTATTTTGGTGTTGCGTGTAACATAAGTTGTCCAATATGCTAATATTTAAAATATAATTGCATATTGTATTCTTGATGTGTTGCACCCCCCTAAAATAAATTTCATCAATGCAATTTTAATTTTTTCTTACCAAAATGGGTGTATTGTGACATAGTAAAAAATATGATGTAGATTTTATGATGATTTCTAATTCACTACTAGGAACCTAGTATTTCTTAATTAAATATTTATAAAACAATGTATGTATAATTATAAGCCTCATACTTTTTAATGAGTTTCCAAAAGAATACCTTGATAGTTGAGTGGTATTTTCCACATAAGACTTGATATATTTATCTTCATATTTCTTTATTATATAAATTATTTAACAATAAAGATAGAGAATATGTAAAAATATACTTACATTGTTTATTTCCATTCCATAATCATAATTCCAACCCTAGTTTATGTTTTGAGTTTATCTTCTATCATAGATTCATCTTATAATCTGAATGATAAATAAACATAGTGAATTTTTCATTCCTTAAGAAATAAAATTTAATTTAAATGGATCATAAGATCCAAAAAATAGATGAAATGTTATTCGTCCTATCTGTATAAGGTTACTAAAAATAATAATGTTTAGAAAAAGTAAATATAATACCCAAATGAAATATTAATAAACCGTTATATGAAGAAATAATATATTAATCTATAAATTATATTCCAATTAACTAAGAAATTCAAATTATTTCCTCGAATTCTATAGAAAATTCATTTTCTTTATATTACATCCACATTCAAAACCTGACCATTGAGATATCTCAAATTATTTCTACTTAAATATTTTCTATTAAAACATTTCCCTCCATGATAAAACATCATACTCCTTCATGAAAGATTGAATAGAAATTTTTTTTACTCAGTGGATTCACTTTATATAAAATTCTACTTAGGTGAAGGGGATTGCGTATGTGATGGTATATGGATTGTTATTTTTAGTGTTTTTTAATGGGAAAGGATGTCATCATAGTTGGGATTCAAAATATCAAAAGTGGGCCCCTGATAAACATGGTTATAAACTCTTCTCCTTAGACCTTAATTGTTATGGAAGCTTTGTCTTTGTTTTGTTTAGGCTTTCTCGTCTTCTTCAAAACCATACGATCATCGATCAAAATAAAATCTTACTCATAAAAATATATAATGAATTATGATTTATTTAGTGTTTACAAATGAGCTTAGGTTAAAATATTTTGATTTTTTAGTCATGTGGATCCATCTTCATATTCTTTCAATTATTTTATCATACATTCCTAGATTTTATTGGCCTCAAGTTTCATTTTTATATCTCTAAAAATGGTCAAAATAGGTTTTAATTTTATAAAAATAGTCAAAATCCCAAGGCTCCTCCACCAGATAAACTTGTAAAATATTTTACACCTCTCATTCAGTGTTCTTTAACATCACAACGGGTGAATTGGGGATGATTGAGGTCCCTTTTCACTTTAAAAAATAATTGTATAGAGAATAAAACAAAACCAATTATCAAGATTACTCAGTTATATTGATCATATTTTGTGTATTTTTTCAAATTTGGTTAGAGTTTAGGCTTTTTAAATAATCATCAATAGAGATTGGTCTCAATTATTCAGTTGTTCCACACTCAAATTCACCCAAATAATCTCACTTATGCATGATTCTTATTCTCTGTGAGGCCTTTTTTGAGAGAATAATGTGCATACTGATCCGATCATGAAACTAGATAAGTGGGGGGGGGGGGGTGTTGAGGTCTCGTATGATCTTGATATATAATTTGGAGACACAAACAATGAAAATATTTGTCATAAGATTCAATCAATACATCAGAATCTATAATACTTTGATCTTCAATTTGGTGTGATGCGCCATGAATGCATATCATTGAGCTCATTTTACAAATCTCAATTGTGAACATCGATTTTGGCTTCCTCATAATTGATCTTGGGTAACTTATTTTAATGTTATAAATCAAAATCCATAAAAAATTCCATTCCATGCATAATCATCATTGTATCAACCTAGATGTTCATCCATAATCATGATCATAGAAATTAATCAGCCATGGAACCAGTCATCAATAATAATTCATCCATTCTTAAGTGATCTTGAACATTGTGAATGATCGATCTAATCTTTCCCTACTTCATTATTTGGTTTTAGTGGGTGGATCATCTTCTTCACTTGTTGAGCTTTAGTCTCCATCTTCTCAAGATTCGATTGATTTTATTAGTGTTTCATTTAATTGATTCATATAAGTCCCATTTATTTGGTATTTGGATGATCTTAGTATCTTCATCGTTAAATAAACTATCGATCAAGGTTAATAGGATGCATCGGTCATGGTCGATTAAATTTTGATCATGCGGTTGATTGGTGAAATCCATGGTCACATTGTAGAAGGGGTATCACAGTCGATTCCCATAAGGTGTAATCTCTTTCCTTTTTTAATTATATAAGAATTCAATAGAGTATGGTATATAGCATAGTATCTTCAATACTTTATTTATTTTTTACAAATAAGACCTCCAAGATTCATCATGATAATACTTCAGGCGCTGCCCATTTTTAAACCCAAATTGGTTGGAATTCTCAACCTTCTACAACTTCAGGACTTTTCCAATTTTCTAATGAACTGGAAGAAACACATTATTAATTTTTGAAATTAGGATTGGACGTACACATCACAAAATATATATATATTTTTTAGTGCTGTAATTTCTGGTGTAAAAACTATATAAAAAATTAAATTTCAAACTTACATATTAAATTAAATTCAATAAATTTAAAGTCATATTTTTCAAAACACAACCAATTTCCAATGTATCCTTTTAAAATAAATATAATAATCCAGGTTTTCAATTCATGATTCATTTTAAAACAAATTTCAATTTAATGATTTGGTTAAATTCAAAAAATGATTAAAATAACTGAAACTCAAATAAATAAATCCATTAAATATTTAATTCTAGATTCCAAAATCAATGTATGGCTATATAATTTTAAAAATTTGTGATATTCTAAAAACCATATTTCAAGTAATTTTCCATTTAATTCCAAATTCTCCAAAATAAAGAATTATTTTATTTATTTCAAAATGAATAAAATAATGAAAGCTCCAAATTTCAGCCATTTAATTTCTAAATTTTTAAAATTAATGCATAGAATATTCCTTAAATAAAAAAATTGTGTAATCACTAAAAGTAAATATTTTGTTCCCATTTTTAATAAATTCAAGATTCAAAAAATGTCACTAAAATGTATCATTTACCTTGGGTTAGTTAAATTCAGAGTTATATTCAAATAAATATATATAGTTTTTTCATAATGTTTCAGTTCACATCCCCCCAAACTTGAACTATTACACTCATGGTAAATACATTGAATTTCATTTATTCAAATATTTATTATCCTACCCATACATAACTATATAATCTAAAATATAATAAATTTACAGTTACTTCCATTTCTTGAATTATCATGCATCTTCTATAATTTCAATTCACTCCTCACTTCAATCCAATTAATGTTCCAACTTGAGGATTAGATCAATTTAAATTGAAGTGGAATCAATATTTTAACAAGAAGCATATACATTAATCTCTTACTCATAAATTTATTAATCCAAAGTTTGATTTTCCACTTCATTGATACAACTCAAACGAATTTGTTATAAGTTAATTTCCCTTTCTTCATTTGGTTTAAATATTCACCTCACCTTAATGAATTTGTTTGTGACTATTAGGCACTTTATTTCATTTTCCCCAACCATGTATTTTGAGAGCGCTATAAAAAATAACTTATTATATATATATATATGTGGGGAATACTCATGAACCAGATTTATATTGTCTTAGTGATTCATTATGGTATCCCAATTGACTATTTTACTCCAGTTTCAATGGACTTATATCAATTTATTTTGAGTTGGATCCCAAAGGTGTACCTTTTTATATAGGAAAAGTTACCTCAGATTAAGTTCATAATTATAGTTACCTCATATTATAATAATAATTTAATAAAGATCTTTTCACTCATACTCAATTTTCTAGTTCTAAGACTAAATTATTTATGAAATCAGTGAAAACATCACTTATTAATAATATAACTCTTAAAATTTCATATATAATAGACTTTATTATACCCCAGAATTGTTTTTAAACTAGGTAGTGTAGCATTAAAGTTCAAAAAAGTTTGAAAATAAAAAAACTATTCAAAATAGATATAAACAACATTTAAAACTAGATCAGTTTTTCTCATTTTTATGTATTTTTTAAATAATTGTTTTTGTTTTTTAATCATAGAATAGAAAAAATGTAAAAAAAATAAGGATATTTAAATCCTAAACTATTTTGTCTTTTATCCCCAACGATTATTTTACACCCACTTACATTTAATTACCATCATGATTTTAATTAGGTGATATAGATAAAAAATAAAAACTTGTCAACTAATGTGAAGGAAAGTGAAAACTTTGGGATCTTTATTCAATGGAAGCAGGGAGGAGTTTAAACTCTTCCATTAGATCTTTCTAGAAATATTCATGTAAATTGTTCACTTTATATAAATTTACATAAAATGGGATCTATGATTCAACTTCTTTGATCTCAAAATCACCAAATAGAGAAGTGTTAGTCACTATATATGATCCATTTCATTTAGAACAAATTATAAATGGAATGAGTTTCATCCTTGATGATAATGACAAAACATTACCTATAATATGAGAACTTATTTTTTTGGATGAGTCTATCATTTAAAGGTGTATATTTCACCTTATATAAAAAGTGATTATCATAAGTATCCCTTATTAGTTCTTGGAGCTCCATTATCTACTACTTCCTCTCATATTCATCCAAACTCTATGTTTACTCTTTTTACATACCAATAGGATTTGTGTTGTAACTCATCCTGAATGTGTATGTTTTTTTCTATAAACTATTATTAAAGGGGTCAAACATTATAGGGGTTTTTAGGATGTTTTCTATAACCATAATACATATTTAATCCTTTCACTCTAGTACTTATAGTTGGTTTTCACTACTTTCTCCAAAATCTCCATTATTTCTTGGTTGGAAACCTCATCCATCCCATTGGTTTTTGGGTGGTAGGAAGTGGATGTTTTGTGGTCTACTCCACATTTCTTTATCAAGGATTCCATGTTCCTATTATAGAAGTATGTATCTTGGTCACTTATTATTTCTAAAGGAACTCCAAACCTATAAAAAATTGATTTTAGAAATTCAATCATAATTTTGACATCATTATCTCGTGTGGATTTTCTTCAATCCACTTATAAACATAATATACTACTAATATAATATAGTTAAAAAATGATATAGTAAATGGGCCCATGAAATCTAATCACCACCCAACAAATATTTCACATAAAATCAATGTTTTTTATATAATCTCGTGTATTTTTTAAATTCCACCAGAAAACTAGAATTTTGGACACTTTTTGAAAAATTAATTTTAATCTTTAAAAATTTAGGTAAAAAATAATCTGACTTCTAATTTTTTAAGAAGATATTTGAGGTCCAAAATAACCCCCACAGGAAAGTGTATGAAAAAATAAATCATATACTTAACCTCATCTCCTAGGATACACGTCTTTATTACATTATCACTATAGATCTTCAATAAATATAGACATTCCCAAACATAAAATTATGATTCAGATTTTAATTTAAGTGCCTTATATTTAGAAAATAATGGAGTAACATTTGATGTGAATATTAAATTCATCAAATCAAAACATCATATATCTTTAGTGCATTTATATAGCTTATCACTGGGAAAAAATGACATCCAATTTCGTTTCGGATAGTGGTTCTACCTTTGAAGTATGGGGATGTCTACTCATTTAGGCTACAACAAGATTCTAAAAAACTTTCTTTTCATTCATATTTATGTTGAATTAATGTATTATCTATATCAATCTCACTATCCTAAAATTTACATTATCCTTCTTGATCAAGTTCCCAGGTGATGTGTGATCATAGAAAAAAGTTACTTTACTTCATAAAAAACATGATCAAAATTTTCATTAGGAAAAAAAGGAAAAAAAACTCATTCACTATTGTTTTATAGTTTATCTAAGATATGTTTATGTCTATGATGCATAGGTGATAAATTTTTAGTTTCCATCAATATTTTGGGAAATTATAAATATTTCATATTTATTGGAATCATCACACAATATCTCAAAGGGGTGTTCCTAGTTTGGTGGGTAGATTATGGGTGTAGTTCCATGGGATGGATTAACCACTGGGATGGTAGGGGTGAACCAATGGTTTCTTTTTACCAATAAAATTTCTTTCAAATTCAACCTCTTTAACTTTTTAGTGTTCTCAATCCTTTGAATATTATCTCTGAATATCACTTTATGTGTAGTGGTACAAATAGAGAGTGAAAAAAAATTATTTACATAGTTCAGTATAATGTCCTTCTACATTCCATGTTGGTCCCCAAAAATGGATTATTCACTATCAAAAAAGTGATTACAATGATCTGGATCCAACTGATATACTCTATTATCTTACAACATCAACTAAAAGCTTTTTCTCAAGCTTACACTAAGAGACTCTTTATACTCCTTGCTCCAACCATAAGACTTAAAATACTCCTAGAACCAACTAGAATAATTTACCTCTGATGAAGGATTGTCCCAAAATAGTATTATACTTAATCTTCTTCCAAAATGTTTTAGGATAAGAATTTATCATGTAAGATTCAAGTAACTTCAACAATAACTGAATATGTTTGTCATCCTTTCTCACCCAATTATGATAAATTGAAATGACCAATTTCCTTAGTGAAACAATTCTTGAAAAAAAATTATTCTAATGGATGAAGACTGTAACACCCAAACCCCAGTTTCCCAAATTCGGTGCATTATTTTATAACACTGGAATGATCACAAAAAATCAAATCTCGTAGGACTGATCGGTTCAGAAGCCTTGGAAAAACTAATTAAAAAATAAGTTTTACATTACATATTGAATTGAAAAACTACATAGTGTCTAGTTTGAACAAACACATATCCCTTAGACTATCCATGTATGTCAGTCAAATATACTTATGCACATGCTTGGGTAAAGTGAAACATAAGAAAGGGGTGAGCTCAGATGCTCAGTATGGATAAACATTATAGAAGAAGATATCATAAATAATCATAAGCTTTTAAGGAAAGGTATAAAACTAAAACACAAGAATTTTAAAAACAATATTCAGAACAATATGGAAATAATAAATCAAATAATTCCATTTAAACTTTCACATGGATATTTTACAAGTTGAATAATCACATTCAATATCAATAACTAATCTCATAATGAATAAATTAATAATGCCAGATATCACAACAATATCGTCAAGGTCTTGTGCTAGGACCATTACCATACCATCAAGGCCTTGTTCCAATACACTAGTTTTTATCATGACACATACTGATTCATCGAGGGGATATATTCGGCAGCACCCATAACTTACTAAGTGAAATTCATTCTCATATGAAATTGGGGAAACATTACATAAAAATTCATATTAAAACTAGCATATTAAATGTTAATACTTTATCCATAAACTATTAATGGTATAAAAATATCACATCCATAGTCAAACATATCATAAAAAAATCAATAAAATATAGAATATTTTATCATAATAAATCAACATTAATCAAGCATAAAATCCAATAAAGGATGTGGACAAAGATGAAAATAATCTAATAAAATCACTAAAACTATTTGAGATAAATGTCCTTTTTTTACTTTGAAATCATTTAAAAACCACACAATTATAAAAAAAATTATTTTGGAAATAACCTTGTAATATTGTAAGGGAATCTTCAAAATGTTAATCTATCATAATAGTGGAAAATAGTTTATTGTGCCGTATAATTTAAAATAACAATCATTCCGTAATTTTTCTATAAGGTCCTAAAGTACCTCATTTGGAAAATGAAAGAACCGTTCCATTAAAAATGTATAATATAAAATGTAAAACATGGTTAAAAATTTAATTAAATAAACTTTGATATTATTTTGATATATATTTTAATAAACATGGATGTTTATGATAAGAATTCCCTCAAAGATACTTACATATAAACAATCTCGGATAATAAAGATATTGTGAAATTAACCCTTACCTTGTACTTTACTTTATTAGAGAGTTTGTTAAACTCTTTTATAATGGTTAAAAAGTTTTTTATTAAATTATAAAATACCCATATACATATTTATGAAATCATATATGTTCTTATTATGACATTTTTTAATAATATTTCAGTATTACAATTATTTAGGGTGTTAACTACTTCATATTCCCATTCATGTTAGGAAATTTAAGTCATGTTTTTTATAAATAAGATTTATTTTAGTCATATATATAATGATAATAAGTTCATAATTATTATTTTTATTCTTATAATCATTCTTTAATGGTTTACATGGATAATTAATTTCACTGCATCATGGAGATGGAAGGTCGTACGTACACACGAGCAGCAATATCATTATCTTGATGGTTAAATGGTATTGAATTGGATTGTATATTAATTATAAAAATTAATTATCATGTAATATTCATTATTTAAATCCATTATACTCATAAACATATCCAATCCAAAAAAAGTAGTGTTGAAAAACAAATTACACCACAGAGTGGAGACAGTAAGTCATACGAACACACACATGGTGATATTGTTATTTGTGGGATGGATAGAAGGAGGTATATGGTTGTCCCATAATCATAATAAAATATCATAATATAAATTTTTTTGTAGATATTACTTTATTATGGAAAAAACATAGGAAGTGGAAGTATAAGAAGAAAATAACATTAAAAGAGTTAATAAAATGATTACCTCTTGTTCAAGTATCTCCTTTTGATTTGAAAAAAAGGACTCCTTAGGATGGATTTATGAAAATATTATGGACTATAGGATGTATTGAGAAAATTTGGGAGAAAAAATGGGTAGGGTTTGTCCAATCCAAATGGATTTAGAGGTGTGAATTAAAGAGAAGTAGAAGTTCCCTTTTATAGGATAGGGGAGGGGCAACTTTGGAAACACGAAATCTATTAAATTAATATAAATTAATTTTTAAATAAAAATGGATCCATAGTGGATTATTTAAAATCTAATATGAGTATGCGTATAAATTCATTCAACCAATAAAATTTATATTTTATTTTATTTTATTTTAGACCATTTCATTTAGATTTTTCCTTATTTAATCTATTTAATTTTAATTGTTGTAATAACATTCCAAATATTAAATGGTAATAAATATTTACTTATATGATGCAAATTTACCAAAAATGGATATTTTATTACATTTTATACCTTATAATTATAATTTTTTATTTTTTGAATATTTTTATGAATTTAAAATAATTTAATAAAATGTTTTTTTATAAAATATCAATAGTATCAATTTAGACACTATTCATTACATTTATTTTAATTAAAATAAAAATATGTTGATGACATCTAAGAAATATTTAATGTACACATAAAATTTCATAGTCACCTATAAAATTTTTTTATTAGCATAATTAATTCAAATTTTTTTTATTTTAATATTTTTAGAACCATTTATTTGATATTTATATTAATAAAATAATTTTTGTGTCTCTATTGTGTCATCCTTAATGGTAATTATATACATTATAAATAGTATACATAAATTTATATAAAGTATTTAACTATTTTACCTTTCCATAAACTACCTATAGTTGATTTTATCTCCAGGTTAACACTATATTAAAATTAATATAAATATATAAAATGAGAGTGTGACATTTTGTCACATTTACTGATTCTAAAAATATTAATGTCATATTCGTGAAAATTTGTCCATTAAATGATTTCAATTAGAAAATTATATGATAAGGGTCGAATTGAGACATCCAAGATGATTTTTACAGGTTTTGTTTTTTAATTTTATAACATCATTTTTACCTTTAATTACCCAATTTATGCTTAACTACGGTAATAAAAAAATTACTAAAGTTACTATTCATAATGTCCAAAAAAATAAAAGTAACCTATTAATATAATTTAGACCCAATTATTCCAAATATTGAATCCATTTTTCAGAATTTAAAACATAGAATTTTTAGTAATTAATTTAAAATTAATCCCATTATCAGAATGAAAAACAGGTTTTTAAAAGTTAAAACATTGTTAAAGAATGAAAATGTTTTTACATCAAAATTCATGGTAAAATTAATGAAAATGACCAAAAATATATTAAATAATAAAAATATATTATATTTATAATTTAAATCTAGTCAATAATTTAATTTATCATTATAAATTATTTTGATGAATTTTTTATTGAATTATCATTTATTATATTTTTACTATTCATAAAAATTTAAAACTTTTCAAAAAATATAAACAATTCCTATGAAGTAAATTACTTCATCTTGATTCCAAATAAGAAGTTTATTTAGTTAAATATAATATATTAAAGTGTCAAAAACTAGATTTAAATTCGGTGTGCCATCAAAAGGTTGAAATTTTTTATTTTTTGAAAAAATATTCTTTTATCCAAAAAATTGAATCTCTTCTTATATCATGTCTAGAAATTACAAAAGATGAATGCTAAAATTATATAAAATTACAAATGTTGTTAATATGATTCATTACTTCTAATTTAATGGCTAGATTATATATTATATTGTTGTTTGTTAAAACTGGACCTTTCGTGTAGCACAATCCAACTCATTGTAGTGTGTAGTGTAAGATTAACAAGGTGTTGCGTAAAAAGAAAAAAAGAAAACAAAATTAAATTTATTCAGAAATTAAAAATATTTTAATGTCTCTAGTTTTTACATTATAACCTACTTAAATAAATTTCATCCTCTTAATTTAACCTTAGGATCAAAAACTAGGGGATTGACATTTCAAAAAATCATTGTTGAAATCCCACATTTAAACATTGATTAGTTAGACCTCCATTTTAAAATAAATAAATATATGTATGAAGGTCACAAGAGATAACACATACTGGGGTCCCATGTCATAAAACATGCACATGAAAGAAAAATCTAACCAACAAGTTATGATGGAGAGGGATAGAGAACATGATGAGGAAAAAGTTAACAATCACAAAGCTAGAAGTCAATGATGATCTAAGGGACCATTTGATTCATCAGAAAAGAGGGTACTAGGGAATTTTTTTTGTTTTATGATATTTTCCCCAGATTTGAAGAATTCATTTGCCTCATAGATTAATAACATAATGAAACATAATTACCTACTTAATATGTATAGATTTCTTCTATGATCAATTTCTACCACAAACTCACCTTTCTCTCCGAAAGATAAAATTAGATTTATCTTAATCGTATTGGATTCTGAAAATGAAAATATACTTCATATATCATACCATTTAAATAAAAGAAAAATATTTTATACAGACCAGGAAATCATTTAGGTTAGTTGTAGTTGATTCACCCTTGTCTCCCTTTGGTTGCAGGTTCAAGTCTCGCATGCTTTCCGGACGCGATGGGTTGTCACCCAACCTGCAGATAATATTTTTTTTATATAACTATATTTTTCTATCATTCCAAAAAAATAAACTTTTTATGTTCAAAATCAATGAAATATTTTATCCTCAAATAATAATATCTAATGTTTAACTTACTCTATTCCAACCTTAATACTTGACCAAAATACTTCCATTCAAATTCACTATCCAATAAGGTCTCAAAATTTCCAAAATCAATCTTAACATCTGATTCATGAAAAACATAATGTAGCTATTATTGTCACATACAAAATATTTGATCACCTTTAAATACATAATGAAAACTCTTATGATTACAAATCCTTAATGAATAAGTAATGGAGTACAATCATTTTGTATCACATTATTGTTATAACCTGATTATAATAACATAATTCTTGAATCAAAAAACACAAATAAATTAATTATTCCACTTCAACCATAGTAATAGCATAATCTTAACCTTGATCCATATGCTTCTTTTTATCTATATTTCCTTGATTATTTGGAAAATCATTTTTATAATTTCCCATATCTTGACAATTATAGCATTACACATTTAATTATTCTTTTTTTCTCTTACAATAAAAAGCTTGTTGTCCTTTTTCTCCACACTTGAAAAAAACTCTTATTCTCTTCATGAAAGTACCAGGGTGTTTCTTTCCACAAATATCACATAAGGTAAAATCCTTCTTTCCATTTATCCATTTAATTGTCTCTTTCACTACAATTCCCTTCTTCTATTTCTTTACATTAAATTCATAAGACTTAGAGAATTATTTTTCCATATTGATAGAACACGAGACTATATCTTCATATGATGAGAATGGTTATAGGCATATTCCCATTAGAGGAATGGTTTTAACCCATAAAATAATCTATCAATCTTACTTCTTTGTTTATGTATGTAGTCTACAACATGCCTCATTAACATTTTGAGGTTTGCCTCATACTTTGCAACATTATCTTCCGACTTTTACCTCAGACTCAAAAATTGCCTTTCCATATTAGCATGATATTCATGGGGAAAGTATTTTTCAAATAAAATTTATTTAAACTCCCTAAATTCCATATTTTCTACTTCTTCCTCATTTTTATTTTGAATTAACAACCCCCATTGACCAGCATCTCTCAATAGATGATAATCTACCCTGAAAACTTTCTCCCTTCCATTACTTTCCAATGCAAGAAATATATTTTCTAAGGAACCTATCCATTTCTCATATAAAATTTTATTTTTAGTCCGAATGAATATTTGAGGCTATTATCTCATGATGTAGTCTAACATAGATCCTCCACTTTGTGGGTCAGGTTTCTCTATATGGGTAAGGTTATTTTTTAAAACATGAGTCAGTTTTCTTAATATAGTCATAAGTGGTTCGGAACCAGTTGCAGCTCCTACACCAACATCATTATTTTTCATAAGAGTTAAATCTATAAAAAGGTTATGTGCATTGATATGATTTGCATTTTTTCTAAAAGTAAACATTTATAAACAATGAAATTCACTATATTAGGTAATGAATCATAATGCATAATTCCAAACTTGTAAAATTCTTAGTATAAATTGAAACTTTATGCATATTTAATCTCATAGTCCTAAAATGGTTTTTTTGGGACATATTTACTCATAAATCCTTCATACTAGTTTGTATATAAAATGTGAATTATCCCAATCATATCCCCCAAGAGTGTCAAACTAGGGGCGTAGTAAAGAACATTGTCATGTACTAGGTTACCCTGAGTCAAGCCCAGAAAACCTTGTCAAAGTTTTCACCCTTAGGAACATATGTTCTAGAACTACATCCACTTATAGTATCCAGACAAGGATGTATTTTCTAATAATACCCACATAATCACAATTTTACAAAAATTCTAGGATGATCCTTGATACTTATCCTAAAACTCTATCTTAGGGTGAGGTTTCCTAATCAATGTTTTTATAAATCTAGTTTCAAAGGTATGTACTAAAATTCCTTTGATACCAACTATATCACCCTCACCCTAGTTTTCCAAAGTCGGTGCATTTATTTTATTACATTTCCATGACCATAAGAAATCAAATCCCATAGGACTGATTGGGGTTTTAGCCTTGAAAAAACTAGATACAAACATAAGTTTTACAATACATCTTAAATTGAAATAATATATAGTGTCTCCATTGAACACACACATATCCCTTAGAATATCCTTATATTATAGTCATAATATTTACAACTTGTGGAAAATGAAACATAATAAATAGGTGTGCTTAAATGCTAAATAAGGATAAACAGTATAGTAAAAGATATCATAAATAAGAACAAACATTTATGGAAAGGTATAAAACTAAAACAAAAGCATTTTAAACATAATATTCCTCATAATATGACAATAATAAATAAAATAATTCAATTTAATCTTTCACATGTTTATTCTACTAGTTGAATAATCACATGCAATATCAATATCTAGTCTCATAATGGGAAAATTCATAATGCTGGAAATCATAACGATACCATTAAGGCCTTATGCCAAGACCGTTACAATACCATCCACGACTTGTGTGAAGACACTAGTTTGTCTCAAGAGACATAAAAATGCATCGAGGGTCTATATCAGTCCTCTCCCATAACATACTAAGTCCAATGCATTCTTCATATGAAAAGGGTGAAACATAACATAAACATTCATATTAAAACTAGCATATGAAATTTTAATACTTTTACCATAAACCATGAATGGTATAAATATTGAAAATCCATAGTAAAAAATATCATAAAACCTTCAATACAATATGGAATATTGTATCATAAAAAATAAACCTCAATCAATCATAAAATTCAACAAAGGATGTTGACATATATTACAATAATCTAATAAAGTTATTAAAACTCTTAGAGAGAAGTATCCCTTTTTACAACGAAATCATTTAAAATACACACAATTATAAAAAAACATCTCTTTTGAAAATAAACTTGTAATATTGTAATGGAATCTTCAAAATTTTAAGGCATCATAACGGCTGAAAATAGTTGCTCACACTGTATAAGTTAAAAAATAATTCTTTACTTAATTTTTTCAAAAGGTCATAAAGTTAATCATTTGGAAAATGATGGAAAGATTCCATTCAAAAAAATTTATGTAAAAAAGGTAAACATGGGTAAAAATTTCTTTAAAAAAATGTTGATTCCATATTGAAATATATTTTAAGAAACATGTATGTGGATGATAAGATTGGCCCAGCTAATACTTATGTATAAATAATCTCAAATAATAAAGAGGTTGTGAAATTAACCCTTACCTTGTACTTTCCTTTAGTCGATAGATTGTAAACCCCATTTATAATGGTTAAATTATGTAATTAAATTATACTAGATGTATATAAGTATTTATGATATCATCTATTATCCTATTATATCATTTTTTTATAATATTTCTGTATTACCATTGTTTCAGGTATTAACTACTTCATTTTCCCATTTCTGTTTTGTCATGTAAGTCATGTTTGTTATGAATAAGATGTATTTTAATTATATATAGAATTATATTCAGTTCATAATTAATATTTTTACTCATCCTACATATTTTATAATCATTCTTTAATTGTTAATGTGGAGAATGAATCTCATCTCATCGTGGAGACGGTAGGTCATCCATACGCACGAGCGACGATATCATTCTCATAATGGTTATATGGTATGGAATTGTATGATAAATTAAATATAAAAAATAATTATCATGTTCTATTAATTATTTATATACATTATACTCATCATTATACCCATCGATATAAATTAGTGTTGAATAAAAAATTTCACCACGGCGTGGAAACAGTAAGACGTGCGTACACAAACACGGTGATATTGTTATTAATAGAATGAATAAAAGGATGATTATGGTTTTCCCATAACCATAATAACATCTCCTAAAATATATTATAATTCATTTATTACTTTATTATGGAAAAAATAGGAATTGGAAGTATAATAAGAAAAGAACTTTGAAAGAGTTGATAAAATGATTACCTCTTCTTCAGGTATCTCCTTTTGATTTGCACAAAAGGAATCCATAGGATGGAATTATGCCAAAATTATGGAATCTAGGATGTAGTGAGGGATTTTTGGATTGTAAATGGGTAGGTTTTGGCCTATCCTAATTGATTTAGAGGTGTGAATTAAAGACATGGAGAAATTCCATTTTGTAAGAGAGGGGAGGGGAACCTTTAGAAACACTAAATCTATTAGATTGATATAAATTATTTTTTAAATGAAAATGGCTCCAAAGTGGATTATTTATAAGATTATATGTTTATAGGTAGAAATAATCTAAGCCAATAAAATTTAGACATAATTTTATTTTATTTTAAACCTTATCATTTTTATATTTCTTTATTTAATCTATTTAATTTTATTTATGGTAATAATATTCTAAATATTTAATGGTTACAAATATTTACATATGTGGTATAAATTTAACATTAATGGATATTTTATTAAATTATATATTTTATTTTTATCATTTTTTATTTTTTAAATATTTTTATTATTTTTAAATAATTTAATAAAATATTATTTTTATAAAATATCAATAGTGTCAATTTTGACACTACTCATTACATTGATTTGAATTAAAATCCAAATAGGAATATATCTTCAATTATAATAATTTAATGTACATCTAAAAAGTCAAAGTTTCCTATAAAATTCATGTACAACCATTATTAATTAATATTATTTTTATTTTAATATTATTAAAACCATTTATTTGATGTTACTGTTAATAAAATAATTTATATGTCACTATTGTGTCATCCATAGTGGTAATTATTTAATGTCTAAAAATTATAAATAAATTTATATGATGTAGGTAATTGTTTTATATTTTCATATAATACCCTTATTAGATGTTATCTTTTGGTTATAAATATATTAAAATTAATATACTTATATAAAATTAGAGTGTGGCATTGTTTCACATTCAATGATTTTAATAATATTAATATCATATTCATGGAAAATTTTCCATTAAATAATTTAAATTAGAATCTTAGATAATAAAGGTCAAATTGATTCATCCAATAATATTTTTATTGGTGTTTGGGTAAATTTATAATATCATTTTTACCTTTAATTACATGATTTACCCTTAACCACGATAATAAAAAAATTACTAAAATTAATATTCATAATGTCCAAAAAAATAAAAGTAAAATATTAACATAACTTGGACCCACTGATTCAAATTATGGAATTCATTTTTCATAATTTAAAACATATAGGTTCTAGTAATTAATTTAAAATTAACCCCTTTTTCAGAATGCAAAAATTGTTTTTAAAAGTTAAAACAGTGCAAAACATTAAAATGATTTTACATCAAAATTCGTGGTAAAATTAGTGCCAATGACCAAAATTATATTAACTGTCAAAATATAATCTATTTAATATTTAAAACCATTAAATAATATAATTTATCAACATAAATTATTTTGATGAAAAAAGTTTTTTTCAATTATCATTCAGTATATTCTTACTATTCATGTAAGTTTAAAACTTATCAGGAAATTATAAAGAATTATTCCTAAGTAAATTTATATATCCGAATTCTAATGAAGAATTTAGTTTTGTTTAATAGAATATATAAAATTGTCAATAACTATATTTAAACTGGTGCGCCATCAAAAGGCAGAAAAAAATGCATTTTTTGAAAAATATTTTTTTATCTAAAAAATAGAATATATTTATATATTATGTCTATAAATTACATAAGATTAATGTTAAAATCATATAAAATAAAAAATATAGTTAATACTATTCATAAACTCTAATTTAACTACGATGTTATATATTATATTATTGTTTGTTAAAATTGGGTATTGTGTGTAATGAAAAATAACTAATTGTAGTGTGTAACAAAAGATTAATAGTGTGTTTCATAAAAAGAAAGAAGAAAAAAATAAAGTTTATTTAGAAATGAAAATATTGTAAATTATCGGCATGTTACAAAGACCCAGCCTCACTTTATGCATTCAATAAGTGCACAAAATTTCTTTATTTATATAATGTAAGTTATAACTTATAAAATCTCAAAATGATTCTTGAAATATCAATTTAGTTCATGCATGGATTTCATGGGATTTCCATGGTATAAACCCTAGAAATTGTATAATATTTCATTTTTATTTTATATGCTAAATAGTATTATGTTTTGGGTGTCTTAATTTTAATCCATAAAGATTTCAAGTTCAAAATTATATTTAGCTTTGTTTCTTCAATGCTTCCTCACATGTTCATGTGTTTGAATCTCATGCATGCATAGAAACAAGAAAAAAATCCATTTCTTTCTCACAAACCTGAATGGGTTTTCACAATTATTATTATACTCTCGTGCACTCTCCTCCTTTACACAGAACATGCACACACTTCTTATTGAACTCTTCACACATGTAAGACCTCGTTAAGAAAGGACTTTCATGATATTATATGAAATGGATCTCATTACTCATTTTGCAAGTTGATCGGATACTAGTTCTTTGTGATTCATGCAAACCAAGAGAATACAAGAATAGTTTATCGTGTTTCCTCGATGAGTTTGTGCAATAGACCCTTTATGAAACTCGTCAAGAGTTCTTGAAACAATAAAAGGCTTATGAGATTATTCATTATCCTTTGTGAATGATTATCATTAGTAGGGATGGTGGTTCCGGAAATATGCATTATTCTTGATGCTATGTTTTTATTCATAAAAACGAGATCCTTTCTCAAAGTATTAGCAAGACTCATCGACTTTTTTCTATGGTATTTATAGTTTGAATGTATTTTAACTTCACCACCTCATTATCATTTAATGACCAAATCAAATCCTAGATGTTATGTCATTCAGATTACAGATATATAGATCCCAATTTCTCGTATTTGACACCTTCAAACTACAAGTTATGAGATGTTGAAATACATGGAATTTTTTCTTCATGAATGGGATTCTCATTTTCAATAATTTTCCACATTCATGCTTTGATAAAAAAGTCCAACTCATTTTCAATAATTATCAAAACCATTTTTTATTCGAATGGCCTGAAACTTCATTTTCATTTCAGGATTGGGCACTTTATTCATTTCAGCACATGCATGTAAAACATAGTTTCATGCATGATTTTGAGATGTTAAGTCCATCACCATTCCATCAGCTATATCTTAGAAGATGGAAAAAATCAATCAATCAGTGGCTCAGCTTGTGCTCTGGTGTACTAGAGTTCAAAGGGAGGCTAGAGGAAGAGCGCCTGAAGTGATCAGACTCCTCATATGAGACATATGTTTCTGCTCACATTCTATTTTTCTATTAAATGAAAGAGGAACAATATGAGGGATAAATTTTCCCAAATAGATTTCTCCATTAATTGGGGATGTTGTTTATCAATCAACCACTCCCATGAGCAGCCATAAATCTCCACCCTAGCTATTTTGACTCCCTATATAGTGGTGACATCACTCATACCATGTTCTCTACATGGTGCACTCTCCTATAGCATATAGATGAGACATTCTTGTTTTATAAATGGACCAAATTATTTTGCACATTTGGCATGTCCTTCGATGGGCTCCCATGAGTGTGGTTGACCCCTCAAAGTCCCACATAGTCCTTGGTTGAGCCAGGCTTGGTTTTTATGTAAGGCCATTTTATATTACCCAAAAAAATTCCTTAGTAATAAATTCTATTCAAATCCAATTCTCAAACCTTCTTCTCTTATTATAAAATTAATTATGAAAAATATATATTATATTTTCCCATTTCCTTCATTAATTCATCTTTAATTCCTCAAACTTCAAATCATCACATCATCATGAAAATAAATATTTTTAGGGTCTTTATATGCAGTATACAATGTGGAAACATCTTAGAAAATATATTTAGGACTTAAAGAAAATCACAACAATATTTCTTAAGGAAAATTGTCCAAGCATGTCATCTACTGCCATAAAATGAATCCATAACAATTCTCTAGGGATTCATCCACTTCTCTTTCGGTGTAACTCCCTCCTTGCTTCCTGGTGTACTTCTATTTTTGTTATCTTCTCAACTTTGTTCATGGAAATTTTCATCCTCCCACCTTGGAGTTGGTCTCAGATTGGGTCTTTCTTCATTCTATTTTCTCGTCAGTCTTCTAAGAGTCCTATGTTTCGTGCTTCCATGCTTGGTTCCTTGGTAGAGAGGTCCTTCTTCATATCCCTTCTACTCTTTTAGGCCACTCCCAATGCGCCTAACCCCATCTTGGTCTGGCGCAATGGAGCTGAGGGTGATTTGAGATAGTGAAAGGTGTATGATGGAGGCTTCATCTTTTACTTCGTTGTGTTTGTTTATGCGGTCACGCCCCCTGTTGAAGCCCAAATTTGGTCTAGCTTCTTCTCTTACTTCCAGAGTTGTTTTTCTTGACCCTATATAAGATTTTTGTGATGGTGTTCAAGGCATTTTTTTGGATGTGAGGCAGACCCATCGATGGTGTTCCAGGGGGTTTTGTGATGGTTTCCTTATTCACATGGTTTCAGTTTCTCTTATGGTGATGGTTCTGATTCTTCTCATCTTCATGAGTGTTGTTCCTTCAAATGGCGCAGGAGTTCAGGGTGGTGATCAACGATGATGTTTCCCTAATTTAGAAGGTTTCGACTTGTTCCTGATGACTTTGGTGGTCCTTTTTCATTCATTTGGGTTTTCATCCTTCTGATTCCGAGAAATATTCAGATTTGATGGTGGCATGGTTGGATCTATCATGGAAATTATTCACTCGATCATGTATAGGAAAATATGTAGTTTCAACTGGTGAATGTTTTTTATTTTGGATTTCATTATCTATTTGAGTTATTTTATAGTGGGCATGGTAGAAGCTGTTTCATAGACATTAAAGTCTGGTTTCCAGTAGTTTTCTCACTATGAGTTGTTTAGGATGATAGAGATCGTCCGTATCAAGGAGCATGGATCGAGGCACCAGTGGAATTATAGTTCTATTCCTGAGGTGATGGCATTTTTTTTGTTTGAAATTTGAATTCAGTGGAGTTTAGATTCAGTTTTTTTTTGTAATTTCACATTCAAGTTGAGCTAGTGTTTTTTGATGTTTTTCTTTTGGTATCCAGAAATTGTATTGTGAGGTTCCCACTAACCCTAAAGTGGCTATTTTGAAAATATGAAAAAAGGGATTTGAGGGAGTGTATTTTGTTATCAGTACCTCTTAAACACACAATGTAAAGTCAATATGTGTGCTCAAACTTCTCTCATCCTTATTGAAAATCAAAGTCAAATAAAAAATGTGGTATTTTTAAAAAAACATCTTCTATCACCTTAGAATATTATTTATTGAATACCTATGAGAGAGGGATGATATCACATGATTATCTTAGCAATGAAAAATTAGTTAATCATCTTTAAATCTACATGGGCTAACCTAGTTTGAAAAAAATAGATATATGACCATGGTTTTCAATGTTTTCTAGAAACAACCATCCATGTGAAATCATGCTCAGAATGTATCAATTATCATTCTATGAGTCTTAAATAGTCACATTTATCAATGAAATGATAAATCCTTAATATACTACATCAAACTCATTATATAGTTTAGGTGAAATTATAAATCTCTCGCTTTGTATTCAACTAAACAATCCCCCTTAATTGATAAGAAAATAAAATTAAGTAAAAGGTATGAAAATTTTATTTTCATATATTGACCATTAATGTTGAATTTCTTCATATTTTTTCATTTCATTCTCCATATTTCACACCCTTAAGGGAGGCACACTTTTTTTTCATTTCATGGAAGTCATTAGACTCCATGAATTAAAATCTCATCAGGTTGTCCAGAAGTGACAACCTCAAGCATCTACTTCAATTACCTTCATTGTTATTTCAATACACATCAAATAATAAAGAATAATTATGGAAGTATTGGTTTCTATAAATTAACACTTAGACTAAGATATTCCTCTCAATATGGGACATTCTATTCTACCAATCTTATAATGGGAAGAATTAGTTGGACTCTTTATTTTGTTTTCAGTCTCATCAGTTATAAAATCATCTTTTTTCCCTTGAACTTCATCTCTGTGTTGAATAACTCATTCAACCTCAATTTTATGGGTCTTAAAGATTCCAATTGTAGACTAATTTTCGTCAACATCCATTTATTTTTCTAATAATACATTCTTTCCTTAATATTTAGAAAGTTTCTCGTCTTTCTACAATTGTTTATCCAGTTTCAACTGATATGGCCAAACAACTAGGAAATATTTATTGACATTCTCAGTCTTCTAAAAATATTTACATAATTTTTCATTGATTTTCTTCTGGAACACTCCCCTTTCACATCATATGGATCTTCTACTTCTAACCTTTTCATGCAAACGATAGTCTTGTGACCTTTCAAAAAATGTCTTCCACAAACTTCTTCCAATATATGAAAAAAATTAGATAGTTATGGTGTAGATCTATTCACATGGTCATTTATTTGTGATTTTTTATTCTAACAGTCATTAAAACCCCCCTTTATGCTTTCCTCATTCTTTGTAAATACTCATTGAACTAGAAATAGTAGTCATTGTAACCATGCTTACCACATCACCAACAAAATATATGAAACATTATTCTCTCATATTGGTTCTAAATGAATTCAGATCTGTGTTGTTATTATCTTTTCTTGGGGGTTATGTACTTCTTGTAAGATTATCTTTTCCCCAGGTGTGGAAGATTTCCTCTCATTCTCCTGGAACCTCATATTGTTATATTTTAATTTCACTCCTACACTATTATAAGTAATATATCCATCAAAATTATTAAGTTCAATTTTACATTTATTCTCTCTAACATGAGAAGTTTCTCCCTTAGACTCAATATATTTATTGAAATACTCTTTGGCCATAATCAACTCATGTTGAACTATGACACATATTGACGCGTCTCAAAAAAAAATCTCTTCACAGTAGTCAAATTTTCTTTAAGATCAAATATTATTTTATCTTGTTCAACAATTTTTAATTTTTACATCTTGATCTCACTAAAAAGTATACTTCTTTTATGATCAACTCCTTCATTTCATCATTAACATGAACTATTTACTCCCTATTTTCAGAAATTATTTTCATGTTTTCTTTATCATGTTTCATAATTTCTTTCTTACTATATTTGATATATTACATGAAGAATTATAATCATTATTTTATTTTCCACTCAAGTTCTATTATTTAATCTTCAGTATCACAACAACATGATAAATCAGTTCCTCTATTTAATTGGTAAAAGAAACTAACTTCATTATTTGAGGAAAAACTGGATGATTAATATGTATTATTATTTATCATAAGAATTCTTTTCTTTCTATTATAGTGTTTCTTATTCTTCTTATCCCATTTGTGTTATAGGATCTATCACTATCTGATTTTGATTTTGATTTTTATTCTTCAACCTTCTCCTTTGGACACTTTTTGGAAAAATGACTACTGCTACCATTGTGGAAGAATTTTTGTGGTTTCTTACTCTTTACCTTATATTTTCCCTTCCCAAACCCTATAGATATAATGGAAACAATGTGATTGAATTCATCGTTATCCTCATTACTATATGAATCTTTAGATTCATCATCTTTTAATTCTATAATTGTTCCCTTTCTCATGGATTCAAAGAAAATTTAAAATTTATCTTTCTTCTTGAAAAATGGAATTTTCTTCATCTCATAATCTATGAGAATGTTGTGTAGTTCATCAAGAGATAATCATCTCTTTCTTACAAGGATGAAACATTTAAATAAAAACAATCTGTAAAATTCCTCATCCGTTTTTGGAAAATTATTGATCCATACAACTTCTCACCAAATCCTTAAATTTTGTCGACTGTCTCATTAATTCTAGTAAAATTGTCATCAATAAATTATTTATCATTCATTTTAATACGTTTAAACTTACTCCTCCAAAATTTTAGTATATATTCCTTGACTTTGACATTGCTTTATAACATCTTTAATGTTTATCCTAGATCTCTTTAATAGTCCATAGATCCATAACCTTTGTTTATAGTTTTCCTGTTAGACACATCAAGATGGAATTATGAACCTTTCTGTCCAAATCCATATTTCTATTATCATCTTGTGTCATGGAAGCATCACCATCAATGGTTGGAAATCCCATTGTTACAAAATCTCTCACTTTTTGGTTGAGTTATAAGTGGTGGGGAAGCATCCTACTCTTCCCCCAATGACAATTCTTCCTATAAAATGTTCTAACACATTTGATGTTGGTAGAATTAATATTCTATATCTCTCATAATAATTCTTGGATATGAGTCATGTGAAGTATCTTTGTAAATGATATCCAACATGTAAAGACCATTGTATAATTGTTCCATAAAAAACAAATTCTATCATTGTTAATGTAGAAACAATCATTTACAAACTTGAAAAAAATCCATATATATATAATATAGATACAAAAATAATGTTTTTAGTAAGAGGCATCACATAATAATAACCCATTAACACCAAGATCAACTGAGTTGGAAACGTGAGGTGGTTGTCCCCGACAGCTGCAACAGCAAGTCAGGCTCCGTTAGCTACAAGTAGATCAACCCCTCTTGGTAAATCTTATTGAATCTACTTGGTTCCTATATTTGGATACATATTTGAGGACCACAACCTCTATCTAATACCCAATTTGTATAAATAGATAAATTGCATTTGATAACAAACGCACCTCAAGCTTCCCCTTGCTTCTTTGGTGTGGTGTAGTTCTTATTCCAGTGGCCCTTATTCACACATGCGAAATAAAGAGCCTCGTGTTCTCTTACCTACCCTTTGATATTCATTTTCTAGGAAATCCATGAAAAATCTTTGGGCTTAATGCTCTTCACCTTCACTTTCCTCTTATTCACCATAAGGACAAAAGGACTTTCATGCTTCATATCTTTATCCACTTGGCTAATGAGGATAAGAAGATCAGATAGAGACTTCTCAATGCTGTTCATATTGAAATTGACAAAAAAGTTATAGAATCTATGAGGGAGTGATGCGAGAATGAGATCGGCGACCAGTTCTTCCGGGAGTTTGAACTCTAGAACCTCCAGGCGCTCAATGTAGCCAATGAGCTTGAATACATGAGGCCCATCTGGGGAACCTTCTCCAAGATTACTCTAAAATATTTCTTTGGAGATCTCAAACCTTTCTTGTCTTGATCTCTCTTGTTAAAGACCACAGAGGTGCTCGAGCATGCTATAAACATCCATGTATCCATGAGACTTCATGAGCTCACTATACACTGATGATAAAATAAAAAATTGAACTTTGGTGATGTCATTCATATGTTTCTCATAGACCAGAAAATCCTCATCACTCATCTATTTAGCAGGAAGATCAGGTAATGTTGATGCCAGCATGTAAGACTTCTATTCAGGTACTAGGATAACCCGAAGGCGTCTAAACTATTCCCGAAAGTTACTACCAGTGAGGATGTTGTCTTTATACAGAATTGATCACAGGGATAATATGGCTGACAGGATTTTCATATTTACTCTAAAATTAAAAGAGAAGATCATCAGTACTTTCTTGATTACATTTTATGAGAAATAATAAAATTTTTTATGTCTCCCACTATTTTATCAATTCACAATGGCCCTCACCATTGAAATCGGAATGTCCAGTTTCCATGAAATTCTAGTGGAAAGGATCCATATTACCCTTTCACATAACTCCATCAAGGGATGGTGAAGATATTAGAAGGTATTTAGGTAGGTAGGTCTTTTCCAACTACGGGCCTGTAGCTCCTTGATCTGTTGAGTGGACTCCCCGATCCTGAAATCATGACTTTGGATTTCCTCAAATTTTTCTTCCAATATTACACCAATTATAGCAAGGGCTACTACTATTGATGTAATATGGTTAAGTCAACCTAAAACCATTAATAAGGGATCCTGTATAAAAGTATGTGTCCCAATAAGGTTTGATCAAACAAATAGTATTTATTGATTTTTCCCTTAATCAAGTAACAAATGGCTTGGTATGACTTAATATTTATTTTATTGATTTTTATCTCTTATGCATGAATTGATTATTATCATTATCGCATGTTTTTAATATTAAGTGGAACTTACTTAAGTGATTAACCATGTCCTGATAATATTTATTTATATATCTGGTATATTTTAGTTCCATCTTGTATGCTTGTTTAATTCATTAATTATGTGATCATGACAACACATCCTTAATAATAAACCATGAAAATAATAGAAATAAAATAAAGTAAAGGTAATGATCATGAGGTTTTATAGTGGTTAGTTTATCTAGAAGTTGATAAACTAGCCCTGACCTAGAGATGGAACATCTTCAAGCTTTTGGTTTCATGTTTACATCAGTCCATATGTCCACCTCTGTATCTCCTGGGATTGGTTTCATCACAGCTCTATCTTGAACCACCTCCACTAGCTTGGGAGTTCCAACCATTACATATGCCTTTTTTTAACTCACATACAGCTGAGGGGTAAAATGGGTTTTACATAAAAGAAACCTTGGGAATGCAGACCCTACATATTAATGAGGAGGAGGCTCATAAGTCAAAAAATTTAATTTAAATAAATTAATTAAAAGAAACCATCGACATACAAAGGTCTTGGTCTAGCTCATGATCATCCATACATGAAAAGATATTTATGCATAAATAAAACTGGAATTCAATTCCTTAACCATTCATTTTTAAGATAAATCAAGCTCGAATTAATTATTTCTTTATCATATTTAATTAATCAATCATTTTATGATAACCCCTTTTTTGAATTTCCTTGATATTATAATCCATCATAATTTTAAACAAAAAATTCATTTAAAATTATCTTTGTTTGTAACTTGTTCATTGGAGGCAACCCGGTGAATTCCTTTTCATAACTACCCAATGGGTAGAAATTAACATTATGCAGATGATAAATCAAACACAAATATATAAAACACCTATCACGTGTTGTGCCTCAACATTACGCTTGCATGATGGTACACGTCTTAGGGGTTTGTATGATATAATTATAATTTTTAATAATTTTTTGTAATTTATATGAGTACACGACATTTAGTTCCAACTACAAGATGTGTACTATTTTTCACCGTCCATCTGAAGTACATGGCCAGGGAAATGGTGTGTGAGTGTACTAAGAAACTACTCGGAGTACACAGTGTGCCTAGTGGGCCACACGCCATGTAGTTCCTCGTTACACAGTCTCCAACCGGGCAAGCCGTGTATGGGGTATACAGTCTAACC
This sequence comes from Viscum album, assembly GCA_963277665.1. Taxonomy (NCBI): domain Eukaryota; kingdom Viridiplantae; phylum Streptophyta; class Magnoliopsida; order Santalales; family Viscaceae; genus Viscum; species Viscum album. Next base: position 1,171,990,973 of record OY728160.1, read on the forward strand.
CAAACCTGAAGGGACTACAGGTCGTGTCTAGTGGGCCACATGACATGTAATCTGGATACTATGTGCCACTTGTTCTTGGTCAACACATAGAGTCTTTAAGAATTAGACAAACTCCAATTACATTGCTTGGTTTAGCAGACCAGACCCAGTGCATTGAACCTTGGATACACGACATGTACTACCGAATACATGTCACGAGTTTGGGTATTGTAAGGCCAGGAACCTTTGACACCTCTAGATGAGATCCTCTATTTTATTTTAATAAAAATAAACAGAAATGATTGTTCCTATAAGGTGAATGAGATACAAAAAAGGAGGAATAGATCTCAAGATTTATATTTGTAGAATGATTAACTTGAATTGAAACAACTAAATTATTAAATGTGTAAATAATCAATGAAATATTTAAATAATTATAAAATATTATGTAACCTCCCTCTGATACTACTTGAAGGTTTTGGGTACAGCGGAATCATGTTTGGGACGACACCCAACTTTGATTTTTACCATGATCAATGATTATTCCGGGATTAATACGACGATAAATGCCAATCTCTGTGGAATAGAATCAAATGTTTAGATAAATAAGGAAGATGACTAAAACCTTTAGAGAGTATATTGCACATTATGTTTATAATTAATTTAATTAATATCATAAATAAAATAATACCTGGATCTTCGTTAGTTTCTTTGTTTATGATGTTGATCAACCAGAATGACCCTTCCAGATTATATGTTTGTGCATGAAAGGATCCACACTAGAATTGTAACACCCCGACCCAAATTACCAAGAGTCAAAGCATTATTTTAATAAATTGGAATGCTTATAAGGAATCAAGTCCCGAAATACTCATCAGTTTAGTAGCCTTGGATGTACTATATTAATTAATAAGTTTTACATTACATTATAAAATAAATAACAACAACAACATTGTCTCCATTGACCACATTCATATCCCATAGACTACACCTGCAGGTCAGTCATAATATAATTATTCGCATCCTGGGAAAAATAAAACATAGAAAGGTGTGAGATCAGATGCTCAGTAAGGATAATAAATACCACGGAAGATAACATAAACATTTGGCATAGTGAATAATTAAAAAAACATTCCTTTACAAATAATAAACAGGAAAAATTTATGGCTAGGGTATGACCTATGTAAATAATTCCATAATAAAACATAGTCATTGGTATTATACTAGTCGAATAACCACATGAACCATCATTTTCATTTTCATAATAAGGGAATGTATAATTCCAGACATTCTGAAACATTTTGTCAAGGCCTCGACCAAGATGTCTAAAAATGATTAAGGACTTGGCCAAATCCATATATCAAATTGGGAAAGGCCTCGGCCAATCCCATATCTAATTGTCTCATGAGACCTACCAATGCATCGAGAAGCTATAGCAGGCTCCACCCTCAATTATTAAGTCCAATACATTCCTCGTATGAAAATGTTGAATCATTAAATAAACATTCGTATTGAAACTAGCATACGAAATTTCAATACTTTATCCACACACCATGAATGGTCTAAAAATAACATATCCACAGTCAAACATATCACAAAACCTTCAATACAATATGAAAGATTTGTATCATAATAAATCTACTTCAAATAGTTTAAAAATCCATCAAAGTATGTTGACATATATGAAAATGATCAGTAAATGCTTTGAGAGAAATACCCCTTTTTCATGAAATCGTTTAAAAGTCTTAAAATTTATAAAGGAAGTTATTTAAAGAGATTTTTTAATCAAAGTGACCCATACCACTTTTAATCTTTTGAAAATAATTATCAATTGAAAACATTCATGTCCATATATATAAATCCTTAAAATCATTTTGAAAACATGGACATTAATTTAAAAGGGTTTCAAAATATAAATCTTTAAAACATTTAAAATGATGATCTAGTTAAATAGACCCTCCCATAAAACCATAAAGACTCCTTTTGAATTTTTTTTTTATGAAATATGGGTATCAATGATAAGTATGTCCCAGTAAATACTTACACATAAACAATCTCAGATAATAATGAGATTGAGGAAATAACCCTTACCTTGCACTTTCCTTTGGTCGAGGGTACATTTAGCCTCATGTATAAAGGCCATAGTATGTTATTAAATTATACCAGAACCATATTCATATTTATTATATCATACATGATTCATTTATCACTTTATACTACCAATTTAATAATGATTTACATGTTAAATTATCATTTCGGATAATAATCGCATTCTTTATCATATGTGTTTTAACTTGTTATTCTTGATCGCATCGTTTAGATAATGATTTAAATAATTCAAGAATATAAAACATGATTTATATATAATATATATTTAGAATATAAATATGTATAATAAATAGATATATGAAATGGAGAACACCATTTATGGAGACGGTAGGTCGTATGTATGTGTAATCGTTGTTTATGTTTTCATATCGTATTGAATGGAAGTAAGTGAAAGAGATAAATGTAAATACAAACATAAATACATACATACATACATATATACATATATATATCTAGTAGCATTATTATGTCATATATTAAATTCTTATTAATAATATTTATTTTTATAATCATCATTGAATGGTGAATGTGGAAATGAATATCATCATGTCGTGGAGACTATAAGCTGTACGTATGCACGAGTGACAATATAATTATATTGATGGTAAAATAAAATGAAATTGGATGGTATATCATATATATATATATAATACTTAACAAGTTATATTTATCATTTACATCAGTTATACTCATTATTATACCCATCCAAATAATGAAGTGTTTGAATAACAAACGATACCACGACGTGGAGATGGTAAGCCGTACATACGCAAGTGTTGTGACTTTTCTTTTATAGGATGGATAGAATAACGAATATGGTTGTACCTTATTTATAATAACATCAAAGTATGTATAAGGTACTAGATTTATTATTTTTGTATGTAAAGAACAATGAAAGAGGTAGTGGAAGAGGAAAAGAACTTGAAAGAGGGTGGTGAAATCATTACCTCTTTTTCGGATGTTTCCTTTTGATTTGAAAAACATGGATCCTTATGATGTGTTTATACTCAAGGGAATGTCTCTAGGATGAAGTGAAGCAAGTTGAGAGGATATTTGTATAGGGTTTGGCTGAACCAAATGGATTTGGAGGTGTGAAGGTGAGATAAGAGGAAATTCCCTTTTTAAAGAGAGGTGAGGGTAACTTTAGGAAAAGTTAAAAAAATTATTTTATTATAAAATCATTTTCGGTTTCTAGTGGATCCAAATTGATTTATTTCGAAGATAAGGTGGAAATGGGTCGAAATCCTCTCAACCAATAGGTTTTAGAAAAGTTTAGGTCCCCATATTAACCTTATCTTTTATATTTTACTATTAGTTAAATAGTGTAACTTTTAGCGTGTCTTCTTGTATTATTACACTATATGGTTAATAAACAAACTCTAAACATCCAAGAGAACATCAAGTGGTTAATTATTGATATATATTATATTATTTAAGACCTTTTTCCGAAACTTATATTCTTATTAATATTATATAATATATTAATATAATATTTGTTTAAAAAACTCATTTATGTCAATTTTGACACTATTTTGTATTTTGTTTTCTTGAAAGTAATAAAAACCTTATAATTTCAAAAAAAATTATCCAATCACCCATAACATGTCATATTAACCTTTAAAATTATTTTAATGCCACAAAATTATGAATTTACATTTATTTTAATTTTTATAATATCAATTATTTTAATCATTCATTAATAAGGTAATTACTTCATCATCATTGTGTCATAAATAAATTTAATTATTTAATGTATAAAAATGATAAATGAAATTACATTATGTTGGAAATTGATTTATCTTTCTAATGAATAATTATAGTATAATTTATCTTATGTGTATCCATATCTTAAAAATGGTTTAGTTATTAAAATATGAATTTAACACTTTTAACTATTCTTTAACAAAATAATAATAAATGTCCTAATATAGTCCAAGTGCACCTAAAGGATCATATTTTATTCATAAGGATGTTTTTGGTCGAATTACATTTATCCAATAGAATTAGGACATGTGTTGGGGTAATTTTAATATTATTTTTACCTTTAATTACATTATTTACTTTTTGTTGTGGTAAATAAAAGTCAAAAGTTACGAATCAAAAAAAATTATTTTCATCTCATTGAAAAAAAATTTACTTACTGATATCAATCGTTTCTCTCATATTTTTGAAATTCAATTCAATGAAGTGGTAAAATTATCTTTTATGCAAATTTTCAAATACTTCTAGAAGGCGGGTAAAAGACGGTAAAAAGTTCAATAAAAATTTATATGTCTAATTTTATTATAAAAATTACTCCAATGAATTAAATTAAACTAATAAAGGTATTATTTATATATTTTAAGTTAAAATTAATTTAAATAAAATAAATAATTATTTAAATAAAAATTCATTTTTAAACAATAATGCAATGTTTTTCACAATTTATCAAAAATTGGAAGTTTTCCAAAAAATACCAAAAATCCACCTTAAGATAATTTTAATACTATTAATTAAAAAATGAGGTCTATGTTATCAAATTAAAAACATATATGTTTCATTAATTAATTTAAAATTAATTCCTTTTGTCAAAACTAAAAAGTGGGTTTTTAAAAAGTAAAAACTATAAAAAGATTGACATGTGTTAATGTCAAATTTAAATGTGAAATTAATTATAATGACCTCCATTGTATTAAATGATAAAAATATAATTTAATTATACTTCCAAACCATTCAAATTTATAATTGAACAGTATATATTATTTTGATTAAAAATGTTGTTTTCAATTAAAATGTATTATTTTTCACTATTTACCAAAATTTGAAAGTTATCTGAAAAAGACCAAAAATTTATCGAAACATAATTTTTAAGTCCTGATTCTAAAGAAGAAGTTTATTTCATCAAATTGAATATATAAAAGTGTCAAATATTGGATTTAAAAAGTATTCGCCAATAAAAGGTGGTAAAATTTCATTTTCTGAAAAATACATCCTTTATCTAAAAAATTGAATTGGTTCTTATATTATGTCTAAGAAACATATAATATGGATGTTAAAATTACATGGAGTATATAAAATTCAGAATTTAGTTAATACTATTCATAACTGCTTATTGAACGTGTAGTTTGTTAAGTCATGGTGCGATCGAACCTGGTGTTGCATGTAGTGCAAGTTATTTAATTACATTGAAGAGATACCGTACTATGAAATATTGGGGTGTTACATTCTCCCATCCTTCAATAAATTTCTTCTTCGCAATTTGAAATTTTTATTCAAAAATAAAAAGTTAAAAATTGAAAAATACCTTTGTGGAAAACCCACATCGTAAATTGGGTTAACAAAATTTAGTGATAATAAGAGGGAAAGGGAAATGAAAATGTCACCAACAAATTATTATATAGATTAGGGGAACATTGGTGGAAATTAAAGACACGTGATTTGTGGGAAAATGTAAATATTTATAGGGAGTGATTGAGGTCATCAATCACAAACAAGTGTAAAATTGATGGCCTCAAAGCCCTCAATCTATGATGATTTAAAATATAATCAGTTCAATAAAAATAAGGTATTAGGATAACACATAGTTAGTTTTAAGATCCCATCCCTAATGTTTATGAATTAATTTATTTATATAATAAGAGGAAAAAATATACTTGATAAGTATAGTTTCATCCTTCAATTAATTCCTACCACAAACTCATCTTTCACTCCAAAAGATAATAGAATTCCAAAATATTATATTTATTGTAATCGTACCGGGTTCCGCAAAAATAATGATTTTATAATTCATTTGTTAGAATATTTAAAAAAACTACATTACACAAACCATGAAATCACTTAGGCCAGTGGTAGGTGATGCACCCTTGTCACCCTTCGGTTGCAGGTTCATGTCTCGCGGCCTTACCGGACGTCGTGGGTTGTCGCCCGACCTCCGGGTTTTTTTTATAATAGTCAAAAATAATCTTAATAAAATCTTTAACCATAAGAATAGTATCCAATTTCAAACTTAATCCATTCTAACCTTTATACTTATCCAAAATACTTCTGTCCAAAATCATAGTCCAAAATTTATAAGGAATGTAAACACTGTGAAGATATTTTTTTCTGTGTAATAACATGTGAATACCTTCATCTTGTATTATTTTAAAACATGGTAACACCTTGAATTACCATAAAACCTTATTAAGGATTATCTTTCCTTAAACCATGTATTTTCCAAAAAATTAACTTTCTATTGAGTAACTTTTCTTAAAACCATATAATCTCAAATCCTCAATGAAATAGAGCTGTAGTACAATTCTTATTTACTTCAATAATTCATATAACCAGTAAATAGATTATACAACACTCAAATGAAATAATTCCTTAATAACAACATAATAACACTAGTAATTCCTCTTCATATGTGGTAGTATCATAACATGATTATTATCCAATAGCATCATTTGGGTCATACTCTGATGATCTGTACATTGATTCACATAGTGTCCCAAATCCTTGCAGATGAAGCATTTTAGCTCTGAAAGCATTTTCTTACCCTTGAAATCAAGTACTTTGTCTCCTTTTTCTCCACACTTATAAAAAACTCTCATTCCCATCAAGCATTTACCAAGGTGATTCTTTCCACAATTATCACTTATGTAAAAATCCATCTTTTCCCTCTTCCATTTATCTATCTTTCTATCTACTATCCTTTTCTTATCTTGCTTCCCTTCAAAGCCATAGCACTCAGAGAATTTGTTACTTATCTTATTAACACATGATACTATTTTTTTATATGATGATAATATGTGGGAGACTATTTCCCTTATAAATGTTGGCTTAATACCATGAAAGATATGTTCCTTCTAACTCTTTGGATCATGTATTTTGCGGGAGTTCTCATTCCTTCTACTGGGTGCCATATCTAAATAAGGGCATGCACTATGTTAGTTTATAAATCACAATGCATAATTCCAAACATGTAAAATACTTAACATAAATTCAATAGTTTATGGATATAATACATAATCATAAAAATGTTTTCTTTGAGGAAATATATACTCATAAATCCATCATAATGGTTCGTAAAGTAAATAAGAATTATCCTATGCATATCCCTCGAGAGTGTCATAACCAAGAGTGCAGCAGGGTCCATTGTCGTGCACCAGTTCCTGTACAAGTCCAGCTAAAAGCAGTGTTTTTGGGTTTTACCCCTAGGTACATCTGTGCCAGAGCCGCATTTATTTTCTTGTATCCTGATAGAGATGTATTTCATGTAAAACATATAAAATATCTACATTACCAAAATTCTATGAAGTTCTTCTATATTAATCCTCAATGTTTATCTTAGGGTAGTTTTTTCTAATTAGAGTATTTATAAGTCTAGTTTTCAAGGTTTGTACTAATCTTTCTCTGATACCAACTGTAACACCCCGACCCCAGTTACCCAGAGTCGGTACATTATTTTAATAAATTTGTATTATTACAAGGAAGGAAGTCCCAAACTACCAATGTGTTTAGTAGCCTTGGAAGTACAGGATACATTCATAATTTTAACATTACATTATAAAATGAATAACAACAACAAAATTGTCTCCATTGACCACATTCATATCCCATATACAATCCCTGCAGGTCAGTCATAATATACTTATTCACATCCTAGGAAAAATAAAACATAGAAAGGGGTGATATTAGATGCTCAGTAAGGATAATAAATACAACAAAAGATAACATAAATATTATGCATGGTGAATAATTGAAAACACATTCCTTTAAAAAAATAAACATGAACACTTTATGGTTAGGATATGAGCTGAGTAAATAATGCCATAGTAAAACATAGTCATGGGTATTCTACTAGTTTAATAACCACATCAACCATCATTATTATTTTCATAATGAGGGAATGTATGATGCTGGGCATTCTAAAACATTTTGTCAAGGCCCCGACCAAGACATCTAAAAATGATTAAGGCCTTGGCCAAAACCATATATCAATATGGGAAAGGCCTCAACCAATCCCATATCTAATTGTCTAATGAGACCTACCGATGCATCGAGGAGCTATAAAAGTCTCCAACCGTCACTTACTAAGTCCATTACATTCCTCATATAAAATTTTTTGAAACATAACATAAACATTTGTATTAAAAATAGCATATGAAATTTCAATACTTTATCCATAAACCATGAATGGTATGAAAATAATACATCCATATTTAAACATATCACAAAACCTTCAATAAAATATGGAATATTTATATCATAATAAATCAACTTCAAACAAGATTAAAACCCATCAAAGGATGTTTATATATATGAAAATGATCAGTAAAATTCTTTGAGAGAAATACCCCATTTTTCATTAAATCATTTAAAAGTCTCAAAATGTATAAAGGAAGTCATTTAAAGATATTTTTGAATCAAAGTGACCCATAAAAATTTGAAACTTTTGAAAATAATTATCATTTCAAAACATTCATGTCCATATAAATAAATCCTTAAAATCATTTTGAAAACATGGACATTAATTTAAAACGGTTTAAAAAGATAAATCTTTAAAACATTTAAAATGATGATCTAGTTAAATAGACCATACCATAAAACATTAATAGATTCCTTTTGAAAACATTTTTTTTGAAATATGGGTATCAATGATAAGTATGTCCCAGTAAATACTTACACATAAACAATCTCGGATAATAATGAAATTGAGGGAATAACCATTACCTTGCACTTTCCTTTGGTCGAGGGTACATTTATCATCCTGTATAAGAACCATAGTATGTTATTAAATTATACCAGATCCATATTCATATTTATTATATCATAAATTATTCATTTATGAATTTATACTGCCCATTTAATATTGATTTCCATGTTAAATTAACATTTCAGGTAATAATCGCTTTCTTTATCATACGTGTTTTAACTTGTTATTCTTGATCATATCATTTCGATAATTATTTAAATAATTACAGAATATAAAACAAGATTTATATATAATTTATATTTAGAGTATAAATATTTTTAATAGATAGATATATGAAAAGTAAAACACTGTTTATGGATATGGTAGGCCATACATACGCATAAACGTTGTTTCTATTTTCATATCTTATTGAATGGAAGTCAGTGAATGAGATAAATGTAAATACATACACACACACACACACACAGATATATATATATATATATATCTATTATAATTATTATTTCATATATTACATACTTATTAATAATATGTATTTTTATAATCATCGTTGAATGATGAATGTGGAAATGAATCTCATCGTGTTGTGGAGACGGAAATCCATACGTACACACGAGTGACAATATCATAATATTGATGGTGAAATTGTATGAAATTGAATGGTATTTCATATATAAAGAATCCTTAGCATGTTATATTTATTATTTAAATTAGTTATACTCGTTACTATACCCATCCAAATAATGAGGGGTTTGAATAACAAACTACACCACGACGTGGAGACGGTAAGCCGTACGTATGCACATGTGGTGACATTGTCATTTATAGGATGGATAGAATAATGAATATGGTTGTAACTTAATTATAATAACATAAAAGTATGTAGAAGGTACTTGAGTTATTATTTTGGTATGGAAACAACAATTAATGAGGTAGTGGAAGAAAAAAATAACTTGAAAGAGGGTGGTGAAATCATTACCTCTTCTTTGGGTGTTCCCTTTTGATTTGAACAAAAGGGCTCCTTAAGATGGCTTTATACTCAAGGGAATGACTTTAGGTTTAATTGAGGGATGTTGGGAGGATATTTTGACTAGGGTTGTCCGAGCCAAATGGATTTGGAGGTGTGAATTTGAGAGAAGGGGAAATTCCCTTTTTTAAGAGAGGTGAGGGTCACTTTAGGAAAAGTATAAAATATTATTTTATTATAAAATTATTTTAGGTTTATAATGGATAAAAATTGATTTATTTAAAATATAATGTAGGGATGGGTCAAAATCCTCTCAACCAATAGGTTTTAGACCTGTTTAGGTCCCCATATTAACCTTATATTTTATATTTAACTATTAGTAAAATAGTTTTACTTTTACCGTGTCTTCTTGTAATCATACGCTATATGGTCTATAAAATTACTCTAAACATCCAAGAGAACCTCAAGTGGTTCATTAATGATATTTATAATATTATTTATGACCTTTGGACTAACCTTATATTTTTATGAATATTAAATAATTTAATAATATAATATTTGTTTTAAAAACTCATTTTTGTCTATTTTAACACTATTTGGTATTTTGTTTTTGTGAAAGTCATAACACCCTTATCACATTGAACAGAATTTATCTAATCCACCCTAAAAGGTCATATTAACCTTGAAAATTAGTGTAACGCATCAAAAGCAAGAAATTACATTTATTTTGATATTTATAATATCAATTATTTTAATCTGTTGTTAATAAGGTAATTACTTCATCATCATTGTGTCATAATTAAATTTAATTATTTAATTTATAAATTTATTCAATAAACTACCATTATTTTGGAAATATTTTTATCTTTCTAATGAATATTTATAGTCAAATTTATCTTATGTGTAACCCTATATTAAAAATGGTTTAGTTATTAAAATTTTAATTTATCCTTTTTAACTCTTCTTGAATAAAATAATAATAAATTTCCGAATCTAATACAAGTAGACCTAAAGGATAATATTTTATTACTAAGTTTTTTTGGTCTAATTACACTTATCCAATAGAATTAGGACATGTTTTGGGGTAATTTTAATATTATTTTTTCCTTTAATTGCCTAATTTACTTTTTATCGTGGTAAATAAGTTAAAAGTTACTATTCACCAAAAATTATTTAATCTTATTGAACTGAATTTTACTTACTAATATAAGCCATGTATCTTGTATTTTTGAAATTCAATTCCCAGAAGTGGTAAAATTATGTTTTATGCATATTTTCAAATGCGTCTAGAAGGTGGGTAAAAACGGTAAAAATTTCAATAAAATTTTATACATCTATTTTTTTTATAAAAATGAATCTAATTAATTAAATTGAACTAATTTATGTATTATTTATATATTTTGTCTTAAAATTAATTTAAATAAAATATATAATTATTTAAATAAAAAGTTGGGTTTAAACAATAACACAATGTTTTTCACTATTCATCAAAAATTGAAAGTTTTCCAAAAAATATCAAAAATCCACCTTAAGATAATTTTGATATTAATAATTCAAAAATGAAGTTTATTTTATCAAATTAAAAACATAGATATTGAATTAATTAATTTAAAATTAATTCCCATTGTCAAAACCAAAAAGCAGGCTTTTAAAAAGTAAAAACTATTAAAAGATTAACATGTGTTAATGTTAAATTTAAATGAAAAATTACTTATAATGACATCCATTGTATTAAATGATAAAAATATAATCTAATTATACTTCCAAACCATTTAAATGTATAATTGATCACTCTAAATTATTTTGATTAAAAAAGAGGTTTTCAATTAAAATTTAGTATTTTCACTATTCACCCAAATATGAAAGCTGTAAAAAAACACCAAAAATTTATCGAAACTAAATTTTTAAGTCCCAATTCTAAAGAAGAAGTTTATTTCGTCAAATTTAATATATAAAAGTGTCAAATATTAGATTTAAAAAGGGTTCTCCATTATAAGGCAGTAAAATTGCATTTTATGAAAAATAGATCCTTTATCTGAAAAATTGAATTTGTTCGTATATTATGTCTAAGAAACACATAATATGGATGTTAAAATTACATGGATTATATAAAAATCAAAATTTAGTTAATAATATTCATAATTGCTTTTTGAACGGATAGTTTGTTAAGTCGTGGTGCACTCGAACTTGATGTTGCATGTATCACATGTTATTGAATTAATTTGAAGAGATAATGCACTATTAAATCTTGGGGTGTTACAAGAATCCCTCTAGCAGTGATCCACACATGCTCAAATGGAATCTGATCTACAACGCTCATTATCTGAGTTCTATCATGGTGAAGCGAGTGTCTTGTGTTGGTCGTTCTTCATCGCTTTTTCATCACCCTTGAAGAATGTATCTCATTCTTGAGAGGGGGAGGAATAGGATTTGAGAGAGAAGTTGTTTTGATCAATAATTCTCAATTCACCGGGTGTGAAGTTCGGTACATGGAACAATATACATATGTGTCAATTTATTGACATAGGTCTTCGGTTACAATATTTAATTATATAACGAAAATTAAATACATTCCTAACCTTAGAGAAAACCCATTCTATTAATAATAATACAGCTTTATTATTTATGGTTCGCCAACATGCGCAAAACAGAATTATAAATAAAATTAAACATCAAAAAATAATAGCAGTGTTATTTTAATTTGTGCCAATTAGTTAAACAATTATTTATCGTCTTACAAATAATTATTTTACTATCGGACCAGCCTTGGTCCTCTCGAACTCCAATTTCATTTATTGAACACCCGAATAAATAAATAAATAATTTATTCTCTTAAATAAATATTTTATTTACAAAGTAGTAAATAAATATTTTTTAAATGTTCAATAAAATAATTAAATATATTTTACCCACAATCCACTGAATAAATATTTATTTAATTTATGCAATAATTTTAACTCGAATAAAATTATTCCATTATCTTGAGAATAATATTTATTAGTTAAATTCAAATAGAATTTAACCGAGACCACCAGAAACACTTAGTGTGTGACCCTCTAGGATTCTTTCTCATTAGCATTAGGAAAGCTTGCCTAATGTCCAATAGTAATGTCTAGCAATGGGTCAACGCACCGAAGAGAATGAACTTAAAGTCACAACAACGACATCCACATAAAAACACTCACTCTGTAATATAATCCCTTTGTCACAATATCTCATCAAGTAGGTTTCATGATAGTTTCATCAACCATTAGGCTTGATACGTCATTCTTTGACTACTTGAAATAAACTCGTCGTTACACCATGAACCTGGAATTTCGCATGAAGGTTCTATTTTAATCAAAGGGTCATGATATCAAATTCAATAAATGGAAGTTAAAAATACTTCCTCGACTTATCAATTAATAACATGCCACTTGTGGCACACCCAATGTACCCTACTTCCCACCAACTGTCTGCGTGATAATTTTTGTTAGTAAATCAAAGTGTGCGAGTCATGACATGTATTAATGATAATCTTAAAGTCTATGGATCATTACACACGCTCGCAGATAGAAATATATGACGACACCAAAACACACAGAATTCCTACTGGTGGGTGTATTATCATAATCTTCTATCTTGGAGATTACAATGTTTCAACTTCATGAGAGGAAGTCTCATCTTTTTATGTGTACTCACACCTGAAATTCTGCATGCTATGTGTCCCACCATAGTATTTCATCCAACCATAAAACTATATTTAAGAATATTGTTATATCATTTCAAGGTTCTCATCATAGCTGGGAACATACACGACCTTGTCAATGAAATAATACTCTAGGATATTATTACATCATAGTCATGTAGAACAATGAACAATATGTAATAATATGTTTAATATTTTAATACATTAAATATCCATGTAATCAAAGTACAATCAGTTTGTTCTAGGACACTAACTCTTACAGATAGGTAGTGCTGAAAGGTACCAGAGGCATTGAGAAGACCAAAATGCATCCTTTTATAGAAAAAACATACCGAAGATACATGTAAAGGTTGTATTGTCATGGTCCTCCAAATAAATTTAAACATAAATGTACTAATAAAATTCTTCAAGGAAATAATAATATCCCATTACATCCATCCTTTCTAACATTTGGTCAACAAAGGGTATATGTAAATGGTTGTTTGTGGTAACATGGTTCAATCTTCTATAATCTATACATACTATCTAAATATTTTTATATTCTTATAGGAAATAATAAATTGTTTTCATTTTTTACAATATTGTATCCAATTTTTTTGAAAACAAATTGAATGGAACTCACACGTTAGGAATTTTAGAAGGGGAAAATTATTCGACCTCTTAACAGTCTTTCTACTTATATTTTTATCTACTTGTATAATGTTTTTTATCCTTCTTTGGGGTTTTATCACAAGTTTAGACTCATTTTAAGGAAAAATTCTATGCATGTGGCCGTTATAATCCCTAGAATTTCTATAACACCCGAGAGTTTTATGAGAAATATTTTGTTTTTATGTTACATACATCATAAAAAGAATCTTTTACTACACACAACACTAGCTTGGCTTGCTTTACACATAATCGCTACCTTCCTTGAAATCTTCCGTTGTACGCAATACCGAGTTTCACTAAACATCGATATGCTATTAAAATATTATTTAAACTAGCTGTTATGAATATTAATACCCAATTTTTGAAATTTTATAAATTTTATCATTCAAAATGGACTTCATTTTTGGATTCGAAATATCAAAATTAGCCTAGTATGAAATTTTGGTATTTTTTTGAAAACTTTCAATTTTTGATGAATAGTGAAAACACTGGGTTACTATTTAAAAACCGACTTTTTATTTAAATAATTATTTATTTTATTTAAATTCATTTTAGGTCAAAATTGATATATAATACATATATAAGTTCAATGTAATACATTGGAGTCATTTTATAATAATTTTAGATATATAAAAATTTTATTGAACTTTTCACCTTCTTTTACCCACCTCCTAGGAGAATTTGGAAATTCACATAAAACTTAATTTTACCGCTTCTGTGAGTGGAATTTAGAAAATACGAGAGACACGGTTAATATCAAGTACTAAAATATGGTTCAATGGGATGAAAATAATTTTTGAAAAATAGTAACTTTTTAATTTTTATTTACCAAAGTTAAAAGTAAATAGGGTAATTAAGGGTAAAAATGATAATATTATTACCCTAACACATGTCCTAATTCTATTGGATAAGTTTAATTAGAAAAATAAGAACCTTAGGAATAAATTATGACCATTTAGGTCCACTTGGATTAGATTAGGACATTTATTATTAATTTATTTAAAGAAGGGTTAAAATAGTTAAAATCAAAGTTTAATAACTAAATCAATTTTAATATAGGGTTATACATAAGATAAATTCGAATATAAATATTCATTATAAATATAAAAAGATTTCCTACATAATTTTATTTTATTTATAATTTTTAGATATTATATAAGTTAATTTATTTATGACACAATGATGATGCAATAATTATCTTATTAATGAAATATTAACATAATTAATGTTATAAATACCCAAATAAATGTAATTTGAGACTTTTTATGAATTAAAATAATTTTATAGGTTAATATGAAATGTTATTATTTGTTTAATTATATTTTTTCGAACTAATCATGATGTTATGAGTTTCACAAAAATCAATTACCAACTAGTGTCAAAATTGACATAAAATAGTTTTAAAAAACAAATATTATATTATTAATTGTTATTTTATTCCTAAAAATATAAGGTTCGGCCAAATGAATTATAAAATGTTATATGTATTAATAATAAACAACTTGGGGTTCTTTTTTCTAGTTATAGTATGTTTATTAACCATATAGTGTAAGAAAACAAGAAGACACGGTAAAAGATAAATTATTTAACTTAGAGTTAAATCTAAATGATAAGGTTAAAATAGTAACCTAAACTTGTCTAAAATCTATTGGATGAGAGGATTTCGAGCCATCCCCAAAATTGGTTCTAAATAAGTCAATTTGGATCTATTAAGAACCGAATATGACTCTATAATAAAATAATATTTTAAGTTTTTCCTAAGGCGCCCCTCTCCTCCCTTATAAAAGGGCACCTCCTCCCTCTCCTCATCACACCACTTTGAGACTTCAAGATCGGCCAAACTCATACAATTTCTCTTGTAAACTTCCCTAGAAACATCCTAGAGGTCCTGTTCTTCTTCAAATACCATCTTTAGTGCCCTAAGAGGGGGTTAAGAAGAGGCCATTCAAAGAAGAGGTAATGTCCGTTACCGATTATTTCAACTTTATTTCTTATTCTACTTATTACTATTTAGTTGTTTCATTATGAGGTAATAAAATCAGTATCACTCATATACTGATATGTTATTATAAATATTAAACAACCCTATTTAACCTTCTATCCATCCTACGGAAAACAAAATCACCGCACGTGCGTACGTACTGAATACCGTCTCCACGCCGTGGTGTAATCTGTTTTCCACCACCACCATACTTGGATGGGTATAATGGTGTAAAGAATAACTATATATGATTATTTTAAAGTGATATTAATTCATAAATAGTATACATACACTTCAATACAATTCCATGATCATGGGAACGATATCATCACTCGTGCGCACGTACGACCTACCGTCTCCATGATGTGATGCGACTCGTTTTACATGATATTCAATGATTAATGATTTTATAAATAAATTGAATGAATAAATATGCTATATATTACACTAATACCATTATGGAAATGATGTATCTATAACCTAAAATAAGAATAAGAATGTATTCGACAAAACACACAAAAGAACAAAAAATGTAATAAACACCTGAATAACAAGTAACAATGAAATATTACTAATAAGAAGCTAAGAATATGACCATATATGATATCATAACAATGATTACGATTCTGGAATAAGTCAATAAAATTATTTAAATCATTATACAGGAGGTTCGGACACGTACGAAGCAAATCAGACCTAATGTAAGGGAAAATCTCACAATCTTATTTTTATCCGAGATTGTTTATACTTCAGAATTTACTGGGGAATATTTATGATCCACATCCATGTTTCCTCAATATTTAATATTATTTCTATCCTCCTACAATTTTTTAAATCTAGTTTTACCCTTCTGTGAGTTTTTAGTAAATGATATGAATGGAATATTTTGTCATTTTTCGTATGAGGTACTTTTTGAGTTTTCCGGCCAAAGTACGAGAAGAATGTTTTTTTAACTTATAAGGCATGAATGGATTTTTAGAAAATTATTTTCATGAAGCTTACTTTACAAGTTTTCAAGTTTATTTTTAGTCAAATTATTTTAGATTAAAATTATATGAAATTTTAAGAAAGGAAACTGTTTTTGAAGTAAAAAGGATATTTTCCTCAAGAATGGAGTTCGAGTGTTTTATCAAAATTATTTTCCATATAAGATAATATAGGGTTCAGTTTCTATACCTATTTTTATATTTATTTGATTATTTTATGATGGAATTATTTTTATGGTGTATTTTTATCTTATATGAATTATGATATGATAGCATGATGTTTAAGAATCCCATTTTTATTACATGGGTTATGTTATGATGTATGATTTATGATTTTGTGGCACACATAAGAATGGTTTAATTATGAGATGGGTGGGAGTTATATCTCCCTCCAATGCATTGGGTAAAGATTTATATCTCATGAGATAGACAAGGTTGGAACGGAAGGTTAAACCGATTTAGTGAAACATTACTGAAACGAGGAGTGAACTCGGTTCAGAAATGGACTTTTTCTGCTAAGATAGTCCTGGAAATGAGTCTTGACTACTTAGAAATTATTCTCTATGATTATGTGTGCATGCCACAAGGTTTCATGTTTTAAGTTATGATTATTAGGATTACATTTCACTATTATGATTTATCTCATGTTATGATATTATGATCTCTTTTGCAGGTTAAGATTTTCAAAATGTTATGTTCTTATGAATATGATATGAATGATATTTATTTTGTTTACCCTTACTGAGAATTTGAGATCACCCTTTTGTATGTTTTATTTTACCCAGGTTAGGAAGAAGGATATTAAGTAAGATATGCCAAAAGGGACTCTAGATATGATAAAATAAAAGGGAGACAGTGTAGATGATTTCTGAACCAGTTGTTTATGTTTCCCAGTTTCAAAAGACACTATACCTATACGGTCGTTTCATGGTTTTGTTATATGTTGTAATAAGTATAAGAACCCAGTTTTTATTTTTGAGGTACGAGCTTCTTCTTTTTTCCATTTCCATAAGTGTTTTTGAGAAAATATGGAAAATGGGGAAAAATCCTAAATTTTGGAACTACACACATTGTACTTTTGGCCGTGTTGGGATGTGTACATGGGGCGTGTAGCCATACCGGTGAAGAAGGGTGTAGGAACCGACTACACGTTGTGTAGTGGTACCTTACACGCCGTGTAGTCAGTCGGTAGGCTTAAAAAGAAAGGCAGTGGAGTCGCCGCCAGGTGGGCGACAGTACACGCCGTGTACTTGGGAGTATATGCAGTGTACTCATGTCGACAGATGAATAGTGTGGCGGTGCCTCCAAATGAACAGTTAAATGAAAGAAGTACACGTCGTGTACTCAGAAGTACACGCCGTGTTCTTTGTTTTTTTTGTCTTAAAACAGGCAGTAGGCTCCTCCTTTGGAAGACGAGGCATTTGAGCCATTTTGGAGCCAAGGAGGATGGCCGGACCTTTGAAGATCCTCTGGGGGTTCGTCTGGAATCGGTTTCCTCTTCGGACGATCTCGTTGGAACCGCATAGGTAATCCCTCTCCTCTCCTGGTACCATTCTTACCAATTCTTATCCTAATGTAAGTTATTTACATTTTAATGGGTTTTGTTCTTCATCAGATCTACGCCGTTATTTGGTGTTTTTGAAGTCGGCATTCATGTATAATGCTCGTTGGCGTATAAGGTAGGTGTCTTTGTGTTTATTTTCCATCTTTCATGCGTTTTTGTGCATTTTTGTGCCATGAACCCATGTTGGGGTGTCGTGTGGCTGAGGTCGTTGCTTTATTTAATGCCTAGAATTGCATAGGTGATTAAATTGTGATAATAAAATGCTGGTTGGTATCATTGCTTGGATCTAGAACCACCCTTGGGGTGTGTTTCACTATTTATCCATTTGGCCAGGATACCCGAGGGTATGCCTTTAATGTAGTAATTGTAGAATTTCCTTGAGAGGAATTACTTGTTTACTACATTATGATTTGTTGGGCATGGCCCGGTTACTTGTTTAGCCTGAGGGTGTTGTTGTGATTAGCCTGAGGGCGTGACTGTATTAGCCTGAGGGTGTGATTGTATTAGCTTGAGGGAAACATACTATTTCTCATGAGGGAAACCTTTCGTGCCTGAGGACTTGACTTCTGGGCTTGAGGGAGACACTTCATACACCTGAGGGCAATTTCTGTTACACCTGAGGGAAATACATGTGGGTTGGATTCTGTATGGCCTGAGGGCAAGCCAGAGGGCATGGTTACTATTTTAGCCTGAGGGCACGGTACTGGTTGGCCTGAGGGCTTGGTGTTGTTGAGCACAAAAATGTTACTAAATTAATGGAATTAAATGAATAATAAAATGGAAATTTAACTGTTATGTTAGTTACTTTTGAGTACTGCTTAGTTTATTGCATTTTACTACTGCACACTTGTTGCATGTTTTACACAGAGTTGAGCACGGGCCATTGGTGGGTGCCTACTGAGATATATTTCTCACACCCTGTTTGGGTCATGCTTTTCGGCCCAAACTGATTATGTTTCTGTAGGTATAGATAGGGGAAAGAGTCCCTATACAGGTACTTGACTGTTACTGAGGAGTAAGAGGGCATGGGACCGAGCCTAGGCTCGCGATGCCGCTGCCAACTGTTTTTCTTGTTTTGCCGTACTCTGTATTTTGTTGTACTATATTGATGTATAACATGTTCTGGTTATTTTCATAGAACTTGAAACATGTAGAATCATCACTTATATACTGTTGGTCATATCCACTACTGTAGTTTATTTCAGTTGTGTATGTTTACTGCTTCCACTGTCGTTGTATGTTTATTCTGTATTCTGATGCGATACACTTTGACAAATGAGGGCATAGTTTCCCCACTATCAGACCTCGTCCCTCGCTGCTAGTCAGCAGCCTCTGGCATTTGGGGAAATGCACTTGAGGTCACGTGGCGAACCGGGCTTGGGGCACCCGTTGCGTGGCACCCTGGTCCGGGACGTTACAAAGTGGTATCAAAGGGGTTTCTTTTCTTTGACTTATCATTTGGAGCCATAGTCAGGGATATGATGGAACAGTAGTTGGTAATAAGCTGTGCCCGGGCGTAGCTAACCCGTGTACAGGGAAAATCCAGTCTACCTCGTATTTTGCATTCTTTTGATTTTGCAATTTTATGGTTAATATGTATTCACCATTGGGTGATGCACTTTGAGATTGTGCTAGTTATAATTTATCTGTGGGTTCTCTTTAGTTGCAACCCGATGAGATGAGGGTATGCCATCTCATGCATCATATAGGCACATTCTAGGTATCACATGCCTTGTATAGTTTCCATGCCATGTAGGTGCATTAGAATTTGCATGTTGTTGTGATAGTTGTTGTGATAATAAAGCATGCTATTGTGATAGATGCTTGATAAATACCTGCTTTGTGATAGGGTATTCTCTTGTGTGAGCTTGTTTATAGAATGGACACCAAACTTTGGTTTTTGCGGAGTATGGGCCCCAATTGACCGGAATTTGGTGCATCATTGACTGTTTATTGGTTATAACACGGATAAGATGACAAACATTGATTCATGGGGAGTATGGGCCCTCACGGATCGGAATTTGACACTTAGGTGTTGGTTTTTAGTATTTCCTGGGTTCCGGGGAAGTTTATGAGGCATACTTCCCGGAAACCCAGTATACATGCCATGTAGTATCTTTATACACGCCATGTATGACCTTCTGTTTGGGAAGAAAAATGAACTTTTTGAGTACACGCCATGTACCCTGAGTACACGCCGTGTAGTCTCTTCCCGTGTCACAAACTGTGTGGGCGGCAACACGGGGTAGGGAAAGGCTTGGGTAAAACACACCGTGTACCGAATGGACACGCTGTGTAGTGTGACCTGGAGTCCGGACGTGTAACTAACAACATGGGTCATTGAACTCCTTGACAGAACACGCCGTGTCAATTATAGACATGTCGTGTAGTGTGACCTGGGGACTCGGCCGTGTAACTAACAACACGGGCCGGTGTCACCTCTCCTTGAAATATTCTGTGTACCTTTGGGACACGCCGTGTAGTCTTGTCTGAGGACAGACCATGTGGAGTTAGCCGTGTAGCTGGGAAACGGGGTGGTCTACACGCCGTGTGCGGGTGTAACACGCCGTGTAGTTGTAAGCTGAGTAGTCGGCCGTGTCACAGACGACATGGGCAGTTGGAAAATAACACCATACACGCCGTGTAGATTATATACACACCGTGTAGTTTTGTTCAACGGAATCCATGTGGCTTAGCCATGTAGAAGGACCCGGGCAGGGGAAGGGAAGTCAAGTACACGCCCTGTAGTCATTGTACACGTGATGTAGTCTTGTTTTTCAAATTTTGAAATGCCTTCTTCCTATTGTTCCTTTGTGGTTCCTTCGCTTTCATCCTTAATAATATTGAATCTAAGGCGTGCTTTTGACCCTGTAGTGTCATGCCGTCGAGATGACCACGAGTTGTTTGCCCGGAAAGTGGCGACGATTATACTCCGGAGATGGTGGGCCATGGGCTACCAGTTGATCCACCAGTAGAGCCAGATGCGGCGCCAGCTGCTATACCGGACACAGGCACAGAGGCGTAGTTCCATGAAGGCTTTATGCGGTTCATGCAGACCTTTCAGGGAGCACCGCAGGCTGCCACATCTATGGCCGAGCTGACACGTATCTTTCAGCAGCAGCATCCGCCTACGTTTTCACGGGATGGCGGACCGCAGGCTATGGAGTCTTGGCTAGGATCGATGCAGACTATTTTCGAGCATCTGGAGACGCCTCCAGGGTGGAAGGTCAAGCTCACGACTTACATGTTGCATGATTCCGCCAAGAGGTGGTGGGATGTTACCACCCAGACAGAGCATCACAGGGACATGACATGGGAATATTTTCATGTAGTCTTCTATGAATTCTTCTTTCCAGAGTTGCTGAGGGAAGATAGACCTCGAGAGTTTATGAATATGCAGCAGGGCGCTATGTTGGTGATGGACTATTCTTCTCGTGTTACGGAGCTTCATCATTTTGCACCCATGCTGGTGGGTGATGAGACGTTGAGAGCCAGACATTTTGAGGATGGTCTTTAGTATGACATCCGAGCGTTGGTGAATGTTTTCAGGTTGCCTACTGTACACGCGATTGTGAATCAGGCGCTGATTACAGAGAGGAACCTATGGGAATCTAGTGGTTTTGGCCAGGGCGGTTCAGCACCAGTTACTGGTACTATTTCTACTGGCAAGAGGAAGAGACAGATGGACTTCTCTCAGGGCAGAAGTACCAGCCAGGCAGCTACTTCAGGTGGCCCGATAAGGTGCTACCAGTGTGGCAGAGAGGGGCATAAGAGGCTTCAGTGTCCAAGAGACCCAGTGGACTGCCGATATTGCGACAAGATGGGTCATCTGTAGCGCTTTTGCTGGGCGTTTCTACCAGTGGCTAGTGAGATGGGTTCTGTGCAGACTCCGCATGCAGGAGCAGGACCAGTGGCTTCTTACCAGTCAGGGAACTGGAATACGTCAGGGTGTGCAGGTAGAGATGGTGGTCATGGCCGTGGTAGCCAGACACCAGGATCTCAGAGGTAGCAGGGTGGGACAACTCAGGGTAGCCAGGCTGTGTCGTAGGGCTGCGACACTGGGCATGCATATGCAGTGCAACAGACCCAGCAGGAGCAGGATCCCAGACCTTCTATAGTCAGAGGTACTATTCTAGTAGCTTATTTCTTGTCTTCAGTACTTTTTGATATGGGTGCTACGCATAGTTTCATCTCTGTACCCGTTGTGGAGAGCCTTGGCTCGATGTTTCTTCTTCTTCCGATATCATGACTCTAGAAACTCCGGTGGGGAATAGGACGGCTGGTGTGTGTCAGTGCAAAGAGTCCCCCCTTGAGGTTGGAGGGTATCACTTCCTTTGGGACCTTTATGTCTTGAAGATGAAGAGCTATGATGTCATTCTCGGGATGGACTGGTTGGTTCCCTTTCAAGCCTTTGTAGACTGCTATCGTCGCAGGGTGTGTTTCACATCACCAAAGGGCGGAGAGTTTATATACAAGGGTGAATGAGATGTTCAGGTGAGTCGAGTTGGACCAGAGCATCATGGGTGAGGTGGAGTCACAACCCAGATTGTGATTCTGTATCTGGATTACCAGGGGACTTGTCAGATGTATTTCCCTCTAGTTGTTGATTGTTTCAGGGATGTCTTCCCGGACGACTTTTCTGGTCTACCTCCGGTACGTGAGGTGGATTTCTCAATTGATCTTGTGCCAGGAGGAGCACTAGTGTCCATTCCTCCTTATAGGATGTCCACGCCTGAGTTTCAGGAGCTCAAGAGGCAGTTAGAGGAGCTACCGGCGAAGGGTTTTATCTAACCATGTACTTCTCCTTGGGGTTATCCTGTCCTTTTCGTGAAAAAAGCGGACGGTACCCTCAGACTTTGCATGGATTATCAGAAGCTGGACTAGTTGACTGTTAAGAACTGATATCCCTTGTCGAGGATATATGATATGTTTGATCAGCTTCGTGGAGCACATGTGTTCTCGAATATTGACTTGGGATCTGGATATCATCAGTTGTGTGTGAGACCATCGGATATACCGCTTAAAGGTTTTCGGAGTAGATATGGTCTGTACGAGTACTTGGTTATGCCGTTCGGACTCACGAATGCGCCAGTAGTTTTCATGGATCTGATGAATCGTGTGTTTCATCCGTATCTTGATTCTTTTGTGGTAGTATTCGTGGATGACATCTTCTTGTACTTTCACACTCGACATGACCATTCCAACCATCTTTAGATCATATTGAGTACACTGAGTGAGCATCAGCTATATGCTAAGCTCTCAAAGTGCCACTTTTGGAGGGACCAGATTCACTTCATAGGTCATATTATCTCAGAAGTAGGAGTTACAGTAGACCCAGAGAAGGTGAGAGCAGTAGTTTCCTGCGAGCAGGCTAAGAACGTGTTTGAGATTCGGAGTTTCTTAGGGCTAGCGGGTTACTACAAACGCTTTATATAGGACTTCTCCCGCTTAGCAGCACCGTTGACAGGTCTGACTAAGAAGGGTGTGAAGTTCGTTTGGTCAAAAGATTGCAAGACATCTTTTCAGGACCTGAAGGGAAGGTTGACATCAGCACCGATCCAGATACTCCCAGAGCAGGGGAAGAGATATACAGTTTACTATGATGCATCAGGGATTGGGCTGGGAGCCATTTTGATGCAGGGCGACTGAGTTATTGCGTACGGGTCTCGGCAGTTGAGGCCACATGAGAGGAATTACCCAACGCATGATCTCGAGTTGGCTGCAGTTGTGCATGTGTTGCGCTATTGGAGGAACTATCTATTGGGAGATCATTTTTTTTTGTTTTCACCAACCAAAAAAGCCTCGAGTATATCTTTACTCAACGTGACCTGAATCTGAGGCAGAGAAGGTGGGTTGAGTAGCTACAGTCCTTCGATTTTGAGCTTTCCTATACACCTGGTAAAGGTAATGCAGTAGCAGATGCACTGAGCAGGAAGACTCATATACAGGCAGTGCAGGAGGCCAGTGGGGAGTGGCAGCTCATGGCTTTGTTCTATGAGATGCATCTGGAGGTGCATGACAGTCAGGGGCAGACTTATCTTTCATCGTTATCTTTGAATTCTACCCTCCTGGATAGAGTGAGGATGAGGCAGCTATCTGATTCAGAAGGCCTAGTTCTACGAGAGTCGGTGGAAAGTGGGGACCCTCCTCCCGGTTGGACGATAGGCGATGATGAGGTTTTGCATTTCCATGGACGAGTATGGGTTCCAAGGGATATACGCGAGGAGCTAATGCGGGAGTTTCATGCTTCAACATGGGAAGTTCATCCCGGGGTTACCAAGATGTACCGAGACTTGAGACGTTAGTACTGGTGGCTGGGTATGAAGAGAGATGTATCTGGTTTTGTTACGAGGTGTTCCACCTGTCAGTAGGTGAAGGCAGAGCACTAGAGGCCAGCTGGGCTATTACAGCAGTTTCCCATTCTAGAGTGGAAATGGGATGATGTCGCGATGGATTTCGTGATGGGATTTCCGAGGTCACCTCGAGGCAATGACACCATGTGGGTTGTTGTGGACAGACTCACGAAGGTAGCTCACTTCTTACCGATCAAGGAGACCTTCGGTGTGGATGATCATGGAAGCCTGTATATCCAAGAGATTGTACGTCTTCATGGGGTCCCTCGTTCTATCGTTTTGGATAGGGACGCATGCTTTACATATCGTTTCTGGAAGAGTTTTCAGAGGGATATGGGTACACGGGTGCTTCTGAGCACAACATACCACCGCCAGACAGATGGCCAGTCAGAGCGGACGATACAGGTGCTAGAGGAAATGCAGCGCGCATGCGTCCTAGACTTTGGGGGCTCGTGGGAGAAGCATATACACCTAGTCATGTTTTCCTATAACAATAGTTTTCAGGTGACTATTGAGATGGAACCATATGAGGCTTTATAAGGTAGGCAATGTCGATCACCTTTGTGCTAGTTAGAGGAAGGTGAGGCAGCTTTACTGGGGCCACAGCTCATGCAGGAAACATCTGAGCAGGTCCAGTTGATTCGAAATTGGATGGCTACCACGCAGTCTCGTTAGAAGTCTTATGCTGATCGCCGCAAACGACCTTTGGAGTTCATGGTCGGGGATCAGGTTTTTCTATGTTTTTCGCCGAGGCTGGGACACAAGCGGATCAGGAGACAGGGTAATATTTCACCGAGGTAAGTGGGTCCATTCGAGATTCTGGAGAGAGTCGGGCTGGTTTCCTATCAGTTGTATTTACCACAATGGTACCGAGCCATGCACGACGTCTTCCACGTGTCTCAGTTGCATCGCTACCATTCAGACCCATCTCACACCTTTCAGCCAGAGGAGTTTGAGCTTCAGTATGATGCATCCTTTGAGGAGCATCTGATCCATATCGTTGACAGAAGCACGAAAGTTCTCCGGGGCTGGTCATTTCCTCTCGTACAGGTTCTATGGTAGCATGGCCGAGTGCAGGACGGGACCTGGGAGTGGGATGCTGACGTACATGCTCAGTGGCCAGAGCTGTTCTGAGCTTTATCTTCGCCACCCTTGGAAGGGAAATTTGGGGACAAATTTCTATAAGGGGTGAAGTTTGTAAGAACCCGGTTCTTATTTTTGTGGTACGGGCTTCTTTTTTTTCCTTTTCCTTAAGTGTTTTTGAGAAAATATGGAAAATGGGGAAAAATCCTAAATTTTGGAACTACATACCATGTACTTTTCCACACGCTGTGTACTTTTCCACACGCCGTGTACTTTTGGCCATGTTGGGATGAGTACACGGGGCGTGTAGCCATGCCAGTGACGAAGGGTGTAGGAACCGACCACACGCCGTGTAGTGGTACCTTACACGCCGTGTTGTCAGTCGGCAGGCTTAAACAGTAAGGCGGTGGAGTCGCCGCCAGCTGGGCGAAATTACACGCCATGTACTTGGGAGTACATGTCATGTACTCATGTCGACAGATGATAAGTGTGGCGGTACCGCCAAATGAATAGTTAAATGAAAGAAGTACACCCCGTGTACTCAGAAGTACATGATGTGTACTTTGTTTTTTTGGCTTAAAATAGGTAGTAGCCTCCTCATTTGGCAGAGGAGGCATTTGAGCCATTTTGGTGCCAAGAAGGATGGCCGAACCTTTGAAGATCCGCCGGGGGTTCGTCTGGAATTAGTTTCCGCCTCGGATGATCCCGTTGGAACTGCACGGGTAAGCCCTATCCTCTCCTAGTATCGTTCTTACCAATTCTTCTCCTAACGTAAGTTATTTACGTTTGAATGGGTTTTGTTATTCGTCAGATCTATGCCGTTCTTTGGCGTTTCTAAAGTCGGAATTCCTGTATAACACTCATTGGCGTATAAGGTAGGTGGATTTGTGTTTATTTTCCAACTGTCGTACGTTTTTGTGCCATGAAACCATGTTTGGGTTTCGTGTGGCTGAGTCCGTTGCTATATTTAATGCCTAGAATTTCAAAGGTGATTAAATTGTGATAATAAAATGCTGGTTGGGATCATTTCTTGGATCAGGAACCACCCCTGGGGTGTGTTTCACTGTTTAGCCGTTTGGCCAGGATACCATAGGGTATGCATTTAATGTAGTAATTGTAGAATTGCCTTGAGAGGAATTGCTTGTTTACTGCATTATGATATGTTGGTCATGGCCCGGTTATCTGTTTAGCCTAAGGGGTTGTTGTGATTAGCCTGAGGGCGTGATTGTATTAGCCTGAGGGTAACATCCTATTTCACCTGATGGCAACCTTTCGTGCCTGAGGTCTTGACTTCTGTGCCTGAGGGAGACACTTCCTACACATGAGGGCAATTTCTGTTACGCCTGAGGGCAATACCTGTGGGTTGGATTCTGTATGGCCTGAGGGCAAGCCTAAGGGTGTGGTTACTATTTTATCCTAAGGGCACGGTACTGGTTGGCCTGATGGCTTGGTGCTGTTGAGAAAAAAAATGTTACTAAATTAAAGGAATTAAATGAATAATAAAATGGAAATTTAACTGTTAAGTTAGTTACTTTTGAGTACTACTTAGTTTATTGCATTTTACTACTGCACACATGTTGCATGTTTTACACACAGTTGAGCACGAGCCTTTGGTGGGTGCCTACTGAGATATATTTCTCACACCCTATTTGGGTCATGATTTTCGGCCCAAGAAGATTACGTTTCTCCAGGTATAGATAGGAGCAAGAGTCCCTATATAGGTACTTGACTGTTGCTGAGGAGTAGGAGGGCATGGGACCGAGCCTAGGCTCGCGATGCCGCTGCCAGCTGTTTTGATTTTTTTTCCGTACTCTGTATTTTGTTGTACTATATTGATGTATAACATGTTCTAGCTGTTTTCATAGAACTTGAAACATGTATCATCATCACTTATATACCGTTGGTTATATCCACTACTGTAGTTTATTTCAGTTGTGTATGTTTACTGCTTCCACTGTTGTTGTATGTTTATTCTGTATTCCGCTACGCTACACATTGACAAATGAGGGCATAGTTTCCCCACTATCAGACCTAGGACCTCGCTGCTAGTTAGCATCCTCTAGCGTTTGGGGAAATGCGCTTGAGGTCACGTGGCGAACCGGGCTCGGGGCACCCGTTGCATGACACCCGGGTCCGGGACGTTACCATAAGTGTGCTTCAATTCTAAAGTAATAACAATGTATGTAAAGTATGGGTCATTATAGTTGGTATTAGATGAAAGGTATAGTCAATCTTTGGAATCTAGGATGTGAAAGCCTTAGTAAGAACCCTAAGGATAAGTCTAACCATAGACCACAATATTAGTGTTTTAAAAAGGGCCATGAACAACCTTTGATAAGACCTTAACTGTGAAATTTTATTCTTGATTATGTGGTTTTCCTATTATAATTAGTGTTGCTCACACTATTCTTCTTGGTTTTAGTCAATGTCTGGAACCCTAAGGAACCGTGTTAATGCAGAATGCAATAGACAATGCAATGATTGTCCCCCTGAGCAACCAAACATTATGGGAGCTAGAAGCAAAATCTTATAGCCATGCTCACACAACTTTCTCTTGCTATTAATCATGCATGACTTCCAAACGAGCAAAGGAAGGAGCAAAATTCTGTTGAATCCTTCCTGAGGCAGAGTGAACCCTCATTCAGCGGGTCTACTAATCCATTAGTGGCTGAACAATGGATCAGTACCACTAAAAAGAAATTTTCAGTTATTCAATGTTCTGAACATGATAAACTCATCTTAGCAGTATATCGTTTGGAAGGTGAAGCTGATCACTGGTGGAATCTTATCAAGAATACGAGGCCAAGAGATGAAATTGAGTCCATGTAATGGGACGAGTTCAAGAACTTATTTTTCAATAAGTACATCCCTCGTATTCTTCGAACAATGATGGAGAAGGAGTTTCTTGAACTAAATCAAAAGGATGATGAATATTTTGGTACCTACGAAGCAAATTTTACAAGACTTGCAAGGTACGCTTCTGGTATTATTATCCAACCTGAGAGTAAGATCGATAAATTCTTTAGTGGCTTAAAACCAAGTCTTCGAAGTGCATTAGCCATAAGGGACTTCAATAGCTACGAAGCAATTGTTTGATGTGATCTTAAAGTTGAGATGGAGATTGGAGTAACCCATCAATCATATGCATTTGATAAGAAGAGGAAAATGGAATTCAAAGGAAAATCTAAAGAGCACACTGAAAATAAGATGAGTTTTCCCTTATGCTCAAAGTGTGGAGAGAAACATGGAGGGAGTTGTCTTAAAGGGACAAGTAAATGTTTCAAATGTGGAAAGGAATGTCATAGAGCATTTGAATGCTGCAATGATGGGAAGAAGATGTCTTGTGATGCGAACAAAGAAAAGGATAAACAGAGTGCACCTCCTACACTTCAATGTTACAAGTGCAAGGAAATGTGTCATTTTGCCAATAAATTCACTAATCCAAGGGTTGTTGATGATGATTGACGTCAAAAAACTCTTAAGTCTAAAGACAAAGGAATGTCACATGAAATTCTATCAGCGACGTGGAGTACGATAACGAAGTGGTGAAAGGTACACTTACCATCCACTCTAAAGTAGAAAATATTTTATTTGATTCTAGATCCACCGACTCTTTTATTTCTAAGGAATTTTATAAGGGTATCGCCATATTTCCTCAACAATTAGATGTTGAGTTAGCTGTGACAACCCCTAATGGCAGAACAGTTGCACCAAATGTTTATAATTCTTCTCTGATTGAAGTTTGTGGGAAAGTGCTTCTTGCGAATCTTGTGATCCTTTATATAGTAGAATTTGATGTGATTCTTGGCATGGATTGGATTTCTTTATATGGATCTCATATAAATTTCCAAAGAAGGGAAGTGACATTCCATATTCCAGATCAATCTATGATCATCTATCGATGCAAGAATGAACATAACCTTACAGCGGAAATTTCTTCCATCTTATGGGTCTTGATTCCACTAAATGAAGGTTATTTATCGCAAATTGTTGGTGAGAAACTCATGATTAAGAATATTCCCATTGTACGGTAGTTTGATGATGTCTTTCTGGAGGAATTTTCGGGTCTTCCACGAAACCATGAAGTTGAGTTTTCAATAGAACTCATACTGGGTGATTTTCCTATTTCAAATACACCTTATAGAATGGCCCCAATTGAGTTGTAGGAATTGAAGAAGCAACTCCAAGAGAATCTTGATAAGGGATTCATACGCCCTAGTATGTCACCATGGGGAGCACCTGTTCTGTTTGTTAAGAAGAAAGATGGATCAATGAGACTCTACATTGATTATCGAGAACTTAACAAGATCACTATCAAGAAAAAATATCCTCTCCCGAGCATTGATGACTTATTTGACCAACTACACGGAGCTCAATACTTTTCCAAGATTGATCTTCGTTCTAGGTATCATCAATTAAGGGTCAAAAGGGAGGATATACCAAAGACGGATTTTCATACAAGGTATGGACACTATGAATTTATAGTGATGCCGTTTGGTCTTACTAATGGAGATGTTATCTTCATGGATCTGATGAATAGAGTCTTTAGAGACTATCTTGATCAGTTTGTGGTAGTTCTTATAGACAATATTCTTGTTTATTCAAAGAGAAAGGAAGAACATGAAGATCACTTGAGAATTGTATTAAAGACCCTGAGAAAGGAAAATATTTATGCCAAATTTACCAAGTTTGAATTTTGGCTTAAAAAAGATGCATTTTTGGATCAAAAAATCTCAAAAGAGATGATATATGTGGATCCAGCAAAAATAGAGGTTATCAAAAGATGGTCGAGACCAACAACAGTAACTGAGATCCGAAGTTTTCTTGGTATGGCTGGATATTATCTATGTTTTGTGAAATATTTTTCATGATTATCTAATCCACTCACCAGGTTCACTCGAAAAGGTGTTATGTTCGTGTGGATGGAGGAATGTGAAGATAATTTCAAGGAGTTGAAAAGAAGGTTATCCAGTGCACATGTGCTCACACTGCCTTGTAGTGGAGAAAGGTTTGTGATCTACAGTGATGCATCCAAGAAGGGGCTAGGGTGTGTTCTCATGCAAAATGATATGGTTATAACTTATGCCTCACGATAGTTGAAAATCCATGAGCAAAATTACCCAACTCATGATTTGGAGTTAGCTGCGGTAATCATTGCATTAAAGATTTGGAGGCATTATCTTTATGGTGAATGGTGTGATATTTATACTGATCATAAAAGTTTAAAGTATATTTTCACACAAAAGGAGCTGAATATGCACCAAATAAGATGGTTGGAGTTGATTAAAGATTACGAATGCTCAATTCATTACCACCCTGGGAAATAAAACAAGGTGGTAGATGCATTAAGTCAATAATACCATGCTAGCTTATCCATGATGAGGATCACAAAAGATCCAATATTTATTGATTTACAAAGGATGGATCTTGGAATTATAATGGAAGGGGAAAAATCATATCTTTCTCAAATGAATGTTCAACCATCTATACATGTGAAGATTAAAGAGGCACATAAAGAAGATGTAGAGTTACAAAAGAAGGTGAGAAATGTTCCTTAATTCAACCTTGATTGTGATGGGATAATAAAGTTCCAGAATCAGGTTTGTGTTCCTCCCATCCCCGAATTAAAGAAGGAGCTACTGGATGAGGCTCATAGTTCTTCATTTTCTATTCATCATGGAAGCACAAAGATGTATTGGGACCTAAAATAGTACATCTGGTGGGATGGCATGAAAAGAGATATTGCTGAATATGTCTCTCGATGCTTGGTTTGTCAGCAAGTTAAAGCTAAGAGATAGAAGTCTAAGGGGATGTTACAACCATTACCCATACCTGAATGGAAATGGGAAAACATCACTATGGACTTTGTCACCGGACTTCCTAAAACATCCAAAGGAAATAATACTATCTGGGTCATAGTTGATCATCTTAAAAAGTATGCACACTTAATTTCTATTAGAGTGGATTTCTATATGGATCAGCTTATATATGTAAAGGAAGTGGTAAAATTGCATAGCGTACCACTTTCCATTATATCTGATCGGGATCTGAGGATTACCTCAATGTTTTGGCAACATCTTTTGTATACTCTGGATACAGAGTTGAGTTTCAGCACTGCTTATCATCCTCAGATTGACGGTCAGTCTGAGAGAACAATTAAAACTCTAGAAGATATATTAAGAGATTGATCTATGGATTTCAAAGGTGGTTGGGATCAACACCTACCTTTGGTGGAATTTTATTTTAATAATATCTTTCACTCTAGCATTCAGATGCACTACTAGAAATATAGTATTTTCCAATTGTTTAGAACCGTTGGGAAAGGCTGTAGAACCATTGGTTTATGTTATACCAATGGTTCTGCAACCCTTAGGGAAGTAAGCCATTGGGAAAGATTTTCCCAATGGTTTACAATGAACCGTTGGGATAGGGTGGAGAAAAATTACCCTATCCCAATGGTTTTCCGAACGGTTTGGCCAAACCATTGGAAAAAACCCATAGTCTCCTCTTTCCCAAGAGTTTCTAAACTGTTGGGAATAGTGTTTTACCAACGGTTCATGGAACCATTGGTAAAACAAAACCCAGAGATGCTATGCCAACAGTTTCAAACTAATGGCATAGCCTATTCTGGGAAAATTGCACAGAAGCTCTGCAATTTGCGCAGCAGCTCTACAATTTTCCCACCAGGTCTCATTTTGTGGGTTCCCTCTCATTTTCAATCCAATTATTGTACCTGCCATAAACTAACACATAAATATAAAATTATTGTACCTACAATAACCAACTAACACATACATATAGAGAACAAATTCATACACATTTAACATATAATGCTGGAACTATACACATCCATAACTAAATTAGAATTCATAACATAATTATAAACATACATAATTCATTTAGAATTAAATTTAGAATTTAGATGACAATTATATGTGGAATTCGGAAGTCAATTCATAATTTGATCGGTTTTTTGTATACCATATATTTTTACCTGAAATGATATCCATTTTATTCAAAATACATACACCTGCAGTGATACTGGCCACACCACGCCTCAGATTGAGGATGGGTTGACTAGTACACGTCACATATGACCCATGGATCGTTGTGCTAAAGTATCGACACAATCCGAATGCGTTTGGTCGGTTTTTCGTATGCCAGTTGATGTTTTTCAATTAAAACGACGTCCTTTTGAAACAAAAGGCAGACACATTGAGTGGTGCCAGCCACACCGCATCTCAGATTGAGGCAGGGAGGATTCTTACATTTCACATATGACCCATGGATCGTTCTCCTAAAGTTTCAATGGAAACCGAATGTGTTTGGTCGGTCTTCCGTATGTACTTAAAATGTTGTCCATTTTAAACAAAAGAGAGCCACTTAGAGTGATTCTGGTCACACCGTGCCTCCGATTAAGGAGGGGCTGACTCGTACACGTCACATATGACCCATGTATCATTTTGAAAATGTATTGACACAATCCGAATATGTTTGGTCGGTTTTCCGTATGTCAGTTGATGTTTTTCACTAAAAATGATGTCCTTTTGAAACAAAAGACAGAAACAATTAGTGGTGGTGACCAAACCACACCTCAGATTGAGGCGGGGTTGACTCGTACACATCACATATGACCCATGAATTGTTGTGATAAAGTATCGACACAATCCGAATGCATTTGGTCGGTTTTCCGTATGCCAGTTGATGTTTTTCAATTAAAATGACGTCCTTTTGAAACAAAAGACAGACACTTTGAGTGGTGCCGTCCACACCGCGTCTCATATTGAGGCAGGGTTGATTCATACACGTCACATACAACCCATTAATCGTTCTCCTAATGTTTCAAGGGAAACCTAATGCGTTTGGTCGGTTTTCCGTATGTACATAAAATGTTGTCCATTTTAAACAAAAGAGAGCCACTTAGAGTAATTCTGGCCACACCGTATCTATGATTAAGGCAGGGTTAACTAATACACGTCACATATGACCCATAGATCATTGTGAAATAGTATCGGCACAATCCGAATGCGTTTGGTCGGTTTTCCTTATGCCATTTGTTGTTTTTCTCTTAAAATGACGTCCTTTTGAAACAAAAGACAGACACTTTGAGTGGTGGCAGCCACACTGCACCTCGGATTGAGGCGGGGTTGACTTGTACACATCACATACGGCCCATGGATCATTGTTCTAACGTATCGACACAAGCCGAATGCATTTGGTCGGTTTTCTGTATGCCAGTTGATGTTTTTCAATTAAAATGACGTCCTTTGGAAACAAAAGGCAAACACTTTCTGTGTTTTCGACCACACCGCATCTCAAGTTGAGGCGGGTTGATTTTTACACGTCACATAGGACCCATGAATCGTTCTCCTAAAGTTTCAATGTAAACCGAACGCGTTTGGTCAGTTTTCCGTATGTACTTAAAATGTTGTCCATTTTAAACAAAATATAGCCACTTAGAGTGATTCCGGCCACACTGTGCCTCAGATAAGGCAGGGTTGACTCGTACACGTCACATATGACCCATGGATCGTTGTTATAAAGTATCGACACAATATGAATGCGTTTGGTCGATTTTCTG
The DNA here is from genome assembly GCA_963277665.1 of Viscum album. Classification (NCBI taxonomy): domain Eukaryota; kingdom Viridiplantae; phylum Streptophyta; class Magnoliopsida; order Santalales; family Viscaceae; genus Viscum; species Viscum album. The sequence continues at coordinate 1,172,025,591 of OY728160.1, forward strand.
TATGCCAATTGATGTTTTTCAATTAAAATGATGTCCTTTTGAAACAAAAGGCAGACACTTTGAGTGGTGGTGGCCACACCGTGCCTCAGATTGAGGCAGGGTTGTCTCGTACATGTCACATATGACCCATGGATCGTTGTGCTAAAGTATCGACACAATCCAAAAGCATTTAGTCGGTTTTCCGTATGCCAGTTGATGTTTTTCAATTAAAAAGACATCCTTTTGAAACAAAAGGTAGACACTTTGAGTGGTGCCGGACACACCGCGTCTCAGATTGAGGCGCGGTGGATTCGTACACGTCACATATGACCCATGAATCGTTCTCCTAATGTTTCAACATAAACCAAATGCGTTTGGTCGGCTTTCCATATGTACTTAAAATGTGGTCCATTTTTAACAAAAGAGAGCCAAATAGGGTGATTTCAGCCAACCTGTGCCTCATATTAAGGCGGGGTTGACTCGTACACGTCACATTTGACCCATGGATCGTTGTGCTAAATTATTGACACAATCCGAAGGCGTTTGGTTGGTTTTCCGTATGTCAGTTGATGTTTTTCACTTAAAATGGCGTCCTTTTGAAACAAAAGACAAACACTTTGAGTGGTGCCAGCCACCCCATGCCTTGGATTGAGGCAGGTTTGACTCGATACACGTCACATATGACCCATGAATCGTTGTTCTAATTTATCGACACAATCCGAATGCGTTTGGTCAGTTTTCCGTATGCCAGTTGTTATTTTTCAATTAAAATGACATCCTTTGGAAACAAAAGGTAGACACTTTGAGTGGTTCCAGCCACACCGTGTCTCAGAATGAGGTGGGTTGATTCGTACACATCACATATGACCCATGAATCGTTATCCTAAAGTTTCAATGGAAATCGAATGCGTTTGGTTGGTTTTCCGTATGTACTTAAAATGTTGTCCATTTTAAACAAAAGAGAGCCACTTAGAGTGATTCTAGCCACAATGTGCCTCTGATTAAGGCAGGGTTGACCCGTACACGTCACATATGACCCATGGATCGTTGTGCGAAAGTATCGACACAATCGGAATGTGTTTGGTTGGTTTTTTATATGCCAGTTGATGTTTTTCACTTAAAATGACGTCATTTTGAAACAAAAGATAGACACTTTGAGTGGGGGCGGCCACACCGCACCTCGGATTGAGGCGGGGTTGACTCGTACACGTCACATATAACCCATGGATCGTTGTGATAAAGTATCGACACAATCCGAATACGTTTGGTCGGTTTTCCGTATGACAATTGATGTTTTTCAATTAAAATGACGTCCTTTTGAAACAAAAGGTAGAATATTTTAGTGGTTCCGGCCACACCACGTCTCAGATTGAGGCGGGGTTGATTCGTACATGTCACATATGACCCATGAATTGTTCTCCAAATGTTTCAATGGAAAATGAATGCGTTTGTTCGGTTTTCTGTATGTATTTAAGATGTTTTCCATTTTAAACAAAAGAGAGACACTTAGAGTTATTTCGGCCACACCGTGCCTCATATTAAGGCGGGGATGACTCGTACACATCACATATGACTCATGGATCGTTGTTCTAATGTATCGACACAATCCGAATGCGTTTGGTCGCTGATCTGTATGCCAATTGAAATTTTTCACTTAAGATGACGTCCTTTTGAAACAAAAGACAGACACTTTGAGTGGTGGCGGCCACACCGCACCTCGGATTGAGGCGGGGTTGACTCGTACATGTCACATATTACCCATGGATTGTTGTTCTAATTTATTGACATAATCGGAATGCGTTTGGTCGGTTTTCCTTATTCCAGTTGATGTTTTTCAATTAAAATGACGTCCTTTTGAAACAAAAGGTAGACACATTGAGTAGTGTCGGCCACACCACGCCTCAGATTGAGGTGGGGTTGACTCGTACACATCACATATGACCCATGTATCGTTCTTCTAAAGTATCGACACAATCCGAATGCGTTTGGTCGGTTCTGCATATTCCAGTTGTTCTTTTTCAATTAAAATGACGTCCTTTTGAAACAAAAGGCAGACAATTTGAGTTGTGGCGGCCACACCGCATCTTAGATTGATGCGGGGTTGATTCGTAGATGTCACATATGACCCATGAATCTTACCTCTAATGTTTCAACAGAAACCAAATGCATTTGGTTGGTTTTCCGTATGTATTTAAAATGTTGTCCACTATAAACAAAAGAGAGCCACTTTGAGTATTCTGGCCACACCGTGCCTCCGATTAAGGCGGGGTTGAATCGTACATGTCAAATATGACCCATGGATCATTGTGCTAAATTATCGACACAATCCGAATGCATTTGGTCAGTTTTCTGTATGCCAGTTGATGTTTTTCACTTAAAATGATGACCTTTTGAAACAAAAGACAGACGCTTTGAGTGGTGGCGGCCACACCGCGCCTTGTATTGAGGCGGGGTTGACTTATACACGTCACATATGACCCATGGATCGTTTTACTAAAGTATCGACACAATCTGAATGCGTTTCGTCGGTTTTCAGTAAGCCAGTTGATGTTTTTCAATTAAAATGACCTACTTTTGAAACAAAAGGCAGACACTTTGAGTGGTACCAGCCACACCATGCCTCGGATTGAGGCGGGGTTGACTCGTACACGTCACATATGACCCATGGATCGTTCTCCTAATGTTTCAACAGAATCCAAATGCATTTGTTCAGTTTTCTGTATGTACTTAAAATGTTGTCCATTTTATGAAAATCCTCATGTGTCTATTAGTGGAATGGTATTTAATTAAAATCTTGTGGACATTTATATAAAATATTTTTATATCATTCTTAGTATGGAATAGATTTCATTTTATCATGCTATGAAACATTTCAGAGCTAACAATGCCATGCCCAATGAGTACATCTCTTTTATAACATACCATGAATCTATGATATTGATTAGATGTGTAAATGTGATTTACATTGATTATCATGATGAAAATAAATGAAATATATATTATAGATTTTCTAGTATTAAATGAAATCAAGGAGGGTGGGGGGCTATCCGGGGGGCTGTCCGGGGGTGTTTGGGGGGTTGTCCGGGGTCCAAGGAGGAGGGTGAGGGGGCTGTCTGGGGAGCTGTCTGGGGGGTTGTCCAGGGTCCAGGGAGGAGGGTGGGGGGGGGGGTTGTCCGGGGGGCTGTTCGGGGGGCTGTCCGGGGGTGTTCGGGGGGTTGTTCGGGGTCCAAGGAAGAGTGTGGGGGGCTGTCTGGGGGGCTGTCTGGGGGGTTGTCCAGGATCTAGGGTGGAGGGTGGGGGGCTATCCGGGGGCTGTTCGGGGGGCTATCCGGGGGCTGTCCGAGGGTGTTCGGGGGGGTTGTCCGGGTCCAAGGAAGAGGGTGGAGGGGCTGTTGGGGGGGGGGGGGCAGTCCAGGGGGTTGTCCAGGGTCCAGGGAGGAGGCTGGGAGGCTGTCCGGGGGCTGTTCGGAGGGCTGTCTGGGGGGTGTTCGGGGGGCTTTCTGGGGTCCAAGGAAGAGGGTGGGGGGGGGGGGGGGCTGTCTGGGGGGCTGTCCGGCGGGGCTGTCCGGGGTCCAGGGATGATGGTGGGGGTTGTCCAGGGTCCAGGAAGGAGGGGGGTTCCCAAACACACAACCACTAAAAGACAAGAACATCCATAAAATAGATAATATATAAAAATAACTCAACTCCAATACTATACTACAAGTCTATATAAAACCAACAACTAGAATAGATTAAATATAAAATCTCATTAATATCAGTCAAAAATGTAATGGATCATCTTGTCCCACATCACCATCACCATCATTACCATCATCATCACCCTCGTCCTCGTCCCCATCATCGTCCTCTCCCTCCTCGCCCTCACCCTCCACCTCGCCCTTTCCTTCCTCCTCGCCCTCGCCACCTGCCTCGCCCTCCTCCTCTCCTTCCTCTTCCGCATCAGACTCCTCACCATCATCATTGTCAAGATGGACATCATCCTAACCAACACTAGAACTGACACCTGGTGCACCATATATAGAACATATCGATGACATATAATCATCAAAAGCTGGGGTGGCCTCTACTGGAAATGTTGGACGTAGAAATTCAATAAATTTCATAAATGCACTGTTTTCCCTAACAGACTGTTCTGCCATCTCTGTGGCCCTTTTCTCACCCTGTTATGCATGTGCTTTAACTTGCTACAGCTCAGTGGCACTACAGCTCGTACCTGGGGAGGGTCAATACCTCTTCGGGGCTATCCTATGTCGGCAGCATACTCTGCCAGAATGCTCCTCTCCCAACACCTGATGTAAGTGATATGTTGGCCCAAAATTGTCTGGTTCTTGGGCATCGAGTGCCTCTAAAGTAGCCTGTTTCAAATATAAATATATCATTAAGTTACAAAATAGATATTAAAATATAAATTTCATAGATTTAAACTTACAATCTGCTGCTGAGTTGCTTCGTTGACGGCACTTCCATCCTTTTTCCGTCTACTCGAGCAAAACTGTTTTGCTCGAGGCACATGTCCTTCAATATTTTTTATTTTCCTCTACAATGACATTGAAAACTTACGTTATCTGAAATCTTTAGCAAAATATTAAATAATTGAGGAAACAATAGAAAGTGTAATTCGTAAAGAAAACTTATAAACAATTTTCATACCTGCTTCCTCTCATGATTAGGCATCGTAGTGCATCCCAGTGTGTGGAGGTATTTTTTTGCATCAATGTTTTTTTATTTTTTCCAGATGATTCCTAAATAAAATTTGAAAATTAAATAGATAGTATTAATGAAAAACATGAATGTTATTATTTAAATACCTCAAATTTTATTATTACCTTCAACTGGGTACTCGTCTAATGATTAATCATCTGACGATACTGCTCTATAGGACAATCATCCATCACTGGTACTGCCTATAAATCAATGCCAACTCTAGCAACCCATCCAATATACAAATCATGCTTGTAGGCTCTCCAAAGCTTTCCTAAATCCTTTAGATGTTCTGTTCGTGCACCCTCACCATCAGGAAAAGTAAATCGAAGGTGAAATCAAAATATTAATTAATATAAATACAAAAATAATTCATGGAATTAAATAGAATAGATTTTTTTACCCATATCTCTACCCAAGCCCTATCCTTGACCTCATGTGGCAAATGTCTCCACGATAGCGGGCTGACGGGAATGATGTCGGAGTATTTAGCAAGTGTCTCCAAAAAACTCCGACATTTCTACCATGTTTTCTCAACCATTTGGTTGTCTTCATTATAATCCACCATAACCTGTAAGCAGAAATTCCACACCGAATGCATGCGTGTACGCCCCCACCCACACCTCATGTCAGTAGATGTATCTGTCATGAAATAAAAACAAATATTTTATCAAAACATGTTATAATGAAAATAAATATTGCTATAAAAATTTGTTAGGGTTCTATAAATATACATGTGCTGGTCTGATCACTGAACGCTGCTAGATCCACAGAAACTGATGGAACAACATGTGGTGGAACAAGAGTCGAAGACGATGGAATATAGAAGCTCGGAGAGGCAGAAGTAGAAGGGAAAGAAGATGGGACATCTGTCTGACCGGATGCTGACTGGGGAGTGGGAATCATCATGGGATGTGAAAATGATGGGCCAGAAGATGCAGAAGGAAGCGAAAACCTGGGGGGCCTAAATATCCTTTGTCTCCCTAATGCCACACCGGGATCAAAATGTGGGAAGGATGACATGTCAGTGGGAGGGGAAGGGTCTAGTCGAGTACGCGCAGCTGCTCGTCCACATCTGGTACAAACTCTCCTCATACCACCAGCCTGAGTACTAGGACTAGTACTAGGCTCCTCGTCGAATAACTGTCGACGTATAGGTGGATCCTACAAAAATGTTTACAAAAAAATTAATCACATGACATAATATATTCTTTAAATATATCAATTTGAAATAAAGTACTCACTATAGGCACTAATGATGGAATTCCCAACTCCTCCATTCGACGATTGTTCTCCATCATTTTTTTCCTTCGTCTCTCTTCAATTGGATTCATTTCCTTCTTTTGAAAACAAAAATGTAATTAATTAGAAAATGAAAACTAATGTGTAATCTAAAAAACTAAATATATGAGGGAATAGGGGGATTCATTGGTAATTTAGCTATCAATTTTTTTAGAATATCTTGAATTGATTTAATAAATCATACAAGTTGTAATGTTTACCAAGTTAGAAATATTGTGTGACTATGTTTGAATACAGTTCAATTCGAAATTAGAAAATGCTATTCAAATAAAACTGCAACCAATAAACATTGAAAATTCACATAATGGTCAAGTCAGCTATCAATTGTTTTAGAAGATATTGAATGGATTTAATAAATCATACAATTTTTAATGTTCACCAAGTCAGAAATATTGTTTGACTATGTTTGAATACAGTTCAATTCCAAATTAGAAAATGAAATTCAAATAAAACTACAACCAATAAACATTGAAAGTTCACATAACGGTCAAGTCATATATCAATTGTTTTAAAAGGGATTGAATGGATTTAATAAATTATACAATTATTAATGTTCACCAAGTTATAAATATTGTTTGAATATGTTTGAATACTGTTCAATTCCAAATTAGAAAATGAAATTCAAATAAAACTGCAACCAATAAACATTGAAAATTCACATAATGGTCAATTCAGCTAAAACATATTTGTGATCAATACTAAATCAATTTGAATATTACCAACCTTAACAACCAAACTCGAGGTAAACCAAAAGAATTGAGAACATGGATGAATGATTCTATATATTTTCAACCACAACTTCTCGTTCACAATCAACTCTGACCATTGAGCTATTTGAGTCATCAAAAGAAATAAATGGATTGGTTCCAATGGTACTAGGGACAGTGTCAATTCCATCATCACCATCATCAAAAATATGTCTTGGAATTACTTCAACTATGACACCAAATTCAGGTCGAAATTGGACTTTGACATAAAAAACTTGTTTAGCCATTGATGCCAACACATATGGTTCTTCGATATCAAGAGTGCGAGTCATATTAATTACTCGAAATCCACAATCATCATTAAATGTGCCATGTATCGTCATCGAATCAAACCAATGGAATTTCATCATTGTGACTCATCCATGAGAGTAATAATCCAATATTATTATTTTCCCAACAACTCCATAATAACCCACATTTTCAAATCACGGTCTACTATCTGATGCACTGGCATAACAATGTGTTGTGGTAGTAACCATAACACCATCATGTTGTGTTCCCATGTTCTTTTCTTGTTCAGTGACAATAAATTTGTACCCATTGATAACAATTGATTTACAGTCACGAACCACGGTATTAGGACCAAAAGCCAAAGCTCTTATTTCCACATAGACAGAGTCAGCAGACAAACTCAATACCTGCAATATAAATGACTATTAAACTTAATTAAATATTGATATAATTATTTTAAACATTAATTTTTTTATACCTTCAATTTTAACCAAGAAGAAAACTCTTTGCTATGTAAAGTCTCTCTCCTTCTCGGAGATAAAGAACGATGCTTCCTATTTATCATTGTTTTATGTTCCCTGTAGATAAAAAATATGAATATTTTAACAGATGTATATGTAAGATATACATAATCAATTTAGTTACCTGATATAGTCATCGAACAAATCACAGTTGAACAAAACTGTGCGATGTTCCATCTCCCGCTCTTCATGGATTAATGTATTAAATGTACATGATCCAGGAATTCCTCCTGTTTGAGGATGTTATGGAAAACTGGGTTCAATTTTCTCATACTGTTCTTTGTAATTTCTCATTGGTCTGTTCAATCATGTAGTAAGATCAGACAAATAAATCAAGCAGAAATCCATACATTCTTGAGCCAAGTAACTCTTCATGATAGAACCTTCAGGATGATTTCTATTTTGGACATAAGGCTTTAATGTGAACATATTTCTTTCAGTTGGAAATATCCAACGAAAAGAAAAAGGTCCTTCAAGAATTATTTCAGTGGGAATATAGACAGTCGGATGCAGCATGCATGTAAAAAATCACGGAGGAAATAATTTCTCCAAGTCACACAAAATTAATGGGGCATCTGTCAACATTTTTTGCAAGAAATACTTGGACAAATTATTAGCACAAAGATCTCTAAAAAAACGGCACAACTGAATAAAATCCACCCTTACACTATTGGACAAAAGATGAAGGATTTCTATTGGAAGAAACTCATGTAGTAGAACGTGATAATCATGAGTCTTCAAAGATTTTAGCTTCAACTCTCTTCTGTTGACCCATTTAGATATGTTGCTTGAATAGCCATCAGGAACTCTAATAGTCACTAATACTTCCATGAATTGTTTTTTTTCGTAGGTGTCATCACATAAGAAGCACATGGAAGTTTCCATTTATTTTCACTGATACGCACATGATGTAATTCTGGTCTGATGCCCCAATCCACCAAGTCACGCCGAGATCGTAAATCATCTTTTGTCTTCCCCATGAAATTTAGAAGAACCGAAAGAAACATTTCACATATATTATTTTCAATATGAATTACGTATAAGAAATGACGTAAAAAATTGGTTGAACAAAAAGGCAAATCAAAAAGGATACTCCTCTTCCTCCAATTGTAACAGGTTTCAGTTGAAACATTCTTTCCCTTTCCATATTTCATTTGACCCTTCCCGAATGAAAAACTGAAATCTTTCAATTCATTAAGCACGTCAGTTCCAGACATAAACTGAGGTGGATCATCGGTCTCTATGGTATTATCAAATCTTCAACAATTCATTGTATATGGATGATCCTTTGGAAAGAATCGTCGATGTCCCATAAAACTGAAACTACAGTGATGTTTCAGTCTTCTGGATCGTGTATTCTTCAAACAAATTGGACATGACAATTTTCCCTTCGTGCTCCATCCAGGCATCATTGCATAAGCCGGAAAATCGTTGATCATCCACATAAGCACAACACACATATGAAATATGTCTTTCGAACATGCATCGTATGTGCGCACACCCACATCCCAATGAAGTTTCAACTATTTTATTAAAGGTTGCATATAGACATCAATATCCATGTCGGGCTCAGAAGAACCAGATATGAGTATACTCATGAAATTGAATGGTTTTTTCATACATAACCATGGTGGAAGATTATAAATGTGTATAAAAACTGGCCATGTGCTGTGCAAAGTAAGTATATGCCCAAAAAGATTAAAACCGTCGCATGAAATACCCAGCCTCATATTACACACGTCAGCTGCAAAATCAGGATGTCGAGCATCAAATCTCTGCCATGCAAATCCATTTGCAGGATGAACCAACTCATCATTAGTCTTCTTTGTCTCGGTATCATACCATCTCATTTTTATTGATATGTCATCAAACATAAAAAGATTCTGGATTTTGGGGATCAATGGAATGTGCCACATTACTTTATTTGGAATGCGGGATGGTGTTCCATCATATTTTTACTTCCAGCAGGATGTGCCACATTTTAGACAATCATTTCGTTCAGCGGTTTCCTCCCAGAATAAACTACAATCTTTCGGGAAAACATGAATTTTGTTTCTTGAAAATCAAAGTTCCCCTACTAACGTCCATGCCATATAGTGGTTTGAGGGAATATCTTCATCATCTAGAAGTAAATCCTTCAAGAGGGTAAGAATGTAATCGATTGCTGTATTAGAAATCCCATACATAGTTTTCCCAGGAAACAATCGAATTAAAAATTCTAGCTTTTTCATTTTATCACATTGTCGATATACTAGAGTCATGACAGCATCATTCAATTTTTTCACCCTATAAATATCATCATTTTCTCTAGAATCATCAGTTGTGCTCATATCAAAGTCTTCTTGAGTTGAAATCCTTTATTTTTCATGATGACGAATAATTGTAAACCGATCATCTAACAAATTCTCAATTCCAGTCTTTTCATTTCGATCATCACCAATTTGAGATTTCATATTCTCCCCATTGTGATACCACACAAAGTAGTTTGCTTGAAAACCATTTTTGGTTATGTGGTAGTTGACTTCTTCATGGCATAAGCAAGGTCTACCAACACAATTGGAACATGGTCAGTGTATGTGACCACTATCTGAAGCATTTTGAAATGCAAAATATATAAAGCTCTCCAAATTGTTTTGAAAATCACTTGAGATCCAATCAGTTTCATACATCCAACATCTGTCCATTCTGTAAAAAGAATTTATATAAGTCATTTTTTCATAAAAAATTCAATAGGATTGAACTTTAATAGAAAATAAATTTAAGTAAATGATAAAGGAAGAAGTTTCTAGTCGATGTAGTGAAATATTAAAATAATGTAAAGAACAAGTACTGATAAATTAAATTAAAATTTATTTATATTCATTTTCATTAGGTCTATAAGAGGCACATGCCTCAGGTCCAATCATGTGTTATAGGTATCCCAAATCATTCACTCATGTTCAATAAGTCATTATTGACACCTGGAGAGACCTTTCATTACCCAATTACTTCCCCAAGTCAAGCGCACCTCAGGGGTGAAAAAATTTTAGGCTTCTACACTAATAGGTTGTTCATGGTCTGTAAAAATATTTAATTTCATTAAGTATAGACAAAAACATTTATTTTTAAATTTGAAATTCTTAATAAAGTATTTCAATGATAACAACATTACTGAATTAAACTTGTGACATATCTAACATTTTTATGGCTGTCTTCACATGCCAAAATGGGTAGTGAAAAGAACCCCACCCTCATAAAAGTGAGTATTGGACAAGAAGGACACATAATATAAAACGTACAATGAGAACCATATTTAGTTGACCCTAAAGTTATATTAGAACAGTCATCTTGGGGGAAATGGAATATATGATCCTGGATAACTGATGAATTCAAAAGCTCATATTCTATATGTTGGACACTATCTAAGGTAAGAAATCATGTGAGGATGGGTTTACATCATTCAATTTCTTACATGCTAGTGAGAATGAAGGCTTAAATTACTGACTTGAGTTCACTAATACCATGACAACCGTTATACACACCATGTGAACCCTTATACACACCATATGAAACCTTATCCCATATCGTCATTAATACAACAATTAATAACAACTTATTAAATAACATCACTTGTTAACGATAATCAAATTGAACATAAATCAATAATAATAATGGATATATCAAGTAAAATGAAGTCATACTATCTTATATCCTAAATGACCACTCACAACCATGATTAATGACCAGAAAGCTCCCCTTTCGGCCAAATCAAAAGTGAAAACAAAAACACATAGTTGTAGAAAAAATGTCATTTGTGTGAAGAATAATAATCTCATGGTCCTCATGATATTTGAACCACGCAGTCATGATTTTCGAGATGAACTTGTATCCATGAAACCATATGAGAAACATGATTCAATACATTCATTTTTCTGATTTTCCCAAGCATTTTGAAGAACCCCAAATCAGTGAAAACGGTCATTGTGGTTTAAAAAGTCGATTGAATAACACATGTATGATGTCGAAGGCAGGATGATTAATGGTTATATTAGAAAAACTAATATTCACTAATATTGCAAATTTGAAATTCTGTGAATTAGTATCATGAAGAAGGAAGAAGTACTAATTAGGGACCACATACTATTTGGCAAAGTTCAAGAAGATACTCCATATGTTCTATTGTGAAAAGGATAAGTGAACAGTGTGTCATTTTATACATATATAGATTTTGATAGAAACATAATACATACTTGTTATGTAATACACATAGTGTAATAAAAATAAGATGAACAAGATCTTCATGTTTGGCATGATCTTAATGAAAGGAGTTATTTTCATGAAATAATATCAATAAATATTACAAACAATTTCTTATTAGTTCATATACATGAAGCTATAATATTTGAAATAGATTAAAAAAACTATAAATCTTTGAAATTAGAACACAATAAAGTGACACCATGCCCTTATAAATGTAAATGTGTAATGAAAAAATTAATTGGACATACACCGATATAGGGATTTGAGTAAACAATTCGTGGAACAATCATAAAATTTTACAAAAACCCAAAAAATTTGGAATAATGAAATCATTGAGAATAGAAAGATATGATTTATAAGAGGTGGAACTATATCCTAGATAAAATATGGAAGGAGTATAACCTGGTAATTATTGATCCGATGGAAGAGGTGGGGATTCAAAAGTGCTTTTGCCAAGGAATCGCTTCTGGAGACCAGTGGAAGGGTTCTGGAATCGTGGGGAGGGTGTTGCCTGCATTTGGAGAATTTAGGGATTTCTTTCCCAACGGTTTTTAAAAACAATTGGGAAAACTCAATCTTTCCCAACAGTTTTATGATACCATTTGGAAAACTAAATTTTTCCCCATCTTTCCCAATGGTTTCCTCAAACTGTTGGGAAAAGTGATTTTCCCCACTTTTCCCAATGGTTTTATGAAACCGTTGGGAAAAGTCACTTGTTAAAGGTCTTTACCAACGGTTTATGAATACCATTGGTATACAAGTGTTGGGAAAAGTCCCCTTTCTAGTAGTGATGGATCCTTATGAATCTCTCTATGGAAAGAAATGCCGAACTCCAACTTGCTGGGATGAAGTTGGGGGAAAGAAAGCTATTAGGACCTGATCTTGTTGATGAGATGGCAGAAAAGGTCAGATCTATTCAACAACACATAAGAGCAGCTCAGAGTCGACAAAAAAGTTATGCCGACAACCGTAGAAAAGACCTAGAGTTTGAAGTGGGTGATAAAGTGTTCTTCTGAATATCTCCTTGGAAGAGAGTAATGAGATTTGGAAAGAATGGAAAGCTGAGCCATAGGTATATTAGTCCTTTCGAAATACTGGATCGTGATGGGAAGGTAGCTTACCTATTGTCTCTTCCACCGAATCTCTCTCATGTTCACGATGTGTTCCACATATCTCTCCTGAGAAAGTACATACCCGATCCTTCACATGTACTCAGCTCAGAATTTGTACCGCGGGAGCAAGATCTTTCTTATGAAGAACAACCGATAGAGACTCTGGATCGTAGCGAAAAAGTCCTATGAAAAAAGACCACTCGCTTGGTGAATGTTTTATGGAGGAACCACCAATTAGAAGAAGATACATGGGATCTTGAGGATATTATGAGGGAGAGGTATCCTCATCTGTTTGTTACGAAGTGACGAATTTTGAGGGCGAAATTCAATTTAAGGGGGGTATAATGTAACACCCAAGAATTTTATGAGAAATATTATGTTTTTATGTTATATAAATCATCAAAGGAATATTTCACTACACACAACACTATCTTGGCTTGCTTTACATGCAATCATGACCATACTTGATAGCTTGCTTTGTATGCAATACCGAGTTTCACTAAACTGTGATATGCTATTAAAATATTATTAAAACTAGCCGTTATGAATAGTAATACACACTTTTTGAAATTTTATAAATTTTATCTTTCAAAATGGACTTCATTTTTGGATTCGGAATATAGAAATTAGCTTAGGGTGAAATTTTGGAATTTTTTTGAAAACTTTCAATTTTTGATGAATAGTGAAAACACCAGGTTACTATTTAAAACCCGACTTTTTATTTAAATAATTATTTATTTTATTTAAATTTATTTTAGGTCAAAATTTATACATAATACCTATATAATTTCAATGTAATTTATTGGAGTCATTTTATAATAATTTTAGATATATAAAAATTTTATTGAACTTTTCACCATCTTTTACCCACCTACTAGGAGAATTTGGAAATTCACATAAAACTTAATTTTATCACTTTTGTGAGTGGAATTTAGAAAATATGAGATACAAGGTTAATATCAAGTACTAAAATGTGGTTCAATGAGATGAAAATAATTTTTTTTGAATAGTAACTTTTAACTTTTATTTACCACGGTTAAAAGTTAATATGGTAATTAAGGGTAAAAATGATATTATTATTACCCTAACACATGTCCTAATTCTATTGGATAAGTTTAATTCTACCAAAAAACAACCTTAGGAATAAAATATGACCATTTAGGTCAACTTGGATTAGATTAGGACATTTATTATTATTTTATTTAAAGAAGGGTTAAAATAGTTAAAATCAAAGTTTAATAACTAAATCATTTTTAATATAGGGTTATACATAAGATAAATTCGACTATAAATATTCATTAGAAAGATAAAAAATTTCCTACATAGTGGAATTTTATTTATAATTTTTATACATTAAATAATTTAATTTATTTATGACACAATGATGATACAGTAATTATCTTATTAATGAAATAATAACATAATTGAGGTTATAAATACCCAAATAAATGTAATTTGAGACTTTTTATGAATTAAAATACTTTTATAGGTTAATATGACATGTTAGTATTGATTTAATTACCTTTATTCTAACTAATCATGCTGTTATTATTTTAACAAAAAATCAATTACCAAATAGTGTCAAAATTGACATAAAATACTTTTTAAAAACAAATATTATATTATTATTTGTAATTTTATTCCTAAAAATCTAAGGTTCGGTCAAATGACTTAGATATGTTTATGTATATTAATACTAAACAACTTGGGGTTCATTCGTCTTGTTATAGTAAGTTTATTAACCATATAGTGTAAGAAAACAAGAAGACACGGTAAAAGTTAAATTATTTAACTTAGAGTTAAATCTAAATGATAATGTTAAAATAGTAACCTAAACTTGTATAAAATCTATTTGATGAGAGGATTTAGATCGACCCCCTAGCTTCGAAATAAATCAATTTGGAGCTATTAAAACCTGAATATGACTTTATAATAAAAATATATTTTATGTTTTTCCTAAGGTGCCCCTCTCCTCCCTTATAAAAGGGCACCTGCTCCCTCTCCTCCTCAAACCACCTTGAGCCTTCAAGATCGGACAACCCATGCCAATTTATCTTCTCCACTTCCCTAGAAACATTCTAGAGGACCTGTCCTTCTTCAAAGACCATCTTTAGTGCCCTAAGAAGAGGTTAAGAAGAGGCGCTTCAAAGAAGAGGTAATGTCCGTTACCGATTCTTTCAACTATATTTCTTCTTCTACTTCTTCTTATTTAGTTGTTCAATTGTGAAGTAATAACATCAATATCACTAATATACTTATATGTTATTATAAATTTTAAACAACCCTATTTCACCTTCTATTCATCCTACGGAAAACGAAATCACCGCGTGTGCGTACGTACGAAATACCGTCTCCACGCTGTGGTGTAATCTGTTTTCCACCACCACCATACTTGGATGGGTATAATGGTGTAAATAATAACTATATATGATTATTTTAAATTGATATTAATTCTTAAATAGTATATATACACTTCAATACAATTCCACGATCATGGGAATGATATCGTCGCTCGTGCGTAACTACGGCCTACCGTCTCCACGATGTGATGTGACTCGTTTTACATGATCTTCAATGCTTAATGATTATATAAATGAATTTAATGAATAAATATGATATATATCACACTAATACCATTTTGTAAATTAGTTTTCTATAACCTAAAAGAAGAATAAGAATTTATTCGACAAAACACGCATAAGAACAAAAAAAGCAATAAACACCCGAATAACAAGTAACAATGAAATATTACAAATAAGAAGCTAATAATCTGACCATATATGATATCATAACAATTATTATGAATCTGGAATAAGTCAATAACATAATTTGAATCATTATACAGGAGGTTCGGACACGTACGCAGCAAATGAGACCTAAGGTAGGGGAAAATCTCGAAATCTCATTTTTATCCGAGATTATTTATATTTTAGAATTTACTGGGGAATATTTATCATCCACATCCATTTTTCCTCAATATGTAATATTATTTATATCCTACTACAATTTTTTAAATCCAATTTTACCCTTTGGTGAGTTTTTAGTAAAATATATGAAAGGAATCTTTTTTCATTTTTTGTACGAGGTACTTTTTGACTTTTCCGGCCAAAGTACGAGAAGAATGTTTTTTTAACTTATACGGCATGAATGTATTTTTAGAAAATTATTTCAATGAATCTTCCATTACTAGTTTTCAAGTTTATTTTTAATAAACGTTTTTAGTTTAAAATTATATGACATTTTATGAAAGTAAAATGTTTTTGAAGTAGAAAGGATTTTTTCTTCAAGAATGGAGTTCAAGTGTTTTATCAAAATTATTTTCCATCTAAGATAATATAGGGTTCTATTTCTATCCCTATTTTCTACATTGATTTGATTATGTTATGATGGAATTATTTTTATGATGTCCTTTTATCTTATATAGATTATTATATGATGGCATGATGTTTAAGAATCCCATTTTTATTACATGGGTTATGTTTTGATGTATGATGTATGATTTTGAGGCACACATAAGAATAGTTTCATTATGAGATGGGTGGGACCTATATCTCCCTCCAATTAACTGGGTAATGATTTATATCTAATGAGATAGACATGGTTGGAACAGCAGGTTAAATCGGTTGAGTGAAACAGGACTGAAACGAGGAGTGAACTCGGTTCAGAAATGGAATTTTTCTGCTAAGATAGTCATGGAAATGATTCTTGACTACTAAGAAATGATTATCTATGATTATGTGTGTATGACACAAAGTTTCATGTTTTAAGTTATGATTATTGGGATTACATTTCACTATTATGATTTATCTCATGTTATGATATTATGATCTCTTTTGCAGGTTAAGATTTTCAAAATGTTATGTTCTTATGAATATGATATGAATGATATATCTTTTTTTTACCCTTACTGAGCATTTGAGATCACCCTTTTGTATGTTTTATATTGCCCAGGTCAGGAAGAAATATATTAAGTAAGATATGGCAAAAGGGACTCTAGATATGATAAAATAAAAGGGAGACAGTGTAGATGATTTATGAACCTGTTGTTTATGTTTCCCAGTTTTTAAAGACACTATACCTATACGGTCCTTTCATGGTTTTTTTATATCTTGTAATATGTGTGTTTCAATTCTGAAGTAATAACAATGAATGTATAGTATGGGTCATTATAATTTCTATTATTTTCTATCCTATTACAATGGATTTTTATTTCAAAATTTATAGAAGCTGAGACACTTGTTTAGGTTTTAAAATATCTAACGTTTTTACTGATAGTTTCTCATTTTCATTAAATAATCATATTTCAAATATGATGAAAGAAGATTCAATTATAGATCAAGGGGGTTTTCAAGTGATATTTCCAGCTTAGTGTTCTCTATGATGGTAGATTGTGCATAAATGGTTGATGTATTAGTAGTATATTTGAGAAAATCATTCAAATAATTTTCATCAACTTCTTCAAATTTTCAAAACTGATACCTATTTCTAGATTAAAATAATTTTCAAAAAATAGATTCATCAAGAATATCAGGTGCTCCCAATGTTCTCCAAATCTGATTATTTCGTCAAACATTTATATTTTATTCATATAATAACATTAAAATTCAATATGTTTTAATGTAAAAATATATTTCTTTTCATGTGTGTAATTCATTGATTCAAGGGTGTTGAAATTCAATTTTTTTCTCCATAATTCACTAAATGTTCCCCCTCATTAATATTTATTATTATTTTTGGTTATCTTGATAAATATACTTCACAAAATGATGGGAGACTGATCATTACCACTTTCCCTCCATTTATACTATATAGAAGTGAGTAAGGAAAAAAACATTTTATAATTATTAGAACATATTCTAGAACACCCAATGGATAGAAAATGGTTTGGTTGGGAAGCTGCACAACTAGTTGGGTGGGTTTCAGTTCTCCTATCTATAGAGATTAATAAACCGAGTAAGGAATTCCATTAATTGATGGACCAAAATCACAAAGTGTATTGTAAAAATCCATCTCACCAATAGTGCATGGGATTTAGAATATACTAAGAACATAACATTTATTGGAATTTTTTGGGGTTTCATGTGCAAAAACATGTTCACCCAGACATAACTTTTCATTACCTTACAATATTCTCCTCTCATTGAACATGTAATTGATGAATTTTTTATACCATTAAATTCAAAATATGGGTTCCAACAAAGGTATATTAATCTCTAGTTTATTGAATATTTACCAAAAATCTTGTTTTAGTGTGTCATTATAAATTCTATTAGGTGGTTTTCTCCTTATAATGAAGGGTGGGTGGGGCTAATTTGAATCCTCCATTTTGGATTTACCTTTTTTTTTCTTCATAGGGTAAATTACCCAGGTTATTCAAGTTCATTTTCCTAGGAAGACTCATTAGGTATAGTGGTATTTCCACCTCTAGTTTCTTCTTAACATGATATTCTTTTTTGATTTTGGATTCCTTGAAAATATTTAATATAAAAGGGATAAAATTTACATTGGTATTTTGAATAGATTGAATATTAATCATACATGATCCTTGATTCTTCACCTAATTGATGGTAATCATAATCTTGTTTTATTGTCCTTGTAGATCCACCAGTGTCGATCTGTGAGTGTTGAGGGTAGTTTGTTAAGGGGTGTGAGATTACATAAGTATTTTTATAAATTCCTTCATGGTGGGATATTAATTTTTCTCTTTTTTTTTCTTATAGAGATACTAGAGATACCTATTTTGAAAGGTGGAGGTTGGAATGATGGTTGAAAACCTTACTAGAGAGGTTCTATTTGCTATTGTTGGTTTCTAGCTCTGAACTGAGTATTATAAAATTATATAAATCCTTTTTGGTTTATGGGTTTCTACTGGAACATCCTTTGGTAAATGGAATCATGGATTTTGGATCCTTGAACTTGAGGGAATCCATCAGTGAAGTGATTTTGAGAATATAAAATATAGAAGACCCTTGGGGGGTGGGAGGCAATTTTTTATTCTCCTTGTTCAAAGCTAAATTTCTCACAATAGAGGTTAGTTCTTTAATATTATTTTTAATTAACGGGATTTAAAACTTTTACCACATTTATCCCTCTTTTTGAAATTCTTGTACCAAAATGTTGAGAGTTATGTGAGTTCCTCTTAATCATCTTTGTGATTTTAGTATGTGGATTATCAATTAATGACCCTACAAAAGAAGCATCTAGTAGATTTGAATCATTGTTCATTAACCCCTTAGTAAAATAATACCAAGAAATTGGGATCTTCTAAAGGATGATGTGGGTATGAGGTTTAAATATACTTGAATCTTTCCTAGAACTCAAATAGTGTTTCTCCACTTTCTTGACTAATCACATTGAAAACTTTAAGTATCTGATTTCTCCATGATATAGGGAAATACTTTTTGAGGAACTCCTTATACAACCCATCCCATGTGGTAACTTCCTTAGTCTAGAGTTTATAGATCCATTACATGGGGTCCCCTTCAATATAGTAGGTTAAGACCTTCTTACTAACTTGATCTTCAAATATTCCTTAGGGATTTAAATTACAAAAAACATTAATAAATTTACTTACATGTCGATTAGTGTCCCATCCATCCAATCCACGAACCAATGGAATGATTTTGATCACACAAGTTCTTACATTAAAGTATTTTTGGTTATTATTTGATTGAATTCGATTGTCATTTCTTAAATTAGGTTCATAAAGTTCTCTCAAGGCTGTGTTCAATTATTCCAACATGTTTACTTTGTTTTTAGTCCCTAAATTCACTCTAGTAGAAGAATAAGTTGAGGATTGGGAACTTGTAAATGGAACCATGAAAAATTCACTCCTCCCATGTTATCTATTTTTAAGGTTATTAGTATCACAAAAATAGTTCGCTAAACCTTCATATCAAAACCAATGAGTTGATATGAACTGGATCTATTCGTTTTTTGAAATCATTTTAAAAAGAAATTAAAAAACAAACCCTCATCTCCCTAATAAAAAAAATTAGGTTTGATGAGTTCCTTTCATGGGGCCCTTAGAAAAATAATTTCAAAAAAAGAATGAATTAAATGATAGAAGAATTAGGTTATGTTTCACAGAATACAATGTTATGGGTGTGTTTATATTTTGTTTTTTGGGTTAAATGTTTCACAGAGGAATGGAATTTAACTTGTTTTTGAATTTCACTATTAAAATCTAGTGGCTAAATTTGATTGGTTCTTAAATTCATATTTAGAGATAGTGGTCTAACATTATATTATCGCATTACCTTTCCTATAAAATCCTAAATCTATTTTATGTATCTCATATCCTCTCTCTAACTGAGTGAAACCTAACATAGATTATCGTCTCTTGGAAGTCTCGAAATGAGTGGGGGAGTAAAATATTCACTATAAACCAAAATCTCACATATTATAAGGAATTGATATCTTTTATCACGCTCTTATTCAGTCAGTAATTTATATCTCATGTAGTGGAGTGGGTTTTAATGGACTTTCATGGAAATCCAATGATATAATGAAGAAAAATTTAAAGTGTGTAGGTATAAGTAAACATCCTAAAACCTAAACATGTTCAAATAAATCCAGAGAGATCAACAGAACAAAAAATCAATTATAATATTCAATTAAATTACAGGGAATTAGGTAGAATCTTCTTTACTCAGACAAGAATGTATTGGTGTTCCACCATTAGATAATTACTATTAAAAAACAAATGGAATACAAGAAGAGAGGATAGAGATGATTATTTGGTTTGATGATTGCAGAAGTGGTATCCCTCTTTTTCTAGTGAACAATTCAACTTTTACAGAGAAATTTTGAGATTCCATTAATATTAAATTTCTAGACACATTATTAACATAATCATCTCTTTCAATTAACCCAAAAATTCTAAATTATTGCTCAAATTTTGAGAAAATTCCTTCTCCCCAGTTTGTTTCCACATGAGTAGCTCGATGATCAAGATTTATCCAATTCATTTTACATGAATCATTTAAGTTAAAACATTATTCCCCAATGATCATACTCTATACTTCATCATGAATTATTGAAGAGAAATTATTTGTTTCTCCACAACTTCACTTGATATAAAATTACTCCTGGTGGAAGGATATGATATATGTGATGGTTAGGTCTTTGGAATTTTTGTAGAATTGGAATGGCCCCAAATATCATCATTGTTTGGATTCAAAATCTAAAATTTTGGCCTCCAACCACCATGGTTAAAATATCTTCTTATCAATCCTTAATTACTTTATCAACTTTTTCCTAGTTCTGGTTAGGTTGTATCATCTTCTTTAAACATAGGGGATCTTTAATTGAAATTATCACTTCTTTATCTAAATAAAATATAAATTTTTGTTTTTAGTGTGTCCAGAAAATATAGGGTATAAATATCATGGTTCATCAGTAATGTGGATTTTTCTTCATGCTCTTGCAATTCTTTGGTCAAACATTCCAGACTTTGACCGGCCTCAAGTTTCATTATGACATCTATGGCATTGGTTTCAACTTAGTTTTCCTTTGACCAAAATATACAAAATCTCTTAGTCCCTCAACTGGACTGGTTTGTAAAAAATATTTTACTCTTATAATTTTGTGTTACTTAACATCAAAATTAATTTATTGGGGATGAGTGAGGTTCCTCTTGACATTAACAACACCTGCATAGGTAAAGAAAAAAACCATGTATTTTATGATTCTTACCTATATGGACACACATTAGGGAAAATATGTGATTTTTCCCTCTCAAATATAGCTTCACATTCTTAGACTAGTTTTGGATCCCTCTAGAGGTGTTCTACCTTGTATTAGCACTTTCCAAATGTGGGTGACCTCCATCGCCATATATGATGACATCGTATCATTGATCTGAATGAGGTAATGAGATTTTGGCTCTTCCTTCCATGGATTCCTCCCAAATGCTCGTCGCCTAGTTTGGGTCTCTCTCAAAGGTCTAATATATGTCCATGATTCTCATTCTGGACACCATCTCAAGGTAGAATCCAGTTAATTACACTAACTACTATCACAATAGGGAAATTACCTTTAGTTTGGTGAAAATGATGGTTTGGAATATTGGGAATGTCTGGAATATGTAAAATCTCTTCCTCTTTTGAAGATGAGTGAATCTCATATATAAGGCATCTTGGATAGAGAACTCAAATAATCTTGTATTCTCTATGGGGAAACTTATGTCTTGAACATAAGGAATCCAAGGATCGATGCCTTGAGCATCCAATTTACACTAGATGGGTAGGGTTAATTGATTATTTGGTTTGGTTGATCACAACTTTAACATCCCATGGGGATAGACAGGTCATGGGATTAATGTCTTGTGTGGAAATGTAGGGAATATGTTTAGCATCTTGTGGGGATAGATAGGTCTTAGGTTTAATGTATTATGGGGAGAGGTTGGTCACATGTTTATCATCTTATGGGAATAATTTATTCATAGGTTTAATATCTTGTGGATAAAGTTAGGTCATAGGTTTAATGTCTTGTGGGGATAGGTAGGTCACAGGTTTAATATCATGTTGGGACAAGTAGGTCATAGTTTTAATGTCTTGTGGGGACAGGTACGTCATAGGTTTAACATCTTGAGGGGAAAGTTAGGTTGAATATTTAATGTCTTCTGGGGACAGGTAGGTCAGAAGATTAATTTCATTTGGGGATAAGTAGGTATTGGGCTTGACATATTATAGGTAAAATTTGGTCACAGGGTTAACATCTCATATAGAAAGGAAAATCACAAGTTTAACTTCTTGTGGGTATAGGTAGGCCACAAGTTTAACAGATTATGTGGATAAGTAGATCATAGGTTTAACAACTTGTGGGGTTTGGTAGGTCATAGGTTTAACATCATGTTGGGATAGTTAGGTCAAAGGTTTAATGTATTGTGGGGTATGTAGGTCACATGTTTAATATATTATGGAGAATTGTAGGTCATAGGTTTAACATCTTATGGGGATTTGTAGATAATATATTTAATGTCTTGTGTGGATAGGTAGGTAAATGTTTAACGTTTTATGGGGACATTAATGTAACATGATTAATGTTTTGTTGGTATAGATAGGTACCATGTTTAATGTATTGCAAGGATAGGTAGGTGGCGTTTAGTGTTCCCCAGTACATGGAATGATAACACTTTGATGTTGTCACATTCCAAGGGGGATCCATGTAGATTTAATGGTTGTGTAAAGGAATTGGGATTGAACCTTAGGGAAGTATCCTAGGTGCATCAGGATGTAGATATTGAAACTCATGGAGGAATCATACATACCCTGGTAGGATACACAGGTCAAAACACATGTAGTTTGACACCATAGTTTTAGTTCATGTGACGGGACCTATCCAAGCATATTAAAGGTATGTAATAAGGAAAACAATGTCATGAAAGGTGTGAAAACAAAGAAAGGTATGTGGATTACGTGTAGAACAACCTTGATGTTTTGGGGTTTAATCATGTTAATTTTTGGGGATTACACATAATGGATACCCTAGTGTTGGGGTTTCATCCCTAGCGTTGTAGTTTCATCCCATGATGGAGGTGGGGGTTTCATCCTATGCTAGTCATATACGGGACATCTTGTATTCATCAGACATGGTGATGCTACATTTTAACATCATGTGTTGAGGACGTTTTCATGTAGTTTAATGTCATATGACTAGGATGTGGGTCTAGGTATTTTATGTTATTCAAGTCATATGTGAGGGGGTCTATACATAGGGAGATCATTTGTAAGTAGGAGATAAGGATCTAACACTAGGCCTCATGGAAGTGAATGAGTAGTTGTTTCCCATGATGTTTCTACCATTGGGGTGGAATGGGGAGGTCCTAAGGTTAGTGCCTTTATTTTAATCATCAATATGTGAAGATGTTTCTCTACCCATTCCTAGAACATAGGGTCTGGGCATGAGGGTTGACAATTCCAATCATGATGATGATCAAGGCATGATGATACTAGGTTTGGGAAGGAATAAGATGCATAGGCACTCAAATTTCATAAAACTGGGTCTACTGAACGGAGGAATCATGTAGGATCCAAGGAGGTTGGTTTTGTAATGTTCCATGGTATCAGGGAGGAAGAAGGATTCATGATGGTAAGGGATTTGTGAATCAGGTTTTCCCTAGCTCTTGGAAAAGTATTATTCCCCTACGGATAGTTTTGTAAAGGATATGTATCTTACATAACCAAAATAAGTGTGATGGGGTTATCTCTATCATGATGGGTTTAGTATTTCTAGAAACCCCCATCCATTTATAGTTTAAATCCTAAGGTACTAATTGGTGGACATTCATGAATGATGGGTACATATATGAATCTATTTATCCTTTTCCTCACAAAGGATGATGTTTTGTGAATTCAGATATCCTAATGGAACTCCAAAGATCATGTCACCACAAGTGAGGGGTGGAGTGAGGTATGTATACGTGTTGTTATAATGGGAAGGACATTTTTGTGAATTTTACTTCCCAAGAGGCATGTTTCATGAAATATGGAGACCTCAAAAATTATACATGCATTGCATATAGGTTTTCATCATTCACATTAGTTCTTTTGTGGTTCCAAGAATCCCTTTTTGAGGAACTTTATTTTCTTGAAACATTGATCATTTGAGAAGCCCATTCCTTTGGTATATTTTGAGCCTTTTTCCAAGATTATCCTAAATACATCAATGAATTCCTTTACGTTTCCCACAATTAATACATTTTGGTGTCAAAAATCCCCTCTCAGAATGGGAGTTGAAAAAGGAGAGGAGGGTTTGATTCTGGGGAGAAATAGCTAAAAATAGAGATCTAGGTGTCATTTTCTCAAAAATATCCTCATCCATTTGGCCTATAAATAGGTGAAGAGTGATTAGGGAGATTTTGAACTAATCATGTAAGATATTCCCTTTCTATCCTTTGATTCAAACCAAGACCTTCACAATCAATCTATGATTTCAATTCTTACTACAAATGAAACTTTATCCCTTCAGTGAACAATTCATATAATAATAAACTTTTGTGAGGAATAAAAATTTTGTGAATGAGACCTTCGTGAACAATTATTATAAAATTTATAAATTCATAAAGATGGTGGCTGAATGTATCTATGCTTTGGCTGATCAACATAGGGAGATGGATGGAATCATTATGATCAGGAAGAGTTTCCAGAGTGTGTTTTTTATCAAATAGTCACTAAATTGATGATGGAGGTGCAATAGTAATATCCCCTCTACTTAAGGATTTTGTTGTATGGTTTTGGACTTAGGGATGATGTATTCATCCCCAATACTGATAGAGATATCCCTGCTTTTTTGTCAAGTACTTCACTTGGGCTATACAAGTGGCATAGGGATTTCGAAGGTCACTGTGTGAAGGGTCACACATTGGTCATCATTTATTAATTGATAAACCCTATGAAAGACATCAATGGGGGGATATTTTTATAGAGACATCCCCTCCTTAGTATAGAATTATCATCAAGGAGAGACTGGTGGATAGTATTTATTTATGGTCATAGGAATGATATTTACGCAAGGGAGGAAATTTCATAGGTGAGTGGGCTTGGGAATACTGTGTATGACACTCCTCTGATGAATTTTTTGAGGATTTGAATTAGATGGGGCAATAGAAGTGGCATGGAGTTCTCCATTCCACATCTAATGCCACCCAAATTTCATAATAGAGTTGTTTGGAAATTGGTCACTAGGGACCAACCCCTTCCATTTTCATCATGGGAAAGTTGGTGTCATCTGGTGGGACCTCCATCGGATTATTGGGATCTTTATTTTGGGTAATATGTATGATGAGTTCCTCTATTATAATAATTATTTGGAGGATCACGAGAAGATCCTGGTAAAATAAAGGGTTTTACTACACATTGTGTAAGGGGAGGACAATAATAATGATTTTAGTATGAAGGATTTCCGTTTCACGAAATGGTTTAGCATATTTATGAATGATCATATAGTTAGGCTATTAAAGAGTCCTATCCAGTGCTCAAAATAATTATAGAAAGGCAAGGGGAACTCATATTGGAGGACTCTGGAGGCGATCCAATAGTGCATGTAGGGGTATAGCATGAAGCATGTCACTCTCTTCATCATGTTGAAGGGATTCATCATAGCACTAATCTATGGATGGATGCTCCAGGTTCATGATTCACACATTGGGGTGTTGATGTTCATGATCATTATGTGATCAATGTCGATGGTGGGATAGTGAATCAACATGGTTGTAATGGTATTGGAGAAGTTGAACAAGTTCTATCAAAATATTTTCTAGAGGAAGACCCCTATCCATGTGTGTGAACCCTTCCACTTCTTTAATGGGTAGGTTTCTTTAGATATGTGGGGTAAGAGTATGAAAACCCAATATCACCACCTAGTAAGAACTTACTAACATCCATGCTGACCATTTTTGGTAGTAGGAATCTCTTATTAGATTTAGTTTATGTCCTTTTAAGGATCAGGTTGGAAGACCAATTCATCTTCCAACCATTTTACCTTCCAACATGGGTGGTCATGGATGAAAGCATAGGGACAATAGAAAAAATTTCGTACCTTCTAGCCTTATAAGGTGGGGTACTGTTGGCTAGGGTGGACTGTAAATTGGTCTATGAGCTATATTCCCTGTACTAGTTTGTGAGGAAATTTCACTGCACCTAGAGGATGATGACATAGTTCTAAATTGTGGTGTGATCAAAGTTTCACCATTGAGTTCTCCAGTAAACATGGTGCATGTTTGCATATGAAGATGGCAGGGGAAGGAATGAGATGCCGCCAACCGATTCTCTCAATGGGATATTCCATGAGTATGCACTAAGCTAGAAGAGCATATGACCAAGGGATTTTCTGAGGAAACTGGAAACCTGATAGGACTCTATAGAAGGGGTACCATAACCATGGGTTGGGGAGTGTTTCTAGTAGAGGTACATTTTGAGGTTGAAGGACCAACCATATTTGTGGGGCGATGATTATAGATCTGTAAGGGGTCTAGTGGTGGCCTTGAGACTCCTAGAGAAGAAGACTTGGGAGGAAGGTATACCCTTTGATTGGTTCTAAGTGTGCACATCATGTCTTTAGGGAACCAGCTGCACAACAAAGATATTCTATATGACACTATCTTCCTTGATGCTTGGAGGATTTGGTAGATGTTCTAACAACTCAAATCCCTACAAGTAATATGGTTTCACCTACAGGATGAAGGGATTCACCTCCCCTAGATTGGTCATGACAAGGTGTGTTTCCATGATCCACATGCTAAAGCGGTACAATACCTTTTTGGGATGAAAGTAATGATCCACTTTTACAACATGTAATTCCCTCTAAAGGAGTGGGTAGGGGTCTTAATGGATATTACCTCCCTCAAACCTCCCTGAGAGTTAATTGGATACAAGAACGGTTGACCATGAAAGGTTAATCGTGGAGGTATCCTTGGGAAGTGATATAGATATAATCCCTCCAAGGGAGGATATAATTCTTGGAATTATTTAAAAATTCATATTTCATTGGTTTTCACCATATTTTATTCCTTTTGGATATATTTTCTCACCTCTTTCTAACTCATGCAATTCTTTTCAATCATACAGGAGGGGGAAATCCATGAGGATATTTTTATTTAGGATGTAAATCATTAATATTTAATGAATTTGAAATGTTACCTCTATTGACCACTATATAGGTGTCTTCCCCAATAGGTATTTAGATGAATATCTCTGACTTACTAGTTGGTATTTATGATCATAGTATGTTTTCTCACATTTCACTTTTCTATTACTTTTCTTATTTCTCGTCTACTAGTTTAGAATCACTATACTCATGTTCTTAATGGTATTATAACCCATATTGGGGTTCTAGTTTCCATAATTGATATATGAAATGTTAGGGTCTACAACTGAGGTAATGATATCCAATGTTGTGCTATTGACAGAGGTTGTGAAGGAGACTACTACGGATGTGCCTATCTAGGAGGTGGATGAGGAGGTGGAGGCTGATTCTACATGATCATTGGAGGTAACTAAAATATTTCTCTAAATGAAGTTAGTAAAGGAGACTGTGGAGGTCTCTCCCACCCTTGATGTGCCAAATTCAATGGTGGGTAGAGTTTTTGGCCCAACAATGGTGACCGAGGAGGCTGTGGTGGTCGAGTCTAGAACTGATGTGACATATTCACAAGAAGGGGTTTATTAAGATATGAATTCCCTAAACAAGACTATCACTATCATGGTACCTCAGGAGGTCATTGAGATAGTCATGATCGATGATGCAGTCATCACTGCAACACATCAGGAGAAGGTTATAGTGGATGAGGCTGACCTACCTAAGGATATTGAGCCCAACCCATCTGAAAGGATGCCTGATGTTGATACTATTGTAGATATTCTAGTTTTCTTCCCCATGTATGATCATGTTACCCTGTAGAGATTGAGGACTCTAAGTTAGATGTGACCGAGGAGAACCAGGTCTTTCAGGGTAAGACATGGAAAAGAATCCAGGGCATCATCACCCACACCCCATTGGCTGATCTTCCACGTTGAGTTGGATCCCTCTTCCACTGGATGGTATGTATGGGGACTGTTAGGGTGGACTCACACTATCTATATAGTATAGAACGAGAATTACTCACTAATTAGACTCATAAAGAGTTGAATTTTTTTTATACTACCTAGTTCAAGGATAAATCTGAAGGTACCACGACACTCTAGGTGTCCAAACATGATTTTAATCAGCTTGATGGGGATGCTCAATAGTATAAGGAAATCATCACTTCCATGGTGGGTATGTTCAACCTTTTGATATTGAAACTAGTAGTGGTTAATGTCATAACCTGACCTGTGTCGAGGCTCAAGCGGAAACTACCCCAAGACCGCCTCTATAGTCCAGGGGGTGGCGTCTATAACCGAAGGAACAACAAACTCGGGTATGCCATTTCTTAAGAATTGGTACACACACACAAAAAACTCAATAAAAAAGTGAATAGGGAAAATAAAAAATGATATTGACTAAAAATTAATTTTTTATTATCATTTTCCCCCTTTTAAGGGCTAAGGGGGAACCCAACATGACATCATGACTTAAGCAACCACCATGCCTCCACAGTCAAATTAAGGACAAAAACAAATCATTAAAAACTACAAACCAAGGCTCCAACTGGGAAACATAACCATGAATACTAGCTTCCACATACTCATTACTTCTCCGAAAGTTGTCCCTTGCATGAATGCATAGGACTGTTACTGATGGAAATGTTATACCCTCTCAAATGTCCGAATCCAAATAGTAATGCCATGTGAAAACTTCTAATTTGAACCTACTCTAAAGCACCCCTTTATAGATTAACTCATTTCAAATTCTCTTAAACATAAACTGCGGGGCCACGAGGCCAAAATTTCCATAACCAATAGATCAAAAAGAAAAAAATTCAACAACATCACACCAAAAACCTTCAATACAGCATGTCCCATTCCAATATCAGTGATGTGATTTCATCCTCAACCTGTTTGAGATGATCCTCCTTTTTTCCTCATGAAATTGATCTATATCTTGAATGGAGTTAAACAAAAACTCATTTGCATTCTTCAAAAAAGAACCTCCATAACCTATTTTCGAGAAAGTTCTTTAGCAGCATGCACAAACTGGGAATTATCATGAAGATTTCGCTGATAGAAAAAACTGAGAGATATTGATCAGTAACTCCCTGTCCGTCCCATTCTCCTTCACTAGAGGAAAATCATCATAGACCAAGAAACCAAATCATAACACACCACAACAACATCATCGAAAATAGAATCAATCATAAAACTTCACCAATGAAAGATGATCTAGATGAATCTCTTCCATGCCGCCACCATAAAGAAGAGTGAACACAAACCCAGAATCATGAACAGTCAAACACCAAATGCAAGATAGAGCCAAATCCCATCTCTTCCCTCTTGTTCTCACCCGAAGACCACCTCAAACCGTCGCACGTGCTTCCATCCAACACATAAATTTTGAGCTGACCATAAAAGAACCACAACCCAGCAATATGTGGAAATGTAAAACAACTGAGAGATCCCTTCTCCTAGGTCCCAATCTACAACCACCGCATGGGGTCCAAGAACCCAGTATCCCGAATCTCCTCTGATTTTACGATCAACTTTTCTATTATCGGCATGGTAACACCATGTGAGGGAAAATCCCAAACATGGGTGAGTATAAAAATACTTATTAAGATCCCAAAAAGGATCAAGGGATTAGTAAAAGATGAACTAAATAAGGTATCAGTAGATAGAATAAGGTATAATAATTGAAGTGTAGCTCAACCCAATAAGCGAGTGAAGTAAACTCATCCAAAGAACAAGGATATAGAAATGGTGAGAATATTAACTTATTTTCAAGTATTTGATACCTATAGTAGGGGAGTAGACTCATCCATCCATGAGAATCTAGATATGGAAAGCACATGGCATACCCCATGTTTTTTCACCTCTCTGGGGAAGAGAGTAACTAAAACCAAGGAGTGTGTACTAAAAAAGATACATATATATGCTCAGTAAAAGAAGCCCAAATGAAAGAGGGTACGGGGATATCCATCTCACAACTCAGTCTAGAAAAAAGAGGCTCCACCGGTTCCATAAGAAACCACCATCGATACCTAGAATCCAACACGTCTACTCTGAACTACATGTCTAAGGGACTCAATCACCACACCTTGATACTATGCACATTGGATGCCACTGTATCTCCCTCAAAGTTTTAGGTCATGTCACATGGGTGCATCTCAGTTCAAAAAGCATCCCTCTTTCTTGATATTCCAAACGTACGTCAACTATATCTTGTCATTGTTCCGCACAACCAAGGTGTAAACCCAATGTAGAGGATAACCACACCCTAATTCGTTAGGGGGATTACACTCTCATAGAAGTTGCAGAGGCTAACTAAACCCTAATAAATTAGGGGAATTACACTCTGATATAGGTATCTAAGGCTACCCACACCCTAATATGCCAGGGGGATTCTATTGTGATAGAAGACATAGAGGCTACCCACACCCTAATATGTCAGGGGGATTCCACTATGATAGAATTCGTAGAGTTTTTCCACACCCTAATGCATCTGGGGGATTTCACTCTGATAGAATTTGTAGAATCAACCAATGCCCCGATGCATCAGTGGGATTCCACTCTAGGTCATCGAGGAACTACACTGGCCATCCTTGCTAGATGGTACCTCTCGGAAAGCACACGTATGCCAACACCTGATCAGTGCCCTCATTGGACATTGCCTGAAAAGTATTCACATCTGGAAAATCTTGCATCATATCTCGGAAGCCACTATGAAGGGAACCATCTTGTTCTACACATAGAGACATTCAATATAGTCTAATCACATGCCAAAATCCAAGTCCAAACTAAGTAGATATTGGAGTTAGAAAATTAGTAGTGTAGTACATGACACGTGTGGGGACCACATGACATGTGACCTTGCCTCATTGCCTGGATATGTACCTAGTTTTATTAGGGTACTAAACTATGAACTAGTACTCAAAATGTGTTCCAGTTTACTCCCAGAGTACATGGCCCCTCCATCCAAAAGGCTGACAACCACACATTGCATGTTACTAATCCGAAGGAAAAACCATCATTATACCGACTTGCCTCTTTAAAATGGTCCCATATAACAAAAAAGATCACACTATTTTGATCCTTGTGTAAAAATGAACAGGATGGACTATTTATTCACCCAAAATGGACTCCTAGTGAATAAGTTGCATTCCACCACGTCGTGCAAAAATAGTGCCCCATGGGGCCCATGCCTCGATCTAGAAACACATCAAATGGATCACACCTTTGTGAACCGCTTGGAAAGACATATGGGATCAACTATTCATTTTTACAAAATGGAAACCCGGTGAAAAGTTTCATTTCACCACAAACGCCCAAAACTGGGCTCATGGGGCCCACACTGCAAAATTCAGTTTTAGCACTCAAAACTAGTCATGAAAAGTTCACCTCTGCTCTAGGGTTTCAACCCCTCTAATGGCGTTTGAATCAGACGTTGTATGAAGACGTACAGTCTAATGCAGGTTTCCCAAAAAATAATGATTATATTATTATTATTATTAAAAACGGGTGTTTCGTACCAATAAACATCAATCCCTAAACAAAAAGTTCCCAAAGTGGACTCAAAGGAACCATCTCTAAGAAAGGGTCATGTGGCTATAAATGAAACATGAAATAGACCCTTGGTTTTAGAGATATGGGGTTTTTAATAAAAAACCACAGTCTGAACCAAGAAAACTGGCCGGACTGCCGCTGGATCCCAGTAGTGTCTCCCTCATCCATCGGACTCCACTCCACCTGACTGTCATGTCACCACACCCAACGTCGCACCACCACACCAGCTCCCGCACCGCTGCCTTCCATTGAGCTCAGCTATCGCGCTGCCTCTTGCTGAAGCCGCCCTCAATAGAACCAACCGTCGGAAAACTTTTGCAGACCTCTACGATCACTCTGGTGATCCAAATTTCAATCCAAGAGCAGGCCTGGACTCCCTGAGACAAGACCTTCACATCGCCATCCTCTTCTTGACAGTCTATCGATGTTTCGGCACGGTGAAAATTAAATTCCACTTTCACTCGCCACTACACTTCCTCTAGTGCCCAAAACTCGAAATCCTCAAATATCTGGAATCCATAGATGATGAACTTCACAGATATATGCTCCGATTGACTTTTGGATGTTGATTTATCATGTAAAAAGGTTGGCCGATGAAAAATTCAAATAAAAATGAAGAACATATGATCCATAAGTTAAATGATTGATGGATGTGGTTAGTTTGGCCATTGAATATGGTTTTCAAAGAAACAAAGATGATCAGAGGTGATTTTTTACATTAAAAATTATAACGGAGAGCTTCAGAATACAAACTAGAAATTCGACCTCGAATTTGTATCTGTCGTTGTGTCCATTATGATCTGATCTAATAGCACATCCATTTTCATCACGATCCAATAACGTTCGAATGTCGAATCACGACCGTCCAAATCTCCACCATCTGAGCGAGAAATGAGCTAACTCTAGCTCATTTCTCAAAACTTCTATTTATAAGAAACTGTCAGTGGTCGTGAAATCTGAATCTCCTATGCCCTCTCAAATGAGGTCTCCCTAGGGAAACCACCACTCTATGAACTCAACGACATTCTTGGATTTCAAAACCAATTCCCCATTTCGAAATTATTGTAAGTAGCGTTTCAAATAAAACAATTTTATTTAATTATTTTATTTACGGTTTTTCCCTCCATGAATTTTATATAGAAGCCATGTGCTGATAAAAATTATACCCCACCTAGGGTAAATGGCATTCTATGAACTCAACAGTAGAATTAGATTTTCAATCTGAGTTACAGTTTGAGAGTTATTTAGGGTTGAGTTGTTAAATAAATGAATTAAGAAATTAATTCATCCATTTAACATACTGCTAACGAGCGAGGGGTCCAAATGTCCCCTGCCAACATATTTTATATCATGAATATGGTAAACACCACATTCTGAACTCAATCGTAGTCTCATATTTATGATCTTATTAATGTTTTAAGAGATATCCCATTTTCATTGCATGAATAGTATAAAAATTATTAATATTTTAATAAAATTTATTTCGGGAACACTGGGACTCAGAATTGAACATCATCTAAGCGCCTAGCTCGGTAAATATATTTATAAATATTCCAAAGTCTTATGAGGTGAAAATAAGGTCTCTACATCATTCCATCCTTCAATATTTTCATCCCCTAAGAGCAATAGTAGGGAAAACAACTTGGGCACTAGGCCTTCTCTTGGCTCTTTTGTTCCCAGGGACTCTCTCTTGCACGTTTCTGTGCTTCCACAACACACGAACAAAAGGGATGGCCAATCCTAATAATGTTCTTCCCTGTCAATGACATGCGAAGAAAACATGAAAAAACTTCTTCATCTAAGACACGTAGAAAATGTCGTGCACCTGATCTAGCTCAGGGGTCAGGCAAGGCGATAGGAAACCTCACCAACCCCTACATGATATCGAATGAACGAACCAAAAAGCAAAACAAATTCCCTAAGAATATCCTCCAACACCTAGATGGTGCACTCGGTCAACCCATTGGTTCGGGGTCAAAAAGGGTCATACTCATTCACAGTTGGGTCCCGAATGCCTTCTATAGGACTCTCCACAATCATGACATAAACCACATTTACGATCTAAGAAAATTGTTGAGGGTACCCCATGAAGTAGAACAATCCCATATATGTACAACTACCCCAAACACTCCACTGAAATTGGGTGCCTGATAACAAGGAAGCGCGCTGACTTCGTGAGTCAGTATACTATAACCCAGATGGCTTCATGGACCATCGTTGTTCATGGAAGACCTGTGAATAAGTTCTTGGATATTTATTCCCATTTCTACTTTGGGAATTCATGAGGCTGCAATAACTCACCAAAACTCGGTGCTCACCCTTCACCCACATCATAACCAAAATCATTGTTTGTCCCTAGACCAGGGTATCATGATTCCTTCCTTCAGAAAATACCTATGGTGAATCGCCTATGGATATCTGAGCAACACTAGATTTCTCAATCAATGTCTCAGAACCAAGACTCTCGTACTATCTCAAGAACCAAAGGAGTCAACACAATCGACTGAAGGAAATTGTACACCCCAACCCCACGAGGGTCAGCTACAGGGATGCTAACTACTATGAAAATTCTTGGATTAGGAGATCCTGGGACTTTCTACTAAGGGAATCGTGTACAATTCTGCCACTTTTTAGAGTATAGTCGACCTTAATGTCATAGTACTATAGGATGTTCAACCAGCATCACCACCTTAGGTTCATGCCTCTTTGAGCGAAGACATACCTAAGACCTAGGTGGTCTGAGCAAACCACAAAGCACTCTCCCAGAATATAACACCTCTACATCATTAGGATGAGGACTAAATCTATTAGCACTAGATAGTGAGTCACATAGTTTTATTTTTGGGGTGTACATCACTTAGACCTATACTTGATAATTACAGTATAAATACATGGCATTGAGCATTCAAGGTACCAACGAATAGGGAAGGTAAGTAAACTCATCCAATTGTAAGAGGATAGACACGAAAAGAATGTGGCATACCCCACATGTCTTTGACCCTCTTGGAAGTAGATTAATCCCCCAAAAAAGCACTCTACCTAACCCACTAGTGGAATAACAAGAAAAAAGAGGTCAGGTAATAAAACTCCACTATCAAAGCTGGGACCTACTCTGACACACCATTGTACAACCCCACCATGAACACAGAAGTTAGAGGGAGTCATCCACCATACCTTGATACTATCCTATTTAGGTGCCACTAACTCTCCCTCGAGATTTTTCTTACATAAAAAATGAATTTGGGTGGAGGAAGGATACTTCTTCCTCATGCATTCAAAGCTACATCGAATAACACTGACACATGGTTACACCGACGCCTCACGTCACCCTAGTCACTCCTCAAGCAAGGAGTTTGAAAGAAAAGTGTACATCACATAGTTTCTAACAAGTTCTAATGTAAAAGATAGAAAATACACAAAGCGTACATATTATAATCTCACGTTTTGTAGGATTATAGACATATAAAGCATGCATCTCCCCACGGCCCAACCCCTATCTCCCTGAGCCTGACGTGGGCCACCTGATGGTGGTGGAAGGACCACACAACATCGTCCAACAACCATGGTTCTTCCTGATCCTCTACTAGAACTGCCTCCCTAGGGACAACCATGTCCTCACCTTTGAGATCAATGATCACAAAACCGGCTCGGCCATGGCAGTGCATCTACCAGCTACTTGGAAAGCTCACCATATCTGGTCGAGTAGTCTCATTCCATGTGACCTCTCCCGTCATAAGAATGTAACTTTCCCTCAATGGGATACCCTAGTGCTCTATGTTATCCCTTACCATGTGCATGAGTTTTATCATAGGGAGGCCTCCTACATCGAGGGCCTTCAAACTGATATCTTCCAGCTGTAGTAGACGTCCCAACTATGTTGCGCCTACTTCTAAAACAAGACAAATGGAGCCCCCTAACAGAAATCTCTATTTTACTAGTGTTCACTTCTACACCTCAAAAAAGGTGGGGATGGACATGGGTACTATGATGGCATGAATCTCTCTACAGAGACCCACTCAAACTTCTGGGATCAGAAGTTACCATTGTGGACCATGTCCAAAGATTATCGAGTAAGGTCCGTGAACCTAGTTGTGTAATCATCCACCATCATCCCTCCCAACTAAATCTCCAAAAACTACTAAAAATGAATGGAGTGTAAGTAGTTGGGTTATTACTCCACACAAAAAATAGCTTCAGGAAGTAATCCCACAAGAGTAGTGACTCGTCGTGCATCCGAGAAACCTAGATCTACCCATTCGAAGATACTCGATGGAAAAAAAATTTCTACCAAAGACACCTTATAATATTTTGGTGTACATGTATTCCTAATGATGCATACCAAAGACTCCAGAAAAAACTCTATTGTCCAAAGGTTTGGCATACTAAAGAACCTTAGTGGTATCTATCACTAGAACTCATTAAGTGCACTCAAACTGCGCACATCCCCAGCCTCCTCTGTTAGAACTAACTGCTTCTCAATATGTGGAGGTTTTGCTACCTTCCCACCTAGAGAAAGGGGCTCAAAATATTGGTCTTGAATTGAGGCCTCAGCACTCACATGGTCATCATCACGAACCACAACTAGTATCATGGTTTTATATCATTATATAGGTATTCTTAATCTGATGAAGGATTACCATATTCAAATGAACACACACACACACACACACATATATATATATAATCTACAATAATGGACAGCTGACTAATAAAGGAAATTCAAAGACTTAATCCTATATGATGCATGACCTAAATTTTCGTGCCACAAATATCTCAAAATTATTAGTCAAAAATGGGTAATCAAGGTCCTAGTGAATGGCTTTGTCGGTCTCTGCACCATTACTGGACTCCTTGGCCTGAGAACCTCTCTCGAGACATGTTGACACTATTTCCTTAAAACTCGAACAATTCCTTTTTAGGGAACATCCAAACAATGTTCTAAGAAATTAACTGCCTCTTATAACACATTGTCATGACCATTCCCATACTGGGGATCAGGTCGCAACTACCCAAAGCCTCACTCCACAGTCTAGGGGTTGGCAACTAGAGCCGAAGGAACAAAAAACTCTGGGATTATTTTTCTTAATAAATTGTACACGCACACATCCAACTCAATGAAAAAGTGAATAGGGAAAATAAAACAAGATAAAAAATGCTATATATTAACCTCAAACATGCATCAACTTCTAAAAAGTATAAGTACAGAAAAATAAACTGAAAGGGAAGGGGAAAAATACACACCCAAACAGAAAAGTGGCACAACCAAAAAACATGTGGAAAAGTAAAACAACTGAAAGATCCCCACTCATGGGTCCAATTCTATGTCCACCACATGCGGTCTGAGCACCCTGTATCACTAAGCTCCTCTAATATCATGATCAACCTGTCCATTGTCTTCATTGGAACACCAAGTGCGGGAAAATCCCAATAAGTGGTGAGTATAAAATACTTAATAGGATGCCCCAATGTCTTTAAGGGAGTAGTAAAAGATGCATTGAAGATGATAGAAGTAGATTGAATAAGGTATAGTAAAATAAATTCATCTCAAACCCATAAGAGAGTGATGTAAACTCGTCCAAAGCACAATGAGCTATAAATAGTTAGAATATGAACTTATCATCTGGTCATTACTACATATCGTAGGAGTTTAAACTCGTCCAACCATGATAATCTAGACACGGAAAGAAAGTGACATACCCCTCACGTCTTTGCCTCTATAATGAGGAGAGTAACAAAAACGAAAGGAGTGGGTAATGAAAAAAATATTCATATTTATATATATATTCTTAGTCAAAGAAGCCCAAAAAAGAGGGTAAGGGGATATCTATCTCAGATCTCAGCCCAGGAAAAAGATTCACCAATAGTTCTAGAAGAAACCACCATCAATTCCTAGCATCCCACACAGTTTCTATGAACTGCAAGTCAAAGGGACCCCATCACTACACCATGATAATATCTGCTTTAGACAACACTATCTCGCCCTCATAGATTTAGGTCATGTCACAAGGGCATGTCTTAGTGAGAAAGCTTCCATATTTCTTGAGATTACAGAGGTATGTAAACCACATCTCATTGATGTGTCACACAACCTATTTGTAATCCCAAAGTATATATTACCCATGACATAATTTGTTAGGGGGATTTCACTCTCATATTAGTCACAGAGGATAACCACGCCTAGATACATCATGGGGATTTTACTCTGATAGAAGTAGTAGATGCTACCCATGCCCTGATACGTGATGGGAATTAAACTCTGATAGAATTAGTAGAGGCTACCCACACCCTGATATTTTAGGGAGATTCCACTCTAATAGAAGTCATAGAGGCTACCCACACCCTTATGTGTCTGGGGGATTCAACTCTGATAGAAGTCACAGAGGATACCCATTCACTAATGGATAAGGAGGATTCCACTCTAGGTTATCGAGGAACTACACTGGCCATCCCTACTAGATGGTACCTCTCAGAAAGCACTGGTATGCCAATAAATGATCACTACCATCCTCAAATGTATTCTGGATAAGAATCACATCTATGAAATCTCAAATCATTTCTTGAAATCCACTATAGAGGTCACCATCATGTTCTACGTGGAGAGACACTCAAGATAGGATAATTGCATTAAAAAATCTGAGTGCAAAATAATGAGATATGATATGTAGAATATCTGTAGTGTAGTACATGACACATGTGGGGCCCACACGACATGTGACCCCACCTCATCGCCTGTACATGTACCTAGCTATACCTAGTAACTAAACAATGAACTATTACTCACAAGGTATACTAGTGTACTCCCAGAGTACATGGAACCTCCAACCAAAAGACAGCTGAGTGCATGATGCTCGTTTCTGATCTGAAGGGGAAACGTCATTCTACTGACATGCCTCTCAAAAATGGTCCTAGATAACAAAAAATATTACACTGTTGTGATTCTTGAGGAAAAACACACAGGATCAACAATTCATTCTATCAAAATGGACTCCCAGTGGAGAAGTTTCATTCCACTATGTTGTTCTAAAGTAGTGCCTTGTGGGATGTAGGCCTAGTTTCAGAAACACGTCAAATAGATCACACAATTGAGATCCCCTTGGAAAAACACATGGGACCAGCTATTCATTTGTCCAAAACAGACACCTAGTGAAAAAGTGACATTTCACCGTAAACTCCCAAAATGGGGATTATGGGGAATACACCCCAAAATTCATTTTAAGCACCCAAAACTAGTCTTTAAAGGTCTACTTCAACTCTAGGGTCGGAATTCCTTTGATGGTGCATCAATCAGACGCCGAATGCTGACGTATGGTCTGATGCAAGTTTCCCGAATAATAATAATTATATTACTATTATTAAAAACATGAATTTTGTACCATAGAAATTCAAGACCAAAACCAAATGTTCCAAAAGAAGCCTCAAAAGATCCATATTGAATCAAGGTTTTTGTGGTCATAGAATGAATGCAAAATGGTCCCTTGGATTGAGAGATACAGGGTTTTTAATAAAAACCCTGATTCGAACCAACCGGACTGGCCCAAATTCTCTGGTTCGGCTCACTCAGCTAGTCTTCCATCAGCTCCCAACCATGCTACAACCTAAAACACCATGCCTAACTCATTCTCCATCCACCTCCGTTCCCGACCGCCACACTGTCATGCCCGGCACCACACCACCTCGCATAGTTCCGCACTGTTGTGCCATCTCCCGCGCCGCTGCCTATCGGTTAGCTGAGCCATTTTTTCCACCCCCTTCCAGAGCCACCCTCCCCATAACCCACCATCAATAAACTTCCGAGAACCACTATGATCACTCTGGTGAACCAATTTGTTACCCAAGACCATATTTGGACTCACCTGGATGAGACCTTCACAGCGCTAGCCTTGCTCGACAATCCGTTGACGTTTCAACGTGGTGAAAATTAACTTCCTCTTCCACTCACTATTTCACTTCCTCCAGTGCCTAAAAATCAAAACCATCATATATTTGGAATCCTTGGATCACAAACATCACAGATATATTCTCTTCTCAATGTTTGGATGTCGATTCTGGGTGGAAAAATGTTGGTAGATGAAAAACATGAAGAAAGACGAAGAACAAATGATCCAGAAATAAATAATCGTTGATCATGGTCAGATTGTCCCCCGATGATGGTTTTGGAAGTATTGAATATGATCAAAAGTGAATTTCGAAAACAAAAATTAAAACACAGAGCTGCATAATCCAAACTAGAAATCCTACATCGAATTTGGAACCGTTTTTGGGTCCATTGCGCTCTGAACTACTAGTGCCTGCCTTTTCACCGTGATCCAATGAAGTTAGGATGTCGAATCGTGACCAGCCAGAGAGCTACCGGTAGCCGAGAGCTACTGGTAGCCGAGAGCTACTGGTATCCGAGAGCTACCGGTACCCCATGGTCACCGGTAGGCTAGGTCTACCTGTAGTGCGAGGCTACCTGTAGGCCAAGGCTACCGCTATGAGTCACCGAGAAGCTGGGATGGCCTTCTAGACCCCCCAGAACACCCCAAACATCAGATTGTTTACCATGTAATGGACCCCAAAACCCGGTCCATTACATCAGATACTTCTCAAACTATTATCGTCACAAAGAATATAAGAACAACCTAGAAAGGAGAAAAGTGGGGTCCAAACAGCCACCCTCTAAAGATACTTCTCAGGGGAAAACCCTTGAGTTGTTTGAAAGCTGAAACATAACCCTCCCCCTACTCTAGGAATACTACCCCAAGAGTTATCAACCACATACATTCAAAACAAGCACAAGTATCACATTTTACAACACATGAGTTAGGGATTCCCTCTCCTACATGTCAGGATATTATCTTCTTTGGGCAACACTGACTCGCCCACACGAGTTTAATCGCATCCACATTAATGCGTCCTGATTAGCAGTCAGGTTTTCCCATCATCACACATTTAGACACACACACATAGATAACAGGGAACAAATCATCTAATAGCTAAGAAAAACAAGCATTTCATATATTAAAGCACAAGGTACAATATCTCAAGGATCAGAACAAAAACAACAACGAAGTCAAAACAGCTCTGGGTATTGAAAACGTAACTGGGCCTCCCACTCCCAAGTCCTCTCTTCCAGGCCACAATGCCTCAACAACACATGAACCAAGGGGATGGTTCATCCACGATGCACTTTCTCTTTAAGATCCTCGATCTTCATTGGTCATTCTATGAAGGTAGCAT
Organism: Viscum album; assembly: GCA_963277665.1. NCBI lineage: Eukaryota > Viridiplantae > Streptophyta > Magnoliopsida > Santalales > Viscaceae > Viscum > Viscum album. The sequence goes on from OY728160.1 coordinate 1,172,066,804, forward strand.
AGTCTTCGACATCTAACTCTCCCCAATCGATGACGTGGGAGTCTTCGTGTAGATATCGACGAAGCTGGGAGACGTGAAAGACGTTGTGAACTTTCTCCAACTGAGGTGGCAACGGCAGCTAATAGGCCACCTCACCAACTCGTCCCAATACCTCGAAAGGTCAGATGAACCTAGGGGAGAGCTTACTACCCTTCCCAGACCTTTGCTGCCCACATCAATGTGAAACCTTAAAGAACACATGATTACCAACCTTGAACTCCAAGGGCCTCCTCCTACAATTGGCATAAGACTTCTTCTGGTCCTGGGCTGCCTTCATCCTCTCACGCACGAGTTGAACCTTCTCAGTGGTTCCCTGCACCACTTCTAGCCCAAGAACAGCTGCTTCCCCAATCTCTGTCCAGAAAACGGGTGAATGACATGGCCTTACATACAAGGCCTCAAACGGTTTCATACAAATAGTGGAGTGGAAGCTATTTTTATAAGAAAACTCCACGAGAGGCAAGTGTCGTATCTATGATCTCCCAAAATCCATAACACATGCCCGCAACATGTCTTCCAACGTCTAGATCATTCGTTCTATTTTCCCATCTGTCTGAGGGTGGGAAGCAGTGCTAAGGCGTAGCTAGGTGCCAAAGGAATGCTGTAATCCCCTCCAGACTCGTGAGGTAAACTGCATGTCTCGATCAGAGATAATTGATCTTGGGATCCCATCCAACAACACCACCTCATTGACGTACCTCTGGGCTAAGGTGCTCACCAGGATCAACTCCTTAATCTCTAAGAAGTGTGATGATTTTTTCAACCGATCCACCACTACCCAGATGGCGTCATAGCCTCCCCGAGCCCTAGGTAGACCTGTGATGAATTCCATCAAGATTTTATCCCACATTCACTCGGGAACATCTAATGGATGTAACGGCCCTCTAGGAAAACGATGTTCAGCCTTTACTTACTGACACACGAGGCACTTTGCCACAAACTCTGCCACCACCCACTTTACCCCGGGCCACAAAAACCATCTCCTTAGCCTTAGTACATCTTTGATTCCCCAGGATGTACCGTTAATCCCGAGCCACGGAACTCATGGAGAACACCTTTACGCATCATCTCCAGAATGAAAAGCCTTCCACGGAAAAGCATCTGATGCTGAACATCCTCCGACCATACCTCAAGAGCATTTCACTGATAAACATGATCCTACATCACTTCCTCCTCTGAGTCCCCCCACTGAGAATCTTCCACCTGAACCAATAAGGAGGGAACTACAATTATCTGAAATAGACAACCTCTTCCACCTTCCACCCTTGCATCCAAATGCAAGGCCTCTAACTCTTATATTGCTCTCAAAGAATCTGTAGATTCCCAAAATACTTCCTTCTGAGATTTTCTACTGAGGGAATCATCCAAAACATTTCTCTTTCCCTTAGTATAAGAGATCTTGAAGTCATAATCTTGGAGAAACTCGACCCATATCCACTAATACAAGTTCATATCTCGCTGGAAAAAGATATAACACAAGCTCTTGTGATCTGAGAAGACCACAAAGCGCTCTCCGATGAGATAATGCTGCCAAAAATTCAATGAGAACACCACGGCCGCAAGCTCTAGATCGTGTGTGGCATAGTTACGTTCATGAGGACGTAACTGCCTAGACCCATAAGAGATCACTCCTAGCTGCTGCATCAACACACATCCCAACCCAAGGCCAGAAGCATCACATAACACTTCAAACAACACCCCTTCCTCTAGTAATCTGAGCACTAGAGAACTAACCAGCTTCTCCTTTAGGTAGCCAAAAGCTGTCTGTCATTGGTCCCTCCACACGAAGTCCTGGTCTTTCCTAGTCAAAGTTGTCAACGGAGTTGCAACTCGAGAGAAGTTGGACACAAACCTCCAGTAATAGCCTGCCAAACCCAGGAAACTACGAACTTTCGCCACATTCTTGGGTGCTACCCATGAAACGACTACCTCGAACTTCAACAGATCTACTATTATTCCACTATGAGACACTACGTGTCCAAGGAAATGTACCTCTCGTGTTTAGAACTTGCACTTAGACAGTTTTCCATAAAGATGGTGGTGTCAAAGGACTCCCAAAACATCCCTAAGATGTTCAATGTTCTCTTCCTTTGATCTTTAGTAGATAAGGATGTCGTCGATGAAGACCACAATGAACTGGTCCAAAAACTCTAGGAAAACAAAGTTCATGAGGCTCATGAATGTAGCTGGTGCGTTTGTAACGCCAAACAACATGACCACGAACTCCAAGTGGCCATATCTTCACCTGAAATCCATCTTCGCAATATCACTTTCCTTCACTCTCAACTGGTGGTATCCAGACTGCAGATTAATGTTAGAGAACCAACCATCTCCCCTCAGCTGGTCGAAGAGATCATCCATCCTTGAGAGGGGGTAATGATTCTTGATCGTCACCTGATTCAACCTCCGGTAGTCTATGCATAGTCATAGACTACCATCTTCTTTCTTTACGAACAAAACTGGAGCACCCCACGACGACACGCTGGGTTGAACAAAGCCCTTATCCATCAGATCGTCAATCTGAATCCGAAACTCCCACAACTCAGAAGGTGCCATCCGATAAGGATCCATCGAGATTGGGCGGGCACCAGGCTGTAAGTCTATCCCAAACACAACGTCACGTTGAGGGGGTAGAGTCACAACCTCATCGGGAAAGACATCAAGGAATTATCTTACGACCTATGGGAAATCCATCATTCCTACCTCTGCCGACTCTACTGGCATCTCGTTCAGCATAGAAAGGAGTGGCACCACGTGTCGACTCCCTTCCTGATAACTCTGCTCCCCAAAAAAAGTCACACGCCTTCCATTCTTATAGGAGAATTCAATCCTTCTCCTATAGATGTCGATGATGGCTTGTGCGGAGAATAACCAGTCGATGCCTATAATGACATCGTATTGATGCATCTGCAATGAAAGAAGGTCTCCACTGGATGGATGCAGTCCCAACATCAATCTACTCCCCCGAAAAAAGTAAGAAATGCTGGTCTGACCCCCAACTGGTGTTCTCAACACTAGGGGCACAACACTTCTCTCGTCATCTAGACCCATAGCATGGTCTAATTTGGCCGTAACGAAGGAGTGCGAAGCTCCGGAATCAAACAAGTAAGAAAAAAGAGTGCTGAATAAACTGATCGTACCTCGAATGACCTCTGGTCCCATCGGAGCTACTAACTCCGCAACGTGAAACTTTCCACGCCCAGCTCCTCTGCCTTGATTTTGTTGACCACCTCCCCGACCACGCCTGGGTCGAGGTCCCTGAGGAGCACCCTGGTGTCGATCTCCTCCGGCAAGGTCATCCCTCGGAGGGCCAGGGGCCTACTGCTACTGCTAGAAAGGCCTTGATAGCAACGGTTGCTGCTGAGGTGGGTGCTAAACTACCCACTTCCACCATGTGGAGCTCGAGTCGGACACCTGCTCTGGATTAGTCCCAAAACTTTGCAAGAGAAACACTTCAGTCCCGGCCCTGCGAGAAAAGGGTGAGGTCTAGAAGCTCGGGACTGGAACTGATGAGACCTAAACCCTACTTGACGAAACCTAAAAGGCCCTGTTGCTGGAGACCTTCTTCTGACCTCCTTCCCCTTTGATGAACTCATCTGGTTCCCTTCTCCCGGTGTACTTCCCTTCGAGTGAATCCTCTCTACTATCTCAGCCTCCTTCTGTACCTCTAGGTATGTTAGAAGAGTGAAGGGAGTGATAGAATACTGAAGTGAAGGACAGAGTGCCTCCTCTAACCATATTTCCCGAGACTCCTCATCTGGAAAGAGATCCAGGGAAAAGTGCAAGGGATCTTTGAACTTGATCCATAGCTCCCTCACTGACATGCTTCCCTGCTGAAGGGAGAGCAACTCCTGTCTCTTCTCAGCCTTCGCTGGAGAGGAGAGTAACTCCTCACGAAATTCCTTCTCGAAACTGGCCCACGAAACCTCTCCCTCTATATTCTCTCTCAAAAAAAGCGTCCACCACTGATGCGCTGCTCCTCTCAGCTGACTGATGGGAAACGGAACCCAGTACTCCCTCGGAGCACAGATTAAAGAGAAGGTGATGTCTAACTCCTCGAGGCATCCCTCCGTTACCGAGTCAAAAACTCTGCCCTCATACTTCTTGGGGGTTTGTCGCTAGAAGGAGCACAGAGTCCTCTGCCGCAAGTCATCCTCCTCATCTCAATCAACCCTCTGCTGGTCAACTGCCTCGATCCAATGGGCCTCAACCACCCGGGTCGCTCGTGGATAACGTCCGAGTGCCATAGCTGCAAGGTAAACAAAGATTTCCTAAGCCCGAGTAGCAAGGTAATTATTATTATTATTATTATTAAATTTTTCCCCCCAAGGTGCCCCAAATAAAATAAAAACACAATCATTATGATGCATGTACCTTCCCTAGGGTCTCTATCCTGCAATAAATATAGTCTCATATGGTCGTTTGATAGGCTTAGAGTCCTTGCATCAGATCACGAGGGGAGGGGGGTCTAAAATCCTGTGTCCTAGCCGGTCCTCCCTAGCCTATTTCATGAACTAAGATCACCTAACATTGTTTCCCTACCATCACATGCAATCCTCGCTGTGCCTAACTCTAGAATCCATCCTATCCTTCAACCTCCCCTATGATACCATTATGTCACGACCCGCCTTCGGCAAGACGATGTAAGGGGAGGCAAAGGCCCCCGCCCTTCCTTCTTCAAGTCGAAGACGAGATAATGACCCCTGAGTCCCACCTACAGTAGGCCCCGGAGTGGCGACTAGCACCAAGGGTATAACATTTTCACAATATGGGAGGCATTACCCTTTTTAGTTAACCAATATTGGGAGAAAAAATGAGTCAACACCAAACACCAACAAGTATAGAAAACTCAAAAGAAAACCAAACTACATGAATGTTTTAATAATAAAACTAAACAAGGTACAAGAACTCAAAAGTACTAACCAACAGGAAAAGAAAAGGAGAAGTAGAAAACAATAACGACCAACAGCAACTCCAACATCTAGACTAGTAAGGTCCCGCACGGCCTCTGAAGTCTTCTTGACAACCTGAAAGTAAACGTAGGGTGAGCATTCAAAGCATACTCAGTAAGAAAAACCTATGGCTCTCGTGCACAAGTGGGGAGACGTATTAAAGTCCCATGAGAAGCAATGAAACCAACTTCTATAAAGGAGTCTATACATCCCATCACACCGGCCATGCTCACCAAACAACACACGAAGTAAGGTAATAGTAAAAGAACAAAACATTTGGGTACCCCGCACCACCATTTCCCCCACTGGCTAGCTGCTCATCCCTAACAGTAAATGTCCTGACGCTACCACGCTCTTCCTGCACGCACACACCTAGCCCCCACAACCATCCATCCCTGCCCGCACACACCTGGGCCTCACAACCATCCATCCCTGCTCGCACACACCTGGGCCTCATCTCGAAGACACCTGGGAAAATAAACCATAACTAGGACCCCTGCCCGAAAACACCTGGGATAACAACACACCAATCAAAACCTACCCGAATAATCTTGGGTGTAAGGTCGCCTCCAGCCATCATAGTCGAGGGAAGAGGGAGTAGGAAGGAGAGTAACTAGGGAGAAACGTCGTTCCCCATGAAATGGGGTTTTCGACACTAAGTGCCCAATGCAGGTGTGGTGCGACTAAACAAAAAACATACAATTATACATATATATAACAACACATAGCCCAACCTACAGCTCCTAAAATGGATACAAGAAGGTACACAAGCACTAATGCCATAGAAAATAGGCACACAACAAACAATTCCCAGTTCCCCTATTCAAGTTATCATTCATACCAGTTCAGTATGAGTTAATCCCTTCACTACTGGGAAACTAACATGCACATTCACAGATGAAATAAAAAAATTGGTAGAAAGGAAAAACATCAGGTAAATTAAGAATTCACACCTGGTTCCCTTGTGAAGTCACATCAACTACGGATCAAGTGAGATCCCTCAAATTACTGAAAAAAAACAACCCCGAGACACAGCCCCATCTCCCCAAACTCCAGAAGCCAATGGTTTCTCAACAACAGAGGATTCCACCCCAATTCGTGATATAACCAGAGTAACCCCCACATCCTCAGATTCACAACCAGCGAAAGTATAACAACAGGGGATCCCATCCAAGAAAAACATCAAGTAACCCGAAATTGGCCTGTGAAAGAAAAAAAACCTAACCACTACCACCAAAACAAGGTAGGCCCACGTAGGTATTTTCCGATTTAAATGATTTAACACACTCCATAGTTTTAATTCCACTATGCTTTAACAAGGGGTATCAAAGAAAAGGATTAATCCTGATGCATTCAATTTATTTAACCGAGTATACGTAATTAACCAATTCCATGTTACGGTTATTTAAACATCTAGGAATACCGAGGTTCATTAGTGCATGGAGAAAGACCACTAATGACCATGATTTTAGTGATCATAGGCCCGCATAATTCACAACACATATCAACAATAAAAGAGAACAACAGGAAATTGATCACACCCCCCCCCCTTTTCATTCTTTAAAGGTTCGTTCATTATCTTCATTAGGTTCAGTTTCATCAATTTCCACAGAGACAAAAGCATGCCCACCCCGCATGATACACAGAAAGGAGAGATAAAGGAGAAATCCCTACATGACAGATCAAGGATCGACATTAATTCCCCGTGTGAGTAGCAGGAACTCCAAAGGACGTGATCAAGGAAAACATCGCGGGGTTAAAACTCATCGAGAGGAAGGGTACTCCGAGCGTAGGGTGATAGAGAAAAAAAACATAGGGAGAAACCTTTAGGTTATAAGGGATGAGATATATTATTCATGGGATGGTTAAGATACAAAAATAAAAACTCGAAACCACGTAAGAAGCGGGATAATGGGTTGACCACGCGGCTAGGACACCCCACACACCACTTAAAAGGACCTTTCCTTTCAGGGCGGTTTAAATAGACGCACACCTCATGGTTTTTCATTTAAGGAGGGTACCAAAACAATCATTTAATTTAAACTCCATTAATGAGTGGCTACCGGTATCCGAGAGCTATTGGTAGCCAAGGGATACCGGTAGGCTGAGGCTACCGGTAGGCCAAGGCTACCACTAAGAGTCACTGGGAAGCTGGGATGGCCTTCCAGACTACCCAGAACACCTCAAACATCAGATTTTTTACCATGTAATGGACCCCAAAAACTCGGTCCATTACACCAAGAGTTTAGTTTATGTCTTGACTTTTAAAAAATTCCTCGATGGGATACCTTCTCTCTTGGGATATATTAGTTATGAGTTTAATTTCACTCCTATAATAAGTGGTTTTCATATATATGGTTCGTAAAAATGTAATAATCACCAATTGAGAGAGGGGGTGGAATGAATTTGGGAATTTTGAACATGGATAAAGAATGGGAAGATGATATATATGAATTTAATTTAGAAGGTATCAGGGATTTTTGTAGAATATCCTTAGTAATGGAATCCATGGGATGGGGGATTTAAGAAAGTTTCACTTGTTAAAACCATGATTCCAATACGATATATTCTATTTAAAAACATGGAACTGAAAATTTTGGTTAAATTTAAGTAATGTTGGTGGATAAAATTCATAGAAGAGACATGATACATGAAATTATAAATTGGTATATGATTTTATTATTCTACAGATTGTATATTCATTCTAGGATGAACAATTTTTTTTAAATAATCATAAATCATTATATTTTTTGGGAGTGGAACAATTTAAGTGTTGGGGATTGATGAGAGCCAATATTTCACAAATTTTAAACTATTTTTCAGTTGAAATTAACCCTATTGTTTAGATAAAACATATTTAATAACCTCATATATGTTACTTTAGAAAATCCATAATTCAACTTCCAAATGTATTCAAACTTAATTTATTTTGGTTTATACATTTTTTAGATTTATAAGAATACATACATTGTTTTTTAGTTCTTGTTTTAAATTATTGAATTGATTTTTTTATATTGAATTGTTATTGTTTAAATAAATATTTAATTGGATGGAATAAGAATATGGTGATATTTTATTTTCACTCTATCATGTCCAAGGATTAAAATTCATGAAGGCATTGGAGTATATTTGTGATGTTGAGTTAAAAAGATGATGTAAAATATAATGTTGATTCCCTCTATCTATATAGAGTTGATAAGTTTGGAAAACATAAAAGGACCAGATCATATGGTATTTTCTTAGTGTGTATGAATTTTCCTCAGCTTGTATGAATTTTTTAGGTGTAAGTAATACATTTGGTCTTTATGAAAATTATTCCCACGCCCATAAAATACTTCTCCCCATATATGAGATTTATGTATCAAGAAAATGGGTAAGTCTAGAACCTATTATGATATTTAACCATGAATATGAAAATTTCCCCCTCTAGAATATTTTAAAACCCTTATGATATTTTGTATATTCCTATAATATATTTTATACCACCCGCATATGACTCTTCCATCCATCTAGTGTCGTATATGAATTTTCCACTACTTGCTATATATTTTTCTCCATGACCGTCAAATATTAATTTTCACCCTAATTGTATGGCTTTGGAAGTTTTCCAAATTTATAGTCACAATGGATTAAAATTAGATAATTATAAAATATAATGGGGCATAACATAACATAAAATCTATTCCACATGTCTTCAAAAATAAAGAAAGGATACCCCTTAGCTTCACATGGTGCTCATCCAACTAAAGAAGAAGATATTGATCATGGATCTTCCCCAATTTTAATATGTCCCAATGAATATATAGATTATAGATCTATGTATGTGGATTTAATAGAAGGAATCCAATATAGACATAGAATACCATGAATATTCTAGAAGCATAAAAATTTTATTGGGGATGAATATAATGTTTGTGACACTCACTTGGGGTATAAAGCTACTAAAACACACAAGAAGATAAAAAAATCTATTTAAGAGGATGATTTTCACTAAAAGGGGAGATCTAAAACTAATAAATCAATTGAATTTAAGTTTCTATTGTATTCAATTTATCTTAATTTAATCTATCTAGTTATGGAAAACTAAACCTTTAGTGGTCAAACCTAATAGATTCCGCATACCCCTATTAATGAGTTTTAATTTAAATAGATTATTATATTTTCTTCATATCTATAGATGTGTTTAATTTTTATAGATAGAATAATATTTTCATTGTTTGGTTAATTTTAATTCTTCTTCTCTCACTCTTTGTTTTTCACACATAGGCCACCTATAATCACCCTCACTATCTACGATGGTGAGTAGTTGGTTAATTCAGGAGTAATGGGAAATATCCAATTACTCATCTAGGTAAGAGTATCAGATGTAATGATCATTACATTTCACTTTTTATACCAAAATTACCATTTTTGGATGATTAGTGAGGTCTCATTTGGTTTGAGAGAGTAGGGGAGTAAAATTGAATAATCATCTAATAGGTAAGTGAGGGGATAATTCTAGGTTGGGAAACTAATTTTAAAAGTTTATTTCCTTCTAAATTTTCCCTCTAATAAAACAAAATGATTTTTCTACAGCCACATCGAACCAACATAATTTAACAAAAAAAAATACTAGAAACTATCTCCTATTTAGAGACAACCTGGTTCCCACTAATTAAGGTATTCACTTGGCTTAAAAACATTATTCAATAGGATCCCTAGTAAAATAACCTCATCATAACATTGGGAATTAAACACATTTTAATCTGAAATACGGTGTGGCCTGTATGACTAATAGTGTGCATTTTTAGTTAAAAAATTCAATTCTAGTTCAAAATGCACATCACATACTCAAAACTGAGAACAAATACTCAAATTGTCATTAAAATCAAGGATGATGACCGTTTATTCATTTTTAATGTATTTGAATTAACCACATTCCAGTGTGAGATAAAACGTGGTCAAAATGATTGAAATTTCATTCTTTCAATGTAAAAGTTATATTTTAGTTTAAAACACACCATATATTTAAAACCAAGAAAAATTGATCAGATTATTGTGATACTTTAGAAAAATTATCTATGATTGATTTATGATGTTTATGAATTATCCTCACATCAATATGACATATGGTGTAACTGATATGATCTAAAATGTATGTTTACAGTTTAAATTTGACACATATTTTAGATCAAAATGTGTATCACATGCTCAAAATAAAATAAACGCTCTCATATTATTTGGTTACTTTATTGTATTTCTCATTTATACCTTATGGTAACAATTTTTTATGTATAATGTTTTAGAATTTGTGTTATACATTTTATTTATGTTTAATTTATGTATTACTATACAATATTCAATTTTTATCAATTTATTTATTTAATATTTCTAAAATAAGCATTGTTTTTTTATATATAATCTCTTATTTTTTATAGGGTTGAGATTATCCATAGACAAATCCATATAGAAGTTGGATTCTTTCTGAGATTAGAAATTTTAACTGTTTGTAATGAATTATATGTATCAAATTTAATTGTAATGTATTGGAATGTTTCAATTTAAATTCATTTATATTAATAAATTTTAGTGTAAATATTTTTTTTATTATAAAAAAATATTTAAATTTCTCTAATATTTTTTTATGGTTGATATTTATTGTTGTATTATGTTTCTCATGTAGTTTCATAATACAGAAGTTGGCATGACCTTTATCTACCATGTTTTAGCATTGAAAAAAGAAATATATTGAATTTATAAATCTAGTAATGATAAAAACTTATGAATTAAAATATCACTTGAATCTTTTTAACATCGACATACTATATATTTTAAATTTTTATATCTAGGGTTCATATACAGTGTGGAATTAAAATATCAACTGCATCATCATCACTTTAAATTTTTTTATAAAAATTATTTTATGTTATTATAAATCATGTATCCACTATGGTTATTGTTATATTTTTTATATGCTTTAGTTTTCTTTCTTGATGGTAAATAATCTACAAAATTTTTTTCCTCTCTTGAATGTTTTAATTGTGATCACCAATATTGAAAAAATAATTCTACCAACGCTTATATTGTTCATTGTCAGTACTATAAAAGAATTGATGCGCTAAGAGATGATAAAGGAAGATTCCTTTATCAATGCTCAAAAAGCACTGATAACACTAGAAAAATATTTTCTCAAAATTATTTAAACACTCTACTCACGTCCCACCCCCATTTATCAGCTCCCCTTATTTGTTCTTGCGCCCCAGCCTCCTCCACTACATCTTGATCATGCACAATGTACCCCCACCCTTTATCATTTGAAATCCACTCCCTAATTAGTTTCATGCACCTAAATTATAACCTAGTACCTCCATGCACAAACAGAACACCCTTATCACTACTCTATATTGTTTTATTCTATTATTACAATATATCTATTTATATATATATATATTTACATATATATTTTATATCCATATATTTATTCACATATTTATATAATTATTTTTAAATATATTCATAAAATATATGTTTGTGTGTGTGTTTATATATTTATAATATTTATTTATCTATTTATACATAAATATACGGGTATATGTGTATAATATTTATATATATATATATACATTTTAAATATATTATATAATAATTTTATTTTACATATATTATAATACATATAAATTCATATTTTTTATTAATACACATAAAAAAAACACACATATTTATATATAAAAATTATACATACATTTGAATAGGTATATATATATTCATAAGTTTTTATAAGGTCAGTAATATGGATAAACTTTTGTTTAAAATAAAATAGATAATAAAGGAATATTTGAATATGGTTTATATATTTAAAAATATATTTTATATTTAAAAATGATAAAATATTTGTTTATACATTTAATGTTTTATATGTAAATGTATAAAAATATGTATATATATGTATATTTTAATTTATAAATAACATTACAATATGAAAAATGTTAAAATATCAACACCATAATATCAATATAAATGCAACCCCAAGGAATAGATTCAGTCTCCAATAAAAAAAGATAAGATAGGAAGACCATTTTAAATGAAGTGGAAATTCCTTTGAATGTTAAAAAATTAGGGTATCCTAACTAAAAAATCAGTTTTTGAGGCATTTTGATCCTTTTTATTATCAAGAAAAAATAGTTACTAGGGTATCACCAATATAAATGTTGTATATCTCTTTACAAGATTTTATTTAAGATCTTTGAGAGCCAAAGTGAACACCCAAATTTAATTTTTTGACTGTTTGAAGTTTAACCTGATTTTTTAACTTTTAATAAGATATTAATTAATTTATTAATTTATTAATCAATTTTTTTGTTAAATATTTTCTAATCAATATTTATGAAGATATTAGAAATTAATATTAATTTTAAATTATTTTATCAAAAAAATTCACTAAATAAATTATATGCTATGTGTGAATACATATTTAGTATTATATAAATCATATATAAGAAAATATTATATATATAGTGACCAAATCCTTTTACACATGTTATTAAAGGATTTCAAGAATAATTATACATTAAATATGAACCATAGATTGAAAATTCTAGTGTATTTGAAAGACAGGTTACATAATTAAAAAACATGAAATTTGAATAAAACACAATTTATAACTCTTCATAATGATCTCATTAGTCTTTTTGAGCTCCTAAAATTTGATAGGATAACCTTGAGAATACATAAACAAAAGGGATGAGCTAAAAATCCTAGTAAATAAATAAACATGGAAATTAAAGTATAGAAAATGAATTAGAAGGCATAAAATTATAACATAAAAGACATGGATATGAATAAACTTAAGAAAGAATAACATATAGAACAAGGAATATTATGATTAGGGAAACATAGGAAAGTGGATGCAACATATAAAATTATAGAAACATGAGTCAGGGTTAACTACCAAGACTATATCACATGGTGGAAAAAGTCCCAAAATGGATTTGGTTTACTCCCTAATCCCATACATAACATATCATGAGACTAAAACATTACCCAATTCAATGGAGTTCTATATAGGCACACCCATCATAACATTTTCATTCATATTTGTGCCATATAAATAATCAAATACAAGGAATAAACATAAGGGTTTCTCGTGGAAGATATGGGTATCATAATCATGTTATAATGAATAACAAAATGGTGTATAATAATGGAATACATTAAAGAAGATATTTAAATCATTCTTGTAAAATATATCATGAATAATGATTTCAATCTAAAATTAAAACCTGAAAAAGAGTAGTTAAGTAACATTAGAAATGTTCAACTTAAGTGTAGTTTTACAGAAAAGAATAAAGTGTCATTAAGCAGGATAAAGTCATAATTATTTACATATACACAAAAATGAAAAATATATTTTTATAATAAATTGAGTGATTTTAGAAAAATGTTTTTGGCTTAAAATAGTTTATGGATTGTACTCTAAAATGGATAAGAAATGGAAAAGTTCCATTTAATTGGTTTTTCTTATCGAGAGGAATTGAAAAGGGAACCTTTTAAAAATATGTATTTGTCCATAAAATAAAGGTTAATATAGAAAGATATATATATTTACACCATATATATATAACATATAAAAAATATATTAAGATACAACATGAGGAAAATAGACATAAAGTGTTTCCCAAAGGAAATATGGATGTTCGAAGAGATACCTTTGCTTATGCCAGAATGCATTCTGCACTTGCACTTAATATCTGGTATAATAAAAATATATTCATTTATTACATAAGTAGGAACATATTACACTTGTATTTTATCTATAATAAATTAATTGTGTTCATTTATAACCATTTAAATGAGTTATAAATATCAATTTCATCGTTCTAAGAGCATTTATTTCACTATTATGTGATTAGTTAACTTGTGTATAATTATGGAAGTTATATTGGAATGTAAATAAAACTAAATAAGGGAAATGAAATGGTATTTATGAACTTCAATAATTTTAAATGTTCCCACATATCATTTTTTATTATTTCATTATGACGATTCAATTGTTAAAACATTAATGATAAATGTTTAATTTATTTTGTTGGTTTTTTGGTCCATCATGAACTAGTTTTGTTTTACTTAATATTGTATATATATATTAGTTATATAACCTGAAATAAGTTATAATATAATTATTAAAATATTATATTACCCTAATAATATTTTTATGACAATCCATTAAGGTGGAAATGGAAAACGAAAACTCATTATCCACATAGACGGTTAATCACTATTATTTGGACAATGGTTTCCTTTCCCTAAATAAGTGAAGATGAGAAAAATGGAATGATATATAATATTAAATTAAAAATACAAAATTAATATATATACATGATTATTTATCTATTATTCAATTATGGATTAATTAGGCTAGGATAAGGTTGAATAAGAAAATAAATTAATAGTGGTAGTTTAAGAATGTTAGCTCTTGAATATTACCTCCTCAAAATATTCCTTAAAAAACATGGAATTGGTATTTTGGTAAGACCAGAACCTATAAAATGTGGATTGGGATTTTGAGAAGATAATTTGGTAGATTATGTTTGATTTATAAGCCTCAAAGTGGTGAAATGAAGTAAAGGAAGGGGTTCCCTTTTAAAATCAAGGTGAGGGGAATTTTATAAATTTCTAAAAATATTAAAATATAATAAGACTATTCAAGATACAAAAGATTAAAAATAGCCTATAAAGAAATATGGGATGAAATTTTAGACCATATATTATCTCTTTTGTCCTTATTTAATATTTTTATTATTTTAAAATAATTTAATAAAATATTATATTCCTGAAATATAATTATTTTCAACTTTGAAACTATTCACTACTATGAATTTAAAAACATTAAAAAAGAGTAAAATTAAAAATGATTATTTTATTATATCCTAGACATGTCATAAACATATATTTAATTCATGGAATTGGTTAATTATCACAAATTTTATTTATTTTAATATTTTTAATATCAATTGTTTTATTTTTAGTAATTTAATAATTACAACCTCATCGTTGTGTAATAATTTATGGTATTTATTTATTACATAAAAATTAAAAAAATCAGGAATAATATAAATATTTTAGTTTTATAAATACTATATATTTTTAAAAATATCTTCTGGAAATCCATTTATAAATTTTTTTATACTTATTAAAAATATTTGTGTGACAAGTTCAACTTTGTTTTAAATAAAATACTTCACAGAACATAATGTTAAATAAGTTTCCCAAAAAGGACCTAAATTATATCCATGGATGATTTTGATAAAAAATTACTCATCCATAAGAATTGGAATAAGTTTTAGGGTCATTTTATAACCCTTAGGATTTTATTTTTACCCTTAATTACCTGATTTACTCGTAACCCTGGTAACAAAAATTACCAAGATTAATATTCATATTGGAAAAAAATACAATTGGTATTTTTACTAAATTTGTACCTCTTTATTCAAAATATGAAATAAATTTTTCATAATTCAAAACTCAAAATTTTGAGAATTTAATTTAAATTTAAACAGGTAAAATGAAAAGAAAACCATTTTTTCTCTAAAAATATCCTTTTAAGTATAATTTTTTTATATCAAATTCTTGTAAGATTTTATTTGAATGAAAAAACATAGATTATTTATAATAAAAAATAACCAATTTTAGTTTAAAACTAATCCAAAATAGAATTTTACTTTGTAAACCCTTTAACATAAAAATACAGTTTATAATGTAAATTATTATGTTTCACTATTCATTAAAATTCCAAATTTTTTAGAAATTTCTAAAAAATTCATCCTATAATTTTGACATGATTAATTCAAAAATTAAGTTTAATTTTTAATAAATTTTTAAAGGTGAAACAATTAATTATATTTATTTCATCATAGAATGAAATAAAATAGTTTTAAGTAAAGAATATTTTAGAAGAATGAAATCTATTTACTAAAAATCATGTGTTTATTTCCTATTAATAGATATATTTTCTAATATGGTCATACCTATTCATACCTCACAACTCAATACTTAGGTTTTAATGGTCATTTTAGTATTTTAATATTATATCATGGTTTGTTTAAATTCAATGTTGCGCGCAAGACAACCTATCGAAGAAATAAAATTATTTGTGGATAAATATTTCATAAGAATATCAGTGTGTTAAATTCTATCCCACTATTTATGAAATTTCTCCCTCAAGATTTCTTTTTACTGAATAATGTGAAAACATGAGAGGTCACTTCTCCTTCATCGTTTTCTCTGGTTCCCATGTCACATATTCATATTTGTGGTTCATATGCAACACTTTTACTAGGTGAGTGGTCTTATTGAATATAAATTTATCTCTATGGTCCAATATTTTCATCATTTCCTCATAGGAGTGGTCATTTTCTAGATGTACCACCTCTGAATTCATTATATGTGAGGGATCTGGTATACACTTCCTTGAGAGGGATATGTAAAATACATCATGTAATTGATAGATGGTTGGTGGAATTTCAAACCGATATTCCATAGCTCTAATGTGATCAAGAATCTCAAATGGGTCGATGTACCTGGGACTTAGCTTTCCCTTCTTCCCAATTCTGATGACTCTTCCATGGGTATATGTGAAGGAATACCTTATCTCCAACCACAAACTCTAAGTCTCATCGATGAATGTTTTCAAAGATCTTCTGGAACCTTTGGGAATCCTCAGTATACTATTGAATGGACATTACATTTTCTACCATTTCCTCAACCCTTTCAGGTCCCAACAGATTACATTCACCAACTTCATCATAGCATGTAGTTGTTATACATCTCATGTAATAAAGTTATCATATGAGTCCATTTGGCTGCTTGAATGGAAACTATTGTTGTAATAGAACTCGACCAGGAGGAGATACTGATCCCGCCCTACATTGAAGTTCGTTGGGAATGCTATCAGCATGTCTTTCAGTGTCTAAATGGTTCACTTAGATAGGCCATCGATTTTAGGGTGATAAGACATATTGAATTTTAACTCAATGTCTAGAGCATGTTGGAGACGTTTCTAGATCATGGAGGTAAATCTCATATCTCGATCAGATATAATCGATAGAGATTCTCCATGAAACCTTACCACTAATCTTATGTATATTAATCCATGTTTATTGAGTGAGAAGTCCTATCAAATTTCAATAAAGTGATTTGCCATTGTAAGATTATACACAATAACCCATATAGTATTATTTCATTTGTATGTATTTCAAATTCAAATGAAAAATTCCATGGTGATTCTTTTCTATTTTAATGTAGGTATAGGAAAAGGTTTCATCATCCCTTTAGACATTTTCCTTTCAACCTTCAATTACTGACATAACAGACACTTTGATGTATATCCACCAATATCCTTCTTTATATTTCCCCACTAATAATGGTCTCAGAGATCTTGATACATATTTGTAATCATTGGGTGGATGGAGAAGTTTGAGCTATATGCATCATTCAAAATCTCCCTCTTTATCTCTAGATTTTATGGTACACATAGTCTTGAACCAAATCTTATGACTCCATCCTCATCAATTTTGAACTCCAATGATTTATCATTTAGGATAGATTCTATATTCTTTTGAATTTACACATCATTCCTTTGATAATATTTTTTATTCTCTATAAGGTATTGTTAAGAAATCATTGAAGAAAGGAATTATGATGTTCCATCCCTTATTATTCCCATATCTATTCTTTGTATGTCTAATAATATTTGATCCTTATCAATTATCATCATTGATAAAGTTTCGTGATCATTTCTACTTAGAGAATCTACTACTTTATTTACTATACCAGGATGGTAATGGATTGATTAGTGATAATCCTTGATTAGATCTAACCATCTTCACTGGTGTATATTAATCTCCTTCTATGTGAATATATATTTGAGGATCTTGTGATCAGTATATATCTCAAACTTCTCCTTGTAGAGATAATACTGTCAATATAAGAACCCTGATTTTTATTATACACTTAAACACGATTTATTAAATAAAATATTCACTAGTTACAACATATAAGATCAATAGGTATAGTGTATTTTGGTCTTAGTAACTTTACATAACAACTTTAAACATGTAACACAAAATCTTATTGAAAACTTACTTTACATGACCACTACATTCCCTCGTACATAGCATTGCATGGGGTAACCTGAGGACATGCATAAAAAAAGGGTGAGCTATAAAGCTCAGAAAGGGAGTAAACAAGGTATAACATGAAGAATAAAATACATGTTAGGAAATAGGAATATAAATGGAGTTCAAGAGAAACATGAACATAACGGCTTGATATTGCATTATTATCATAACATCGAAATGTGGCAACAACACCTAACATGTAATTAGCATGAGCCAAGGCTCATTTCACATAGAGCATGAGTAAACCCTCATTTCACATGAATCATGAGTAAACCCTCATTTCACTTGAATTAGCATGATTCAAAACCCATTTCACATGACATATCATGATACTATACTTTACCTAATGCATTGGAGCGCTATCAAGGTGCACCCTTCTTAATCATTTCATTTCATGCATAAGTGTGCCACATGGATCATAAAACATGGATACATTAAACATAATAATTTATTCCATGTTAAAGGAATGTGGAATTCATACATGAAACTATATAATGAATAAGTAAATGTTCGTAAATTTGAATTCCCTTGATTGATAAATGGGCATGGTATTCACTACACAATAACTTTGGCTTGGAAAAACGCGGTGCTGTTTCAGCCGCATAACGATGTGACATAAGAACTAAAAAAATGGTTGATGAGAGAGAAAGGGGTTTATCGTCATATGTACATGAAATGGATATTAAGGGGGTCATATAGATACATTTTCCAACATAAGTAATGAAATTTGGATTTATAATACCAAAGAATTGCTTGAATGTAAATGAGGAGAGAGAAATTCCTAACCGAATTTCAGCATGGTAACAAGTGTACATGGGAGACATTAATGAGAGAGAAAATGGGCATCTCACCATTCAAACATAAATAGGGCAGTATGGGGGAGGTGAAAAATCATACCCCGAAATTTATAATTGAAATTAAAAGGGCATAACAACATTAAGAAAATTGGACAAAAATAAGAAAAGAAGAAATCCCTTACTTGGGAGTGTGATCCCAAAGGCTTCAGAGAGGCTTGAGAGAGGCTTCATGGGAGCTTGGGGCACCTTTTTAGGATTATATAGAGAGGAGGGAAGAGGGTTGATGAACTATAAAGGCTTTTAGTGAAGAGGAAGTGGGAGATTGGCTGGTTTTATATAGGAAAATAGAGGGAATTATTTATTATTTAGGTTTGGGACACCTTACATTAAACTAATCAAAACCAAAAAACAGACCATGGTTTTTCCCATGGTTTTTTCCAAATAGGATTGGAAAAAAATATTTTGTAGGTCCAATGGCCAAACTCCTCAAAATAATAGGATTTCTTATGTGGAGGTGAGTCACATTCTCAGGGAAAACAATTTAAAAATTCAAAATGTTTTATTAGTCTTAGAGGGTCCACTAAAGCTTTGTAAAATAAATCAAAAAAATCAGAAATAAAATTATTTTAATGGTAAAATATATATTGTCCTAACATATAATTTATAGTATTTTACTAAAACACTATTGGGTCATTATGATGTCATAAAACCTGTTTTATATTTAAATGGTATTTAATTTTTACCCAAAAATTCGGCTATCTTAGAAAATTATGAAAAATTCACCATTGTATAATCTCGATGTCCTGATTCCAAAAATAATATTCATTTTATATAAATAATTTGATAAATAAGTGAATTTTCACTTTTAAAATAAACACAGACATTTATAAAAAATTCATGGGTTTTGACAAAATAACTTTCAAACCATAATAACAATTAGAATTTTATTCATAAAAATTATACTATGATTTCAATAAAAATTAATTTAATGATAATAATTTTTTACTAAAATATTATTTAATTCAAAAATACATCAATTTATCAAAATATATTTCTTAGTTGAATATTAACTACAAATATTTTTTGTGCTTTAAAAACTATTTACAGAGTAACAATAATAAAATGAATGTATATCCTTTATACAAAAATAATGTACATGTTCACAGTACTAGAATCTTGTTATATAACCCCTTAAAACACCTACATAAGACCTTAGGGTAAGGTGTTCGATGGTGATAGACTCTTGGGGTGGTTCGGATAAATCGCTCGGTTGGTAATATCTATCAACTTCCAATCCTACCGTAGGTAGTTCCGCTCAAGATTAATGTATTCAAGATCAGCTTGGGCTTAGTCATGAGAGAATCCCCAAGACATAACCTCCTTTCTGAGTTCCGACAAATGGGCTTCGTATAGGGAAAGTCTACTGGATGAGGCCATCACTTCCTCTATCTGAGTAAATTGGATTTGTGAAAGCCCTATATTTATATTACTCATGTAATCACTATTCTGCGACTATATTAACAATGATCATAATTCTTAAAGGTATTTTAAAATCCAAAAACATAAAAAAAGTTCATATGTTATATAACCATTTCACATATTAATACATTTAATATGATCAAGATGAATTTTCAATTGATAAAAGTTTGGGTTGTTACAGCCAAATTTCCAACACGAAGATCATAGCTACCAAATCCATATCATGTTTTGGATAGTTTTATCCATGAACTTTAAGCTATATTGAGGTATAGGAAATCACATTATCATTTTTCATCAGTACACACCGTAATCCATTATTTTATGCAATACTGTATACCAAGAAGAGTTCTCCACTTGTGGGTAGTATAAGTACTGGTGCAGTGATTGCCATATTTTTCAACTCTTTGAAGCAGTCTTCATATTCACTAGTCCAAACACACTTTACTCCCTTCCAAATAAGTTTGGATAGTGTGTTTGATAATTGTGATAAGTTTCTCAAAAATCATCGGTAATACCCACCTAGGCCAAGGAAACCATGGATCTCCATTACATATTTGGCTTCGACCACTCCTAGATTTATTTTTCCTTAAAATGGTACACACACATCCCTATACTAGTTATAACATTCCCCAAGAATGATACTTCTTCAATCTAGAACTCACATTTACTATCCCTTTAATATATTATCTCCCTTCTCAAAGTCATTATCACAGTATTGAAATAATCCCTATATTTCTCCTTTCTCTCAATGTATATTTGAATATCATTTATAAAGGATACCACAAATTTGTCAAGGTAATCACTAAATACACTATTTATTTAATCCATGAATATTTTTAGATAATGCATGAGTCCTAAGGGAATCACTATGCACTCATAGTATCCATACATTGTTTTATAATTAGTCTTGGGACTATCTTCCTTTTTCACCTTTAATTGGTGATATCACGACCGAAGTTCCACCTTAGATAAATACTTGACCCCACATATTTGATCAAACAAGACATATATCTGTGGTTGGGGATAAATGTTATTTATCATGATTTTTTTGATCTAAAAATAATCAATGTAGAGGTGCATTGATCAATCCTTATTTTTGAAGAAGAGGACTGGTGCAACCCATGGTGATGCACTCGGGCATATAAATCCTTTGTTTAGATTCTCTTGTACCTTCTTCTCCTGTTATTACAACTCAAAAGTGTCCATCCTATATGGATTATTTGATATAAGAAGATATCTAGGTTCATGTTCAATAGATAACTCAACCTATTGGTCAGGAAGAAGAGAGGACAACTCTTTATGGAACACATCAGTATAGTCCCAAACAATGTGCATGTCCTCAAGAATGATCCTCTCCTTTGTCTCAATCATTTGTGCTAGATATAATTTCTCATAAGGAAATAATATACACAATTGATTTTATTATTATGAAGGATATTCATCCTCATCCTTACACTTTTATAGAATTAGAGGATGCCTCGGGATATAAAGAGTGATCTCCCTCTATCGATAGTTGATGTTTTATTTGTATAAAGATAGACAATGCATTCCCAAAATATCATGAAAATCTACCAAATTAAGTAAGATGAGATTTTCTAGGATTTTTAGTCCACAAATATTGACGGGGGATGAGTTATATACTTTAAATGCAATAATTTTATAATTCTATATTCTCATAGATAACTCGAATTCCATATTTTGAGGTGGTGTTTCAATAGTTCTACTAAACATTCAAGATATAAAAGAATAAGTAGAACTAGAATCAAATAGTACATTCTCTATTATTGAATTAATAACTAGTGTACTAGTCAAGACATAATTTTTCGGATCCAGCTTAGCAATAGTGACAGTATATTCCCTTCCTTTCTTCCTTGGATGTTGATTTCATTGATTTTCTCCAAAAACCCTTTACATAGGACATTGAATCACATAATGTTTGCATTCCATACAGTTGAAACAATATACTATAAGTTGGGTGTTTATATAATCTTTAATTTCTTACTCCACATGTGTGGGCTTCTTCATACACCTTCAGAAATGATTAGCATGATTCCCCTCTCTTTTATATTTGAAGCATCTCCTGGTTCCCTCTAGATAGTTCCTGTGACGTTTCTTCCCACACTTTTTGAAATGCGGGATATTGGTTTTTATTTCCTCCCTACGATTTATCTGTTGATCCCTCCATATTAAACTCCATATTCATCTTTTTATCTTCAACCCCATGATACCACTGGGAGTCTTCAATCATTATTTCCACCTTAATAGCACAACATACAATCTCTTTATAACTGTTAAAGTCTTGAATAACCAATGATTTCATAGACATGGATTTAATACAAAAATAATTGATCCACATTTCTTTCAGTATTCATGAAAAATCCAGAGGAAAACCATTAAATTATTGTGATTTTTTCCTCACATGTCCTAATGGACTCATCTCCCTTTTGCTTCAGTCTGAGGAACTCCCTATCTATCTTAATATAGCGAGTTCGAGGAAAATATTTATTGATAATTATTTTCTTAAATTCATCCAAATACATGGAATAAATTTCATCATTAGACTTATTGTTTTTTATTATTTTCCACCACTAATCATTTTACCCATCAAAATTATAAAATGAAATTATGACTTTCTGTTCTTATGATCACTAGAGAAAAGATAATACCTTCTCAATGGAGTTAATTTATTGTTCCGTGATGAGGGGATCAAAAGACCCACTAAATATAGGGGTTATTTTTCGCATAAAACATTTGAACACAACTTGATATTTATTAGGATAAGTAGGGAGTTCTACATGATTTAAATTATTATTCATAACTTGATATAGTTGAACTATTATTGTCATTATTTTATAAGCTCCCATTCTCATCGGGTTTGGAATCTCATTAGGGAAATCATCAAATTTCCTATGAAAGTGGTTATTAGAACATGTTTTTCTATTTTTATCCATTGACTATAAAATAAAAATAAATTTAGGGGTATTAAATACCTATCTAAAGATCATATAAAAAGGAAACTATTAACATATAAGGATAGAATTATAAATGAAAAGTATATCCAAACTTGTGATTCCCTAAGCTTCTATCTAGGTTATCCATGGTGATATATTTATCCCTAGGTCTAAAAGTAATGATTTATATTCCAAAAACCAAATAATAATTTGACTATTTTATGATAAAAACTATAGCATCCCAAGACTTTTACATTTATTATTATAATATTTTAAGCATAATTATATATTAAATACAAAAAAGGATTGAAAAGTTTAGTGTATTTATAAGACTAGGTATATAGTTAGAAAAACATGAAATTTGAATAAAAAACTTTTATAAATATTCATAATGAGTTCCTAACTCCCTATGATTTTCTACAACTGAATAGGATATCCTTTGGAATACATGGACAAAAGGGACGAGCTAAAAAGATCAATAAATGAATAAACATGAGATTTAAAGCATATCACATGAATTAGAAGTTATAACATGATAACATAAATGGCATGTATAATGAATAAAAATAATGAAGAATAACATATATAAAACATAGTCATATGATTATAGAAACATTGAAAAGTAACAATAATATATAACATGACATAAACATGAGTCATGGCTAACTGCTAAGGCTATATCACATACTGGACATAGTCCCATAATGAATTAGGTTTACGATGTAATCCCATACATAAATTCACATGAGAAGAAAACATTACCCAATGAATTGAAGCACTATCTTGGTGCACTAATCAAAACATGTTCATGAATATCAATGTCACATTAAGAATCAAACAGAAGGAATTAACATAAGGGTTTCCCCTGGAAGAAATGTGCATCGTAATCATGTCATAAGGGATAACCAAAGGGTGTATGAAAATGGAATACATGAAATAAAGTTTTTAAATAATTATTTGATAATATCTCATTAATAATGATGTACAACTAAAATGAAAACACGAAAAGAGTGGTTAGGTAACATTGGAAATGTTCCACTTAAGCACATTTTTAGTGAAAAGAATAAAAAGTCCTTAAAGAGGAAAAAGGCATAATTGTTTCCATAAAACCAGAAATGAACTATTTTTTTCATAATAAATTGTGTGATTTTAGAAAAATATTAGTGTCTTAAAATAGATTATGGAGTGTTCATGAAAATGGGTAAGAAATAGAAAATTTCCCTTTTATCAGGTTTGTTTATCGAGATGACTTGAACATGGAACCATTTAAAAATATGTATTTCCCCATAAAAAATTAATTGATCTTGAAATATATGTTTTAAAATATATAAAAAACATATAAGAAATATATGATGAAATAACTTGATTCAAATAGAAATAAAGTATTTCCAAAAAAAATGTGGAGGTTTTGAGAGATCCCTTACCCTATGTATGAATGTGGTCTCCACTAGAACTGAATGTAAAAAATAATAAAATTAGATTAATTAATTACTAAATTAAGAAAATATTACACATTTATTTTATTCATTAAAATTTTATTAAGTTCATTTATGATCATTTCCAAGAGTTAAAAATATCTATTTCATCATTCTGGGAGCCTTCGTTTCATTATTTTGTGTTTAGTTAACTTGTGTATAGTTATGGATGTTCTTGTAGAATGAAAATAAAACTATATAAGTGAAATAAAATGGTATTTAGTAAGTTTAATAAGTTTAAATGGTCCCATATATCATTTTTTATTTTTACATGGGGATGATTCATTTGTTAAAACATTAATGATAAATTTTTAGTTTATTTTAGCAGTTTTTCATCCATCATGAACTAGTTTTGTTTTACTTAATATTATTTCTATATATTTGTTAAAAACACGAAATAAGTTATATTATAATTATTCAAATATTATTAAAAATTATAATAGTTTCTTGTCCATCCATGAAGGCGGTAATATAAAATGAAAACTCATTATCCATGAAGACGGTTAATGGCCATAATTTGGACAATGATTTACTTTCCTTAAATAATAGGAGATGAGAAAAAGGTATGGATAGGGAATATTCCATTTTAAATATAAAATTACAGAATATACATGCTTATGTATTTATTATTAATTGATGGATTAATTAGGTGAGGTGATAGTAGAAGAAGACATGAAATTAAGAGAGGTGGTTTAAGAAACTTACCTCTTGAATATCACCTCATTGAAGGATCCCTTGAGGAACATGGAATTGGTATTTTATTAATACCAATAATACTAGAATGATTCTAGAGATTAGGAGAAAATAATTTTCATATGATTTTAAATCTAGAAGGCTCATGGTGGTTAAATGAAGTGATGGAAGGGGTTTCCTTTTATAATTGTGGTGAGGGGCACTTTAGGATTTTTTTCAATATCTTAAAATATAACTAGACTATTCTGGAGAAAAAAGAATAAAAATTGCCTATGAATGTACATGATATAAAATTTCAGACCATATATTATACCATTTGACATTATTTAATATTTTTATAATTTTTAAATAATTTCATGAAATATTATATTCATGAAATATCATTATTTTCAAATTTGATATAATTTATTACTATTACTTTAAAAACCTCAAAAAAGAGAGTCAAATTCAAAGAAATTATTTTACTATATCCTAAAGATGTTATATTACTATAAATAAATTTTTTATCATTTTATTATTGCAAATTACATTTATTATAAATTTATAATATATTTTATTTTATTTTTTCCATTAATTTAAAAATTAATGCATCATCATTGTGTAAGAATTTAAGCAAGTTATTTCTTCCCTAAAAATTAAAAATAAATTTTCCTGAAGAATAAAAATATTTTATCTATAAAAATACTACTTATTTCTGAACAACTATTTTGGAAACCCATTTATTAAAATTTTTATACTTATTATAAATAATACTGTGACATGTTTGACATTCTTTTAAATAAAATAATCTAAGGGAATTGATGTCAAATAAATGGATATAAAATATTTTAAATTATCCCTATGTATTATTTGGGTGGATTCTTAATCATATAAAATTATTTATACAGGTTTTAGGTTCATTTTATAACCCTTATAATTTAATTTTTACCCTTAATTACCCAATTTTCCCTTAATCGTGGTGACAAAAATTTCCAAAGCTAGTATTCACATTGAAAAAAAATAAAAAGAGGTATATTTAATAAATTTGGAACTCCTAATACCAAATATGTAACCATTTTTCTAAAATAAAAAACACCGAAAATTTACAGAATTTAATTTACATTTAAACTGGAAAAACACAACAAAAAACATTTCATCCAAAAATGCCCTTTTAAGTATAATTTTTTTATACGAAATTCATGGAAAAAATTATTTAAATGACCATAATTTGATTATTTATAATAAAAAGTAACCAATTAAAATTTAAAACTAACCCAAAATCGAATTTTACTTTTTAAATGTCTCAAAATAAAATTATAGTTTTAATGTAAATCAGTATCTTTACTAATCATTAAAATTAAAATATTTTTAGAAAATAATAAAAAAATCATATAAGATAATTTTGAAATGACGAATTCAAAAATAATGTTTATTTATCAAAATAAATTTCATAATAGTGCCAAAATTAAATATATTTATTTTCTCGAATAAATCAATAAAAATTGTTTTTTGAAGAATACATATTTTTGAAAAATGAAACGACTTTACTTAAAAAATAAGAATTTATTTCCTATTAATAAATATATTTCCAAATATTTTTATTCCAATTTATACTCTTCATTTTAGCTGATATTTTATAACTGACAAGTTAATATTTTAGTATTATATCGATGTTCACTTAAACGTGGTGTTTTGTGCAACACAAGTTATCAAAGAAGTCAAATTGTTTAGAGAGAAATTTTTCAAAAAATTATCTGGGTGTTACCATATATTTTAATAAAAATAATTTTCTAGATTTAAATATTATTTTAAATAATATATAATTATTTTTATTTTATCAATTCTAAGAAAAGTGTTTACAAAGACCACCCTTTATTAGATATAAAAAATAAATGATAAAGAGAATATAAATAAGCAATAAAATAAAATTATACATATTTGGGATGAATTTTTACATTACTAAAAAATGATAAAGTCCCCCGTTATCAGTGCTAGAAAAATCACTACTAAAGGTATCCCTTTGGAAACATTTTTTAATGCTGATAAAGGTACCATTTATCAAGGATTTTAGCTAGCACTGATAAAAGTGTACTATTAAATAAGAATGATTCCATAGTAGTGAAAACATATAAAATTCTATAACTATTTTTTCTTTGATATCCTTACATAATTAAAGCATCATTTTTTTGTATGTAAATTCATATTACTTTCATATTCAATAATCCTTAAAATTAACATATTTTCACACTTAATATCTAGTTTTTTATTAAAAAAATCATAATTTAAAATATTAAAGGAGGAATAAAGTGGAGAAAAGGCCTTGGTGATTCAGGGGTTCAGACATTCGTGGATGATGGACATGTCACTATGTCATTGGCGATAGAGGTGATAAAAGTAGTTGATAGTAAAAGAAAGGTGACTAAAATAAACATTTCAAGTTCTGTTGTTTTTAGGTGAAATTTTATGGTGAAATTTTAAATATATGATTTTTTAATTAAATATTTTATGTTTTTTTTTTGCAATCTAGGACTCTAGAGTGCCAATTGATTCGGTGCTCAGTACACTGGGGAAAGAGTGCCAAATCATTTGGTATCTTGAAGCATATTTTTTTCCAAATTTTTACATCTTATATATATACACAAAATATTTTAGATACTATATATTTGAATATATATATTTACAAAATTTAAAATTTAGTTTTAAATTAAAAATTGTAACTTAATTTATTTTTTATTGTTATATATATATGTGTGTGTGTGTGTGTAAATTTTTAAAAAATATCTTTTTTTATTAAAAGCACGAACATTTAAGTTACTCCAAAATATAACCAAAACCCCTACAAATGACACAATTTTATAAGGTAAGGGGCCTTGAAATCACTTATTGATTTTCCACATGGGATTTAGTTTTACTTCACTAGCATTATAATAATAATATATTATTATTATTAATAAATAAAAAATAAAATGTAATTAAAAATATTACAAATTAATATTAGATATCATTAATCCATGTGGGATTGTATGTAACCATGGGGATAAAAGGTCACATCCCATCTTCTTCTCTATAATATAATCTATTAATTCACCTATCTTTATTATGATTTATCTTAAGGCCATAGAGAAGTCTAGTTGTAGAATCAATAGGTGTCCATCTATTTCTATAAATAGTTTTTCAATTGAATCCAATGCCCTTCTAGGACTAGTTGATGAATCTAACTCAATGAAGAAATTTGATGCTAATAGTGACGTCCTCCAATATGGCACACTCTCATGTGGCCAGAAAGGGATGGTTATGAGACCTAAAGAACACTTTAATGTACGCCAAAGGTTGCTGAATAGTAGTGGGGGTGTAGAATGTATAGTTGGGAGACTATACCCCTTGGTATGAAGTGTCATAGTATGAAAAAAATCATAATAAAATTGAAATAATAAAATTAAAGAGGTATAAGAAGAAAAAAATAAAATCCAAATTAATAATCCAATAAATAATAAGTTAACAATGTAATGAAGTGCTAGAATGTACCTAAATTTCATTCATAAAAAAGAATAAAAATAATAGTAGACTAAAATAAAATACTCATTGTCTCGGGTCCCAAACCCCACGTTGGTCACATCTCCAAACATCATCCCATTTACAAATAAGAAATCAATAGTAAGGTCATTTTCCATTTTCCATACCCACATCCACGAAATCTTCTTGGGTACCAAATGATGGCTTGAATAGTGTGTGAGTATAACTCAGTAGGTTGACACCACCATGTCTAAAAAAACCAATCAGATAAGATGTGTATGAATGAAATAAATAACAAGGTGTGTTAATTAATTTAACAACTAATAATATAAAATAACCTGCTTCGGCTCCATTCCATAATATCTCTGAGCATGTCTTGGGACCATGACAACCAAAACCATATAACCAAGTTAAAATAACCTTCTTCGGTACCATGTAATAATATTTCTGAGCATGTCTTACGACCATTTCAACCACAACCATATAACCATGGTATAATTAAATCAATTTGGGTCAAATATTTATAAGCATTAGAGCATCCGGGACAAATCTCTATAAGAATTGCAATATGGGACTAAGAATATCCCACTATCTACAAGAATCACAACATTTGATGATGATGAGTCCACTCAATATCAACTTTACGACATATAAGTGTGAAAGTTCCAGGGCCGAGCCTGATATATAATATTTATAGTGTAGAACACAATCTCTATTATATTACATGAATATCACAATATCACCTCAAAATTCTCAATGGTTAATTATAAGAATTTTTATTCTTAAGTCATATACAATATTCAATTTAATTCACAAATGATTAAAAATTATATCAATACTAAATAATCCATAATTTAGGGATTCTATGAAAAGAAATCACTCTACGGAACATATCATGCTAAGCATACTTTAAGCCATTTTCCTATTAAATTATAATCATCATTAGGTCAACCCATGAGCATCCATAAGCCAGTTAAATATCCATTTAAAACCAATGAACTACAAGGAATAATTCGATTTTTTATTTAATTATTTTGGGTGCACACAATGAGGGAACAATCAAAATATTTCATAAACATGGAAATTATCAGACCATAGGGTTAATATATAGACACCCTACCTTTAACTAATGATCTAATAATGATTCCAATGACCAAGACCCAAGAGGAAGAAGGTTTGGATGATTGGAAAGAGGTTCCTAGATCAAAACTGATCAAGATCAAAACTAGCAATGTGATTGGTTAAAAGATTTCACCACAACAGTTGTAGGAGAGGGAGTAAGAGGAATAAACCTAATAAAAAGGTCTTACCAAGGATTGATCACACAAACAGGGCACCCAGAAGAGAAATCAACACCATAAAATCACATGGAGAAAGCCCTTAGGTCTAGAGGAGAAGATTTATAGCTATTACAAATGAGAATTTTTCCACACAATATATTTAAAACAGTAGGTTAGGAATTTACATGGAATGTAGTCTTATTACACATCATGTAAATGTTTTTAATGGAATAAGATGAAAATCCCATCACCTTAGATTTATTTTATTAAAATCCTCGAACAATTACACGGTGTGTAATCCCATTACATGGTGTGTAAAGGTTCTGCAGTTGATTTTTATGCTGATTTTTCTTTTAAACTAACCAAACAATTATTAATGTTTATCAAATCAATAAGAACCCATGAAACACTTAATCCATTTATCCCCAGAATCCATTAATTCAAAAATGCAAACATCCCTAAAATTTAATTTATTGTATCTAACAAATCTATGTTCACGGATACTCTCTAGAACATCTCAGGTTTTCTTGAATCTCAATACTGCATTTATTTAAATGATAGACATTAATGACAAAAACACAGTAAAAATGAAAAGATTAGTTAAAATATCAGAGTTATATGTACCTGAAAAAGATAGGATCTTACATCAACCATGATAATGTTCAACAGTGTAATGTTTCGTGTTTTGAACTGGATGAAAAAGCACAGAAAGTAAAAAAAATAGTTAGCTGGACAGTCTAGTTTCAAATCCGAGCATCAGAACTTTTTATTTCTGATAGTTGTCACAGTGATGTGTCTTTTAAATAAATTTTATTAAATTAATTATATTAAAATTAAAATGGAAATAAATTAAAGTAATGGAAAACATCTTCTTTGGAACATTGAATATTCTATAACATATTTTCAGAGTTTGACGATGAGTCAGCATGAGGTTCTGAGAACCTTATACTCTTGGTGTTGGTAGAACAAAAATAGTAAATTTATTTTATTTATACAAGTTCATCTTTTTTTAAAAAAAATGAAATAACCCTCAAATAATGCATCGTATGAGAAATATGAGAGCATAGTTAGGTTCGGAACGCTGGTTTTACCCAAGGAAGGACATAAACATGATTCACGTTGGGTTTTTGGAACCCTCTCACATGATAATACCATCTTTATTTTTAATTAATTAATTATTCCATTTTTTATATAATAAATAATTATTTTCTAACAAAATGTGCGTCAAATGAGAAATCTGGGACCACCAATAGTACTGGGATGTGGGTTTTACCCTAGATAGGGTATAACCTTTTCCATCATCGGACGTTTGGTAATATCGCACTTGAATAGAATTTATTTTGGTTATAAATATTTTTTGATGGATAGTTAGAAATAATAACAATAATTTTATTTTTATTATTATTATTATTTTCATTGATGATAAAAAAATAAATATGTTCTTTAAAAATTAAAAAATTGTTTCTTGGTGTAAATAATAAATGGGGTATTTAATAAATATGATATTATTAATCATTCCAATTAAATACAAATGCGCAATAAATATTTATTTAATAACTGTTGTATTTTTTCTAATAGTGGTTCTTTTTTAATTATTAATGGTGTCATTGATAAATATTATTAAATAATAATAATTTTAATTATATTAATGTATCGACTAAAATCAAGGTGCATACCATTTTAGTTTTATTGTCTGGATTCTTAATGCAACCCAAGGTGCGGGCTTGCGCACCCTATTGTAGGTCCCGAGCAGCTATTAAATTATTTAAATAATTTCTCAAGTTTTATGTAAAAATTTTACATCACACCCTAGCATTGCGTTTCGGTTAAATATAATTTAATAGTTTTGATAGAGAATAAAAAGAATTTAAAGGAAATTAATGGAATTTAACAAGGGATAAAAATAAAAAATAAAATAGATACAGTTGAAGAGAAATTAAAAATAATTTAATGGGGTAAACCCATTTTAATTATTTATTTTATTTCTTCCACCATTCTATGATTATTATTTTATTTATTTATCAACTTTTTATTTTTCTTTATTTTTTTCTTTTTTCCTTTCCCTTTATTCTTTATTTGTTTTCTCCTCTTTTTCTCTCCTCCCTCTCACGCCATGCCTCCCTTTCTCCCTAGGTGGCGCACCACCTTGCCCCCACTTTTGGAATATCGTTGCACCTTCACTCGTCATCCATTTTCTTCACCGTAAGGTGCATTGTGAACCTCTCGGTAAGGCTTATCCCATGCACCAAGAATCATACGATCTATTTCTCTATCCTTTACATAGTTCTCCACAGAATTAGTTTACCCTATTTTTGGGTTTTTCTAAAATATTCTATTTTCTTCTGTTTTAGGTCAAATTAAATCTTACCGCGGATCATAGAATCATCTGTGACCATAATTTAGGGCGTCTACTCTCTTTTCCTCTGTTCCTTTGTGATTTGTAAAAATGCACCATTGTGCCGTTAGTCCATGCCTATTGAATTTGTGAAAATTTACCTAATTTATTTAAATTATTAGTTTCGCCTAATTGTTACTGCCCTATTGATCACGAATTATTTTTTTTTGAATTTTGGCAACATGGTCAGACACCACATTGGGCATGACGATGTGGTAGGTATACTTTCTGTTAGCCAAGTATTCAATTTAATTAACTACATGTGTTCCACAACTTATTTTTGTTGTTTTTTAATTAAATAATGAATTTAGATTAATTATGAACCTTGAATTGTTGGATCTTTGGTAGTTGTTTGTGCTGATTTGTTTATTATTAAAAAGTGAATTTATCTTCATGTGTTGCGCAGCCTATTTCTGTTGTGTTTAAAAAATTAACTTAGATTAATTATGAACTTTGAATTATTGGATCTTTTGTATTTGTTTTTGCTGAATTACTTATTTATTGAAAGGTGAATTTACTACTTATGTTGATGCGATATCTTTCCTTGTTAATATTATTGTGTTTAAATATTTAATTTATACCTTATGATGCATGTGGGTATCTGTTTAGGTTTCAAGCTACAATTTCATATGCTTAGTATTTCATATTTGCTAATGTGATAACATTAATTAAATTCAGGGTGGGGAAAGAAGGTGGGTC
This sequence comes from Viscum album, assembly GCA_963277665.1. Lineage (NCBI taxonomy): Eukaryota > Viridiplantae > Streptophyta > Magnoliopsida > Santalales > Viscaceae > Viscum > Viscum album. The sequence continues at coordinate 1,172,100,210 of OY728160.1, forward strand.
CCATATTAAGGTCCATACTTATACCCTTCATGCTTGACTTGTTACCTCTATGTTCTAAGGGTGGTATTCTTGGCTTTGACGGACTGAGACTTCCTGAGGCTTTCTAATACTTATTATTGATACCGGTTTGAAAAGGGCCCATCAGGATGGATCTGTTGGCAATGCGGCTAAGCCATCCTCTAATGGTGCTCGACCCCTTTTTGTGAGATCGGGACGAACTCAGGGTAAATCCATGCCTTGAGAGATACTTGGACTTTCAAAATATTTCCTTGGATGGGCTTGTTGGTATTGGATAATTTGAAGGATTTTCTGTGGCGATGCCTTTAGGATAGGCTCAGACTCCAACTCTCAACTTCAACCTTAATAATGATGCACTAAAGGATTATATTAATACCGTTTTGAGTCTCTTGAGATTGGAGATATTTCTATGGTATGTTGAAGCACACCTGGTTAACACATGGCTTAGACCCCAAGTTAAATCCCAAGCTTGGGGTATGCCTTTTCCTTGTTCTACCTTTATTTTCCATACTTATATACATACAGATGTGCATCTTGCTTATAGGTACTCCTTTCAGATTTCCAAATAAGGCTGAATATGGGGATTAGGAATGGGTGCCTTTGGGAACCTGGGAAGAGTTATTTTACTTTATTTAACATAATTAATTATCTTCTTTTATTATATAATTACACAGTAAATTTTATTACTACACGAAATGGAATGGTTTAGACACCATGGGTGTCGACCTACTGGGATTTCATCTAACACCCTGCTCGGGCGTCATTGACACCCGAGTAGATTACATGCTTGTAAGTATTGAAAAAGGGAATCATTCTGCTTCCGAAACTTGATTGTTTGTTGCTGCTCAGGATGGAGACTGGGGTACAGGACTGAGCCTTGCTCGTGATGCAGTTGTCACACTTTGTGTTTTTTAGTTGATAGTATGCTTGGGTTCTTTTTTTGTACTTTCCATTTAGACATACATCCTAGTATGACATCATTTTGTGAGCTTCTGCACTTGAGTATTTTTTATTTGGATTATTTATATTTCTTCTACTATAATTTATTCATTTATATACTTCCGCTATTTTTTGTTAATTTTTGTTTACTTCCGCTGTGATAATACCTATTAGCTATGAGGGAATAGTATCCCCTCATACAAAAAAAATACCCTTGCTGCTAGTCGGTAGCCTCTACCATTTGAGAAGATGCGTTTGAGGTCATGTAACCCACCGGTCCAGCCACTGTCTTAGAGGTGATCCAGGTCGGGACGTTACAAAGTGCTATCATAGGTGGTATTTTTTTCCATTGTCTTACTGTTTTGGGTTGGTAGAAAGAAGACTAGGAATGTGTCAGCACTTGGTTAATAGCTATAGAGACCCGAAGCTTGACGTACATGAAAATTACATTACTTTTGTGGAATACTTAGTACATAACAAAAACAGACACACAAGGACCGTAATAGTTTAGTGTCTTTGGAAACTCGGAATATAATCTTCTAATCGTGGTGAAAGATCTTCAACATCTCCTATAAAGATCTTTTTTTACCTAAAACCTTTATTTATATCCTGGGGAAAAGAAAACATAAAATGGTGAGCTCAAATGATCAGCAAGGGTAAACAAAAGAAATATCAATCACATCATATACATAAGAACATAACTTTTGGAAATCTTAACCTGCAAAAGAAATCATAATTTCATAACATGGAATAAATCATAATAGTGAAATGTAATCCCAATAATCATAACTTAAAACATGAAACTTTGTGGCATACACACATAATCATAGATAATCATTTCTTATTAGTCAAGACTCATTTCCAGGACTATCTTAGTGGAAAAAGTCCATTTCTGAACCGAGTTCACTCCTCATGATTACTTATTATATATACTTTATAAGTAGATGACATACATATATATACACATAAATCCAGTATCATTATTAAGTCATATATTTCATGATTACTTATTATATATACTTTATAATCATTCATTAATGGTTAATGTGGAGAATGAATCTCATCGCGTCGTGGAGACGATAGTCCGTACGTACGCATGAGAAATGATATCGTTCTCATGATCATGGAATTGTATTGGAGTGTATGTATACTATTTCAGAATCAATATCTATTTACAATAATAATATATAGTTATTATGTACAACATTATACCCATCCAATTATGGTGGTGGTGGAAAATAGATTACACCATGGCGTGGAGACGGTATTCCGTACGTACGCACGTGCAGTGATTTAATTTTCCGTAGGATGGATAGATCCATATCATTATTAAGTCATATATTTCATGATTAGTTATTATATATACTTTATAATCATTCATTAATGGTTAATGTGGAGAATGAATCTCATCGCGTCGTGGAGATGGTAGTCCGTACGTACGCACGAGAAATGATATCGTTCTCATGATCGTGGAATTGTATTGGAGTGTATGTATACTATTTCAGAATCAATATCTATTTACAATAATAATATATAGTTATTATGTACAACATTATACCCATCCATGTATGGTGGTGGTGGAAAATAGATTACACCATGGCGTGGAGACGGTATTCCGTACGTACGCACGCGCGGTGATTTCATTTTCCGTAGGATGGATAGATGGTGAAATAGAGATGTTTGACAATTATAATAACATATCAGTATATGAGTGATACTGATGTTATTACTTCATAATGAAACAACCTATGAAGAAGAAGTGAAGAAGAAATAAATTTGAAAGAATCGGTAACAAACATTACCTCTTCTTTGAAACGCCTCTTTGAGATCTCCTTTTAGGGCACTAAAATTGGTCATTGAAGAAGACCAGGACCTCTAGGATGTTTCTAGGGAAGTGGAGAGGTGAAATTGGTAGGGGTTGGCCGAGATTGAAGGCTCAATGTAGTGTGAGGAAGAGGGGGAGGAGGTTCCCTTTTATAAGGGAGGAGAGGGGCTCCTTCGGAAAAACTAAAAATATTATTTTATTATAAAGTCAAGTTCAGTTTTAAATAGATCCAAATTGATTTATTTATAAGATAAGGTGGGTATGGGTCGAAATCCTCTCATACAATATAATTTAGACAAGTTTAGGTTCCTATTATAACCTTATCATTTAGATTTAACATTAAGTTAAATAATTTTACTTTTACTGTGTCTTCTTGTGTTCTTATACTATAAGGTTAATAAACTTACTATAACTAGCCAAACTAACCCAAAGATGTTTATTATTAATATAGATAACCTTATCTAAGTCATTTGGCCGAACCTTAGATTTTAAGGAATTAAATAACAATTAATAATATAATATTTGTTTTAAAAACTATTTATGTCAATTTTGACACTATTTAGTAATTGATTTTTGTGAAAATTATAACAGAATTATTAGTTCGAAAAACGTTAATTAAATCAATAATAACATGTCATATTAACCTATAAATTTAGTTTAATTCATAAAAAGTCTCAAATTACATTTATTTGGGTATTTATAACATCAATTATGTCAATATTTCATTAATAAGATAATTACTGCATCATCTTTGTGTCATAAATAAATTAACTTATTTAAAGTCTAAAAATTACAAATAAAATATCATTATGTAGGAAATATTTTTACATTTCTAATGAATATTTATAGTAGAATTTATCTTATGTAAAACCCTATATTAAAAATGATTTATTTATTAAACATTGATTTTAACTATTTTAACCCTTCTTTAAATAAATTAATAATAAATGTCCTAATCTAATCCAAGTGGGCCTAAATGGTCATATTTTATTCCTAAGGTTATTTTTGGTCGAATTACACTTATCCAATAGAATTAGGACATGTGTTAGGGTAATAATAATAACATTTTTACCCTTAATTACCCTATTTACTTTTAACCGTGGTAAAAAAAAGTTAACAGTTACTATTCACCAGAAAATTATTTTCATCTCATTGAACCACATTTTACTTACTAACATCAATCGTGTCTCTCGGATTTTTGAAATTCCACTCACAGAAGTGGTAAAATTAATTTTTATGAAAATTCATTTTTTTTTCTAGCACTTAGTGGTCTCACTATTCATCAAAAAAAATGAAAGTTTCCAGAAAAATACCAAAAATTAGGCCTAAGATATATTTGATAATATGAAATCAAAAATGATGTCTATTTTACCAAATTCAAAACATATCAGTTTCATTAATTAATTTAAAAAATTAATTCCCGTCGTCAAAACAAATAGCGTGTTCTTAAGATATAATAACTATCAAAAGATTGACACTTGTTTATGTCTGGTTTAAATTTGAAATTACATCCAATGACCAACATTGTATTAAATTGTAAAAATATATTCTAAATATACTTTAAAACCACTCAAATTAATAATTTATCACTATTAATTATTTCGATTAAAAAGGTTGTTTTTAATTAAAATTTAGTAATTTTCACTATTCATCAGAAAATGAAAGTTATCCGAAAAGTACCAAAATTTCACCCTAAGCTAATTTCGATATTCCGAATTCAAAAATGAAGTCCATTTTGAAAATTAAAATTTACAAAATTTAAAAAAGTGGTTATTACTATTAATAATATTTTAATAGCATATCGTTGTTTAGTGAAACTCGGTATTGCGTACTACACACGCTATCGAGGAAGGTCACGATTGCGTGTAACGAAAGGCAAGTCAAGGATGTGTGTTGTGAAAGCTCCTTTTTGTGTAGCGTACAACACAAGACATTAATGAAATTAAAATCTCAGGGTGTTACATTCTACCCCCGTTAAATTGAATTTCCCCCTCGAAATTCTTCGGGGTTATAAATGGTTTACTACTCGAAAGTTTCTTTAATAGAAACCCACATCGTAAAAAGGAATACCAAAACCAATATTTAAAAACAAAAGTATGAAACTTAATGGTTACCCAAATAAACTAATCACTGGGTTTCCACGTAGGTGAAAATATGGATATGGAAGAGAAATCTAACCATCATGTTCTGATGGAGAGTGGTAGAGAACATGGCTACAGAAAATCCAGCAATCACAAAGCCATAAATTTGTGACGATATAAGGTACCATCTGATTCATCAGATATAAGATCACTAGGACAACATTTTTGGTTTTCAAGATCATTTCCTTAAAGTTGAATAATTTGAATTAGAATAAATACTTACTTTATTTTGGTACAATCTCACTGTTGTTCGTGCCTTGAACAATTTCCACTTCATCTCTTAAAGAAATGAAGTTGAATTTGTTGTTCGTGATATGTTAGCAGATCATGTGATAGAATGACGGGTCATTCCATCTGTCTCAAACAAAAGGTTAGCAAAAGTTATTAAATATAAATAAGTCTTTCTATAGTGAGATTAATCATATATGGTTCCTAAAATGGACTTATACTTATTATATCATACTGCTTAATATAATAAAACTAGTTTCTAATAAACAGGGACTTCCTGTAGGCCAGTGGTAGGCGATAAAGGCCAGTCGCACTTCGGTTGTGGGTTCGATTCCCACATCCTTGTCCGACGCGATAGGTTGTCGCTAGTCCTGCAGGTTGTCCTTTTTCAAAAACTACATTACTATAACATCCCATAGATAATATTGAAAAAACTTCTATCCTTAAACAATAATAACTTATGTCCAACATAATCCATGCCAATCTTTTGGCTTATCTAAAATACTTCATTCCAAGCTCATATTATAAATAAAATGAATACTTGAAATGTCACATAACAATCACGTGAATGCCTTCATTTATCCCCCATATATCATAAGATATATCTTGTTGGTCAAATTACAAACATGTGAATACCTTAATCATGTATACCCATTGAAACTTAGTGAAAACATGAATGCAGTTAAAAGTTAACACTTTCCACAAACCAAAATCCTCAAAATTCTTTATACTCAAACCATGATATCACTTAGTCCTTATATCAATCATCAGCTCATGAATACAATCAAACATCTCATTATCTTCTTGTCCCTTCATTATGCGCATATCATCTGCTTACCAAAAATATCTCAATCACTTTCCATGGTTACCGGTACCATAAAATTATTGAAAACCACAATAGACCAATACATAAATATTCCAATATTCCACGATACTATATACAACATTATTTTGGAATCCCACTACATAAACACTTAATCATTCCACCACATCGTTTTCATATTCAACATCGCCAATAGTCATCACATGTAACTTCCCTTTGTCCTTTGCCTTAAGTGGTTGCTCATGTCGATCATCACTAACCCTTGGATTAGGGCATTTATTAGCATAATTACCCATTTCCTTGCACTTGAAGCATTTATGTGTTAGTGGTGCGTTCTCTGCAGTCTTTTCTTTATTCACATCATTACAACCCCTTTTTCCATTACTTCGACACTCAGCTGCTCGATGACCTTCATTTCCACACTTAACATTTTCTAGTCCCTTTAAGACAATCTCCACCATGCTTCTTTCCACACTTTGAGAATAAGGAAACATTCATCTTCTTTTCACCATTATTATGAGATTTCTCCTGGAAGTCCATCTTTCGTTTCATGTCAAAACTATGAGATGGATAAGTAACACCAACTTCCATTTCTACCTTGATAACACAACGCACAATTTCTTCATAGCTACTGATGTCTCTTATAGCTAATGCCCTTCGAAGATTTGGTTTTAAGCCACTGAAGAATCGATAAACTTTACTTTCAGGTTGGATGATAAATCCAGATGCATACCTTGCAAGCCTTGTAAAATTCGCTTCATATATACCAACAGATTCATCATCCTTTTGCTTTATTTCAAGAAACTCCTTCTCCATCTTTGTTCTAAGAATACGAGGGATGTACTTATTGAAAAATAAGTTCTTGAACTCATCCCATTCCATGGACTCAATTTCATCTCTTGGCCTCGTATTCTTGATAAGATTCCGTCATTGATCAACATCACCTTCCAAACGATACACTACTAAGATGACTTTATCATGTTCAGAACATTGAAAAACTGAAAATATCTTTTCAGTGGTAATGATCCATTGTTTAGCAACAAGTGGATCAGAAGACCCACTTAAAGAAGGTGGAAGTTGCCTCGTGAAGGACTCAATAGAATATTGTTCCCTTCTCTGCTGATTTGGAAGTCCAAAATGATTCAAAGCTTGTGTAAGTATAGAAATAATATTTTTCACTCCATCTACCATAACATTTGTTTGTTCAGGAGGACAATCATTGCATTGTACATTACATTGATCAACACGGTTCCTTCGGGTTCCAGCCACCATCTAAAACCCAAAAAGAATAGTGTGAGAGGAAAAAATCACGCTAGGGAAAACAACATAATAAAGGGGGAGTACCTTCAATATCTAACATCTTAGGTTACCGTAATTCTATTACTATAACCTATACTTATACTAAACCTTAGGGACATCCCTATACATACCTTAGAAATATCTATAGGGATATCACTAATGTTCTCGCATCCTAGTTTCCAAAGGATGACTAAACCTTTCCTCTTATACCAACTGTAGATACCCGAAGCTTGACATACATGAAAATTACATTACTTTTGTGGAATACTTAGTACATAAAAACACACACACACAAGGACCGTAATAGTTTAGTGTCTTTGGAAACTCGGAATATAATCTTCTAATTGTGGTGAAAGATCTTCAACATCTCCCATAAAGATCTTCTTTTTTTACCTAAAACCATTCTTTATATCCTGGGGAAAAGAAAACATAAAAGGGTTAGCACAAATGCTCAGTAAGGGTAAACAAAAGAAATATCAATCACATCATATACATAAGAACATAACTTCTGGAAATCTTAACCTGCAAAAGAAATCATAATTTCATAACATGGGATAAATCTTAGTAGTGAAATGTAATCCCAATAATCATAACATAAAACATGAAACTTTGTGGAATACACAAATAATCATAGAGAATCATTTCTTATTAGTCAAGACTCATTTCCAACACTATCTTAGTGGACAAAGTCCATTTCGGAACCGAGTTCACTCCTCATTTCAGTCCTGTTTCACTGAACCGGTTTAACCTGCCGGTCCATCCATGTCTATCTCATGAGATATAAAATATTTACCCAATGAATTGGAGGGAGATATAGGTCCCACCCATCTCATAATGATACCATTCTTATGTGTGCCACAAAATCAAAAAACAAACATCATAGCATAACCCATGTAATAAAAATGGGAATCTTAAACATCGTGACATCATAAAACAATTCATATAAGGTAAAGGAATTCATAAAAATATTTCCATCACAACATAATCAAATCCATGTAATAATAGGGATAGAAACAGAACCCTTTATTATCTTAGATGGAAAATAATTTTGATAAAACACTTGAACTCCATTCTTGAGGAAAATATCCTTTCTACTTCAAAAACAATTTTCATTTCTTAACATGTCATACAATTATAAACTAAAAGAAGTTGACTAAAAATAAACTTGATAACTTGTAAGGTAAGCTTCGTGGAAATAATGTTTTAAAAATCCATTCATTCCGTATAATTTAAAAAACATTCTTCTCGTACTTTTGTCGGAAAAGTCAAAAAGTACCTCATACGAAAAACAACAAAATATTTCTTTTATATCTTTTACTAAAAACTCACAGAAGCATAAAATTGGATCTAAACAATTTTAGGTGGATGGAAACAATATTACATATTGAGGGAACATGGATGTGGATGATAAAATACACCCCAGTAAATACCAATGTATAAACAATCTCGGATAAAATGAGATTGTGATATTTTCCCTTACCTTAGGTCTGATTTGCTTTGTAATTGTCCAAACCTCCTATATAATTATTTAAATAATGTCATTGTCTTATTCCAGAATCATACTCATTGTTATGATATCATATATGGTTCACTTATGACTTTATTTTACCCGTTATTTTGTAAATTCCATGTTAAAGAGCGTTTTGGGTAAAATCATTTTATTTTTCGTCCATGTTTTGACTTGTAATTATTCATATGATTACTTAGATCATGATTAATTAATTCCAGGATCTAAAACATGATTTATATATAATATATATTCAGAATCTACATATTTATAATAGATCAGTAAATGGAAAGAAATACATCGTTCATGGAGACGGTAGGTCGTACGTACGCATGAACGCTGTTTTCGTTTCCCTTATTGAGTTGAATGGAATTAAGTAGATGACATACATATATATACTCATAAATAAATTATCATTATTATGTTATATATTTCATGATTACTTATTATATGTACTTTATAATCATTCATGAATGGTTCATGTGGAGAATGAATCTCATCGTGTCGTGGAGACGGTAGTCCGTACGTACGCACGAGAAATGATATCGTTCTCATGATCGTGGAATTTTATTTGAGTGTATGTATACTATTTAAGAATAAATATCACCTTAAAATAATCATATATAGTTATTATGTACACCATTATACCCATCCAAGTATGGTGGTGGTGGAAAATAGATTACACCACGGTGTGGAGATGGTATTCTGTACGTACGGACGCGCGGTGATTTCGTTTTCCGTAGGATGGATAGATGGTGAAATAGGGTTGTTTCACAATTATAATAACATATCAGTATATGATTGATACTGGTGTTATTACTTCATAATTAAAAAACCTAAGAAGAAGAAGTGAACACGAAACAAAGTTGAAAGAATCGGTAACAGACATTACCTCATCTTTGAAACGCCTCTTTGATATCTCCTTTTACGGAACTAAAATTGGTCTTTGAAGAAGACCAGGACCTCTAGGATGTTTCTAGGAAAGTGGAGAGGAGAAATTTTCATGGGTTGGTTGATCTTGAAGGCTCAAATTGGTGTGAGGAAGAGGGGGAGGAGGTGCCCTTTTATAAGGGAGGAGAGGGGCTCCTTTGGAAAAACTAAAAATATTATTTTATTATAAAGTCATGTTCGTTTTTAAATAACTCCAAATTGATTTATTTAGAATCTAAGGTGGGTATGGATATAAATCCTATCATAAAATATAATTTAGACAAGTTTAGGTTCCTATTTTAACATTATCAATTAGATTTAACATTAAGTTAAATAATTTTACATTTACCGTGTCTTCTTGTGTTCTTATACTATAAGGTTAAAAAACATACTATAACAAGATAAAAGAACCCCAAGTTGTTTATTATTAATATATATAACCTTATCTAAGTCATTTGGCCGAACCATAGATTTCTAGGAATAAAATAACAATTAATAATATAATATTTGTTTTAAAAACTATTTTATGTCAATTTTGACACTATTTAGTAATTGATTTTTGTGAAAATCATAACAGAATTATTAGTTAGAAAAAAGTTAATTAAATAAATAATAACATGTCATATTGACCTATAAAAGTAGTTTAATTCATAAAAAGTCTCAAATTACATTTATTTGGGTATTTATAACATCAATTATGTCAATATTTCATTAATAAGATAATTACTGCATCATCTTTGTGATAAAAATAAATTAACTTATATAACGTCTAAAAATTACAAATAAAATATCATTATGTAGGAAATCTGTTTAGATTTATAATGAATATTTATAGTAGAATTTATCTTATGTATAACCCTATATTAAAAATGATTTAGTTATTAAACTTTGATTTTAACTATTTTAACCCTTCTTTAAATAAATTAATAATAAATGTCCTTATCTAATCCAAGTGGGCCTAAATGGTCATATTTTATTCCTAAGGTTGTTTTTGGTCGAATTACACTTATCCAATAGAATTAGGACATGTGTTAGGGTAATAATAATAACATTTTTACCCCTAATTACCATATTTATTTTTAACCGTGGTAAAAAAGTAAAAAGTTACTATTCACCAAAAAATTATTTTCATCTCATTGAACAACATTTTACTTACTAATATCAACCGTGTGTCTCGGATTTTTGAAATTCCACTCACAGAAGCGGTGAAATTATGTTTTATGAAAAAATCTTTTTTTTAAATACCACTTAGTGGTCTCACTGTTAGTCAAAAAATGAAAGTTTCCAGAAAAATACCAAAAATTAGGCCTAAGATATATTTAATATTATAAACTCAAAAATTTTGTCTATTTTACCAAATTCAAAACATATCAGTTGCATTAATTAATTTAAAAAATTAATTCCCGTCGTCAAAACAAATAGCGTGTTCTTAAGAGATAATAACTATCAAAAGATTGACACTTGTTTATGCCTGGTTTAAATGTGAAATTACATCCAATGACCAAAATTGTATTAAATTGTAAAAATATATTCTAAATATACTTTTAAACCACTCAAATTAATAATTTATCACTATTAATTATTTCGATTAAAAAGGTTGTTTTTAATTAAAATTTAGTAATTTTCACTATTCATCAGAAAATGAAAGTTATCCGAAAAGTACCAAAATTTCACCCTAAGCTAATTTCGATATTCCAAATCCAAAAATGAAGTCCACTTTGAAAAATAAAATTTACAAAATTTCAAAAAGTGGTTATTACTATTATTAATATTTTAATAGCATATCGTTGTTTAGTGAAACTCGGTATTGCGTACTACACACGCTATCGAGCAAGGTCGCGATTGCGTGTAATGAAAGGCAAGTCAAGGATTTGTGTTTTGCAAGGTCCTTTTGGTGTAGCATACTACATAAGACATCAATGAAATTAAAACCTCGGGGAGTTACATTCTACCCCCATAAAATGAATTTCGCCCTCGAAATTCGTCGGGGTTATAAATGGTTTACTACTCGAAATTTTCTTTAATAGAAACCCACATCGTAAAAAGGAATACCAAAACTAATCTTTAAAAATAAAAGTTTGAAATGTAAAGGTTACCCAAATAAAGTAATCACTGGGTTTCCACATAGGTGAAATTATTGATATGGAAGAGAAATCTAGCCATCATGTTCTGATGGAGAGTGGTAGAGAACATGGCTATGGAAAAGCCAGCAATCACAAAGCCATAAATTTGGGATGATCTAAGGTACCATCTGATTCATCAGATATATAAGCACTAGGACAACATTTTTGGTTTTCAAGATCATTTCCCTAAAGTTTATGAATTTGAATTAGAATAAATACTTTATTTTGGTACAACCTCACTGTTGTTCGTGCCTTGAACAACTTCCACTTAATCTCTTAAAGAAATGAAGTTGAATTTGTTATTCGTGATGTGTTAGCAGATCATGTGATAGAATGACGGGTCATTCCATCTGTCTCAAACAAAAGGTTAGCAAAAGTTATTAAATATACACAAGTCGATCTATAGTGATATTAATCATATATGGTTCCTAAAATGGACTTATACTTATTATATCATACTGCTTAATATAATAAAACTAGTTTCTACTAAACAGGGACTTCCTGTAGGCCAATGGTTGGCGATAAAGGCCAGTCGCACTTCGGTTGTGGGTTCGATTCCCACAGCCTTGTCCGACGCGATGGGTTGTCGCTTGTCCTGCTGGTTGTCCTTTTTCTAAAACTGCATTACTATAAAATCCCATAGATAATATCGAAAAACTTCTATCCTTAAACAATACTAACTTATGTCCAACATAATCCATTCCAATCTTTATGTTTATCTAAAATACTTCGGTCCAAGCTCATAGTATAAAGAAAATGATTAGTTGAAATGTCACATAACAATCACGTGAATGCCATGATTTATCCCCCATATATCATAAGATATATCTTGTTGGTCAAATTACAAACATGTGAATACCTTAATCATGTATACCCATTGAACCTTAGTGAAAACATGAATGCAGTTAAAAGTTAACACTTTCCACAAACCGAAATCCTCAAAATTCATTATACTCAAACCATGATATCACTTAGTCCTTATATCAATCATGAGCTCATGAATACAATCAAACATCTCATTATCTTATTATCCCTTCATTATGCGCATATCATCTGCTTACCAAAAATATCTCAATCACTTTCCATGGTTACCAGTACCATATAATTATTGAAAACCACCATAGACCAATACATAAATATTCCAATATTCCACGATACTATATACAACATTATTTTGGAATCCCATTACATAAACACTTAATCATTCCACCACATCGTTTTCATATTCAAGATCGCCAATAGTGATCGCATGTGACTTCCCTTTGTCCTCTGCCTTAAGTGGTTGCTCATGTCGATCATCACTAACCATTGGATTAGGGAATTTATTAGCATAATGCCCCATTTCCTTGAACTTGAATCATTGAAGTGTTGGTGGTGCATTCTCTGCACTCTTTTCTTTATTCACATCATTAGAAAGACTTTTTCCATTACTTCGACACTTAGCTACTCGATGTCCTTTTTTTCCACACTTAAAACATTTTCTAGTCCCTTTAAGACAATCTCCACCATTCGTCTTTCAACACTTTGAGCATAAGGAAACATTCATCTTCTTTTCACCATTATTATGAGATTTCTCCTTGAACTCCATCTTTCATTTCTTGTCAAAACTATGAGATGGATAGGTAACACCAACTTCCTTTCTACCTTGATAGCACAATGCACAATTTTTTCATAGCTACTGAAGTCTCTTATAGCTAATGCCCTTCGAAGATTTGGTTTTAAGGCACTGAAGAATCGATCCACTTTACTTTCAGGTTGGATGATAAATCCAGATGCATACCTTGCAAGCCTTGTAAAATTCGCTTCATATATACCAACAAATTCATCATCCTTTTGCTTTAGTTCAAGAAACTCCTTCTCTATCTTTGTTTGAAGAATATGAGGGAATTACTTATTGAAAAATAAGTTCTTGAACTCGTCCCATTCCATGGAGTCAATTTCATCTCTTGGCCTCGTATTCTTGATAAGATTCCACCATTGATCATCCTCACCTTCCAAATGATACACTGCTAAGATGACTTTATCATGTTCAGAACATTGAAGAACTGAAAATTTCTTTTCAGTGGTAATGATCCATTGTTCAGCAATAAGTGGATCAGAATACCCACTGAAAGAAGGTGGACGTTGCCTCATGAAGGAATCAATAGAATATTTTTCCCTTCTCTGCTCATTTGGAAGTCCAGAATGATTCATAGCTTGTGTAAGTATAGCAATAAGATTTTGCACTCCATCTCCCATAACATTTGTTTGTTCAGGAGGACAATCATTGAATTGTTCATTACATTGATCAACACGGTTCCTTTGGGTTCCAGCCATCGTCTAAAACCCAAAAAGAATAGTGTGAGAGGCAAAAATCACGCTAGGGAAAACAACATAATAAAGGAGGAGTACATTCAATATCTAACATCTTAGGTTACCGTAATTCTAGTACTATAACCTATACTTATACTTAACCTTATGGAAATCCCTATACATACCCTAGAAATATCTATAGGGATCTCACTAAAGTTCTCGCATCCTAGTTTCCAAAGGTTGACTAAACCTTTCCTCTGATACCAACTATAGAGACCTAAAGCTTGACGTACATGAAAATTACATTACTTTTGCAGAATACTTAGTATATAATAAAAACACACACACAAGGACCGTAATATCTTAGTGTCTTTGGAAACTCGTAATATAATCTTCTAATCGTGGTGAAAGATCTTCAACATCTCCCATAAATATCTTCTTTTTTTACCTAAGACCTTTCTTTATATCCTGGGGAAAATAAAACATAAAAGGGTGATCTCAAATACTCAGTAAGGGTAAACAAAAGAAATATCAATCACATCATATACATAAGAACACAACTTTTGGAAATCTTAACCTGCAAAAGAAATCATAATTTCATAACATGGGATAAATCATAGTAGTGAAATGTAATCCCAATAACCATAACTTAAAACATAAAACATTTTGGCATACACACATAATCATAGATAATAATTTCTTATTAGTCAAGACTCATTTCCAAGACTATCTTAGTGGAAAAAGTCCATTTCTGAACCGATTTCACTCCTCGTTTCAGTCTTGTTTCACTGAACCGGTTTAACCTGCCATTCCAGCCATTTCTATCTCATGAGATATATAATATTTACCCAATGCATTGGAGGGAGATATAGGTCCCACCCATCTCATAATGATACCATTCTTATGTGTGCCACAAAATCATAAAGCATACATCATTGCATAGCCCATGTAATAAAAATGAGAATCTTAAATATCGTGACATCATTAAACAATTCATATAAGGTAAAGGAATTCATAAAAATATTTCCATCACAACATAATCATATCCATGTAATAATAGGGATAGAAACATAAACCTTTATTATCTTATATGGAAAATAACTTTGATAAAACACTTGAACTCCATTCTTGAGGAAAATATCCTTTCTACTTCAAAAACACTTTTCCTTTCTTAACATGTCATACAATTATAAACTAAAAGAAGTTGATTAAAAATAAACTTGAAAACTTGTAAGTGAAGCTTCTTGTAAATAATGTTTTAAAAATCCATTCATTCCGTATAAGTTAAAAAAAACATTCTTCTCATACTTTTGTCAAAAAAGTCAAAAAGTACCTCTTACGAAAAACGAAAAAAAAGATTCCTTTTATATCTTTTACTAAAAACTCACCGAAAGGTAAAATTGGATTTAAAAAAATTTAGGTGGATGGAAACAATATTATATATTTAGGAGACATGGATGTGGATGATAAAATACACCCCAGTAAATACCAAAGTATAAAAAATCTCGGATAAAATGAGATTGTGATATTTTCCCTTACCTTAGGTCCGATTTGCTTCGTAAGTGTCTGAACCTCCTGTATAATGATTTAAATAATTTCATTGACTTATTACAGAATCATAATCATTGTTATGATATCATATATGGTTCACTTATGAATTTATGTTACCCGTTCTTTTGTGAATTCCATGTTAAAGAGCGTTTTGGGTAAAATCGTTTTATTTGTCGTCCGTGTTTTGACTTGTAATTATTAATATGATTACATTGATAATGATTACTTAATTCCAAAATATAAAACATGATTTATATATAATATATATTCATAATATACATATATATAATATATCAGTAAATGGAATGAAATATATCGTTCTTGGAGACGGTAGGTCGTACGTACGCATGAACGCTGTTTTCGTTTTCCTTATTGAGTTGAATGGAATTAAGTAGATGACATACATATATATACACATAAATCAAGTATCATTATTATGTCATATATTTCATGATTAATTATTATATATACTTTATAATCATTCATTAATGGTTAATGTGGAGAATGAATCTCATCGCGTCGTGGAGACGGTAGTCCGTACGTACGCACGAGCGATGATATCATTCTAATGATCGTGGAATTGTATTGGAGTGTATGTATACTATTTCAAAATAAATATCTCTTTAAAATAATCATATACAGTTATTATGTACACCATTATACCCATCCAAGTATGGTGGTGGTGGAAAATAGATTACACCACGGTGTGGAGACGGTATTCCGTACGTACGCACGCGCGGTGATTTCATTTTCCATAGGATGGATAGATGTTGAAATAGGGTTTTTTAACAATTATAATAACATATCAGTATATGAGTTGTACTGATTTTATTACTTCATAGTGAAACAACCTAAGAAGAAGAAGTGAAGAAGAAATAAAGTTGAAAGAATCAGTAACGGACATTACCTCTTCTTTGAAACGCCTCTTTGAGATCTCCTTTTAGGGCACTAAAATTGGTCTTTGAAAAAGACCAGGACCTCTAGGATGTTTCTGGGGAAGTGGAGAGGAGAAATTGGCAGGGATTTGCCGAGCTTGAAGGCTCAATGTGGTGTGAGGAAGAGGGGGAGGAGGTGCCCTTTTATAAGGGAGGGGAGGGGCTCCTTCGAAAAAACTAAAAATATTATTTTCTTATAAAGTCAAGTTCGGTTTTAAATAGCTCCAAATTGATTTATTTCGAAGCTGAGGTGGGGATGGGTCGCAATCCTATTATACAATAGAATTTAGACAAGTTTAGGGTCCTATTTTAACCTTATAATTTAGATTCAACATTAAGTTAAATAATTTTACTTTTACCGTGTCTTCTTGTGTTCTTATACTATAAGGTTAATAAACATACTATAACATGCCAAAAAAACCCCAAGTTGTTTATTATTAACATATATAACCTTATCTAAGTCATTTGGACGATCCTTAGATTTTTAGGAATAAAATAACAATTAATAATATAATATTTGTTTTAAAAACTATTTTATGTCAATTTTGACACTATTTAGTAAGTGATTTTTGTGAAAATCATAACAGAATGATTAGTTCTAAAAAAGTTAATTAAATCAATAATAACATGTCATATTAACCTATAAATGTATTTGAATATATAAAAAGTCTCAAATTACATTTATTTGGGTATTTATAAAATCAATTATGTCAATATTTCATTAATAAGATAATCACTGCATCATCTTTGTGTCATAAATAAATTAACTTATTTAAAGTCTAAAAATTACAAATAAAATATCATTATGTAGAAAATCTTTTTATATTTCTAATGAATATTTACAGTCGAATTTATATTATGTATTACCCTATATTAAAAATGATTTAGTTATTAAACATTGATTTTAACTATTTTAACCCTTCTTTAAATAAATTAATAATAATTTCCCTAATCTAATCCAAGTGGGTCTAAATGGTCATATTTTATTCATAAGGTTGTTTTTGTCCGAATTACACTTATCCAATAGAATTAGGACATGCGTTAGGGTAATAATAATAACATTTTTACCCTTAATTACCCTATTTACTTTTAACCGTGGTAAAAAAAGTAAAACGTTACTATTCACCAAAAAATTATTTTCATCTCATTGAACCACATTTTACTTACTAACATCATCCGTGTCTCTCGGATTTTTGAAATTACACTCACAGAAGCAGTAAAATTATGTTTTATGAAAAATTCATTTTTTAACTACCACTTAGTGGTCTCACTATTCATCAAAAAATGAAAGTTTCCAGAAAATTACCAAAAATTAGGCCTAAGCTATATTTGATATTATGAACTCAAAAATGATGTCTATTTTATCAAATTCAAAACATATCTGTTGCATTAATTAATTTAAAAAATTAATTCCTATCGTCAAAATAAATAGCGTGTTCTTAAGAGATAATAACTATCAAAAGATTGACAATTATTTATGTCTGGTTTAAATGTGAAATTACATCCAATGACCAAAATTTTATTAAAATGAAAAAATATATTCTAAATATACTTTAAAACCACTCAAATTAATAATATATCACTATTAATTATTTCGATTAAAAATGTTGTTTTTAATTAAAATTTAGTAATTTTAACTATTCATTAGAAAATGAAAGATATCTGAAAAGTACCAAAATTTCACCCTAAGATAATTTCGATATTACGAATCCAAAAATGAAGTCCATTTTGAAAAATAAAATTTACAAAATTTTAAAAAGTGGTTATTACTATTAATAATATTTTAATAGCATATTGTTGTTTAGTGAAACTCGGTATTGCGTACTACACACGCTATCGAGGAAGGCCGCGATTGCGTGTAATGAAAGGCAAGTCAAGGATGTGTGTTGTGAAAGATCCTTTTGGTGTAGCATACAACACAAGACATTAATGAAATTAAAATCTCAGGGTGTTACAATAGCTGTGCTTGGGACTGATCACCCCATGTACGGGAAATGACCAAGTAGCAAGGGTTGGGATTGTTGATCAGGCTTTTCAATGTTACAATTCATATGATTTCACCTCGAGTGATTAGTGTAATTTCTTCCGATTATGAATTTATGAAATTTATGATATTTTACATTTATCCTGTTAAAGTAAGGATGAAGCATTGCATGCATCCTAATTGGCACATAGGAATTCACATGCCATTCATAGTTCCATGCCATGCAGATTCATTTTAGGTTGCCTGTTGATTCAAATTGTGTTCTGTTAATATATGATTTTTCTTGTAAATATTTGTCATTTCTTTTTAGATACCCTGTTTCAGTGATATATTTAGCATGTTAGCTTGTTTTGATGCTACCTGTTTAATACCATTTTTTCCTTGTATCATGATTTTGTTCCTATTATAATGTCTTTGTGATTAAAATGTTATGCTTATGTTATTACAACATGTCTATCTCTATTAGCTTCTTGTTGCGACCTGCTATATTTTTATAATTTAATTGGTTGCTTCGCTAGAATTTATTGGCTGCCTTTGAATATGATCCAAATTACAAAAACTATAAAGTGTGTAGTCACTTTATTGGTTTATTGACACCCATATATCTAAGCTGATATGTGTTTGAACATGTTATAATTTTAAATGAATTGGTTAACTACCCAAAGGAAGAACTAGGGCCAATTAGGGTAGTTGGTGCATGTTTCTTATGAGATAACCAGGTATGGGTGTTGTGACTCTTAATAATTAAACAACTGTTTTTTTGTTGCATTCAAATGAAAATAGGTCGGCTTAGTGGGACCCTTGTAGGTTGCCTTATCTTCTTAATTATAATTTTTGTGATATATTTCTTAATTAAGGACGGGATGTCAATTAATGTAAAATTTTTTAAAATAGAGTTTTATAAAACTATCATGTTTTCCCTTTAGCCATTGTTTAAGATCACGTACCTTGTGTTTTTTTTGAAAAATAGTACTTGATGTTTTGATTAAATATTTTGATGATTAAATATTAAATGTGATTAAATATAAAGGGCTTGGATATGGAACCTGTAGTGTTTTCCTCTGCTTAAGACCCTGGTATAAGGGTAGTTTGAGTTTCTCCTTGAGTTTCTTTGGAATATAATCAGTTGCATGTCGTTTTCCCTAGTCATACCCCCTTTCCTAAAATGAAACCCTTGTTCATACGCGTGGTCGCGTTTTCCTTGACTTTTGTTTCGATCTTGAGAATCGAGTAATGCTCATTTCCATCAGATTAGGCATGCATTAGGAATGGACATTTCCCTCATTGCTCATTCGACCCTCTCTTCTCCACAACGATGGATGAATTGGTACATCATTATCTAAGTTAAAAGTCATCTTGCTTTTATATCACCTCGGGGTGGTATGCGTTTACGTACGTGGTGCCGTCAAGTGCATAACATTGTGACAAACCGATTGAGTTTAGTGAAATCGTAAATTCTTTTGTTGTTAAATATGTTTCACGTCATCTCTGTGGTATAATAAATTATATGTTAAAGGAATCATGTTTTTCCCAATGCTCGGGATGAATTCCAGAGACTCGGGTGTTTTGAAACGGTGGTCAGTTTAGTTAAGTTCTCATGCCTTTTGTTTAAACGTTTTCCTTCTGGTAATCTCCAAATATTCTTAGTGTACTCTTCCTTAAGTGATGAGCATGTCCCCTATCTTGCCTTCATCCTTGGTGAACTAAGAGAGCATCAGTCTTACTCCATGCTAAATCTTTAAAATTTATTGGGATTGTTTAGCATGGTTTTATCAATCTTTTACGATGATGCATCATTCATATCGATTCCTTGGTTAGTCTTGAGTGACCCTCAGATTTCCGTGTAGAAATTCTTTGGACGAACTCTTGTAAACTAGTCATTTCATCTAACTTGATCGCTAGGCTGATGTCGCTCTGGGCATAATCAATGTTTTCAAATGGGCATATTTCACTTGAACCAACACCTCACTCATAAACATGGTGTATGGACTACCTTAGGTTAGTTCTTTATACTCATTTCGTGCCGATCCGAGGTTACCCTGAACATGTTATCGGGCCCAGTGATGCATAAATCATGGAACATCACCAGAATTCAAGTATAGATTTATGTGGACGTGTTCATGGTGAATGCAACATACCTTGGAAGAAGACATCACAATTCAGTTTGTAAAATTCCCATCGTCTAAGTCGAGCGTTTTCTTAAATGGTCGGCTGGAGTGGCTTGACTAGTTCTCTCTCTTTCTCAATGAAGCGGTCAGTGAAGAATCATTTTTTGGCACATCATCAGGTGAGATGAGTGCAGTATGTGTCCACCAAAGATTTTCATAAAAATATGGCTCAACATTGGCTTTAAGGGCGATGGGGAATCGACCGTTTTATCCGTTTTTGAAATCAAGAGAGAAACATTGCTAGAATGCTTAAAGGATTGTCTTATAGGAAATTATGATGGTTAAAGGTGTCGTGACTCAGATTTTTCCCTTTCTAACGTTAAATCCTATTGTGGGAAGTAAACATGACCAGATGTTTAATGAGATAATGACATGGTCGTGTCTCTAGCAGAAAGGTCTTGGATAAATACCATATCGACATTTCAGTTGGTAAATGAGGATTTTATCATATCTTAATGGCTTTTGTGCCATTTTCCAAACCAATGCTTGAACGTGCATTGGGTGTTTAGAGATGCAACACAACCTTTTGTGTGAGAATTCATGATCCTTGTGTATCGAATGGAGGTTAAGTTGTTCCCGAATGCTTCTCGGGGATGAGAACATTTTATTTCTGATAATTATCACTACGATGGGTCTTTTAAATAAATTTTATTAAATTGATTAGATTAAAATTAAAAGGGAAATAAATTAAATGAAGGGTACACTTCTTCTTTGGAACATTGAATATTCTATGAAATATTTTCCGAATTTGACGATGAGTTAGCACGGGGTTCCGAGAACTGTAGACTCTCGGCGTTGATAGAATAAAAAAATTATTTTATTTTATTCATATGCGTTTATGTTTTTTCTTCAAAAAAATGAAATAACTCTCAAATAGTGCATCGTATGAGAAATCTTAGACCACTGTTAGGTCCAGAACACCGGGTTTACCCAAGGCAGGGTATAACCATGATTTTCGTCGGGTGTTTGGTACCCTCGCACTTGATAATACAATATTTATTTTTATTTAATTAATTATTCCGTTTTTCATATAATAAATAATTATTTTCTCACAAACGGTGCGTTGAATGAGAAATCCAAGACCACCAATATTTCTGGGACGTGGGGTTTACCCTAGACAAGGTATAACCTTTACGAGCATCGAATGTTTGGTCATATCACATTCAAAGATAATTTATTTGGGTTATAAATATTTTTTTGTTGGACAGTTAGAAATAATAATAATAATTTTATAATTAGTGTTATTATTTGTGTTGATGATAAAAAAAATAAAAATATTTTTACACAATTAATAAATTTTGTTGTGGTGTAAATAATAAATGGGGAATATAATAAATATGACATTATTAATAGTTACAATTAAATTCAAATGCCCAATAAATATTTATTTAATAACCATTTTTTAATAGTTGTTGTTTTTAAAATTTTAATAGTGTCATTGATAAGTCTTATTAAATAATAATAATTTTAATTATTTTAACATCTCGACTTAAATCAAGGTGCATACCATTTATGTTTTGTTGTCTAAATTCTTAATGCGACCCATGGCGCGTGTTTGCGCATCCTATTGCAGGTCCTGAGCTGTTGTTAAATTAATTAAATAATTTCTCAGGTTTTATGTAAAAATTTTACATCGCACCCCACCACCGCGTTCAGGCTAAATGCAATTTAAAAGACTTGAAAGAGAATAAAAAGAGTATAAAGGAAATTAATGGAATTTAAAGAGGGATAAAAATAAATAATAAAATAGATATGGTTGGAGATAAATAAAAAATAATTAAAATATGGTAAACCCATTTTAATTATTTATTTCATTTTGTCCACCATTCTATTATTATTATTTTTATTTATCTCCTTTTTATTTATTTTTCCTTTTTATTTTTCCTTTCACTTTCTTTATTTATTTTTGCCTCTTTTCCGCTCCTCTATCTCACGTCGCGCCTCCCCTTCTCCCTAGGTGGCAACTACCTTGCTCCCCCTTCAAATAATTGCCGCACCACCATTCATCATATGTTTTCTTCAACGTTAGGTGCATTGTGATCCTCTCAGAAAGGCTTATCTCACGCACCAAGAATCGTAAAATCTCCTTATCTATCCTTTGCACAGTTCACCGCAGAAGGATTTTATCCTATTTTGAGGGTTTTCTAAAATCTTCCAATTTCATCTGTTTTAGGTAAAATAAAAGCCTATTGTGGATTATAGAATCATCTGTGACTGTAAGGTAGAGCGTCTACTCTCTTTCCCTCCATTTCATTGCGATTTGTAAAAATGCATCATTGTGCTGCTAGTCGGTGCCTACCGACTTTGTGCAAATTCACCTAATTTTGTTAAATTATATTTTTCTCATAATTGGTGTAGCACTATTGATCATGAATTAAATTGTTTGAATTGTTTCAACATGGTCGGACACACCCTTTGGGCGTGTCGACTTGGTCGATATATTTTTCATTAGTTGGGTATTTAATTTAATTAAGTTCCAATGTTGCACAGCCTATTTTTGTTGTGTTTTATTTAAATAATTAATTTAGATTAATTATAAGCCTTGAATTGTTGGATCATTGGAAGTTGTTTGTGATGATTTATTTATTATTAAAAAGTGCATTTATCTGCATGTGTTGCACAACCTATTTTTGTTCTGTTTAATTTAAATAATTAACTTTGATTAATTACGAACATTGAATTGTTGGATCTTTGGTTGTTGTTTTTTATGAATTATTTATTTATTAAAAGGTGAATTTGTCAACTTATGTTGATTCAGTATCTTGCCTTGTTAATATTATTATGCTGAAATATTTAATTTATACCCTGTGATGCATGGGTGTATCTATTTTGGTTTCAAGATGCAATTTCATATGCTTATTATTTCATATCTACTACTGTGAAAACATTAATCAAATTCAGGGTGGGGAAAGGAGTTGGGTCTCATATTAAGGTCCATGCTTAGACCCTCTATTCCTAACTGGTTACCTCTCTGTGTCGGGGGGTGGTGTTCTTGGTTTTGTCGGACCGAGACTTTCCTAGGCTTTCTAATACTTATGAGTGATACTAGTTCCAAAAGGGCTCATTGGGATGGATCCATTGGAAATGTGGTTAATCCAGCCTCAAATGGTGCTTGAACCCTTTTTGCGAGATCGGGATGGACTCGAGGTAAAGGCATGCGTCGAGCGATACTTGGTCTTTTGAAGGATTGCCTTGGATGAGCTATGTGGTATTGGATAATTTGAAGGATGTTTTGTAGTGATACCTTCAAGATGGGCTCAGACTCCAACTCTCAACTTGAACCTTAATAAAGATGCACTAAAGGTTTATATTAATGCCGCTTTGAGTCTCTTGAGATTGGTGATATTTTTCTGGTATGTTGAAGCACACCTGGTAAACACATGTCTTAGACCCTAAGTTAAAGCACAAGCATGGGGTATGACTTTTCCTTGTTTTACCATTCTTTTCCAGACATATATACATACAAATGTGAATCCTTCTTAAATGTACTCCTTTCATATTTCCAGCTTATGCCGAAGCAGGTGATTAGAAACAGGTGCCTTTGGGAACCCGGGTCGAGTTATTTTACTTCATTTCACATAATTAATTATCTTCATTTATTATATAATGACACACTATTTTTTATTACTACATGAAATGAAATGGTTTAGACACCGTGGGTGCTGGCCTACTAGGTTTTTATCTCACACCATGCATGGGCATCGTTGACACCTGATTAGATTATATGCTTGTAGGTATGATAAAGGGAAGTGTGCGGATTCAGATGGCTGATTGTTTGTTTCTTCTTAGGATAGATACTATGGAATAAGACTGAGTACTGCTCATGATGCAGTCGTTGCACTTTTTGTCTTTTCTTTTTAGTTGATAGTATGCTTGGGTTTTTTTTCGTACATTCTGTTTAGACATACATCATGGCATGGCATAATATTTTAAGCTTCCGCACTTGAGTATTATTAAGTTGGATTGTTTATATTTCTACTACTGCAATTTATTCATTTATATTCTTCCTCTATTTATTATTAATTGTTGTTTACTTCCACTGTGATATTACCTATTACATATGAGGGCATAGTCTCCCCCTCAAACACAAAAAGTCCCTCGTTGCTTGAAGGCAGCCTCTGGCATTTGGGGAGATGTGTTTAAGGACTTGTAACCCACCAGTTCGGCCACTGTCTTAGAGGTGAGCTAGGCCAGGACGTTACAAATAAGGTTCTAATCCTAGATCCAAAAAAGAGATGAATGATATAGCTTTTTGTTTTAATAGTGACGCACCTTCACTGGATAAAGATCTATCAAATGAGGGAGACCTAGAATCTCAAATAGGGGAAGCTTCCACAAAGTAGGGTATGTATTGAGATAACGACACTATTGAAGAATGTCTTGAGACTCACCAAATTAAATACAAGGGAAATCAATGGAGAATAGGTCAACACCTAACAAATCAAGGTACTTGGGGAGGTAGATATTAAAAAATATAAATTCCTCTGGATGTCATTTCTTGGTAAATTATTTTTCCTCATGAAATCTTTTATTTTTTCTTTTTTGGTGTCTATGATCACTCATATGCTCTAGTTTCCATAGATTATTTGTTTTTTTACTTTTTAATAAAATTACATGAAACCATGAATTTGGTTCTCTAAATACATTGTTTATGCTGTCCTGAATAAATATTATTATTTATAAAAAGTAATAATATAATTAATTATTAATTATTAATCTTTGATAATACCCTGTAACCTAATCTTCCTTTCTCGAGAGTACCAAATATGTGTTGTTCTCAACTGTGACACTTCACTAAGGTGATCAGTGTTTGAATACCAACCTCACCTCATTTATTCCCCCATTTCAGGGGATGGTGTTTCTTTAATGGCGTTATCTTGAATAAAAATGATAGGGGGATTGAGGGGAATTAGGGGACGTCGATGATTATGGTGTGGGTTATTTGAGCGCGGTCACAATGGGGTAGTCGCCTTCAATGCTGATAGTGCGGTGCTTGAAAGAGCTGGTGTAAGAGGGGAGGAAACCTCTGATAGTAGCCTCCAACAATAATGGTGTGGTGCGGGTGAGCATCAGTGAAAGGTGGTGGTGACCTCTAATAACGATGGTGTAGGCATAGGGCGAGTGAATGCATGGAATGGGCACATACAGAGGGGGTTGTTCCAAGAGTTAGTTGGGAGTTTCAATGCCTTGGATGGCCGATGCTATAAGGGACCATGAGGGATAGATAAGGATCTATGTGGTGGTTACTTCCTTGTCCTACAAGCCTTGTATTAAGGGTCCATCAGGCCAATAAAAAAATATAGGGCATGTAGGCCTATACAATATGGGCCTTTGGGCCTAAATTTTATGGTTTCTCAATACACAAGGACTTCTGGCCATAAAAATGGGCCTTCATGGTAATATAAGGAACAAACCTAATTATTGACTAGGGGACTTTGGGAGAGGAGAATTGGGATTTAAACCATAGGGCCTTCATGCCAAAATATGTAATAAAATATGTCTATTGGGTGCTTGAAAATCATAGTGTGGAGGGATGGGTCTTTACCCACTAGGGACCCATGGTGTATGAGTTGGTTTTGATCCTATAATCCCCTCAACTAGTAATAATATATTTAATATAATAAATAATTAATAATTAATTTAAATGGGGGATGTGTTTTTGGGGGATGATATCGTAGAGGGGTGATGCAAGTGAATGCCTGTATGTCAATGCTTATGACTGAAAGAGTGATGGAGTCAGTTGAACATTGGGAGATGGATAATGTTTTATGTTGTCAATAGGGCCAGTGAAATCAGGGACTCTACATCTATGAAGAACTACCCTAGGAGATAAGTGATGGGATATAGGGTGTGAAAACTGGTCATCTGATGACATTGATTTCTAGGCATGAATGAATCCTTGTATGCACATGTAGGATTGAAACAAGGGTTTTGGGATTCATGATGAGGATGGGGTTTTCTACCTCATGAAAAATTGGAATCACATGTATCATGAAAAAAGGGGGGATGGGGTGCCATCCTTGTAACACAAGGGCGGTGCTCACTGGGCTATGCCCTTATGGAAATGGACTTCCAAGTCCTCTTAAAATTCTAAAAAACGGACTTTAAAAATATGAGAAAAATATGAATTGGGATTCCTAGGAACATCATCATCCATATAATTCCAAGATTCATTATAATTTTAACAAATAAAGAGATAACCATTAAATAACCTAGCCCTGTGGTGGGGATATTGGGTTATTCTAATGAAAAATGCTCCGGTGTTTTGTGTGTTGTTTTGTTGTATTGTACCCCTAAAAATATTATAAATTAATTTCACTATTAATTAGATTATATTATTATATAATAAATTATTATAATAAATTATTAATTATATTAATTATATTAATTATATTATTAATTATTCATTATATTAATTATATTATTAATTATTAATTATATTATAGAAAAGTTTGAGGGTCAAAACCCATTTACTATAATAAATGAAAGAGTATAAGAGGGGGAGATGGGGTTAGGAAAATCATAACTTGGATTTATCAAGGAAAAAATGTCACTTCTTGTTTTTCCCCTAAAACCCATAATATGATGGTATCAAACTCTCCCATGTGGGTGTCAACCTCTCCACCATGACTTTGGTTTCTGATTGGGTTTGTAATCATCATCTGATGATGTAGGAGTAAAGTCCTACAGGTTGGGTGAGACATTAAATTTCCATTACAAGTTTCTAATATCTAGACCAGGGATAGTTCCGATATTAATTTCAATAATAGTATATATAAATTTTGAGAATGCAAGGTAGTCTTCATTACCATTATGTATAGGCTCAGTTTTTTGATATATTTACTCAACTTGTGTGTCAAAATAGTTGGTAATATCATCACTGAGGCACTTTAAAAAACCACTCTTTCTCAAGGTCCTCTAGTGGGATTTTGATGCTATAGTTTTTCGACCATCTCTCTTCCCATTATTTGATCGAATCCATTCCAAAAAAAATATAGTATATGACCTTCATTGAATTAGACAAGTGAGGGGGATAAAACTAACCCTCATCCACATCATCAGAATTACCTCCGTGAACGGAAAAATATACCCTAGAGACTCCTCATCATGTTTATACTAGATATCACTCCCATGATGAATGTACCCCTCCATGGAAGTTTTTATTTAGACAATAAATTCAATGGATTTATGTGTTTGGAACATTGTTCTGACATGTGAGGGTGTTCCCCGAGCTTCCTTTATAGGACCTGAAGATGTAGCAGGTACGAAACCAGCAACCTTAACAAGGTTGAAAACTTTATCCGGTTTATATTTATTTTTGATAGAGTTCACCCTATGAAAAATTACCATTTATACATATTCTAGAAGAAGTCAAAATCATTGTTTTCAAATAGAGGTGGTGTGGTTGTGATCTCACCAGTGCAGAGTAGAGAAGCGCACCACTACTCCCGAAGGTTGAGCCATTGAGTGGTTTGGGATCACGTTGGTTGTGCCGTGATTGTGCCATCGTGAATCGCCCTCAAAATTTGTTGTCACAGAATCACTAGGTTTTTAAAATGAAAAAACATGTTATTCTGGTTCTCTGTTCTTCGACGCTACTGTAAACCCTTGATGTTAATGTCGACCACCCCCCGCACCCCCCAATGCCAATGATGTCCCCCAACCCAATGAATTTGATGCCGATGAAGACCATTCCCTACACCAGCCAACACCGATGACAACCCCCCCCCCCCGAGTCAACGTGGCTGGTCGGGGTAGTTTTATTTTTTTATTCTCTTTATTTTATTGTATTTTTATTATTTTATGTGATTTAGTTAAAATTTTCAATTTTAAAAACCTTTTTTATTTTTTTATTTTTTATTCTATTTTATGTTTTTATCATATTATAATTTTTCAACATATATGTGTGTAATTATATAATTTAAATTATATTTATTAGTACATGATTGAAAAAAAGCATCCACGACGCGATCTATGTCGCCACTTTCCCACTATAGGGCCCTTCCACATCGCGCCACAATATGATATTGACTACTATGGTTGACATCACATTGTTACTACTCCCTAATGTAGTAACATGTGTAGGAGTGCCACTGATTTTGGATGGATTCAGAATGGGAGTATTTCATGGGGTTGATGAAACCAGATTATCCAAAGCAACATAAACTATCACCAACAAAAAGGTTTTCATACCAATATATTTATCCTGTAATTTCATTACTGAGCTTGAAGTCCTTAAAATATTCTTAACTCAAATATTGTAGTACTAGAAATGTTCTGGTTTTGAGAGACATTCCTAGGATATTTTCATATTGGGGCTTCAAAATCCATTTTTTCTTGTATTTTCAAGCTCTAGAAGCTATAAATTTCTCCTTCATCGACTCCTAGTAAACAATATATTATGCATCAGCTTCCCAATAGGATAGATCATTAATAGGATTAGTATTATGGGAATCAATATATGATTCATTTTTATGACAGGGAATCCACTCATCCACTATATCATATCATTTCCCATAGCCCTTCTCTCGTATAATAATAACTATATGATAATTATCAATAAGACTAACTTATACTTCCTTAATAGGTATGAGAACACCCTGCCTTTTCTCATCAAAGACCATTATAGAAGGACCTACACTCGGATCCCCATTTACCTCTTAGGAAGTAATAGTTGAATCCACTGATCTAGTAAGAGGCCTGGTTATAGAAGGAAACTACCTATGCTTGAATGTATTAGAATCATGCCCTTTCAAAATAGAAATAGGAAACAAAAACATCTTCACATCACTTATCCAGGGCATGGATGTTTATCAAGAATTTAGTTCATAAGAAATAAATTTCATCATATTTGATAACAAAAAAACCAAAGTGACATATTCTATAGATTTATCCCTTTAAGTGGGAGTAACAATCACGAATTCAGTATCAAAGACTATCCATGGATTCCACATGATCAAATTATGACCAAAATTTCGAACCCAGAAATGAATATGGGTTCAAACA
Organism: Viscum album; assembly: GCA_963277665.1. Lineage (NCBI taxonomy): Eukaryota > Viridiplantae > Streptophyta > Magnoliopsida > Santalales > Viscaceae > Viscum > Viscum album. The sequence goes on from OY728160.1 coordinate 1,172,129,979, forward strand.
ATTACAAAAGGATTGAAACATGGATCCTCATTTATAGGAACATGGGCCTGGATTCTTTGGGGTCTAGTGTTTTGGGTTTGGTTGTGCTACTGTTGAGGCTGGGTGTTTCTCTCTAGGACTTGGGGGGAGTGGTTGTTAGTCATTGGTAGTAATGAAAATGCAATAAAAGGTTGTTAGTGGGTGGAGAGTAGTTGTTCTATCTGTTAGACTATTATGTAGCTTAAGTTGTAATTTCTAGCTATAAGTGGACTCTTTAGAAGGTTCAAATAGAGTCTTTAAATAAGCGAGAGGATTTTTTATGGGGGTATAAAGGAATTTGGTTAAGTAATTTGGTGGGTTAGGCCATGACTTGAGAAGAGAAACAACTTCCAAAATATCTTCTTCCTCCATCTTTTTCTTTTTCTAACATTTTTTCTATCTATTCTTTCTTCTATAACTTATGCTGCTTTTAATATAATTTTATACTATTTTTCTCTCTCTCCAAATTGATTCCTATCAATTGGTTCTTTCATAAAGAAATTTATCGATAGAGAAACTAGATGAAATAGGTTATTGATCTTGAACGAGGAACTTAGGAAGATGCAAACCAAGCAGACACAACACATTATTTAGACTCAGCAAAGTTAAAAGTCTGATAGAAGTAGTAATAGTAGTCCTTATAGAAAATTGTGAATAATAGAATAGGTGAATAACACATAACAATGAAGGATGAACTGTTCACAAAAGTGGAGGAATCACATCAGAGAGATGACATAACAACTAAACACATGCACACATGGATGAAAAATGAGAGCTCTTCGGATGAATTTTGTGAGGATGGAAATGAAATAGAGGGAACACCATGTGATAGAGAAGATACCAAAATTTTCTATTAATTATTCATAAGATTGGATCATGGAAGTGGAAGAATACTTTTCAGAATGCCAAATTATGGAACAAATGAAGGTACCAATGGATGAATTGAGTATGCAATGAGCAACATGGGTTATGAATTTCTTATTGGAACCAAGTAAAAATGGCCTTCCCAAGATTCAGTTCAAAGAAAATTTACTTGGACGATTTAGATTTGCGAAAGTAGAAGAATCTATTTTCCAAATCGTGAAGAAACAAGATGAGAGTAAAGCACATAATGAATGTTGTGAAAAATCAGCTATGGAAAATAAGTTAGTTTCTCAATTGAGTTTTGATGAACATTTTTATGAGAAGGTGGAACTATGTCTAGTAATGGTTCAGATAGAAGAAGAAGGGAAACTTCCATGAGAGGTGATATAGACTTTATAGGCACTAATACATGTTGTACAGAACCATAAAGGACCTGATATTTTTTTGGGAATAGAATATTTCTTCTGAGTATGAAGTTGTGAGTGTGGAAATTTCCTCAAAAGACCTGTGAATCTTCTCGACTAGAAAAGAAATCACAAACAAAGATAAATAAGTTCTAAACCTAGTGTGGTTTGAAGTGATAATATTGAATTCATACACTATCATGGAAATGGAAAAAAGATGAATAATAAGTGTATCTAGCAAATACTATAACAAGAACCTAGGGTTCATGTATCTACTCAAATTGAACTAAAGAAAAACTCTATTTTTGAGGAAGATATAGTATATATTATCCCTCAAGTTATAGGTTTTCTAATAGTTGAAATATGTAATATAACCTGGGATGAATTTTCTTGTGTATGAGTATGCATTCTAGCTATAGAATGGAGTTACCACCAGTTGAAGGCGGGTATTGAAAAAGTTTGAGTTTATGTTTGAGAACCAATGCGCCAGAAGTTGATGTCCAGGGGAAGGGTTTCCTCTATAGTGACAACACAAGAGGATAAGGACTCTACCAAAGTAGTTGATCTAACTCTAGTCCTTGGAATAGTCTCTTAAAATGGATTGATACAGAAGCTGTAAACCACTATCGGAGAATCCAAATATCACTGGCTTCCTAGAGAAGGGTTGTTCAGCCACCTCTTGGAATTCCACTTCACCTTGTGGAGAAGATGAGTTATAGGAACATGGGACTAGTTTCTTAGGGGTCCTACATGTTCGGTTGGACTGCATTGTTTTTTATTTTGGGTGTTGCTGGCCTGGACACTGGGGGAGTGGTTGCAAGTTAGGGGTAGTGATGTAAATATAATAAAAGGTTTTTAGTGGTTTGGTTAGTAGATGTTCTTGAATTTAGAATATTATATTTCTATAGTTGTAACTACACTCTCTAAAATGTTCTAGTAGAGTATTCAAATAAGGGAGATGCTACTATCTGGGGGTAAACAATAATTGGTTGAGGGCATTCGGTGGCTTAGGCCCTGGCTTCGGGAAGAGCGATGCCTTCTAGTAAAATTTCTTCCTCCATCTTATTTTTCAATATTTTTCTTATATATATTCTTCATTCTATAATTTATACTTATTTTAATAGAATGATATATAATAGGATAGAGGAATAATATCACCCAGAAGGTGCAGATATCCCCAAATCCATGGCCTACCCCCATCGAATGCCTTCCGCCAATTCCTTCATACCCCCAGACAGTAGCCTCCAACTTATTTAAAGATTATACCAGAACCTTATAGAGAGTACACTTATAGCTATAAATTATATCCAAAGCTACTTTATAATCTAACATCAAGAACAAATACTAACCACCACACTAACAAACTTTTATTATATTTACATTACTACCCCTAACTAAGAACCACTCCCCCCAAGTCCTAGGTAGTAGCACCCATCCTCAACAACAGATCAACCCAACCCAACCCAACACAGAAGACCACTATGTAGCCATACCCATGTTCCTATCACTAGTTATGAATACATAATTAACTTGGCTTTAGTAAAATCAAATTGAGTCCCCATGTTTTCCTCTTTAGGCCATTAAATGGAAACAATATGTGGAAGTAACAAAACCAAACAGAGATGCACTTATAGTTCATATACCCCTCAACTTTGGAGAGTTTCCCGAGATATTAATCCCTACATGGTTTGTGACCTGAGGGAAAATATTGTATCGCAATAACCAAGAATTCACAAATTATGTACCTATCCAAAATTGCCTTTAGTTTGGGAAGAATTTGTGCATTGTTTCCCATCCCGATTAAGTGCTCAGATTCTATATCCTTAACTGAATAAAAATTATGAAGGTTCCCCCAGCAAATCAATAGGAGGATGAAGTATCCAACATGAAAATTATATTCATCCCATTTTACATCAAAGGACCGATGAGGTCCCCCAACTAACTAATCATGTTCAATGTACCTGGGAAAATCCATTTAGATTTGGTAGAAATCCCAGTCACTATTGAGTTCGTCATGGAGAAGTTCTCCCATGAACATATCCCTTAATCTAAAAACCATAGTTTTGTTATTAGTTATATTATTATTTTTTAACTATATTATTAATTATAAATTATTTATAATAATTCTAACAATAATAAAAACAGCCCATGATAGGACCCGTAGGACTATCCCATTTATTAAAAATATTAACAATACAATAGAGGAGGGATGGGTTCAGACATGAAAGGAATGTCCTCATAAATAAAATCATTGAGAATAAAAAACACTTGTGTGAGTGTCACCCACCAAGACCATGAAATTTTCCTTTCTCGTGAAGATGATGGCCACAAATATACATTATTTCTCACATCCAAAGGGTATTGTTCCTAATTAGAGGATGATGAAGTTGTCCCACCTTTAGCTCCCATGATCCATGGTTCACTTTTCCATTATATGTTCCAAATATGTATATTGAGATTAGATCATATTTAATCTTCATTGTTGATAGATAAAAAATAAAAGATTTTTATTTATTCATGTATGCTGAGTGAACCTTGTTCTAGTTTTGTAAAAACAAACTCAATTTGTAAATCAAACCATTCTGGGATGTCTATGTTGTGGCCTTGAGGTGATAACTAACCCTAAATATCCTCTAGGAGAAATTTTATTCTAGATATAAGATTCATATCCTTCTCGCATTCCCCAATTTTGGATTTACCAATGTTTTCATAAAGTGATTTCAAATTATCTGTGAAATGAATAAGAAATAGTGATCTCAGCACAGGGTGAGAATCCTAGGAGCCTTTTCCCAGAGACACTTACCATATCAAGAGTTGTTCAAACTTTTAAGGGATGAGATACAACAACAAGGGAAATTGTACTGGATGAACTAGATAATGAACCTTCCCCAAATACACTACCAACAACCCTTTTCCTTGAACCATGTGTCTCATTAGATGTTGAGGTCTCCTGTTTTATAAGAGGTGCGGTACCGGTATCACTAAGGGAGTCCTGGGATCCCCAAAAGTTATACATTAATGTATTAGTAGTCCCAAGAGTAGAAAAGAAGTTAGAATTTGGGAATAACAGTCAACTATGGTGTCTAGGGTTATAGAACAGATCTACACCCATGGGAGGGGTGGCCTTGGTAACCTTATCACCAAGTACTCTGATTATTAGGCTTTCCATTCTGACTATAAGAAATAAAATTTGAACTAATATAAGTCCCAAATATTTATTTCTCTAGTGATATACAAGTAGATGGAGAACTCACCTTTCTTGGATCAATTATCTTCTGAATCATTGATTTTAGTGGTGAATCAAATTCAAGCTTCTATTTTCCTTTATATTTATCTAAGGGAACCATGTGATTCTCCTATAACATTTGATAATTAGACACATCATGAGCTTCCAATTTAGTTTTACTGACATAATGATCATATTAAATTCTCATCATTATAGCACCCCTGACTAAGTCATTCTTGAAAGAATACCAATGTAGTTCATTGGTCTTTCACAACATTCCAACAAGTGTGTCTCTCTCAATAGTGGTATCAGACACCCGTGTTTCCAATGATATAACTATATCCATCACAACATCACATTCCTGATCCTACATCAAAGAACTGGCATTCCCAGTATTAGCTTAGACCTTCTATAAAGCCTCGTAGTGTAAATTCATTGTCTATACACATAGGGAGAGGCAAAAACCTCTAAAATCCCCTATGTAATGGACTTGTTCTCACCACTATTAGCACCATCGACTTCATCAAAAACATTAGTTCACTTCCTAAGGTTATGCATATCCTTTTTTCAATCAAAAATAGTATGGCCTTTCACGGAACAAGTAGAGCACACGATTTCATTTCAATAATTATCCTTATTATTCAAAATAGACAAGTAGTTAGAGATGAAATCATTGATACTTTTATAAATAATTTTTAGGTTAATATCATCTTCTTGAGTCGATTATCTCTCCTCCTTAGTTAGTGGCCTACTGAGATCCATATCAATAAATATGTGGGAAAAGTATCCATGCATAGCTTCCTCCATGCATTTATCATTTTTATTATCACTCTAATAATCGAGGAAATATACTACAATATTTGAGGACTCCATAGGATCTAGAATAAACCATATATTTTAACCCAAACATTCATAAAAGTGTCCCTTATATCAACAAGATTAAACTTGAGATTCCATTCCTAAAATTTCAAAGATCTGGGCTTAAGACTAGTCGATCCAAAACCCCAAGATATATTTTTTAAATCATCATTTGGGGAAAATTTATGAAAATACCCCAACCTAATGAAAATAATTTAATGTTCTAGAAACCCAAAATTGTAGAGATGTGATAAACTTAGTAATACAACTTCCATAGTTTTTCCCATTTTGGACTAACAACCTAAGAAATTATAGAAAATCGATAACGATCCAACCTTTCAGTGATCAGCACATTCCCCAAAAAGAGACATGAAAAAATTATTTTTTATGATCCCTCTTGAATCTGAGTCTTGAAAATAAAATAAGAAGCCTCGATTCATTCTAGTTTCCCTAATCTTCACATCTTTGGAAAGACTCACATGATTCCCTGCAAAAGCCACCAAAGAGGTGAAACTGTCGTCTTCAAGGACATGCCCACATGAAGAAAGATTGAATTCTTTCCACTAGTGAAAAAATTTAAACCAAGGTAGTGAGAAATAGCCATGAGGACCCAGTTGACCTAGGCACCAATTTTCGCCTCAAGGGAGCTCTCCCCCAACCCCAACCTCAATTAATTATTAATTATATTATAATTTTTTAATAATTATAATACTGATTATTATTTATATTAATGATATTTTATTTAAACATTAAATAATATTTTAATAAATTAATTAATTAATTTCTATTAATAAATTATTGGTAAAAGGTTTTTATTCAATACTATTAAAAAATTTATTAAATAATGTTGATTATTAATCATTTTATTAACTATTTCCACTAAATATATTATATATTATGTGTAAAAACATATTTAGTATTATATAAATAATATTTAAGAAAATATTATATATATATCAACAAATCTATATTTTTATACTAAAATATGATTTTTAATGATATTTATTTTTATCAGTGTTAACAAAATCACTGAAAAATAACACCTTTTATTAATACTAAAAAACCTTGATTAAGGAGGACCTTTATCATCACCTCAATATATTTTTAATGATAAATGAATAATTTTATGAGTTCTAAAAAATAAGCTTTGATAAAGGTATCCTTTTATCTATACATAAAATCATCGATAAAGGGTGACCTTTATCACTGCTAAAAATGAACTGAAAAATATGGCCTTTTATCAATGTTTTAACTATGATAAAGGTATTTTTCTCACTGATTTTAGTTAGGGTAGATAAAAGTGTAGGGTATAATAATTTTGAGTGTAACCCTATAAAATTTTGTAACTATGTTTTTAGAAAAACGAGATACCACTCTCCTCCTCCGACCACCTCCTTCTCTTCCTCCACCCCTCACCTTCTCCTCCTATATTTCCTCCATCCCAGTCATCACCATTAGTGATGATTCCTCCTTAGAAAGAAGCATCAATATCCCCTCATGGATAGAATAGTCTGAGGATAACATAATCTCTGTGATTATCCTGGTATCTTGTGAATCAATTTTATAAAAATATATATATATTCTGATTGAAGTGGAAATTTTCAACTTTAATCTTTAAATGAATTAATTAATTCAGCTTCTAAAATTTTATAAATGTTCATATATTATTTTTTATATATTATTTATATTATACATGTATTAAATATAAATATAAATAGTTTTTTATTTTAGTTTATTTTATATAGAAACTATAGTAAAAATTGATATTATATACATTGTATATAGCTAAATATACCCATGTATGTACTGGGTTCACCTACACACACATTTAATTTAATTTTTCAGACCTAAACACATATTTATATGTGAATAAGGATAGTGATATATTGAAATCAATAATTAAAAATAGAAAAACATCTTTAAATTAATTTATAAGATGAACATTTATTTAGAATATTAATAATTTTATAACTAAAAATTTTAGTTTATTACTATAATTCTCAAATTAGTAATTAATATATACATTTTATTAATTAGTAATTCATATTTTAATTATATCTTTTTTATATATATATGATTATATATGAGTATAATAATAAATTTATATATTTAATGATATATTTTAAAAAATATTTATCTAATTATCAAAATAATAATATTTTCAATAATAATTAATAATTTTTAAATGTAATTATTAATTAATTATATTTTTCATCAAATCAATAAAATTTATACATATATAATTTGTAATAATAATATATCTACATATTAGATGTCGGTGATGCAAGTGGTGACGCAGACGATGACATAAGCAGTGACACATATGATGATGCATGTAGGTGGTGACAGAGGCATGATTCATAATGCAAGAAAGCAGTGATGCAGACATGATGCATTACTTATGATGTAGGAATAATGATGCAGGCATGATGTTTCACTTGGAATTAAGGCTAGATAATGGGACTTTAGGCCTTATGTTTGGATTTGTGGCCATTGGGACATTAAACCACTAAAAATTATAATAGGCTAGATTAACTATGGGCCTTTAGGCCATTGGATCACTAAAAATTATAAAGGTATTGTTTTTCTATGAGCATATCCTTGGGGGTGGGATGAGGTCTGAGCCATGTTAGTCCAATGTGTGTGTGTGTGTGTTTCCTTTTCTTATAACCCCAAGACCTTAAATATATATATATATTACAAATTTTTTATCGATTTAAATATAATTCTTAAAGTTATTATTTTTAAATTTAGAGTTTTATAGTTAATAATTTTTCTCAAAAATGATTAAAATTTTCTATTTTCCTTGTATTTGTTAAAAAATTATATTATTATATATGTAATTTTGATATATTTTATTAAAATGATAGTCATTTTTTATTATTTGAAATATAGTTGATATTGAATTTAATATTAATTTATAGAATATTAAAAGTAATTATCTCTAAATTTAAATATAGTTATTCATATTTTTAAATATATGTTTACATTTTCATAATATTAAAAGTGGCTTGACCCCCGACAATTTCAAATAATATATTCATATTTTAATTATTCTTGTATGGGTTTTCATCCTTGGGATTTATTTTTTTGTATATATACAAATAATTTTTTAATGTTATTATTTATTTATAAAATTAATGATATATATTTTTAAAAAAATCATTAATTTATATAAATAAATATATATATTTGATAGAGCTGATTAAAAACCACAAACTACACACACCCACACACCACATTGAGTTAAGTCTCATCCCTCCCCATATGGAGAGAAAAACATCCACCAGGGCAATTTTATTACATTTTAGTGGGCCGAAGGCCCAAAAAAATGTGCCCTGAAGGCCCCTGAAAGAGATGGCCCAAGGACCCAAAAGAGTGGCCCATATCATGTCATATAACCAATAATATTCCATTTCTCCCCTATGAGTTTTCATTGTAGCGTGTTATAGGTTTGAAATCTTTGTCACCCCTTCCAAGAATCAATGCATCATGCTTCCCTATGATACAACATGGAAATTCACCCTTTCACCCCACATCGAAAATCCATGAGAGAAGAGGGATGAATGATATGTGTCATCAGACCCATCTCTCTTTCAAGTCGCCCAGTCGATGATACCTGCATGCCGCCCCGCTACATCGTCTACCTTTACATACCATCGGACAAGTCCCACTACATTGATAGTCACATGGAAAGGTACACATCTATACCATATTGGAAATCTATGTGGGTGGGTGGGTGGTTGATAGGTGCAAGCATGACCATCCCTTTTTAGAATCCACCCCCATGAAACCACTACTTTTTACAATGTTTCACTGCCTACCTATTTCATATATCCATTTTCTCAGTCCTTCCATGTCACATGTTACCCACTAATGATGGCCGGAAGATCATATGGCATGACTTCATTTGGTAGATCTGAAGCCCTATAGCCCGAATACCAAAATCTGTGGCTTGAAATCCCAAATTTGGAAAATAATAATGTTGTTATAGTACTATTACAATAAATCAACTAACAATTGTAAATCAATTTCAATATAATTATTACAATTTTTATATTTATTTTTATAGATTTATAATAAATAATATATTGATAAAAGTATTTATACATTGTCACTACAAAATTTTCTTTTTTTCCAACAAGGTCATATCTGTTGGAAATGGCGTATTTTATGTCGGTAAAATGTTTTACCAAAATATTTTCTCCTATCACTAATCTGTCGGTAAAAACTCTGTCGCTAAATGTTTTTGTGACAGATAAAATGGTTGTGTTACAATTATAATAATACCAATAGATAACATATTTGTCACTATTTAGGTAGTACCAACAATAATATCTATTTCTAATATATTTTTTTAATTAAAAAAATATTTTTTTTATTACCATATCCATTAAATTATATGAAAAAATATAATTATATATAATATGACTAATATAATTATTAATAATTAGAAAATTAGTTTTAATTAAACTTTTAGAAGTCGGTTTCTTGGAAGATAGTTTTATAAATGATCATTCCCTCATGGTCCATAGTAACGGGACAATCTCGTGCAAATATCTCATCACATAGACATGGAGTCTCTCAATTCAAACAGATCAACTTGAATCAAAATGACATCATATTAGAGAACCCAAATGACATCCACGGAACATTCAAACCCTATCACCATGAATCCTCCTCACCAACTAAATGTTTTGGGCATAATCGTCACCCTCCTCCCATGGATGGCGCACAAATTGGTGTCCTCGAATAGTCCCAGTAGGAACACCTCCCCCGCCTCCTGAAGCACCGCCACTATGGAGCTCGAGAACCTCAGATCAGTCTTGAATTCCTAGACGATTTCACGGACGAGTCGCTGAAATGGAATCCTGCATTTATGGTGTGTATAGTGATGGAAATGCTCATAGATACAAACATAGCTCCTCCATGACTAGGGGATGCACATCAATGGGAGTTATCAGATCAGTTGTGTTTATGGTCACCACAAAATCTGTCATTCTCACCGCCTTTCTCATCAATTTTGTTCAAACCTGTAATAGGACAAAATATCTATCAAACACCCTCATTCATTCCATGAAATAAAAAGGAATAACATGATACAATTTAGAATACCCCACCTTGTCCATGAGTTAAATAATTATAGAAAATAATTCATAACACTAACTACTCATGTGGTCCCACACATCTTGAATAGATTCTCTACAGCTTCAGAAATAGTCTTGAACCAAAAATAGTGATCCCAAAACTAAGAGGTCACATAAAATCGAAAAGATCCTATAAATAGTCTTGGTTGTCTGTAATAGTCTTGAACCTTAATTGCAGAGGAAAACCACACAACCTACATGGAACAAGCTCTACAAAGAGGATGACCAATGAGCTTTCACCACATCAGAAGCTAAACAGATTGCAAGAATGAGAGGGTATGGAACCTGCCATTGGGATAAGCCTGTGCATGCACAAGAATGCCTATCCGAACAGCCATGCGAAGGTGGAGAGCTGATTTCATGATGAAGATGTTGGGGAGGAGCAGTTCCAAGTAGTTAGTCTAGGTTGTATGTTATGTCTGAAGCCTACAGGAAATGAATTCCTCTAAGGCCTACGAGCCATTTAACACTTATGGATACGGGCCTTTTAAGGTTCCACCTCACCCCTTGAAAGGTGGATTATCAAAAATAAATAAAAAAATTAAAGGCCTTAGGGCCATTGGATGAGGAAAATAACTTGTAAATAAAACAATTTATCTAAAAAAATATTATGGAATACCTTTGAAATTGGTTAGTTGGGTTTAATAAGTCCTTCAAGCCACCTTAACAAATTTGTTCATACCTGAAGTAGCATTAAAATGCAATTAAACAGGAACTTTAATTCAATGAAATGAACAGGAATAAAATTATACAACTTAAAAGACCCTACTTAATGAAGAATGAAGAGTCCAAATACTATCACTACACTCCGTAATTCTCTAAGGGATGCTCACTCAGCCCCCCTGCCGCTTGTATTACTGCTCAATTAGTAGAACAACCACATAGTAGAATTGTCAAATATATAATGAAAATTTTTCCCACTTAAGAAGAAACTTATAAAAGATCAATTTCATTGTCAATGTAAATTCTCAATATACATTTGACAAGAATATGAATATCCTTCATCTGCAAGATTTGATCATCATAAAGACTTTCAAATAAAATAATAAACTCAACAATCACCCAGCTTGTTTTTTACAATTATTTTTCCAATCATTTATAAAAAATGACTATAATTCTTGCAAAAGTTTAATAATAATAAAAGGAAAACAACATATTATATATTTTTTACAAGCTGCTCATTATGAAAAATATGAAAAAGATCATATGACAAAATTAAAGGATGAAATATGTCAGTGGATCATATGTATTACTTATCATCAAGATTTTCTCTAATTATTCCATTAGTTTTCTTTATAGCTCAACCCTTTTCTTTATATATTTCCATTAATTCTATTTATAACACGCCCCTTTTGTTCACTCTTGTGATCATCCCCAAGTTGAGTCACATTACCTCGAACCAGTATTGGCTTATATATCTTTTCAATTTTCCGTAAAAAGTCATGGACTCCATCATTAATACTAGACTGTTTGATTCGTTAAAACATAATTTCAGAAGAAAGACATGAATTCATCAAAGGAATGTGTATCCAGAGAGCGATTAGTGTACTAAAGTGATGATAAGTGATATCAATAGGAAATAAATGGGGGACAGTTTGGTTTTCAAAGAGGATATGGATAAGGTTTATGATAGAATGTTGTGGAACTTCATTCCTAAATCCATGTAGAGATATGACTTCATAGACTAGGTAAGCAATTTTTTTATGTTTCTCTTCCTCGCGATTCTTCATCTCTCATATGGGATGCATGAATGGGTTTTTCAAAAAAGGGTGAGGGTTTCAACAAGTAGATACATTATCTCCAAGTTTTTTTATTTTTGGCTCAAGTGGTCCTCAGTAAAAATATAAAGCATACCATTGCTACAGGGAAGATTGTGATATAAAGAGGTGGGAAATAATTCTCTAGGGTATCACACTTTTTTTCATTGACAACACATTCTTCATAAAAAACAAATATCCATTTAAGGTTTCAACAGGTTCATGAAATAATAAGGTAAATTATGTGAGAAAATACTAGACTCGGAGAAAATAAGTGTGTACATATCCTAGAAGTGCACTCCCAGACATTCCAATCAGATGGAGAGTTGGATGAGAATTGGATGATGAGCATTCCCCTTAGAGTAGTTAGGTGCTCCTCTAGATTTGGGGAGTGTTCACAGTCACCATTTTTAGGGGACAATGGATAAAATTAACTCTCGAAACATCAAATGGAAAGAATAAGTTCTTCTATTTTAGTGGTATAATTACATTTTTAAATTTTATACCCTCTTCAAACCCATGCACATTCTCTCGATTCTCAAAGTTACTAAATATGTAGTATGGAAAAGTGAATCCATCGTGAATGGTATGATTTGGGAATCTCATCAGTAAGGAAAATTCTATTATGCAAGTTAGGCATGCATGTCTAGAAATATTAAAGTGTGAGGTATTAATATTAAAAATGTGGAAGAGCCCATGAATGTCATGCAGGAGAAGTTATCATGGGAAGCGATTAAAGGGAAGACTCCCCAAGGAAAGATTATCATTGAAAAATATTGTAGGCATGAAAGAATTCATCCAGATGTTAATAGAACCCCTCTCATGGACAACATTCAATAGCCTCTTGAGAATCTTTAAGAACAATATATATGGATTGTGTGGAAAGACATCATCAACATGTGGTCTGAATATTAGTATAGTCTCCTTCATTTTACAGTATTTCGAGTCCCAGACATCACCCTCTGAAATTTTTGAAACTATCAGATCTTTATGCAAGTAATCGTTGACAAAAACAGAAGGTTATGAGAGATATTATCCAGTTATAGAGGAACTCGATTGTTATAGGTTCACATATTCTAATTCAGGATTCCTCAAGGTGGTGGAAATTCAGAGGATCACATGTTTCTAATAGGAGACCGTAGTCAATTAATATCATTTATGGGACATATCAATTCCACCCAAATTCTGCTTCCTCATTTAGATAATTCACAACCAGGACCTTCCCACAGATGAAGAAGTACGAAGTGATTTCATTTAGTTAGCTTAAAAATGAACATGTTGCATCTAGCAGAAATTCAAGATCACTCACCATTTATCTAGGGAGGAGAGAAGGCATGCTTCATCTAGAAGATTTTTGGAAACATCCTGGGCATAGAGGTTCAGGCTCTATCTATAATGGATTTTATTTTAACATGGTTTCAGGACTCAGGAAACTCAAAAATAGAGATCCAGAAGCACTGTATGATTATTGTTGTTGGATGTCAGGTCATCTGGGAGGCCCGCAATGAAGATAGATGCAATGGTAATAAAATATCATCACATCATAGAAAGGTGAAAGACTGATCACTCACAGTAGATCTTATCTCCTTGCTCAAGTAGATGGATCATTTCATACTCTCTAGAATCATAATCCACCTCTGATTAGAGGTAATTATATCAGATCTAATCTTGGATGGTGGGTGAGCAGGAGTGCTCCTACCACGAGGTTTATATTTAATTTGGATGGTGCATGTATGAAGGGAACCATGAAGGGTAGAGGAATCACCCATGAATAAGAAGGGATCAATGATATTGGCCTTAGGTGAATTTTATTACCAGAGAAATTCTCTAAAATTTGAAGGAAAATTCACACTAAATTTGCATTGTATTTGAAATAAACTCAATTTGAATCCCTCTATGGTAGAAATAGACTCTTCGTTTATGTCCAAATTTCATTGTGGTACCAAAAAAAATCCACTGGTTCATTGTTTACGAAATTAGAGATTTCACAGGTCTGACTAGTTAGGACATGGTTATTAGTCACCCTTGGGAAGAGTGTATCATGGAAGAAGATGTCCTGGCTTCAAAATCCAAGCAGGATGACACCTTCATCACCTATAAAAACATTATATCTCTTTTTTCGGACTGTACTTAAATTATCAGAAGAGATGCCCATGGGCTCCATCACTATTGTCCCGCATAAAGGCTGGGTTTTATTTTTATCATGAACTGTATCATCTTTTTCATAATAAAAACATTAAATTTATATTATTCAGTAAATGTTTAACTAGTGTATTCACTATAAAGTTGATTATTCCTTGAAAACTGAGTCTTATGTTTAATCGAGCTGTAGTTTTAAATCTTCTTGAAAGGCTATGAAATTTAAGAGGGAACTTAGATAAAGAGAACCAAGCTTGATTCCAGTTAAGGACGAAATTCATAATAAAGGAAGAAAGGGAGTTTAAGTCTAACCTCATTAATAAGATATTCAAATGTCACCTCCATCCTAGATAGCTTCATGAAAATCCCAAAAAACTTTTCTAACTTGTACCCTCTCATTCAGGGACCTGGGTTTCAAAAAAACCTTAACAGTTCAATCAATATCATAACTTCAGACTCCATAACATGAAAATTCAAGCAAAATAAATAGACTATAGAATATCACCCTTCATTTACATTTATTAAATTTTACCCTTAAATCCAATAATTTATGAAAAATCAATAGAGAATAACTGGAATTCAATGTCACTACATGAGTTATCAGAAAGATCCATGTATACCATAATAGTAAGGTTAGAGTTGTGGCATACTCATGGAGACACATATTATAATTGTGAGAGCTTGGTAGAGACCATTCATTGGATAATTTACTTTTGAATAATGTAGAGGTGGACTTCATTGTGTCTTACAAAAAAGGTATTACCTTCACAATAGGGAAATAAAAATTCAACGTTAACCCTTAATTTATAAAAAATGTGGACTTGGCATTAGGTTTGAAATAATAAATTGTATAAAGTACCCATTATATCAAATTCTTTTAGTCAATGGGATTAACTGTATCAATAAACTTCCTTCTAGAAATCATCTCCCTAAAAATTAAACCAAATCTGTACCATCTTACTTAGTAGGAAACCACCCAGTCCATGCATACTCAAGAGAAAAATATAGATAGGTCCCCATCACCATTGTAGAAACATGGTTTTTATCCCAAGTTGTAAATATCTATAAAATACTAAAATCAATGATATTTGGATTGAATTCATCATCAAGAAATATGTTCAATGCATTGAAATCAAGGTATATTACTTGTGAGTAAATAAATTCAAGTAAAATTGGAAGATGAGTACTATGAAATCCTATAAAGTTGGACCTTGCGAAAAAGATTCTCTAATGACCATTGGTTTCTAGAATCTGAAATGAGATTGATGTTTTACAAGCGGTCCCATACGAGATTTGGATCCAGAATGGTAAGAATGGATTCTTTCATGATGTGTTTTATGGACATCTATATGAGTATTGTAGTTCTTCTCTTAAGCTGGGACATAATTTGGAGAACTGTTTAATCAAGGAAGTACACATTCAAAATTAAGAAATATTGGTTGAAAAGGGCATTCCCAATCTAGGAAAGGCTAGGAATGGTTTCTCCCAGTTGAGGCTAGCCCCTCTAGAACTCAAGATTCTAATGGAGGGAATTCTGCTGTTGTAAAACCTGATGTTGTTCATAATATCAATGGACCTTCTAATTCACATTCAACTCCCCCTGGTCTCTCTAAATTTGTAGAGGTTATACATAATGACCAGGTCAAAAATGATGGTAATGATAGCATAAAAAAGAATGACCCTGGAACCGCTCAACCATTGCAAGAGGAGGAACAGAATATACACTCTGAACATAGTGAGTCCTCACTAGATGAGTATAATCAAGCATGCTATATTGAAGAGTCCTACTTAAAACCGAGTGAGAGGGAAGGGAAAAGGAATTGGAGGATTCAGATGGTTTCATCACATTGAATCCTATAAAAACCGGAAATCATAGAGATTACTCTATCTGGGAGAGGACAATTTTCCATATATCATTTGAAGCCTCTAGAAATGATAAAATGAAAACTACTTCATAACATGTAGTCAATGAACATCTTAATGTATCCACTGCAATTTATTAAAGGAAGTAAAGAAAAGGTGACGAACAATATGAACCAACGTATAGAAAAGCATGTCAAATTATAGAGGTTTTGGGGGAAGAACTAAACTCTTGGCTAAATGAACAAGATGAAATTGTACATAAAAAGTAAAAAGATGGTGAAATAACTACAGAGACATATCTTCAAATCATAAAATGGATGTTTATTATGATGGTTGGAGAATTCAAACTGATTCATGATTTTTATTTATTGGACATTCCTAGTAATTAATCTGCACTTTTCTATTTGATTCATCCTTTTGGTTTCATCTTCCCTTTTGAATATTCTTTCTTTGAGATAATTGTGACTTATCATATAGGGAAGAAAGTTAGTATGAATATATCTGAATGGATTACCTAATTTAATCTAAGTTTCACAACGGTGTTTGAACTTTTGTTGGTCATTGTTTCTATGTGAATCTTGTGCAGTGTTATCATTATCTACCTGTTTTGCTGCTAGATGGTCACTGGGTGACTTCTGATTGTTGTTCACATATATTATTTCTATTGATGTGATTTTTTCTTGCACTGTTTGTATCCCAACACTAGATCACACTGTCGACATTTTTTCAAATATGGATGTTCTTGTGCATTTTGAATAGAGATTTTTTTTAATATGGACTATCAGAACTTGGATACATATGGCTTGGAGTCCAACCATGATGGTTATTAACTGCTAGCTGGAGCCATGGTCTCTTAGAAAGTTTTGAATCTGAGATGTGGAGTTCTCTATATTTGATACAGATTGATGTATGGACCTATATGGGAATATATCGGGATGGAACTTATGATTAATCCAACGAATCTTTCCTTGAGGATCATTTTGGGTATATTATTGATCAATCAGATGATTTTTAAGGAGAAGAAATTGTCCCTCTTGGTGATTTTGTTAGTATAAATGGGTCTCTCCTCATTTTGGTTAAAAATTCATCGATTGTTATGGAGGAGAGTATCCTAAATGTGATGATGAAGGTCACATAATTGGTTCTCAAGAAGATAGAACACCTCCTAGAAAGGAATGCAGTTGGGAATGGAAATGCTGAAAACAGTGATGGGGCATGGTGGTTCCCAACACTTCACATTATACAGATTGAGTATCATCCCCTCAGATGCAATGAAGAGTTGTTTTTCTTGAATGTTACTTGAACATCCATTCTGACAGAAGATGTTCAAGACGAAGACGCTGGTGTGAACCTACACAATTTTTCTTAAGTTAGCTTTAATGATTTTTTCTCCAACTTCCTGATGGTGTAATCTCATTACACCTCATGTGTTAACTGTACCACTTGATTTGTATAGAAAATGTGGGAATGGGGGCTATGATTTTACAAATAATTATAATATAGAAGTTTAAAAAGTATTAAATCAACATAAAACCAACTGCATATATTTGATAGAATTTACCTTGAATCCCAGCTTGAGTACACATGGAATTTATACATGCTGGATTTTAGCTTCCCCAACTATCATATTTCCATCATCCTGTGAGAAAATTATCCACCTGCATATACATCTAATCAGCTATAGCTTAGAAACCTCCTAGTAATGTTTCATTTCCACACTCTTCATTCTATTTCAACTATAAATTTGTTTAGAAAACCAAGGAAAATTTACCTCCTAAACAAAATCCCAATTAAACATAATACAAATATGGCATTAAAAACATGAGAAACCTTATAAAATCTTTTAACAGTGATCTATTACGTTTAAACAGATATAGAAAATACTCCTTCAACCGTGTCAAAGAAAATCTTGATTCTATGGTTTTGGGAATCTCTATTGAAGCTCAAAGTTAAGAAAAAATATGGGACTCTATGGGGAACGTGTTGGTGGACTTAGAATTTTATGTAAGACTGATGATGCGGAAATTAGAGTTGAGATTCGTCTTAAAATTTTCATCAGGCCCATGTACCCAGGACCAACCATTTATGGAGAATCCATTGGCTACTGCATGAGAAAAATAGGATGAACAACACTAGGATTACACAAACATATTTTTACACATTTTACAGATAGATTAAGATTTCACTAACTGATTTTTACACAATTTATATAATGAGTTTACAGATTAAGAAGCTAGAGTTCAAGAATTATTCAAAGAAACATCCTAACCACACCTATCCATGATCTCCATAAATACATTGGTGTCAAATGCCTAGGCCCTGTCCTACACTTTTCCATGATCTCCAGGAATGCAATGGTGTCAAATGCATAGGTACTCCATTCCTGACTTGAAAGTCTTTGACAGTCGAGCATGCCCTTCATGCATGCCCTCTATGATCTTAAGGCAGTGTGTAGTTATAAATCCAAGCATGAATCAAAGTAGATAAAGAAGAAATCTGATCAACACACAGAAATAGCTAAACAGAATCTGTTCAACATCAGGAAAAGGTAGGCAGTCCCAGAATTTTACAAGAATCTAATCCAGAATCCTGCTCTTGAAATCAGAAGGCATGTCTAAAACATTGGGGCAAAGTAGATATCAATGAAGAAAAAATCATAGGTCATGATGAGAACTACAAGCATCTTAGTCCCAATGTTTAAGATCTGAAAACTTCAAAAAATGCTCAGGATCAAGAGATCCAAACAGAAACATTTCATCTACAAGGAGTTCCTAACAACCGCCCATCAAAGAAGATCCATAATTTTAAAAATCAAGTCCATATATCAAAAAATGGAGAAAACCAGACTAAAAAGACACAAAGAATTCTATAAACACAATATAATTTAAATACATGGTCAAACTTCATGAAAAGAAAAGAAGTTTCAATAAACATATTAAAAACATGTTCAAACACTAAATGACTTTACCTGAAACTCAATGAAACTTGTTCGGTAATCTATTTCTCACAAACATCATACATCAATGTTGTGGAATATTCATAACTTCAAATGAGCTATTATCTATTGTAGTGGAATCCCATAACTTCGTCGGTAGTCTATATATTTTTTACAAAACATTGTGGAATGAATTTGTCACCCAATTCATACCCTAAATAGATTTATTAAAGAAAGATTATTATAATACAAAATCGAGTTGTAATGATCTTAAACCATCGAATAATTGATGGAGATACAATATGATGTAATGATAAAACTAAAACAAAGTCTCACAATCCATCATAACTGCTAGGAACATCCAGCCTTCAAGTAAGAAATCACTTCATCCAAAAATGGCGGAAACTCTAATATATCACCAAATCCTCATAAGTATGATCTGTAGTCTTTATGAGACACATTAAAGAACTTTGAAATACATCAATACAGAATGAGTAACATCATAATTGTAAGCAGTATAAGTTATAGGACTGCATAGATAAAAAATCACATGTAAAAAAAATGAAAACTCCCAATAGATGGAGAAGTTAAAAGAAGATATTCCAGAAAGAATGCACTAGAAATTCTCCAGTGCATGATAAATATGCAAATGAAACCAAAGTGGGGTCAGAGCAGGTCACTACCAACATCATAAAGGAAGATCTGTATATCCATAAGTCTTTATAAACATTGGGATATTACAGAAAATCAATAAGCCTCTATTCCCTCTCTTAAAAAAGAGTAAGAGTTAGAATATGAGGAACCATTCATACAATATAGACAGCCAACCCATGGAATCCAAAAAAGTATCAAAATCAACTGATTTAAGAAGCACAACAATAGGATGGTAATTCCCAAATAATGTTCTCAAACAAGAAGAAGACCAAGTCCAAAAAGAAAAGTCAGGGTAGTCGGTGTCAAATTTCTCCCAATTATATTAGCTTCCAAGCTAACACTTAGAAACATCAAATCAATTCCATCAAGAAACAAGATAATGATCCAAAAAAAACGGATGTCCACTAGCACAGTAATCCTCTATCCAAAGTAAACTGCCATAAAAAACAACCAATATATCACAAAAATAATATATAATTAATACTCATTTCAAAGAATTAACAACATGGAAAGTACCAATTGAGATTGAGGGTGAACATTTACAATATTAATCTCAACATTAAATTAATAAATAACCATAAAATGCACATGAACACTCCAGAAAGAAGAATGTTTCAGAAAGTAGACATAAACTTAAGTAATAAGTAGGTCTCAAAAATTTACTTTAGAATAAAATTTAGAAAATAAATGTAACAAGTGAAAGAGATACTCACCTAAAGAATGCAGTTTTTTCTTTGAATTTAGCCACAAAACATCACCCTTCCTCTTAAAAACAATGAAACCTTTTTGAAATCTAAAATTCAAAACAATTTTAATCATTAATTATAGCAATGGAGTTCCATTTAAAAAAGACATACCCAGATAGTAAAAAAATAATAGAAGATGAAAGTGATCTCAATAACCTCTAGTTGTCCAGAATGAATTCAAAAGTAGCCAGAAATTTATCCAAAAAGATAGCACCACAATATCATTTTTTCCATTAATGTACAGTTTTATTGTTCCAACAAAACAGATTGATTCAAATATGAGATGCATCATTACAGTTAAAAAATTGAAAAAAATTAGGCCTAAATTAGAGTGGTGATGTAAAGAATCTACAAGGAAAAATATTGTTTTTTATTTTGAAGCACAAGGACCTAAATGTCCCCCAAACTAGTTGAATGAAACTTCAACATGTGAAAAGACCCTTCTTCCAATGTTAAAAGAATATAGTCTTTGATATTTGGCACATTGTGGCGATAACAGATTGAGATGTTAGCACTCAGCTTTAAAACTCAACAGAGAGAAAACATGTTTTGCAGAATAAAGGTGAAGCCAAAACATTAAGGTATCAAGAAGGTTAAAAAAACATTCCTCCCTAAAGTAAACAGATTCAACCCTTTTAAAAGAAAATTTAGTGCACACATGCATTAGTTCAATGAAAATTGAAAATGATTTATAATTAAACGTATAGAACAACATGTAAATCTGCTCTTTTTAGTAGGATAAGAGAAAAATTTAGTGAAAATTTAACATTAAAATCAACATGAAAACATTTTTTTATGACAACTCTACCAATGATTTTCGACAAACTAATCATGAAATATAAATTTCACAGTAAAAAATAGCATGTATTAAAACTCAACACTCAATCAGCATGAAATATATTTCAGTGTCTAGGCACAGAAACTAATCAATAAATAACCATAAAATTAAGTATATACTCAATGAGCACAACACCAACATATCTTTAGACTCAACACCCAGAATGTTTTACAAGAAATCAAGTAGTTTTCTAATAACCATGTTGTACAGACATATTGTAGTGATTATTTGAATTCAAATATTAGGCACTAACACACAATCATCATAACAAATGGGGTTCTGACAGGTAAGAAAATGAATGAGATGTTTGATTCATATTAAAATCAAATAATGAAATTACTTCCCTACAATGAGAGGGTGTTATCCTCAAACCATCCATACTCCTATTTCTAAATTTAACTCAACCTGATGGTGGGTGGCTGAGAATCTAGGCTGAGATGGGATAGGGATGTTAGGCGATGCATAGTAGGGCTAGGGCAATTGTGGAAGGTGGGTTGTGGTGGGGTTGCACAGGTATGTCGAGGATGGGGGGGTTGGGACACCGTGGATGGGGGGGTCATGGGGGGATGCTCAGGCATTGGGATGCTGAGGATGGAGGGGTCGTGGGGGGATTCCGATAGAGAACATGCAATGGGTTCACGTGAGGATGTTGGCAGGGAAAGCCATAGATGAAGAAGGAGCCAACAAAGATGCAAGTCATGTTATTGAGGGAAACGGTTGGGGTTAGGGGAGGAAGAAGTGGGGAGATTGGAGGTGAGGCTAGAGTAGGGAAGGGTGGGATGTCAGGTGGGAGAGCGGGATTAGAGACGACTCCAAGAGGTGAGACAAGGGGCGGAGATGGGTTGCCGATTAGGGACAATAACAAAGGTATCCCAAAAATACAATGTAACCAAACATTTGAAATAGTTGATATGTAAAAACAGAATGTTCCAAATAGGCCAAAACCATCAGAGGAATGCTCCCATATTCTTCTCAAGGGTTCATATTCACATCTCCGTTTGAAGAAATAAAACATCCATGATTATTGGAACTCGTGAAATCAAGAATATATAGAAATGAAACAACCTTGTTCCCAATATAATTAGTATGTATTGAACAAAACATTCATGGAATTATCAGGGATTACCACCTACATAAACCCAACCCCAAGAGCACCTTAGTAACCTCATTTATTAGAATCTCAAAGAATTCTTCCTCCACAATCATTAGAAACTCCCTAAACCAAATGGTTGAATATTCTTCATGATAAAGAATCAACACTATGAACAACTCAACAATGAAGAAAAAACATATTTTCACTGAGATTTTATCTATTCAACAAAGATGTATACAACAAGTCAAACATTCTAACAGATTATATTGAAGCTTCGATTTTTTTTCATTTAATCCTTTGTATAAGCATCCAAAGGATGTTCATCATACTATTAGTGTGTTTACTAAATAAAAATAACATACTGGAGCTATTGAGAAAGGGATGTCACCCGAAATCAATCCCTAAACAAGTTTCCCTTCCCAAAGAAACATAACATCATACAATAAAATAAATCGAATGTGTTCTTTATTCAAACTATCCGCCAATCCACAAAATCATGCTCCTCAATATGGGTATACATTTAAAATCTCTGTGAATGATTTAGAAAATAAACTCAAGAAAAAGGAAGGAGGAGAAATAGATGTGGGATGTGGGCGGGTGATGGAAGTGACAAGGAGGCAGGTGATGTGTGGGACGAAGGCAGGTGATGTGTGGTCGATGGGATAGATCGGGGATGGCAGGATAGATTGGGGATCGCGGTGACAAGGAGGAAGGAAGAAGGTGGGATAGAAGTGGGATGGAGGAGGGCGATGTGTGGTTGATGGGATAGACTCGGGATGGTCGGATATATCAGGGATGGCTGTGATAAGGAGGCAGGACAAAGTCAGGTCGATGGGATAGATTGGGGATGGTGGGATAGATCGAGGTTGGGAGCGACAAGGAGGTGGGACGTCGGCAGGATGGAGGCGGGATGGAGGCGGGACGGAGGCAAGATGGAGTGTGGTCCATGGGTCAGCGATTAGGGTTTAGTAGTGTTATTTTTTTATAAAAAATATTTAATTTTTATTAAATAAATAATATTAAAATATAGAAAAACATTTAATATTTCAAGAAAATTGAATAAACTATATTGAAAAAAATAAAAAACATTAAATATTTTGAGAATTTTGTAATTTAAATTAAATTATGAGATGTTTTTAATAAAACTCTTGGAAATAAAACTTTACTGTGGTCATAGAAATAATATATATATATATATATATATATATATATAAACTATCTTTCTCTTGATTGGTTATAGATAAAATCTTTTTTATTGAATAGTTTATTGTAACAGTTGTTTTTATGAAAAAAGATTTGTTAGTTATAGCGTTATTAATAACAGATTCATGTGTTAGTAAAAAAATGTTGTTATTAGTATAATAAAGCAATAGATTAAACTGGTGGTAAATGATTTTTTGGTATTGAATGATCAATATCAACAGATCTTTCTGTTGGTAAAATAAAGTGTTGGTATTAAAAATTATTATCAATAAAACTTTATATCTGTTGGAAATGCTCATTTTTACCAAAAAATATATTATCTATCGATAAATTTTTGTTGGTATAAGACAATTTTTTTTTGTAGTGTGTTATTTTTCATTCACTTGATAAAAAGATATTATATTATTACATTTGTACCATATATATTTTCTTAAAAATTAATAGTTCTATATTATTTTAAATATATTTTATAGAAAATTTTATATTTATTAGTAATATATTTAAAATAATCTTCTTTAAATTGAAATATAATTATAGATATTTTATAATATAAAAATAATTTTTTTTAATTTTAAAAATATATTCATTTATATAATTAATAACAGGTTATAAAAACAAATAAAAAATAGAAAATATTATTATTATTATTATATATAATTAAATTTATATAGATTAATATTATTAGTAATTTATTATAAATATTTTGTATTTAAATGTAAATTTTAGTATTTTAATATTATTTTATAAATCTATATATACTAACAAATATTTACATATTTATATAATAAATAATATTTCCTAAAAAAATTAGTCACATTGAAATATAATTATTAACTATTAATGTTTTTATATAATTGACATTATATTAGGTTCATGGGGGTAAAATTACATTCAAACACACACACACACACACCACACACACACATGCCTAAAAGGAAAGTCGTAGCCCTTTATGGGATAACCCACCCAACCAGCTACTTTATAAATAGTAAATCTCTTTAAATATAATTATTAAAAATCATAATTTTAATTTTATAGTTTTATAATTAATAATATATTGTGAAAAAAAAATTAAATTTAAATTTTTCATTTACCTGGTAAAAAATATTTCATTATTATATATATATTTTATATATATTCATAAAATAATAATAACTTAGTATTATTTTAAATACAGTTGATAATAAATTAAGAATTACACTTACATAGATTCATTTTAATTTTATGAATGGGTTTTAATCAGTGGTGAACTTATTAAAAATAATTATACTTATATTATTACTGAAAAATACCATTGTGTAAGATTAAACTACAGCTAGGTAAGATTGAAACCTTTTGTAGATTCATATTAATCTTACACATAGATCTTCGTCACAACTAATTTTTATTCTGTTAAATATACCTATATCAAAAGACAACATTAATAATGATCTATGCATAAGTATAAATTGAACCTATGTAATAATAAGTTTTAATTTTTAATGATTTGTAACATTAAAATGGGAATTAATAGTGCTAAATTTATCACCGATAAAGATCAATATTTATTTGTGCTAAATGTAGTGATGATAAAAGACTCTATTATCCATGTTTTTCTAGTAAGAACTCATAAATCCCTTAACATTTTTATACAATAATCCTAACTATGCTAACCATAGAACATGTTATTCAATCTCTTGTGGAAAATATACCCCGTCTCACCCCCTCACATAATTTTGTGAAAGATTCCACTTCTTAAATTGAAGGTATGTAATCTCCTCCGATTGTAATACTACGAAACATGCCTTTAAAAATTCTATACTTTAGTAGCTCTAGAAAAAAATTGAAAAATGTTTCTTTTATCATTGATAAATAAAGCGATTATAAAGGGAACCATTTATCAGCACTGATAAAAGATACCCTTTATCAGTTATTTTTTTAGTACTGATAAAGGGTAAACTTTATCAGCTCTTTTCATTAGTGCTGATAAAAGTTACCCTTTTTAGTGGTTTATTTTTAGTGATGACAAATGATACCCTTTATCAACACATTATTTTTAGAGTTGTTAAAGAGATACTTTATCATTACTTTTTTAGCACTGATAAAGGTCCCAAATAAAATAAAATAATTAAATAAATACAAAATATAAATGATTTTATTTTAAAAAAAATAGTAAAGTTATTATTAATTAAATAACTGTTGATAAAAATGATAAATTTATTATACTATATATAAATTATAAATAATAACAAATAGTATGTATTTAATATATAAATATATGTAAAATGAAAATTAAACAAATAAAAATTAAAAATAAGTAAATTAAGAAAAATATTATACATTTTATTAAATAAATAATTATTTATATTATTAATAAATAACATATATTAAATATATATTGATATATAAGAATTTATATAAATATTATTTATATATTACATAATATTTATGCTTTACATTAAATATATCATATATTTAGTGAATAATAGTTTATAATTAAAAATTAATATGAATTAAAAATATTGACTAATTGCATCAATTAATGGACATAATTGAATGTCGTATGATATTTTAATTTTACATATATAAAATGTGTGTTATATTGATTTCACATACATATACACATAATTAAGGAATTTTTATATACAACACGCACACATAAGTATTTATGTAATGAAATCATATATGGATAAACATAAGCCTAATATTTATGGAATTTATTCAAAATTTAGTATTCATTTTAGAATTTATTTATAAAATCATTAAATATATATTGTATTTAATTGGTAAATTTTATTTATTTTTTAATTTTTTTTATATCTACGTATTAATTCATTTTTTATTTTTATTTTTTTATTTTTTTTGGAATTCAATCAATTTATTTAACTTATTTATCTATATTTATTTTCTATGTTTTAATATTTTCAATATGTATTCATTTTTGTTTTAATATATATCCATATTTCTTTTAATAATTTATATTTAATTAATAAAACTTATCAATTTCTTTCAATACTTTTAAAGTGTACTCTTTTTTTATTATTCAATTTCACTCATTTTCAACATGCATGAACATAAGATTAAATATTCATTAATAATGTAAAAAATATATTTTTAAATAAATATTCACAAATAAATATATTTATAAATGTATATTTAATATATTTATTCATTTATATATTTATAATTTTAAATAAATAAATATTATTTTTTAAAAAAGGTTTTTATTTAATTATAATAAATACTTATTTATATATAAATAATTATAAAATTATAATAATTTTTTTAAACAATGAATATATTTACTATATATATATATAATTATATAAATATCTTAAATATATATATATAATTATATAAATACATACAATGATTTAAAAATATAAAAATATACATATTATTTTTAAAAAAAGTATTTATATAATTATAAATAAATAATTATATATTTAAATAATTATAAAATTTTAATAAATATATTTTAATATTGAATACATTCTATATATACACTAAAAGGTTTATGGTTCTGAAAATCAAAGCACAAGTGAAAACCATGTTCAGAGAAAACAGAGCGAGATAGCAGCATAAAAACAAGTCTAGCAGAATTGTCCCCTCTAGAAGACAAGCTCATGGGGATTCAGGTTATCCTTTAATGAAAAACTAGCACCCAAATATGCTTTGAAATCATTAATTACCCCAATGGATTTAAGAAATACCACATCAACAGCTTTCTGGTTATCTTTCTTCTTCTGTGGGAGCACATTCTTTTCCTCTTTTTCTGACTCGAAAAATTCATCTTCTACCTTATTATTCTTATTTTTTTTCTTATTTGGAAAAATATTTGGCAACAAACATATCCAAATCCACCCCAGTGATGTCAACTTTAATGGTAGTTACAATCACATAACACCGATTTACACGTCTCAAGGGAACTCCATTTATCCTAAATGGTCTAGTCACTAGGAGCATTCTAGATGGATGTTTATTTAAGAAAACAACCCTCTTTACCTTAAATCTATTGAAGAGATGGTTCCTTTGGTAATTCTAGCCCTGAGTTTTGTGGGATTCGGCATGCGCTTGTTGCAGAGAGGTGTCTTCACATCATCGGCAAGGTAGTACTTTTTTGGAAGTGCTGATAAAAGTGTCCTAATCTATTTAATGAACCCTAAACAGTCATGAAACAGTCGTGACATTGAAGCATTCCAAATAATCCATCTATTATCAGTGTTCCTCCTTGTAGAATCAAATCTCAAATTAGCACTTGAATCAAGGCTCAAACAACTTCAATACTCAAATACCGGGCTCAAATTATTCAACAGTCAAACCAATCCATGGTTTGAATGAATTCCAGGTTTGGTGATATCTCACCTTTCTCTTGGATGATTCCAAACAAGAATACAAGTATGTTATTTTCTCCTCCTACTCACTCGTTGATTATGTATATGGTTCTTAACTAATATTTACTTACGATTAATAAGGTACTATTTAGTTTGGTTTGCTACTATGTTTACTGTTGTCAGTGGATTTTATTTTGTGTCCTTTTTTAATAGGATTTAGGTGGTTCTTGTTATAGTTTGTGTAGGTTGGTTTTGGGGTGGTGGAATGATGTGTCTGTGATGGTGGGGGTTTAGTTGATGATTTTTTATTATCACTGTGGGGGTGAAATGGCTGGCTGATCTATAAAAAGGATGGTTGCAACTATTATAACATATATGGATTGGGTAAGGTGCCTATTGGTATGGGATAGTGTGGTTGTTTATGTCATATTATGAGGGTTTTGTGGGATTGGGTCTCAATTTATTGGTAGCATAGAACATGGTTGTATGAATAAAATTAATGATGGGTAATGGACTAGAAAGTGCTGATCCATGGGTTAATTAATGAACTAATTTTAAATTTAGGTTAAAATAAAACATGTGAAGACTTTAATGAATATGAATAAGGGAAAAATGAATTGAAAGTGATAAGTGGATAAATGAACATAATGTGGATAATAATGGAGAATCTTGAATTTAATAATGATGTGATTAAATGGTAAGTGGATAGTGTTGTGTGTGTATGGTTGGTAGTCAGGTATAGATGTATAGTAGTTTGGTAGAAGTTGTTGGTTCAAGGTTGTTGGGTGATGTGTCTTATGACTTTCATGATAATCA
This sequence comes from Viscum album, assembly GCA_963277665.1. Lineage (NCBI taxonomy): Eukaryota > Viridiplantae > Streptophyta > Magnoliopsida > Santalales > Viscaceae > Viscum > Viscum album. The sequence goes on from OY728160.1 coordinate 1,172,158,853, forward strand.
ATGAAAATATAATTGTGAGTTAACCCTTAGCTATGGCACGTGGGAAGTATTATAAGGATCTATTTTCTATTAATAGACACATTGAAAATAATAAGAAACCTCACTCCCAAGATCTACCATGATTTAAATGGAATACATGCTTAAAAATATAATGAACACATGTATAACTTTTACTTAAGTGAATATAATGATGTTTTCATCATAGTGGTTTGTTGAACATACCTTATAGGAAACTGAAGGAATCTATCATTTGTAATGTATCCATAGGTTTAAAGAATCACCCAAATTTTGAGTGGGATTATTTCTCTCCAATCCATTCTAATGCCTCACCATTTAAAAGTAGAGGAAAAAGAGAGATTCCTAGGGACAAAGAGTTGGCCAAGAATGAGGAAATCTCACATATCCATCTTCATGGGAACTATGAATTTTTATATCCCTCAAAGATACTCCACTAGTGTCCATGAATTTACATTTTTGTTATAAGTATATTCATTTGGTTAAAAATGTTTGTATCATTCATCTATGTTTTTAGAAAATCCTGATAATCCTTCATACAAAAATTTAATTTGTCACATGTTCAATAGAGTTCATTCAATGGTTTAAATTCATCATCCAATTTCACTAATGAAGATTCGTCTCGCTTAGAAATTATTTTTGTAAAAGTGGTTCATCTCCCCCATTAACTTAAAAACTCCATATCTTCCATAATTATGATTATTTATCTCATTATGACTAAAATTTTATACTAAGTGTCAAAAATAAATATAGAACCCATAATGGCCATGAAAATGAAATTTTATTACAAAGCCTACTCTTTTTCAGCTTAAAAATAATTATTGATTTCAACCTTTCTAAACATAATTCTTGAATCACTATATCAACTATAAATTTTGAGGTGTTTAAAACCATTTTCATTATTAGGTATATTCATTTTTTAAAATTATTTTTTCCACTCCTTATTGATCTTTAATTGAAAACAAAATTTTAATTTTGAGTTGTTTTAAATATTTGATGTACCATTAATATTAAATGTAATAATTCCTTAGGTTGTTACATAACATTCTTCAAAAAAACCAATGGAGGTTATAAAATTCTATATATGTTGGAATAATTATTAGAAATTATTTTTATGTATTCAGAATTTTAGGTCTACATGTATTGGTTCCATCCCTAGGAATCTATAATTACAATCCATGTATATGAAATAAGTCTTTATTTATAAAATTTTTTTACCAATACATTTTTATACCTTCTAGTTGATGGAATGTGAGCTTATTATTATTGTTTAACATATTCGGTTTCTTATTACACCATAATTTCCTTTATTATATTTTCATTTGTTTAGGGGATTTAAGAAAACTCGATGGATCATTTTAATAGAGGTATGACTGTTATTATTTAGAGGATTGAATGTATTGAATGTGATATTTCTCTTATAAAAATTGAATTCATAATGGCCCCAAGGATTCATATATCATAACATTTCCCTGCTGCAACCCCTGGAATCACACATAAGAACATGTATTCCCCCCAGATCTTACCTTCAATATGCTACGAGTTAATAACTAGTGAAAATGGTGTAATTCTCACAAATGGTAGACATTACCCCTTTTAGAGAACACAATACATTATAACTATCATCCAAATCAACGTCATCTACCGAATAATTATATTTTAATTTGTTTCTTGTACCTCACCCCTCATCTATTTTATGTACCTTTTAATACTCTGAGTAGTATTCATCCCATGGATGACTATTGGTGAGACTATTTCAAGAAACATAGAAGCATGTCCACAAGATATGGAGGATGAGTTTCAAACAAAAAAATACAATGATAATTGTTCGAGTGATGAGTTGATGTAACACCTAGAATGATAAAGGGTTAATTGAATAAATGATATGACTCATGTCAATAAGGAGCACCTTCCTTTTCAGGAGCTTGTCTGATTAAAACTCCACAGTAAAGCATGCTTGTCCTAGAGTAGTGATCAGGATGGGTGACCTCCTGGGAAGTTTCTCAGGGTGTGTGTGAGTGAGGACAAATCACACTAGAAAGGAAAAGTGTTGGCCTGTGGGGACTATCATTAGTCAGATGACTCATTCAAGCATGTGGGTGGGGCCCACGTGTCTGCGGGGAAACTGGTGGGTGGGGCCCAATTGTCACATTTGGTATTAGAGGTGGTACCCAGCCTTTAGTGCGGTGCACTACCTAGGTTGAGATGTAGGGCCCACAACGAGAACATTGTTCTCTAAAGGGGAGGGTTATTGTAACTCCCCGAATGATAAAGGGTTAAATTACTAAATGATATGACTCATGTCAACAAGGTGCGCCTTACTTTTTGGGAGCCTGTCTGATTAAAACTCCACAGTTAAGCATGCTTGGCCTGGAGTAGTGATCAGGATGGGTGACCTCCTGGAATGTTTCTCAAGGTGTGTGTGAGTGAGGAAAAAGCACACTGGAAAGGACATGTGTTGGCCTGTGGGGACTGTCATTAGTCAGATGACCCGTTCAGGCACGTGGGTGGGACCTAGGGTGGGGCCCACGAGTCTGCGGGGCAACTGGTGGGTGGGGCCTAGTTGTCACATTTTTGAGTCATAAAATAAAATGAAATCACAAAATAATGAACTAATATGTGATAAGTTACCTTTAAACATAATTATGTCACTTTTGTTTTTGGAATTTTGAAAATCTAACATACACGGCTGTGTTCAAGATGATTTTTGGAGTCTAATGAAACAAAAATAATTTTTTTGAATAGTAACATACCCTTAAGAATAGTAACATACCCTTATGAATAGTAATGTGACCCTTATTAATAATAAATCATCCAAAATAAGAGTAACATTACCTATGAATAATTATATAAAATTTAGACATCTTAGAAAGTGACAAGTTGACCTTAGTAAACGTTTTGATATTTTGTAAGTCATAAATAATTAATTATAATTAATTAATTAATTTAAAGGAACATGTATTTTCTTAAATTTTTTTCATTAATTATTGAATCAATGTCTTATAGTTTTTAGATAACTTTATAAGACCCTACGTAATTTTTGAAAGCACTATAAAATCAGTTTTAATCTTAAAAACTGTTTTTTAAGTAAATTAAGATTTTAATCAAATATTAAATTAACAATAATTAGAAAATTATTTTTGAAAAATTGACTTCATTTTTGGATTCTACATGTCAAAAAATGGATGGGTTAAATGTTTGGGATTTTTCTGAGATACTTGAATTTTTATGAATAGTAGAATCCGATAATTCACAATAAATGCTAAATAATAGATTAATTGAGTCATCGAAGATGTTTTGCTGATGTAATCCCACTAGTATTGGGATAACATGATAAAATTACTATTCTTGGTCATGTAATACTCAATACTCCTTGTCTTTTGAAGAAATAATAAACTAATGAATTTTATATTAAGGAAACCCCTCTCCCCTCCACTATAAAAGCCACCCTTCACACCCTCATTACCTCACAACTCCCAAGCTCCAAGACTTCTATAAACTCTACCCAAAACTCTCCTCTATCCCCTCTCCCAAGTTCAATAGCTTCTAGTCTCATCAAATTACCAATCCTAGCTTCCTTAAGGGGATCTCAAGAGGACGATTTAAGAGGTAATTTCTCTCCCTCTTTTCCTCTAATTTCCTTTCAAGTTCATGTTCATTTCTTGATATCTCCCCACCTATCTTCATCCAAATTGTATTTTAGCTCCATTATTACACATATAATGTTATTTTATGTTTCTAATGGGATATTATATCATCCAAATCCCTTTCCCTCATCCTTTTATTTTACTAAACAGAATGTTGTTCGTGAGGTGTTAATTTATCACCTTCAAGAACAACATGCCTTCTTCTTCAATTTCTACCTTCAGATCTGGTCATGAAACCATTTTTATGGATGAACCATAATATTTTATATGTATTATGTTATATTTAAAGTTTTTTAAATAACCTATGGCCATATTACTAATTGAAAAGTTGAAACAAGTTCGTTGTCATCAAAAAACCGCTCAAATTAACCCAAGTAATCATCATTTAATTCTTATCTAATGATTTATCCACATGGATCTAATATAATTCATTATAAAATAATTAAAGCTCATTTAATATAATTAATAACATGTAATATCAGTTTTGTATGTTTACCCATGTTCTACCCAAACATCAATTTAAGAATACAAGTGAACCACTCAAGAAAACCATAAAAACAAACATTCTCGAATAATGTTTCTAAACTCTATAACTCATTAAATGGAACATAAAATCACATAATTAAACCATAATGAAACCTATTAATTTATAAAAGGTTCTGGGATTTCTAATTAAGGAATATAATGTCATTATACAGGACATTAAAGAGAAGGAAGCATTCGGGTACAAGGTAAGGGGAAATTCTCGAACCCAACTTTCATCCTTCAGGTTCTCCCTCTTTCGCTCCATTTTTGATATGGTGACTCCTTAAAGATAATTTGTTTATATTTATCTTAAGTTTTATGTGATATACATTTTTTCTACTAAATTTTATGTCAATCAAAATGTTTTCCAAAATAACTCTTCTTTTGAGAACTCAACTTTTACCTCTCATTCATGGTTGATGGTTCTTGTATTAAGTATGTTGTTCCCTCTTTCTTTTGGGAACCCAAAGCTTATGAATGCATTATTATGAGATGAAAACCATTCCTTTACATGGTTTATGTAACACCCGAGACATTTATGTTATATAAATCATCAAAGTAATCTTTTTCTACACAATACTTGCTTGTCTTGCTTTACACGAAATCGCGACCTTCCTCGATAGCTAGCGTCGTACGCAATACCGAGTTTCACTAAACAACGATATGCTATTAAAAATATTATTAAAACTAGCCTTTTTGAATATTAATAACCACTTTTTAAAATTTTATAAATTTCATTTTTCAAAATGGACTTCATTTTTGGATTCAGAATATCGAAATTAGCCTAGGGTGAAATTTTGGTATTTTTCTGAAAACTTTCAATTTTTGATGAATAGTGAAACCACTAAGTGGTAGTTAAAAAAAATGAATTTTTCATAAAACTTAATTTTACCGCTTCTGTGAATGGAATTTCGAAAATCCGAGAGACACGGTTAATATCAAGGACTAAAATGTGGTTCAATGAGATGAAAATAATTTTTTGGTGAATAGTAACTTTTTACTTTTTTTACCGCGGTTAATAGTAAATAGGGTAACTAAGGGTAAATATGATATTACTATTACCCTAACACATGTCCTAATTCTATTGGATAAGTGTAATTCGACCAAAAACAACCTTATGAATATAATATGACCATTTAGGTCCACTTGGATTAGATTATGACATTTAATATTATTTTATTTAATGTATAGTTAAAATAGTTAAAATCAAAGTTTAATAACTAAAACATTTTTAATATGGGGTTATACATAAGCTAAATTCGACTATAAATATTCATTAGAAAGATAAAAAGATTTCCTACATAATGGTATTTTATTTGTAATTTTTTAGACATTAAATAATTTAATTTATTTATGACACAATGAAGATGCAGTAATTATCTTATTAATGAAATATTGACATAATTGATGCTATAAACACCAAAATAAATACAATTTGAGACTTTTTATGAATCACACTAATTTTATAGGTTAATATTACATGTTAGTATTGATTTAATTAACTTGTTTCGAACTAATAATTCTGTTATGATTTTCACAAAAATCAATTACTAAATAGTGTCAAAATTGACATAAAATAGCTTTTAAAACAAATATTATATTAGTAATTGTTATTTTATTCCTAAAAATATATGGTTCGGCCAAATGACTTAGATAAGGTTATATATAATAATAATAAACAAATTGGGGTTCGTTTGGTGGCTTATAGTATGTTTAATAACCTTATAGTATAAAAACACAAGAAGACATGGTAAAAGTAAAATTATTTAACTTAATGTTAAATCTAAATGATAAGGTTAAAATAGGAACCTAAACATGTCTAAATTCTATTAGATGAGAGGATTTCGACCCATCACGAGCTTAGCTTCGAAATATATCAATTTGGAGATATTTAAAACCGAAATTGACTTTATAATAAAATAATAGTTTTAGTTATTCCAAAGGTGCCCCTCTCCTCCCTTATAAAAGGAAACCTCCTCCCCCTCTTCCTCACACCACATTGAGCCTTCAAGCTCGGCCAACCCCTGCCACTTTCTCCTCTACACTTCCCTGGAGACATCCTAGAGGTTCTGATCTTCTTCAAAGACCCATTTTAGTTCCCTTATAGGAGGTCTCAAAGAAGCACTTCAAAGAAGAGGTAAAGCCCATTACTGATTCTTTCATCTTTATTTCTACTTCCACTTCTTCTTCTTAGGTTGTTTCATTATGAAGTAATAACGTTAGTATCACTCATATACTGATATGTTATTATAAGTATTAAACAACCCTATTTCACCATCTATCCATCCTACGGAAAAAGAAATCACCGCGCGTGTGTACGTACAGAATACCGTCTCCACGCCGTGGTGTAATCTATTTTCCACCACCACCTTACTTGGATGGGTATAATGGTGTATATAATGACTATATATGACTATTATAAAGTGATACTGATTCTGAAATAGTATACATACACTCCAATACAATTCCACGATCATATGAACGATATCATCACTCGTGTGTACGTACGGAAAACCGTCTCCACGATGTGATGCGACTCGTTCTACATGATCTTCATTTCATAATGATTATATAACTGAATTGAATGAATGAATATGATATATATGACACTAATACCATTCTGGAAATGAGGTATCTATAACCTAAAGAAAAAGAATAAGAATTTATTCGACAAAACAAGCATAAGAACAAAAAGTTATAAACACCCGAATAACAAGTAGTAATGAAATATTACTACTATGAAGCTAAGAATATGACCATATATTATATGATAAAAATATTTATGATTCTTGAATAATTCAATAACATTATTTAAATCATTATACAGGAGGTTCAGACACTTACAAAGCAAGTCGGACCTAAGGTAAGGGAAATATCACAATCTCATTTTTATCCGAGATTGTTTATACTTTGGTATTTCCTGGGGTGTATTTTATCATCTACATCCATGTTCCCACAATATGTAATATTTTTTCCATCCACCTACAATTTTTTAAATCCAATTTTACCCTTCGGTGAGTTTTCAGTAAATGATATGAAATGAATCTTTTGTCGTTTTTCGTATGACGTACTTTTTGACTTTTCCGACAAAGGTACGAAGAATGTTTTTTTTAACTTATACGACATGAATGGATTTTTAAAAAATTATTTCCAAGAAGCTTCCTTTACATGTTTTCAAGTTTATTTTTAATCAACTTCTTTTATTTTATAATTTTACGACATGTTAAGAAAGGGAAAGTGTTTTTGAAGTAGAAAGGATATTTTCCTCAAGAATGAAGTTCAAGTGTTTCATCAAAATTATTTTCCATCTAAGATAATAAAGGGTTCTGTTTTTATCCCTATTATTACATTGATTTGATTATGTTGTGAAGGAATTATTTTTATGAATTCATTTATCATATATGAATTGTTTTATGATGTCATGATGTTTAAGATTCCCATTTTTATTACATGGGTTATGCAATGATGTATGGTTTATGATTTTGTGGCACACATAAGAATGGTATCATTATGAGATGGGTGGGACCTATATCTCCCTCCAATGCATTGGGTAAAGATTTTATATCTCATGAGATAGACATGGATGGAACGGTAGGTTATACCGATTCAGTGAAAAAGGACTGAAATGAGGGTGACTCGGTTCAGAAAGGGACTTTGTCCACTAAGATAGTCTTGGCAATGAGTCTTGACTAACAAGAAATGATTCTCTATGATTATGTGTGAATTCCACAAAGTTTCATGTTTTAAGTTATGATTATTGTGATTACATTTAACTGCCATGATTTATCCCATGTTATGAAATTATGATCTCTTTTGCAGGGTAAGATTTCCAAAAGTTATGTGCTTATGTATACAATGTGATTGATCTTTCTTTTGTTTACCCTTACTGAGCATTTGAGCTCACCCATTTGTATGTTTTATTTCCCCAGGTCAGGAAGAAGGTTATTAAGTAGGATATGCCAAAAAGGGACTCTAGATATGATGAAATAAGTGGGAGGAAAAGTTGATTCTTTATGAACCAGTTGTTTATGTTTCCCAGTTTCAAAAGACACTATACCTATACGGTCCTTTCGTGGTTTTGTTATATGTTGTAATAAGTATGCTTCAATTTTGATGTATTAACAATGTATGTAAAGTATGGGTCATTATAGTTGGTATCAGAGGAAAGGTATTGTCAACAATTGGAAACTAGGACGTGAAAGCCTTAGTAAGAACCCTAAGGATAAGTCTAAGCATAGAACACAATCTTTGTGTTTTAGAAATTGCCATGAATAACCTAGGATAAGACCTTAAGTGTGAAATTTTATTCTTGATTATGTGGTTTTCCTATTATAATTAGTGTTTCTCACACTATTCTTCTTGGTTTTAGTCAATGGCTGGAACCCGAAGGAATCATGTTAATGCGGAATGCGACGGGAAATGCAATGATTGTCCCCCTGAGCAGCCAAATGTTATGGGAGCTGGAATGAAAAATCTTGTATCCATGCTCACAAAACTTTCTCAAGCTATGAATCATGAAGGACTTCCAAACGAGCAAAGGAAAGAGCAACATTCTGTTGAATCCTTCATGAGGCAGCGTCCACCTTCTTTCAGCGGGTCTACTGATCCATTAGTTGCTGAACAATGGATTAGTACTACTGAAAAGATATTTTCAGTTATTCAATGTTCTGAACATGATAAAGTCATCCTAGCAGTGTATCTTTTAAAAGGAGATGCTGATCAATGGTGGAATCTTATTAAGAATACGAGGCAAAGGGATGAAATTGAGTCCATGGAATGGGATGAGTTCAAGAACTTATTTTTCAATAAGTACTTCCCTCGTATTCTCCGAACAAAGATGGAGAAAGAGTTTCTTGAACTGAAGCAAAAGGATGATGAATCTGTTGGTACCTATGAAGCAAATTTTACAAGACTTGCAAGGTACGCTTCTGGTATTATTATCCAACCTGAGAGTAAGATCGATCGGTTCTTTAGTGGCTTGAAACCAAGTCTTCGAAGGGCGTTACCCATAAGGGACTTCAATAGCTACGAGGAAATCATTCGATGTGCTCTCAAAGTTGAGATGGAGATTGGAGTAACCCATCAGTCATATGGGTTTGATAAGAAGAGGAAAATGGAATTCAAAGGAAAATCTAAAGAGAACACTGAAAAGAAGATGAGCTTTCCCTTATGCTCAAAGTGTGGAAAGAAACATCGAGGGAGTTGTCTTAAAGGGACAAGTAAATGTTTCAAATGTGGAAAGGAAGGTCATCGGGCATTTGAATGCCACGATGATGGGAAGAAGATGTCTAATGATGCAAACAAAGGAAGGGATACACAGAATGAACCTACTACACTTCAATGTTTCAATTGCAAGGAGATGGGTCATTATGCCAATAAATGCCCTAATCCAAGGGTTGATGATGATGGTCGACGTCAACAAACTCTTAAGGCTAAAGACAAAGGAAAGTCACATGCAATTTCTATCAGCGATGTGGAGTACGATAACGATGTGGTGAAAGGTACACTTACCATCCACTCTAAAGTAGAAAATGTTTTATTTGATTCTGGATCCACCCACTCTTTTATTTCTGAAGAATTTTCTAAGGGTATCACCGTATTACCTCAACAATTAGATGTTGAGTTAGCTGTGACAACACCTAATGGAACAACAGTCGCATCAAAAGTTTATAAATCTTCTCCGATCGAAGTTTGTGGGAAAGTGCTTCCTGAAAATCATGTGATCCTTCCTATAGTGGAATTTTATGTGATTCTTGGCATGGATTGGATTTCTTTATATGGAGCTCATATCAATTGCCAAAGAAGGGAAGTCACATTTCATATTCCATATCAATCTATGATCGTCTATCAATGCAAGGATGAACATAACACTCCAGTGGAAATTCCTTCCATCTTATGGGTCTTGATTCCACTAAATGAAGGTTATTTATCTCAAATGGTTGGTGAGAAACTCACGATTAAGAATATGCCCATTGTACGGGAGTTTGATGATGTATTTCCGGAGGAATTACCAGGACTTCCACTAAATCGTGAAGTTGAGTTCTCAATAGAACTCGTACCGGGTGCTTTGCCTATTTCAAAGACACCTTATAGAATGGCCCCAATTGAGTTGCAGGAATTAAAGAAGCAACTCCAAGAGAATATTGATAAGGGATTCATACGCCCTAGTGTGTCACCTTGGGGAGAACCTGTTCTATTTGTTAAGAAGAAAGATGGATCAATGAGACTCTGCATTGATTATCGAGAACTTAACAAGATCACTATCAAGAACAAATATCCTCTCCCACGCATTGATGACTTATTTGACCAACTACGCGGAGCTCAATAATTTTCCAAGATTGATCTTCGTTCAGGGTATCATCAATTAAGGGTCAAAAGGGAGGATATACCAAAGATGACTTTCCGTACAAGGTATGGACACTATGAATTTATAGTGATGCCATTTGGTCTTACTAATGCCCCTACTATCTTCATGGATATGATGAATAGAGTCTTTAGAGACTATCTTGATCAATTTGTGGTAGTCTTTATAGACAATATTCTTGTCTATTCAAAAAGCAAGGAAGAACATGAAGATCACTTGAGAATTATATTGAAGACCCTGAGAAAGGAGAAGCTTTATGCCAAATTTACCAAGTGTGAATTTTGGCTTAAAAAAGTTGCATTTTTGGGTCACATAATCTCAAAAGAGGGGATATCTGTGGATCCAGCAAAAACAGAGGTTATCAAAAGATGGTCGAGACCACCAACAGTAACTGAGATCCGAAGTTTTCTTGGTTTGGCTGGATATTATCGACGTTTTGTGAAAGATTTTTCATGATTATCTAATCCACCCACCATGTTGACTCGGAAAGGAGTTATGTTTGTTTGGACGGAGGAATGTGAAGAGAATTTTTAGGAGTTGAAAATAAGGTTATCCAGTGCACCTGTGCTCACACAGCCCTGTTGTGGAGAAAGGTTTGTGATCTACAGTGATGCATCCAAGAAGGGATTGGGTTGTGTTCTTGTGCAAAATGATATGGTGATAGCTTATTCCTCACGACAGTTGAAAATCCATGAGCAAAATTACCCAACACATGATTTGGAGTTAGATGCGGTAATCTTTGCATTAAAGATTTGGAGGCATTACCTTTATGGTGAAAGGTGTGATATTTATACTGATCATAAAAGTTTAATGTATATTTTCACACAAAAGGAGATGAATATGCGTCAAAGAAGATGGTTGGAGCTGATTAAGGATTATGACTGCTCAATCCGTTACCACCCTGGGAAAGCAAACAAGGTGGCGGATGCATTAAGTCGACAAGACCATGCTAGTTTATCCATGATGAGGATCACAAAAGATCCAATATTTATGGATTTACAAAGGATGGATCTTGGAATTATAATGAAAGGGGAAAAATCTTATCTTTCTCAAATGAATGTTCAACCATCTATACATGTGAATATTAAAGAGGCACAGAAAGAAGATGTCGAGTTACAAAAGAAGGTGAGAAATGTTCCTGAATTCAACCTTGATTGTGATGGGTTAATAAAGTTTAGGAATCGGGTTTGTGTTCCTCCCATCCTCGAATTAAATAAGGAGCTGCTGTATGAGGCTCATAGTTCTTCATTATCTATTGATCCTGGAAGCACGAAGATGTATAGGGACCTGAAAGAGTACTTCTGGTGGGATGGCATGAAAAGAGATGTTGCTGAATATGTCTCTCGATTCTTGGTTTGTCAACAAGTTAAAGATGAGAGACAGAAGTCTAAGGGGATGTTACAACCATTACCCATACCTGAATGGAAATGGGAAAACATCACCATGGACTTTGTCACAGGACTTCCTAAAACATCCAAAGGCAATAATGCTATCTGGGTCATAGTTGATCGTCTTACAAAGTCTGCACACTTCATTGCTATTAGAGAGGATTTCTCTCTGGATCAGCTTGCCAGGATATATGTAAAGGAAGTGGTAAGATTTCATGGAGTACCACTTTCTATTATATCTGATCAGGATCCGAGATTTACCTAAAAGTTCTGGCGAAGTCTTCAGCATACTCTGGATAGAGAGTAGAGTTTCAACACTGCTTATCATCCTCAGACAGACGGTCAGTCTGAGAGAACAATTCAAACCCTAAAAGATATGTTGAGATCTTGCTATATGGATTTCAAAGGTGGTTGGGATCAACACCTACCTTTGGTGGAATTTTCTTATAATAATAGCTTTCACTCCAGTATTCAGATGGCTCCTTATGAAGCTCTCTATGGAAGGAAATGCAGGACTCCAACTTGTTGGGATGAAGTTGGGGAAAGAAAGCTATTAGGACCTGATCTCGTTGATGAAATGGCAGAAAAGGTCAGATCTATTAAACAACACATAAGAGCAACTCAGAGTCGACAGAAAAGTTATGCCGACAACCGAAGAAAAGACCTAGAGTTTGAAGTGGGTGATAAAGTGTTCTTACGAATATCTCCCTGGAAGAGGGTTATGAGATTTGGAACGAAGGGGAAGTTGAGCCCTAGATATATCGGTCCTTTCGAAATACTGGATCGTGTTGGGAAGGTAGCTTACCGATTGGCGCTTCCACCGAATCTCTCTCAAGTTCATGATGTGTTCCATGTATCTCTCCTGAGAAAGTGCATACATGATCCTTCACATGTACTCAGCTCAGAAGTTGTACCGCTGGAGCACGATCTTTCTTATGAAGAACAACCGATAGAGATTCTGGATTGTAGTGAAAAAGTTCTACGAAACAAGACCACTCGATTGGTGAAAGTTTTATTGAGGAACCACCAATTAGAAGAAGATACATGGGAGCTTGATGATATGATGAGGGAGAGGTATCCTCATCTGTTTGTTACAAAGTGACGAATTTCGAGGGCGAAATTCATTTTAAGGGGGGTAGAATGTAACACCCGAGATTTTTATGTTATATAAATCATCAACAGAATCTTTTTCTACACAATACTTTCTTGGCTTGCTTTACATGAAATCGCGACCTTCCTCGATATCTTGCGTCGTACGCAATACCGAGTTTCACTAAACAACGATATGCTATTAAAAATATTATTAAAACTAGCCGTTATGAATAGTAATAACCACTTTTTGAAATTTGATAAATTTTATTTTTCAAAATGGACTTCATTTTTGGATTCAGAATATCGAAATTAGCCTAGGGTGAAATTTTGGTATTTTTCTGAAAACATTAATTTTTGATGAATAGTGAAACCACTAAGTGGTAGTTAAAAAAACTGAATTTTTCATAAAATATAATTTTACCGCTTCTGTGAATAGAATTTCGAAAATCCGAGAGACACGGATAATATCAAGGACTAAAATGTGGTTCAATGAGATGAAAATAATTTTTTTGGTGAATAGTAACTTTTTACTTTTTTTTACCGCGGTTAATAGTAAATAGGGTAACTAAGGGTAAATATGATATTACTATTACCCTAACACATGTCCCAATTCTATTGGATAAGTTTAATTCGACCAAAAACAACCTTATGAATATAATATGACCATTTAGGTCCACTTGGATTAGATTATGACATTTAATATTATTTTATTTAAGGAATAGTTAAAATAGTTAAAATCAAAGTTTAATAACTAAAACATTTTTAATATGGGGTTATACATAAGATAAATTCGACTATAAATATTCATTAGAAACCTAAAAATATTTCCTACATAATTGTTTTTTATTTTTAATTTTTATACATTAAATAATTTAATTTATTTATGACACAATGAAGATGCAGTAATTATCTTATTAATGAAATTTTGACATAATTGATGTTATAAACACCAAAATAAATAAAATTTGAGACTTTTTATGAATCCCACTAATTTTCTAGGTTAATATGACATGTTAGTATTGATTTAATTAACTTGGTTCGAAGTAATAATTCTGTTATGATTTTCACAAAAATCAATTACTAAATAGTGTCAAAATTGACATAAAATAGCTTTTAAAACAAATATTATATTAGTAATTGTTATTTTATTCCTAAAAATCTAAGGTTCGGCCAAATGACTTAGATAAGGTTATATATAATAATAATAATAAACAAATTTGGGTTCTTTTGGCTGCTTATAGTAAGTTTATTAACCTTATAGTATAAGAACACAAGAAGACATGGTAAACGTAAAATTATTTAACTTAATGTTAAATCTAAATGATAAGGTTAAAATAGGAACCTAAACATGTCTAAATTATATTGGTTGAGAGGATTTCGACCCATCCCCACCTTAGCTTTTAAATATATTAATTTGGAGCTATTTAAAACCGAACTTGACTTTATAATAAAATAATAGTTTTAGTTATTCCAAAGGTGACCCTCTCCTCCCTTATAAAAGGAAACCTCCTCCCCCTCTCCCTCACACCACATTGAGCCTTCAAGCTCAGCCAACCGCTGCCACTTTCTCCTATCCACTTCCCTAGAGACATCCTAGAGGTTCTGGTTTTCTTCAAAGACCCATTTTAGTGCCCTAAAAGGAGGTCTCAAAGAAGCACTTCAAAGAAGAGGTAAAGCCCATTACCGATTCTTTCATCTTTATTTCTTCTTCCAATTCTTCTTCTTAGGTTGTTTTATTATGAAGTAATAACATCAGTATCACTCATATACTGATATGCTATTATAAGTATGAAACAACCCTATTTCACCATCTATCCATCCTACGGAAAAAGAAATCACCGCGCGTGTGTACGTACGGAATACCGTCTCCACGCTGTGGTGTAATCTATTTTCCACCACCACATTACTTGGATGGGTATAATGGTGTATATAATGACTATATATGACTATTATAAAGTGATACTGATTCTGAAATAGTATACATACACTCCAATACAATTCCATGATCATAGGAATGATATCATCACTCGTGCGTACGTACGGAATACCGTCTCCACGATGTGATGCGACTCGTTCTACATGATCTTCATTTCATAATGATAATATAAATGAATTGAATGAATGAATATGATATATATTACACTAATACCATTCTGGAAATGAGGTATCTATAACCTAAAGAAAAAGAATAAGAATTTATGCGACAAAACACGCATAAGAACAAAAAGTTATAAACACCTGAATAACAAGTAGCAATGAAATATTACTACTAAGAAGCTAAGAATATGACCATATATGATATCATAAAAATAAGTATGATTCTGGAATAAGTCAATAACATTATTTAAATCATTATACAGGAGGTTTGGAAACTTACAAAGAAAGTCGGACCTAAGGTAAGGGAAATATCACAATCTCATTTTTATTCGAGATTGTTTATACTTTGGTATTTACTGGGGTGTATTTTATCATCCACATCCATGTTCCCTCAATATGTAATATTATTTCCATCCACCTACAATTTTTCAAATCCAATTTTACCCTTCGGTGAGTTTTTAGTAAAAGATATGAAAGGAATCTTTTGTCGTTTTTCGTATGAGGTACTTTTTGACTTTTCCGACAAAAGTACGAAGAATGTTTATTTTAACTTATACGGCATGAATGGATTTTTAAAACATTATTTACAAGAAGCTTCCTTTACAAGTTTTCAAGTATATTTTTAATAAACTTCTTTTATTTTATAATTTTACGACATGTTAAGAAAGGAAAAGTGTTTTTGAAGTAGAAAGGATATTTTCCTCAAGAATGAAGTTCAAGTGTTTTATCAAAATTATTTTCCATCTAAGATAATAAAGGGTTCTATTTTTATCCCTATTATTACATTGATTTGATTATGTTGTGATGGAATTATTTTTATGAATTCCTTTATCGTATATGAATTTTTTTATGATGTCATGATGTTTAAGATTCCCATTTTTATTACATGGGTTATGCAATGATGTATGGTTTATGATTTTGTGGCACACATAAGAATGGTATCATTATGAGATGGGTGGGACCTATATATCCCTCCAATGCATTGGGTAAAGATTTTATATCTCATGAGATAGACATGGCTGGAATGGTAGGTTATACCAGTTCAGTGAAACAGGACTGAAATGAGGGTGACTCGGTTCAGAAAGGGACTTTTTCCACTAAGATAGTCTTGGAAATGAGTATTGACTAACAAGAAATTATTCTCTATGATTATGTGTGTATGCCACAAAGTTTCGTGTTTTAAGTTATGATTATTGTGATTACATTTCACTGCCATGATTTATCCCATGTTATGAAATTATGATCTCTTTTGCAGGGTAAGATTTCCAAAAGTTATGTGCTTATGTATACAATGTGATTGATCTTTCTTTTGTTTACCCTTACTGAGCATTTGAGCTCACCCTTTTGTATGTTTTATTTCCCCAGGTCAGGAAGAAGGTTATTAAGTAGGATATGCCAAAAAGAGACTCTAGATATGATGAAATAAGTGGGAGGCAAAGATGATGCTTTATGAACCAATTGTTTATGTTTCCCAGTTTCTAAAGACGCTATACCTATACGGTCCTTTCGTGGGTTTGTTATATGTTGTAATAAGTATGCTTCAATTTTGAAGTATTAACAATGTATGTAAAGTATGGGTCGTTATAGTTTAGCTATGTTCACTTTTGATATGTTTTCTATGTGGAAATCATGATAATGATAATGTTATGATGTGACGGGTGCGCCCGGAATTATATAGAGCAATATGAATGTGTCAATGTGATGGGTGTGCCCGGAATTATACAGTGCTCCAATGGATTGGGCAAAGTGATGAATTTAATGAGTAAATTTGAAATGATGTGTGAACAATATTCTGTCTTGTTTCACATGTATGTGTGGTAGTTAACCACTAAGACATCGTGTTTCATTTTTATGCGTTGCCACATATCAAGTCTTTTATTTATGCTCCAATCATGTTCATGATGTTTTCTCTATGTTAGGATTATGCTCACCCCATGCTATAATGTTATTATCTATCCTCTTACTGGGCTTCCAGGTCACCCCTTCTGATGTATATCCTCAGGTGTCTACATGTACTAAGGAGAGGACAACTTCCAATAAGAAGCTAGAGAAGAAGAAATTAAATAAATGTTTATGCTTGATGTTGTATTTGTTATGTGTGGTCCTAGTTTGCCCAAGACACTAAACCTTTGGATCCTCTATGTGTGACACTATTATTTTTTTTATCTTTGAAATGATGTAATTGCAATGTCAGTAAAGGCCGGGATGCTATTGTTGGTATCAGAGGTGGTACCCAGCCTTAAGTGCGGTGCACTGCCTAGGTTGAAGATGATTTTTGGAGTCTAATGGAACCAAAATAAATTTTTTGAATAGTATTGTACCCTTATGAATAGTAACATACCTTAATGAATTGTAATATTCCCCTTATGAATAGTAAATCATCCAAAATAAGAGTAAAATTATTTTTGAATAATTATATAAAATTTAGACATCTTAGAAAGTGACAATTTGACCTTAGTATACGTTTTGGTATTTTGTAAGTCATAAATAATTAATTATAATTAATTAATTAATTTAAAGGAACATGTATTTTTTTAAAATGTGTTCATTAATTATTTAATCAATTTATAATAGTTTTTAGAAAATTTTATTAGACCCTACATAATTTTCGTAAGCACTATAAAATCAGTTTTAATATTAAAACCCGTTTTTTAAGTAAATTATGATATTAATTAAATATAAAATTAACAATAATTAGAAACTTATTTTCTAAAAATTCACTTCATTTTTTGATTCTACACATCGATAAATGGTTGGGGTTAATTTTTGGGATTTTTCTGAGATACTTGAATTTTTGATGAATAGTAGAATCCGATAATTCACAATAAATACTAAATAATAGATTAATTGAGTCATCGATGATGTTTTTCTGATGTAATTCCAATTTTTTGGGATATAATGATAAAATTTCTATTATTGGTCATGTAATACACAATATTCCTTGTCTTGTGAAGAAATAATAAACTAATTAATTTTATATTAAGGAAACCCCTCTCCCCTCCACCATAAAATCCACCCTTCACACCCTCATTTCCTCAAACCTCCCAAGCTCCAAGCCTTCTCTAAACTCATAACAAACCTCTCCTATAGCCCCTATCCCACGTTCAAGAGCTTCTGGTCCCATCAAAATAACAAGCCTAGCTTCCTTAAGGAGGATCTCAAGTGGACGATTTAAGAGGTAATTTCTCTCCCTCTTCTCCTTTAATTTCCTTTCAAGTTCATGTTCATTTCTTGATATCTCCCCACATATCTTCATAAAAATTGTATTTTAACTCCATTATTATACAAATATTGTTATTTTAGGATTATAATGGGATATTATATCATCCAACCCCCTTTACCTCTTCGTTTTATTTTATTAAAGAGAACGTTGTTCGTGAGGTGTTAATTTATCACCTTCTAGAACAACATGCCTTCTTCTTCCATTTCTACCTTCAGATCTGGTCATGAAACCATTTTTATTGTTGAACTAGAATATTTTATATTTATTATGATCTATTTAATGTTTTTGAAATAACCTATGGCCATATTACTAAGTGAAAAGTTAACACAAGTTTGTTGTGATCCAAAAACCGCTCAAATTAACCCAAATAATCTTCATTTAATTCTTATCTAATGATTAATACAAATGGATATAATATAATTAATTATAAAATAATTCAAGATCCCTTAATATCATTAATAACATGTAATATCAGTTCTGGATGTTTACCCATGTTCTACCCGAATATCAATTTAAGAATACAAGTGAACCACTCAAGAAAACCATAAAAACAAACATTCCCGAATAATGTTTATAAACTCTATAACTCATTAAATGGCACATAAAATCACATAATGAAACCATAATGAACCCTATTAATATATTAAAGGTTCTGTGATTTCTAATTAATGAATATAATGTCATTATATAGGACATTAAATAGAAGGAAGCATTCGGGTAGAAGGTAATGGGAAATTCTCGAACCCAACTTTCATCCTTCGGGTTCTCCCTCTTTCACTCCATTTTTTATATAATTACTACTTAAAGATCATTTGTTTATAATTATCTTAACTTTTCTGGAATATACATGTTTTCTACTAATGTTTATGTCAATCAAAATGTTTTCCAAACGAACTCTTATTTTGAGAACTCAAATTTTACCTCTCATTCATGGTTGATGGTTCTTGTATTAAGTATGTTGGTCCCTCTTTATTTTGGGAACCCAAAGCTTATGAATATATTTTTATGAGATGAAACCCATTCCTTTACATGGTTTAGTTATGTTCACTTATGGCATTTTTTCTATGTATAAATCATGATAATGATAATGTTATGATGTGACGGGTGCGCCCAGAATTATATAGCGCAATATGAATGTTTCAAAGTGATGGGTGCACCCGAAATTATACAGCGCTCCAATGCATTGGGTAAAGTGGTGAATCTCATGAGTAAATGTGAAATTATATGTGAACAAGATTCTAGCTTGGTTCACAAATATGTGTGGTAGTTAACCACTAAGACATGATGTTTCATTTTTATGCATTGCCACATTTCAAGTCTTTTATTTATGCTCCTCTCATGTTCATGATCATTTGTCTCTGTCATGATTATGATCACCCCATGATATATTGTTCTTATCTATCCTCTTACTGGGATTCTATCTCACCCCTTTTGATGTATATCCTCAGGGGGATACATGTACTAAGGAGAGGACAAGTGCCAATAAGAAGCTACAGAAGAAGAAATTAAATAAATGTGTATGCTTGATATTGTATTTGTTATGTGTGGTCCTAGTTTTCCCAAGACACTAAACCTTTGGATACTCTATGTGTAATACTATTATGTTGTTTATATTTGAAATTATGTAATTTTAATGTAAGAAAATTCCAGGATGCTATTGTTGGTATCAAAGGTGGTACCCAGCATTATGTACGGCGCACTGCTTAGGTTAAGATGTAGGGCCCACAACGAGGAAGTTGTGCTCTAAAGGGGGGGTGATTGTAACACCCTGAATGATAAAGGGTTAAATGACTAAATGATATGACTCATGTCAACAAGGAGAACCTTTCTTTTTGGGAGCCTGTGTGATTAAAACTCCACACTTAAGCGTGCTTGGCCTGTAATAGTGATCAAGATGGGTGACCTCATGGAATGTTTCTCAGGGTGTGTGTGAGTGAGGACAAAGCACACTAGAAAGGACATGTGTTGGCCTGTGGGGACTATCATTAGTCAGATGACCCATTCAGTCACGTGTGTGGGACCTAGGGTGGGGACCACATGTCTATGGGTCAACTACTGGGTGGGGCCCAGTTGTCACAGTTGATGAGGATGACAGTTGTCTACACTTTCAACATAGGATGAATTCAAGGATAACACCTACCATATTAGAAGAATTCTTTTCCTGAATTCAGTAATTAATTTTCTTCAAAGTATATTGAAATATTTTTAAATAGTCAAATATTGGGGTTCCCTTATTTGAAATATCCATAACTTTTACCTTTGATAATGAATATTCACTATGGTAATATTGGCCTTTTCTGACGACCTATTTGGCACTGGTAGAGGACATGCCTCAAATATTCCGTCAAAATAGACTATTTGCAATGATAGTCATATCCCGTTTCAAATAGTGGATTAAAAAACAATATTTTCTAGTGGAATTTATTCCCATCAGAAATTTGGTTTGGAACGATGTGCACGTCAAAGCGTGGGATTAGTATTTTCAATGGGGGTTTATCCCCATCACAAATACTCATCCAAAATTTTTATATTTTTATGGAGGGTTTACCCCCGTCGCAAATGAAGTGTCAACAGGATAATACTTTATATGGGTCTCATCGAAAATATAGTTTTTTTACCACTACTGCAATTAATAACCACATAACTACTAAGGAAAGGACCCAACACAAATAATATTATTTGTGATGGGAATCCCATCATAATTGATCTAACCTATATATACCCCATGATTTTTTTCATTTCCATCTTCTTTAAACTTTTCTAAACTTATTTTACCCTATATTTTTTAGTTTTATCTTTTTTGAGTTTTAAACTTTACAGGGGTTCAACCTTCAAGATTCTTATCCGATAAATGATTCAATTTAAAGGTATTTATTTGTTTTTATTTTTTATTTTATTTATTTTATTTAATATTATTATTAATTATTATTAATTAGTAGTAATTAGATTTAATTAGGTTTAATCATTTTTATTTTTCATTATTTTATTTTAAATATTTATATTTTATTTGCAGTAAAGTTTTTAATGAAAATTAAATAGTTTTAATTAGAAATAATTTGTTTTAATTATTATTAATTAGTAATAATTAGATGTAATTAGTAATAATTAGCCGTAATTAGTAATAATTAGTCGTAATAATTAATAATTAGTTGTAATTAGTAATAATTATTGGTAATTAGTACTAATTAATGGTTATTAGTAATAATATAGTAAAAATTTGTAATATTTTTTTATAAAATAGTATAAACTATTATAAATTTAATAAAAAAATATAAATTTTTGATATTAAATTTGTAAAATTAGTGTTAATTAGTAATACTTAGTAATAATTCACAATAATTAATAAAAAGTATTGTAAATCAGAAAAAATTATTTTTAATTAGTAAAAATTTGAAATAATTAGTGATAATTACTAATAATTGGTAGTAATTAATCATATTTAGTGGTAATTAGTAATAATTGGAAATAAATTGTAGAAAATTGCAAGAAGTTAATATAAACTAATAATAATTAATAAAAATTACTATTAAATATTAATATTTAGTAAAAATTAGTGATAATTAGTAACAACTAGTAACAACTAGTACTTTCCCATGTTATTGTACGATGTATCTGATTACTGGTTTTTCATTTAATAATAGATTAATATTTATAAAAGTTGAGAAGAAAAAGTAATTTTGAATAAATTTTAATTAGAAAGTAATGGTGTATGATAATAAAATAAGAGTACATTGAATATGAAGACACCATTCAAATAGTTAACAAAGAAAAATGATAGAGTAAAAGATTATGAATTTTTAAATTTTGAGGAAGATGATTTGAACTCATTTTCAATTTCGATCACAATAACTGAACTGCGGGCACTGAAATAAAAAGTGCAAGATAAATCAAAGATAAGATAGTGGCTGTTATAATAAAAAAGAGAGATGTGAAAATAAATGAAATAACAATAAATTAAATGAGTTAGCTATTTGGGAAAAAAGAAAATGGAGTGAGATTATTCATCATGTATATAGAAAAATATGGAATGAGGGATGTAGAGATAAGAGACTAAGATGAAATCGAAAATGCAATTGAATAAAATAAATAGATTAAGATAGAGAGTTGATAGCCACTTCATAATACTTAACATCATGAAATTGAATAAAAATAGACAAAGCCAAATTGAATCTGGTTGTTTCTTCACTAAATATCAATAGTCTTGGGTTTTGTATCTATATTTAGTACCCAAACCATGCATTTTCATGACATGATCATTTAATTACACATTCACTTACACATAATTTGGATATTTTCCTATATGAATTTCTATAAAATAAATGCAAACATGAATGAACTTATATTCTATATAAGTTCATAATGGTAATGCCTAATAGAAAAATATATATTACAAGATCTCATATTGTAGTCATGTCACAGTTATTTTTTATGTTAGTGAAAAATTATAATGAATATGAATGTTTCTATATAAGTGAAAGCGGGTAATGCATCTGAAAGTAAATTTATTTAACCTAGTTAATCATATAAGTTAATTAACGATTCTTTTTCTGAATAAATTGAAAAACAATATGCTATATACTGTAAATACAAGTATGTGAATACATAATATTAAGAAAGAAATGGTAATAATTCTATATTTCTTGTATGAAATTTGAATGTAATTTCAAAGAATATATACACATGAATGACTATAAAATACATATTCAATATATACATGTCATCATGAATTAATGAAACAATATGATTGTATACATACAACTTTTTATCATATAATGTGAATAAATATGCCTTTCTATATATAAATTCACTTAGAATAATATTTGTCCATAACAAATATTGATGTATATTATAAAAATATGTATATTAAAGAATACTGAAACACCTACATATTTCATACTCTAAAGTGAAGTCTTATGCATAAATTAATTAATATGAAAGAGTCATTCTCTAATAGATAAAAATTATTTAACTAAAATGTAATCATGATATTTCAAAAATATCCATAAAGCTATATATGTGGCCAATGAAGTGTATTTCATAGTGTAATTGCAGGAATTTATAAAATGCATTCCTACAATATACAAACTATTGGAGGCAAAAAGTTGGATAATAATATGTAAATATGAAATTATTTATTTACATAAATTTTCAATGTGAAATAGGATAAGGACTCTCTGTTGAGACTTCCAGAAGAACTAAAAATAATTACATTTAGATAGAGCGAGAGGCCATGGAAGATCATTTTGTGCTGGACATTAGAGTATCTTCAGCTTCTCCATAGCATTTCAAAGAGGCCTCACATTTGATTCCCTCCTTTCATCTCAAGAACTAGACGTCAAGAAGTTATGATGTTCCTGGAAAAACAAATACAGCCCCTCCAGTTCATCTCAGTACTCGAAAGTATATTTTAACCCCATGTATTAATTACACCACTCTTATATCCATAAACTAAGATCAAAATAATGACAAAGCCAAGATATATGAATCGCTAGAGGATGTGACACATGTATATTAAATAATTCTATAAAACTATAGATGTACACAGATGTATATAAATTAAATCGATTCAATCATACAGGTGTAAGTGATTTTAAAGGAGTGCTAATAAATTCATCAAGACTTTCTACATAAAAACCCAAAGATAATTATCTGTGATGAAGAAATTTTTTAACATAACTCTCTGATAAAAATACATACACAGATAAATATTTTAACATGTTTCATTTACATAGTGGTAAACGAGTGGGATGTATCAATTTCAACTAGTTATTAACCCCAAACAATAAAAACTAAATGAAAAAAAATCACAAAATCAAAACTTTAAAAGAAACATACCCCAAGAATCTTGAATGGATCTTCATCAAAATGTAGATTAGACTGAGTAGACCGATGAATTCTCTATATATCCAACTCCACATTTGAAGTCATTCCCTGCCATACACATCTTCTTCAATACTCTACTATGTTCTCATGGCCAACCACTTTACAGCCTATACTGTTTGCACCCAAGGGTTCATAATTAACTGAATTATTCCATTATTCTTTCCATATGAATCTATAAAAGCTCATGGCCCTTGTAAATCATGTTGAATGTTATGGTTATACAAAGTAACATCAATTTTATGCCCATTGTCATCTACCTAGTGTCGTCTCTGCAACTCATTGGCCTCATTATCTATAATTATCACTCTGGTAACTCCAAAATAAGAATCAAAATAAGATGGGAATGATGCCCCTTAAAGAACATTTCTGGGAGATTACAAATCATTATTTAGTGGTGATAAACAGAGGAAAATAATCTCTTGGAGGAGAGGAAGGCCTTGCAAATTTGAAATTTGAAGGAAATGGCTTGTCAGTAGCGGAAGCAGGATATGTACATCTAATACAACCACTTGAGTTCTAAATAGATCTATTCAGATTCAAATTATAATTAGTGGAAATTCAATGATTAGTAGATTCAAATATATTCAGGTTACCAAGGAAAGTATGATCAGTAAAATATAAAATAATTTCTAAATATATCTATGAAGATTCAAATTAAAACAACAAAAACAATGCGTGTTCAAACAAATACATGATCAATGAACATTTATCTAGTAGGTAACTGAAATAAAATGTAAATATGGGTGGCTGGAAAGAAATGTCTTGTCCAATAGATTAAACATGTGGAAAATGATGATAGACATGGCATGATAGGTAACCCAAAACAATACATCCAAAATAGTTAAGATACCTAGATGAAATAGGAAAAAGATTTTATAGGTGTAAATAATATATCATCAAATGTTTTAGATTAAAAATTAAAAGGATGAAGAACATGAGATCTCTAGGGATTCTCATAATAGTCCATCGTTAGCCGCACATAAGAAATATGAACATAAACAAAGGAATTCTCCATGGTAAATGAAATAATAGTTAAAATCATAAACTTAGTCCATCACAAAGATCAAGCTCATGTAAAGGGTTATATAAAAAAGACCCAGAAAATAAATTGAAAGAGACAAATATTCTATATAATGGGTATAGATAATGGATGTGCTGGATATGATATATTCATATACAGCATATGCGGTGTGCGCCTACATAGTATAGAGAATAGTCATAACCCAAATATTCTATATGTATTAGCAATATTCATATATAAATGTGTTTTCAAATCGAAAATGAAAAATGGAATGCTAGTTTCATAGTACACAGGGTATCCAACCGTGTATCATGCATAACATGAATATGAAAAATGGAAATTTAAAATAATACCTTTCAAAAAAATCATTTAACTTGGCCATCAAGAGAATAAAAACTGTTAGAATAAACAACTGAAATACTCATAAGATTATTATTAAAGAATATTAAAAAAATTAATTGTTCACATTGAGCTAAAAATTATTTATTAATGAATAAGTGTATGAAAATCCCTTAGTCATGAGTGAAGGGAATGCATACTATAATAACTACTTATACTTGATGAACCTATAGACTATGCTAATAAACTCAGTAAGCATGGTGAACATGGTGTGTTTATTCAGGAACATAGTTACCCTAACTCAGATGTGAGAAGAATTACTGCATGTGTTCTTGGTAAACATTGTAAAAATAACCGAGTAGTATTGAAGCAGATCCTAGAATTGGGGTCCCTAACATATCTAATAAAAATGGTGAATTGCAGTTCTTTTGAAGAAGAAATGAAAGAATTATTTTCTATTTGAAACCTAATTAGAAAAAATTTAGATGGTCATGAGTTATTATATACAGAAGCTGGGCACTTACTCCTTCAGGGCTTGATGTTCAACTCAAGATTTGAAGAACAATAGAAAATGAAGTGTTTCCCTAAAGAATGTTTGGAAATAAAAAAGAAAATGAAAATTATAATTAAACTTATAAAATGTAAGAATTTATTGTTTTATGAAATTAAAACATGACTACAATTTCATAAAATGTATAAAGATACATACCTTGTCCCTCCACCAACTCAAATACCCTTTGGAAAATCCTTATGTTCTAAAAGATCATATACAGTGAAAATCATTTATGTTTCACATCATCTCTCTGATTCATGGAAATTGCGAATAAATGCCTATAAGAATTTAGTAAATTCTATAAGAAACACATGGATATTGAAGAATTTAAAATTTAAATGAAACCAATTATTTTCAGTTATATATTTTAAAATATAAAATAAATATTCAAGGTAAATGAAAATCATCAAAATATCTTTCCAAAACATCACAATACTATCCGTGTATGAATCATGATAATCATAGGGAGAAAATATTGAAATCACATATCCTTTAAATAACTACCTACAAGATCAAAAGAATGAAAGAATGGAAAAGACAACACCCTCTAGTTACTGAACATCTAAAATCTAAACTATTAAAAACTCCATATTGATCCTCCCATTGAAATGACCATTTGGAAACACCTTAGGGATATCATAATTTGGAACCAAAATCAAGTTTCATAGCATCAAAACATTAAACCTACAGAATCAAATTAGCATAAACATCACCATCTATATCACCAATCATAACACAACACCATTTCATCAATAAATTGATAATCAACAAACCCATAATCCTAGCAGCCACTCCTAGTGGAGTTAGAGAGCATCAAAACATATTTCAATGAGAGGGAATTTGCAGAAGAGAGATATCCTACCTCTTATACAGAATCTTGAAAAAGATGGAATTTGAGCTCGGTAGAGGTTTGAGATGGATCCATAGGATTGCTGGAGATAAGTCTTTTCCCAGTTTTTTCAACTAAAAACCTACAACCACAGTACAAAAAATCAGTCCAAAACTTGTTGAATTGAAATGAACATATGAAAAATGTTAAAATTTGTATTCGAGTATCATTTCATTGCGACTAGTTTCATGAAATAGAAAAGTGATTTTCTTGAGTTTTCATATTGGATTCAATCAAATCCTTGACCACATGACCATAAATTTCTAATGTAATTATCATATTTCCAGACCTAAAATACTATTAAATAGTTACAATTGAAATTTTATTTTGAAACAAAAAAATCAAAATAGAATAAATGTTTTCTATATCAACTAAACAAACTGCAATAGAACACATGTTCTATTATATATAAATAAGAACATCAATAATACAAAATATGTAACAATGTAACTATTGATAAAAAAATAGAAAGACATTTTCAATTGAAAAGAAAAACCAAAAACAGAAATCATGTTCTATTATAATTAAGTTAACTTCAACAATCAAAACTCACACCTAATCAAAATAAAATTAACAATGTGTGGAATTAACTATGTGGCATTGTGAAATATTTTGGTAATAGCCTATGGGCGTGTCAAGAATGTAATAGTTTAAATATATATGGGTGACTGAGACTTCATCTCCTACAAAAGAGTATCCATCATAATGAAAAGAAAGTTGAAGAATGAAGATAAAGCACGGATGGATGTACCAATTCAAGAATGAATAGTTTTGAAGAAACACCTATCAAAATCCCAACGACAACCCACCTGGAATCTATAACCAACTCCTTTAATTTTCCGTAGATTGGTCATGATATTTATATGTGATGACAATGATTTTAATAATCATTACTGTAATATATAAAATGCATGAACTTTATCATAATTATGACAATTACTATCATTATATAATCTAATTCCGTTGAATGGAGTAGAGTGACTACATTATTATTGTAATTATTATCATTAGGTTACTAAAATCCATAAGAATCATCGACTTGTAGTTGTTGGATTAGATGAGGTTTCAGTATACTTACATACTACATACTGGTGGCCCCTGCTTCCGACCGCCTACTCCCGACCATCCAGACACCATGAACCATCTCCCATATTCATGGGAACCTTATCCAGAAGAAAAACATTTAAATTAATGGTAAAAACACCCATATTCAATTAGAAATTCAGAAAAAATTGTATGGAACCACTTATTTTAAACATCAAGTGCAATAAGAAGTTTTCAATTAGTTTTCGAAAATAGAACAACAACAGTGGTGGAGTGCACTAACCAAATAGATATTTACCTGAATAATCTCACAAATGTCTATTAAAAAGAGAACTAAATCACATATTGGATAACAATGACCTGAATCCTTCACCTTAAATGGGAAATTTCTCACATACACTTTAAAAAGGGTGTTTTAAAACATAAAAATCATTGATAAAAAGTAGAAACACAAACCTGGGTGTTTTTTTATGCTTCCAACAATAGTATGATTCGATATTCAATAGGTTTGTGAGGTGCTATCCAGCTTTTTTCGGCCTAGAAAACATATAAAGGTTATTAAATAATAAAATAACTAAAGGAAATAAAAGAAAAGATAAGGAACAAGAATTTTTGGGTTTAAAATGTTGAATAGGTGTTGTAGTTAACCTTTCCATAGCTAGATAGTTCGAGTAGGTCAACCATAGTCCATTAACTGGTGAGGTCTTCATAGTAGGAACCACCACATCATGTTTCTATTGAGTGATAATTTTAGTTCCTCTTTAACTTCAACTTGAGTGAAGTCAATAAGATTTCCATTAAGGCCTCTCACCAGCTCTTCCTGGTATTCATCCCCTTAGCATCTGCAAGACTACTTAAGTGACAGTTCTTATACAATAGCCAACTTTAACACAAATGTTTAATAACAAAAAACACAAAAGAAGAGACATGTATATAAGAGTTCATATAGAAAAAATGTTAAATACAAGAATTATTGGTCTTATACCAACCAAATAAGTGCAATGAATGAACTGCTAAATTGAAAACCACAAATAAATATTAAAAATGAAATATGGAATATCAAAGTTTTTAATCTAGATAAATGTATGAAAATATTTATCAAGAAGTTCAATATAGACAACCACAAGAATGAATAATGAGAAAATACGCCTCTTAACATAAAAGTTGTAGTATGGTAATAAGAAAGAAATGAACATGAAAAAATTTTACATTCGAGTAGAATGGCGCCTTAAGAGTATATTGGCTGCATATTTCTTTTGCTTCTTATGCCTATATTTTTCCTGCAAGAAGTAAAGAAAAAAAATTAAAAAGAAATTAGAAGTAATATGGTAGAAAATAAATAATTTATAATAAATATATATTCATTTATGTTCAGGAAAACACATATGTATCCAGTAAAAATACAACATGAAAGAACTAAAAATAAATGATTACTTGGTAGAATAATGTTTTTTTTCAATAGTTCAACTATTAGTAATCATAGCTTTGATAATTTCATCACATGTTCCATCACCATATGATTTGTTTGGGTCATCTGTAATACTTGAAGGAGAAATATCACATGGTAATAAAGTTCATAGAGGGAAATGGCTAGTGGTGCAAGAGGTTAGATATTCTTATTGCAGAGAATCAAGAAGCTGTAGGGGGCACAAAGATAACCTAGGTGGATGAATGCACTGGGGAGATAACCATGGGTCATGTATGCCTGGTGTAGAATGTGTGCATGGATGCTGGTTTCTTCTTGGGAAATGATGCATGGACTAGGTGAGCAGCAGGGCCTGAGAAGCACACCGGGTTATGTATGATATCGAGAACACCACTTGAGGAGCATGATACTTGGTCAAGCTTGGATGAGCATGACATAGGGCCAATGAGTGATGGAGGTAAATTGGAGGTGGATTAGTTGCAGGTGTCTGGTGGTGCATCATGTCTTTGGATAACCAGGATAGTGATTTATGTATAATTATTCTGCATTCAAAATATTATTTAATGAATATAGAAAATAAGTGAAAATGATACAAAAAATGGAAATGTTAAAAAATGCATATTTTTCAATCATAAGCTTGCAATAAAAATAACATCCAATAAATAATACTTATATATACATGAGTGGATCAAATATACATGGTTGATTTAATGAACCCAACATTAGTGCTAAAACATAGTTATAAAGATCAATTGTTCTGATGTACATATGAATTAAGGATAAAAGAATTATTTCAATGCAATCGTAGTTCTATTTTTATAAAATAAATTTCATAATTTGAGATAAATAATACCTGTTGTAGTTATAATTTTATTTAATGAGTATAGACAGGAGGAAATTAGAAAATAGAAAATAAGATAAAGACATGTAACAACCTATAAAAACATAAAATTTCAGAATGAATTAGAGGGACGAATGTTGGAATTGAATTTGATTTATGTATTAAAACTCAAGGTTTATTATTTCAAGAAAGACACAATGGAAACTGAACAATGATGGAGAATAAGGGTTCTTTACCCAGCACATACTATAAAAGAAAATTAGTGTTATACAATTATAGAAAATTCATCTAATACATAATCAAATTTGTTCAATACGTATATAATTTTGAAAAAATGTAATTCCATGTTAACAAACTAATGATGATTAGTAGACAGAAAGATAAATGATTTTTAGTAAACATAATTCAAGGATAATTTATTAGAGAAAACAAAAGAATAATGAAAATAGAAATATTCATCAGTTATAATAGATTATATTAATTATAAAATTGAATAGTACAAATAATGAAAAAAGAATCTAAATAAATATAAAATATTACAATAATTGAAAAGAACAATGAATGGATTACAGAATACAATACACATAGAATTTGAAAATAAAAATTATAATGTTTCAATAAAATGATATAGTCAATCAACAATACAGATGTATACCTGAGTGGATAAAATCTACATTGATGATTTAAGGAACCCAAGATTGAGCTTGAGTTTAAAACATAATACAAATTATGAAGTTGGTGACATTTAAGTACTTGGTTACTTATTAAATATCAAAAAAATAATTGACTTCTTCCTTCGATTACCTTAGAACCATCATTGGATCATTCATTCGCATTTTAAATTTTTCAAAAGGGAACCAAAAAGTGCAATAAAGTGGGTCACAATCAAAATAGTATATTAGTCATCGCAGTTAACCAACTAAGGTATGTTCCAAGTAACAGACAAATAAATTTGTAACACATGAAATAGAGAAATCAAGAAATGAACAATCCATCATAGAGGAGCCTTGTACACATAAGAAAGTGCAAACTAAGCACCAATCCATCCAGAAAACACAACTATTTATCTCATTTTTCTTTTTCCCTAAAAAATTATAATAATACAAATACATTGAAAATATCATTTTCATAGAGTATTATTGTCATAGAGTATAAGTTATAGTTACGAATGCAGTTGTGTTGAAAATGAAATTCAGGGAATTATAGTCAGATCTAGAATCTTGTCTTGATCACATCAAAGGGTGAAGTTATAGTTCGAGAAACACTGCCAAAAAAGGATCTTGATGTTGCAATAATAAATACATGTTTAAGCTGGTTGGTCTTCTCCATATACTCCACAGACGCTGAAACCTACAGATCCTCATTCCCAATTTCAAAATTTAATGTTAACATCATCCAAAACAATTGAAAAATACCATTTATGAGGCCCAAATATTAGGAAGGAGATTTGAAAATAACAAAGACAATAAATTGAAAGAAAGAAATCATACCAGATGAAAATTGTAGGATGAGTTGAGGGTTTCTGGAAGCGTCTTGTAGTGTTGATGGAGGTAGGGTTGCCTAATGACTTTTGTTGTAAAGACCCGTAAAATTCAAGGAAATTTTTTTTCTTAATTTTCTTTAGAATTTTACAAGAGCGCGGTTTCAGACGGCACCTGATTCCGAGGCCCGGAGTGCCCGGAATTAATTTCCGAAGTTTGGCTCGGGTACGTTCAGTGAACGAACGAGCGGGAATTCCTAACTTTTGATCCGGTGCTCGGAATTGAAATCCGAGGGCACCGATGAACTCGCAGCGCCGATATTCGCTTAAAGAGACCTTTTCGGGAGTTGCGTTTGTTGCGAGTTGAAAGTTAGTTTTGGGGTTTTCAGTTGAGTTAAATAAAATTTGTGTAAGACAAATTTTATTTTAACTTATTAAAAACCTACCAAAGGAGGTTGGAAGTGGGACCCACACCCACTTAACCACCCTTGGGAGGATTAAGTGTGGTGGGGCCCACACGAACCCCTAGACTTTTCAATTCCCTTAACCCCCTCTTAATTGACTTAAGTTACTTAATTAATTTTGGGGGTTAAACTCTTTTGAATTTCAAACTTTTGAAATTCTTTTATGTTTTGTAATAATAAAATAAGATGTTATCTTATTTTATTATGGGTTGTTTGTTTTTCCCCTTGAGAGCTTTTTGAGAGCTTCCTCTTCATCTTCAAGCTCTGACGAAGAACGAAGAACGCTCAAACTCCGACGAAGAACGACGCCTCTCTTCTTCGTCCTCGGTGTCAACAAGAGGGAACGCCGCTTCCTCTTCGGACCTTCTTCGTCGGCATGCGAAGTTTCGACAACGACTCTTCCTCGGACGTCAAAGGAATCGACACCGATATTCCACGACTCCGTCAACGTGCGACTATCGAGGTAGGGGTTCTTGAGTTCGTTGTTTCCTTTTTATTTGACTTTCCTCAAGACTTGACGTAGAACGCTCAAGTTCCGACGAAGAACGCCGCTCCGCTCTTCTTCATCTTCGGTGTCAACGAGAGAGAACACCGCATCTTCCTCGGACAACCTTCGTCGGCGTACAAGGTTTCGCCAACGACGTGCCTCTTCGGACGCACCTCTTCGTCATCGAATTTGACGAACGACGACCACGACGCCCGACCACCGCGACGTCGTCTTCCACGGAACGTAGACAAATCGTCGAACCTTATATCGAGGTAGGGGTTGTTGATTTCATTTTGGTTTCCTTATTCCTTTTCTTGATCCTGGATTTTGCATGTCAAACATGAGACTTTTAAATGTTTTAAGTTGCGTTATTTTTTTTTAATGTGAGGGGGGGCCGGACCGCACGAACATGGCCGAAACCCCCTCCATCGTTCTCGTTTAATTATTTTGTGGAGGAAAGCAAGTGGCGTGGTGCCGTCGCACCACGCGGATGAACGTGCAAATATCTTACGTGATGCCGTCGCACGCACCATGGAAGAAACAACAAGAACGCGACGCCGTCGCGCCGCGTTGAATGAATATCAAAGCACGGCGAAGGGGCGCGGTGCCGTCGCACC
This sequence comes from Viscum album, assembly GCA_963277665.1. NCBI lineage: Eukaryota > Viridiplantae > Streptophyta > Magnoliopsida > Santalales > Viscaceae > Viscum > Viscum album. The sequence continues at coordinate 1,172,192,248 of OY728160.1, forward strand.
GCGCCGGATGACGAATGCCGCGGCCGGTTCCGGGCCGCGGCGGGACGAGGAGACCGCGGCCGGTTCCGGGCCGCGGCGGAAGAGAAGACCGGCGGCCGGGCCGCCGGCGTCGGAAGCCGAAGGGGGGACCGGAATTACCGGTCCCGTTGGAGAAAACCGGCCGGCCAGCTGGCCGGCCGGAAGGCATTAAACCGGGGGAATAAATCCCCCGGCCAGCCTGTAAAAACCCCCCTCTTAATGAGGGGGGCGGTTCCCTTAAGGTGGGGGGGCAGGAGGCCCCCCGGCTTCCTTCAAACCGGCCCCCACGTGGGGGCCGTTTTCTTCAAAGGGCGCGGCACAAGGCCGCGCCGCCAACCCGAACAAGCGGGGGGGCTTTGCCCCCCGTTTCCTGTCAATCAAGCCCCCCACGTGGGGGGGGGGGGGGTTTGTAAAAACAAAGGGGCGCGGCTATATGCCGCGCCGACACCCAAGAAGCGGGGGCTTAGCCCCCCGCGTGCCACCCACGTGCGGCGCCAGGCGCCGCCGCCGCCGCCGCGCCGCCGCGGCCCGCCGCCCAGGGGGGGGGTCGGGCCGGGTCGGCCCGGACCCGGACCCCCCCGTTTCGAACCAGAATTGGTTTTTGGCTCATAACTTGAGCCTCGGACCTCCGAATGACGAACCGTCTGCGGAAACACGATCCTTGGATCGAGACGGTCATTTCGGTATATCGCACTCAAGGTTTCGGATTACTTTGAGTTCGGCCGGGTTGGTTCGTTCACGAAACCAACCGGGCCGTCGGAGCGGAAACGCTCATATCTTGAGCTACGGGCGTCCGATTGACGTGCCGTCAGCTGTGTTGTGTTCCTCTTAGTGTGAAGGATCTTTTGGCATACTCCGCCTGAGGTTTGGACGCAGGTGGAGTACGGTCGGGTTGGTTTTGCCTTAAAAACCAACCGGGCCTCGGGGACGAAAATGCCAATAACTCTCAGACCCGGCGTCCGATCGACGCACCGTCTGTTGCGTTGAGTTCCTGTTTACGATATGGAACTTTTGGTATCCTTCGCCCGAGTTTTGGTTACAGATAGTAGTGGCCGGGTTGGATCGCACCCGAAATCCAACCGGGCCCCTGGAACGGAAAAGCTGATATCTTACAGACAGGACGTCCGCTTGACGAGCCGTCAGCAGCGTTGGTGGTTACGTTGAGTAACGGTCCCTTTGAGTATACCCTATGGGAGTTCGGGGTACAGTTGAGATATGGTCGGGAATGGTTTCGCTCACGAAACCAACCGGGCCCCTGGGACGAATAGGCTAATAACTCACAGACCGGGCGTCCGATCGACGCGCCGTCTGTTGCGTTGAGACCCCTGTGACGAGACGGACCTTTGAGACACTTCTTCGTGGAACTTTGAGATACTTGGAGTATCGACCTGTAGCTCATGGAGCGGACCCTCCCAGTGACGAGCGTGCGAAGTACGGAGACCGTGTAGCTGGCTGAGACCTGACGACTGCTTGACCGACTCGACTTGGAGTGAGTCGACTAGCCCAGTGGACGGAGCACTACTTTCTGAGGTGCAGACCCATGGCGGACGGAGCACTACCTGTGTGACAGTGCAGACCCGCGGTGCTCGTCCGGAGAGTACCTCAGCAGGCTACTAGGGGGTGTGCACTACGGTGTTTGGGTGACATACCTCGGCGGGAAGCACTACTGTGTTTGGGTGGCTGGCCCGCAGTACTCGACAGGAGGAGTACTTCAGCAGTCTTAGGTTAGTGAGCAGTACCTCGGATTCGTGACAGGACCACTGTACACTCTAGAGACGGATCTCTTCAGCAGTTACGGTTTTGATAATGAAAATCCTGGTTTGAGTTGAGACTTTTGACCTTGTGTTTACCTCATGATTGAGATGGGACACCTGCTAACTTTGGTATATGTATGGGCATATACCCGGGTAGTGGTTATCCGTCGTTTTCACAATCCTTGTGTTTCCTCATGCTTGAGATGGGTTACTTGATAACTTAGGTATATGTATGGGCATATACCTAAGTAGAGTTTATCTGTTGAGATCTTCTTGTGGTTATCCTTGTTGGTTTTAGTGAGACCTTGAGGGTCTCGGGGTCCCTACTGAGTATCGTTATACTCACCCCTGCACGGGCTATGCCCGCACCTCGTTGTGTTGGTTGCAGACGACGGCCAGTACTGACAGAGGCCGAGTGTTCGAGGACTGGACGGTACCTGGAGGTGGACTATACGACGAGGCGGTACCCAGAGGCAGACCACTGGGCGGGACATACTCGGAGCAGACGGCGGGACCCGAGGAGCAGAGGAGCTATCTGTACCCACCCTTCAGGTGGGATTTCCAGTGGTCAGCTCGGCGTAGCAGCTTTACTTTTCAGTTGCTGTTTTTCCTTTCGAGTTGTACTTTACAGTTGGGCTTGTATTTCCAGACCCTTTTTACTTTCCGCACTTTTAGTTGTACTCTGTTTTTGCTTAGTGTTACTTTCCGCTTGCTTACTCTGTGGTGTTTGTTTACTTTACAAAGGCAATGCCTTCCCTTTTTACCGGGATTTACGCCTTGGTGCTAGTCGCCAGCCCTGGCCTATGGAAGGCGGGCTTGGGGTAGTCACGGCACGGACCCCGAGGGCGGGTCGTGACAAATTGGTATCAGAGGTGGTCGGTTCTACCACAGACTCTGATCTTTCTTTCTGTGAAGCAATAGTGTTAAGGGTACCGAGTGTGGTTTTCAGTTCAGGGAGTCCAGTGTTGGTGCGGGCGGCCGACGTATCCATACACCAGGACCCTGACAACTGATTTCCGACTTTGTGCACGAAAACACTGATTGCGTGTGTGTTTTCAAAGGTTTTTTTCCCCTTAAAACAGCTCAAACCAGGTCAGCTCACCAGGTATAATCGTTTGATCGTGTTACGTTGTTTTTTTCAGGATGTCTTTTCTCAGACGACCAGCTAGAGGCCGGAGGGATGAGCGTGCTGACAGTCTGTCGAGCGACGAGGCTTCGGTACAGGGCCCTCTTGCAGTTGAGGCACCAGCGGAGGCACCAGCGGTACTACCATACGTTGGGCCACCGATGCCACCAACCCCAGCAGTAGGCGATGCACGACGCTTGAGCGCGCTGCACGAGTTCCAGCGCCAGAGGCCACCCAGGTTCCGGGGAGAGACGGACCCGCAGGCGGCTGAGGTTTGGCTGGAGGCTGTGGTGAGAGTCTTCAGGCTAGTGGGGACGCCGGCAGACTTCATGGTGATCTTTGCTACCAGCCTCCTTCAAGCAGCAGCAGGTAGGTGGTGGAGCCACTTGTTTCAGTTTTGCGATGAGATGAACTTCGCATGGGAAGACTTCGAGACCTTCTTCAGGGTGGAGTTTGTGCCAGTATCTCTACACCCCGAGCGTGTACAGGAGATTCTGCCTTTGCCGCATGTTTTTCGATCAGAAGCCGAGTCATCTGTGGGCAGTAGACAGATGATGCAGAGGTCCAGGAGGACCAGACCAGCAGTTGGGCGATCTCGGGTTTTAGGACCGGTGGTGCGGGGCACCCGAGGTGGGGTCAGAGCCAGGCGTGCCAGAAACGGACAATGTTACTCCTGTGGCGGAAAGGGTCACCTGGCACGTGACTGTCCGACTCCTCGATCCGCAGGCTTGGAGGGAGCCACCGAGGTTGAGGCAGCGACAAATGCTGGAGCTCTGGGAGCCGGTGGACAGGGGAGGAACTAGTGGATACGTCTTTTGTACTTCTAGTTCCATGTTGATGTTGCTTTTGTGTAGCGTCTTGTAATATGAGCTGCAATAATAAAAGACGCATACCTTTGTGATGTTTTCTTTCCTGTCCTCTTTTGTGATATTACTAAGAGGTTCCAGTTGACTGTTGACTTGACCCTCACTTGTGAGACATCTACTGGAGGAGACCCAGTTACCACACACTGATGCCGACAGTGTGACTCAACCCTTGGAGGCGAGAGTAACGGTTGGATCTCTTAGTAGTAGCGTCGAGGCCTTACGACGTCATCCTTGGTATGGATTAGTATCATTCATGTTAGGATTGACTGTTTTAGGCAAAGAATGTGGTTCATCCAGGGGATGAGACCAGGTTTCTCTTATCGGAAAAGAAGAAATCTTGCAGCTCATGTGGGACCAGAGATGGTCCGGGCCACGTCAGAGGAGGTCCATGTCATCCAGGAGCGGATGAGGACAGCACAGAGCCGGCAGAAGTCATACGCTGACAGGAGGCGGAGGCCACTAGAGTTCGAGGATGGTGACCACGTCTTCTTGCGGGTCTCACCTCGACGTGGTATTCGGAGATTTGGCCGAGGCGACAAGTTATCTCCGCGCTTCATCGGACCCTTCCAGGTTCTCAGCAGGATTGGCGAGGTGGCTTATCGCCTGGCTCTACTACCTCAGTTGCACCGGGTGCACGACGTCTTCCACGTATCCCAGCTGAGGAGATACGTGCACGACCCGACGCACATCATTGACCATGGGGAGCTTGACGTTGACAATGGGGCGACTTTTACGGAGGTCCCGGTGGAGATAGAGGATTGACAGGAGCGGGTCCTACATGGGCGATCGATTCCTCTTGTGCGCAACAGATGGCGGCACGGGAATCTCCAGGAGAGCACATGGGAGCGGGAGGCTCAGATGCGTGCTCAGTACCCTCTTTTGTTTCCCTAGTTTTTCATGTAGCTTTACGGGGACGTAAAGCCCTGAGGTGGGAGTAATGTAAAGACCCGTAAAATTCAAGGAAATTTTTTTTCTTAATTTTCTATAGAATTTTACAAGAGCGCGGTTTTAGACGGCACCTGATTCCGAGGCCCGGAGTGCCCGAAATTAATTTCCGAAGTTTGGCTCGGGTACGTTCAGTGAACGAACGAGCGGGAATTCCTAACTTTTGATCCGGTGCTCGGAATTGAAATCCGAGGGCACCGATGAACTCGCAGCGCCGATATTCGCTTAAAGAGACCTTTTCGGGAGTTGCGTTTGTTGCGAGTTGAAAGTTAGTTTTGGGGTTTTCAGTTGAGTTAAATAAAATTTGTGTAAGACAAATTTTATTTTAACTTATTAAAAACCTACCAAAGGAGGTTGGAAGTGGGACCCACACCCACTTAACCTCCCTTGGGAGGATTAAGTGTGGTGGGGCCCACACGAACCCCTAGACTTTTCAATTCCCTTAACCCCCTCTTAATTGACTTAAGTTACTTAATTAATTTTGGGGGTTAAACTCTTTTGAATTTCAAACTTTTGAAATTCTTTTATGTTTTGTAATAATAAAATAAGATGTTATCTTATTTTATTATGGGTTGTTTGTTTGTCCCCTTGAGAGCTTTTTGAGAGCTTCCTCTTCATCTTCAAGCTCTGACGAAGAACGAAGAACGCTCAAACTCCGACGAAGAACGACGCCTCTCTTCTTCGTCCTCGGTGTCAACAAGAGGGAACGCCGCTTCCTCTTCGGACCTTCTTCGTCGGCATACGAATTTTCGACAACGACTCTTCCTCCGACGTCAAAGGAATCGACACCGATATTCCACGACTCCGTCAACGTGCGACTATCGAGGTAGGGGTTCTTGAGTTCGTTGTTTTCTTTTTATTTGACTTTCCTCAAGACTTGACGTAGAACGCTCAAGTTCCGACGAAGAACGCCGCTCCGCTCTTCTTCGTCTTCGGTGTCAACGAGAGAGAACACCGCATCTTCCTCGGACAACCTTCGTCGGCGTACAAGGTTTCTCCAACGACGTGCCTCTTCGGACGCACCTCTTCGTCATCGAATTTGACGAACGACGACCACGACGCCCGACCACCGCGACGTCGTCTTCCACGGAACGTAGACAAATCTTCGAACCTTATATCGAGGTAGGGGTTGTTGATTTCATTTTGGTTTCCTTATTCCTTTTCTTGATCCTGGATTTTTCATGTCAAACATGAGACTTTTAAATGTTTTAAGTTGCGTTATTTTTTTTAATGTGAGGGGGGGCCGGACCGCACGAACATGGCCGAAACCCCCTCCACCGTTCTCGTTTAATTATTTTGTGGAGGAAAGCAAGTGGCATGGTGCCGTCGCACCACGCGGATGAACGTGCAAATATCTTACGCGATGCCGTCGCACGCACCATGGAAGAAACAACAAGAACGCGACGCCGTCGCGCCGCGTTGAATGAATATCAAAGCACGGCTAAGGGGCGCGGTGCCGTCGCACCGCGCCGGATGACGAACGCCGCGGCCGGTTCCGGGCCGCGGCGGGACGAGGAGACCGCGGCCGGTTCCGGGCCGCGGCGGAAGAGAAGACCGGCGGCCGGGCCGCCGGCGTCGGAAGCCGAAGGGGGGACCGGAATTACCGGTCCCGTTGGAGAAAACCGGCCGGCCAGCTGGCCGGCCGGAAGGCATTAAACCGGGGGAATAAATCCCCCGGCCAGCCTGTAAAAACCCCCCTCTTAATGAGGGGGGCGGTTCCCTTAAGGTGGGGGGGCAGGAGGCCCCCCGGCTTCCTTCAAACCGGCCCCCACGTGGGGGCCGTTTTCTTCAAAGGGCGCGGCACAAGGCCGCGCCGCCAACCCGAACAAGCGGGGGGGCTTTGCCCCCCGTTTCCTGTCAATCAAGCCCCCCACGTGGGGGGGGGGGGGGGTTTGTAAAAACAAAGGGGCGCGGCTATATGCCGCGCCGACACCCAAGAAGCGGGGGCTTAGCCCCCCGCGTGCCACCCACGTGCGGCGCCAGGCGCCGCCGCCGCCGCCGCGCCGCCGCGCCGCCGCCGGCCACCGCGCCGCCCAGGGGGGGGTCGGGCCGGGTCGGCCCGGACCCGGACCCCCCCGTTTCGAACCAGAATTGGTTTTTGGCTCATAACTTGAGCCTCGGACCTCCGAATGACGAACCGTCTGCGGCAACACGATCCTTGGATCGAGTCGGTCATTTCGGTATATCGCACTCAAGGTTTCGGATTACTTTGAGTTCGGCCGGGTTGGTTCATTCACGAAACCAACCGGGCCTTCGGAGCGGAAACGCTCATATCTTGAGCTACGGGCGTCCGATTGACGTGTCGTCAGCTGTGTTGTGTTCCTCTTAGTGTGAAGGATCTTTTGGCATACTCCGCCTGAGGTTTGGACGCAGGTGGAGTACGGTCGGGTTGGTTTTGCCTTAAAAACCAACCGGGCCTCGGGGACGAAAATGCCAATAACTCTCAGACCGGGCGTCCGATCGACGCACCGTCTGTTGCGTTGAGTTCCTGTTTACGATACGGAACTTTTGGTATCCTTCGCCCGAGTTTTGGTTACAGATAGTAGTGGCCGGGTTGGATCGCACCCGAAATCCAACCGGGCCCCTGGAACGGAAAAGCCGATATCTTACAGACAGGACGTCCGCTTGACGAGCCGTCAGCAGCGTTGGTGGTTACATTGAGTAACGGTCCCTTTGAGTATACCCTATGGGAGTTCGGGGTACAGTTGAGATACGGCCGGGATTGGTTTCGCTCACGAAACCAACCGGGCCCCTGGGACGAATAGGCTAATAACTCACAGACCGGGCGTCCGATCGACGCGCCGTCTGTTGCGTTGAGACCCCTGTGATGAGACGGACCTTTGAGACACTTCTTCGTGGAACTTTGAGATACTTGGAGTATCGACCTGTAGCTCGTGGAGCGGACCCTCCCAGTGACGAGCGTGCGAAGTACGGAGACCGTGTAGCTGGCTGAGACCTGACGACTGCTTGACCGACTCGACTTGGAGTGAGTCGACTAGCCCAGTGGACGGAGCACTACTTTCTGAGGTGCAGACCCATGGCGGACGGAGCACTACCTGTGTGACAGTGCAGACCCGCGGTGCTCGTCCGGAGAGTACCTCAGCAGGCTACTAGGGGGTGTGCACTACGGTGTTTGGGTGACATACCTCGGCGGGAAGCACTACTGTGTTTGGGTGGCTGGCCCGCAGTACTCGACAGGAGGAGTACTTCAGCAGTCTTAGGTTAGTGAGCAGTACCTCGGAGTCGTGACAGGACCACTGTACACTCTAGAGACGGAGCTCTTCAGCAGTTACGGTTTCGATAATGAAAATCCTGGTTTGAGCTGAGACTTTTGACCTTGTGTTTACCTCATGATTGAGATGGGACACCTGCTAACTTTGGTATATGTATGGGCATATACCCGGGTAGTGGTTATCCGTCGTTTTCACAATCCTTGTGTTTCCTCATGCTTGAGATGGGTTACTTGATAACTTAGGTATATGTATGGGCATATACCTAAGTAGAGTTTATCTGTTGAGATCTTCTTGTGGTTATCCTTGTTGGTTTTAGTGAGACCTTGAGGGTCTCGGGGTCCCTACTGAGTATCGTTATACTCACCCCTGCACGGGCTATGCCCGCACCTCGTTGTGTTGGTTGCAGACGATGGCCAGTACTGACAGAGGCCGAGTGTTCGAGGACTGGACGGTACCTGGAGGTGGACTATACGACGAGGCGGTACCCAGAGGTAGACCACTGGGCGGGACATACTCGGAGCAGACGGCGGGACCCGAGGAGCAGAGGAGCTATCTGTACCCACCCTTCAGGTGGGATTTCCAGTGGTCAGCTCGGCATAGCAGCTTTACTTTTCAGTTGGTGTTTTTCCTTTCGAGTTGTACTTTACAGTTGGGCTTGTATTTCCGGCCCCTTTTTACTTTCCGCACTTTTAGTTGTACTCTGTTTTTGCTTAGTGTTACTTTCCGCTTGCTTACTCTGTGGTGTTTGTTTACTTTACAAAGGCAATGCCTTCCCTTTTTACCGGGATTTACGCCTTGGTGCTAGTCGCCAGCCCCTGGCCTATGGAAGGCGGTCTTGGGGTAGTCACGACACGGACCCCGAGGGCGGGTCGTGACATTAGTAGAAGCATCAATAGCAACACATTGTATGTAAAATACAGTATCGATCAACGAGCAGACCAAGAAGTAGGAAGTCATATATTTTCAGGAAATGGTAGAGCACTGGAAGGAAAATAGGATCCATTATTATTGGTGGTTCAGGTAGTGGATGGAGGGAATAATTGATGGAAGTTATAGGCATTTGGGGATCTTCGACCATATTAGAGGATTAAAGAATGGTTGGAGGTGTTGATGACCAGAGGTGGAATGGCAACGATGGGAAAATTGAGGTAGGAGTGGACACGAAACCTTAGGTTGGTCATGGGGGGACAAGCATGAATAGAATCAGAGGGAAAATGTGTTGACGGATAGATCTGGAAAAGAAAATTAGTGTTATACAATTATAGAAAAGGCATCTAATACATAATAAAATTTGACCAATATGTATAGAATTTTGAAGAAAAGGTAATTCAATGTTAACAAATTAATGAAGATCAGTAAATACAAATATATATTATTTTTAGTAAACATAACTCAAAAAGATAATGAATTAGAGAAACAAATGAAAAATGAAAATATAAATCTTCATCAGTTATAATAGATTATATTAATTATAAAATTTAATAGTAAAAATAATGAAAAAAAATTATTTAAATAAAGATTAAATATTATTATTATTGAAAATAACAATGGCCAACGAGCCCGTACCCGAGTGGTAAGCACTCCTACTTGGCATCCAAGAGACCCGAGTTCAAAACCGGGTGGAGGAAAATTTCCGAGAGTAGTGTAGCAGTACTGTAGCAGTTACTGTTCAGTACTATAGTAGTTACTGTAACAGCTGGAACTCTTCACCCGATTTGGGCCTTCGGGCCACCAGTTTGGGCCTATGGGTCTCTAGGGCCTTCGGGTCATCAATGGCCTTCGAGTCATAGGGCCTTCAGGTCATGTAGACCATGGAGTAGCCCAGTTCACACAGAACATGCCCCATAAGTGGATCAGAGGAACATGAGTAGTAGCCACCACATGCAAAGCTAATTGGATTGGAAGAATGACAGGGTATGGTAGTCTCCATCGTGACCAAGCACCGTGCAGCTTTGTACGGGGCAATGCTAGCCGATCAACAATGCAAGGTGGGGAGATAGGTGATCAATGGCGTAGAAAGCTGGGGAGGGGAAGTTCAAGTGGGTTGGGCCTACGGGTCATGTATTGGGCATGGTATGCCTCTGGGCCTTTGGGGTATGTATTGAGGGTGTGTCGGGCCATGTGCCTTGGGCCTACGGGTCATGTACAGGTTCCCCTTCAACCCTTAAAAGGGGGATTATCCATAATAAAATAAAAAAGAAGGCCTTCGGGCCATTCGGGAAAAATAAAAATGCATTAAATAGAGAATATAGTACACATAGAATTTCAAAATAACAATTATAAAGTTTCAATAAAAATTTATAGTCAATCAATAATACAGATGTATACCTGAGTGGATGAAATCTGCACGGATGATTTAACAAACCCCAGCTTTAGATTGAGTTTTAAATTCAATACAAAATATGGAGTTGGTGACATTGAAGTACTTGGTTACTTATAACATATCAAAAAAATAATTGACTTCCTCCTTCGATTACCTTAACACCATTGTTTGATCATTCATTTTCTTTTTCCATTTTTCAAAAGGAAAAAAAAGTACAATAAATTGGTCATAATAAAAAAAGTATATTAGAAATATTAGTGAACCAACCATGGTATGTTCTAGGTTACAGAAAAATAAATTTGTAATGCATGAAATACAGAAATCAAGAAATGAACAACCCATCATAGAGGTGCATTGTACACATAAAAAAGTGAAAACCAAGCACCAATCCATCAGGAAAACAAAACTATTTATCTCATTTGCCTTTTTCCATAAAAAATTATAATAATACAAATACATCAATTGTATCATTTTCATAGAGTAGTTTTTTCATAGAGTATAAGTTATAGTTAATAATGCAGGTGTGTTGAAAATGAAAATCATATAATTATAGTAAGATTTAGAATCTTATCATGATCAAATCATGGGGTGAAGTTATAGTCCGATAAACACCACTGGAATAGGCCCCTAATATCGCAACAATAAAAGCATGTTTAATCTGGTTGGTCTTCTCCATATACTCCACAGACACCAAAACCTACAAATCAGCATTAAAAATTTTAAAATTTAATTTTAACGTCATCTGAAACAACTAAAAAATACTATGAAAGAGGCACGAAGATCAGGAAGGAGATATGAAAATAATGAAGATAATAAATTGAAAGAATGAAATCATACCAGACGAAAATTCGAGGATGAGTTGAGGGTTTCTAGGAGAGACTCGTAGTGTTGATGGAGGCAGAGTTACATAATTCCTTCTACTAGTGGGTTTAGGGAATCATTGATGGAAGGTATAGGAGTTTGGGGAGCATAGACCATAGAAGAAGATTAAATTAATGTTGGAAGTATTAATGGCTGGAGGTGGAATGGAAACGACGGGAAAATAGAGGTAGAAGTGGACATGAAACCGTAGGGTGGTCATGGGGGGGGGGGGTGAGCGTGAATGGAATAAGAGGAAGGAGGAGTTGATGGTAAGAGCCGGAAAAAAATAGTGTTATACAATTATAGAAAAGGCATCTAATACATAATCAAATTTTTTCATTACGTATAGAATTTTGAAAAAAAGGTAATTCAATGTTAACAAACTAATGGAGACTAGTATACAGAAAGATAAAGGATTTTTAGTAAACAAAATTCACAATGATAATTTATTAGAGAAAACAAAAGAAGGATGAAAATAGAAATCTACATCAGTTATAATGGATTATATTAATTATAAAATTCAATAGTACAAATAATGAAAAAAAATCTCAATAAAGATAAACTATTAATATAATTGGAAAGAAAAATGCATGGATTAGAGAATATAATAAAAATAGAATTTGAAAATAACAGTTATAAAGTTTCAATAAAAAATTATAGTCAGTCGACAATATAGATATATACCGAAGTGGATGAAATCAGCACAGATGATTTAATAGACCCAATATTGAGCTTGAGATAGAAGCTCAATACAAATTTTGATGTTGGTGACCTTGAAGTACTTGGTTACATATAACATATTAAAAAAATAATTTACTTCTTCCTTCGATTACCTTAACACAATCGTTAGATCATTCATTCACATTTTTCAATTCCAAAGGGAACCAAAAAGTAAAAGAAAGTGGGTCATAATCAAAACAGTATAATAGTCAAATCAGGGAACCAACTAGGGTATGTTCCAGGTTACCGACAAGTAAATTTGTAATGCATGAAATAGAGAAATAAAGAAATGGACAACCCACCATAGAGGATCCTTGTACACCTAAAAAGGTGATAACCAAGCACTAATCCATTGGGAAAACACAACTATTTATCTCATTTGTCTTTTTTACCTAAAAAAGCATACTGATAGAAATACATTAATAGTATTGTTTTCATAGAGAATTGTTTTCATATAGTATAAGCTATAGTTAAGAATGCAGTTGTGTGGAAAATGAAAATCACGGAATTATAGTCAGATATGGAATCTTATCTTTATCACATCAAGGGGTGAAGTTATAGTCTGAGAAACATGGAAGGAAATTCCCCCGATGTCACAATAATAAACTCATGTTTAAGATAGTTGGTCTTCTCTATATAATCCATAGATGCCAAAACCTACAAATAAGTATTCACCATTTCAAAATTTAATGTAAAATTCATCTAAAACAATTGAAAAATACCATGAAAGAGGTACGAAGATCAGGAAAGAGATATGATAATAATGAAGAAAATAAATTGAAATAAAGAATAATACTGATTAAAAATTGGAGGATGAGTTGAGGGTTTTTGGGAGAGACTTATATTGTTGATGGAGGTAGGTTTACCTAATGCCTTTGATGTAAGCATCAATAGAAACACATTGTATGTGAAATATAGTATCAATCGATGAGTAGATTGAGTAGTAGGAAGTCATATATTTGTGGAAAATGGTGGACTAAAAGGAAACCAAGATCCATTTGTGTTGGGGGTTCAAGTAGTGGATGGAGGGAATGATTTAGGGAAGGTATAACTGTTTGGGGAGCTTCAACTATAGTAGACAATTAAATAATCTTTGCAAGTGTTGATGGTCGTATGTGGAATGGAAACAATGGGAAAATAGAGTTAGAAGTGGACACGAAACCATAAGGTGGTCATGGGGGAGCTAGAATGGAATCGGAGGGAGGAGGTTTTGATTTCCAAAGTTAGAAAAGAGATGACGGAGTTTGGGTTGACCGGAAGAGGGAGGACGATGGTGGAAGAGGTTCGAGGGGAGGGGAGGTGGTGATGCGCAATACCCTCAGTGGGAGTGGGAGAGAGACACAAAGATAAAATGTGAAACCGTGATGGGCGACGAGGATTAGTGGAGGAAGGGATGTTATTGGAAAAATAGTGTGGAGGAATGTGGAATTCACACATGGTAGCTAGAAATCCAGAATTAGTATATATATTAGATTAGTGGTAGTTAGTAATATTTAGGGTTAATTAGTAACAATTAGTGGTACTTAGGGATAATTATTTGTATGTCGTGATTATTAGTAATAATCTGTGACAATTAGTTACAATTAGTAATAATTCATGGTAATTTTTAAAAATTAGTAAAAATTAGTAATAATAAGTTGTAATTAGTGGTAATTGGTAATAATTATCAATAACTAGTAATAATTAGTCGTAATTAGTAATAATTAGTCAAAATTATTCAAAATTAGTGGTAATTAGTAATAATTAGTGATAATTAGTAATAATTAGTGGTAATTAGTAATAATTAGTGTTAATTAGTGTAAATTAGTAATGATTAGTGGTAATTAGTAACAAGGAACGATAAAAAGATTACATTGAAAAAATTTAGAAATAAATTATATTTTTATAAATTTGTACCCTTTTATGGTTTGTTTTTTCTTCTATCAAATTATTCTTAATAAATTTATTTAATTTATAATTTTTAATATAATATGGAACAAGGAAGTCGACAAAATTATATATCACATGATCATGATTGAATAAATCATCATAGGAATCAAAATGGGTTCAGTATAAGTCCTATATATATTGAGGGTGTTTAATTTTATTTATCATTTGCATCATCAAAGCCAAGATTTTTTAGAAGGGACAATTAAGTGCCCGAGTAAAAAATGTGATCTGAGGATGTTTGACAAATTTTACAATGTTGCGGGTCATCTATTGAATTTTGGTTTTAAAAAAGATTGTGTTTTTTAGTACCAACATAGTGAATGTTGTTTCAGAGAAGATAATAATAATTTGGTTCCAAATCCATCACAGTTTCAAAATTTTGTACATGAGCTGGAATATCCATATTTTCAACAAACTGATACTTAGGATGATATTGATTTAACTATTGAGTTGGAACTATCTCAATTTTATGAGTTGTTGCAGTCTGCTAATGTTGCCTTATATACTGGTTGTAAAATAAGAAAATTTGAAGCAGTTGTAAAATTTATGGCTATTAAATCAGATAATAGAATTTAAAATATTTATTTTGACCAGATATTCTCTTTAGTTAAATCAAAGTTACCTAAATGAAATGTTTTTCTTATAAAATTCTATGAGGACAAGCAGCTGGTTCGTAATATTAGTCTTGGTAATCAGAAAATTCATGCATATTCAAATGATTCCATCTTATATTTTGGTGAAAATGATTCATTGGTTATTTTTCCTACGTGTGGAAGACTGAGGTACAAAGAGGATCAACTAAGGAAATCTATATTGATTCTAGTAAAACAGTTGAGGTATTTAACACTTACACCCAGATTGTAGCATTTATTTATGTCTCAAAACACAACATTATAAATGTCATGGTAAAATTCCAATATTAAAACTCATAGAAGATTAAATCATCCCTTTGATGGTGATTAATGGAAATTTTTTTACCAATTACATCTGTCTTTTTCTTCAAATGCCCTAAATGTAAAATTGGGTCTTTCTACTAATGATTTTTGTCCATTTAATTTTTAAGGTAGTTAATATTATTATTGGATCATCGTCATTACTCTGTAAAATTAACCTCTTTAGATGTTTCTAAATGAGCCATATACAACTGTGACCTTATTAATTTTGATAAATCCAAAAAATAATATCGATGTCTATTTGAATCCATTATTTTATGACTTAAATTTATTGTGAACTAATGGTTTCAATGCATATGATGTTGCTACGAAACAAAATTTCCAAATGAAATATGCATTTATGTGGATAATTAGTGACTTCCCATCATATGAAATGTTATCTGGATGGTGTACATGTAGTCCAAAATCATGTCTATACTTTTTGAGAGATAGTAAAGCATTTATCCTCATCAAAGGAAGAAAACCATGTTTTTTGGATTTTTATCACAAATTTATTCCAAACGATAATCCTTCTTGGAGTAATAGATATCATTTCAGAAAAGGAGCAATTTAAAGAGATGGACCTCCAAAAATCATCTCTGTTATGGAGTTAAAATATTTTGTCTCTTCATTACCTCCTATTACATTTGAAAAGACTATAAACTAATAAAAAATTGATAGCTTTGGGAAAGAACACAATTGGATAAAACAGAGCATTTTTGGGTCTTCGATATTGGAATGATTTGTTGGTATGTCATATGTTGGATGTCATGTATATTAAGAAGAAATATTATGATAATAGATTTTATACATTATTGGACACACCATGTAAGAATAAAGATAATGTAAAGGCATGATTAGATCTTTCCCAAATATTCCAGTGACCCGAACTTGAACCGTTTGAAAATGTCATATCATAGAAGTTAATGAAGCCAAAGTATATTATACTGTTTCAAAAAAAAATTATTAATTTTTTTAGTGGATTGCAGATTTGTGGTTTCTGGGTGGTTATGTTTTTAATTTGGCCAGATGTGTCAGAAATGGTCATATTACTCCATTAATAATTCCCAACTGTCATGTTATAATGGAAGGACTTAGACTTATTGGACATAGAGGTCTGTTGAATTCTATGATTTGGGATTCAATAATAGAAATATCATATTTTTATGAGGAATTTTTCTGGTTAAAATGGACTACGATGCACTAAGTAGACTGTAAGAAGTCATTGTTTTAATTTTATAAAAATTAAAAAAATCCTGCTAGATTTATTTGATTTAGCGGATCATTTGATATTAGATTTTCCTCAGGAATCAAAATGTGGATGGCTAGTACAGTTCTGATGGATTTACCTATTAAACATTTTCATGAGAAAAATTGAAGAAAAAGGTATGTAACAAAGCATCGGTTGAAGGATCAATTGAAGAAGCTTATTTATAGGAGTAAATTTCTTTTTCTTCTCTCATTACATTCTATGAGAATATCCCTCAAAAAATAACCACATGGTTCATAATGATGGAAATTTTTATGATGAAATGAACAATCAATTATTTTTTTTCTAATAAGCCTGAACATGACTTTTGTGGAGTTCATGAATGATGGATTTCAGATGATGAATATCAGAGAGCTCATACATAAGTTATGTTCAACTGTAAATAAGTGACATGATCTGTACTGTGAATGATCCTATAATTTATTCTATATTTTTTTCCCGTAAATTAATATTATTTTATTTTTCGATTATTTAATAATCATTTGAAGAAACAGTTTCCACCAATTATAGCAGCTTATCTGGAAGAACGTCGGTAAAATAATTTTTCCTAATCATTTCAAAAAAATGGTAATGTAAATTGTTTATGGTTTAACTTGTAAAATAAATTTATTACTTGTTATATTTATATTTTTTTCAAAATTTTAGGTATCTAAACATGATGATATAATTTATAATCAATCATGTGTATTGAGTAACCAACCATAAAAAATGGTTAAATATTATATTGCATATGGGGTGAATGGTTTTTGTTTTCCTACACATGCATATGGGTAATAAAAAATCAATGAATAGTGATTTCTTATTGAGATTATCTCATAATAAAAAAAGTTAAGTTTACTTTTTATGGCATATTAGAAGAAATAATTGAACTGTGTTATATATGACAAAATTATATAACAATGTTTAAATTTCATTGGTTGGATACTGAGAGAGGTTTGCGTGTTCATCCATTCCATGGAATCGTTGATATTAAATATAAATGTATTCTTGTTGTAAATAAACCATTTTTATTAGATCATAAAGCACATAAAATTTATTATGAAAATTATTATGCTACTTTAAGAGAGTAAAGTTATTGATGGAGCATAATAAAAATGAAATCTTGGAGAAATTATTTTATCTAAAGTGAATTTGGTTCTGCTGAAGTGTTACGAGTTGATATTTTTCAAAAGACTACTCCAAATCCATCTTTTGCACAAAGAGACTCAAATAACAATGATGATGCCCCAAAATTATGGATCGATGGGGATGATTATGTTAGTGATGTAACAAATGAATTTGATATAGAAAGAGATGATAAAGCTAAATCTTTTATGGAAATTGATTATACTAAGGATGAATATGAAGATATTGACACCATCATATATAAAGATGAGGATGGAGATGAAATTTGAGACTGTAAAATGCTGTTTATAATCATATATAATAAATATCTATATATAATATTTACTTTCAACAATTTTCTAACAACAATCATTTCATGATTCAGATGTATGTAGAATTATTATCTAATATATGTCGTGAGTTGGAGGAGGCTAATCTACTTGGTGATGAGCATGATGTTGCATCGTCGAACCCTCAGACTGTTGGAGGTTCAGAGACAACTCAGAGGGGTCATGGGCTTACAACATTGATGATTTCAAACCCTATCCATGAGCAACATCCATGTCTTGGGTTTGGTCTGTGCATGCAGAGGTATTTTTAGTTTTTATTTTAGTTATTTTTTATTATTTTTCATTAATTTTTTTATATACTAATTTTTGGATTATTTGTTTTGTTTTTTCACAGCTTTTCTCATATAGTTTATGGATATGGAAGTGATATATTACAGAATTATTTTTTTAAAGATTGGGTGATATAGGATTACACTCTCATTAATGTTCAGTACAACATGTTTGATATTGGATCTTATGTAAATGAATAATAATTATTTTAAAATTTATTTAGTCAGTAACTTGATATTTTTAATTATTTTTAGGTTTTACGATATCTCATCGATGATAGCTTGATGAAATATATATTGGGGAATGAGAGATCTTTATACATGATAATTGACATCATTTTTCCAATCTGAGGCAGACAACCATGCACAAAGTGAGAGTCACAAAATTTGATCGGTCTTGCAACACCCACCGACCAGATTACATCTCATCTCAGGGTTGGGATGGATTATGTTAATACTGGATGTGAGTTACTTTTTAGATGAGAGCATCATTAGGTTGATAGAATCAGGGGTGCCAGGAGGTGACTCATCGAACCGGTAGTCGTATATCCAGTATGCATCAATGACATATAGTAAGTACTTTTTTTTATAATTTATATAACTATAAATGTGAATTATTTATTTTATACTCATATAGGAAGTTGAACATACCAATATTTTGGAGTTTGATGTTTATAAGTGGATGTAAAATGATCATGTCACTGGATAGATTATAGGTGATTTCCAATGACATATTGTGGTCAGTATTATGTTATTAGTTTTTAAATTTATTACAAATAATATTTTAAATATTTTAATTTTAAATAGTAATTGTCGGAGTTATATGATGCCGTGACTTCTCAGACAGAAGATGAAATTTGGGTCGAGACCAAGGATCAGACCACAAGTGCATTAGTATTTAATAATGCATCATGGATGCAAGAGACATAGTATGCCTTCAAGAAAGGCCGAGTTGTTGGTATTGACTCTCGATTGACACCCGAGAGTTATTTTGGTACCACGACGTTGTCGGAATCCAACTATAGGGGATCTCTTAGAGATTCGTCATCATATCCTGCACAATATCATGATCAGCTACGAGCTCAAGGTGAGCTTATAGAGACCATGTGTAGAGAGGAGGAGGAGATCCATCAACAACAATAGCAACAACATGGGGAGGATATGTGTCGATGGCATGTGCAACAGCACGAGAAGATTATGGAGTACATGTGATGTTTGACTCAAGGTTTAGGTATGGAGTTCCCTTCACCACTTCCTCTAAATGACCCCTCCCCTATAGTAATTTATGTTCTTTTATAATAAACATTAGAATGTACATATTATTTACAATAATTTTTTTAATTCATATATTTTTAGTTCTACATAGTTAGTTTTAATATTATGGTGAATATTTTTTATTTTTTTATTTATCTTTTTTTGTTATTATTTGTTTTATTAATTTTTTTATTTTTTATAGTTTTTTTCTTATTTTAATGTTTTATTATTATATTATTGTTAATTTTTTATATTTTTGAAAATATTTTTATTATTTTTATTTTATTATGTTTTTATTTTTATTATATTTTTATTAATTATTATTATTATATTATTATTATTATTACTATTTATTTTCATTATATTTTTACAAATTTAATTATATTTTAATTATTTTAATTATTTTTTTATTTTTATTATATTTTTAATATTTTTATTGTTTTTTATTATTATTTTATTATTAATAATAATATTATTTTAGTAAAATTTATTAATATTTTATTTTATTTTTTTAAATCTTTTTTGATGAGTAAATCATCCCATCGTAAATACTTATTTTTGATAGGTACATCCACCTATTGTAAAAGGGTTTTTTTAAACTTGGATAGGCTATTTGTGACGCCGTTTTCATTAAAGGGCCATTTGTGATAGGACCCCTTCACAAATACATCCATTTTTAGCTATGATATTTTGTGTATTTATTCATTTATTATTAAAAATTGAATATTTTATGAACCTAATAGGATGGATATGAATCTAAAATGGATGGTCGCTATTCTTTTGACAAAAAATTATGAAGATGGAGTTAAAGAGTTCGTCAAGTCTACAATAGAGCTTGCATACGATCATTTTAAAAACCTTTGTCTGTATTTACATTGTTTTTATTCAATAAAAAATAATCTAGAAGAGATGAAAAAACATTTGATTTGTCATGGAATAGATCAGAGATATCAATATTGGACTAAACATAGGGAAAAAATGAATGGTCACACCGATTGGGATGAAACAATGGTTTATAGATAATTTGATATGACTATCAATGTAAATGGTGATGTAGATCGGATGGAAGAAATGAAAATGGAAATTGAATATGACCTTAATGATTATATAATGTTATTTTAGAAGTTAAATAAATGTTCTAATATACCATTGTATACAGGTTTTACTAAATACACAACACTATCAACTGTATTAGAGTTATATAATTTGAAAGCTGGCAATAGATATAGTGTCACTAGGTTTATAGAACTACTTGGTCTCTTGATTTCTATGCTAGTATAGGAAAATGAAAAACCATGTAGAACATATGAGGCTAAATGAGTGCTATGTTCAATGGGAATTATCTCTAAAAATACAGTCTTATCCAAATGATTTAATATTGTTTTGTGAGGACCATGAATCGCTCCAAAAATTCACTAAGTGCGATGCGTACCGATACAAGAAAAATGAATCAAGTCCTTTTAAATATGTATAGTACTTTAATTTCATTCCATGGTTTAGAAGACTATATGAATTTTAGGAAACCACGAGACAATTGACATGGCATGCATATACATGAATTAGATATGGGAACCTATGTCATCGAGTAGATTCTCCTCAATGGATGAAAATTGATTATAAATATCCTAAATTTGGAAATTAGTAGAGAAACATTCATCTTGTGTTTTCTACATATGGAATAAATATTTTTGGTGTGCAAAGTAGTAATCTCAGTACATGGCCCATCATGTAGGTAAATTGAAACTTTCAGCCATGTTTATTCATGAAACACAAATACATTATGTTGTCTTTGCTTATATCTGGAACAAATAAACCCAGTAATGATATTGATGTCTATTTGGATCCACTTATAGAAATATAAAATTAATGTGGGATACATGTGTTACAATGTTTGATACTCATTGAAGTAAAGAATTCACATTGAGGTCCATATTTTATAGGATGATAAATAACTTCCCTACTTATGGAAATTTATCAGGCTACAACATTAAATAAATGTTGGGGTGTCCCATTTATGAAGAACAAACACACTCAGTTTGGTTAAAACATTCCTCGAAGACTATGTTTTTAGGAAAACGTAAA
The DNA here is from genome assembly GCA_963277665.1 of Viscum album. Lineage (NCBI taxonomy): Eukaryota > Viridiplantae > Streptophyta > Magnoliopsida > Santalales > Viscaceae > Viscum > Viscum album. The sequence continues at coordinate 1,172,213,284 of OY728160.1, forward strand.
TTTTTACCTCGATGGAATAAATACCAATCATGGATGACAACATTCGATGGGTGTATTGAACATGGTAGAACATCTTCTCTAGTAATGGGTGGTAAACTATTCGATAAAGTAAAAGATAATGACATTGTTTTTTGTAAACCAATTTAGAAAAATATTACAAAATCAGGTTAGAAGAAGAGATCAAATTTCATTGAGTTCCTATATTGAAATTGTTTCTATGTTAGATATTTTCTTGATATCATGCATGTATAAATAATTGTATTTTATAGTGTTATTGGCACATTACTAAATGTTTCTAGAAAAATGAATGATGAAATCATGGCTAGTTTGGACATGATTGAAATGGGGGTAAGAGAAGACTTGACACCAGTGAAGGGTAAATGTCATACATTTCATCCTTCATCAGCTAACACACCATCAATAGAGGAACATTTGTAATTTTGTCTTTTCCTTAATAGTGTAAACATTCTATAGGGGTATTAATCAAATATAAGAATTTCATTTCAAAAACTAATTTGAAGTTAAATGGAAAAAATACACATGAATGACATTTTTTATGCAATATTTAATGCAAGTTTATTTATACTGAATTATTCTTCAAAATTTACAACATACATTAACTATTCTTTACTTTTTTTCAACTCCATATGCTATAATTTAATAGAACCAAAGAAGTTTCCAATCATGAATAAGGTGGTTGAAGTCATATTATCTGAATAATAGATGTTATTTCTACCATATTTCGTTGATATAATGGCCCACCTAATAATTCACTTGGTTATAGAGGCTCAACCATCTGGTCCTATCCACTATAGGTGGATATACCCCATTAGATAGTATATGAGGATTTTGAAAGGGTATGTCCTAAATCGAAGTTCGGCATAATGTTTTATTATAGAATGATATATTTTTGAAAATTCTATTGAATTCTATAACGATTAACTTTTAGATGTTGATATCATCAGTATCCCAAAGTCTCATCATAGCGGACACCTTATGGATAAATAAATTTCTATAGGAAATGTTGTTATAATTTTTTTGACAAAGTGGGACCAAGAACACCATTACATTTTACATAATTGTGAAGATGTTGATCCATATATTGAATTCTATAAATAAATTCTTGGAGATTTGAATCCATATAGGGTTGATATATAGATACCAAATACACATGATTAATAGTTTATAGAATGGTTCACAGATAAAATTTATAAGGAGTTATCGGAAAATCCAAATTCAATTGCCAAATGACTTAAATGGCTAGATAGGTGACCAAATGAAAAATTTATATCTTACACTGGGTTTTTAATCAATGGTTATATGTTCTATAAAAAATAACAAAATGACTGTAGTATGATGCAAAATAGTGGTGTTACACATGTGGTGAAATCAATGAACATCTTTCATTCCAAAGATTGAAATCCAATTTATGAAAATGTGTCAAATTTTTTCAATATTGAATACATATAATAGTTAAATTATAGAAAATTTCAATTGATTATTTTCAATTTCAAATGGATTTAAAATATATGTGTAGTGAAAGATTATGAAATGGGATTCATGGAGGTTAATTTAAATGTGGGTGGTGAAAAAGAAGAACCATTCATAATGGCATCACTAGTAGTGAAAGTATTTTATATCTCAGATCTAGAAAACAAGAATTGGTTGATTTTCATGTTGGTGACTAAATCAAATAGTAGGTCAGATGAAAATTTAATCATGGGCGACCCTTTTCTTAGGATATCACAATCAGTTAATTTCCAATCCCAATGTATTCAATGTCTTGTATGTTATAGGCCCCCACAAATATGGGATTTATATTCTTGACAGTAGAACCAAATACCTAAAACCATTAAAAAAATAAAGAGAGTTCAATGAGAAGGTAAGTATTTTTTAATATACAAGGTTTTTTATCATAATATTATTTGTTCTTTACTACATTAACATAGTCAAAATTAAATGTTTGACTACTCATTCATAAAATTTCTTTTAAACTGGATGACGTTACCAATACCACATAAGAACAAACTATAATTAAGAAAACCCTTTGGGAATATTTAAAGGTAATGTTACAATATACTTTCTATATTTTACTAAAAAATTATATATAATGAAGCATTGATTTAATTTTGAATATTTTTTTAGAGTTCGTTTATTTTATAATATTTATTTCCATATCTAATGACTTTATACACAAAAACATACGCAGAATTTATCTCCCTCAAAACCTTTTCACCCCTACAGTGTTGAAATTTATCACTTTCCTTTGAGTTCCCTCAACTGCCTTTTCGGGAAGAGAAACGATGTTGTATCTTCTCAATCACAAAGGTATTATTGACGTTTGTAAACTAAAATAATTTTTAATTAAAGTAATGTATTGTTTCATATTTATGTTTAATTTTTTTATTTTTAGTATTACTCAGATAATAATTTTATTCTTATACAGCTAGACTATTTTGTTTGAGTCTGGGTGGTTTGTTTGAAGCTGCTCATACTCATGAGAGATTAGTCATTTAGGCTACAACAAATATAATTAAAACAAGTAAACGGGTAATGAATGTATACAACCATAATTAAAATTTTAATTCCTACTACTTATTTAATTAATTTTTTCATCATTTTATCTACAATTGTTAATTTAATTTCCTTATCATTTTTATCTAATAATAATTTAATTTTTTAACGGATCTTTTGGGAAGTCATATTTCTCATTCAATGATATGAAAATATCCAAAAAAGAGATAAAATATTCCATTTTTCCAATTTTACCATGATTTCTATTGGATTTCATTTTGGAATAGAAACACATCATATTGAGTCAATGTTCTTAGTAGAAAAAGGTTTTTCAGCTAAGAAAATTGACACAATATACAATGATCGAAGTTAGAGAAATAAATCCAATGGAAATTATTGTAAAATTACTATTTGAAATTATTTTGAGACTTTGGGATGTGTAGGAATTGACTGAACCTCAATCTGACACATGGTGTTACTACTATGACTTCAAGTTCTTTTTTATATTTAAAATTCACATTAATTATATTAAAGATAACAACTAAAATACTCAAAACTGGGAACAAATATTCAGATTGTTTTTATAATTTTATTAAATGACCCATAAGTCATTTGTGACATGTTGTAATCATCCACACCTCAATTAAATACATGATGTTCCCAGTATAAACCACAGTGTCTATTATTAGTTTAAAATTGACATTTTATTTCAAGAAGGGTCACTCACTAAAAACTAAGAAAATGAACTTATATTGTCATGATAATTTAAGATAATGCTTCATAAGTCATTTGTGATTTTTAGAAAATATTCTCACATAAAACCAATACATTATGTGACTGGTATGACTCAAACTATGTGTTTTTATCTTAAAATGTTGTTTTAGTAAAAAAAAGTGAGGAATAATCAAAAATAATAAAACACATGCATATTATTTTGATTCTTTAGGAAAATTATCCATCAGTCAGTTGAGATGTGTAGGAATCAATCACACCTCAATATGATGCATGGTGTGACCGGTATGACTCCAAGAGAGTATTTTTATTTAAAATTGACATCTATTTTAGAAAATAAGACAACTGAACTACTCAAAACCAATAAAACACATTCTCATTTTTTGGATACTTTATAAAAATGATCCATATGTCATTTTTTATTTTTATCAATCATCTTCACCTTAATCTGATGCACGATATGCCATGTATGACTCAAAGAGTCTGTTATTAGTTTAAAATATAAATTTTAGTTAAAAAAGTGTCATTCACTGAAAATCAAGAATAAATGATCAAATTCTCTTGATAATTTATGAAAATGAATCATAAGTCATTTTTGACATGTAGTAAAAAGTATGACGTGACCGGTGTGACACAATTTAAGTGTTTCCAATTTAAAATGACATTTTAGTAAAAGATACAAGTGACATACTAAAAATAAGAAAACAAATCCATATTTTTTGAAAATTTGTGAAAATTATCCATACATTATTTTAAATGTTTAGGAATTATCTGCACCTCAATCAGATTCACAGTGTGACCAGAATGACTCCATGTGCATCTTTTTCGTTAAAATTGACACCAATTTTAGTAAAAAATACAACTGAACTACTAAAAACTGATAAAATAGATTTGGATTATTTTTATACTTTTTGAAAACAATCTATAAGTCATTTGTGATGTGTCGAAATTATCCACACCTCAATATGATACATGATGTACTTGGTGTGACTCAAAGTTTCTGTTATTGGTTTTAAATCAACATTTCAGTTCAAAAAGTGTCACTCAATAAAAAAAGAGAAAACACTAATATTTTATTGATCATTTATTAAAAGTTTTCATAAATAATTTGTGACATAAATGTTTTAGTCTGACATCAAACCGATACACGATGAGACAAGTATGAGTAAAAGTGCGTGTTTTGAGTTTAAAATGATATTTTAGTAAAAAAGAAAAGTGACATATTGAAAAACAAGAAATAAAATTCATATCTTTTTGATAATTGATTAAAATGATACATATGTCATTTGAAACATTTAGTAATTAGACTCACCTCAATCCGATGCATAGGGTGACCGGAACAACTCCATAAACATATTTTTATTTAAAATTGACATTAACTTTATTAAAAAATACAACTGACCAACTCAAAACTGAAAAAAAAACATTTATATTGTTTTCATACTTTATTAAAATGATTCGTAATTAATTTTTTGTTGTATAGGAATCAACCTCACCCCAATAAAATACATGATGTGCCTAGTATGACTTGAAGTGTCCATTATCAGTTTAAAATTTACATTTTAATTCAAAAACTTTCACTCATTAAAAACCCAAAAAATGATCATATTATCATGATAATTTAGAAAAATTATTCATAAGTCATTTTTCAAATTTAGGAAACAACCTCTCATATAAATGAAAGATGATGTGGCTGATATGACTCAAAGTGCATGTTTCAAGTTTCAAATAACATTTTTGTAAAAAAGGGAAGTTATGTAATAAAAAAAGAGTAAATACATTCATATTGTTTTGATTCTTTTGAAAAAATATCCATAAGTAATTTTGGATTTTTACAAATAATCTTCCCCTCAATCCAACACATGGTGTGACTGGTATGACTATAAGGGTGACTTTTTAATATATAGGTGTTATTTTAGTTAGAAATGTGCATCCCATCGCCAAAACCAAAAAATGAGCCCAGATTGTTTTCTCATCAATCTATCTTCTATTACTTAATTAATTTATTTATCTTTTTTATCTTCTAATTATTTAATTAATTTTTATAGATATAATTCATGAATATGAACAATAAATGTTGTGACGTGATGGAATAAATCACAACTCAATCGGATACACAATGTTCCTGGTATGAATCAATATTTAGTTTAAAATTAAAATTTTCTACTAATTTATTTATTTATATTATTACTAACACAAGACCTATTTTCCCATACAGGTGTGTTCTTTTCGTCAAAAATGGTTAGTTTGTTTTTTAATAGAATTAGTTGGGGTCATGATCAAAATATAAAGTAACATTGATGTCTTTGAATGTATGTAATATTTTTTACTTTTTTGTTTGCAAAAAAATGATTGAAATCTATATAATATAGTGTTTTCTTCATGTATTTTTGTTGAAAATTTTATTTCATTTTAATTCTATATTGGTACTTCATTTTTTTGGCATCTGGTGGCATTTCTGGTGGCATGGTGTTCTATTACATCAGACTACAGTATGCCCCTTTATCAGCGCTTTTAAAAGAACTGATAAAGGTTTCATTTATTATCACTTTTACAAACAATGGTAAAGGTAACATATCTCATTGTTTCTATAAGTTCTTATAAAGGTCACCTTTATCAGCACTAAATAAAATCACTGATAAATACCTAGGTATTTTAATCTCACTATGGTAGTTAGTGCTTCTATAGTATTGATAATGGACACTTTTAGCGCTATTAAAGGCCTATTTTGTTATAGTGTGTGATGTGTTTTATCAGATTATATTTATTTATATCATGATCATGATGTGTTTTTGGAAATCATGATGTGTTTTTACTTGTGTATATATCTATTTTGATAGTTCTTCATTTATATCCCTACAAATTTTTAGATTGTTCTCCATCATTTTGGATTGTCCACCATTTTTAAAATATCCTATAATTTTATTGGATTGATCTCAATTTATTTTTCATATTATTGTTCATTTATAAATATTACTTCTTTATCCCTTCTATATATACATGTGTGTCTGTTTCTATATATATATAAATAAATTCCCATATTTATTTGTATTTTTATGAGCACACATAGAGATATAATTTTTTTGTGTTTACTCAATATTTTTATGTATATATATATGTATGTATATAAATTAATTTTTGTATGTATATATATATTTTTTATTATTCATTATATGATATGTGTTTTCAATTTTAGTTTTGAAGTATGGAACATTTTATTTGTGGAATAAATTTTTTATACGGTGAAATGAGATTGAACTTGGAATAAATATTTTTCACACTTCCTTCATTACCTCATTATTCATTGGAGGTTTCAACCTATATTATGGTTACAAACAAGGATCAATCCTTTATTGATGTCTCACCTTATTAGTGTATAGATAATGGGAAAAGACCACCCATAAGGCATCATTACTTCTGTCTAGAAATCATCATCATGAAATTTTAATTCAAATGTAAAAAACATATGAGTTTAATTATTTAAATATATCCAAAATTTTTGGAATAAAATATGTACTTAAAAATCATACCATGAATTTTAAAATCTGGGTTCATTTGATAGAGAATCATTTAAAACCATTAATGGATAATAATTTTTTTAGAATTGGTTATAAACAAACCATTGGTAATGGTTTTTTCTCCCTAACTTTTAAACTCATTTTTCTTATGATGAAGTAATTTTATTCATTTAATAATTTGGTATTCCAAAACTATATCTAAACATAGAAATTTAAATCCATTAAATTATCTTTAAGGATTCAATTAACTAGTTTATGTATTAAATAGAAATTTCAGAATCAATGTCACATCAATTATGCTTTTTAGTGCTTTTGTTTTGTGTAAATACTTTATGAAAAGGGAAGGTGATGTGATGTTAAAATTTATCAAATTATATAAAAATAGATATTACAATAAAAAACAATGAAAACATATTTTAGAAGAAGTGAATCAATCTCAAAAGGATAAAAGCTGATGGAAATGATAGATACAAGCTAAATCAAAATTTCATATTAATCAAAATTATACTTTATTTCAGTATAAATTCATTTCAGGCTTAAAAAACATTTTTCTAAAAATCCCCTTTTTCATTGTGTTTTTCATTATTATATTAAAATTAATTTATACAAATTGTATATATTTAATCATGAAAATTTTATTTCATATTTTTTATCAATAAGTTAAAATTTAGCATGGAGGTCAATTTGTTTTCATAAGAAATTGTGACCATGATAAATTTTTATCACCATGATTAAGAATAAAAAGTGTCAATTATGGTAAAATATTTGTGATAAGGTCAAATAATGTCATCTTAAATCTTATAGGATAAGTTTATTTCAACCACTGTCATTGTATATTAAAAAATTTAATCAGTTAGGTCTAGTTTAACATGATCAAGACATTTATAATATTTAAAATTTATGAATAATTACAAGAGTGTCACTCCCCCCACTTATAAAAGGGAAAATCCTCTCCTCACTTATTCACACTCATTAAGAACTCTAGTTCAACCAACCCCTACCCAAATAACTTCCAAAATATCCTTTATATGTTCTAAATGTTCTAATATTTCCAAAATATGAACCAAAAAGGATTAAAGTTTAAACAAAAAGAGGGTTTCCAAATAAGAGGTTTAACTCTTAACCTAGTTCTATCATGTTCATTACTTCTTATATCCCCTTAAAACCTATCATAAACATGTCGATATAATAATATAAGTATATAAAATATATTTAAATGTTGTAATTATTATATTGAAACCCCTTTTCATCTCTATTTAAATCCTATTATAAATGATAACATCGCTCGTGTGTATGTGTGTACTATCACCACCAAGAAGTGATGTGCTTCATTTTTCATTACTGAATCAAATAGAGGGTTAAAATAATGGATCTAATTAATACATTTTATATTTATGAAATAATTACAATTCTTTAAATAGAATATATTTTTACCTGTTTATCCATCCATTCATTTGAAAATGATAACATCACTCATGCGTACTTATAGACTACCAACTCCACGTAGTGATATGATTTGTTTTTCATTATTGAATCTCATGCATTTTCATAAGTATGAAACTAATGAATAAAAATGAAATGAATAACACAGATATGTTTATGTAAAATTAAAATATAATTTACTTTATTTTTTTCAAGAGAGTAGAAAAATGGAAACATTGCTCTTGTGTACGTGTAGACTACCACTTCCATAAAACAATTTGTTTTATTTTTCATAAACACCATAAATATTTTGTTTTAAAATTGTATTTAATTTATAAATTCAATAATTATAACATGAGTAATATTCTGAAACCATTTACCATTGACGACGATTAACCTATAAAGTTCGTTTTTAAAATTAAAGATTGAATGACCTCAAAACATATGATGTAAACTTGACAAATTTAGTAACTAAATAAAAAATTGTAATAAATTAAATAAATGGAATAATGATTATATATTTAATATTAAAAAATATCTTAGGAAATTAAATAATGAATATAATTTTTTTGTTACTATGTTATTGAATTTATGAATCTATATGGGACATAGGGTAAGGGATTTTCCATTAAAACATTGCATTAAAAAAATTTAAACCCTCTCTCTTCCATATTCATGGTCTTATAAATTTTTTTAAGAATGTTAATTTTATACTTAAAATATAATTAAAGGTTATTTTTAACTTATTTTTGACTTTATTAATAATTTTTTTAAAAAGGAATATTTTTTATATTTCATGTATGACTAATTTTGAATTTCTCTACAAAAGTATAAAGAGAATGTTTTTAATGTTTACTAGATAACTGAAATTTCCCCATAATCACAACCATTATTCATTATAAATATTAATAAAAAATTAATGTTTTTTTAATGAAGTGTCTATTAAAAATCGTCTGGTAATTTTATGTTTTCAAATGTTTTCAAGAGAAATGTATATTTCTTCCCATTTTTATGAGATAACAGAAACTACTTTTTCTTATGGGTTAAAACAATTTTATCAAGGGATTTATGATGAAAATTAAAAGATTATTTTTTTCGAATGACATGGTACTTGATAATTATTTAATATGATGGGAGATACTGATATAGCTCATGATAATGGGTGAGTCCAATATATCTCTCTAATGAATTGGGTAATGATTTAGTCTTCAAAGGTGTAAAATGAGGGAGATAACCATGTAGGATAATACTATGTAATTTATTGGGAATCCATTATTTTAACATGTTTAAAGAAGAAGTGAACACAGTTTATGAATATGATTGTCCAGGAAACATATTTTATAATTAGAAAGTGGTTTTTATAGAAATATTTTTATTTTCTGATGTAAATAATGTTTATGAACTTATAAATTTGAAAGTTTTGTTTCTAAATGACATGGTTTCATGAATTCTTATGACACCCCATGTACATGGACATATTTTTTACATAAATAATGAAAATATTTCATTTTAATAAATTCCCACTATATTTAAGGTTTAGAGTCTCAAGTAATTAGTACGAAACATCTTCTAAAAATCCCATATATTTTTCTACTAACATAAATTTTTTCACTATATAAGAAACTTAATAATCTATAACAAGTCTTAAACATCTCCCAAAAATTCTTCACATAAGATACTCTTCTAGATATATCATATATGTTACTTTTATTCTTAAACCGATGAAATGGAAACATAAGAAAGGTTGATCTCATATGCTCAGTGAGGGTAAACATAAGTGATGAAAATAAAATATCATAATTGGTCATAATATGAGAATATTTACAGTTACCCAATTCTTTTACATGTATTTTTAAATGAAGTTTGACATAAATAAACAATAAATACCACCCAAAGATTGTAAGACCCTGTTTATTTGGAAGACTAGGTTAAAAAACCTTCAAAATAAACTAAAACAAAAAATATTCATTTTATTATCCACAATGTGATCCTACCTTTGAGGTCCTAAAACTACATAGGATAACCTTGGAAACACATAAAAAATGGGGTGTGCTATAAATCCTGGTGAAAGAATAAACATGAAAACAAAGCATAACATGTGAGTAAAATGACATAAAAATATATCATAAAATATAAGGATCATGAATAATCAAATAGGTGAATAATATAAATAACAAGTAATCATAAGTTCATATAAACATAATAATTTTGTTGAAATATAAAATGTGAAATATTCATAGTCCATGGAAAACCACCAAGACAACATCACATGGTGGAAAAAGTCACATCATTAATTAGGTTTACTCCCTGATCCCACACATATTATCTCTTAATAAATAAACTTTACTCAATGAATTTAAGTGCTATCTATGAAGAACCATCTCAATAATTACATGCTTATGTGTTCCATAAAAGGAAATCGATCATAAGGTATGTGAATTAGAATTACCCATGGAAAAAATGGGTTAAATAATATTTCCTCATATCATAATCAAAGGATATTCCATAAATAATATATATATATAGTGAGGAATTAAATATTTTGGATGTTCATATATAAGTAAAAAATATTAGGTCTCAAAATATAGTGTTCATTTTAAAAAAAATCATTATTAACGGATTGAAAAATCCCCCTTAGTCAATTTTCATTTTAAAGAATGAATTTTGAGAAATTCACTTAAGGAATGTATTAACCCATCAAAGGAAGGAATAATAATATAGGAATATTTGTAATATATATATATATATAATCATTACATAAAATCAAATAGAGAGTTAGAAGTCGAGTTAGGGAGATAAATACATAACCTAAAGAAAAATTATGGTTCAAAGAGATCCCTGACCTTATATTCTAGAATCCTTCTTTAGTTGTACTAAATGTCCCAAATAATAAAATAAATTAATAAATTAATTAATTAAGAACCTTATATATATATATATTTTATTTATAACAATTAAATAATTTCCATTTACTACCATTTCATTGTGATATAAAGTCCAATATCATTGTTCCGAGATTATTCATTTCATGGTTCCAAGGGCGAGTCACTTGTGGATAATTATTGAACTTCATGTAAAATGGGACTAAAACTCAAGAAGTGAAATGAAATGGTATTCATATAATGTGAAAAATTAAAGTGTTCTTAAATATCCATATGTGTCCTAATATATGGAAGATTCACCTATTAAAAATGTTAACATTATGTGGCTCGTTCATTTAGGCCATTTTACTGACTATTGCAAACTAGATTCATTTTTTTAATTAAATGATTATTAAAACATTGTAAAAAATTAAATAAGTTTTTTTATACTTATTATAGTCATATTTTACAAAAATAATATTTTTATAACCATCCTAGATGGTGGTGTAAAAAAACAAAGTATGATGTTCATGAAGGTGGTGAACCAAACAAATTTTAAACAACATTTTCATTTTAGAATATGTTGAGGGAAAGTGAAGGGGATGAATGGTAGATATTTAGTAAAATAAAATACAATTTCAATATATATGTGATATTTTATTTATTATTACATGATGTTTGGAAACTTATTTATAGGATGAGGAGGAAGAAAATTTAAAAGAATTGGTTGAGGGAACTACCTTATCCTTTAGATGTCTCCTACTAGGATTCCACTTAAGGAACATTGGAATGGTCTTTTTGTGAGAAAATAAGAACTAAGACATGGGCAAGAGGATTGGGAATGGAATTTGGTATAATGTTTTCAAGATACAAGGCTTATAAGGTATGAGGAGAAGGGTTTGCAAGGGGTGGTATTTAAAAGGGGATGAGAGGAGTGTTTTTGAGTATTATATTAAATTGCTTATTATTTTCGATCAAGATTACCAATAGTGTTGTTTCTGTTAAATATATTTAATAAATTTTTCATGTTAGTTTGAAATAATGTGTTCTTATATCATTTATTCCTAAAAAATTCATGTATTTATATTATAATGTTAAATATCATATTTTCCATATTCCACTATTCACAAAAAAATATGACTATTTTAGAAAAAATATCACCTAAACATTTTTAAACATTTATATTCCAAAATATTATGTCCTTTTTTTGAAAATATTTTTCTAAATATTATATATTTAATTTGTTTTAATAAAATCCACATTTATTTTAAAATATCGATTTTAATATTTTAATCAACTTTCCAACCACTTGAAAAATAACATATGGTCTCATAAAATCATATCAACATCATTATAAAACATAATATTAATTTATAAAACCAATTTATGAAAATAAAACTTCTTTCAAATTATTATATTTAAAAAAAAATGAAAATAAAACATATATTGTTTTCAAAAATACAAATACATATTTGTTCAATTATATAACTTTTATTTACTAAGATCATGATATAAATATGTTGTATTTTAATTTATAAGAGTACTAAATATTATTTTACACTTCCACATGTTAGGTTACTATTCTAATGATTATATTATCATTTCTAATGGTCATACTACAATTCCAATGGTTAAATTACTATTCAAATGATCAGATTAGTATTCCAATAGCCATATTTGTAACGATAATGTGGGTTCCGTAATTTCTATAAATAACTCATATTGTAGTCATTTTTCATTCACTTATATCTTCACTAAATCTTATATATATATATATATATACTCATTTTCAAAATTGATATTTCACTGTAAATATTCTACTTCATTTCCTCAGTGATGTTCATGAGTGCAGTTATTTTTTTGGATCGAGAACATCTAAATATTTATATTTTAGTTATCTTTTTCCAATTTTTATCCCATTATGGTACTTTAAATTATTATATCCATTTTTATTCTCTAAATTTGATGTAAAATAAGATTTTTATAGTTTTCATTTTGTTTAAATTTTCTTTATATAATACAAAGTTACTTAGGTAAATTATATTGATAAATTACTCGTTTGTTACATTCTCCCCCCCTTAAGAAACTTTTCCCTAAAAAGTGTGTTTTAAAAACATAGGTGAAAACCGGTGAGGATACTTATACTTCATCGATTCATCTATTTCCCATGTCACCTCCCCATACTAATGGTTTCATCATAGTACTTTGATTAGATGAGTTGTATTATGTTGTATAATTTTATCTCTATATTCCAAGATCTTCACCACCTTCTCCTCATAATATAGATCATTTTCCTACTACTTCACTTCTAAATTTAGTACATGTGTTGTAGCTAGTATGTAATTTTTTAAGAGGGATATGTGGAACACACCATGTACTTGAGGCAACGTTGGTGGGAGTGCTAGTCGATAAGACACAACTCTAATGCGATTAAGAATCTCAAAAGGGCCAATGTACCTATGACTTAGCTTTACCTACTTCCAAAATCCCATTAATATATTTCATGGGGATATGTCTATGATCACCTTATCTATAAAATCAAACTCTAGGATTCATTGATAATTTTTATCATAACTCTTATGTAGAATTTGAATATCCAAAATATACAACTGAATTTTCTTGTCCCATTCTACCATTTCCCCAAACATTTAAATTCCCAACATCTTTAGTATACTAAATTTATCCAAGAATGAAGATTTTATACATCTCTTCCCATAAAAGCCATTATATGAAGATTTTTGGATTCCTGATTGCAAAATATTATTGTATAAGAACGCGAAAAGAGGAATATATTGATAGCATCCACCTTTTTAGATGATAGAGAATATTTTCAACATTTAATCAAGTGTCTGGATAGTCCACTCAGATTATCCCATAGTTTGAAGATGATAATACATACTGAAGGTAGAGTCAATGTTTATATAATATTGTAGATTCCTCCAGACCTTGGAAGAAAATATCAAATATAAATCAGATACGATCAATAATGGTGTACCATACAGCCTCACCACTTCTCCAATGTATGTCCTTAAAATTTGACTAAGTGGAAAGTCCTCCTAAATAGAGATGAAATGACATGTATTTGTAAGATGGTCCACCATAACCCAAATTTAATTATTTTCACTTTATGTATTTATAAGAACAATGACCCAGATCTTACAACACATTCTTTAGAAATTTCTTCACCCTAAGGATTTAACTTTTCTTATATCTTCAACCTTGTTCTATATTTACACATCATCTCTTTGATAATCCATTATCTTCTCTAGAAGAAATAATTGAGAAATTATTTGAGAAATTAATGATAACATTCTTTCCTTTATGATACCCATGTATATGTAGGATCAAAATATGATATGATATGCTCAATATACAAGAGGGGGGTGAATTGTATACTTTAAAAATTCCTTTGGAACTTTTAAAGTTAGTTATGAATAACTAGAGTTTCCTTAAGAAAAGGAAAGGCTAAGTTTAACAAAGTTAAACTAAGTAAATTCACAACACCTCTAACACCGAACTGAACTTGGAAAGATATTCCAAAAGTAGGTTCCGGAAATATGGTTCCGGAAATTGAATCTTAACAAAAGTTACAATATGAGATTCTACCTTAAAGCGTATAGAATCTAAACTAATCAGAGTAAGTAAGGAAGTATAAGAAAGTTATACTTTCCTTAAGATACAAAAATCAGCGGAATAACAACAAGTAGTAAAACTACTAGTAACAAGATAATAGTCTTTTAACCCAAAGAGAAAGGTATCCAACAACCTTGGATAAAGGTCCCTTGATTTATACTTTCAAGCAAGTCTATCTTACCCACACCAGGGTAAGCCCTCGATACGAAGATCGGTGTCTCTGTCTTGCTATCCCCGCAAGCCCTCAACTTCAAGGTAGTTGGTAACCTCTGTCTTTCTCAGCAAGAAAGCCCTCGATATTTAAGGTAGTCGGCACCTCTGTCTTCCTATCCCCGGAAGCCCTCGAATGTAATCACCAACATTCGGAGTCGCACGAAGCTTTGAGAGTTAATAAGAGACTCTCTCTCTAGAAATCACTTTAACAGCATGTAGGCACAAAACTCAGTTGTTTTTCCAACAGCACCGAGCTCTTTCAAATGAGCTCCTATTTATAGGTAAGGTCGGCTCCTTCTCCAACGGTCATATTTTCCTTAATGTTCGGAGGGACCTGTACACGTGTCACTTAGACAATGGTTAGTTTATAACAAAATGGACGACATCGTTTTATAACAAAACAAGTGAAACAGAATGTACGACATCGTTTTAAACTCTAACAAAAAGATTCGGAATAGAAACTTCGGAGTGAAGGTTCGGAGTGAGTAAATTCAGAGTGTATAAAACAATGATAATCAGATTCTGTTTAATAGGAGAATTCGGAATGAGAATTCGGAGTAGGAATTCAAAATAGGAATTCGTCATCAGAAATCATAATGAGAATTCGTCATCAGAATTCGTAATGAGAATTCGTCATCAGAATTCGTAATAAGAATTCGGAATGAGATTTCTTCATTAGAATTCGTAATGAGAATTCTTCATTGCAATTCGTTATGAGAATTCTTCTTCAGAATTCGTAATGAGAATTCGGAATGGAATTTCTTCAATAGAATTCGTAATGAGAATTCTTCTTCAGAATTCGTATCCTGAATCTGGAATAGAACTTAGTCAGAATTCAAATCCAGAATTCGGAATGAAACTTCCTTATAGTTCTTGTCCAGAATCTGAATACTAAACAGAATGCTTTTATATCAAAGTTTTAATGACTCCGAGAAAATGAATCTGAAACTTATACTTAAGAAAAATATTGATGAAAATATGATAAGGATAATTTTCCTTATAAAAGCGATTTTCCTTAAGAAAGCAATTTTCCTTATAAAAGCGATTTTCCTTAAGAAAGCAATTTTCCTTAAGAAAGCATTTTTCCTTAAAGATAAGGTGTTTGTGATTTTCAAAACAAGAAGGAATGGAAAAGTCATAAGGAAAACCTTATTGACTCAACAATCTCCCCCTTTTTGGAAAGCACAAACATCCTTACGAAAAAGCTATTCTAAGAAGAAAGAAACACATTAAAGCTTATCTCCCTTGGTTTAAGGATATAGATGAATACGACTAACTCCCCCTTAGGCTTTGAAACACTAGGATCGTATTCATATTTCCGGAGTGATGTTTCTTTAAGAAAAACTCCCCCTTAAACAAACTCTTATTAGAGTTCTTTTTCCTTGGGTATTTTTCTTTCTCCCCCTTTGATAAGCACTTATTAGATTTCCTCTTTTTCATAAGGATATTTTCCTTCTCCCCCTTTGTGATTTTCAAAAAGAATTGGAGGGAATGGAAAAAAATGACAAAGTACCTGAAAGATTAGTAATGACAACAATAGAATCCACAAGCACAATTCTCATTATATTTGAAATGTCAGCAACAAAAACAGATTACAACAAAAAGATCGGATTGGTCATTTCGGATCTTTCTCCTTCGAAATTTGCCCTTTAAGAATTGTCTTGATCTTCTTGAGGTCCTTATGATCTTCTTCAGCTTGCTTTTCTAAGGCAACTATTCTTGCTGACTGAGCTTCAATTACTTCTTCCTGAGCCTTCAACTTTTCTTCCTGAGCTTTCATCTTCTCTTCCTGAGCCTTCATTCTTTCTAGAAAATTGATCCGATGATCCCTTTCAAATTTCCAACTTTGATTAACAGAGTTGAGCATTCCATTCAGATCTCTTACTTCCTGACTCCGAATGTTCTTTTCCTCTGTCAATTTCTCATCGAATGATGCAGTCATCTCATGAAACTTCTTGTCCTCGGTTTGAAATGCATCCTTAACATTTTCCTGAAACTCATCCAGCAACCTCATCTCTTCCACATTCTTCTTCGACCAGCTAGTCATCCTTTTGCAAGATCTTTTATGGGCTTCGTAACCAATAAAGAAATTTTTGAACTGGGCTTCTATCTCAACACATTTATCCATAACCATGGATACGGAGTCGGTTTTCTGATTCATCGTATGTTGAAGCATCTGGCATCTAGAGTCTATACTGGAGAAGGTCGGAATGGTTCCCACCAACTTCTTCGAGGACTGAACAACAAAATCGTGCCCCAACGATGATGACTCCGAATCAGAAATCTTGCTAGTAGAATTTTCTTCCTCAATAAGCTCCAACTTCCTCTTAGAAGAGCTACTAGGTTCCTTCCTCATACTTTTTTCTGAACTCGGGGTATCAGCAAGAATTTGCTTTCCCTTATCTTTTTCCGGAATTGAAACCTGTTCCGGAGATCTGTTCTCACTATCAGAGACTTGAACAATTTTATCTTCCTCATCAGCAACTTCTTGAACATTGTCTTCTACGTTACCCATCTGAGCAGCATCAAGTAAAATATGTTCTTGACAAGTAACTTCTTCTTCTCCCTTTTCTTCTTCCATTGCAGGAGTAGCAAGCTTTGAAGATTGAGCTTCAGATGTTCGGAGCGAGAGGTGTTCCGAAGGAGTTCCCTTATATTCATCTACTTGTTTGAGCACATCTCTTGTCTCACCACTTCCTTCAGCCGCTTCTTCAACCTCTTCCACTTGCTCTACTTCCTCAGTAGCAACAGCCTCTTCCGGAGTTACAAGATTTCTTCCTCGAGTCTCAGGTAGAGATTCCAGAGAAAAAGATCTCGGAACGGGAATGGTTACTGAAACCATTTCATTAAACTTTAACAATGCTTTCACAGCCTCAGCTTCTGACAACTTCTTCTTCAGCTTCTTTTCCTTAGCTTGCTTCTCAAGCTCATCAGCAGCCTTTTCTTTCAGAGCCTTAGCCTCTGCAGGATCCAATCCGAACTGCGGATCTCCTTCCTTCCTCTTCTCCTTGTCAGCTCTCCACGTCGCTGCAACCTCATCAGTATATGTCTTCTTCTTCTTAGGCTTAGGAGGTGCGGAATGGACTTCCTTAGACTTAGGTTCCTCAGCATCGACTACCACTTCTTTATGCTTCCTTTTCCTTACCGGCTTGGATGATTCCGGATCAGCCACTTTCGGAGTTACTCCTACTTGAGGAGGTAGATCAATGAACTTCCCTGACTCCTTGTTAAAAGCTATATTCATCCTTTTAAGAGTTGCATCACTGAGCAACATGATCTTGCAAACTTTCGGCTTAGAACTACAAGCAACCTTGAAGGATTCTAGGTACCGAACTATCAGCTTCGACAATATTGTCGAGTACATCACTATCTGAGATCTCAGATTCCCCTTCTTCAAATTATCAATGTTGAGAAGAATATTCTTCATCAAGTTGAACTTTCTTAGATTTATTAGGAAATCCAAGATGTATATCTCACTCTTCTTCAAGCTATCCTTATCTCCTTTTCTCGGTACAATAAGCCCTTGCACCCATAACTCCAGAATCCGGAAGTTTGTAGAAAGACTTGCTATTTTCGGAGCCTTATCATCATCCAATCCGAGAATTTCTAAGGCTTTCTCCTTGTTGAAACTACCCAAGGATTCTGGCAGAACATGCGAGATAAACTCAGCTTCACCTTCATAACTCAACCCTACCAAGATTGCAGCCTTGGTGTAAGATAGCTTATATGTCTTGCCATACGATTTGAAGGAAAACTTCTCTCTATTATCTTCCATGAAGAAAGCAACTGACTCATAAAACTCGACAAGCCAGTCAGAGTAGACTTCATCTTGGTTGCCGGTTTTTGATACCGCAACATCTTCCCAGCCATTCAGCTTGATATTTTTTGATATAATAGAATCATAGTTGCTGAAGAAATTCGGATGAACTAACCGTTCTCTATAGACTAACCACTGTGAAATGGGCTTAGTTGAAGACATTTCTTGAGAAGCTAACTCTGCAGACATTCGGATTAGAAGTCTCTGAGAAGTTCGGAACTGAGAAGGCTGAAGTTCGTAATGGCCTTAAATCAGAGAGTCAGAGCTTCAGCACGCAAAAGCTTGAAATCGATGTGGGACGAGAAAATAGGGTCCCCTTTATATAGGCATTGGGATGACGGTTCAACTTCCTCGGTTGATCTAACGGTTTAGAATGATCTGCGATTAGATCTGACGGTTGAAAGCTTGAATCCGATATTTTTGAGGTTTTATTAAAACAATGATTTAAGAAAACTATATTCCGAAAACAATCTATAAGAAATTGACAGCAAGTAAAATATGATTACGAAAACTTCAGTAAGGAAATCATACCTTTCGGATTAGCTTAGGAAAGTTATTCGTAATGGGTAATATAAAGATGACTACGAAAAACTTAATACGAAAAAGTAAATACAAAAAGTAAATACGAAAAACTCAATACGATAAAGAAAATACGAAAAGTCAATACGAAAAACTCAATACGAAAAACTCAATACGAAAAACAAAATACGAAAAACTCAATACGAAAAACAAAATACGAAAAACTCAATACGAAAAACAAAACTTGGTACGAAAATCTGGTTATGAAAGTCCCAGTACGAAAGTTTTCCATTCCGGAAATTTTCAATACAAATACTTCCATTCCAGAAGTATTCTGTGCGAAAATATCCTTTCTGGAAAATTGTAGTTCCGGAAATTCCATTCCGGAAATTTTCTTTCCGAAAATTTTGAAAACAAATTTTGAAAAACTTTGTTAAACAAACAATCAAATGTACTCCCCCTATGAAAAGGAGTTTATTACTATAAGGAGATTTTTCAACAGAAAGTTAATTAAGGAAGATTACCTTACGGTTATCATTCCTAACTTCTGTTTAATATATTCAAATCTATCAGAAGGTAACGATTTTGTGAAAATATCAGCAAGTTGATCTTACGTTCCGATAAACTGAAGAATAATGTCTCCTTTAAGTGTGTGATCCCTAAGAAAGTGATGCCTAATATCTATGTGTTTTGCACGAGAGTGATGTGCAGGGTTTTTACTTAGGGAAATGGCACTTGTGTTATCACAAAAAATTTGAGTTTTAGTAAAACTCAAGCCATAGTCTGTGAGTGTGTGTTGCATCCACAACACTTGTGCACAACAACTTCCAGCTGCTACATATTCAGCTTCAGCAGTGGAGAGTGCAACAGAATGTTGCTTCTTGCATGACCAAGAAACTAATGAATCTCCTAATAAATGACAAGTTCCGGATGTACTTTTCCTATCCATTCTACATCCACCAAAGTCAGCATCAGAAAAGCTTTTTTAAAACAAAATCATTTCCAGAAGTATAAAATAATCCTAGATCCATGGTTCCCATAAGGTAGCGAAAAATTCTTTTTACTGCCTTTAAATGAGATTCCTTAGGATTGGATTGATATCTTGCACATAAGCATACTGAAAACATTAAGTCTGGTCGACTAGCTGTTAAGTAAAGTAGACTTCCGATCATACCTCTAAAAGATGTTTGATCTACTGGTTTCCCAGCTTCATCAAGATCTAAAGAGTTTGAGGTACCAATGGGAGTACTTATACTCTTAGTGTTGTCATAACCATACATTTTAAGAAGATCTTTAATATACTTTTGTTGAGATATGTAGGTTCCTTCTGGTTTTTGAGAAATTTGAAAACCAAGGAAAAATTTTAACTCACCCATCATACTCATTTCAAACTCAGATTTCATTAGACTAGCAAAGGAGTCAGTCAAAGATTGCTTAGTTGAACCAGATATAATGTCATCAACATAAATTTGAACAATCAAAACATTTTTCTTATCTTTCTTTATAAAAAGGGTTGGATCTGCATTTCCCTTAACATAGTTATTTTGAAGCCAAAATCCAGTGAGTCTATCATACCATGCTCGTGGGGCTTGTTTAAGGCCATACAATGCTTTGGTAAGTCTAAAAACATGATCTGGATGTTTTGTATCTTCAAATCCAGGAGGTTGTTCAACAAAAACTTCCTCTTGAACATAACCGTTAAGAAAAGCACATTTCACATCCATTTGGAAAAGTTTGAAATTAAAGAATGCTGCAAAGGCAAGTAGAATGCGGATAGATTCAAGTCTAGCTACTGGAGCATAGGTTTCTTCATAGTCTATTCCTTCTTGCTGATTATAGCCTTTAGCAACAAGTCTATCTTTATTTCTAACAATGACTCCATTTTCATCACATTTATTCCTGAAAACCCATTTTACTCCAATAACAGAAGTTTCCTTAGGTCTCTCAACCAAGGTCCAGACTTTATTCCTTTCGAATTCATTTAGTTCATCTTGCATTGCTTTGATCCAATCATCATCACCTAAAGCTTCATCAGTGCTTTTAGGCTCTAATTGGGAAAGAAATGCTAGATGTTCTACTTCATTTCTTAAGGAACTTCTGGTCCTTACAGGTTGATTTACATCACCAATGATACTATCACTGGGATGATTCTTAAGAAACACCTGATTTGGGTTTTGTAAAACCTGTTCATCAACATAGGGTAGAAAGTCTTCTGGGGTAAATGTTTCAGAAGTATCTTCTAGAACAATTTCCTTATCAGAAGGTTCTTCTATCAAAGTTTGATAATCAGTTTTTGAAAACACATCCGAGGATGTAGGTTGGGAGGTTTTAAAAACAAAAGGATCTGATTCATCAAATTTTACATGTATAGTTTCTTCAACAGTACAAGTATTTTTATTAAAAACTCTATATGCCTTAGAGGTTGTGGAATAACCTAAGAAAATTCCTTCATCTGATTTTGGTGCGAATTTATGTAAGTTATCTTTAGTATTCAAAATGAATACTTTGCAACCAAAAACCTTGAAGTAGGAAAGTCTTAGTTTTCTACCATTCCATAACTCATAAGGAGTTTTATTAAGAAAAGGTCTAATCAAAACTCGATTTATAGTATAACAAGCAGTACTTACAGGTTCAGCCCAGAAATATCTATCAATAGAATATTCACTCAACATGGTTCTAGTTATTTCTTGAAGAATTCCATTTCTTCTTTCAACTACACCATTCTGTTGAGGAGTTCTAGGTGCTGAAAAGTTGTGAGTAATACCTTTCTTACTAAAAAAAGTTTCAAAATCAGAATTTTGAAATTCTCCTCCATGATCACTATGAATAGTTTTCAATGGAAGGTTTTTCTCCTTTTTAACTTGGGCTCTAAAACTTTTGAAATAAGAAAAGGCTTCAGATTTCCTTGCTAGAAAATAGACCCAAGTAAATCTAGTGTAATCATCAACTAGAACAAACACATAGTATTTGCCTCCAATGCTTCCAGTTTGTGTTGGACCAAAAAGATCCATATGCACCAACTGTAATGCATCGGTTGTTGAGACTTCACTGATTGACTTAAAACTTGATTTATGTTGCTTTCCATATTGACAAGGATCACAAACTTTAGAGGAATCAAATCCAAGCTCCGGTAGATCCTTAACAAGTTTCTTCTTAGAGAGTTTACATAGGTTCCTAAGATTACAGTGTCCTAATCTTCTATGCCATAACCAAGAATGATCTTCCATTGCACTTAGGCAAGGTAAATCTTGGCTTCTTAGGTCTTCTAAGTTTAAGGTGTAAACATTCTCTTGCCTGTTGGCTAAGAGAATAAATTCTTCCTTGGAATTGTGAACTAAGCATTTATCATTCCTAAAATTCACAAGGTAACCTTCATCACATAACTGACTTATGCTAATGAGGTTGTGCTTAAGACCTTTAACAAAAAGAACATTTGAAATCAAAGTTTTACCTAAAAGAACAATATTACCAATACCAACAATCTCTCCCTTAGCATTGTCTCCGAAAGTTACCTTTCCTCCTTTCGTTTTGATAATCTTTTCAAAAAATCTTTTGTTACCAGTCATATGCCGGGAACATCCACTATCCATGTACCAAATATTGTTGCTGGAACTTTCTTTATTTTCCATAGCCATAAGACATTTATTATCAATAGGTAATCTTTCTATAAGACCAAGATTCTTCTATCCTGAAGATTCATAATCAGAAGATTCATCTGAAGAGTCACCACCACTGGCACTCCAGGTGTCATTAGCTTTCAGAACATTCTTAGCTTTAGCTTTGTAATACTTCTTCCTATTCCTGTCTGAATGCCTTTCCTTTCTTTCTTTCTTTTTGAGCATAGGGCAATCTGGTCTAATATGTCCAGCTCTTTTACATTCATAACAAGTAACTTCTCCATCTTTCTTATCTTTCCTGTCCTTCTTCTTATACTTGGATTGAAAGTTTCTCTGTCCAGCTATCTTGTTCATCCTTCGAGAAAGATTGGCTAATTCATTTTCTGAAACTTCACTTTCACTAGATTCGGATTGGAAAATGACTTTCTTCGATTTGGATCTGGTTACTCTCTTAGGAGTCTTAGCTTTCATCTGATTCGAAGTTGTAGTAAAAGCAACAGTATCATTTCCATTCTTCTTCTTGATGTTGTCAGCATCTCTCTTCATTCTTGTCTCATGTTGTAGAAGAGTTCCAAATAATTCACCAAGAGTAATTTGAGTAACCTTCCTGTTCTCATCTATAGCTGTTCTCTTGGATTTCCATTCATTGGGAATAATATCAATAATCTTGTCCACAAGAGCTTCATCATCTAAACCTTTTTCTCCAATAGATTGTAGACTGTTGACGATAGTCATAAATCTTTGTTGAACTTTACAGATAGGTTCTCCATAAGGAAAATTGAAGCCATGATATTCAGCTCTAAGCATAGCTCTTCTAGTCTCAATCACCTTAGAAGTCCCAAAGTGTGTAACCTCTAACTTCTTCCATATACAGTTAGCTTCTTCACATGAAGAAATTTGGCTATATATATTTCTAGTAATTGAACATAATAAAGTATTGCGTACCTTATAGTTGAGTTGATATTCTTGCTTTTCCTGGTTAGTAAAGGTTCTGACTTCCTTGTCAGGAATTTTATAGTCACCAGTAAGCATGACAAAGTTATCTACTCCAGTATTGATAACAAAAGTCTTCATACGATCTCTCCAGTATTCATAATCATTACCATCAAAGATAGGTGGCCTTGTAGGATTCAGATTGTCAATAGATCCAACATTCATTCCCGCCATACTAAAAAATAACTTGGATACAAACTTGTTAGTAGCTTAGAATCGTAATCAAAAAGTTCGGAATGGGAAAAGTTCGGAATGGATAAATCGGAATGACAAAGTTCGGAATAGAAAAGTGAGCAAGAAAAACTTGTAAGTGAGTACAAGTATTTCAGTAACCTTGGCTCTGATACCAAATGTAAGAATGGTATAGAGTAAGAGGTTTCCAACCTCTGATACCAATTGTAGGATCGAAATATGATATGATATGCTCAATATACAAGAGGGGGGGTGAATTGTATAATTTAAAAATTCCTTTGGAACCTTTAAAGTTAGTTATGAATAACTAGAGTTTCCTTAAGAAAAGGAAAGGCTAAGTTTAACAAAGTTAAACTAAGTAAATTCACAACACCTCTAACACCGAACTGAACTTGGAAAGATATTCCAAAAGTAGGTTCCGGAAATATGGTTCCGGAAATTGAAACTTAACAAAAGTTACAATATGAGATTCTACCTTAAAGCGTATAGAATCTAAACTAATCAAAGTAAGTAAGGAAGTATAAGAAAGTTATACTTTCCTTAAGATACAAAAAGCAGCGGAATAACAACAAGTAGTAAAACTACTAGTAACAAGATAATAGTCTTTTAACCCAAAGAGAAAGGTATCCAACAACCTTGGATAAAGGTCCATTGATTTATACTTTCAAGCAAGTCTGTCTTACCCACACCAGGGTAAGCCCTCGATACGAAGATCGGTGTCTCTGTCTTGCTATCCCCGCAAGCCCTCAACTTCAAGGTAGTTGGTAACCTCTGTCTTTATCAGCAAGAAAGCCCTCGATCTTTAAGGTAGTCGGCACCTCTGTCTTCCTATCCCCGAAAGCCCTCGAATGTAATCACCAACATTCGGAGTCGCACGAAGCTTTGAGAGTTAATAAGAGACTCTCTCTCTAGAAATCACTTTAACAGCATGTAGGCACAAAACTCAGTTGTTTTTCCAACAGCACCGAGCTCTTTCAAATGAGCTCCTATTTATAGGTAAGGTCGGCTCCTTCTCCAATGGTCATATTTTCCTTAAAGTTCGGAGGGACCTGTACACGTGTCACTTAGACAACGGTTAGTTTATAACAAAATGGACGACATCGTTTTATAACAAAACAAGTGAAACAGAATGTACGACATCGTTTTAAACTCTAACAAAAAGATTCGGAATAGAAACTTCGGAGTGAATGTTCGGAGTGAGTAAATTCAGAGTGTATAAAACAATGATAATCAGATTCTGTTTAATAGGAGAATTCGGAATGAGAATTCGGAGTAGGAATTCGGAATAGGAATTCGTCATCAGAAATCGTAATGAGAATTCTTCATCAGAATTCGTAATGAGAATTCGTCATCAGAATTCGTAACAAGAATTCGGAATGAGATTTCTTCATTAGAATTCGTAATGAGAATTCTTCATTGCAATTCGTTATGAGAATTCTTCTTCAGAATTCGTAATGAGAATTCGGAATGGAATTTCTTCAATAGAATTCATAATGAGAATTCTTCTTCAGAATTCGTATCCTGAATCTGGAATAGAACTTAGTCAGAATTCAAATCCGTAATTCGGAATGAAACTTCCTTATAGTTCTTGTCTAGAATCTGAATACTAAACAGAATTCTTTTATATCAAAGTTTTAATGACTCCGAGAAAATGAATCCGAAACTTATACTTAAGAAAAATATTGATGAAAATATGATAAGGATAATTTTCCTTATAAAAGCGATTTTCCTTAAGAAAGCAATTTTCCTTATAAAAGCGATTTTCCTTAAGAAAGCAATTTTCCTTAAGAAAGCATTTTTCCTTAAAGATAAGGTGTTTGTGATTTTCAAAACAAGAAGGAATGGAAAAGTCATAAGGAAAACCTTATTGACTCAACAGTATATGCTTTTAACGTCTAATTATATTGGATCCTTATCAATTATCATCATTGATAAGGTTCCCATATCATTTATACTTAGAGAATATGCTACAATATTTTCTTTCCTAGTATGGTAGTGGATTGATTAGTCATAATTATTAATTAACTCTAACCACTTATCTAGAAAATATTATGATCTTTCTATTTGAGTCTCCTTTTATCTAAATATATCTCACACATCTCCCCATAGAGATAATGTCACCATATTTTCAATGTGAAGATCACTGCTAACAAATCCATCCCAGGTATTGGATATCTATTCTCATGAAATTTCAACTGCATTGACGCATAAGCAATCAATTTAATATTTTGTTTTACTTCACATCCTAAAACCTTATTTGAATCATCATTTCATACCATGAAAATTTACCCACATGTGGGTTTTTTAGTATTGCTGTAGTGATGAGCTTCATTTCCAAATTCTTGAAGGTCTATTCACATTCATATGTCCATACAAACATTAAGACATTTTGATCCATCTTGGTTAGTGGGTATTACAATCACCATATGTTACTAAAAAATATATGGTAATACCCATCTAGTCCAAGGAATCTAAAGATATCTATAATAAAAGTTGTTCTGGGCCACTCTTTTATTTCCTATATCATCCAATATCCAATTACTAGGGATAAAAATACTTGATAATGATACTTCCACCATCTAGAACACACATTTACTATACTTTTTCATATAACTTCACCTCTCACAATGTCTCTAGAAAAATTATCATGTTATATCCATGTTCCTCCATTCTTTTGGAGTATATTAGAATATCATCTATAAAGGATACCGTTTTTTTAATGTAATATATAAAGAAATTATTCATTAATTCAATAAATATTACTAAATAATTAGCGAGACTAAAGGGAATCACATTGATCACATTAAGTATTTACCTTTTTTCAAAATGAAATTATAAGAAAACCTTCTTTATTTACCTTTAATTTTTGAAATCCTAAATGAAGGTACGCCCTATAGAATTATTGCTCCCTACATAGTATATAAAATAACTCATAAATATGTGGAAATGTGTACGTGTTATTTATGGTTATTTTCTTGAGTTCACGATAATAAATGTAGAGGCACATTGAACCAAGATTCTTGATGAAGAGGATCAACACCCCCAACCGTGAAGCACTTGGGCATACAAAAACCTTTTCTAAATTCTCGTGTAACTACTTATTAAGTTCTTCCAACATAATAGTGTCCATTCTATATGGATTCTTGGATATGGGTAGAGATCTAGTTATAAACTCAATTGATAAATATTCCCTACATGCTGGAGGAAGACCATGAAACTATTTAGGGAATACATCTGTATAATCCCTCATAGTGGGAGTGTCTTAAGGAATGATTATATCCTTTCTCTAAATCATCTGGGCTAAATATTCTTACTCATAATATAATTATGTCCATAATATATAATAATATTCCAAATGATATTCATCCTCCTACGTATAATTTTATAAAATTAAATGATGAATCATGATTTAAAGAGTGATCTCCCTCTCCAGACAGTTGATGTTTTCTTTATATAACAACAACCAATCCATGTTCAATATAACATTAAACCACACTAATGGAACCCTGAAGATATTTTCTAGGATTTTTCATCCACAAATATTTACATAAAAGGATTTATATACTTGGGATCCAATAATTACTTCATTTTATGTTCTCATGGATATATTAACCAACATATTTTGAGGTGGTCTTTCAATAGTTCTATTTAACTTAAAAGATATGAAATAATGTGAATAAATATAATAATATAGGATATTTTAATCTCATGAAACCATAAAGAGTGAACTGCTGAATTAATTGATTATGGTTCTAGTAATTTATGATATCCAAAAAAAATATAGGTATGGGAATACTTAAACTAAAAATTATTAAAAAAGATAAACTATGGACACATAAGTAATGACTTATAAATGATAAGTATGTCCTCATTTATTATTAACTATTTTTTTTCTAGTTTATCTATTGTTGTGGTTCCTATTAGGGTTTTAACTGAAAAATTTACTCAAGTTCTATATAATGGTTCATAAAGAGTTTGTAAATTTTACAAATCATATCCCCTAGGAGTGTCAAACCATGTGTGAAGAAAGGCCTCTTTATCTTTTACTAGGTTATAATTGAGTTAATACCAAAGACACTCTTTTCAAGGTTATTACCCCAAGATATAGCTGCTCTAGAGACATATCCACATACAATATCCAGAAATTGATGTAATTTCTTGGACACCACTTGTCCTATACTTCCCCAATATTTCAGGATTTTATACAATACCTATAAATATCCCTAGAGTTATCACTAAATTATTCTATTTTTAATACCCAAAAATAAATAGACTTCTCTATGATACCAATGATTGAATCCCAATCCTTTGAAAAATATTATTACCTGATTTTTAACATAAATGTATAACAAATACAACCCAAATATCATGAGTCATAACATGATATCATAAAATATAAGTCTCTTTAATAATCATAATGGGGAATAACATAATGAACATGTCATAATAAGGTTATGTAAACATAAGAAAGTAACAACAATGTAAAACCTAACATAAGCATAAGTCAAGGCTCAATGCTAATACATCGTCACATGGTAGCTAGATACCCATCATGGATTAGGTTCACTCCCTAATACAATATATACAATCTCATGAGATGAAAACATTACCCAATACATTGGAGTTATATTTGGTTGCACCCATGAGAATATTTATATGCTTATTTTTTCCACAAAAGGAAATCCATCACAAGGAATAAACATAATAATTACCCATAGAAATAAATGGGTTACATAATTTTTCCTAATATCATAATCAAAGGATATTTTATAAAGATTAAATAATTGAATATTTTATATGTTCATATCTAAGTACATAAGTATAGGTCATAAAATTTTGTGTTCATGTTACAACCCTGACTCTAGAAACCCATAACTAGTGTCTTAATTTATTACATTGGAATAAGATACAAGGAATCACATCACGAATGAACGAGTAGTTTAGTAGTTTTGGAAAACTAGATACATACATTATTCCCATATTATATTAGAAAAAAATTACAACATTGTTTCATGAATATCATTATTCCATCTAAAATATCCATGTATATCATTCTTATTAGACTTAATAGATTCATGAAGAGGGAAAAAAATAAGGGTGAACACATATTTTTAGTAAGGGTTAAGTACAGTAGAAGCTATCATGAATCAATAAAAATAATCATGAAAATGTAAATAAATGAATACACATTTTGTTTAAACAATTTTACTAGAATAATAAATATGGTAAGGTAAATAACTTAAAACACATGCAATTTAATAAATAACATGACTATCGTAACTACATAATTCTTAATCAATATAGAAAGGAAAATAACTAAAAACAAATTCCATTTAATAAATAAATAGAAAATGAAATGAATCCAGAGATAATATAATTGTGAAAATACTATGGATAATATTAATTTATTTATTTATGAATGAAATTATTAATTATTGTACATCATGATCTCAGGCATCATGGACACCACTATTATTAAGACCTTTCATAGGTCTATTTAAAACTGATGGGTATGTGTACACCAGAAACCAATTTAACTAAGGCTAGCCAACTAATTCTTCTCATGAGACTACAGATAAATCTAGGGGATATCTATAAATGGTCCCAACCTATATCTTTATGTCCAAATTATTCCACATATATTGAATAATCGATTTAATTCATGAACAATATTCCTTATCAACAAAGTCCTGTATCAAATAATGAATAGATATTAACAATAATTTCCCCAATCATTCATATAAATTTCAAAGTGAAATACCATATGAAGAAATGATATAAAAATTAAGAAATAATAACATCTAATATAAATAAAATGGATATTTATGGGAAATTTAATTTCCAATGATCAATGGAAATTGAATATTTTAAGGGAAAGCTGATGACTACAAAAATGAATCAAGAAATTGAATGTCAATACATTACTTGGTCAAAATGATCATAAATAATACATAAAAAGAATAAGTATGGTATAAATACAACATATCGCCTTTTTAATATAATTAAAATAAAGGGTTATTTTTTGATGAATGTTAATACCATAAAAATATTGTTAAAAACATTTCGGAATAAAATATCCTTATAACTTTGAAAATCATTTTAAAATTAAAATTTCCTAAAATATTTTGAAAATATTTTTCTTTAAAATTAACCTTTGAAACCTAGAAAGTAATATTTAAAAAATATTGTGTTCATGATTATGGGAAATTCTATTCTAGTTGTCCACATTAAAAGAAATATTCCTTTCAGATTTTTGGTAAAGACAAATGAGCGTTGCATGGAATAATACATGAAGATTTCAATAATATTTAAAAAAACTACAAAATGGGTAAAACTGTATTTAATAAATCATATATATAATGATAAAAATATTTGAAAAGGTTTTATGAAAACATGGATTTTAAATAAAAATTATTATAGACCGAAGAGTGAAATGAAGTCAAATTTTCTTAAAAATATTTTATAAATAATTTTAAGTAAAAAATAGTAAAATAATAGTAATATTAATTGAAAATATAATTAAAAACTAGGGGATAACAAAATCCATGTTTTTATTATAAAATAATCGAATAATTTCGTTCAATGTAAATTCAAGTATAAAAAATCCGGGTAAAATGATATTTTCAAATAAACCGTTACAAAGGTCAAAATATTGAAGTGAGGATTAATAAATGAATTAATTATGTGTCTAAATTTTAAATCCACATAAAAAGTGTAAATACAGAATAATTGAGTAAATAATATTTACCCACATAATATTACAATGTCAAATATAATGAATAAGTAGTATAACCCAATGAAAATAAATTGAGTTATGAAATTATTTACCACTTGGTAACATTTAAGTTAAAATCACTTTGGATAAAATAATTCAAATTTAAACTTAAAATAAAAATAATTATTGATTAATCATGATATTACAAGTCAAAGGGGAAGTATATACACCATATAAAATAAATTAGACACATATCATTACAATATACCTCAATGAAGAGAAATAGAGATGAAGTCCCTTACCTCACGCTTCCTTTTGATTGAATGTTATTTAACCGAATGTTTAGTGGTTTCATTCATATACTTAATTTATAAAATAACCATATTCATATTTTTAATATCAGATATGATCCTTTTATGACATTTTATCACTTTTTTAAAATAATATTTCATCATGTTCATTGTTTCAGGAGTTAATTTCCCTGTTTTCTCATTCACGATTTATCATGAATGTTTTTTCCCTTGGGTATATTATATATATAAATAATATCCATAATTTTAATAATTTTCTTAATATCTAATTTACTCCTTATATACATTTTTATAATCATTCTTCAAGGTTGGACATGGAAAATGAATCGCATCGCTTCGTAGAAACGATAGGACGTACATATGAACGGGCGACAATATCATTCCATTAATGAGTAAAAGGATATGTAATTGGGTTATATATTAATAATACATAATAAATATCATTTCATATATATCACATATATTCTTTAAATTTATCCTTATTACTTTCTATGTAAAGCGTAAGTGAAAAACTAATCACATCACTTCGCGAGGCAGAAGTCCACCGTACACATGGACTATATGATAATATTTTGAATGATATTTAAAGTATAAAGTTATATGTTATATTATAAATATATAATTATATAAATATCATAAATATCATATAAATTTGTTAAATACATCATTATATCCAGTCTCAAAATGTGGTGATGGAAAACATATTACATCGGTTTGTGAAGTGGTAGTCAGCCATACAAATGATCTATAGTTTCGTTTCCCATTTGATGGAAGATGAGATGAATATAGATCACACAATTAACATAATTAAATAAAATTATATGGGATATATTGGTGTTATTATATTATCATGATTAAATATAATTTCATGGATGAGGAAGAATAAATAAAATGAAAACTCTCATTTAAGAACATTACCTATTCTTCATGGACCTTCTTTTGATTTTCACCTAAAACCTTACTAGGATGAATTTATAATAAAAACAATGGATATATGGTGTTTTTAGAGGATTAAATAAGTTATTTTTATAGGTATTTTATGAATCATATAGAGTTGTATGTTTTAATAGGGGAGGAGTGGGGTGGCCTTTTATAAGTGGTGAAGATGACACACATGAAATTTTTTAAATGATTCTGTTAAAACCACGTTTTTATCCTTCCACAAGCCTAAAAAATGGGTAATTATTTATCCTTATAGGTCATAAGGTCTAAATATTTCCATAAAATAGTTTTTTGAAATGTTGGATGTCATTTTTAACCCTTATCTTCTTAGTTTAACCCCCCTGTAAATTAGTTTTTACCTTAATCACGATAATAATTATTTATTTATTTTACTAGTAATAATAGTAAAAAATTAATTTGATCATATTATAAAAGAAAAATATTCAAATTCCAAATATGGAGCCCATTTTTTCAAATTCAAATCAAATAAATGGTTGAATCTAATTTAAAATTATACCCATAGAAGTGATGAGAAAGAGGGTTTTCAAAGAAAACATTCTCACATATATAGAAGGATTTAACATAAAAATTCAAAATTAAATCGATTCAAATGGCCTAAAATAGTAAAAAAATTTAAATTGAACTAATTTTACTTTAAAAATAATTTCAAATATAATTTACGCTTGTGAATATTATAAATGAAAAGGCATTTTCAATAAAAATATTTATTTTTCTACATTAATTAAAAAATGAAACATTTAGAAAAAAAAACTCAAACTAATATAATTTTTATAAGATTATTTAAAAATAAATTTCATTTTATCAAATAAATTTTCTAAAATTGGTAAAAAGTAATTTAAAATAATGTGCGCAAAGAATGAATAAACCCTATTCTATAAAAAATATATTTTTCAACAAAATAATTATTTTCTTTTGAATTATTATTATTTTATTTATACTCAATATATAAAAATAATTTTAATTATTTAGTTATTTCTATTCATACCCTCCAATTTAGTGGCAAGTTTATAATGGTATTCTATATTACGGTTAATTTAGACTCAGGGTTTCATACTCTGTAAGCTATCAAAGGGATTAAATTTAAGAAAATTAGTTATTTGTATAAGCTCATTTTAGCATGTCACATATTCTATAAAATAAAATTTTATTATTTTATAATTTTGAGGTGTTACATTCTCCCCACCTTACATAAATTACATCCTCACAATTTGATCATTCTCTTAAAATTCAAGGGTTTAAAATTTAAAAATTACTTTATTGAAATCCCATGTCGTAAAAACAATTAATAAATATCATCTTAATAAGAGAGAAAGGGAAGTATAAAATTCATATGGAATAACACATTAATAGGTTTCTATATAAGAGAAAATTGGTGTAAAGTGACAATATGGACATGAAAAAAAATTATAAATAATTATAGAGTGTGAAGATTCCATTTATCAAAAGAAATTTAACGATCAATTAAAGGTTAAGGAACTAAATAATATAATTCTTTGATGAATTAAAAGGCCATTTAATTCATCATATTTGAAGTTAATAGGATAATTTTTTTATTTTGAGCTAATTTTGCTAAAGGTGAGGAATTCATTTACTATCTATGAATATAAGGAAATATACTTACTTGATACATTTATATTTCATAAGCACACATTTATCATTTTATCATGCTTAAATCAATTTCCAATTCATCACTTACTCTATGATATAAATATCCAAAAATTGATTTTTTAATTCCATAAGAACTAAAATTCACTTTTAAAAGCTCGTAAGATCTATAAAATAGAGGGAATTATTTCCATCTACCTCTAACTATTTTTAAAAATCAATATGGTTAACATAAGTTATCCAATATGATATTTTAATCTCTAAACCAAAATAGTAACACCACTAGTTCAACGTTAATAGTTTTTCATGAAATCATTTAACTACAAAATTACATGTTAACTAATTCATCATTTATTCTAGTGGTCGGTGTTAAACCCTTATTGTCCATTAGTTGTGGGTTTAATCGCCACTACCTTGACAGATGGGATAGGTGTTACCCCAACATGTGGGTTATCCTTTTTATAAAACTATATGAAAGTAATTCTCATAATGTTCCCTAAGTGTACTAACACATAATTACTAAAATATTAAAGATAAGATAAATGATAAATCTTATTGATACCTTTAAACTTATTCCTATGAAACTCAAGGGAATTATTCCTTTAATAATTTTTTTTATTGAAACATATACTAAAATAATGGGTTTTCATTCCTGAAATGTATCCCAAAGTATCCTTAATCATGTTCTATTCCCAGCATAGAAATTTTAAAAAGGGGTGTTTAAGAATTAAACTTATTATCAACCATAAAATGATAAACTCATGATGGTATACATAACTCTTAAGTTAATGAAGGCATGTATGCTTCTGAAATTTTACCCAATCATTATATGATTCATAATTACTATAACAAAAATACTACTGGTAAAAAAAACATCGAAAATTTAATTCTTGAATCCTAATACAAAATTACTATATCTATTTTATTTCAATATATTTCCTTCCATGGTATTTGGGACAACCTTTAGAAAATGGTATTGACTTCGATAATACCCAGGGTACAAGGATTTAAGATAAAAAAATATAAATGGATCAATAGGATGAGTTTCTTTCCATCCATCATACTATTCATTTTTCCTTAGTAATTCATTGCTTTATGACATTATTTTTAACCAATAAAATATTTCCCCATTCCATACATACTTTTTTTGGGTGTCTTTTTCCAAATTTATGGCATGAAGGAAATCAAGCCTTTTTTCTTCCATTACTTGATCTCTTAGAGAACTTCATGCTTCACTTATTTGGCGAGTCTATAAGTTGGTTAATGTATAGGTTGTTAAGAATATTTATTGATAACTGATTAGGAATGATCATTATATATTTCACTCTTGTCATCATACATCTTGGTTGCTCCTAATCACCAAATTATACTTTATATTCAATATTAAAAACATTCCGTTGGGATCTGACCGTTGACTAAAACCAAAAATCATTGTGAGAACAACAATAATCATAGTGGAAAATGACATAATCATGAAGAATCATTTATTGGATTTCTAAATCATGAAACCTTTTATTGATTATAATACACTTGTTATTTAACCTAGATATTTCATTGTCATAATATATTAAAATCCTTCATAATGGTTAGTAAAGAAAATTTGAATCATCCAAAGCATATCCCATAAGAGTGTTAAACTTGGTGTCCAGTAATTCCCATTATTTTGATCTAGGTGATGATTGATTCAATCCAAATTCACCCTTTTTAGAGTTGTGACCCCTAGGTACATCTGTTCTAGAACCCAGTCCACTTATAGTATATAGACATAGATTTATTTCTGATAAAACCACCAAATATACATCTTTCCAAAACTGTAGGATGTTCTCTATACTTATCCTCAATATCTATCATAGGGTTATGTTCTAAAATCTATTTTTTCCTAAATATATTTACCAAGGTTTCTACTAAACCTACCTATGAAACAAATAGTAATGACCCTGACTCCATTAACTCGGAGATGGTGACTTACTTTATTATATTGGTATAAGATACATGGAATCACATCTCGATGAACTAAATAGTTTAGTAGTCATGGTAAACTAGATACATACATGATTCCCATATTACATTTGAAAACAAAAATTAGAACATTTTTTTGATAATATCATTATTCTATCTAGAATATCTTGGTATATCATAATTAGTAAACTTCCTGGATTCTTATGATATGAAACAAAATATGGGTGATCTCAAATTCACTGTAAGGGTTAAGTACAATAGAATTTATAATGAATCAATAATAAAATCCATGTAAAGGAAAATAACTATACACACAACCTTTTAAAAAAATTTACTAGAATAATAAGCCTGGAAATGTAAATAACTGAAAACAATTTTTATTTAATAAATAACATAAATATCATAGCTAGATAAAGGATAATTAATCTGAAAAGATAAATAACTAAAAATTCTTGATATTTAATCAATAAAGTGAGAATTAAAGTCATCTAGTGATAAAATCATTGTTAAAATATCATGTATAGTAATAATTAAATTCTTGATGAAGGGAATGATTAATTATTAGACATAATTATCTCATCCATCATGAAAATATATATTATCAATACCTTTAACAATATAGTTTAAAACTAATGGGTGTTTATACACCAGAAATAAAGTTAACTAAGGTTATAAAACTGATTAATCTCATTAGATTACTAATTGTAAGACCCTGATATTTTGTAAATTTATTTTTCGAATGAATTTATACTTTTTTTTATTTTCAGTTCATGCCGCATTGAATATTTTTTTTATTATATGAAATAATTAAGTTTGTATTAAATTATATGCAATAATTAGGGAATCTTGCATATAACGAACCATACTTTACAAACATTGTTATTACTTCAGAATTGAAGCACACTTATTACAACATATAACAAAACCATGAAAGGACCATATAGGTATAGTGTCTTTAGAAACTGGGTAACATAAAAAACTGGTTCATAAATCATCTACAATGTCTCAATTTTATTTTGTCATATCTAGAGTCCCTTTTGGAATATCTTACTTAATATCCTTCTTCCTGACCTGGGGTAAATAAAACATACAAAAGGGTGAGCTCAAATGCTCAGTAATGGTAAACAAAAGAAATACCATTCATATCATATTCATATGAACATAGCATTTTGAAAATATTAACCTGCAAAAGAGATCATAATATCATAACATGAGATAAATCATAATAGTGAAATGTAATCCCAATAATCATAACGTAAAACATGAAACTTTGTGGCATAAACACATAATCATAGAGAATCATTTCTTAGTATTCAAGACTCATTTTCAAGACTATCATAGCGGACAAAGTCCATTTCTGAACCGAGTGCACTCCTCGTTTCAATCCTGTTTCACTGAACCGGTTTAACCTGCCATTCCAGCCATGTCTATCTCTTGAGATATAAATATTTACCCAATTCATTGGAGGGAGATATAGGTCCCACCCATCTCATAATGAAACCATTCATATGTGTGCCACAAAATCATAAATCATACATTATAACATAACCCATGTAATAAAAATGGGATTCTTAAACATCATGCCATCATATGATAATACATACAAGATAAAAGGACATCATAAAATTAATTCCATCATAACATAATCAAATAAATGTAAAAATAGGGATAGAAATAGAACCATATATTATCTTAGATGGGATATAATTTTGATAAAACGCTTGAACTCCATTCTTGGGGAAAATATCCTTTCTACATCAAAAACATTTTCCTTTCTTAAAATGTCATATAATTATATATAAAAAGAAGTTGATTAAAAATAAACTTGAAAACTTGTAAAGTAAGCTTCATGGAAATAATTTTCTAAAAATCCATTCATGCCGTATAAGTTAAAAAAATACATTCTTCTCGTACTTTGGCCGGAAAATTCAAAAAGTACCTCGTACGAAAAATGACAAAAGATTCCTTTCATATATTTTACTAAAAACTCACTGAAGTGTAAAATTGGATTTAAAAAAATGTTGGAGGATAATTTTACATATTTAGGAAACATGTATGAGGATGATAAATATTCCCCAGTAAATTCTGAAGTGTAAACAATCTCGGATAAAAATGAGATTGCGAGATTTTTTCTTACCTTAGGTCTGATTTGCTTCGTACGTGTCCGAACCTCCTGTATAATGATTTAAATAATGTTACTGACTTATTACAGATTCTTAATCATTTTTATGATATCATATATGGTCATATTATTATCTTCTTATTAGTAATATTTCATTATTACTTGTTATTCATGTGTTTATTGCTTTTTTTGTTCTCATGGGTGTTTTGTCGAATAAATTCTTGTTATTCTTTTAGGTTATAGATACCTAATTTCCAGAATGGTATTAGTGTAATATATGTCATATTTATTCATTCAATTCATTTATATAATAATTAAGCATTTAAGATCATGTAAAATGAGTCGCAGCACATCGTGGAGACGGTAGGCCGTACGTACGCACGAGCGATGATATCGTTCCCATGATCGTGGAATTTTATTTAAGTGTATGTATACTATTTCATAATTAATATCACTTTACAATAATCATATATAGTTAGTCTTTACACCATTATACCCATCCAAGTATGGTGGTGGTGGAAAACAGATTACACCACGACGTGGAGACGGTATTTCATTCGTACGCACACGCGGTGATTTTGTTTTCCGTAGGATGGATAAAAGGTGAAATAGGGTTGTTTCATATTTATAATAACATATCATTATATGAGTTATACATATGTTATAACTTCATAATGAAACAACTAAAGAAGAAAAAGTAGAATAAGAAATAAAGTTGAAAGAATCGGTAACAGACATTACCTCTTCTTTAAAGCGCCTCTTATTAACCTCCTTTTAGGGAACTAAAGATGGTCTTTGAAGAAAACCAGGACCTATATAATGTTTCTAGGGAAGTGGAGAAGAGAAATTGGCAGGGGTTGACCGAGGTTGGAGGTTCAAAGTGGTGTGAGGAGGAGAGGCAGGAGGTGCCCTTTTATAAGGGATGAGAGGGTCACCTTAGGAAAAACTTAAAATAATACTTTTTTATTAAGTCATATTCGGTTTTTAATAGCTCCAAAATGTTTTATTTCGAAGCTTATGTGGGGATGGCTTGAAATCCTCTCATAAAATATATTTTAGACAAGTTTATGTTACTATTTTAACCTTATCATTTGTATTTAACTCTAAGATAAATAATTTAACTTTTACAGTGTCTTCTTGTTTTCTTACACTATATGGTTAATAAACTTACTATAAAAAGTCAAACTAACACCAAGTTGTTTAATATTAATATATATAACCTTATCTAAGTCATTTGGCCTAAACTTAGATTTTTAGTAATAAAATAACAATTAATAATATAATATTTGTTTTTAAAAACTATTTTATGTCAATTTTGACACTATTTGGAAATTTATTTTTGTGGAAATCATAACAGCATTATTAGTTCTAAAAAAGTTAATTAAATCAATAGTAGCATGTTATATTAACCTAGAAATTTTTTTTAATTCATTAAAAGTCTCAAATTACATTTATTTGGTTATTTATGACATCAGTTATGTTAATATTTCATTAATAAGATAATTACTGCATCATCATTGTGTCATAAATAAATTACACTATTTAATGTCTAAAAATTATAAATAAATTACCATTATGTAGTAAATAGTTTTATATTTCTAATGAATATTTATAATCTAATTTATCTTATGTATAACTCTATATTTAAAATGATTTAGTTATTAAACTTTGATTTTAACAATTTTAACCCTTCTTTAAATAAATTAATAATAAATGTCATAATCTAATCCCAGTTGACCTAAATGGTCATACATTATTCATATGGTTTTTTTGGTCGAATTACACTTATTCAATAGAATTAGGACATGTGTTAGGATAATAATAATATCATTTTTACCCTTAATTACCCTATTTACTTTTAATCGTGGTAAATAAAAGTAAAAAGTTATTATTCACCAACAATTATTTTCATCTCATTGAACCACATTTTAGTCTTTTATATTAACTGTGTCTCTCGGATTTTTGAAATTCCACTCACAGAAGCGGTAAAATTATGTTTTATTTGAATTTCCAAATTCTCCTAGGAGGTGGGTAAAAGGCGGTGAAAAGTTCAATAAATTTTTTATATATCTAAAATTATTATAAAATGACTCCAATGAATTAAATTGAACTTATATAGGTATTATTTATCAATTTTTACCTAAAATAAATTTAAATAAAATAAATAATTATTTAAATAAAAAGTCGGTTTTTAAATAGTAACCTAGTGTTTTCACTATTCATCAAAAATTGAATGTTTTCAGAAAAATTCCAAAATTTCACCCTAGGCTAATTTCGATATTCCGAATCAAAAAATGAAGTCCATTTTGAAAGATAAAATTTATAAAATTTAAAAAAGTGGGTATTACTATTCATAACAGCTAGTTTTAATAATATTTTAATAGCATATCATTGTTTAGTGAAACTCGGTATTGCGTACAACGAAAGCTATCAAGGAAGGTTGTGATTGCATGTAAATCAAGCCAAGATAGTGTTGTGTGTAGTGAAATATTCCTTTGATGATGTATATAAAATAAAAACAAAACATTTCTCATAAAAGTCTCGGGTGTTACATTCTACCCCCCTTAAAATGAATTTCTCCCTCGAAATTCGTCACTTTGTAACAAACAGATGAGGATACCTCTCCCTCATCATATCCTCAAGCTCCCATGTAGCTTCTTCTTATTGGTGGTTCCTCCATAAAACTTTCACCAAGCGAGTGGTCTTGTTCCGTAGGACTTTTTTTCTACAATCCATGAATCTCTATCGGCTGTTCTTCATAAGAAAGATCTTGCTCCAGCGGTACAACTTCTGGGATGAGTACATGTGAAGGATCGAGTATGTACTTTCTCAAGATAGATACATGGAACACATCGTGAACTTGAGAGAGATTTTGTGGAATCTCCAATCGGTAAGCTACTTTCCCAACACGATCCATTATTTTGAAAGGACCGATATACCTAGGGCTCAACATTCCCTTCTTTCCAAATCTCATTACTCTCTTCCAAGGAGATCTTCGTAAGAACAATTTATCACCCACTTCAAACTCTAGGTCTTTTCTTCGGTTGTTGGCATAACCTTTTTGTCCACTATGATATACTCTTATGTGTTGTTGAATAGATCTGACCTTTTCTGCCATCTAATCAACAAGATCAGGTCCTAATAGCTTTCTTTCCCCAACTTCATCCTAGCAAGTTGGAGTTTGGAATTTATTTCTATAGAGAGCTTCATAAGGAGCCATCTGAATACTGGAGTGAAAGCTATTATTATAATAAAATTCCACCAAATTTAGGTTTTGATCCTAACCACCTTTGAAATCCATAGATCAAGCTCTTAAAATATCTTCTAGAGTTTGAATTGTTCTCTCAGACTAACAATCTATCTGAGGATGATAAGCAGTGCTGAAACTCAACTCTGTATCCAGAGTATGCTGAAGACTTTTCTAGAACTTTGAGGTAAACCTCGAATCCTGATCATATATAATGGAAATTGGTACTCCATGCAATCATACCACTTCCTTTACATATATCCTGGCAAGATGATCCAGAGATAAATCCTCTCTAATAGCAATGAAGTGTGAAGACTTTGTAAGACGATCAACTATGACCCAGATAGCATTATTGCCATTGGATGTTTTAGGAAGTCTGGTTACAAAGTCTATTGTGATGTTTTTTCATTTCCATTCGCGTATGGGTAATGGTTGTAACATCCCCTTAGACTTCTATCTATTAGCTTTAACTTGCTGACAAACCAAGCATCGAGATACATATTCAGCAAAATCTCTTTTCATGCCATCCCACCAGAATTAATCTTTCTAGTCCCTGTACATATTCATGCTTCCAGGATGAATAGAGAATGAAGAACTATGAGCCTCATCCAGTAGCTCCTTCTTTAATTCGGAGATGGGAGAAACACAAACTGATTCCTGAACTTTATTATCCCATCACAATCAAGGTTAAATTCCGGAACATTTCTCACCTTATTTTGTAACTCTACATCTTCTTTCTGTGCCGCTTTAATCTTCACATGTATAGATGGTTGAACATTCATTTGATAAAGATACGATTTTTCTCCTTCCATTATAATTCCAAGATCTATACTTTTTAAATCAATAAATATTGGATCATTTGTGATCCTCATCATAGATAAGCTAGCATGGTCTTGTCGACTTAATGCATCTGCCACCTTGTTTGATTTCCCATGGTGGTAATTAATTGAGCGGTCGTAATACTTAATCAACTCCAACCATCTTCTTTGGTGCATATTCAGCTCCTTTTGTGTGGAAATATACTTTAAAATTTTATGATCAGTATAAATATCACACCTTTCACCATAAAGATAATTCCTCCAAATATTTAATGAAAATATTACTGCAGCTAACTCCAAATCATGAGTTGGGTAATTTTTCTCATGGATTTTAAACTGTCGTGAGGCATAAGCTATCACCTTATCATTTTTCTTAAGAATACACCC
This sequence comes from Viscum album, assembly GCA_963277665.1. Classification (NCBI taxonomy): domain Eukaryota; kingdom Viridiplantae; phylum Streptophyta; class Magnoliopsida; order Santalales; family Viscaceae; genus Viscum; species Viscum album. The sequence goes on from OY728160.1 coordinate 1,172,255,442, forward strand.
CATCCACTTCTTGGATGCATCACTATAGATCACAAACCTTTCTCCACTACAAGGCAGTGTGAGCATAGGTGCACTGGATAACCTTCTTTTAAACTCCTTGAAATTCTCTTCACATTCCTTGGTCCACATGAACTTAACTCCTTTTCGAGTAAACCTGATGAGTGGATTAGATAATCGTGAAAAATCATTCACAAAACGTCGATAATATCCAGGAAAATAAGAAAACATCGGATCTCAGTTACTATTGTTGGTCTCGACCATCTTACGATAGCCTCTGTTTTTTCTGGATCCACAGATATCCCCTCTTTTGAGATTATGTGACCTAAAAATGCAAATTTTTTAGGCCAAAATTCACACTTGGTAAATTTGTCATAATTGTTTTCCTTTCTCAAGGTCTTTAATACAATTATAAAGTGATCTTCATGTTCTTCCTTGCCCTTTGAATAGACAAGAATGTCATCTATAAAGACTACCACAATCTCATCAAGATAGTCTCCAAAGACTCTATTCATCAGATCCATCAAGATAGCAGGGGAATTAGTAAGACCAAATGGAATCACTATAAATTTATAGTGTCCATACCTTGTACGGAAAGCCATATTTGTTATATCCTCCCTTTTGACCCTTAATTGATGATACCCAGAATGAAGATCAATCTTGGAAATGTATTGAGCTCCGCGTAGTTGGTCAAATAAGTCATCAATGCACGAGAGAGGATATTTGTTCTTGATAGTGATCTTGTTAAGTTCTCGATAATCAATGCAGAGTCTCATTGATCCATCTTTCTTCCTAACAAATAGAACAGATTCTACCTAAGGTGATGCACTAGGGCGTATGAATCCCTTATCAAGATTCTCTTGGAGTCGCTTCTTCAATTCATGCAACTCAATTGGGGCCATTCTATAAGGTGTCTTTGAAATAGGAAAGCACCCGGTACGAGTTATATTGAAAATTCAACATCACGATTTGGTGGAAGACCCAGAAATTCCTCTGGAAATACATCATCACACTCCCGTACAATGGGAATATTTTTAATCATGAGTTTCTCACAAACCATTTTCAATAAATAACCTTCATTTAGTGGAATCAAGACCCATAAGAAGGAAGAAATTTCCACTGGAAGGTTATGTTCATCCTTGCAATGATAGACGATCATAGATTGATCTGGAATATGGAATGTGACTTCCCTTCTTTGGAAATTGATATGAGCTCCATATAAAGAAATCCAATCCATACCAAGAATCACATCAAATTCCACTATAGGAAGGATCACAAGATTTGTAGGAAGTACTTTCCCACAAACAACAATCAGAGAAGAATTATAAACTTTTTATGTGACTATTGTGCCATTAGGGGTTATCACAGCTAACTCAACATCTAATTGTTGAGGTAATACAACGATACCCTTATAAAATTCTTCAGAAATAAAAGAGTGGGTGGATCTATAATCAAATAAAACATCTTCTACTTTAGAGTGGATGGTAAGTGTACCTTTCACCACTTTGTTATCGTACTCCACTTCACTGATAGAAATTGCATGTTACTTTCCTTTGTCTTTATCCTTAAGATTTTGTTGACATCGATCATCATCAACAACCCTTGCATTAGAGAATTGATTGGAATAATGCACCATTTCCTTGCACTTGTAACATTGAAGTGTAGGAGGTTCACTCTATGTAGGCTTTTCTTTGTTTGCATCACTAGACATCTTCTTCCCATCATTGCAGTATTCAAATGCTCGATGACCTTCCTTTCAACATTTGAAACATTTAATTTCCATTTTAAGACAACTCCCTCCATGTTTCTTTCCACACTTTGAGCATAAGGGAAAAATCATCTTCTTTTCAGTGTGCTCTTTAGATTTTCCTTTGAATTCCATTTTCCTCTTCTTATCAAATGCATATGACTGATGGGTTACTCTAATCTCCATCTCAACTTTGAGAGCACATCGAACAATTTCCTCGTAGCTATTGAAGTACCTTATGGATAATGCCCTTCGAAGACTTGGTTTTAAGCCACTAAATAATCAATCGATCTTACTCTCAGGTTGGATAATAATACCAGAAGCATACCTTGAAAGTCTTGTAAAATTTACTTCGTAGGTACCAATAAATTCATCATCCTTTTGCTTTAGTTCACGAAAATCCTTCTCTATATTTGTTCAAAGAATACGAGGGAAGTACTTATTGAAAAATAAGTTCTTGAACTCATCCCATTCCATGGACACAATTTCATCTCTTGGCCCCATATTCTTGATAAGATTCCACCATTGATCAACTTCACCTTCCAAATGATATACTGATATGATTACTTTATCATGTTCAGAACATTGAAGAACTAAAAATATCTTTTCAGTGGTACTGATCCATTGTTCAGCCACTAATGGATCAGTAGACTTGCTGAATGTGGGTGGACACTGCCTCATGAAGGATTCAACATAATGTTTCTCCTTCCTTTGCTCGTTTGGAAGTCCTACGTGATTCATAGCTTGAGAAAGTTGTGTGATCATGGCTACAAGATTTTTCATTCCAGCTCACATAACATTTGGTTGCTCATGGGGACAATCATTTCATTGCCCTTCACATTCCGCATTGACACGGTTCCTTCGGGTTCCATCCATTGACTAAAACCAAGAAGAATAGTGTGAGCAACACTAATTATAAAAGGAAAACCACATAATCAAGAATAAAATTTCACAATTAAGGTCTTATCATAGGTTGTTCATGGCCATTTTTAAAACACTAAGATTGTGTTCTATGCTTAGACTTATCCTTAGGGTTCTTACTAAGGCTTTCACATCCTAGTTTCCAAAGGTTGACTATACATTTCCTCTGATACCAAAAATAACGACCCATACTTTATATACATTGTTATTACCTCAGAATTGAAGCACACTTATTACAACATATAAAAAAACCATGAAATAACTGTATAGGTATAGTGTATTTAGAAACTGGGAAACATAAACAATTGGTTCATAAATCATCTACACTGTATCCCTTCTGTATTATCATATCTAGAGTCACTTTTGCAATATCTTATATAATATCCTTTTTCCTGACCTGGGGAAAAGAAAACATACAAAAGGGTGAGCTCAAATGATCAGTAAGGGTAATCAAAAGAAATATCATTCATATCATATTTATAAGAACATAACATTTTGAAAATAATAACCTGTAAAAGAGATCATAATATCATAACATGAGATAAATAATAATAGTGAAATGTCATCCCAATAATCATAATTTAAAACATGAATATTTGTGTCATACACACATAATCATAGAGAATCATTTCTTAGTGGTCAATACTCATTGCCAAGACTATCTTAGCGGACAAAGTCCATTTCTGAACTGAGTTCACTCCTCGTTTCAGCCATGTTTCACTGAACCGATTTAACCTGTCGTTCCAGCCATGTCTATCTCATGAGATATAAATAATTACTTAATGCATTTTAGGGAGATATAGGTCCCACCCATCTCATAATGAAACCATTCTTATGTGTTCCACAAAATCATAAATCATACATCATAACATAACCCATGTAATAAAAATGGGATTCTTAAACATCATGACATCATATCATAATCCATATAAGATAAAAGGACATCATTAAATTAATTCCATCATAACATAATCAAATCAGTGTAAAAAGAGGGATAGAAACAGAACCCTATATTATCTTAGATGGAAAATAATTTTGATAATATGCTTGAACTCCATTCTTGAGGAAAATATCATGTCTACTGCAAAAACATTTTCCTTTCTTAAAATGTCATAAAATTCTAAACTAAAATAATTTGATTATAAATAAACATGAAAACTTGTAAAGTAATCTTCATGGAAATAATATTCTAAAAATCCATTCATGTCGTATAAGTTAAAAGAACATTCTTCTCGTACTTTGGCGGGAAAATTCAAAAAGTACCTCGTACAAAAAATGACAAAAGATTCATTTCATATCTTTTACTAAAAACTCACCGAAGGGTAATATTGGATTTAAACAATTGTAGGAGGATAATATTACATATTGAGGAAATATGGATGTGGATAATATATATTCCCTAGTAAATTCTGAAGTATAAACAATCTCGGATAAAAATGAGATTGCGAGATTTTCCCTTACCTTAGGTCTGATTTGAGTCGTACGTGTCAGGAACTCGTGTATAATTATTTAAATAATGATATTGACTTATTCCAGAATCTTACTCATTGTTATGATATCATATATGGTCATATTCTTTGATTATTATTAGTAATAGTTAATTGTTACTTGTTATTCGGGTGTTTATTGCTTTTTTTGTTCTTATGCCTGTTTTATCGAATAAATTCTTATTATTCTTTTATGTTATAGATACCTCATTTCCAGAATGGTATTAGTGTAATATATATCATATTTATTCATTCAATTCATTTATATAATCATTAATCATTGAAGATCTTTTAAAATGAGTCGCATCACATCGTGGAGACGGTAGGCCGTACGTACGCACGAGCGATGATATCATTCCCATGATCATGTAATTGTATTGAAGTGTATGTATACTATTTCATAATTAATATCACTTTACAATAATAATATATAGTTATTCATTACACCATTATTCCCATCCAAGTATGGTGGTGGTGGAAAACAGATTACACCACGGCGTGGAGACAGTATTCCATACGTACGCACGCGCGGTGATTTCATTTTCCATAGGATGGATAGAAGGTGAAATAGGGTTGTTTCATATTTATAATAACAAATAAGTATATGAGTGATACTGATTTTATTACTTCATAATGAAAAAACTAAGTAAGAAGAAGTACAAGAAGAAATAAAGTTGAAAGAATCGGTAGCATACATTATCTCTTCTTTAAAGCGCCTCTTCTTAACCTCATCTTAGGGCACTAAAGATGGTCTTTGAAGAAAAACAAGACCTCTAGAATGTTTCTACGGAAGTGGAGAAGAGAAATTGGCAGGGGTTGGATGAGTGAGAAGGCTCAATGTGGAGTGAGGAGGAGAGGGAGGAGGTGCCCGTTTATAACGGAGGAGAGGGGCACCTTAGGAAAAACTTAAAATATTATTTTATTATAAAGTCATATTAGATTTTTAATATCTCCAAATTGATTTATTTCGAAGCTAAGGTGGGGATGGCTCGAAATCCTCTCACCCAATATATTTTATACAAGTTTAGGTTACTATTTTAACCTTATCATTTAGATTTAACTCTATGTTAAATAACTTAACTTTTACTGTGTCTTCTTGTTTTCTTACACTATATAGTTAATAAACTTACTATAACAAGACAAACGAACCCCAAGTTGTTTATTATTAATATATATAACCTTATATAAGTCATTGGGCCTAACCTTAGATTTTTAAGAATAAATTAACAATTAATAATATAATATATTTTTTAACTATTTTATGTCGATTTTGACACTATTTGGTAATTGATTTTTGTGAAAATCATAACGGCATTATTAGTTCTAAAAACGTTAATTAAATTAATACTAACATGTCATATTAAACTATAAAATTACTTTAATGCATAAAAAGTCTCGAATTACATTTATTTGGTTAATTATAACATCAATTATGTTAATATCTCATTAATAAGATAATTACTGCATCATTATTGTGTCATAAATAAATTAAATTATTTAATGCCTAAAAATTATAAATAAAATACAATTATTTAGTAAATCGTTTTATCTTTCTAATGAATATTTATAGTCGAATTTATCTTATGTATAACCCTATATTTAAAATGATTTAGTTATTGAACATTGATTTTAACTATTTTAACCCTTCTTTAAATAAATTAATAATTAATGTCCTAATCTAATCCAAGTGGACCTAAATGGTCATATTTTATTCCAAATGTTGTTTCTGGTTGAATTACACTTATCCAATTGAATTAGGACATGTGTTAGGATAATAATAATATCATTTTTACCCTTAATTACCCTATTTACTTTTAATCGTGGTAAATAAAAGTAAAAAGTTTCTATTCACCAAAAATTATTTTCATCTCATTGAACCACATTTTAGTCCGTGATATTAACCGTGTCTCTCGGATTTTTGAAATTCCACTCACATAAGCAGTAAAATTATGTTTTATGTGAATTTCCAAATTCTCCTAGGAGGTAGGTAAAAGACGGTGAAAAGTTCAATAATTTTTTTATATATCTAAAATTATTATAAAATGACTCCAATAAATTAAATTGAACTTATATTGGTATTATTTATCAATTTTGACCTAAAATAAATTTAAATAAAATAAATAATTATTTAAATAAAAAGTCAGTTTTTAAATAGTAACCCGGTGTTTTCACTATTCATCAAAAATGGAAAGTTTTCAGAAAAATACCAAAATTTCACCCTAGGTTAATTTCGATATTCCGAATCCAAAAATAAATTCCATTTTGAAAGATAAAATTTATAAAATTTCAAAAAGTGGGTATTACTATTCATAATGGCTAGTTTTAATAATATTTTAATAGCATATCGCTGTTTAGTAAAACTCGGCATTGCGTACAACACAAACTATCAAGGAAGGTCGTGATTGCATGTAAAGCAAGCCAAGCTAGTGTTGTGTGTAGTTATGATTCCTTTAATGATGTATATAACATAAAAACAAAATATTTCTCATAAAATTCTCGGGTGTTACATTGCACTACATGCAACACTAACTTGGCCTACGATACATGCAACACCGAGTTTCAATGAAAAAAACATTACTGTTATAATTAGTTAAATGATATTATTATAAATTAGTCATTAAAAATATAAAATTAATATTAATAAGTACTTTTCTTATATTATTTATAATTTTATTTATAATGAAAAATAATATTTTGGATAAGGTATTTATATGTTTAAAACTTATATTTTCTCAAATGAACTGATTTTTAATCAAATTAATTTTAGAAACTTTTATAAAAAAATTTTGATAATTTTTTTTTGAATTTGGAATTTCAAAATTATCTTAGGGAGAATTTTTTCTATTTTTATAAAATGTTTCATTTTTTCATGAATAATGAAAAATACTACATTATAGTTAAAAAAAATTTAAATAATTATTATACATTAAACTAATTTTTAAAGTAACAACAAATCAATAATATAGTCATTAATCCAATTTAGGTAATTGGGATATTTTTTATATTAAAATTAGAATAAAAAAATTATTGATCTTTTGAACATCTCCTTTACCTGCATTCTAATCACATATGTGGGATTAGCATTAAACATAATTTTACCACTTTTGTGAATTAAATTTTGAAGAAAAAACACATATTTTTGTAATTACTATGAAAATTGTGGCCTAATAGGATTAAAATATTTTTTGGTGAATAATAACTTTAGTATTTTATTTACCATGGTTAAAGGGTAAATCAGGTAAATAAGGGTAAAAATAATATTATAATATTGTAAAATTACCCTAACACTTGTCTTAATTTCACTGGATGAGTGGTTTTCGACAAAAATCAACCTTTATGTCAAAATTAAAAATTTTTTAAGCCACTTGGGGAAGAATATGACATTTTTTTTTATGATAACTTAATAATTTCATACTCATATATTTAATAATTAAATCTTGTTTAATATAGGTTTATATAGAAACAATAGACTATAAATAGTAATTTGAATGATAAAATGTTTTTCAACATCATGATAATTTATTTATAATTTTTAGACATTAAATAATTAAATTTAGTTATGACATAATGATGATGTAGTAATAAATTTAATAAAGGAAGAATCAAATAAATGATATTATTAATATTAAAATAAATATAATTTTGAAATATTTCATTTCCTCCATAAATTTTATGTAAGAATCTGACATTTTAGGGATGAGTTAATGTAGTTTTTTTCAAAGAAATCATGTTTTTATGGTTTTTAAAAAAATTCAATTAATGAATAGTTTCAAAATTAACACAATTCATATCATAAAATTTAAAATAGTTAATTAAATGACATAAAATTTATCAAAATCTTAGATTATACAAAAAAAATTTAGATAAGTCTAAAAATTTCATTAATGAATCATTTATTTGTCTTGGGTAATTATATGGTGATAACTTTAAACTTCAAAGTGTAAATTACTTGATAAAGTGGTAAGAGTTAAATAGTATTAAAACAAAAAGATAAGGATCAAAAAATATTCAAATCTTGTCCAATTTTTATTTGATGATGATTATTCTACCAAAAATCATCATATATTCTAAATAAATCAGTGTGGGACCATATTTAAATGAAAATTAATTATATTAATTTAATATTTTTTTGTAATTCCTAAAGTTCCCATCCCCTCTCTTATAAAAGGGTACCTCTCCTTCTATTTTATTCAAACCCCTAAAACCTTTTGGTTTGGTCAAAACCAGAACATTTCTCCTCCGAACATCCCACAATTCATGCTAAAGGTCATAATTTTGGCAGAAATCCAATCTAGAGAGTCCTTTTGTGAAAATCAAAAGGAGACACTCGAAGAAGAGGTAATAGTTTAACCAATTCCTTCAAAGTTATTTTCTTCATCTACTTCTTTTTACCAATTTATTTCCATAATATTGTAATAAATACAACATATAATACATTTTGAGATGCTGTTATGGATATGGGACAACCATATTCCTCCTTTTACCCATCCTATGAAAAATAATATCACCATGTGTACGTACGCACGACTTACCATCTCGATGTTGTGATGTAAACTGATTTTCATCACTAATTTATTTAGATGGGTATAATGATTAATATAATTTATATAAATAATTAATATAAAATTATAACGATTCTGTATGATTAATATAACATCCAATTCCATACCATTGAACTATTAAGTGACTAATACAGTCGCTCATGCATATGTACGACTTAACGTCTCCATGACACGATAAGATTAATCCTCTACTACAACCAATAAAAATTATTATGAATATAAATATATATAAATAATAAGTTTTAATTATAAGAAAAATTAATGTTACTAGAATAATATATATATATTTATGTATGTATATGTTCTTTACTTTCTTCCATTCAATTCAATAAGAAAATGGAAGCAACGTGCATGCGCACGTACGACCTACCATCTCCATGAACAGTGTATTCTATTTTATTTATATATCTATTATAGTTTTATATATACTCTTTATATATGATATATAAATCATGTTTTACAATATGTAAGTAAGTAAATCATGATCTAAGTAATAATATCCAGAATAAAAAGGCAAAACACATATGATAAACAAATCGATCATTACCTAAAACATTATTTTAACGTAGAATTGTTAAATGAGGGTAATATTAAGGAATAAATGAATCATATATGATATCATAAATGTTACTGTGATTCGGTTACAAATTAATAATTTTTTTTAAAACCACTATATAGGAGTTTCATACACATACGAAATAAATTGGATGTAAGGTAAAAATAATTTCACAATCTCAATATTATCTGAGATTGTTTATATGTAAGTATTTACTGGTGTATATTTATCATCCATGTTCATATTTTCTAAATTTTTATTCCAAAAAATTATTTCTATTCTTATACAATTTTATAAATTCAATTTTACCTATTTGTGAATTTTTATTAAACTGTATGAAAGGAATCTTTTTCATTTTTGATATGAGGTACTTTTTTGACTTTTCTGAAAAAAGTACGCTAATAATGTTTTTTTAATTTATATTACTTGAAAATATTTTTATGTTTTCATAATTACTTATTTCTATTAACATTCCTTTATAAAATTTCAAGGTTATTTTCAAAAAAAATTCTTTTCTTTAAAAATTGTGCAGCGTTTTAAAAAAAGAAAATGTTTTTTTAAGAAGAAAGGATATTTTCCCCAAGAATTAATTTCAATTGTTTTATAAAAATATTCTTCTTATAAGATGAAATTATATAATAAGGATTTGTTTCAAGTATACTATATTAACTATTCCAATAGTTTTATTATGTTTATACTCTTTATTAAATCAATTTGTTTTTCCTGGATTATATTATGATGAGATGATGTTTAAGGAACCCATTTTATTTGTTGGGTTATGTTTATGATGAATGATTTCTATTCTTGTGGAACACATAAGAATTATTTCATTATGTGATGGGTGGGACCTTTTTATATATCCACTGTATTGGGTAAATATATAAAACCCATGAGGTATATATGTTATGTGTGATCCTGATTTTATGTTCGCAATTCTATGAATAGACCTAATTTTCATGTCCATAATTTTTTGCAAGGACCTAGTTTTCATGTCCATGCGTTTATTCAAGGGCATGATTTCATGTCCTTAATTTAATGAGTGAACCTATTACTATTTATACATGTTCACAAGGTTATAATTTTATGTTTATGCCACAATTTCATGCCTTATGTCAATATTATGATCTTATGGATTATGTTCTTTGATTTCCTTATGATTCATGTTTACCTTTGATACGTAGGGCACGATATTCTAATGTTATGATCCCCTTCTCATAACCTTTATGCTCATGTTTTTTTATATATCACCCTTTTTTACACTTACTGAGCATCTAATATCACCATTTATTGTGTTTTCTTTTCCCTAGGATATAAACAAGTGTTTTAGGTAGGAGTACAAAAAGGGGAAGATCTTTATGTGAAATGTTGATGATATTTCACTAAACTAGAATTTTGTGTTCCAAGATTCCAAAGGCACTATACTAATAATGTTATTGATTGTGTTTTTATGTAATTTTTTATGTATTCTATAAAAATTATGTAATTTTCATGTATGTCAATCTTGGGTTGTTTTATTTGGGATCAGAGTGATGGTTTAATTAACCTTTGGAAACTGGGATGATAAAACATTAGTGAGGTCCCAAGAAATATTTATAAGGATATGTATAGGGATTTACCTATGGATAATTCATAGTATAAGTTATAATCCTTGAATTTTGGTAATGATCATTGTTAACCTTGGACTAATCCTAAGAAGTTAGATATTGAAATTAAGTCTCCTTTATTATGTTGTTTTCCTAGTATGATTTTCCCCTCACACTATTCTTTTTGGGTTTTAGACAATGGATGGAACCAATAGGAACCACGTTAATATTGGATGTGAATGGAATTTCAATGGTTTTCCTCCCGAGCCACCAAATAATATGGGAAATAGAATACATAATCTTGTTTCTATGAATCCTTCTAGGCTTCCAAATGACCAAAGGAGAGCACAAAGTTCTCTTGAATCCTTCTTATGGAAACATCCACCTTCTTTTAGTAGAAGGACTGATCCCTTAACTGTATAGAAATGGATATGTACCATTGAAAAGATATTTTTTAATTGCTGTTATTCAAAATGTGAAAAGGTAAAGTTTCACACTCATCGGTTGGAAGGTAAAGAAAATATATGGTAGAACATTATCAAGGATACATATAAATAAGATAAAACTGACTCCATGGATTGGGAAAAGTTCACGAACTTATTTTTCAGTATGTACCTTCCTTTTATTATTCTTACAAAAAGGGAGATTGAGGTTACCCATCTATCTTAGGGTCATGATATGAAAAAAGGATATATTTAAAAGGAAACTCTAAAAACTATAGAGAAAATATTATTAGATTTTATTTATGCTCAATGTGTGGAAGGACACACAGAGAAAATTGTCTTAAGGGGACTGATAAATGATTTAAGTATGGGAAGGAAGGTCATAAAGCATTTTATTTCTGAAATAATGGGAATAAACATAAATCTACAAAGAGTAATCCTTCCACAAGTCGATGTTTCATGTTCATGGAAAATGGTCATTATGCTAAATAGTTCCCAACTTCAAGGGTTAATGATGATGACCAATGTTAGTAATCCCTTATTGTGAAAAAAAGGGAAGCCACATGTGATCACTATTTTCGATATGGAATATGATAATAAAGTTGTGGAATGATTGAGTATTTTTGTATTATAATTCAGGAATAATATTGAATAAGTACATTTATGGTATTATGGAATAATGAGACGTCTATTTATTAGTCTGATGTAGTTTTTCTATAAGAATTTAAGAGAATTTAATGAATAGTAATCATAAACATGAACAGTGATTGAGGTAATCAGTTTAGGGTTATATAAAAAGACACGATTAAGGGAAGTTTAACCATTAATATGAGCATGATGATGAGATAATGTTAGTTGGATAATGATATATTAGATTTGAATAAGTAAATTGGACAATAACAATTTCCTTTGAACTGATTAAGGATTATTGGAAAGTATTTTATGATATCATGGCTAAAGTTTATATATTTTTGGAATTAATTATAAGGAGATATACATGTTTTCAATAAGTATGTATAGTAAACAGAATACATGATAAAATAATTCACATGTTTGGAATCTGACCAACAAAAGATACCTTATGATATATAAGGGATAAATGTTATGTTGATTTAGTTCACCTTTTTCTAATGTTTTAGATTTTTAGTTTTTGGAAGGATTGTATGTTCAGTCATTTATAGAATGTTTAATTTAAACTTCTGATGATGTTTTTTAGAATAAATTATTATTTCACTATAGGTGAACTTATGCATATATGATAACTTGTTCTAACCTTTTTTTCGTGATAAGGATACATAGAATGGATTATTATTCTATTTATGGATCACATGATATGTTAATGCTTAAGGAATGAAAAAATTAAATTCCTTTATTTGAATAAGATATTATGTGGAAAGGGTTTAAGGAATAAATAATAGTAAGATTCTGCTGAAATAGAGTAAGTATATCATCTGATGAAAATTATTCAACATTAGGTTAAGGGATTTTGATGTAAAAGGGTGTCTAATTATAATCATTTTTTTGATATCAATGACCTCTTTAATGATTCTTTAGTTTATGGTTTTGTGATTGTTAAATTTTTTATGGATTATCCACTTTATTGTGATCAATGATATTTATCAATCTCTGTGATTATTTACATTATTCCACCATGCCCAAATCATCACCTAAGTTCTACTATGTAGAGAACAAGTCATGATTTACTTTGGGAAATATTTATTTTCCTTCTATTATTTTTTAAAACGATGTTTTAGACTTCATTTTTACCATGTAGGTTTCTATGAAAGAAAATTTCAAGTATTAATAATTTAAAACCCAAATGAATTTTTGAGGTAGAAATTCATTTTAAGGGGGGTAGAATGTAACACCCTAAGATTTTGTGAATTTTTTTAGAATTAATTTAATATTTTTATAGTTTAACTTCACACAAAATTGAATATATATATATATATATATTAAAAATAACTATGTTTTGATTTCATTATATGCAATAATAAGGGAAGGTTTCACTACACGCAACACTGATCTGGCTTGCGATAAACGCAACACTGAGTTTCTATGAAACAAAAACATAATTATTATAATTATTTAAATGATATAGTTATCACCTAGATTTTAGAAATATAATATTAATAGTAGTAATAACTTTTCATATACTTGTTATAATGGTTTTTATAATGAAAAATATAATTTTTGGTAAAGTCTTCAAATGTTTAAAACTACTATTTTCTCAAATGAACTTATTTGTAATAAAAATAATTTTATAAACATTTATAAATTGAATTTGATAAAATAATCATCATTGTGAATTTTGAATTTCAAAATTAACTTAGGGTGAATTTTTTGCATTTTTTTGAAAAGTTTTATTTTTTGATGAATAATGAAGCATACTACATTATAGCTAAAAACTGATTTTTCATTTAAATAATTATTATATATTAAAATTATTTTAAAGTTACAATAAATATATATTACATGTATTAATACAATTTAGTCAAGTGGGATAATTTTTATATTGAAAATAGATTTAAAATTTTATCGACCTTTTGAACGTAACTTTTACCCACCTTATAGCCACACCTATGGGATTAACATTAAACATAATATTACTTCTTCTCTGAAATCAATTTTGAAAAAATTACAATGTTGTAATCAGTATTAAAATTGTGGTCTATTAGGAACAAAATAACTTATTTGAATAGTAACATTAGTATTTTATTTACCACAGTTAAAGGGTTAATATCGTAAATAAACGTAAAAATAATATTGTATTATTGTTAAATCACCCTAACATTTGTCCAAATTTTGTTGGATGATTGGGTTTTGACCCAAATCAACCTTAGGCCTAAATTATATCCTTTTTACGAAACTTGGGTAATAATGTGACATTTATTATGTTTTATTTAAAAATAAGTTAAAAATATCATAATCAAATTTTTAATAAGTAAATAATTTTTATAATAGGATTATATAGAAGAATAATTAAACAATAAATAGTCATTTAAAAGATAAAATGTTTATATACATCTTAATAATTTATTTATAATTTTTAGATATTAAATAATAAAATTTAAATGTGACGTAATGATGATGTAATAATATAGTTATTAAAGGAAGAATCAAATAAATGATATTAATAATATTAAAATATATAAAATTCGAAATATTTGATAAAATCCACGAATTTTATGGATTAATTTTATATGTTAGGGATTATCTAATATATTTTATTTCAAAGGAATCTAGTTTTTATGAGTTTTTTTTAAAAAAATCTATTAATGAATAGTGCCAAAATTTACATAATTCATATCTTAAAATAAAAAATATTTAATGAAATGATAGAAAATTTATAAAATTATAAGAATCGAAAAAAAATTATATAAGTCCAAAAATGACATTAATGACTCATTCCTTTGTCTTTTGGCATGTTATTGTTGTTATTTTAACCCTTAAAGGGTAAATTACTTGATAAAGTGGTAAGAGATAAAAAGAGTTAAAACAAAAAGATAAGGACTAAATAATATTTAAAACCATTATAATTATAATTGGTTGACGGGGATTCAACTAAAATAATCAAATATTAGAAATAAATCATTTTTTGACAATTTGGAATTGAAAACTAATTTATATTAATTTAATACTTTTTATTATTCCTATCGTGCCCATCCACTCTCTTATAAAAGCGATCCTCTCCTTCTCTTTTATTCACACCCACAAAACCTTTTTTTCACTAAAACCAGACCCTTTCTCCTCCCAACATCCCTCAATTCATCCTAGAGGACATATTTTTTTTGCATAAATCCAATCTGAGGAGTCTTTTTGTGTAAATCAAAAGAAGACACTCGAAGAAGAGGTAATTGTTAAACCAACTCTTTCAAAGTTATTTTCTTCATATAATTACTTTTACAATGTTTTTTCTTTAATAAAGTAATAAATAAAATATTTAATATATTTTGAGATGTTTTTATGAATATGGTACTACCATATTCCACATTTTTCCATATCCTATGAAAAACAAGATCACCATGCATGTGTGTGTGTGTACGAATTACCATCTCCACTCCATGGTGTAAACTATTTTTCATCAATACTTTATTTGGATGGTATAATGATGAATATAATTGATATAAATAATTAATATGAAATTATAATGATTCTGTGTAATTAATATTGTAGGACCCCAGGACACCCTGAGAGGGGAGGGGTGAATCAGGGTGTCAAATTTTTCTTCTTAAAGTTGTGGATCTTATTCCCACGTTGATAGGAACTACTTAAACCTATATGATGGATATGATCAGCAATGAAACATTCACATGAAAAGAGATAACACAACAATTTTACTTGGTTCACCACTATGGGATACGTACAAGGAGCATACGAAGACAAGTCGCCGGTCGTACCAAATTCCACTAATCTTCACTATTTGTGGATTACAATGTTTCAGGCACAGTAACTCTATCCCAGTCTCCCTGCCTTTACAAAGGTTCAGGGATAACACACTATGTCCCTCAGGTCACTCCCGTTGACTCCCCTTGGATCACTGCCGTTAGTGAAGTTCCGATCAGTTTATAGACGTGAAGGTCTCTTCAATAGATTTTCATTGATGTATTTTTCTCCTATGCAGCATGAGACTTTGCCTACATCAGGGTTCAGAGTTGATGCTCTTTTCAGTTCGAACCTTCTTCTTTAGTTCAATGACTAATACACTAGATCCTCTTGTCTTCGTTTTCCTGATTCACAACCACTGATGTGATTACTCAATAAGTAATGCTCAACTTACTTGTCATTTTCAGAATCAGTTCCCCATGTATGCATGAGATCATGCATTTATCATTTAGATTTCCTCTTTAATATCACTTTGCACTGAAATTATCGGGAAATTTTTCAACTCTCGTGCAACTTTAGAAAGGCAGGCATGCTCCAACAACACCTGGCGCTCCTTTTCACGCCCGGCGCGAAAGTCTAAATATGGCGCGCAAGTCCAAACTGGCGTGCTAGTGTCACCAAAGCACCTGCGTGACACTGACTTCTTGAACTTCAAACCTGCACGACTCACTTCCTTTCTTTCCCAAATCACCTTGGGCGTGCAGCCATCAACTGGTGCGCAACTTCGAAGAGCTGGCACGCAAGTCTCTCTAAACCACTTGCGCGACCACTCACCACCTTCATGACTCCTACACCAGCGCGACGAGAGCTCTTATTTTCTCTAAGGGATGAGATCATTGTAAATGAGGAGGGTTGGTCCTCTATTTATAGGCATACTGTCATCCTGCGCGGCGGTGTGCAATTCATCCCTCAACGCGCAAGTCTCGGCGTGCAGCTCATCACCCCTAGCCTCTGTCGCACAACTCACTTGCGTGACCCATCCAATACTTGCACGAACTTCTTTCATTTTCCATATTTTGAAGTTGTGTTCTTGAAAAATGATAGGCGCACAAGTTTTCTATCCTTCTAGGCACTGGCGCATAAGTCTCTTCACGGTGCCCAAGTCACTTGTGCGACCAACCCAACACTTGCGCAACCCTCTTCCCTTTTCCATTTTTCCATGTTCTGATCATGAAAACAATAGGGCGTGCAAGTTTCCTCTCCATCAAGTACACGGCGCGCAAGTATCTTTTCCAAAAACACTTTTCTCCATTTGTCGATTTTCAGGCCCAAAAATTTGGCAAACACTAGGAAACGACATGACCTTGTATCTGCTATTTTTGTACCGCCTCCAGATCATCCATTCCTTTGTCTATGTTCTTGAATGAAACATAGATCATTAACCAAAACCCTTGAACTCTACATGCCACCATGAAATATCCTTTATCAACAAATTTTTATGTCAATTGTTTTCTTTGTCAACAAGAACAATCACCTCAAAAACACTTCTTCTCGGTGATTTGAATCCTTCAGCAACTCTTATGATTTCATCACAAACTCCGCTATGGTGATATGTATTCTTTGAAGGAACAGATTTAGCAGCATCATCTTCTGAGACAATGTGATGTGCGTGGCCATCTCATAATTTCAATCTCCGCATGGCCATCTTAGAATTCCAATCCCTTTCACACTGTTTTCTTCTTTAACTGTCATTATCTACTTCATGCAAAACATATGATTCAATTCTTCAAGAAGTCTCTTGCATGGTTCTCATGCAATCATGAGGAATTTCATGGTCTTCATCAAAAACCCATTCTTCTTTAATCATCCTCAGTTGGATTATACCACACATTATTCATTGTTGTAAACAATGTGTCACATTTGACACATGTTCTTTGAACTTATGATCAGTAAAACAATCGTCTCAATTTCCATTCCTCCATTTCATTGGATTACTTCTTGATCTCCTTCATTTTGATCTTCATTGACAACTATTTACAATAGATACAACCTTATACACAAAGTGGTTTTAAAAAATATACCATCCAACTCCATACCACTAAACCATTAAGTTAAGGATATCATTGCTCATGCATACATATGACTGACTATCTCCACGACGTGATGAGATTCTTCCACCACAAAAAACATATAATAATGATTATTAAAAAATATATAATGAATAAGTATAAAATATATGAAATAATAATTTTACTAGAACAATATATATATGTATTTATGTATATTTCCTTTCCTTTCTTACATTCAATACCACAAGAAAACAGAAACAACATTCATGTGTACGTACGTCATACCGTCTCTATGAACAGTGCATTCCATATCATTTATATATATATTATATATATTTATATACAGAATACATATTATATATAAATCTTTGTTTAAATTCTAGATTTAATTAAATTATGATCTATGTAATAAGATCAATAATGACTAGTCAAAACATGTATGATAAACAAAGCAATTATTACCCAAAATGTTGCTTTAACATGGAATTGTTAGATGAATGGGTAATATAAAGTCATAAATCAATCATATATGATATAATAAATATTATTATGATTCTTTTACAAGTTAATAATATGTTTAAAACCACTATACTGGAGTTTTATACACATACAGAAGAAATCAGACCTAATGTAAGGGATAATTTCAAAATCTCATTATTATTAGAGATTGTTTATAAGTTTTTATGAAGGTATCTTTATCATCCATGTTAATGTTTTATAAATATATATTCAAAAATATTATTTATATTATTATTAATAAATTAAAGTAAATTTTACCCATTGGTGAATTTTTATTAAACGGTATGAAGGGAATCTTTTGTCATTTTTGATACGAGGTACTTTTTGACTTTTTTGGAAAAAGAATGAGAAGAATGTTATTTTAAATTATATGGAATTAATTGACTTTTTCATTTTCATAAAAAAATTATTTCCATGATTTTTACATTACATGATTTTAAATTTATATTCAATTAAATTATTTTCTTTTAAAATTAAGCGGTATTTTAATGAAAGAAAACATATTTTTGAATAATAAATGATATTTTCCTCAAAAATTAATTTAAAGTGTTTTATCAAAATTATTTTCCATATAGGATGAAATTATTTAATAAGAACATGTTTCATTTATACTATCCTTAATATTAATATGGTTTTATTATTTTTAAGTTATTTATAAAATCCATTTGCTTTTTTAGAATATGTTATGATGGAATGATGTTTAAGAAACCCATTTTATTCCGTGGGTTTTGTTTATGATAAATAAATTCTATCTTTGTGACACACATAATAATTATTTCATTATTTGATGTGTGGTACCTATATCTCCCTCCAATGTATTGGGAAAATATGAAAAACTCAGGAGGTATATATGTTATGCGTGAAACTAATTTCATGTTCACAATTCTATGCATGGACCTGGTTTTAATGTCCATAATTTTATTTGTGGACCTTGTTTTCATGTCCATAAATTTATGTGAGGGCTTGATTTAATGTCCATAATTTAATGAGTGGACATATTACTATTTATACATGTTCAAAAAGTTATAATCTTGTGTGTATGCTAAAATTTCATGCCTTATGTCAATTTTATGATGTTATGGATTATTTTCCTTGATTTCCTTACGATTCATGTTTAACATTGATATGTAGGTAATGATCTTATAATTTTATGATCATGTCCTCATACCCTTTATAATCATGTTTTGGTTTACATGTCACCCTTGGTCATTATTACTGAGCATCTGATGTATGATCCTGGATATTGGAAAGGTATTTTCTTGTTTAGGTTTAGGTTTTAATGCATTTTTTTGGTTAATTAAGTGCTTAACCAAGTCTTATAGGAGGCCCGGGGGTGTTATGAGGGTTCGGGGCATGAAAAGTGAACAAAAAAAGGTTTTTTCGGTAGGTTTCATGGTTTGTGAATTTTAAGTGTTAACCATGCAGACAACCGAGGTAAATCGTGCAAGAGGAAGATTTTTCATACAGTAGCCTCTGAACGGTCTTCACACAGTTTGGAAAACTGTGCGGCTAAATCGTGTGAGGGGGATCATTTGTACAGAATCATCCGCACACTTTGCATAGGATTTGGAAAAACGTGTCGGTAAACCGTGAGAGGGGGACTTTTTAGGAAAGAACTATCCACATGGTTTGCGCATGATTTGGAAATCCGTGCGGGTAAACCATGCAGCCCAGAAACTTCTAGAAATTTACAATTTTGGCACCTATGGATTTTTAACCCCAACTGGGGAATTCCTCCCATTTCTCCTCTCTTCACCCTAGGGACAAATAAAATCTCCCAAGAGCTCCAAGATATCAATATCCATCATTTCTAAGGCATTTTTGGTGTCGTTGGTGGTGGATTGATGCTCTGGGTAAGGCTAATCCCATTCTTGCTTCTCTTTGCAGTTTAGGATTTGTATCTTCTTCTTCTCTCTTTCTTAAGCTCTAAAACCCAACTCTTTCAATTATATTTAGGTTGAAGCATTAAAGGTTGGTTGAAGTGGAATATAAGGGCTTGATTAAGAGTGAATTCAACCACATAATCGAGGTAGGTGGTCTACATGTAATATCCCATAGTTTATTTGAGGATTTGGGCATGTGTGTTTTTGTTCTAGGGTGTCTCTTTGTATGTTTTGATTACCCATGGCATGTTTTGGTAAAATTTTTATTTAAGAGGTAAAAAGGAACCCTCATGATCCCCATAGGATGTGTTGAGGGTGATGAGACATAACTATGGCCACCCATGGGGCGAGCCAACTTTCCTGTACCAAGGGATTTGTGAAGAACAAGTGAGATTGTGGATTATTTATGTATATCCCTTGATAAACATGTTGATTTGATTGCGTGTGTTGGGTTAGAAGCTAGGTGGTGCACCTCATCTTGATAATAACCTAAGGTATATTGGGTTAATATGTAGAACTAACTAAAGACCACAATGGAATGGGTCATGAGCATGGTAATGAAGCCTAATGAGTTAGGAATAACGAACAAAGCCTAGTGAGATAGGCACAACGAATGAATGCTTAGTGAGATAAGAATAATGAAATGGAATTGGGTTAAATGGTTAAATAATGTGAAGTGTAGTAAATGTGTTAATGGGTTAAGGCGTGCTGTTAACCCTCATATTATTGTTATGTTTTATGTTTTTCTTGGGAAATGGTTGTGATGTTGTGTAAATGGTTATTGGTTACATATATTTATAGCATGTGCACAAATCTCGGTAGTGTGGGGTATTGACTGAGGTTCTACACCCATGGGTCCAGTTGGACTGAGGTTCTAAAATCCACTCCGAATTTACGGGGTGGGGATAGAAATGATGCTTAATTTCCCTATCATTTTCATCCATCCAGACTAATGTTTTGAGGTGAGGATATGGTTGACATATACCTGAATTGATGCTTTGAGGTGAGGATATGGCTGTCCTGGGGAAGTTGGTCATAGTGAGATAGGAAAACTGTGTGTTTTCCTCATGTATGTGATTTTTTACTTTAACCCATGTAGATTATTGTGTTTAATACACCTCTGATAAATGTGTTGAAAAGGTAAGATATGGAAATGGTAATAAATGTATGTAATGTACATAAAATGGCTAAGGACACATAATCTTTTCCTTGTCATTTATTATTCATTTCCATTTTTCATGCATAATTATTTATACAGGATATTTTGTAGAGACTGTTGTTGGTGGCCTACTGAGTTATACTCACACCATGCTCGGGCCGTCGTGGGTGCCCAAGAAGACATCATATTTTCAGGTCAGGAGAAGGGAAAAGGCCCTTGTTAGGTAGTTGGTTTGGTATGGTTGTACGTGGAGGAAGACCCAGACTTGGTGTCAGAACAATTTTAGGGATTTTCTAGTTTGCCTTAATTTTTGGTTTTTTTCACTTGTAGCTTGACATCATATTTACTGCTGGACATGGTTGTACCCCTTTTGGGAAATGGTTGTTATGCATGCTCTTGTATTATTGATTATTATTATGCAATTTTTTTTCATCTTCTATTTTGGATTACTCTGATAAAAGGAGGGTATAGTCTCCCCAATTGACTATTTAGCCCCCCGCTTCTAGTTGGAAAACTTTGGTGTACAGGGAGGCGCACTTAAGGTCATGTAACCACCTAGCACGGAGAACCAGTTTAGTGGCTTCCAGGTCAGGGACTTTACAAATTAGTATCACAAGAGGTATTTCTTCTCCTTATAAGAGATACTATTATTTGGGATGGTATACAAGAGTTAGGATGTGTGGGTCCTTGTTAATGAGCTCGTGCTTGGGAGTATCTAACCCATATACGAGGGAAAACCCAAGTCACCTAGGAGGGGAATTGTTGTTATTGATTGTGTGATGTTACAGTTGATGATATTTCACCATTGGGTGATGCACATGTTGTGTGATGTGATTGTTTTATGATATTTGTCTCGTGGCCTGAATGGCATGAGGATGTGCATTCATGCATCATTGTAGGCACCTAGAGAGGTAGGTGACATGCATCATGGTAGGCACCCATGGGTTGGGCGTGTAACATCCCAGGTAAATAAAGAGTAAGGCATTTTCATATTTATTAATATTTGCGAATTAAATATTAATTTTAATTTAAATGGGATTCTATGTTCGATTGCGTACCCAACATGTAAGAACGAGTTTATTTGAAATCTCAGGTTCCACACAAGGATGAGTCATACTGAAAATAAAAATATAATATTATTTTAAATGGTAGTTAATGCTTAGCCATTGTATTGGAGGGAATGAACAGAACTAACTACAATATGATTATATATATTTGTTAAATGTTTTTTATATGTATCCAATAAAATTTAAAGGCTTAAAATGTGAATTAATCCAAATTTAAGCATAAATACTCTAATATTATTTAAAAGGTCGATTTACTACCTTTTGATTGTGATCCTTTTTTAAATCCAATTTTTGTCACTTTTATAAGTTCTATTTATAAAAGCTTATTCTTTAGAATCATGACATTAAAATTTACTTTTGATGAAATTTTGGTATTTTTATGATAAATTTCATTTTTAATGAATAGTAAAAATACTATATTTTAATTCAAAACTGTCTTTAATCTAATTTATTTATATTGTTAGATTATCATTTTAATTGGTTTTAAAGTGTAATTAGGTTATATTTTTACAATTTAATCCAATTATGGTCATTGGAAGTAATTTCACTCTGAAATTGGACATAAACAAGTGTCAGTCTTTTGGTAAGTTATTATTTCTTAAAAACATGCTTTTTGTTTTAACAACTAGAATTAATTTTAAATTAATTTATTTCAATTATGTGTTTTGAATTTAGAAAAATGGATACCATATATGGAATCAGTAGGGACAAATTGTGTCAATAGGTATCTTTTATTTTTAGACATTATGAATATTTACTTCAGTAAATATTTTATTAACATGGTTTAAAGGTAAATATGGTAAATAAGGGTAAAAAAATATTATTATAATAATATTAAATTACCCTAACATGTGTCCTATTACTATTGGTTGAAAAATATCCGGCCATGGACATCCTTGGGTCGATTTTGGGACCCCATGGAGCCACATGGGATTGATAATGACACTTTATATTAATTAATTTAATGTAAAGACAAAAATGACATAAACATATATCTTTTAATAAAAGAATTTTATATGGGTTATATAAGTTATCTCCTCGACAATAATTATTCATTTGAAAGCTAAAAATATTTCCTACATAATTATATTTTATGTATAATTTTTAGACATCAAATGAATAAATTTATTTATGACATAATGATGATGAAATGATTGCCTCATTAATGAATGTTGTAAATAAATGAGATTATAAAAGTTAAAATAAATTTATTTTGAACCTTTTTATCTCATCCAAGAATTTTATTGATTATGATGACTTGATATATTTTAATTAATTTTAGTTTTTTTGAAATAATAATGTTTTTATAGATTTTTTAAAGTCTTGGTATGAAGAGTATTTAAATTGACATAAATGAGTTTGTAAATCAATCAATATTTTATTAAGTGATATAAAAATCCTAAATATCTAAGATTCAGAAAAATTAATTATATAAGGTTTAAAATTTAATTAATGAACCACTTTTGGTTCGATTTTCATTTTATAGTAACTATATTAACCTTATAGACTGAATAAACAAGAAGACATTGTAAGAGTCAAACTAGTTAACTAAGGGTTAAAGCTAAATGATAAGGTTAAATTTGAAACCAAACCTTCTCTAAAACCTATTTGTTGAGAATATTTTGAATAATAGTTATCTTATCTTAGAATTTAATATGTTTGGGACCTTTTGAAACCGAAATTTAGTTAATAATAAAATAATATTTTCAAACTTTTCTAAAGACCCCATCCTCCCCCATACAAAATCCATCACCTATAACTCATTACTCACACCTCTAAAGCCCCTTGTCTCGTCAAAAATCTTCACAAAGAAGATCCCAAAATCCCCCTATTCCTCCAAGAAGAATTCCCTTAAGAATAATGCACTTCAATAAAACCTTTTGGTTCAAACCAAAAGGAGTTACCCGATTTAAAGGTAAGGTCTTCCCTCAAGTTCTCTTCCTTTATTTTACTTCATCACTCCCTATTCTCTTGTTATTTTTTTTACATAACATCACAAGTATCATAAATATACTAGGTTGTTTTTATGATAATTATTCTAACTATACTTATACACACCTCCATCTAATGGGTATAGAACATGTTGTTTATGTGGACGGTGAACTACTGTCTCACGAAACGATGATTGTTCAATCTTCTCCAACATCATATTATGGTGGCCATTATGATGGAACTGTAATTATATATGATATTTATTTTATCTCTATTCTTCTGAAATTATTTTTTATAACATACCATTATGTTTTTCATGTCCTATATATACGATAATTCCATTTGAGGAAGAACGGACTACCACCCCCTCAATGTGATATGAATCGTTCATACCATACATGGAACGTATAAAGGATGGTGTTAATGAACATACATAACATATATAAAATATTATATTATATTGTAATAATAATATACCTATGTATCATTTGGTTTTCATTCATTTTAAAATGAAAAAAATGAAATGGAAATAGCGCTCATTCCAACGTAAGGCTTACCGTCTCCATGAACGGTGCATTTCATTTTCATATATCCAAATGAAATAGAATATTATAAATACATATATACTGGATTAATATGATATATATTATATATAAATCATTAATAAAATTTTGGAGGTAATGGAATTTCAACCACATGGGAAATTTATAATTATAACAAGTTCATTTTTAACTCAAGTTCCGGACATCGACAAAATGTTCGATATGAACTAAAATAATTAATTAATTGTTATAGCAAGGTAATAAGTGATATAAAAGGAATAATAAACATGAAAAAAGTTCTTAAGAAAGTATAAATTAACTTACGTTTATTATTTGTGAAATTAAAGAACGAACTGGTCAAGTCGGACATGAGGTAATGGGACTTCTTAACCCAATTTCCATTCTTTGGGTTTAACATCTACTTCTTGATTATGTCATGCTATGAATATGTTTGAATGAACTATGATTGTTTTAAACTCAATATCCACTTATATTTGGTGTATTTATATTTGTCACACATAATTATATCGTTGATTTATCCTTAATCTAATGGTACAATCTTTGTAAGGGACTTCCTCTTGATCTCCTTTCATTTAGGAATATTTTGATTTATACATGACTTTATTTTATATGGTATATAATAAAACCCTTTTAATTTTAATTTCATTCAAAGGGAATAATTTTTTTACAATGTTTTTTACTAAATGACAAAAGTTATGTTTTTAACATTCACGGTGACAATGATCTCTCTACCGCCATAATCATTATTTGGATTCCTCTATAAGCCTTAATGTTAAGGAAACCCCTTATTATATTTTTGGGTGTTTGGTATTGAAAATGGGTTTTGATATGGATTGATTATTTCAATATCCTGAAATGATTTCTTGTGATTGAAAATGAAATGTTATTAGTGAAATTTTTATATTTACTGTATTTTATGTGTTATGATTTATAATGGTACTTAGACATTTGATGGGTGGTTATGTGATAAACCAAATGATGGATAGTTATGTTATAAACTCCAATGAATTGGATATGGAAGTCGGTCATATGGCTATTACATTTTGTGATATGTGTGGAATTCGACCGTATAGTTATTCCATTTAAGAATGTTTATGTCCCAAGTCACCATTATATGTTATGTGTTATTATATGGGTTTTATGGTAATATTTTGGATTCAAAAGGGTAAGAAATGATCTTTTATTTATTGAAGAGTCTTTAATACTTCATAAATGTGAAAATTATTACTTATGATAAGGTATTCAAGGTTTACTTATTGTTTGGAAAAACTAACAATTTTCCTTATTTGTGTATCCCTTACTGATATTTTTATGCTCATCCCAAGTTTTTTAAATGTTTTTCACAGGACATAAAGTGGAATAGTTTCAAGGATGGGATCAAGGAAAATTCATGCTATCTAAAACATGGAACTAGACATGACACTTTTTTTCAAAGTGTTTTTATTTAATGAAAAAATGGATATTGAGTTAAAGTGTCTACATGAAATATTCAAATTGGTATGTATATGTTATGACCAAATTCTCCTAAGATCTAAACTTGAAAATATCCCCAATTATAATTATTAGCTTAATTCAATATTATGTAATATTTAAGTTTGAGTCCTTATAGTTGGTATCAAAGGTTGGTTTAGATAATTTTAGGAGTTAGGATATTGTTAAATTAATATCCATAAATTAATTTATGGTATGATTGAAATGATATAGCATTTAAAGATTACCATGTTGTTTCGCCAATGATATTTCTATGTTCAGAATGGTTTTCTGGAGAGGAAACGGGGCATCTATGTTGGGAAGGCATACATAGGAGAACAACCTTTCAAATCAGCATCCTGAGATGGATGGAATCAGAATTGAATAGTTTGTTATAGTGATGGATTAGTTGAATTAGGAGATAAATGGAGGTTGTGTTTATTGTTGATATTTTGGTTTATTTCAAAAGTAAAGAGGAACATGAAATTCATTTAAGGGTTGTCTTGAAAAATTTAAAATAAAATAAATTCTATGGTAAATTCAAAAAATTGTGAGTTTTGGTTACAAAAAATTTCATTCCTTGGTCACATTGTTTCAAAAAATGGCATAACTGTTGATCCTCCTAAAACAAAAGTTGTTGAATAATGGCTAAGACACACTAATATTACCGAAATTCATCATTTTCTTAGTTTATCAGGTTATTACTAGAGGTTTGTTGAAAATTTTTCATGGTTATCTAGCCCACTGACTAAATTAACTCAAAAAGGTGTTAAGTTCATTTGAAAAAAATAATGTGATGATTGTTTTGGGAATTTAATAGAAAATTTTTTAATGCTCCAGTTTTCGAATTGCAATCTAGAAATTGTGAGTTTGTTATCTATAGTGATTATTCATTTAAAGGACTTAGTTGTGTCTTAATGTAGAATGATCAGGTAATTTCTTTTGCTTCATGTCAGTTGAAACCTCATGAGTTAAATTACCCTACCAATGATTTAGAATTAGCTGCTGTTGTTTTTTCTTTAAAATTTTGGAGGCATCATCTGTATGGAGTAAAATGTGAAATATATATTGACCACAAAAGTTTGAAGTATATATTTAATCAGAAGGAATTAAACATGAGACAAAGTTTATGGTTAGAATTAATGAATAATTAGGACTGCACGATCCATTACCATCTGGGAAAAAGAAAATAAAGTGGATGATGCTTTGAGTCAAAAAATGTAATGTAACATTAACCATTTTACGCTTGGAAAAGATACTTTGATTTAAGATTGGTTTAAATTCAGAATAGAAGTTGTTGGTGCAGAAGATTCATCTGTTTTGTTTCAGGTTTCAGTACAATCATCCCTAGAAGACAGAATTAAGAAAGCACATAAAGATGACAATGAGTTGAAGAGAAAGGTAGAATTAGTTCAGAAGGATAAGTTACATGAGTTTAATATTGATAGAGACTGTGTTTTGAGGATTGAAAATAGATTATATGTTCCATGTGATTCAAATTTGAAGAAAGAGCAGTTATGTGAAGCTCATAGTTCTCCATTTTCAGTTCATCCTGGCAGTACTAAGATGTACATAAATCATCAAGAGTATTACTGGTGGGATGGAATGAAAGAAGATATTGCTGACTTTACTGTGAGGTGTTTGACATGTCAACAGGTTAGAGAAGAGATATAGTTATCGAAAGGGATGCTTCAACCTTTACCAGTGCCAAAGTGGAAATCGAAAAATATATCAATGGACATATTTTTGAGATTACTAAAGACATATTGAGGTAACAATGCAATATGGGTTATTATTGATCGATTGACTAAATCTGATCATTTCATTCCTATTCAATATACTTTGTCTCTAGATCAACTTTCTCAATTGTATGCTTAAGAGATAGCCAGGTTTTATGGAGTTCCCCTCTCTATTATATCGGATCGTGATCCCTGGTTCACTTCTAACGTTTGGAAAGGCCTTCAAAATTAGTTGGGTACTGAATTAAATTTTAGTAAATATTTTCATCCATAATCAGATGGGTAGTTAGAATGAACAATTCATAATTTGGAAGATATGTTACATGATTTTTCAATGGATTACCAGGGAAGTTGAGACCAACATCTTTCTTTGGTTGAATTTTCTTATAATAATAGTTTTCATTCCAGTATACAGATGGCTCTGTTTGAGGCATTATATATAATGCAGTGTCAAACTCCAACTTTTTGGGATGAAGTGGGTGAAAGGAAACTGATGAGAATAGAATTGGTAGAAGAGATGACAGATAAAGTTCAGTTGATTCAAGAAGCCCATGATAACAACTCAGAGTTGTCATAAAAGTTATTCGGATAACCAGAGGAATGATATTTCTTTTGAGGTAGGTGATCATGTCTTTCTCAAAGTTTCTCCATGGAAAAGTGTGATGCGTTTTGGAAAGAAGGGAATGTTGAGTCTGAGGTTCATTAGACCCTATGAAATCCTAAAGAAAGTTGGATCAATTTCCTACAGAGTGGATTTACCTCCAATTTTATCCTGGTACACAATTTTTTTCATGTTTTAATGTTGAGAAAGTATATTCCAGATCTGTCTCATATTTTGAGTCTAGAGGTAGTTTAGTTTGGAGAAAATCTTTCTTATAAGGAAAAACTAGTCCATATTCTTGACTAAAGAGAGAAAGTGTTGTGGAATAAGGTAATTAATCAGGTAATGGTTTTTTTTGGAAAACCCATATGGTTGAAGAGGCAACTTGGGAATCTAATAATTCTAAGTGAATAAAATTGTGAGGACCGAATTTCCAAAAGGGGGGAAGGTTGTAACATCCCTAGTAAATAAAGAGTAATAAATTTTCATATCAATTAATATTTTTGAATTAAATATTAATTTTAAATTAAATGGTATGATATGTTCGATGGAGTACTCGACACACAACAATGGGTTTCTCTAAAATCTCATGTTGCACACAAGGCTGAGTCATACTGAAAAATAATTACATAATATTATTTTAAATGATAGTTAACGCATAGACTTTATATTGGTAGGAAAAAACAAAACTCACTAAAATATGATTATACATGTTTACTAAATGTATTTTCATTTATCCAATAAATTTTATAGGCTTAAAATGTGAATGAATCCAATTTTAAGCATAAATACTCTAATATTACTTAAAAGGTTGATTTACCGCCTTTTGATGAAAACCCATTTTTAAATCTAGATTTTTGTCACTATTATATGTTTTATTTGACAAAATAAGCTTCTTTATTAGAATCAAAACATCAAAATTTACTTTGGATGAAATTTTGGTATTTTTCTGATAAACTTCATTTTTTTAATGAATAGTGAAGAATACTATATTTTAATTCAAAACTGCCTTTTAATCTAATTTATTTATATGGTTATATTATCTTTTTAATTCGTTTCAAAGCATAATTAGATTATATTTTTACAATTTAATCAATTTTTTGTCATTTTAAGTAATTTCACTTTGAAATTGGACATAAAAAAGTGTCAATCTCTTAATAAGTTATTATTTCTTAAAAACGCGCTTTTTGTTTTGACAACGGGAATTAATTTTAAATTAATTTGTGCCACTTCTATGTTTTGAATTTAGAATAATGGATTCCATATTTGGAATTAGGAGGTCCAAATTGTGTAAATAAGTAACTTTTATTTTTATACGTTATGAATATTTACCTTAGTAAATATTTTATTTTCCATGATTAATGGGTAAATTTGATAAATAAGGGTAAAAAAATATTATTATAACAATATTAAATTATCCTAAAATATTTCCTATTTGTTTAGGATGATACTTTTCCAACCATGGGAATCATTGGGTCTGTTTTGGGACCCCATGGAGCCACTTGGGAGTGATAATTACACTTTATATTAATTAATTTAAAGTAAAGACAAAAATGACATAAACATATATATTTTACTAAAAAAAATTATATGGAGTTATATAAGATATCCCTTCGACATTAAATATTAATTTGAATGCTAAAAATATTTTCTACATCGTGGTATTTTATTTATAATTTTTAGGCATCAAATAAATTTATTTATTTATGACACAATGATGATGTAATGATTACATCATTAACGAATCTTTTAAAAAAATGAGATTATAAATGTTAAAATAAATTTATTTTGAACCTATTTATTCCATAAAAAAAATTATAGATTATTATGACTTTTTATATTTGAATTACTATAGTTTTTTCGAAATAATCAACTTGTTATTGATTTTTAAAAGTCTTGATATGAATAGTATTTAAATTGACATAAATGAGTTTTTAAATCAATAAATATTTTATTAAATGATATAATAATCCTAAAAATCTATGATTCGTCTAAATGACTTAGATAAGGTTGAAATTTTAATTAATGAACCAATTTTGGTTGTATTGAATTTTATAGTAACTATATTAACCGTATATAGTGAATACACAAAAAGACATGGTAAGAGTCAAATTAGTTAACTAAGGGTTAAAGATAAATGATAAGGTTAAATTTGTAACCAAAACTTGTCTAAAACATATTGGTTGAGAGGATTTCGAATATTATTCATCTTATATTATAATTTAATAAGTTTGGGACATTTTGAAACCGAAATTTAGTTTATAATAGAATAATATTTTCAAACATTCTTATAGAGCCCCTCCTCCCCCTTATAAAAAGTCATCACCTCTAACCGATTACTCACACCTCTAAAGCCTATTGTCTCATCCAAAATGTGCCCAAATAATCTCCCAAAATCCCTATATTTCCTCTATAATACTTCCTTTAGGCATAAGGAACTTCAAGAATACCTTTTGCTTCAAACCAAAGGGAGTTACCCGATTTAATGGTATGGTCTTCCCTCAAGTTATCTTAGTTTATTTTACTTCTTCACTCCTTACGATCTTTTTGTCTTTGGTTTACATAAAAAAACTAGTATTTTCAATATACTAGGTTTTTTATGAGAATTATTTGAACTAAACTTACACAAACCGTTATATAATGGGTATAGAACATAATGTTTCTGTGGACGGCGAACTACTGCCTCACGAAACGATGATTGTTCAATATTCTCCTACCACCTATTATGGTGGCCATTATGATGGAACTGTAAACATATATGCTATTTGTTTTATCTCTATTATTCTATAATCCTATTTTATAAAATACCTTTATGTTTTGATGTTGTATATATACGATAATTTTATTTGAGGAAGTGCGGACTACTGCCCCCTCAAAGTGATATGACTCGTTCATTACATAGATGGAATATATAAAGGATGGTGTTATTTAACTTAAGTAACATATATTAAATATGAAATTAGGATATAATAATAATATACCTATCTATGATTTGGTTTTAATTCCTCTTAAAATGAAAAAAAATAAATGGATGTAGCGTTCATGCATACGTACGGATTACTGTCTCCATGAACAGTGCATTTCATTTTCATATATTCAAATGATATGGACTATTATAAATACATATATACTAGATATATATGATATATATGATATATAAATCATGAATATCATTCCATAGATAATGTAATTTATACCACATGGACTATTTATAATTATAACAAGTTCATTTTTAACTCAAGTTCCGAACATAGGCAAAATGTTTGATATGAAATAAAATAATTAACTAATTGTTATAGCATGGTAATAAGTGATATAAAAGGAATAATAAACATTTAAAAGGTTCTTAAAAAATTATAAATTAACATAATTTTATTATTTAGTAAATTAAATAACGAACTGGTCAAGTCAGATACGAGGTAAGGGGACTTCTTAACCCAATTTCCATTCTTTTGGTTATACTTATACTTCTTGATTATGTCGTGCTATGAATATGTGTGAATGACCTCTGATTGTTTTACACTTAATATCAACTTAAATTTGGTGTATTTATATTTTTCACACATAATTATTTCATTGATTTATCCTTAATATAACGGTGCAATCTTTGTAAGGGACTTCGTCTCAATATCCTTTCATTGAGGCATTTTTTGATTTATACATGACTTTCTTTTATACAGTATATAATAAACCCCTTGGACATTTAATTTCATTCAAAGGGAATATTTTTTTCTATAAATCATTTTACTAAACAAAAAATGAAATTTTTTAATGTTTGCGGCGACAATGACCTCTCCGCCGCCATAATCATTTTTTGACTTCCTCTACAAGACTTAATGTTTTTTTAAAATGAAAAAGGAAACCCCTTATTCTTATTTTTGGTGTTTTGGTATTGAAAATGGTTTTTGAAACGGATTTATTATTTCAATATCTTGAAATTAATATTTTTTTATTTAAAATGTAATGTTATTATTTAAATGTTTATATTTGCATTGTTTTATGTGTTATGATTTATAATGGTACTTGGACATTTGATGGGTGGTTACGTGATAAACCAAATGACTGGTGGTTCTACGATAAACTAAGATGGCTGGTTATGTTATAACCTACAATGCATTGGTTATAGAAGTCAGTGGTATGGTTGTTCCATTTATTGATGTGTGTGGAAGTCGACCGTATGGTTATTCCATTTAAGTATGTTTATGTCCCAATTTACCTTTATATGTTATGTGTTATTTATATGAGTTTTATGGTAATATTTTGGTTACAAAATGGTAAGAAATTATCTTTTATATAGTTAAGAGTATTTAATACATCCTAAAGATGAAAATTATTACTTATGATAAGGTATTCATGTTTTACTTGTTGTTTTGAAAAACTAATAGTTATCCATATTTGCCTATCCCTTACTGAGATTTTTATGCTCATACCAAGTTTTTAAAATGTTTTTTACAGGAAATAAATTGGAATAGGGTCAATGATGGGATTAAGGAAAAGTCATGTTGTCTAAAACATGGAACTAGACATGAATCTTTTTTTCAAAGAGTTTTTATTTTATGAAAAAATGGATACTAATTAAAAGTGTCTACATGTAATATTAAAATTTTTATTTATATGTTATGACTAATTCTCTAAAGCTCTAGACTTGAAAATTTCCTCAATGTGAATTATTAACTTAATTCAATATTATTTAATGTTTAAGGCAGAGTCCTTATAGGGTGTTTGAGGAATAAAAGATAGAATGCACCTTACATTTTGATAATTGAAAAGGAAAAATGTGGTAAATGAAACAATGAATGTGGGTTAAGATAAACGAATGATAAGTGATGATAAATGAAATATGTGTATTTAAGGGTTGTAATGAATTGAAAATTTTGTTGTAACATGTTGTGTTAGATTTTTGGTGGCGTATGGTTGTTTACCCCTTGTAGACCACGACCTATGGTAGGGATTGTCGGGGTGATGTTTTTGAAATACTAAGGTTTATTGGGATGGTGCATGTACGGTGGGTTGTTATGGTTGGGGAAGAACCTTCTTGTTGTAAAATTGTGAATGTTATTTGGCATGTGTTCTAAACCTCATGTTTGGAAATGTAGGGAAATTCCACCGCAACATCGAGTGCTGGTTGGGAAATAAGATGGCGTTGCAGAAAACACTCCTCCAGTAGAGGTGAGAGAGAATGTGGTGATCTAAGAAAGTGGGGAAGAGAAGTTCCAACAGAACATGGATCGTTTTTTGAAGATGAAGGATTGGGACCCAAGGCGGGTTGCACCCGGTATGTTTGAGCTTACTAGAGATTCTAAGCTATAACACCCTTTTACATTTACTAGATAGGGTGGGCTAGAGGTAGCAGAGTTCTGGATAGAGACTATCTAG
This sequence comes from Viscum album, assembly GCA_963277665.1. Taxonomy (NCBI): domain Eukaryota; kingdom Viridiplantae; phylum Streptophyta; class Magnoliopsida; order Santalales; family Viscaceae; genus Viscum; species Viscum album. The sequence goes on from OY728160.1 coordinate 1,172,289,442, forward strand.
ACGATACTTGATCATCTAGAGACTCCCGATGTGAAGCGGGTTAAGATGGCAGCCTATATATTGCGGGGAAAGAAAAGTGTTTTTGGGACATCCTAGCTTATACTGAGTAGTATGAGGGGATGTTATGGAAAGATTTCTTGGAAATGTTTCTAGAGTATTTTTATCTAGAGACTTTGAGGCAAGATCAGGTTGCAGAGTTCATGAGCCTGATTTTGGGATTGATGTCGATGATGGAGTATGTTGGCCACTTCACTGTCTTCTGACACATTGTTCCAACATCGGTGGGTGATGAGGTAGCAGTTTCAAGGTGTTTCCAGGATGGGCTAAGACATGAGATCAGGTCTTAGGTGAATATATTTTTCATGAAGATGTTTACAGAGGTAGTGGATCGAGATTTGATCTCAGAAGGGAACCTGAAGAGAGTTTCAGGTGGTGGGCTTATCATGCCAGCTGGGCAAACAAGTGGTGTATCTTCCAAGGGCCAGAAGCATCATTTAGGAAGTTTTAAGCAGGGTGGAAGTTTGAATGGTGGTAAGAAGAGAGGGTCCGCCTCTCATGGTAGTGATCGAGTGTTCTGCTTTTAGTATGATAGGTCGGGGCACATGCAAGGCCAGTGTCCTAGACCTCCAGTTGAGTGTCAAACATGCGGCGGATTGGGAAACATGAATAAGTTCTGCAAGAACCCTCAGTAGAAGAGTATGAATGTTTTTGATAGGTATATTCCCAATGGAGTCAAGGGATCAGTTAATCCATATCAGGCAGGCAGTTGGAGCTCCACGGGTTGTATAGGCCGGGGCGGTGGATGTGGAATTTCGGGGCAAGATTGCCCACATCAGTAGGGCAGTGTAGTGCAGGGCACATAGGTTGGAGCCCAGGGTAGAGGGGTCAGTTAGCTTCATGCAGTCCTTTCTACACCTGAAGATTGAAAGGTTGGGCCATCGACTTTTCAGGGTACGATCCTTATAGATTGTATGCTTGCTAGTGTGTTTTTTGACATTGGTACCACACACTCTTTTATTTCTTCTCAGCTTCTGGTAGTGTTCGGTTTTCCTATGTAGAATTTGTGTGGGGTTATGTTGATTGAAACTCTGTTGGGCATACGAAATGAGTACATCAGGTTGTGAAAGGGATTTTCTCTGGAATTCGGTGGGTATCACTTAATGTGGGACTTGGTTGTTCTCGAGATGTCAGGGTTTGACCTGATTTTGGGTATGGAATGGTTAGTGTTTTATCGGGCACACATAGACTGTTATCGTCGTAGGTTATTGTTCAGGTCAGTTGAGGGAGATTCTTATGCCCATCACAGAGAGTGGTAAGTTCGAGAAAGTTTTGCGGGATCATTATGTCGGTAGTTGGATAGGCTCACGGCTCAAGTAGCTTGTCTTGTTCTTGATGATTAAAGAGGGGAACATTCTGTCTTCCCTCGAGTAGTTGATCAGTTTCAGGATGTGTTTCTTGAGGATTTCTTGGGGTTTCCACCTAATATGGATGTTGTGTTCATGATTGAGTTTCTACCCGGAGCAGAGCCAGTTTCTATTCCTCCATACCGAATGGAACTGGAATAACTCTAGGAGATAAAGTTTCATCTTGAAAAGTTTTAATGTATGGGGTTCATACATCCTTGTACGGCATGGGGATCTACGGTGATTTTTTCCAAGAAGGCTGATGGGTCATTAAGGTTGTGTGTAGATTATCGGATGTTAAATCAGATGATGGTGAAAAATAGGAACCCTATTTCTAGAATTGATAACATGTTTCACCATTTGAGGGGTGCATCCATGTTTTCTATTATTGATCTAAGATCAGTTTATCACCAGTTGAGGGTCAGACCTTTTGAGGTACCACTGATAACTTTTAGGAGTTGGCATGGGTTGTTTGAGTTTTTGGTGTTGCCTTTCGGCTTGATCAATGCATCAGTAGAGTTCATGAATTTGAGGAACCGAATATTTCATCCTTATTTGGATCAATTTTTGGTTGCCTTTGTTAAATACATCTTGGTGTAATCAAAAACTCATGACGATCATTCCCAACATCTTGACATCATCTTGAGTACACTAAGAGAGCATTGTCTTTATTCTAAGCTGCCAAAGTGTCAGTTCTGAATTCATGAAGTGCATTTTCTAGGTTATATCCTCTCTATGGTAGGTGTGTTGGTTGATCGAGAGAAAGTGCCGGCGGTTGTGTCTTGGGAGCATCCCATGAGTGTTTCAGAAATTCAGTGTTTTCTGGGTTTGGTTGGATATTACTGGAGGTTCATTCAGGATTTATCTCATTTGGTAGCACCACTGTTAGGATTAACCAAGAAGGGAATCAGGTTTTGGTGGTCGGAGGCTTGTGAGAGTTCCAATCAAGAGTTGAAAAAGCGATTGACCACTACGCTGATCTTGATCTTACCCGATATAGGTAGGAAGTATGTCCTATTTTGTGATGCATCCAACATCATACTTGGGGTTGTGTTGATACAAAATGAGTGGGTTGTGGATTATGGGTCTAGGAAATTGAGACCCCGTGAGTGGAATTATCCCACTCATGATCTTGAGTTGTTTGTAGTAGTGTATGCCTTAAAGTGATGGAGGCACTACTTGTTGGGGGAATGGTTCATAGTTTATAACAACCACAAGATTTTAAAGTATATATTTTCATAATTGGATTTGAATATTTGGTAGTGAAGGTGGGTTGAGTATCTCTAGTCATTTGACTTTGAGATGGTATATACACTGGGAAAAGGGAATAGTTTTGTTGACGCTTTGAGAAGGAAGGCACAGAACCAGGTGGTTCAGGAATCCAACACTGAGTGGAAGGGGATGGCCTTGTTCACAGAGATGCACCTAGAGGTGTGGGAGGAAAATGGTCAGGTGACTCTTTCTTCTGTAGTTATTTAAATGACACATTTGATTCATGTTAGGGGAATTCAGCTTGATGATCTTGAATGTTTGTCCATGAATGAAATACTTAATGGTGTGGAGCCACCTTCAAGTTGGGTCGTCAGTGTGGAAGAGCTTGTTTGTTTTCATGATCATGTGGTTGTGCCTGTGTGCATGTGGGAAGAGTTGATGCGTGAGTTCCACGCATAAAAATGGGTAGTGCATCCTAGTTTGATAAAGATGTATCGTGATCTCTATATACAGTTTTGGTGGCCAGGAATAAAAAAGGGAAGTTGTGGGATTTGTGGCATGGTGTCTTACCTGTCAACAGGTGAAGGCTGAGCATCAACACCCAGGTGGACTGTTACATCCATTGCCCATTCCAAAATGGATGTGGGACGATGTGATGTTGGATTTTGTAGTGAGTCTTCTGAGGATGCCTTGGAAGAATGATGCAATCTGCGTGGTTTTGGCTGGGTGATTTTGGATCAGCTAATGAAAGTGGATCATTTTTTACGATTCAGGAGACATATATAGTTGATCAGTTGGGGTGAGTTTTATGTTTGGGAAATAGTACTGTTTCTTGGTGTACCATAGACTATAGTTTCAGATCATGATCCTCATTTCACATCACATTTCTGGAAAGGGTTGTAGAAGGTGCTTGGTTCTCAGGTGCTTTTGAGTACAACTTTCCACCTACAGATGGATGGGCAGTTGGAGTGTACAATCCCAGTGTTGGAAGACATGTTGAGGGTTTTTGTCTTGGAATTAGGTGGTTCCTGGTATAAGCACCTGTTTCTTGTTGGATTTTCCTACAACAATTGTTTTCAATATACGATTCAGATGGCACTGTTTGAGTATCTCTTTGGGAGGCTGTGTAAATCCCTGCGGTGTTGGTTGGAAGCCAGTGAAATCAAGTTGTTGGGACCAAGTCTCATGCATGACTCATTAGAGAAGGTTGAGTTGATTCTAAAATAGATGGAAATGTCTCAAAGTTGGTATAATTATTATGGGGATCGGAGGCATAGACCTCTTGGGTTAGAGGTGGGTGATAGTGTGTTCCTTCGGGTGTCTCCAAGGTTGGGTCACTAACGGATTCGAAAGTAGGGATAGTTGGAACCCATGTATGTGGGATTGTTTGAGATAATGGAGAGGATAAGGTTGGTGGCGTACCAGCTGGATATTCTACAGTGGTATATAAGGATGCATGGTGGCTTTCATGGGTCGTATCTTCAGCAGTATCACCCTGACCCAACTCATGTGGTGGATGTCGATAATGTTGTTCTTGAGGATGATGCATCCTTTGAGGAGCATCTGGTTTGTGTCGGGGATCATAGTGAGAAAGGATTGTGGGGAAAGGTTGTTCCATTAGTACAAGCACTATGGTTGTATGGTGATGTTTAAGATGAAACTTGGGAGTAGGAATCAGATATGCTGGCTCAGTGGCCCGATTTCTTTTCCTTGGAAGTGAAATGGACCTTGGGAGCTCGGCTTGAGGATGATCTATTATAAGGTGGGGAGGTTGTAAGATCCCGTATCTTGGAAAGGTATGTTCTCATTTATGGTTTGGTTTGAATCAATTATTTTGGTTAATTAAGTTCTTACGCTAGTCCTATAGGAGGCTCAGGGGTTTTATGAGGGTTCAGGACATGAAAAGTGGAGAAAAAGGGGTTTTCTAGGTAGGTCGCATGGTCTGCACACAGTTAGTACTAACCGTGTGGATAGCCTAGGTAAACCATTCAGGAGGATGTTTTTTCGGATAGTATCCTCTGCATGGTTTGTACATGGTTTGTCAAATTGTGCGACTAAACCATGTGAGGGGGCTACTTTGGACAAAATCATCTGCACGGTTTGCGCACGGTTTGGAAAACCGTAAGGGTAAACCTTACGGCCCAAAAACATCTAAAAAATTTCAATTTCTTGCCACCCCAGTATTTTAAACCCCAGCTCAGAAATTCCTCCCATTTCCCCTCTCTTCACCCTAGGGACGAAGAAAATCTCCCAAGAGCTCCAAGAGATCAATCTCCTCCACTTTTAAGAAATTTTTTGTGCCTTTGGTGGTGGATCGAAGCTACAGGTAAGGGTAATCCCATCCTTGCTTCTCTTTTGAGTTTAAAGTTTTTATCTTCTTCTCCTCTCCTTCTGAAGCTCTAAAACACTACTCTTTGGGAGAGATTTAGGTTGAATATTCAAAGTTTGCTTGAAGTGGAATATAAGGGTTTTATTACGAGTACTTTCAACCACATAATCAAGGTAGGTGGTCTATAAGTTATATCCCATGGTTTATTTGAGGACTTGTGCATGTGTGGTTTTGTTCATGGGTGTCTCTTGGTATGTTTTGATTAACCATGGAATGTATTGGTAAGAAGGATATTAAAAAGGTAAAGGGGAACCTTCATGATCCTCATGGGATGTGTTGAGGGTGATGAGAGTAAACAAGGGGCACCCATGGGGTGAGCTGACTTTACCAGACCAAGGGATTTGTGAAGAAAAAGTGAGATTGTTGAGTACTTATGTAGAGTCCATGATAAACATGTCGATGCGAATGTGTGTGTTGGGTTAGAAGTTAGGTGGTTCACCTAGGATTGATAATAACATATGGGATGTTGGGTTAAAATGTGGAAATGACTAAATATCATAATGGAATGGGTTATGAGCATGGTAATGAAGCCCAGTGAGTTAGTCATAACGAACAAAGCCTAGTGAGATAGGCACAACGATTGATTTCTTAGAAAGATAAGCACAATGAAATAGAATTGGGTTAAAGGGATAAATGATGTGAAGTGTGGTAAATGTGTTAATCGGTTAAGGCATGGTGTTAACCCTCATGTTATTATTATGGTTTATGTTTGCTTTGGACAATGGTTGTGATGTTGTGTAAATGGTTAATGGTTACATATATGTATAGATTGTGCACATAGCTTGGTAGTGTCTAGTATGGACTAAGGTTCTACACCCACGGGTCAAGTCGGAATGAGGCTCTAAACTCCACCCCTAATGCATGGGGTTGGGATAGTATTGATTCTGTATTTCCCTATCAGTTACATCCACCCAGACAGATGCTTCGAGGTGAGGATATGGTTGAAATTTTCCTGAACATATGCTTCGAGGTGAAAATATAGTTCGCATGGAGAAGTTGTTCCTAGTGAGATAGGACAACTTTGTGTTTTCATCATGAATGTGATTTTCTACTTTAAGTCGTGTAACTTGTTGTGTTTAATAAACCCCTGATAAATGTGTTGAAAATGTAAGATATGGAAATGGTAATAAATGTTGGTAGTGGACCTAAAATGGCTAAGGGAACTTAATATTTTCCTTTTCATTTATTATTAATTTCCCTTTTTCATGCATTGTTTTTTATACTGGATATTTTTTATACACCATTGGTGGTGGCCTACTTAGTTGTACTCACACCCTGCTCAGACTGCTGTGGGTACCCATGCAGACTTCATGTTTGTAGGTCTTGAGAAGGGAAAAGGCCCTTGTTAGGTAGTTGGGTTTGCGTGGGTGTATGTGGAGGATGATCCATACTTGGTGTCAGGACCATTTTGGGGATTTTACAGTTTGTCTTCATTTTGGGTTTTGTTCACAGTTTCACTTGTAGCTTAATAGGGCATATTTACTGTTGGATATGGTTGTACCCCGTTTTGGGGAATGGTTGTTATGCATGTTCTTGTATTATTGAATTTTATTCCATTATTTTTATTATCTTCTATTGTGGATTACATTGATAAAAAGTGGGTATAGTATCCCCAATTGACTATTCATAACCCCAATTCTTGTTAGAAACCTTTGGCATATGGGGTGGAATAATTATGGTCCTTTAACCACCTGACTCAGAGCACCGGTTTAGTGGCTTTCGGGTCGGGGATGTTACATCTGACCTCACCCTTTCTTATGTTTTATTTTCCCCAGGTTATAAATAATGGTTTTATGTGGGAGTACAAAAAGGGGAAGATCTTTTTTGGGAAAAACTGATGATATTTCACTAGACTAGAATTTTGTGTTCCATGTTTCTAAAGGCACTAAACTAATACTGTCTTCGGGCGTGTGTTTGTGTAATGTATTAAGTATTTTGAAAAAGTGATTTATTGTCCATGTATGTCAATATTAGGTTGTTATACTAATGTATCAAGGGTATTTCCTTAACCATTACCCACCCATATCATCATGTACAAATCATTCATCATATATCGAATAATCAATTTAATTTATGAACAATATTTCTTATAAACAAATTTTGTGTCGAGTAATGAATATAGATTAATAATAATTTCCCTATTCAATATTATAACAATTAAAGTAAAATAAAATATGTATAATTGATATATTATTTAATAAATAAGCTTATCCATGATAAATAATATGAATATTTATGAGAAGATTAATGTCTAATGATCATAGGAAAGTGAATATTTCAAGTGCGTGTTAATGACTAAAAAATGAATCAAGAATGTGAATTTAAATATTTTCTTTAGTCAAAATGATCATAAACCATCCATATAAAGAATAATAATGGAATCAATACAAAATATACCCATTGTATTATAAGTAAAATAAATTATTTTTATCACTGATGAATTAAAATACCAAAAAATATCTTTAAAAATAATCTTGTGGAAAATAACCTCTTAACTTTAAAAATATTTTTAATAATAAAAGTTCATAAAATATTTTGAAACTAATTTTCATTAAAAATAAAATTTTAAATGTATAATGTATTCCATAAAACTATGAGTGTCCATGATATTGAAAAATTCCATACATTCCATACATGTGAAAACAAAAATTCCTTTCACATTTCTGATAAAAGCTAGATGGGCCATATTTTGAAAACTAAATGAATATCACATACAAATTTTTATAAAGAAAAAAGGGTAAAAATATCATCAATAAATCGTTTTGATAATGTTAAAACATTTTAAATTTTTTTTATTCTGAAAAAAAAGATTTTAAAGAAAAATGATTATCTACCGAAGCGAGAAATGAAGTTAGATTTTATTAAAAACATTTTCTTGATAATTTTATGTATGAAAGATTGAAATAATGATACTATTAATTGAAAAATTCATAAGATGATTATAAAATGGTATGGGTTTATTATAAAATGATAAAATAATTTCTTCAGTGAACATTGTTGTATAAACAATCTAGATTAAAATAAAATTTTGAAATAAACCCTTATAAAGATCACGATGTTGAAGTTGGGATTGATCAATGAATAAATTGTGTTTATAAAATAAAAATAAAAATAAAAAAGTTGAAATAAAACATAATATAATAAAAAATATTTACACACATAATCATATAATTTCAATGAAAATGAATACGTAATATTACCTAATAAAAGTAAATTGAGTTATGAATTTCATTACAAATTGGTAACATTTAAGTCAAAATCTCATTAGATGAAATAATTAAAATTGAAACTTTTAAATGAAATTAATTATTAAATAATAATTATATTACATTTAAATGTGTTATTATATACACCATATTAAATAAATTATGTTCATAAAATTACAATATGCCTCAATGAAGAGAAATTGAAACAAAGTCCTATACCTCGCGCTTTTGTTTGGTTGAACACTATTTAAAATATTTTATAATGGTTTTAATAATATTATTAATTTATAAAAAAAAAATATTCATATTCAAATTATCATATATAATCCTATTATAATTTTTACCAGCCTTTTTCTAATAATATTTCATTATTTTTATTATTTATGGTGTTAATTACCTTGTTTTATCATATGTGTTTTTTTATGAAAGTTCTAGTTCTTAGGAATATTATATAGATCCATCATCCCTAGAAATAGTTTAATGTTATAAATATAATATTTACTCAATATATACATTTTTAGAATCATTATTTAACGATGGACATGGAAAATGAATGACAACGCTATGTAGACACAGTAGGTTTCACGTAAGAATGAGAAATAGTATCATTCCATTAATGGGTGAATGGATAAGAAAGTGGTTAATATATTAATCTTAAATAATAAATATAATTTCATTTATATCGCATATATTAATTAAATTTATTTTTATTACTTTCCATGTAAAGTGAAAGTGAAAAACAAATCACATCACTTTGTGAGGTGGTAGTCCGCTGTACACACGAGCTACATTATCATATTTCAAAATACATATAAAATATGAATTTATATATGATATTATAATTAATGAAGTATAATAATGTCATAAATATAATATAAATGTGTTAAATACATTGTTATATCCATCCCTAAGAGGTGGTGATTGAAAACAAATTACATTGGTTCGAGAGGCGGTAGTCTTCTATGCGCACGATCAGTTGTTTCATATCCCATTTTATCGAAGAGTATATGGATATAGGTTATGAAATTAATATAATAATATCTAATTATATTATATATACTGTTATTATTATATTATCAAGGTTAAATAAAATTTTAGGAAGTTGGAAGAATAAATAAATTGAAAATGCTCATTTAAGAACATTACCTCTTCTTTCGGGAACATCATTAGGTTTGAAACAAAATCCTTCCTAGAATGGATTTATGATCATAAAAAGGGTTCTAGGATGTTGGTATTGGATTAGGTAAGTTATTTTATTAGAAATTTTCTGAGAAAATTGTTTTTTAATTGTGAATATGGGAGGATAGGGGATGTCCTTTTATAAGTGGGGGAGAGGATACACATGGATTTTTTTGAAAAGATTCAATTATACCAAAATTTTTATTAAGGAAAATCCTCAATAATGGGCCATTATAGACTATTAAGAAGATTTAAGATCTAACTATGTCCATATAATGGGTTTTCTAAAAACAATTAGGTCATTTTTTACCGTTATCTTCTTAGTCTAAGCCCCGGTAAATCAGTTTTTATGTTAATCATGGGAATTAATTTTTATAGATTTTACTATTTATATTGGTCAAAAATTAAGTTGAAAATATTATATAATAAAAATTATGATGAATAAAAATATTTATTTCATTTTTTCAAAATAAATTCAAATAATTAGTAGAATCCAATTTAAAATTATACCAAGAGATGTGATGAAATAGTGGGGTTACAAAGAGAAAATTCTTATAAGTTTAGAATGTTTTGTTATCAAAATTAAATATTAATTTGATTCCAATGACCAAAAAAAGTTAAAATTTAATTTCATTAAAATAATTTTACATTATAAAATATTTCAAATAAAATTTTACCATGTGAATTATTTAACTGAAAATCCAATTTTTAATAAGAATCATTATTTTTTCACCATTCCCCAAAAAGGGAGGGATTTCAGAAAAATGTAAAGACCCTGAAATTCCATAATTTTTTTTTAAAATTATTTTGGATTATTACAAGTCTGAGAAAATTTATGACGCTTTATTCAGAGGCATGATGTGCCAGGAACGTAATGTTGAACTTTTTTTAAGGTATGTTCAGTAAACGTGCGAGCGAGAATTTTTATCTTTTGACCGGTGCTCAGAATTGAAATCTGAGGGCACCGTTGAACTCGGAGTGTCTAGATTCGCTTAAGGGAAGATTAACATCGATCGTAGTAGTTTAGGAAAAAAATATAGTTTACAAACTTTTTGAAGAATAATAAAATAACATAAAAATGTTATTTTATCTTTCTACCACCTCATGAATGACAGTGACGGGGACCACGAAGGTGGTCAGGCATTTAATGAGGTATATTACATTCCCGGTTATGCATAGGTTGTGTAACCACCCTTCATATAATTAATAATATTCATTAAATACACCAATTAATGAACCATTAATTTAAAGGAAAGTTAAACTCTTAACTTATCCTTTTAATAATTCAAACATTGGAAAAAAGGAGGATTGGTGGAACATGGGAGAATCCTTGACGAAGAACCGAAGCACGAACTTACCTCCAATGAAGACCGGAGGCTTGAATGACATCATTGGAGGAATCGATCCGGGATCGACGAACACTGGCGGCATTAACGAACATAAATTCTCCTCCCACAATTGGGACATCTCCTTTGAATCCTAGGAAGGGGTTGTTATTAAATTCAAGTAATTTCTCGATTCAATTTCTAGTTCTTGAAAAGCATGAAGAACGTGAATCAACCAAAATGAGTTAATCTAAAGTTAATATTAAATTTTGGCTGGTTGTTGTGGGATTTTTGAACGGGTTTTAATTTATCTTTGAGGATTTATTTACTACCCACTTGATATGATGCTAATGTGGAGGGTGCAGGAAAAACAAACAAGTCCTGGACCCTCCGTCGCTTCAGTTTTTGTTTCTTTCCTTGGGGGATGATTTTTAACTCGATAGAATCTTGAATATGGGAGCCATGTAGTGATGGTAGCATCCCGGGAGGCCTATAGCCGCAATCAAAATGGAAAACGGATCACCAAAGCACACCTGATGGCATGTAGAAGCCCCACCGGCGCGGCACCAGCGTGGCGGCGCCGACAGCGGCCAGATTCTGCCGGCAACGGAGAAAGGCGGCGCCAGGAGTTATCACGGTGGAGAGAGAGGGAGGATATCCGCTTTGGCAGTATGGAAGCGCACCGTCCCGTGCCGCGAAAGGAGGCCATGGCTTCAAGCTGCAGCGGAGGGGGACCTGCACCCTGTGGGTCCCGCTGGCAGGGAGGCCGGCACCACGTGGCACCGCCATTACAAAAGGAACAAACATTTTGTCTGTTCGGGAAGGGGGAGCTAACCCCATGCGGCCCGATAGGTCGCGCCCAACCAAGGTGGGCCATGCCTAGCCAAGGCGGTTCGGTCCAACCAGGTCGGACTGGTCCCGGACCCTTTTCGGCCCAGATACACTTAAAATGTCATATCCCACAAACCAGACATCTGTTTTACGAACCATCTATGGTGATAGAATCCCAAGAACAAGACAGTACTTTTGAGATACTCTACCTACGTTTCGGAGAAATTTTGGAGTTCATTCGGATTGGATCGAACCCGAATCCAACCGGGTCCTCATTACTAAAACACTTATAACTCGCAGACCGGGCATCCGATTGATGTACCATCTGTCGTGTTGGAACCCTTACGGAATATTGGTCCTTTGGGTTACTCCTTTTTGGAGCTCTGTGAATGTTTTTCATGACCTATATCTTGAAGAGAAGATTCTATGAAACTCAAGCATACCGAGTGTGGGGAATCCTGTGGCTGGCAATCAATTGAAGAGCGACCCTGTGTTGATCAACATCATAGCGACCTTGTGTAGATCAGCATTCTAGAGACCCTGTGTGGATCAGCATAATAGATACCATGTGCCAATCATCATCATAGCGACCCTGTGTGGATCAGTAGTGCGTGACCTGACAAGGATCATCCTTAGAGAGGCTCGTCGTGGATCAGTGACATGTGACCCTGTGTGGATCGATAATAGAAAAAATTCTTCTTGGTTTAGTTGTGGAACTTTATAATGGAATTAGAGGATATATCTTAAGACTAATTATCTTTTTTCCTTAACTCTGAGTTATATACCTGGTGTGAGCTGTCTCTATTTTGTGCTTTGTGATTGAGGTCATGCATTGTGGTTTTTTCCTTTGTGGAGTTCTGGGATACCTTCTGGGGTCTCGGAGTCACTACTGAGTATTGTTATACTCACCCCTACATGGGCTTCACCTTCACCTTGTTGTGTCCTATGCCGATGATGAGCAGATTGGATAAGACTTTAGGGATCCAGGACCAGGCGGTACATGGATGTGACTGGTTGATGTGGAGAGCTATGGAGATGAGTTATACCTACCCTTCAGGTAGGATCCCTAGTGGAAGATCTCAATATTTGTTTTCTTTTGTAGTTTTATCTTTTCAGTTGGGCTTGTAATCCGTCCCCCTTTACTTTCAGTAAAAACTTTTACTACTATTGTTTTACTATTTGGTTTGCATCTTTTCATGTTCTTAGTCTGTGTGTTTGAAGGTTTAAAGTCAATGATTTTCCACTTTTAGGGAAATGACTTTGTGGTGATGGTCACTAACCCTTTTACTATGGAAGGTGGTCTTGGGGTAGTTAAGGCACGGGCCCTGGGGGACAGGTCGTGAAAAAGTGGTATCAATGGATTAGGTTCTACCGAGGAACTAGGACTCTGATCATTCCAATGGAGAAATAATGTTATGTGTGCTGAGTATGGTTTTCAGTTCAGGGAGTCCAGTGTCGGTGCGACAACCGATGTATCCATACACCATGACCCGGAATTCTGATTTTCGACTCTGTGCACGAAAACAATAATTGCATATGTTTTAGAAATGTTTTACTTTTGATATCTTTTGAGTCAGCTCACCAGGTATAACTTATTAAACATGGCACACCTATTTCTTTTAGGATTTCTCCACGTATTCAGACATCCAGAGTTCCTGAGAGAGTTCACGATGACAGAACATCGGGCGATGAGGCTTCAGTGGAGGGCCCTCTTATAGGATAGCACCATCGGGTGGTGCACGAGCAGCACAACTACCCATTGGGAAATAGTTTCCACCAGCCCCACTAGCGGATGATGCACACTGACTGAGTGCATTTCATGAGTTCTAGTAGTAGAGTCCTCTGATATTTTGAGGCCAGATAGATCCACAGGCAGCTAAGGACTGGTCAGAGGCTGTGGCTAGAGTTTTCCGCATATTTAGGACACCAGCAGAGTAGATGGTGATCACAGCTGCTAGTCTTTTCTAGGGTATAAAAAGGAGATTGTGGAGCCTGACGCTCCAATTACTCAACGAGGAAACCCTCACCTAGATGGACTTCGATAGTATCTTCATGGAAGAGTTCATTTTATAAACACTATGATCTATTCGTATTCATGAGCTCTTTCACTTACAATAGGGAAGCCTGATAGTAGACCAGTACTTCGCGAGATTCACTGACCTCTCACGCTACTCCACCAACAACATACGAGACCCTTTCTTGAGGTCTCAAACCATTAAGTAGGGTCTCTGGGAGGAGATCATAGGGTCTATGATTTCGCTCAATATCCCAACGTAGGCTAGAGTACTCGAGCGAGCATTATTGGTGGAGAGATTCTTATCTGAGTAGGAATTGACGGTGAGATCCACCACCGGACAACAGGTAGCCAAGTCATCTGCAAAAAAGTAGTAGGTAGATGATGTAGAGGTTCAAGTGGGATATATATTTTGGAGGATGACCCCAAGATATAGATTCAGAGGTGCGGAGCTCACGAGGGAGATCAGGCTAGCAATGGAGAAGACTGCGCTTCACGCACGACGGGTAGGGCCACATGGAGCATGACTGGCCGACCCGTCGTATCGAAGATCAGTATAAGTTCAAGGGAACACTGAGTCAAAGGAAGATATTCATGTGAGGAGGTCCAAAAGGTGGTGGAAGTGGCAGAGTATAAGGACGTGTAGCATGCGGTGGGTGGCAATTTGAGGTTCTACCACCAGCACCTCCAGGTAGTCCACCCCAACATCAGGGAGCAGGTGGAAAGGGATGAGCGCAGCTTCAGGCAGCTGACGCCTACGACCACTATGCTCCAGAGATGATTTGATATACGTTCTGTGTATACTCCACCCTAGATGAAATACTTATAGACATAGGTGCTAGTCACTCTTAAAATTCCACGACTCTAGTTCAGAGCTCAGAGATTTCGGTAGATCCATTGGCTTGATCGTTACGATTCTAGAATCCTAAAGAAGAGGATTCAGTGATCACACACTGGTGCAGACAGTGTGATCTCACTCTAGGAGGTGAGATCTTTGGATGGGATCTCCTATTAGACGCATCGAGGCCTTACAATTTCATCTTGGGTATGGACTTGTTATCCACATTCTATACTCAGATTGACTGTTTTAGGTGCAAAGTTCAGTTTGTCCATGAGGATGGAATTAGGGTTTCCTTCACTGGCGAGAAGGGAACCTTTTCAGCTCAGTATGATCTTTCCCAGACGATGGTGTAGTCGAACACTAATCAGTTGGCTAGCCTACCCTCAGAGCAGTTGACAATAAGATTCTGATCTATCCTGCAGTGGTGAACCAGTATGACGATGTCTTTCTTGATGATGTTCTGGGACTACCTCCTCACAGAGAGGTAGACTTATACATCGACCAGTACCCTAGGAAAACACTGATATTTACACCATAATATTAGATGGATCCCACAGAGCATCGTGATTTGTAGGTAAAGTAGGAGGACTTATAGAGGAATGGGTTTATAAAGCCTAGTGTTTCTCCATGGACATCCATGATTTTGTTCGCCATGAAGGCAGATGGGAGTCTGAGGATTTTTGTGGACTACTGGCGCCTAAACCAGGTGACTATGAAGAACAATTATCCTGTTCCGAGGATTGATGATCTATTTGACCAGAAAAAAGGAGTATAGTGGTTTTTGAAGATAGACATCATATCATGTCACAAACCAACCTGGGTCGACCCTAAAATGGTTACCCAAGCCAGCTCGCGACATGGCCCGAGGGGCGTTCCCGATCCCCATGGACTGGAAACTAGCGTTGGGCATCAAAACTAAACAAGAAGGAATGATTTTCCCATAATTGAAATACAAGTAAAGCAGCGGAAAAAGAAGAACAACTCAAGGCAAGTAAATTACACGAAAAAGGAAGAACAAACAATAACAGCAAACTGACCTGACCATGACCAAAACTCATCACGACTCCGAGAGTTGCTCACTAGTAAACAACCAACTCTCACCCACGGTGAGCAAGCTTGTAACGCCCCGACCCCAGCTACCCAGAGTTGGTGCATTACTTCGTAACATTGGCATGATCACAAAAGATCAAGTCTCGAAAGACCGATTAGTTTAGTAGCCTTGGAAACACTAGATACATTCGTAAACGTTACATTACATCATAAATTGAAAAAACTACAATAACAAAGTCTCCATAGTCCACACTCATATCCTCTTCTGATAATCCCTGCAGGTCATTCATAAAATACTTCTTCACATCCTGGAAAATATTAAAACATTGAAAGGGGTGAGCTCAGATGCTCAGTAAGGATAACAATAATGCGGAAGCTTTCATAAATAAACATTAACATTTAAGGCAATGTATAACTAAAACAAAATCCTTTTAAACATGAACTTTAACATAATATGGCAAAAGTAAAATGAGATAATGCCATTTACATGGATATTCTACTGGTCGAATAATCACATGCAATATCAATAACCACTTTCATAATGATGGAATGCATAATGCCAGACTATCATAACCACGTAGCCAAGGCCTCGTGCCAAGACCACAAATAAGATTTTGTCAAGGCCTCGTGCCAAGACACTAGTTTGTCTCATGAGACCTGCCGATGCATCGAGGAGCTATAGCGGGCTCCACCCGTCACTTATTAAGTCCAATGTATTCCTCATATGAATAGGTTTAAACATATCATAAACCATAACATAATTGTATCACATAAAACATGCATAAAGGAAACATAACATTTCCACATTTCAATCACAAGATATCAATACAACTCATTGATATAATAAAAACGTATTCAAAACCATTTTCAAAACCAAAATAAAAGAAAGTTAAAACTTTGTATTTATTTTTCATTAAAAAAGTGATGGCTTGTAGAGGAAGCCGAAACTCAAATAATGGTCACGGCGGTGGAGAAGTCGTTGTCGCCGCATAAGTACGGAAATAAAAACATTCCCTTTTTGTCGTTTAGTAAAATGCTTCGTATAAAAAAGATTCCTTTTGAATAAACGTTAAAGTCAAAGGGGTTTATACACCATATAAAAGAAAGTTGTGTATAAAACCAAATATGCCTCAATGAAAGGAGATTGAGACGAAGTCCTTAAAAAGATAATTTTTTAAATAAAGTACATCTATAATGTGTATTCACTATAAGTACACATAAATAATGTACAAATACAATATAGGACATAATAATATCATGACATAATTTGAAAGTAGGAGATTAACCCAAAGAATGGAAGTTGGGTTAAGAAGTTCCCTTACCTCGTGTCTGACTTGACTCAAACGTTCTTTAACCTCCCGAATAATAAACTAGAGTTAATATATACCTTATTAAGAACCATTTTCAATTTTATTATCCTTATTATATCACTTATTACAATGATATTAACATTATGTAATTATTTAAGTTAATAACGGTCGTTTTGTCGATCTTTGGTACTTGAGTCAACAATAAACTTCTTATAATTACAAGTTGTTTATGTGGTAGAATATCCATTGTCTCCAGAATTATATTCATGATTTAGATGTCATATATATATTATATATCCAGTATATACATTCATTTATAATATTACGTAACATTTAGAGGTAAGAAATGAAATGCACCGTTCATGGAGACGGTAAGCCGTACGTACGCCTGAACGCTACTTTCATTTCAATTTCATATTTAATGGAACAAAATCATAATGATATAAATGTATAATATAATTCCAGTATAATATAGTGTATAATACCATTTACTTCATCCTTTATACATCCCACATATGGCATTAACGATTCAAATCACTTTGAGGGGGCGGTAGTCTGCACTTCCTAAACTGAAATTATCGCGTTTTACCCATAATGGAAATCATAAAGTATGCCATAAATGAGAAATACAGAAGCATAAGTAAAACATAAACACATTATATATCATATATAAAAATAGTGACATCTTAATGGCCACCTTTGAAGGTGTTATATGAGTGTTGAACAATCATCGTTTCGTGAGGTAGAAATTCGCCATCCACAGAAACCGTATGTTCTTTAACCATTAGATGTAGGTGTGTGTAAGTGTAGCTCGAATCATTCTTATAACAACATCGTAGTATATTGAGGATACTGGTGTTGTTACAAAAGAAATTAATAAAAAAAGAGTTTAGGGGGTTGGAGAAGAAAAATAAAACAAAACAACATTAGAGAAGACATTACCTCAAAATCGGGTAACTCTTTTTGATTTGAGCCAAAGGCTTCCTTGGGAAGAGTTCTGATCAAAGTGAGGCTTCTAGGAGTAATAGGGGGAAGTTGGGAGAGTATTTGGGCAGAGTTTGGCCGAGCCAAATGGCTTGAAGGTGTGAATAAGGTGGGAGTGGTGGGGGCCTTTTATAAGACGAGAGGAGGGGCTCTTTTGGAATGATAAGAAAAGTCACTTTATTATAAAATGAGTTTCAGATTTTAGAGGTCCCACAATTATATAATTAGAGTATAAGATGATAAGGGTTCTAAATATCCTCATCCAATAGGCTTTGGACAAGTGTAAGCCTTGGATTTTGCATTATCTTCTCATTTTATTTAAATCGTTAAATAATGAGGTCATCGCTGCATCATAATGATGTCATAATTAATTTAATTTATTTAATGTCTAAAAATTATAAAAAAAATACTATGATGTAGGAAATCTATTTATCTTTCTAATGATTATTTATAATCAAAATTTGGACTTGTGTAACCCCACTTAAAAACTGTTTTAGTAAAACAACTCATGTTTGTGTCAATTTAATTTTAACATTAAATAAATATATATTAATGTCATTTTCCAACCAAAGTGGCTCCATGGGGTCCCCAAGTTGACCCATGGGTTGTATTGGTCGGCCATGACTCATCCAATAGGAGTAGGACAAGTTTCAAGCTCATCTCATATTATTAAAACATTATTTTTACCTTAAACTACACTAATTACCTCTAATCGCGATTAAGAACTTAAAAGTTACTATTCACCAAAAATTATTTTAATCTCATTGAACCACATTTTACTTCTTAATGACAACCATTTATGATGGATTTTTGAAAATCAAATCACAGAAGTGGTAATATTTCATTTAAACGAAAAATCAGTTATTTAACTACCACTTAGTGGTTTCACTATTCATCAAAAATTGAAGTTTTTCAGAACAAGGCCAAAATTTCACCCTAAGCTATAATTGATATTCCGAATTCAAAAATGATGTCTATTTTACAAAATTACAAACATATAAGTTGCATTAATTAATTTTATAATTAATTCCCGCTGTTACAACAAATAGCGTGTTTTTAAGAAACAATTTATATCAAAAGATTGACAATTGTTTATGTCCAATTTCAATGTTAAATTAATTCCAATGACCACCATTTGATAAAACGGTAAAAATATATTCTAATTATACATTAAAACCACTAAATAGTATAATTTATCACTATAAATTATTTTGACTAAAAAAGTAGTTTTAAGTATTTTTCACTATTCATAAAAAAATTGGAAGTTCTCAGAAAGTTAAAAAAAATTCAACTTAGGATAATTTCGATATTACGAATACAAAAATGAAGTCCATTTTGAAATATAAAATTTCTATAATTTTAAAAAGTGGTTATTACTATTCATAACGGCTACTTTGATTAGTCGCGGTGTTTTAGAACTCGAAGTTGCGTACAATGCAAGCTATTGCATTATTGAATGAGAAGCGTATCATGGAAGCTCGGAGTGTTACATTCTCCCCTCCTTCAATAAATTGCGTCCTCGCAATTTGAAATTTTTCTTTGAATGTAAAAGGTTGAAAAGAGAAAATACCTTTGAGTAAAACCCACATCAGAAATAAGATTAATAAAATTTAGCCTTAAGAAGAGGGAAAGGGAAATGAAAAAGTCACCACCCAATTATGATCTCGATTAGGAGAACATTGGTGGCAATTAGAGACATATAATTGGAGGAAAAATGTAAATATTTGTAGGGAGTGATTGAGGTCATCAATCACAATCAACTATCAAATTGAGGGCCTCAAAGCATTCAATCTATGTTGATTTAAAATATCATCAGTTCAACAAGACATAAGGTATTAGGATAAAACATTTTTTTGATTTAATATCCCTTTACTAATGTTTAAGAATTAATTTATTCATTGAATAAGAGATAGGTATATATATATTTATGCTTGACAATTAGAGTTTCAACCTTTAACTCATCTTTCTCTCAAAAAGATAATAGAACTCAAAAATATTATACTTATCCTAATTGTATAAGGTTCCAAATTTTAACACATACCATTTAGATTAGAAAAACTATTTTGTAAAAACCAGGGACTTCATGTAGTCCAGTGGTAGGCGATTAATCCCAATCGCACTATGGTTGTGGGTTCGATTCCCACAGCTTTATCCAACGCGATGGGTTGTCACTCGGTCTGCGTGTTTTCCTTTTTATAAATATCCAAAAATAACCTTAACAATAGTATCCAATGTAAAATATAATCCATTCCAACCTTTATAGTTATCCAAAATACTTCTGTCCAGACTTTCTCTAAAAGGTCTCTAAATTCCAAAATCAATTGTAACATCAGAATCCCCAAACAAATTAATGTTTCTCTTTTGTCACATACTAAAAATATGATTACCTTTATCATATTAAAACCTTACTGAAATCAACATGTACTACAGTACAATCCTTATATATATATCACATTATTCTAATAACCAAAATATAATCCATGAGTCCAAAAGCACCAATACATTAGTTATTCTGCTTCAACTGTAGTAACAGCATATGATTGTCCTTGATCCCTTGGCCTTTTCTGAGGTAAGTTTCCCTGACGCTTAGGACATTAATTTGCATAATGCCCCATTTCCCTACAATTGTAGCATTCAACTTTGACAGCCTCTTTCTTTCCCTTGCAATCACGTGCCTAGTGACCCTTTTCTCCACATTTATAACAAACTCCCATTCCTTTTAGGCACGTACTAGGGTGATTCTTCCAACAATTATCACATAATGGAAAATCCTTCTTTCCCATTTTCCCTTTATCTGTCTCTTGTTCCACCGTTCTCTTCTTCTCTTGCTTTACTTTGTTGTCATAAGACTTAGAGAATTCCTTTTCTGTCTTGATAGCACACGAGACAATATCTTCGTATGATGAGAAGGATTGTGATAATAAAGATCGACGGAGAAATGGTTTTAACCCATCAAAGAAACGATCAATCTTACTCCTTGGGTTACATATATAATCGGCAGCATGCCTCGCTAACCTTGTAATGTTAGCCAACTACTTTGCGACATTCTCATCCTCCTTCTGCCTCAAACTCAGAAATTGCCTTTCCATATCTGCTCGATGGTCACGAGGATAGTAATTTTCTAAGAAAAGCTCTTTGAACTCCCTCCATTCCATATTCGATACGTCATCATCTTCCTTTGTGTTTTGAATCAGCGACCACCACTGATCGGCATCTCCAGTGAGGCGGTAAACTGCCATGACAACCTTCTCCCTTTCGCTACTCTCCAAGGCATGGAATATTTTCTCTAAGGAGTTTATCCATTGCTCAGTTACTAACGGATTTGTACCCCCATTGAAGGTTGGTGGTTGTTGCCTCATGAAACGGTCAATCATTGATCCTCCACGTTGCAGATCAGGGTGCTCCATACGAGTAAGGTTATTATTCATAACCTGCGTGAGTTGTCCTAGTACGGTGAGAAGCTGATCAGCACCAGTTGTATCACTAGCTCGACCATAATTATCTTGAGCAGGAGGGCAATCCCTACATGGAGTGCGCGCATTGATACGGTTTCCATTTCTTCCACTAGGCGCCATTTCTAAACAATTGCATAAACTAGATCAGTTTATGAATCAAAATACATAATCCCATACTTATAAAACACTTAACATAAATTGAACTATTTATGGATATAATCCATAATCATAAAAAGAAATGTTTCCTTTGAGAAAGTATATACTCATAACCCTTCATAGTGGTTTGTAAAGAAAATGAGAATTATCCTAAGCATATCCCCCGGGAGTGTCGTAACCAAGAGTGCAGCAAGGCCCGTTGTCGTGCACCAGTTCCCGTTCGAGTCTAGCTCAAAGCGGTGTTATCGGGTTTTACCCCTAGGTACATTCGTGCCAGAGCCGCCTCTACCTTCTCGTACCCAGACAAGGATGTATTGATCGGAAACCTCACAAAATCTCTACAATACCATAATTCTAGGAAGTTCTTCTATACTAATCCTCAAAGTTCATCTTAGGTCTACATGCTCTAATCAGAGTTTATCTAAATCTAGCTTCCAAGGTTAGTACTAAACTGCCTCTGATACCAACTGTAACGCCCCGACCCCAGCTACCCAGAGTCGGTGCATTACTTCGTAACATTGGTATGATCACAAAAGATCAAGTCTCGAAAGACCGATTAGTTTAGTAGCCTTGGAAACACTAGATACATTCGTAAACGTTACATTACATCATAAAGTGAAAAAACTACAATAACAAAGTCTCCATAGTCCACACTCATATCCTCTTCTGATAATCCCTGCAGGTCATTCATAAAATACTTCTTCACATCCTGGAAAATATTAAAACATTGAAAGGGGTGAGCTCAGATGCTCAGTAAGGATAACAATAATGCGGAAGCTTTCATAAATAAACATTAACATTTAAGGCAATGTATAACTAAAACAAAAGCCTTTTAAACATGAACTTCAACATAATATGGCAAAAGTAAAATGAGATAATGCCATTTACATGGATATTCTACTGGTCGAATAATCATATGCTATATCAATAACCACTTTCATAATGATGGAATGCGTAATGCCAGACTATCATAACCACGTAGCCAAGGCCTCGTGCCAAGACCACAAATAAGATTTTGTCAAGGCCTCGTGCCAAGACACTAGTTTGTCTCATGAGACCTGCCTATGCATCGATGAGCTATAGCGGGCTCCACACGTCACTTATTAAGTCCAATGCATTCCTCATATGAATAGGTTTAAACATATCATAAACCATAACGTAATCGTATCACATAAAACATGCATAAAGGAAACATAACATTTCCACATTTCAATCACAAGATATCAATACAACTCATTGATATAATAAAAACGTTTTCAAAACCATTTTCAAAACCAAAATAAAATAAAGTTAAAACTTTGTATTTATTTTTCATTAAAAAAGTGATGGCTTGTAGAGGAAGCCGAAACTCAAATAATGGTCACGGCGGTGGAGAAGTCGTTGTCGCCGCATAAGTACGGAAATAAAAACATTCCCATTTTGTCATTTAGTAAAACGCTTCGTATAAAAAAGATTCCTTTTGAATAAACGTAAAAGTCAAAGGGGTTTATACACCGTATAAAAGAAAGTTTTGTATAAAACCAAATATGCCTCAATGAAAGGGGATTGAGACGAAGTCCTTAAAAAGATCATTTTTTAAATAAAGTACATATATAATGTGTATTCACTATAAGTACACATAAATAATGTACAAATACAATATAGGACATAATAATATCATGACATAATTTGAAAGTAGGATATTAACCCAAAGAATGGAAGTTGGGTTAAGAAGTTCCCTTACCTCGAGTCTGACTTGACTCAACCGTTCTTTAACCTCCTGAATAATAAACTAGAGTTAATATATACCTTATTAAGAACCATTTTCAATTTCATTATCCTTATTATATCACTTATTACAATGATATGAACATTATGTAATTATTTAAGTTAATAACGGTCGTTTTGTCGATCTTTGGTACTTGAGTCAACAATAAACTTCTTATAATTACAAGTTGTTTATGTGGTAGAATATCCATTGTATCCAGAATTATATTCATGATTTAGATGTCATATATATCTTATATATCCAGTATATACATTCATTTATAATATTACGTAACATTTAGAGGTAAGAAATGAAATGCACCGTTCATGGAGACGGTAAGCCGTACGTACGCATGAACGCTACTTTCATTTCAATTTCATATTTAATGGAACGAAATCATAATGATATAAATGTATAATATAATTCCATTATAATATAGTGTATAATACCATTTACTTCATCCTTTATACATCCCACATATGGCATTAACGATTCAAATCACTTTGAGGGGGCGGTAGTCCGCACTTCCTAAAATGAAATTATCGCGTTTTACCCATAATGGAAATCATAAAGTATGCCATAAATGAGAAATACAGAAGCATAAGTAAAACATAAACATATTATATATCATATATAAAAATATTGACATCTTAATGGCCACCTTTGAAAGTGTTATATGAGTGTTGAACAATCATCGTTTCGTGAGGCAGAAATTCTCCATCCACAGAAACCGTATGTTCTTTAACCATTAGATGTAGGTGTGTGTAAGTGTAGCTCGAATACTTCTTATAACAACATCCTAGTATATTGAGGATACTGGTGTTGTTACAAAAGAAATTAATAAAAAGATTTTAGGGGGTTGGAGAAGAAAAATAAAACAAAACAACATTAGAGAAGACATTACCTCAAAATCGGGTAACTCTTTTTGATTTGAGCCAAAGGCTTTCTTGGGAAGAGTTCTGCTCAATGTGAGGCTTCTAGGAGTAAGAGGGGGAAGTTGGGAGAGTATTTGGGCAGAGTTTGGACGAGACAAATGGCTTGAAGGTGTGAATAAGGTGGGAGTGGTGGGGGCCTTTTATAAGAGGAGAGGAGGGGATCTTTTGGAAAGATAAGAAAAGTCACTTTATTATAAAATGAGTATCGGATTTTATAGGTCCCACACTTATATAATTAGAGGTTAAGATGATAAGGGTTCTAAATCTCCTCATCCAATAGGCTTTGGACAAGTGTATGCCTTGGATTTTTCATTATCTTCTCATTTTATTTAAATCGTTAAATAATGAGGTCATCGCTGCATCATAATGATGTCAAAATTAATTTAATTTATTTAATGTCTAAAAATTATAAAAAAAATACTATGATGTAGGAAATCTATTTATCTTTCTAATGAATATTTATAATCAAAATTTGGACTTGTGTAACCCCACTTAAAAACTATTTTAGTAAAACGACTCATGTTTGTGTCAATTTAATTTTAACATTAAATAAATATATATTAATGTCATTTTCCAACCAAAGTGGCTCCATGGGGTCCCTAGGTTGACCCATGGGTTGTATTGGTCGGCCATGACTCATCCAATAGGAGTAGGACAAGTGTCAACCTCATCTCATATTATTAAAACATTATTTTTACCTTAAACTACACTAATTACCTCTAATCGCGATTAAGAACTTAAAAGTTACTATTCACCAAAAATTATTTTAATCTCATTGAACCACATTTTACTTATTAATGACAACCATGTATGTTGGATTTTTGAAAATCAAATCACAGAAGTGGTAATATTTCATTTAAACGAAAAATCAGTTATTTAACTACCACTTAGTGGTTTCACTATTCATCAAAAATTGAAGTTTTTCAGAACAAGGCCAAAATTTCACCCTAAGCTATAATTGATATTCCGAATTCAAAAATGATGTCTATTTTACAAAATTCAAAACATATAAGTTGCATTAATTAATTTTATAATTAATTCCCGCTGTTACAACAAATAGCGTGTTTTTAAGAAACAATTTATATCAAAAGATTGACAATTGTTTATGTCCAATTTCAATGTTAAATTAATTCTAATGACCACCATTGGATAAAACGGTAAAAATATATTCTAATTATAAATTAAACCCACTAAATAGTATAATTTATCACTATAAATTATTTTTACTAAAAAAGTTGTTTTAAGTATTTTTCACTATTCATAAAAAATTGGAAGTTCTCAGAAAGTTACAAAAAATTCAACTTAGGATAATTTCGATATTACGAATACAAAAATGAAATCCATTTTGAAATATAAAATTTCTATAATTTTAAAAAGTGGTTTTTACTATTCATAACGGCTACTTTGATTAGTCGCGGTGTTTTAGAACTCGAAGTTGCGTACAATGCAAGCTATTGCATTATTGAATGAGAAGCGTATCATGGAAGCTCGGAGTGTTACAAAGCTAAAGTAAAACCTCCAACAAATCTAAAAAAATATGAAAACACTATAAGCGTGACCAAATAACTATTCCCAATGCACTACCTTTTAATAAATAGTTTATTAATTTCAAGTTTGAACTACATTGTATAAAATATGGGTTGTTACACATGCTTTCATTTTCTAAAGCAAGTAATAGTCCACTTCCCTTTTTAGTTTAAGTAAAAGTTTAATGTTTGAAGGAACATGTACATCACACTTTAAAAAAAATTTGACAAAAAATATAAAATCTCAAACTTAGTTTTCAATCAAGAGGGAAAACCACACACAACACATACACACAACATAAGGGCAATGAGAAAGTAGCAAATGAGGACCTGCAATCGATCTAGGCACCTCAATCACCCACCACATACAAATAAGAACTAAAGGAAACAGGGGTCGAACCTAGGAGCTCGTGAACAATCCAGAATGCACTATACATGTGACTCATCCTGAAGGCATTCCTACTCTCGATGATGTCATAATTACCTAACTCTTGGTGTTGCCCTATATGGCCTAATTGAGGGGCCCAATCCCCTAGCAGAGTTTCATCTGTACTAGGGGCCACTAGCAAATGCGTAATCCAAACCAGTGCATCAATCATTATTAGAAGATTCACTTACTATGTCAGGTTCCCATGTCAACATGTATAATAAACAGGGAAAGTGTGAGTCAACAAATTCAATCAAGCAGTACAAACATCACACACAAATCATGCTGTCAACATATGCCAAATATCACATCTGAGTCACCCCAAATAGAGTTTTCCAAAATAATTTATTTTATTAAAGTGTCAAATGGGACTTCAGCAATTTTAAGGAAAATACTTATTTATCAAGTAAACTAAAACACTTGTCTACACTTCAAAAGAAATCATTTATCAATAAACTAGAACTACATTTAAAATTCCATGAATTATGGTTAAATTCCAAACAGGCATTCTTTCACTACTGGGTGTCCGCTCATCAAGAAAATGTTTCAAGTGTCGTGTATAAAATAAATGGCTCTTTTTACAGCAAATAATCATTTAAAAATTATTTATTTTATATCATTTCTGATTTATTAAAATTAATAAAAACATGAATCAATTAATAAAATCTAAATTTAATGGTGAATGCAGTGGGGGACCTACCTCGGATCACTGCCCAAACACAATGGCACATCACGCCTCGCACAGACGCACAAACATGCACACACCGACAACTGCAGGACCGTGGAAGAATCTTGTCAACATGCTGCAACCGCAAAGGTTACTAAAATACATAAAGACGAACTTAAAATAAATAAAACGAATAGACAACATAAACACCACCTCGAGATGTTTTCAAAAAACAAATCGCACCATCTGCACTATTTAATAAACCACTTTTAAATTTATAAAACAATTTTTAAAGAGAAACCCATGTCTTTAGACACCAAAAACCTAATCAAAACTCATCCTTGTAATTAAACGTGCACTTGAAACACACCAAATCAGAATACGCACCACTTGCACAATTAAAATAACAGATTACACAACTTAGTAAAAAATACCCACAGGTGAAAAATTCATTTTGAAGAATTAAAACACCACTTTGAGATCTGTAACGTTTTTACAAAAACCACACCACGTCGTAATAATTCACTAATAATTATAAAAATCCAATGGGCCATTTTAAGAAAATGCCTAGAGTACACAACCTGAAAAAACACACGATACACTGAGATCTACACATAAAGGAATTCATTGCTCAATGAATTTTTAAAACTAGACTCACATCATTTTCATTATTTAAAAAAATTATAAAACTATTTTAAGAGTTATATTGCGGCTCTACACACACCAAAAAAACCAACTCAAAACCCCATATTTTGATAAAACTCACACCCATTATTTACCAAAACAAAACAAACACCACTTTAAAACCAAAACAACTTTTCAAAGCCATAAAAGGATCCCAAAATATCAGTTCTCATGCTACCAATACATTAATAAATTCAAATAAGGCATTTTATATCACACTTAGCACATAAATGCCAATCAGACACTTTTTCACAAAAAAAGGCATGCACTCTTTATTGAAACAATATCAATTAAAACCCAACAAGGAATAAAATACAACATTTTCATACCAAATAAATTATCCAAGTGTTGAAAAACAATACCTAGAATCTATATAAGGAGTGAATTGCAAGAAAATGATGCAACTCAAATTATAAAAACAAGTGTAATGAGAGACCCACTTCAAAACCATGGCGTGACAAAAAACAGACACCCAAAAACATTCCACGCAGAACCTAAACATTAAACCAAAGAAAATAAATCCTATATTGAAACTCTCAGCAAGATCAATAGAATAAAAAGAGTAAAAATGAAGATAGATGTTATACCAGAGGGGGAAAATGTGCCGGAAATATGTGTGCTGGTAGGGGGTGACATCGGCAGGTTGCCGGGAATAGGGAGGGGAGGCGACAGATCTCAGGGGGGTGTGGGGTCTGCTGGAACCGACAAGGAGGTGCAAGAACAGGGAGCAGGGTGGCTACTGGGATGGTGCAGTCAGAAGGATATGGCAGAGGGGAGGTCAGATTGGGCACCGCCGGACGGAGCAGGCAGCCAGATGGAGGAGGCAGCCGGATGAGGGAGGCGACGTAGAGGATAGGACCGGGTAGGGGGGCCAAGGCGAAGGCCAGTATGGGAGAGGTTGCTGGTTAGGGTGCAGTAGGGAGAGGCGGGGTCTGAGGCGGCTTGGTGAGGGGAGGCTGAGAGGCGGCTCGTGCGGAGAGGGACAGCGAGGCATGCTGCTCGAGAAGACGACATATAGGGGATAAATAAGGGGGGCGCCGCGCGGGTAGAATACGGTTTGGGGTTTAGTTTTTTTCTCTTTTCATTTTATTATAATAAAATAATAAAAATAATAAATTCTGAAATAAAATGATGGAAATAAAACAATAATAATAACAATAATATACAAGAATAATAATAATAATAATAAAATTAACAATAATAAAGATAATATTAATAAAATGTAATAACCATCAAAATAATAATTATAAAAATAATAATAATGAAAAAAAGAATAATAAAAATAAAAATAATATATAGAATAATGATAATAATAATAATAATAATAATAATAATAATAATAATAACAAATTGCACGACACTAGGGCCGGTTGTGCGGCCACCGCAAAATGTGGGGTGACCGCGCACGGGTCCGAAACCTAGAAAAAAACATTAAACATTGTCAATTGTGATCTAGGACCCAGTTCGGACCTCGGCGAAAGAACCCAGGCCCAGAAAAAAAAATTATTTAAGCAAGTGGATGTAACAATTCTCCCCACCACAGAAACTTTCTTCCCCTAGAAAGTCACTCAGGCGAACAATAGGTAAAACAAGAGACCATGCTGAGTTGAAACTGAAAGAAACCACAATATAAGAAAATGGGAGAACACAAGAGTGTTCTCTCTACCAAAAGAATTCAACTAGTGTGAAAATTTAATACCCAAACATACCACCCCGAGAATGGGGGGTCGACACAAAAACTACCAACCGATCCAGAATAACCTCTATCGGATGAGTGAAACAACACCTCCGCTGAAACTTGGAACTCTCAACTCAGACCAATGAAATCCCGAACACTAGAGAAAAATATCTGAGAAGAACTTATCCCATGCAGTAAAACTGAGAATAACCACAAGACTTGACTCTTCCAAAGGAACCTACATCTCCAAGCAAACACTGCTAAACCAAGATCAACCCATACAAGGGTAAAGTACACTCTTAGGGAAAACACACAACTCAGAAAACCCTAACCTGACAAACAAAACTGTTTAGATTACACTAGAGCAAGTCCGTCATAACTCAATGGAAAAACAATGAACTTACAGCAACTTCAAAACTTTAACAACAGAAAAAAAAAGAATGAAAAGACTTTAACTGTTCCACCACCAACACGGAACTTGAAACCCGAACCAAGGCTTCACACCCCTAATAACTCCTGAATGCGAGAGAGATTCACCCCAAGACCTGTGGTTGGGGCTCTGATAGATGAAGCATCTCCTACCTCACATTCTAGAACTAGAATTTCTCCTGTCACAGCGTCTTTTTCAAGAGACGCTTCTAGCAAAATTTCACTAAATGACCCAGGTACCTACAATGATGACACATCTTTGGGGAGGATGTGACATAATGGTTTCACATTCCCGAACCATCCACACTTGTGTCACACCACTAAACGGTCCGACGAACTAGAATCCAGAACCATTGCAAACGACTCTTTAGGAATAGGTCCCTCTGGCACACTCTGCTCACCAGATGGGGAACCTTCTTGAGTAACTGGATATGTCGGATCATCAAGCACCAGCACCCCAGAAACCAATTCATCTAAGAACACCTCATCCACAAGCTTCTCAAAACTATGGTCCCTATAAGGGAGGACTCGCTCCTTGATCTCTAGACAAAAACCCCCGATGAAGAGAGAAGTCTTTATCAATCCCTATGATGCTACTTCCGGAGAAAATGACACAAGATATTTGAAATAGTCAACATATGCCTTCACCATCTTCTCTCCTTGTTGAATACAAATGAGATATTCCATTTTCTTCATCTTCACTTCTTCAGGTATAAACCATCGGATGAATACAGATTTAAAGACATCCCACGTCATAATAACTTGCATTGACAGTGGGGCGAGCAACTCTTGTTCGTCCAGGACTGGACCTTCGAACATGCCCAAAATGGCACACACTCTAATAGCTTCATGAGTTCCAAACATCCTAAAAGAACACTTGACCTCTTCAAACCACATAACTACCTTCAACGGACCCCGGTCACCGTTAAGTATAGACAATGTCTAAGAAGGCCCAAAAACTGGGCATGACTTATCAGAAACTTTGGGGACCTTTCTGGGTGGCATGTTCTGAAAAAAATATAAAACACAGAGCCAAAACCAATATCAAGCCGAAGCAATATAATTGAAATCATTTTGATCCAAAAACATCCAACTCAAAAACCAAACAAAAACCAACACAACACCAAAAATCCCTTTTTTATTTTAGATTCCAAAACCGCCTTCTTTGAAGGCCATTTTCAAAATACCAAAACCCACTTTTCAAACCAAATTCAATTTTTCAAAAAAAACATTTTCCCTTTATTAAAATTGCTTTATAATAACAAGGTAAAACCTTTAATTCCAAGTGTACACCCCAGTAATCCCATGAACTATTGCACATATCTCCATCTGCTTTCATCCATACGCACCAACACACACTTCCCAAGAATTTCCACACATGTGAAAATGTTCATCAAGAGTACCCAGGGTTGCACCCAAACCATATCTCTACTAGTTCCAAGCAACCACCAGATTTTTAGTCCAAGAGATTTTAGTTTTGAAAATCCCTTTCATAAATTTAAAGCCATTTAAAAGAAAATGTTCTCATTTCAAAAAACCATTTTCATTTTCAAAAGTGCACTTACACCCACAAGAACCCAGACAACACACAACATGAATCAAATCATTGAATAGAGGGACTAGTAGTCATGATTAACCTAGGGACATGGTAGTGGTCATGCCCCAAGTAAGCGTCAATAGCTAGGAAGAACTTAAACTATGCACGGAGACTCCACATGGGTCACTACTCCAGGTAAAATCACAATGTAACATCAGTTTGCCTCCGTTGTCATCCCCCAATCCAAAAAAAAGAACAAGACATGAACTCAATTCCTGAACTACCCTTGGAAACTCTAGGTTCAGAACGAGAGTGGGTTCATAACATCCTTTTCATACCTACCTCCTGAGTCCCGACAGTCCTAATATCCATCTAACGGACACCCCAAATAAAAAGGGCCTCCTCTGATACCATTTTTGTCATGAACCAACCTGATTCGACCCTAAACTGGTCACCTGAGCCGGCCCGCGACATGGCCCGAGGGGCGTTCTCAATCCCCATGGGCTGGAAACTAGTGTTGGGCATTAAAACTAAACAAGAGGGAACGATTTGGCCCATAAATGAAAGACAAGTAAAGTAGCGGAAAAATTAGAATAACGCAAGGCAAGTAAATGACATGAAAAAGGAAGAACAACTAATAACAAAAAACTAAACTGGCCACGACCAAGACTCCTCACGACTCAGAGAGTCACTCACCAGTTCACAACCAACTCTCACCCACAGTGAGCAAGCTGAAGTCAAACCTGAAACAAAACTAAAAAAACAGGAAAAAACTATAGGCGTGAGTTTTAAAACTCAGTAGGTGTGCCCAAAAAACTATTCCCAATGCACAACCTTTTAATAAAGAGTTTATTAATTTCAAATTTGAACTACATTGTATAACATATTGGTTTTTACACACACATTAATTTTCTAAAGCAAGTAACAGTCCATTGCCCTTTTTAGTTTAATTAAAAGTTTAATGTCTGAAGGAACATGTACATCGCACTTTTTAAACATTTTCAAAACCAATATAAAATCTCAAACTTAGTTGTCAATCAAGAGGGAAAACCACACACAACACATACACACAAAATAAGGGCAATGGGAAAGTAGCAAACGAGGACCTGCAATTAAACTTGGCACCTCAATCATCTGCCACATACAAATAAGAACTAAAGGAAACATGGTTCGAGCCTCGGAGCTCATGAATAATCCAGAATTCACTATACATGTGCTCATCCTAAAGGCACGACTACTCTCGATGATGTCATAATGACATAACACCTGGTGTTTCCCTACATGGCCTAACCAAGGGTCCCAATCCCCTAGAAGAGTGTCATCCGTACTAGGGGCCACTAACCAATGCGTAATCTAAACTAGTGCATCAATCGTTCTCAGAAGATTCACTTACTATGCCAGGTTCCCATGTCAACATGTATAATAAACCGAGAAAGGGTGTGTCAAAAAAGTAAATCAAGCAGTACAAACATCACACACAAATCATGCAGTCAACATATACAAAATATCACATCTGAGTCACCCCAAATAGAGTTTTCCAAAATAATTTATTTTATTAAAGTGCCAAACGGGCCTTCACAAATTTTAAGGAAAATCGTTATTTCTCAACTGAAATAAAAAACATGTTTGCGCTTCAAAATAAATCATTTATTAATAAACTAAAACTAAATTTAAAATTCGGTGAATAATGTTTAAAGTCCAAACGGGAATTATTTCACTAATGGGTGTTCACTCATCAAGAAAATCATTCAAGTGTCGTGTATAAAATAAACGGCTCTTTTTACACCAAATAATCATTTAAAAATTAATTATTTTATATCATTTCTCTTTTATTAAAATTAATAAAAACATCAAGAAATTAAAAAAATCTAAATTTAAAGGTGAATGTAGTGGGGGCCTACCTCAGATCACTACCCAAACACAATTGCATGTCACGCCTCGCACAAATGCACAAACACGCGCATGCCGACAACCACAGAACCGTGGAAGAATCAAGTCAACGTGCTGCAACTGTAAAGGTAACTAAAATACAAAAACATGAACTTAAAATAATTCAAACGAAAAGAGAACACAAACACCACCTCGATATGTTTTCAACAAAAAAATAGCACTCTCTGCACTATTTAATAAACAACTTTAAAATTTATAAAAAAACATTTTAAAGAGAAACCCATGGATTTAGACACCAAAAACCTATTCAAAACCCCTATTTATAATTAAATGTGAACTTGAAACACACCAAATCAGAATGTGCACCACTTTCACAGTAAAAATAACAGATTACACAACTTAATAAAAAATACCCACATGTCAAAAACTCATTTTGAAGAATTAAAACATAACTTTGAGATCCGAAATGTTTTTACAAAAACCACACCACAATTTTATAATTCACTGATAATTTTAAAAAGCCAATGGGCCATTTCAAGAAAATTCTTAGAGTGCACAAACTGAAAAAATGTTCGATACACTGAGATCTATACTTAAAGGCATACGCTGCTCAATGCGTTTTTAAAACCACACTCACAACATTTTCATTATTTAAAAAAAATTATAAAATATTTTAAGAGGTATATTGTGGCTCTACACACACTAAAAAAACCAACTCAAAACCCCATATTTTGATCAAACACACACCCATTATTTACCCAAAAAAACATGCGCCACTTTAAAACCAAAACCACTTTGGAAAGCCATAAAAGGACCCCAAAATATCAGTTCACGCACTAAAAATACTTTAATAAATTCAAATAAGACATTTTATATCACACTTTTCACATAAACGCCAATCAGACACTTTTTCACAAAAAAAGGCATGCACTCCTTATCAAAACAATTTCAATTAAAACCCAACAAGGCATAAACTACAATATTTGAATACCAAATAAATTATCCAAGTGTTACACAACAATACCTAGCATCTATATAAGGTGATAATTGCAAGAAAATTATGCAACTCAAATTATAAAGGCAAGTCCAATGAGAGACCCACTTCAAAACCATGGCATGATGAAAATCACACACCCAAAAACATTCCACGCGGAACCTAAAACTTAAAACAAAGAATAAAATCCTACGTTGAAATGTCCAACAGGATCAATAGAATAACAAGAGTGCAAATGAGGATAGACGTTATACCGGATAGGGAAAAAATTTCCTGGAAAGATGTGCGCTGGTAGGGGGAAATGCTGGCAGGTTGTAGGGAATAGGGAGGGGAGGTGGCAGATCTTAGGGGGGTGCGGGGTCTACTGGAACCGGCGAGGAGGTGCAAGCGCGGGGAGCTGGGTGGCTGCCGGGATGGTGTGGTCAGTGGGAGAGGGCAGAGGGGAGGCTAGAAGGGGCACCACCGGAAGGAGGAGGCGGCTGGAGGGGGGAGGCGGTCGAACGAGGGAGGCGGCGCAGAGGGGAGGACCGGGTAGGGGTCCGAGGAAGAGGTCATTCGGGGCAAGGTGGCTGGTCGGGACGCAGCAGGGAGAGGCGGGGTCTGAGGCGGCTTGGTAAGGGGAGGCCGAGAGGCGGTGGGTGTGGAGAGGGCCATCAAGGCATGCTGGTCAGGAGGATGGCAGACAGGGGATGAAGAAGTGGGGGCGCGCTGGTAGAATAGGGTTTGGGGTTTGGTTTTTTTCTTCTCTCTTTTAATTTTATTATAATAAAATAATAATAATAATAAAATCTTAAATAAAATGATAGCAATAAATGAATAATAATAATAATATACCCGAATAATAATAATAATAAAATTAACAATAATAAATATAATATTAATAAAATTTATTAACCATCAAAATAATAATTATAAAAATAATAATAATGAAAAAACGAGTAATAATAATAATAATAATATATAGAATAATAATAATAATAATAATAATAAGAAATTTCACGACGCTAGGTCTGGTTTCACGGCAACCAAAAAACATGGGGTGACCGCGCCCAGGTCCGAAACCAAGAAAAAAATATTAAACATCGTCAATTGTGATCTGGGACCCAGTTCGGACCTTGGAAAGAGAACCCAGGACAGGAATAAAATAAAAAAATTATTTAAGTAGGCGGGTGTGACATATCAAGCTATCATCAGTTCAGGGTACGGGCCGAGAACGTACTAAAGACAACCTTCTGATGTCGGTATGACCATTATGAGTTCTTGGTAATTCCTTTTGGCATAACCAATGCTCTGGCTGTGTTCATGGGGCTCATGAACAAGATCTTCCAGCCTTACCTTGATCACTTTACGGTAGACTTCATTGACAACATCTTTGTGAACTCAGCGTTGGAGGAGGAGCACACCATGCACCTATAGATAGTTCTGGATACACTCCGAGAGCACCATATTTATAGAAATCTCTCAAAGTGACAATTCTGGATATGGGAATTCAACTTCCTGGGGCATGTTATCTCATAGGATGGAGTTGCAGTAGATTTAGTGAAGATAGAGGTAGTGCTTTCTTGGGAGCTACCCCGGAGTGTGACCGAGGTGCGTAGTTTCCTGGGATTGGCTGGGTACTACCAGAGATTCGAACCCAACTTTTTCAGAGTTACGACACCCTTTTAAGCATTGAAAACAAAGGGATATCCATTTGTGAGAATGGAGAGATTCCAGCAAGGTTTTTAGGAGCTGAGATAGAGACTGACGAGCACCCCCCATCTTGAGGCTACCAGAGGAGGGCGTTGGGTAAGTAGTCTACAACGACAATCAGGAACCAGATTAGGAGGTGTCTTGATGTAGGAGCGAGTAGTGATCACCTAAGAATCACATCATCTGAGACAACATTAGTAGAACTATGCTACCCATTACCTTGAGTTAGCAGTAGTGGTCTTTGCGCTGAAGATGTGGCGGCACTACTTGATGGGTGAATAGTTTACTGTTTACTCCAGTAACAAGAGTCTCAGGTATATCTTCTCCTAGAAGGACCTGAAACTGAGAAAACGACGATGTCTAGTGTTCCTCCAGGACTATGACTTTGAGATATTTTATACTCCAGGGAAGGGGAACATTGTGGAAAATGCACTCAGCAGGAGGTCTGATCTACAGTTTCGGATTGAGGAGATAGAGAAACAAGTCGTGTTGCACATATCCTTCATGGATAGAGATGGAACAGCATACCTCATGTCTATAATAGTTACTCCCCCACTCCTATAGAGAGTCAGGGAGGCACATCTTGGGGACATTGACTACAAGGCCCGACGTGCTCAGATATCCTCAGGATATGATCTTGATGGATTTTATGAAGTTGGGGAGCATAGTATCTCCTTCATAGGACACACCGTGGTTCCAATGACTCTACGGGAGGAGGTGTTGAGGGAGTTTCACACATCCCCCTTGTTGGTACATCGTAGAGTGGAGAAGATTTACCCGGACCTCCGACGTCAGTACTAGTGGTCGGGGATGAAGAAGGTAGTGGCGAAGTTCATATCACATTTCCTCACTTGTCAGCAAGTGAAGGTCGAGCATCAGGTACCAGCAGGCTTAGCTCATCCACTAGAGCTGCCGAAATGGAAGTGGAATGGTATATCCATGGACTTCATGACAAGGCTACCACGTTCGTCTAGCGGCCATGATTCAATCTGGGTGATCATTGACCAACTCACCATGTCAGCTTACTTTCTAACCATTTGAGAGAATAGATCAGTAGAGATCTTGGGACGTCTCAACGTATAGAAAATTATATGGCTTCACGGGGCTCCGTCAACGATCGTCTCAGATCATGACACTCGTTTTACATCCCTCTTGTGGAAGGTATTACAGGAGGTGTTTGGGACTCATCTATGTTTGAGCATTGCCTTCCATCCTCAAACAGATGGACAGATGGAGCAGACCATACAAACACTCAACGACATGCTTCATGCTTGCATGCTAGATTTTGGTCGCAATTGGGAGAACCACCTGTCATTGTTGGTGTTCGCATACAACAATAGTTCTCACTCCACCATCGGAATGGATTTATTTGAGTCCTTTTACAGGAGACCGTGCAGATCACCTCTATGTTGGACAGACCTAGGGGAGTCATCTCTTATGGGTCCTGAGATGGTACGAGCTACCACTGAGAAGGTGCAGATCATCCAGGAGTAGATGAAGACTACAAAAATCAATCAAAATTCATATGCTAACAGGAGATAGAGACCCTTGGAGTATGAAGAGGGAGACCATGTATTCCTATGGGTCTCACCTTGATGAGGATTACAGAGGTTTGACCGGGGCGAAAAGCTATCTCTGAGGTTCATTATACCTTTCCAGATCCTCAGTAGAGTAGGTGAGGTGGCTACCATCTAGCTCTTCCCCCACAGATGCACCGGGTGCATAATGTTTTCCATGTTTCGCAGATGAGGTGGTATGTACAAGATCCATCACACATTTTCAACTGGGGCGAGATGGACATAGATGATGGGGAGACATTTGGGGAGTTCTCGGTGGAGATAGAGGATCGACAAGAGTGGGTCCTTCATGGGTGGTCGATTCCTCTAGTGTGAGTTCGTTGGCAGCATGAGAATCTCCAGTAGAGCACATGGGAGTGGGAGGCTCAAATGCGTGTTTAGTACCACAATTTGTTTCCCTAGTTTTGTTGTAACTTTTGGTGAAAAAAATCACTAAGGTGGGGAGAATTTAAAGACCTGGAAAATCCATATATATATATATTTAAATTATTTGGGATTATTAAAAGTCTGTAAAAAATGACGACGCTTGATTCTGAGGCCCGGTGCACCCGGATCGGAAATTTGATCTTTTTTTAAGGTACATTCAGTAATTGTGAAAGCTGGAATTTCTATATTTTGAACCAGTAATCGGAATTGAAATATGAGGGCACTATTGAACTCTCAGTGTTGGTATTCGCTTAAGGGAAGATTAACTTCGGCCACAATAGGTCGGGAGAAAAAGATAGTTTTACGGACCTCTTGAAGAATAGTAAAATAACATAAATATTTTATTTTATTTTTCTACCACCTCTTGAGTGACAGTGGTGGGGACCACATAGGTGGTCAGGAATTTAATGAGGGATATTAAATTCCTGGTTACACATAGGTTGTGTAACCACACTTTTTATAATTAATAAGATTCTTTAAAAACACCACTTAATAAATTATTAATTTAAAGAAAATTTCAACTCTTCACTTATCCATTTAATTATTCAAATGTTGGAAAAAAGAGTATTGGTGGATCGTAGGAGAATCCTTGATGTAGAAGAAAAGAAAAAACTTCCCTCTAATGATGAATAGAGGCTTGAACGACATTGTTGGTGGAATTGATCTGAGATCGACAAACGTCAACGACTTCAACGAACATAGACTCTCCTTCCACAACTTCAACATATCCTTCGAATATGAGGTAGGGGTTGTTATTAAATTCAAGTACTTTCTAGATTAAATTTCTCATTCCTGAAAATCATGATGAACATAGATCCACCAAAATCAGTTGATCTGCAATTCGTATTAAATTTTAGATGTTTGTTGTGGGAGTTTTGAACTGGTTTTAATTTATCTTTGATTATTTATTTACTACCCACTTGATATGATGCTAATGCAGAGGGCGTAATCCAAATGAACAAGGCCCAAACCCTCCGCCGCTTCGGTTTTTGTCGTGTTCTTTGGGGTGTATTTTCAACTCAATATAATCTTGAATTCGGGAGCCATGTAGTGACGACAGCATCCCGAGAGGCCCATAGGCGCAATCAAAAAAGAAAAGAGACCACCAGAGCTTACTTGGTAGGCCGCAGAAGCCCAGTCGATGCCGCAATAGTGTGGTTTCACCAGTGAGCAGCGCCATCAAGTAATGGCGGTAGTTGACTGTCATCATCCATAGAGAAAGGAAGCACCTGAAGGCGTCGCGGTGTACAGTGGGGGTAGCCGACCCTTCACCAGCCGCATTGGCAGCAGGGTGGAGCACAATTGCTCACCCTTAAAGGAGGCCGCAAATTAGATATATGGAAGAGGGGGAACCACGCTCTATAGGTCCCACGGACATGGGTGGTTCCTCTTGGCTCTGCCATTACAAACTGCATAGACATTTTTTCTGTTCGGGAAGGGGGTGCCAACTTCGCGTGGCCCGGCGGGCCGAGCCCGCGGCGGCCTAGCCCACTCGGGCCGGCCCAACCGGTTCGGGCTGGGCCGGATCAGACTCGGGTAAGGCCCAGATAGGGTTGGGTGGACCTGAACTGGGTCGGGTCATCCCATGTCAGGGCATGTCAGGTAGGTATGACCAGTTCGGACCAGACCCAAACCCTTTTCGTCCCAAATACGCTTAAAAGGATGTATCTCACAAACCATATGTATGTTTTATGAACTGTCTACAGTGATGAAATCCTTGGGAAAATACTGTACTTTTTAGATAATACATCTGAGTTTTGGAGAAATTTGGAGTACGGCTAGGTTGGATCGATCCCGAATCCAACCGGGCCCTCCATACTAAAACATTTATAACTCACAGACTGGGAGTCCGATTAACGCGTCATCCGTCGTTTTGGAACCCTTACAACATGTAGGTCCTCTGGGGTACTCCTTTGTTGAACTTTGTGGTACTTGACTCATGACCGATATCTTGAGGAACGGATTCTATGGAACTCAAGTGCACTGAGTGTGGGGAATCCTATGACTTGTAGTCAATTGAAGAGAGACCATGTGTGGATCAGTATCATAGCGACCCTCTTTGGATTAGCATCATAGAGACCCTATGTGGATCAAAATCATAGTGAATTTTTGTGGATCAACATCATAATTACCCTGCATGGATCAACATTCTAGCAAACCTCTGTGGATTAGCATCATAGCGACCCTGTGTGGATCAGCATCATAACGAATCTGTGTGGATCAGTAGTGTACGTCCCGACGAGGACCAGCCTTAGAGTTTCCCATCATGGAGCATCGACATAAGACCTTGTGTGGATCGACAATGGAAAAACTTCTTCATGGTTCAGTTTTGGAACTTCCTAATAGAATAAAATGATATACCTTAAGACTCATCATCTTTATTCCTAAAATATGAGTTATATACATGGTGTGAGTTTTCTCTACTTTGTTCTTTGTGACTGAGGTCATGATTTTTCGTTTTTCCTTTATTTAATTCTGTGAGACCTTCTAGGTTCTTGGGGTCCCTATTGGGTATTGTTATACTCACCACTGCACGGGCTTCGCCCACACCTTGTTGTGTTTTGTGCAGATGATGAGTAGTTTGGCTAAGACTTCAGGGATCCAGGACCAAGCAATACACGGATGTGACTGGTTCATGTGGACAGTTGAAGAGACGAGCTATACCTACCCTTCATTTAGGATCCTTGATGGATGATCTGAAGATCTTTTTTCTATTGTAGTTGTATATTTTCAGTTGGGATTTTATTCCAGACCCCTTCATTTTCAGTACACACTTTTACTACTGTAGTTTTACTATGTGCTTTGCATGTTGTCGTTTTCTTGGTCTGTGTGTTTACAGGTTTAAGGTAAATTCCTTCCCAAATTTAGGGATATGAATTTTCGGTGCTAGTCGCCAACCCATATCCTATGGAAGGCGGGCTTGGGGTAGTCACAACATGGGCCTCTGGAGATAGGTCATGACAAAGTGGTATCAGAGGAGTCAATTCTACCAGAGAACTATGACTCTGATCATTCCAAAGAAGTAATAGTGTTAGGTGTTTTGAGTATGGTTTTCAGTTCGGGGAGTTCAGTGTCGGTGTGGCAGTCGATATATCCATACAGCAGGACCCTGAATTCTGATTTCTGACTCGGTTCACGAATACACTAATCGCATGTGTTTTGGAAATGTTTTAATTTTGATCTCTTTTGAATCATCTCACCAGGTTTAACTTATTGACTATGACACACATTTTTCTTTCAAGATGCCTCCATGTAGGTATCTATCAAGGCTTCTAGAGAGATATCATAATGACGGCCCACCAGACGATGAGGCTTTGGTGCATGGCCCTCTTACAATGATGGCACCTTCGTGTGGTGCACCAGCAGCACCACTACCTTTGGGGAATTAGTTTCCACCATCCCCACCAGTGGACGATTCACGTCGACTGAGCACATTGCACGAGTTCCATTGGAAAAGTTATTTGAGATTTTGAGGTGATACAGATCCATATGAAGCTATGTAATAGATGGAGGTTGTCGCTAGAGTTTTCCACCTAGTTGGGACACCAACAGAGCAGATGGTGATCTTAGCTGCTAGTCTTTTCTATGGAACGATAGGGAGATGGTGGAGCCTGATGCTCTAATTACACAACGAGGTGACCCTCACCTAGATGAACATTGAGATCCTCCTCAGGATATAGTTTTTTCTAGTGACACTACACTCTATGCATATTCAAGAACTCTTTCACTCACAACAAGGCAACCTGACATTATCCCAGTACTTGGCGAGATTCACTAACCTCTCCTACTACTCTGCAGATATGGTACGTGATAGTTTCTTTAGGGCCTAGACCTTTGAACAAGGTCTCTAGGGAGGGATCAGAGGGTTGATGATATCTCTTAATATCCAAATTTAGTCTAGAGTACTTGAGTGAGCGTTATAGGAGGAGAGCTTCTTAGCTGAGCAGGTATTCATGGTGAGAGCCACTACGAGACGATAGGTAGTCGAGTCATCTACAGCAAGCAGTAGGTAGATGACACAGAATTCCAAGTGGTCCAGACCTTCCAGAGGACAACCCCAGGACATAGGGTTGGAGGTACAGAGCTCAAGAGGGAGATCAGGCCAGCATAGGAGTAGATTTTGCTTCATGTGTGACGATCATGGCCACATGGCTATTGACTGCCTGACCCGTCATACCGATGATCAACATATATTGAGTTACTGCTGAGTTATAGGAAAATATTCGAGTGAGGAGTTCCACAGAGCGGAGGAAATGTTAGATGATAAGGTCGTGCAGTAAGTGGTGGGTGGAAATTTGAGGTTCTACCGCTACCACCTCCAGGTAGTCCACCCCGACCTGAGGGAGCAGGCGGAGAGGGATGAGCATAGCTTCAGGAAGCTGAGGCCTATGACCATGGTTCTCTGGAGATGATTCTAGGTATGATCTATGTCCACTCCACCCAAGGTGCAGTACATATAGACACAAGTTACAGTCACTCTTTCATTGCCACAACTCTCGTTCAGAGGTCAGAGATTTTTGTAGAGCCATTGGCTGGATCCTTAAGATTAGAGACTCCTATGGGATATGATTTGACAATCACACACTGGTTCTGGAAGTGTGAGATTACTATAGGGGAAGAGATATTTGGCTAGGATCTCCTAGTAACAGCATCAAGGCCTTATGAAGTCATCTTGGGTATGGACGGGTTATCCACGATCCAGGATCATATTGACTGTTTTAGGTGCAAAGTGCAGTGTGTCCGCGATGATAGAATCAGGTTTTCCTTTACCTACAAGAAGGGAACCTTTTCATCTCAGGATAGACTTTGTCGGAGGATGGTTTAGCCAATCACTCATCAGTTGGATATCTTTACCCTCAGATCTATTGACAATAGGAGTTCGTGATATCATGTAGTGGTGGACCACTATGCTGATGTCTTTCTTGATAATGTTCTGAGACTACCTCCTTGCAAAAAGGTAGACTTCTAAATCGACATGTACCCTGAGACCACACCGATATCTACACCAGCATATCAGATGGCTACCGCAGAGCTTCATGAGTTGTGGGTATAGTTTGAGGAATAACATAGGAAGGGTTTCACAATGCCCATTGTTTATCCATGGGCATCCTCAATTTTTTTCGGCAAGAAGGAAGATAAGAGTTTGAAGAGTTGTATGGACTATTGGTACCTGAACCAGCTGACTGTGAAGAATACGTATCCTCTAATGAGGATCGGCGATCTCTTCGACCAGCTGAAGGGAGAATGATGGGTTTCAAAGATTTACCTCAGATCAGGATATGATATGATTAGGGTACGGGATGAGGACGCACTGAAGACTTCCTTCAGATGTCGGTATAGACATTATGAGTTCTTGGTAATTCCCTTTCACAAATCCAATTCTCCGGATGTGTTCATGGGGCTAAAAAATAGGATCTTCCAACCTTACCTCGATCCCTTAATTGTAATCTTCATTGACCACATCTTGGTGTACTCGATATCGGATGAGGACAACACCACACACATGTACATAGTTCAGAATACACTCTGAGAGTACCAGCTTTATGAAAATCTCTTAAATTCCCAGTTCTGGATACGGGAAGTCCACTTCCTACGTAACATTATCTCATAGGATAGATTTGTAGTGGATCCGGCGAAGATAGAGGCATTGATTTCTTGGGAGACACCTTGGAGTGTGACTGAGGTGTGGAGTTTCCTCAGATTGGCTTGGTACTACCATAGATTCGTACCAGACTTTTCCAGAGTCACGACACACTTTTAATCCTTAACAAAGAATGGACAACCCTTCCTATGGATAGAGAGATTTCAATAGTGTTTTCAAGAGCTATGACAGATACTGACGAGTTCCCCATATTAAGGCTACCGGAGGAGGTCGTTGGGTATGTAGTCTACTACGAGATATCAGGGACCGAACTAGGATGTTTCCCGATGCAGGAGAGAGTGGTGATTGCCTAAGTCTCACGTTAGCTTAGATAACATGAGATGACGTACACTACCCATGACTTAGAGTTAGTAGTAGTGGACTTTGCACTGAAGGTGTGGAGGAACTACTTGATGGGTGAAAGTTTTACTG
Source organism: Viscum album (assembly GCA_963277665.1). Classification (NCBI taxonomy): domain Eukaryota; kingdom Viridiplantae; phylum Streptophyta; class Magnoliopsida; order Santalales; family Viscaceae; genus Viscum; species Viscum album. The sequence goes on from OY728160.1 coordinate 1,172,333,079, forward strand.
TTTACTCTGATCACAAGAGTCTTAGGTATATATTCTCACAGAAGGACCTGACCCTAGGATAGTGACAATGGCTAGAGTTCCTCCAGAACTATGACTTTGATATATTCTATACTCCTTGTAAGGGGAACGTTGTAGCAGATGCACTCAGCAAGAGGTCTGGTCTAAAATTGCCAACTGAGGCGATAGAGCAGCTAGCTGCGTTGCAGATATCATTTGTGGATAGAGATGGAGCATCTGACCACTAGTCTATGATAGTTACTGCCCCACTCCTATAGCAAGTTAGGGAGGCATATATTTGGGATGTTGACTGCAAGGATTGACTTTCTCAGATATCCTCAGGACAGGGTCCTGAGGGATTTTCTAAAGGTGGGGAGCACGTCATCCTCTTCAGTGGACGCACCATGGTTCCAGTGACACTACGAGAGTGGTGAAGATGTACCAAGACCTTTGGCATAAATACTGGTGGCCAGGGATGAAGAAAGCAGTGGTAGATTTTGTGTCAAGATTCCTCACTTGTTAGCAAGTGAAGGCTGAGCATCAGGTACCAACAGGCTTAGATCATCCACTAGAGGTGCCAAAATGGAAGTGGGATGGTATATCCATGGACTTCGTGATAGGGCTACCACATACATCTAGGGACCATGATTCCATCTGGGTGATCATTGAACAACTCACCAAGTCATCCCACTTTCTACCCATCTAAGAGAAATGATCAGTAGAGATCTTGGGACATCTCTGCGTACATGAGATTGTATGGATTCATAGGGTCCCATCGATGATCGTCTCAGATCACGAAGCTTGTTTTACATCACACGTGTGAAAGGTATTATAGGAGGCATTTAGGACTCAACTATTTTTGAGCACCGCCTTCCATCCCCATATAGATGGTCAGATGGAGTGGACCATACAGACACATGACGACATACTTCATTCTTGCGTCCTTGATTTTGGCCACAATTGGGAGGACAACTTCCATTGGTGGAGTTCTCAAACAAAAATATTTATCACTGCACCATCAGCATGGATCTGTTTAGGGCATTGTAAGGGTGACCATGAAAATCATCTCTATTTTGGACAGACCCAAGGGAGTCAGCACTTATGGGTCCAGAGTTGGTACGGTCTACCACTGAGAAGGTGCAGATCATACAGGGGTGAATGAAGACTACACATAGTAAGAATAATTCATATGATAATAAGATATAGATACCCTTGGATTATGAGGAGATAGAAAATGTATTCCTCTGTGTCTCACCCTGAAGATGATTACAGAGGTTTGGCTGGTGTGGAAAGCTATATCAGAGGCTCATCAGACCTTTCCAAATCCTCAGTAGAGTAGGAGAGGTGGAATACCATCTAGCTCTTCCCCCATAGATGCACTGGGTGCATATTGTTTTCCATGTGTCGTAGATGAGGAGGTATGTGCAAGATCCATCACATGTAATCGACTGGGGCGAGCTGCACATCGACGATGGGGAGATGTTTGCGGAGTTCTCGGTAGAGAAAGAGGATCGACATGAGTGAGTCCTTCCTGGGTCGCCGATTCCTCTAGTGCGAGTTTGTTGGAAGCACGAGAATCTCCAGGAGAGCACATGGGAGCGGGAGGCTCAGATGAATGTTCAGTACCCCAATTTTTCCCCTAGTTTTGTTGTATCATTCGTGGAATAAATCCCTAAGGTGGGGAGAATGTTAAGACTCAGATATTCCATATATATTTTTTAAAATTTGTTGGGATTATTACAAGTCTGTGAAAATTGGGGGTTCTTGATTCTGAGGCCCGGTGTGCCCGGAAATGAATTTTGAACTTCTTTTAAAGTAAAATCAATAAACATGTGAATGAGAATTTATATATTTTGAATCGGTGCTCGTAATTAAAATCAGAGGGCACTGTTGAACTCTTAGTGTCGAGATTTTCTTTAGGGATTTGTAACTTTGACCACAGTAGGTCGGGAGAAAATGATTGTTTTACAGACTTTGTGATGAATAATAAAATAACATAAAATTGTTATTTTATTTTTCTACCACCTCTTGAGCGACGGTGGTGGGGACCATAGAGGTGGTCGTCCATTTAATGAGGGTTATTAAATTCCTGGTTACACATAGGTTTTGTAACCACCCTTTGTATAATTAATAAGATTTAATAAATACACCAATTAATGAACCATTAATTTAAAGGAATGTTAAACACTTAACTTATCCTTTTAATTATTCAAACGTTGGAAAAAGTAGGATTGGTGGATCTTGGGAGAATCCTTGGTGAAGAACCGAAGCATGATCTTCCCTCCAACGAGGAACAATGGCTTGCATGACGTCGTTGGAGGAATCGATCCAGGATCGACGAACACTGGCAGCTTCAATGAACATAGATTCTTCTTCCCCAACCGCGACATCTCCTCCAAATCAGAGATAGGGGTTGTTATTAAATTCAAGTAATTTCTCGATTGAATTTCCCATTCATTAAAATCATAATGAACATGGATCAACCAAAATGAGTTAATCCGTGATTTGTATTAAATTACTGATTGTTTTTTTTGGGAGTTTTGAATAGGTTTTAATTTAACTTTGTTGATTTATTTACTACCCACTTGATATGATGCTAACGCAGAGGGCGCATGCCAAATGAACAAGGCCTAGACCCTCTACAGCTTTGGTTTTTTTCACGTTCTTTGGGGGAATATTTTCAATATGATAAAATCTTGAATCCGGGAGCCACATATGACAACAGCATCCCGGGAGGCCTGTAGGCACCATCGGAAGGGAAAACGGACCACCAGAGCTCGATTGGTGGCCTGCGGAAGCCCCGATGGTGCGGCACCAGCGCGATGATGACTGGTGCTAGCGAGCAAAGGCTACGGCCAGCCATCCCCGGCTGTGGAGAAAGGCGGCGCCTGAAGGCACCGCGGGGGACAGCAGGGGTAGTCGGCCCTTGGCTGGCTGCTTTGGCAGTAGGGCAGCGTACCGTCGCACGCCGTGAAAGGAGGCTGCAACATCAAGCAGTGGTGGAGGGGGACCCACGCCCCATGAGTCCCACTGCACGTGGTGTCGCCGTTACAAACCGAACGGACATTTTTTATATTCGGTAAGGGGGATTTGACCCCACGATGCCCAGTGGGCTCCACCCTGCCAAGGTGGGTTAGGTCGGCCCGCGGCCGAGTGGGCCGATCCTGCGGCCCAGTGGTCCGATCCTACGGCCCAGTGGGCCGAGCCCGTGTCCCAACCCAATCGGGCCGACCCTGCTAGTTCAGGATGGGCCGGATCGGATCTGGTCTGGATCGGACCCGGACCGGTTTTGGTCGGCCCAGGTCAATGAAGGTCGGGTCGGACCGGATCCGGACCCTTTTCATCCCAGATATGCTTAAAAGGCCGTATCTCAAAAACCAGAAGTTCGTTTGACAAACCATCTATGGTGATGGAATCCTTGGGACAAGATGGTCCTTTTTAAATACTCCACCTGATTTTTGGAGAAAGTTATAGTATGACCAGGTTGGATCAAACCCGAATCCAACAGGGCCCTCGGTACTAAAACACTTATAAATCATAGACCGGGGGTCCGATTGACGTGTCATCTATCACGTTGGATCCCTTAATACATGGTGGTCCTTTGGGTTAATAATTTTTGTGACATTGTGGTAGTTGAGGCATGACTGATATATTGAGGATCAGATTCTATAGAACTCAAGTGCAACGAGTGCGGGGAATCCTGTGGCTAGAGGTCAATTGAAGAGCGAGCCTGTGTGGATCAACATCATAGCGACCCTATGTAGATCATAATCATAGATACCCTATGTGGATCACCATCATAGATACCGTGTGTGGAGAAACATCATAGATACCCTATGTGGATCATCATTCTAGAGACATTGTGTGGATCAGAATCATAGAGACCCTCTGTGAATCCGCATCATAGTGACCCTCTGTGGATAACTAGTGCATGGCCCAATAAGGACCAGCCTTAGAGCGGCCTGTCATGGATCAGTGACATATGATCCTTTGTGGATCGAAAATGAAACAAATTCTTTGTGGTTCAGTTGTGGAACATCCTAACGGAATGAAATTATATAGCTTAAGACTAATCATCTTTATTCATAGACTCTGAGTTATAAACCTAGTGTGAGCTATATCTACTTTGTACTTTGCAATTGAGGTCATGCTTTGTGATTTTTCCTTTTTGGAAATATAGGATACCTTTAGGGGTATCGGGGTCCCTACTGGGTATTGTTATACTCAACCCTGAATGGGCTTTGCCCGAACCTTATTGTGTCATGTGTAGACGACGAGGAGCTTGGGTGAGACATTAGGGAGCCAGGACTAGGCGGTACATGAAGGTGACTGGTTGACGTGGAGAGCTATGGAGACGAGTTATACCTACTCTTTAGGTAGGAACCCTAGTGGACGATCTCAGGAGCTGATTTCTATTGTAGTTGTATCTTTTTAGTTGGACTTGTATTTCGTCCCCCTTTACTTTCAGTACACACTTTTACTACTGTATGTTTACTACGTGGTTTGTATCTTGTCGTGTTCTTAGTCTGTGTATTTGCATGTTTAAAGGCAATGTCTTCCCACTTTCAGGGATATGCCTTTTTGGTTCTAGTCGCCAACCCCTAACCTATGGAAGGCGGGATTAGGGTAGTTACGACACGGGCCCCATGGGACGGGTAATGAAAAAAATCCCAACAACCCACCATATTATAATATTGATACAATTATTTATAAAGTGATTTTAATTTTATCAAATATATTTTCTTAAATTTTTAAAAATTAATTTTAACTTATGTTTTCAAATTGCTACTAAATTGTCTTTTTTGAAAAAATACTATGTTTCAAAAAACATTTATTGTATTATAAATGATTATTATTTTATTTATAATCAACAGATAACCGAAATTTTCATAATTTATTTATTACTATTCATACCCTCAAACTTTACATCTAGGTTATAACGCTATACTATATTAAGGTTCATTTAGACTCAGGGTTGTGTGTTCTGCAAGCTACTGAAGTGATTCTATTTAATGAAATATATTTCATGTGTTATTTAAGATTAGTAATGAGTGTCACATATGGTATCAAATAAAATGTTCTTATTTTATAATTTCAATTTTTTAGTTCATTTGATAAAAAATGGAAAGATTAAGGGATATAAAAATTCCCCTTAATCATGTTTGATTTTAAAGAAGACATTTTGAGAAATGGACTTAAGGCATGTATTACCCCATCAAAGGAAAGGAGAATAATAGAAGTATATTTTTAAGAGACATATATATAGGATATAGAATAATTAAATAGCATAAAATATAGTGATAAGTTATTTAAAGAGAGAAAGTTTATATCCCCAAGAAAAAGGGTGGTTCATAGAGATGCCGTACCTTATGTTCCATAATTATTCCAAAGTTGTACTTAATGTCATAAATAATTAAATTAATTAATTAATTAATTAATCCATAACCTTATATATATATGATTTATTATAGTTATATTATGTTCATTTACAACCTTTTCGTTGAGATATAATGACTAATTTTGTTGTTCCAAGACTCTCCATTTCATAGTTACAATGTCGGATCACTTGTGGATAATTATTGAAGTTCATATCAAATGTGACTAAAAATATAGAAGTGAAATGAAATGATATTAATATACTTATATAAATTTAAATGTTCCAAAATAAACATATGTGTTCTGACATAGGGACAATTCACTTAGTAAAAACGTTAACGTTATGTGGTTAGTTTATTTAGGTCATTTTATCGACTATCATGAACTAGATTTTTGTTATTTAATTAAATGATTATTAAAACATTAAAGAACCTGAAATAAGATAAAATATACTTATTATAACCATATATTATTATAATAATATTTTTTAACCATCCATGAATGTGGTGGTGAAAAATGAAGTATGTTGTTCATGGAGGCGGTGAACCAACCATATTATAAACTAAATTTTCATTTTAGAATAAATTGAGGGAAATAGAAGAGGATAGTGGTTAGTTATTACATCAAAATAACAAAATTATACTATATAACTGATACTAGAGTTATTACATGTTTTATGGAATTTTTTAGGGGATGAGGATGAACCATTTTAAAAGAATTGGTTGAGGGAATTACTTTCTCCTTTGGATGTCTCCTCTTGGGATTCCAGTTAAAGAACCTTGATATTATATTTTAGTGAGAACAATAGCACTAGGATGTGGGTAATAGGATAATAAAGGTAATTTGGAATAAATTTGTAATGATACAAGGCTTATAAGGTGTGACGAGAAGGTGTTGTGAGGGGTGATATTTATTAGGGGAGGAGAGGGGTGTTTTTGAATATTATATTCATTATTTTATTATTTTGTATCAAAAATACCAATTGTGTTTATTATTCTGACTATATACCATAAATATTTTATGTGAGTTTTATATAATGTTTGATTAATTCATCAATGTCTAAAAAATTCTTGTATTTAGCTTATAATGTTAAATATCGTATTTTGCCGTATCCTACTATTCACAAAGAGTTCAACTATTTTAGTAATATAACAAAAATTCACCCTGATAATTTTCTAGTATTTATACCACCAAAAGTAATTCCATTATATAAAAATAATTTTTTATATATGATAGATTTAATTTTTAAATAAAATAATTATTTATTTACAAAATACCAATTTTAATAGGATGATCAATTTCTTAACCCTTTGAAAAATTTCTTATGGTATCATAAAATTATATTATCATTATAATAAAATATAATATTAATTTATAAAACAATTTTATGATAATAAACTATATTTTATATTATTATATTTTTTATAAAATTAAAAATAAAGTATATATGATTTTCAAAAATAGAAACACTTATTTTATCAATTTTAAAACATTTATTACTAGTACCATGATATAAATATTTAAGATTTTCATGTTATAATACACATAAATATTATTTTACACATACATAGGTGATTTTATGAGTATAATAGTCAGTTTACTATTTTTAATAGTCAGGTTACTATTTCAATGATCAGTTTACTATTCCAATGGAATGTTTTGTAACGATCATGTGGGTTTCCTAATTTTATTTGTGCCTCATATTTCTGTAATTATTCATTCTATTATATTTTATCTAAAATTTAAATATATTTTTTATGTTTCAACATTGATATTTCATTATTAATATTCTACTTCATTTCTACATTGTTTTTATGAGTGTAATTATTCAGGTGGATCGAGGAAATCCAATTTTTCATATATTTGTTATCTTGTTTTCTATTTTTTATCTGATTGTAATAATTTCAATTAGTAGTTCAATTTTATTCTGTAAAGGTAATGTATAATAAAATGCTTCTAGTTCTCATTATGTTTTTTTCATGTTATTTATATAATAATATATTACTAAATATGTCAAAATAATATAATAATAGAGAAATTCCATTAGGAAAATTCCATTAGGAAAATTATAGATAGTTATAATATGGGTATAATCAAGATACATGTCATGACCCATCCTCGGGGCCCATGCCGTGACTACCCCAAGCCCGCCTTCCATAGGCCAGGGGCTGGCGACTAGCACCAAAGGCGAATCCTTGATAAAAAGGGAAGGCATTGCCTTTAGACCTGTAACACACATAGTCCGAACACAAGAAGTAGAAGAAACACGTACTAATATAGAAAAGAAAGGTGTTCTGAAAGTAAGTTGGCCAGTATACAAACCCATCTGAACAACAAGTACGAGTACAAGTAAAAAAGGGAAAACAGCTCCTGGAACATCCACCGGGGAATCCTACCTAAAGGGTAGGTACAGAACTTGATCAACTCATCCCTGAGGTACGTCCTGTCTAGTCCAGCTCTGAGTAGCCTCCCATCTATCACCCTCAGCATCAATCACTGTTGAACATCATCTGCACAGAAGACAACAAGGTGAGGGCGAAGCCCGTGTAGGGGTGAGTATAACAAGACTCAGTAGGGGATCCCGAGACCCCCAAAAGTCTTCCAGAATCCTATAAGGATAAACCACAGTAGTAAGATACAATCATGATGTATCAGCCATCCTTACTTAGGTATATTCCCATACATATACCTAATTTACCAATCACAGTCCGACTCCAACACTCGAGCCCAAGCACAACCTATTCCACAAAGGAAGTAAAGTCAATCATCTCGGTGATAACAACTGAAATTCAAGACTCATCTCACATAGGTATAAAACTCATTTAGAGGGGTAGATATGATTAGGTGTATCCACTAAACCTTCTCCTCTGTCGAACCCACGTAGGATCCTGGAACAGTATCAGCACTGTCGAACCCACGGGGGATCCCGGTATAGAAGTCATCACTAGCGAACCCACGGCAGATCCCAGTACAGAAGACATCACTATCGAACCTACAGATAATCCATGTACAAAAGTCATTGTTGTCGAACCCATGGAGGATCCTGGTATAGTATCATCGTTGTCGATCCCATGCAGGATCCTGGTATAGTAGTAGGTCAACGTAGGATCCTATCATCTCAGTCACAGCCATCTATATGGTTCCCGCACACATCACGCTCAGTTCAGGGAGGGTCCACTCCTCGATCCAAGTGTTGATACATCAACTACTATGAAGTCTCGAGTTGATGTATCACGTAGTTCCGTCTCATCATAAGTAACCCAACGCAACAGATGACGCGTCAATCGGACGCTCGGTCTGTGAGTTACTGACATTTCCGTTCTAGGGGCCTGAATGGTTTCTAGGTTCAAACCAACCCAGAAATATCCCAACTGCATCGAAACCTCAAGTGAAGTATTCCCAAATAACCGTCTCATTCTAAGATTTCTGCCGCCATAGACTTTTCGTCGATCGGACACCCGTAGCCCAAGATACGGATGAAAATGTGATTTCGGGTTAAACGGGGCCAGACAGGGGTCTGACCCGATCCGCGGGTCTGACCCAGTCCGCAGGTCCGACCCGACCCGATGGGGCAGCCTGGCCCGGTGGCGGAGCAGCCCACATGGGCTGCCCGGCCCGCGTGGCTGGGATGGTCGGCCCGCATGGCCAGGCTAGCTATGGTGGGGGGGGGGGGGTGGGGGGGGTTCCACGCCCCCAGCTTCTGAAGGAACTAGTGCTAGGCAGCAGTTGGTGAACCGCGGGACACAGAGGGTCCCACCATCTGGAGCGCCCGCTGCCGGCTGCCTGAGCTGCGGCCTTTGAAAGTGGTTCCTCTCAGGCATGGCACGACAGCGTCGTGCCCATCCTGTCCGACCTCCGTGGCCTTCGTGGCCGCGACTTCTTCCTCTGGCGTGGTGCGATGACACCGCGCCCCTCCGGCACCACCGCGGACCGCTTGGCTGTGGACTGATCCTCAGTGCAGTGCAATGGTGCCGCACTCCTCCAGCGTCCCGGTGGCCCTTGCGCCGCCAGTTCTTCTCGTGATCGACTCGTTGCTGGTCACCACACGTATCGCCGCATCCCGTCGGCCGTGGCCCATTCCTTCGGTAGCGCCGTTGCGCCGTCACCATCGCCATCAAGAGAAGATAATTGGAGGGGGAGTCCAACCGTGTTCGTGAATCCCACACCATCCACATTATGGTGATAAAAAAAAGGCATTTCTCATTCAAAAATTAGAATGACAATGAATGGGTATAAAAACAACACAAATCCCCTACCTCGTGTTTGGTGATCGATGACGGAGTCGCGGAAGGCGGGCGTCATTCCATCAATGTCGAAGGAGAAATATCTCAGAGAAGGTGAGTCGAGATGAAGTCATAGGTATACTTCGTGGGCGGAGGTGCTTCCCTTTCTTGCCCCGGTTGAAGAAGGAAGAAGATGGTGTTTGTCGTTCTTCGGGGATGAGGGGTATTCTTCATGTTCTTCATCAAGAGGATTAAGTTCCCTCAATTCTTCCAAATTTCTACAAGGCTCCACCAAAAGTGAGTTTCCAACCCAAAAAGAAATAATAGCTTTATCTATTATTTTATTTTTGGCATGAATTCAAAAGATTTCAGAATGTTCCAATTAATTAAGTGAAGGATTGGACACTTTAATGAGGGGAAGGTGAAAAGGGTCTCCACTTAATTGGGGGGTTTAAGGGGGTTTAAAGCCCGTGTGGGCCCCACATATTTGATTTCAAGTGGTGTTAAACTTCGGGTGCATCCAAATAAAAATAATATCCTCCCAAGGGAGGTTATGTGCGGGTGGGCCTCACCACTAACCTCTACTTCGAGGTTTTAACCACCAAACAAATAAAAATAAGTTACACTTATTTTTTTAAATTTTATTTAAAAACCCCAAAAATTAACTTCCATTCTCGTTAGAACACAACTGCGGTGAAGGTATCCTTAAGCGAATACCGACACTTCGAGTTCAATGGTGCCCTTAGATTTCAATTTCGAGAACCAGTTCAAAATATATAAAATCCCGCTCGTGCGTTTACTGAACATACCCAAACAAAACTTCAGAAATTGATTCCGGGCACACCGGGCCTCAGAATCAAGCACCGTCAGAAACTAGGGACTCATAAAATTCCCATGAATTTATGAAAGAAAAAATTTCCATGGAATTTCTGGTTATTTACATTCTCCACACCTCAGGGCTTAATGTCCCCGTAAGCTATAAATCACACTAAGGAAACAAATGGGGGTACTAAGCATGCATCTGAGCCTCCCGATCCCATTTGCCCTGCTAGAGGTCCCTGTGCTGCTAGCAAAATCGCACCATAGGTATCGAACATTCACACAGGACCCGCTCCTATCAATCTGAAATCTCCATTGGAACCTCCCTGAAATTCACCCCGTCATCAATATCCAGCTCCCCATGGTCGATGATGTGATAAGGGTCATGCACATATCTCCTCAACTGAGATACGTGGAAGACGTCATGCACTTGGTGCAACTAAGGTGGAAGATCCAAGCGATAAGCCACCTCACCTACTCTGTTGAGGACCTGGAAAGGTCCGAGTAATCATTGAGATAACTTTCCACCTCGGATAATTCTCAATAGACATTGTCAAGGTGAGACCCATATAAAGATGTGGTCACCATCCTCGAACTCTAGCGGTCTCCATCTCCTATCAGCATAAGTATTCTTCTTGCTCTGTGCAGTCTTCATCTGCTCCTGGATGATCTTCACCTTCTCCGTCGTAGCATGCATCATCTCTGGTCCCATAAGTGTAGAATCCCCTGGGGTAGTCCAGCACATAGGTGATCTGCATGGTTGGTCATAAAGTGCCTCAAAAGTTTCCATCCTGATGGTGGAGTGGTAGATGTTGTTATATGAAAATTCTACCAAGGGTAAGTGATCCTCCCAGGTGCGACCGTAGTCGATGACACATGCACGAAGCATGTCCTCGAGAGTTTGAATTGTCCTCTCAGTTCGACCATCTATCTAAGGATGGAAGGTCGTTCTCAAGTGAAGTTGCGTCCCGAAAGCCTCATGCAACCCCTTCCATAGCCGGGAAGTGAAACGAGCATCTTGATTGGAGACTATCGTTGATGGAACACCATGAATCCATACAATCTCCTGTATGTAGAGGCATCCCATGATCTCTACTGAACACTTCTCTTTGATCGGTAAGAAGTGGGCCTACATGGTGATTCGGTCAACGATAAACCATATAGAGTCGTGACTCATGGATGTACGTGGAAGACTCGTCACAAAGTCCATGGCTATCCCATCCCACTTCCACTCTGGGACCTCAAAGGGATGAACCAAGCCTGTTGGTACCTGGTGCTCCGACTTCACTTGCTGACAAGTGAGGCATCATGAGAAAAACTTCATTACTGCATTCTTCATACCTGGCCACTAGTGCTGTCATTGAAGGTCCTGATACATATTCGCCACCCCTAGATGTACCGCTAGAGGGGAAGGGTGGAACTCCCTCAACACTTCCTCATGAAGTGCTACTGGTACCATGGTATGTCCTCTGAAGAGGATGAAGTGCTCCCCACCTTCATAAAATCCATCAGGTACCTACCCTGTAGATATATGAGCACGTCGCGTCTCACAGTCAGCATCTCCATGTTGTGCCTCCTTGACTCGCTAAAGAAGTGGAGGAGTTACTATGAGAGACTGTAGAGAGGCTTCTCCATATCTATCCATGAATGATATCTGCAATGCGGCCAACTACTCTTTCATCTCTCCTAGCAGCTGAATGCCTTCTCTCTTGCTGAGAGCATCTGCTACAACATTCCCCTTCCCAAATTTATAGAATATCTCGAAGTCATAGTTCTGGAGGAACTCAAGCCATCGTTGATTTCTCAGGTTTAGGTCTGCCTGCGAGAAGATGTACCTAAGACTCTGGTGGTTAGAGTAGAATGTAAAACACTTTCCCATCAGATAGTGCTACCTAATATTCAATGAAAAATACAACTAATGCTAACTCTAGGTCATGGGTAGCATAGTTATTCTCGTGCTATCTAAAATGTCGTGAACCATACTTGATCACAGCTTGTTTATGCATCAGGAAACCCACGAGTTTGGTCCCTGATGTGTCGCAGTAAACTACATACCCTACGCCCTCCTCTGGTAGCCTCAAGATGGGCACACTGGTCAACCTCTGCCTCAGCTCCTGAAATCTCTGCAAGCATCTCTCTGACCACATAAAGGGTTTCTCCTTCTTCGTCAATGTTGAAAGCGGTGCTGCTACTCTGGAGAAGTATGGCACAAATAACTGATAGTACCTAGCCAGTCCTAGGAAAATCCTCACCTCCGTCACACTCATGGGTGTCTCCCGAACAAGAACCACCTCGATCTTCACTGGATCCACTTCAACTCCATCCTCTGAGATTACATGTCCCATAATGTGTACGTCTTGGATCTAGAACTGGCACTTTGAGAGCTTACCATAAAGCTGGTGCTCTTGAAGTGTGTCCAGTACTACCCACAAATGGTAGGCGTGCTCCTCCTAGGTAGCTGAGTAGATCAGAATTTCATTGATGAAGACTACCACAAAGTGATCACGGTATGACTTAAAGATCCTATACATGAGTCCCATGAACACTGTTGGTGCGTTGGATACTCCTAATGGCATAACCAAGAACTCATAGTGGCCATACCGTCATCTGTAGGTCGTCTTCTTCACATCCACATCCCGTACTCTGAGCTGGTGATAGACTGATAGAAGATCTAACTTCGAGAACCAACGTTCTCCCTTCAGCTGATCAAAGAGGTTGTCAATCCTTGGGAGTGGGTACTTTTTCTTCATGGTCACCTGGTTCAGGCACCGATAATCAACACACAGACGCAAGCTCCCATCCGCCTTCTTGGTGAACAGAATCAGGGATTCCTAGGGTGAAAGACTGGGTCAGATAAACCTCTTTCCCTGTTAGTCCTCCAGATGTACCCGCAGCTCAAAAATCTCCACGGGAGCCATCCAATACGCTGGAGTGGATATCGGTGTCGTCCTAGGGTACAAGTCAATGTAAATGTCTACCTCTCTGCGAGGAGGTAGTCCTAGAACGTCATCAGGGAAGATATCTGTGTATCGATCCACCACAATAGGAAAACTCAGACTCTGAACATCAATCACTCCATGGATGAGACTAGACAACTGAAGTGTGATTGGTTTCCCCCTCCTCTAGGTAAGTCCATCCTGCACTAAAAAGGGTCCCTTCTCACCGGTGAAGGTAAACCTCATCCCATCCTCACGGACACACCGCACTTTATGCTTAATGCGTTCAATATGAGCATGAACTTTGGATAACCAGTTCATACCTAAGATGAGGTCGTAAGGCCTCAACGCCGCTATGATGAGATCCCAGCTAATGATCTCACCTCCTAGAGTAAGATCACACTACCATCACTGGTGCGTAATCATGGAGTCTGCTCCCGTAGGAGTCTCTAGCCGTAAGGATCGAGCCAACGGCTCCGTCGGAATCTCCGAGCTCTGAACGAGGGAAGCGAAAATAAAATAATGACTCACACATGTGTCTATAAGAAAATCAGGAATGGTGGAGTAGACCCAGATAGTACCTAGAATCATCTCATGTGCACTATTGTCATAGGCCTCAACTTCCTAGAGCTGTGCCCACCTCTTTCCTCCATCTCCCTATGGTCGGGGTGGACCTCTTGGTGGTGGTGATGGTGGTAGGACCTCGAAATTCCATCCACCATCTGCTACTCAGCCATCTCTTCTTCCACGTCTTCCTTCCCCCGATGGACCACCACATTCGAACCACTATTTTTTCCTAGGAGGTCCCTCTGCTCTCTGCTTCTCATCTGCATAGAGAGTCAGGCAGTCATGAGCCATGTGACCCTACCCGCCACACACATAGCACTGCCTGCTCCTTGTATGGATGGATTTTTCTCATGTGACCCCCACAACTGAACCTGTATCCTGGGGTCACCCACCCGATGGAATGGCCATCTTGGAACTCTAAAACATCTTTCCACTTCCAACTGTAGAAGACACCACTACTTGTCGCCCTGTGGTGGGTCTCACTGCTGGTGACTGCTCAGCAAGAAAACTCTCCTCAAGAAGGGCTTGCTCCAGCACCCCCACCTATGTCAGGATGCTGAGGGAGATCATCGAAGCCCTGATCTCATGCTTGAGTCTCTGCACGAAGGTCCAGGCCCTAAAGAATGGGTCTTGTACCATATCTGTGGAGTAGCGCGAGAGGTCAGTGAACCTCCCTGAGTAGTGACCCACCGTCATGCTACCCTGCTGTAGATGTAGTAACTCCTGTGTCCGCACCGCACGAAGGGTGGCTAGAACAAACTCTGACCAGAAGAGACTCTCGAAGTCTTCCTAGATTAGTGATTCCTCATCATGCACCTGGAGCATCAAGATCCACCATCATCATGCTGCTGCATGCAGGAGACTCGCGACAAGGATCACCATGAGGTTGGCTGGTGTCCCTACCCATCTGAAAACTCTCACAACAGCCTCCAACCAATCCTCAGCTACTTGTGGGTCCGTCTCTCCCTTGAACATGGGAGGCCTCTTGCACTAGAACTCATGAAATGAACTTAGACGGCGTTCACTCTCTGCTGCTGGAGCTGATGGTATTGGTGGCCCAGTGGGTAGTGGTACCACAGGTACCTCCGCTGTGATGGGGCCTTGCAATGAGGCCTCGTCGCTCGGTGGGCTACCATCTCGTACAAAACTCGGAACCCTAGTTGGCTTCCTATGTGGGGCCATCCTGAAAATAAACAGGTTCTCCAAGGTCAAACACTATACCTGGTGTTCTAACACAAAGTAATCACAAAGAAAACTTTTCAAAGGATATACACACACAATCAGTGTTTTCGTGCGTTGAGTCGGAAATTAGAAGTCAGAGTCCTAGTGTATGGATACGTCGGGCGCCACACCAACACTGGTTTCCCCAAAACTGATAACCACACCCAAAACACTTAACACTATTACTATTAAAAGAATAAGAGTCCAAGTTCTACGGTAGAACCAATTCGTTTGATACCAATTTGTCACGACCTGTCCCCAGGGCCCATGCCCTGACTACCCCAAGCATGCCTTGCATAGGTCAGGGGCTGGCGACTAGCACCAAAGGAAAATCCCTAATAAAAAGGGAAGGCATTTCCTTTAAACCTTTAACACACATAGTCTAATCACAAGCAGTAGAAGCAACAATTACTATTATAGGAAAGAAAGGTGTGCTGAACGTAAGTGGGCCAGTATACAAACCCAAATGAACAATAAGTACTAGTACAAGTAAAAAGGGAAAACAACTCCTGGAACGTCCACTGGGGAATCCTACCTGAAGGGTAGGTACATAACTCGAACAACTCATCTCTGAGGTACGTCCCGTCTAGTCCAGCTCTAAGCAGCCTCTCATCCATCACCCTCAGCCTCTATCACTGTTGATTGTCGTCTCCACAGAACACAACAAGGTGCGAGTGAAGCCTGTGCAGGGGTGAGTATAACAATACTCAGTAGGGGACCCCAAGACCCCCGAAGGTCTCCCAGAATCTACTAAGGATAAACCACAGTACTAAGATACAATCAAAAACTATCAACCATCCCTACTTAGATATATGCCCATAAATATACCTAAGTTACCAATCACAGTCCAGCTCCAACACTCGAGCCCAAGAACAACCCATTCCATAAAGGAAGTACGGTCGATCATCTCGGTGATAACAACTGAATGTCAAGACTCATCTCACATAGGTATACAAATCTTGTAGAGGGGTAGAGATGATTAGGTGTAGCCATAGAATCATCTCCTTTGTCGAACCCACAAAGGATCCTAGAACAGTATCAGTGCTGTCAAACCCACGGAGGATCCCGATACAGAAGTCATCGTTGTTGAACCCACGGAGGATCCTGGTACAGAAGTCATCGCTGTCGAACCCACGGTGGATCCTAGTACAGTATCGTTGTTGTTGATCCCAAAGAGGATCCTAGTATAGTAGTAGGTCCATGTAGGATCCTATCATCTCAGTCGCAGCCCGCCATAGGGTTCCCGCACACAGCACACTTGATTCGGGGAGGGTCCGCTCCTCGAGCCAAGTGTCGATACATAAACTACTACGAAGTCTCAAGTTAATGTATCATGTAGTTTCATCTCATCATAAGGAACCCAACGCGACAAATGGCGCGTCAATCAGACACCCGGTCTGTATGTTATTGGCATTTCCGTTCAAGGGGCCCAGTTGGTTTTTAGGTTCAAACAAACGCGGCCATACCCCAACTATGTCCAAACTTCAAGTGGGGTATTCCAAAAGAAACATCTTGTTCTATGATTTCTGTCGTCGTAGAAGGTTCATCGATCGGATACACGTAGCCCATGATAAGGACGAAAATGTGATTTCAAGTTAAACAGGTTCGAACAGGGGTCCGACCTGGTTCGCGGGTCCGACCTAGTCCGCGGGTCCGACACGACCGGATGGGGCGGCCCCACCTTGTGGCGATTGGCCCGCGTGTCCTAGCCGGCTGACTTGCATGGCTAAGAGGGCCACGATGGGGGGGGGGGGGTGCCCCCCCTCCCCCCCGTATTCCGAAGGAACCGGCCCTAGGCATCGGTTTGGTGAACCGTGTGACTCGAAGGGTCCCGCCTTGTGGAGCGCCCGCCAGTGGCCGGCTCAGCCAACCGCCCTCCTCCGTCTGTCATGACCTTTGCCCGCGGTTCCTCTCCGACATAGCGCAACGACGCCGCGCCCATCCCATCCGACCGTCGTGGCCTTCGTGGCTACAGCTTCTTCCTCCAACGTGGTGTGATGGCACCATGCCCCTCCGGCACCGTCGCGGCCCACTTGGCAGCAGCCCAATCCTCCACGCGGCGTGACGGCACTGCACTCCTTCGGCGACCCAGCGGCCCTTGCGCCACTGGTTCTTCTCGCGGCCAACTTGTTTCTGGTCTCCAAGCGTAACGTCGTGGCCCGTTCCTCCGACGGCGCCATTGCGCCGCCACCTTTTCCATCAAGAGAATATAATCTAAGTGGGAGTTGGTCCATGTTCGTGCGGCCCACACCCTCTACATTATGATGATAAACAAAGGGAAATTCATATTCTAAAATTAGAACGATGAAGAATGGGTACAAAAACAACACAAATCCCTTACCTTGAGTTCGGTGATCGATGAAGGAGTTGTGGAAGGCGGACATCATTCCATCAATGTTAGAGGAGGAAGAGATTGGAGAAGATGAATAGAGATGACATCGTTGGCGTACTTCATGGGCGGTGGTTCTTTCCTTTCTTTCCCCGGTTGAAGAAGGAAGAAGATGGTGTTCGTCATTCTTTGGAGATGAGGGGCATTCATCTTGTTCTTCGTCGAGAGGATGAAGTTCTCTCAATTCTTCCAAGTTTCTCTAAGGTTCCACCAAAAGAGAGTTGCCAACCCAAAAAAGTAACATAGCTATGTCTTTTATTTTATTATTGGCATGAATTCAAAAGAATTCAAAATGTGACAATTAATTAAGTGAAGGATTTGGCACTTTAACGAGGGGAAGATGAAAAGGCTCTCCACTTAATTGGGGGGGGGGGTAAAGGGGATTAAAGCCTGTGTGGTCCCCACCTCTTTGATTGAAAGAGGTGTTAAACTTCCAGTGGGCCCCAATAAAAATAATATCCTCCCAAGGGAGGTTATGTGCAGTTGGGCCCCACCTCTAACCACCACTTGGAGGTTTTAACCACCAAACACATAAAAATAAGTTACACTTATTTTTATTTAATTTTATTTAAAAACCCCAAAAATTAACTTCCATTCTCATTAGAATGCAACTACAGTGAAGGTCTCCTTAAGCGAATATTGGCGTAGTGAGTTAAACGGTGCCCTCAGATTTCAAATCCGAGCATAGGTGCAAAAGATATAAAATTAAGCGCATACGTTTACTGAACGTACCCAAACAAAACTTCATAAATTGATTCCAGACACACCAGGCCTCGGAATCAAGCGCTGTCAGAAACTGTGGACTCGTAAAATTCCCATGAATTTAAGAAAAATAGTCCCGCGGAATTTCATGGTCTTTACAATACATAAGAAAACCATAACCAATAAATATTATATAATAAAACATGATTCTTTTAACATGACATGGTAAAAATGATAAATGAATCAAGAGAGTTTGGATACATTACTCAATAAACATGAGACAAGAGAGAATAACTTAGTCATAAGAATAAGCACAAGACTGTGGTATAAACATAAGCCTAGGGTATCCACATATTTTAATAATATCCACTAAGTCGCATGATTTAGTTTGTTAGAATATCCATGAAGTCTCATAATTTATATTTTGAGCATGTGTAAGAAGGGGCATGTTTTAGTTTGTAACCGTATCCAAGAAGGCTCACAATACATTATTTCATGAGATATAAAACATTAACCAATGCATTAGAGGGAAATATTCCACCTTATTAATAAATAATCCATACATATGTGTTCCATACGATATTAGTGATTTCAACATATCATGAAAATACTTGGGAATAAAATGGTTTTCGTTCATAACATCATAAAGAAACCGTGGAAAAAAATGGATTTCCCAACATTTCCAAATGGTATCACCAAAATTGACCTTATGAATGAAAATGATTGATACCCAAAATTTCATCACCCCAAAAGATTATTTCAAAAGAAAATTTAGATATAGATTCATGGAAAAAAATTTCTTAGGTAATAAATAATTTTCAAATAAAATGCAAAATCATAGAAAACCCATATACTAGTTTTTAGAAAACATATTAAACATTATTGTAAAAAAAGAGGCTTTGGATCACATTTAAAAGTTATTTTTGAAAAGGTAAAGAAAGAACTTTGGAATTTTCTTTTAAAAAGTATTATATGTAATTGTTCCTTGAAAATATATAAATTTTATCAAATGTAATATGGAATGGAAGATAAAAAATTTGATTATGAGAGGTTGAAAAGCCGTTTTTTATATTTTGAAATACCTTTTTTGAAAACCATAATTGTAAAAAGTGATAAAAAATTTCATTTTTAAAATAGGATAAGGGAAATATGAAGGTAACATTACTTATTACAAATTTTTTTTTCCAAATATAAAGGAATACATTGTTGAGAAGGAAAATATGGACAAGGAAGAGAAATCATAATTAAAGATAATGAAAATTATACTTAACATAGATATAATTTTTATGGGGAAGAAATTCCTTGAGGATGAATATTTGAATAAATAGTTTTATTTTACCTAGAGAGGAAAATAAATTACCATGAAATAAAATCTTAGGTTGGTAGAATCTGATCTTAGAAGAAATACTTTCAAGAAGAATCATTATAACTCAATGGATGGAGTTGAGTTTACAAAAAACCCTTTCATCATTGGCATCTTTTGAATTGAAATCCATTTATTTAAAGAACGTGAAATGGATCTTAAAACCCTATGAATTACATGAATATGGTAAAATATATCCCTTAAATAGTAAAAACACTATATACAATACAGTATGGTGCATAATATCAAAAATGTCTCACGGATTTGAAAATGAGAGAAAGGACCCCTTTCCTTGTATTCCTGCTTACTTAGACACACTCTAACATCTTATATAATTAACATAAATATATAAATCACCAATTTTAGAACCATATTCATATCTATAATCTTTTATATACGCCATTTATAATTATTCTACATATGTATATTTTCTAGTTATAACCTATTTTTAATATCAGGTGTGAGTAATATTGATCGTTTTGATCTAATTTCATAATAGCAAAGTTATTCTTTGTTACTCTCCCCAAGTTCGTAATTTACATAATATTAAAGGTATAATAATCACTATTTTTCAATGATTCATTAAGTCCCATTACATTAGGTGAAATTCACGAATATGGTTCGTGAAAAAGGAAATTGTGATGAACTAGTTTCAGCGAGTTTAATGATCAAAAGGTGATAAGTTCATAAATATATTAAATACTAATAAAACATTTAAAGAATCATTAAATCATATTAGATACATTATTATAAATTATTTTACCTTCATATAAATTTCATTATTCTTTCTTAGTTTATACATTATAACATTATTCATGTAGGTGGTGGAAACTGACAAAAATGTGAACATTTTACACTACAGGAAAAAGGGTTATTTATGACGGGGAGGGGTCCCATCGCAAAATGTCCCTCAGGAGTTACTATTTGTGACGTGACCCTGTTCCTATCACAAATAACTATTTATTTGGGATGTGAATACGTATCCCATCACAAATAACTAATTACTTGCGATGAGAATAAGTATCAAGGTGAAAATGGTTTGGCGTGCGATGCAAGCCAAACCACGGGAAGAGTAATTGTGACGAGTGATTACACTCATCGCAAAATACCCTTCGGTGGTTTTTAGTATTTTGGATGGTTTTTGTCTTCCGTCGAAAATACTATCTCGGGATGTAGGTATTTGTGACAGGTCCAGTCCCAAATAGTACTATTTGCGATGGGAATCCCGTCGCAAATACTCTAACCAATATATACCCCCACCTAACTTTTTTCCATTTTACAACTTTATCAACTTCTCTACCATCTCTACTTTCATAATGTTCTCTTAAATTTTTTCAAACTTTCATGTTTTACATCGTAGCGATTTCCAAGGCTTCCATTGTACGAAAGATTCTGTTTTATCATATTTATCTATTTCATTTAGTTATAGTTAATTCATTTTATTTTATTTTAGTTATAATTATTGTTAATTAATGTCAATTAAATTAAATTAGAAATTGATAGTTTTATTTCTCAATTTTTTTTAAAAAATATGTCATTCCAATAAGATTTAATTTTTTTATTTAAAAGTAAATAATATTAATTTGTAATAATTTGGTTCAACTATCATTAATTAATAATAACTACATGAAATTAGTATTATTTATTAGTAATTATTAATTATTATTATTAATTAGAAGTACTTATTATTAATTATAAATAATTGGCAATAAATACTAATAAATTTTAATAATTAGTGGTAATTAGTAATAATTAGTGGTAATTACTAATAATTAGCAGTAATTAGTAATAATCATCAGTAATTAGTAACAATAGGCAGTTATTACTAATAAATAGTAATAAATACTAATAATTAGTAAATGTTTTTAATAATCAGTAATAATTAGTATTAATTAGCAATAATTACTAATAGTTAGTAAAAATTAGTAATAATTAGTGTCAATTAGTAATAATTAGTATTAATTAGTGGCAATTGGTAATAATTAGTAATAATCAGTAATAAATAGTAATAAATAGTAATAAATAGTAATAATTAGTAATAATTAGTAATAATTAGTAATAAATAGTAATAAACAGTAATAAATAGTAATAAATAGTAATATCTAGTGATAAAAAGTAATACATAGTAATAAATAGTAATAATTAGTAATAAATTGTAATGAATAGTAATAATTAGTAATAATTAGTATTAAATAGTAATAAAGAGTAAGAAATTGTAATAAATACTAATAAAAACTAAAAAATTGTAATAAATATTAATTATTAGTAATAAATAGTAATAAATAGTAATAATAAGTAACAAATATTAATAAATAGTAATAATTAAAAATAAATAGTATAAAATAGTAATAATTATTAATAAATAATAATAAATTGTAATAAATTGTAATAAATAGTATTAAATAGTAATTAATAATAATAAATAGTAATAATTAGGAACAATTATTAATAATTAGTAATAAATAGTAACAAATAGTAATAAATAATAATAAATGGTAATAACAAGTAATAACTAGTAATAACTAGTAATTACCAGTAATAACCAGTAATAATTAGTAATAAATGGTAATAAACGGTAATAAATAGTAATAAATAATAATAAAGAGTAATAAACAGCAATAATTAGTAATAATTAGTAATAATTACTAATAATTATTAATAAGTAATAATAAATAGTACTACAAAGTAATAAATAGTATTAACTAGTAATAAATAGTAATAAATAACAATTAGTAATAAATAGTAATAACTAGTAATAAATAGTAATAAATATTAATAATTAGTAATAAATAGTGGTAATTAGTAATAAATAATAGTATTAATTAGTGGTAATTAGTAATAATTATTGGTAATTAGTGATAGATTGTGGTAATTAGTGGTAATTAGTGGTAATTAGTAATAACTAGTGGTAATTAGTAATAACTTGTCGTAATTAGTAATAATTAGTAATAATTAGGAATAATTAGAAATGAGTAGTAATAAATAGTTATAAATATCAATGAATAGTTATAATTAGCGGTAATTAGTTACAAATAGTAATAATTAGCTGTAATTAGTAATAATTAATAATAATTAGCGTTAATTAGAAATAATTAGAAATAAATAGTAATAATTAGTGGTAAATGGTAATAATTTACTCTAAATAGCAATAAATAGAGGAAATAGTAATAAATAGCAGTAATTAGTAATAAATATCAGTAATTGGTAATAATTAGTGGTAATTAATAATAATTAGTGGTAATTAGTAATAATAAAAAATAAATTTTTATAAATAGGAATAAATATTAGTAAATAGTAAAAATAGTAATGATTAGTAATAATTAGTAATAATTAGAAATAAATTAGTTGTAATTTGGTAATTAATTAGCATTAATTAGTAATAATTGCTGGTAATTAGTAATAATGAGAGGTAAATAGTAATAATTTTTATAAATAGTGGTAAATACTAATAATTAGCGGTAAATAGTAATTATTAGTGGTAAATAGTAATAATTAGTGGTAGTTAGTAATAAATAGCAGTAATTAATAATACATTGTGATAGTTAGTAATAATTAGTGGTAATTAGTATTAATTAGATGTAATTGGTAATAATTGGGAATAAATATTAACAAATATTAATAAATATTAATCAATATTAATCAATAATAATAATTAGTGATAATTAGTAATAGTTAGTAATATTTAGTAATAATTATTAATAATTAGTAATAAATTAGCAGTATTTAATAGTAATTAACAATAATTAGCAATAATTAGTAATAATTAGTAATAATTAGCAGTAAATAGTAATAATTAGCCAATAATAATAATAATTAGCGGTAAATAGTAATAATTATTGTTAAATAGTAATGATTAGCTGTAAATAAAAAAATAGTGGTAAATATTAATAATTACCGGTAATTAGTAATAAATAGTAGTAATTATTAATAATTAGTGATAATTAGTCATAATTAGCATTAATTAGTAATAATTATTGGTAATTAGTAATAATTAGCAGTAATTAGTATTAATTAGTAGTAGTTAATAATAATTAGGAATAAATATTAATAAAATTAAAAAAATATTAAATTATTCATAAAAATCTTAATTGTTTTTTGTTTTTTTAGAGAAATATGAAATAATGAAGTTGACAAAAATCATTATTAGATGATCGCTCTTGGATAAATTAACATAAGAGTCCAAATGGTTTTGGTACACATCCTTTATATATTGAGGGTTGAAACTTAATTATCATTTGCATCATCAAAACCAGAATTTTTTCAGAAGGGATAATTAAGTTTCCATGTAAAAAATGTGGTCTGTGGACGTTTGACACATGTGATAATGTTAGAGGTCATCTATTGTATTTTTTTTCAATGAGATTATGTTTTTTGTTATCAACACGATGAAAAAAGTTCTAGAGAAGATACTGATAATTTGGTTCAAGATCCATCATGGTTTCAAAATTTAGTACACAATGTGGTAAGTCCATCTTTTCAGCAAACAAAAATTTAGGATGATATTAATTTAACTCCTGGGTTAGAATCGTCTCAATTTAATGAGTTTTTAAGATCCACTGAGGATGTTTTATATCCAGGTTGCAAGATAAGAAAATTTGATGTGGTTTCATAATTTATGGCTAATAAATTAGATAATAGATTGTCCAATGGTTGTTTTGATGAGATATTCTCCTTACTTAAAGATCTTTTACCTAAAGGAAACGTGTTGCCTACAAATTTCAATGAGAGAAAGAGGCTGGTTTGTAATCTGGGTCTTGGTTATCAAAATATTCATACATGTTCAAATGATTACATCTTATATTATGGTAAAAATGAGTCGTTGGATAATTTTCCTATATGTGGACAATCGAAGTATAAAGAGGATCAACTAGAGAAGTCTAGATTGATTCCTTACTCCCAAATTGCTGAATTTCATTATGTCTCAGAACACAACATTGTTGATTTCATGGCACAAAACCAATATTTCCACCGGTAAAATCTAAAATCTTCCCTCAAATGGTGATTCATAGAAAATTTTTGACCAAGTACATCCATATTTTTCTTTATAAGCCTAATACATGTGATTATGTATTTCTACTGATGGTTTTTGTCAATTTGGTTCTTATGGTAGTCAATATTTTTATTGCCCTATCTCTATAACTCATCACAATTTACATCCTTGGATGTTGATGAAGATACATATATATTTTTGACCTTATTAATTCTAGGACATTCAAAAAATAATATTGATTTTTATTTGAAGTCATTAATTGATGAGTTAAATTTATTATGGAGTAATGGTGTCAGTACATATGATGTTGTTGCGAAACAAAATTTCTTACTGAAAGCTGTATTGATGTGGACAATTAGTGACTTCATAGAATGTGAAATGTTATCTAGATGGATTATATGTGGTCCAAAATAATGTATGTACTATATGAGAGAAAAATAATTGTTTATTCCCTTAAATATAAGAAAACCTTGTTTTTTCAACTGTTATCACAAATTCCTTCCATCCAATCATTCTTTTTTTGGGGGAAATATAATTTTAGAAAAAGCATAATTGAAAGAGATGGACCTCCAAAAATGATCTTAGGTATAAAGCTAAAATCATTTGTCTCTTCATTAACTGCCATTATATTTGGACCAAATATAAACCAACATAAAATTGATGGGTTTGTGAAAGAACATAATTTGATAAAAAAGATTATTTTTTTAGATATCCTATATTGGTATGATTTTATGGTCTGTCACATGTTGAATGTCATTCATATAGAGTATAACTAATTGGAAAATATATATTTTATTGTTTTGGATACACCAAGTATGACCAAATATAATGTAGAGGCATGATTAGATCTTTCTCAAATTCACAGGTGACCAGAACTTAAACTATTTGAAAAAGTCAGATTTTAGAAGTTAATGAATCAAAAAGTAGCTTATACAGTTTAAAAAGAAAATTGATTGTTGTTTTGTTAGTGGATTGTATATTTGATACTTTGAGATGGTTATGATTCCAATTTGGTAATATGTGTCAAAAATAGTCATATTACTGGATTAAAAATACATGAATGTGATGTTATAATGAAAATAATTATACAAATATAATTAAGAGGTTTTTTAAATTATATGATGTGGGATGTACTGATAGACATATCATATTTTTTCAAAGACATTTGTGTAGTGATAAAATAAAATGATAAAATATTAAGAGTACAAGAAGATTTTCTTTAAATTTTATGTAAACTGGAAAAATATTCCCATCACTTTTTTTGACTCAGTGGAACATTTGATATTACATTTTACACATGAAAAAAAAGTGGATGTTCGATATAGTTTTTATGGATGTACCCATTCAAGAGATGCATACATAAATTGAAAAAAATATGTAACAAAGCATCAATTGACAGATCAATCACATAATTTTCTTTGAAGGAATAAATTTATTTTTTCTACTCTCATTATTTTCAATATAAATATCCTTTAAAACAAAACTGCATGGGACGTAATGAGGGAGATATTGATTATGAAATTAGAAATAAATTATTTGTTTTTAATCATCAAGAACATGGCTTTCTTAGAGTTCATGAACTATGGATTTCAGTTAATGAACATAATAGAGCTCATAAATATGTTCAACTCAACTCTGATGAAATAACGCCATTTGTGTTGTGAGTTATACCATCAATTATTCTATAATATTTATTATAGTAAGTTAATATTATTTTTTTAGATTATATTATAATCATATCAAGAAATAAATTCTAAAAATTATAGCAGATACTCTTGAAGAATGATGAGAAAATAATTTTTACCATTAGTTTCAAAAACTTGCAACATAAATTACTTATGGTTTAACATATAAAATCACTTTATTACCTTTTATATTGATATATTTAAAAAAAATTAAAGTATATCAACATGAAGATTAAATTTATAATAGATTTTGTGTATTGAGTAACCCACCCTCTAAAATGGTTAAATATTATAATGCATATGTGGTGAATGATTTTTGATTTCATACACATGAATATGGGTAATCAAAAAAATAATGAATAATGGAGATTTATTGATAGGATATCATCGTAGGGAAATTGAATTTAACTTTTATGGTATGATAGAGGAAATTATTGAACTATGTTATTTGGGACAGAATTACTTAACAATGTTTAAATGTCAGTGGTTGGATACTGAGAGAGGATTTCATATTCATCTGAGCCATGGAATTGTTGATATTAAATATAAAATCATTCTTACAGTTAATGAACCATTTTTTGGCTCATCAGGCACATAAAATTTATTATGTAAATTATTATGAAACTTTAAGAGAGTTGGGTTATTGGTGGTACATAATAAAAATGAAATCTCATGAAAATAAATTTATTCAAAGGGAATGTGGTTCTACTGAAGTGAAAGGAGTTGAAATTTTTAAAGAGACTACTCTAAATCCATATTTTCCATCAGGAGACATGAATATAAATGATTACATCCCATAGTTAAGGGTTGATGTTTTAGATGATTTTATTGATGTAACAAATGAATTTGAAATTAAAAGAGATGATGAAACTGAAACTCCTAGGAAAATTGATGGTACTGAGGAGGAATATGACGATATTGACATTTTTTAATATGAATTTGAGGATGGAGATTAATATTTACATAGTTAAATGCAGATAATAATCATAGATAATATATATCAATATATAATAGTGGTTTTGAACTCATTTCTAACCATAGTTATTTCATGTTTTAGATGGATTGAAAATTGTTTCGTGAGTTACACGAGGCTGATCTACCAGATGACGAGCATGATGTTGTATCACCAGACCCTCATACTATTGGTGGTTCAGTGACTACTAGAAGGGGTCTTGGTCTTGCGAGATTGATGATTTATAACCCTATCCTGGAGTGACATCCATGTATTGGATTTGATCCATTCATGCATAAGTATATTTACTTGGGTATTTAGTTAGTTTTCATTAATTTCCATTAATTTATATTATATACTAATTGTTTGATAATTTTTTTTTCACATATTTTTTAATATTCATATTGAAAAGGGGGTTGATATATTGTGAAATTATTTTTTTGGAGCGTGGGTTACATGGGATCAGATTCCCATTGATGTTCAACACCACATGTTCGATCATTGGCTAGTGCGTCAATGAATAATATTTATTTTAAAATTTATTTTATTAATAACTTGATATTATTAATATTTTTTTTATATTTTATGGTATCCCATCAATGAGAGAATATGTGACTCAATCTAACAGGAATCGGAGGGATGTATGTGTGACTGTTGTTATCAATTTTTTCCCAATTTTTGGAGGAAAACAATGAGGAAACTAAGAGTCACAGAGTTTGATCAGTCTTGATGCACCCATTGACCTGATTAGATTTCATCTCAGGTCTGGGGTGGATTATTTTCAAACTATATGGGTGGTTGTATTCAGATGATATCATCAATAAGTCGAAAAAACTAGGTAATATAGGAGGTGACACATCATACTGGTAGTCATACATTTAGTGCGCATAGGAAACATATGGTAAGTAACTTTTTTAATTAATTTATATAACATTAAATGTAAAATATTTATTTTATATTCATATAGGTAGTTGAAAACCCCGATATTATGGATTTCAACATTTATAAGAGAATGTACATTCATCCTATCACTGTAGATATTAGAGGCAATCTCGAACATCGGATTGTGGTTAGTATAATATCTCTATATGTTTTAAAATTAACTGAAAATAATATTTTGACCATTTTAATTTTATATTGAAATTGAAGAGTCATGTGAGGCCACAATATCTCAGAAACAGACTAAGAGTCAGGCCGAGACCGATAATCATAACCGTGAAGCAATATTTTATGAGACAACAAGGATGAAGGTGACCTAGTATTCCTTCAAGAAAGGCCGAGTTATTGGTATCGTTTCTCGATTGATGCTTTGGAGTTATTAGGGTATTATTACGATGTCGGCATGCATCTCGAGAGGAATTTGTGGTGAGTCATTATCATCTATTACATAGTATCAGGAGGAGTTATGAGCTCAGGGTGAGTAAATAGAGAGTATGTGTAGGGAGCAGGAAGAGCTTCATCAACAACAGGAGGAGGAGGAGGAGGAGATGCATCGATGGAAACAACAACAACACGAGCAGACGATGGAGTACATGCAACATCAGACTCATGGTTTAGGGATGGAGTTCCATCCCTCATCTCCTCCAGCTCATCAAGAAGACCCTCCCCCTCAATGATGTAGTTACTTTTTATGATAAAACATGTGAATGTAATTTTTTTTGTAATATTATTTATTTTCATTTCTATAAAGTGAAGTTTTTATATTTTTGTGAATATTGTGTTTTTTTATTTATTTATTTAATTTTCTAATATTTTATTACTTTATTATTATTTATTTATTTATATATTTTACTATTTATTTATTATTTCATTAAAATTTTTATTATTTCTGTTATATTATTATTATTATATTATAAATATTATTTTTTTATTACAATATCAGTAATATTTTTATTTTTATTTTTATTTTAATTTTAGTAATATTATTTTATTAATTTTGTTTTAACAATAATAATAATAATATTATTTTTATTAATATTATCTTAATATATTTTATCAATAGTACCTTTTTATTTGTTTTTTTAAGTTATTTGCGATGGGCCCATCACAAATAGTATTTGTGGTGGCGCCTTCCCAAATAGTATTTGTGACAAGACCATCACAACAAGGTTTCTTTTTAAACCAAAAGAATCTATTTGTGAGGCCATTTTCTACAATGGGGAATTCATGATGGGACCCTGTCGCAAGTGACCTATTATGACGATGTCCCATTGCAAATTCCCTATTACAAATAACTCAATTTCCAGTAGTGTTATAATGGTTTTATGAGTAAGATTATATTTTATATAAAGTAAATATAAAATTTACAATATCATAAAAAAATTCATAAATATCATATATATTCTTTAAAATCATTCTTATAGCCATATTTTAAGTGTGGTTATGAAAAATGAAATTTGTCATTCGTGGAGGCTGTGGTCCTCTGTACATAAGAATAACGATTCCATTTATCATTGAATGAGATATAAGGAAGGTATATGATAAATCAACACTAAAGAATTATAATTGTAAAATAGTAATCATATCAATCTATAAAATTAATAATTTTTACCAACCATTAAATTCATTGATGAAGAATAAACCATATAGTTTTTTGGTTTTGGTAGTTCATATATACACATGATTGATGTTGTTTTGTTTTAAATAATGGATGGAAATGATTGAATAATGGTTTATCAATTAATATAATAACATTATATTATATTAATAATATATATTTCATTATATTAGGGTGTCTATAATATTTTTAAGAGTAATCTTAATAATAAAAAACTAAGGAGTAAGAAATACTTATGTTGAGAACTTGAGATTATTATTGGAAATATCATTGGAAATGGAGGCCTTAGGCTATCTAATTGAGGCATAAGTATTATGAAAACGTGAGCTCATTTTAGGAGGGAAAATGGGAGAGTTTCATGAGGATATTCTAAGAGATGGTTGTGGCATTAGGGGATTGACGTGTTCCCTTTTATAAGGGAATAAAAGAGCAATTTTTAAAGACCCATTATTTTTCAATAATGGAATTAAACTAATCAAGGGTAAAATGATCTGAAATTTATAATTAAAATATTTTGGGATGGTATAAGGTCTATAAATTCCTTACCTATCAATTTAACCCATGTTTTAAACATGTTTTCAGTCATTTACCATTTGGTTTTTAAATTTTACAATTTTTCTTTTTATATAGGTAAGTATTTTTTAACTAAGTAATATTTGTTATTATAAAACTATAGAATAACCAATATTAATAAATTTAGGTTTTATAAACCCATATTTAATTTAAATTTAATCCTATAAAATTTATAGGAAAAAGAAAATTAACTTTAAAATTAAAACAGTAAATATATGGGAAAACTATTTTATAGAAAAATATTATAATCACCCTTAAGTGTTATTATTATTATTCACCAATTAAATGATGGATAATATATTTGTATATAGGTTTGAAAATTATATTAAATTAATTTTTGAGAATGAATTTATTTATATTATTAAATTAAAAATTACTTAATGCTAATAAAATAATTCTTATAAAATAACAATTTTACAATCATCGTGGTAATTGACTTTAATACTAAAAATAATATTTTAATTCCTGAAAGGAAAATGAATTTATCAATTAAAATGTAATATTTTATCTCAAATATGAAAAAAATTTATTTAGATTTAATTTCTAAAAGTTATAAAATTTAAACTTTTATATAAGCGCATAGAAATAAGTTTATAGTGTGAAATAATACTTGAGTTTACAAAATGTTAAACATGTGTTTGATAAATTCAGAATATTATTTTTAAATTATTTATCTTAATTATTAAATATATATTTATATAAAAATTTATCATAAAATTTAAATTCATTCTCTTATTAATAACATTTCATAAAATTGATAGTTTTTTGAAAAATCGGTATTTTAACTATTCACCTAAAAAGTAATTATTTTAAAAAAATGTTAAGAATTCACCCTAATATAATTTTTACATGATTAGTAAAAAATAAATTTAATTTCACCATATTAAATTTTTAAAATTTATAAATTTATCTTTTAAATATAAAATTTAGATAAAAAAATATTTTGAAAGAAAAAGAAACTTTATTTTTCGTTAGAAGTCAAAATGAGAAATATGAAAAATACATGTGATAGATAAATTATTTCATTAAACATTAACTATTTATATCATTATATTTTCTAGATAAAAATACCGTAAGTATCACTAGGTAAGATCTCACCATAAGGTAAGATTTGGTGGCATTCCCTGGTGGCACTTTCAGTAGCATTGATCTCATGGCAATTTCCACGAGCTTGAATTTCTCTCGAATATGATTTTTCTCATATCCAAATTGTTGGAGTTTGGATTGGGATTTTTCTAAGAAAAATCCTAGTGAAGCTACCTATTTTCCATGCTCATATAAATGAGATTCATAAGGGTTATTTCCACTACCCGATGCTATTTTTTCATAGATTTCATAATATGGTTACTTATTTTTATACCAACTAATTTAATGGCGACATTATGAAAAAAAATATTTTAATATATCATGTTTTATATGTTTCATATATAAAATTATATTAGCATAATATTCATTTAAGGAAAATTAATTATGAAGTATGTGGTCATTGCATTCCCCCCTAAATAAATTTTATCCTCATAATTTTAATTATTGCTAACTAATGACATTTTTATAGGGAGTTTATAATCATCCTTGTTTTAATTAGTGTACATGGGTTGATTTTTTGATATGATTTTACTATATTATAAATTATCATGGATTCTATGTCAAGAGATTCAATCCATGCCTAAAGTCACATCAAATTTGATTAAATGAAGGATATTAGGATTTTATAGGAAGCATGTTCCTATAAACATATATTAGTGATGAGTTATATAATTGTTATATAATAATCATACCAATAATAGTTATTATTAATAATTCAATATATAGTTATAAAGGTAATGATTTTATGCTTTTAGAAAACATTATAGGTATATAAGACCAAGTTGAAAACCATATGAATACAACCCTCATAGATCTTGAATGGGTGATAAATGTTCCTCATTCTATATCATTTTTGGAATCCACTTCCATAGTTATAGTTGCATAATATTTCTATTTTTTAGAAATAAATGCTACCTATAATCCTGGTCATCCCTTGAATTATAGAATTTACTCGTTTAATTTCTAGGTTTTTCACATTCAGTACATTAAACTACTAGTGGTCCCTTCAGACCAAATCAATTTCATTTCACTGTTCCTATTGATATCTTCATATTTCATTCGTAATTAGTTTTTATATTACATATTATTCAACACATAAAACATCTATCAGTTCCTTTGGGACATTATCCTTGGTGTCCATGTAGAAGTTAAACTTTCTTTGCTTCATTATTTTCATAACCTAAACATTCATGAGACCCTATCCTTCTCATACTTGGTGTGTTTGGTAATTTAACTAAGTTAATATTGTTAATCATACTTTTTGATTGGGGATTTGGCATAATCACATGATTTCTCACCCTGGATCCTATCCCATTTAGTTTCTCATTGGGGAAAAATTTAAATTGTCTATAATATCCATTATTAACTTTTTTTATTTTGTATTTGAACATTACTAAATCAAAAAGGAGATTTAATCATTATTGATGATTAATTAACACCAAAAAAAGAATTTTTTTAAGTTTATTTCATGAGAAATTCAAATTCAGGATGTCTCTCTTCAGAATTATTACATTATATTTTAGTTCAACCTAAATCACTCTTGGTAGAATCTTGGTTTCTTTAGGTTTGGTTATCTCATATTAATAAAACTAATTCCATAACACAATAAATACATAATATTATATTTTAAAGATAATGTGATTAACAATATCATATCCCAATGTTTACCTATATAGGATTGTTTTCATAAGAAAATTCATTATGCACTAGAGTGAATATTGAGTTGACAATCAACAATAATTTTTGGGGTGATTACCCATAAGTGAATATTTTCTATAGACACATCCACTTTTCAGTATCCAGATAGGGATTTAATTATGAGGAGAACTAAACAATCTCTATTTTACCAAAACACTGGAATAATATCCTATATGTAGACTTATCGCTATGATTTATCCCTAGGGGTTTCACTAAATTTATCTAATAAAATCTCTGAAAATGTTAATATAATCTAAACTAAAATAAATAGATATCTATACCTTTTAAATTTTGATCAACCTTAACTTATAAACCCTTAAATAATCCTCAATTAACATCCTTACCTCTAATGTTATATAAACCCTTCTCTGACATCAACTATGAAACCCCACATATATGAACATCTATAATATTTCATTGGGAAACATTCCCATGATATTTTAGTTTTAGAGTATTATATAATTATGATTAATCATCAACTTACTACCCCATGTATTTTCTCAACCAACAAATTTTGTTTCCACTGTATAATAAATCGACTAATCCATAACAAGTAAATCAAAACTCCCATAAATTCTCCATGCAAGATATACTTTTAAACAAATCATAAATATTACATTTTTTCATAACCCAGGGAAATGGTATCATAATAAAGGGGTTAGATTAGATTCCTAGTAATAGTAAATATAAGTGATGAAAATAAATGTTCATAATTGATCATATAATGAACTTATGGGTATAATAAAGATGCATAAAAAATCATACCTAATAAATCATAGATCATAAAAAATGTGTAATAGAATACAATATGGAATAATTTAATAAATGAATCAATAGAGTGGGGAGACATGAGTAGATATATTTGAGCCATGAGTGTATAAAATAGTTATAAGAATAAGAATAAGACTATGGAACAATCATCAATATTATGTATCATCATATTATAAGCATATATAATAATACACATAATTTAGTTTCCAGGAATATGAAATAAGTCTCAAAATTTAGTTCATGATAATATATTATAAAAAATACACTTTAGTTTGTGATAATATCCAAGAAGTATCACCTTACATTATATTATGAGATATAAAACATTAACCAGTGATTTAGAAGAAAATATAGTATCCCACACATCAATCATCCATAAATATGTGTTATATAAAATATCAATCATTTCTGTTTATGAAACCAATGGGATGAAAATGGATTTTATTCATCGCATCATAATGAACTCATGGAAAGAAAAATTGGTCACTCAAAATTTGAAAATGGTATCACCATAATTAACCTTATGAATAAAAATTATTGTTACCAAAAATTTAATCACCATAAAATTTTATTTTATAATAAAATTTAGAGGGTGATTTGGAGAAAATAAATTATAAAATAATAAATAATTTTATAATAAATAGGAAAATGGGAGAAAAGCTATAAATTATTTTTTATAAAGTGTTCTTAACATTGTCTTAAAAGAAGACTTTTTAGATCACATTTAAAATTCATTTTGGAAAAGGTGTCATGAAAACATTGGATTTTTTTTTAAAAAAATAAACATCAATAATAGTTCCTTGAAAATATGTAAATGTTATCAAAATTAATTTGGAGTGGAAAATAAAATATTTTATTATGAAAGTATTGGATAACTATATTTATATTTTGAAATACATTTGTTGAAAACCCACATCATAAAAATAAATAAATAACCATCCCTTTGAAAATAATAGAAAATAAATTTTAATTTCAGGTGAGTTAATTCATAATTGGGCTTCAAAGATAAAAGATAACATTGGTGGGAATGAAAAATATGGTCATGGAAAAAAATCACTATTATATAGATTTAAAATTATTCTTAACAATGATAAACTTTTTATGGGGAAGAAAACCATCAAAGATGAAGATTTGATTAAAAATATTTTTGACCATAGTGTAATGAAAAGTACTGAAGGTACTGGCATGATTAATATAAGATGATGGGTAATGGATTTTAAAATTTTTCATCATCAGTGTAACAAATATTTCATCTCAAATAATCCAATCCCTAGTATGGTTTGAGGGTCTCGCGTAATTAATTTGAGCACACAAACATAAACTGAAAACATACATTTTTCAGATCTGAAGATAAGTTTGATATCAACATGTCATTGATGACTATTTCACAAAGGATCTGAATCTGAATCCCTCTAGATCATCCATACATTCTTCAAAAAACAATGGACTATTGATAGTCGAATTTCAGGCACCAACATGAAGACCCAATAATGCCTTCAATGTATCAACGATCACTGTGATCCTATAACTTTGATCCCTAAATGCACTCTTAGATCCTCACTTTAGAGAGAGAGAGAAACTATATCTCTATAATGTGGGAGGAAATATAGGCTCTCATTAAAAAAAATTAATGAAAAGTACACATTGTGCATGATCTTACCTCTATTTATAGTGGATATAAAAAAAATTACCGGCAAGGTTCCCCACCCCCTGAATATTAAGCATCCACTAAATAATAATTATGAAAAAAAATAAAAAACACCATAAATATTATTTATAATTTATCTCATTTATGTAATATATATTAAAGATATTAAGTGATAAACCTGATCCATTTAACTCGACTCGTCATTCTATCTTAATATTAAACAAAACTAGAATATTAAAATAACATTTTTTAAATTAATATTATTTCTCGTATTTACATAACATGTAAATAATTTAAATAAATTCAACCCAATTATTCATAAATTTAATAAAAATTAATTAATTAATTTATCAGTGATCGATAACTTGGAAAAC
The DNA here is from genome assembly GCA_963277665.1 of Viscum album. Lineage (NCBI taxonomy): Eukaryota > Viridiplantae > Streptophyta > Magnoliopsida > Santalales > Viscaceae > Viscum > Viscum album. The sequence goes on from OY728160.1 coordinate 1,172,369,006, forward strand.
ACTCATACCCTGTGGTGGGTCTCACCATGTACAATAAACCTATACAACTAAATAGGGAGAATTCTTGAATATTCTATTGTGTGTAACCCTCTAGGATCCTATCACGATTGTTGTAAATAAAATCCATAGACCAAGAGCAGAGCCTAAGAGGGGGCGCTCTCGGGAGCTCCAATCTCAGGAGTGCCCTGGGGTTTCGATGCTGGTGGATATACAAAGGATGGATCTTAGCAGCAAGATTTTTTCAAGAGTCTCCTATGTAGAGGCATTTTCTTTGGGCAACAGTTCAATACTCTATGGTTGAGAGTTTCTTTAAGGAGTCTCCAACGCAGTGGTGTTTTCCTGGCTCGACATGCATTCATGGATCTGGCATATAGAGGAGGAAGAGGTCGGTGGTGATTCGAAATCAAAAATGCCTTTAGAGCTTCTCAAATCCTAGAAAACCGACTAGAAATCAATAGTAGATTTGGGTTGAACTCGTTGAGTTAGGGTTCTAATGGAAGGGTCAGAAGAATAGTGGATTTGTGTGGTGGTGAGGGTTTAAAAAGAGGCATGGTTCTTGGTGTCAGTGAAAGCCAGGCGTCTCTTTGATGTTGCTTTGATTCGGTTTAATGGATTCTTTGGATATAGTATGTTGCCTCTTATACATTATTTTCTCTTATGCGATGTTTCTTCAGATATGGTTTTCTGGTGACTCGTTTGTTCAGTCTCTTGATGTTTCGTGGTTAATAGTGTTCTAGTTTTTCGATGTTTTTTGTTGCTGCAGCCAGAAATAATGAGTTGGTATGTGCGGATCAAGATATTTGAAGATGGTGGTCGACAAGGTGAATCCAGTTTTGATGTCCTTTGTGTTTTTGATTTTCATTTTTATGTTGAAAAATATGAATAAGTTAGTTTTCTGGGTCTCATATTGATGTGTTAATGGCAAAGGGGACACAGTGGTGATAAGATGAGGTTTCTCTATCAATTAATCATGTCTCTGTATTTCTTGGTTCTCTACTCTGTTTCCATGATTCCTCATTTATTTCTGAGGCGGAGTAGCGTGGTGGTCTGCTTGGTTTTGTGGGATGTGAGTTCGGGCAGCTAGTTAAGGATGATAGAAAACAATTATCAGTTTCATGGTTTTTTGGTGACATTTGGGATTTGAAATTTGGAACGTTTGGTGGTTTTGAATTTTGAAATGGGTGGGATTGAAAAGGTTTATGGATTTTTGTTTAATTCTGAATTTTACAACCAGCACTCTAGAAAGGTCAGCTTCAGATGAGGATTCAGAGTAAGAAGCCTTCACATGTGCATGACCATTAAGATTTCGATGTATGAGATGGTATGTCTTTTTCATCGGTATCAGGCCTCTGCAACTCTGCACGAGAAAACTTTCTAACCGGTCATGTGAGGTGATGGCTTGAATAACGATGTAGTTTCTTGGAAGGGGAAGTTCCATGTACTCTAGATCTGGGTCAGTTCTTTTATTCAGGGTTTCCCACGTTTTCCTTAAAAGTGATTTTGAAATAAAAAATTATTTTCCAGTCAAGGGAAATGTCTAAAAACCCATCAAGGCTCCTAAAGAGATAAGGATTGTCATAACAAAGACATGAAACCTACAAACATGTACTGTGTATTATAATCTCCTTATATTTAAATATCTCATAATGCAGGACACACCCTTGTGTCATCTCACTTTTCATTCTTTATTAATTATTGATCTAACTAGATGGATTTACCTTTTGAATACCATGGCCATAGATTTATAAAGGTACTACCATCCTGATCAATAAGGCCTGATATATATTCCTTCCTGAACCCAGAAGAGATGAATTCTTTATTTAACATTAAACCAATTCCATTCCACCAATAACACACACAACACAATCTACTTCTCCATGATTTCATTATAATGGTTTTTACTTGCATCAATGTAGGCAATCAAATAGCACACACTAGTAGTGATCTCAAGTTGGGAGACTAGTACACATGTACTTAGATGGGAACAAACAATGATACCTAAAACATGTTGTGTTTCTATTGGATGTTCTATCCTCATTATATCACTACTAGAGATCCCCAAGTGAGAACTTCATGAGAATAAGTCTGAATGATTATGATTCCCCAACACCTGATAGTCAATTATCTACCGTGTTCAGTCAGTAAGATATTTCTAGACTATAAAAACTTTTTCTAATATTAATATTATTGTATATCGAGGTTCTCACTATATCATGGGATCATTTATAATCTTTTTATATGATAATTAATCTATGGAAATTACAATTAAATAGTGTACTAATAGATATCTACAATATATTGGAAAAAATACATCTTGTATATTGAACTCTATACATGACATGGTAATAAAAATTAATGATCAAGTTGGGTCTAAGGAACCATCTATTACAACACTCCCACTTATACTAGAGACAACTTAATAATGAACCTTATTAGATAATCACATGAAAAAATATCAGGTCTCTACTGTGTAACCAATTTAGTTTCTAGGTTTTCCAAATTTCCACCACGTGGCTATTCAACTATTTGTGACCTCATCACTTCGAGTAAAACATATCAAGATATGATATCCCTGAGTATATCCCTTTTTTCAACCATCAAAACATTCCATCTTGTCTAGTACCAGTAACAAAATTTTTATTATGATAAAACTTTACTTGGTACATTTGAGTACAAGAACTGGAAAAAATAATTACATTTAATAACAACTTCTTAGTTGCCTCAGAAGATACAACATACTCAGTTTTGTAAGTATGAATATCACTATCTTTTATGATCCCAGCATGCTCATCACCCAAGACTAACTGATATACTATATCAAATTGATCCAAAGGAAGACTAGTTTGTGTCCCCTCAAAACTAGTATCATTTCCCCTCCATATACCAGGTACATACCTTTTGTACTTTCCCAAGTAAAATCAGATAGTACTAACTAATTTACTTGTAGTTATCATGGATGTAACCGATATATTTCTATCATAAATTTCATATTGTAAATATCGTAGTTTATACATATCATTGAATATGTGATCGATCTATCACCGAAGTTTATAGCGCTAAACAATACACTTAATCTCTTCCTATGCATTTTCATGTCTACTTGGAGTGATTTATTCTATGTGATAATGTCAAAAATTCTTCTCTTGAAATGTTCCAACATGTATTTTTCAATACCATGTCACTATATGTATGATCGAGTAGGTCCAAGAAACTGTTAGATCTACCTTAGTAGGTCCTATTCCTTAGAACATAGGTTGCTACATTAAGTCAATCATCAGAGAATTACTTTCATCCAAGTCTTAGCTAGTTTTAAGACCAATCTATTTTTCATATGTTTCTAAACATATTTCACTCGGAAAACAATGGCTCTCCCACTAACGTCTGGTAAATAGATGGAAAATATTCATTCCAAATAAATATATGATGCTTAATTTAATCCCCAATTAGATTTATGTAACTATAACTCTTATTGGAATTCTATGATGTCACCATCCCTTTATAGTTGGATCATATAGACACCTTCCATGAAAGTTCATCTTGACATCCAACTACCTATTAAATGATCATAGAAAGTAGCTATGATAAGAAAAACTCTAATGGATTCAGTCATATCAACTTGGTATTACCAATTGATCCTTATTGGAACTTCCCTTATACCATCCATGTATCAAATCTCTTGAATACCCACTGTAATATTCAATTTATAAGCCCATTCTCAATTTTATACATGGAATCCATTATTGAATTTTAATTCACCTTGTCAATCTTAACAGATTTCTATATACTACTTTATTATAGGAATTATTATTCCCACTAAATAACATATCTCTAGATGCAGTGAATATAAAACCATCACTATGGGTTTAATATTCCTACACAATATGAGTATATGGAACATTTATCTTCCACACCTCTTGGGGAACATGTTCCTATGTCAACTACATGTGTATCTCTGGCATTGACTACACCCAAGTCAATTTGGCTCCCACTATCTCAAGTAGATATTTTCATCCTTTTACAGAAATGTAATCTATCACTTGATTAATACTTTTCTATCTTGGGGATTTATGTAATATCCTAAGAAACCATTAGGATAATTACTAAGATGCACAATGTGTTTAACTTGATGCAATATTGTTTATATTATAACAAGATCATTTCATCTAAACTCATGTCTTTATGACATAATGGATTTCCATCTTACTATGACTCGTATGATATCTATTTGTCATAATAATTTGCATATGTTATGAGATATCGCCATTATTTGCTAATCACGTTTTTAAATATAATGAACTTTTTACAAGATCCAAATTTGATATTACTTACATCATAACTGTGATGTATAAAATGTGCGTTTAGGAATTAATCCACACTACATTTTGATGATCAAATTTAACATGAAAGACTTCATCATCGATTGTCCTCATGAACAACAATTCCGTGATATAAATAATGTAATGTTCATTTATGAATTTCTCCATGCTACAATATAATGATAGATGATTTCATGGTAAATATATTATTCGGCTTTATAGGCCAAAGAAACTTGTATCTTGTGACCATGCATATATCATACTTTACTATTACATTCCTTAAGAACTTAAAGGAATGTAAAGAAGTATATTTACCACTAGATAAACCTTGGAATAGTATAATTTATCTTTCTAAACTAATTCCAAAAACTACGTGGCATACCTATTTTATAAAGGTTTCTTTGTACAAACTAAATACATCGATAATACCAAAGGTGTTTAGGTTTAATGATCCAAAATACAGAAATGGGTATATCTTAGATATCCACTTTTAGTTTTACTTGAAAAGGAATTATCTTTCCACAATAGGGTAAAAGTATTACATTTTTATATTCATAGTGTTTTTCCTATGATTCATATTCCACTAAACTATCGGTTGAGTATGAAACACCAGAACCAACATTCGTTTTGTAAACTGGAATAATTTCCCCTTAGGTATGAAGGACACATGAGGGAAATTTTGTGCTTATACTCAATAATAGTTTTAATTAAATCATTAACTTGGAAATTAGATGTTATGTGTTTCTCACATCTGACTTAGGAATCGCGCTTTTTCAGCCGCTTAGAGAATACACCTAACTTATCGTAACATTTCTATACTTACATGGTTAATGTATTGAAATAAATATATGTGACAGGAATATTGTATTTGATACAAATTAAATATAACCAAAAAATTACATTTAATTAATGAATATTTACTGAAGAAGAAGTAGGAACTTGATTATTCTATTTAGTTCCTTGAATTTAAAACTTGAATAAATTTATTTCCTAATATGTGATTAAAATAACCTTCTATTTAATAACCAACCTCTATTATTTGAATGACATTATGAAGATTCCTTAGGTGTTACCTTATATTGACCTTTTTCCTAGACATTCTATTTTTTCTCTATAATAACTAAAGATTAAACATTATTTTAGTTCTAATTTACTTGGAGAACCCTACCTAAAGAGTAATAAAGCATTTACACATTACTATTCATTTGATATCTTAAAAAATGGATTAATTGGGATGGGAATGGGAATCTTTTAAATATTTTGATCATCTTTCATATATATGCAAATATAGTGTAATTGTTCACCCATTTAGATCTTACTACACATTATCCTCGTAAACGTCTCAGATATGAGTCTACGTGTTATATCATCCATGTCCTGATGTTGTATCAACAAAAAAAAATCATAGGTTAGTGATTTCATTATGAAATAATCATCATATGCATCGTACATGATTCTCTTGTATGAAGTTTTAGACCCTCTCTTCCTAAGGTGGATTAATAGGTAGGGACACCAAAACATTGAATTTATGATATAGTAGTATTATGTGTAAGCGCCTCTACTACACATGAAAGTTCATGCTAGTTTGGAGATTTTCTTTCAATAATATTATCGTAGTGTATTTATTGTGCTATTACTTACCATTTTCTTCAAAAATAAAATTTTAGCAGATTATACCTTTTTCTTGATTTCCATTTTAGACATTATTGATTAATTTAATCATTTAAATGTATCCCACTATTTTATAGAATTATATGAACCCCATGTACTAGATTTTGGAATAATATATCACTTTCATTTTCTAGTTCCAAGGATTTCTGGATCTCCCCGTATTCTACAAGCTATGGCTACAACAATACTCATAGGGTTTTAGGTAGTATTTTTACTGGGTAACCACATTAAGTCACAGTTCCTTGATTTGTTGGGTTTAGTACTAGATTATAAAACCATAACATTATTAACTCAAATATTTAATCTAAAATGATATAAATTTATCTATGTATAATCCTTACAACCACTTTAGTTAAGTCAACCCACCACTCCCATACGAACTCCCTGGTAGTATGTGGCACCATCAACTATGGTGTGATGAGCACCCCAGACACTCAGTGTTGTCCAAATTTGATTGTTGGAAGGTGGTTGGGAGTTAATATTCCTTTCAGGGTTTTTGTTATTTTTATTTGGAAGAATGTAGTCCATTTTTATTAATCTTGTTCATCTATGTTATTGCGCTCAAAACTGAACATTAATAGAAAAAAAATTCACTGGTTCTTTATGAATTTTATTACTTATTATTTTATGTATTTTACAATTGTTATAAGATGAATAAAATAATATATAAATATATAAAGGTAATCTACTACCCACTTGGTCTTGATTATCTAAAACAAACTAGGTGCATCATAAATGAGTTGTCTCTAGACTCGTGATGTTGGTCACCCCTATCCAGTATGTCCACTTCCCTTCTAGAGTATGCCTTGACATTGTGATGGATGCATCATGAACAACCCTCATCATGAAAGGTTCCACGTCAAGCATCATCTTCGTCAATCCATACCACCTCATCTTGGTGGGGTCCATGTTGGGAACCACCTTCATCTGATGTACAAAAATACTCACATACAGGTGATGAGAACTATGGGAGAAAATGTAAATCTGAATAATCTGGAAACATAGGTCCTTATACATATTGACTAAAAAATAAGATTCACATATCAATATTTAATTAATTACTTATATTTCACGTAGTTAAATAATTAATTAAAATAAAAGTTGTCATACACTAGTCGGGTCATTGTTCAAGGTCAGTCGATATAATAACTATGTGATAAAATTTAAATTTCATTAATTTAACTATGATGGATATTTAATTAATTTAAATTAATTAATTCAAATCAAGTAATTTAATTATATTTGGTACTTAAAAATTTTTAATGCAAAATATTAAATTAATTAATTAAAATAAATTTAATACCAATATTTAATTAATTTAATCATGGTATTAAAATTAAATTTTATAAACCATAAATTGATAAATTAATTAATATAATTTAATTATGAAATTAAATTAATTAATTATATAATATAATTTTAACTCGGGTCGGATAACCATGCACAACTCAAAGCAGGCTTTGCACACACCAGTTTTGGGCAATGCAATGCCCGTTTTGGGCTATATTGGGTCAGACAAGTCTGCCCAGACCCATTCCAGTTTGGGAAGATCCAACTAGGCCTTTTCCAGAGTAAAATGGGTCCCTAAAGAAGTGTACCTCACACTAAGTTGCTGATTTTCTGGTTGACTCTAGCAAGCAGGTAACTTCCGAAGTGTCCGAGCTCATGGTAGTGGAAGATGGTGGTGTGGCATGGGCTTCTCCCAAGATCCATCGAGGAAGGGCCTATACCGAGTAGGTGGTGCACTAATCTAGGGTGGAAACCTCATACACTATTGTCCCCAGGTGACGATGATGTAGTGTTGTCGAAGGAGAGAGCTTACATGGTCCTTGAAAGCTTGCTGGACATTGAGGAATATAATCTACTTATACAAGGCGGTGGGGTGATACTGGTTGTCTCCAGGAGGAGCTGGCTAGATGGAGTTGGCATACATAGATCCGGTGAGTCGACCGGTGACTGGAATAAACCAGGTCTGGTGGTGGCACACTGTGTGGGTGACGGTGGCTGGAGGCAGCCCTGGTGGTTTACTACTAGCTAGCCATGGAAGGTTGAGGCAGTGCTTCCGAATCATCGTGAGGGAGATAGGGTGGCCTCCAATTGTAGGAAGAGGCATGGGGTGCTGGTGGGAGGTGGGAGGTGGGAGGTGGGAGGTGACCGGTCATTGGGTCTCCAGAAAGGAGAAGTTCGCTGGCTTCTCGTGGAATGCAGACCATGTGGGTGGGGTGCCGACATATTGGCCCCACCAAAAAGAGAACCACCTTTGTTTTTTTATTGAAATTTTAAAAACCCACTTTCCACCCATTATAAATATACTAGTACTCGCCCATGCAATCACACGGTGATATAACTCAATTCTTAGATTATGCATTCAGACGTTGATATAGTTCAATGATTTTTTTAAGAATATGATACTACATTTCAATGTTAATAATGAACATTAATATTCAATATTTTGAAATCACAAAATAATGATACTTATTATTTTAATACAATTAGAAAAAATATAGAAACATCATTCTGATAGTATATTACATTTTGGATAAATACATTTGAAAATATGTAAAAGAATTTATAAGAAATAAAAAATTATTTAAAGTATAGATATTTGAATTAAATGAATGATAAGAACATTGAAATATGAAATATGAAATATGATATAATTGTGAAAGGATGATGTAAATAACAAAACATGGAATAAATGATTAGATTGAAAAACATGTTATCTTATAGTAATATCATAATATATATTAGATTGCAAAGCAACCTCTATGGAAATTAACTTCTTCCAATGCTCCAAACAGGAAAAATGACCTCAACATTGATGAAAATGATGGGTTGGGTACTAAATATAATGTCATCATGGTTGATTTGGATTACGGTATGCTTCTTATAGGACCACTTCTGAAGAGATAGACATGTAATTTTTTATCCTTAATTAATGACATCCTTGATGCTATTAGTGGTGTGTGAAAAACAAATGTCCCTTGTTGTAGGGCATGTGTCTGGTTCATATAATTATACATGAAGACTATCTATACTTCTGTCTATTAGAGAGAGCATGTTGTGGACTGCTGTAATAGTATTCCAGGATGTTGATGCCATTGCCCCTCCCTCTCCCTATCCCCCTCAAAAACATTATTTATGAGCTTGAGTTGGGTTAATGATAAACACTTTATTAATGACCTTGAGTAGGGATTTTGAGAAATGGAGTAGTGATAAAGTTTAAAGTAACCATATAAATGGATAAAACCTGCTGAAACTGCATAAATAAATTTCTAAATCTCTATTTGAATGAAAAAAAAACATCTGAACTACTTATTATGACTCAACATTCTAAGAACTAAACCACAACTGGACTAAACTAAAACAATAACACAATAAATTACTACTAAAAAGACTCCATGCCCCCAACAGTAGTCGATTTGTCACCTTTGAGTAAGATAGATCCACTATAATGCAATTTTCAAATCCAGTGAAATAAATACTTCAATGCTTAGCTTTTTAGTTTTTTCCATCACACAAAACATCCCAATAATCAATAAAAATATAATACAAAGCAGTAAATGAGTACAGAAAGGCAGAATCAATGTGGTGGTCACTGCAATACAGATCGGGATGCTTTTCGAACCACTGGCTATTTGTATAAGCCTTCATGAGCAGCTCCCAGTTCAAGACCTTTATGACTGTTGTAATCTGAAAATGGAAGCGGTGATATTAATTAATGAAATGAAGTTATTGATGTCTTCAATGAATATCTAATTGATGAATCATTGGATAATAACTTGATAACAGATAAAAACTTCAATAGAAAAATAGATATAGAAGAATGTTTGTACGTAATCTTAAAAAAAAATTAAAATCTTTTTATGTATTGTATGTGATCCAGCATCATCAATGCATTTAATATATTAAAAGTGGATAGTATATTGAGGGTTAATGAAAACACATATACATTAACAAATCATATTATAGTGAATAAAATATATTAGAAACACATAAACAATGAGGTTATTATAAAAATAATGTTTCTTTCTTCAAACAACTCATCAGAAGTGATAAGTACTCTTAAGGATTAAGTTGAAAAAACTTATTGAAAACTGTTTGTAGTGGTGTTTTTTTAGATAAGTACCTTTTTTCACAGCCTTAACACTTCAGCAAATAAAAATGGTGAGTTTATGCATTGCCCACCTATGATGCAGCAAATGAAGAGGATGAACTCCTTGGTGTTGGATCTCTAGAAGTAGAAGAAATGGTCTGTATCCAATGCTGATGACAGGATGATTGGGTCTGATCCTCTATTCATACAACATTTCAATACTAGAATCTCTATAAACATGTGTGAGTAAAATACAAGGAATAAACTAAAATATAAAAGAAAACAAAAAAAGAAAAAAACATCAATTACATAGAACATAAATAATAACTATAAATATGCACTACATTTCTCAAAGATGAAAATGTTTTTTGTTATTATTGTTTTTTTAAATAATGATTGCATATACACAACTTGAGAATACTCCAAATATGCATAGATAATCAAGAAGAAGGGTCTTAATTTGTAATGACAAATTTTCTTCTTTCATTTACCCTTCCTGCATCAAAGAAAATAAATATAAACTTTGTGGTCTGAAAAACACAAATATAAAACAGAAAAAATAGGGAAAAAAGTAGATAATTCTGCATATCAATTATACCTCCTCAAAGTAGATAGTTATACATCTAAATGAAGAAGTCTATTAGAACAAAAAATATTAAATTAATTATGATATAGTGGGTTTTCATGGATGAAAATTGCAATGCACCACAAAAGGTGTGTCTAGATAATCCATCATCATTCCACCAAAGTCATTCCTAACTATGTATGCAATACCTGAAACACATGCAAAAAAAAAACAGTAGCGGACTTACAAACATAAAAGCACAATTCTACTCACATTCACCAATATGTCTTCCAACTTGATGGGAAACAGGTACCTGAAATAAAAATTAATTAATCATCAGAAAAACTACTACATGCATATGGAAATGGACATAATTACATATGAAAGTCATGATTGGGACTATTAAGACCAGTAAAATATGTTGTTTTTAGGATTCTATACCGTTATCCTTAATATCACTGGATGATGGAAAGTAAATCAAAACCGACTTACCACTATTGAAATCAATAGGTGATTCGGAAGACAAGATAAGATGAAGATAGTTTAAACTACCGAAAAAACTGTGTTAAACACAACCAAAACACACCATGGATGGTTCTTATGAACAGACATGTTCCTGGAAGACACAGTATACACAAGAAAAGAAGTAGAGGTGCGCAGGTATGAAGAAGAGAGATATCCTACCTTTGATATAGAATCATGAAAAATAGGTAATTGGAGTCAGCCAGAATTTTGACATGGATCCGTTGGATTGCAGGACACAGAGTTGTTCCCATTTTTTCCTACTATAAACCTAAAACCACAGTCCACAATTCTGTCCAAAACCCGTTGATTTGTAATGAATAGATGAAAAATGTTAAAAACTATAAATGTGTATCATGTCATTACAACCAATTTAGTGAAACAGAAAAGTGATTATCTTGAATTTACATATTGGATTCAGTCACATCCAAGTACAGATGACAATAAATTTTCCATGTAATTAACATATTTCTAGACATGAACTACTATTCAATAGTTACAATTGAAATTTTATTTGGAAACAAATTAATCAAAACAGAATACATGTTTGGTATATGAACTAAACAGACTGCAGAAAAACACATGTTCTATTATAATTAAGTTAACTTCTACAATAAAAACTCACACTTAATCAAATGAAAATCAACAAAGTGTGTAATTACCTATCTGGTGGTGTTAAATATTTCGAAAAAGCATGTGGGTGTGTCATGAATGGTTTAGTTTATAGATATCAAGGTGAACGAGTCTTTATCTACTGCAATAGAGTATTCATCTTAATGAAAAGAAAGTTAGAGAATGAAGAAAATACACATATTGACGTACCAGTTATAGAATGAACAATGTTGTGGAAAAACGTATAAAATTTCCAAACACAACCCACCTGGAAGATGTATACATATCCCATGACTTTTCCTAGATTGAAACACAAAATAAAGAAAACATAAAAACCTATGAAGTTGGTTTCTTTGTTTCAATTACTAACCTGTAAAGGAAGGAATTTTATCCTGAGTCTCCCATCTATGTAATATTTGAATGGTCCCATAGGAGACCAACAAACATTTTTGTTGACAATCTTATGTATAAGGAACCTGTTCATGAACAGATAGGAAGCATAAATAATGACTCCTGAAGTGGGATGTCAAGTCATGTGGAGATGCTCTAAAAATTTTTAATTAGAGAAGGATGTCCAACGAAAAATGAAGTATTCATAAACAAAAAAAATGTATTTTAGTACCTGGAAAACATGGAATATCCATAAAATGAAACACAATGACATTCATATAAGCCACCCTTAATTATGATGTTAATGCCCTAGTTTTTAAATCAATAGAGAGAAAATTCTATGAAACAATGACTACATGTACAAACAAACAAATGATCGATGGAAAATATTTTGATTGAAAATGAAATCCAAAGAATGAATCATCTTATTCATGCTCAAGGGTGAAACAGTGATATAGGATACAACATTTTGTGTATTTTTTCATTTATCTATAAATATAATTAATACGGCTGGCTGGTTTTCAAGTAGTAAATAGGTATATAGATGTTCAAAAATGGGAAACATCTACATGATCTTAGAAAGACCAAATGAAATCAACATATAATGTACATAAAAATGAAATTAGCTGCTTAAATTTTAATTTGTGTAGTGAAGTCATATTACATATTCCAAAATAAAATTATTATGGAAAAAATTCATGATAGTTGAGAGATTTCATGTCGGTTGTTGGAGGAGGCAAAGCCCGTGGAGGTGAGGCCCACATGGGTGGAGTAGTTGAAGGTGAAGCACACAGAGGCGAAGATGGACCACACAGAGGTGAAGGCGGAGCATGCAGAGGAGGAGCTGACGAAGGAGCACGTAGAGGCGGTGGGGCAGCAAGAGGATATCATCCGCAAGAACCCTAGTTCAATATGGGGGTATAGAGAGTCAGAATAGAGAGGCGGAGAAAGGTTGAGATACCGCATGGATAGGTGACGTGTATAATTGGAGATAGGCCATGTATAAAATAACTGATGTGGACAAACTTCAGCTTGACACGTGGAAGTGGAGAATACATCAGATTATTACATATATAGATATGAAAGCCGATAAAATGTTGACGGTAGTTGAGGAGGTAGAGGGAGCAGAGAAATGGGTTACCGAGCAGAGCTGCCAATTGATGCAAAGCTCCTCAGGATAAGATTCAGAGACTTCGACAACAAAGCCTTTCAAGGAACCATTTTTTAATGAATACAATATCTTTACATATAATATTAAAATCCACTACGAATCATGGTTGCTTATGTAGATTCGGAGGAGGAGGAGAAGAAGGTGGAGTCCCCAAATTAGAAAAGATGTAGCTGGAGGAGCCGAAGGTGGAGGAGCCAAAAGAGGTTCACGTAGAGGCAGAGTGGCAGCTGGATAGGGAATTCGAAGAGCAGAGCGGGAGAGATGATTTGTGGGGTGGGGGACGTGAAACCCTAGAGCAGGCACGAGGGGATCATGTTGGGGATTCAACAAAGGGAATACATGGAAGGTTGGGTGCCCTATAGCGTGGAGGATTGTAGGAGGAACATGTGGAAGGAAGGGATACCCAAGATTAGTATATTTAGTAGATTCCACTCTCCATAGACATAAGGCCCGATTCTGAGATAACTGTATAGGCATGGTTGCTTCCCCAACTTGAAAAATCTGAGCAAATCATATATCCCTTTGAAATAGTATGCATGCAAGTAAAACAAACATTTGAAACAAATATTATATATATATATATATATCAAAAAGTACATGAAACAATGATTTCCTAGAAGATGCAGTAGAATAAATTATCAAACAAATATTGATGTCAAACAAAAAATATGAAATGAAACATTATGAATATGGAAATAGAAATAATAGGGAGAAATAATTACCTTCAATATTTGATACTGTAACATTGAAAAGAAAGAGATATTGACAAATATAACCGAATCAAAGAAGACATGTAAAGTAATTGATTGCATACATTCATCAATGCAAAGAACCTACAACATAGATCTCTCAACCACTTTAGAAGACCTAAAAAAATTAAATTGAATTAAAAAAAATATTTGAAGACAAATTGAATCTTATTGTAGTGTGAGAACCAATATCACCATTCAATTCTACTTCGAAGCCATATAAATACTAAGTACTTGTAGAATATGAAAACAAACATATGTGCATGAATTTTCAAAAATTTAAAAATTTCCGTAGTATTTGATGAGAATAAATTTGTTCCATGAAAATAAATTTGTTGTTCGAACCAAGTGAGTAGATGATATAAAGTATAAAACCCAAAATGAAAAATGAAAGCGATGGAAAAGAAATTCATGAAAACTATGCAATGTTAATTTAGAGAATAACCTTAGTATTCTCATCTCATGTACGATGTATATATGAAAAATAGTTAAATTAAGAGAAATTTAACTATAGGAAATGAATAGAAAACTAACCTAAGTATTCTCATCACATGTACGATGAATGAATGTCTATTTGGTAATAGAAAAACAATATAAAATAATAAATGTATGGGATTATTTAGTATTATAAGAGATGTTATGATGAAAGGTATGATGATAATACATGAATAGAATAAATAGCTATCAGGAAAAATAATATTTAACGATGGTTAGTCAAAGAATTCAAAAACTAACAATATCTCAACAGCTGAGTGGTGATGTGGAGGAGGTCAACACCTGGACAACATTGGTGAAAATGGGAATGATTGTTGATTAGAAGGCAAGTATTGGAGGTTTCCACCTGAAATAATAGAGGAATAAATGATTTATAAACATAAATGTATACAATTATTAAGAGCATCAAACAATAAATATGTACAAAAATTTTAGAGTATTAAAAACATTCACATATTACAAATTTAATCCCAAATGATTTTTTTCAATTTTTCCAAAACATTCACAAATATGCTACCACATACTAATATTTAAAAATTAGAGTGAAACCTGATTTTGCAATCCACTTAACTGGTTATATCTTTCATGTTTTTAGTCTTTCTAAAATTTCAAAACCACATCAAGATAGGGCATTGAATAATTAATGAAATGAAATATGCAAACCACAGAAAATGTATGCAACGTATAAAGTAATATGTAATTATTTGTTTGAACCATGTCAGCAGATAATAGAAAGTAGAAATTCCAATATGAAAATTGAATGCACTGGTAAATAAATTCATGACTGCTATGAAAAGTTAATTTAGAGAATAATATGCAGTTTAATTGCTTGCATCAAAGAAAAGAACTAAATATCCATTAACATTACCATTAATAGTTGTAGTGTTTACAATATCAAATATTTTTACAACTAAAAAACACATATGAAACATAGTTAAAATAACAGAAATGTAATTGTAGGAAATGAATAGAAACCTGACCTTAGTATTCTCATCGCCCGTAAAATGAAATAATGTCTATTTGGTGATTGAAAAACAATATAAAATAAGAAATTTATGAGATTAGTTAGTACTATAAGACAATTGATGAATAATTGTATGATGAAACTACATGAATAGAATAAAGAGTTTTTCTAAATAACAATATTTACTCATCATTAGTCAAACAATTCAAAAACTAACAATATCTCAATAGTTTAGAGCTCATGTGGTGGAGGCCAAAATGTGAACAACATTGGCGAACATGGGAAATATCGTCGATACGGTGGAATGTGTAGGAGGTGTCCACATGAAATCATAGAGGAACCACTAGTATATAACCATAAATACGTAAAAAAAATTAAGATCATCAAACCATATATATGTATAAAATTTAAGATCATTAATGAATTGCTAGTTTTTGATAGCTCGTATTAAAAAAAGAGTGCTAGAATCGCACAGTTGTAGTGAAATTTGGTATCAATACAGTAAAAGGAAAAAAATTAAAGTGAAACAGATATAAATTCCACTATGAATGTAATCAGAGTAATTTATAAACACATCAAAGATAACTACATAGAATGAAATACTTAAAATAGTGGATAAATTCTGTATTGAATGAAATAATTTTGGAATACCTAAAATGAAAGACCCTCTCATCAGGCAGAAAAAATTCAATTTCTACCATGGAAAAAATTATAGATGATGATATATTAGCAGAGAAGAAGAAGCATAGGGTGTAAACGGTGAAACAATATAGGTTATGTATTGTAATATTGTTTGAGAATGAAATATGAAACCCAAATTTTTAAATCTAGAATATAATGGAAAATGTTTCTAGGAATTGAAGAGATTAATTCACAATATTATGAGAACGTACCTGTTTCTAGATATGTATGCTCTTTCAAGATGGTTTTAGTGATCGTAAAGGGGTTTAGGGATTTGGTAGTAATCGGAGGAGAGGATGGAGGGGTTGTTTTCAGTAGTAACCCAAATGTAGTGCTAAAATAATTATGTGTTGGTGGTCGAAGTTGAAGGATATTTCAGAGGTGAGCATGTAGGAATCGATGTTCCCCACTAATCGAACAATGTTTGTAGATTCATGAAAATAAGGAGGTTGAATAATTAGGAGTAGTCTGAAGAAAGGATGGAGGAATCAATTCTTGCATGTAACCTGACAACGGTGGCACGCAGAAGAGGTGTAGTTGGTTGAAAATGAAACAATAGTCGGAGGCAAGGTCGTGGGACAGAGAAACTTCGAACGAAAATCCAAGTCGGATAATGATCCTGAAGCAAAGGTATGGTGAAACCATGATAAGGTGGAAGAATAAGTAGAAGGTTATCAAAAAATAAGGAAACTAGAAGGAGGATGACCTCGGCATCAGGATTTCAAGGGAACCCTAGGTCACGAAGAGCTCAATCCCGAACGCGAGCTGGAGAAGGAAAATGGTGGAGGGTAGAGTATAAACTGGCAGAAGGAGGAAGTCAGGATGGAGGTCGACCGAGTATGGATTTTACATGAAATCCAGGATGATGGAGGATGACGGAGGCGAGGAGAGTGTTGGTCGAGGTTCACAATAATTCAGAGAGAATGCGATACCGAGGCATAGGAATGAAGAGATACCGCGCGGAAGAGGGATACGTGGAGAAATGTATAAACGACGCGTAAGGAAAAAAATGATGTGGAGGCCTGGTATTTTGACACATGATAGTGGAGAAATGCTAAGATTAGTATATATATAGATTTATTATTTTTCTATTTTAATATTGCGTGGCATTCCACACATCCAACAAAAAAACTAAAGGCTATTACAATAGCCATTCATTATTATAAAAAATAATAAAATAATAATATTATTATAAAAAAATATAATAATAATATTATAAAAAAATATAATAATAATAATAATAATAATTATTATTATTATTTAATATTATTTACAGAAAACCGTTATTATTTTCGGTAATCATAAGTAGCTGAATCTTGGCCGAATCAATTTTAATACTCAAAAATAAACTGCCCATGATCCATAAAAACTTTTTCAAATGGATATAACTTGTTCATCCAATCTCGCATTAATGCACAGTCGTATCCATTGGGACCAAAATTATATCCTCTACTAAAATTTAATGAAATATAATTTTTCTTAGCTTAGAAAATTTATTATCACCCTCCGATACCAATTGAAGGTATCAGGGCGCTTAGCAGAAGCCTGTGGGATGGTGATTTTAAAATTTTTAATTTTTGGAGAGATGTTTGATTCCTCCAACCATCCAAGCCCCAGTATGGTCTGAGGATATCGGGTAATTAATCATAGCACAAAAACATAAACCAAAAATATTCCATTTTTAGATATGAATCTGGATTTGACATCAACACGTCGACAAAAATTGTTGCATGAAGGGTCCAAAGATGAATCCCTCTAGGTCATCCACACACACTTCAAAAAACCACTGGAACATCTATCATTGAATTCTGGGTTGTAGCATGGAGATTTGATGACTTCATCGATGTCCCGACAACCATCGTGATCCCCTGCCTTCGATGCTTGAAGTCGTTCTTGGATATTCAATCGGAGAGAGAGAGAGGGAGAGAGAGATATAGAGACTCTCTATCTTTAGAAAGAGAGGGGAGAGAGGCTCTCATTCAAAAAATTAATGAAAATTAAAAATTGTGTATGATCATACCTATATTTATAGTGGATATAAAAAACACCTGGTAAGGTTCTATGACCACTGAAAATTTGACATCCACAAAATAATAATTTTGAGAAACTAAAATGTACAATAAATATCATGTATAATTCATCACGTACCTATAATATATATTAAATATATTATCTGATAAACCTGATTCATTTAACTTGACTAGTCATTCCTGTTTAATATTAAACGATCCTAGAATATTAAAATAATATTATTTCAACTAATATTATTTCTCATAATTACTTAACTTGTAAATAATTTAAATAAATTCAACCCAATTATTCATAACTTGAATAATAATGAGTTTATTTATTTATTGATTTTTGATAACTAGGACAACACTTGAACCCCTTAGTGGGTCCCTCCATGTCCAATATTCCTATTTAACTAAATAGGGAGGATTCCTAAATACACTATTATGTGTGAACCTCTAGGCCCTTATCTTTATAGTAGTGAATAAAATTCACAAAAAAAGAGTGGAGCCCAGAAACCCATCAAAGACCCTAAAGAGATACTGATTTTCGTAGCAATGAAAACCAATCTATGAACATATATTGTGTTCTATAATCACTTTGTATTTAGATATCTCATAAATCAGGATGCACACTTGTGTCATCACCCATTTCTTTCTTTATTATTTGTTGATATAACTAGATGAATTTTCCCTTAGACTAATGTGGCCACTAATTTATAAAGGTACTACTATCATGATTAATAAGGACTGATATACCTTAATTCGTCAACTCAAAAATGATAGATTCTTTCTTGACCATTCAACCAATGTAATGCAACTAATGATGCACCCAACATAATCTACCACACCATGATTTCGTTATCATGGTTTTTTCCTTGAAATAATGTATGTGATCAAATGGAACACACTGATAATGTATTTAATTAAGGAGACCAATACACATGTCTATATATAGGAACAACCAATGACACCCAAAACATGTAGTGTTCTTATTGGAGAGTATACCATCATGATCTTACCACTAGAGATCATCATGTGAAAACATTATGAGAAGAAGTCTCAATGATTATGAGCCCCTAATACATGATAGTATAACATATACTGTGTCTATTCTGTAAGATGTATCTAGACCATAAAACCTTTTTTAAGATTAATTTCATATTATCTAGAGGTACTCATTATAGCCTGGGATATTCTATATCCTTTTTATATGGAAATTAATCTATGGAAATTACCAATAAATAGTAGACACTGAGATTCTACACTATAATGGTAAGAATAAATCATATACATCTAACTGTATACAGGTTATGGTAATCAAAAGTGCTATTCATGTTGGTTCTAGGGAACCCACTATTACAACAAGTACCATTAAATAATATCATAATTTATATGAAAAAAATCTTGGAAGTATGAAGTTCAAAAAGAACCATTATAACTCAACAATGGGTGTTGAGTTAACAGAAACCATTTCAACATTAGTATCTTTTGAATTTAATTACATTTACAAAAATGACATGATATGGATCTTAAAAATCCACTAATTACATGAATATGGTAAAATAAATCCATTAGGTTATAATCACACTATATAAAATAAATTATGGTTCGCAATATCAAAAATGTCTCATTGATTTGAAAATGAGAGAAAGAAAGCCTTAATTGGTATTCTATATTACTAGAATGAACTCTAATGTAATTTATAATAAACATAAATATATTAATCACTTATAAAATAACCTTATTCATATTAATAATATTTTATAAAATTCATTTATAATTATTCTCTACTTATACATTAGTTAGCTATTATGTATTTTCAATATTGGGTGTGAGTAATCCTGATAATTTTAAACTAATTTTGTAATAATAGGATTATTATTATTTATTATCCCAATGTTCATCGTTAAAATATTATTAAAAATATAATAATAATGGCTTTTCTATGAATAGTTAAGTCTCATTTATTTAGTTGAAATACATGGACATGATTTATAAAAAATAAAATTAAGATGAACTAGTATGGCATGTTTAACAATCAAAGGATAATATTTTAATAAATATATTTAATATTAATGACACCATTCCAAAATCATTGAAAATTATTAAATAAACTATTTTTATCAAATATTACCATTATATAACATTCCTTAATCATATATGGTTAAATAATTATAACATCATTCACATATGTTGTAAAAACCGACCGAAACAAGAGCACTTTATAATGATTTTATGAGTATTTATATGATTTTATATAATGTTAATATAAATTTAAATTATAACTAAAAAACCATATCATAAATTTTCATTAAATTCATTCATAGAACCACACATTAAGGACGGTGATGAAAAATGGAAATCATCATTAGTGGAGGCAGTAGTTAGCCGTATACAAGATTAATGGTTCCTTTTTTCAATGAATGATATATAATAAAGATGAATGATGAAATGTTATTTAAAAATTATAATGTTTTTCTATTAAAAATTTTAATAAATAAAATCCATCCTTTTTCCAACCATGTATGGTTGTGATGAAAAACAAACCATGTAGTTTCGTGGTGGTCGTAGTCAGCACGTACACACAATCAATGTTGTTTTGTTTTTTATTAATGGATGGAAAGTAATGAATAATGGTTTCTACATTAATATAATAAAATTATAGTATATTAATAATAATGGTTTCATTATATCATTGTTTTTATACAATTTTTTTAACAGTGGTATTAAGAATAAAATACTAAGGTGTAAGAAATACTTACGTTGAGAACCTGAGATTTCTCCTGGAAATCTCTTTGAGAATGGAGTCATTATGGTATATAATTGAGACCATAGGATTTTTAAATAATGATATTTGTATTATAGTATAAAAATAATTTAGTTTCAGGACAAAATTATAAGGTATATGTGTGGATTATATGGGTGTAATTTTTCCCCTTTTTTAAGTGAAGAAAATGGCACTTGTGTGAACAGCCGTTATTTTTTAGTAATGGAATGACCCAATTCAGGGGTCAAAAGATCAAAAAGTGATAAATATTTAATTTTTTTTTGGGATAAGTTATATAAACCCTCTAAATATTTTTTTAACACATTTTTTAAACATGTTTCAAGCCATTTACTATCATGTTTTTTTTTCATTTTACCATTTCATTTTTTACCTTGGTAACTAGATTTTCACTAAGTTATATATGTTTTAATAAAAATATAAAATAGCCCATATCACCAAATTTGGTTGTGATAAACCTATATTTAAACTATATTTTATTTTATTAAAATTATAAATAATGTAAAATTAACTTTTAAATTAAAAAGTTTTATAAATAAGAAAACTATTTTGGAGAAAAATGTTGTTTTTACAATTAAATGTTCTAGATCTTATTTAGTATCAACTACCATTTTCATGTGTTATAATATATATATATATATATATATATATATATTTAAATATAATATTATATAAAATTTTATAATATTGTAATTTATTTTGTTAGATAAGCTTTACATAATGTTAGTAAAACAATTCTTTAAAAATAATAGTTTTACAATTGTCTCGATAATTAGCTTTAATCCAAATAATTGTATTTTTATTCCTAAAAATGAAATTGAATTTATTAATTAATTTTTAAATTTTTATTTCAAATATGAAATAAATTTTGTTAGATTTAATTTCTAAAAGTGATGAAATCTAACTTTTAATGTAACTACATAAAATATGGTTTGAGTGTGAAATATTACTTATGTTTCCAAAATGTTAAACATGTATTTTATAAAATCAACATCATAATTTTAAATGTTTTTAATAATTATTAAATAAATATAAATCTATATATAATATAATTTTTTCCCTAAAATTTTATGTTATTCTTGCATTGTAATAATGTCATATAAGTGACACCTTTAATAAAAATCAGTATTTTCACCCTTCACTTAAAAATCAATTATTTTAGGAAACTCTCTAAAATTCTTCCTAAGTTAATAATGATAATAATAATCTAAAAAATAATTTAATATCATAAATTTAAAATTATAAAATTATAAAATTTATATTTTAAATATAAATATTAATTGAATTTTTTTTACAGAAAAATTAATATTTTTTTAAATGTAAAAATTTAAAATATGTAAAATACATGTGATAAATAACTTATTCCATTAATAATGATCTGATTATACCACTCTAATTTATAGTTAAATAGTACCTCGTGTGTAAATAACCTAACTCCAATTTCCCAAAGTTGGTGGTTACTTTATTACATTGGCATATTTTATAAGGAATCACATCCTAGAGGATCGACCAATTTAGTAGTTTCGAAAAACTAGACACATACCTAAAATTCCAATTACATTTTAAAACATAAAATAACCAAATAATATCATTGATTCCACCATTATTCCCCCTTTTTTCATCCCTACATATCAATAATAATAATCTTATTGGCTTTGTGGGGAAAAATAAAACTTAACAAAAGGGGTCAGCTCTAATGCTCAATAATGGTTTACATACAACAGAAGCTATCATAAATAATAAAAAACAATTCTGGAAATGTAAATAACAAAAAAACATTCCATTTTACCAAAGCCTCATTTTTATTAATAAATCAAAGAAAAGACCTCTTTTAACTGGGTAGAGGGAGACCCATTACATAGCCCGAAGGCCCAGTGGGCTTGTAGCCCATTACATAGCCCGTAGGCCCAATTTTTTGGCCCAATTACCATTCTGTGAATAGTAACCTGGCTACTACAGTACTGGCATAGTACCTCCACCACTACAATACCCTTCCGCTGCCACAGTACTCATCGATCAACAGTACAGCCACTACTACAGTACTACTACAGTAACCTGTGCCCAATGGGTTTTGAACCCCCATTTTTCATTTAGTATTACGAGGTGCTTACCACTAAGACAAATAATGTCATCTAAATAAGAACATGAGAATGAAGGTTAAGAATGAATATTCTACAAATCAGATAATAACAAGGAATATTAGTAACAAATCTCATAATGACTTAATTCATAATTCCAAACATCATTAACATACAATCAAAGCTTCAGATAAGGCAACATACATAAAAGAGTAAGGCTCATCCAATACCCAAACTAGTTTTTCTCATGAGACCTACCGATGCCTCGATGGGCTATAGTCGACCCCACACTTAACATAGAGTGTCCAATACATTCCTCATATGAAAAGGGTTAAACATTAACCATAGAAACATTCGCATTGCAAAACTAGAATACAAAATGTGAATACTCTAACCACAAACCATGAATAGTGTTAAAAGAGAACATCCATAGTCAAACTGACCATGAAACCTTCAATAAAATTTGGTAGACTGTATCATAAGATATCAACCTCACTTAATAATAAAATCCAACAAAGGATGTTAACATATATTGAAATAACCTAATAAAATAATTAAAAATTCCTTGAGATGAATACCCATTTTTTTACTTTTAAATCATTTATTAAAAAAGTCATGCAGTTATAAAGGAAGAAAATTTATTTGAAAATAACTGAGAAAACATGTAATGGAAGCTTAAAAACATTAAGGCATCATGATGGTGGTAAAATAAACTCTTTTCATATAAGTTAAAAACAATGCTTACATATTTTTGTCGAAGAGGTTATAAAGTACCTCATTTGGAAAATGAAAAAAAATTATTCCTTTAAAACCATTTTATAAAAAGTAAAGCATGGGTAAAAAGACTTCAAAAATTTACCAGATAATAGTTGTGAAGACCCAAACCCATTCTTTTGGGTTCAGCACCTAGAAATTCTATGTATTTTTATCTAATAAAATACCGATGAAAATTTCACAGACTATTTTATATACTAATAACTTTTATGTTCTATGCTTTAGAGGATTAGACGCTTACATTACAAAATTGTAGACTTTTACAAAAATAAAAAAATAACTATAATACTTTTCATGCACTAACTCCATAAGTGATGTGAACACCTTCATAAAGTTCTACTAAACCCATAAAAAAGAAATTTAAAACAAAGGGTGAGAATTTAATTTTCTTAACAAGGGGTTTTAAAATCGTTGGTATGTACTTTTAAAATATTTCTCTTGAATAAATAATTTCTCAAAAATAGGTTTTCAAAATAATTAAATCTAATAAGATCATGTAATTTTTGAAAATAATTAATTTCCAATGTAATAATATTTTGAAGTAAATATTTGGATTTTTATATTTGCAATTGATAATTCTGATGGATTAATTATTTTACTCAGTATACTATAAGTGAACTATGAGGCCACTTTTCCATATCTCATTTGGGGAAATTTCCACTAAAAGTCATGGGTTCACTGCCCATATGATAAATTTATAGTTAATACTCTATTACTAATTTTTAGAAAATATTTTAATGGTCCTTCCTTTCTCACTCATAAGCCAAAAATATTTTGAATTAATAAATACATAAATTATTTTCTTAGAAGAAAATAATATTATATACTTGTTAACATGACATAATCATTTTTATTATAAATGTATAAAATCATGTTAGGGAGAAAGTCTTTCTTAAAAACAACTGTTCTTATTTAAAATTCAAAAATATGAATGCATAATAAAATAAAGGAATACATGATTTAAAATTTAAGGAATGTCGATGATAAATTAGATGATGGCCATATCTATTTTTTTAATTACATGCATGGATGAGAAGAGACATTTTTTCAAATGAAATAATAACTTTTACTTTAAATTAGTATAAAAAATAATATCATTTTTCATTTTTAAATAATATATTAACATAAAATGTCAACAATAAAATGATATCTTCTCCCATAGAGATTTTATTTATTATAGAAATAATTTAAAATAAACAATAAAAAAACAAAGATTTGTTATCATTTAAGATATATTATGTAATAATTCTTTAATACATTAATTATTTTCATGAAATTCAAATACCCTTTGAAGGGTTTAAATCAGAATTTGAAATAAAATAAGATTTTTTTATAAATTTTTTTTATAAATTATGAAATTCCTTATAAGCTTCCAGTATAAAATTTAATGCACACAGACACACACACACACACACATATATATATATATATATGTATATATATCAAAATATGCCCCTTGATACACCAAGAATTTAATATAAAACCCTTAAAAACATAATGTTGAAAAAAATACCATACATTCCTTCATCATTAAATTTGAAAGTATAATTATACATAAAAATTATATACATATATGTATATATATTGTAATATTACCTTTATGTAAATAGCTATAATTTCTGTAAATTTTTTCCCTTAAATACATGGGAATTTTAAAAGTCCGCGAAAATTTACGGCACATGATTCTGAGGCCTGGTGTGCCTGAAATCAATTTTTGAAGTTCTGTTTGGGTACGTTCAGTAAACATATGAGTGGGTTTTTATATTTTTTGAACCGGTTCTCATAATTGAAATATGAGGGCACCGTTGTGCTCACAGTGCCGGTATTTTCTTAAGAAGACTTTCACCTCGACAACAGTTGGTCGAGAATAAAAGTTAGTTTTTGGGTTTTTAGTGAATGAACTAAATAAAAATAAGGTTGTGTAAACATTATTTTTATTAATTGGTTAAAACCTCCATGTGGAGGTTGGAGGTGGGGCCACCACACCTTAACCACCCATAAGAGGTTATGGAGGTGTGGCCCACCCGAGGTCTAAACTTACTCTTCTTGTTTATTGTGGTGGGGACCACCCGGGGTTAAACCCCCATGATACCCCCCTTTAATGGGGAGAAACCCTCCACCTTCCATTAAGTGTAGAGGTGCCTCTTCAACTCCCCTAACACTTAATGTGACAAATCCTTCACATTTAATTAATCCACTCATTTTGAATTTAGTTCCAATAATTAAATAATAGATTAACTTAATCCATTATTTTGGGTTGGAATTTATCTTTTGGTTGATCTTGGGAGAAAGGAGAGAGCTTAGGGAGAAAAGATCTCGCCAACGAAGAATGAATAAAGCATTCTTCCAACGAATAACGTCAGTGTGAAGCGTCTTCAAATTTATTCCTCGTAAATTCCTTTGACGTGGGATGTCTTCGATTGATCTTCCCTACTCATCGTCATCAACGAACCGATGCACGAGCATGGATTGGAAGTGCGTGGCAGATGCGACGAATGACGACAACACCATCTTCTTCCCCATGAATCCGTTAACAAACAACGAACAAAGGAAGGGGTTCAAGCTTTGTTAATTGTTGCACATTCTTTGTTTTATTTCAAGGATTAAGAATCGAAGCCACATGCTATCACTCTAACACGGAGGGTGTGGGCCGAACAAACACGTCCCGACCCCTCTGCCTTACTTTGTGAATTTTGACACTAATTGCGACATGAGTCTGGGATGAGATATTTTTGTCGAAAATCATTGCGTATCGAAGGCGACGTCCCGAGGAGTGCGCGACTACTTCTGGTATGAGAATCGGGCCACCAGAACACGTCCGGTGACCCGCGGAAAGTTCACCAGTGGTTGGAACCGAAGAACATCACTGCATGGATGGCAGCGGTGCAACCGCACCGCCGGAGGAGTAGGCCGCGGCCGATGGGCTGCGGCAGTGCAGCTGTGTCTAGTGCAAGGTCAGCCGTGAAGCAAACCGGCAGCTCGAGCTTCCGGGTTTTCGGGAAAGGCGCGGAGCAACCACGTTGTTTGGTGGAGAAAAATGGGGTCAAGGACTTGGCCACGACAATGGAGGATGGGTGGCCAGCTCTGTCGATCGTCGGAAGAGGAGCGGCGCAACTGCGCCGCGCGGGAGGCGGTTGGCCGCTCGACCACCCAGGAGGAGCGAGACCCGTCGCTTGGGTCCCGCGTCACACAGACCGGTGCCACGTGGCGCCTATTTTGAACCCCCCTGAATGGGTAAGCCGTTCGTGATTCTAGGGGGGCGTGGCCTCTCCCCTGGACGCAGCTATGGTGGACCCCACAGGTAGCCATCCGCGGGCCTCGCGCGGGCTGGACCTAGCGGAGGCCGGGTCGGACCCGTAGAACGAGTTGGACCTGCAGACCGGGTCAGACCCCGGTTCGGTCTTGGGTCAGGTCGGGTCGGTCCGACTAGGTCGGACCGGACTCGTACATGTTTGACCTATTTTCCACTCTTTTGCTCGTAACATGAGCTACGGGTGTCCAATTGAAGAACTGTCTACGGCGAAAGAAACTTTAAAGGATGACTGTTATTTTGGTAAACCCCACTAGAGGTTTGTACATAGTTGGGGTATGGCCAGGTTGGATCAAATGTAAATCCAACCGGGCCCTCGGAACGGAAATGCCAAAAACACTCAGATCGGGCGTCCTATTTACACGTCATTTGTTGCATTGGGTATCTTATGGAATGACGTATCTTTGGATACATCAACATGGGACTACGTGGAAGTTTATGTATCGATACTTGGCTTGAGGAGATGACCCTCCCGAAATCAAGTGTATTTTGTGTGGAAACCCTGTCACTGGCTGCTCTCTGACTACTATTCCTGGATCCTGTGTGGGTTCGACAGCTCTGACTACTGTTCCTGGATCCTATGAGGGTTCGATAGCTCTAACTAGTGTTCCTGAATCCTATGTGGGTTTGACAGCTCTGACTACTGTTCCTGATCCTGTGTGGATTCAAATGCTCTGAATACTGTTCCTGGATCCTGTGTGGGTTAGACAACTCTAACTACTATTCCTGGATCCTATGTGAGTTTGACAGCTCTGACTGCAATTCCTGGATCCTGTGTGGGTTCGATAGCTCTGACTACTGTTCATGGATCCTATGTCGGTTCGACAACTCTGACCACTATTCCTAGATCCTATGTGGGTTTGAAAACTCTAACTACTGTTCATGGATCCAACGTTGGTTCAATAGCTCTGATTTCTGTACCAGGATCCTATGTGGGTTCGACAGAATAGATAATTTAGTGGCTACATCTAATCATCTCAAACTCTCGAAAAAAGTTGTATACCTGTGTGCGCTAAGTCAGTAACTTTTGTGTTTACCTCATGTTTGAGATGGATTAGTTCATAACTTAGGTATTTGTATGGGCATATACCTAGGTGGGGTTATCTGATGATTTCATACCTTTTGGTTTATTCTTTTTAGATTTTGTGAGACCTTGAATGTCTTGGGGTCCCTACTGAGTATCGTTATACTCACCCATGCACGGGCTATGCTCGCACCTTGTTGTGTTGGATACAGATGACAGACAACGCTGATTAAGGCTGAGATCACCAGGACCAGACAATACCCAGAGGTGGACCATATGATGTGACAATACATGGAGGAGATGGATGGACCTTGAGTGCTGAGGAGGAGATATTTACTTACCCTTCTGGTAGGAACCTCGGAGGATGACCCATCGACAGGTTTTTTTTTCTTCAGTTGTACTTTCCGTTTCCCTGTACTTTACAGTTGGGCTTATATTTCTGGCCACCTTTTACTTTCATCAAATTTTGTTATATAGTTTTATATAGTGTTTTTCTTCAATCTTGTACTCTATTGTGTGAGTTTTCAGGTTATAAAGGCAATGCCTTCCCAGTTTTAGAGATTTACGCCTTTAGTGCTAGTCGACAACCCCTGGCCTACAGAAGGCATGTTTGGGGTAGTCACAGCACGGGCCCTGGGGGACGTGTCGTGAAAAATTGGTATCAGAGGATTGGGTTCTACTACAGAACATAGGACACTAATCTTTTCTATGAAGTAATACTGTTATGGGTACTAAGTGTGGTTTTTAGTCTAGGGATTCCAGTGTTAGTGCGGAGGCCAACGTATCCATACACTAGGACCCTGACTTCTAATTTCCGACTCAGTGCATGAAAACACTGATTGTGTGTGTGTTTTAAAGACTTCTCTTTGTGATATATTGAATAATATCAACAGGTATAACTTATTGACCATGGAAGACCTATTTCTTTTCAAGATGCCTCTATGAAGATAGCCAGCAAGGGTTCTGAGAGTTGTACGAACAGATAACCCATTGAGCGATGAGGCCTCGGTGCGAGGCCCTTTTCCAGTGGAGTCACCAGCGGTACCACTCTCCATTGGGCCACCAATGTCACCATCCCCAGCAGTAGAGAGTGCACATTTCCTAAGTGCGTTGCACGAGTTCTCATGCCAGAGGCCACCCAAGTTCAGAGGTGAGATGGACCCTCAGGAAGCTGTGAATTGGCTGGAGGGTGGGGTGAGAGTCTTCAGACCGGTATGGATACCAGCCAACTGTATGGGGATCCTTGGCGTGAGTCTCCTTCAGGCAGCATCAGACGTTTGGGGGAGCCTGATGCTTCAAGTGCATGACAAGGAAACTCTACTCTGGGTAGATTTCAAGAGCCTGTTTCAGGCAGAGTTTGTCCCATCCACCCTTTGTGTAGTGCGAATACAAGAGCTTCTTCACCTACAGCAGGGAAACATACCAGTGGCACAATACGTAGTGAGGTTCACCGAACACTCATGCTACTCCATAGATATGGTACGAGACCTATTATTCAGGGCCCAGACCTTCGAGCAGGGGCTCAGGCAAGAGATCAGGGCTTCGATAATCTCTATAAGCATCCCGATGCAGGCATGGGTGTTGGAGAAAACCCTCTTAGTGGAGAGTTTCTTTGCTGAGCAGTCACCAGCAGCGAGACCCACCACCGGACGTCACATAATAGAGTCTTCTATAGCTGTTAGCAGACATATTTTATAGCGATCCAAGAGGACCAGACCTACAGGTGGATGAACTTAGGACACATGTTCGGTTGTGCCTGACTCATGAGACAGATCCAGTCATACGAGGAACAAGTAGTGTTTCACATGCGGCGGGTAGGGTCACAAGGCTCGTGACTGTCCGACCCACCGTTCGGATGATCAACATACTATTGGGGTACCTCCAAGGCAAAGTTAGAGGTTCGATTGAGGCGGTCCTCAGGGAGAAGGAAAACATGGCAGAGGAGCTGGTCGTGCAGCTGACAGTGGATGATGTTTTGAGGTGTTACCGGCACCAACACCAGGAGGTCCACCCTGACCGTAGGGTGTAGGTGGACAAGGGAGAGCTCAACTTCAGGCAGCTAAGGATTATGATCATGGTGCTCTAGAGATGATTCGAGGTACGATCTGTGTCTATTCCACCTTAGCTGCAGTTATTATAGTCATAGGTGTCAGTCACTCTTTCATTGCCACTTCCCTCGTTCAGAGCTCGGAGATTCTGACGGCTCCGTTGGCTCGATCGTTATGACTAGAGACTCCTACAAGAGCAGGCAATTACGCACTGGTTCCGATAGTGTGATATTACTCTTGGGGGTGAGAGATTCAGCTGGGATCTCCTAGTAGCAGGGTCGTGGCCTTACGACATCATCTTTGGTATGGACTGGTTATCTATAGTCCACGCTCAGACAGACTGTATTATGTGCAAAGTGTAGTGTGTTCGCACAGATGAGACCATGTTTACCTTTTCTAGCGAGAAGGGAGTCTTTGCAGCATAGGACAAACTTATCCAGTGGAGGGTGAAGCCAATCACTCATCAGTTGGCTAGACTTACCCTCAGAGTAGTTGATGTGGAGAGTCCAACTTATCCTATAGTGGTGGACCAGTACGCATATTTTTTCCCTGATGATGTTCTAGGTCTACCTCCCTATAGAGAGGTGGACTTTTACATTTACTTGTACCCCGGGACGACACCGATATCTACACTAGCATATCAGATGGCTCCCACGGAGCTTCGCAAGATGCGGGTAAAGTTATAGGACTTGTAGGGAAAGGGATTCATCTGGCCCAGTGTTTCTCCATGGGAAGCCCCGATTCTGTTCACCAAGAAGGTGGATGGGAGCTTGAGGCTTTGTGTTGACTATCGACGCCTGAAACATGTGACTGTGAAGAACAATTACCCACTCATGAGAATTTATGACCTCTTTGATCAGTTGAAGGGAGAACAGTGGTTCTCGAAGATAGACCTCAGATCAGGCTATCACCAGCTCAGATTTCGAGATGAGGATGTGAAGAAGATGACCTTCAGATGTCGGTATGACCACTAAAAGTTCTTGGTTATGCCTTTCAGCATAACCAATACTCCTGAAATGTTCATGGGACTCATGAACTGTATTTTCTAGCCATACCTCGATCGCTTTGTCGTAGTATTCATCGAGGAAATTATGATCTACTCGACTACTGAGGAGGAGAATGCCTACCATTTTCAGGTAGTACTGGACACACTCTGAGAGCACCAGATTTATGGTAAGCTCTCAAAGAACCCGTTTTGGATCTGATAGGTTCAATTCCTAGGACATGTTATATCTGAAGTTGGAGTTGTAGTGGATCCAGTGATGATTGAGGTGGTACTTTCCTGGGAGCCACCCAGGACTGTGATGGAAGTAAGGAGTTTCCTGGGTTTGGTTGGATATTAACGGAGGTTTGTGCCAGACTTTTATAGAGTGGCAGCACCACTATCAGCCTTGAAAAATAAGGGGAAACCCTTTTTGTGGTCGGAGAGATTCCAACAGCGCTTTCAGGAGCAGAGGCAGAGGCTGACTAGTGCCCCCATATTGAGTCTTCTAGAGGATGGTGTTGGTTACATAGTCTACTGTGACACATCAGGGACCGGACTCAGATTTGTCTTGATGTAGGAACGAGCAGTGATCACTTATGGTTCATGATATCTGAGATAGAATGAGCAAAACTATGCTACCAATGAAATAGAGTTATTAGTAGTGGTCTTCTTCTTGAAGATGTGGTGGCACTACCTGATGGGAAAGTGTTTTACCGTATACTCTGATCACAAGAGTCTCAGGTATATCTTCTCTCAGAAATACCTAAACCTAGGACAACGACATTGGCTTGAGTTCCTCCAGGACTGTGAATTTGAGATAGTCTATACTCCAGGGAAGGGGAACATTGTTGCAGATGTGCTCAGCAGGAGATCTAGTATACAGCTGCTAGGCGAGGCGACAGAGCAGCTGGCTACTTTACAGATATCCTTTGTGGATAGAGATGGAGTAGCCTTCCTTCAGTCTCTTAGAACCACTCCCCCACTTCTTCAGGGAGTTAGGAAGGAACAACATGGGGACACTGACTGTGAGACACGACATGCTCAGATATCCACATATCATGCACTTGATGGATTTTATGAAGGTGGGGAGCACATCATCCTCTTCAAAGGATGTACCATGGTACTAGTGTCACTTCAGGAGGAAGTTTTTAGGGAGTTCCACACATCCCCTCTAGCGGTACATCCAAGAGTGGTGAAGATGTACCAGGACCTCCGACTACAGCACTAGTGGCCAGGAATGAAGAAAGCAGTTGGAGAGTTTGTCTCTCTTGCCTTACTTATCAGCAAGTGAAGGCAGAGCACCAGGTACCAGTAGGCTTGGTTCATCCTTTAGAGGTCCCAGAGTGGAAGTGGGATGGGATATCCATGGAATTCATGATAGGACTTACACGTACATCTAGGGGTCACAACTCGATTTGGGTGATCATTGACCGACTCACCAAGTCGGCCCACCTCATACCGATCAGAGAACATGGTTTAGTTACGAGCTTGGGACACCTCTACGTGCAGAAGATTGTGTG
This sequence comes from Viscum album, assembly GCA_963277665.1. Taxonomy (NCBI): domain Eukaryota; kingdom Viridiplantae; phylum Streptophyta; class Magnoliopsida; order Santalales; family Viscaceae; genus Viscum; species Viscum album. The sequence goes on from OY728160.1 coordinate 1,172,401,774, forward strand.
ACTACATGGAGTACCTTCGATGATTGTCTCTGATCGTGATGCATGGTTTACTTCCTGGCTAAGGAAGGGGTTGGAGGAGGATTTTGGGATACATCTTCATCTGAGCACCTCCTTCCATCCTCAAACGGATGGCCAGACTATGTGGACCATTCAGACCCTTGAGGAAATGCTCCATTCTTGTGTCCTCGACATCGGTCATAGATGGGATGATCGGTTACCTTTGGTGGAGTTTTCATAAAACAACATTTATCACTCCACCATAGGGATGGAACCTTTTGATGCATTATTTGGGAAACCTTGCAGATCACCCTTGTGCTGGACTGACCCAAGGGAGTCGACACTGGTGGGACCAGAGATGGTACGATCTACTAAGGAGAAGGTGAAGATAATCCAAGAGCGGATGAAAACTGCACATAGCAAAAAGAAGTCATTTGATGATAGGATATGGAGGCCTCTATAGTTTGAGGATGGAGACCACGTCTTTCTATAGGTCTCACCTTGACGAGGTCTACAGAGATTTGGACGAGGCTGCAAGTTATCCCCAAGATTCATTGGACCTTTCCAGGTCCCCAGCAGAGTCGGCGAGGTGGCATACCGCTTAGCTCTTCCACCTCAGTTGCACCGGGTGCATGACATCTTCCATGTATCCTAGATGAGGAGGTAGGTGAAAGACCCTTCTCACATCATTGACCATGGAGAGCTAGACATCGACGATGGGGTGAATTTTATAGAGGTTCCGGTAGAGATTTAGGATCGATAGGATTGGATCCTTAGTGGATGGTCGATACCTCTTGTGCGCGTTCGTTGGCCACATGGGAACCTCCAAGAGAGCACATGGGAGCGAGAGGCTCAGATGCGTGCTCAGTACCCCCACTTATTCCCCTAGTTTGAATTTTAGCTTATAGGGATGTAAAGACCTGAGGTGGGGAGAATTTAAAGACCCAAAATTTCCATGGACTTTTTTTCTTAAATACATGGGAATTTTAAGAGTCCGAGAAAATTTACGGTGAATGATTTTGAGGCCCGGTGTGCCCATAATCAATTTATGAAGTTTTTTTTGGGTACGTTCGGTAAACGTACGAGCGGATTTTTATAAATTTTGAACTGGTGCTCAGAATTGAAATCCAAGGGCACCGTTGAACTCACAGTGTCAGTATTTTCTTAATAAGACATTCACCACGACGGTAGTTGGTCGAGAATAAAAGTTAGTTTTTGGGTTTTTAGTGAATGATCTAAATAAAAATAAGGTTGTGTAAACTTTATTTTTATTAGATGGTTAAAAACTCCATGTGGAGGTTGGAGGTGGGAACCAACACGCCTTAACTTCCCATGAGAGGTTATGGAGGTGGGGAACACTCGAGGTCTAAACCCCCTCTTCTTGTTTATTGTGGTGGGGACCACCCAAGGTGACACCCCCATGAAACTCCACTTTAATGGGGAGAAACCCTCCACCTTCCATTAAGTGTAGGGGAGCCTCTTCAAATACCATAACACTTAATGTCCAAATCCTTCACATTTAATTAATCCACCCATTTTGAATTTAGTTCCAAAAATTAAATGGATTAACTTAATCTATTATTTTGGGTTTAAATTTTTCTTTTAGTGGAGCTTGGGAGAAAGGAGAAAGATTAGGGATAAAATCACTCACCAACGAAGAATGAAGAACGCGTTTTTCTAACAAAGAACGTCGGCATGGAGGATATTCAACTTTCTTCCTCAGAACCCACTTCGACATGGGGCATTGTTTCGTTGGTCCTAGAAAAATAATATTCTAGATTTAAGAATCCTTGTTTCTAGGTGGTTTCCATTGGATTTATTCATGGAACCGGAAACTTCCAATAGTTATTTATCTAAAGAGGGCATGCTTTCCAATGGCAACAATTTATTATGTTTTGAACTTTATGATACTTAAGAACATGCATTGGTAGAGAGGATGGGAGGTCGGACTCATCACACACTTTTTGGGGGAATTATTGTCTACTCCAGGACTCTCTATGAAGTTAAAATATTTTCAGGAATCCTTATTAATTCACCAAGTATATCATAAGTATCCCATGGAATTTAATATCACTTATTCAACATGTATGAAATTTTAGAATTATCAGTATTATTTGAGGTTTTCCATCAATGGTATCATCTAATATACTAATTAGAGATTCTTTTAATCATCATTTATGATGATACTGGTTTTTAAGACACTCAGTGGGGAACTTTGGAGTTTATTGTTATCTAGGGAGGTGAAGGTTTGTTTTGATCTTGGGATCATGCTCATAAAATGAGCTACCTACATATCCTTGTGAAAAGAATTAGAACCCTCATAGTTCGATGCCACTTAAGGGGACAAATCATACATTTTAAGGTCATGTTATAAGGACCTCTAATAAGAAGGTTCTTAGTAAAAACTTAGTGTGGGACTTATATTAAAAACATCCCAAGGAACATGGAAAGGATATGGGTTTCTGGGAAGGATATGGGTTTGCAAGAAAGATTATACCCTTCTGTGTATATGGTTCAAATAGAAAGGGTTGATTTTAAGTGTTGGGTTTGATCCTCAAGGAGGCTTCCTACGTACCCCATATGGATAGGAATCAAAGCCCACGTAGTTTGATAAATCACATATGAGAGTATGGTCTCTGAGAGAAATGATTTTGGGCTTACTTCCTGAAAAGGATGCCTTGATGATTTGATGATGGAATTTGGGGCTTATTTCCTAAGGAGGATGCCCAAATTGGGGGAATTAGGGTTGTATTCCTAAGGAGGATATCCACTGAGCTTGGGCTCTGAAAGATCTTCCTATGTATCATGGTTTGAACTGGAATCAAAGTTCACGTAGTTCCTTCCAATGAGTGTTTGTGAACATGTTTTAATCATCACATATCTCTAAGCCCACGCGAGTCATGCTTGTTGTGAGAAATAAGAGGATGTGAAATATTAAACAATGACACTTCACACTTCCAAAATTTTCCTCCATGTTGATGGAAGAGGGTGCATCGACCGTGGAAGAGGGAGGGGCGATGAGCCTTCCCTCTGTTCTATTTACATTGGATAAGGTTCCAATGTAAGGAAGAAGGGGTGAAGGTGAGGGGCTTATACCAGGATGGTTGCCCTATTTGAAATTGGTTGGGGCTTACACCTAATGGGGATTCCCATTTGGAATTTAACCTATCATAGAAGTCATGTGATGAAGATTGAGGAGTTTTCTTGAGGATTGTATCGACTCAAGGTACTCGAGGAATCCATAAGGAGAGTCTAAACTCGTAACATGTGAAAGGAACCAAGAGGAGTAAGTTGACTGAAGGAACTTCATTGAGTGGGATGGAGTGTCTCAGATCATGGTATTCCAAGGTTGGAAGTATGGATGCATAAAGGGTGCAAAAGAAAATTTCATCTACCGGATTCGAAAAGATCGTGATGCGACTCTCTATTTTTCATGGGGGTCAGTGACGGAAGTAGAGGGACCGACCCGTAGGGCCGAGACCGTAGCCCGGCACGGATCCCAAGCAGGTGGTGCAGGGGCACAACCCCCACGGTATTGACCAGTGGGGTCGCACAGGTGCGGCGTGCAGGTGCGCTGCACAGGTTCACGCATGCAGGTGCGGTGCGCAGGGGCTCCGAGCATGTGCGCTGCGCAGGGGCGGTGCACTGCGCAGAGGCTCCATGCAGGTGCGGCGCGCAGGTGTGGCGCGTAGGGGCTCCGCGTAGATGTTCCATATTTTCTAGACCCTGATGGTACTTTTAATCCCTTTACCCCTTTAATTCTCTATTCTATCCTGTTTTAAAGAGTTACCTTATAAAATTTGGGAGATCTTGGTGAAATCGCTACGCAATGGGAGCTTTGGGACTTCTTCCAACTTTTTTCTATCCTTGAAATGGGGAGCCCAAGGGTCCTATTTATATGAATGGAGGGGACCTAGTCGAAATTAAGTGGTCCGAGAATGTCCTCCACACAGGTCCTCCACATAGGTCCTTCACATAGGTGTGAAAAAAGTATACTATCGTGTAGTTCTTCCGTGTTGGTCCTTCATGTAGGTCCTTCACATAGCTCTTTAGGATGAAATCTGTCCGTCTTCCGAGTGTCATAACTTTTGATCCGTAAGTCCATTTAGGCTATGAGACTAGTCAAATAAAAGTTCATCAAGAGATCTACACTTATAGAGATGGTAAATTCACCACGTCTTCTTGAATGAAACTTGAAAATTGAATTTAATATGTTGACACATTTTCTTTATCGATCTTGGAAATCCACTACATGCATCTTCTTCCTACATGGTGAAAACATCTTTACTCATACTTGAAATTTTTTGACTATATTAGAATCATATCTTCACTCTACAGAAAAGTGCATGGAACACATTTCATTATGTCTACAGACGTCTTTGACAGATCTTCCCTCCTCCTCATCGTCAATGAACCGACAAATGATCTTGGATTGGAAGTGCGTGGCGGACGCGACGAATGATGAAAAAACCGTCTTCTTCCCCGCGACTCCATCAATGAATAATGAACAAACATAGGGGTTCATGATTTGTTAATTGTTGCACATTCTTAATTTTACTTAAAGGATTAATAATCGAATCCGCATGCTATCACTCTAACATGGAGGGTTTGGGCCGAACAAACACGGCCCGATCCCTCTGCCATAATTTTTTGGATTTTGACGCTAATAACAACATGAGTTTGGGATGAGATATTTTCATCAAAAATGATTGTTGATTGAAGGAAACACCCTGAGGAGTGCGTGACTACATTTGGAACCAGAATTGGGCCACCGAAACTTGTCCGGTGACCCGCGGAAAGTTCGATGGCAGTTGGAAGCGACGAACGTCACTGCGTGGACAGCGGCGGCACAACCTTTCTGCCAGAGGAGTATCCCTCAGCTGATGGTCCACGACGGTGCAGCTACAACCGGTGCAAGTCCATCTGTGAAGAGAACTGGTGGCTTGAGCCGTCGGGTTACCGGGGAAGGCATTCCGCAACTGCGCCGCATGGGGGGGGGGAAAGGGTGACACGACCTTGTCCGTAGCGATGGAGGACGGGTGTCCGACTCTGATGGTTGCCAAAGGAGGCGTGGCGCAACTACACAACGCAGAAGGCGGCCGACCGCTCAACCAGCCGGGAGGAGCGGGACCCGTCATGTGGGTCCCACGTGACACGGACCGACGCCATATGGAACCGGTTTTGAACCCCCCCCCCCCCCCCCGAACGGCTAAGATGTTTGGGATTACAAGGGGCGTGGCCCCCCCTTGGATGTGGATAGGGTGGACCCCATGGGCCACCAACCGCGGGCCGAGCCAAGCACCAGCCGGACCCAGTGCGGGGCGAACCCAGCGCGGGTCGGGCCACCCCCGCGGGCCGGGACGGACCCGCGGACCGGGTCGGACCCACGGACCAGGTCGGACCCACAGACTGGGTCGGACCCACGGACGGGGTCGGACCCAAGTCTGGACCCGGGTCGGGCCTGGTCGGTCCGACTGGGCAGGACTGGACTCAGACCTGTTTAAACTATTTTCCAATCTTTTGCTTGTAACTTGAGCTACAGTCGTCCGATTGACGAACCGTCTACGGCGATAGAAACCTTGGAAAAATATAGTTCTTTTTGTATACCCCACTAGGGGATTGGAAACAGTTAGGGTGTGGCCGGGTTGGATCGAACGTAAATCCAACAAGGCCATCAGAACAGAAATGCCAATAACTCTCAGATTGGGCGTCTGATTGACACACCGACTATCGCATTGGGTATCTTATGGTTGGACGGATCTTTTTGATACATCAACTTGAGACTTCTTGGAAGTTAATGTATCGACACTTGGCTTGAGGAGTAGAACCTCCTAGAATCAAGCATGATTTGTGGGGAAACCCAGTGGTTGGATGGTCTTTGACTACTATTCCTAGATCCTGTGTGGGTTCGACAGCTTTTACTACTATTCTTGGATCCTGTGTTGGTTTGACAGCTCTGAATATTGGTCCTGGATCTTTTGTGGGTTCGAGAGCTCTGACTACTGTTCCTGGATCATGTGTGGGTTCGACAGCTCTGACTACTGTTCCTGGATCCTCTGTGGGTTTGAAATATCTAATTATTGTTCCTAGATCCCATGTGGGTTCGACAGCTCTGACTACTATTCTTGGATCCTATGTGGGTTCGACAGATCTGATTTCTGTACGATGAACCTACGCGGGTTCGACATAACAGATGATTTAGTGGCTACATCTAATCATCTCAAACTCTCAATGAAATTTGTATACCTGTGTGAGCTGAGTTAGTAACTTTTGTGTTTACCTCATAATTCTGATGGATTACTTGATATCTTAGGTATATGTATGGGAATATACCTAGGTGGGGTTATCTGTTGATTTCATACCTTGTGGTTTCCTCTTGTTGGATTTTGTGAGACCTTGAGGGTCTCAGGGTCCCAACTGAGTATCGTTATACTCACCCCTTCTTGAGCTATTCATGCACCGCGTTGTGTTGGATGTAGATGAAAGACAATGCTGAATGAGGCTGAGAGCACCAGTATCGGACGGTACACTAAGGTGGACCATATGGTGAGACGATACATGGAGGAGACAGATCGACCTGGAGTGTTGAGGAGGCGATCTGTACCTACCCTTCAGGTAGGAACCTCAGAGGATGACCCAACAAAAGTTTTTCTTTTCTTTAGTTGTAATTTCTATTTCCTTGTACTTTACATTTGGGATTGTATTTCCAGTCCCCTTTTACATTCATCACACTTTTTTATACAGTTTTACATAGTGTTTTGCTTCCATATTTTACTATATTGTGTGCGTTTTCAGGTTATAAAGGCAATGCCTTCCCAGTTTTAGGGATTTAATCCTTTGGTGCTAGTCGCTAGCCCTTGGCCTATGGAAGGCGGGCTTGGAGTAGTCACGACACGGGCCCCAGGGGATGGGTCGTGACACTTTACATTACAAATTATTAATAAAAATAAATAGATTGATATATATATATACATATATGTCCTTGTGAGTCAAACACAATTTGATAGAATAAAATTAAACCCTTACAAATTATAAATTTTAAAATTTAAATTGATAGGTTTTGAAATAAATTTAAAACTAATTGCTTGCCCTAATGAAATAGACCAAAAATCCTTCTTCTCAAGGCTTGGACACACCCGAAGCAAGAAGAAAGTGTGTATATGGCAGTGCAGTGCTAAATGAGGCATACATATATTGAGAAAGGTGTGCAGAACTCAAAAAAAAGGACAAATAGGGAGGAAGAATGAAAACTAATTTAAAATAACAATCATACTATTTATATAACATTTATCAAATTATTTTAATAAATATTCCATTTCAAGATTGAAAAAAAATCCACAAATCTCACTGTCGGGCACTCCCAATTTAGTTTTTCAGTAACCCAATCGCTCAATCATGTTGTCTTATACGATATTATATTATTTAATGTTATATTTATTATATATGTATATGTATATATATATGGTATTCTATCATGCCACATTATAACACATTATTATTATATATTTTTTATTTCCTTTTCATCATAGTTATTTGTCATATTCTCACTTTCTATTCATCTCTCTCTTTTTTGTTAAGGAAATCGTTATTATTATATAATTTCACATTTCATTTTTTTTACTATTATTTGAATCATCTTATTTTTTTTAAAAGACACATTTTTCAAAATGTTCATTATTATTTGTTTTTATCATTTTTAAAATAGTTATAGCATTTTATTTATTTACATGAAAAACATTTGACATTATATATATATATAAATTCATTTTTTATATTAACATATTATGAAGTTTGTTTTTTATAATAAAATAAATAAATATATATTTATAATTTACAATTTTTATAAAACAAAAAATAATATATTTATATATATATATAAAAAATATATTAATATAAATATAATAATAATAATTTTCTTAAAAAAATGATTTACCCTTAATTTTTATTATTATTTTTAATGTCATTAAAATATTAAACAAAATTATTTTGAAATTTTATTTATTTCAAAATAGTGGTAAAATTATAATTATAATTAGTATCACAAATATTAAATTAAATACATACACACACACACACACACATATATATATATATATATTTGTATTTCACTATATTTGTGTAAAATATAATCATTTTAATTTTAAAATAAATTTATTTATTCAAATCAATTATTTTTTAGAAAAATTAATCTACTAAGTATATTTATATTAAAATATTATTTAATAATAAATATTATTTATTTATAATTTTAGATCAAAATATCTTAGTTTTATAAAATATTTTATTAAAACATTTCTTGATTGGTTTTCAATTATAAAAAAATTACTAAAAAATAATAAATTAAAATAAATTACTATTCTAATTTCTTAGGGTGTTATAATAGCAAAAATAGATTTAAAAATATGGAAGAAAATATTCCCCAGTCGATACTTAATCAAAATCAATCCTAAATAACAATGAGATTACGGAATAACCCTTACCTTGTACTTTCCTTTATTTAAAAGAGCTTTAACCTCCCGTATAATAGTTAAATCATGTTATTAATTTATACCAGAATCATATCTATATTTATGATATCATATATGATCCCCTTATATTACCTTATCACTCTTTAATAATATTTCGTTATTACCCTAGTTTCAGTTGTTAACTGCTTCATTTTCCTATACATGTTTTTTCATATAAGTCTTATTTCTTATGGACAGTATATATTTATTTAATATAAATAATTATATTAAGTTCATATATATTATATTTAATAATTATATACTTTTTTATAATCACTATTGAATAGTGAACATGAAAAGTGAACCACATCGCCTCGTGAGGACGGTAGGTCATACGTACGCACAACCGATGATATCATTCCCTTAATTGTTAAAGGGATACAAAGTGTATGGTAAATTAATTTTTAAAGAATAAATATCAAGTCATATTTAGTATTTATTTCCATTATATCCATAATTATACCCATCTAAATAAATTCGTGAGGAAAAATGAACTACACCACGACGTGGAGATGATAAGCCGCACGTACACACACACACACACACGCTGCTATCATTTTTCATAGGATGAATAAAAGGTGAAATATCATTTTACCGTAATCATAATTACATATATTCATATATATTATACTATATTTATTATTTTATTATAAAAACTACACATGAAGAGGAAGTACAAGAATAAATGATCTTGAATGAGTTGGTAAAACAATTATCTATTCTCTGGAAGGCATTCTTTAGATCTTTTCTCGAGGGAACATGATTTGGTCTTTTTGGAAGACCAGAACCTCAATAATATGTATATGGAATTTTTTAGGAGATATAGGATGTTTTGGTCGAGATAGAAGGTTCAATGTGGTGTAACGAATTGAAGGAGGAGGTGCCCTTTTATAATTGAGGTGAGGGGCACTTTTGGAATCCCACAAAATATTAAATTAATATAATTTAATTTCCAATTCCAAATGGATCCAAAGTGATTTATTTCTAATATAAGATGGTTATGGATCAAAAAAATATCATACAATAATTTTTAGACAATTTATGTCCTATTATGACCCTTATCTTTTAGTTTAAAGACTTATTTAAACTCTTTAACTCTTACTGTGACAACATCTGTTTTTACTCTTTAAAGGTTAATATATTTATTATAAAATGCCAAAAAAAACCCATAAATGGAACATTGATGACATTTAAAACTATATTTAAAATTTTGGATGAATTTTAGATTTTAATTAATTTTATATGATTTAATAAAATATTATTTATTTTAATATAACATTAATGACAATTTTGATACTATACATTAGTGTGAATTTTAGAAAAATAAATAAAACAAGATATCATAAAAAATACTTTTAATATAACAATAAATGTCTAATTTATCTTTAAAATTCGTTCGTGACACCAATTATGTAAAATAATATTTATTTTAATATTTTTGCAATCATTTATTTGATATTCTCTTTAGTTAAACAATTATTGCATCATCATTATATAAGCCTATAACGTAATTATTTATTTCCTAAAAATGAAAATTAAATTATTATAATACAAATAAAAATTTTATATTTAAATTTACAATTTTTAGTTTAATTTATCCTCTGTATAACCTTATATTAATAATTATATAGTTATTAAAAATATGAGTATGATATCTTTAACTTTTCTTTAAATAAAATATAATAAATGTCATAATCTCATCCAAGGTTCATAAAAAGTTCATAATATTTCCCCTAGTATTATTTTTTTGACACCTACTCATATAATTATATTTTGAAATTTTTTAGGTTAATTTAATAATATTTATATTATTTTTTACCCTTAATTACTTGATATACCTTTAAACTTATTAATAAAAAAATTACTAAAGTTACTCTTCATAATGACCATAAATAAAATAAACCTATTAAAATAATTTGAACCCATAATTCCAAATATTTAATCCATTTCTAATAATTAAAAACATATAATTTTCAATAATTAATTTAAAAATATTCCCATTGATGAAATGAGAACACAAGATTTTAAAGTGAAAAGGTTCAAAAGTTTGAAATGTTTTATATAATAATTCAATGTGAAATTGATTCCATTGACCAAAATTGGATTAATTTATAAATCATTGATATAATTATACTTTAAAACCAATTAAAAATATAATTTAAAACTGCAAATTATTTCGATGAAAAAGATGTTTTCAATTAAAATGCAATATTTTATCACTATTCATCAAAACATGAAACTTATCAGAAAAGTATAAAAAATTATACGAAAGTAAATTTTGATTTTCCAATTTCAAATAATCTATTTCTTTTTAGAAGTAAAATTTATAAAATTTTAAAAAACTACATTTAAAACTAGTGCACCATCAAAAGGCGGTACAACATTGTTTTTATAAAAATACATCTTTTATGCATAAAATAGGATTTTTTTTCTTATATAATGTATAGAAAACACATTGGATTAATGTTATATATTATACTTAATATTATATATATATATATATAAATTTAATTAATATAATCCAAAATAGTGTGAGTTTTTTATTTTATTGGTATAAAACACACTTGTGCACATTTAAATATTTGTTATAAAAAAATTACTTTATAATAAAATGGTTTTTATATTTATTTATAATTAATTGGTAAAAAATAAATTTAATAATATATTTTCATATGTTAATTAATTCTATTCATAACCTCCAAATTAACACTTTAGAGATAAGTTCATTTTAAAGAATAATATTAATAGTATATCATGGTTCATTTAAGCTCGGCATTGCGTGGAATGAAATCTATCAATGAACTTATATTTAAAAAAGAGACATAGATCAAAATATTATTTTGTTAAATTAAGTTATTTTCATAATATCTAATAATATGGTATGCTCTGGTGATACTCTTAGGTGGTGCTTCTGCCAACATGGATCTCGTTGAAATTATCATGAGCTTAAATTTCGCTCTCATATGATTTTACTCACAGCATAACTATTGGAATTTATATTTGGATTGGCCTAATATAAATTTTTGTATATCTATATCTTTTACAAGCTCGGATAAATTATCTTTATAATGGATACTTCAACTACATGATTCCATTTCTTTTTTGTTTTTAGATTTCATAATATGGTTACTTGCTTTTATACTCACTAATTTAATAGAAAAATTATAACAATAAAAACGTATTTTAAAATATAACAGTTATGTTTTAATTATGTGTTTCATATATAATAATTTATTAACATAACATTCATTTGAGGAAATTTGTGGTGAAATTTAGGGTCATTATAGTTCTCATGTCCCTCATAGTGCCTAAATGTTTTTCCTATGATTGATAATGGATTTTAAAGGTTTTCTTTGAGGGTTAGTTAATTTTTCCATGTGGATATGTATTATTTATGTGATTATAGTTTTATTGTGAATAATGTAAACATTTTCGTGTGTTAACTTGTTCTTTTCCTTGGACTAATGGTATTCATTTATTTTTATTTCCATTTTTGATATTTTTGTTGTCATCCCATGTTTTCAAATTTTTTTCACAAGATCTAAGGATAACTATAAATTATATTATGGTTAATAATTATGCTATAGTGACTCATCTTAAACAAATCAAAAGTTTCTTGAATTGAACAGGGGTTTAAACTTAAATTAATTTTTAGGGAAAAAATGTCCATTTTATGGAAGTGCTTAATTTTTTATGTTGTGGTTTTATTAATTTTCTAAAAATATAAACCTAAATCATTATTAAAGTGTAAAAAAGTGAGACCCATATTATAAATCATGTAATTATCAGTTGTTTATGACATTGGTGATATAGATGGTTTTATAGAAAAATTCTAGATAACATTAGAGGTTATAGTGATGTTAAAATACATTTTAGGGAGATTCAAATTTATGATAATATTATCATGAGACGAATTATGAATATTTTTTTATTGGTTCATGTAATCCTTGTATGTTCAGAATGAGTTTTCATAGGGGAAACATGAAATTTGAAGTAGTAAGGCATCAGTGGGATAACAACCTTCTGAATTAGTAACCTAGAATGATTGGAATTGAGTCGTTGATGGAAGTATTAACTTAGTTAATGAAGGCTATCAATGGTGGATCCCATAAAATGTATCGATCAAGTTATTTACATTGGAACATGTCTATAATGGACCGTTTCATGGAACAAAACCATCCTACTTTCAATGGATCTTCATACCGAGTAAATTCTGATGGATGGATTATTTCATTGAAGAATATATTTCATGTTTTGGAGTGCTTAAAACATTAATAGGTAAATCTTTATATTTATCATTTTGAAGGTGAAGTTCATCAATGGTGGAATTTGATTAATAATACTAAGGAAATTAATGAGATTGATTTCATGGTGTGGGAAGTCATTACTTGTTTTTCCTTGTGAATTATTTTACGAATTTTATTTAACATAGAATGGATTTTTTTTTAGAGTTATAGTAAAATGAAGAAGTCTTAGTGGCCATATATAAAAATATTTTACCAGGATGTCTAGTTATACACTAGATTTCATTCTTGATTATGTGATTAAAATTGATATATTTTACCCTAGTCTTAAAAAAAATTTACGAAGATATGTATGATCTCATGAATTTAAAATAATTATTTAGTTGTTAAATGTTTTGAGAAAGTTGAGATGGAGAATTCCAAACAAATAGTACTTTATTATAATAAGGGTAATAAGAAGTTGAGGTGGAAAAAATCAAGAAACAATGAACTAATATATCTGAAGTTAAACCTTCTAGATGTTCAAAATGTGGTAATGTTATTTTTATATAGTGTTTGATATAATTACGAGATTGTTGCCGATGTGGTAAAATCCAACATTTAGATCAGGACTATAAGGAAAAGTGTTCTGATTAGATCAGTAGTGGGTAAACAAATATTCATCCACCATTGAATATTTTTATTTATAATGAGTTTGGTTATTATGCTAACACATGTATGATATTAGTTTATAAAGGTGTTAATCATCAATCTAGGAAAAAGAAATGTGTGGAAACGTATTTTTCTACTACTAAATTAAATTCCAGACCCTAAAATTATGTGCCGATTACTACATTAGTTGTTTATTTAGATTATTTCATTTTTTTAGATCGACACATTCTTATATTTTCAGTGAATTTTCATGTAAAATAGAAATACTATATCTATAAATAATCTCAATAATTTTAGTAAAAACTCATGGTGTAGTATTAAGGTAAAAAGTATTTATAGAAATATTCCCAAAAATCATTTATGGGATAGTGTTTCATGGAATCATTATTGTATTTCCCATTGTAGAGTTTTATTTTATTCTACGTATGGATTGGATTGCAGAATATCCTGAAAATATATATTAAATAGTTACAAACATTATTTTTGTAATGAGATTTATGTTACATAAAATAATTAATTCATAACTTTGAAAACATATCAAGAAGTGGAGAATTTGATTAAACATTAGAGTGAATGTTTTTTATAGATATTATAGAAATGAAGTAAACTGTTCAAATTAGTAATGTTACCATAGTAAATGAATATATGGACGTATTTATTGATTATTTTCCTAATTTTTTATTAATTAGGAGGTTAAATTTTTTTGTTTAATTACTTATTGTTGCTAATAAAATATAAAATCCCCCTTAAAAAAATTTCTCCAGTAGAATTTTTTTTATTGAAAAAGTAGTTACAAGAGTTTCTTGATAAGGGTGTCATTCATCCTAGCACATAAACTTGGGGTGATATTATTTTATTTATGAAAAATTAGGATAATTCTATGAAAATGTTCATTTATTATAGAGAACTAAATAACATCACTATTAAGAATTATTATCTATTTCATCATATTATTGGCTTATTTGATCAGCTCTAACATGATCAGGTTTTTTAAAGACTGATCTTCTGTCTAGGTATCACCAGATGAATGTGAAGTTGGAATAAATTATGAGGCTTTCATTTTATACTAGTTATGTCCATAATGATTTTTTGAATTTGACTTTTAGGTTGAAAAATGAACCAATTGTATATGTGAATCTTATGTGTAGAGTTTTGCATGAGTATTTGGATAATGTTGTGGTGATTTTCATTGATGAAATTATAGTTTATTCTAAAATTTATAGGGAATATGACAAACATCAAATGATTTTTTAAATACTTTAAATGAAAATAAGTTTTATGGGATATTTAAATAATATGAATTTTTGTCCGAATAGATTTTATTCCTTGGGTATATTTTTTCAAAATATGGTATATCTATTAACCACACTAAAACTAATGTTTTGGAAGAGTGTTAAAGACTAACATATGTCACTGAGATTTGATGTTTTCTTGGATTAGTGGGTTATAACCAGGTGTTTGTTGAAAACATTGTTTATTTTTCTATCCCACTAATTAAAATTACTAAAAAATTATTTAAATTCATATTGATGAAGGAATATAATGAAGGATTCCATGAATTTAAAAAGAATAAAAATTAATTCTCCATTTTTATCCTTTCCAAAAAGAAATGGGGAATTTATCACGAACAAATATACTTCATTAATGGTCATTTTTGTGACGTTGAATGATTGAGTGATTTTATATGCATTATGTTAATTGAAACTACATGAGTAGAATTCCCCTTTTCATGTTATTAAGCTTAAGATGTAGTTTTTCCTTATAAATTTGGAGGAATATTTT
Organism: Viscum album; assembly: GCA_963277665.1. Taxonomy (NCBI): domain Eukaryota; kingdom Viridiplantae; phylum Streptophyta; class Magnoliopsida; order Santalales; family Viscaceae; genus Viscum; species Viscum album. The sequence continues at coordinate 1,172,416,955 of OY728160.1, forward strand.
ATATGGGGTAAAATGTGAAATATATAATAACCATAAAAATTTTAATTATATATTTACTTAAAAAGGTTTGAACATGTGGTAGAGAAGATGGTTGGAACTGATAAATGATTATGACTACACAATTCACTATTATCAAGGTAAAGTAAAAAATGTAGTAGATTTCTTGAGAAGAAAATAAAATGCATCATTAACCAATATATGTTTGGAACATGATAATTTAATGAATTGTTTAAAGATTGTTGGCCAAGAAATTAGGCATGCAGGAACTCCCTCCCTTTTGGTTTAGGTTTCACTGAAATCATCTTAGTCTGACATAATTATTCATTCTCAAATAGAAAATTGTTATTAAAATAAATGGCATAATAAGATAATAATTATATTTTTTGGAAATTTTACATTGACAAATATGGTGTTGAGATACATAGAAATAGGTTGCATGCACCAATATATTTTCAGTTGAAGAAGGAATTGTTATGGGAATGCTTATAGAACCCTTTTTTATATTCATCCCATTAGTAATAAAATGTATAGATACATTTGGGAATATTATTGGTGGGGTGTAATGAAGAAATATATTTCTAATTTTACCATAAAATGTTTGGATTTTCAGTAGGTTAAATATGGGAGACAACTATATAAAGGGATGCACCAACCTTTTCCAATTATTGAATTGAAATGGGATAATATATTCATAGATTTCATAGTGGTATTACCAAAGGCATATTGACGTAATATTGTGATTTGTGTTATTTTAGATCTAGTGACTAAATCTATGAATTTTATTCTTAGTCAATATTTTATCTCTTTGGATCATATTTATAGACTTTAACTTAATGATATAGTTTTATTATATGGAATTCCCCCTCCCTATTGTATTTGAATGTAATCCAAGATTTACCAATTTTTTTGAAAGGACTTCAGATTTAATGGGCACTCAATTAAATTTCATCACATCCTTTCATCCATAATAAGATGGATATTCATAGAAAACAATCCATTATTTAAATTATATGTTTCAAGATTCCTTATTGGATAAAAAGAGATGTTAGTACCAACATCTTTAATTAGATGTTTTTTTTATAATAACAGTTTTCATTCATGTATATGGGTGACACAATTTGAAAAATTTATGGAATGTAGTATCGAACTATAGTATATTGGGAAGACATTAGTTATAGAAATTTTTTTGGACTACAACTGGTATAATAAATTATTGAGAAGGTAAAGATGATCTAGTAGTATTTGAGGGAATATTAGAGAAATCATAAGAATTTTTTAGATAACTTAATGTAATATCATTCATTAAATATAAGGGACAATGTTTTTCTAAAAACACATCCTTTAGAAAATGTCTTTTATTTTGGTAAATGGGGATGGTTAAGTCCAAATTTCATTATAAAATATTAAATTATAGAAGATGTGTGATCAATTTTTTACCAAGTACGTTTTCCTATATGTTTATCCAAATTATATGATGTATTTTATTTTTCACTCTTATGGAAATACGTACCCAATGCCTCTCATGTTTTGAGCCTTAAGTTGGTACATTTGGAAGATAATATTTTTTAATAGGAATATTCAATTCAAATTTTCGATAATAGAGAGTAGGTATTATGAGATATTTTGACCCACTAGTTAATGTTTTTATGGAATAATCACATGATTTAGGAAACAACATGCGAATCAGAAAAATCTATGAGGGAAAAATACCCTTACTTTTTTAAAAAATAAATAAAATTTCAAGGATGAAATTTTGTTAATGGGGAATAATATAGAAAACATGTTAATCCTAAAAATAAATAAATATTAGGATTTATAGGTATTCATTTTTTGGATTCATATTCATCATTGTTTTATAGATAATTTTAAATAATTTTTTTAAATAATAATTTTCCATTATTACATTGTATTATTTGAATGTTAAATTTATTAATTTAAGAAATTAAATAAAATAAAATGGAATTAATTTTTGATATCATCATATCAAATTTATCTTATGGTGATTTTTTGGATTTTTCTAAATAGTATGATTTTTGGGTGAATAGAAAAAAATACTAATATTTTACAAAAACTGAATTGTATTTTCAGTTATTTATAATGTACAATTTTTTATTAGTTTTAAGGTAAAATTATACCTCATTGAGTAGAATTAATTAAATTAATTCAATATTAATCAACATGATTCTTGATTTTGGTCTAGATTAATATTTTTTCTTAAAAACACATTTTTCTAAAAAACTATTTTTCATTGTATTTTTAATTCATATATTAAAATTAATTTATTCCACTTATAGAGGTTGAATATTCAAAAATATATTTCATATTTTGAATTAGAAGTTTAAACTTTATTATTGAGATCAATTTCCTTTTAGTTCATAATGAACAGTAACCATAAAAAATTATTGTCACGATAGTAAAGGGTAAAATCTATTAATTAGGTTTAGAACATTGTGATAAGGTAAAGGAATATCATCTTAAATATTATTTGATATGTTAATTTGTTACCTTATCACCTTATAATCAAAATTTTATTGATTTAGTTCCACTTTACCATGAGTAATACATTTAGAATAATTAAAAGTGATGAATAATTATAGGAGTGAAATCCCCATCACATATAAAATGGAACCTTCTCTTCTCACTTATTCAACTTTTTTTAAAACTCTAGTTAGTAAAATCCCAAACCAAATACCTTCCCAAATATCCTCCCCATTTCTTATATGTTCTATTCCCTGAAAAATACCAATCAAAAAGGATTAATGTGTAATACAATGGAGGTTATCCAAATATGTGGTATAACTCATAATCATGTTATTTCTTATTTATTTAGTATTCTACATCCATAAAACCTATCATAAAAAATATGATGTAATAAAATAAAAAAATATAATATACATAAATGTTATTATATTTAAGTTAAAACCCTTTTCACAACCTGTTCCATCCTATGGGAAATCAAAACACCGCTTGTGCGTATATGTGGACTACCCCCACCACAAAGCGATGTGTTTCATTTTTGATCACCACATCATATGTATAGTTTAAATGATGGATAAAATGAATATTTATGATATTTATTACATAATTATTATTTTTAATGAAAAAATGTTAATTACATACATATCTTTCCATCATTTGAATAATGATAATATTCATCTTGCGTAAGTGTGGTGGACCACCTCCATAAATTTATATGATTTGTTTTTCAAAACTGCCTCAAAAGGATGGTCAAAAGAATGAATAAAATTAATAAGTATAAAATTTATAACATATTTATGATTTATTAAAATAAAAATATTATTTAATTTATTTCTTTTCCACCATGTTGAAAAAACGGAAACATCACTATTGTGTACGTGCAGACTATCGCCTCCATGAACCAATGTGTTTAATTTCTCATTAACCACTTACATGTATGGTTTTAAATGTTTTTTTAATAAATAAATATAATAATTATGACATAAATATTAATTTTAAAACGTAACTCCTTTACTATAGTCATCCTATAATAAGGTTTTAAAAAATTATAGAATGAGCAACCTCAAAATGTCCAATATAAATTAACTAATTTAGTAACTAAAAAATGGTAAAAAATGAATTGAATTGGATAATAATAATATAATGAACATGATAAATCTTATCATGAAATTAAATAACAAATTTTATTTTATTTTTCAAGTGTAACAGAACATAAAATTCTAGACGATTTTGAAGGTAGGATATTTCATTTTAAAACATTGTTTCAAATGTTTTAAACTCTTCATCTTCCATATCAATATATGTTTAAAATGTTTCAAAAATGTTCATATTATAATTAAAATACTTTTCAAGGTAATTTTAAAATTATTTTGAATTTATTTATAATTTTTTTTAAAAGAAATATTATTTACATTATTCATACGAATCGTTTTGAATTTTCTTATAATAGTAGAATGTGAATGGCTTTTTAACCTTTATGGCTTGGCCTACCTTTCTCGCCATCACAAACATTATTCATTACCAATTGTTCTCTACATGTTTTCATGGTTTTTTAAGAATACCCTATTACTGTTCTTATTGTAGGTTTTAGTTTTAAAATGTTTTCAACAAAAAAATCCATTTATTATTATATTTATAAGATAAATGAACGTTCTTTTTCTTAGTGAATTAAATGATTTTTTCAAGTGATTTATGGTAAAATTTTCTAGTATACAAATGTCTTATTCACATTATGATACCGATGTAATATATATAATTATTGGTGAGCCATATATAACTCATGATAATAGTTTATCATGATATTGATCTCTGATGCCTTGGGTAATGATTTAGTCTTCAATGGTTAAAAATGAGGGAGATAACACTGTAGGTTTTTCCAATGGAATTAAATAGGAATAAATTATAATAACACAAGATAAACATGAGTGGACACATATTATACAAACAATATTCCAAGGAAATTATTTTATTCTTACTATGGGTTTTATGGAAATAATTTTGATTCACATGGTAATGAAAGTTTACATACATTAAAAGGTGCAAGTTTTGTTTTTCAAAGAAATTTTTTCTCGAGTTCAAATATTTCTCCTAATGCCTCTATGGTTTTCCTATTCTCATTAATGGTGTTCAATGTTTTTCTTTACGAAAAGGTTAATTCCTACATTTGGAATTTATTTACATATGTTATCTATGTTTTATTATGAAAGGCTAAACATTTTCATGAGATTATAAAAAATTCAGTTGAATAATTATATTAATTTTTTTACATCCCTTATTGAGATTGTTGTGCCCATCCCACATTTTCAAATATTTTTACATAGGATTTAAGGATGATTATAAATTATATCATGGATGATCTTTCTTCTATTGTGAATCACATTAAATGTATCTTTAGTTTAATGAATGAAAGATGGGTGAAATCTTAATGTCCTATTTTTGTGAAAAAATATAAACTAGGTGGAAGTGCCAATTTTATTTATAATGATATTCCATATTTTATAAAGCTCTAAACCTAAAGTATAATAAATGTGTGTGAAAGTGAAATAAGTATTATAATTCTTTTAATTTTGGGTTTTTATGATATGATGTGATATACTGAAAGGTATAATGTTCCAATGACTCAAGATAATTACATTGGATTAGTATGTGTTTAAATAGTGGTAGATATAATCGAATAATCTATATCTATTTATTTGTGAGGGAAGTATTCAGAATTTTAGAAACTATAAATTAGAACAACCAGGGAATCCAAAATAGCATCACCGGAAAGTGCTCAGTCTCAAACTAGGTTGAGAAGATATTCCAGAGTCAGGAGACAAATCCAGATATATAAATCTGACATAAACTTCGTAGTACTTATCAATATTAGAGAACCTGAGTTATTATAGGATGTATAAACCCTTAGTAATTAAAAATAATTGAATTTAGTGATTAATGATGAAATGAATTATTTAATGTTTAATAGAACATTGGAGTTAGTTGAACGATCGAAAGGAAATTGAGCACTATAGAATAAATGGTCCTTTTTTCTTGATAGAATAATAAGAATAAAAGTAGAAGATACATGGCATAACTAGGAGTAAAATAATTACAATATAAGGAAGAAATTAATTTCAAAGAAATATTTTCACATATAGTTAAGAATAATACCATCTGTATAGTGCTAATTTTAGTTACTTATGATGATCTAAAAATGGAGAAAATGGATATCAAGACTGACCATCTTCATGGTGACTCAGAGGAGGAGATCTATATGAAGTATGGTAAGGTTTCTAAATACCATGAACATATAATTGTTTGTAAGTTGAAGTAAAAACTCTATGTATTGACACATGATCATCAATAGTATAAATATAATTTTATAAATTTCATGATCGGGGAATTTTTCACATGATAGGACTCTAATAATTACTGTTATCAAAATTTATAAGATGAAGATACCCACCTCATAATAGTTTTATATATAGATGAAAAGTTGCTGGAAGCTCTAGATATTTCATAGATTCATGAGCTGATGTGTATGTTTTTTTAAAGATATTAAATAAATGATCTTACACAAGATAAGAAAATATTGGGGATAATGATATATATAGGGATAGAAAATTAAGTAGGTTATTGGAATCCTAGAAGGAATACATTTGTAAGATCATCAAGAAATTTTGGATAACCATATGTGAGCCTATTTTGATCCCATTTTCTGAACACTTTAATTTATCCAATTCCAAGTAACCAACATCGAAAGACGATACCTGATACATTGTGAAATAATCAAATGAATCACTTGTCATAATTTTAATGTATGCAATGATTTTTACATAGCCATAAATTACCATTATAGTGGTCGTTGTGATTTTTTTGTTTCAAACCTTAGAAGGGAGAACTACAAATCTATGAAGAGGATATTCTGATATATAAATATATATTAATGGGAAATTTTCAGATTTATGGACATGTATCAGTTAGAAGGACTCGTGAATACAGATTTTAATGGGGATTGAGATACATGAAAGAGAATGATAGGCTTCATCTTTCTGTTTAGAAGAAACTGTTTAGTTAAATGTCTTTGCTATAACCTGGGGTTAATTTATCTATAACGCATATAGAATACATAGAATCCATAGAATCTATAAAGGTTTTAGTTATTTTAATGCTTTTGTTGAAAAAATGTGGAAGGGAACCAAATGTTAGAGTGTTATTTTGTGATAGTAATAATAAAATTAACCTTTCCTAGAATCATGTTTTTCATAGATGAATAAAACACATTGAATTGTAATCAAATTTTATATCGAATATTCTAGAAGATAATGTGTTAGTTATATAGAAGATTACTGGTGAGAAAAATATGGATTACATGTTCATGAATATTTTTGCACTAGAAATTTTTAAGAAACACTATGTGTTAGTTGGACATGAGTAATTGGAAGTTGATAGAGAACACTGAATTAATAGTTAATAAGTAAGAGTGTTTTTCTAATGTATTCATAAATAATGAAGCGATATTTGATTTAATTATCATATGGGATATTGTCGGGATTGTGAAGCCTCTTTAAATTTTGAAATTCAGTTTATTGGAAGGAGGAACCTTAGTAGATCATCTCGGTATTTTCAAGGTAATGACAGATAAGTTCTTCTATATGTTGGTATGTATTTCAAGAGATAATGGAGTTTTGATTTGTGTATGGTAAATACGAATAGAGGTTTATCATGTTTAGTGGTTTAGTTGTTGAAAATTGTAGGGAATCATAGGTTGATCGACTCTAATGGTAGGTTTCATGTAAACATTGGATAGAGGTGAAACTCATTCTACCACCTGAATACCTCTATAAAATTAGGTTGGATCTAGTTTCATTGAATGGTGAATTTAAATGTAACATTGGATCCTTATCTATAGTGTTTACAATCCTTATTTTTCTGAAAATATATTGTTTTTAGTTTTCTCCTATGGACATAAAATGAATGTCTAAACCATGTAATCTAATGTGTCTAATTTAATTTACCTATTGTTTTATTTAGTTTAATTTTATTTCCTGAGTTGTTCTAATATTATGTCATCAATGTACCTTAGTTTGATGAGTGGGATGAGTAGTCTTCCCATCTTCTGGTACACTAAGATTAGGGAGAATTTTCTGTGGTTTTATTTCCACAACACAGAACATATAACTTGTGTGATTTTCTAGTGGTTGCATGAATGATCCATTTTCTAACACATTTATCATCATTAAATATTCATATTAGGATAAAAATGATTAATATAGATCTCAAGGGTCATTTTTTGTGGGATAATATGAAGAGATTTATTATAGATTATATATCTCATTTTTTGATATGCTAAAAAAATAAGGTTGAATGTTATAAGTCTAAGGGGGTGATTAAACCATAACCCATACCTTTATGAAAATGAGGGAATGTCACCATTGATTTACTAATAATAATCCCAATCAATTCTAAATTATATAATTCCATTTTATTTAAAGATGATCTCCTAACAAAGTTAACACATTTCATTAGTAATAGATCATACCTATACTCTTAGATCTAGTTCTAAAAAATACTCTTTATATACTGGATTAAATACCGAATAAAGAAACCCCACCTTAACTATCCAAAGCTATAATATCAAAAATAATAATTGTGTCACTTACATCTCAAAGATTATTTATGTTTAGAGTGTTATATAATTAAGAAAAACATTAATTAAGAAAACCCATATCTTTATCACCCAATGAATTTTTTCCCATTAAACCTAGATTTACTTATTTCTTAGTTAGTATTAAATCTAATGACCCAAGCAATATTTACATGGAAATTACATTTCTCTTTCCTAATACTTAATATATTACACAAATATAGGCCCAAAGACCGTATTAGTTTAGTGTCTTTTGGAACTTATAACATAATATTCTAACATGGTGAAAGATCTTTAACATCTCCCATAAGGATTATCCCCTTCTATTTTCCTACCTAAAACCTTTCATTATATACTAGGGGAAATAAAACATAAAAATAGAGATCTCAAATTCTCAGTAAGTGTAAACATAGAGAACATAAAAAAACCACAAACATAATAATGTAAATACGTGATCATAAAGTTTAAATAACAAATTATTGAGTCATGAAATAAATCTTGGTACTAAGTAAGGCTTAGATTAGAAAGGAACATTAACCATGATAAAATAGAATGAGCATAAAACCTGGAATTGTTGAAAAAAAATAAGAACATAATATGATTTCAATTGTACCCAAGGCATTGCTTCTAATACCATCATAGTTGAAAAAGTCCATTACTAAACTGGGTTTATGCTCCGTTCCATCCATATACTATTGAACTAGATTTACTTGTCGTTCTAGCACTGTATTACTAAACTGAATATACATACTGTTCTATTAATGTTTAGCTCATTATATATAAATCTTTACCCAATGTATAGGAGGGAGATATAGGTCCCACCCATCTCATATTGAAATCATTCTTACATATGCCACAAAAACATAAATCATTAATCCTATAATAACCCAGGAAATAGAATGGGTTTCTTAAACATCATTCCATCTAACATAATCTGTATAAAATAAATGGATTTCATATAAATAATTCCATCATAAACACAACAAAATCAAAGTAATTATATGGATTGAAATGTAACCCTATGTCATCTTATATGGGAAATAATTTTTATAAAACAGTTGAACTTAATTCTTGAGGAAAATATCATTTCTTCTTTGAAAAAAAATTTCTTTTTGTCAAAATGTCACACAATTTAAAAAGAATATAATTTAATTGGAAATACACTTGAAATATTGTAAAGTAAGCTTATTTGAAATAAAACATTAAAAATACTTAAAAATCCGTTCATGCCAAATAAGTTAAAAAAACATTCTTCTCATACTCTTTCCAAAAAAATCAAAAACTACCACATATGGAAAATTAAAGAAAGATTCCTTCTATACCATGTAGTAAAAGTCAAAATGGGTAAAAATGACTTTAATCATACATAGAAAAACATTAAACCTTTATCAAATATTTTTAGAAATGATGTAAATGGATGATAATTATAACCCCAGTAAATACTTACATATAAACAATATCAGATAAAAATGAGAATGTAAAATTCTCCCTTACCATAGGTCTGATATGCTTTGTATGTATCCAAAACTCCTCTTTTTCAGGTATCACATTTTGGTGTGCACAAAATCACTCCTTAATGACTATTTTATATAATATTTCAATAATATATCATTGTTTAGTGAAACATAGTATTGTGTACAACACAAACAATCTTGGAAGGTATCTCTTACGTGTAATACAATACAAGTCAATGTTATGTTTAGTGCAATATTACTTGGTGTTGAGTATAATATAATCTAAACATATTTGTTTTAAAAATTGAACAACATCTATACTCAGTGTTTATTGAAATGAATTCTATCAAATGAACTTGAAATTTGGTGTAACACAAGAAAATTATAGTGTTGCATAAACTGCAAGATAATCTAGTGTTGCATATAGTGAAAGTTAATCTTGGTGTAGCGTACAACACAATAAATTAAAGAAATTAAAAAATATATCTCATAACATCTTGGGGATTTACATTATACCCCCCTTAAAATTAATTTATCCCTCGAAATTTGTTGGCGTTATAAAAGGATTACTACATGAAAGTTTATTTTATAGAAACCCGTATCATTAAAAGTAATACTAAAACATTATTTAAAAAAAAGGAAAGTTAGAAACATAATGGTTACCCAAAGTAAATCATCACTAGGTTTCCACACAAGAGAAAATATATTGGGAGTGAAAACCTGGATATGGAAGAAAAATATAACCATCAAGTTCTAATGGATAGTGATAGAGAACAAGGTTTGGTGATGTTAACAACTAGAAATCCATAAATCTTCCATGATTTAAGGGACCATCTGATTCATTAGATAAGAAGGTACTAAGACACCATTTTTGGTTTTCAATATCCTTTCCCTAAAGTTGAATTTTTTTCATGAGAATAATTACTTACTTGATTTTGGTACAATCTCAAAGTTATTCGTTCCTTAAACGATTTCCAATTCATCTCTTATTTAAATAAATGATGTTGAAATTTTCATTCTTGAAGTGTTATTAGATCATGTGATAGAATGATAGGTCATTCTATATATCTCAACAAAAGGTTAGCACAGGCTGTCAAAAATGCATAAGTCCTCTTATAGTGAGATAATACTTTAATCTAACAAAATTCAACTAGAATATATATTATACTATCCATAAATATATAACATTAAAATCCTACCAAACACTGAAAATATTTCACTTTATAAAGACTTTAACTAAATCTTCTAAAAATTTATCTCCCATATCTCATACAGTAGTTATTGGTTGTCACAATCCAAACATGTGAATACCTTAATAATTTATTCTCTTGAAACCTGATAATAGCATGAATTACCATAGAACCATAGTGAAAACATGCACTCTGTCAAAATTAACACTTTCCAAACACCAAAAATACCAGAAATTCCATATACTCAAACCATGATATCAATTGTTTCTAATATCATTCATGAGGTTATTAATACTATGAAACATATCATTATCTCCTAATCCCTTCATTATGCACATATCATGGGATTTCCAAAAATATTTCAATAAATATTTATGGTTACCAATACCATATACTTATGGAAAATAATAATGGAACAATTTATAGATACTCCAGTATTCCGTAATACAATAAAATATATTCTAAAAAACAATTTTTGAATCCCATTAGACAAACACTTAATCATTCCACCACTTCGTTGTCATACTCAACATCACTAATTGTGATTGCATGATATTTTTCTTTTTCTTTGGTCTTAACAGAATCTTGAAGTCGATAATCATGCATAACCATTGGATTAGGGAATTGGTTTTCATAATTCCCAATTTCTATATAGTTGTAGGATTGAAGTGTGGGTGGTGCTTTCTATATAGTCTTTTCTCTATTAATATCCTTAGTATCCTTTTTCCCATTACTTTGGAACTCAAACACTTGATGAAATTCTTTTCTAGACATAAAAAAATTTCTAGTCCCTTTAAGACAATATATACCATGCTTCTTTCTACACTTTGATAATAAGGAAACATTCATCTTCTTTTAACCATTGTTTTGAGATTTTCCATTGAACTCCATCTTTCATTTCCTTTCAAAACCATGTGATTTATTTGTAACACCAACTTACATTTCTACCGTGATTTCACAATGAAAAATATATTCATTGCTACTAAAGTCTCTTATAGATAATTCCCTTTGAGGACTTGGTTGTAAGCCATGGAAGAATCGATCATCTTTACTTTCTGGTTGAATGATAAAACCAGAATCATACCTTCAGTCTTGTAAATTTGGCCATGTATGTACCAACGAATTCATAATCCTTTTGTATAATCTCAAGGAACTCTATTCCAATCATTGTTTACAGAATACACGGAAATTACTTATTGAAAAATAAGTTCTTGAACTCATACCATTCAATGTATTAAATTTCATCTTATTGCCTTGTATTCTTGATTAGAGTGCACCACTGGTATGCTTCACCTTCTAAAAAATAAATTTACAAAATGTTTGTTTCATGTTCTAAACTGTGAAGGATGGAAAATACCTTTTCAATGGTACTGATCCACTGTTAAGAAACAAGTAGATTAGAAGACTCACTGAAAGAATGTGGATGTTTCCTCATAAAGGACTCAACAGAATTTTGTTCCCCTCTCTTCTCACTTGGAAGTGTAGAATGATTCATAAATTTTTTTAGTATAATAATACGATTTTTCATTCCATCACCCATAAAATTTTGTTTTTAAGGATAAAAATCATTGTATTTCCTAGTGCATTGATCATTACAATGGTTTCGTTGGTTTCCTTCCATTGTCTAAAACCCAAAAAAAGAATAGTGTGAGAGGAAAAAATCATACTAGGAAAACATCATAATAAAGAGGTAGTACTATAAATATCTAACATATTAGGATTAATCCTAGGTTATTCATGATAATTACCTTAATTATAGTACTATAACCTATATATATATAATTACCCTTAGGGACATTCCTAGACTTACCTTAGAAATATCTCTGGTGATTTCACTAATGTTTTCACAACCTTGTTTCCAAAGGTTGACTAAACCTTTTCTTTGATACCAACTCTAACGTCCCAAGCATGGTGTACATGGACATTACATTTCTTTTGTGGAATATGTAATACATTACAAAAAAATAATCCCAACTACTATATTAGTTTAGTGTATTTGGAAACATAGAACATAATTTTCTAATGTGGTGAAATATCTTAAACATCTCCCATAAGGATCATCCCCTTTTTTTCATTCTTAAAACCTTTATTTATATACTAGGGGAAAGAAAACATAAAAATGTTGATCTCAAATGCTCAGTAAGGGTAAACATATAGAACATAGAACAAACCATAAACATAATAAGGTAAAAACATGAACATAATGTTTAAATATCAAAATCTTGTGTTAGGAAATACATTTTGGCAGTACATAAGGCATATATCATAAAGGAACATTAACCATGATAAAAGGGCATTGGAATATAAAATAGAATTGTGGAAAACAAATAAGCACATAATACGATTTCCATAGTGGAAAAATTCTATAACTAAACCTAGTTCACTTACCATTCCATCCATGTAATAATGAACTAGATTTACTTTCCGTTCTATCCCAGTATTACTGAACTAGATTTACTTTTAGTTCCAGTAATATCTATCTCATGTGATAAAAATATTTACCAAATGCATTGGAGGGAAATATAGGTCCCAAAAATTTCATAATTAAATAATTCTTACATATCTTTTCAAAAACATAAATCATTCATCATAGCATAACCCATGAAATAAAATGGGTTTCTGAAACATCATTCCATCATAACATAATCCATATGAAATAAATGGTTTTAATAAAAATAATTCCATCATAAACACAATAAAATCAAAATAATAATTGGAATAGAAATATAACCATATGTTATCTTATATGGTAAATAATTTTGATAAAACACTTGAACTAAATTCGTGAGGAAAATTTCCTTTATTCTTCGCAAACATTTTCTTTTCTCAAAATGACAATAAATTTTAAAAGAAAATAATTTAATAGGAAATAAATTTGAAATATTCTAAATTAAGAATTATGGAAATAAGGCATTATAAAGATTTAAAAATGAATTAATTCTGTATAAGCTAAAAAACATTCTCCTCGTACTATTTTTAGAAATGTCAAAAAGTACCTCACATGGAAAATGATGGAAATATTCCTTCCATACCATGTATTAAAAGTAAAAATGGGTAAAATGACTTTAATAATATATAGAAGAATATTAAACCTTTTATGAAATAATTCTTATAAAACATGGACATGGATGATAAATACACCCCCATTAAAAACATGTTCAGACAATCTTGGATGAAAATGATATTTCAAAAATTATCCCTTAGCTTAGGTCCAATATGCTTCGTATGTATCTTAAGCTCCTCTTTTTCAAGTATCTCCTTTTTTATGCACAAAAGGACTAATTAATATGGATTTATTCATAAAGGGTGAACTCTAGGTTGAAGTGATGGATGTTGGGAGGAGATTTGGGCATTGGCTGGCTGAGCCAATGGGTTTTAGAGGTGTGATTAAAAGAGAACGAGAGATATCCTTTTATAAGAGAGGGGAGGGGCACCTTTGGAAAGTCATGAAATATTAATTTATTATAAATTCGTTTTTGGTTTATAATGGCCCCAATCTCATTTATTTCGAATATAAGATTATTATGGGTCGAAATACTCTTAATAAATAAAATTTAGACATGTTTTGAGTTTATTTTAAACCTTATCATTTTGATTTATCCTTATTTAATCTATTTAATTTTATTTCTTGTAATAAACTAATAAATATTAAATGGTTATAAATATTTACTTATGTGTTATAAATTTTCCATAACTGGATAATTTATGACATTTTAGACCATATAATTTTCACTTTTTAATTTTTAAATATTGTTGTGAATTTTAAATAATTTAATAATTTGTTATTTTTATAAAATACCAATCGTGTGAATTTTGAAACTATTTATTTATTTGACATTAAATAAAATAAATATAGAAGATACATTTGAAACAAAAACTTTAATACGCTCCTAACATGTCATAGTAACCTAGAAAATTTTTGGAGCATATTAATTAGTTCATATGATATTTATTTTAAACTTTTTAAAACCTATTATTTTATATTTCTATCAATTAAATAATTTCTACATCACTATTGTGTCATCATTAAGGGTAATTAATTGATTACTAAAAATTATAAATAAAGCCAAATTATGTAGATACTTTCATTATCTTCCTGTATACTATTTATGTTTGATGTTTTATCATGTTTATCAATACATTAAAATTATTATACTTATATGATATATGAGACTCACCTATTATCACCTTCTTTTGTTTTAATTATAATTACATCACTTTCATGGAAATAAGTACATTAAATGAATCAATTAAAACCAATAGGTGATATTGGTTGACTTCAATTCATCTAATATGATTTTGGCAGGTGTTAGGGTAATTTAATTAGCTTTATCATATTTTTAGTTACCATAATTTACCCAATTTAGCTTTAACTGTGGTAAATAAAAATTACAGTAGTTACTATTCATAATATCATAAAAATAAAAGTGACCTATAAACACAATTTTTACTCATTGATTATAAATATGGAATTTATTTTTCATAATTAAAAACACATAATTGGCAGAAATTAATTTAAAATTAAATCATGTTGTCAAAACCACAAAGTAGGCTTTTATGAAGTAAAAACTTATCAAAAGATTGTTATGTGATTTTGTCCTATTTAAATGTTAAATTACATCCAAAGACCAAAATTGGATTAAATGATAAAAACATATTCCAATTACACTTTAAAACCAATTAAATATATAATCTAACTATATAGATAAAATAGACAAAAAAAGCAGTTTTGAATTAAAATACAGTATTTTTCACGATTCATTAAAATATTAATCTCATCAGAAAAATACAAAAAATTTAACCAAGTCAAATTTTTATATCCCACTTCCAATTAAGAAGTTTATTTTGTAAAATATAATATATAAAATCTTTAAAAACTATATTTGAAATTGGTGCACCATCAAAAGTTGACAAAACTACATTTTTTTAAAAATATTTATTTTATCTGAAAAATTGAATTTCTTCTTATATACTGTTCTTGAAAATACATAATATGAATTTTAATGTTATATAAAATTATAAATGTGGTTAATACTATTCATAATGGCTAGTTTATATAATATTTTAATAATATATCATTTTTAGTGAATCTCGGCATTGCATACAACACAAGTTACCAAGGAAGGTCGCTCTTACGTGTAATGAAATCCAAGATAGTGTGGCATTTAGTTCAAGGTTACTTTGGTGTTGAGTATAATATAATACAAGTATTATTCTTTTATATAGTGAACAAAATCTATACTCAGTTTTGCATGAAATGAATTCTATCAAATGAACTTCAAATTGTGTGTAACCCAAGCCTAGTATTGTGTTGCGTATATTGAAAGCTAATATGATGTTGGTTATAGCGCAAGATAATCTTGGTGTAGCATACGACACAAGTCATAAAATAAATTAAAAAGAATCTATCTCATAAAATATTATGGTGTTACATTCAATATCTATCGTAAAACTCCCAACACAAGTTAGCCTTCTAGATATATCATATTAATCGTGCTTTTTAAGAACAATGAGAATTGAAACATAATAAGGGTGATATCAAATGCTCAGTAAGGGAATCATATAACAAAATCTATCATATAGAAAAACTTGAGTAATATGAAAGTAATAAATATAAATGAAATAATGTCATATATATTATAGCATTAGTATAAAATATTTCCATTTATAGAATAAAAAATTAAATAATCACATAGAAAATAATAACCAATTTAATAATGATGGAATTAATAATTCCATATATTATAATATTACTGTGTATACCTCATGCTAAGACATCATAAATAAAAATATAAGGAATGTTATAAATACCCAAGTTATTATTATTCATAAGACCTATCGATTCATTAAGGGGTTATCTAATATTAGTCCCCACCCATCACTTACTAAGTCCAATGCATTCATCATATGAAATAAATGAAAAGCAACACAATATGTAATCAATATGACTTAACAATTGAAAAATATCTGTATTGAATCAACTATACATAATTCCAACTTTCCCAAGTTAATAGAATAATTTTATTTGTAACATTTATTCATTTAATACCATATATATTAATGTAATATTATTATGAAAATATTTAAATGATAAATATATCCATGATAAAAAATAATATGGACATAATGTCAAAATAATAATTGAGAGTGATAAAGAACATAACATAAAGGAATAAAATGAACTGAGAATAATCATACTATGTGAGGTAAGATACAAAACCATATATTCATAATACAATAAATGAGGCCATAAATTTATATGAGATTAACATTTTTATTAAATTTAAGTATTTTGTAAAATATATTAGAAAATAGAGGCAAAACATTATAATAGATTTCATAAAACCTTTTTTATTGTATTGTATAAACAAATATATAAATCATTTCTAAAACTATTTCCCTAAGGTTTCAAGGATAATTTATAAAAGATATTTTTTAAACAATTTAAAATAATATAATATTGACTATAAACTATTCTTACGTAATAAAATATAGAGTGAAAGATAAATATATACATAAATAAAATGAAACCCCATTTTCAATGCTTTTGATAAAATAATATCCCCTTCCTTTTAGTAAATTTTAAAAATGAAAACATCCCACAATAATGGGATTATTATTTTATTTTAAAAACCATGGAAAATTTTAAATGATCCTTAATAAAAATTAATTTCTATGAAAGTGGGAAATTGTGGTCAAGATGTAAATATTTTAGGAAAATATTCTTTTCATAGTTTTGTGAATAAAGTAAAAAAACGACTTGTATAGAACACAATGACGATATTATTTTAAAATTTTTTAATAAAAAGAAAATTTTAATAGAAATTGACTTTAATAATTTATTCATGTATAGAATAAAATATTCTTGAAACAAAATATATAATGTGGATATTTTTAAAAAAGATTCTTGGCCAAAAAATAGAATTATGGTCATCTTTTCTTATAAACTTTATTTCGATGATTTTGAGTACCAAAGAGAAAAAATGGAAAGAATAATTAAAAAACATATAAATAATTAGTATATGAGAAAATATATTTGTTTTTATATGTAAATATAAAATAATTCCCCAAAAAGAGATTCAAACATAAACAATACCAATTTAATGTGATATTGAAACACAAATCCTTGTATTGGATTCTATCTAGGATGGATGAATTATAGTCAATTTTATAATAAATTTAATCTTTTTATTAATTTATATAAAATAAATATTTTTATTGATATTTATATATATCATTTATTCATAACATATTTTTACATATTTACTAATAATTCATTTTTAAACTCAATTATTTTGATGTTAATTTTTTTTATCATTCTTGGTTTGATTTTGTGGTTCTCGTACTTGTAATGTGTTCATATTTTCATCCTCTAAATAATTTTATTCATGTCATATATATATATATATATAATATTTATACATTAAATTAACTTTTCGGACCATCTAGGTATGAAAAATGAAATTTTTTATACATAGAGGTGGTAGTCTGCATGTACGCATGGGTGATGTTTTATTTTTCAATATATAGAAGGAAATAAGTAAGATAATGATTAATCATTCCATAATATTAATGATTTATTAAATATAATATTTATTCATTAATTATATATATATGACCATCCATGTAATTCCATTATGAAAAATTAATTACCTCCATTCTTGGAGGTGATAGTCTAAAAAAACACACTAGTGAAATCTTCATTTTCCAATGGACTAGTGGGAAGAAAATTAGATAATATTTACCATGAAAGTATCATAACTATGCCATAAATTGCATATATATTCATTAAATCAACATATATATAACCATACATGTTAGTAAATGATGAAAAATGAATTATATCACTCTATGGAGGTGGTAGTCTACAAATACACACAAACATCATCTATAATTTCCATCAGATGGAAATAATATAGAAAATGGTTATATCATTAACATAAAAATTTTATAGTAATGTAAATACACATATTAAATTTTTCTAAGATGTTTATAAAACATTTTGAGTTTTTTTAAGTAGAAATAAACTTAAAAAATTACAATAAGAACATATACCTCTTCTTGGGATAATATCTTTTGAAAAACACCTTAAGGACTATTAGATGGGTCATTTGGGAAGAAAAAAACCTCTAGATAATTTATAAGGGTATTTATAGATTATTTTAGTATATATATTTATATATAAGGGTGGTTTGGTTGCATGGATAAGTGAATAGAGGATGTTTTCTTTTATAAGTGCAAGCGGTGCCACTTTTATAGAAACTACGCCATTTAAAATAATATATAGTAATTTTCTTGGGAAAGTGGAAACAAATGGGAATGGTTTCGATGATAAGATTATAAAATTTTGAAATAAACACATACAATAAAATTTAGAAATGTTTTATTAATATTTTAATCGTTATCTCTTAGTTCAAACCCTCGTTAACCATTTTAACCCATTCTACAGTAACATAATTTTTCCCTTGGTAACTGTTAATTATGAATAAAAATTAAATGAAAAAATTTACATAACTTTAATACTATGATTTAAAATATGGAATAAATTTTACATGATTTAATTCCATGAGGTCGTAAAAACTACCATTAATATATGTAATCAAAACACAATGAAAAATAGGTTTTATACATTTTTTAAAGAAAAAATGAATTTATTCAACAATAAAGTAGAGAAATTATTCTTAAGAAATTTATTGGTTTATGAATAAATAATATGATTTATTTTACTTTCAAACCAATTAAAAACCTAATGTAACTTTGTAATTACTAATTTAATGAAAGGATTAAAATAGTTATTTTATAAGAATAAAGTTTCACTTATGTTTTAAAATGTCAAACATATATTTATAAACGAATAATAATACATTAAAACACATTATTTTATTTTTTAGATATATATTTTGTATATTAAAACTTTTATACAAACATTAATGCCATTATTATACAATAATGATTTCACAAAAATTATAGTAAATTTAAAATATGTATTTTTTACTATTCACCTAATAATTAAACATTTTAAGAAAAATAAAAAAATTACCATAAGGTGATTTGGATTGAATAATCAAAAAATTAAGTTTATTTCATAAAATTCAAAGTATTTTTTTGGAAATTCTTTTTAAAATAAAAATATTAAATATAAATAAAAATATATTTTATAGAAACATGACCTTTTTAAACTTCAATTGTTCTTAATATTATTTCATATCAACTTAAAATTGACTGAGTTTTAATTTATCAGTTCACATGTTGAATTATTTTAAAAGTGATTAATTTATTAAAAACATACAACCTAAAAAAATATTCATTAAAAAACAAATCTTTTTAATATTGAATGATTTTAATCATACCAAATTATTTATTTATTTTCTAATCATTAAATTTCATCAGTAAAAACAAAATAATACAATGTAAGTATCATAATTTAATAATATAATTCTATTTACTAAAGGTTTACTTTAATATTTCATGAATCATTTTAAAATGGTGTTGTGTGAAATATAATTTGTCCTATATAGTATTATTTAATTGAGAATTATATATTAAAATATTTCAGTGTCACATTCTCCCCGCTTAAATAATTTTTTTTCTAAAAAATATTAATTTTTTTTTACCAAAATGAGTGTATCATGGAATAGAAAAAAATATGATTTATATTTTATCATGATAATTAATTTCTATGTCACTACCATGAAACAAATTATTTCTTAATTAAATTTTTCTAAAACCATGTATGTATTATTATAAAACACATACTTTTGGATGAGTTTCAAAAACAATAGCTTGATAGCGAAGGGGTATATTCTACATATGAATCTATAGATTTATCTTCCACTTACATAAGTTAAAGAACTATTTTACCACCAAGGTTGAGAATATGATAAAATAAACATAATTTATTTATTTCCATTATATAAGAAACATTTCATCCATTAGTTATGTTTCAAGTATTTGGTCATCTATTATTCATCTCATTCTATAAATTATAAATAACCATGAATAATTTTTCATGAATGAAGCACTAAAATTACATTTTAATCAATATTAGGATCCAAAAAGGGATAAAAAGTTACGCCTATATCTATTGATTTTCTAAAACCAAAAAAGTTTTTCTCAGGTAAAGATAATCCTCAAAGGAAATATAAATAAACCTTTATATAATAAAATAATACATTAATCTCCAATTCCTCAAAAATAACACCCAAAGTTCAAAATAAATTATTATGTAAATAAGTAACCTTGAAACTCTTAAAAATATTTTTGACCATGTTTGAAACCCAAAAATCATAAATATTTGATCACATATTCTACCAAAATCAAGATAATATTTATCTCTAGAAAAAATTAATCACTCATAATTTCACATTTAAAAAATGTGTATACCCTAATCATATATTCTCCAAAATATATGAATTCTATACAAAAATTCCTCTAATCACCATGAAATAGAACCACACCAAAATTATATACCCTTGTAAAATATAACTCAATCATTATTTAATAAATAATATCATCTACTTTGAATTAAAATTCTATAGTAGACAATAATTTCCCATTAACAATTATTCTATTATGTTCTGAAAAATATGATAACCCTTTCTCCTAATTAACCATAATAACTGAAATATCAAAGAATTTATTTACCTTAATGGTTGTCTATACCTTTTTTATTATACCCCAAAAAATGTAATAAAATTATTCTAAATTCACCTTCAAAATAAATCACATGTTAAACCAAAGGGTGGTACGTAACTCTATCAGATATTAAAACCCAATAAAAATCTCCAAAAATGTCATTACTCACCTTAATATCCTATCACATAAGACCTTAAAAGGGAATCTATAAATTTGGACTGAAGATGAACCCTAAATAGATCCAAATATAATAATACTTAAAACTCTTAAATCATCCTTAATCAAATACATGTTAACCAATTATGTTATCAAAACCATGATTTGATACTAACTAAAATGTTTCAGACCCATGCTATCAGATTTTGTACTAAAAACATATTCTTTAAATACTAAAATTGATACTGACTGAAGTGACCAAAATTTAACCACACATAGTTACAATATCAAAAATAATTATTGAGTCCCTTATATCTTCAAGATATTTTAGTTTGAGAGTTTTAGAGATTTAAGAAAAATATTAGTTAACAAACCCCATTTATTTATCTCCTAATGGACATTTTCCAATTATACCCATATTTTCTTGTTACATAATATGTCTTCAACATATTCTACAAAATTATTCACCCATGTTTCCATTCTAGATATATCATTTTCATTACTCTTATTCATAACCTCGGGAATAGAGATGTATTAAATATGAACTCAAATGATAAATAAGGGTTGTGTATAATGGAATCTATCATAGAGAAGAAAAACACGAATAATATGGAAGGAATAAATATTAATGAAATAATTACATATTTCTTTTAATATGATTATGATACATATACTTATATTGAATAATAATGTAAATATTTACATGGAAAACAATAATTTATTTCGTGATGATGAAATTCATAATATTATACATCATAATATTACTTCCAAGGCCTCATGCCAAGATATCATACAAAAATAGGAAATTCATATACAAAATTTCTATGTTAGTTTGTATCATGATACCTATCAATGAATCAATTTGTTTTCTAATATTAGGACCCTATAATGAGTTATTAATTCTAATTTATTCATAATATAAAAAAATAAAAAATAATAAAATACTTACTAATAATTCCTTAGTTGTATTGACCCTTATTTTTTTGGAACATTACACTTTACATTCAGCACCCATTAAGGGTTTTTGAGTTAATATTTTCTTGGGTTAAGTCCTAGGTAGATTATGGTTGTTGTTGAAAGTATTTAGAGGCATTTAAGGGGGTGAAATATTGGTTTATAGTATGGATAAATTAAACAGTTATTCATAGGAAAACATGTTCCCTATTTGGATATTCACAATGGGAGGTTTGCAGTTGGAACATGGTTAGAGATAGCATTGTAAATTTTCCCAAGAAACTATGTGGCTCATGAAATTGAAAAAAAATGTTTGGAGAAAGGTAAAACAAACTATACGAACAACATATGTGGGTGCCCAGAAGAGGTATAGATCATCACACGGATAGGTTATAGTTAGGTAAGTTGTGTGACCAAACCATGTGAGGAGTTTTAATTAATCTGAAAATTATCTTTTAAACACAAAAACTCTCTAAAACCCCTAATTATTTCTCCTACACCTGGAGATCTCAATCTTAGGTACTCAAATTATGATTATTAGTGGTTACTCTTCCTCATTACTCCAAATAAAAAGTATCTAGAGGTTTGGATCACGTGGATTCAAGGTAAGAGTTTGTTTCTTCCTTTTTTATTCATGTGTATCCTAGATATACACTTTCTCTCTTAGGATGGATCATATATAAAAGATATGTTTGATAGATCTATGAATTATATCACAATCTGATGGATAATTTTTGGATTTTTTTGGATAGATACCTAATCTAAAGAATTGGAAAATCTTCCTTCAGTATGTCGAGATATATTGTTGATAGAGAATAACTTTTGGAATGTTAATGTGGATTTCCACCCTTGGCATGATTCCTTCTTATAATTACCATCATAATTGTTATAAATTGATGCATTTTGTATTGTTGTAGTGATATTTTCTCTGGGGATATGATATTGGTATCATTTCTTGAAAAATATTTGATTTTGGAATCAATGCACTAAATTTTGTAATTCCTTACCATATTAAGCGCTTTTACGGTTTTTTGGAATGATTGTCTTGTATTTATGTTTCTATTGTAGATAAACATGCATGATAGGTACATTTTAATTGAATAGGGTGTCATGTGGGAGCATTTATTGGTTGTAGATAATGTTCCCCTTGCAATGTTTCATCGTATATATGATTACTTCATAGACAGTAGAATATTTGTTATTCCATATTGTTAATTTCTATGTTTTGTGTCACTTGGGTTATATTTCATATCCCATGGGATAATTATTATGACATGTTTCCATGTTATTACTTACTATGTTGTATATTACTTATGTAATATTTCAAAGTTCATGGAATATTTATTGTGATATATTATCCCTTTTTATGTTATGAAATACTTTTGTATTTTTAAATAGTTAGTGTAATCTATGTTTTAGTGTTCTAGTTCATAGGTGGCCCTGATATACTTAGCCATCTCATTAGATGGGAAGCGCAAATGTCATGACTCCTGATTGCATCTTCCATAGGATGGTTCTCACCCAAGATTTTCATTTTTTAACCCACGGGGGGGGGGGGGGGGTTCCATATTCCATTAGAAGAGGGTCTATATAATGGTATGATCTACCAATGGGGAACATCATTGTGTATGTGTATAGTTCCATTAATTCTGGTTTGCTAAGTGTGTATACCATTAGAGGTCAGTAGCCAAGCTTAAGTCATGGGTGACACTTAACCTTAACTGTGGGTGTGGAGTTATTACTTAAATAAGGAATGTTTATTATCCAAAAAGTTGTATTGAGTTACATAAAATGAATTATTTCATGTGATGACAACTTAGGACATTGGCGTGGCAAGTCATCGGGCAGGTATGGCCAAGGATCGTGGTAGCCTGATTTGTTCATGATCCCTCGATATATGCTTTTTTGTTTTATTATATGTGAATTTACCATTATATAATGAAATAAAAATATATATACATGTAAAATTGTGTTAAGGATACATTGTTAGTGTTATATTGGGATTACACTCATACCAAGCACAAAAATCTTGGTGCACGTGAAGACTTCATAGTAAGGGATTTATATAATAGAAAGGGTTGAGTGGATGTTTTCTATAGAGAATAGAGTTAGGATATGAAAATGGTATCGTGATTAATATGGATAACTACCATAATATATTTTATTTATTTATTCTGAGTTCAACTTCTTCTAATTTTTGAACTACCACATTGAAGATTTGTTGTTTTTGATATTGTATGAAATGAAATGATTTCCATTATAACATTTGTTTGTGTTAATTTTCACTATAAAATTTAGTTGAATTATGCATATATTTTTATATTTTAGTGTATGGATATTATTATAGAGGTTATAGTCTCCCCATGACAACTCTATACCTCCATTTTTAGTCTTAAACCTCTTTTATATTAGGAGACATGTATAAGGTCATGTGGAACTTCGGTTTGGAACTAGTGATTTTGGAAAAGGTGTTACAAAATGGTATTAGAGCCGAAGTTTATTTTATATTTTTCTTGTATATTTAAAAAATGGAAGAAAGGAGTCTAGAAATATGGAACTTCGGTTGGGGAGTTTCCATGTGGCTGGTCATCTCATGTGCAATTGACTTATGAGTTATCATAGTTGGATTGTTTGCACAGTTTTGCATTCATAGTTTGATGTTGATCCTAAGTATGTTATGTTTTTACAATTTATTGTATTTGGGTTCATTCATAAATCATGAATAATCAGATAGGATCTCATATCATGTATATATATATATTTTATTTTAATGAAGTTCTTTAATAAAAAGACATGATTTTTTCCAATTTTTCGGTGTTATATCTATATTTTTTTACTATAGTGATATATATTTGAGAGAATTAGTTAGTTGAATTTGTCCACACTATTAAGATTTATATACATGATTGTGACTAATGTATGGGTAAATAGGTATAGTCTTGATCCTTATATAGAACTAGGAGGGTATACCTTGTGTGAGGGTATCTTATAAGGTAGTTCTGTAATGTCTTGACCCAGGTGCCACTAAATGATGCCCTGATCATATGCATCGAAAGTCCTCAAGAACACCTCCCCATATGCCAGAGGAAACTGACTAGAAGCGTGTGTCTAAGGTGGTATAGTGGGGAGACGGTATCCACATAATCAGAGTTTCACAGTTGTTTAATCACATTAGTCGATAGTGGAAGCATAATATAAATAAATGATAGAAGATAAATATACAGAAGATTGTAATAATAAATAATCCAAATATAGTGTCGTGTATAATATGATGAACATGTCATGAGTCTATAAAAAACATAGAAAATACATGGGAACATTAATCCAATAAAATACATGTATCAAAATAAAAAATATCAAAAAGAACAATATATGAATATAATCATGATAACAAATTAGTCATATGCCACTCTACTCCTAAGAAATGAACAATCAAGAATCATAAAGTTGGCTCTTACCCCAGTACCTACCTACATCCATGAATAATATCTAGGTATCCAATGACCACCTAAACAGAGTGTGAGATAACAATTAGTATTCCACCACCAACGGTGTTTATAAAAAGTATAGTGTTTCTATATATGCATAAATAGTGTGCAATAAATGAAAATAATATAAATGAATGAGAAGGAGTAATACTATCCAATCTACCAACTGTGGTCAAGCATCCATATTAGGAATATCTATAAATCACGATAACATCCACTATGGCCTATTCTGAGTAATCCTGTGTTAGACTCCCCATAGTTGGATCCCAAGTATAAAGACCAGGCATCTTCATCATGCATGTTTACATGGGATGGATCCAAGGAATAAACACCAAGGCATCCCCTAGAGTCCTAAGAGAGTCTCCATAGAATCTCAGTAATGACTTGGGTGGATCCCAAGGAGGATGTCCATGAAGTATGTCTAAGGTGGTCCAAAAAAATATGGGTCTAGGGAGTAGTAATATCCATAGTATCCAAAGTATTACAGATCCATGGAGTAGATATTCCCATGGAATCCTAGGGAATTATTATCCAAGGAGTATAAATTTCTAATGCATCCACTAACATCTACCATAATTATGACCTATTAAGTATAAATGTTCATGGTATCTTATATAATCAGGATCCAAGGATTATAAATTCCAAGTAATCCACTACCATAATCAGTATCCATAGAGTTTAAATTTCAATGTAATCTTATGGAATCAAGATCCAAGGAGAAGAAATATATAATAAATCTACTACCATAATAAATTTATTAATAAATTCATTACTAATTTCATAACCTATTTTATAACCATTTACAAGTAATGAGTTTATCCAACACATTTCACCATTTATGTTCAAAAAAATTAACCATTTTAATCATATGTAATCAAATGGATAAGGATTCATAAAACCTATCTTATAACTAAATAATTTCTCATCTATACTCCAACTAATATTGGGGACCTCACACAAAACCAACAGGGTGGTATAACATGGGTAAGATATAATAACACACTTCATGGGTGGTATGGATTGATGTTGAAAACATCTAACCATCACATGGTATAATGTGTGTAACCTAAAAAGGTTCCAAAAATTTAATAAAGACATTCATTTAATTTTATGAGCAACATCAGAGGGTTCGACATGTAGTATAACTACAACATGGTATGAAAAAACTACACCATAACGGATAATCTATATACCACCTACCATATGTCTCTGGTAGAAGACTCATCCAATATCAACCTCTGATTTAATTTGGATTAGGAGAAAAAGAAATAATTTATGAACACCTTAGAAATAATGAATTTTATATTTCACCAAAATAACTCTACTGATATGAAGACAAATAAAGAAAGTCATAAGAGGAATAGAGAACTCAAAATCATGGATACAATGATATGAAAAACTCTTTAATTATATTACAAATGATGAATCGACACCAAATACTAGGTTAGGATTCACGTAACTCTTCCATGAGAGATAAAGTAGGAATGGGTGAGATTCTGTCAAAAATTGGAGGACCTGCCTATTATTTTTAAAACTCATCCTAGGAATTTAAACAGTGTGTAAATTCATTACACATTGTGTAAATATTTGGATTTCCCTTCCAGGAAAATATTACTACACATCCTTAATTGTCTTACCTAGGCCAATACATGTCGTGTATTGAGTATACACTGTGTATTATAATTACATGTCATGTACTTTGCTTGCATCCTACCCTCATCCCCTACTTGCTTTCATATTTCAAAAAACAATCCAACCAGCCCTATCATATAGATTTAGTGTCAAAACTAAAATGAAAAAAATAAATGAGAGTTTAAATGGAAATAAATGGATCCATACCTCAATGAAACACCTGTGATTTTACAGTCTTCCCCCTCAAAAGAAATTTATACCTAAATTTCAATTCAAAGGGTGGTAAATCATCACATGAGAATAAATCTAGGCACTGAGCATGTACATCACCCTCTCACTCCCAAGTCTTATCCAAAACATAATTGTGATACCATGACACCCATACTAGGGGACATGACTAGCCTAAGAGAACCTTTATGTTGTGATCAACAATATGTATTTGATTCTCCTCAAAGTATGCATCTACTTTTAACTCAAACTCATTTGGACAGAGAGTATGACATTATTCTGAGTGGTAATGATGTGGCAGAGATATATGGAAGTCGTCATGCATGGTTTGGTACCTCTAAGGTAGCTTTAACCAATAGGTAACCAAACTTAATCTCTATAGAATCTCGAATGACTTGAAAAATCACGATGCAAGATTACCCTGTATCATAACCTATTTGTGGATCAAAATCATTGAGATACATAAAAAGGCACAATCCCTAATGTCGAACTCTAGGGTCCATCGTCGATAATCAATATAGGATTTATATCTAGATGGTGCAGTAGCCATCCACTTTCTAATCAACTGTACCAGTTCTAAAGTATCTTATATGAGACACTGTCCAAGAATCACTACCTCCATAGCCTTTAACTAGCATAGAGGTGATCATCATGGCCTACCATAAAAATCCTCATAAGGTTCCACCTATATAGTCATATGATACATATTGTTGTAGGTGAATTAATATAGGGGTATATACCTCTCCCAAGAATCCCCAAAATCAGTGAAACGTTCTCTAAGAATTTCCTCTTCAACCTTTATTATATAATTTGATTGGCCATCATTCTGAGGGTGGTATGTCATTCTCAAAACACATATGTACCCAATTCCCATTAATATCATTTTCAGGACTGAGATGGAAACCAAAAATCCCTATCTGATACAACAATATGAGGAACCCTGTGAAGGTTCACTATCTCATGGATATAAAGTCTCCAAATATTATCTACTTAGAAGGTCTCCAAGATTGGTAGAAAATGGGTCAGCTTTGTGATATTATCCACTACAACCCATACAAGATCATTACCTCGAGGCGACCTCAATAACCCGATAATGAAATCAATCACAACATCATACAACTTCACTCAGGAATCGATAACTCATGTAAAATACTAGCTGGTAACTGGTGTTTTTCCTTAACCTATTGATAGGTGGAACACCTTGTGAGAAAACCAGCTACCTCCCACTTCATCCCCAACCCCCAGTGTTGATGGTGTAAGTCAAGATACATCTTATTGATGCTAATATGCACTGCCTAAGTTGAGAAATGAAATTACCACATCAGCGCCTTGTGTATGTCTATTGGAATATAAAAATGACCATGTATGTATAGAATTTTATGCTCACAAATTATCTAACAAGGAGGGGGTCCTCACCTTCCACACTTTCCCCTATGACCCGAACTTCATAATAAGAAAATTGTCTCATCCTCACCCTATATTGAAGGGTGTAAGTTACTTCCAAGGATGAGAGAAAAGTATGTTTGAGACTATCCTGCACCTCCAAGTGCATCTTGGTAAAGAGGTTCATAATCTACCACTCTCTACTATCATCCTGAACTACCTGTATATGAGTCCTCCTTATCAGTGAATCAGCAACAACAATTCCCTTCCTAGGAATACAGGAAAATGTGAATTCAAAATACTATAGGTAGTCAACCCAACTTCATTTCATGATATTCAAGTCATGTTGTATAAATATTCACTTGATGAATTTTTGTTCCATTTACACCATAAAATGATCTCCTAAAAAATAGTGCCTCCAACAATGTGAGGCATGAACCACAATAGCTAACTTGAAATCATGTGTGGGGTAGTTCCTCTCGTGTGGCCTCAACTAACAAGACTCATATGGCATGACTCCATCATCCTAAATTAGAACTACTCATATACTGATACATATTGTATCACAATATAAAGAATATATCATGTCCATCTCTAGAATAATCAAGATTGGAACTGACGTTAGTCACCCTTTCGACTTCTGAAGGGCTATCTCATAGGTATTAGACCATAAAAACATCACACCCTTCTTATCCAATCTCATAATAGGTTTTTATAACCTTTATAAGTCCTATATAAAATGCATCCAATTTTTATCTTGCCCCCAAAAATACCATATAATTAATACATTCTTTTTATTATCTAAGAAAACTACAGCCCTCACCTTCTATAGGTCAACTAATACTCCTATATCTGAGATAATATGACCCAAGAAGTAAATATTATCCATCTAGAAGTTTCACCTTGTTATATTAGCATATAAATGATTCTATATCAGTGTGTTCAATATAATCTCAAGAAATTTTCATGGTCATGTAGGGTGGGTGAATACACTAAGATGTGCTCTATGAATACCACCAAAAACAAATTTAAATAATGATGGAAAACCCAGTTCATTAGTTCCATGAAAAATGTGGGTTTATTTATTATACCAAATAACATAACTAGATATTCACATAGAATATAACTTCTGAAAAAATCTACACCAGGTACTTTTGATGTTTGAACACACACATGATAATAATCTGATCTCAAATTAATTTTCAAGAAAACCCAATCTCCCCGAATCTGGTTGAAGAGATCATATATCTGAGGAAAAGGATATCAGTTATTAACCATTAAATGGCAAAATTTCTAGTAATCCTTGCATAAATGATTATTTTTATCCAAATTTTTCCCAAAAGGACCAGTGTACCCCACTAAGAAGTTCTAGGACATATAAAGCCCATTTCCTCCAAGTCATCTAGATATATCTTATGCTCTTTTAGCTTAGTATTAGACATCCTATATAGAGGAATAGATACCGGTGCAAATCTTTGAACCTTATCAATAGTGAACTCCACCTCTCACTCAGGAGGTAAACCAGAAATGTAATTATTAAAGAAATACCTAAAGTAATCAACCATTAGAGGGAAGTCCACCTAACAAATTCCGTGATCATCTAGATATAAACACGCAATATGTGATGTCATATCACCCAAACCATAATGATTAGGTCCATATTAGATCTCCATAACATCCCATTCATCCTTTTGAATAAAAACTCCACACTATGGTGATGTAAAAGTCACCCTTAGATGATATTTATAAGAACCCGTGATTTTTCCAGACTGTCATTTTGAGAAGAAATTTAAATTTGTGTATTTGGATGCTCATGAGGGTTAAAATAGTCATTTTCCACTAACAGTTAATCTCGGATAATTTTTCAGGCAACACGGTTGGTCCCAGAATAGATAGTTTACCCTAGGACAGGAGTTTGGTGGAAATATGAGATGGTCGAATTTTGGGGGAATACTTAATATTTAATATTATTAAATTAAAATATTAATTTATTTGTGCAGGTTCATTTGGAGATAACTTTTATGAATAATGTCAGATTAAAATTCTCTCTGCGTTGTTGAGTCCGGAATGGAGAGTTTAGCTAAGGGAAGGCATAAACTCATGCTGGGTGCCAGGGCTGGCCTAGGACCCTTTTTCTTCTTTTCCTTTTCTTTTCTTTTCTTCATTCTCTTATTTCCTTCTCCTTGAACATGTCTCCTATGCCTACTCATTGGTCGTGACCTATGGGATAAATTTTAATTTGATAAAGAGTGAGAGTTGGGAGGTAAGAGGGGTACCGATTCAAAGCTCTCGACGCGCTGAGTCGGCTTGCGGTAACCGTGAGCTGTGAAATCAACCGATGCTTCGGAGGGTTCCTCCCAAAGGTAGGGTCGTTTATGTTTTCCCCATATATTCCCTTAATTTTTTTTTATTTTTTAATGCTTTATATTTTTTTCTTGTCAGCCCATGGGGCTTGATTTATTATTTCAGGGGCGAAAACGGGCGTTTCGGGGATTTTGAGGGATTTCCCGTCATAAAACCCAGAATACACGGCATGTGTTCCAGTGGAACATGCCGTGTGGTATTACTATTCAGGGAAGAAGAAATTTTCATAAGTACACTCCATGTACTTTGAGTACACACCGTGTAGTGGTTGTTCGTGTGACCAGCCGTGTGAGAAGAAAGGTGGAATAAGGGTTTTTAAGGAGTACACGTCGTGTACTATGAGTCCACGCCGTGTAGTGGTACATGGGCATGTGTTTTAGTGAAAAATAACACAGGGTGACTTTTTCTAATTAGTACATGTGATGTACAGTAAATTACATGCCATGTACTATTACACAGGCATGCCCAATGTGTTCTGGCCATGTGCTATGACCATGTACTTCCCCGTCTTAGTAGTTTTAGAGTATCTTATGCCCCGGAAGTCAGAATTGGGCATGTGAGTAGTCGATTCTGAGAATTTTTTCACGTAGATCTCAATGCTGGAATAATTATGACATTTAGAGGTCATATAAATGGGGCTTGGGGGTTTTATCTAAATATAGAGGTTCTTCCTCCAGTTATTGAGTTCAATTTTTACAAGAGAGTGAGACTTGGCGTGGTTGATAGGTTGGGTGTTCGTAAAAACATAGTTGAGACCTTTAATATGATAAGAGATGTGAGATATCTCCCGTAACCTATACTTTAGAGGGTGTTCCCCTTGTTATATGTTCCATCCTGGCCTATGAGGCTGTGAGACCGGATACTTCCAAGGATCTCCTGAGGGATGCCTTTACTTGTGTGTTGACCTAGGGAGTTCCTTGTAGGATCTCTCAAATGTTTTCCTTTGAGAGGATTCATGTTTTTTAATGCCTCTTTTTTCTTTGTTCTAGGATCCTGTATAGGATTCCTCCCTTAATCTTCGCTAAGGATCTCATGTAGGATGCCTTCTCTCGTGTTTACCTAGAGGATCCCGAGTATGATGCCTCATTAGTGTTTGGATTGAGGGACCCAATGGGTGCCTGTTTTTTGACCGACCCAGAGTTGTTACGTCGGGTTTGGGTAGAGATGGTGTTCGGGTTTCACCTATAACCCGTTCCAAACTCGTAATCCTTTGGGGATATGGATGTATTATTGGATTGGGCATTCGGGCCACCCTCACTCGTTTGTTTACATATGACTTGGTTTGTTGATGTTGTAGTGGTTACTATAGGTTCTTCTTGTTTGGTGGCTATTGAGCCTACTGTGAGGCGTCTTTCTTATTTTTTGGGATTCATATTATGCCTTTTTTTCCCGAGTAGAGATGGTTTGATTGTAAATAGGGTAATTTCTATTACTGTGGATGTGTTTTCCCATGTTTCTTGATATTGACCATTTGGTATTTCATTTCCTGTTAGAATGCTTTGTTTTTCATCCCTATTATTATTAGGATGGAATGAATATTTGATCTGACATGCTTGATATTCTGTAGACTATTTATCCAAGTAGTTCTTGAAGTTTAATTTCTCCGTATTGAATTTCTATGATTTTTTAGCTTACACAGGGCCGTGAGAACCTAGTGTAGTGGACTATCAGGGGAATTGACCCTGTGAGATTCCTCAGAGAGTGTTTAATCTCTTTTTACTATAAGGGGAATTGACCGTATGAGCTTCCTTGGAGAGTCTTTAATCATTTTTGATGATTGCTTTACGTAGGGCTGTGTGAACCTAGTGTAGTGAGACTATAGAGGGAATTGACATTGAGTGCTTCCTCATAGATTATTTGTCTACATGAGACCAAAGGTGTTAGACTATGAGAGAAGCCCAGGTGGTCATATACTATGTTGGACCCAGGGGGTATTTACTGTGAGAGCTACCCGGAGGTCGTTCATAATATATATGATGATACATTAGACCCATAGGGTTTAGACTATGAGATCTACCCAGGTGGTTGTATGAATTTGATTCATGGCTTGTTGAACAAAAGTGGTTTGACCAAGAGAGCTTTCCTAGAGGGTTACTTGATGTTGACTAGCCTTCTTAGAGATATAATTACGGCATTGGCCGGAGCAGGTACATGTTGATGGGATTACTGACCCAGAGATCGAATTTTTGATACACATCTTGAGTGGCACGACATCCAGCACAATTTCCTTTCACAGGATGTCCAGGAGATCAGTCTTACGGTCCCAAGGATTGACTCCTGATGTGGATTCTCATTAT
The DNA here is from genome assembly GCA_963277665.1 of Viscum album. Taxonomy (NCBI): domain Eukaryota; kingdom Viridiplantae; phylum Streptophyta; class Magnoliopsida; order Santalales; family Viscaceae; genus Viscum; species Viscum album. The sequence continues at coordinate 1,172,450,840 of OY728160.1, forward strand.
TTGTTTCACCTAATTATGAATAGTAATATTTATGTATATGTGTATAGGTATGGGACTATATGTGTGTACATATATAGATATAGATATCCATGGTGGCACTTGCCCAGTTGACAAGGATTATATACCCTGAGTTCGACTGTGGTTTCATGTTTGGTTTACTTCATTTTTTTGTGTTCCAGCTAGGTTGAGCACATTGTTGTTGCAGACAGTTTTAGCAGCACAGTTATAAGTTTCTTTTCAGGGTGCCCTACTGAGATTATTTCTCACCCCTGCACATGCACCTCAGTGTACATGTAGACCTCATGTCTTCTTTTCAGGTTGAGCGTGAGTTGAATGCTGGATCGGGCAGAGGACAAGTGTTTCATGATCGAGTAGAGCTGCTCGAGTGTTTTTACTAATCGGGTCGCTACAGTTCGACAGTGTCTAGAGATCGGGTGTGTGGATTGGATCAGAGTTAGTTGTTGAGCCCTTTACATTTAATTTTAGTTTCTTTTATACTTATATCTGTATGGTCTTCCCAGTGGTTGACTAGTGTTGTATTATTTTTTATAGTTGTTTGGCATTTTACAGCATTTTAGTATTACATCTTGATCAATTTCAGTTATTTACTGCTTCCGAACTATGTTTACTTTATGTTGTGTATGATACTTAGTTATTTCCACTATTTTCTTACTCTGGTATGAGGGAATAGTCTCCCCACTATCACAACCTAGGCCCTCGCTACTAGTCGGCAGCCTCTGGCATATGGGGAGGTGTGCTTAAGGAAAATGGAGAACCGGATTGGAGCACCAGTTTAGTGGATTTCAGGTTCGGACGTTATAAAGTGGTATCAGAGGAGTTTTTTTTTCTTGTTATTTAATATTTGGGATATGGTAGGCATGGGTATTAGTAATGTGTCGGAACCTGTGATGGATATCGGACTGGTGCGTTGATAACACTTGTTCCGGTAAGAAGTCCTGGTTTCCAGGGTATGCGATTACTGTCCTAATTTTGCGATGTTACAGTTGAATATGATTTTCGACTTGAGCTACGCACATGTTTTTTTGTGTTCTGATTTACTATGGATATTTGGCTCTTGGCCATTGGTAAGGTTCCAGGGATGGATTTTGACTCTTGGCCGATGAAGGCAAGAGGTGTCTCATGCATCATACTAGGCACATAGGATTCACAACATATAATCCTGCTAGTGTGTTTTTTTACTGATGACTGAGACCTTTGGGTCTACTTACACGTAATTTTTACTCTGATGGAATATTACATGGATCTACGTTGAGGTGTTTTTATTGAGTCTGATGACTCAGTCCTCATGCACAGGTGGTGTAGTGACCCAAGTTGGTCGATATGGCATGTGAGGACTTTCTATTTAACCCCTTATTGGGTGTTTTTTCTCGTGTATGTGGTTATCTAGTCAGATCTTTGAGAACTATGTCGATAGATACCTAGGCTTTTCTTGTGAAATGGACATCCTTGGGGTATTCCCATATAGGGATCCCCGATGAGTGTCAGTTCAGTTTCTCTTCTACTTGGTTTGTGAACTCTAGGTAATAGTTTCTTCTGAGGATGCTCAGAGAGGATCTGGGTCCTTGTAGGTTGTGTTTTTGTTTTGACATTCTTTGGTCGTTGTGATCCTTACCATCTTCTGAGAGTTTTTGGATCTTTTGGGCTAGGTGGTTAGACCTTGTGACTCAGTTGTGAGGATTTTTCTGCAGGGCTAGGTGGAAGACCTAGAGACCGTTGGTTTTGACTCGAACCCCTATAGGTAGATGTATGTTCTGTTCTAGGGAAACCTGTGTGAGAATAGTTTGCCTTTTTTTCCAATGCCTTTTTGTGGTGACTATTTTTCATGACTGCCTTCGACGGGTAGGACTGTTCGGGTGCCTGGCCAGGTCGAATAGTGTTTCTGATGTTTCTGTTGCGGGTGGCATCATTTGAATCAAAATAGGTGATTGGACGGGTGCGAGCTAAGGACCGATGTTTCAAGACTTCCTGTGTACTTCGATCCCAAAATTTGTTTTGGAATGCCCTTTTTTGTAGAGGTGACTTTGTGAAATATCGGATAACCGTGAAATTGTTGACCTATGCTTGAATCCTGGTCGTGTTATGATAGGATGTGAGCATGGCTCAGAAGAAGTTGTACACACCTTCAGTGAAATCATAGTGTACTCCTATAAGATAAAATCATGTGCTATCTTGATTCATCTTGAGTATGATGAGAGAGTTTCAGCCCAATGCTGAGCTCATTTTTCTTTCTTAATGTTCATCCCTATTGAGGATGGAACCTGTTCTGGTTGTGATCTTGGAGCTGTGTAAGGAAAGAAATATGGTGGGGAGTAAAAAATCGGTTCTTTGAGGGTGTATTTTCTTTTTTAGGCTAAAATTCGATGTTTTCTAGGAGCTTTGAGCATAGAGTTTTCTTTTAAGATGACGAAAAGGGTATTCCTATGGTAGGGAGTACCAGTTTGGTTGTAGTTGAATATCTTCTATGTAGAAGGTGGTTGTTAACGCTATAAGGCTGGTCGTTGGATGGCCCAGATAACATGGTTGTGCATATGCTCGGGTTGGGAGCATGGCTGCTGGTCCTTTCACTGGGCTTCTCGGGGACAAGAAGAATTATGTGGGGAGTTTTTAAGAACCCGAGATTTTTCCGGATTTTCATTTTGAGCAGAAATTTGCATTTGTGTTGTTGGATGCTCGTGAGGGGTAATATGGTCATTTTCCCCTACCAGATGTTCTCGGATAATTTTTCAGACAACTCTGTTGGTCCCGAAATAGGCAGTTTACCCTAGGACAGGAGTTTGCTAGAAATATGAGATGTTCGAATTTTGGAGGAATATTTAATATTTAAAATTATTAAATTAAAATATTAATTTATTCATGAAGGTTCATTTGGAAATAACTTTTAAACAGATTTTTGGATTAAAATTCTGTATGTTCCATTGAGTCAGGAATGGGGAGTTTATCCAAGGGAAGGCAAAAACTCATGTCGGGCGTCGGGGCCGGCCCGAGCCCCTTTTTCTTCTTTTCCTTTTCTTTTCTTTTCTTCCTTATCTTCTCTCCTCATCCTCCTTGAACACGTATACTATTCCTCCTCCTTGTCTATGAACTATGGTATAAATTTTAGTTTGATAAAGAGTGAGAGTTGGGAGGCAAGAGGGGTACCGATTCGAAGCTCTCGACGCGCTGACTCGGCCGACGATAACCGTGAGCCGTGAAATAAACCGAAGCTTTGGTGGTTTTCGCCCAAAATTATGGCCATTTTTTCCATATGTCCACTTAAAACACGTTGTTTTATGTTTTTAATTCCTTATATTTCTTTCTTGTTAGCCCATTGGGCTCGATCTGCTGTTTTGGGGGCGAAAACGGGCACTTCGGGTGTTTTGAGGGATTTCCCGTCGGAAAACCCAGAATACATGATGTGTGTTCCAAGGGAACACACCGTATGTTCTTCCTGTTTGGTGAAGTTGAAGTTTTCTTAAGTACACACTATGTACTATGAGTACACGCCGTGTAGTGGTTGTCCGTGTGATCTACCGTGTGAGAAGAAACACGGAATAAGGGTTTTTAAGGAGTACATGTCGTGTACTATGAGTACACGCCATGTAGTGGTACATGGGCATGTGTTTTAGTGAAAACACACATGGGGTGACTTTTTTAATATTAAAATCCATGTACAGTAAATTACACACCGTGTACTATTACCCAGGCAGACCCAATGTGTCCTGGCCATGTGCTCTGGCCTTGTGCTTCCCCATCTTAGTAGTTTTGGGGTATCTTATGCCCCGAAAGTCAGAATTGGGCGTGTGAGTAGTCGATTCTTATAATTTTTCTACATAAATTACAATGGTGGAAATGTTTTTACATTTATAGGTCATATAAATTGGGTTTTATGGTTTTGTATCTAAATGGGGAGGTTCTTCCTCCTGTTATCAAGTTCAGTTTTCACCTGAGAGTGAGACTTGGAGTGGTTGATAGGTTGGGTGTTCATACCAACTTAGTTGAGACCTTTAATATGATATAATCTATGATATATCTCCCGTAACCTATGCTTTATAGGGCGTTCCCCTTGTGATATGTTCCCTCTTGGCCTATGAGGCTGTGAGACCAGATACTTCCAAGGATCCCCTGAGGGATTCCTTTACTTGTGTGTTGACCTAGAGAGTTCCTTGTAGGATCTCTCCCATGTCTTCCTTTGAGAGGATTCTTGTTTTTGGATGCCTCCTTTATTCTTCGTTATAGGATCCCGTATAGAATTTCTCCCTTACTCTTCTCTAAGGATCCTGTGTAGGATGCCTTCGCTCGTGTTTACCTAGAGGATCCCATGTATGATGTATCCTTAGTGTTTGTCTTGAGGGACCTAGTGGGTGCCCATTGTTTGACCAACCCTGAGTTGTTACATTGGCTTTGGATAGAGATGGTGTTCAGGTTTCACCTAGAACCCATTCCAAACTAGTAATCCCATGGTGATTTGGATGTATTATTGGATTGGGAATTCGGGCCACCCTCACTCGTTTGTTTATATCTAACTTGGTTTGTTGATGTTGTAGTGGTTACCAGAGGTGCCTCCTGGTTGGTGGTTGTTAAGCCTGACGCGAGGCATCTTTATTGTTTTTTTGGATGCATATTATGCCTTGTGTGCCTGAGTATAGATGGTTTGATTGTAAATAGGTTAATTTCCCTTTCTGTGGATGTGTTTTCCCATGTTTCTTGATATTGACCGTTTGGTTTAGAATTTCCTATTAGGAAGATTTTTTTCCATCACTAGTATTGTTAGGATGGAGTGAATATTTGATCTGACATGCTTGATATGTTGTAGAATGTTTAGCCAAGTATTTCATGAGGTTTACTTTGGTCGTATTTCATTTACATTCTTGTTTGAATTACACACAGTCGTGACGACCTGGTGTAGTGGACTATAAGGGGAATTGACCATGTAAGATTCCTCAGAGAGTATTTAATCACTTTTTACTATAAGTGGATTTGACCGTGTGAGCTTACTCAGAGAGGCTTTAATCACTTTTGACGATTTATTTACACAGAGCTTTGTGAACCTGGTGTAGTGAGAGTATAGGGGTAATTGACGTTGAGTGCTTCTTCAAAGAGTCTTTATCTGCATGATACCAATGGGGTTAGACTGTGAGAGCTTCCCAGGTGGTCGTATACTATGTTACACCAAAGGGGTATTGACTGTGAGAGCTATCTGGAGGTCATTAATAATTTATATGATGCTCTGTTAGACCCATAGGGTTCAGACTATGAGAGTTTCCCAGGTGTTCATGTGTATTTGATTGATGGCATGTTGAACAAAATTGGTTAGACTATGAGAGCTGTCCCAGAGGGTTACTTGATTTTTAATAGCCTTCTCAGAGATATAATTCTGACGTTGGCCGAAGCACGTACATGTTCATGGGATTACAGACCCAGAGATCAACTTTTTGATACATGGCTTGAGTGGCACAACATCAAACTCAATGCCCTTGCATGGGATGTATATGAGATCAGGCTTATGGTCCCAAGGATCGACTGCTGATGTGGTTTCACATTATTTGTTTAACCTAATCATGAATAGTAATATTTATGTATTTATGTATAGGTTTGGGACTATACATGTGTACGTATATAGAAATGGATATCCATGGAGGCACTTACCTAGTTGAGAAGGATTACATACCCTGAATTCGAATGTGGTTCCACGTTTGGTTTACTTCCTTTTGTTGTTTTCCAGCTTGGCTGAGCACATTGTTGTTGCGTACACTTTTAGCAGCACAATTATAGGTTTCTTTTTGGGGTACCCTACTGAAATTATTTCTCACCCATACACGTGCACCTCAGTGTATGTGTAGACCTCATGTCTCCTTTTCAGGTTAAGCATGAGTTCTATGGTGGATTGGGAAGAGGCCCAGTGTTGCATGATCGAGCAGTGCTGCTCGAGTGGTTCTACTGATCGGGCGGCTCCAGTTCGACAGTGTCTGGAGATCGGGTACATGGATTGGCTCAAAGATATTATTTTATCCCTTTACTTTTACATTCATTTTCATTTTTTCTTGTATCTGTATGGTTGGCAGAGTGGGTGACCAGTGTTGTATTGTTTTGCAATGTTGTTTGGGATTTTACAGCATTTTACTATTATAGCTTGTTCTATTTCATTTTTTACTGCTTCCGCACTCTGTTTACTATCTTCTGTGTAAGATACTTAGTTATGTATACTATTTTCTTACTCTGGTATGAGGTCATACTCTCCCCACTGTCAAACCATATGCCCTTGCTGGTAGTCGGCAGCCTCTGGAATATGGGGAGGTGCACTTGAGGCCTTATGGCGAACCGGCTCGGAACACCGGTTTAGTGGATTCCGGGTCTGGACGTTACAAAGACATGGGTTATAGAAATACCACATAGAAGGAGGAGGATCATGAAGAACCACTTTATATGGTGGTGTGGATACCTCTCCCATCATTAGGCCTTTTCCTGGGGGTTTCCTGTTGGGCAGAGCCCAGGGAAAACAAAACTATGTCGGCTAGGCCCAAAGCGGACAATATCATGATTGTGGGCTAGACTAGGCTGTTACAAATGGTATTAGAGCTGATGTCTATTTGATATGCCAGCGAGGATGTTGAGCCTTTCTAGGGGGCGGTTATGGAAATCCCACATTGAAGGAGGAGGATCATGAAGCACCCCTTTATAAGGTGGTGTATATACCTCTCCCATCATGAGGCCTTTTCTTGGGGGTTTCCTGATGGGTAGAGCCCTGGGAAAACCTAACCATGCGGGCTATTCCTAAAGTGGAAAATATCATGATCGTGGGCTAGACTGGGCCGTTACAATATCAATAGATATGGGCATGATAATAAAATATCAACTCCATCACGAGTATGATGTCAAACCCAATCATCTCAAGGAATAAATAGTCCTATATGAAGCAACACCCACCAATCTCAAGGTGGAATTCTCCACAACATCACACTCTCTCCGATATGATTCCTAGTAGAGTATAGAGTGTCATAACCCAATCATAAAATTAAAAATGAGTCCAAGACTCTCCAGAATAGGTACAAATATGAAGTAATCTGATGCACTAATATGAAAAGGTTAGATACTAGAGTAAAATCTACTAAGATCATACCTCTCACTATAAATGGACCGATGATCTTCTCTTCAGGTATATGATGCACATAATATATCTAGCCTAAATTGTGACCCTTTGAAACAAATATAATACCTTTAGTTGGCCCACCCTACTGTTGAGGTGAAACTGGTGTTTGGATCCCCTTACTGTGACCACCTCCTCAGCTTGATTGAGTGTAAATACCCCAACTCATAGCAAGATGTAGATCTATAAATCCCAGTTCTAATCCTAGAGTTGGAGTCAAAACAATCCCACTGACCTCTGGAGGAATGGTCTAACAAAAATTATTTATGTGGCCCATCCTTATGTATGCTCAATACTCAAATGGGTGTCTATCACACTAGCTCCTCATATGTCACCGCCTTGCACATTGATGGTAAAATACAACACTACCAGCACTAACAAAATTCCTGTCACTCCTCTCATGAAAATGCTCAAAACAATTCTTTATTTCACTAAACATTGAACCACTGGGTCAATAAGCTATGATACTCTACTCTAAGCCCCTAACTTCTCTCAAGTTTTTTTCATTAATAAGTTCTTGATTGACCTTATCGGTAATATTATTCAAATGAATCTATTTTATTTGAGATTAAAAAACATGCTTGATACCTTCCTCAAATCATCTCTCTCCTGATGGATCATCAACAAGATAAATTGTCTCAACCTTATAAATCTATATGAATAATTATTAATACTATATAACTTTCCATGTACCCTGCTCTAGGCGCATAAACATACTAGTATACTCTACTCATAGAGTCTCAAAAAGAAATTAGTCATAAAATCTTGATTAAAAATCTCTCAAAACCACATCTTTAAGTGTATTGGCATAGTTGAGAACGTCCTACTAATTCATAGCTTCTCCATTAATCATATATGTCACGATCATCACTCTATTCTCAGGAGGTATCTCGAGATGATAAAAAATAGATAAACTAGTCTCAATCCACAACTCAACATCTTTTGGACTTCCATACCCCAAAAATGTGGGCATATTCTACTTCTAGAACACATGTGTCAGTTCTACCATAGTCGTGGTAGGATATGGGTATCCATGAATGGTTTTCATAAAGTTTTGGAAACTCTCTCGGAACTGGGAATCAACACCCATATCATGAACAATGGGTAGTGTCACAAGTGGAAATGTTCTAGGTACTATTGGTGAATCATGGCCCACCACCTCTAGGGCATGGTCATCGCCACCATCTTAGAACACAACTAGAGTCCATCATAGTGGAATGTCTCTATAATTCCAAACTCATTCCTAAAAAAAGAATCAATTGACAACCAAGTAACAGATATAAAAGCTTAGTACAGGTCAATTTCATAATAAAAACAACTCACACCACATTACTTACTTCTAAATATATGACTGTTTAATAGAAATTGTTTGAAATAAAACTAGATACAGTACCTACAATCCACTTCTAAATTTTTATATGGGTCAATCTCTCTATCTCACAGCATGGGTCCTGGTATATGGACTATGAATTACAACTGGAAACCCCATTTAAAGTCAAAATTTCATTTTAATAATTGAAATTTCATTTGAAGTCATATATATTTTACAAATATCTTTAAATGGTTAAACCAAATGGATTACTACTTACAATCCATAAGGGCCTATACACCTTATAAACCAAAGTGTGGTTCTCATTTAATCCAACCATAACACATTCTAGTCAATGAAATCAATGGTCTATGACTAAATGTTCTATAATTGACTACTTAGGGTGTCTACTATAGTCTATATAGGGAAAACTATTTAGGTTATGGAATACACTTTAAGTAACAATTATGTTTTCTAATCTCTTGTATGAAATTATAATCGATAACAATTATATAACACAAGGCACACATAAAAAATTTCATTCAGTTACGAAATACATCCTATATGGCATGGAATATTCATTCCATGTGAATCATATAAAGTGTCTAAAATGATGGATGATATGGAATTCCCTCATCTCATTTTGCCATAGTAAAATCCAAAATTATAAGGACCATAAAACATTAATTTTTTGACCCAACGGTGAATTCATATCAACTGGAATAGAAAGAATACATATAATAGCAATTCCCATCCCTAGAAATTTGGATTTTTTCTGTACACGGGTCAACTATTCCTAATCACAACTCTTTGAAAAATAACAATAAATTCCTTAAACTCCTATCTATTGTATCAAAATATTTGGGCAATATATAATTAATGATCCAATACTACTTTGTAACATCCCGACCCAGGTGCCACTAAATGGTGCCCTGAGCTTATGGCTCACATGGCCTTAAGAGTGCCTCACCATATTCTAAAGGTTTCTAACTACTAGTGAGGGTATAAGGTGGTATAATAGAGATATTTTACCCTTATAATCACAGTTTCACATTGGTGAAATCGCATCAATCAATAGAAGAAACATAATACAAATCAACGACAAAATATAAACCTATAGAAGGTTATAATAATAAATAAGTTGAAATCAGTTTCATGTATAATATGATGAACATTTCATGATTCTATAAAAATGGAAGTAAATACATAAAAACAAGAATCCATTACTATAAATGTATTAAAATAAAAAAGGGAAAAAATAACTATCTCTGGATAGAAACAGTAGAATAACTTGGTACTATGCTCCCATGATCTTAAGTGATGAATAATAAAGCATCATAAAGTGGGATCATGCCTCAGTCCCTACCTACATCCATGAAGTCTATCTTGGTACCTAGAAACAGATAAAATAGGGTGTGATATAACACTCAGTAGGTCACCACCAACGATTTCTATAACAAGTCCATTCTATGTATATATAGAGAAATAGTTTGAAACACATGATAGTAATATAAATAATGGAGTAGGAGTAAAACTATCTGGTCTACCAAATGTGATCAAGATCCCATACTATGGCTATATATAAACGATGATATCTTCTACTTTGTAATATTTCTAGTAATATAGTTTCAAACCCCAAGGTTCAGATCTTAGGTATAAAGACAAAAAAATTCTCATTTTATCAGTCTTAAAAGGACTATATCCAATGTATAACGACCAAGTCATCCCCTTAGGTTCTAATATTATCTCAATTGGAACTCAGGAATGACTTGGGTGGATCCCAAGGATCGTGTCAAAGGTATTACAAGAATTCCATATCTAAGGAGCAGTAATGTCTTTAGTATCCAATTTAATATGGATCTATAGAATAGAAATGTCTATGGATATAGAGACCCGAAGCATTACGTACATGGAAATTACATTACTTTTTTCGGAATACTTAGTACATAACAAAAACACACACACAATGACCGTAATAGTTTAGTGTCTTTGGAAACTCAGAATATAATCTTCTAATCATGGTGAAAGATCTTCAACATCTCCCATAAAGATCTTCTTTTTTTTCCTAGAACCTTTCTTTATATCCTGGGGAAAAGAAAACATAAAAGGGTGATCTCAAATACTCAGTAAGGGTAAACAAAATAAATATCAATCACATCATATACATAAGAACATAACTTTTGGAAATCATAACCTGCAAAAGAAATCATAATTTCATAACATGGGATAAATCATAGTAGTGAAATTTAATCCCAATAATCATAAAATAAAACATGAAAATTTGTGTCATACACACATAATCATAGAGAATCATTTATTATTATTCAAGACTCATTTCCAAGACTATCTTAGTGGACAAAGTCCATTTCTGAACCGAGTTCACTTCTCGTTTCAGTCCTGTTTCACTGAACCGGTTTAACCTGCCGTTCCAGCCATGTCTATCTCATGAGATATATAATCTTTACCCAATGAATTAGAGGGAGATATAGGTCCCACCCATATCATAATGATACCATTCTTATTTGTGCCACAAAATCATAAGCCATACATCATAACATAACCCATGTAATAAAAATGGGAATCTTAAACATCGTGACATCATAAAACAATTCATATAAGGTAAAGGAATTCATAAAAATATTTCCATCACAACATAATCAAATCCATGTAATAGTAGGTATAGAAACAGAACCCTTTATTATCTTAGATGGAAAATAAATTTGATAAAACTCTTGAACTCCATTCTTGAGGAAAATATCCTTTCTACTTCAAAAACACTTTCCCTTTCTTAACATGTCATACAATTATAAAGTAAAATATGTTGATTAAAAATAAACATGGAAACTTTTAAGGGAAGCTTCTTGGAAATAATGTTTTAAAAATCCATTCATTCTGTATAAGTTAAAAAAACATTCTTCTCGTACTTTTGTTGGAAAAGTCAAAAAATACCTCGTACGAAAAACGACAAAAGATTCCTTTTATATCTTTTACTAAAAACTCACCAAAGGGTAAAATTGGATTTAAACAATTTTAGGTGCATTGAAACAATATTACATATTGAGGAAACATGGATGTGGATGATAAAATACACCCCAGTAAATACCAAAGTATAAACAATCTCAGATAAAATGAGATTGTGATATTTTCCCTTACCTTAAGTCCGATTTTCTTCGTAAGTGTCCGAACCTCCTGTATAATGATTTAAATAATGTCATTGACTTATTCCAGACTCATAATCATTGTTATGATATCATATATGGTTCACTTATGACTTTATTTTACCCGTTCTTTTGTAAATTCCATGTTAAAGAGCGTTTTGGGTAAAATCGTTTTATTTGTCGTCCGTGTTTTGACTTGTAATTATTAATATGATTACTTAGATCATGATTACATAATTTCCAGAATATAAAACATGATTTATATATAATATATATTCAGAATATACATATATATAATAGATCATTAAATGGAAGGAAATATACCGTTCATGGAGATGGTAGGTCGTACGTACGCATGAACGCTGTTTTCGTTTTCCTTATTTAGTTGAATGGAATTATGTAGATGACATACATATATATACATATAAATCTAGTATCATTATTATCTCATATATTTCATGATTACTTATTATATATACTTTATAATAATTCATGAATGGTTAATGTGGATAATGAATCTCATCGCGTCCTGGAGACGGTAGTCCGTACGTACGCACGAGCGATGATATCGTTCTAATGATCATGATATTGTATTTGAGTGTATGTATACTATTTCATAATCTATATCAAATTAAAATAATCATATATAGATATTATTTACACCATTATACCCATCCAAGTATGGTGGTGGTGGAAAATAGATTACACCACGGTGTGGAGACGGTATTCCGTACGTACGCATGCGTGGTGATTTCATTTTCCGTAGGATGGATAGATGGTGAAATAGGGTTGTTTAAAAATTATAATAACATATCAGTATATTAGTGATACTGATGTTATTACTTCATAGTGAAACAACCAAAGAAGAATAAGTGAAGAAGAAATAAAGTTGAAAGAATCGGTAACGGGCATTACCTCTTCTTTGAGACGCCTCTTTGAGATCTCCTTTTAGGGCACTAAAATTGGTCTTTGAAGAAGACCAGGACCTCTAGGATGTTTCAATGGAAGTGGAGAGGAGAAATTGACAGGGGTTGGCCGATCTTGAAGGCTCAAAGAGGTGTGAGGAAGAGGGGGAGGAGGTGCCCTTTTATAAGGGCGGAGAGGGGCTCCATTGGAAAAACTAAAAATATTATTTTATTATAAAGTCATTTTCGGTTTTAAATAGCTCCAAATTGATTTATTTCGAGAATAAGGTGGGTATGGGTCTATATCCTCTCATCCAATAGAATTTAGACATGTTTAGGTTCCTATTTTAACCTTATCATTTAGATTTAACATTAAGTTAAATAATTTTACTTTTACTGTGTCTTCTTGTGTTCTTATACTATAAGGTTAATAAACATAATATAACAAGCCAAACGAACCCCAAGTTGTTTATTATTAATATATATAACCTTATCTAAGTCATTTGGCCGAAAATTATATTTTTAGGAATAAAATAACAATTAATAATATAATATTTGTTTTAAAAACTATTTTATGTCAATGTTGACACTATTTAGTAATTGATTTTTGTGAAAATAATAACAGAATTATTAGTACGAAAAAAGTTAAATAAATCAATAATAACATGTCATATTATCCTGTAAAAGTAGTTTAATTACTAAAAAGTCTCAAATTACATTTATTTGGGTATTTATAACATCAATTATGTCAATATTTCATTAATAAGATAATTACTGCATCATCTTTTTGTCATAAATAAATTAACTTATTTAATGTCTAAAAATTAAAAATAAAATATCATTATGTAGGAAATATTTTTAGCTTTCTAATGAATATTTATAGTCGAATTTATCTTTTGTATAACCCTAAATGAAAAATTATTTAGTTATTAAACATTTATTTTAACTATTTTAACCCTTCTTTAAATAAATTAATAATAAATGTCTTAATCTAATACAAGTGGGCCTAAATGGTCATATTTTATTCCTAATGTTGTTTTTGGTCGAATTACATTTATCCAATAGAATTGGTACATGTGTTATGGTAATAATAATAACATGTTTACCCTTACTTACCCTATTTACTTTTAACCGTGGTAAAAAATGTAAAAAGTTACTATTCACCAAAAAATTATTTTCATCTCATTGAACCACATTTTACTTACTAACATCAACTGGGTCACTCGGATTTTTGAAATTCCACTCACAGAAGTGGTAAAATTAAGTTTTATGAAAAATATATTTTTTTAACTACCACTTACTGGTCTCACTATTCATCAAAAAATGAAAGTCTCCAGAAAAATATCAAAAATTAGTCCGAAGCTATATTTGATATTATGAACTCAAAAATGATGTCTATTTTACCAAATTTAAAACATATCAGTTGCATTAATTAATTTAAAAAATTAATTCCCGTCGTCAAAACAAATAGCGTGTTCTTAAGAGATAATAACTATCAAAAGATTGACACTTGTTTATGTCTGGTTTAAATGTGAAATTTCATACAATGACCAACACTGTATTAAATTGTAAAAATATATTCTAAATATACTTTTAAACCACTCAAATTAATAATTTATCACTATTAATTATTTCTATTAAAAAGGTTTTTTTTAATTAAAATTTAGTAATTTTCACTATTCATCATAAAATAAAAGTTATCCGAAAAGTACCAAAATTTCAACCTAAGCTAATTTCGATATTCCAAATCCAAAAATGAAGTCCATTTTGAAAAATAAAATTTACAAAATTTCAAAAAGTGGTTACTACTATTAATAATATTTTAATAGAATATCGTTGTTTAGTGAAACTCGGTATTGCGTACTACACACGCTATCAAGAAGGTTGTGATTGTGTGTAATGAAAGGAAAGTCAAGGATGCGTGTTGTGCAAGCTCCTTTTGGTGTAGCGTACAACACAAGACATTAATGAAATTAAAATCTCGGGGTGTTACATTCTAACCCCTTAAATTGAATTTCGCCCTCGAAATTCGTCGGGGTTATAAATCGTTTACTACTCGAAAGTTTCTTTAATAGAAACCCACATCATAAAAAGGAATACCAAAACCAATCTTTAAAAACAAAAGTATGAAACGTAACGGTTACCCAAATAAACTAATCACTGGGTTTCCACATAGGTGAAAATATGGATATGGAAGCGAAATCTAACCATCATGTTCTTATGGAGAGTGGTAGAGAACATGGCTATGGAAAATCCAGCAATCACAAAGCCATAAATTTGTGACGATCTAAGGTACCATCTGATTCATCAGATATAAGAGCACTAGGACAAAATTTTTGGTTTTCAAGATCATTTCCCTAAAGTTGAAGAATTTGAATTAGAATAAATACTTACTTTATTTTTGTACAATCTCACTGTTGTTCATGCCTTGAAAAATTTCCACTTCGTCTCTTAAAGAAATGAAGTTGAATTTGTTATTCGTGATGTGTTCGAAGATCATGTGATAGAATGACGGGTCATTCCATCTGTCTCAAACAAAAGGTTAGAAAAAGTTATTAAATATACATAAGTCGATATATAGTGAGATTAATCATATATGGTTCCTAAAATGGACTTATACTTATTATATCATACTGCTTAATATAATAAAACTAGTTTATACTAAACAGGGACTTCCTGTAGGCCAGTGGTAGGCGATAAAGGCGAGTCGCACTTCGGTTGTGGGTTCAATTCCCACAGCCTTGTCCGACGTGATGGGATATCGATAGTCCTACAGGTTGTTCTTTTTCTAAAACTACATTACTATAACATCCCATAGATAATAACGAAAAAACTTCTATCCTTAAACAATACTAACTTATGGCCAACATAATCTATTCCAATATTTAGGCTTATCTAAAATACTTCGGTCCAAGATCATAGTATAAAGAAAATGATTACTTGAAATGTCACATAACAATCATGTGAATGCCATCATTTATCCCCCATATATCATAAGATATATCTTGTTGGTCAAATTACAAACATGTGAAAACCTTAATCATGTATACCCATTAAACCTTAGTGAAAACATGAATGCAGTTTAAAGTTAACACTTTCCACAAACCAAAATCCTCAAAATTCATTATACTCAAACCATGATAACACTTAGTCCTTATATCAATCATGAGCTCATGAATACAATCAAACATCTCATTATCTTCTTATCCCTTGATTATGCGCATATCATCTGCTTAAAAAAAATATCTCAATCACTTTCCATGGTTACCAGTTCCATAAAATTATTGAGAACCAAAATAGACCAATACATAAATATTCCAATATTCCACGATACTATATACAACATTATTTTGGAATCCCATTACATTAACACTTAATCATTCCACCACATCGTTGTCATATTCAACATCGCCAATAGTGATCTCATGTGACTTCCCTTTGTCCTTTGCCTTAACTGGTTGCTCATTTCGATCATCACTAACCCTTGGATTAAGGAATTTATTGGCATAATGCCCCATTTACTTTCACTTGAAGCATTGAAGTGTTGGTGGTGCATTCTCTACAGTCTTTTCTTTATTCATATCATTAGGAACCATTTTTACATTACTTCGACACTCAGCTGCTCGATGACCATCATTTCCACACTTAAAACATTTTCTAGTCCCTTTAAGACAATCTCCACCATGCTTCTTTCCACACTTTGAGCATAAGGAAACATTCATCTTCTTTTCACCATTATTATGAGATTTCTCCTTGAACACCATCTTTCGTTTCTTGTCAAAACTATGAGATGGATAAGTAACAACAACGTCCATTTCTACCTTGATAGCACAACGCACAATTTCATCATAGCTACTGAAGTCTCTTATAGCTAATTCCCTTCGAAGATTTTCTTTTAAGCCACTGAAGAATCGATCAACTTTACTTTCAGGTTGGATGATAAATCCAGATGCATGCCTTGCCAGCCTTGTAAAATTCTCTTCATATATACCAACAGTTTCATCATCCTTTTTCTTTAGTTCAAGAAACTCCTTCTACATCTTTGTTTGAAGAATAAGAGGGAAGTACTTATTGAAAAATAAGTTCTTGAACTCGTCCCATTCCATGGACTCAATTTCATCTCTTGGCCTCGTATTCATGATAAGATTCCACCATTGATCAGCATCACCTTCCAAGCGATACACTACTTTGATGAATTTATCATGTTTAGAAAATTGAAGAACTGAAAATATCTTTTCAGTGGTAATGATCCATTGTTCAGCAACAAGTGGATCAGAAGACCCACTGAAAGAAGGTGGACGTTGCCTCATGAAGGAATCAATAGAATATTGTTCCCTTCTCTGCTCATTTGGAAGTCCAAAATGATTCATAGATTGTGTATGTATAACAATAAGATTTTCCACTCCATCTCCCATAACATTTGTTTGTTCAGGAGGACAATCATTGCATTGTCCATTACATTGATCAACACGTTTCCTTCAGGTTCCAGCCATCATTTAAAACCCAAAAAGAATAGTGTGAGAGGCAAAAATCACTCTAGGGAAAACAACATAATGAAGGGGGAGTACCTTCAATATCTAACATCTTAGGTTACCGTAATTCTAGTACTATAACCTATACTTATACTTAACCTTAGGGACATCCCTATACATTCCTTAGAAATATCTATAGGGATCTCACTAAAGTTCTCGCATCCATGATTCCAAAGGTTGACTAAACCATTCCTCTGATACCAACTGTAGAGACCTGAAGCTTGACGTAAATGAAAAATACATTTCTTTTGCGGAATACTTAGTACATAACAAAAACACACACAGAAGGATAGTAATATTTTAGTGTCTTTGGAAACTCGGAATATAATCTTCTAATCGTGGTGAAAGATCTTCAACATCTCCCATAAAGATCTTCTTTTTCTTACCTAAATCATTTCTTTATATCCTGGGGAAAAGAAAACATAAAAGGGAGAGCTCAAATGCTCAGTAAGGGTAAACAAAATAAATATCAATCACATCATATACATAAGAACATAACTTTTGGAAATCTTAACCTGTAAAAGAAATCATAATTTCATAACATGGGATAAATCGTAGTAGTGAAATGTAATCCCAATAATCATAACTTAAAACATGAAACTTTGTGGCATACACACATAATCATAGAGAATAATTTCTTATTAGTCAAGACTCATTGCCAAGACTATCTTAGTAGACAAAGTCCATTTCTGAACCGATTTCACTCCTCGTTTCAGTCCTATTTCATTGAACCGGTTTAACCTGTCGTTCCAGCCATGTTTATCTCATGAGATATAAAATCTTTACCCAACACATTGGTGGGAGATATAGGTCACACCCATCTCATAATGATACCATTCTTATGTGTGCCACAAAATTATAAACCATACATCATAGCATAACCCATGTAATAAAAATGGGAATCTTAAACATTGTGACATCATAAAACAATTCATATAAGGTAAAGAAATTAATAAAAATATTTCCATCACAAAATAATCAAATCCATGTAATAATGGGGATAGAAACAGAACCCTTTATTATCTTATATGGAAAATTATTTTGATAAAACACTTGAACTCCATTCTTGAGGAAAATATCCTTTCTACTTCAAAAACACTTTTCCTTTTTTAACATGTCATAAAATTATAAACTAAAAGAAGTTGATTAAAAATAAACTTGAAAACTTGTAAGGGAAGCTTCTTGGAAATAATGTTTTAAAAATCCATTCATTCCGTAAAAGTTAAAAAAACATTCTTCTCGTACTTTTGTCGGAAAAGTCAAAAAGTACCTTGTACGAAAAACGACAAAAGATTCCTTTTATATCTTTTACTAAAAACTCACCGAAGGGTAAAATTGGATTTAAACAATTTTAGGTGGATGGAAACAACATTACATATTGAGGAAACATGGATTTGGATGATAAAATACACCCCATTAAATACCAAAGTATAAACAATCTCAGATAAAATGAGATTGTGATATTTTGCCTTACCTTAGGTCTAATTTGCTTCATAAGTGTCCGAACCTCCTCTATAAAGATTTAAATAATGTCAATGAGTTATTTCAGAATCATACTCATTGTTATGATATCATATATGGTACACTTATGACATTATTTTACCCATTCTTTTGTAAATTCCATGTTAAAGATCATTTTGGGTAAAATGGTTTTATTTGTCGTCTGTGTTTTGACTTGTAATTATTCATATGATTACTTAGATCATGATTAATTAATTACAGAATATAAAACATGATTTATATATAATATATATTCAGAATATACATATATATAATGGATCAGTAAATGGAAATATATACACCGTTCATGGAGACTGTGGGTCGTACGTACGCATGAACGCTGTTTTCATTTTCCTTATTGAGTTGAATGGAATTAAGTAGATGACATACATATATATATATATATATATACATAAATACAGTATCATTATTATGTCATATATTTCATGATTACTTATTATATATACTTTATAATCATTCATGAATGGTTAATGTGGAGAATGAATCTCATCGCGTCGTGGAGACGGTAGTCCATATGTACGCACGAGCGATGATATCGTTCTCATGATCATGTAATTGTATTGGAGTATATGTATATTATTTCAGAATCAATATCACTTTACAATAATCATATATAGTTATTATCTACACCATTATACCCATCCAAGTATGGTGGTGGTGGAAAATAGATTACACCACAACGTGGAGACAGTATTCCATACGTACGCACGCGCGGTGATTTCGTTTTCCGTAGGATGGATAGATGGTGAAAGAGGGTTGTTTCACAATTATAATAACATATCAGTATATTAGTGATACTGTTGTTGTCACTTCATAATGAAACAGCCTAAGAAGAATAAGTGAAGAAGAAATAAAGTTGAAAGAATCGGTAACGGATATTACCTCTTCTTTGAGACGCCTCTTTGAGATCTCCTTTTAGGGCACTAAAATTGGTCTTTGAAGAATATCAGGACCTCTAGGATGTTTCTAGGGAAGTGGAGTGGATAAATCGGCAGGCGTTGGCCGAGATTTAAGGCTCAAAGTGGTGTGAGGAAGAGGGGGAGGAGGTGCCCTTTTATAAGGGAGGAGAGGGGCTCCTTTGGAAAAACTAAAAATATTATTTTATTATAAAGTCATGTTCGGTTTTAAATAGCTCCAAATTGATTTATTTAGAAGCTAAGGTGGGGGTGGGTCTAAATCCTCTCATAAAATAGAATTTAGACAAGTTTAGGTTCCTATTTTAACCTTATCATTTAGATTTAACACTAAGTTAAATAATTTTACTTTTACCGTGTCTTCTTGTGTTCTTATACTATAAGGTTAATAAACACACTATAACACGCCAAAAGAACCCCAAGTTGTTTATTATTAATATATATAACCTTATCTAAGTAATTTTTCAGAACCTTATATTTTTAAGAATAATATAACAATTAATAATATAATATTGTTTTAAAAAACTATTTTATGTCAATTTTGACAATATTTAGTAATTGAATTTTTTGAAAATCATAACAGAATGATTAGCTCGAAAAAAGTTGATTAAATCAATAATAACATGTCATATTAACCTATAAAAGTATTTGAATTCCTAAAAACTCTCAAATTACATTTATTTGGGTATTTATAACATCAATTATGTCAATATTTTAATAATAAGATAATTACTGCATCATCTTTGTGACTAAATAAATTAACTTATTTAAAGTCTAAAAATTAAAAATAAAATATCATTATGTAGGAAATATTGTTATATTTCTAATGAATTTTTATAGTCGAATTTATCTTATGTATAACCCTATATTAAAAATTATTTATTTATTAAACATTGATTTTAACTATTTTAACCCTTCTTTAAATAAATTAATAATAAATGTCCTAATCTAATCCAAGTGGGTCAAAATGGTCATATTTAATTCCTAAGGTTGTTTTTGGTCGAATTAAACATATCCTATAGAATTAGGACATGTGTTAGGGTAGTAATAACAACATTTTCACTCTTAATTACCCTATTTACTTTTAACCATGGTAAAAAAAGTAAAAAGTTACTATTCACCAAAAAATTATTTTCATCTCATTGAAACACATTTTACTTAGTAACATCAACCGTGTCTCTCGGATTTTTGAAATTCTACTCACAGAAGCGGTAAAATTATGTTTTGTGAAAAAATCATTTTTTTAACTACCACTTAGTGGTCTCACTATTCATCAAAAAATGAAAGTTTCCAAAACAATACCAAAAATTAGGCCTAAGCTATATTTGATATTATGAACTCAAAAATGATGTCTATTTTACAAAATTCAAAACATATCAGTTGCATTAATTAATTTAAAAAATTAATTCCCATCGTCAAAACAAATAGCGTGTTCTTAAGAGATAATAACTATCAAAAGATTGACACTTGTTTATGTCTAGTTTAAATATGAAATTACATCCAATGACCAACATTGTATTAAATTATAAAAATATATTCTAAATATACTTTAAAACCACTCAAATTAATAATTTATCACTATTAATTATTTCTATTAAAAAGGTTGTTTTTAATTAAAATTTAGTAATTTTCACTATTCATTATAAAATGAATGTTATCCGAAAAGTACCAAAATTTCACCCTAAGATAATTTCGATATTACGAATCCAAAAATGAAGTCCATTTTGAAAAATAAAATTTAAAAAATTTAAAAAAGTGGTTATTACTATTAATAATATTTTAATAGCATATCGTTGTTTAGTGAAACTCGGTATTGCGTACTACACACGCTATCGAGGAAGGACATGATTGCGTGTAATGAAAGCAAAGTCAAGGATGCATGTTGAGAAAGCTCCTTTTGGTGTAGCGTACAACACAATACATTAATGAAATTAAAATCTCGGGGTGTTACAATGGAATCCTATGTAATCAGGATACAAGGAGTAGAAATGTCTGCGTCATCCTCTGCCATAATTAGGATCCATGGAGTAGAAATGTCTATGAAATTATATGAAATTTGGATCCAAGGAGTAGAAATTTCCAAGATATACACTACCATAATTAGGATCCATGGAGTAGAAATGTCAAAGAAATCGTATAGAATCCAGATCCAAGGTTTATAAATGTACAATGAATCCAATACCATAATCAATTCATCTGTCAATTCATTAATTATTTCACAACCCATTTCATAATCATTTCCAAGACATGAGTTTATCCAACTAATTTGACCATTTCTGTTCAAAAAAATTAACTATTTTAATCACATGTAATAACATGGAGGAGGAATAAACACTCTTATATAACTCAATCAATTATAATTTATATTCGTAATAAAATTGGATAGCTCACTCAAACCCAACGATGTGGTATAACATAGGAAAGATACAACAACACACCTCACATGTGGTCTGGGTTGATGTTGAAAACCTCCAACCATCACATGGTACTAAGTGGAAAACCTAAAAAGGTTCCAAAAAATTTAATCAAGGAATTAATTTAATTTTAGGTGAAATATAGGAGGGTCTGGCATGTGGCACAACTTTAATAGGGTACAAAACCACTAGATCATAAGGGAAAAGGTATAAACCACCTACCGTATGTCTGTGGTAGAACTCTCATCCAATATCAACCTCTAATTCGGTCCATATCAGAAGAAAATGAATGAAATGGTAAAACCATGGAAATAGGGCATATTATCTTGCACAATCATAACACCATCAATACGAAGAAAAATTAATAGAGGATAAAGAGGAGTAAATAACTCACCAATGTTGATCCAATGAGATGAACAACTCTTGAATTAGATTCTGGATGGTAAATCAACACTAAATACTAGTATAGGATTCAAGGAACTCCTGTGGGAGAGAGAATGTAGGGAGGTGTAATACCCCAATATTTTGTGAAATATAAATTTATGAATTAGTTTTATCTTTTTGATAATTTTTATTTCACACAACATAAAAAAAATTATATTAAATCACCATGATTGAATTTCATTATACAAAAAATCACGTTATCATACAGTATAAAGAATAAAAAGTTTAATGTGCTTTACATGGAACTTTATGGTTAATATATATTACATGCAAGATTGACTTTTCTCAATGTCTTGCGTAACACGAAATACTGAGTTTTACCGAAAAATAATATATTATTAAAATGTAATCATTTAATATGATAAGATATATCCTAGCAATTAAATTAGTGGTTATTAATAGTATGAAATAATTTATGAAAATATATGTCTTACAAAAAAATAATATGAATTTATAGGTAACCAATTAATTAGAAATGAATTTGAAAATCGATAAATATAAAGGAAAATATTATTATTATATCTTTTTGTACCCTAATAAATTAAATTAATTATAATTATTTAGTGATATTAATGTAATATATATGTTATATATATAATCAGATATTTTTATATTCATAAAATAGATTTTATAGACATAATATATGAACAAACCCAATTTTATGCTTAAAAACCTATATTTTTATTAACATATTTTTAATGCCTTTTAATGTATAACCCATTTTAAATTAAATTTTTCGAACTTTTACAGATTTAATATGTAAAAAAACTTAATAGTTTAAATAAGAACATAACAATTAGGTTAGGGTAATTTTTTTCTATTTCTCTATGAAGTTTCATTTTTTAATGAATAGTGAAAAATATTGAATTATAGTTTAAAACTTCTTTTTCATATAATTTATTTATAAGGTTAAATTACATTTTAAAATAGTTTCATAGTTAAATTATATAATTTTTTTATAAATTATAACAATTGAGGTCATTTTAACCAATTTAGCATTGAAAATATATTTAAAAACATAGAAAACTTTTGAACATTTTTACATTAACAATATGAATTGTAGACCCAATTGCGGGATTAAATTTAAATTAAATTCTACCACTTATTTGATTTGAATTTAAAAAAATAGATTACATATTTGGAATCACCATAATTTATAATGTCTAATAAGGTCAAATTAGTTTCATGCTAAAAATATTAGTGAATGTAATAAAAATTAATTATACCAGTTAAGGTTAAATTAAGCTTAACTAAGGACTAAACGTTAAATTTAAGACCCAAAATGACCTTGATAATTTTTGAAGAGAAATTTTGTAGAAATATTTTTACCCTATCCTAAAATTTCTAGAATTTTTTCCATTATTGGATCCACATTCAATATGAATAATGTGGGTAGAATTATATCTTCAAATATTTACAAGAGTGCCACTCCTCCTCCACTATAAAAATGCATCCTATCCTCCAACATCCTCACACCAATCAATCTATATTGGTTCAACAAATTTATACAATAATAGATCCTAAAAATATGTAAATTCATCCTTGAATCCTCTCTTTGTTCTGAAATCAATCCAAGGAATCCTTTTAGCCCAAACCAAGAGGAGTTACCTGATTATGAGGTGACACCTTCTATCAAGCTCCTTTAATTTATTTTCTTTATCCACCCAAACCACTCCCTTTCTTCCAGTATTTTATAAAAAAATAGTATCCTAAATATAATATTATGTTTTTATGATAATTTTTATACCTGTAGTTACACACACCTCTATCTAATGGGTAATGAAAATATTCTTTATGTGTACAATAAACTATCACCTCATGAAATGAGGAATGTTCGTTTTTTACTTTACCGCCTCTCATGGTGGAAATTATGATGGAAAATATGTTTATATATGTTATATTTTATATTTAATATGTATTTATTCTTATTTAATTATTCTAAAACAAATATCTTTATACTTTTCCACTTAGAGTAAATATGATAATTTTGTTTGAGGAAGTATGGAGTACCTCCCCCTCAAAATGATGTGATTAGTTCACAAACTACATGGAATTTATTAAGGATGAATTTAGTGAAAGTATATGATATATATGAAATAATAAAAATACAGTAATTATAATATATATATACATATATTTCATTTTTTTTTCTTTCTTTTAATACGATAGTAAAAAGAGAAATAATGTTCATGCGTACATACAGCTCACCATATCCATTAATGGTGTATTCCATTTAAAAATTATATATTATATAGATTATTATAACACAAATATAATAAATATAGATTATATTTATATCATGTTTTTTATTCCATAAATCATTATACAATTATAAGGACCAAAGATATAACAAATTAAGACACATGTGAAAAACAAAGTGAATATTACCCGAAGTGAAACCTTAACATAGAATTATTAACAAGTGGGTAATATAAAGTAATAATTAAAAAATATATGTTACTATATATAAGAATATGATTCTTTAAAATATTTATAATAAACATATATTTATTATACAGGAATCATGTATGATTATGAAGAGTGTCAAGACCCAAGGTAAGGTAATTTCATCTCACTTTTTATTTCCGTGAGACACATGCTTTATTCACCACCCATTACCTTTTTGTGGGGTGTAAACTACCCATGGATTAATTATATGATTCTTAGAGTTATTTTAATTGGTATTTATAGACCTATTTTATGATATTTATTTAACGGGTTTTTGTTTCAAAAGTTACCAAATCGGTAAAATAGTTTTCTCTCAATTTGTATTCTTTGAGACTCATGTTTTTTATGCACTTAATTTTTTTTAAAGGTGTCAATACTTCAATTTTATATTTTATATCATGAATAAAATTATTTTAATGATAATTTAGGCTTCCTTTAATTTAATGTTTTTACATGGAGAGTAATATCCAATGTAATCAAGTGATAAGAGTTTTTTTAAACAATCTCATCACTTTTCAAGATTGTTTATACTTATGCTTCCATTGATGAAATATTATGAACCATATCTCAATAAAATTAATGAATTTTCTTCTCATATGGTTATTCATGATTTATTCAATTATTAATACCATTTTTCCATTCTTTGGTATATATTATAGTTAAAAAATTGTTTTTAAGATAGCCCTTCATTACCATCTCTTCGGTCAAAAATATATATTCCTTAAATACCATGATTTCTAAAAAGGGTTTCCAAGAATATTCTAAAAATATCCTATGATCATTAAAAGAAATTTTTACCCATTTATTTACCAATATTTTCAATGAAAGTTTCTTTTCGATTTTTGAACG
Source organism: Viscum album (assembly GCA_963277665.1). Classification (NCBI taxonomy): domain Eukaryota; kingdom Viridiplantae; phylum Streptophyta; class Magnoliopsida; order Santalales; family Viscaceae; genus Viscum; species Viscum album. The sequence continues at coordinate 1,172,476,478 of OY728160.1, forward strand.
ATACAATTTTCTGGCCTTTTTACCGTGCAAAAGGAATGTTCTTTTTACCTCGTACTACATGTATAGATTTATCCACCATCAATCCATTGATGATTTATTTTCATGTTGAAAGGTTAATTTTTAATAATTTTTTAAAAAATATATTTTCAAATGAATGGTTTTCAAAACATTTTCAATATCCTATTATATGTTATCATGGAAAATTGTTTTCGAAACATCTTCAACATCCATTTATATGTTTTCAAGGGATATGGTTTTAAATGTGTTTTCAAGATTTATTTCAATGTTTTCAAAGTATTTTTAATGATTTTTTTTAAAAAAATGTTTTATGTTTTAATGATCTTTTTCCAATAAAAATCTATTTTTCCCCATGAAATATTTCGAAAAGATCTTACAAAATTATTTCCCATTTAACATGACATATATTGGTGTTATCATGCCATTCTAGGGAAATTATTCATTGTATCCATTCATATTGTTTCACTAAATGGTTTACATTATAATATAATGATGTTTATGGAACCCATTTCCCTTCCATGAGTTATATGTTTATGAAACCCATTTCTCTTACATTGGTTATATGTTTATAAAACCCATTTATCTTTCATGGTTTATATGGTTATGAAAAATTATTCCTTTCATTGGTTATTATTTGAGGAAATGAATATTAAACCTGTCTTTTCACACAGGTGAAGATATGATTACATTTTTGTTACATCGATTTCATTTCATGGGTTTCGATATGATGGTTTATAATTTTGTGTCACATGTATGTATGATTTAATTATGAGATGGGTGGGACCTATATCTCCCTAAAATTCATTGGATAAAAATTTATATCTCATGAGATAGAAACTTATAGAATGATAAATAAACTTAGTTTAGTATTACATGGATGGAATGAGAAATAAACTCAGTTAAGTATTATAGGGCTGGAATGAGGAGTGAAATCTGTTCAGTAATACAGGGCAGGAATGGGCTCTAAACCCAGTTCAGTAAAAGAAATTTTCCACTATGATGGATTTAGATTCTATTACATGACTACTACAGAAATCATTATATATATATATATGTGTGTGTGTGTGTGTGTGTTTCTTCCAAAATTCCATGTATTATTCTTATGATGTTCTTTCATGTATTATGTTCTTTATTTATTTATGACTCATGTCTTATGAACTACCTATCTTTATTAAATGATTTATGTTTATGATCTTTGATATTTAGGGTATGATCAAAATTTTTCTTGATCATGTTATCATACCCTTATACCCAAGTTAATGATTAAATGTGTCTCTTGTTACCGTTATTGAGCATATGAGATCACCCCTTTTTATGTTTCTTTCCCCAGGTTATGAAGAGATATTTATTGTATGATATGTCTATGAGGGGTTTGAGTCTTGGAAAACCTAGTGGGATATAATTTATCTCTCCCATGTACCAATTTTTATGTTTCCATGCTTCCAATGGCACTACACTAATACAGTCTTTGGGCGTCGATTTGTATAACGTTTTGGGTATTATGAAAATTTTATATAATGTTAACGTACAAAAAGAGAGGTTCTAAATACTTGGAATCAGAGAATTTTTTTTATTAACCTTTAGAAACTAGGACAAGAAATATTTAGTGAGGTGCCTAGGTATATTTCTATGGATGTGTATAAGGATGTCTCAAATGATAAGTACAATGATGAGTTAACATTTAAGAAAATGTCCTTGAATTATGGTAAATGATAGGGTGACCGGTTTCCTATCAACACATAAATGTTTAGATAATACAAGTGGATGTAACTCTGGAACAAATGTTCCTAGGTGTACTAAATCTCAAAATATGTTCCAGGCCTGATTCAAGGTACTTCGGTACATGACAATGAGCCTTGCTACACACCTAGTTTGAAACTCCTTGGGGATATTTTTTGGGAATTCATAAAACCCTTCACGAACCATAATGAAGGATATAAATATATTTTAGCCATTAATAACATAGAATAAAACTTGGGTATCCTAGATTAAGGAAGGTTTCATGATTTGGATATCATGTAAGGAATTATTTTCATGACTATGTGGTTTTCTTCCATTACAAGTGATGATCACACTATGCTTCTAGTTTTATTCAATGGTGGAAAATGAGTGGAACTGGATTAACATTGAATGTGATGGATGATTTGATGATGAGAAGTAAAGTTGGATGATCACTAGATTGAATGATGTTGTAATTATACGTAATCAGTTTTAACAGAACATGATTAACAATGTATAACTTGACCAACTCTCGGACTCTCTAAGTAAGAGAAAGGAGTTCACTAAAAGATATAGTAATGGAGACCATGGAGGAAAGAATATTTGGTTTCTTTTATTCCCAGAATGTGGAAATAAAAACCTAATAGAATGTCTTATAGGAATAATAATATGTTTTGACTATGTAAAATAAGGACATAAAGAAAGTGACGGGAAGCTAAGAATGAAGGGTTTGGTTAACAAAATGGATGATACTATTGGAATCCTTAATTAATCATCAAAGGTTAAGTGTTTTATGTGTGGAATAAATGATCAGTATGAAACTCAATGCCCCGAGAGGAAATATCCTGTAGAGAATCATCATGGTGGTGTGATTAATGGTTACATATCAGATGATGATGATACTACATATGAAATGTCAAATGAAAGAGTTATTGTGTAATAGGATTACATATCCTTGTTAATGGAATAAGGATAAAGTGGAATAAAAAAAGTTTTTACATACTTGGATTCAATTATAATATTATATGAATGGTGAAATATATAAGGATTTTTATTTTATGTTTTTCTCTATGGATATACAACAACATGTTGAATGGTTCTGATGGAATAGAAAAGTGATATAATGGAAAGGCGATATCTATGGAAAACACATGATTAAGGGAAATATAACCCTTAATATTTTCCTTAAGTTATGATAATGTATTTTGGATAATGATATGTGGGATGTGAATAATTGAATTAGAAGGTACTGAAAACCTTGGAACATATTAAGGGATTAATATTGGTGGTTTATGCTATCATTGACAAGGTTTACAACATTTTCTTATTTATGGAATAAATTTCATATACTATGAATAAGGAAACATGAATGTTTTCAATAAGTATTTATGGTAATTCATGTTATTACCGTGTTTCAAGAGAATATATGATGAGGGTATTCATATTTTTGGAATGTGAAAACCAAAAGCTTCTTTGTGATAAATGGGGGAATCAATGTTAATATGATTTCATTACATTATTTATAAAGTTTTGGATGTTCATCTTTTATAAGGGTTATAAAGATAACCATTCATCAAAATCTTAAGTTAAAATTTACTGTAAGTATTTATGAACTGTGTTTTTATTGAAAAACTTGGTTAAATACTTATTTAGTGATTGAACTTATTTCAAGTATGTCCATATTATTTATTTTATAAATTATATCATTGTGATTTTAGAGAAGGACATCATGTATGTCGGGTGAAAACCAATCATTTCGGAAAAATCAATGGTTCTTGAACCCATGACTAAAGGATGATAAGGGTTTCACTCATACAACTGTCCTACACGATGTCCTAATTAATGTTTAATTATTATTTTTTAATAAATATTAATAATGAACCAGTATAGTTACCTTTTTATGTTTACAAATTAACATATCAGCCATACTGATTTTTAAGAATAATTAGAGTCAAATAGTTATAATTTTATTTCTTTTATATGCCTTAAGGTCTAATAAAAGTGTATTTTAGTACTTCATCCATCAAAGTTAATTTTTTTACATCCTTTTCTTTATGTAATGGATGAATTAAATGTAGATAAAATAAAAAATGAAGAATGAATTTTTTTTTTCAAAAATATATCAAGAAAGTATATTTCATTATATTCTTGGTCGATAATAGAATTACTCAATGTTAGGAAAATGAAAAAAAATTCTCCTAATACCATAATTTGTGTTGATCCAATGGCCTTTTAAATCATCATAGATTTATGAACTTGAGCCCCACAACTTTTCTTTAACCAATTAATTGTTTTTAATTGATGAAATCAATAACTCTCTATAAATATTTAATCTTTTCCTCAATATAAAATCTTCACTCCCAACCTATGTTCCCATATGTGGAAACCTAGTTATATGTTACTTTTGGTAACCATTATTGTTCCAAATTTAACTTTTTAAGGGAAGTTTTAGTATTCATTTTTTCGATGTGGGTTTCTATGAATGATACTTTAAATATTAAACCATTAATAACCCAGATGAATTTTAAGAGAGAAATTCATTTTAATGGGGTTATAATACAACACAAAAATATTTTTTGAAATATATTTTTTGAATTTATTTTATCTTTTTGATATTTTTCATTTCACGCAACAATGAAAATATATTTTTATATTAAATCACTATTATTTGATTGCTTCATACTCAACATTAAGTAATCACGCACTAAATTAAACATAAATTTTAACTTTCTATACACAGAACACTAAGGTTACTATAGATTACATGTAATATTGACTTTCCACCACTACTGGAAATGAAGGTTATACCAATGGTTCTAAACCATTGGTATAGTATGGAAAACCGTTGGTATAGCCTATACCAATGGTTTTCCAAACCATAGGGCAGTAAACTGTGAGGAAATCCCTATACCAATTGTTTGATCTAAACCATTGGTATAGTCCACTGTATTTATTGATTTACCAATGGTTGTAGGCTAACCGTTGTTATATGTTTGTATAGCATTTTTACAAACAGTTTCAATGAAACCATTGGTATATATTGAATACTAAACATTATACCAATGGTTTTAAAATTGTTGGGATAGTTTTTAAATTTTTCTCAAAGTATACCAACGGTTTATAACCATTGGAATTGTTTATTTCCAAAAATATTGCATAGAAGCCCCTCCAGTATACACCTGCATAAAAAATAGCACAAAAAACACATACAAACAGACTTAAAACAGCATAAAAAACACCTGCAATAGCACAACAAAACACATAAAAGCATCAAACTCTTATTACCATTTCATGTACTACAATTCCCTATTTTAATCTTCATATGACAACAATCTTCCAATATATTTGAATAATAGTTTTAATAACTCAAACATTATTTACACCCATTTCAATATTCATATGACAACCACTCTTCCAGTAGTAATTCACCTCACCCCTACACAACCCCCCAACCAAAATAGCCCTCACACCTCCCCATAAAATTCTAACAGGCAGAATAGTATGATAAATACTTATTAGTGTTGAATAAGATTTTGAAATTGGATCAAATCCCATTTTTTTCTGATCCTAGATTTTGGTATGTAATGATTTGTGATGCATTTTTCATTGAATCTGTATTTTTTATAATATATGGTGAAAATGTATTTTCATAGGAGTCTCATCACTTATGACCCCATGAGTGAAACTACCCAACTCATGAAAAAGAGTTTGCGGCTATCATTGATGAGTGTAAATTTCAGAGACACCACCTCTTTGATTAGAGACATGTTATATATACACACTGAATGTCATAGTAATATAATTTATTCTAATGTGAACTAAATTGTTTTCAGATGTGTAGGATAAAATACATTTAGATGTTAAAATTTGAACTGGAATATGTTATTTATAAAGTAAATTTCAGTTTTGATGCACTAAGAAGGAAGATGAAGGAGGTAGGGGTGTTAATGTTAGATATTGGGCGAATGGTAATGGCTTTGTTGGTAGAATCTATAGTGGTAATAACAAAATATACTTGGGTATTTGTTTTTATACACATAGTGATCACGTGAAAATTGGTTGAATAAGTGGATGTTGAACATGTGTATGATCCAGAGTGTGTCATGATGCATATGAGGTTGACAAAAAATAGTCCCCTTACAGGATGGGTTATAGTCATACACGGTGTACTACTGGTTAATGTAAGGGTGAGATTTCTTTATTCCATGATAAAAATAATTGATGAGACCCTATCATGCTTAATAGTGAGAATAAAAGTGACGACACATAATATCCTCAAAAAAATTGGATCCAACTAAATCATACCCCAAATAACCTCTTTAACCCAACCATCCTACCACAGGACTTTGAAAAGTGGAATCATATTCCATCACTACACTTTCATGATGTTGTTAAAAAAAACCCCTCAATTTTTGAAATTGTTAGGTTTTTTAAGATCATAATAAGATATTTTGACAACGAAAGAACACCCAAATATGATCTATCCTAAAAAAATAAAAATTTATAGAAAATGAAAAATGTCTAAAAATGGATTTTACCTGGGAGTGGTTTTCTATTTCCTAAATCTAAAGAGAACGTTTGATGATGCATGCTATGAAAATAAATTTTGAAATGGGGTATGGAAACTAACCTATGGTTCCATGGTCGTTAGAAAAGGATTAAAGTATGGAACTCTTTACTTGATTTAAATTTCAAGAAGAACTGAAATGATCAAAATTTCAACTTGTTATGGTCTAGAATAGTGGAACTGTAAGTTTATTGACCTTAGTGAGAATAATATTAATGTTCTTAAGGCTATGAACACTAAATGGTACAAGTATGGTGCGATCTCTTGATTAGAGTAGGATTCCCCCACATCGTGCCTCGGATTGAGGCAGGGTTGAATCGTACACATAAACAATGACCAATGTATAATTTCCCTAAAGTATAAACACAATCCAAATATGTTTGGTCAGTTTTCTGTATGTCATTTGTCGTTTTCACTCAAAATGTTGTTCATTTTAAAAAAAGTGAGACAGTTAGAGTGATACTGGCCACAATGTGCCTCAGATGGATGTGGGGTTGACTCGTACACATCACAAATGACACATGTATCATTTTCCTAAAGTATTAATACAATCTGAAAGCGTTTGGTCAGTTTTCTATATGCAAGTTGTTGTTTTCACTTTAAATCATGTCCATTACAAATAAAAGAGAGAAACTTTGAGTGATAATGGCCACAAAATGCCCCATATTGAGGTCGTCTTGACTCTTACAAGTCACATATTACTCATGAATCATTTTCATAAAGTATAAACAGAATCTGAATGTGTTTGGTCAATTTTCCGTATGCGAGTTGTTCTTTTCACTTAAAATCTTTTCCATTTCAAATAAAGGTGAGTCACATTGAGTGGTGTCGGCCACACCACGCCCCAGATTGAGGCAGGGTTGACTTGTACATGTCACATAAGACCCATGGATCATTGTGCTAATGTATCAACACAATCCGAATATGTTTGGTCAGTTTTCCGTATGACAGTTGTTTTTACATAAAATGATGTCCATTTTAAACAAAAGAGATACAGTTAGAGTTATACCAGCCACACCGGGCCTCAGATTGATGAGGGGTTGACTTTTACACATCACCTATTACCCATGGACCGTTTTATTAAAGTTTCAATATAATCCGAATGTGTTTGGTCAGTTTTCCGTATGTCAACTGTTGTTTTCACTTAAAATGATGTCCATTTTAAACAAAAGAGAGACACTTTGAGTGGTGTCGGCCACACCACGCATCGGTTTGAAGTGGGGTTAACTCGTACACATCAAATATGACCCATGGATCATTTTCCTACATTTTCAACAGAATCCTAATGCATTTGGTTAGTTTTCTGTATGTCAATTGTTGTTTTCACTTTAAATGATGTTCATTTTAATCAAAAGAGAGACACTTTGAGTGGTTCTGGCCACACCGCGCTTCGTATTGAGTTGGGGTTGACTCATACACGTCACATATGACCCATGGATCATTTTCCTAAAGTTTCAATAGAATCTTAATGCGTTTGGTTGGTTTTCCGTATGTCAGATGTTGTTTTCACTTAAAACGATGTCCATTTTAAACAAAAGAGAGACATTTTGAGTGGTGTTGGCCACACCGTGGCTCGGATTGAGGCGGGGTTGACTCTTACACATCAAAAATGACCCATGGATCGTTTTCCTAATGTATCAAAACAATCCGACTGTGTTTGGTCTGTTTTCTGTATGCCAGTTGTTTTCAATTAAAATCATGTTCATTTCAAATAAAAGTGAGATAGTTTGAGTGGTTCTGGCCACACCGGCCCTTGGATTGAGACGATGTTTACTTGTAAAAGTCACATATGACTCATGGATCATTGTCCTAATGTTTCAACAGAATCTGAATGCCTTTGGTCAGTTTTCCGTATGTCAGTTGTTGTATTCACTTAAAATGGTGTCCTTTTGAAACAAAAGAGAGACATTTAGAGTGGTGCCAGCCACACCATGCCTCGGATTGAGGCAGGGTTGACTCGTACACATCATAAATGAACATCAATCGTTTTCCTAAAGTATCAACACAATCCGAATGTGTTCGGTTAGTTTTCCGTATGCCAATGGTTTTTACTTAAAATTGTATCCATTTTAAACAAAAGAAATACACCTTGGGTGGTACCGGCCTCACCGTGCCTCAGATTGAGGTGGGGTTGACCCATACATGTCAAAAATGAGCCACGGATACTTTTCCTAAAGTATCAAAAGAATAAAAATGTGTTTCATCAGTTTTCCGTATGCCAGTTGTTTTTTTCACTTAAAATGTTTTCCATTTCAAAGAAAAGTGAGAAACTTTGAGTGGTTCTAGCCACACTATGACTTAGATTGAGGTGAGGTTGACTCGTACACTTCAAAACTGCCTCATTGATAATTTTTTTGAAGTATCAACACAATCCAAATGCTTTTGGTCAGTTTTCCATATGCCAGTTATTGTTTTCACTTAAAATGTTGCCCATTTCAAATAAAAGTGAGACACTTTGAGTGGTACCAGCCACACCGTGCCTAGGACTGAGGCAGGGTTGACTTGTACACGTCAAAAATGACCCATGGATATTTTTGTTGAAGTATCAACACAATCTGAATGTGTTTGGTTGGTTTTCCATTTGTAAGTTGTTGTTTTCACTTAAAATGTTGTCCATTTCAAATAAAATTGAGACACTTTGAGTGATATAGGCCTCAACGTGCCTCAGATTGAGGCGGGGTTGACTCTTACACATCAAAAATGACCCATGGATTGTTTTCCTAAAGTATCAATAGAATCTGATGGTGTTTGGTCAGTTTTCCGAATGTCAATTGTTGTTTTCACTTAAAATGATGTCCATTTCAAATAAAAGTGAAACACTTTGAGTGGTATCAGCCACACTATGCCTCGGATTGAGGCGAGGGTGACTCGTATACATCAAAAATGACTCACGGATCATTTTTATAAAGTATCAACAAAATCTGAATCTGTTTGGTCAGTTTTCTGTATGTCAATTTTAGTTTTCATTTAAAATGTTGTCCATTTCAAATAAACGTGAGACACTTTGAGTGGTACCAGCCACACTGTGCCTCGGTTTGAGGCAAGGTTGACTCGTACACATCAGTTGGGAGTTTCGAGTGTCGTCAAGTGTGGATTGAAGATCTGGGTGAGTCCAATCTTCTCCTTACTTCAACTTTTCCATTAGGGATTTGACTCTTATCTCATCTTCTTCCGAAGATCAAAAACCCTATTTTTTGTTGGGATTTAGGGTGAATCTTGAAGAGAGATTAGATTGGGATCCGGGTCCAAGGAGGAGGGTTGGGGGGGGCTGTCCGTGGGGCTGTTCGGGTGGCTGTCCAGGGGGCTGTCCAGGGTCCAGGGAGGAGGGTGGGGGGAGTTGTCCGGGGTCTAGGAAGGAGGGTGGGTAATGTATCTAAAATTATATCTAGGACTACGAACCACCACAGGGTGTCGTCCTGGAGCAGGGCCAAATCACGACATTACCACGGTGTGACTATGGCAGGACATCAGCATGACCGCGACGTGTTGGCCCAGTCCAACGACATTTGTGGGGCAACATTTTCCGGCCAGTAGCGAAGGGAGTGGGAGGAGGCGGGGCAACATTCCTGCCGTCGTCTCCCTCCCCATTAACCATGGGTGGGTAATGTATTTAAAACTCTATCTAGGTATCATACATTAAATTCCGACAGGACTACGAACCGTCACAGGATGTCATCCTAGAGTAGGGCCAAATCACAGCATTACCGCGGTGTGACCACAGTGTGACCATGACATGACCGCAGTGTGACCGTGGCGTGACCGCGGCATGTTGGCCCGGTCCAGTGATATTCCCGGGGTAATATATTCTGTCCAGGAGAGAAGGGAGATGGAAGAGGCGGGGCAACATTCTGGTCGTCTCCTCCCTCCCCATTAACTATGGGTGGGTAATGTATCTAAAACTCTATGTAGGTATCATTCATCTAATTCCAACAGGACTATGAACCGCCACGGGGTGTCATCCTAAAGCAGGGCCAAATCAAAGCATTAATGCGCTGTGACCACGGCGTGACCGCGACGTGACCGCGGCGTGACCGCGGTGTGACCGCGGCGTGACCGCGGCGTGACCGAGGAGTGACTGCGGCGTGACCATGGCGTGACCATGGGGTTAACACCGCGTGACCGTGGCATGACCGCGGCATGCTGGTCCGGTCCAGCGACATCCGCGGGGCAGGATCTTCCTGCCAGGAGCGAAGGGAGCAGGAGGAAGCGGGGCAACATTCCTGTCGTTGTATCCCTCCCCATTAACTATGAATGGGTAATTTATCTAAAACTCTATCTAGGTATCATATATCGAATTTTGAGAGGACTGTGAACCACCGCAGGGTGTCATCCTGGAGCAGGGCCAAATCATGGAATTACAGTGGCGTGACTGCGGCGTGACCACCGCGTGTTGGCCCGGTCCAGCGATATCCGCGGGGCAGCATCTTCTGGCCAGGATTCCAAATAAATCCTATGTAGTTGTCCTTCACATTATAGAAACTGATCTTATGTTATAAAAAATAGACTCTTGATTCAGGATTGTGGTATGATAAATATATATATATATATATTATATTCGTTTTTTTAAAAGTGGTACTAGGTAGTTGAAACTACTAATTAAGAGTCAAATTATGTAGTTGTATTACTTATAAATGGTATATTAATTTCATGGAACTCTAATAATAAAACTTCAGTCACCTTGAGAACAATAGAATTTGAGTATGTTTTGACATCTCAGGTTGCAACACAAATCATATGGTAGAATTCATATATGTAAAAAATTAGATGTGCATCGAGGCCAGGAAAACACCCCAAACAGTGTTAAGATGAAGCTTATGGTGGGGAGCACCATAACCCTAACAGGTGTTAAAAAATGGCACCATCAGTGTTTTTAGATATATAGGCTTGGGTAAACAGCATAAGGGTTGGCCAAGAGGCCAGGGAAACACCCAAAACGGGTTTCACCATAAGATAAGGTCACAAAAAACTTGATAGAAAAAACCAACTATTTAATATATTATAGTAAGGGATCGTCAGAAGTTTGTAGTGATGGGCACAATGATGCAACATCTAAAGGGAAATGAAACGACGGAAAAGAATCATACACCCTAAACTATCACTGTGAGTTTTCGCAGACAGCGAACCTCCGTTGGAGGAGTTTTATTATAAAAACACGACTTTATGTATCAAATTAAACAATTTTATTAAAGAAAACGTATTAAAGATATGCAATTCAATTTAATTAATTAGAATTGAGAAAGGAGATAAATTTAATTTAAATCATTCTCAAATTAAAGAGGCTACGAGAGGGACTCTACCTCAAGGTGGAACCAAGTCATCCACTTCAGTTCTTGGAGCTTTCTAACTAAAATATGATGCTCCTCCACTGGGTAAACTCATATTCACACACATGCAAGGACACCTAGCCCCTATTCACACACCTGCGTGGCCATGAGCATGTGCAAGTGGATCCTTGCACATATGCTTATATGCATATATTAGTCTCCACTCACCTGCGTGTGCATTTATTTATATACATGGGCACACCTAGCCCCATACGTGCATAATCACTACCATGGGTGACTATACACATAACGGGGGAACCCACATACATATACTTACATACCTATGCACACACAGGCGAGTCGTGCTTGACTTGGTGACTCTAAACCAATGAGTAAGGATCAACACACTACACAAAGGATATTAAGAACCTTAAAACACATGAAGGATGCTACATACCTAATGAGAAAAAAACCAATGGAATTAAATCCTTACCGAGATTGGCAGCGGAGAACCAAATCCACCCGAACCAACACCAAATGATCAAACTCCCTACCGAAAACATAATATGGAGTAAAAACACTAAAGCCCCAAATTCATGAGGTCTGGGACAAGTAGTAACCACATAATATTAGCTCGGATCAAATCCAGTGGACTGAATCAATCTGAACTCCTGCTGGAACCCTTTACAGAATATAACTCCCCTCTGTCCATGGAATGAAGTCAAAGATCTAAGTGACCAATGCGATAAAGAAAATAAAATAAAAACTAAACTAAAACATACCTGTATCCTGTGACTATACATGTCACCTCCCAACATATAAGTACCACAATGCCCCATGGGTCAAATCATGTTCGTGCAAGTAAAGGGGAAACAAATCAATGTTTCAAAATGATACTATCAAATAGTACATTCCTATTAATTAACAATTACTCTCCCTATTAATGATATATAATCAATTTGGCCCGAGTTTTAACTTAGTTTGGTTTTGTTCGACACAAGGGATGAGGTATTATTATTCATGGTTTTTATGTTTGCACTTGAGATATTTATTTAAAAATGATGCATGTATTTGGCATTATTATTTATGGTTTTAGTTCTTATCCTGTTGCCATGGGGCCTATCTACATGAATAATTCTAGGAATGTAGGGTCCAGTTGACATTTATGTTCTTTAATGTGATTGATGTCACTAATGATGAGGATTTAGATCAAGTAAAATATTCCTAAGAGGATTGGGCCTTGTAGTGATAGGTGTGGAAATTGTACATCTAGCATTTGATGAGGAAATACTTATGAGTATGGATTGGAATCTTGGTAGGTTCTTAGAGTGGGATGGTCCCTCTGAGTATATAAAATGTATTATGAAAGGTTTTACTCAATTTAATGATTCACGAGTTCAACTAAAGAGATGAAAGATGAGATGATAGTGTGGGTATTGTGTATTGTCAAACAGATTCTCATTATAATTCCATGAGGCTTGGTGTGATTTAGCATAGGATGGAACCTGGTTAGTGGGTCTGGGATATAATACATGATTTCAATGAGGTTCTTGACCAGATTATTGAGAATATAAGTTAGATGGGTTCGACATAGTGTGCTTTTGTGACTAGGACAAACATAAGGTGAATATTATTCTTTGTATAGTTGGATGATGAGATTTACATCGAGGCCTGGGATAATCCTGGAGAGATTAGTCTAAACTATGTGACTAAGAGGATAGACTAGGATAGGTTTGATAGGATTGGGTGAGTTCCCAACCCATGCGAGGATGATACGATGTATATAGACACTTGGAGACACTAGGGGTTATTTATGCTATCTCATGGAGACACTTGGTGTTATTTCATGACTCCAACATACTCCAAAAATGTTCCCACACGATGTTTTAGAAAAATAATTCGATCTCATAGAATAACCCAAGGATCCACTATCTTCTAATGTTTCCTCACACTCATACCTCATGGTATTACAATATATAAGTGATCTATGTCAACTAGTCAAGATAGCATCACTACCCTTCGTCCGTAGAAAGAAGTTAAATACCTATGTGGCCAATGCGATAAATAAAATAAAATAAAAACTAAAAAAACAAATATGTATCCTATGACTATACATTTCACCGCCCAATATATAAGAACCACACCACCCCATGGGTCAAATCATGTTCTTGCAAGCAAGGGGGAAACAGTTCCATTTAATAATCTCTTCATTTTTCATTATGTCTTTTATATAGCACGTTGTTGGAAACACCATAATAGAACACTTATCCATTGAATATACACCTATGCTACATTAGTTGAGTTGAAGATTGTGCACAGAACCCTCTTCACTGTGGAAGGAACCTCAGAGGGACTACAATCAATGTTAAGTAGTTTATCCTCCTCTTGAACCTGGTTGGAACCATTCGATGAACCAAATGGTCTACATGGTCATGAGGGTGTAAACCATTTCATTATACTATACTAATCATAAAGGTGTTGGTATCTTTTCTACCAATAATGGGAATTTTTCCAGGCTTGAGTGCCAATAGACTTCAGTTCCTAAGTTTATGGCCCCTTAACTATCCATAGATGTCAAGGGGTGTCTCCCATGGGTGTCTTATGTTGTGTAGTGTCCATCTAGGATTTCTGTGGTGCTTCTATATTGTGGGAAATGTGTATTTCATGGTCAGTTTAATAAATACATTAGTTAATTGGAAAATACACCCATAGTCAATAGAGATGTACCCACTTTTGGTAGATAATACCATCCAAATAACCAACTCGGAAATCTGAGACCAACATTTTACTTTACCAATTCCAATTACATAATATATGAAGCACCAACTTATGTTTTATGACCAATCAATTAAAGGGAAAGAAACTCCTCACAATAACCCATAAAATCTCGTATAGCATAACTCACCTCCAACTAACCCACATGATTTCACATCTTAATGACGATACAACCTCATTACATATATATTATGATTAACAAACAAAATCCAATGCAGTATAAGGTCTAATTGGAGTTAATAGAGGAAAATATGAGGTTTTTAAAAAATCATGAACTTTTTATTGAATGAACTATTCGAATGAATGGAATAGACCCTATAAATCTAACCCTACATTTTTGGAAGACTCTATTTTGAAAAAATTTACAATTTACCCAATAATTCACCACACCATGAGTTGGTTACTAACCAAAACACTTGAAAATGAACGATTAATATAAATGGTTATCCAAACTATGAACCTAACAATTCATTCCTTGTTGCCTCATTTTTTAAAAAATAAGACTAATTCTTTCCTGGAATTACCCATAAAAACCCTAGTGGGAGGAGAGGGAGCCGAGAGAGGGGGACGTCCCACAGGGTGTTTGGCCATGGGGGTCTCGCCTGCAACTGGAGAGGGGGACAAGACACGTCGGAGAAGGAGATTGATCCAAGAGGGGAGGTGGATGTCTCCAAGAGAGGGAGATGAGAGGGGATGAGGGAACGTCGCTGGGAGCTGAGATAGGAGGGGTACATCGTCGTCGGAGAAGGAGCAGCGAGGGGAAGAGGAACGTCGCCGAAGGAGTGGGAGGGGGCCGGGAGGCGGAGGCCTAGGCTGGGAGGCAGAGGCGGAGGCCGGGAGGCAGAGGCGGAGGCTGTGAGGAGGTCGAGGTCAGGGAGGGGAGGAGTGTTTGGGGATGACATGTCGCGAGTGAGCCTTAAATTGGGTATAATTTTTCCCAACGGTTAATAAAAATTGTGGGTAATAGTTTTCTTTCCCAACAATTTTCTTAAACCGTTGGGAAAACCCAACATATAACAACCTATGCGAACAGATTACTAGAACCATTGGTATAGGTTCTTTTTCCCAACAGGTTTTCTAAACCATTAGGAACAAATTTTTGGTATAGGCTCGATTTCTAGTAGTGCACGATGGCTTGTGTAACATGCAATAGCGAGTTTTACCGAAAAATAATATATTATTAACATGTTTTCATTTAATATAATAAAATATAAAAAATCCATTAAATTAGAAGTATGAATAATATTAAATAATTTGTGAAAATATACGGTTTACAAAAATATAAGATGAATTAATAGGTTTCCAATTAATTATAAATGAATATGAAAATCAAATGAATTTGATAGAAAATATTATTATTAGTATAAGTTGTCTTTAACTAATATATTAATGTAATTAAAATTATTTAGTGTTATTTTTATAATATAAATGTTATATATTAAACTAAATATTTTTTATATTCATCTAATAGAATTTATAGACATAATATAAGAACAAACCGAATTTTGTGCTTAAAACCCTATATTTTTATTAAGGCATTTTCACCCTCTTTTAATGGAGACCCCATTTTAAATCCAATTATTGGTAATTTTATAGATTTAATATGTCAAATAAAATTCATATTGAATATAGTAACATAATAATTAGGTTTTTATAAATATTTTGTATTTTTCTATAAAGTTTCATTTTTTACTTAATAGTGAAAAATATAAAATTTTAGTTAAAACCTGCTTTTAAATATAATTTATTTATAAGGACAATTTACATTTTAAATTATGTATAATTTGATAAAATTTTTATAAATTTATTAAATTTAGGTCATTTTAACATATTTCACATTGAAATTGGATATGAAAACAAAGGAATCTTTTGAACATATTTACATTAAAAACTTGTATTATTGACCTGACTGTTGGATTAAATTTAAATTTTGTTCTTCCTATTATGTGATTTGAATTTATAAAAACGGATTCCATTTTTTTAGTCATCATAATTTATAATTTATAATTTATAATATGTCCAAATTATTTTTTGACAAAAAAATATTAGTGAAATTAATAAAAATTAATTACACGGATTAAGGTAAAATTAAGCCTAATTAAAGAGTAGACCTTAAATTTAAGACCCAATATGACCTAGAAAATTTTCCAAGAGAAATTTTTAAGAAATATTTCCACCCTATAATAATTTTTATCTACTTTGTTTTGTTATTGGATCCACTTGGAAAATGAAAAACATAGGCATAATTCTCTATTAAAATATTTACAAGAGTGTCACTCCTCCTCCACTATAAAAAAGGACTAATCCCTACCAAATCATCACACCTATAAAGACACTATTTATTGAACAAGATATTCACAAATAGATACTAAATATCCATTAATTCATCTTTGAAGAGTATCATTTTTCAGAAATCAATCCAAGGAATCTTTTTGGCACAAACTAAAAGGAGTTACCCAATTTAGGGGTAAAACTATCTCTCAATATCCTTTCTTTTATGTTCTTTCTCCACCCCTCCACTATATTTATTCCATGATTGTATAAAAATTTTACCATAAATATACTATGATTGTATTATTCTGTGTTTTATACCTAGAATTACACACACCTCTATCTAATGTGTAACTAACATACAATTTACTTGTATGGCGAACTACAGCATCATGAAATGATGATTGTTCATATTTCCTTTACCACCTCTCATGGTTGAAATTATGGTGGAAAATATGTTTTTATATTTTATATATTAGATTTATTATTTATTTAATCTTATTTAATCCTTTTACATCAAATATTTTTATAATTTCCACTTGGAGTAAATATGATAATCTTGTTAATTGAAGTGTGGAGTATTACCCCGTTAAAGTGATGTGATTCATTAACACACTACATGGAATTTATTAAGGATATGTTTATTGAAAATATATGATATATACTAAATAAAATTTCTAATTTAATTATAATTTATATATATTCATATATGTCATTTTCGTTGTTACTTTTAATATGATAATAAAAATGGAATCAAAGTTCATGCGTATGTACGACTTACCATCTCCATGAATGGTGTACTCAATTTCACATGTCTATATTATATAGATTATTATAATAAAAATATAATTAATGTAAAAGATATTTATATAATTTTTTATATTCTAGAAATCATTATATATGTATAAGGACCAAAGAGATAAAAAATTAATATACATACGAAAAACAAATAGAGTATTACCCAAAGTGAAACCTTAACGTATAATTATTAACAAGAGGGTAATATAAAGTCATAATAAAAAATAGGTGGTGTTATATATAAGAATATGATTCTGTTAAATATTTATAATAAACTTACATTTAGTATACATGAAGTATCTAAGAGTATGAAGAGAGTCAAGACACAAGGTAATAGAATTTATCTCATTTTTATTTCCATGAGATACATGATTTATTCGCCACCCATTCATTTTTTGTGGTTGGTATAATACACATGGATTAATTGTATTATATTTATAATTATATTAATTTTTATTTTCATGCCCAATTTATGATATTTATTTTTTGGTTTTTATTTTTTAAAAATTATCAAATTGGTAAAATGGTTTCTTCTCAATTTTCCTTCTTTGAGACTCGTGTTTTATTATTCACCTAAATTCTTTTTTGAGGTGTATATAATTTCATATTACATGTTATATCATGAATAAACATAATTTTATGATAATTTAAGAATAATGTAATTTGTTTTCTTACATGGAGAGTATGAGCCCAAGTCACAAGTTGATAAGAGTTTATTGAAACATTCTCATCACTTTTCAAGATTGTTTATGCTTATGCTTCCATTGATGAAATCTTATGATCCATATCTCATGACCATTCATGTATTTTATTATCCTATGTTTACTAATGATTTATTAATGTATTGGTACCATTTTTTTATTCTTAGGTACATGAAATAGTTAATTGTCTGTTTTTATGAAATCCCTAATTTACCCTCTCTTCAGTTGGAAATCTATGTTCCTTCAAAAAAATGTTTTATATAAAGTGTTTCCATGAATATTCTAGTAATATACTATTATAATTAAAAGAAATTTTTAATCTTTTTTAACAATGTTTTCAATGTAATATTATTGTCACTTTCTGAATGAGGCATTTTTCTAACTTTTTTACCATGCAAAAGGAATGTTCTTTTTACCTTGTATGACATGTACAAATTTATCCACCCTCAATCCTTTGAACCATTATTTTCATATTTTAAGATTAATTTTTAAGAATTTTTTAAACATATTTTTTAAAATAAATGTTTTTCAAAACATTATCAAGATCCATTTATACGTTTTCAAGGAAAATGGTTTTTAAAATGTTTTTAATATATTTTTGTAAGTTTTCAAAGAAAATGGTTTTCAAAATGTATTCGAGAGTATTTTATACTTTTTCAAAGAAAAAGTTTTTCAATAAATTTTATGTTTTAAAGATCCTTTTTCAAAGAAGAAAGGATATCTTCCTCAAGAAATGTTTCTACAAGATCTTTCAAAATTATTTCCCATCTAAGTTGACATCCATTGGTATAAATCATGCCTCTATCATGAAATATTAAATGTGTACATTAACATTCTTTCTCTAATTGGTTTATGTTTTTATGGAATGATGATTATGAACCTCATTTCTTTTCCATGACTAATAAGTTTATGAAACCTATTTCTATTCCATAGGTTATATGTTTATAAAACCTATTTCTCGTTCATGGGTTATATGCTTATGAAACTCACTTCATTTCATGGTTTATTATTAGATTAAATTATTATGAAACCTAAATTTTTCCACATGTTAAGATGTGATTACATGTTTGTGACACACAATTCATTTCATGAGTTATGATATGATTGTTTATGATTTTATTTCACATGTATGTTTGATTTCATTATGATATGGGTGGGGACAATATCTCCCTCTAACGAATTGGGTAAAGATTTATATATCATGATATAGATATTAATAGAATGAGAAATAAACTCAGTTCAGTATTACATGGATGGAATGAGAAATGATCTCAGTTAACTTTTGGAGGGTTTGAATAATGAGTGAACTCAATTCAATAAAATAGGGATGGAATGAGGTGTGAACCCAGTTCAGTAAAATACTTTGTCCACAATGATGGCATTGGAAGTGATGTCTTAACTTCTATGTAAATCATTATATATATACTTATGTGTCTACTAAAATTCCATGTATTATTCCTATTTTATTATTTTATGGATTATATTATTTATTTCCTTTTGATTAATGTCTTGTGAACTACCTATATTAATTCCATGATTCATGTTTATGATCTTTGATATGCAGGGCATGATCATATATTTTCTTGATCATGTTCTCGTACCCTTATTCCCATGCTTATGCTTATATGTCTCCCTTGTTTACCCTTAATGAGCATATGATCTCACCCCTTTTTACATTTCCTTACCTAGGTTATGAAGAGGTATTTCATGTATGATATGTCTAAGAGGGGTCCTAATCTTGGAGAAACTATTGGTAGATACTATTTATCACTCATGTGCCAATTCTTACTTTTATATGTTTCTAGATTCACTAGCTAATACGGTCTTTGGGTGACTATTTTTATAATGTTTTATTAATTATAAAAAATTTATTTAATGTTAATGTATTAAAAAAGAGGTTCATTATAGGAGGGGTGATATTCTATCAAAAATAGGAGGCTATTCATCTTATTTTAAAAAATGACCCTAGGAATTTACACAGCATGTAAATGCATTACACAATGTATAAAGCTTGGGATTTACCTTACAAGAAAATATCATTACACATCATGAATTATCTGACCCAGGACAATAAAATTCATTTATTGAGAACATTCCATGTATTCCAATTATAATTTTTGTACTTGGACTGAATCATACCTTCACCCCCACTTCCTTATTTCCAAAAATTACTGAATTTTCCACCAAGCCCAACATTATGGTCTAAAACAAAAATAAAACTTAAATGATAGATTAATTGAAAATAAAAGGATCTGGACCACATTAAAAAAACAAAATATCTTATAAGGAATTCATATAGAAATAGTATATATGTGTGTAATAATTTCTAAAGTTTCACCCATAAGAATGTTTTTGTAGGAATTCTAAATGTTCGTTCAGAACTGTGGAAAAATTCCACCTCATAGGTGATTGATGGGGTCGTCTGTAAAAGTAAGCCAAAATGATCCCACTATGATGTAGTGGGGCAATATGGGACAAACAAGAATGCACTAAGATCTTACATAGGAGGCCTTCAAGGAGATGTTATTTGAGTAGTTATTTCCTAACAAGCGAAATATAGATTAAACACATGACTTTATGGAGCTTTAGTAGGGGAAAATGCCAGTTTCTTCTTGCTCTTCCTATCTTACATATTTTCTAGGATTTTATCCTCTTTTGGATGGGAAAGAGGTGAAAAAAGGATAAGAAATTTAATATTCACCTTCATCTAGATATTAGACTTCATGTTATGGGATTTTAACTGATGATGTATATTATTGTGCTTTACAAGGCCCTAAATTTTTAGAAGGAGATAGAGGAGTAGAGATTTATAGGTTTTCTCCTAGATTATAGTGTTCTTATGACTATAATTCCAAATAATATTCAAAATTCCTATTTTTGTAGTAGAAATAGGAATCCTCAGGAGACATAGAAGGGTGAAATATGGGTGGAGTAGAGTACAGATTCTTCTATGCCCACTATTAGAGGAGGTTTTACTAGGTTCTTTATCTATGGATAGAGGGTACATTCTAGTACATTGTGACAAAATACTCTTAAGAAATGTTGTCGATGTGGAAAGGTGGATCATCTCTAGTGCTTATATTCTAAGGTATCATGTCCCAATTCAAGGAGCTCATGTTAGGGTTAATATAAGGGTGATCAACTATATATTTAATCACCAAAACTCATTATGACTTAGGTGAGTCATGTACCGTAGAGACATGTTTTCCTTCATAAGTAGGTAGGATGTAGGCGATGGATGAGGTTCAGACCATCAGGGGTAAGGGGCCTTATACAACTATAGTCATAGTTTTAGTCAATTATAAACTATCTACTTCATTGTTTGATATAAGATATTATCATTATTTAGTATCTTGTCATGTCATCTCTAGCCTAGATTTACTAGTTAAGTTACCTTTTATGTTACTCTATAATGACCAAACCTTGGGAAAGAAAGTAGACTATCTCTAATAGCAGCATCAATGTCCCTTAGTTGTTGCTAGATATGGAAATATGTGGAACTTAATTATCTAATAAATGACTAGTTTCAATGTGATATTCAAAATTTAGTAGTTTATCAGTTATCATGTAATATAGAATACAACTAGAGATGTACATCTTTAACCATGAATAGTGGATATATGTTCGTATATATGGTTGAGTGGGATGTAAGAGTAAGTAGTAGGATACAGAGCATCAGATAGATTGGATCTATCATAGTATAAGTACCAAGCTTGGATATTATTGTATAATCAGTAGTAATCGCCTTTATCTAACCTCTAGTGTTTGATCAATACCAGGATGTTTTCCAATACAGCTTCTCCAGTATTCCTCTTATAATAGGAATTGTATTAGAGATTTATCTTATACCTAGGGAGAAATAAATATTGATTCCTCCTTATCAGATGATACTAGATGATTTGATAGAGTTGAATTTGTATTTATAGGATTGGGAGGTGAAGGGATTTATTAGACTAAGAATGTATTCTTGGGATGATCCAGTATTGTTTTCCAAGAAGGTAGATGGTAGTCTATGGATATATGTAGACTAATAGAAGCCAAATCTGGTAATAGTGGAGAACATGTACCTTTTAACCAGGATTAATTTTCTCCTTGATCAATTATGGTTATTTCTTTATTTTTCCATGATTGATCTTCGTTTATGATACAATTAAATATGGATCATAGAATAGGACACTCTGAAGACAATGTTTAGGAGTAGATATAGATTGTAGTAGTATCTTATCGAGTTTTTTGGGTTGAAAAATGTTCTACTAGTGTTCATTGATCTCATGAATATGATTTTCTATCCATAAATTTAATCCATAATCATTGAATTTGTGGAAGATATCCTAATATATTCAAGGACTTCAAATATGCATGTTAGGGAAATGGAGATTGTATTTAGTACACTTTAATAACATTAAATTTATTCCAAACTATTGAACTGAAACTTTTGGACCTAGGAGGATAATTACCTTGATAATGTAATTTTTAAGGTAGGTATTTTAGTCAACAAAAATATGGTAGTTATTGTGATGTTTTGGGTACATCCTAGGAATGTGTTTGAGATTAAGAGTTTCCTTGGGCTTGTGGGGTACTATCAACATTTCATCCAGGACATCTCCAATAATGAACCACTTATTATCAATATATTTAGAGTACAATTAATCATTACATGGCCTTAAGAGACATCCCCAAGACACCAAAGAGGGAAATAAATGTTGAAGGGTTTCAAATTCAAGTGGGGGAAAATTTACCATTTAATAAATAAACCTCTAACCAAACAACCATAACCATACAACCACTATATGATGCATAAAAAAAGGCAACTCAACCATCATCTCTATAACAAAACCACACCAATTTATGCTACAATATAATGCAAAAAAAATATCAAAGTTAACAAAAAAATACCACTAAATACCCTAAGATAGCCACAAGACTCCAGGATCCACAAGCTCCATGCTCCAATATCACCAAACAACCCAAGTATCATGAAGTGGTGATAAAAAAATGTGATACTTTACATTTTACCGTATTCTAAAATATAGAATCTACAAAATCACCAAAGTTTCAAAGTAGGGGTGAGTGTAAAACTTATTAGGCTTTCCCTAAGTACATACCTACTCATTCCACTAGGTTAGAAGACTTGTCCACATTTATATAAAACAGTTTATATAAATCAATTTCAAAAATAGTTTATAACAAAATATAAAAAACTTAAAAATGGTTTATAACCCAATATAATGAATCAATCTATCAACCATTTTTTCATCCAAAACCCCTTTTCAATGAAAAAAACCAAATGCGTCCTTATCCAATTTCAAAAGATCACTTTGGAATAACGAATCCATTCCACAAATCCATACTACCAACCATGTATTCTTTGTTAAGACAGTTCCATACTCATGAGTGTTTTTCAATGATCTACTAAGTCATCACAATGTAATTAAACCCCATGCACCATTACACTTTTGGAAATAATCACAAGTTCATATTTCAACCAATCCTCACAAATGAAATATGAACACACACACCGTGTATGCCCAAAAACCATTCCAAAACCATTTTAATAAAATCACCCATTTATTGAAAACCATTTTCCATCATCCAATCCAATAAAACAAATTTTTTAATGAAACCCCTTTTCCAACAAACCTTTTCAATATTTCTATAAAAATCATATTTTAAAATAACCATTTTAAAATCATGAAGCTAAACCAATTTTCACCACAAATCACCAAAAGTTCTCAATTCCATCAAAACCATAAATCGTCACTAAAGAAGTTTTATTCCACACTGTAAAAAAATATTTCCCAATAAATTTCATTTAAATAAATAAATTTAAAACTAATACAATCAATTATAGAAATATTTGTTAATAATTAATCCACCTACGGTGAAGGTTTTGATGAAAACAGAAATGGACAAAGAGTGCTCACAAAACTAGGTAAGAATTCCATAAAACTACCTTAGACCTCTTCTACTATAAAGAAAAAGACCAAATATCATTCTATTTGGAATCCAAAATCGTATATCTACCTCTAATGGGTGTATATATAATAAACCAAGAGTAGTAGATAAGTAGATCTATGTATAACTAAGAAAATGTTACAAAAATGGAGAGTAATGATCACATACCTCAAGAATCTGGCTTCGAATCACCAAGGTAATCCTTTAGATCTCATCCCGAATAATGGGAGAACCTTATTTTCCCTTTGGAGAAGAAAAATATTTTGTTAGAGTCGTTTTGAGGCACAAATGAGTGGTTTAATGGCATGTCCTACCAAGATACACTTTTTAAGGAGGAGGGTTTTTAACCCATGCATAGTTTAGCCGCACGGTTAGGCAAATCGTGTACTAAGTGTGCTCCTAATAATTACTTAATAAAGACTAATCATGACCTCCTCACACATTCTACCAAGCGTTCAATGATATTGAAAAATCTCTCTCTCTAAAATTTCACAAAGTACGTAGTTTCTCCTAGAATTCCTAAATGGTTTAAACAAATAGTGTGTAGCATGTGTGCTTATCCTATAGCCCCAAAAAATCCATGAAATTTCCTCACACTCTCCCAAGATTCACAATTATTCTTTATGTAAAAAAAACATAATTATTGGTTTAAATATAAAAAACTGGGAGTACTACATCTCCCATTTGGAAGGTCCGATGATGGAGTCGAATAAAAAGGAGGAGAGGTTTGAGTGGTATGATCAGTGTGAAGAGGACTTTTTAGACATTAAGAAGATATCGATGAAACATCTATTTTTTATCCTTCCAAATCCTAGTATTGGATACACAGTGTACAATGATGCATTAGGTTATGGGTTGGGAGCTATGTTAATTTATAGAGGAAGTAGTCACTTATGTGCCACATCAACTGTGACCCCATGAGTGGAACTACTCAACACACAAATTAAAGTTGGTAGAATTTGTCTAACCATTAATGTGTTGGTGGAATTATATCTTTAGTGACAGATTTATCATCTATACAAACCAAAATATCTTGAGATAAATATAGTCTCAATAGAATATGGATTTTAGATAGATGTGTTTAGTGGTGTATCAATATAAATTTTAATTTGATATGATCTATGCTCTGGAGAATGTTAATTTTGCTATAGATTATCTCAATAAGAAAACAGAAGAGATGTGGGTGCTTAGAGAGAGTCCTTCACAAAAGTAATGGAATCTAATGAGTTTGATAGTTTAGTGGATAGTGGATGCATATGAGTATAAATGAGTTATTTAATGTGCACCTTTTCTTATCAAATCTTCTATATTGGATCTGATAAATTCCATACATGAGTCCTATCTTGAATGTATTGCTATATGGGAGCACTTTTGGGGGGTTGATTCAGTCCCATGGTTTTACATAGATGATTAAGATGTAATCTAAATTAATGGGTGGTCGTTATTAATAGATTCCTTCAAATAGGATCTGATGAGGGACTCAAATGTTTCAAATTAGGCTATGAATCTAATAATGAAAAATATGCATCATGATATCCGATGTTAGTTTTGGTGACCTAGTATAGATAGATACATCAATAGTTTTGTTTTACGATGAATTCCCTTCCATAGGGTAAAGGGAGAGAATCATTTTACTAGTGGTTTACTTCAGTCATGTTTAGTGCCTATGTGGAAGTGGGATGATATGATAATATAATTCATGACGAGGTTACCCAAGACCCTAAGCATATGCAGCGCTATTTGGGTGATAGTTGATTGATTGATGAAATTTTCCCAATTATTTCTTATTCAAGAGGCCCTTTATATAGATGTGTTTGGAAACCTATATATATGAGAGAATATATACATTATAAGAGTTCCATTGAGAATTATTTTAGATCGGGAAATTAATTTCACATCACTATTTTGGCAGGGATTATAGAATGGTTTTGGCACCTAGATGAAACTGAGTACAATGTATCTTCTATCGACTAATAGACAGTTAGAGAGGAAAACATTGATATTATAGGATATGTTATAGGTATGTATTATGGACTTATATGAAGCTTGGGATGATCACCTAGACTTGGTTGAGTTCAAATAAAATAAAAACATATAGACTTTAAGTCATGGTTGGTCATTTCACTTGCCACTATATTGGCACAAGGATAGTGAGGCAACCAGTGTGGGGTCGATCTTGATACATTAGACCTCTGAGAGAGTGTATTTGATATGAAATATATTTGTCATCACATAATGTAAATAACAATCATATGATTATATGAGGAGGTAACCTTTGGATTTTTTTTTGGGAAACTGAATTTTCTTGTGGGTGAATCCTCAACCATGGGATCGACAGTTGCGAAAGCAAAGTAAGTTAATTCAATGATTTTTTGGGCTATTCATGATTACCAAGAATGTCAATATTGTGTCATCCCATTTGGATATTTCTATATGATATAGATGTATGCATGATGTGTTTTATGTATCTCATCTTCAAGGATACATTCATGATCCTACATATGTGGTTCAATATGAGGACATTGTTATGGATCCTAACACATGGTTTGTTGAGCACCCAATGTGGATCATAAATCTGAGTGAGAAAATATTACAAGGAATGATGGTGATTATTATAAAACCCTATTGTATCATGGACATATCCAAGAAGTGACTTGGGATACGGAATAAAATGTACCATATCAATGGCCTATGTTGTTCTAGAATGAACACTATAGACAATTATCAATGATGAGAAGTACTAATAAGGGATATAATAATGGAAAAAAATTGAGGTACTTTATGCATTAATTTCCTCCATGAATTAAATGTTTTTGATTTATTATTTTTTGTAGTGTTTTCTCAAATATATATTTTTTGGGTTTAGAGGCCTTTATAGGCCTTTAATATGGTTCATGGTTAGAGAAAATCATGTGGTTATTCCGAGGAAACTGTAAAAAAATTTGAGAAAGAACGTGGTTAGAAAATGGTTGGATATAACCAAGTGAATTTTCCTATAAATACATGTGGATTGGGATATCATAGAAAATCATGGTTGGTTCATTGTGTACAAAACCACGTGAAAAAATGATACGGGTGACCATAAGCAGTAGATATCCTCACTTTATTGATGCATGATTAAGAAAACCCTATGAAAAAAACATGTATAGGGTTATAAATAATAAAAAAATTGAATTTTACACCCAAAGCCTCTCTGAAATCCATAATTATTTATCTTATAATAAGAGATCTTAAACCTAGGTACTCCAATGGTGATTTATGGTGGTTTCTCTCCCTCTATTCTATAAATATGAAGGATCTAAAATATTGAATCATGCGGATTCAGTGCAAGAGGTTGGTTCTTCTTTTATTATTCATGTTTATCCTAGATATCCTCTTTATCTATTGAAATAAACCATAGAACCAATCTATGATGGATATATATATATATATATTCTATCATAATCTAATGGATCATTTATGGGTTTTTAGAGGGATTCTTGATCGGGATATTTATCATCTCTTCCTTGATAAGATCTCGATATAACATTAATGGTGAATCCCTTTTAGTATGTTGATTTTTATTTTTCCCATTAGAATGATTCCTTCCTTGAATTCCAATACTATAAGTTATACTTAGACAGATTGGGTCTTATTTTAGTGAAATTTGTTGTAGGTAAATGATCTGGGTATTATTCCGCATTGAATCTTGGAGTTTGGAATCAACACGCTAAATAAAAGAAGTCATTACCATATTGGGCCCTTTTATATAGTTGTTTTTCATGATTAACTTATGCATATGTTCATAGTGTATATATCCTTTCATGATAGGTACATTTGATGTGTAGAGGGTGGCCTGTAAGATCTTTTCATGGTTATGTCTTGTGTGTTCCTTGATATGTCTAACCTTATAAGTTTTTATTTCATAGAAATTAGAATGATTGTTATTCCATGTTTTTCCTTACTATATTATTTTTTACTTTAGTAATGTTTCATAGCATTTAGAATACATATTTTGATATATTTCAATATTATTTGTTTCTATGTTTTGTATTTCTTGTGTAATATTTCATAACCTGTAGAATATTTTTTATATAATTTTCCTTATTATATCATTCCTTAAATGTTATTTTATACATAGCTAGTGGAATCTGTGTTTACATTTTCAGGATGATAAGAGGCCTTGAAAGACGTAGTTGCATCCTTAGAGGGTGGTCGCATATGACATGTTTATTTATTGTTGATCTATTTGGGATTGGTAACACCCAAGATTTGAATATATTTAGGAAATGGGATAATTTAATATTCCATTATAAAAGGGTCCATATTTCAATATTATCTACCAATGGGGAATACACATGCATATATTTAGAGTTACATTTATTTGGGAATGCCAAGCGTTCATACCATCAAAGGAGAGTAGGAATCCTTTAGTCATGGGTGACACTTTCCCTTGAATGTGGGAATGGAATTGTTCCTTAAAGTTGGAAGATGTATTTTCATTAAAGGTGGATGGAGTTATATAGCATGAATTTCATGAACTGGATACAGTAAATAAGGATCTAGAGATGGGAAAGGGACCAATGTTCGATTTCTGTGGATCATGGAGTTAGGTGATGGATACAGTACTAGGATGAATTTGGAATACTAATACAACATTATTTATTTATTAATTTCCAGTTGTCAAAATTGATCTTTTTGAGCTACCACATTGGGTTATGTTGGTTCAATATTGTATAGTCGAACAGTACATTTATTATGGCATCTTTCTTATGTTACTCTCTACTACAATCTATAGTTTACTTCTATATATGTTGATATAGTTTTGTGTTTAGCTATGATTATTGAGGGTATATACTCCCCATTAAATCTATAGATCCCTTCCAATAGTTGGCGACCACTTGCATGTAGGGAAGTGCATGTGATTTCATGTGGCACTTTATCTTGGACCTAATGATTCAGGTTGTGGTGTTACATTAACAGTCAATAAATATAAATATTTAATCATTTATATGGAATGTCAATATTTGCAAGTCAATATAATAACTTTATTTATAATATTCTTTAAAATAATATTGTATGCAATAATGGAATACTATTAGTACATTATTGAAATGATAAATATATCCATGATATAAAATAATATCATTATAATGTTTGAAGAATAATATAGACTGATAGAGAACATAACTTCAAGGAAATAAATGAATATAGAATAATCCATTTATGTGAGGTAATGTACAAACCATAAATTGGTAAATTATGAAATAAGTCCACCAATTCATAAAAAATGAATGTTTTTTATAAAGTAATGTCTTTTAGAAATTATAAATGAAAATAAAATAATAGCATTGAAGATAAATTTTTTAAAACATTTGAGACTTTATTTTAAAAGTGAACATATTAAAAATTTATAAAAAACTTTTCATGAAGTTTTAAAACGAATTTTAAAAAAATAATTTTAGATAATAGAATACTGAAAATAAACTATTCTTATCTAATATAATTAACAACAAAATATAAAAATATAAATAAATAAAATGAAACCCCTTTTTCAAAGATCTTGAGAAAATAATATCCCTTTCTTTTTGGTAACTTTAAAAAAAATCTCTAAATAATGGGACTAGTATTTACTTTGAAACTGAAGATAAATTTTCAAAGGAATATCGATAATTAATAATGGATATGTTGGTGGTAATTTTAGTCAAGTAATAAAAGTTAATAGAAAATATTCTTTTCACACTTTTATACCATTATTTAAAAATGACCTATATAGAAAATAATGAAAATATTAAGTTAAAATTTTGGAATAAAAAGTCAAAGTTAATAAAATTTTACTTTAATAAATCATTTATGTATATAAAACAATAATATTGAAGACATAATAATATTGATATGTAGGAAAATGTTTGCCAACAAAAAATGGGAAATAAACTTGTTTTTTCTTATAAACATTCTTTTATTGGGTTTGAGTACTAAATAGAGGGAAAATAGAAATAATAATTATAAAACCATTAACTAAAAAATTCAGGATAAATAATATGGGTTTTAGGAGAGAAATAACATATAATTATCTCATTGGGGATTCATTCAAAAGCTATCCTGATTTAAAGTTGGATTGAAATGTAGACCCTTACGATGAATTCCCATTTCCCAAATGCATTTCAACCTCCTATATAATAAATTTATATTTATTATTCATATATATATGATCCATTTTTATATATAAAGTTATATATATAAATCATTCCAAACTACTTTTTACATATTTACTTATAATTCTTTGTCAAAAAAATTATTTAGGTGTTAAATGTTATGTTCCTCCTATATGTGATGATTTCAGAGTTATGATACTTGTAGTTTGGTCATCCTTTAATCACCTATAGAGTGTAAATATTTTCATATATATCATATTAATTAATTAAATAATATATTAATGTCATATATGAATGGTAGTTCTAATATATGAAATATGTCAATCATGGAGACGGTTGTCTGTAGGTACAGATGGTTGGTGTTTTTTTTCAATGGATAGAAGAAAAGAAGTGTGATAGATATTTATCATTATAATAAATTAATTATATTATAAAATGTCATATTTATTCATTAATTTCATCTATATGTACAACCATGTGCGTTGGTGATGAAAAATAAATTACAACACTACGAGGAGGTGGTAGTCCGCAATTACACACGATTGGCGTTTCCATTTCCCAACAGATGGGTGGTAAGAAAATTAGATATTGGTTTATCATTATATATTCATAATTAATTCTTAACTATCATACTTATTCATTAAATTAATTTATAACCATAAATTTTAGGAGGTGATGAAGGATAAATTATATCGTTTCATGGAGGCAGTAGTCCAAACGTATACACAAGCGATGTTTTCACATTCAATTGGATGTAAATGGGATAGAAAATGGTTATACCATTAATATACCAACATTTTAGTTTATAAATTATACTTATAAAATTTTATTATTTTGTCTATAGATGATTTGGAGGAGTTTTTAGAAAAATGAAACTAGAAAAAACATGTTAAGAACATATACCACTTCCTTGGATAATCTTCTTGAAAAAACACCTTATCGCTTATAAGCAAGGTCATTACAGAAGAAAAAAACTATAGGTAATGGATTAGGATGTTTTGATGGTATTTGAGTAGATATTTTCCTAGATAATGGATCTTTGGGTGTCTGTATAATTGAAGAGAGGATATTTCCTTTTATAAGTGATAGGGGTGTCACTTTTTCAAATACTCTAAAATCTGAAATAATATAAATTCATTTTCATGGGAAAGTGTCATAAAATAAGAAATTTTTTTAAGATATGATAATTTAAGGTCTAAATACACTCAATTTATGAAATTTATGAAATTTTTAATTATATTTAAAGCCTTATCTCTTCTTTTAACCCCAATGTTAACCCTTTTAACCCTTTCCATAATGAAATTTTTTTAACTATGGTAACTATTAATTAATACTAAAAATGAAATAGGGATTATAAATTTTTTTAATATTTTGATACCAAATATAGATTCCATTTGAGAATATTTAATTCCTTGAGGTTCTGAAAATTAATTTTAATATTCTTGTGTAAAATTCAAAGAAAAGCAGTTTTTAGAAAAATGTATTTTTATCTATAAAAATGAATTTATATTAAAATAATGCATTGAATTTATTATCCTAAAATTTAATGTTTTATTAATAATAAATTATGTTATAAATTCAAAATATTATTTTTTAATTATTTATTTTAATTCTTAAATATATTTTCTATCTTTAGAAATGTATTTACAAACATTTGAGTGTAATTCTTATACAATAAAGATTTCATAAAAGTGATAGTATTTTTAAAATTAGTAATCTTCAATATTTAACTAAAAATCATCCTTTTCAAAAATGTACAAAAAAATCACCAAAAGCTAATGTTCACATGATAAATTCAAAAAAACATTCATAAAATTCAAATTAATCATTTTTTGAATTTAATGTTTCAAAGAAAATATTAAATATAAATAAAAATATATTTTATTGAAAAATAACCTTTTTAAACTTCAAGAGTTATTAATATTATATAATATCAATTTATTATTAATTAAGTGTTAATTTATTAGTTCATACACAACTAGAAAATATGGATAACACCACACCTGTATTGCCACAGTTTAATTATCCATGGAAATAGAGAAGCATTCCCCCACATGTTTTATGTGAACCGTGGCCACATCCTGCTATGCGATTAACCCAAACCTCCCTGCCTCTCGTGATTATCTTGAACCTCCCTGCCTGTCGCGATCCCCTCACGATCAAAGACCTTTTCCTGCCTCACCCGATCAAAGATGTATCCCTACCTATCGTGATCGAATCCATCTCCCTACCTATTGTGATCGAATCCCTCCAGATGATCGAACCCCCCGCTGCTCTTGTGAATAACCCTCTCTCAGACAATCGCTCCCTACTCTCACGAAAAAGGCACACACAAAGGAAATCTACTCGTTCCTTGCTCTTAGGAAATCCTACCTTCTCATGATTTGTCGAAGGAACCCTACCCGCCCCTGCTTTTGTGGACGAACCATATTCACTCCCTTTTTTCATGATTCTTCCATTTCAGCAGGTGAACTAGTAAGGGTTACTCTAAACCAAGGATACCCTAATTTGAACTTTATTTTCATTTGATAATTGTTACCATGGGTTATTATTAGAGATTAATTCACTTGGAAATGTTGTTTTGGTTGATGGTTTATAGATTCTGGTTTAAGGAAGCTATTGTTTGAGAATTTATGAGCAGTACTAGTTTTATATATTTAATTTATATGAGTATATTTGAATTTTTTTTCTAATGGTTTAGTTACATGTAGTTATAATGTTGAAGATCACTATATCTATGAGAAGATGTTTTGAACGCATTAAAGAATATTTTGAAGTGTTTTAGAGGATATAAAAATGTCTAGAAAAATTTGGAAATTCTATGTATCAGGATATTGATGAAGTTAAAAAGGAAATGATAGGTAATATATTACCTTGTTTTAGAAAATTGGAAAAGGATATTACCACTAAGATGACATCCATCAAAATTTCACAATCTTTTAGAAACCTCACTACCACCCAGAAGAATCCTACATCCATTGCTCCAGTAAAACCAAAGAGTCCTTAGAAATTTATCATTTAGGGTAAATTTCTATATTTTGAGAACATTCTTTACAAATACTAACAATATTAAAATAAAAGACTACTTCGAGGGATTCATGGTATCCTCATAAACATTGGAAAACATCAACCACTATAATTCAATAATATTTAATGCTCCTATTTATTCTTTAATCTATTCACCCATGCCCAATTAAGGCATAATATTGTCACATTCTCTCACAGACTAATGTTTTTGTGAACATATATTCAATATTTCACCATCAAACTATCTTCTATAACCCTAACACTCTATATTCAAGCAATATTAATATATAATGGTACTCTAGGTTGATGTGATTCATCCTCACATAAAACACTGACTTCTAGGAAAAATGAATCACAATCATATTACCAAAGTAGAGTGATTGATTTTTCTAGATGATTTCAAGCTCCACACATAGAAATTTAGTCTTGGTAGAAATAGAATTTGAATCTAAGATAGATAATTCTTTACTAAAATTGAACTTCATTATAGATTAGGAATAAAACATTCCAATATTTAAAATAGAAAAACATCTAATCTAGGTAATCCAATCAGAGGTGAATTTGTCTCTAATACCAACTAAAGGGGACTGGTTGAGATATGAACCACATTGACCGGGGGTTGAATTAATTTTGGTGACTTTTAATTACAATTTTATGCTTTTAAATTTTTATCCCTTTTCTTTTTACCTCTATCACTATTTGTTGAGTGGTTATTTTATTATTGTTTTCCACCATTATTTCTTATATCTTAATCAAACACACACACACAAGTGGCATATTAATTTCTAAGGTTCACCTCTCAGTATAATAAGTCTAATCTATAGTGTGATTTGGTAACACCTAAGGTCACAAAACCCATTAGTAAATACCTATGAGATTTAAACTATTGTCTCCTAATAGTATAGAGTGTGTATAATACACACTTATTTGGTTTTTCCCACACTCAAGTACATCTCATAATTTTACAATAAATATCGGGGTAACAACAAGATATTGTAACACTAATTTATAATACTTCCTTATTGTTCATGTACTACTTATTTCTTCTTCTTCTTCCATTGCACAATAGCAAGTCACTTATTTTATTTTTATACATATCACTATATAAAAACTCTTCTTCTTCGTTGTTTCAAACTAATATTCTATAACTTCTTCTTTATATTCCTTCTGGTATAAACTGAAATACACATGACTCTTCATCTCTCCCCTTCTTTCATGTGTGAACTGGGAGAACATATCTCTTATTATTATAAACTTCATGAACTACTTGGTTGCTTCTTGTTCTACCTCTTCCCAATTTTTTCTCTTATTTTTTTCAAAACAAAGAGCACTAGATCATACTCTTCTTTTTAACTTTGACACATAGTGGTTCTTCAGAATCGAAACTATGTTGGGTCTTATCACTCTTGAATAATACCAGCAAGCTTCCACTTGTCTATATTTAGAACATCTTGAATATATATCAAATATATCAGCACTGGTTTCTTCTTTTTTAGCATCTGCTAAACCACATGAATAATTTGGATTCAAATATCCTAGAATTAATGGATCTAGAATTTCCCACTCTATATCTTTATGACCATTTGTTTTGGTTCATATCACTCTTTTACATAGTTCATATAAATTATTCTATCTTGAATAATATTTTCAAACTTTCACATGTCTCTATTTCTAACAACATGAATATATATCAAATATAGAATCACTAATTTCTTATTTTTCAGCATTAACTAAACCACATGAATATTTTGGATTCAAATAACCCGGAATTACTGGATCTATAATTTCACACTCTATATCTTCATAACAATCTGATAACTATATGTAATAATATCAAAAGAGTTGGGTTGGGGGGCGGTGGGGGTGAAGTGTGGAGGTTAAAGGAGTTGGGGTGAAGGGTTGGGGTGTAGGTGGGGGGGGGGAGTGTGCAGGTGGGTTGATTTGATGCCCATGTTTTGATCGGACCACTGATATATTTTTGAAGGAGTTGGAATATTTTTTGGATTTTGAATTCAACAATGGTTCAGACGGTGGATTTATTTGATTTCCATGTTTTTATTTCATTGGAAGACCATGGTTAACACGTGAGGAAGTAAGTTACCACATCACTAAAAAAGGTTTTCAAAAAATTATATCATGTTTGGTATCACAATGGGGAAAATGTTCAAACAGAGAGTGACGTTGATTCAGCTGAAATGATCGTAATAGAAAATTTGATTTCCGATCGGTTTCCATTTGCTTCGCAAGCCAACTATTCATGTAGAGCAGTGGAAGAGGAAATGAATACGGGAACATAGTTTTAATATAATGATCATAATGATAACGTTGACTGTGTTAGAAAGTTGTTAGAAGATGTGAATACCTCAGTTTACTAGTCATGTGTAAAAATGACCAAACTATAGTTTTTAATGTTACTGTATCATGAGAAAATAATATATGGATTTAGTAATACTGTGATCAACTATCTACTTACTATTTTTGAGGACTTGCTACCTGATGATGCATATATTATTGGAAATGATTATATGGAATAAAAGTTGGATGAAAAAATTGGATTTTCAAGTACGGAAATCCATGCATGCCCTAAAGATTATTGTCTATTCTGGAAGTATAATGTCAAGTTAAATGAGTGAAAACAATGTGGTACATCAAGATGGATGACTATTAAAGATGGAACTCAATCATGTGTACTAGATAAAGTCATGTGGCACTTTCCATTGATTCCCGGACTTTATAAACTTTTAATGTGAGATAAAATGGCAAAGAATATGAGATGGAATAAAGATGAATGAAATAAGGATAATGATGATATAGTTCATCCTTCTAACGATATAGCAAGGAAAAAATTTGGTAGGTTGCATCCTGATTTTTCAGCTGACCCACAGAATGTTAGATTGGGATTTTCATGTGATGGTTTCAACCCATTTAAGTATATACATACTATATATAGCACTTGGAATGTTTTCATTCATATTTATAATTTTCCCTCATGGATGTGTATGAAAAATCCAATTACTATCATGAGTATATTGAATTCTGGACCCAATGATCCTGGAAATGATATCAACTTATATTTTCAACCATAAATATATGAGTTGAATGAGCTTTAGACTATTGGGGTTCAGACATATGATGCATTTAGAAAGGATTACTTTATGTGTTGTGCAACATTATTATGGACAATAAATTATTTCCCTGCATATGGAATGATTTTTAGTTGGAACACTAAGGGGAGATTATCTTTACCTATATGTATGAAAAATACATGTTCTAGGAGATTAAAGTTTCAATGAACTTTCAGCTTCCTAGGGCATCGCCGATTTCTACAAATGGATCATCCATACAGAAAAAATCAAAGACAGTTTGATAATTGCATAAAGATAGATGAATAACCTCAACAAATGTCTGGGGTTGATATCCTTAATGAACTTGATATTTTGAATTTTGTTCTTGGAAATGGTCAGTTAAATTCCAACAAGAGGAATAATGTTCCTTTTAATTCCAACAATAATTGGAGAAAGAAAAGTATATTTTATGAGTTGATGTATTGGTCATCAAATTTTCTACATCACTGCTTAGATGTAATGCATATTTAGAAAAATGTGTGTGAAATTATACTTGAAACACTTATAAATTTAAAGGTAAATAAAAAAGATGACTTTCACTCACATCGTGATTTAATGGATTAGGGTATAAAACAAAGACTTCATCCTGAGTTAATTGGTCAGAATCTGTGGAAAGTCCCTTTTTTCTTGTTTTTCCATTAAAAATGAAGAGAAAAAACAATTTCTTCAAGTATTGGAAAGTTTAAAGGTTCCAGGTGGTTATTCGAGTAACATTTCGAAATGAGTGAATACACGAGATGTGAAACTAAAATCCCACAAACCAATGACTAGCATGTTCTGTTGCATGAATTGATTCCTACTTCCACTCAAATTTTACTATCAAATAATGGCAGGGTCGATGTGATTAGATTATCTCACTTTTATCAAGATCTTTGTGCTAAAATATTTTACAAAATTGTTGTGAAAAACTACAAAAATAGGCACCGATCATTCTTTGTGACTTGGGGAAAATATTTCCCCATCATCCTTTACATGTATGTTACATCTGACCGTGAATCTTCCAATAGAAGTTCTTTTTGGTGGTCATGTTTCTAGTTTCTGGATGTATCCAATATAAAGAATGATGTTTACATTGTAATATTATGTGATAAGTAAGAATCATCCTGAAGGATCTATTGTGAAAGGTTATTTAGCGCAGGAATGCATGGATTTTTGTTCAATGTATTTTTCTAATGTCAACACTAGATCTAATCAGCCCATGAGAACTGAAGATGGGAAATATGATCCCATTGAGCCAAAATTTCCATCACTTCCCCAAATGGGATGGATATCTAGATCATACAAGTTGTGTATTTTGAATATGGATGAGTGGGAAATGGCTCGTCATACGGTATTATTTAAATATGGTTTGGTTGATGATTACATCAAGTAAGTAAAATTATAAATATATATATTTTTTGTATATTTTTTTTCATAGTTCCTGATATCATTATATTTTTATATTTGAAAAGAACATAGTGAAATTATAAAAATAGAACATGAATCTTTATCTATTAAGAGGAAGGAGAAATTACACAACAAATAATTTCCTACTTGGTTAAAGTCAAGGGTAAAAAATTATTTTTTTTACATTACCAAATCGTTGGTAGTTGTCCAATATTCGTTGTCGATACATTTCAAGTCCAAAGTTTAGCGATGGATGATGTATTTGCAAAAATAAGGGCATTTTCATTTGGTCCAAACAATGTGGTTCATGATTGTAAATTAGTGGTTGTCAATGGTTATAAATTAATTATAAATAGTTGTGCAGCAAAGATGGCAACACAGCATAACGGTGTCATGATAAGCGCTACAATGAATTTTTATTCTAGTGCATCAGACAGACAGCCTCGATCAAAAAATATATCGTATTATGGTTTTGTTGATAGAATTTTTTTTATTAGATTACTATGCACATGGTCATGTCGCTATGATGAAATGAAAGTGGTTTGATTCAATGACAAGACAAGGATTGTATATAGATAATTGTATTTTTAGAGTGATTGATATGAAACATCAGCTGCAAAAAGATGATCCTTATATTCTTGCATCACAAGCTAGACAAGTATTTTATGTAAATGAACCTTTAAACCCGAAATTTGATGTTATTGTTGATGTTATTCCCAGACACATTTCTGATGAAGGATTGGACGATGGTGATGTTTTGGATGAACTGGTCAGTATTCAGTCAAATATATCATTCGATGATACATATGATTCAATTGTGATAATGGGTTTGTGAACCAGAAATTATAACAGAGAATTCCTAGCATTACATGTTTCAAAGTATTCAGATTATATTATTCTTACCTGGTGTGTGTTTTTAAAACTTTTAAAGTATCAACTTCTTTTGTTTTGTAATGTTTTAATTTAGCGAGTAAACAACATAATGAAAAAAAATAATGGAAGATGTGAAGTTTTTAAAAATAATATGAATTTTCTTGGAATCATTATAGTTATTTAATGCTTTGTTATATTTTTAAAATTGTCTCATAACTTTTTGAATTTACATATTATTATGTCTTATGAGGAGGTTCAGAGAAAAAAATGGGGGAAAACGATCAGCGACTTAGAGAAGCAGGCCTGGAAAATATGATTGTTCTGGTGAGTCCTTTATTTATTAATTAATTAATTATGTATGAACTTTCCAAAAATCATATTTAATTTGAACATGAATCATTGAGGAGGCAACTTACATTCACTGAAGATGGTTCAGGCACTCCAGAGTATAGGACCGACCCTACATGCATCCCCTAGATGTATTTCCTCACAGTCCATGGCTCTGCATCACCGAGATGGTTTCCTCCCATCCTGACCCCCACTTATATTCCTTATCCATACATGGGTGGTCATTTTTTATCCATTTCCTCCTCCTACCATACATGGTATTCCATCTCCTTCTATCCCTTAGCCTTTTTACCCTTATCCACCTTCATCTCTACAGGGTACACCTGCATTGGTTATGCCCCCTATATACCCAAACCCTCCTACCCAACCTCAGCATCCAAAGTATACTATGTAGGGTACACCTCCATTTCATATGCCCCCGTTATACTTGTACCCTCCTACCCCACCTATGCATCTACAATCTACTATGGGAGACACTTCTCGAGTTGTTTTCCCTCTGCATAGTGTGCATAATCAAGAAACTGAAAATAGTTCTACTGGTAAATGATTAAAAATTAATGAAATTAATAAAATTTTATTAAATTTTAATTATATATGTGTAAAATATTTGTTTATTTTTTCGAGACCATCTTCTACTAAAAGGCATGGTCGTGCAAAGATGCATAAAGTGTGGACTATACACATGCAAATTATGGTTCTGTATAACAAGGAAATGAAAATTATTGAAGAAAATGGTAAATAATTGTGGAGTTTCATGGTGACACTCAACATACATAGCAATATTGTTCCGGTTCAACCAATCTAGTGGAGAAAAGTTGGAAAAGAAATAAAAGACCAGGGTTGGATGAAAATTTGGGTAATATATTTTTTAAAATTACTTTGTAATTTCTTTATAAAGAATTATTGATAATTTTTTTTGACTATTCGGATTATCTATAACATCTCGGATGGTATCCACGGTAAGAGAGATAGGTTAATGGATCTGAGAGAGATGTATCTGGCCTACAAGCATGACCTACATGTTGGCTGGAAAAAATAATAGGTACTCCTCTTGAAAATGAACCAATCTTCAATGAATGCCCAATTTCACAATACAAAGAATTAATTTCATATTGGAGTTGTTCCTATATCAAGGTAATTTAAAATCTTAATGTTTTTAATAAATTGATTTTTTTCTTTAACCGTATTTTTCTGTAGTGGATGATTTTATTATATGTGATTGTGTTGAGTTTTATTTTTCAGACTCGGTTATTTCAGTTATATCTTGAACTCGTTGAATTGTTAACTTCAAATGATAATTTTTATCCATTTTGACTTTATGAAAGGCTAGTTTAATTTTTTTTAAAAATAGGATTCATATGAAAGAAACATACAAAATAATGGCACCATGATATATAATCATACTCTAGAGTGAACTACACTACCATATCATGAACTGTCACAGGTAATATAGGATTTAACATTGAATATACATTTATTTTTTCATTGATTTATATTCAATTTTCATGTAGAAATGGGAATTAAATTTTGAATGACATGTTCCTCGATCATTATTGTTTTGTTCTAGTAGGAAAAAGGAATATTGAACTGCTGTGAATCAGGAAACGTAGGAAAACAATTGTAAGAATGTGTTTAAATTTTTAGCTTTTAGTATGCAGTTTCATTCATTGAAAATTATATGAGTTGTGTTTTCCTAATAGGGAATGTGAATTCTTGAGTCAATTATATCACATATTCTTATGGTATTATATAGGACAATACATTATCTGCCACTCTTTTTAGTATTTTCAATGATAATTTAATAAGATCAATTCTTGATAATGTTTAAAAAGGACATCTAAAATCCATTCAATTCTTGATAAGGTTTAGAATTTCAAATAGGTCCGTAACCACTACTAATATAACTGTAAACCCAAACAGCATCCCATGACACTTATATAAGTTATACCAACTCTTAAAAATAGTATGAAGAATATAATAGGACATACACTACTTATGTTTTGGACTAGATTTCATCAAAAAAAGAGGTTGTAGACATTTTACTCATAACACGTATGATCATTTCAATGGACATATAGCTGCACTTATTTATTTTTTAAAATATATATTAAAATTTTAACGACCTCTTATAGAATTCTCTTCAAGATCTAATGGAAAAGGAATGAGACACATTTGGACCAAATGGTTGTTTTCATCAGGTTCTTGGCAACAATCACAGTGGAAGAGTTCATTGTAAACCTAGAAAAGAAAATCGTGTCGTCTAAATATTGGTCATCAGGTATTGAATTTTCTAGGAATATTGTAGGAATGGTTACCAAAGAACAATTAAATGCTTCCATCGAGACAACAAAGTAGGAAGTTAGACAAGAGTCTCAAAAGACGTGGAAAAAGGAAAATGAACAATTTGTTCAAGTTGATATCAGCTATATGATCTTCTCTTCTGCCAGAGGGTGCAAGAATAGTGGATGGATGTTTATTGAGTTTGTTCTCAATGTATACGGATGAATATGATTTTTTAGTTGAAGTTGTTGGTGGATAGGTTGATGATGATACTGATGGTGGAGAGGTTGAAGATGCTGCTGATGGTGGAGAGGATGATGATGCTGCTGATGGTGGAGAGGCTGAAGATACTGCTGATGGAGATGATGATGATGCTGATGGTGGTACACACGTTAATGCTTTTGATATTGGTGCTGATGATTAGGAGGATTCAGATGACATTTTAGAGTGACATTATTGATAGGTTTTTTATCTATCATTTTGTTATCGTTGTTTATAAAATTTCTATTTTATATGTATTATTTTTTTATGTGGAAATGAGATGCTGAAATGATTTTTGGAATTTTTTGTAGGTGTATGTGTATGGTGTATATGTATAATGCAGGTTTGTACAGGGTGTATGGGAGGAATAATAGGGGGTGGGGGATGAGCAGGGGGTGATGGGGGGACTGGTAGGGGTAGGGGGGACTGGCAGGGGCAGGGGGTCAATGATGAAGATTACAATGCAATTGAGCGTTCATTCAAAAATAAAAAGATAGAAGCTAGAAAGAATTGTCTTTTGCAGTTTGAGGTTCATAATTGACTTTGACAGGTGATTTCTAGGGTTTTATGTGTCTTACCTTATTATATTATCTGTTTCTGCAGGCTGGAATTTACCACGAGGAGACCAGCCTTTCTGGTACACCATATGCTCACCCTCAAATCCCATTTTTCATTTTTCAATGATGATTTTCAGATATTTATGCTGCTGTTTTCCTTACTATTTGATGGAACTTCACCTGAATTTGATATTTTTTGAGATCTTTATAGGAGACTCTTTAAGGAGACGATAGATATGGGCCAGTAGCTTTCCAATCAAGGAATAATGTGCACCTTTCTAATATCCAAGCATCAAAGGTAAATATTTTATTTCATTTTTATGATTTTTTTATAGTTACGATGAAAGAAACAATATTTTGTTTGTATTTCTTGGTGCAAGGGGGGTGTGGGACTGGCAGGGGTAGGGGTGGGGGACTGGTATGGGGGTAGTGTATAGAGGGCAAGGAGGGGGGGCTACTATAGGGGGTGGGGGTGCAAGGGGCTGTCTAGGGGGGCATGGGGCAGGGGGTGGGGGACTGGCGGGGGGAGGGGGTGGGGGACTAAAGTTCTTTATTTCTGGGAATTTACATGCTTTATTCCATGTTGATATAATTTGCAAGTTGTGATGGACACA
Organism: Viscum album; assembly: GCA_963277665.1. Classification (NCBI taxonomy): domain Eukaryota; kingdom Viridiplantae; phylum Streptophyta; class Magnoliopsida; order Santalales; family Viscaceae; genus Viscum; species Viscum album. The sequence continues at coordinate 1,172,519,151 of OY728160.1, forward strand.
TTACATATTTTGTTTGTCGAAATTTGATTTGAATTTTAATTAGTTATATTCATGTACACTATCAAGCTTAATTATAATTTATAAATCCTAATTTACTGCTAGTTTCATCTATTGTATATATGGGAATAAGATTCTAATAGGATTTTATTTCCTAGTTTATAGGTGATTCAATTTTTATACTATATTTGTTCAACAAATATAAAGAGGAAAGAGTCTTGGGGTTGGAAGTTTTCATTCAGGGGAGTATTCTACCTCATTTACTTTTCTGCTCTCTTCTTTCCTCTTAAATTCATAATGCAAGTTGATTTTATTTGTCACTGGTTTCATGTGTTATTTTGATTCTTTGTTTCCATATTCTTTTACGATAGGTTGTGTGTTTATACCATATTTCAACTGAGTTTGAACCTATTTTCTTTACTATAATTTTGTAGATAATGGGGTTTGTCACCCTCATTTTTTTCTTAATCCATCTAGTACTATAGTGGATGAAGATGGATGTTTATATTTTTTATCTGAAATAAATTAAAATTTTCTCTCTAGGGGGGTGAAGGGGGGGGGGGGGGAAGGGGGGCGGGGGCAGTGTGCAGGGGGAAGTAGGGGTGAAGGGGGTAGGGGCAGTGTGCAGGGGGTAGGGGCAATGAGCGGGGGGGGGGGGGGGGCTACTGCAGAGGGGTTGGGGTGCAGGGGGTGTCCGGGGGGTGCAAGGGGGCGTATTGGGGTGCAGGGGGGTAGGGGTGGGGCAATGTGCAGGGGGTAGTGGTGGTGAAGGGGGAAGGGGGATAGTGTGTAGGGGGCAGGGGGTAGGGGTGGGCTACTATAGGCGGGGTGGGGGTGCAAGGGGTTATCCATGGGGGCATGGGGTAGGGGGTGGGGGTGTGGGACTGAAGTTATTTTTTCTGGGAATATGCATGCTTTATTAAATGTTGATATCATTTGAAAGTTATTATGGACACATTACATGTTTTATTTGTTGAAATTAGATTTGAATTTTAATTAGTTATATTCATGTGCACTATCAAGCTGAATTATAATTTATAAATCCTGAGTTTGCTGTTGGTATCAACTATTGTATATATGGGAATAAGATTGTAATTGGATATTATTTCTTGGTTTACAGGTGATTAAATATTTATACCATATTTTTTCAACAAATATAAAGGAAAGAGCCTTGGGATTGGAAGCTATCACTCGAGGGAGTATTCTGCCTCATTTACTTTTATTCTCTATTCTTTCCGCTTAAATTCATAATAAAAGATGAGTTTATTTGTCACTATTTTCATGTGTTATTTTGATCTTGGTGGGTGAATACCATGTTGTTTTCATATACATAAAGTGTAGTTTATATAAACATAAATTAAATTTCATTTAATTATTATACAAGCTATTTATGTAGGGGGCATGGGGGTGTTCAAGGGGGCTGTCCAGGGGGCATGGGGGGTGTCCAGGGGGTGCACGGGGTCTGTCCAGGGGGGAGCAGGAGGGTGCACAAGGTCTGTCCAGGGGGCATGGGGGTGTTCATGAGGGTGCATGGGGGTTGTACATGGGACAAGGGGGTGCAGGGGGTGTTCAAGGGGGTGCACGGGGGGCTGCCCAGGGGGGTGAAACGTGTTGTTCGGCTGGCAGACTAAATTTGTTTTTTATACCATATGATGGTAGTAGGCCCCTAATTCCACGGTTAAAATTGTGGCTCTATCCCCCTAATTCCATATTTAAAACAATGTCAGTAGGTATGACCTACTTCCATGATGATAGTGGCCATGATTTTCCGAAACCGTGTCCATATGCTATTCCCACGGTTTTTGGGCCTATGGCCATGTTTCCAAACTATGTTCATAGGTTAATTTTCTAGTTATGATACATTGATGGTTGTCAAAATTAATCGATTTATTGAAATTCAAAAAACGTGAAAAATAACTAATTAAAAAAAATCTGTTTGAAAATAAATTACTTTAATCTATCATATTAATAATTGATTTTATGATCCATATATTTAAACTATAAAAATAAAATATTAAAATTTAAATGTCCTAATTGATTACCATATTTCAATTTATTAAATTTTAATGGTAATATGTTGTGAATCATTTTAGTATACTATTTCATATAATTTAATCAATCTAATATAGTAATATTTAATGGATATTTACATATTGAAATATCATTGTTAAAATCCCTCCAAATAAATTTCATCCTTGCAATTTTAATTTTTTCGTACCAAAATGTGTATATCATGACATAGTAAAAAAATATAATTTTAATTTTATCAAGACAATTAATTTCTATGACACTAATAGAAATCCAATTATTTCTTAATTAAATATATATATAACTATATATGTATCATTATAAGACTGATTCTTTTTAGTGAGTTTCCAAAAGAATAACATGATAGGTAAACAATATTTTCCACAAAAGACTTGATAGATTTATAATCCTTTTCCATGATTTGGTGAATTCATTTACTGTAAAGATAGTTAATATGAGAAAATATACTTAGATGATTTCTTTCCATTCCATAATAACAGTTTCATACTTTGGTTATGTTCTGAGTAGTTTTCGATCTTGGATTTATCTTGTACTGTAAATGATAAATAATGATGGTGAATTTTTCATGCATGAATAAGTAAAATTGAATTTTAATAAATCATAATTTCTATGAAAGGGATGATAATTTATTCCCCATTTATCTATAGATTTACTAAAGCTAAAAAATAGTTAGCACAAGTAATGATATTGCCCAAATTAAATATTAATAAACCTTCACACGAATAAATAATTGATTAATATCTAAAGACTCAAAAATAAAACCCAAATTTTAAAATAATTCATAACATAAATAAGATACATTAAAACTATTTAAAATATTCCTATAAATTTTTGAAACCCAAAAATTAGAAATATTTTATTACGTATTCCTCCAAAATAAACATAACATTTATCTATAAACAACATTAACCACTCATAAAGTCACATACCAAAAATGAGTATACCATAACCATATATTCTACAAAATATACTAATAATTTATGATTATAAATTTAATAACGATGAAATATAAACATAAAAATTATATATATTTCAAAAAATATATAACTCGATAATTAGTACATAAATAATATCAACCACTTTGATGAAAATTCCATACTTGTTAACAATTTCCAAATACCATTATTCGTATAATGTTCCTAAATATATGATAAAACATTATCAAAATTAAAAATAATTACATCAACATAAATAAAATTAATAACCATAGAGGTTATCTATAACATTTGTCTTATGACCAAAATAATATAATAAAATTATTCTAAAAAAACCTTCATGCTAAATTACATGTTAAACATAAGGGTTAAATATATATAAATCATATATTAAAACCTAACAAAAATATCCCAAAATGTAATTAATATCCTTAATATCATATCACATAAGACCACAAAACTGGACATATACCTTTGATCTTATAATCACCCTTAAACATATCAAACTCTAATGATATTTGTACCTCTTAAATCACTAACATTATAATATTTGATGCTCTAAATTCAAGGGTATTGAATACATTTTTAATAAGTTTAACAATAAGAATGTGATTCCTAAGTCTCACTATTATTCAAATGTACTCAGATTTTAGATATATCTACATAGAAAAGTTTAAATGGGGGTTGTTATATGATGATCACATAGAGATGTTGCAGAAATTACATAGAGATGAAATAAGTTTATGAAAACCATAAAATTGAAACAAACATAAAGATACTTTAGCTGTCTATCATGTGTGATGTGATTACATGAGAGATGATTTTTGGTTTTCTTAATATTCTTAAATGATTTTAATAATGTAAAATGTATCATGTTATATAAAATTTAGTCTTTATTTATCATTATTTCATGTTGGTTTCATCAACTGCTGAAGCTAAATAGTAATAAAACTCTCAAAGATTGACTTTGATATATCCCTAATGGTTGTTCATAATGGATTATTATTGATTACTATGAATTGTTACAATTATCAGGGGTCATATTTTCTACAGAAATGTAAAAAATGATCATGAGGCGCAAAAATGGTTTTTTTCTCTAGATGACCTTCCATGTATACCACATAGATTATCACACACTATATCTTCGGTATATTTGAGGATTCATGTTTCATATTTTGACTTTTAAAATATTTAATGTTTAAAATACTCCTATCATGAGAACCTTCATACTTTGATAAATTTCTTATGCAAGCCTTGTGTCCTAGACAAAGGGGTGGTTGGGTATGTTTTTTGATCTTTTCATCAGTTGGGGATTAACCATGATATGATTTTTTATCTCGTATGAAGAGTATTAAATATTAACCCTCAATTTAAATAGAATTACAACATGTATTGGAAACCCTATATAATACATATGATGTACTTTTATTTTGGGAGATGCGCATGTATCGTGCTCATCCATCAGATAAATGACATGCGATGCATTCGTTGACGTGCTCGGTATATACTCAGAGAATAAATAATATATGTGTAGCTATATGGGGTGGAGACACTCCTTTTAGTATGGTTACTCAATGTCTTTGACAAAATGATCATATGAAAATTAATAGTAGTATATGACAAAAAAAAGTGTAAAATGGGACCGAGATACATCTGTGTGATGGACCTCATTCCATATCCATTTATAGGCCTAGTAACACTAATTATTTTCCAGATAAACTCTTTGTTTAGATATATGAATTAGGGAATTAATATTTTTTTCCAAGATACAATGGATCATGGGTTAAAAATTTTGTGGTTGAAAAAATGGATACTTAGTTTCACAAAATTTAAAGATCTTCTCTAAAAGTGTTTTATTATTTTCATTAACTATTTATAAGTGTTGTGGACTAAATTAAAATTAATCTATTTGATTAACAATCTGTTTTATGAATCCATTTTTGAAATTCTATATACTATTTGAATCTATTTTTATATTTTTAGTGTGTTTCAAGATAGGATAACTTGATCTACTTTACTATATTACCTTGGGTAAGAATGCGTTCTAGTAGTGAGGAATTCATGGATTCTAAATTTTTTGAAACTGATTGATTCCTAAGTGAATTTACCCCTTTTCATGGAAATTATGATTTATAAAAATGGAAAAGGGATAACAATGATAAAGATCATGTTAGAATATAAATAATAGCAATAAGAAATAATAATTTTGAACTTCCACCTATGTAACCTACCCAATATGATTGATTATAACCTTATGGAGCCTCTTTAGAATATATTTGAATAGAATAAATGGAATGTATTAAACCAGTAATATGGGAACTAATATATTTGTCTTCCTATGTTATCATAATTATATTCGTGTGTGTTTTAGTCATCAAATAAATGTTACAGTGACCTAAAATATAGCTTCCCAAGCAATGATTCTATGCCTTGTCTATCAAAATTATCTCTATGGGATAAATTATCTATTGGGATATTTTAGACCTATTTTAGCTACAATCCTCAAATAAGTGCTTCAAATATACATATCTTAGAAAAATTCAATAAGTTCTAATTGGGAAAGGGGGTGGAAATATTTTGGGAATTCTAAATATGGATGAAGAAGGGGAGAATGATATATCTGAATTTCATTTAGGAAGTATCCTTGTAACATGAAAAGGAAAACTGGAAATAGATGCTTTGGGGAGAGGGATTTTTGGAAATTCCCACTTGTTAAAATATTTATTCTATATCAATATATTCAGTTTATAAACATGGAAATCTAAATTTTGTATAAATTGAATTGAGGGTAGTGGATTAAATTCATTGAGGTGGCATGGTAATTGTAATGATCAATGAATATGTGATTTTATTCTTCTAAATATTTTGTAACCAGTCTAGGAATAACATGTTTATAAATATATATAAAAATAATTACATTGTTTTGGAGTTCAATAGATTTGGTGTATGGGAGTGATGACAACTAATATTTCCCAAGATTTAATATATTTTTCAATTTAATTATTATTTTTTATTTTACAAAACATTTATCACTAATTATATTATATATTTAGTCTAAATAACTATATAGTATTATATAAACAATATTTAATAAAAAATTGTATATATATACATATATATCAATAGAACTAAATTTTTAATTTAAAATATGATTTTTAAAAATATATAATTTTCTTATGAGTGCGATGAAAAGAACCGACAAAGATGACATTAATTGACACTCAAATAGAATTAATTTAGGGTGAAACTTATCAGCACTAAAAGACAACTTCATTGATAAAGAATGAATTTTAATAGTGATAAAAAAAGCATTGGTAAAGGGTCGCCTTTATCAGCACTCGAAAAATAACTGATAAATTTATTCTTATATCAATGGTTTTTAACACTAAATGAATTTTCACAAGTAAAAAATATGTGGTTCATTGTGGAAATAAAAACAGATTTTAAATATGAATATTTAATTAATTCTATAAATTAAATCACTCCATGATTATATATTCTAGAATATATAATTTTCAATGAACATAAATAAAAATAAAGAATTTATATTCACTCATAGTTTTTTCGAATCACAAAAGAAATATGAAAATAGTGGGGGGAGTAAGGTATATATGTAATGACCTGATATTTTAAAAGAGTGACATCATGTTAAATAGTGTATATGAAATGAATCACCAATCTTAGAAGATAATGAAAAACCCTAAGAATTTATGATATATTTCATTTTAAATAAATTCAATCTCTTTGATAGGTTGTAGTTCTTGCAACACTAGTTTTAAATGAAACATGATACTCTATTAAAATATAATTTTAACATGGTTATTATAACCTAGACCTAACATTTGAGGATAGGAATAGGAATAACTAAATTATGAACATTTTATGGAATAAAATAAATTCAATGGTTATCTATATATTTGAAATGAAATAAAAATCACCTGAATGTAAAAGAAATGTTCTCTAAAAAATTATACTTTTCGAAAAGATGGTTTATTCGCACCTTGCTCACATAATTTAAAATAAAATTTTCACAATTTTAAAAATTATATTTAACAAAATAATATTAATTTTTGAAATATATGTGCCAAAATTATATTTTGGTGAATTTTTGAGAATTTTATGAAAAAATTAATTTCTTAGGAATAGTTAAATATTCATATTATAATTGAAAACTCACTTTTAATTTAAAATATGTACAAAGTGAAATTATATTTTAAATTCTATTTAAAGTCAAATTAGTTCAATTATATTATAATTTAACTAATTTATCTCTTTTTAATAAATTTCACAATTAATTCTATTATAAAAACATATTATGCTTTTGAATGTTTTTCTTTGGAAAACTAGTTTTTCAACGTGCTTGTGGGTATAATTTTAAATTGAATTATGCCACTTTTTTGAATTGAATTTAGAAAAATGGATTCAATATTTGAAATCAGAAAAATATATATTATATACCGAGGTCAAATTTATTTTGAACCATAATTAATATTGAAAATAATAAAAATTAATTACCATGTTTGATGTAAAAATGGGATTACCATGGGTTAAAATAAGAAGAGAAGTGTTAAAAATGACCTAAAACTTATCCAAAATCCATATTATGGACCTACTTTCACATTATCACCTCTAAGGGTTGATATTTACAAATTTTGGAGGCTTGCATCATGGGAAAAACGTGGGTATAACTTTATATTTTAAAAAATTTTATGTATGTCCTCTCCCCCACTAATAAAAGGCCATGTGAAAGCCCAAACACATACTTATAGATTCAAAACTAAAAAACTGTTGTGAATAATTTTTTTAATAAAATATAATTTTAAAATACATAGTATATTATAAAACCAAGGATCATTTCCTGTCTAGGTTTTGGAGAATTAGAAAAAACCTTACAATTCATTAAACTTATTCAAAATTCATACAATTAACTAATTATCTTCATCTGTGCTACCAACTTATAACAAAAAATATCCTTTATAATTTTTACTGAACCTTTGAAAAGTATTTTAAAACATGGGATGAGAATAAAATTTCCCAATAACGTTTTTTTAAAAAAGGGATAATCTTTTTTATAGAAAATCCTTTAGAAAAATATTTTATATCAAATAAAAAACTCTTGATATAATTTAAAAACATGTGTTTTAAAAAAAATCATAAGGCAATATTGTATAAAAACAACTTATCATTTTAAATCCAATTTTAAAATCATATTTGAAAAAATCAGGGATTTCTCCTTAAAAATCATTTGAAAATAACAACCCTTTATGTATTAAGATGATACTTTGAAGATATTATGAAAACCATATTGACACTAGTAGTATATTTAAGGAAATCATACCCTTGAGTTCATTAGTTCACTCCCCATACCTTATCATCTAATTCGACACCTTAGTGCTTAATTTTATGAATTTTTTTTACAAAAACATCCTTTCTCATTCATAACCCATTTAATACATTTCAAAATATTACTTAAGAAATTTTCATAGAAGAAAATAAATTTAAAACATTTCATATTAAGTATAATTTTTTTAAAAATAAATATGGTTGGTATAAATCAACCTTTATAGATTAAATACTTACATTTAAGAAATCATTAACATAAATGCTTTTAAATTAAAATAGATGATAATATAAAAGTGCATGAAATGTAATTAACAATTATAGACTATAACCATATCTAAAATATGGAATAAAAATAAAATATTATACTTGAAAATATAAAATTATCTTAAAAAAATAATACTTTCATAATAATCCCAAATCCTTGTGTCTAACTCATCACATATGTTTTGTTATCATCCTATTATTCAGAAAATCACTTTGGTAAATAGCTTAAGACTACAAAGGATAGTATTATGACTAAACTAAGACCTCTAAAATATGTCTTGGTATGAGAATAAGAAAAAAATTCAGAGTATGGTGGATCTAGAAGGATCATAATGGTGAAATTAGGTGAAGTAAGTGATGCCCTTTCATAATTGAGGTGAGGGGAACATTACGAATTTTAAAAAATATTGAACTAAAATAAATTAATTTTCAATTGAGAATGGTTGCAATCATATTAATTAAGAATGTAATATTATTCTAGGTATAATTAATCTCATACAATAAAAATTATATTTTTCTTGACTAAATTTACACCCTTATCCTTTGGTTTAAATCATTATTTAACCCCTTTAACATATACCGTGATAATATGGATTTTTACATTTTGGGGGTTAATACAGATACTATAAAATTCTAGAAGACCCATAAATGGATCATAAATGAAATTTTTATAATTATACCAATAATTTGTCCAAATTTATTATCTTGATAATTTTATATCATTAAATAAAATATTAATTATTTTAAAATTTCATTGTTTTAATTTTTTACAATATTCATTAATTTGACTTTTACAAGTATCAAAACAACAAGATAGTTTCAAAAAAATATTCTAACAAATAACCAATATGTAAAATTCATCGAGAAAAATCATTTATCACATTAATCATATAAAATTACATTAATTTAATATTTTAATAATACTTATATGATATTCCCATCAATAAAATAATTACAGCATCAACATTGTGTTAATATTAAATGAAATTATTTCATCCCTAAAAAATAGAAATAAATTACCATGATGAATAGAAATATTTTATTTTTCAAATTAATATTTATAGTTGAATTTATATTCTTGATAACCCTATATTGAAAATGAAATACGTATTAAAAATATGAGTTCCACATCTTTTAATTTCCCTTTAAATAAAATGTTATATATCTCATAATTTCATCCAAATAGCCCCAAAAGGTTATAATTTCGATAAATTGATCATTATGTTACAACCTAAATCCTGAAATAAAATCTGTCCATGTTTTACGGTCATTTTCTAGTCCTTAGCATTTTATCTTTACCCTTAATTACACGATTTATCCTTTATCGAGGTAACACAAATTAACATTGATACTATTCATATTGGACAAAAATAGAATGGATATATTTAATTAATTTGGTTATAAGGATTCAAAATATGGAATCTAGTTTTCACAATTCAGAACATAGAGTCTCTAGAACTAAATATAAATTGAAACACAAAAAAATAAAAATATTTTTTGGAAAAATTCCATTTTTAAAATTATAGTATTTTTATACTAATTTCAAGTATAAAATCCCTTTTAGAAACCATAATTGGATTATTTAATATCAAAAATAACAAATTAAAATTTAAATCACATAAAAAAAATTTGTTTTTACCTTTTTAATACTTCTATATAAAATATAGTTTTCAATGAAAATCAGTAGCTTTCACTATTCATTTAAAAATCTCGTATTTCAAGAAATTGTCAAAATTTAATAATAGGAGAATTTTGATATGATTTTTTTAAAAATTTATTTAATTTTATGAATTATATTTTTTAAAATCAATATAATTTAATTATATTATTTTTACATAAAAAGAAATTAAAAAAATTAATGAAAACATATTTCTAAAGATTACGATGAATTTCCTAAAAATTATTTTATTTTATTATAATAATTTATAAATAATATTATATTGATTAGTACCTATATATTTATTTTATAAATAATTTATTCTTATTCAAATCCGATAAATTAATGTCTAGGTTATAATAGTCATATTTAAATAATAATATTTTTTTTGTTCGTTTAAGATCAATGTTGCATATCTTATATAGTGTGGAACATAGTATTTCCTTCTAAAATATAGAGATGATTAATTATAACCCTATTAAATGAATGTATCTCTCATAATCCATTCATCGTATATAAGAATATTTTGTATTTCCATAATCAGAATTAGAAAAAACTAGAACGCATGGACTTCTATATTCTTGAGGGTTTTAATCTACATATAAGTTTAAAATAAGATCTCATCACTTTTATTTTTCCTCAAACAGAATTTATCAGTCTCCAAAGTATTCTAAACCATTTTTTCGATGCCAATTGTGATAACCCAAAATCACACTTCTAGATTCAGTACTAAAAACATGCTATGTATATTTTTTTAATAAAAGATAATTTAAAATAGACAGTACATTATACAACCAAGAATCATTTCTAGTCAGGTTTTTTATAATTATAAAAAATCTAGAACATAAAATATCATTGGTTGTATGATTTACTATGTATTTTCAGCTATATTTTATTAAAAAAAATATACAAAACATGTTTTTAGTACCAAATCTAGAAGTGCGGGTTAGGGCTGTCACATGCCACCCCCTCTCCTCCCCTTTTAACACTTCCAAAACACTATGGTTCGTCCATAACCTACTAAAATTTATTCCTTAAAACCCTAAACACTACCTATATTCCTTAGTTATATTATTAATCCCTCCTAATAGGCTTCAGGTATAAACCTAAAGAGGATCTTCAAAGAAGAGATGAAATTATTAAATGGGCATATTTTTTTGGTTTCTTCTCCCACGTCTTTCATATCACCTTCAGATATGATAATAAAATAATTTTTTCCACACATACTTATATGTTATTATTTTAAAGTAATAACTGAGATCCTAATCCACTTCCATCAAATGGGAAATAAAACCATCGATTGTGTGTATGGCGTACTACCGCCTCGCGAAAGGATGTAATTCATTTTAAAATCACCACTTTTATAGCATGATATAATGATTAATTTAACACATGTAAATGATATTTATGAAATTATTATACTTATATAGTTCTGATATCACTTATACCTTCTTACTTTCCATTTTTTGGGGATATAATAATGTCTATCATATGTATGACAGATTACCACCTCACGAAGCAATGTGATCCATTTTTCAATTACATTTTACATTGAAGTTTTTAAGGATAATGTTATTGAATATATGTGATATTAATGATCTGAAAATTCTTCTATAAATAAACTATCACATCTAAATTCTTATCTTCCCACCCATGGGAAAACAATAATGTTTCTCGTGTATAGGTGTGGACTAACCCCTCCACGTTGTGATGTGAAATGATTTTAACTTTATTTCTACATGGATGGTAATAAATATTTATTTTATTAATATCAATTATATATAATAAAATTTAATGATTCTATAATGGTTAATTAATATTTATTTTCCTTTAATTCCATTGATTGAGAGAAATGGAAACAATTTTTATGCGTACGTAAGTCTTACCATCTCTATGAATGGTATAATCCTTTTTATATCTCAAAATTTCCTAGAATAATATAAATAAATATATAATTAATATATATTATTTTTATATCATGTTTAAAATAATATCTATTATGTAACCAAAATCAATATAAAGGACATAAATTACCAAACCAAAACATACATGAAAAATGAGGCGATTATCACATGAAATAGTGATTTTAAAAAAGAATTTTTAATAAATAGGTAATTTAAGACAATAAGTAAATAATATAAGGAATTAAATATATGATTATGTTTTTATAATATATTTTTAATAAACCTAAATTTATTATATTGGAGGTTAGGACACATATGAAGGATGTCAAACCAAAGGTAAGGGTTTCTCATCTTACATTTAATTTTATGGGACATATGTCATATTCACCACTTATTCCACTATGTGATGTAAATAATTACACTTTTAATATATTTCATAATAAGTCTATTTCAGTCATGGTATTTAAATTTTCATTTGAAGATATTATTTCAAGTGGAATATTATTCCAACGTTACCAAAATGGTAAGGGTGTATTTCGTAACCTCATCATTATTTAGGATTATTTATATTCAAGTATCCATTGGGGGAATTATTTAATATTTCTTAAAAAATAATATATTTTCTTCTTCTGTGGTTATTAATAAGTGTTTTTTAAGTAATATTACCAATTTCTTTACTTTTTTACATTAAATTAATGAGAATTTTTTTTACTAAAAATATTATTTGTTTATCTCATTGATGAGAAACCCATTTTTCTTTTAATAAATTTTTTTCTAAAGATATTTTCAAAATTATTTTTTAAATTATAAAAATTATTTATTAATGAAAAATGTACACATGTTTTACTTTTTTACAAATTTTTTAAAAATAATCTTCATGTATTTTTTCAAACAAGGTTTGTTTGGCTTTTACCAAAATTATGAAAGGAATTTTTTAACTTATATAGAATGTATGGAATTTTCCACCATAATAATTACTCAATGTTTTCAAGATTAATTTATATGTTCCAATGTTTATTTTCATGGAAAATTATTTTCAAAATATTTTGTGAACATTTAGTTTTAAAAAGAATTTAAATAAAAAAAATTTATTTCAATCAATAATGTTTTTAATGAAATTTTTGTGGTATTAATATTAATTAAATACATAAAACATTTATTATAATTATTATCCAATAGGTATATGTGGTAATAATACCATAATTATTATTTCTCTCCATGGCTTATTATAATTTTTATTGGGGACGTACCAATTTGATACCATTCGTATTACTCTGCATAGTTCATGTTTATGTTTACTGATTAGGGTAATTGTTAACATTTAGTATGATATTTTTTCAATATGAATGTTTATGTTCATTAATTTTCACCCCTTTCATATTTGGAATCATTTGGACTTAATAAGTGATGGTTGGGGCGTGATATATTCCTCTCTACATTAGTAGATCTCAGGAGACAAACTAACTTGGATTTTCGGCCAAGGACTTACCCATTTATATACGATGTCTTGGAACGAGGCATTGACGGTATAACTATGATGAAAGAAATTATTCATTCCATCATTATGAGATTATCTATTGATGATCCATGTGAGTAATCAATTAGTTATTAATTCCATGGTTATTTTTCAAGTTCATGTGATTATTTATTTAAAATTATCTTGTCAACATTTATTCCTTCCTTATACTGCTCAAGTAATTGATTGAATAGAATGTGTTTTAGTTTTTACTTAGAAATTTTGATTATTCTTATTTATTCATGATAGCCTCTATTGTATTCATACCCTTACAGAGAATTTTATATCACCCCTTTCTTATGTATATTTTCATTAGATACCACGATGTGTATTATGATATATATATAGGGTTATTCTAGAGTAAATAATGATACACTGAAATAAAATACTGTGTTTTATTTTATGTTCTCAAATGTAATGCGAGATTCAAATATGTATCTAGTTTAACAAGACTAATAAACAATACGTTCCATTGGGATGAAATTTTTTATATATTATGCCAATATAATAAAGTAACAACCCACTATGGTATAATAGTCATAAGGTATTTACAGTTGGTGTAACACCCCAATCTTCCACGATACGTTTCCCTTTGAATAATGCAATAGCTTTCATTGTACGTAATGTTTGAGATTCTAACACACCACGACCAATCAAAGTGTTGTTATGAATAGTAATACCCACTTTTTGAAATTTTATAAATTTTATCATTCAAAATAGACTTCATTTTTTTTATTCGGAATATCGAAATTAGATTAGGGTGAATTTATTATATTTTTTTAGAAAACATTCAAATTTTGATGAATAGTGAAAAATACTAAACATTAATTAAAAACAAATTTTCTAATCCAAATAATTTATAGTGATAAATTATATTATTGAGAAGTTTTAAATTATAAATAGAATATATTTTTACCATTTAATCCAATTTTGGTAATTGGATGTAATTTCACATTTAAACTAGACATAAACAAGTGTCAATCTTTTGAATGTTATTATTTCCTAAAAAACACGCTCTGTTTTGACAATAGGAATTACTTTTAAATTAATTTCCGCCACTTATATGTTTTGAATTTAGAAAAATGGATTCAATATTTATAATTAGGAGGTACAAATTGTTTAAATAGTTAACTCTTGTTTTTAGACATTTTGAATAATTACTTCGGTAAATATTTTATTTACCATGGTAAAAGGGAAAATCCGGTAAATAGGGGTAAAAAAATAATATTATAATAATATTAAATTACCAAAAAACGTGTCCTAACCCTATTTTATGATACATGTCCGACCATGGGAATATTTGGGATGATTTTGGGACCTCATGGAGCCACTTGTAAGTGATAATGACACTTTATATTAATTAAGTTAATGTAAATACAAGAATGACATAAGCATATATCTTTTAGTAAAAAAAATTTACATAGGGTTATACATGTTTTCTCTTTGACTATAAATATTCATTATATAGATAAACATATTTCATACATAATGGTATTTTATTTATAATTTTTAAACATTGAATAATTAAATTTATTTATGACACAATGATGATGCAATATTTTCTTATAAATGAAAGAATCAAGTAAATGGTATTATCAATGTTAAAATAAATATACTTTTTAAGTTTTAATGAAATAAACGAATTTTATAGGTTAATATGACATGTTATTATTTTTTAAATTATTATTTTTTGAATTAATAAAGATGTTAGGACTTTAAAAAAATCAATTATTAAATAGTGTCAAAATTGACATAAAAGACTATTTAAAAAAATATTATATTATTAATTGATATTCTATTCCTAAAAATATAGGGTTTAGAAAAAAGACTTATATAATGATAGGTGTATCATTAATGAACCAATTGGGTTTCTCTTGGAAGTATATAGTAATTTTATTAACTATATAATATAAAAATACAAAGATACATGGTAATGTCAAACTATTTAACTAAGAGTTAAATATAAATGTTAATGTTAATATAGTGACACAAACCTGTCTAAAACCTATTGGTTGACTGGTTTTCAACCCATACCCACCTTATACTTTAAATAATTAACATTGGAGCCATTATAATCCGAAAATAATTTTATTATAAAATAATATTTCTTGCTTTTCCTAAGATGCCCCTCACCCCTCTTATAAAATGGCACTCCCCCTTCTCTCTATTTCACACCTTCAAAGCCTTTCTTATCATCCAAAACCTGCCCAAATATTCTTTCAACTTCCCTAAATTCATATTATAGGTGCTACTTTGGTCATAAATCCAACTTAAGGAGCCATTTTGATCAAATAAAAAAGAACCCAAAGAAGGGGTAACAATTTCACCACCCTTTTTCATGTTCTTTTCTTCTACCACTCCTTCATTCTTTGTTATTTCCATTCTAAAATAATAACTCTAGTATATTACATATACTTTGATGTTATTATAAATATGGTACAACCATCTCATTATTCTATCCATCCTTTGAATGACATGTCACCATACGTGCGTTCGTACAGATTACTGTCTCCACGTCGTGGTGTAATTGTTATTCAAAACATTATTAATTGGATGGGTATAATAATGATGTGTAAATAATTTAAATAATAAATATAACATGATAATAATTCTGTATATATGATATACCATCCAATTATATATTATTTTAATATCAAAATAATGATATTGTCGCTCGTGCATACGTACGGATTACCGTCTCCATGAACGCGATGAAATTCATTTCTCATCGAATCCATTCAAGACTAAATTTCATTTGATGATTAAAAATAATTTTTAGAGACATGATATCGTTTTGGATATGAATAAGATACATCCCATCCACAATAAATATGTCTCACATAACAAATAATATAATGTAAAATGAATCTGTTAATACCCGAAACGACGCTAATACTAAGATATTATTAACAAATCAATGTTAAAAGATCTTATATGATATCATATTAATGTATATGATTCTTTTATAATTCAATAAAAATTATTTCACCATCATAAATTAGGTTAAACTACCCTCAACCAAGGGAAAAGTACAAAGTAATGGGTTTCTTATCACACTTTTAATTCTGTGAGATTTCCATTGTTCACCACTTATTTATTGAATGTGGTGTGTATACTGCCCATGATTGTATTCATTGTGTAATATAATTTAATTTATGTATATATACATCATAATTTTATGATCCCTCTTTAATGGTTTTATGTTTGGTAAGTTACCAAATCTATAAGGGAATTTGAAATTTCAATTTCCACTCATTCGGATTTACACATACTTCATTGATTATTTAACACCAAGATTATGTGTGGAATCACTATTCATTTTCTTATGTCATAATTTACACTCCCCTTTATATGGATATACTTTTGATAAACATAATCACTCCATTGATAAATTCTCAAGTCATCAATATGAACTTGATAACAGTAATTTTAACTCAGTATCCATTTGTTGAGTTAAGCATCCAATTCATTGGTGTTGTTTTTACAAGATTATGTGTGAATGTCCTATGATTGAATTACAATGAATATCCAATCATATTGAGTGTATTTATATTTTTAAAACATAATTATGTCATTCATTTATCCATAACCTAAGGATATGGTCTTTATAAGAGATTTCATCTCAATTTACATTCCATTGAGACTTCTTTATTGTTATACACCAAATCACTTTTATATGGTGTATATAATGTACTTTGACATAGTATATCATGAATACCTTTATTCTCATGATATTACAAAGTTTTTATTACCTCAATTATTTGTATTCAAGTGTCTATCTTTGGGTTAATAATTCTAACTAAAATATCATTTTAAAACGTTTTAAAGATTTATTATTCTAAATATTTCTCATTAATGTCCATGATTTAAAAACAGTTTTAAGGATTTATTTATATGGACATTAAAGTTTTAAAATCAAAATTCCTTTTAAAAATTTCAAAGTGGTATGGGACACTTTGATTTAAAAATCCATTTTTAAATTGTTTCTTAAAAAATTGTGTGACTTCTAAACGATTTCAAGAAAAAGGGGGATATTTCTCTCTAATAGTTTTGATTATTATTTTCATCTTTGTCAATATCCTTCATTATTCTCGATTAATGTTAATATGATACAATAAAATCTTATATATTGTAACGAATGAGTTATGTTTGACTATGGATGTTCTATTTTTATACCATTCATGGTTTGTGGATAAATTACTGACATTGTGTATGTTAGTTTTAATACGAATGTTTATGTTATGTTTCAACCTTTTCATATGAGGAATGCATTGGACTTAGTAAGTGAGGGGTGGAGCCCGCTATAGCTCCTCGATGCATCAGTAGGTATCATGATACAAAATAGTGTCTTAACACAAGGCCTTGACAAAATTTTATTTGTAGTCTTGGCACAAGGCCTTGGTTATGTAGTTATGAAAGTATGGAATTATTCATTCCATCATTATGAAAGTGGTTATTGATATTGCATGTGATTATTCGACTAGTTGAATATCCATGTGAATAAGTAAATTGAAATATTTGATTTTTTATTTTCCATATTATGCTGAAATTCAAGTTTAAAAGGATTTTGTTCTAGTCTTATACACTGCCTTAAATGTTTATTCTTATTTATGAAAGTTTCTTCTATAATGTAATCCTTACTAAGCATCTGATCTCACCCCTTTCTATATTTTAATTTTCCCAGGATTCAAAGAAGTATATTATGAAAGACCTCCAAGAATAGTCTATGGGATCTCAGTGTTGTATTCGGAGATAATGTTCTTGTAGTTTTCCATTTTATGATGTAATGTAAACCTTGTTAATATATCTAGTACTTCCAAGGCTACTAAACTAATCAGTCTTTTGAAACTTGATCTTTTATGATCATGCCAGTGATACGTAATAATGCACCGACTCTGGGCTTCTGGGGTTGGGGCATTACAGTTGGTATCAGAGGATGTTTATTATACACCTTGGAAACTAGATTTAGATAAACTATGATTAGAGCAAATATCCCTAAGATAGAATTTGAGGATTAGTATAGAAGAACATCCTAGAATTTTGGTATTGTATTGATTTTGTGAGTTTTCCAAGAAATATATCCATGTATGGATACGATCAGGTAGAGGCGGCTTTGGCATAGATGTACCTAGGGGTAAAACGTGAAAACACCAATTTGAGCTAGACTCGAATGGGAATTAGTGCACGACAATGGGCCTTGCTGCCCTCTTGGTTACGATACTCCCGGGGGATATGCTTATGATAATTTAAATTTTATTTACAAACCGATTTGATGTATTTTAATATAAGATGAGAATAAATGACCTTGTTTAATCCTAAGGTGTTTCAAATTGAGAATATGATGTCATTATATTCTCTAAATGATTTTACGACTACTGTTATTCACACAACGCTTTCTCATTTTAGTCAATGGACGGATTCCAAGGAAGTCATAGTAACCTTGAGAATGATGTACAAGGTGGGAAAAATGGTGAAAATGAGAAAAAAATGGAATGTTGATAGGCGTAAAAGATATCGTGTTCATTCCAAATCAGTTTTCCAAAAATATGATCAACAACATATATATTAACCAACTCCTGGACTAAAAAAAGAAGATAAAGGTGATGAATGATAAGAGATCCAGTAGTGGAGACCGTGGAAAAAAGAATCCTCAATTTCCATCATGCATGAAATATGGAAGGAGACACCCAAGAAAGTGTCACAATGGAACAAATAAATGCTTTACATGTGGGAAAGAAGGACATAAAGTGAAGAATTTCCTAGAAAAAATGAAGAGTACTATGGAAGAAAATAAAAATAGTCCCAAGAATCCATTTATAGTCATTTTCTGAAAATATAGGGGACATGGCCATTACCCGAGTGAATGCCCTATTCTATAGGATATTTGCTTGGTCAAAGAAGAAGCTATGTGAAAATAAATGGTTGGAGAAATGTTTAAAAGTATTAGTGCTCCTTGTTGATGAGATTACTTTGGAATAATTTTCTCTTTTATTTGTATCCCAACAGTTTTCCATGTGAGAATGACATTTGAGGAAGACTTATCTTTTCTCTTGTGGATATAGTTATAAATAACCATTTGGTTTTATATGATCATTGGGTTTGAGGAAATTACAAGTTATTATATTTTGGGACAAAAATTCAAGGTATGAGATAACATTTGCGGTTAAATTATGTTTTGGTTATTTTGAGGAATTTATTTCATTTTGGTAATGTTATAAATTATAGTTTTTGAAAAAGGACAACACGCAGACCGTGTGACAACCCATCGCAGCAAACAAAGCTATGGGAATCAAACCCACAACCAAATTGCGATTGAGATTTATCACCTACCACTGGACTACGTGAAGTCCCTAGTTAGTGTGACTAATTATTTTTAGTTAAATTATTTTATTGATCAATAATAAGTTGATTTGGGATCTTATGTCTTATCAAATGAATACCCTTAGTATAGGAAAATGATTTGGTGACTAAGTGATAAATGTTATTTTGGAAGACGTTTGCTTTGTTGGAAACACTATATTCCCAAGGAAAATAGAATACTATGGGATTTCATTTGAGGAGTAATGGTGGATTTTTATATATGTTTTTTTGTGGATTTATTGTGATTTGGGTTATTTATGGAAATGATTAAACTGTAATAGAGAACATGTGATTAGGTTAATTACTTTTAAGTATGTGACTTTAAGAGTAGTGTATGTCATTTGTAGATACAATTTAATGTGGAAGACAACATAACCATATTCTTCTAATTTTTGGGTTTCAATATTAGTTTGGATTATATGGAAGGATTTTAAGGAAATTTGTTTATTTAATGGTATTTATTTAACTTTGGGGTATTGTTTGTTTAATTTTAGAAATTAAGATTGGTGGTTATTTCTCTAATGGAATATCCTTTTGGGGGATCATCAGATCTTATACTAACCATTTTGGTTTTGATTAATATCTAAAGACAAGGTAAATATATAGTTTATCCTTCGTGGATCATGTGATTCTATAGAAGTTTATTCTAGCTCTTCTAGTGTGACCAAGTCTTCTTGAATACTCATCGTTTAAAAAATGAGTTAGTGGTAGAAATTTATTAAAGAATGAAACTATACTTAAAAAAGAAAGTATATATCTTTTTGTTCTTATTCAATCTCATAAATGAATTCCTCATCTTTATGTAATGTAACTTAAAACAAAAAAAGTTGTCCGTTTACTTTTCCTACTGGGAGACTAATGACCATTTGTCCCATCACAAGTCTGTGGTTTTCTTTCTATTAACTTTTTCCTGATCATGTTTTCTATCCCTCTCTATCAGAACTTGAAAGTTATTTTATCTTCCATATACATGTTTTCCTACATGTAATCTTAGTATGGGTTATCTTGGGTGACCTTTGTACTTCACTTTATTTCTTTTAAAGTGATTGCTTTATTGACTCTTTTTCCGATGTGGGACTTTCCATTATATTCCTAAGCCCAATTTTAAAAATTAAAAAGATTAAATTTATTTAGGTATGGGAGAATGTAACACCCCAAGCTTCCACAACAAATTTCCCTTTGAATAACGCAATAGCTTGCATTGTACGCAACTTTGAGATTCTAACACACCACGACCAATCAAAGTAGCCATTATGAATAGTAATACAAACTTTTTGAAATTTTAAAAATTTCATATTTCAAAATAGACATCATTTTTGTATTTGGAAAATATAAATTATCTTAGGGTGAATTTTTGGTATTTTTTTTGAAAACATTCAAATTATAATGAATAGTGAAAAATACTAAACATTAATTAAAAACAACTTTTTTAATCCAAATAATTTATATTGATAAATTATAATATTGAGAAGTGTTAAATATTAATTAGAATATATTTTTAACATTTAATTCAATATCGGTAATTGGATGTAATTTCATATTTAAACTAGACATAAACAAGTGTCAATCTTTTTATAGTTATTATTTCTTAAAAACATACTCTTTGTTTTGAAAACGAGAATTAATTTTAAATTACTTTCTGCCAATTCTATATTTTGAATTTAGAAAAATGGATTCCACATTTATAATCAAATGGACAAAATTATTTAAATACATAAATTTTATTTTTAGACATTTTGAATAATTACTTCGGTAAATATTTTATTTACCATGGTTAAATGGTAAATCTGGTAAATAAGGGTAAACAAATAATATTATAATAATATTAAATTACACTAACACATGTCATAACCCTATTGGATGATAAATTTCCAACCATGGATATCTTTGGGTCGATTTTGGGACCCCATGGAGCCACATGAAAGTTATAATGACACTTTATATTAATTAAGTTAAAGTAAATACAAAAATGACATAAGCATATATCTTTTAGTAAAACAATGTTTTACATAGGGTTATGCATGTTATATCTTTGACTATAAATATTCATTAGAAATATAAAAATATTTCCTACATAATTGTATTTTATTTATATTTTTTAGAAATTGAATATTTAAATTTATTTATGACACAATGATGATGCAGTATTTTCCTTATTAATGAAAGAATCAAGTAAATGGTATTATAAATGTTAAAATAAATATAATTTGAATGTTTTAATGAAATACAAGAATTTTATAGTTTAATATGACATGTTAGGAGTTCTTAAATGAATTTATTTAGAATTAATAAATTCTTTAGGAATTCAACAAAAATCAGTTATAAAATAGTGTCAAAATTGACATAAAAGAGTTTTATAAAAAAATATTATATTATGAATTAATATTCTATTCATAAAAATCTATGTTTCGGCCAAAAAACTTATATAATGATAGTTTCATCATTAATTAACCACTTGGGGTTCTCGTGGAAGTATATTGTAATTTTATTAACTATATAATATAAAAATACAAAGAGACATGGTAAATGCCAAACTATTTAGTTAATATCCATTCAAGACTAAATTTCATTTGAAGATTAAAAATAATGTTTAGAGACATGACATCGTTCTATATATAAATCAGATACATCTCATCCATAATAAATACGGCTCACATAACAATGAATATAAAGGAAAATGAATCTTTTAACACCCGAAACGACAATAATACTAAGATATTATTAACAAATCAATGTTAACAGATCATATATGATATCATATTAATGTATATGATTCTTTTATAATTCAATAAAAATTATTTCAACATTATACAGGAGGTTAAACTACCCTCTACCAAGGAAAAAGTACTAATTAAGGGCTTCTTATCTCAGTTTTAATTCCGTGAGATTTCCATTGTTCACCACTTATTTATTGCATGTGGTGTGTGTACTTCCCATGATTGTATTCAATGTGTAATATAATTTAATTTATGTATATTTACATCATAATTGTATGATCCTTCTTTAATTGGTGTATGTTTTTTAAGTTACCAAATCGATAAGGGAATTTAAATTTTAAATTTCCACTCATTCGGCTTTACACATAATTCATTGATTATTTTACTCCAAGATTATGTGTGGAATCACTATTCATTTTCGTATATCATAATTTCCACTCCCCTTCCTATGGATATACTTTTGATACACATAATCACTCCATTGATAAATTCTCAAGTCATCAATATTAACTTGATAAGAGTAATTTTAACTCAGTCTCCATTTTTTGAGTTAAGCATCCAATTCATTGGTGTTGTTTTTACAAGAATATGTGTTAATGTCCTCTGATTGAATTACACTGAATATCCAATCATATTGAGTGTATTTATATTTTTCACACATAATTATGTCGTTCATTTATCCTTAACCTAATGATATGGTCTTTATAATAGATTTCATCTTAATTTACATTCCATTGAGACTTCTTTGTTGTTATACACCAAATCACTTTTATATGGTGTATATAATGTACTTTGACATAGTATATCATGAATCCCTTTATTATCATGATATTACAATGTTTTTATTACCTCAATTATTTTTATTCAAGTGTCTATATTTTGGTTAATAACTCTAACTAAAATGTCATTTTAAAATGTTTTAAAGATTTATTATTCTAAATCCTTCTCATTAATGTCCATGTTTTAAAAATAGTTTTAAGGATTTATTTATATGGACATTAATATTTTCAAAAAAAATTACTTTTATAAGTTTCAAAGTGGTATGGGACACTTTGATTCAAAAATATATTTTTAAATTGCTTCTTGACAAATAGTGTGACTTTTAAATGATTTCAAGAAAAGGGGGATGTTTCTCTCTAATAGTTTTGATGATTATTTTAATCAATGTCAATATCCTTCATTATTCTCGATTGGGGTTAATTTAATACAATAAAATCTTTCATATTGTATCAAATGAGTTATGTTTGACTATGGATGTGCTATTTTTATACCATTCATGGGTTGTGGATAAAGTACTGACATTTCGTGTGCTAGTTTTAATACGAATGTTTATGTTATGTTAGAAACTTTTAATATGAGGAATGAATTGGACTTAGTAAGAGACAGGTGGAGACCGTTATAGCTCCTCGATTCATCAGTAGTTCTCATGAGACAAACTAGTGTCTTGGAACAAGGCCTTGAAAAAATCTTATTCGTAGTCTTGGCACAAGACCTTGACAATGTGGTTATGATAGTCTGGAATTATGCATTCCATCATTATGAAAGTGGTTATTGATATTTAATGTGATTATTTGACTAGTAGAATACTTATGTGAATAATTAAATGGAATTATTTGATTTTTATTTTCCGTATTATGCTGAAGTTTAAGTTTAAAAGGCTTTTGTTCTAGTCTTATACACTGCCTTAAATTTTTATGCTTATTTATGACAGTTTTCGCTATAATGTTATCCTTACTGAGCATCTAAGATCACCCCTTTCTATGTTTTATTTTTTCCATGATGCAGAGAAGTATATTATGATTGACCTCTAGGAATAGTCTATGGGATCTCAGTGTTGTCTATGGAGACAATGTTGTTGTATTTTTTCATTTTATGATGTAATATAAACCTTATGAATGTATCTAGTACATCCAAGGATACTAAACTAATCGATATTTCTAGACTTGATCTTTTATGATCATGACAATGACAAGTAATAATGCACCGACTCTGGGATTTTGGGGTTGGGGTGTTATAGTTGGTATCCAAGAAAGTTTAGTAGAAACATTGGAAACTATATTTACAAAAATATATATTAGATAACATAATCCTTTGATTTTATTTTAGGATAAGTCTAGAATAACATCCTATTGTTTTGGTGAGGAATAGATTATGTGTTTTTTACTAGTAATACATATATATGTGGATACTATAAGTGGATGTGGATATAGCATATATGTACCTAGGGGTTATAATAATGAAAAGGGAATTTTGGGCATGAATCAAGCATTACCTTCTATTAAAAAATAGATATTATTGTTCACCTAGTTTGATACTCCGTAGGTATATGATTTGGTCAATTCACATTTTATTTACAAACCATTATGAAGTATTTTAAAAGAAAGTGACCATGAATGACCTTGGATTAAAAGTAAGGTGTCTTAGATTGAAAATAATGTGTTAGGATTTAGATATCCTATAAATTATTGATCATGGTTATATGGTTTCCCACTATGATTATTGATTCTCACAATATTTTTTACGATTTTAGTCAATGGTGAGAATCATAAAGAATTGGGTTAATATTGAATGCGATAGACAATATGTTTATAAGAAACAAAATGGGATGATGACCAGACTAAATGATATTTTGATTATTCATTATCATTTATAATGATATATTATTAACAACATGAACCTTAACCAACTATTAGAGTCCCAAAATAATATAAGGATAGAATTTATTGGGTGCTTGAATATTGGTAAACATGTTGGTTAGAAGATTCTATTTCCTAAATGTTGAGAATGTGGGACTAAATACCCAAGTGAATATATTAGAGTAAAATGAATCTATAATTGTTATGGGAAATAAGGACACAAATAATTTTATTTCCAAAGAAAAATGAAAAGTTATGTTAATGAAATATATGATAATAATGGTATCCCAATGGTATCATTAATGGTTTAATGTTTTAAATGTGGAATATGAATTATAAAAATACATATCATAGGGGGAAATATCATAAATAAAATAATCTATGTTTTATAAGTAATTGTTATACTACTGATAATGAAGAGTCAAGAACTGAAATATGAAATAAGGGAGTATTAAGGAATAATAAGATGAACCATATTTAATGGTATAAGAATGAAGTGGAATTATTGATTTTACGTTGTATTTGGATTCAAAAAATTTGTTGTAAAAGTATTTTAACTATGGTATTCTCATTATAAGAATTAAGAAACATATAAGGACTATATTGAAGTAGTATTTCTATAAGGAATTGAAAGCATGTTGTAACGAGCCATCCTGGGATACCCTCAATCCTGACACCTGACCCAATCCATCACATACCTGAAGGGAATTCGTAATCCCCACGGGTTGGTGACAAGCACTCGAGCATCGAACTACAAAAACTAAGGGAAAAATATCTCCCAACCTGAACAAACAAATGTAATACATATATATATAAAGGAAGAAACAAAATAAGAACAACAAATATATATTCCATAACTATAATAAAGATAGAAAAAATAGAACAACTGCAACATTAGCTAAAAATCTAAAAGAAATATCCCACTACAATGGACTATGACCAACAACTACTCCAAGTGGTATCATGGAAAACCCCCCCACTATCTCACCACTAGATACCCATCCTAGCTGACACAAACCTCACCACCTCACCGTGACACCTTGCATTTCCCTACACTGGAAGACAAAAAAAGGTCTACGCACTACCGAAGAGGTGTGTTGTGTGTGAGCTAACAAGCTAAGTAGGATCCCACCCAGGTGTTCCATAACCAGTGTTTGTACAAAAAATCCTTGTGTTATTATTTTAAAATAAAAAATAGAATGATAATCAGTAAAAAAAATTATAAAAAACATGGTAAACATTTCCCTTTTTCCACATTTCTAAACAAAAGTAGTAATTTCATGTTCAAGGCATATTTTCTATATCATTTTACACATTCCTAAACATGGATATCAAGGCTAGCTCAAATTTTCAAGAAATAAAAAAAATAGAACCACAAGTATCACAACACCAAGGAATATTATAGGTCTAGGCAACAAACTACTCATACCATAATAATTAAGAGCACAAAAACTAATCCTATAATATAGGCCTAGGAAGTATAGGAATACACCATGAGTAAATGCCCCAAAATTTCAATATCATCCACTAGAACATTGGTCATAGGAAACATAGGAAATCCCCAAGACAAACCTTGTTGATAATAAAAAACAATAGATGATGGCACCAAGATAAACCTTCCACTTAAATACCCATGGTAACCAATGTTCCCCTTTTCACAAATCATTTCAATGCTTTGAAAACCATTCAAGACCATTTCACAATATATTTATCAAAAACTAGAGAAAACCATTTCTCTTTTAAAACCCTTTTGCAACACAAACAAACAATCATCAAAATTTACTAAATTAAGCTATAAAGCAATAGAAATCAGGATCATTATCATAGGATAAATATGGATCCACCTACCTCAAAGCTTGGGTGACACACACCCATAACAAAATCCAAAAACAAAAAAAATACAACGACAAAAACTGATTCCCTTGAATCGAACCCATACATCTTAGGATTGATTTATATTTAAACACAAGTGGTTGGAGGAAGAGAGGAAATCCACATACCTCAAAGTCAAATTCTCACAACACTATGACCAATGAAGTAAAAGGCCTCTAGAATGAGACCTCACATCTAATCTAGTAGAAGACAACAAGGATCATCCAAAAAAGATTAATGGATCTGGTAATGCAAAGATATGGTACTACCATGATCAAATGCAATGAAGAACCAAAAATAACACATACCCAGAGAGACGCACCGTAGTCTCAAAAAATGTTAAAATGTCAATTGGATCAATTTAGTAGGATGGGTGCCTATGAAAATATCCTAAGAGAAGCCTAGGGTCAAGAGAAACAAAGTATGTGATGAATTGGATGAGTAGATTTACCAAATTCATGAATTTAACTTGGTAACGGGCCAAGTAATGACGTGTACCACTTGGTCATGTCTTGTAGACCACGCTGGATAAGTATACTGAAAAACTCATCACCTTAAGTTAAAAATATGATATTTAAACCCTACATGATGTGTACCTTAGGTACATGACATGTACCTTATCACAACATGATCTCACCATTCACAGCTTGTATCCAACATCCACTACATGATGTGTACCTCCAGTAAACAGTGTGTACCTTTAGTATAGAGTGTGTACCTCTAGTACACAATGTGTACATTTAGTACACAGTGTGTACCTACTCTACGACCAACATAAAATCCAAAAAACCACTCCTAGGGACATTGAATTAAAAGGGAACTTAGAAAATGTAAAACTTACCGATCAAGGTAACGAAATGTTACACATTTTTTGAATGGAACCAAGAAAAGTGATTTAGTGGATAGTTGACATTTTATAGAAAACATGTGATTAAGGGAATATAACACTTAATATATTCTCCACGTTGACATAACAATGATAAAGATATTTTTATGATATTTTATTGATGGCCTTGAAATTGGATAGTGATTTTAAGTTTTATGTTATCCTTTCTAGAGTTTATTACATGTTTGGATTTATGGAATATATTCAATAACCTGTGATTTTATTTTTAGAAGAATACCTGATTTAATTAAGTTTTTATAGTGATCAAGGTAATCACATATTTGGAATTTTAAATTAATATATAATTTATGTTATTTGGGAAATCTAATTATAAGTTTATTTTGGAAATTTAGTGACCTTTCTTCACAAAATCATGGACATTGAATTTGGTCAGACATATTTTTAAAGAGTAAATATTTATGAAATTGATTAAGTAGAATTTTGGGTGTTACTATTGATTTTTAGATATTAATGTATTATATTTTATTACTCATTCTTAACATTTTGGTTTTGGTTAATATATTGAGACATAGTGAAGGACTTGGCACTCATTTTTGGATCTTATGATCTATTAAATGTTAATTTTAGTGATTTAGGCATAAAATCATTTTTAGATATTCATTTCATAGATTAATATAAGAATTTATAATTTATAGAATCATAAATAATGGATGGAATTATTCTTATAAAATATAAATATTTCAAGTAAGTATATTTCATTACATTCTTATACAATAAAAGAATTCCTTAACATTATGAAAAGTATATTTAAACAAAAATGTTTTCATATTACTTTCATATATTATGAATGAAATGGTATTTTAATTCATCATATATTTATGGTTTTGATATACTTAACTTTACATTAATAATCAATTTCTTGTGATCAATGATCTCTATCACCCACTATAATTATATAATCTTTTCTTTCATGTCCATATATTCACTTCCCGCCAATGTTATCCTACATGGAAACATAGTTATTTGTTATTTAAGATAAAAAATTTACATCCCTTTATCTCTTAAATATAGTATGATCTATTAACCCTTTTTGTGGTGTGGGTTTCCAACAAAGTAATTTTCAATTGGGAAATGGGTAATTTTCAAGATCAAGATTAAATTGCAAGGACACAATTTATTTAAGGGGGATAAAATGTAATGACCTGTTATTTTAAAATAGGAACACCATGTTTGATAGTTTAAAATAAATGAAAAATATAGATTATAAGAGAATGAAACACCCTAATACATTATTATATATATTTTCAAAAAAATAAATCTCTTCGATAGCTTGTGATGCACACAACACCATGTTTAAATGAAACACGACACTCTATTAAAATATTATTTAAACATGACTATTATATCAATCCTATTAAGTTGGAAGATAAAAATAGGAATAAAAATAATAAAAATTATACAATATAAAATAAATTCAGTGGTTATCTATTTAATTGAAACAAAATAAAAATCATTTCAAAGAAAAAGAAATGTGTTCTAAAAACTATATTTTTCTAAAGGGTGGGTTAGTCACGCATTGTTTACCCAGTTTAAATTTATTTTCATAACACTTTTGAAAATTTTATTTGAAAACATAAACTTAGTTTCTTCTAAATATACAATTAAATCCTATCTTGGGTGAATTTTTTTTATAATTTTCTAAAAATAATATTTTTCTATGAATATTGAAAAATACAAATTTTTATTGAAGACTAGATTTTTATTTAAAAGATTTATAAAGAGAAATTATATTTTAAATTTTTTGAAATTAAAATTAGTCCAATTATATTATTATTTATCTAATTTAGGACATTGGAAGAAATTCAATATTGAATTATGATATTAAAACCTATTAATCAATTAAAAAAATGATTTTGAAAGATCGTTTTTGAACACGCCTTTAATTTTAATTTTAAATTTAATTTTTACACTTATATGAATCAAAATTTTAAAAATGGATTTAATATCTAGAATAATTATAATTTATATTATCTAACAAGGTCATATTTATTTTTTACCATATTGATTAGTGAAAACAGTAAACATTAATTACAATAGTTAAGGTAAAAATGGGTTTACTGAGGGTTAAACTAAGAAGATAAGGGTTAAAAATAACCTAAAACAAGTCTAGAAACCATTTAATGTATATATTATAACCTTATAACCTTTAAGGTTTGGTAATGTCTTATTTTAGATAAATTTTTCATGATAAAAAAATGGTTATCACTTTATATTTTCAAATATTCTATGTGTGTCCTCTACCCCACTTATAAAAGGAGATCCCTTATCCTCCCTTTTCAAACTTCCAAAACCCTTTCTGTAACATCCTACGATTTTAGGAATTTTTTTTCAAAATAATTTAATACTTTTGATATTTTTTATTTCATTCAACAGTGAATTTAGTTTTTTATATAAAATCATTTTGTTTGGCGTGCATTATATATAACATCGTGTTAATCTTTCCCTACAAACAACACTTATATTTTCTTGATGCACACAAAACCTTATTTTTAATATTTATTACATGAAATTTTGAGTCCATTGGATATCTTGAGTTACACGTAAGGCCAGTTTTTTATTGACTATAATACACTATTAATATTATTTTTTTAAATACAATTTTAGCTATAACCTAGGTGTTGGAATAGAAGTTGTGAATAAGAATAACTAAATTGTGAAATTATGATTTAAACATGTATATAAAAATAATATTTTGGTTATAAATTATTATAAAATAATGGAATAACTATTTTAATATAAATAAATTACGTTTCTAAGAAAACAATTTTTCTATTCAAAAATACAATTTTATCAGAATAAAAAAATAAACCACTTTTTGATTAATTTTTTCAATAAAATTAAAATATTATATATTCCAAAAATATTTTTGATACTCATAAAGTATAATTTATAGTTATAAGATAAGAATAAATCCAATTTTATGAATTAAAAGATGTATTTTTTTAAAAGGAATTTTTACCGCCATTTAATGGGGAACCCATTGTAAATATAATTTTTGACACTTTTATATGTTTTATTTGTAAAAATAAAATTAATTTTTTTAAATTGAAATATAAAAATTTAATTGTGCTGAATTTTTGGTATTTTGATGAGATGTTTCATTTTTTGATGAATAGTAAAAAAAATAGTGAAATTTATTTCAAAACTCCTTTATCATCCTATTTCTTTATATAAAAAAATAACTGTTTAAATTGGTTTTTTTGAAAAATTAGATAACTATTATATCATTTAAACAAATTTAGGTCATTGGAAAAAAATCACATAAAATTTTGATATTAAAACATAGGAAACTTTTGAAATTTTTTATTTTAAAAACCCACTTTGTCATGTTGTATATGGGATTAAAATTAAATTAATTCCTACCACTTCAATTATTATAATTATGAGTTTTTTTTATATTTTTTATTAGAATTATATATAATTTATAACATATTTAACATATTTTTATAATGAAAATAATTGTAAATGTAATTAAAATTAGTTATTGTGATTAATGTAAAAAAGATTACCTTATGGTTAAACTTTAATCTTAAGAGATCCAAGGACCAAGACACATGTCCAAAAGAAATTGGACGAAATATTTCAACTATTTAAACTATTATATATAATTTTAACCATTATTTAACGCACATGATTTAAGGGATACCTCTAAATCTTTATTTCTTTTTTATATTTACAAGAATTCTACTTATCATCCTCTATAAAAGGGAACTCACCCACTCACTTCCCCACACCTCTCAATACACTTTGGCGAAGAAAACAAATTCCAAAATATCCTCCCAACATACATCCTATGAACCTAGAAGCATCACTTTGTGATGAAATCCAACCAATTAATCCCATTGGTGCAAACCAAAAAGAGTTACTGAAAGAAGAGGAAACATCCTTCCATAAGCTCTTTTTTTTATTTTCATTCCCCACCACCTCAATTATAATTATTCCATGCCTATATAATAACCTCATTATCCTAAAAATAATTATTTTTTTATTCTATGGTTTCTACCTACACTTACACACACTTCTATCTAATGGGTAATGAACTTACTGTTCTTGTGTACGACGAACTACCGCCTCACTAAATAATGTTGTTTGTTTTTCTATTACCACCTACCATGGTTGGGAATTAGGATATAAACTATATTTTTATATGATAAATATTATATTTATGATTTATTTATTATTATGTTACTACTATATAAAACATATGTTCATGCTTTCCATTTTGTGTAAATATGATAACTTTGTTTGTGGATGTGTGGACACCGCCTCCTCAAAGCTATGTGATTTGTTCACACTACACATAAAATGTGTTAGGGTTGTTTTTAGTGAAATATTTCATATATAGAAATAATAATTCCACTATAAATATATTATATATATAGAAATATATTTCATTTACTTTCATTCTATCAATACGATAATAAAATAGCAAAAACTACCTTGTGTGCGTATGAACTATAATCTCTGTGAACAGTGTATTCCATTTCATATATATATATATATTGTTATAAATATTTATATATTGAATATATATGATATTTATATCATTTTTTACACTCTGAAAATATTTAAATCATTATGTATGTAAGAGGATCAAGAATAAAAAGTTGGAACCTATACGAAAACAAAGCGGATATTACCTGAAACGTAACATTAACATCGAATGATTAATAACAAAGTAATAAAAATACGTAATAAAATAATATATTTTATTAAATATAAGATTACAGTTTTTGTAGATTTATAATAAAATTATATTTATTATAAATGAGGTTTGAACGTGTACAATGAAATTCAAGACTTAAGGTAAGGGAATTTCATCTCATTTTTTATTATTGTGAGATACAAGCCATATTCACCACTAAATTATTTAATTTGGTGTTTATACATCCCAATGACATGTTATATCATAAATTTAATTTATTTAATGATTTAAAAATAAATAATTTATGTTATTATTTCAAGGGGATCACGATTCTAAAGCTACTCAAGTAGTAACAGTTTTCCCATCTCACTTTTATTTTTTGTGAGACACAAGCCATGTTCACCACCTATTTATTATATTTGGCACATTTACTACCCATGGATATATTTTATGATTATAATTCTTATATTTATGGTTATTTACATATCCTTTTGATGATAATTATTTCAAGGGGTTTATTATTCAAAAGTTATAATTTCGGTAAAGTAATTTCGTATTAAATTTACTTGTTTGAAACACATGTCATGTTATGAACCTATATTCTTTTACCATGTGTATATAATACCATTACAAATGTTATATCATTAAACTAATTATTTTCATGATATTTTAAGTTTCATGTAACTTCATTTTCTTATATTGGGATTATAATTCAAATTTACCATGTCGTAAGAGTTTATTGAAATATTCTCATTGTTTATCGAGATTTACTATTATTATGATTCTATTGATGAAATATTATAATCCATATCTCCAGAACTCTCATGAATTTTATTCTACTCTGGTTATTCATGATATACTTAATGTATTTATACCATTTTCCCACTCTTTGGTACATTATATGATTAATAAATAATTTTTATTAAATTCCTACATCACCTCTCTCTTTGATAGAAAATCTAGGTTCTTTCAAAACCATTTTTTTTAATATATTTTCAAGATTCCTTCATAAATTCTTAAGGGATTTTTTTTTTAAAATATTTTTAATAATTCTTTATATGTTTTTGAAATTATTTGAAATAAAAAGGTTTTAAAAACATTTTCAAGATTTATTTATATGTTTGCAATGTATTTTCAAAGAAAATGGTCTTAAAAATGTTTTCAATATTATTTTATTAGTTTTCGGGGAACAATTATTTCAAAACTGTTTTCAATATTCATTTATAAGTTTTCATGGAAAAAAAATTTAACAAAATTTTTTTATAAAATTTATTTTTTCTCAAGGAAAAAGGATTTCAGAAAAAATTCAATTTTATTTTATATGTTATAAAGGAAAACGGTTTTAATTTTTTTTTCATGATTATTCTATTATCTTTCTAGGAAACATGTTTTAAAAAATGTTTTCAAGCCTCTTTTATAAGTATTCTGGAAATAAAATTCAAAAATTTTCAAGCTTATTTTATAAATTTTCAATGAAAATGGTTGGGAAAATGTTTTCATGTTTTATTTTTATGTTTTTAAATAAATAGGTTTTCAAAAAAATCAATAAATCCATTACATTTTTTCAAATTTATTTTCTAGAAAATGGTTTTTAGAAGTTTTTATGTTTTAAAAATCATTTCTAAAAGACGAAAGGATAATTTCTGCATGAAATGTTTTTAAAATACCATTCCAAATTATTTCCCATGTAAGATGACATATATTGTTGTTACTGATTCCTTTATAGTAAAATTATCCAAAGGTTCAATTCATATAAAATCTCTGAATGGTTTATGTATTGATATAATGATGTTTATGTAACTCATTTCTATTTCATAAGTTATATATCAATGTAACCAATTTCCATTTTACAATATATATTTTTATGAAACCTGTTTCTCTTTCATGGGTTATATTCTTATAAAACCCACTTCTTTTCAAAAGTTATTATTTAAAGAAATGATAATGAAACTTCTCTCTCTTCCTTAAGTTATGATATGATTACATGTTTATGATACCCCTTTCATTTCATGGGTTATGATATGACTTTTTATGATCTTAGGGAACACATATGTATGTTTTAATTGTGAAATGATTGGTACTTATATATCCCTCCAATTCATTGGATAAATAATTATATCTCATGAGATATACAGGGATAGAGAGGGGACTTAACTCAGTTCGATAATGGAAATTTCCTTCTAATATTTTCTTAGGAGTAAACATTGACCACTAAGATGGTCATGCGAGTGAACCATGACTACGAATATGTTATGGGGAGTAAACTCATACTACTAAGATGGACTTGGAAGTGATTCCTTTAATACTATGGAAATATATTTATATTCTTATGTGTCTAAATAAATCTATGTTTTAATCCTTTGTTATGCTTTCATGGATTATGCTCTTAATTCCATAATGATTCAAGTCTTATGAACTATTAATATTTAATATATGACTCATGTATATAGTCTTTTATATGTAGGGTATGATCTTAAAATGTTATTATCATGTTCTCATTCCCTTATGCTCACATTATGCTTCTGTATCTCTTATTTTTACCCTTACTGAGTATCTGAGCTCACCCCTTTTTTATGTTTCCATTCCTAGGTTATGAATAATGGTTTTAAGTAGAAGTAAAAAATGGGAATATATTTATGGTAAACATTGAATATAATTCACCAAGTTAGAAGATTTTGTTCCATGTTTCCAAAGATAATAAATATTATGGTCCGTGGGAATGTATTTTTTTAATTTATTGTATATTCATCTAAAATGATTTAATATCTGTATATGATAATCCTGGGTCACTATAGTTGGTTTCAATGTAATGGTTTAGTCAACCTTTGTAAACTAGGATGATAAAACCTTAGTGAGTTCCCTAAGAATATTTATAAGTATATGTATAGGGATGTCTCTAAGGATAAGCCTAATGTGTCATATATTTAAATGTTGGTGTCATGATTTTGAAATCCTATAACTGATTATTCATGATTATGTGGTTTTCTACTATAATAATGGTTACTAACACTATGACTTTTGGTGTTATTCAATAGCAGGAAATAGATGGAAATAAGTTAATATTTAATGTTTCAGATATGGATGGTATGAGAAATATACACATTGATATCCTAAGTGAAGATCCCATGAAGAGAATTTGGAAGGTGGTATGAGGATTTTTCATCATTCTTAGGAAAAAGAGACTGTAAATTATATGTGAAAGTTATGGTATGGTCTAATAAAATTATATGAAATGTTAGAAACATGATTAGATTGATGTTTAGGAACCTTAATACATGATTTATATTTCCTATTCTAGGACAATGTGTATTAACGAATAAATCCAAAGTAATGTTTTAAGAATAATGATGTATGATTAAAGTGTATTTGTGTTGGAATTAAAAGATTATATGATTTTAATCATGAAATATACTAGTATTTTAAGTATATATTTTTCATTAAGGATTAAAAATGATATGTTGAATGGTGATGAAGAAATAAAAATGTAATTTAATGGAAATGTGATATTTCGAATTAAGGGAAAGTAACACATAATGTTTTCAAGATGATGAGTTAATTTTGTTTAGCTTTGGCAAATATATTATTGATTTGGATAAAGTAAATTGGATAGTATAAATCACCTCAGAACTGATAAATGATTTATTGAAAAGGTGGTTTGTGTTATCATGGAAGGAGATTAAAAAATTTAGGGAATGTATCCAATGGTCTATAGAATAAGTAAGCAGATATTTTTTCAATAAGGATTCATGTTAATTCAGGTTATTACCATATTTTAAAAGAATACATGATTCAGGTATTCATATGTTTGAAATTTGATAACCTAGATATACATTATGATATATGTGGGATCAATTCTAATCTGTTTTTGAGAAATTTAGTAACCTTATTTATAATGTTTTTGACATAAACCATTCGTAAGGGTTACAGGTTTAAAAATTTATGTAATGTTTTGTATTCATCCTCATATGAATTTTTAGAGAATAAAGTATCATCTCAACATATGAGGATTTATGCATATTGGATTGCCTATGATAACCTTTTTTGTGATAACAAAATATATATGGAATCACATATCATACTATTTATGGATCTTGTGATATAATAATTATTTAGGAATGACAAATTCTACTTTATTTTATTGAATAAGAGATTATGTTGAAGTTGATAAAGTGAGAAAAAAGGGAAAGGATGTCCTAAAATATTGTAAGTATATATTTTCATGAAAATTCTTCAACAGTAGGAAAAAGGGTCCTGAAATAAAAAAATTCCAAGTTATCATCATTTTGATGATATCAACTGTCATTTTTCAATCCACCATGGGTTTTGCCATTATTATTAATAACATTCTATAAACCATGTTCTCTATCCATCTTCATCAAAACTTGATAGATATATTTCTCTTACATTTCCATGATTTCACATTCCATATATGTTATTCTATGTGGAAACTAAGTTATGAGTTACTTTGCGTAATCATTATGATTCCAAATTCCATTTTTTAAAGTAATATTTAGTAATCATATTTACAATGTGGGTTTCTATAAAAGGAAATTTCAAGTATTAAACCTTTAATAACCTAAATAAATTTTAAGGGATAAATTCAATTTAAGTGGGATAGAATGTAACACCAAGAGATTTTGTGAATTATTATTTTTTGAATTAATTTAATATTTTGGATGTTATTCATTTCATGAAACAATGAATATAGTTTTTTATAAAAAATCACTATGTTTGGCTTGTGTTATATGAGACACCAAGTTAATCTTTCACTATACAAAAAAAAAGATTAGCTTGAAGTACACACAAAAGTATGTTTTGATTGTATTACATGCAATAACAAGTCCCTTAGACAACTTGAGTTACATGAAAGGTTAAGTTTTTACTGAACTATAATACATAATTAATATTATTAGTAATATATTATTATATCTATCACATATCCAATTTAATGGAATTTATTAATAAGATTAACTAAATTCTGAAAATATGATTTATAAATTTATATAAAATTAATCATTTGTTTATGAATTAGTTTAATTGAATGAAAGAACTATTTTAAAATAAATAAATTACTTTTCTAAGAAAAATATTTTTTTTATGTACAAACACAATCTAATCTCAATAAATTAAACAGACCACTTTTTCATTAATGTTTTCTAAAAGTAAATTTTACTTTATTTTAATGGTGAACCAATTTTAAATATAATTTTTGAAACTTTCATTATTTTTATTTTAAAAAATAAACTTCATTTTTTAAAGATAAATATAAAAATTTACTTTGGGTGAATTTTGGGTGTTTTTCTGAGAGGTTTAATTTTTTGATTAATAGTAAAAACAGTTAATTTTCATTCAAAACTGTCATTTCATCCAATTTATTTATATATTTAATTAATGTTTTTATTTTTATTTTATTTTTAATTAGATAAATTGTGTATCATTTAAAACAATTCAGGTTCTTGGAAACAATTTCACATTAAATTTAGATATAAAAACTCAGCAAACATTTGAATATTTTTACTTTAAAAACCCAATTTGGCGTTCTATCTATGGGATTGACCTTAAAATAATTTATGACACTTTTGTTATTATAATTTTAAAAAATGGATTCCTTATTTTTAATCATAATAATTTATAATTTATAATTTCTATTATATAAAACTTAGTTCTTTACCATAAATATTAATGTAAGTAATTAAAATTAGTTACAGCAATTAAGGTAAAAACTAGATTACTTAATGATTGAACATTAATCTAAAGAGAAAAAATTACCTAGAACAATTTCCAAAATTCATTTAAAGGAAATATTTAGAACAATTAACCTATTTTATATAATTTTAAAAATTATTGGATTCACATGATGTAGGGATACCTCTCAATAGTGTTTACCTTTTTTATTAACAAGAATGTCACTCCTCCTCTACTATAAATTATCGCTAACCTCCTAACATACCCACACCTCTCAAGCCACTTTTTCTATACCAATCCCTGAAAACATATCATACCAAAATCACTAATCTCAACATATAAGCCTCACTTTTTGAAGAAATCCAACCGAGAAATCCCTTTGGTTCAAACTAAAAGGAGTTACTCAAATAAGAGGTAACATCCTTCCACAATCTCAATTGTTTTTTGGTTGATTCTCCACCACCAAAATTATTACTATTCCATGATTATATAATAACCTCAGTATAATAAATATACTTGGATATTTTTATTATATGGTTTATAACTATACTTATACACCCTTCCATCTAATGGGTAACAATCTTACCATTCTTGTGTATAGTGAACTACTACGTCACGAAACGATATTGGTCATTTTTCCTTTACCACCTCTCATATTTGGGAATTATTATAGACGCTATATTTTTGTATTATATTTATGATATTTAAGATTTATTTATGATTATTTAATTATTTTATAAAACATACCTTCATGATTTCCTTTTTGTGTAAATACAATTACTTCATTTTTAGACATGTTGACTACTACCTCCCCAAAGCGATGTGATTCATTCACACTATACATGGAATGTATTAAAGTTGGTTTTACTAAAATTATATGATATATATTAGATAATAATTAAAATCTAATTATATTATATATATACATATATTTCATTTATTTTCTTTCTTTCAATACGACAATAAAACCGAAACAACATTTATGCGTACATACGTCCTATCGTCTCCATGAACGGTGTATTCAATTTCATATTTCTATATTTCATATATTATTATAAATTTTTATATAATAAATATATATTATATTAATATCATGTTTTAAATTATTTAAATAAATAAATCATGATCAAATTAATAGGATCAAGAATAACAAGTCGAAATATAAATGAGAAACAAAGTGAATATTACCCGAAACGTAACATTAAAATGGAATTGTTAATAAACGGGTAATAAAAAGTCATAATAAAATCATATATGGTATTAAATAAAATAATATTTCTATGTTCTATATGTATAATAAACTTATATTTTTTATATATGAGGTATGAACGTGTACAAAGAAATTCAAGAATTAAGGTTAGGGTATTTCATCTCACTTTTTTATTTCTGTGAGATACAAGACATATTCACCACTCGATTATTTTGTGTGGTGTATATACATAGTATGAAATTTAATATCAATAATTTAATTTATTTAATGATATTAAAATCATTAATTTATGTTATTATTTTTTTGGGATAACTATTCTAAAGTTACTCAAGTAGTAAGTGTTTTTCAACTCACTTTTATTTTCCCTGAGACAAAAGCCTTGTTCACCACCTATTTCTTATATGTGGTGTTTTTACTACCCATGTATTTTTTCTATTTTTATTATAATTAAATTTATGGGTATTTATATTTATTTTTTATGGTATTTATTTCACAGGTTTCATGTTTCAAAAGTTACCATATCGGTAAAGTAATTTTGTCTGAATTCATCTTCTTTGTGACACATGCAATGTTATGCATTGATATTCTTTTACGAGGTGTATGTAATACCATTTTAAATTTTATATCATGAATATATTTATTTTAATTATATTTTATGATTCATATAATTTCATTTTCTTACATGGGTAGTATAATTCAATGTTATGAGTAAGAGTTTATTGAAATAATCTCATTGTATGTCGAGATTGTTTATAATTATGAAATTGATGAAATATTATAATCCATATCCAAATATATCTCATGAATTTTATTATACTCAGGTAATTCATGAAATATTAATGTATTGGTAAAAAAAATTTCTATTTTTTAGATAATATGATTAAGAAAGTGTTTTTAAGAATTTCTGGCTTTACTTATCTCTTCGATCAGAAATCTGTGTTCTTTCATAACCATGTTTTCTAAAAACGTTTTCAAGATTATATATTAATTTTCCAAGGGATTTTTTTTAAAAAAATCTTTCAATAATTCTTTAAAATTTTAAAAATTATATTCAAATAAATATGTCTTCAAAATGATTTCAATATTTTTTATATGTTTTTCAATTTTTTTAAAAGAAAATGTTTTTCAAAACATTTTCAAGATTTCATTATATGTTTTCAAAGTATTTTGAAATAAAAATGTTTTATAAATGTTTTCAATATTATATTATAAGTTTTTAATGAAAAAGGTTTTAAAAAAAATTTCAGGCCACATTTATAAGTTTTCAAGGAAAAATGTTTTCAGATTGTTTTTAAGCTTATTTAATTAGTTTTCAAGGAAAGAGGTTTTCAAAATACTTTTGAGATTATTTAATAAGTTCTCAAGGAAAATGGATTTTGAAAATGTTATCATATTTATTTTATATGTTTTCAAAGAAAAATATTTTCAAAGTGATTTAATGATTCTTTTATAACATTTCATGGATTATGTTTTAAATTTTTTTTTCAAGCTTGTTTTATAAGTATTCAAGGAAACAGGTTTTCAAAAATTTTCCATCTTTTTTTATAAGTTTTATAAGAAAATGGTTTTCAAAATGTATTCAATATTTATTTATATTTTTTCAAATAAATAGATTTTCAAAACTATCTTCAAATCTTCCATTATAAGGTTTCATGTTTATTTTCAAGAAAATTTCCTTTAAAATGTTTTATGTTTTAAAAACTTTTTTCAAAGAAAAACGTTAATTTAATCCTGAAATGTTTTTAAATGATAATTCCAAATTATTTCCCATAAAATATGACATCCATTGGTGTTACTCATGCCTTTATAGGGAAATAATCTAAGGGATGCATTCATATTCTTTCTTGTAATGGTTTATGTATCAATGGCATGATGTTTACGAAACTCATTTATCTTTAATAGGTAATATTTTCATGAAATACATTTCTAATTATGAGGATATATGTTTATGAAACCCATTTATCCTTCATGGTTTATAATATTATGAAACCATATTCTTTTCATGGGTTATTATTCGGTGAAATGATTATAAAACATGTCTCTCTTCCACATATTATGATATGATTATATTTTTATGATACCATTTTCTTTTCATGTGTTATGATATGACTATTTATGAACTTGTGGAACATGTATTCATGATTTCATTAAGAGATGTGTGGGACCTATATATACCTCTAATGCATTGGGGAAATATTTCTATCTCATGAGATATATATGGCCAGAATGGGGAGTGAAATCAGTTTAGTAAAGGAAATTTTCTGCTAAGATTGTCTTTAGAGTGAACCATGACTATTAAAGTGGTCATGGGAGTGCACCATGAAAAAAAATATGGTATGGGGAGTGAATTAATACTACAAATATTTCCTTAGAAGTGATTAGTTGACTAAAATGTAATCATTTTATAATAATATGTGTATACCATTAAATTTATGTCTTAATGATATGTTATGCTTTCAAGGATTATGATCTTGATTCCCTTATGATTAATGTCTTATGAACTGCCAATCATTATTCCATGACTCATTTCTATGATCGTAAAATGTAATTATCATGTTCTCATACCCTTATTCTTACTTTATTATTATGTATATTTTTTCTTTACCCTTATTGAGCATCTGAGCTCACGACTTTCTTATGTTTCCTTTATTAGGTTATAAAGAATGGTTTTAAGTAGAAGTATTAAAGGGGAAGATATTTGTGAGAAACATTGAATTTTTTTCACCATGTTAGAATATTTTTTCCCTATTTTCAAAGACACTAAACTATAATGTTCCTTAGGAATGTATGTTTGTAATATGTGGAATATTAATCTAAAATAATGTAATATCCATGTATGTTAAGCATAGGTATCTAAACATTAGTTCATCCAATACCTACCCAAATGTATTACTTTATTACCTCCCATACCCAGGAGGGATTTTTTATTAGTAATCTATCTTAAATGGTTTTAGGTATAAAACTAAAGTGGTTATCCAAAGAAGAGGTACAATTATTAAACGAGTGTATTAATTTCATTTCTTCATAAACCTTGTTAAAATCATCATAAAAATGATTATATAATATGAAACTTATACCCTATATAATTATATGTTATTATTTTAGTTTCCTTACCCATATCCATGTCCAATTCCATCAAATTGGAAATGAAATCGTTGGACGTGTCTTTATAGGACTATCATCTAACGAACTGATTAATTAATTTTCCATCACCATCATTCAAGGTTGGATATAATGATAGATTTAAAATATTTATATGATATTTAATAAAATTTTATTAAATCTAGGATTATTATATCACTTATATTTTTTAAATTTCCATTCCGTGGGGGATATGATAACGTCAATCATGTGCACAAAAAACTACTTCCTCACGAATCGATGTGATTCATTTTTCACATACGATTTACATGGAAGGTAGAATTGATAAAGTAAATAAATATATGTGATATTTATGACCTAATAATACCTATGGAAATATAACATCACATCTAACTTCCCACCTTTCCATCCTTTGAAAAACAATAACGTCGCTTGTTTTTATGTGTGGACTACTACCTCCTCATAGAGATGTGTAATGTTTTTTATTTTATTTTTACATGGATGGTAATAAGGATTTATTTGATTAAAATAAATTATATATAATAAATATTTATTATTATTTAATAGTTAATTAATATTTATTTTCCTTTCATTCCATTTTTTGATAAAATCATAACAATGTTCATGCATAAGTACGGCTTACCGTCTCCATGAATGGTGTTATCCTTTTCCAATATATAACTTTTATAGATTAATAAATACATTTATAATGAATATACAAGATATTTATTTCATGGTTCAAATTATCAATATGATTTATCTATTATCAATATAAAATGACCAAAATTACCAAACCAAAATTTACATGAAAAACCAAGCAATTATCACCCATAAGAGTGATTTTAACAAAGAATTACTAATAAAAATGTCAAAAAAGATAATAAATAAATCATTTATAGTATGAAATATATTATTATGGTTATTTAATATATGTATAAGAAACCAGTATTTATTATATAGGTAGTTTAGAAACATACTAATGAAGTCAAACTTGAGGTAAGGGTTTTTCGCCTCACTTTTAATTTCACAGCACATATGCCATATTCACCACTTTTTCCTTTTTTGGTGAATATAATACCCATTTTGATATTTTATATCGTGAATATATTTCTCTAGATGATATTTTAATTTAATTTTTAAGTTATTACATTATTGGGTGTTATCATTCAAACATTTCCTAAATGGTAGGAGCGTATTTCACAATCTTACCATTATTTGGGATTGATTATGTTTAAGTATCCCTTGGATGAATTATTTGATATATCTTAAAATGAAATTATTTTTTTATACTCTAGTTATTAATTAATTTTTTCAAGTAATAGTATTATTTTTTGTCTCATTAGCACTTAAAATGATTTATATATTTTTTTAAGAAAGATCATCTTTATTTCTATCTTCGATCGAAAACCCATTTTTCTTCCAAAACCACGTTTTTAAAAATAATTTTAAAATTATATAAATGATTTATTAAATAAAATTG
Organism: Viscum album; assembly: GCA_963277665.1. NCBI lineage: Eukaryota > Viridiplantae > Streptophyta > Magnoliopsida > Santalales > Viscaceae > Viscum > Viscum album. The sequence continues at coordinate 1,172,563,430 of OY728160.1, forward strand.
TACCCATATTTTTAATTTTAAATTTTTTTTAAGAAATCTTCATGTTTTTTTTCAAAATAATTATCATTTGGTTTTTACCAAAAATGGGAAATGATTCTTTTTTTAGCTTATTAGATAGGTGTAGAATTTTACAAAGTCATACATAATCATTTTTAAGGATTAATTTATATCTTTAAACTGTTTTTTTCAAATAAAATTATTTTTTTAAAAAAAAATTAGTTAAAAGAATACAAAGTAAATAAAAAATTCATTTTCAGAAGAATATGTTTTAATGATATTTTTATGATATTTTTTATTCATAAATAACATCAAACATTTATTAAAAATATTATCCAATATGTATATTTTATAATGTTATTATCTTAATTTTATATTGGGATGTCTTATTTTCATTTTTACTAGGGATGTACCAGTTTGATACCATTCATATTAATATAGACGGTAAATGATTATGTTTATTTATTTGGATAGTTGTTAACATTTAATATTCTAGTTTTTTAATATGAATTTTTATGTTGATTATATTTAAACACTTTAATAAGAAGAATTAATTGGAAATAATAAGTTATGGGTGGGGGCTGCTATAGCCCTTGATGCATCGATATGTTTCACAAGACAAGCAAGCATTCATTTTTTGATATGGACATACCCATTTATATAAGATGTATTGGAATGAGGACTTTGTAACATGGTTATAATGACCAATATTATAAATTCCATCATTTCAATATTATTTATTGATGTTCCATGTGATTATTTGATTATATATAATATCCTTGGTTATATTTCAAGCTCATGTGATTACTTATATGTCATTATATGATCATTATTTATTAATGACATATTATTATCAAGTAATTTGTTGAATGACAGGTGTTTTAGTTACTTACCTTTCCATATGGATTATGCTTATCTATTCTTAATAGCTTCTGCTATAACCATAACCTTATTGAGAATTTGAGCTCACAACTTTCTTAGTTTTATTTCCCAAGAAATCGAAGATGTTTATTATGATTTATATTTAGGTTTATGATAATGTAAATAATGATACACTCGACAAAAATACTATGTTTTATTTTATGATTTCAATTGTAATGTGAGATTCAAGTGTATAACTATTTTACAAATAAAACAAAACTATACGGTACTTTAGGATGCAATTCGTTATATCTTATGATAGTGTAAAAAACTAACCACTAATTCTAGCTACTAGGGTTAGGGTTTTGACAATGTCAATTCAATTTAGTGATTCGTCAATAATTTTTTTTGCAAGAAGTTTTAATCTGCCTCTTATAGTAGTTTTTTCAATGAATGAAATATTCACTAAAGGATTAATAATGCTTCATAAATGTTTTCATATATCAAATAAAAATTAATCCATTTAATATTAGAATATTTATTTTTCAAGTAGGATAAATAAAAATATTAACAAAATGGAATTTTTTTTTATTATAATAAATTTCTATAGAAAATGAAAAACATAATTCATCTCTTCAAACATATTTATGAAATCCTCAAATACGTTCCATTTAGGGAATAAAAATAAAAAATAAATAGCACATGAGATAGTCTAACAAAGGTGAAAAAATAATTCCACATGTTTACCACACAATATTGAAAAATAAGAAAGAAAATTAATCTTTATTATCAACATAAGGAACTAGGAACCAACCACTCCACTGTAATGCTTACCCTCATACACCTACCTCGCAAATACTAAACCTCAAAAATGGTAATTATAAAATAACACAACATAGTTTAGTCTTATAAACATTCAACAACTAACAAAATAATAATTTTAAATAAGGGTTTATAATAAGTGATAACTAATATCAGTAATTTTGAATTAATATTCTCAAATGCATCCTCAAATTAAAAAAAAGTTTGAATGTTTATACTCAATATCAAAATATAAAAATTAATTATTCATTTCACCCACATTGGTAATTTTTATAAATAAATAACCTTATGGTTGGTTCATTTCCCATTCATAAATGATCCTTTAATTTACCTCTTACCTATATTCACTAAACACAACTCCAAGGAACATCGATTTTGTGATATAAATAAAATTCATATAAAAAATCTATTTTTTTTGGTGACTTTTAGATTATACTTATATCATATTAAAATCCTTGTGTTTATATCATATTAAGGATATATGACACTCAAAAATACCTTAAAAAAATAAGTAACATTTTAAATGAATAGGCATAATTATATTTCAAAAAAGACCAAATTTTTCCAAAAACATAGTGATGCACATAACATCCACTAACGCGAGGTAATATCCTCATTATATTATATATAAAAATAATTATAAATCAATTAAAATATAAATCTATTGAAGTATAACTAAGTTAACAAAATTATAAAAACACAAACTTTTTTCAAAAAAATTATCATACTTAAAGAAGTATTTCCTCCATGTGTCTGCATAAGTTTCTAATGGTAGTAAAATAAATCAAATTAATAGTGGTTGAAACTAAATTAAAAGAAAGTTAATATGGAATATATAATACAAAAATGAAACTATGGTAATTTATATTTAAAAAATTTAGTTCATAAAACATTCAAGGTTTGTGGAGAAAAATTCGACAACACTCATCCCTCCAAAAACTATAATTCTTATTAGGTTCAAAATATTGATTTTTTATGAACAAGAGAAAAGAATAATGGAATTCACATAAATATACTGTAACGCCCCGACCCCAGTTGCCCAGAGTCGGTGCATTAATTACATAACATTGGAATGATCACAAGAAAGATCAAATCTCGAAAGACCGATTGGTTTAGTAGCCTTGGAAACACTAGATATATTCATAAGTTTTACATTACATCATAAAATGAAAAACTAATACAACAACATAATGTTTCCACAATCCACACTATTATCCCCTCATAATATCCCTGAAGGTCATTCATAACTTACATCTTCACATCCTGGGAAAAATACAACATAGAAAAGGGGTGAGCTCAAATGCCCAGTAAGGATGACAATATAGCGGAACATTCAAAATAAGCATAAACATTTAAGGCAATGCATTACTAAAACAAAAGCCTTTTAAACTTGAACTTCAACATAGTATGGAAAAAGTAAAATGAAATAATGCCATTTACTTATTCACATGGATATTCTACTAATCGAATAATCACATGCAAAAATCAAAAACCACTTTCATAATGTTGGAATGCATAATGCTAAACTTTAATTACTTTTCAAGGCCTCGTCCCAAGACCTTGGGGCTAACTGTAACCGGAACCCAACCCGGAGTGCCTCTAATAACCGGACACCAACCCGGAGTGCCTCTAATAACCGGACACCAACCCGGAGTGCCTCTAATAACTGGACACCAACCCGGAGTGCCTCTAATAACCGGACACCAACCCGGAGGGCTTACTTTTACCAGTCCCTAACCTGGAGGGCTTACTTTAACCAGTCCCCAACCTGGAACATACTTGTCCAACACATTCATATGAAGTAAAGATTGAAATATAACATAGACATTCTTATTGGAACTAGCATACGAAATGTCAATACTTTCACCATAAACTATGAATGGTATAAAAATAGAACATCCACAGTCAAACATATCACAAAACTTTCAATACAATATAGAAGCTTTGTATTACAATAAATCAAATTCAAATAAGCGTAAAATCCATCAAAGGATGTTGACATAGATGAAATCAAAATTCTTTTTAAAGAAATATCTCTTTTTACTTTGAAATCATTTAAGATCCATATAAAATAAATCATTTTCTTTGAAAATATTGTTATAAGCTTGTAAGGAAAGATTTGAAGATTTTATAACGGCGTAAAATAACCGCACCCACCATATAAGTTAAAAAAACATTCTTACCTCAATTCTGTCGAAAAGGTTAAAAAGGACCTTGTTTTGAAAACGAAGGAAAGATTCCTTTATAAACCTCTTATAAAAAGTCAAACAAGGGTATAAATGACTTTAACCCATATTCTTATAATAGTAAAAATGTTTTGAAATACATTTTTCAGAAACATGGATGTGGATGATAAAGAGATCCCAGTAGATTATTACATATAAACAACCTTGGATAATGAAGAGGTTGTAAAGTAAACCCTTACCTTGTACTTTTCTTTGGTTGGGGTAGGTTAACCTCCTGTATAATGGTGAAATAATTGTTATTAAATTATACAAGAATCATATTTATTAATATGATATCATATATGATCTTTTAACATTGATTTGTTAATAATATCTTAGAATTATCGTCGTTTCGGGTGTTAACTTACTCATTTTCTTTTATATGTTTTGTTACATAAGCCATGTTTGTTGTATCTTATTCATATCCAGAATGATATCAAGTCCTTAAACATCATTTTTAAATCATCAAATGATAATTATACTTGAATGGATGCGATGGAGAATGAATCTCATCACGTTCGTGGAGACGGTAGTCCGTACGTACGCACGAGCGACAATATCATTCTTTTGATATTAAAATAATATATAAATGGATGGTATATCATATATACAGAATCATTAACATGTTATATTTATTATTTACATGAGTTACACATCATTATTATACCCATCCAAATAATATTATATTGAATAACAATTACACCACGACATGGAGACGGTAAGCCGTACGTACGCACGTATGGTGACATGTTATTCAAAGGGTGGATAGAATACTGAATATGGTTGTACCATACTTATAATAACATCACAGTATATGTGAGATACTGGAGTTATTATTTTAGAATGGTAAGAACAAAGGAAGAAGAAGTGGAAGAAGAAATGAACTTAGAAAAGGGTGGTGAAATCATTACCTCTTCTTCGGGTTCTTCCTTTTGATTTGATCAAAAGGGCTCCTTAGGTTGGCTTTCTGATCAAACTAAGGCCTCTAGGTTGTAGATAGGGATTTTGGGAGAGTATTTGGGCAGAGTTTGGCCGAACCAAAAGGCTTTATAGGTGTGAAGAAATGAGAAGGAGAAGTGCCCTTTTATAAGAGGGGTGAGGGGCACCTTTGGAAAAGCTAGAAATATTAATTTATATTAAATTCATATTCGGTTTCTAAAGGCTCCAAAGTTGATTATTCAAAGGGTAATGTGGGGATAGGTCGAAAACCACTCAACCAATAGAATTTAGACAGGTTTGGGTACTTATATTAACCTTATCTTTAAGTATTAACTCTAAGTTAATTAGTTTCACTTTTACAGTGTCTCTTTGTATTTTTATATAATATGGTTAATAAACTTACTATATACATCCAAGCGACCCCCAAGTGGTCCATTAATGATGAACATATCATGATATAAGTCTCTTGGCCGAACCTTAGATTTTTAGGAATTTAATATCAATTAATAATATAATATTTGTTTTAAGAACTCTTTTATGTCAATTTTGACACTATTCAATAGTTGATTTTTGTGAAACTCATAACAGATTGATTACTTCGAAAAAAGTCAATTAAATCAATCCTAATATATCATATTATCCTAGAAAATTAGTTTAATTCATTAAAAGTTTCATATTATATTTTTTTGGGTATTTATAATATCAATTATTTTAATTTTCCACTATTATAGTACTTACTACATCATCATTGTGTCATAAATAAAATAAATTTTTTAATGTTTAAAAATTATAAATAAAATATCATTATGTAGTAAATCTTTTTATCTTTCTAATGAATATTTATAATCTAAAATCCAACTTATATAAACCTATGTAACTATTGTTGTTCTAAAAGATATATGCTTGTGTCATTTTTGTATTCATTTTGACTTAATTAAAATAAAGTGTTATTATCACTTACAAGTGGATCCATGGGGTCCCAAAATCGACCCAAAGATGACCATGGTAGACCATGTATCAACCAATAGGGTTAAGACACGTTTTAGGGTAATTTAGTATTATTATAATATTATTTTTTTAACCCTTATTTACCGGATTTACCCTTAACCATGGTAAATAAAATATTTACCGCAGTAATTATTCAAAATGTCTAAAAATAAAAGTTACCTATTTACACAATTTGAACATCCTGATTCCAAATATGGAATCCATTTTCCAAAATTCTAAACACAGAAGTGGCAGAAATTAATTTAAAATTAATTCCCGCTGTCAAAACAAAAAGCGTGTTTTTAAGAGATAATAACTATCAAAAGATTGACACTTGTTTATGTTCGGTTTAATTGTAAAATTATGTCCAATGACCAACATTATATTAAATGGTAAAAATATATTCCAAATATACTTTAAAACCACTAAAATTCATAATTTATCACTATTAATTATTTTGATTAAAAAAGTTGTTTTTAATTAAAATTTAGTAATTTTCACTATTCATCAAAATATGAAAGTTATCCGAAATGTACCAAAATTTCACCTTAGGCTAAATTCGATATTCCGAATCCAAATATGAAGTCCATTTTAAAATATAAAATATATATAATTTTAAAAATTAGGTATTACTATTCATAACGGCTAGTTTGATTGGTTGTGGTGTGTGTTAAAACTCAAGGTTGCGTACAACACACGCTACTGTATTATTCAAAGAAAGTGTACCGTGGAAGCTTGGGATGTTTCATTTTAAATTTTTGATGTCCCCATTTAGTCAAAAAGTTTAAAATATTGTATTTAAAAAGGGTTCACTATTAAAAGTTGATAAAAGTGCTATACTGAAAATGAATTTGTTCTTGCATTATATCTAAGAAACTCATAATATGGATTCTAAAATTATAAGGATTATATAAAGTTTAAAATTTAGATAATACTATTCATAACCTCTTTTGAATGGATTTTTTTTTGTAAGTAATGGTGTGATTGAACTCAGTGTTGCGTGTAGTGAAAGTTATTGAATTATTTTGAAGAAATAACACACTGTGAAATCTTGGGGTGTTACATTCTCCCCTCCTTCAATAAGTTGCGTCCTCGCAATTTGAAATTGTTCTTCGAAAATAAAAGGTTGAAAATAGAAAATATATTTGTGGGAAAACCCACATCGGAAATTGGGTTACTAATATTTAGTCTTAATATGAGGAAAAGAGAAATGAAAGGGTCACCACCAAATTATGATCTTGATTAGGAGAACATTGGTGGCAATTAGAGACATATAATTGGAGGAAAAACGTAAATATTTATAGGTAGTGATTGAGGTCATAAATCACAAAAAAGTATAAAATTGAGGTCTTTAAACTCATCAATCTATGATGATTTGAAGTACCATCGGTTCAACAAAATATAGGGTATTGGGATAACACATTTTTGACGTTTCAAAATATCTTAGTTGAAATCCCACATCGAAAAATGAATTAATGAGGCCTCTATTTAAAATAAAGAGTGGAAAGTATGAAGATTACCGAAAATAACACATACTAGGGTTCCATGTAGGAAAATATGGATATGGAAGAGAAATCTAGCCATCAATTATCTGATGGAGAGTGGTAGAGAACATGGCTATGAAAAGGCCAAAAATCCCAAAGCCATAAATTTGTGATGATTTAAGGTACCATCTAGGACAACATTTTTGTTCTATGTTTCTTTTATTAATGTTGGGGAATTTATTTATGAGATTGAATAAGATCATAAGGAGATATACTTACTTTATAATTAGAGTTTTATCCATTAATAAATTTCTACCAAAAACTCATCTTTCACTCTAAAAGATAATATAATGTAAAAAAAATTCTATTTACACTATTCATACAGGGGTTCCAAAATAAACGAATTTATAATTCATCTACATGATATTTTAATAAAAACTACATTATTTAATCCAGGACATATCGTGGGCCAGTGGTAGGTGATACACCCTTGTCTCCCTTCGGTTGCGGGTTCAAGTCTCGCAGCCTTGCCGGACGCGACGGGTTGCCGCCCGACCTCCGGGTTGTCCTTTTATGGCAATCCAAAATAATCCAAACTAGAACTATCCAAAATACTTCTGTCCAAACTCACAGTCCAACATTCATAAGGAAGGTAAACATAATATAGATCCTTTTTACCCCGTAATAGCATATGAATACCTTCATCATGTATTACCATATTCCTTATTGATTACATTCATGCTCCCTTATTCCATATAGAATGTTGGATATACTTCATTAATCCAAAAATGTTTTAAACCCCAACAATGATGGAATATACAAATCATTAATCAGTTCCAAGGTAGTCAAGAATATCCAATATAATTTATCCAAAACAATCACATATTATTCCAAAATCACTACCTCAGTATCAGAACTATATTATGGTTTATCATTCTCTCAACCATATATTTTCCAAAAATCTATCCTGCTAATGAGTCACTTTTCTTTGTTCCACACAATCTCAAGTCCTTAATGAAATAGTACTGCAGTACAATCCTTATATACTCCATAATTATTATAACAAGTACATTGTTGATACAACACTCAATTGACATAATCAACATAAGAACTCTAATCATTCCTCTTCATCTGTGGTAGTATCATAACTTGATTATTATCCAATAGCATCATTTGCAGCATAGTCTGATGACTGGGACATAGGTTCGCGTAGTGTCCAAACTCCTTGCAAATGAAGCATTGTACATTTAAAACCATTTTCATACCCTTGCAGTCACGTACTTTGTGCCCTTTTCCTCCACACTTATAACAAACTCCCATTCCTTTCAGGCAAGTTCCAGGGTGTTTCTTTCCACAGTTACCACATATGGGAAAATTCTTCTTTTCCCTCTTACTTTTATCCATCTTTCTTTCTTCCATCCTTTTCTTCTCTTGCTTCCCTTCAAAGCCATAGGACTCAGTAAACTCTTTACTTATCTTATCAACACATGATATTATTTCTTCATATGATGATAATACATGGGAGACTATTTCTCTTATAAATTCTAGCTTAAGACCATGAAAGATATGATCCTTCCTTCTCTTTGGATCATGTGCATTTCTGGAGTTCTCATTCCTTCTACTGGGCGCCATTTCTATACCATGGCATAAACTAGATCAGTTTATGAATCAAAATACATAATCCCATACTTATAAAACACTTAACATAAATTGAACTATTTATGGATATAATCCATAATCATAAGAATGTTTTCTTTGAGGAAGTATATACTCATAATCCCTTCAAAATGATTTGTAAAGAAAATGAGAGTTATCCTAAGCATATCCCCCGGGAGTGTCGTAACCAAGAGTGCAGCAAGGCCCGTTATCGTGCACCAGTTCCCGTTTGAGTCTAGCTCAAAGCGGTGTTTTCGGGTTTTACCCCTAGGTACATCTGTGCCAGAGCCGCCTCTACCTGCTCGTATCCAGACAGGGATGTATTGCTCGGAAAACTCACAAAATCTCTACAATACCAAAATTCTAGGAAGTTCTTCTATACTAATCCTCAAAGTTAATCTTAGGTCTACGTGCTCTAATCAGAGTTTATCTAAATCTAGCTTCCAAGGTTTGTACTAAACTTACTCTGATACCAACTGTAACGCCCCAACCCCAGTTGCCCAAAGTCGGTGCATTAATTACATAACATTGGCATGATCACAAGAAAGATCAAATCTCGAAAGACCGATTGGTTTAGTAGCCTTGGAAACACTAGATATATTCATAAGTTTTACATTACATCATAAAATGAAAAACTAATACAACAACATAATGTTTCCACAATCCACACTATTATCCCCTCATAATATCCCTGAAGGTCATTCATAACTTACATCTTCACATCCTGGGAAAAATAAAACATAGAAAAGGGGTGAGCTCAAATGCCCAGTAAGGATGACAATATAGCGGAACATTCAAAATAAGCATAAACATTTAAGGCAATGCATTACTAAAACAAAAGCCTTTTAAACTTGAACTTCAACATAGTATGGAAAAAGTAAAATGAAATAATGCCATTTACTTATTCACATGGATATTCTACTAATCGAATAATCACATGCAAAAAACAAAAACCACTTTCATAATGTTGGAATGCATAATGCTAAACTTTAATTACTTTTCAAGGCCTCGTCCCAAGACCTTGGGGCTAACTGTAACCGGAACCCAACCCGGAGTGCCTCTAATAACCGGACACCAACCCGGAGTGCCTCTAATAACCGGACACCAACCCGGAGTGCCTCTAATAACCGGACACCAACCCGGAGTGCCTCTAATAACCGGACACCAACCCGGAGGGCTTACTTTTACCAGTCCCTAACCTGGAGGGCTTACTTTAACCAGTCCCCAACCTGGAACATACTTGTCCAACACATTCATATGAAGTAAAGATTGTAATATAACATAGACATTCTTATTGGAACTAGCATACGAAATGTCAATACTTTCACCATAAACTATGAATGGTATAAAAATAGCACATCCACAGTCAAACATATCACAAAACTTTCAATACAATATATAAGCTTTGTATTACAATAAATCAAATTCAAATAAGCGTAAAATCCATCAAAGGATGTTGACATAGATGAAATCAAAATTCTTTTTAAAGAAATATCTCTTTTTACTTTGAAATCATTTAAGATCCATATAAAATAAAACATTTTCTTTGAAAATATTGTTATAAGCTTGTAAGGAAATATTTGAAGATTTTATAACGGCGTAAAATAACCGCACCCACCATATAAGTTAAAAAAAACATTCTTACCTCAATTCTGTCGAAAAGGTTAAAAAGGACCTTGTTTTGAAAACGAAGGAAAGATTCCTTTATAAACCTCTTATAAAAAGTCAAACAAGGGTATAAATGACTTTAACCCATATTCTTATAATAGTAAAAATGTTTTGAAATACATTTTTAAGAAACATGGATGTGGATGATAAAGAGATCCCAGTAGATTATTACGTATAAACAACCTTGGATAATGAAGAGGTTGTAAAGTAAACCCTTACCTTGTACTTTTATTTGGTTGGGGTAGGTTAACCTCCTGTATAATGGTGAAATAATTGTTATTAAATTATACAAGAATCATATTTATTAATATGATATCATATATGATCTTTTAACATTGATTTGTTAATAATATCTTAGAATTATCGTCGTTTCGGGTGTTAACTTACTCATTTTCTTTTATATGTTTTGTTACATAAGCCATGTTTGTTGTATCTTATTCATATTCATAATGATATCAAGTCCTTAAACATCTTTTTTAAATCATCAAATGATAATTATACTTGAATGGATGCGATGGAGAATGAATCTCATCACGTTCGTGGAGACGGTAGTCCGTACGTACGCACGAGCGACAATATCATTCTTTTGATATTAAAATAATATATAAATGGATGGTATATCATATATACAGAATCATTAACATGTTATATTTATTATTTACATGAGTTACACATCATTATTATACCCATCCAAATAATATTATATTGAATAACAATTACACCACGACGTGGAGACGGTAAGCCGTACGTACGCACGTATGGTGACATGTTATTCAAAGGGTGGATAGAATACTGAATATGGTTGTACCATACTTATAATAACATCACAGTATATGTGAGATACTGGAGTTATTATTTTAGAATGGTAAGAACAAAGGAAGAAGAAGTGGAAGAAGAAATGAACTTAGAAAAGGGTGGTGAAATCATTACCTCTTCTTCGGGTTCTTCCTTTTGATTTGATCAAAAGGGCTCCTTAGGTTGGCTTTCTGATCAAACTAAGGCCTCTAGGTTGTAGTGAGGGATTTTGGGAGAGTATTTGGGCAGAGTTTGGCCGAACCAAAAGGCTTTATAGGTGTGAAGAAATGAGAAGGAGGAGTGCCCTTTTATAAGAGGGGTGAGGGGCACCTTTGGAAAAGCTAGAAATATTAATTTATATTAAATTCATATTCGGTTTCTAAAGGCTCAAAAGTTGATTATTCAAAGGGTAAGGTGGGGATAGGTCGAAAACCACTCAACCAATAGAATTTAGACAGGTTTGGGTACTTATATTAACCTTATCTTTAAGTATTAACTCTAAGTTAATTAGTTTCACTTTTACAATGTCTCTTTGTATTTTTATATAATATGGTTAATAAACTTACTATATACATCCAATCGACCCCCAAGTGGTCCATTAATGATGAACCTATCATTATATAAGTCTCTTGGCCGAACCTTAGATTTTTCGGAATTTAATATCAATTAATAATATAATATTTGTTTTAAGAACTCTTTTATGTCAATTTTGACACTATTCAATAGTTGATTTTTGTGAAACTCATAACAGATTTATTACTTCGAAAAAAGTCAATTAAATCAATCCTAATATATCATATTATCCTAGAAAATTAGTTTAATTCATTAAAAGTTTCATATTATATTTTTTTGTGTATTTATAATATCAATTATTTTAATTTTTCACTATTATAGTAATTACTACATCATCATTGTGTCATAAATAAAATAAATTTTTTAATGTTTAAAAATTATAAATAAAATATCATTATGTAGGAAATCTTTTTAGCTTTCTAATTAATATTTATAATATAAAATCCAACTTATATAACCCTATGTAACAATTGTTTTTCTAAAAGATATATGCTTGTGTCATTTTTGTATTCATTTTGACTTAATTAAAATAAAGTGTCATTATCACTTACAAGTGGATCCATGGGGTCCCAAAATCGACACAAAGATGCCCATGGTCGACCATGTATCAACCAATAGGGTTAAGACACGTTTTAGGGTAATTTCGTATTATTATAATATTATTTTTTTAACCCTTATTTACCGGATTTACCCTTAACCATGGTAAATAAAATATTTACCGCAGTAATTATTCAAAATGTCTAAAAATAAAAGTTACCTATTTACACAATTTGAACATCCTGATTCCAAATATGGAATCCATTTTCCAAAATTCTAAACACAGAAGTGGCAGAAATTAATTTAAAATTAATTCCCGCTGTCAAAACAAAAAGCGTGTTTTTAAGAGATAATAACTATCAAAAGATTGACACTTGTTTATGTTCGGTTTAATTGTAAAATTATGTCCAATGACCAACATTATATTAAATGGTAAACATATATTCCAAATATACTTTAAAACCACTAAAATTCATAATTTATCACTATTAATTATTTTGATTAAAAAAGTTGTTTTTAATTAAAATTTAGTAATTTTCACTATTCATCAAAATATGAAAGTTATCCGAAATGTACCAAAATTTCACCTTAGGCTAAATTCGATATTCCGAATCCAAAGATGAAGTCCATTTTAAAATATAAAATATATATAATTTTAAAAATTCGGTATTACTATTCATAACGGCTAGTTTGATTGGTTGTGGTGTGTGTTAAAACTCAAGGTTGCGTACAACACACGCTAATGTATTATTCAAAGAAAGTGTACCGTGGAAGCTTGGGATGTTTCATTTTAAATTTTTGATGTCCCCATTTAGTCAAAAAGTTTAAAATATTGTATTTAAAAAGGGTTCACTATTAAAAGTTGATAAAAGTGCAATACTGAAAATGAATTTGTTCTTGCATTATATCTAAGAAACTCATAATATGGATTCTAAAATTATAAGGATTATATAAAGTTTAAAATTTAGATAATACTATTCATAACCTCTTTTGAATGACTTTTTTTTGTAAGTCATGGTGTGATTGAACTCAGTGTTGCGTGTAGTGCAAGTTATTGAATTATTTTGAAGAATTAACACACTATGAAATCTTGGGGTGTTACATATACTATATATAAAGGTGTTAAAAAACTAAAAAAATCTAAAATATAGAGTGTAATATAAATAGTAAACAGATATACTTGATTATATTTATTTCATATTAAATAGACTGTAGGTATTTGAAAAAAACATATATATTTAGTAAATGAAATTTCATGCATGTAGAATATAAATTTCACTTTTAGTATGTGATAATGCATAAAAATTAAATTTTCCTTTATATAAGGAAAAAATTTATATTAATATAAATTACAATATAAATTATAAGTGAATTTAATTTTTGGTATATTATAATGTACTAAAATGTATTATTTAGATGAAAATACAAATAATTATGTATGTAGTAATTTCAATATAGTATAAAGTGGAATATAATGAAAAAAATAATTGAGGGTTAAATTATATAGTGATTATATATTTGAGTAAATTTTCCTCATAAAAGGAAATTTTTTGAAAATATATCTATATTGGAAAAACAATGTTTTTGGATGGAAATAATTTAAATTTATTAATTATAAGATAGTATTTAATTTGTTTTAATATCAAATAGTAATTTAGAAGTATAATTTTATACAATTTTATTTTCTTTTTAAATCATATCAAATTGGAATTATGAAAAAAAAGTATTTTAAAAATTTATAAAGTGATTAAAATTGAAAAAAATAGTGATAATAGATAAAAAATTCATATGTAAAAGGGTGTCTTAATTTTGGGATTATTTAAATTAATAAATAGAATATATATATTCATAATAAAATAAATTCACAAAGTAATACTTGAGGAAGTAAATAATGGTATTAGGTCAATAAAAGATAATATTTGAGTGGAAGTTTTCCCAATAATGCAATATGGAAATGGAAAAACCTGTTAGAAAGAAATATTAAAATTTTCAATATATAGAACTGATATATAGAGAACTTGTTTTTTAATGTTAAAAATGAACAACTATAGGATTTGAATGGGATAATAAAATAAAACATTGAAATGTAATTCAAACACACCATTATTAAAATGCCACTAAGAATTGAATCTATTAAGTTATTTTCTCAACAAATATAAACCTCATAAAATACATAGAAGAGTAATTATGGAATAAATTTATGTATATAAACTATATAGACTGTGGTAAAGTTGTAGAACCTACTATGGGAATAAAAAAAATGGAACCAACTGGGCATGATTTCATTGAAAAATATATTAAATTAACTATAAATTCAAATTAATTATTTCATTCATTAAAATGGATAGCTAAGGATATAACTATAATATATATTTCATTAGGAATACGATTATGAATATTATATTAGTAATTAAACTCCTAATTTTTATTTGTATATGACTGTCATTGTTTTGATTAGGTAAATTATGAAAGGGTTCATGTTTTTTATGGTAAGGATGATGAATGATAACAATGTATTTAAATATTTATTGATGGAAAATAATATGATAAGATTATATATATATTTATTCTTTCTCTAAATAAATCAATTTTTTTATGTGGGAAATTACTCCAACAATTTATTAGTGGAAAAGTATTTTCGAACAAAAATAAAAATGGTATGAAATTCCAAAATGCATTATAAAGATAAGGATACTGAATATAATATTCCATACTATACTACAAAACATGCCTTTAACATCTCTAGAATTAGGCTTTATCAGTGCTAAAAAAGTGATGACTACCAGAGCATGATTAAAAGCCCTAATATTTTATCAATTATTTTAAAAGTGCTAATAAATAGATGCATTTTATAGAAATTTTGTAAACCCCTGATAATGGATTCCATTATTGGCGCATTTAGTAGTACTGATAAAAGGAAATAGTACAATGTGTTGTAATATCATGCTATGACACCAAAATTAGGGCATAATTCAGGGTGATATAACAAAACACTATAGCACCAGAAACAAAACCAAAAATTAGAAAAATCCGAAAAAATACATAATTTAAATGAAATAAAATTTATATCATAAATATAATATAAAAAATAGTATTATAGATAAAAATAATTTTCCTGTATAAAAAAATAAACAACCCCTTCTTGAGAAAAAAAACAACCCTATATAAGAAAGAAATTATTTTTTAGTAATAATATAAATAAATAATTTATACATAAAGTGTTAATTTGAAAATAAACTTTGAGTCATAACAGGAACATTGTGTATCAGATTGATTTACAGTTCATTCCTTCACATCACACCATTTATTATTAATATTCACTAAATATCTCTATAAAAATTAACTAAATACATATATGAATAAATATGATAATGAAATTAATTATGTAATAGTGTATGAAATGATAAGAAAAAAATCTTGGTTCATTTTCTCATGTTTGGTGATGTGATGTTCATTTTATACTAAAATGACACTTATATATTAAAAATATTCACTTATAGTCATACTAGTCTCACCATCCATCAAATTAAGTTGCAGATGATTCCTAAAAATCCCAAATGACTTAGGCATCATTTTCCTAAAAATCAAAATAATCCAAATGCATTTTTTAAATTTTGAGTATGTCACTTGTGTTTTTTACTAAAATGTCATTTTAAACTGGAAACACATAATTTGAGTCATAAGAGTAACATTATAAATCAGTTTGATGTGATAAAGATTATTACACTCAAAAAATGACATATAAATCATTTCCCAAAATTATCAATACAATCTGATCACATTTTCTCGATTTTCAGTGAGTGATACTTTTTTGTACATAAATTTAAATTTTAAAATGATAAAAGAAACTTTGAGTAATGTAAGGAAAATCATGTAACATATTGAGTTCAAGAAGATTAAAAAATGTAAAAAATTATATATGGATTTGTTTCCTAAAGTATCATAATAATCTGGATGTGTTTTCTCAGTTTTGAGGATGTCAATTGTCTTTTTTACTAAAATTAATTTCAATTTTAAATAAAAAGATGAAATTGGAGTCATACTGCTTACACCATGAATAAGATATAGGTGAGAATGAAATCGATATGTCTCAAATGACATAAGTATCATTTTACTCGAGTATCAAAATAATATGAATTTTTTTTCTCATTTTTGAGTACGTTACTTGTGTTTTTTACTAAAATATCATTTTAAACTAGAAACACACACTTTGAGTCATACCGACCACATCGTGTGTCAGTATGAAGTTATATTAATTACTACACATGAAAAATGACTTATGAATAATTTTCCTAAATTATTGTGACAATATGAGTGCATTTTCTATGTTTTCATTAAGTGAAACTTTTTCAACATAAATGTCAATTTTAAACTAATAAGGTATATTTTATGTCATATTAGGAACTTCATGTATCGTATTGAGGCATGGATAATTACTAAATGAAATAAATAAAATTAATATCATTTTACTAATGTATATAAACAATCTAAATTTGTTTGATCTATTATTAGTTGAATGTTTTACAAAAAATAATGACAATTTTATGTAAAATGACACACTTATAGTCATATCGATAACAATGTGCATCAGATTGTAGTGAGGATAATTTCTACCTGTCCAAAATTACTTATCTATCAGTTTATTAACTTATAAAGACAATAAAAAATTTTCTCAATTTTGAGTATGTCACTTTTGTTTTTTACTAAAATGTCATTTTAAACTAGAAACGTGAAATTTTAGTCATATCGTTCACATTGTGTGTCAATTTGGTGTGATAATAATTCATACATGTCAAAAATAAATTTTTAACTAATTTACTATATTATTATGATAATCTGATAATGTTATCAATGTTTTCAATGAGTTCCATTTTTGGAACTAAAATGTCAATTTTAAACTTATAATAGAAACTTTGAGTCATATCTGGCACACCATGTATCTTATTAATGTAAAGATGATTCCTTAAAATAATAAATGACTAATGGATCATTTTTAGAAAGTATAAAATCAATTTGAATGTGTTTTATAATTTTTGAGTACATCATTTTTCTTTGCCACTAAAATAAATGTCATTTTTTAAATAAAAAGACAAACATAGAGTCATTCCAGTCACACTTTGTGTCAAAATAAGGTACGATTTTTAAATAAAAAGACAAACTTAGAGTCATTCTAGTCAAAAAAAAAGATAATTCATTTTCTGGGTTTTGAGTATGTCATTTTATTTTCTTCTAAAATATCATTTTAAACTAAAAACATCCACTTTTAGTCATACCAATCACATCGTGTGTTGTTTTGACTTGAAATTGATTCCTACACGTAAGAAATTACTTATTAATACTTTTAATCATTTATCAAGACAATTAGAGAGTGTTTTCGGGGTTTTAGTTTGTGATTCTTTTTGAACATAAAATTTAATTTTAAACTGGTAACATACACTTTGAGTCATACCATGGATATGATGTTTCATATTGAGGTGAGGATAATTCCTATAGATCAAAAATGACTTATGTTCTATTTTATTAAACTATAAAAAAATATCAATTCATTTTATTGGTTTTTATTATGTGTTTTTAGTTTTTAACTAAAATGTACATTATAAACTACAAACATGTAGTTAGAGTCATACTAGTCCCACAATACATTGGATCGAGGTGTGGATGAGTGAGTTTGTGATGTGTCTTTTTATTTCCACCATATGTACCAAGACAGGAACAAATTAAAATTCCACTTGGATGGAAGAATAAATCTCATGCTGCTTGAAATGGATCATCCAAAAGCACCATGTTCCCTCTTTTCTAGCTTGTTGCGGGAAATTGAAAGAAAAATATGAATTCCCAAAAGATATATGAGAATAATATGATATAAATGATACTCAAATTAACATGAATATAATATATAAAATACTGAAAAAAGTAACTAAATAGATAGTATAAATTCAGCTTTTCATGATAGTTGTATACATTCTTTACACATTTCTTTTTTGTCGTTATCTCAATTGCAGCCTCAAAGTCTAAACTCTCACAAGCATGAGAATCTTCAAAAAAACTACCCCAACTTGTGAAAAATAATCCACTAGTATAATAAAACAATTATTATGTTAGTAATTCAATAAGGGAAAAAATTAAATATAAATATGTAACAATACATTTCTAAAATGTCAATTTTGAACTGAAACCATAAAATTTGAGTCATACTGGGTACACTGTGTATTTCTTTGAGGAATGGTTTATTCCACCATGTATTTTTTATTATATAGTTCATTCAAATAGATGAGTTATCTAACAATATTTCAGTTTTATAAAATTGAATATTGAATTTGTTAAAGAATAAAAAAATTTCATCATCATGGGTGAATCATCCTTATTGAGTGCATGATCATTTCATAAGAGTGAATTTTACTTAACTAAAAATTTATTGACTTAAATAAAACATTAACCATTAATGTTAACATATTATCATCCATTGATTGAACTAAAATAAATATTTAGATATGAGTTTTTATGGAACATAATTAAATCTTTCTATCTCTTTCGCCATCATAAAGAGTAAAAACTCGTTGATAAACCATTTAACATTATTGGTAGAAAAAACATTAGTACGATCCATTATGTCATTTCTGAGGACACTAAACTCTATTATAAACTATTTTTCTCTTTTCAACAGTATTAAACATCAGTATTTCCCTTTATAGCATCCAAATGGAACTAAAATATTGTGAATCCATTAAGTATTCCTAGATTATTCTATCGATTAGTATATACTTTTAAATATTATAAGAAATGATAAAATATAACATAACAAAATCATTATGTTTTCAATTAAAATGGTAATATCCCTATTCTCATGTTTTTTTGAGAATGATGATGATTTTTAAATCAATGAGCTTGTAAACATGGATTATTTTAAAAACTGAATGTGTACATGCATAATGAATACTACTTATATGGATTTCAAAAGGAATTGTGATATTATATCATGAATCCAATTTATTATTTAATATCTTAAATAGCTCCACCACCCACCAAAGTTAAACCAATGTATTTTTATTTTCTATAAATTTACAATCGAGTTGATGAAACTTTTCATTTCATTATTTTTTATTGGTTTTGGATCAAGATACTAGATTCTTTTTCAAAGGGTAATAATTTATATTTTTGGTGCTTTATAATTCCATTTAAAGTGGGTTTTTCATTTTTTTGGATTTCATAATAAATCGTTTTCTTTTCATTTTATTCCATGTTTCCTTTGACACCATCCCTCCTTGATGAACATGATCTCCTAATATTTTTAGTCCTCAAATAGTTCTCTCAAACAAATTTTGGATTCTGTGGTGGATTACACACATATTTATTCAAACATTTGAGTAAGATTTTATAACTATTTGATTATTTTATTGGTTATATATGACTATCATGTGAAAATTGTCTTCACTACTAAGAACCATTGTTTATTTTGTGTATAATCCATGTGAAAGAAACTAAATATTTTTTCTTTGTTATTGTTCATTTTATTCTTGTCAAGGGGCCGATTTCACACTTCAATACTATTTGATAGTACTTTGAATGTTTTAATAGAAACTATAGCCTATGATAATCAGTTTTAAAAATGAGTGGTGTTTGTTTTGTTTTTGAAAAAAATACTCCACATAATTTCTTGTATAAAATCACATAAATAAGTGGTGAAAAACATGTTTTCAGTAAGTAACCTAAAACACGTACATAGTGGATCTTGTCTTAAGTGACATGTTTTTTTCCCAAATTTCAAAATTTATTCTCAAGAACATTCATGGTATGATCCCATTTCTACTCCATTTCCAAAAAACCTTTTTTTGTTTGCAAGATAGTGATTTATCTTCTATACTACCCCAGTCTCTACCTTTTCCTCCTCCACCAACTATGTCTCTAAATCTGACTCCACATCCACCTCCACATCCACTTCTTTCTCCGCCTCCACCTCTGATCCACATGTACCTCCACAATTTCCCAATAATTCTATTGTTTTCAAGTCATATATTCTAAAAAAATTGATTTCTTCTATTTTACTTCTCCTTCAAAGAGAGATAAAAATTTATATACAATCATTCTTCACTAATTCTTTACACCCAAAATATATTTCTAAGGTTATAGACTATAATATATCACATACTTATTAGGTAATCACCTAATTTTGTTGCTGGAAAGAATTATGACAACATTTATTCTTCCCATTCATCTCTAAAAAAATTTAATTCTTATTTTTAGTATAATTGTCTTCAATAATCTTGGTATTATTTAGAAAATATAGATAAAAAAAGATTAAGAAATATTTTTTAATGAAATTTTAATTACCTTAAAAAATTACCTGTTTAGGGATAATTGTATTTTGATGGTTTATAATCTATCTCATTAACTTTCAAACATAATATCAATAATATTTTTCATTATCTTGCTTCAGAAACTGTAGAAACATTGAACAAAATAATTAAATTGTTTTGAAATATGTTTTTATAGTTAAATATTTAAATATATACCTTAATATGTTTCAATTTTTAGTAAACCACATGATTTTTATGTTCAAAAATTGACTTCATCCTATGATTTATCCTTTATTTAACGACCGACCTATCATAACAAAATTAATGTTAAATTATAGACTGAAATATACAATTCAATGTTTATCTCTTAAATTTTTATTGCAAAGTATTAGAAATTCATAATACACATCAAGTGTGGTTAGTTTGTTGGATATCAGTGCATTAGATCTAAAACAATATTTGGGGAATCCAGATTGACTATGATCAGCATCCAGTGTTACTTTAAAAAACAAAAACAAATAGGTATGTATAAAAGTAAAAGAAATATTTTATGCGATTGGACTATAGAGTTCTACTTTTAAATTGTAGGAATAAAAAAGTGTATGTAGTCTATTTTTTCTCAAACACATTGAGTAGATCATCTCGGTTCTTCTTAATTTCTTATTTATCTAATGTAATATTTTCTATTGAAATGATATAGGGATTAATGAATCAAAATAGTAATTCACATGGTTTTTTATTAATATAGTGGTAATATAAAATTCTGTAGAAAATATGAAAAGTTATTAACTTTAATAAACATATTATCTCACTATATGGATAGATGTATTATGAAAATGTACCTTATGTTTGTATCCCTAATTAATACTCCTAGCCATTCATGCTTTAGAATGTCATTTATACTCTCGAGACTAACTACGTCAATCATGAAAGTTCCATATATTTAATTTTCATATGGAATGTAAGATATATTTTATTATTTAAATGTGATCTCTACCTGAATTTTTACAGATAATAAATGTTTCCATGGAACTAGTGGGGAGAAGATACTCCCATAAGGTCATTTTGATTTCTTTGTCGATTCACTAGATTATCCTGATCCGAATTTTCATTTCCCCGTCACTTTATCAATCTGTAATATCATAGCTCACTTAAAACCTTTTTTGATCAACTGTTACAGGCTTTAATATGAAATAATATGTTAAATACATACCTCATGCATCTTTATAATATTATACAACCATGTTATGAATGTTCCAATAACATTATTGATCGTTCTAATATCCAGACCATCAAGTGGATCATGAAACTCATCAGCCATATCATGATCTATCTTAATCCCTAATCTCATGTGATATTTTAGGATGTATTTCGGTTGTATCTTGTATCCTAGGATACTATACACCATACCCCCTATAATAAGGCAGTTAATGGGTGTGGAAAAATAAAAATCACATACAACTACACCCTATATACTTTTATTTTTATAATGATATTAGATTTTGATTGATTCAAATTTAGGAGAAATGGTAATGAAAATATATATTACCTCAGGTAAGGTATGTGGAAGATTAGAATGACTAACCTCAAAGATAATGGGGTCATTTGGTTCATGTGCGGATCTTTTTTCCACCACTAGTTCACTTTGATTTTTTCTCATACAATGGTCTTCCAAACCAGGCCAAACAATAATACCTTTCAAAGAATCGTTTTTTTTTCAGAAATACTTTCATCACATTATAAGTATCTTTATATGGTTTTATATTCTTGAAATATATTCTATGAGACACTCTAATACCCAATCCTATTACATGGCCATATTTTTACGGTTGGTTAAAAACTATTGAAAAAGTTTTTCATTTAGCATAGTCACTGCCAATTATTTTTTCAAAACTCTATAAAAATATGAAAATAAATATATATTCTTATATATTACACTTATAAACAAAAAATATATATAATATGTCATACTTACACATGTTTCCTATTCTAATTTTGTGTTTTCATCAACTAGTCTACCCTCTTTATTTATATGAGCCTCCTTCCATATCTCATAACATGGGATGGAAGGGGCTTCATATTTCTATTACTCACTCTATATATATAAAAAAGAAACATATGTTGTTTCATATCACATAAAAGTTTATTTTTGATTAAAAATACATACTAATTTCTTCTCTAATAAATCATACCATATCCTTGCATTGTGATATGGGTACATTTGTTTGGACTAACATTACTTATTTTAATCACTCATTTAATGTTTCATAAATTAAAAATTATGAATTAAATAGGTTAAAATAAATAATTTCATATAATATATTATCGACTATAATGAATTTGAAATTATTTATCATCAGGACGACTGATGAAAGAATTCAAAATTTCCTTCTTTATAATGTGTGCATAACTAACTGGGGGTGGGGTTTTACTTTCCCCTCAGAATCCCTAATATGTAACTTGGTATGAAGAGTCTGGAAGCCTCTCTGGCCTTTTCTAATGGACATTAAGATGAATTTATTATAGAAATATTCTAAAATAAACAAACTCAATAAGTAATAATGAAAATTAAATCAATGTTTCATTATATAATTTTTTTGTAAAATGGAGAAAGTGTATCTTAACATTACCACTATATATTTCCAAAGGCTTTCCTTCATTACTGGCTATACATAGTATTACAAATCAATATCAATTGGAAAATTCATCCTAATTATGACCCCAATATTGCTGATTAACATTAAATTGTTGGGCTCAACAAGTTAGTCATGTGGATTCCAACCGATCTCAAATTTTATACCCTTACTTAATTCCTTGATAATTTTATCCAACACTATGATTTTGGATCATTGTTGTTTATTTCATCAACATGTCGTTGATCCCCTAATAATTTCATAGTTTCATCATTAATAGTCTATTATTTTATAGAATTGGTAACATCATCATGTGCCGAAGAAATTTCTTGCATGAGTATTCAAACATTTAATTTTTCTTTAATAAAAACAATGAAAACATGAAAAAGGGATTTGAGAAGGGTTTTATGCATGATCTATTGAAATCATGACTAACTCATTAACTCCATATTCATACTCTTTTTAAAATTATTAGTGTGGTTCTATTTTTATGGAAATTGGTAATTGAATTTATGAAAATAATTACTCTACTATAGTAGGTGTTATCCTCTGAATTCATCCAAAGTTGAAAGTTATAGACATATTTAATCCTCATCATATTCATATTTTGAGTAGTTATTATTGATTTTTTTGATTGAGACTCATCCCCCATCTCTTATGGACATGTAAATATGTTGATTAAATTACTCTGATTTGTAGTCATCCCATACCGAGTACCAGTGATCATTTTAGATGACTAATTATCAAATTAGTTCAAGAAACATAGAATAGATTGATAATTTATAATGACCCTACATTTATTATGTAACTATTACATGATTTTAAAGATAAAGAACATAATTGTGTTATAAAACTAGGATCCAAAGGTTTAGTGACTTGGGAAAATTCGTACTATACGTAATGTTTATCTATTAAAACATAAACATTATTTAATTCCTTATTCTCTATCTTCTTAGTGGGATTCACATTCTACTTAGTACAAGTAATCACCTAAGGATATACATCAATGAAAGGTGTGAGAAAAAAGCCCAGTTAGGGGATAAATAAGAGGCATGAATCAATATAACATGTCTGAGAATAATCATAATCATCAAAACATAATCATAGGATCATTATCATAATCATGAGATGTAGAATTAGATAAAGTCATGGAATTTGGAAATGCATTAAAATGAAACATCTTGTCTTGGTGTTAAAACACCAAACATAGTTGTGAACAAAGCTAACATCATGTTCATTCATAACATATGTGAATTATCATAAAATCGTCATTGTGAACAAATATAAAATTATTTTCAAGCATATATAAAATTATTTCATGAGATACATCACATTACCAGTGCATTGGAGTGCTATATAATTGTTAGCAGACTAGTCACATCATAAAATTTACATAATCATGAATGACACATAGAACATATATCAACATTAGAAATAAAATAACCCATTAAAAGGAATGGGTTTCATTTCATAAATCATACATTCATGAGTGAACTTTTTGACTCAGAAAATAGAAAGGTAAAAACCTATTTGGTATAAGAATCATCACACTTGAGTGAAGAAGAAATAATCTCAAGAGGAGTCATGATGTGAAAGGGAAAGAATAATTATTTTGGAAAATAATTATATTTGTCATAAAATCATATTAGAAACATTCATATAATAGAAATTAAAAGATAAAAATAATTAAATTATATCTAAAGAACATTGTCACTAAAATTTTAAATGAAACAAGAATAACCTAAAGAAAATGAGTTTGTTTCGAGGAATCCCCTTAACTTATGTATGAATTCAATATTAACATTAATATCATGGAGAATCAATTAGATTCATTAATTAGTAAATACATAACCTATTATACATGTATTTTATTTATTATAATTTTATTAGGTTACTTTATGTCCATTTTGGTGAGTTATATAGTTCAATTTCATTGTTCTGGGAGTGTTTGTTTTCTTGTTTTTCATGATCGGTTCACTTGTATACAAGTATGGAAGTTCATGTAAAATGTGAATAATTCTACAGAATTGATTTTAGAAATTATAAATGAAATTAAATAATTTTAAATTATGTTATATATCATTTCATACACTATTATAATGATTTATTAGATAAAATGTTAATGACAATGAATTAATTTATATTTGTGGTTTTCACAATCACCACAAACTTGTGGAATTTTATTTGATGTCACATTTATATATTTGTTCTAGAATATTATATTACATATAATACATATAATTAAATATTATTTAATCATTATAATTTTTTTTACTATCGTTGAATTACTTAAGGGAAATAGAAAAGGAATCATCAATGGTAGCGGTAAATAGACACATCACAGATGAGGTTTTCAGTTTTAGAATAAAAGGGAGAGGAGAAAGAGTTTAACGATAGATCTTGCATTAATATAATAAAATTATCATATATATTATAAAATAGAATTATAAATCCATTTGGATAGGGTTAGGTGATGATAGGATAAGAAAAGAAAATAAATTTTTAAAAAAGGAGTTTACCTCTTGAAATTCTTCTCCTTGAAAACCTCCTTAGGGAAATTGGGTTTGGTCTTTTATTAATAAAGATAATCCAAGATTTTAGGGAGGTTCTTTTAATGAGAATCCGGAAGAATTTTGATAAGCTTCAAGGCTTTGAAGGTGAGAGGAGAAGAGGTGGTGAAGGGTGATATTTATAGGGGGAGGAGAGAGGTATTTATGTTTATTATATTCATTATTTGATTATTTTGGCTCAATAAAATTAACAGTATTTAAACTTATCGCTAAATATAATTAATTATTAAGTATAGTTTGAGATAATGGGCACAAATCGTCCATACATCAGACATGACTAAATAATTCATATATTTGTAAAATACCATAAATTACAATATTTCACTATTCAAAAAAATTTAATTATTTTAGAAAACCCAAAAACAATCACAATAAATTTTTTTAGAAATGTATAATTCAAAAATTAACTCCACTTTCTAAAAATAAATTTCTAAATATTAGAAATTTTATGTTTAATTAAAATCTTCCTTTATTCAAAAAATAACAATTTCAAAATTATAGCTATTTTTATGAAACATTGAAAATTTAATTAAGTTATCTCAAAAATATATTATAGCCAAAATATAAAGAAATATTTTTTATGAATCTGTTTAAGGAAAATAAATTTTATTTTAAATCATTATATTAATTAAAAAATTGTAAATAAACATTTATGTTTTACAAAAATACTAACATTTAATTTATCATTTTATTTAAAAAATATTTACTTATACATTGATATAATTATATAATATTTTCATTTATAAAATTCCTAAGTATTATTTATACTTTAATAGGTGAGGTTATAATTCTATTTTATGGATTACTATTTCTGAAGGTCATGTTACTCTTCCAAGGGTCAAGTTCCTATTCCATCGTTATAGGTTCCTTAATTTTCTATGAATGTCACTTATTTTATTATTCATTTATGAGAATAAAGTTTTTACTAGGATCTATATTCAATGTATGTGTTTTATAACATAAAACATAATTAATATAATGGAAATTCCATTGATAAATGTTTTGGTTGTTACAGGTTGAGTCTCAAGAAAGAAAATGCAATAATAAATTTTTGGGAGATGAAGTTGGTAAGGATGGCAATTGTCTCCTTAAAACTTTTTAATTTGACACATATTAATTTAAAATTTCAAATATCATCTAAAGATGATAAAATTTCCTTTAATCAACCATGATAGCATCAAATCATCCCCACTGAACTGCACTGATCTCTAATAAATGTTACGAGTCCTTTTCCCACACATGTATCTCAAATATAAGAACTTTATGTGAACTGAGGTTAATGTGTACGATGCGAGTATAAAAATAATCAAGTTAATACTAATAGGGCCCCTAAAATATAAAAAAATTCATATATTTGAGTATATGTTCAAATTTTTAATGCTCAAAATACACATGTAACTCAAGTTATTTTACATAAACCGGGACACCATGATAATCAAATATACATAATTCATTTAATACCATTAAACTATACTAGTCATACCATATGTTTATTCCATAATTGTTCCCAAATATTCATATCATTTCTCTAATAATAGATTAAAATTTGAATCCTATGAGGGGAAACAATTATTTATCACTCCTAGAAATAACCACATCAAAGGTACCATTAGATTCGACCTCAGACCCATAGAATCCATGATAACCCCTTAAGGATAAACATCACATGTATTTATTGCATCAAAATCATGAAATGGGTATAACATATCGATTTTTCTAAGGTAGTGAATTTGAAACAAGGGGAAGTATTAACATAATTGGTTCCCTTAAGAAAGAACCACATAATGGGTTCCACATTACATTAGTTAAAGCTAACTTATAAAAACCCATAAAGAAGAATAAACAACAACAAAAATGTTAAATCACCCTCACCCTATCCCTTGATTAATCACTAACATGTCTATATTAACTCGCATTATAACTTAAAATACCTATCCCTCACATAATAATGATCATATTCTAATATACGATACTCAATGATCAGTTATCTTAGGCATAAATCATCTTTATCAACGATCACTCATTACAAAACCCCATGGTTCATAGGCCACAATTCATCAATCACACAACTAAAATATCAAGAAAAATTAATCTATATGGCCAATAAATCCATCCTAAACATTGATAGGTTTTCCCATTAGGTTTTAAGGTGCTATACTAAATTTTTTACCACATATCTAATCCCTACTAATGTTTTCCTATAACCCCTCTTATAAAATCACTACGATAATAAAAACATTCATAGGGAAATTCGTACATTGTTATACCCTTATGGGATGATTCTATCTTCATGATTACCCTTATGGCCCTCTTAGCACATCACTAACAATTAATGTTTTTGTGTGAGATACGATTTAATAAAAAAACTGATAACTTATTCAATAAATTACCCAAGTTTTCATTTAGAAATTAATTAATGAAACCATAAATTTTCTACATACTAGATACAATGGGTCTTCTGTATTACCATATAAGTGTTTGATCATTGGTGTCTTTTCAATTTCATCTAATTTAACATGAAAATTAATTTCTTCAATTTGATCCAACTTATCATGCTGAAAATCATCACCATTAATTGATATTGAATCCCTTAAAATTTCACCATTCCAAATCAAAATATTTTAACTTGTATTAAAAAAAATAATATTAAATTTCTCTAGTTTTCAACTCTGTAATATTTAAACATATCAACCAAGGATAGAAAAAAAATCATTTTTTGGAACATTATATAATGAAAATTCTAAAAATTCATCAACCCTTTCCTAATATTCATTTCTTTTTCATAGTGTTGTGGTCCAAAAATGATTCATTATATCCTTTAATAAATTTTATGTACTAAATATATATTTTTTAGAACAATTAAATTCAAATTTACCTTTATAGATAAAAATAAAATCTATAAATGGGAAATATTTCACAAATAAAACAAATGAAAAATATTTCAAAAAAAATTTCCCCCTTAGGCATATTGAATCTATTCATAAAAAATTAAAAAAAATAAAATAATGACATTGATTTTAAAAGTTTGACCCCAAATAAGACTCAAATTTTCTTTATTTTCGTTATATAATTTCATAATTATAATTTTCAAAATATATAAATATATATATATTATAAAATAACATTAGGAATAATATAATAGTGATTAAAACAGTATCAATTGTGATATGGATCCAAAAAAGGCATATGATTTCATACATCATATTGAAAATTAAAATCTCACTTCATGTGGTAAATAGTAAATAATATATACTATGAACTTGATTAAATAGGATATTGTTTGATTATTCTTTTTCTAATTATATTCAAAATAAAATGAAATTTTATTCTCATTATCATATGATTTTCTAATGATCAATATTTGTGTAATCTATGACTAGATATGATGTGGAAAGTAACATTAGGGAAGTGGTGATGTTTTTGGATGAAATAATTATAGTTCCTAATGAGGGTTAAGTTGAAAAATTCACCGGGGAATTGTATATAAATATTAAACTATAGAATGGAAAATAAAATAGATATAACACTGAAAATAATATATTATCCTTTGATTATTCAAACTAAATTATAAACTAACTTCACATATAATGAAATTACATAATCAACATAACCAAAACATTCCTAGGATGATAATTTAAATATATATTATCAATGATCCATATTAAAACTTTGTAATCTATTATACCTTAAAAATACCCATTCAAAATGAAAGAAAAAAACATTCATTACTCATCCAAACACTTATTTGTTAAATTAAACAAACCTTAAATTATATAAAAAGATTAATAAGAAAATTAAACATACTTTCAATGTCATGAAAAAGAATTATATGATTTACTATATACCCATTCATCAAAAAATTATTATTCAAATATAACATCGGTAAAATAGTCATTCAAGGAAATTAAACATACATTAGTTTTCCTGAAATACATTAAACAATCATTTAGTCAAAGATATCACCTATTAAACATACCATAGGCACCCATTTATAATTAAATCAACATGATTTATAACACGTAGTTTATATAATTAAACATGCCTTGGATGTGTAAAAAATATAACTATGATTAAAAACAATGAAGAAATATGAAAGAGAAGCAGTGGTAGAGGATGAAGAAAAATGGGAAGCTGATTATGGTGACAGTGATGGTGACAACGATAGCGTTAACAATGGAAAGATCCATGAGTGACAATGACTATAATAATAGGAACAATGAGGAATAATGAGAGAGACCAATCATGACTAGAGTTATGGGCGAAGAGAAGTAGGGTTCTTCATGGTTGAAAACACCACAATAACATAAATTTCAGAACCCAAACAAGAAATCAATTAGTGAGGAGGAGAAGAAAATAACATATCTTGGATTCTAGCATTGATTCATCTAATAGAACCTGGAGGAGGAGCACAAATAGGAGGGGAGTTCCATGAAAGATTGAGAATCTTGACTAAATCATTATCGGTTAGGGTTATTCTAAATAGATCAGGGAGGCCTTTGTCATCACATTTAAAAAAGTGATGATAAATTACCTTTCATCAGCGCTAAATTAATAAGCAATTATAAAAGATATCTTTATCACGACTAAAGATGTGATGATAAAAGGAATATTTATTAGTGATAAAACATTATCATTGATAAAAGATTTACAATTATAATTATAATAAAAATTATAAATATAAATATATAATTATATATTTATTTATTATAATTATACAATTTTTCAAATATATATATACTTATTTATAATTATAGAAATACTTATTTAAAAAAAATTATATATTTTTTATAATTTTAAATATATAATTTTATAAATATAGTAAATATAAATTTATAAATATATTTATAAATAAATATATTAGTAAATATATTTATAAATACATATATTAGTAAATATATTAATAAATAATTATTTTATTAAATATATTAAAAAATATATTTATAATTATTTATTTATAATTATAAATATAATTGGAAATATATATAACATTATTTATTTATAATCTTAAATATATTTATGTAATTATATAATTATATATATTTAATAAATATATATAAATTTAAATATAGTAAATCTATTAATTTTTTAAATATATTTATTATAATTTTATAATTATAAATATATTTATATCATAATATATATTTATATAATTATATATAAATTTAACAAATATATATATTTATAAATAAAAATATAGTAAATTTATTCATTATTTGAATATATTCTTTATAATTTAATAATTATTTAATGATATGAATATTAATTTATAAATATATTAATATTTTAAAAATTAATATTTATATTTATATATCATTATCTATATCTATATGTTTTTTGGTATTGAAGAATGGTATCGGTGGCGTAGGTTTGGTAGCTTCCCCAAGAGGGTGGTGATGGGATCCAGGGTTCCCTTCCTGTCATGGGGGGTTCCTCATTTTCATGGTTTTGAAGTTCTTTTTGATGTCCAATTTCAGCTGTTGAATTAATTTTTTAAGTTGAATCCATAGGTACTCTCGGGAGTTTCATCTTTGGATGAAATCCCTCATGTTCTGAACTCTTTTCGAAAGGTGATTTCATAGATACCCATGAGAATTTCGGCTACGTTTGAAGTCCCTCTAGTGCTGAAATCATTTCTGAATGTGATTCCACAGAATCCCATGGGAGTATCGACTTATGATGAAATCCCTAATAATATCATACATCTAGATATTTAAAATAACAAACACCCCTTGGTTTCATTAAAAGGGTCCTCCTCTAGTTGGATTCATAGGAAAGGATCAGTTTCTCATGTGGGGCCCAATTCTGATGCTTTCTTGGAAAGGGTGGTGATGGAAAAAAATTCCCTAATTGAACGGATTTTCCGTCCAAATGAGTTGAAGCCTTGGTGACTATAGGATATGAGTCAAAGGATCTATTTTCTCTATGGGTTATATAATTGGAGATGTATTTCTTTAGGCAGAGGTTTTTTCCACTGCCACTTTCAGTTGGAAGATTGTAGATCTCATGTGTGGACTATTGGTCCCTTGTTATTGAAGCATGGGAATTTCATATTCTTGGATGGTCCATGAATTTCAATGTGTTATTTTTTATGAACCACTTCTCATAGTTATGGGTGATATTTCTTGGTCTCAATTGGATTTTCTTGGCACCAAAACATTCTGCATGACATTACATCTGCAATTGATCTCCAAATTTTCTTAGACAAGGAAACCAAATTTGATAGGTATGGACACTTTGCAAGGATACTGGTTTAGATTGATATTAGATCCACCATTTTTTATAATGTTATTCTCTCCACACCAACTTATGACATTCAAATAAATGTTGAGCCTGATAAATGTCCCGATTTTTTTATTTATGTAATTCTATCGGTTATTTCACTCAGAATTGTAGGAGGAGGAATTATGAATTTTGTGGCTCAAAGGGACACTCTGTAAGAGATTTTACTACTAAATAAAAATTGAAGTGGTATTTTAAGTCTTCACATCTTGGGTTATCTTATTATTTACCTAGAGAACCCATGGTGAAGCTGATGACAGCCAGGGATGGACATCCTACATCAGGTTTGGTGGGCACCATGTCAATGTTGGAGGGTCAAGCCTCCGAGGCTAAGGAGTTTGTTGATATTGAGATGCATGGAGGTGATTTCTCTATCCTTTCTAGAAATGGTGTGGGGACTGGAGTGTAGAAGAATAAGGATGAAAATGTTAATGGTGAGCTTGCTTCTAGGAATGAGGAAATGGATTGTAGGAGAAATGATAGAGTTTCTAAGGGTGTGATTCAGCATGGATCTTCAAACGTACCTTTTTTTATAAAGTCTATAAATGAAGATTTTTGTTTTATTCCTAGTTTTATTTCACCAATTGATGATTGATGTTGTATTGTGTGACCTCTAGATGCAGAATTTTGAGGGCATGTTAGACAGGATGATGGATTTGGCAAATGCAATGTTCAACAGAGTGTGGATTTTCATCAATAGATTCAGAATGTCTTTAGTTCTTCAATAATGTTGGTAAAATTGGGTGGTATTTTATATGATTAAAGTGATAAGGTAAAGAAGATGGTTTTTCTACACACTAATCATCTTCTATATATGAGTATCAGTGATCCAGTTTCTTTTAAGGGAGATGTTTTAAGTCCTAAGAGCAAGATGGTTAATAGTGGATGTCTAGCTTCAGTTCCTCTGAAAAGAAGGTCATGGAAAGATTATTCTATCTTTCCCAAGAACGTGTATATCAAGTTATCTTATAAGGCATAAAATAACTAGCATACCCAATAGTAGGAAAATACCAAGGAGAGGATCCTTGGGATCCTTAATTACGGAAAATCCTAGTTGGAGTAGGAAACTACGGATGATTATGATTATGATTACGATTATTATTATTATTACGAGAATGGTCCAACTTTTATGGATCTATAGTTTTATTATCTGTATGAGGGCATGAATCATTATATTACCCCATCTTCTCTTTTTCTTTTTTTATTCTTTTTTATTTCATCCTTAACAAATGGTTAGGATCTTTGACTTCTGACTAGACCTTTTTCTTTATATTTATATAATTATATATATATTTAATAAATAAATTTAAATATAAATATAAATATTATAAATATATTCAGTATTTAAATAAATTTATTATAAATTTATAATTATATTAATATATATAATTATTTATTTATAATTATTTAAACACATTTTAAAAAAATAGTATTTATTTATTTATAAATATAAATTTATAAATTTATAAATATAGTAAATATATATTTTCAAATATATTTATTTATAAATATTTATTTATAAATACTTATTTATAAATTTAATTTTAACATTATTAATTAACATATAATATTAAATGCACGCATCATAAAAATGAGTGAAATTGAATAATTAAAAATGAGTACACTTTATAAATATTGAAAAATGGATAAGATTTATTTATTAAATATGAATTTCTATAAAAATATAGATATATATTGATGTAAAAATGAATAAAAATTAAAAATACTAAAACATATTTAATTAAAACATATTTACATAAATAATATAATATGATTAAGTTATAAAAATAAAAAATGATAAATATTAAAAATGAAAAATTAATACCAAAATTTAATAATATTAAAAGTAAAAAAAATATTTATTAAAAATATAATATATCAAATGTCTCATGTTATAATTAAATTATAAAATGAATACTAAAATTTGAATAAATTACATAAATATTAGGTGTATGTTTCAATATAATATTTCATTAATTGTATAAATATTTGTGTGTGTGTGTTGTGTATAAAAATGCATTAATTATGTATACGTATGTGTACTAAATCTAACACTTGTTTGATATATATTAAATTGAAAAATCAAAAAATATTCAATTATTTAAATTACTCAATGTAATTAGTAATTATTTGTAATTAGTATTAATTTTTAATTATAAAGAATTTTTCACTAAATATATGACTTATTTAATCTAAGAATAAATATTTTGTATTATATAAATCATATTTTAGGAAAAATTATATACACTGATATATAAATATAAATATGTATGAACATATTTCTATATTAAATGTATTAATGAATAACTTTGAATAAAAACCCCTAAAAATGAATAATACATTAATATATTTTTTTAAAGGTGGGGCCAAAGGATCTTTTTTATTGAAACAAAGGAAATAACCTCTTATTTTTGGGTAGAGGATACCCATTACGTATCCCATAGGTCCAATTGGCATTAAATCTCATTACATGGCCCTAAATGCCCATATTTTTGGTCTAAAGGACCTTCAATGAATAGTAATGCTACAAAACCCCGTCTCTTATAATCCCACTACCGCTATAGTCCCTACTATAGTGCCCCCACCGATATAATGTTGCTAGTGCTACGGTTCCACTACTACTATAGTTCTACTATATTACCACTAAGTGTTGCTACAGTATCTTGTACCCAATGGGTTTTCAACCACCATCATTATTGTTGTATTATAGGGTTCTTACCAATAAGAAAAATCTCAAGTACCATTAATATGTTTTTTAATTATTATATTTTATTCATTTTAAATATTTATATTCAATATATATTATTTATTACTATTTATAATTAAAAAATATATATATTAAACTTATATATTTTTATTAATATTTGTTTCATTAATAAATTTTTTAATTTTTTTTAATTTATTCATTTCTATCAATAATTATTTAATTAGTAAAATATTAACTATTTTTTTTAATTTACTCATTTTTATTTTTTATTTGTTTACTTATTTCATTTTATTCATTTTTCATATCTATATATTTAATATATAATATTAATTAATATTTATAATTTATATATGTGTATATTAAATTTATTTATTTTTATCAATAATTATTCAAATATTAAAATTCTTAATGTTTTTTTATTTTACAATTTTTTATTTTTTTGTTTTTTAATTATTTCATTTTATTGAAGACATTTATCAGCACTAAAAATAAAGCATTGATAAAGGGTGCATTTTATATGTACTACAAAAAAGAACTGATAAATGGTACCATTACCAGAACTTTTTTCTAGCACTGATAATGGCATGCACTATTAAAGGTCTATTTTATTATAGCCCTAGATGAGGCAATCAATATTTTAAGGGGTAACTATCATGGGAAAACTAAATGTGGGGTGTTTTAATCCTCTAAAATTAAATTATTCTCATAATAGTTTTTAAATTGAATTAAAATTTGATTAGAACTTGTCATTCCTTTTTGAATTGATATTTCTTGAATATCTCATATGGAACATATGGTTATTGTTATGTGTAGTTAACAACCAAATGAAGTGGTAAATCCTTTCCTGGGGGTGGTGTAAAAAATTATAGACTGAAATAAAAGTCATGAATTTGGAGTAAGTAATAGTGTGGAAACCCTAAATAAAATATATAAATAGAAGAAGAGTAGTTTAGGACAATTAAGTATTTTTGAATTATCTTTGATTTTATTCCTATGGACCAAAAAAATACCATAAAAATCAAAATTTTGATTCGAAAGAAAATAAAAGGTTTTGAATATTGAGAAGGAATATCAGACGTAGGATGAACCCTATAATTTTAAATGATATTTTTTGAATCAAATAGGCTATATTGAATGTAAAATATACTTATTTTTGATATGGATTAAAACTTATCCTTTATGTTTTATAACAATCATTACATTCGTTAATAACTAAAAAACATTTCAATGAAATTTTAATAATTATAAAATTTGTATACATTGTATTAGAAATTAAAAAATGATGTATTTTACTAATACAATTAAATATAGATACGTTATATAAGTAAAAATAACCTTTTTTGAATTTATAGGTTTAAATTATACTTCATTATTTGATTAGGGAGTTTCTACTGTGATAAAAAATATAATATTTTTGGAAAGATCATATCATGAAAATATTATCAATTATAAACTACAAAAATATGCTCACTTACATAAATATATGTGATAAAATATATAGTTTTTCACTTATTTTTTATGTGTTTTTATAGAAAGGTTTTTAGGATTTCTTCTCTAAAAGTGTAAAATATTTTTAGAACCAATAATGAAGTAGATTTTTAGAAATAAATATAATGTTATTAGTAATTAATTGAATATAATAATACATAAACATAGTATTAATAATGTATTCTAGTAATTAAAACACTAATAATAAAAACCAAACTATAAAAATAGTGAAAATTCATAATAATTTATATCTTTTTTGGAATATCATATGGAAATAGGGAATCTATAGTGAACCTATGATGTAAGAAGGGAAAGAAGGATGAGGAATCCAGTGAAGGGTAAGGTGAACCTATTATGTAAAAAATGGAAAGTGTGTAGTAAAGGAGAGGGGTAAGATGAATATGTGTAAAAATGGAAATAGGGAAGAAGTAAATCTAACCAATTATCTTGAGGAAGTGAACAGTTATACATGAAATGAAAAATGTAAAAGAAGTATGAGGTAAATAGAACTTTTGATCCCGAGGAAGAGGGAAATCATACCTGTAAAGTAAAAAAGAGAAATATAGAAATTATATATGTGGGTTTGGGGAATTGGGAAATGATACATGCGTAGTAAAAAAGGGAAATAGTGAAATTTATCATGTGATATGAAGATACCATAGATATGGAAATCATCCCTAATATAGAGTATCCATAAAATAGAGTGCACCCAGAGTTTGGATGAATGGAATGATGATGGGTGAAGAGGATGGGAAAGTTGGAGCCCATAGAGTATAGGGGGAACCTAGGAATATGTTGTAAGGCCTGGGAGTGGAATGGACATTTTATGTTGATGAATAGAAAGAGGAAATAAAGTAGTAGTGTGAAATTATTTGTGGAGTCTTTAACGTAGAGATTAGGACTGTGAGTGGTGTAAGAAGATTTTTTGGTTCCAGAAGTGTGTTTGGAGGAGATGGGGAGCTAGAGGATGTGAGGAGCGGAGAAAAAATATATGGATTAATCTAGGTGCGGAATATTTTTGAGATTAAAGCTGATGGAAAATATCAGAGTGGGTTTTGGAGGAAATAATACACAGAGAGTTTGATATGTGGAAAATTTTCATTCACAAATAGTATATATATAGATTTTCATATAAGATATTTTATATATTAGTAATATTATATATATATGGAGTATATATATATATATACAAAATAATTATTTTTATTTTATTTTTTAACTTCATGACATGTATATTCTATGTATTGAATATTAATTAAACATATTATTAATTATTATTATTTTTATATAAATTTAATGCCATAATTTTCTAGAGTATTTTTCTGATTGATAGGTCATTGTAATTACCTACTATGATGAAAACCTAGAATTTCTATGAGAATATTCTTAATATACTTCATTTTAGGTTCTTGGAGGTACAATATTCTAAATATAGTTATATGGTTGGATAACATACTATGATGGAACACATAGTATGTAGAACGTTAGGTGTCAGTTCTCATAAGAGAATAAGTACTCTTCTCATGAATTTCACACTTGATAATCTCAAAGACAAGAGATTATGAGAATAGACCTTCCAGGAGGACTTCAGTATGTTTTGGTGTCATCTAATATTCCAATATATGAGCATGTGTAATTGTCCTTAGACTTTATGATTATTGTTAATGAATATTATGACTCACGTACTTAGCTGTATTTCATAAACCATGATGATAATTTTTCATGGAGACATTAGATACGTTGGGTTATTCTTTAGTGAAATTTCATTAATGGATAAGTCATGTAAGGATTTTTTTCCCTGACATCTTTATGGAAGTTGATACCTCAACCCTTTAATGGGAATAGAACCATCACATTAAATTCCATGTGCATTGTGTAATGACACATTTATTTTAGATATTCAAAGAAAGACATATCGACAATATATGTTGGTGACATAGATGTGAAACAAAATTTATTAGATATTGAACAAAGATATTATATTACACAATGAGATTTTGTATGTGGTTTTCATCATTATAACATTAAGTTCTTTCTCTTGATATCCTTGACCAATTTCTAGATAGTAATCTTGGACTTTTGGCAAGCTACCTAATTCCAACAAGAAAGAATCTTATAAGGTCACACACTAAGTGTATTAAATGTTCTTGATTAAATTATATTTGAATTTAACTAATTGAATAAATATTATTATCAATATTGATTAATAATTTTATTCATGGTTCGTCTTTCATAAATTTTTATTGATGAATGAAATATTTAAGTAAAATATTTTTATGGGTGTTCAACAAATACAAGAGCAGTTCAAATGGACCAAGACAGTGTCTGGTGAAAAATATTAATTAACAGTTGAATAATATTTATGATTGTTCCAGTTAGTGCACTTTACAAAATAAAATTATTATTGTTATTCTTATGGTGGATGTGGTTCATTAAAGCTAATAATATTATTTAATGTCCGATATGAAATTAAATAACTATTTGAATATAAACCCTATATATATAAATAGATAGATATGTATATTTTTTATAGTATGTAATTGATAATAGATAATTGTTACGTATAATCGATTCTTGCTCGCCTCATCTCATCCACCACTCTCTCTCTCTAAAGAATGAGAAACACGAGAGAGATTCCTTCAAGAATGAAGTATGAGCAATCAAAACTAAAAATTAAAGACTATTGAATCACCACGCTAGCACAAGGAGATTGACTGGAATTTAATGGAGATCAAAGGAACACATGTGGATCGCCACTAGAGGGATTTTATCTTTGTATCCTCACAGTGAATTAAAGATAAAATGGAAGGGTCATTTTCAGATGATCAACATCATCAAGAAATAAATGTTCCTAATCTAAGGTAATCATTTTGTCGTACATTATATAAATTAATTATTAGTTTACATGTAACATCTGTGATCTTGGTTTCAAGAATATAAACATTAAAATAAATTTTAATATATCCCCTACCACGACATTCATCCTCTACATCCAGAACCAACATGTGGTATCAAGCCAAAACATTTAAATTTACAATTATTTATTTGATTGATGATCTATCTGAAATTTTTGATAGATTTTCATTTTTTGTTATTAATTATTTAATATTACTTGAATTAACCTACTTAGAAATATTAATCATGTTATTTTTATGATTCATTTTAATAAAAGTCTAAGAATATATGAAGAATGGCTGTAGATACCATCCAAAACTACCAAATGTTTTGCCAGTGTGACAAGGTTACATAACATATATTCAGAAGTACATTCCATGTACCCTAGTGCACTGGATCTAGATTTTTTGTAGGATACATTGAACAATATGAAATAATGAAACAAATTTCATGACACATATTGATGATCTAACCCAGATCATGGTCATCAGATTACAGGATGTGTATTGGCATACACGATATGTAGCCTACACAGGTTATCAGCATAAATCATGCAATCTATGTGGTCATAATAAATGGTCAAACAATGTGAGACTAAAAACCTAAGGAATTTATGATATAAAAGACGTGTATGAAATTTAAAAGGAATTTATTTCATCAATTTCCACATCTGAAACACACTCCAAAGGCCTAGGAGTACAAATCGGACACATGACAAGAAAAACACATGGAGTTTAGTTGGTATATAAAATACATATAGTCTGGCCTAGGTAAACTTTGTAGGACAAATCATATACTCAGGATACATGAAAACTGATATACACAGTGTGCATCTGGTCTGTACACACCA
The DNA here is from genome assembly GCA_963277665.1 of Viscum album. Taxonomy (NCBI): domain Eukaryota; kingdom Viridiplantae; phylum Streptophyta; class Magnoliopsida; order Santalales; family Viscaceae; genus Viscum; species Viscum album. The sequence continues at coordinate 1,172,603,690 of OY728160.1, forward strand.
TATAGTCTACCATTAAAGTAAATAATTAAAATTACATTAAATTGAAAATAATGGAATTAAAACCTTATTTTACTGATTAACACACCATTATGTGTTTGAAATTTTAATAATTGTTTTAAATAATTTTGAATAGTCAAATAACTTATTGAAATAAATATGTAATTATTGGTTCTACTATTTATTTTCTATAAATTCCATAAATGAAGGGTATCTCCAATAATGTTTTTAAGATCATTAATGTAAAGGATAATTAATTAATTAATTAACTAATTAATTCATGCATATATATCTTAATAAAAAATAAAGAATAAATAAATGAATGATTTTTTGTTACGTTTTTTTATTTCTTTCATGTGTGACTGATCATGAGCTTGACCAAAACCTATATATCTTTTGGGATTTATTTATTTTAATTTATTTCATGGTTCTATATTTTTTTAAAATTAAAATTATGGTATGTGATTAATCCCTCAATCCATAGTTTTGAAATAACTTCTTTTCCATTGTTATTTATATAATACCCTTTAAACCAATCCTTTGGTTCCCATAATATATATTTTAGTAATAAATATATGTAATTAATTGAGTATGATAAGTTTCATGTAGGTAGTTCAAGAAGGAATAATTATCATTCCAAATTAGGTGAGACACATATGAATAAGTTGAATGTTGTAACTCATGCCAAGACTGGAAAATGGAGTTATTACCCTAGTTCATAGGCTATTTTAATGCACTCTCATTAAATCAACCATCAGATAGGATCATGGTCTAGTCATTTACATTATTTATTTATTTTTATCAATGCATTATTTATTTTATATATAAAAGACCACAAATGCGTAATTAAATGTGTTAATGTGAAAAGATGAAATTTGAATAAATGGATTATGAATAAATTGTGTATTCAACATGGTTAAATAATTAATTAAAATCCAAATAAATATTAATAATATATGAAGAGGACCCAAAAAGTCAAAATTGATGAATAATAAGTTAAAATACCTCAATAAAATATTATGTCAAACTAATCCTACCATTACTTGATTGGGAATGAAACTATATAATTAAGTCTATTACATGTCCAAATTTTGTACTCTTAATTTTATTAGGGAGTTATCATGAGGTTATTGGGTTGACTTAATTGAAACTTTATTGATTTTACGAACCAAATTCTTTTCAATAAAATTTTTGTTAGATTTGTTGAGGAAATTCATGTGAGGATATTAGTATAGGGGAATCCACTGAATGGATCATAGAGCTACAATCCTATAGTTGGAAAGACTTCCTACCTAATTAATTTATTATGGTTTTCCTAGACAATGTTTGGATCATTAAGAAAGGTAATGGGTATCATTTCCACTAAAACATTATAGAAACTAGACATTCTATGTTCAATGGTCATGACTTTTGGGACTTGATAAATTAGTAGTAGAATTAATAAAATCAATTAATTTATTATTTCTCATATAATTTGTAATAAAAAATTAATAATATTGTGCTCCTTTAGTTGTAGAATAAAATGGAATTATCATCATCCATATTATCTCTATGATCAATATTATAGAAAAACAATAACATAACTGTAAGTAACTTCCAAGAATGGTACGAACACCTTCGGGTTGTTTTTTACCATGAATGGAAACCATACATGCTCGAATCCTCACATACCGATCCACCTACTAAGGAGGTGAGTGATGAACACTTACTTTTTTTTTAGAATCATATGAATTATGTGGTAAAAATTCAATTTTTAATGCTTTCATTTATGTATAGTTATCTTATGAAGTCTCACTAAAACATGGATTCATATATCATGCTCGGGAATCTCTATGGCCTATATTAGGAGAGAGATTGATAGGAATAGTTTGATATTTCTGAGTATCTCTATCAAATAAATATTATAGAGGGTGCCCTATATAGACCTCAAATATTTAATCTCATAGGATATATTTTGTTTTTAAAGTTTCTAGGGTTTAAACTCTCCAAATAATTGAGCACTGATCACATTATGGCATCACTCCCTTGGGTATTCTGTAGTTTGTTTTGTGAATTTTAATTGGAAAAACAATGAGAAGTATTAGCTGGATATTATCACTATTCCTCACCAATTGGATTATGATATAAAGCATGAAAATCCTTCAGTAATTATGGTAAACAAGTGGAAAAGGAAAAACAAAATCCCCAAGGCCAATGATTCTTCCCAACAACCTTCCATGAAGAGGATGATCAAGGGGGAAGCGAGGGAATAGGGTTTTGTTTCTTTCACATGTGGTAATAAGGGACACCGAAAGAACAATTGTACCTAGAAGAATCAAGAGTAAGTTTCATGTACATTTTTTATTGAGTAAAATTTATATATTTTAAAAAAATGGGAATTTTATAAAGATTTCAGTTATAACATATTTATTCAAATATAGGAACCATATATATTTAAAATAATTGACTGAGGGTAGATAAATCTACAAGTAGCCAACATAGCTAAACGTGTAGTGGTAGTTATCGGGGACTACCACCTCATGTTTCCAACTAGAATGATCTTGGATTTAAAGGGTTTATATTATGTTACTTTAGTTACCAAAAACATTATTTCTAGATCTAGTCAAGATACATATGGTTTTATTTTCAATTTTTGAGATAAATTTTTCTACTTTTATAATGGTAGAATTATTTATAGTACTTAAAAATTAAATAATGGTCTTTATGTGTTGGACTATACACACCAAGTAATGGAAATTGACCAAACAACAACTTCACGTGAATCGTAAAACACCTAAATTTGGAATCACCATCTAGGTCATGTAAATAAAAAACATTTAACTAAATTACCAAAATTTAGATATTTTTATTCTTCTGAACCAAAACAATTTCTTGCATATCATAAATTTTTAAAAGGAAAAATTTCCAAATCAACATTTAGTTGAAAGGTGAAAAGGCCACAGTGCATCTTGAATTCGTTCATATAGATATCTGTGGACCATTTCATAGAGAAATAAAGGTTGGGTACTCATACTTCATAACTTTTACTGATGACTTTAGTAAATATGGATATGACTAATTAATGAGGAGCAAGTCATGTTCCTTTGATAGATTTTAGAAATATAGGAATGATGTTTAGAAACAACTTTGTAAAAAAATTAATAAACTCTATTCGGAATGTGGTGGAGAATATCTCAATCATGACTTTATTGATTAACTATGGGATTTTTGGATTTTATATCAATTTTCCCCCCTTATAAACTTCAATGTAATAGTGTAAGTTAAAGGGGGAACCCCACTTTTTTAGACATGATGATACCAATGATCAGTCATGTGAGTCCTCCATATTCCTTTTGGGGATACACATTACAAACAACAACATACGTACTAAACCAAGTGACAACTAAAGGGACAGATGGTATATATAAGAATTTTTGGAATAGAAAGAAACATTTGTTATAATAATTATATGTGTGATGTTGTGAAGCATTTTTTAAGGCCTCTTCGAGTAAAAATATTTCACCATGAGGAACAAAGTGTATCTTTATAGGATAACCCAAAGAAAAAGAGGATATTATCTATAAAGTACTTCAGATAAAAAGTGATCATTTGAAGATTTCACCCATTTCATGATCAGGATATTATCTCAAAAATAGATAGTGTGAGCAATATAATTCGATGAAGTCCAGTATCATTATAAAAAAAGTTGGCATACAAACAAATTCCACAATGCCTTATGGAAGAAGAAGTTATTCCAGAGACACAAGTACTGTGTAGTAGTATTGGAATTGTTAGAGAAATATAATGGTATGGTTTTTTATTAACCAAGTATGGTGACTAATTATTAGTATATAATAATGATCCTCTAACCTATAAGGTTGTAGTAAGTGGAATAGATGCTTCCTAGTGAAAATAAGCCACAAATTCTGAAATTAATTCCATGTACCAATACCAAGTCAGGATTTCAGTAGATCCTCCAGTGGATATAAGACCTACTAGTTTCAAATTGATAATAATGATGAATATGGATATTTATAGACAAATTAGTGCCTATATTGAATGACTAGTTGTGAAAGTGTTTAAATAACATCAAGGAAATGACTATGATAAATCCTTATCAGAAGTTTAAATGATGAAATCAATCAGAACACTACTTTCTATTACGTATTACCATAAATATCATATTTATAAAATGGATTTTAAAACAACCTTCCTTAATAGGATCCTTTAAGAAGATGTATATATGAAAAAACCGAAAGGGGTTTTCACTCCAAAGGATTCCAATAGGATATGAAAATTTAAAATAATTTATTTGTGGATAAAAACAAGAAACTAGGTCAAGCAACATTCATTTTCATGAGTCCATAATAGAATTTGGTTTCATAATGAATGAGTGTGTGCTTTGTTTATATAAGAGATTCAGTGGGAGGGAATTAATTTTCTTAAAATTAAATTTTGATGACATATTACTCATTAGTAATGAAATACTAGACTTATAGTCTATTAAGTCATGGTTGAATAAATGATTCTCTATAAAGGACATAGATGAAAAATCATATATTTTTAGAATCAAGACCCATCATGATAAATCTAAGATATTTTTCATCCTAAATCAAATTACATACATTTAAAATAAACTAAAGATATTCATTATGGAATAATCCAAGAGGGTATTGTTACCAAATTCACATGGCATTCATATTTACAGAAAAATGTGTCCCCAGAAACATGAGGAAATGAATTATATGGAAATTATTCTATACATATCAGCAATTCTTTTAGTAATGTATTCTATGTTATGTATCAGTCTTGATTTTTAATATGCATTAAGTGTGGTAGGATGATATCAAGATGATCCAAGTGACCACCATTGGATGGAAGTTAAGACTATCCCTAATATCTGAGGTATACTAAGGATATGTTCCTGGTTTATGGATTTGATAGGGAACTAGTAATGAGAAGATATAAAGATGCTATTTTCCAAACTAATCATGATTACATGAATTTATAAATGGGGTATATCTTCACTTTTAATGGAGGTGTTTTGAGCTAGAAGTGATCAAATAAGGCCATGGTCACAGATTATATAGTAGTGTCTGAGTATATTATTGCATATAAGGTAGCTAAAAAGTAGTATGGATGTGACTATTAATTCAAGAGCATGAAGTTTTTCCTAGTATTAAAGATATTATAACACTCTAATTTGATAATACTATAGTTATGGATCTCACAAAAGAGGAAAGGTTATATTAGTGGATGAAACACATCCTTCAGAAATATCATCTCTTGATGGATTTTCCTTAAAGTGCTGAGGTTGTAGTGAGAATTATTTTCATGGAAGAAAATGTAGAGAACCACTTTACTAAATCCTTAACTCATCTAAAACATGATTTCCATGTGAGGTCTATCGAACTAAAAATTCTAAGCAGTTGAAACTAGTCCAAGAGGAAGTTTTTTGGAGTTGGTTTTCTTGGACGAAATGATTATACTTTTATTACATGTATATTGAATTTATTTAATATTAATTAAATATATTAGTACATATTTTTCATTTTTTCATATTAATTTAATTTAATTAACTCCTATATTATTTTTCACATTGATAAGGTCATAGTAGTTTCCCTCTATTATGGGAATCGTGAAGTTATATGACAATATTCTTAATATAGTTATATAGTTTCATAAAATACTATGATGGAAAAAATAGTTCATATACCATCTGGTGTGAGTACGCATAAGAGGATGTGTATTTTCACATGTAGTTCACACATGATAATGTCCAAGACAGGGGATTATGGGAATGAACCCCCCAGTATGAATTCTTCATGTTTAGATGTCACTGGATATTCTTATTTGGGAGTGTGTGCAGTGGTCATTAGAGTCTAAGATTATTATTAATGAATGTTATGAATCACTTACTTAGATATATTTCATAAACCATGATGATAATAGTTCATGATTATGTTGGATACATTGGGTGCATCATGAGTTACTATCATTAATGGATAAGTTGAGAAATGGTTTGTCCCTTCCAAATTTATGGAATTTGATATATTGACCCTTTGATTAGAATAGAACTATCACATTGAATTCCATGGACATGGTTAAAAAAATATTTCATATAGTCAAAGAAGGAAAAATTGAGCATATAGGTTGGTGACATGGATATGCAACCTACTTGATGAGATATTTTGATAAAGGGATTATATTACACAGTGATAATTTGTATGTGGTTGTCGTTGTTTCCACATTTAGTTATTTATCTTAGGTTACTTGACCAGTTTCAAGATAATAATCTTATAATTTATAAAATTCCACCTAATTTCATTATGAAGTAATCCTAGAGGGTCACACACTATGTGTTTTCGATGGCCTATATTAAATTCTATTTGAATTTAATTAATTGAATAAATATTATTCTCAAGTTTGATAATTTTATTCATGTTTTATCATTTTTAAATATTTATAGATTAATAGAATATTTAAATTAAATATTTATTCATGCATTTAATAAATTATAGAGGAGTTCAAATAGACCAAGACGGTGTTTGGTTATAAATATTAATTAGCATGTCGGTTAAATAATATGTGTTATTGTGCAATTTGGTTCACACCAAAAAATAATAATATCATTATTATTATGGGGTATGGGGTTCATTAAAAGTTATAATATTTAATTTCCATAATTAAATGGAATAATTATTTTAACCTAAACCCTATATCTATAAATATATGGTTATGTCTATTGTGTATAGTGTGCAATTAAGAATAGAGAATTGTTGGGCATAAGGAATTTAATCTCGTTTCCTCTCCTCCTTCTCTATCAATCATAAGAATGAGAGAAAAAAAATAGAGATTACATCAAGACCAAAGGACAAATGATAAATAAAAAATTCAAGACAAATGATTCACCACATTAGCACACAAAGATTGATTGGGGTTACATTAAGACCAAAGGAGAACGTGTGGATTGCTAGTAGAGGGATTCTATCCTAGGAATCTCATTTTGAAATGAAGACAATCCAAAAGTTTAATTTTTAGATGATAAAAATAATCAACAAATAAATGATTCTAATCCAAGGTAATCATTTTTTAGACATTAATTAAATTAATTATGAATTAACATGCAAGATCTACACTCTTGGTTTCAGGCATAGAAATATTAAAAGAAGTTTTAATTTATCATCCAACATCGTACTCTTCTACTTCATTCGGAACCAACAAAAATAACTATAAAATTAATATTTTATTAATTATAAATAGTTAGAAATATGCACATATGTGTTGGGTTCGACTACACACATGTGTCCTTGAGTTTTTGAAACCAAAACAAACAAACATTTATATGTAAATAAGGAAGATCATATATGTAAATTATTAACTAAAAATGAAAAATAAAATCTAATATTTAAATGAAATTATAATAAGAATTTAAATTTTGAATTTTAGTAAATTGTTAACTAAGAAATATAATTTTTTATTATAATACTAGAACTATTAATTAATATTTATATTTAAGGAATTAGTCATTTATATTTATTTTATATCTTTTTGTATGTATACATATAAATATATATGAACATAATTATAAATTGAAGTATTTAATGACATTTAAAAAAATATATCAGTTATTTAAATAATTAAACTTTTATTATAATTAATTTAAAAAAAATAATTAATAATTATTTTTTTCTAAAATCAATAAAATATAAACATCTATAACTATTAATTATAATATATATATAATTTATTAATTTTATATCTATTTAAATAAATTTTTAAAATTATTACTTCTAATTTTTGTGATTTATAATTAATAATATATTGTGAAATACATTTATAGAATTATAATTTTTAGGTTTTTGATAAAAAATATTATATTATTTCATATATAATTTTTTTTATTTTACTAAAATAGTAATAATTTATTATTAATATAAATATATTTGACAGTAAATTTAATATTAAATAGTAATACATTGAAGATAATTCTCTCTAAATTGAAATATTTTTATTAATATTTTCAAATATAAGTTTACATTTTCATAATATTAAATATCTATTCAATTATATAATTTATAAATATTTCTAATATTATTGAAAATATATAAATAAAATTTATAAATATAATAATATATATAATTAATATTATTTATATATATGTAATTAGTAATTTATTATAAATATTTTATGTTTACCCACTAGAGTAATTGGGTGTCTCTTGTTTTCAGTTTATAATATCCTTATAATATATATATATATATATAATTATGAATATTTCATAAATAAAACTAGTAACCTTGAAATATAATTTTTTTACTATTACTCTTCTTTAATAATTAATAATATATACATATTTTAATTATTATTGTACTCAATTTTTACCTATGATATTTTTTTTATGTATATAGATAATTATTTTTGAATATATATATATATATTTAATTAATGATATATAAGTAAAAATATTCATATATATATATATATAATATATGTTGAGGCTGAAGCCTTAGTTTATTTTGGGAAAGGGGCTACAGTATATAGGAAAGTAGGAAACATACAATACTGGGATGTACATAGAGAAACTAGAATTCAAGGCCTCGTCGAGACCCACGGGGGAAGCTACCACTAAGTATCACCCCAGTGAGTCAATCCTCACCCCGCCCCATAAAGAATGACAAACACCCACCAAACATATTTTATTTTATTTGAGTGGCCAGAAAGACTAGAAGCCTGAAGGCCTAGTCGAATGTGTCCTGAAGGCCCCTAAATGATACGCCTCAAAGTAAAAGCCTACATCATGTTGTGTCACTAATCTTAGGATTTTCCACCCCCAATTTTTATTCATTATTCTATGTAATTAGTTTTCATATAGTACCACCCATTCTAAGAATCGATGCATCATGCTACCCTTTAGCACACCATGGAAAGGGACTCTTCATCCCACATCATAGATTTGTGAGGTTAGAGGTTTGGATGATAGGTGTTAGCATTGTTATCTCTCTTTCAATTTTCTCACCCGATGATGCTTGTGAGGCAACCCTCTGTGTCGTCTTCTGGTTTAAACCATCTGACTAGTCACACAGCATTGATTTTCATGTGGAATGGAACTCATATATATTGGACTAGAAAGATGTGTTGGTGGATGTATGGTTAATCTGTTCCATCATGACTATCCATTTTTTGATGTTTCCCACCCCGCAACCCCTTCTTATCTTTATGTTTCCCTGCCAGCCTGTTGCACCAAGTCATATTCTTTATCCTACACTATCACTTTCTTCCTTTTGATGATAGCTTGGAGTCCTTATGTTCTAAAGGCCTTTGTGTTCCTGAGGTATCTATGGCCCAATTTCCCAAATCTATGGGTTGAAATCCCATATTGGGTAAATAGTATTTATGCTACAATATTACTATTGTATTGCAACAATAAATCTATAAAAAATTGTTAATTTATTTAAATATATTTATTAAATATCTTATTTTTAAATTTTATAGTTTTCTAATAAATAATTTACTCTGAAAAATTTTATTCATTTATATTTTTTCTGTACTTGATAAAAAATATTATATTATTTGAAAAAGGATTGAGTTTGAGCTAGAAAACCAAACCATAACCCAAAAGTTTATTAAATAAAAAAATAATAAAGTGAAATTATGTGGTTCAATGACTTTCCACTGGTTTGAAATTTAAAGATTACAAATTAGTAGACCAAAAATAGAAATCACTTAGCTTATTATGAAAAAGTGTAATGCATTTGATTTTGGGTCATACAACACCATAAAACTCCTTCAACATTGATATCTTCAATAAAAAACACCTAAAGGCCATTCCTCATATATCATCAATATTAAATATTGATGTTTGAAGCACTACTTTTCATACAAGAAATATCACCAATATACTGAGCCATCCAAACCCTTTCATTCAAAAATGTGGTCGTCCTATAATTATTTTCATCTTTGAAATCAACACCATATATAAGCCTTCCATTTCATTGAGTAATTATCCTATCAATAAGGCACAATATACAAAAATATTCATGACTTCTCCCACCATTATTAGTAGTATCTCCTCAAGTACCTCATTCTATGTTGATTATGCCACTAATCCAAGTCATATGTTTTTACAGTGATCAACATGGTAGCTAATTCAAATACAATCTTTGATATATAAGAAACTTGCTAAAAATTTTATACTCTTCGAATAATATAGGAAATTTTTTTCCTAATCTCAAAAATAGTTTTTCCAAATCATTCTACTATATTGTCATAAACAATCATTGTCATTCTTATGTTACAATCTCTCAGTAACATTGCAAATCATGATCCTCACATCACAAAAAAAAAGAAATATTTCAATATTTGTGAGCCATCATTTATAGTAAATCCATCATCTAACGAAAATAAAGTTTTCATATTATAAAATAACCCTTTTAAATCCATTTCCTCTAGTTAGATGAATCATGTATCCATTTATGAGATAAGAAGGTTTGAAATAATTCCAGTAGCATCAAAGCACTAGAAGGCTCATTATTCATTATATAGTTTTTCATAGGTGATCAAAAAAATATTCCTTATATTAAAATATAACACTAGATAAATTATCCACCATCCATTCTTGAGTTAATCATAGTGCCAATAAGTTTTCCATTTTGAGAGCCTCTGCTATGTGTCATGCATCAACCACAAAGGAAACACCTTCCTATCTATGTGTGCAATAATGATAAAAAATTGCAGTATTTGTATTTTATCATTAATCCTTAATATCTAAATATTTAAAATCACGATTAAAAAAAATATACTAAATTACCAATAGGTTACATCAACGTAGTAATTCATGTCAAATAAAGTATCATTAAGAGGAACCAAATTTAATATTGGAAGATATTTCATTTTTGTTCTGATAAAAAATCAATCATCATATAGAGAGTTCTTTTAATTGCCACATCCCTTATTCAAGTGATTATAAAATTCACAGGTGAAACAAGAGAATACATCCACATTCAACCATCCTACTCTTATAAGTGAAACAGTTAGCGACCGTCAATAATCAAAAAAATTACAAAGTCATTATAGAAAATATTATTGATGGAAGATTAAATTAATCTTAAAATGTGTACAAATTTGAAAAAATAAAATATTTTGAAATATATATAGGCCATAGTAGGTAGATAAGTACAATTATTAGAGAGTAGTTATGATAAAGTACTATAGTGTTTCCTTGAACAGTAGTGAGAAGTCCATCCAAACATGAGCAGCTACTAATGTTCTTATCAAACAACCCTAAATATATATCAGGTATTAAAGGTAAATTCAACAATGTTGGGGAAAACTCTCATCCCAACATGAAATTATACTATAATCATCAACAATATCATCCAAAATTATGGTAAAATTTCCCCAAAATAAGTTTTCAAAAATAAAAAATTTGATTCTTTTCAAATTTGAATTCAATTCCATAGAATGTATGTACCCTGAGACCAAGGTAAAAATCCATGGATATATCCATTTTTTATATCTGATTAAGTCTATAATATCCAATTTATCGACCTAGGTGAATATTTGATTTTTGAGCCCCCATTAATAACTAGGGTGTTGTGATTTCCCAACCTGGCTCACTCAATAACAGTAGATGAATAAGTTTCTATATGGACTCAAGTGTGTCTCCCCATGAACTAGAGGCTACCAGCTGATAGCAAAGTTCTGTAAGAATATGGTGGGAGACTATACCATCATGACCAAAGTGTGGAATATTAGTGACATAATAGAAATAAATTATGGAACCACAATAAATAACAAGCAGTGTAAGAGTAAATCATCCAGATAAAAATAAATTGGTATAAACTATATCCATTTAAAAATGATGTCATGTCATGATAGAAAAAATGAGGATACATGGGAAACCGATTAGAAGTCAAATATAATATGATATACAAAATTGAAAAAAGTTCAAAATCTATCCCCAATATAATCACAAGCATAAACTCAATATTTTGGACCTATATTCTATAATATTAAAGATAAATCAAGCATCCATAACATGTCACTTTTCCTTGTCCCTACTTATATCTATAAATTCTATTCGGGTACCAAACGATGGTCTGAAAAGGGTGTGAGATATACTCAGTAGGCCACCACTAATGGATTCTAATTACATCCTTCCTTTGAATTTATAAATAAGCAATGTGCATGTAATAATATAAATTGTGAATTAAATGCACAAATAACTTGTTATCCTAGGTTTGAAACAGGGCACCTATTTGATATCACATGATTTAGCCTAAACCGAAATGTATTGGAATGGTTACCAATTATGATTTAATTTATAAAAAGGGACTGGGACCCGACCCATAGCTAATGCATCACCCATGGATCATATCAGTGTAAGGTATGAACATGTATAGTAGAATTTAAAAATTAAAAATGAATAAAATAAGGCCACTATATAGGTAAAACTTTAACCAAATCCAGGTATGTTATTTAGCATAGCTGATACATCATTTAAATTAATTCATCAATTAATTAATTTGAAACCTTATACCATATAATATGTTCCATTTGAGGAACCAAGGTGTCACTCTAGGTGTACTATGAACCCATCACCTACAATCCCATCCATGGAATTCTTTATAGGAACTCGGGTATCACTCTAGATTTGGTATAAAGATATCACCATATGATTCCTTCCTTTTCATTCCATTTAATAAAACTAAGTTTCACTCATGGAATAATATAATTCTCACGACTCGTCCCCCAGGGCCCATGACTTGACTACCCCAAACCCACCTTCCATAGGCCAAGGGCTGGAGACTAGCACCAGAAAGGCATAACCCTATAATTGGAAGGCATTGCCTTTAAACCAGTACAAACACACAATCCAAGAACACAACAATAAGCATCCATGAAGTAAACTGATGTAGTAAAAAAGCATACTAAAAGTAAAGGTGCTAGAATACAAGACAAACTAGAAAGTATAAGTAAAACTGGAAAACGAAAATAGCTCATGGAACATCCACTGAGGATCCTACATGAAGGGTAGGTAAAACTCATGATCAGTAGTCGCTGAGGCACGTCATGTGAAATGTTCCACCTCTAAGCACAATTCAGTCCTAGCTCCCTCAGCTTCGATCAACATTGTATGTCGTCTACCCAAGACATAGCAAGGTGCAGGAGTAGCCCATGCAGGTGTGAGTATAACAATACTCATTAGGGACCCCGAGACCCTGGGAGGTCTCCCAGAGTTCCACAAAGGAAAAACCACAATGAAAGACCCCATCCATAGAGAACGAAGCATTCAACAACTCAAATTAGGTATATACCCATACATATACTTAAGTTATCAAGATATACTTATCACAAACATGAGGGAACACAAGGCTCTAACTTCTAAGCCATTACCACAATGGATCCACGAGGAAAGAATTCCAAAAGGGTAACACCACGAAGGTAACACCACAAAGGAAAAAGTACCACAAATGTAACACCACAAAGGTAACACTACCAAGGTAACACCAAGAAGGTGAAAGACACAGCTCACATAGGTATATAACTTAATCACATAAGTACAGATTATTAGATGTATCGTTGGATCATATTACTCTATCGAGAGGCTCTGCTCCTGACCCACACAGGGTCGATATGTGCTGACCCACACATGGCCGTTGAGGGCTGACCCACATAGGATATGAACCACATAGGATCTGACCCACACAGGATCGGTATGAACTAACTCACATAGGATCGCTGAGTGCTGACCCACACAGGATTTAAAGGTACTGACCCACACAGGATCGTTATTCATTCTTCACGTCACATCCAATCTCCATCGCCTCACTGTCAGCCATGGGATTCCCGCTCATAGTACGCTTGATTTTGGGAGAACCACTCCTCAAGACATCAGTCTTATTTCAAACAGATATAAGTTCCATTAATAAGTACCTCAAAGGACCTCCATGTCGTAAGGGTTCCAACGTGACAGACAGTGTGTCAATCGGACACTTGGTCTGTGACTTATAAGCATTTTAGTGTCGGGGGCTCGGTTGGATTTGGGTACGATCCAACCCATCCCAACTCCAACATTATCCAAATCTCTCATGGAGTATCTAAAAAGGACCATATTATTATAACATTAATGTCTCCATAGACTGTTAGTCAAATGGAAACTTGGTCTATTAGTTACACCCCTTTCCGTGAAATGGGGTGATCACACCTCAGTCCGGCTCGGCTCGGTCAGCCCTGCAGGAATATGCCAAAGGGACCGATTCCCAAAAGGGATCCCAATAACACTAACAATGTGTCGAACGGACACATGCCTCATCAGAAATAGGAATTTCTTTATTCGGGTACTGATTGGTTCTGGGCCCGGTCTGACTCTGTCAGGCCGACCTGACGCAACGGGTCTCGGGGTCTACCTAACCCTGATCGGGTTTGTCCTGCTAAGGGTCGGCCTGGTTCACTGGGCCCGGCCTGTCGGGGTTGGCCCAGTTCAGTTTGCGAGCTCAGGCCGTATTTTTCCTTATCCTTTAGTTGGGGCTCATCCCACCCACATTGGCCCACTAGGCCACGGGTTCGGCCCAACCCGCTCGACCGGCCTACGTTCGGCCCCGTCTGACAGAAGGCGGACCGGTTTTTCCAGCTGGCCTCGGGGGGTGCGGCGCTCTTTTGGCCAGCTGGTGGGGCACTGCCCCACTGCCCAATGGTCGACTATTTTGGCCAACCGAGGGTCCTCCAACACGACGTGGCATGGGGTCACACCACTCTCCACCTTGTACAGCCCGCTGGCCATGGTTGTAGCTGCCGACAACACCTACGGGTGTCGCCCCCTTATCCTGCATGGTCGGCTCGGGTCGGCCGCCTTCGGCCCCCACGGAACGCTATCGCGCACCGCCTTCCATCTCCCACATCTGGATTTCCTCTAGTTTCCTCCATCCACTTCCAGCCGCCACCGACTTGGTGCACCGACGATTTCTTATACAAGCCACCAGATGCACATCGGTGGTCTGTTCTTGATGTCGTCTACGCCTACAGCTCTCCCGCACTACTGTTGTCATAGAGTCACCACTATTTTTCATTGCTATCAAACTAAGGGAAACCATCCTTGAAGAACGGAACATGAGAAATAAGACGGAGGGTCCGGGACTTGTTCGTTTGGCCTACTCCCTCCTCGTTAATATGATAGCAAGTGGAAGAGAGATTAATTCATCAAAAACAACTTCAAATAAACTTCTTACCTCAAGATCGTTGGATAATGCCTATGATTGAGGAAGTTTTGGTGTTTTTTGTCCGCTCAACAAGCCACCAACATTTTCATTCAATCGTCATCCTTCGGTTCATGATTCAGTGTTGGTCATCCCCGCCTGCTGGAATTGGCTCCGTCCTCCAAGTGGTTAGCATCGCGACACTCTACCAGGACTTTGTTGCATGGTGAAGCCATGCCAACACTCCATCCCAAGCTCCATATAAATTCTAGGGGAGGAGTTTGGTAACACCCCGAGGAATTTACGAGGTTCATTTAATTAATGAACTTCTCAAATTCCAATTGTGTAGTTACTAAGAAGAGCCAAGCCCTTTAATGACTTGACACATTGTCGGTCCCACCAACGGCGCTCATCCGATGGAGGAAAAGAAAAGAAAAATAAAAAAAAACATTTTATTTTATTAATCTTTCCTTTGTCCACGAAATTAACTATTTCTCCCGACCTATTGCGGTCGAAGTGAAGTCTCCCTTAAGTGAATCCAGGCACTGCAGATTCAACGGTTCCCTCAAATTTTTAATGTGAGCACGAGTTCAAATGTTAGGGAATGTTTCCCACACATTTACTAAATGTACCATAAAAAAAGTTCAATAAATTATTAACATTCACCCTCAACCCGTACCGGTCGATGTTAGGCTTTGCCTAGGGGAAAAACATCCCAACGAACTCAACGGTACTCTCGGATTTTCAATCCGAGTTACTATTTAGAAGTTTTGTATTTTAACAATAAAATAATTGTTACTTAATTTTATTATTTACATCCAAAAACTAACGTCCAAAGTTGGCCCGCACTGGCCAATGTTAGTATCTAACTAAATAATGCATATCCTCACAATCTCAGTGGTGGTCTCATATTTTTAATCTGAGTCAGATTTCATGAGTTATAATCAATTGAATAATAAAATAACTTTATTTAATTATTTAATTTATAGTTATTCCAAATTAGGGTTTTCTCACAGGAGGCCTGCATCGACTAAACGTAAGTCACACCTAAGGTAAACCCACGATCCTCAATGCAACGATGCACTAGGATTTTTGATCTGGGCACCCATTTAAGATTTATTACACTTTTTCAGGAAAGCCACTCACACATGCTATTTCAATTTTAACAAAACTCTGATGGATCATTTTGGGCACTTCGGGCCTCAGAATCATGTGATGTCAGATTTCGTGGTCTTGAAATAATTCCATATAATCATAAAAAATTATATGTAAATTCCAGGACATTACATTCTCCCCACCAAAGATATTTACATCCCCAAAATCCAAAACAAAGGAAATTCAAAAAATTGAGGTTACTAAGCATGAATCTGAGCCTCCCGCTCCCATTTGCTCTTCTGGAGGTCCCCATACTTCCACTAAACTCGCACTAGAGGGATCAACCATCAATGAAGGGATCACTCCTGTTGATCCTCTATGTCCACCAAGAACTTCATAAAAGTCACCACATTGTCAAAGTCCAACTCTCCCTAGTCAATAACATGTGATGGATCATGAACGCATCTCCTCAAATGTGACACATGGAAAACATTATGCATCTGGTGCATATGTAGGGGAATAGTTAGATGGTATGCCACCTCTCCCACTCTGCTAAGAATCTAGAAATTTTCAAATGAACCTCAGAGATAGCTTTCCTCCCTGTCCAAACCTCTGCGATCCTCATTGTGGTGAGACCCATAGGAAGACATGGTCTCCCTCCTCAAAATCCAAGGATCTACATCTTCAATCGGCATAGGACTTCAGCTAGCTCTGTTCAATCTTCACTTTCTGACAAGTGAGGCATCATGATACAACCTATTCCACTGGTTCCTTCATCCCAGGCCACCAGTAATGATGCCAGAGGTCCTGGTACATATTCACCACTCCATGATGTACCGTTAAAGGGAATGTATGGATATCCCCCAACAGCTCCTCCTAAAGCATCACTGGTACCATGGTGTATCCTCTGAAGAGGATGGCATGCTCCCCATCTTCAGAAAATCCTTCAAGAGATCGTCCTGAGGATATATGAGCACATCGGTCCTCACAGTCAACATCCCAAGATGTGCCTCCCAAATTCGCTGAAGAATTGGGGGAGTTAATGTAATATACTAAAGGTAATCTTATCCATATTTATCCATGAAGGATATCTGCAGTGCGACTAGTTGCTCCAATGCCTCACTCGGTAGCTGTAGACTATACCTCCTACTGAGTGCGTCTGCTTCCAGGTTCCCCTTAATAGGAGTATAGACTATCTCAATGTCATAGTCTAGGATAAACTCTAGCCATTGTAGTTGTCTTGGGTTCAGGTCCTTCTGTGAGAATATATACCTAAGACTCTTGTGATCAGAGTAAATAGTGAACCTTTCACCCATCAAGTAGTTCCGCCATATTTTCAGTGCAAAGACCACTGCTGCTAACTCCATGTCATGGGTAGCATAGTTCTGCTCGTCATTCTCTATCTCAGATCCTGAAATCTCTGCTGACACGTCTTCATCCATAAGAAAGGCTCACCCTTCTTCTTCAAAGATGACAAGGGTTTCGCTACCCTAGATAATTCTGGATCAAAACTCTGGTAATAACCAGCCAAAGTAGAAGTCCCTCTCCCTTTGTGGTGGTAATCCTGGAAACATCTTTTGAAAAGATTTCCCCACACTCTTCCACTCATGTTGGGAACTAAAAACTCAAAACTGCTTCTACCATGAGGGTAAGGCTAGGCGACTCAAGGGTGATCGGTTTCACCCTCCAATGCATGAGTTTATCATGTGCTTCCTAGGTTTACTTTTTCACCGACCAAGTAAAATCCCATTCCAACTTTGTAGATAAAACAAAAAAAATTTCTAATACAGTCAATCTAAATATGAACTATGGATGTCCAGTTAATACCCAAACTAATGTCTTAATTCCTCGATGCTTCCACTAAGAGGTTCCAACTAAAACTCTCACCTCAAGGGTTAGATCACACCCTCATCATAAGTGTGATTTTCAAGTCTCCTATCAAAGGTATCTCCAGATGTAAGGGTCAAGTAAACAGTTTAACCAGAAACTCTAGGTCTTGAAAAATATTCTTGGAAAGAAGGAATTATTAGTTCCTATGTCTATTAATACGGAACCTAGTAGTAGACACAGACTGTACCTCTAATCATTCCTGGATCCCTTGGGTCACACTCCTTGACCGCATGCAGATACTCCCTTCCCCTATCCTCCAGCTCCCTAAGCCTAGTGGGGACCACATTGGGGTGCTGGTTATAATATGTCGAAATGTATACCACCTATTGTTGCTCTCCTAGATCCAATTCCATGTCTGCTTCCCTACATATTCATCTTTCCCTAACACTTCCTCTTCCCAAAACATTTTACACACCTAAGTCTATGAGACTGGTGTCTATTTCCTACATTCCCACAGCTAACATTCACTAGTTGTATCCAATCATCCAAAGAACATTCAACCACAAAGGTTCTCTCTAGCACCCTAACATAAGTATGAATGAATATAGGGAAAGTGTTGGCTTGGATGTCCCTAAAAACACCTTTCTTAGAGGTCTGAGCCTAGAAGCACTGACCTTACTGTCTTTATCGAGTACCTGGGATGGTCGGTATGCCTCGATGAATACTCATCTACCATCTTGTCATACTTTCAAAGCTATAGAATCTCTAGGTAACTCTCATACCTTACCTCTTTATAGAAAGATACCTCCTTATTTGAGTAAGTTTCTCGAGCTTGTCCACATAAAAGTCACCTCTTCGCAAGATTAGGGTAACCTAAACCCTTTCATCATCCTACTGAGCCACATAGAAGGCTCTCTACTAGGACCGCCATCTGATCGAATGGTGTTGTAGCTAGATGAAAACTCGGTCACCTCCTTAAGCCAGTCCTTATCTGGCTGTGATTCGGGCTCACCTCAGAACCTGAGGGGTATCTGATACTAAAACACTTGTAAGACACTAAGCCTACATGTTTCCTCTACCAGTATCACCGGTTGTAACTGTTGACCAACTAGTAGTGATATAGCTTCCAAACTATCCGAAGGTACCATCTTGGGAAATGGTCCTTGTATCAAAGCTTCATCACCATTAATATCATCCTCATGGTCACACAATGATAAAGACTAGAATCTAGGACCACCATTTGATCTCCTAGTGTCCCAACTAGGAGGAAAACTCTAGTCACGTCCTCCAGTCATTCCTCGACTACTTGGGGATTTATCTCCACTCAAAACCTTGGAGGAATATTCTGATGGAACTATTGAAACACGCTCATTCGGCATGCACCGTCCTCCAGTGTGGCTGGTGGTGATGCTGGTACACCACCTGAAGGTGCCAACATAGTAAGTGAGCCCTGCACTGGAGCCTCATCGCTCGGGGGGCCATCATCATGTACTCTCTTGAGAATCCTAGCCGGCTGTCTACACGGACGAATCCTGATAAGGACCAGGTGTGCCACAGTCATTAAGTTATACCTGGTGAGCAGACTCCAAAAAAACCATGGAAATACATTTCAAAACACACAGAATTAGTCTTTTTGTGCATGGGGATAGAAATATGAATTCAGGGTCCTGGTGTATGGATATGTCGGTCGCCGCACCAACACTAGATTCCCCAAACTGAAAACTATACTCATAACACTCGACACTATTTTCACATAGAAAATATCAGAGCCATAGTTCATCAGTAGAACCTACTCCTCTGATACCACTTTGTCACAACCCGTCCCTCGGGGCCCGTGTCGTGACTACCCCAAGACTGCCTTCCATAGGCCAGGGGCTGGCGACTAGCACCAAAAAGGTGTAAACCTATAATGAGAATTCATTTCCTTTAAACCTGTACAAACACACAATCAAATAACACAACAAGAAGAAACCATGAAGTAAATTGTTGTAGTGAAAAGTGTACTAAAAGTAAAGGGGTCAGAATACAAGCCCAACTGGAAAGTGAAAGTAAAAATGAAAAAGTAAAATAGCTCCTGGAATGTCTACTGAGGATCATACCTGAAGGGAAGGTACATATCACAATTAGTAGTCACTGCGGCACATCACGTTAAATGGTCGACCTGTGAGCACTGTTTAGTCCTGGCTCCCTCAAACTCGATCAATGTTGTCTGTCTTCTGAAATATACATAGTAAGGTGTGGGCCTAGACCATTCTTGGGTGAGTATAACAATACTTAGTAGGGACCCTGAGACCCTCGGAGGTCTCCCAGAGTTCCACAAAGGAAAAACCAAAAGGCAGGACCTCATCCACAGCACACAAAGAAAACAAAAACTCTACTTAGGTATATGCTGATATATATACCTAAGTTATCAAGATATAATCGTCACATACATGAGGGAAGATAAGGATCCAACTTCTAAGCCATTAGAAAAACTGATCCATGAAGGAAGAATACTAAAAAGGTAACACCACAAAGGTAAAACCATGAAGGTAAAATTGCCACAAAGGTAACACCATGAAGGTAGAATTACCACACAGGAAACACTACGAATGTAACACCACGAAGTTAAAAGTACCACAAAGGTAACACCATGAAGTTAGAAGTACCACACAGGTAACACCACGAAGGTAACACTACGAAGGTTAAAGTACCACAAAGGTAACACCACGAAGGTAGAAGTACCACACAGGTAACACCACAAAGGTGAAACCACGAAGGTGAAAGACTCATCTCACATAGGTATATAACTTAAGAATATAAGTACAGATGATTAGATGTATCACTGGATCATCTTACTATATCGAGAGGCTCTTCTACTGACCCACATAGGATCGATATGCACTGACCCACACAGGATCGTTGAGCACTGACCCATACAGGATCTGAACCACACAGGATTGGTATGCGCTGACCCACATAGGATCATTGAGTGCTGAACCACACAGGATCTAAAGGTACTGACCCACACAGGATCACTATTCATTCTTCACATCACAGCCAATCTCCATCTCCTCACTACCAGCTGTTGGATTCTCTCTCATAGTGCACATGACTCTAGGAGAACCACACCTCAAGACATCAGTCATATTTCAACAGGCTCAATGCTCCATGAAGAATTACCCCAAAGGATCGCCATGTCGTAAGGGTTCCAAAACGACAGATGGTGCATCAATTGGGTGCTCGGTCAATGACTTATAAGCATTTTAGTGCTGAGGTCCCGGTTGGATTTGGGTACGATCCATCCTAACCAAACTCCAACTCTCTCTGAATCTCTCGTGGATTATCTAAAAAGGACCACCTAATCCTAAGGGTTCTGGTGCTACAAATGGTTCGTCAAACGGACGCACAGTCTGTTAGTTACACCCCTTTCTATGAAATGGGGTGATCTCACCTTAGTCCGTCCAGGCTTGGTCGGGCCCACTGGAATATGCAAAAGGGACTGATTCCTAAAAGGGATCCCAACGCCACTGACGGCGTGTCGAATAGACACTTGGTTCATCTGTTACGGGTGTTTCTTTATTCAGGGACTCGATGGGTCTGGGCCCCATCCAACTCGGTCAGGTCAGCCCGACGCAAAGGGTCTCGGGGTCTACCTGACCCTGCTTGGGTCCGTCTTGCTAAGGGTCGGCCTGTTTCACTGGGTTCATCCCATTGGGGACGGCCTAGTTCGGTTCATGGGCCTAGGTCGCGGTTGGCCCAGCCCGTCGGTTGGGGCTCGGCCCACCCGCATTGGCCCGCTGGGCCCCGGGTTTGGCCTGACCCACTGGTCCGTGGGTATGGCCTACTAGGCTGGCCTATGTCAGCCAGAAGGCAGACCGATCTTTTCATCTGGCCCTGTGGGTGCGGGGCCGTTTTGGGCATCCGGTGGGGCACTGCCCCACCGTGCAACGGTCGACTGTTTTGGCCGACTAATGTCTACAAACGCGGCGTGGTGTGGGGCCGCACCGCTCTCCACATGCCACAGCCCATTGGACGTGGTTGTAGCCGCCGTCGGTGCCTACCGGCGTCGCTCCTTGTCCCGCGTGGCCAGCTCGGGCCGGCAACCTTCAGCCACCACAGCACGCTGTCGCACACCACCTTCCACCGCCTGTGGCCAGATTGCCGCGGGTTTCCTCTATCCACCATTGCCGACTTTGTTCGTTTGTGGTTTCTTCCACATTCCACCAGATGCGCACTGGTGGTCCTTTCTTGGTGTTGTCTGCACCTACGGCTCTTCTGCACTACCGCTGTCAAAGCGTGACCACTATTTTGCACTATTGTTCAACTGAGGGAAACTATCCCCGAAGAACAGAGCATGAGAAATACGGTGGAGGGTCCGAGCCTTGTTTATTTGGCACCCACCACCTGCGTTAATATGATAGAAAGTGGAAGAGAGATTAATTCATCAAAATACAACTTCAAATAAACTCCCCACCTCAAGATTGTTGGAGAACGCCCGCGATTGAGGAAGAGTCGATGTTCGTTGTCCCCACAACGAGCCGCCAACATTGCCGCTCAATCGTCGTCCTTCGGTTCATGATTCTATGTCTCTCATCACCGCCCGGTGGAACTAGCTCTGTCCTCCAAGTGGTTGGCGTCGCGGCACTCTACCAGGACTTCATTGCTTGGTGAATTCATGCCAACACTCCATCTCAAGCACCATATAAATATGAGGGGGAGAAGGTTGGTAATGCCTCGAGGAATTTATGAGGTTCATTTAATTAATGAACCTATTAAATTCCAATTGTGTAGTTACTAACATGGAATAGTCAAGACCTTTAATGGATTGACACATCGTCGGTCCCGCCACATCCCCTCATCTTCTAGAGGAAAAGAAAAGAAAAATAAAATAACAAAACATGTTATTTTATTAATCTTTCTTTTTTCTACAAAATTTACCTTTTCACCCAACCTATTTCATTCGAAGTGAAGCCTCACTTAAGTGAATACCGACACTATGGATTCAGTGGTGCCCTCAGATTTTTAATTTGAGCACTGGTTCAAATTTTAGAAAACACTGCTCGCACGTTTACTGAACGTACCTTAAAAAAATTTCAATAAATTATTAACATTCACCCTCGACCCACTCCGGTCAAGGTTAGGCTCTTCCTAAGGGAAACACATCGCAAAAAACTCAATAGTACTCTAGAATTTTAAATTCGAGTTAGTGTTTAGAAGTTATGGACTTTAACAATAAAATAATTGTTACTTAATTATTTTGTTTACGGCCAAAAACTAACTTCCATAGTTGGCCCGCGCCGGCCAAAGTTAGTATCTTCCTAAAGAAAGAATACCCTAAGAGGCTTAGTGGTGCTCTTTGATTTTTAATCTGAGTCACCGTTCATGAGTTATAAGCAATTGAAAATTAAAATAACATTACTTAATTATTTTATTTATGATTCTTCCATTTTCAGGTATTCTCACAGGAGGCATGCGCTGACTAAACTTATGACATGTCTATGGTAAACCTGTCATTCTGAAAGCAACAATCCCTCGTATTTCTAATCTAATCACTCATTTAATATTTATACCACTTTTTCAAGAAAACCACTCACGCACACTATTTAATGTTTAAAAAAACTTCAACAAATCATTCTGGGCACTTCGGGCCTCAGAATCACGTGTCATCAGATTTCATGGTCTCGAAATTATTCCTTGTAATTAAAAAATATATACAGTAATTCCAAGACATTACAATAATATACCTCCCTCTACGCCCATCCTTGGAATTCCATTAAAGTAAGCCGTGTATAAATCCTAGAATAAATTAAATCCATCCTCCCAAGTGTGACCATCCATTCATTCCTTATAAGAACTCATGCATCACCCATGATATTATACAAATTCATTGACAATTCATTTAATTCAATAGTCCCAATGAGTTCATCCATGGAATCCTGAGTCAGATCCCATGATTCACTTATAAAAAGATATAAACCAATTTATAATTCATTTGAATTCAATAAGACTAATAATTATATCCATGAAATTCTATGATCGAACCCATGTTTCACCCTAATAAGAAAATAATGAATGGTCATGGGTTCTCAGTCTAACCACACTATTTAACATAACATTTAATTCTATTGGACTTTCCATTCATAATGAAAAATTCTAATGCACCTCATAAGGTGCTTAAATTTCATGGGATAGGATTAAGAGATTTAGTAGGGATTAATTAATTCTGTTCAATTTAATAAGAAACTCCATTTAATCAATTTTAACATCCCAATTACCAAAGGTAGAAAACATCCCTAAAGGGTGGATTAATTCAAAATTAAACATGGTCATTTAATTTAATTTAATAGGTAACCTCAAGTGGTGTCTATAATCAAGGTTCCCAACCCCCTTTAGTGGTTACAAGACATAAAAATAGTATCATTTATTTAATTTAATTAAAAAATTATTTTAAATAGGGTATTCTCAGAAGGTAGGATATGCGACACAATTACATAATAAATATATCACTTAAATTTTAGGGAAAATAATGAGACCACCTACCTTATATGTGTAGTGTATTCATTATCTATTATGGGCCTCTAATATAAGATAGAATGGGATAAATCAAATATTTATATAAACACTCTGAAAATAGGTCATATTAGCTCACTCAGATTTAATGTTCCATATGAAGAGATAAATGAATAAAAGAAAGAATATGTTTGGATATATTACTAGTATCTATGTAGTGAAACTTACAATAAGGGATTCTGGTGTCAGGTGAGGAAAATATCTAAAAGTATTGTTGATGTTGAAGAGGGAGGTCCGAGCGTGGATGGAAGCTGGCATGCATGAAATATAGAAGAATGGGTGGTTAAAAAAATTAATGAGGTAGGGGAGAAATCATATTTTCACCTTATTTTTAAGGGGCACACTATTTGCCTGCACAGTTTGACCAAAACTTGTTCCAACCATGCGCACCCACACCCTAAGTAACACTATGCTTGTGGGATAGGCATGTGGTTTGTAAAACCTTGCGTAGCCTATGAAGATCCTCTTTTTATTTTTTATAATTTCATTCACACCTTTGTGGCCTACCCCAATTCGTTTAAAAACCATGCTCCACCAATAACAAGGCCTTACAATTTAGATGTATGGTTACTATTAACCATGATCCAACTATTCTTCTCTCTCTGATCCTCTAAAAACAAGAGATTTGGGCTATGAACGAGCCCAGGGGCCCCTGAACCCTTCTTTTAAACTTTAATAACATTAATTAAAATGAAAAAATATATATATACTGAAATTTAAAATATTTTTCCCTTATAAGAAAATGACAAATCTTACAATCTCCCCTCATTAAAACAAATCATCCCTATGTTACCTTTCTGAGGGTGGTAAAGCATTGTCTGAGAATAAATATAGCCACTGAGCAAATACATCAACCACTTTCTCCTAGGTCTCATCATTTACATGGTTTTACTATAATAAAATCCATACTATAGGAACTAAACCACCTCAAATATCCTTTTTTTCTTCGATCAACCATACATATAAGATTATCCTTAAAGGAAACATATACCTGTAACTCAACCTCATATATATAGTTTTTTTTAATGTTTTTATTATAAGAACATTTGGAAAGTAATAAGTGTTTATCTTTAGAACCATCTAAATCAAGGAATCATTGTTAGATCATATCCTTTAACAACTTTATCATATGCTTGAATTGATCATCGGTGTATGGGTGATAGGTTATACTCAGTAGTACCTATGAACCAAATTCCCTCTACAACCCCTTCTAGAAATTTGATGTAAAATTGGTTTCTATATCCTAAAGGATAGTATGTGGAACTATTTGAAGTTTTATGAACTCTCTAACATAAAGGCTTCCTAGATATTCCACTTAATATGTCTCTCTGATTTTTATGTAGCGAGTGACCTTTTTCAACCAGTATACAATCAACCATGCTGTGTCAAAACATTGAGGTGACCTAGGTAATCCCATACTAATATCCATAGTGATGGTATCCCATTGACACTCAAGAATGGTAAATTAAAGTAAAATTACCAGTGGTAACTGGTGTTTCACCTTCACATATAGACAGGTGGAGCATTGAGTAAGAAAACCAACTATCTCCCTTTTCATATAAGTCCACTAATACAAGCGGCATAAATCATTGTATATCTTCATATGTCCTGGATGTTCCATCCAAGTAGAGGTACTTGTAATCTCATATCAACATCTCTTTTATGTCTAATGGAACCAATACATTCCCATGAAGTCACAATATATCATCCCCTTCAGCAATCCAACATGGTGGTGGGTCCTCACATGAACCACTCTCTTACAGGACAAAGCCCTTAGCATTAAAAAGATGACTCATTTTTACTATATCCATATGTTAGGAGGTCATTGAGAATGATGATATTTCAATATTTCCATGACGTTCCTCATCCTATAAATGCATCTCAAAAAATAAGTCCATCAACTAACATTATTTATTAACCTCTCAGACTGCATGTGTCTATGTTTTCTAGCTCAAATCACTCGCAACGAAATTGGCCTTCCATGAAGTATAATCATGATAAAATTCAGTGGAACATAGGTTTTCAACCCACCTTATCTTACTAATTTTCACATCACACTGTGAAAATATATACTTGAGTATTTTTGGTCCTTGTACACCACAAAAATACTCTACTAGTATGTATGTAACGACCCGAAATTTTGAATAAATCTTGTTTCCTAATTTCATGTGTTAGTTTATTTTTTATACTCAACAAAAATGTTTTATTTGACAACGTGAGTATAATTAAAATGAGACAGTTGGGTTTAGATGGTTATATGGCCATTGGTCAATATGACCGCTAGAAACTAAACGTTTTGATTATTGTCTATAAATACAAGTAATCTCGGTTAATTATTATATAAAGAAGATTCGATGGCCTCACCCAGTAGTCTTGGACCGATCGAAGCCCATCTAACAGAACTTGGGAAGGAGGTAGCACCACTGGGCTTTGCTCTGGACCAAACCCAAGCTGAACTTCATCGCGTGAAGCTAGAACGGAATCGCCTTTGCGAGAAGTTCAAAATAATAAAAATTACTACTCGTGCGATGTTGGCCGAGCCTCCTTCAGATTCCCTCACCTTAGCACACCTTACACTTAGGTCCTATGCTGGTGTGATAAGGGGCTATGTTAGGAGACCGTAACTTCCTTGTGCAATCCTTTGTTTGAAATAAGAATTGGGATTTCTTCTTATGATGATGTTTATGAATTTTCAAATTTCAAGATAAATAGAGTATGCATATTTTTGGTGAATTTTATAGAAAGTATATTTTAAAAAAATGTTTATGTAAACCTTAAATAATTAAAATTGTGTAATTATTTTCAAAAAATGGTCTTCTAGAATTATGTTCAGTACGAAATTTAGAGTCTAATAAGATCAACTTGATTTTTGATGAATAGTAAATTATGAATAGTGATTTTATGATTTGGATTAGTAATATGACCAAATGGATTAGTAATCTCACTTAAAGAAAGTTTTAAAATAATCTAGGCACCTTGATTAAGTAATGTGATTCAATAAAATGGTTAAATAACGGTTTCATAAATTATTATTCAAGTATTAGTTTCTTTGGGTGAATAGTGTTTTTCAATTAAAAATTAAATTAAAAATATTTAGAAAAATATTTTTATAAAATGGATTTCATTTTTGAACTCAGAGCATCGATACTATGTTAAGGTAATTTTTGGGGTTTTTTCAGAAAAAAATGAATTTTCGGTGAATAGTGTATTTATTTAAAAATAAAACTAAAAAAATTTAGAAAATTATTTTTATAAAATGTATTTCATTTTTGAAATCAGAGCATTGATATTTGGTTAGTGTGAAATTTTTGGATTTTTCTGAGAAAGTTGAATTTTCAGTGAATAGTAAAAATACAGTTTTAGGGTTTCGGTATGTTTAATGACATCATAACTCTGTCATGATGATGTCATGAGATATTTTAAGGGTTGGCCGGACAAGTGTGATGAATTATTGTTTTGGGGGGACCAAGTGGACTAACTCCATGGTAAATGCCAAGGGAGAGCACATGGTTTTGAGAAAAGCACATGTGAGGTGTCCCTTGGCCATTAATGTCATGTCCCCTCACTTTCCCTATAAATACCAAGCCATCCTCTCATCCATTTCGACTCCCCACTCTCCCCCAACGAAGTTATGGTCTCATTACCTCCCAAGTAGTTCTCCAAAGGTTCCCTCAAGCCCTCAAGGTCCCAACCTTTGAGTTTTAAGAGTTACGTTTTAAGGTAATGGATCCGACCTCTCTCTTTCATTTCAAGTAATCTCTTTTATGTAATTTATTTTAGGCTCCATGTTCTTATGTTAAAGGGTGTTATTTTATACTAATATTACTGCCCTTTTCATGTTCACATAATGAGAGATCCCCTGTTACTCTCATTAATTCGTTTTATGAAGTTTTAAGTGGCGCCGTTAGGCTGTCGAAATTTTTGTAACGGATTCATTCTCCCTTCTTATTTTTTCAGGATCTCTTTTCATGTAAAGTGTTTCAAGTTCCTTTTTATTATTTTGGGGTATTATCTCTAAATTTTTCATACTGATAGTTTATGGTCATATGATCAGAGACCCCATTTGATCTCTTTAATTCAGTATTTTGATGTTTTAAGTGGCGCTGTTAGGCTGCCAAATTTTTAAGTGGTTCTCAACCTTCTCGTTTTGAAGTTCTACTTTCATGTCAATTATTTCAAGTTCATTTTTGTTATGTTGGGGTATGATCTATATATCTATAATACTGATCTTTTATTACCATATAATGAGATACCCCATTTTATCTCTTCAATTCAGTATTTTGAAGTTTTAAGTGGCGTCGTTAGGCAGCCGAATTTTTAAGTGGTTCTTCACCCTTCTCATTTTGAAGTT
Source organism: Viscum album (assembly GCA_963277665.1). Lineage (NCBI taxonomy): Eukaryota > Viridiplantae > Streptophyta > Magnoliopsida > Santalales > Viscaceae > Viscum > Viscum album. Next base: position 1,172,632,691 of record OY728160.1, read on the forward strand.
CTACTTTCATGTCAATTATTTGAAGTTACTTTTTGTTTCTTAGGGGTATGATCTCTACATCTATCATACTGATCTTTTATGACCATATGATGAGAGACCCCATTTGATCTCTTCAATTCAGTATTTTGAAGTTTTAAGTGGCGTTGTTAGGCTGCCGAATTTTTAAGTGGTTCTTCACCCTTCTCGTTTTGAAGTTCTACTTTCATGTCAATTCTTTCAAGATACTTTTTTGTTATTTTGGGGTATGATATCTATATCTATAATACTGATATTTTATTACCATATGATGAGATAACCCATTTGATCTCTTCAATTCAGTATTTTGAAGTTTTAAGTGGCGTCGTTAGGCTGCCGAATTTTCATAAGAGAAATCTTATTTTTGTCTTCCTTTCATGTTCTTCATTTCATATGGTATATTTTCAAATTTCATTACCATGTTCTTAAATCCCTTATATTCTTTCCCTATATTGTTTTATGGGTTATTTATGAATGTTTGACTCTTGTCCCCTCTCTTTTTAATGTTTTTTAAAACCCCGAAATGTAGCCGTTATGCTACAGAATTTTCGTCCCAAAATGCCCCTCTCTTTTCTCAAAATTATTTTATGTTATTAAGTGAATACTCAAAGATATTATTTATAAAAGGGTATTCACATATATATCAAAATTTTCTATTTTAAATTCTCGGATTTACATACATGAAACCCTATTTACCTTTCCGTGGGTTTAAAGTGACATAAAGATCATGTCTTTAAAGCAGTTTTTAAAAAATTATGATTATGAAATGAAACCCATTTCTTTTATGATATATGGGTTGTTTATGAAATGATTGATGATGATTTATGTGGCTCACATGATAATAAAGACATGTCAGGGGTGCACCCAGATAGCGCTCCAATGCATTGGGTAAAGACTTAATCTCTACAGATGACCATTTTTAACGACGCCTTGGTGAATAACTTTGGTAATTTTTAATGACAACTTGGGGATGGACCTTGGTGAAACGAAATGATTGTCAATATTAAATTTTGTAGCCACATATTCAAGTTATGAAAAATTTTATTTTTATTATTATATGCTTCATGGTTTCATTTTCATGCCTTAAAGTTCTTTTCACGACCTTATTGAAGTATTTCAAGTTCCCATGTAAAATGTTTTTATTGTTTCCCTTAATGGGCCTTCTTCTAACCCTTTCTTTTGATGTATGTCCCCAGGTTATGTGATGCAGTAATGAACCTAGGATGAACATTAGTAGAAGCCTTTCAAGTGTTTAAGAATAATGTTTTATGTTTTCATGTTTTATGTTCATGGTTTCCAAGACACTAAACCTTAAAGATCCTCATTTTTGTAAAATGTAATCAAAGTTTATGTGATAAAAAGGCGGGATGCAATAGTTGGTATCATAGGATGGTTTAGTTATTTGTGGAAATTAGGATATGAAAAATTTAAGAAGAACCCTATAGAAAAGTTTAAATATAGGAAATATTCCTTGTATTTTGGTGATTATTGAGTAAGGGGTTTCCAAGCAAATACATCCCTGTCTGGATACGAGCAGGTAGAGGTGGATCTAGCACAGATGTACATAGGGGTAAAACCTGAAAACACCGCTTTGAGCTAGACTCGAATGGGAACTGGTACAAAAAAATGGACCTTGCTACACTCTTGGTTACGACACTCCCAGGGGATATTCTTTGGTAAATTCACAAGCTTAGTATGAACCATTATTAAAGGAACAAGGATAAAACGAAATAAAGATTCACATAAGAATATATGATCATGGATAACCTAGATTTGAACCTAGGGGATCACAAGTTAGGATATACTTTTATTCTACATGTTTATCCTTTTATGCTTAAAGATTCCTTTTCATGATTATTAGCTAAGTATTTAAGCCCCTAATTATAGTTTCTTTTCTTAGTTAATGGCGGGAAATGGAAGAACATGTCCCAAAAACCAAAGTGATAGGAAATGCGATGATTGTCGTATTAATATGACAGAGTTGATATGGGGATTAAAAAATGATTATTATTTTGGAAGATGTTCACTATTTTGGGGACCCTATATGGTCGAGGTAAATTGATTACTACGATATTTTCATTGAGGAGTAAAGTTGACTTATATTTTAAAGAGTCGATGAATTTATGGTGGACTTATAGTAATTTAGGTTACTTATGGGAATGATTAGCCTATCCTGGGTAAAATATGTTTAGGTTAGATAATTTTTTTATAAGATGATAGGAGTGGTTGATGTTGTTTGGAGATGAACAATGAAGTTTATTTTGGAAGACTATGGTATCAAATCCTTCTTGTATTTGGGTTTCAATCTTAGTTTGGTTTATTTTGAGGAATTTTAAGGACCATTATTTATGGAATGGTCTATAATGAACTTTGGGTATTACCATGGAACATTGAAGATTTAAAATTAGTTTCCATTCCTATGGGATTCTTCATTTTTGAAGAGTTGTTTAACCTTACCCTTTCTGTTTTTGGGATAATGTTTATAGATAGAAGAAATAGATAGTTAATCTGTTGTGGATCATGTGATTCTCTAGAAGATGATTCTTTTGTTTTGATGAGACCAAGTAGTTTTGAATGCTCATCGTTTGGGAGAAAAGATTAGTTTTGGTAGAAACTTATTAAAGGGTGAAACTCTACATGAAGGTAGATATATTTCCTTATGTTTTTGTTCTATGTTGTAAATGAATTCCTCAAAATTATGAAAAGGAACGTAAAACAAAAACGTTGTTGGTTTACGTTTCCTACTAGGTAATCAATGATCATTAAAACACATCATAAGTTTGGGATTTTCTTATGGTTAACTTTCTCCTAATCATGTTTTCTATCACTCTCCATTAGAACGCGACCCTTTGTTTTCTCCTCCATGTCCATGTTTCCTACTTGGAATCTTAGTACGAGTAAACTCGAGTGGCCTTTTTACTTCCTTTTCTTTCTTTTAAAGTAATAGTGTTACTGACTCTTTTTACAATGTGGGAGTTTCAATGAAATTTCAAAACCCAATTTTAAAAATTGGGAGGACACAATTTCTTAAGGGGGGAAGATTGTAACTACCCGAAATTTTGAATAAATCTTGTTTCCTAATTTCATGTGTTATTTTATTTTTTATACCCAACAAATATGTTTTATTTGATAACATGAGTATAATTAAAATGGGACAGTTGGGTTTAGATGGTTATATGACCATTGGTCAATATGACCGCTAGAAACTAAACGTTTTGATTATTGTCTCTAAATACAAGTAATCTTGGTTAATTATTATAGAAAGAAGATTTGATGGCCTCACCCAGTAGCCTTGGACCAATCGAAGCCCATCTAACAGAACTTGGGAAGGAGGTAGCACCACTGGGCTTTGCTCTGGACCAAACCCAAGCCGAACTTCATCGTTTGAAGCTAGAACGGAATCGCCTTTGCGAGAAGTTCAAACTAATAGAAATTACTACTCGTGCGATGTTGGCCGAGCTTCCCTCATATTCCCTCACCTTGGCACACCTTACACTTAGGTCCTATGCTGATGTGATAAGGGGCTATGTAAGGAGACCGTAACAGCCTTGTGCAATCCTTTGTTTTAAATAAGAATTGGGATTTCTTCTTATGATGATGTTTATGAATTTTCAAATGTCCAGATAAATATAGTATGCATATTTTTGGTGAATTTTAGAGAAAGTATATTTTAAAAAAATGTTTATGTAAACCTTAAATAATTAAAAATGTGTAATGATTTTCAAAAAATGGTCTTCTATATTTATGTTCAGTATGAAATTTAAAGTCTAATAAGATCAACTTGATTTTTTGATGAATAGTAAATTATGAATAGTGATTTTATGATTAGGATTAGTAATATGACCAAATGGATTAGTAATCTCACTTAAAGAAAGTTTTAAAATAATCTAGGCACCTTGATTAAGTAATATGATTCAATAAAATTATTAAATAACGGTTTCATAAATTATTATTCAAGTATTAGTTTTTTCTGGTGAATAGTGTTCTTTAATTAAAAATTAAATTAAAAATATTTAGAAAATTATTTTTATAAAATGGATTTCATTTCTGAACTCAGAGCATCGATACTATGTTAAGGTAATTTTTGGGGTTTTTTCAGAAAAAAATGAATTTTCGGTGAATAGTGTATTTATTTAAAAATAAAATTAAAAATATTTAGAAAATTATTTTTATAAAATGTATTTAATTTTTGAAATCATTGCATTGGTATTTGGTTAGTGTGAAATTTTGGGATTTTTCTGAGAAAGTTGAATTTTCAGTGAATAATAAAAATACAGTTTTAGGGTTTTGGTATGTTTAGTGACATCATAACTGTGTCATGATGATGTCATTATATATTTTAAGGGTTGTCCGGCCAAGGGTGATGAATTATTGTTTTGGGGGGCCCATGTGGCTAACTACATGGTAAATGCCAAGGGAGAGCACATGGTTTTGAGAAAAGCACATGTGAGGTGTCCCTTGGCCATTAATGCCTTGTCCCCTCACTTTCCCTATAAATACCAAGCCATCCTCTCATCCATTTCGACTCCCCACTCTCCCCCAACGAAGTTATGGTCTCATTACCTCCCAAGGAGTCCTACCAAGGTGCCCTCAAGCCCTCAAGGTCCCAACCTTTGAGTTTTAAGAGTTACGTTTTAAGGTAAGGGATCCGACCTCTCTCTTTCTTTTCAAGTAATCTCTTTTATATAATTTATTTTATGCTCCATGTTCTTATGTTAAACGGTGTTATTTTATACTCATATTACTGACCTTTTCATGTTCACATAATGAGAGATCCCCTATTACTCTCATTAATTCGTTTTATGATGTTTTAAGTTGCGCAGTTAGGCTGCCGAAATTTTTGTAACGGATTCTTTCTCCCTTCTAATTTTTTCAAGATCCGTTTTCATGTAAAGTGTTCCAAGTTCCTTTATATTATGTTGGGGTATGATCTCTAAATTTATCATACTGATATTTTATGATCATATGATGAGAGACCCCATTTGATCTCTTCAATTCAGTATTTTGATGTTTTAAGTGGCGTCGTTAGGCTGCCAAATTTTTAAGTGGTTTTTCACCCTTCTCGTTTTAAAGTTCTACTTTTATGTCAATTCTTTCAAGTTCCTTTTTTTATGTTGGGGTATAATCTCTATATCCATCATACTGATATTTTATTACCATATTATGAGAGACCCCATTTGATCTCTTCAATTCAGTATTTTGATGTTTTTAGTGGCGCCGTTAGGCTACCGAATTTTTAAGTGGTTCTTCACCCTTCTCGTTTTGAAATTATACTTTCATGTCTATTATTTCAAGTTCCTTTTTTTATGTTGGGGTATGATATCTATATCTATCATACTGATCTTTTATGACCATATGATGAGAGACCCCATTTGATCTCTTCAATTCAGTATTTTGAATTTTTAAGTGGCGTCGTTAGGCTGCCGGATTTTTAAGTGGTTCTTCACCCTTCTCATTTTGAAGTTCTACTTTCATGTCAATTATTTCAAGTTAATTTTTTTATTTTGTGGTATGATATCTATATCTATCATACTGATCTTTTATAACCATATGATGAGAGACCCCATTTGATCTCTTCAATTCAGTATTTTGAAGTTTTAAGTGGCGCCGTTAGGCTGCCGAATTTTCATAAGAGAAATCTTATTTTTGTCTTCCTTTCATTTTCTTCATTTCATATGGTATATTTTCAAATTTCATTACCATGTTCTTAAATCCCTTATATTCTGTCCCTATACTGTTTTATGGGTTATTTATGAATGTTTGACTCATGTCCCCTCTATTTTCAATGTTTTCTAAAAACCCGAAACGTAGCTGTTATGCTGCAGAATTTTCGTCTCAAAATGCCACTCTCTTTTCTCAAAATTATTTTATTTTATTAAGAGATTACTCAAATATCTTATTTCTACCAGGGTATTCACATATATATTAAAATTTTCTATTTTAAATTCTGGGATTTACATACATGAAACCCGCTTTCCATTTTCATGGGTTTAAAGTGACATAAAGATCATGTCTTTAAAGCAGTTTTTAAAACGTTATGATTAAGAAATGAAACCCATTTCTTTTATGATATATGGGTTGTTTATGAAATGATTGATGATGATATATGTGGCACACATGATAATAAATACATGTTAGTGGTGCGCCCAGATAGCGCTCCAATGCATTGGGTAAAGACTTAATCTCTAGAGATGACCATTTTTAACGACGCCTTGGTCAATAACCTTGGTAATTTTTAACGACACCTTGGGGATGGACCTTGGTGAAACGAAACGATTATCAATATTAAATGTTGTAGCCACTTCTTCAAGTTATGAAAAATGTTATTTTTATTATTATATGCTTCATGGTTTCATTTTCATGCCTTAAAGTTCTTTTCATGACCTTATTGAAGTATTTCAAGTTCCCATGTAAAATGTTTCTATTGTTTCCCTTACTGGGCCTTCTGCTCACCCTTTCTTTTGATTTATGTCCCCAGGTTATGTGATGCATTAATGAACCTAGGATGAACATGAGGAGAAGCCTTTCAAGTGTTTAAGAAGAATGTTTTATGTCTTCATGTTTTATGTTCCTGGTTTCCAAGACACTAAACCTTAAATATCCTCGGTTTTGTAAAATGTAATGAATGTTTATGTGATAAAAAGGTGGGATGCAATAATGTAAAGCCTCCAACAATACATGGCATAAACTATTATAGCTAACTTGATACCATGAATCGGTCAATTATGCTGGTGAGGCCTCAACTGATGATACCTGTATGTGGTGAATCAATCTCCCTAAATGAATCCAAATCCAATCATGATGCATGATTCATAATAACAAACCATGTATCCTCTACTAATCTTAGGAAAAATCAAGACCAATGCTGAAGTAAATCTATGTTTTAGCTCCTAAAAGGCTTTCTCGCAAGATTTAGACCGTATAAACACAAAAACATTCTTGGTCATGCCTATGAGTGGTGATGTAATAAATGATAAATCCTATATATATATTGCTTATAATATCCATCCATCCCTAAAAAAAATCCAAATATAAAAGATGTTCTAAGGTTTATCTCAGGAAACTATGACTCTCACCTTCTTTGGGTCAACTAATACTTCATTCATTTAGATATTGTTACCTAATAAGTATAAATTATCAATCAAAAAGTGGAATTTTGTGATATTGTCATAAATTTGGTCCCCTCTCAATGTGATCAAAATGATGTCAATATATTGGGAATCTTCATGTTGATTATATGAGTACAACAAGATTTCATTCCTGAATAATAACGTAAAATAATCCAAGTATGGCTAGAAAATCAGATTTATCAACTCCATGAATATTGCTGGCATGTTCATAAGATTGAACGGAATAAAAAACACTCATATAATACATTTCAACTACACAATTTTATATGTAGTATATATAATGTTCTAAAAAAACCTAATGGTCTCCTTAACTCAAATCGATCTTAGAAAAAACTCTATATTCTCATATCTGGTTGAAGGGGTTGTCTATACGAGTAAGTGGATAATGATTCTTAATCATAAGATAGTTCAACCAATGTTAATGCACAGAAATATTGAGGGTACCATATAGATTCATTATTGTAATGGACTGGTGAACCATGGGGGAAGTACTGAGCCATATAAAACATTTAGCTTACAAGTACTCTAGCTGTCTGTTGAGCTCTTACAAATCAGTAGTAGCCTTCCTATAAGGAGGAATGGATAATGGTGAAGATCTTGGGAATAGAACAACATTGAAATATACCTCTATCAAAGGAGGTAGTCTAGAAAAACTGTCATGTATGATGCCCCATAAGTTATCTATTATAGGAGGGAAATCATCCATATATGTTCTCTGGTCATCCATATAAAGGATATCAATCTAGGATGCCACTCCACCGATCCCACAATGATCGGGTCCATCTCAATATTCCTTAACTCTCTATTTACCTTTATGAACATATAAACCACTATATGGTTATGTAAGAGACAACCTCTAGTGATGTAAATCCACATAGAAATGATATCGAATGAACCATTCCATACCAATAATGATGTCAAAACCTATCATATTCAGTACAGAGTGGATCCATAAGAAACAATACCTTCCTAACTCCAGGGAGAACTCTTTTAACTACCTACAGTCTCTGATCAAATTCCTAATGGGGTAACTAGTTTCATCACACCATAAGAATACTGAATCTCTAGCCTAAGGCTCTATATAATAGAAATAAATATGAAGGGGTGGGAAACACTTGTATCAAATAAATTATAAAATAGTGTTGAAGTTACTAAGATCGTACCTAGAATGATAGATGGAATGAAAATTTGGTCATTAGGTATCGGTTGCATGTCATATATCTGGCCATATCAATGACCCTAATATACAACCTAACTACCATGGGTAGGGCCACTCTACTGGCTCTATAAGCCCTATGTTTGGATCCCTCGACCATGACCACCTCCTTATCCTAATTGGCTAGTAGTAATCTAGGTCCCTACCCAAAAAGGTTCTATTAAACCTTCTTAAAAACATGGATTCATTGTCACTCCTCTCACAATAGATATTATAAAAGCACTAAATATTACCCAACTATGAGCAATCCCAACAATTGACTAGATTCTTAATACATTGGGTCTTCATATGTCTTGGTATAACACACTAATGGCATAATACCTAGCTACTCGAGATAACACTCCAGCTTCTACTTCTCCCATGAGAAGAATTAGAATGACACTTATTTCTACTGGTCAATGTATTTTTAGGTTTCAAAGCCAAACCACCATAGCTCACACCTTCTTACTATCTCAGGTTACGCTCATTTTTGAGTGCCTGATTCACTATCCTAGGTATGTTATTCATCTATAATGCATTTAGATATGATTAGATATCATACCTAAGACTATTCTCGGATCACCTATACCTTGGTTAAAATTTCTTCGAAAAGGTTTGGTGTGAAGTTTTGGAGGTATTTGAAACGTGTGGAGTACCCCATAATTGGTAAATCGCCCTTCTCCATGTGCGTAAACTCTATGGTCTATCAGCCCTAAATATATCAAGATAGAAATAATCATATAATCCCATCTAAAAATACCTCCAGATCATATCCATATGATGATCTACATGGTTAATAATGTCCCATCACTTCATGGAAGAATCGAGTAGAATATACATAGAGATCTTTACTCTTGTCACATGAGGTTTCTAAGGATTCTCAAAAATTGATAGGATGGAATCCATAAATAACTCCATAGCTTTTAGATCACCATACCCAAAAAACATGGATAGATACTGCAGTTGAAACTCGTATGTAAAATATTAAATAGTTTTGGAAGGTCACCGGGTTCCTTTTATAGTTTTCATGAGCTATAAGAATCATTCCCAAAACTGGACATTTACACACAAATCAATTATAACAGAAAGCAACTCAAGTAGAACTATTGGAGTTAATACTAGTGGCTCAGATCCCACCACCTATGAAATAGATTGTCATCACCACCCACTTGGAACATGAATTGAGGATTTTATAACGACATAACTCAATAAATTCCAAGATCACCCCTCATATTAGGCTTAAATTAGTAGATATAATTAACATTAGAATATGATAGGTACAATACATCCTATATAAGAGTCACATTCCTATTCCTACCCCTAAATCCAGGTCTGTGTGACATATAATACCATAAGGAATCATAAGAGATACTATATACTACCAACTACTAAGGCAGGGTTAGGGTTACATTCTCTGTTTCATATCAGGGGTTCCAGTATATAGTGTTCTAATTGTACATTATAGAGGAAAAACCCCTTTATGTTGAAATTGGAATCAACATTTATCAGAAACCATTTCATTTAATTTTCAATAATCACCATTCATCCTCATTTATTTATATATTTTCCTAGTTAGATGAGTCACTATTTCCAAGTTATAAAGTACTATGCTTTATAAGTTTTAATTGAAACATCATGTAACTATAACTAGGTTTTTACCTTCGAACTCAGAATATAAAAAGTTTATATATGATGGTTTGATGATTTGGGTTACCATAAATAATTTATAGAGGCCCATACACTTTATAAATTGTTATTGGAACTATTTTCATCATAACCATTAACATTTCATCCTATGAAACCAATGGTCCATGGCTCAAATATGTCATAATTGGTTAATTAAGGTTCAAATATCTATCAAGTAAAGAAAAAACCACTTAGGTTTTTGAAAACACTTTGATAACCTATATTAAATCATAAATACATAAATAATTCTATCATAGATTAATAATTAGATTAAATAGATATAATCACATAAGCCTAGTGTAAGAACCCAGTTTTCACTCAGGTTTGGATCCTTTAATTTTTTGTCTAAATCTTTACGGTATACCAAATATGGATGCCTACTGAGTTAGTAAACGTTCCAAGGGTTTCTAGGGCTTGTTCGGATTCTAGAAACCATATTTTTTGAGAAAATAGGCCTTGGACATAGTTTTGAGTAGACCGTGAAGGAGTTCTGCACGGTTTGGAAAACTATGTAGACCGTGTTTTTTCGGAAAAAACCACCTTTCACGGTTAGTGCATGGTCATGTGCCCTAATTGTGCGAGTGCCCCGTTTTCCTAGGTACCCATGCATGTCTTGCACATGGTTTTATCAAACCGTGCAGATGATGTGATTTCAGGCAGAACTGTCCTATACGGTTTGCGCACTATTTGACAAACCATGGGGACAAACTGTGCGCAGGCTAATTTTCTAGGTAATTTTCCAATTTTTTCCTCAATTAGATATTATTCTACCCCTTCTTCCATAATACATGTTTATGCAGGATTGACCTATTTCACCATCAATTTAGGGATATTTGAAGATCTAAACTTGGAATCAATAGATCTACTTCTTCTAGCATCTGATCGAGCTTATTTTTGTGATGTTGGATGCGAAACAGAAAGTACTTGAGTCCTCTATATCCATTCTTCTTCTCTTTTTCTCTCGACATAGATATCTCCATGGGAGAGTTTTTCACATTTTCCTAGATCTACTCTGATCTGAAGAAAATCAAGGTTTGATACTGGAGGAGAAGGATTATACAACCCTAAGGTTGGTGTTCTATAACTCATCCTTAAATTTCATTGTTTTTGGAATGTTCATGTGGGGCCCACCTATTTTGTTGGAATCTATTTCTTGAATTTACATGCCATTATTATACTTGATAGAATCATGTGGTTATTATCTTTCCAAATATTTGATTAGTTGTTAGTGGTTACACCCACAACTCAATCCACCTCATGTCAATGGTAATTCCACAATTGGATTTTCAGGGTTTCGACCTGTTTGAGCCATTATTCTGATGTGCCTTTTCTTGACCTCTATAAAGGGGATCCTTTCCATAATATATTTATTTTTATTAATGATAATTTCATAATGTCTTATACCATGTATGCTCACCACTTGACCTGCCTAAGGTAAGTGATTTCAAATGATTATTAAATATGAAATGTGAAATGGAAAGTATATAAGTATATAACATGGCCTTAACAAATGATATTGAATAATGGTTTATTATTTGTATCACTCCTTTCCATGCTAATGGAAGGTATTAGAGTGAACTTATCTAATTGGTATGAATTAATGGTTAATTAAGACTTGATTAAATGGTTGAAATGCTACTTGGCCTATCCACACTAATGGAAGACATGTTTTAGACCATTAATTAAATGGTATCAACTCTAATTGACTTATCCACTCTAAGGGAAGGAAATAATTGAACCAGATGAATTATTACATGATTAAAATATTAAATAGGAATGGATTGACTCCAGGCCAACTTGGATTCTAAGAGGTGAATTCCTTGGGTCTCAAGAACCATATTACCATTCAAGGATGTGGTTTTCTTAGGTTAATACCCACCTAGACTCTGGTTCTTGTCTATTACCTGGATTCCCGGTATACTGTTGTAGGGTCCCTTTCTTTATTACATGATACCTCGGATACACTCCATGGATCCAGAAATGACTAGTTGGTGCCGTGGTGAAATCCCATAGGTATTTATCTTTTCTATGCCCCGTTTTACCTTGGTTGATCACCTTAGACTCGATAGGTGCCTTATTATATAATTCCTTAGATTACACTCCTTGGATTGCACTCTTACCCCTTAACTAGAGTGAGATACTCTTAATTTAGCATTCTATGATATTTACGTTACCGTGGTTTTTACCCTGGAACTCCCTCACTGGATATCATTTTCAGGCTTCCTTGCTATGTTTTGGGACCTTCACTACTTATAATATCATTAGGTGATGTCAGTGTTGGCTATTCCACACATGACCTATTAACATTAAATGGAAATTACTTAATTAATGAACTGGTCACATGTTCTGACACCATCCAATGGCTCAAGCAGGTATATGGGTATTTAGTCATATTCTACTACTTTCATTACATTATATGTACATGTCTGCACACTGCTATATTCCATTTCATGGGCTTGATGTTATATACACCATTGGTGGTGGCCCACTGAGATTTATCTCACACCCTCTCTAGGCACTGTTGGGTACCTCGAGTAGATTTCATGGTTGGAGGTTCTGAAAAAGGTAATCATACAACTTCCAACACTTGATTGCATGTTAATAGGATAAGGCTTGATAGAAGATGACTGAGTAGGATCTCAAGATGCTTGGATTAGCCTTTGTTTTCTTTTACCTTGTGGAACATGTTATGTCTGTTATCTTGTAACCATGTTTTCCAGTTTTCTAGTGACATCACATTACATCATCATTGTTCCAGTTGATATAGTTATTATTATTCTTTTTTACTTATTGCATGAATTAGATTCTTTTGTATATTTATACCATTTATATTGCTTCCAGTGTTTACTATTCCTTTATATTCTTTCTGTTGTGCTACAATCTGCTAATGAGGGCGTAGTCTTCCCACAGACACACACTAGGCCCTCGCTACTAGTCTTCAGCCTCTGGTGTTTGGGAAGAAGTTCTTGAGGCCATGTGGCCCATTGGGATTGGGGCACATGATAAGTGGCATCCGGGTCTGGTTTGTCACAATGTGGTATCAAATGAGGTTTCATTTCTTTATTTTCTATTTGGAGACAATATATTGGAGAATAGAAACGCTTGGGACTTTGTAATAAGTCGTGTTTGGGCGTTGAGAACCCATGTTCGGGGTAAAATCCAAGTTACCCAAAATGCAATTGTTGTTCAATTTTTCCTATTACAGTTGATATTATTTCACCATTATGTGATGCACATGTTGTGTGGTGTTGTTGATTATTACTCTTTTGAGAATTTATTTCATCCTTATCTTGATGATATGAGGGAAGGGATTATTGTTACATGCATCATTATAGGAACATATAGTTCACATGTCATGCATATTTCAATTCCATATAGGTGCATTCCACTGCTTTTCATTACTTGATATTCCTATAATTACTGAGTGATGTTGCGATAGTTTCTTGTACTTGTATTACTTTGACTTCAATTGAGTGATTTCTTGTCTCAATTCATGAGGTGTATGGGACGTCATGGGTTGGTATGAGTAATTTACCAAGTCAATTCATTATACTATAAAGAAATGGGTGTTGTTTCTGGTGATTGGTGTATGGGAACTGATTCATCGGAAATGACTATACATTATAAAGTGAATCCTAAAATCTAAAATGAATTGGTTTCACATACTTATCCCACCTTGTCATGTTTATAAAAGTTAAATAAGTGAACCTTGAAATTTAATACCAATTTACATAAACTTATACTTGAGAACTTACTGATTTTAGGTCGTCTAAGTAGGTAGTTTTGCTGGTATTCCTTGGTTATCAATTTTTCATACGTTCAAATTTCATTAGTGATGCTATCATTTTATATTATTTCTTTTCTAAGGAATGTTGATGGAATTTGTACAACAATCCTGCCACGACATCCTCATGTCATTCGTTGGGAGGGTGGTGACGACCATACTCAATACAAGGTGGTCCTGGAGATACTAGTCTTACTTATAGGAGTTCCACTTGAGGTACTGCCTTCTGTACTTGATTTGGGAACAGATTCCCAGGTTTGTGATAGTTTCTTTCGTCCGATGCAGTCTATGAAAGATAATACATAGGTTGCACCTATGATGTCTGATCTTTCCTGCGAGTTCCAACAGAAGCTACCTCCTACTTTTTTAGGGGATGGAGGTTCTTAGACTATTGAGTCTTGGCTAGAGTCCATGATACCTATATCTAAGCATCTGAAAATGCCTCGAGAGCAGAGATTCAATATTTCTACATACATGATTCGGGATTCATCCAAGACTTTCTGGGATGTGGTTACCTAGGCCAGTCTTCATCGGGGCATGTTATGGGTAGATTTCCAGTCTAAATTCAATGATTAGTTCTTTCCTTAGGCACTGAGAGATGACAGAGCCAGAGAGTTCATGAATCTCAAGCAGGGTTCGATGTTAGTTATGGAATATTTAGTACTTTTAACTAATTTACAGTGCTTTTCACTGCTTCTAGCTGGTGATGAGCTTTCATGTGCTAGACATTTTGAGGATGGGCTTCAGTACGCCATATGAACTCAGGTGAATGTCTTTCGCCTTCATAAATTTTCTGTAATAGTTGATCATGCCCTTATCACTGAGCATAAACTGAGGGACGGAAAAAGTACATGATTTAAAGGATCAGTGTCGCGTCAGGCTTGTAGTTTCTCTTGTGGCGGGAAACATTCCCTCCAGGTTTTTCGTCAGGGTAGTGGTAGCCATAGTATCAAGTTTGATAGACCTGTAGTGTTTCATCAATGTGGAAGACTAGGGAATAATAACCCTAATGTGATAAAGACCCTTTGGAATGTCGAGCTTGCGTCCATATGGGTCATCTTCAGTGCTTTTGCTGGACCTTTCTACTAGCTTTAAGTGGAAAAGTATCAACTTCAGATCCACTATCTGGAGCCAGTTATTTTACACCGCATGAGGCATGGAATTGGAATAGCACCAGCAGGTCTGGCTGAAGACGAGGTCATGGCCATGGTAGTTTGATCCCTGATCACCAGCAACACCAGCATAGTAGTCATGATCGCGGTAGTCCATCTGTTGCACAAGGTCATGGATCAGGTCAGTTTCATTCTTTACAGCTGATACCCGAGGATCAGGCTGCGGGATCATCTACAGTATGATGCATTATTCTAGTAGCCTCTACTATTATCTCTTCTTTGTTTGATACAGGTGATTCAAAATCTTTTATTTCTATATCTGTCATGGAATGTCTCAGACTAGAGGTACAATATCACTATGGTGTAATGACCCTCGATACACCATTGGGAATATGGACGGAGGGAATACGACAGTGTAGGGATTGTCCCCTAGAGGTTGGTAGTTACCCTTTCTTGTAGAATTTATTTTTTCTCAAGGTGACGGGCTTCGATGTCATTCTAAGGATGGAATGGTTAGTTCACTATCACGCCTTTTTAGATTTTTATCACTGAAGGGTTTCCTTTAAATCACTGGAAGGAAACAATTATCTTTTCAAAGGTGAGTGGGATATCAAGGCTAGGAGAGCTGGACCGAAGAATCATGGTCTAGGTAAAGTGACCACCCAGATTGAAAATATTTGTATAGAGGATCATGGTTTTCTTCAAACTGATTTACCTATAGTAGTTGATCATTTCATGGAAGTATTTACTGATGACATTTCTAGCTTACCTCCTAAGAGAGAGGTATAGTTTACAATAGATATTTTTCATGGATCAACTCTAGTGTCCATTCATATATATAGGATGGAACCCTGGGCTTCAATATCTCAAGTGGAAGATAGAGGATCTAGATTCAAAAGGATTTATTCGGCCTAATACATCCTCTTATGGTTCACCCATGCCTTTTTCTAAGAAGGAGGATGAAACTTTTTGTCTATGTCTGAATTATAGAACGTTTAACCATGTTACGGTAAAGAACCGGTATCTACTTCCTTGAATAGATGACCTCTTTGACTAGCGCCGAGGAGTAAAGGTGTTCTCTAAGATCAACCTAAGATCGGGTTATCATCAGGTGTGAGTCAGATCATCAGACACACCTCATAAAAAATTCCGTAGTAGGTATGGTCTGGATGATTATCTTGTTATTCCCTTCGATCTTATGAACACACATTCTATTTTCTTGGATTTGATGAATTGGATTTTCCACCCCTATTTGGATTATTTTGTTCTTGTCATTGTGGATGAGATCTTGGTGTATTCTTACACTCGTAATGACCATGTCAAACATCTTTTGATCATTCTGAGTGCACTGATAGAGCATAAGATTTATTCTATGATATCTAAGTGCGACTTATAGATTGACAAGGTCAACTTCTTGGGACATATTATTTCAAAATCATGAGAATGTTTCAACCTTGAAAAGGTTAGTGTTGTAGTTTCATAGGAGTATCCCAATAACGTGTTTGATATATGAAGCTTATTGGGGATGCCTGGGTATTATAGGTGTTTCATACAGGACATCTCACATCTTTCTTCACCTCTTAATAAAATTAAAATGAATGGATTTAAGTTCATGTGTTCAGAAGAATGCGAGAAAGCCTTTTAGAAGCCGAAAGGGAGGCTTGTCTCAGTGCCAATTTTGATTCTTCCATAAGCTGGTAAAGGTTATATAATCTTCTGTATTGCATCAGGCATAGGAATAGGATCAGTGTTAATGCAGTAGGAAAAATTCATTGCATACGGGTCTCAGTAGTTGAGGCCTCACGAGAAAAATTACCCAACACACGGCCTCAAGCTAGAATCAGTTTTCCATGGCTTACGTTGTTGAAGAAATCATCTATTGGGTGAGTGATTTTTGGTATATACAGATCACAAGAGCCTCAAGTATATCTTTTCTCAGCATGAATTGAACCTCATAGATCATAGATGTTTTGAATATCTACAATCCTTTGATTTTGAGCTTTCCTATGCTTGGTAAGGGAAATGTGGTCGATGATGTACTATGTTAGAAAACTCAAACACAATCCTTATAAGAATCCATTGATGAATTGAAGTTAATGGACCTCTTTTCAGAACTTCATTTGGGGTTTCAGGATAGCCACAAGCAGTCTTACCTCTTAGCATTAATAGTTACCTTTTCCCTCCTTGAGAATATGAAGAGTAGGCAGTTTTCAAATCCTGAAGGTTTGGTTTTCCATGAGAGTATATCATTAGATAACCCACCATCATATTGGTATGGGGATAGAGATGATGTCCTGCATCTACATGGATGTATCTAGGTTTCTGTAGATATGAGAGGGGAGTTTCTGAAAGAGTCTCATGCTTCTCAATGGGAAGTTCATCCATGAATCTGAAAAATGTATCGAGATATGTGATACCATTATTGGTGGTCTGGAATGAAATGTTAGATTTCAAGCTTCATCACTAGGTGTTCCACCTATCAGAAGGGTAAGGTAGAGCACCAGAGACCTGCTAACTTGTTATAACTGCTTTCAGTCTCAGAATAGAAATGGGAGGATATTGCTATGGATTTTATAGTCATCTTACCTAGGTCTCCAAAGGGTAGTGATGTTATCTGGGTAGTCATTGACCGAATAATGAAATCATCCCACTTCATTCCTATATGGGAGACTTTCTCAGTTGATATTTTAGGACGACTGTATGTCCGTGAGATCATACGACTACACGAGGTTCCATATACTGTCGTTTTAGATAGGGACTCTTGTTTCACTTCACATTTCTGGAAGGGTTTGTAGAAATATATAGATACTCAGGTGATTTTATGAATATCTATTCACCCATGGACTGATGGAAAATTTTAATGGACAATATAGGTCCTAGAGGATATGCTCCAAGCATGCATCCTTGATTTCGGCGGTTCTTGGGAGATGCATATTCCTCTCATCAAGTTAGCTTATAATAACAAATTTCAAGCGACAATCCAAATGGATCCTTTTGAGGCCCTATATGGTGGTCCATGCCATTCAGTCTTGTTCTGGATAGGGGATTGTGAGGTAGCCCTACTAGGTCCTCATCTCGTTCAGGAGACTTCAGAACAAGTTCAACTGACCTGTAAATGTATAACTACTACTCAGTCTAGACATAAATCTAATGTTTATTGCTATCGAATAATTATTTAGTTTGAGGTTAGGGATCATGTTTTCCTTTTGGTATCGGCCAGTCTAGGGAATATATAGTTAATTAATCATGTAAATTTTTCGTCTTGTTATGTTGGGCCATTTGAAATTCTAGAGAGAGTCAGGCCAATATCCTATTTGTTGCTACTACCTCAGAGGTACTGTGTCATGCCTAGTATCCTTCATGTCTTAAATCTTCTCCAATATCATGATGACCCATATCATACCTTTTATCCCGAGTAAGTTGATTTAGATGACGGTGATAACTTTGAGGAATATCTAGTACGCATCGTTGACCGAATCATGAAGGCTCTCTGAGGCAAGTTTTTCACTCTCGTATGGTTGTTATGGCAGCACGGCTGAGTACAGGATGATACTTTGGAGATGGAAGTCAATGTACATGATTAGTGGAACAAGTTTTTATCATATATTGTTTCTTTACCCTTGGAAGGATAACTCGGTGGGTCAGTTCTTTTAAAGGGGGAAGACTATAAGAACCTGGTTTTTCACTTAGGTATGGATCCTTTAATTTTCAGTATAAATCTTTACTTTGGACCAAATATAGATTCACAATGAGTTATTAAAGGTTCCAAGGGTGTTTCAGGAGCGTTGGAAGCCTGGAACCCATATTTTTGGGGAAAACAAGCCTTGTGCACGGTTTATAGTAGACCATGTAGGAATTCCGCACGGTTTTTAAAAACCATGATGACCACGTTTTTTAGACGAAACCACCTCACACGGTTGGTGCACGAACGTGTAGAATAACCGTGTGAGCACCCTTTTTTTCCAGGTACCTGTGCATGGATTGTGTACGGTTTGATCAAACTGTGTGGGGGATGTGATTTCGGGTAGAACTATCCCACACAGTTTGCACACAGATTGAAAAACCGTGAACATGCCAATTTTCTGGGTAATTTTTTATTATTTCCCTTAATAATCTATTAAGCCACCCCTTATTCCCTAATATGAGTTTATATGGGATTTACCAATTTCTCTCTCAATATGCGGCTTCTTGAAGATATAAACTTGGACTCAATAGATCTTCTTCTTCTGGAATCTGATCAAGCTTATGTTCATCACATTGGATGCACAACAGTAATTACTCAAGTCCCCTTTAGTCATTCTTATTCTCTTTTTCTCTCGACCTAAATATCTCCATGTGAGTGTTTTTCACATTTTCTTAGATCGTCTCTTCTCTGAGGAAAATCAAGGTTTTATACCTGAGGATAAAGACTGTACAACCCTAACGTGGGTGTTCTATAACTCATCCCTAAAGTTCATTGTTTTTGAAATGTTTCTGAGGGGCCCACTTGTTTCATTGGAAGATGTTTCTTGAATTTACAATTCATGATTATACTTGATATAATAATGTGGTTATACTCTTTCCAAATATGTGATTAGTAGTTAGTGGTTACACCCAATACTCAATCCTCTTCATGTCTAAGGTTATGCCATAATTGGGTTTTTAGCGTTTCAGCCCGTTTGAGCCACTGTTCGGGTGTGCCTTTGCTTGACCTTTTTAATGGTGACCCTTTCCATAAGAGATTTCTTATTATTAATGATAATTTCATAATGGAATGTACCATGTATGATCACCACATGACCTACCTAAGGTAAATTATTTAAAATTATTATTAAATATGAAATGTGAAATGGAAAGTATACTAAGTATATAACTTAGCATTAAAAATGAGATTGAATATAGGTTTCATGTTTGTATCACCCCCTACCATGATAATGGAAGGTAGCGGAGTGAACCTATCTAATTGTTATTCCTTAATGGTAAATTAAGACTTTATTAAATGGTTGCAACACTACTTGTCCTATCCACACTAGTGGAAGACAAGGATTGGAGAAATAAGTAATTGGTTTCAACTATACTTGATTTATCTATACTAATGGAAGGAAATACATGAACCAAATGAATTATTACATGATTAAAATATTAAATGGGAATGTTCTGACTCGATCTCACCTTGTATTCTGATAGGAGAATACCTTGGTTTTTAGAAACCCCATTCCGATTCAAGGATGCAGTTTTCTTAGTTTAATGCCCACCTAGACTTTGGTTCTTGTCTATTCTGTGGATACCTGGTATACTAACATAGGGGCTCGTTCTTTATTATAGGATACCTTAGACACAATCTTTAGATCCAACAACGACTAGTAGGTTCCATGGTGAAATCCCATAGGGCCCTATCTTTGCTTATCCTTGTTTTACCTTATTCAATTACCTTGGACTCAGTAGGCTCATTATTGTGAAATTCCATGGATTACGCTCCTTGGATTATACTCTTATCCCTTATCTAGACTCAGATACTTCTGATTTATTATTTCTTGAGATTTACATTACCTTTATTTTTACCCTGGAACTCCCTCACTAGATATCATTGTCAGATTTCCTTGTTATGTCTTGGGACATTCACTACTTATACTATCATGAGGTGATGTTAGTGATGGCTATGCCTCACGTGAGCTATTAACCTTAAATGGTAATTACATAATTAATGATCTAGTTACATTTTCTGACACCATCCGAGGGCTGAAGTAGTTACTTGGGTATTTAGTCATATTTTACTTCTTTCTTTACTTTATATATGCATGATTTCACACTACTATATTCCATTTCACAGTTTGGATTTTATAGACACCGTTGGTGGTGGCCCACTAAGATTTGTCTCACACCCTTTCTAGGCATCGTTTGGTACTCGGAATAGATTTCATGGTTATGGGTTTTGACAAAGGGAATCATACATCTTCCAACACTTGATTATGTGCTAATAGGATGGAGTTTGATAGCAGATGACCGAGTAAGATCTCATGATTCTTAGAGAAGCCTTTGTTTTCTTTTACATTGGGGAACATGTTATGTATGTTGTCTTGTATCCATTTTTCCCAGTTTTCTAGTGACATGACATTACATCATCATTGTTCCAATTTATATAGTTATTATTATTGTTGTTTATCTATTGCATCAGTTATCTTCTACTATTTATTTACACCATTTATATTTCTTCCGCTATTTTTTATTCCTATATATTCCTTCTGATGTGATACACTCTTCTAATGAGGGAATAGTCTTCCCACGGACACACCCTAGGCCCTTGCTGCTAGTTGACAGCCTATGGCATTCGGGAAGATGTGCTTGAGGCCATGTGGACCACCGGGATTAGGGCACCGGTTAAGTGAAATCCAATTCCGGGTCTTCATAGTTGGTATATAAGTAATCATATTGAATATCTCCCTAAACATGGTATATAGATAAATAACTCACATAATCTCAAAATCAAGGAATCACAACAAGTTTAAACTAATGCACACAATAAAAATAGATATGGCATCGAATATACAAGGAATGTAAATCCCCAAGTGCCTACTATGAGTCATGAGATGATACCTCCTTTCCTCATAGGGCTAAGGGTAAAATAACCAATAATGAAAATAAACTCTACAAGTCATGTGCATCACCCAATGGTAAAATCAAAACAACTATAACAAGAAGAATCTAGAACATTAATTATCATCCTAGGTAATTTGGATTTTCCTTGTATGTAGTTCAGATACTCTCAGGAATAAATTCATTAACAAATTTAGAAACATTTATAGAATTCTATCTAATAACCCAAGAATTAATATGAAATTATTTTTTTTCAAATATTACCTTACGACATCCCAGCCTGAATCACTCATGTACAATAGCCAAATCGATGCCTACATGGATTCAATATAATTTCCTCATATTATAGAGGTTTTTTACTAGTAGTGAGGTCTTGGAAGAGTATAGTGGGGAGACTATATCCTCATGATCATAGTGTGGAACAACAGTAAAATAATGTAATTAAACAACGGAAGCATAATAAATAACAAGTGTCATAAGTCTAAATCAACCAAATAAAAATAAACTAGGAGAAACCATATCCAATTTTTAAATGATTTCATTCATTGTTATACAAAATATGAATACATTGGAAATTAAAAAATAGTCACATACAATATTCTATATTAAAATAAATAAAAGTTAAAAAGATATCCCCAATAGCATAATGTGATTAAGCCTTGTCCTCTAGTACGGAACTCTATCCTATCATAGATAAATCAAGATTCCATAGTAGGGTCAATTTCTCTTATAACTACATGCATCCATAAAGTCTTTATGGGTACCAATCAATAGCTTGAACATGGTGTGAGAAATACTCAATAGGCCACCACCAACGATCTCTAATTCCACCTAGCATGTGAATTTATAATGAAGTATTGTGAATGTAAAAATATAAAATATGATTTAAATACATAAATAACACATCAAACAATGTTCTGAACATGGAACCCATCTGATACCACCTACTTTGGCATATGATGTAATTTCTACGAATGATTACCAATTATGTTTTAATTTATAAAAAGGGTTCGGGACCTGGCTCTTTTCCATGTAACCCCCATTGGATCATATCAATGTAATAGATGAACACATCCTATGGAATTTACAAATTAATAAGGAACAAAAGAAGTCCTTAAAATAATTATATCTATATTCTAATCCAAGTATGTTATTTGAATAATAAAACACACCATTTAAATTAATTTATCAACTAATTAATTGGTAACATGATCCCATCCAAGTAATTCCTTATGAGGAACCTAGGAGTTGCTCAAGGTTTACTATGAACCCATCACCCTATAGATCCATCCATGACATTCCTAATAGGAACCCAGGAATTTCACTAGGTGTAGTATAATGAAATCACCCATTGAGTCTTTCCTAGTCATTCCCCATAGGAAACACAAGCGTCAAACATGAAAAAATATAGTATACTTCACTCTGATCCTATACTTTTCATTCCATGAAATGAACCCATGTATCCCTTGTGGAATAAAGTAAATCCATCCACCAATGTGTGCCCATCTATGTAATTCCTCATAAAAACCCATGTATCACACATGATTTGATTCGAATCCCTTGACAATTCATTTAATTCAATAATTCAGATGATTCCATCAATGGTGTTAGATGTTGGAACCCATGTTTCACCCACAACATGGTGTAAAAAAATTATAAGTTATTTTAATTCAATAATCCCGATAAGTCCATCCATTAAATTCCAAGTTAGAAAACATGATTCACGCATTTCATAGAATAATGAATGGTCATGGGTTCTCAGTCTAACCATACCATTTAACATCACATTAAATTCAATTGGCATTTTCCAATTATATAGAATAATTATATATCACCCCATAAGGTAGTTTAGTTCAGTATCCTAGGATTATGAGGCCATTTAGGGATTAATTAATTCTATTAAATTTAATAAGAAACTCCCTTAAAACAATTTTGACCACCCAGTTACCTAGGGTAAAATACATGCATCAACGGTGGATCAATTCATAATTAAGCATGGTCACATAATGTAATTTAATAGGTAAACTCTAGGTGGTGGCTCTAATTGAGTATCCCAACCTGCTTCGACATTTATTGGTCATATAAAATTATCTCATGTATTTAATTTTAGAAAAAAAAATCATTTAAAGAGTTGATGCTCGAATGGTCCAGAACATTATTCAATGACATAATATATATAACAGTATACTTTTAGGGAAAATCATAAGGCCACATACCTTGGATGTGTAGTGGATTCCTCATCCATTATAGGCCTCTAATCTAGGTTAGAATGAGAGAAATAAAATATTTAGATGAACACCCTAAAAATAAGAAAAATTAGATCACACTAATTTACCATTCCATATGGAAAGATAAATGAATAATGGAAAGATGATAATTTTAGATCTTATCGATAGTTATCAAATGAAAATGATGAAAATTTATTTTAGCACCGTATGAAGAACCTAGATCAAATCCTAGGTGATGGTGAAGAGAGATCTCCAATCATAGAGAGTGGTTGTTGTGTATGAAATTTAGGAGAATGGGGAGTCAAAACATTTAATAAGTTATGGGAGATATTATAAGTTCACCCAGTTTATAAAATGGAATGCGGTTTGGTAGTATGGTTTGGCTAAACCATGTGAAAACCATGTGCACCCACTACCTATGGGGAACTAAATGTGTAGGATAGGTGCATGGTTTGAGAAAAAAATCAGAACCCATGTTGATCCCATATACAATTTTTCTGTATTTTATTGTACGTATTTGTGACCTACCCCACATGGTTTACAAAACATGCTCCAAAACCTACAAGGTCATATGGTTCAGTTGTATGAATACTATTAACCATGAACCAACTGTGCACCTCTATCCATTCAACTAAACACTAGATCTCTGATCTCTAAATGATCCCTAGACCCTCCCAAACCCTCCCTTTAACCTTTTATATATTCCATTATAAGAAAAAAAGATATTTATAGCAAAATTTAAAATATCTTGGCCTCAAAATAAAATCTTGGACCTTACAAGTGTTTTACATAATCATTAGGTCCTCCTTTATACATTCATCATTAGAGGATGAGGATGAGATCATATCATAAGAGGATAAAGATGGAATCTCAATATCTAATTGAGAAGGAATGTACTTAATTGAAATCCAAGAGGATCCAGTTACATTTATCAATGTAATTTATAGTAATCATTATGTTTTTTAGGTCTTCCTACTGTGTTGGGAGATTAATCAATCTGAGTGCACCATTGTTTTAAGGAATTTTTATAACTGAATTGAAAGAAATATTATTTAATTTAGAATGGATGTTTAGTTAAATCATGATTAGATTCTGTAGAATCATTGAAACCCTTTTGTACCTCCTTATGAGTGGATGGGTTAGCTCCAATAGTATTAGATTTAATAGGTTTCACATAATCCTACAAAGTTTATTGAGCATCATAAACACCATTAAAAAATCCATATAGGTCCCCAAACATTGGTGACATGTCCTGAATTAGTTTTGAAGGACCTATAAGGTCCCTAACCACAATCTTCTAAGGGGAGATCCTATGTGAATCCCTTTTACTAAAATTATTTTACCCTCTAACACGTGACGTAAGTATCACATTTTCATCCCAAATTTACTTTTGAATAAATAGAGGTTTTATAGTGTCTTCATTTGAAGATACCATACCACATGATAGACATGTATGACAAAAATTAAAATAAGAAATATAGTAATTTCGAATATTTTCAAAAGATACCCTTTCTTGGAATCTTTTGTTACAATTTTGAATCCAAATGACCAAGGTAAAAGGTTTAAATATAACCACCACAGTGGATATCCTAACAGAAATTGGTCTTCTGACTTTGGAGATATATGAATCAAGCTTAAAAGGTGTTCCAATAAGATTCAGAATAGAAAAAATAGAGTCACTACCACAAAACAGGGAAAGGGAAGTGCTGCCCTTTATCAGCGCTAAACAGAAAGTGTTGATAAAGGGGTATGCCTTTATCAGCGCTAGATAAAAGAGCTGATAAATCTAACCTTTATCAGCACTAAAATTGGCGCTGATAAAGGTATACCCTTTATCAGCACCTTTTTTAGTGCTGATAAAAAGGTACATTTATCAGCACTTATTTTAGCGCTGATAAAAGTTTTTATTCTTAATTTAAATAAAATTATAATATTTATCAGTCATAAAATAAAAGCTCTGATAAAACATAAATTTATCACCGATTTTAGCGCTAATAAAGGTATCTCTTTATCAGCGCTTTTATTTTAGAACTGATAAAACATACCTTTATCAGCACTTTCAACGAGCGCTGATAAAACATACCTTTATCTGTACTTTCAATGAGCACTGATAAAGGTTTTAGCGGTTTCTATTATATAACGCTAATAGGCCCTCCTCTCTCGCACACGGTAAAGATTTCGTGGATGCTGAACCAGGACCCTCTTTTGCTGCAACTTCTCCTCCTCTTCCGCATCCTTGTCTTCCTCCGACCCCTCATCCTCATACTCCTCTTACTCCTCCTCCTCTACCGCTGCCTTTGGGTTTTTCTCCTCCGTCCCTACCTCCGCGCCGTTGGGTTTTTCTCCTCCGTCGTGACCGCCACTGCCTTCGCCGCCACGACCGCCACTACCTCCGCCGCCACTGCCTCCGTGGCCGCTGGTCAGTGTAGGAGTATTTTTCCTTCTCTTACGTTAATATATATGAGAAATTATGATCCTTGAATGATTATGATGACTTATAGTTTTTTATAAGTGATTTGAACTTATGTATGGGTAGTTGGGGAAAGAGTGAGAGCCCAGGTGGTGAGACCCTTGTATTGTATGTTGTTTTGGATAGCGGGTCTATGAGAACCTATAGTAAGTGGTTGGGTTGGTTTACTAGATGATGTGTGTTTTGAGGTGGGGATAAGATTGTCATCCATGGGTTAAGGATTGTGTAAGAATTGATTTAAGGGGTTTGTGTGAGATCCCAGTGGTCGTTAGCATGTGACTCAGGATGGTAGCGAGTTAGTGATTTTTGGTCGTTGGGGGAGACTAATGAGTGGGGTTATATTGGAGTTATGAATACCTTAGATACATAAATCCAGGGTATATTCATTGACATTATGGATTGATGCATATTAGGTGTTATCAAGTTGATAGCGATAGAATGGTCATGTCTTGGATTTGTATAAGGGAAGCACTCTCAATTCTTGAGTTTTGGTGTTATGACTGGGTTAAGGGACATGATCATTTGGATTCCTAACCCTATTGATTTATAGCATGGTTTTAATGTGACCATCACTATTGAACCTAGATGGATGGGTTTAGGGTAATGACGCATGGGTATATTCCTCTGGTTTTGGAATAATGTTGGTTAACTGGTGATCATGTGGTGAGTTTTGGTATGGTGTGATGTTAATATTGGAAAAGAGTACCAGGGGTGTCCCATTGGAAATATGTGTGTTCCCCCTAATTTTTGTCAAGATGTATGGGTAGTCTCATTGAGTTTGAATAGGGATATGATCCTACTCACTAGATACCACGTGTTGTGTTGAAAAGATTTTACCATGAAGTTTAAAGTCATACGATTAGGATGTATGTGTCATGAAAGGTGTGATAAAAAAGGATTGATCAGGGCTTACTCATTTGGGATATGCTATCTAGAATAATCTTGGGGATTATACCTATTAAGGATGACCTATTGGTCAGGGCTTACCCATTGTATGTTTATCTTTTATATTTTAAAAAGTTTGGTGAACTCATTCTATCAAAGGTGGGTTCTATAATTTCTTTTTATCTTAAGGTGTGTTTAACAATGGTGTGGGTTGATTTCGATTTTAGTGGGTTCTTGGGGTTTGTGGGATGTGGTAAATGGTGTACTCAGTTTTAGATTATTTTATTCTCATGAGTTTCCCCTATTTTATGTTTTCTTTTAAGTTGGAAATCTCTTCTGTTGTGCACCTCTCCTCTGCCACGAACGCACCTCTGTCGTGTGCTTAATGAAACCTTCATGGTGATTTTTCTCCGGTTACTCATTGTTTTCCTCTTGTTTTCATGTTATTATTGTTTTATATTTATGGTTATAATGTGAAATGTATGGGCTAAACACCTTGTTGAAAATCGTGGTCGTTGGGGGTCCTTGTTTGCGCACTAAATGAATTGCATGTTGGTTGGTTCTTGATGAACATTTGAATATAAAAATTGGTAATTTACATATACATGACTTATGAATTAACACCCTAGGATGATAAAACTTTTGTGATAACCCCTGAATTACCAAACAAAATTGAATAAGGGATGCTTTGTAAAATCTAAAATTGTGATTGTTTGGCTTGTATGGTGTTGCGATTGTGAGCACAATTGTGTTTTTCTATGGTGTTTCAGTTGTTGGCATGATTGATATTTCATTTTTTTCCAAGTTGTAGTTCTTCCACCATTTAATATCAATCCAAACATTTCCCATTTCAATGGCACTGCCACTTTGTTACTAGTACAATTCCACTTAATCCTTAAAAACCACTTCTAGAGGACTCTATGAGACACTTTATGGTGTGAATATGATGTTTTTCAGATTCTATATATTTTCAAACTACATGGTATGTAGTCTTGTTAAATGGAGAATGCTTCACCATACATGGATTTCATATAGATTTTCATGCCAGAAAACAGTTATCTCCAAAATTTACACCACATGACTCATCTTCTGACTCAAACATGGAATAAGTTTTATTTCAAATGTTACATGTCATGTGAACGTAGGTCACACACATCTCAAAGACATATAATTCAACATGAAACCATGTAGATGCCATGAAATAATGGTAGAACCATATGATATCTGTTTTAATTCACTCACACCATGTATAGATTCCATAGAAACTTGATGTGTATAGACTATACACCCGTAGTGGTCATGTAAGGACTACACACCGTGTATTCCACAAAAATGTGATGCATAGCCAGTGAAGTGACTCATTTTGTATCTAAAGTACATGCCTTTATCTCAAGTTGTTCTATATGTCATGTATTTTCAAAGGCATCATGCAGTATTTGTAAGAATAACTTGGAATTAATTTGATATATGTCAGATTAAATCAGGTATCTTATCCATAGACGATGTTCAACCTACTAGACACACCATGTATATGGATTACACATGAGTTTAGAAATGGTAGTATACAACCAACCTTGACTGAGAACCCTACACATTGTGTATCCATTGAAAAAATTGTGTGCTATGTTAATTTCATTATTATTTTTTATTTTTCACTTAGATGATAATATTTCATGTATTAGTAGCCCATTATAAATATCTTCTCATGAAGATCACAATATTATGATTCCCTCATCCATTGGAAATTGCACACGATGTGGTTTGGATATTTTAATTATCTTCACTCTTCTTGAGAGTTGACAAGTGACAAGTGAGATGTTTGGAGAAAATATAGAGTATGGTACTCCCCCACGTTTCGATGAAGAGTCCTCCATGTATAGGTTTATGTACTCCATGGAGATATACAAAAGACAGGGAACAGTCCCCCGTATGTAGATAGAGTTCAAGTAATTTCACATGTTTTGGGGTAGGTTCCTCTATTTCAAGATGAATATGAATAAATAATGGATTAATGCAAATCGGTTGACAAAAGATTATGAAGATGGCGTGAAAGAGTTTATCAAGTTTACAGGAGATCATGCATGTGACCCTTCTCAAATCCTTTGTCCATGTTTAAACTGTTGTTATTCAAGAGAAATTAGTCCATAGGAGTTGGAAGCACACCTGATATGTCACGGAATAGATCGAAGTAATACATGATGGAATAAACATGGGGAAAAACGAATGTAGGTAGTGGGTCAGATAACACGACATTTTATGGAAGATCTGATATGATTACAAGCATGAAGAGTGAAGACGATTGTATGGAGGCTGTGATTATAGATGTGAATAATGATGAAGATCGTATTGAGGAAATGACAAGGACAGTTGAAGATGAACTTCGTGATTTCCCAAAATTTTTTGAGAAGTTCAAGAGTTGTGAAAAAATGGCATTGTATGCTGGTTGCACTAAATATACTCCATTGTCAGTCGTACTGAAGCTGTATAAATTTAAAGAACGCAACGGGTGGAGTGATTCCAGTTTTAACGAACAACATTCTCTCATAAAACACATGCTCCCAGAAGATAATGAACACCCAAGCCGAACATAAGATGCCAAACAAATGCTACGATCGATGGGTATGATCTATGAAAGAATACACGCCTGCCCGAATGACTGTATATTGTTTTTCAAGGACCACAAATCATTTAAAGAATGGAAAAAGTGTGGTGATTATCGATACAAGAAAGATGATTATAGTCCTACTAAAGTTGTATGGTACTTTCCAATAATTCCAAGGTTTAGGCACCTATATAGAAGTGAGGAGACTGCAGGAAAATTGACATGGCATGCAGATACAAGAATTAAAGATGGGAAACTATGTCACCCAGCAGACCCTCCTCAGTGAAAGAGAATTGATCACGAGTATCCTGAATTTGGAAATGATCCGAGAAACCTTCATCTGGTGTTATCTACAGATGGGGTGAATCCTTTTGGTTTTCAAAGCAGTAGTCACAGTACATGGCTGTTTATGTTGGTAAATTATAACGTACCACCGTGGTTATGCATTAACGAAAATAAATCATGTTATCTATGCCTATATCCGGACCAAAACAATCGTGTAATGATATTGATGTTTATTTGGCTCCATTGATCGAGGATTTGAAAATATTGTGGGACTTAGGTGTTACGTTGTATGATTCTTACAAAAAAGTATATTTCACTTTGAAAGACATGTTGTATGGGACGATAAATGAATTTCCTGCTTATGGAAATTTGTCAGGATATAGAATTAAAGGAACTCAAGGGTGTCCCATTTGCGAACAAGGTATATAGTCAATTAGCCTGAAACATTGAAAAAAACTTTGTTTTTAAGATATTGCATATTTCTACCCCGACGTCATAAGTACCGATCTTGGATGACATCCTTCGACAGCACTTCAGAATAATGTACAACACTGTCTCCACTAATAGGTGATCAATTGTTTGAGAAGGGAAAATATTTGAACACTACTTTTGGTAAACCATTTTCAAAAAACCTTATGAAAACTGGTTGGAAAAAGAGATCAGTTTTTTTTGAATTGCCATACTGGAATTGTCTGTATGTCAGAAATTTTCTTGATGATATGCATATTGAAAAAAATGTATGTGATAGTGTCATCTTCACATTGCTAAGTGAACCCAGAAAAATGAAGGATGGAATTAAGGCTATATTGGACATGGTTGAGATGGGAATACGAGAAGAGTTGGCACAAGTGAATAGTGAAAAATGAACATTTCTTCCTCCTACTACTTACACTTTTTCCAGGCTGGAGAGATATCAGTTTTTCAACTTCATGAATGATGTAAATGTTCCAATGGGTTATTCATCAAATATCAAGAAAATTGTGTCAATGAGAGATTTAAAATTAAAGGGTCTGAAATCACATGACTGCCATGTTTTGATGCAAGATCTAATTCGTATAGCTTTACATTTCATTTTTCCAAAGAATGTCTGCCATACATTAACAAAGCTCTATTTATTCTTCAAAGCTATATGCAGTAAAGTTATAGACCCGATGAAATTGCCAACTATGGAGAGAGAAAATGTCGTCATATTATGAGAATTGGAAATGTTCTTCCCACCGATATTTTTTGATATGATGGTTCATTTTATGGTTCATTTGGGGAGAGAGATTCTACTATGTGGTCATGTACATTAAAGATGGATGTACCCCATTAAACGGTATATGAATATTTTGAATGGGTATGTCAAAAATCGAAGTCGGCCAGAGGGTTGTATTGCAGAGCAATATATTGTTGAGGAAGCCATTGAATTTTGTACCGAATACCTGTCTGGTGTAGAAAACATTGGCCTACCGAAATCTCGTCACACTGAGCGGCTTGAGGGTGAAGGAATTTCCGTAAGAGAGGTTGTCACAATCAATATTACAAATTGGGAGCAGTCTCACCTTTACATGTTTCATAATAGTTTCGACGTTGACCCATATGTTCAAACCCACAGAAAATTCATAGGCCTTTGAATCCATCTAGGTCTAAAAAGTGGATATCAGATACACATAATAGACAGTTTATAGGATGGTTTCAGGACCATATTTTGAAGCAGTTAGGTGAAAATCTAGACTCAATTTTAGAACAACTTTGATGGCTAGCTGGAGGAGAAAGTGTGTATGTATTATCTTACAATGCTTATGCAGTTAATGGTTATACATTCTATACTAATGAACATGATGAAGAAAGTACCATGAAGAATAGTGGGGTTACACTTGTGGATGAAGAGATGTATGTTTCTGGTGCTAATGAAAAATATCCAATTTATGTGAATATGTCATACTTTGGCATCATCAAACGAATATGGGAGCTAGATTATATGAAATTCAAAGTGCTGATTTTTCAATGCAAGTGGGTTGATAACAGGAGTGATGTTAAAATAGATGAATTAGGATTCGTGAAAGTTGATTCTGATAAGGAAGGGGTGAAAGATGAACCATTTATAATGGCATCACAGGTAGTACAAGTATTTTATGTTCCAGACCCCGCAAACAAAAATTGTTCAATTATTCTGTTATCGACCAAAACAACTAAAGGGTTAGTTGAAAGATTAACAGATGATGACCCTTTTATAGGGACTTCACAATCATTTCGCAGTGGTCCCATTGTAGATGGGGTTTTGTATGTCAGAGGAGACCCCAATGAAGGGATTTACATAGTCGATAGAGGAGTCAAATCTCTTTAGCCTTTAAAGAAAAAAAAGAGTACACTAATCAGGTTATTTGTTTATTGTAATATACATTGTGTTACATTATGTTATTACCTGTCTTCTTCTTTTATGTAATCTAAATTAAATGTTAAACCACTTATGTAGATAATGACTTCTGCACCTATTGATGCGCCCAATCCTGAGGCACAAAAGGTCTCTCAACCACCTACTGGTGGTCCCAGTTTAGAGAAACAACAGGTTTCTCAACCAGATACTGGTGGTCCTAGTGCAGAGCAACAACAAGTTTCTCAACTTGTTTCTACTGGTCCCAGTATTGATGCTAGTGCTCTGGAGAAAGATATTGATGATACTTCTGAGGAAATGGTAGGAAATGAAACCCTAAAAGCGTAAAAAAACAAGAGCACCATAGTTTAACAATGTTAGCCAAAATACTTAAGGCAAAAGAAAACGGCATAAAATTTGAGGTGGGATGGAATAAGCGAGGCCAACATGTTAACCCCAAAAAATCCATCTTTAGTAGCTACATTGGAATCGTCACTCAGCAACGCGTGATGATTGATGTACAGTCGTGGCACCATGTTATCACCAGTCTTATGACACTAATGTGGGAAGAGATTATGGTAACATTATGATATCATTTTTTTAATTTATTAAAACAAAATACCAAAACATTGACTAACTCTTCATCATCCATTGCAGAGTGCATTTATTGTAGATGCCTCACACAAGAAATATGTATTAAGAGTTGCAGGAAGGATTCATAGAGGTTTCCACACAATTTTAATGAATTATCATCTTAATGATGCTGAAGGGAAAATCAGGTTTCACTCACCTCCTCTTTATGCACACTTGATATCCCAAGGAGCGCGGGACGCATTTATCAACCGTCGTTGGGAGCAGACTTTTCAGGTACATTGTGTGGGGTAATATGTTGTTTGACGTTTCTTGTATTTTTCACTTTGATTGACAGTTTTTTATTTATGAAACAGTAAATGAGTGCTGAAAATAAAAAACGCACAGCAGAACCAGCGTAACCCTGCCGTAAATCGAGGATGGGGTACGCTTCACTTGAGCAAAAATTGGTACGTCTTTTAAATATATTTTACTACTTATATGTGGAATAAAACAACACCATAACCATGTTTCTATGTTTATATGAAGATTGATGAATGAAAATCTAAATCCAAATCTACCTCATGTCATATGCTATGGAAGGAGGATCGTGTAAATAAAGAGGGGATACTGATAGATGAAAACACACAAAAAGTGTGGGAAACATTTGTAAGTATGAAATAATATAAATTTCATTTTTTTAAGTCACTATTACATTATAGTGACTACTTATTTTTCTATATTTTCTATCTGACATAGTCATAGGAATCAACAACCCCTACACCGGATACAGACATACTTTCAGCAGCCTTGAAGCGGCTAGACCAGTATGACCGTGTTAGAGGTGCGGGTTTTGGGGTGACACCCCGAACATATTTTCAAAAAAAAAAGCGGAGGATGAAAATGAAAAAATAGAAAATTTGTAAGAAAAATTAGCTTTTTTTCAAGAATAATTACAATACCAGAGAGAGATGATAATAATATTGATGGGGGAGAGGCAAATAGAAGAAACAACTCAACAACAACTCATGCGTGACGATCCCGCCCCACCCCCACCAGCTTTGAGGAAATCCATTCCCCTAATAAAACTGACTTTGATGGGGTAATAAATTTTTTAATAATTGTTTCTGTGAAATATGATTCACATAGACATTGATACATTTCTTGTACTAATATTATACATGATGAAAATGACTATGATTTATATCTATCAACTCCCACCTATCGCCTTGTAGCGAGGGATACAGTGTTCAATACACAAAACGACATGCTACACAACAGACAGCTTTCAATAGATCATTTCAGAGTGTCAATTAACTTAGCTAATGAGCCGAGTGCCGAGCTACCTATTCCAAATGATGATGAAGACATTCATACGGTTGAACAAGCTGTTGGAACATTCATTGCATAGCCATCAGTTCTTGTAAAAAAACATGTCGACAAGAAGGTATCCATTTCCAAGTTATTTTTCAAGATGGACCTTTAACATTTAATTAAAAATGGTCTGAACCGATGAATGTTTTTACAGAATGATAAATAAAAGGGGTGAAACAAAATATCAGCTCAAAACTATTTTAAGGATCAACCAACCGATTGAAACGGTCTATTGAGAGCACCTTCACCTCGCTCGTTCTATATCCATAGTTAATATCCTTCCAGGCTCATGTGGATACAAATTTGAAAGACAACAATGCTCACACAGTTGATTTTGAAAAAAATATGTACGGAGAGAAAACATCAGATTTAATTTGTGCTGAAAATGTAAATGAAATCCTCAAGTATGAATGGCTAGGCACCTCAGTTGTAAATGTATACATGAGGTACATTTTCATGATTTGATTTTACAAAAGCTGATATACTCTAATAATTATGACTAAATACATTTTATATTTTTTGGAGGCGTATATATGAAAAAAAATTGAAGGGATTTCCCCATGAACAAAAATTTGGACTCGTTAGTCATCACACCACCTCTTCAAAAGAAGAAATAGATTCTGATAAAGAGGCTGTAATAATGTCATCCCTGCTCAAATCATTTGAAAACAAAATTAGAGATGACATGCTATTTTTAATACCAATGATGCAGCGGTAAAACTCTACAATTTAATCATATCAACTATATTTTCATTTCTTTATTTAATTATTCCTTTTTGTATTTTTAGGGATCATTGGATGCTGATTGCAGTCAATTTGGATACTCCAAAGATATATTTTCTAGATTCAACGCATGGATTTCCGACAAACTGACCACGCATGATGGAGTTTGTTAATTTTTAATACACTACATCCAACATTTTAAAACTAAACATCTAGATATATGATTTATGTTATCTTTTAATGAGGATTCTGTTATGATAGGGTAGTGCATCAATATCATCTAATGCATGGAATGAATCTAGGGCATAAGGACGAGCAAGCCTACAAGATCTACAACTAGAAAAGTATCTGGGTATATATAATAACATTGCACTATACAAACACATATCAAAACAAATTACATATTGTGGTCAATGTTTCTGCAGTGTCCAAAACAAACAAATGGAAAGGAATGTGGTTATTTTGTTTGTAAATTCATGAAAGAGATCATATTTCATCAATAAACTAGCATCCCTAACAAGGTATTTTATAAAAACCCTTATGAGTTCATTTAAAATATGTATTAATCCTTTTTGTATTTATATTTTTTTAGTACTACCATGACTTTCATAAAAACTCATATTCAGAAGATGATATAGATGTTTCTAGAAACGAATGGGAAGTATACCTGATGGAAGATTGTACACAAATAGGATGAAGGTGAATTCCTACTAATGTTATCCAAATATGATCATTGATATCTCCCTTGTTTACACTTATTGAGCATATATGCTCACCCTTTGTTATGTTTTATATCCTTATGTTATGAAGAATTGTTTTAGATATGATTTTTATTTCTAGTAAAGCATAACTCATTGGACTACACTGGTCGATAGTGTGGAAGTCGACCGATGCATAGTCATTCAGTCCACTCACGAGCTTCAGAAAATTTTGATGGGAACCAATATCTTGTATAATGACCCATACTTCCCATACATTTTTAATACTTCAAAATTTATGTACACTTATTACAACATATAACAAAACCATGAAAGGACCGTATAGGTATAGTGTCTTTAGAAACTGGGAAACAAAAACAATCGGTTCACAAAGCATCCACATTTTCTCCCATTTATTTCATCATAGCTAGAGTCCATTTTCACATATCCTACTTAATAACCTTCTTCCTGACCTGGGGAAAGAAAACATACAAAAGGGTGAGCTCAAATGCTCAGTAAGGGTAAACAAAGGAAATATCATATTCATAAGAACATAGCATTTTGAAAATCATAACCTACAAAAGAGATCATAATATCATATCATGGGATAAATTATAATAGTGAAATGTAATCCCAATAATCATAACATTAAACATGAAACTTTGTGTAATACACACATAATCATATAGAATCATTTCTTAGTAGTCAAGACTCCTTTCCAAGACTATCTTAGTGGACAAAGTCCATTTCGGAACCAAGTTCACTCCCTATTTCAGTCCTGTTTCACTGAACCGGATTAACCTTCCATTCCAGCCATGTCTATCTCATGAGATATAAATCATTACCCAATGAATTGGATGGAGATATAGGTCCCACCCATCTCATAATGAAACCATTCTTATGTGTTCCACAAAATCATAAATCATACATCATAGCATAACCCATGTAATAAAAATGGGATTCTTAAACATCATGTCATCATAATATAATCCATAAAAGGACACCAAAAAAACAATCCCATCATAACATAATCAAATCAATGTAAAAATAGGGATATAAATATAACCCTATACTATCTTATATGGAAAATAATTTTGATAAAACACTTGAACTCCATTCTTTAGGAAAATATCCTTTCTACTTCAAAAACATATTTCCTTTCTTAACATTTCGTACAATTTTAAACTAAAAGAAGTAGATTAAAAATTAACTTGAAAAATTTTAAAGGAAGCATCATGGAAATAATGTTCTATGAAATAATAAAAATCCATTCATTCCATATAAGTTAAAAAACATTCTTCTCATACTTTGGCTAGAAAAGTCAAAAAGTACCTTGTACTAAAAACGACAAAAGATTCTTTTCATATCTGTTACTAAAAACTCACCAATGGGTAGAATTGGATTTAAACAATTGTAGGAGGATAGAAATAATATTACATATTGAGGAAATATGGATGTGGATTATAAAATAAACCCCAGTAAATACCAAAGTATAAACAATCTCCGATAAAAATGAGATTGTGAGATTTTCCCTTACCTTAGGTCCGATTTGCTTTATACGTGTCCGAACCTCCTATATAATGATTTAAATAATGTTATTTACTTATTAGAGAATCTTACTCATTGTTATGATATCATATATGGTTATATTCTTAGCTTCTTATTAGTAATATTTCATTGTTACTTGTTATTCAGGTGTTTATTTCTTTTTGGTTCTTATGCATGTTTTGTCGAATAAATTATTATTCTTCTCTTAGGTTATAGATAACTCATTTCAAAAATGTTATTAGTGTAATATATATCATATTTATTCATTCAATTCATTTATATAATTATTAAGAATTTAAGATCATGTAAAACGAGTCGTATCACATCGTGGAGACGGTAGGCCGTACGTACGCACGAGCGATGATATCGTTCCCATGATCGTGGAATTGTATTGAAGTGTATGTATACTATTTCAGAATTAATATAAATTTACAATAATCATATATATTTATTCTTTACACCATTATACCCATCCAAGTATGGTGGTGGTGGAAAACAGATTACACCACGACGTGGAGATGGTATTCTGTACATACGCACGAGCGGTTATTTCATTTTCTGTAGGATGGATAGAAGGTGAAATAGGGTTGTTTCATATTTATAATAACATATAAATATATTATTGATACTGATGTTATTACTTCATAATGAAACAACTAAAGAAAAAGAAGTAGAAGAAGAAATAAATTTGAAAGAATCAATAACGGACATTAACTCTTCTTTGAAGCGCCTCTTCTTAACCTCCACTTAGGGCACTAAAGATGGTCTTTTAAGAAAACCAAGACCTCTAGGAGGTTTCTAGGGAAGTGGAGAAGAGAAATTTTCAGGTTTTGTCCGATCTTGAAGGCTCAAAGTGGTGTGAGGAGGAGAGGGAGGAGGTTCCCTTTTATAAGGGAGGATAGGGGCACCTTTGGAATTATAAGAAATATTAATTTATAATAAATTCCAACACCACTTAAAAACATCCAAAAATGACTCAAATCTGAATATTATATGATATAGGTTTTTAATATAATCATCCAATAAAATTTAGACAAGTTGGGAATTTATTTTAAACATTATCAACATGATTTATCCTTATATAATCTATTTAGTTTTATTTGTGGTAATAATATTCTAAATTTTAAATCATTATAAATATTTACTTATATTTTGTGAATTATCCATAATTTTTTCGACCATATAAATATTAATTTACAATTCTTAAATATTTTTGTGATTTTTAAAACAATTTTATAATATTTAATTTCTATAAATTAACAATAGTGTCGATTTTTACACTATTCATTTATTTGATTTTAAATAAAATATATACAGATGATATGTTCGAACTAAAATATTTAATAGATTCATAACATGTTATTTATATCTATAAAATTAGTGGATCACATTAAATAGTTCATATAATATTTATTTTAATACTTTTAAAATCATTTATTTGATATTTCAATCAATAAAATAATTTCAACATCACTATTGTGTCATAATTAATGATAATTATTTAATCCCTAAAAATTATAAATAAATTCAAATGATATATATAATCTTAATAGATTTATAGGGACTATTTATATTCAATGTTTTATGATGTTTATCACTAAATTTAAATTATTAAACTTATAAGATTTATGAGAGTGACATGTTGTCACTTTCATTGGTTTGAATAATAATTATATTAATTCATTGTCAAAAGTCCATGAAATGAATCTAGTCTGACTCTTAGGTGATATGGGTCGACATTTAATCATCAAATAGGATTTTTTCAAGTGTTAGGGTAATTTTATAATCTTATTTTTACCCTTAATTCCGAGATTTACCTTTAAATATAGTAAATAAAAATTACCGTAGTTACTATTCATAATATCAAAAAAATGAAATTAACCTATTTATATAATTTGGACACATTCAATCCAAATATGGAATCGATTTTTAAAAATTCAAAATAAAAAAGTTGCAGTAATTAATTTAAAATTAATCCCGTTGTTAAGCAAATGGGTTTTAAAAGTTAAAACATTGCCAAAGATTCAAATGTTTTTAACTATGAATTCGATGTAAAATTAATGATAATGACATACATTATATTAAATGGTACAAATATATTCTATATATACTTTAAAACCATTCAATATTATAATTTAACCATATAAATTATTGCGATGAAAAAAGTTGTTTTTAATTAAAATATAGCGTGTTTTTACTATTCATTAAAATAAGAACATTATCAGAATAATATGAAAATTTTATCCAAAGTAAATTTTTATATCCTGATTCCAAAGTGGAATTTTATTTTGTCAAATTGAACTTATAAACTTGTCAAAAACTTTATTTAATGTTGGTGCGCCATCAAAAGGCGGCAAAACTGCATTTTTTGAAAAATATTAATTTTACCCAAAAAAATTATTTGGTTCTCATACCATGTTATAGGAAATATGTAAGATGAATAATAATGTTATAAAATTCAAAATTCAGTTAATACTATTCATAACGGCTAGTTTATAATATTATAATAATATATTTTTGTTTAGTTAAACTCGGTATTGCGTACAACACACGCTATCGAGGAAGGTTGTGATTGCATGTAATGCAAGCCAAGATACTGTTGTGTGCAGTGAAATATTCCTTTGATGTTGCATATAACATAATACATAAAAAAATATACTTCTCATAAAATATCAGGGTGTTACATTCTTCCCCCCTTAAAATGAATTTCACCCTCGAAATTCGTCACTTCGTAACAAACAGATGGGGATACCTCTCCCTCGTGATATCCTCAAGCTCCCATTTAGATTTTCCTAATTGGTGGTTCCCCCATAAAAATTTCACCAAGAGAGTGGTATTGTTCTGTAGGACTTTTTTGCTACGATTCAGAATCTCTATCGGATGTTCTTCATAAGAAATATCTTGCTCCAGCGGTACAACTTCTGAGCTGAGTACATGTGAAGGATCAGGTATATACTTTCTCAGGAGAGATACATGGAACACATCGTGAACTTGAGAGAGATTCGTGGGAAGCGCCAATCGGTAAGCTACCTTCCCAACACGATCCAGTATTTTGAAAGGACCAATATACCTAGGGTTCAGCTTTCCCTTCTATCCAAATCTCATTACTCTCTTCCAAGGAGATATTCGTAAGAACACTTTATCACCCACTTCAAACTCCCGGTCTTTTCATTAGTTGTTGGCATAACTTTTTTGTCGACTCTGAGATGCTATTATGTGATGTTGAATAGATCTGACATTTTCTGTCATCTCATCAACAAGATCATTTCCTAATAGCTTTCTTTCCCCAACTTTATCCCAGCAAGTTGGAGTCATGCATTTCCTTCCATAGATAGCTTTATAAGGAGCCATATGAATACTAGAGTGAAAGCTATTATTATACGAAAATTCAACCAAAGGTAGGTGTTGATCCCAACCACCTTTGAAATACATAGAGCAAGATCTTAACATATCTTCTAGAGTTTTAATTGTTCTCTCAGACTGACCGTCTGCCTGAGGATGATAAGCAGTGCTGAAACTCAAATCTGTATCCAGAGTATGCTGAAGACTTCGCCAGAACTTTGAGGTAAACCTCGGGTCCTGATCAGATATAATGGAAAGTGGTACTCCATGCAATCTTACCACTTCCTTTACATATATCATGGCAAGCTGATCCGGATAGAAAGCCTCTCTAATAGCAATGAAGTGTACAAACTTTGTTAGACGATCAACTATGACCCAGATAGCATTATTGCCTTTGGATGTTTTAGGAAGTACGGTGACAAAGACCATAGTGATGTTTTCCCATTTTCATTCGGGTATGGGTAATGGTTGTAACATCCCCTTATTATTCTGTCTCACAGCGTTAACTTGCTGAAAAACCAAGCATCGAGAGACGTATTCAGCAACATCTCTTTTCATGCCATCCCACCAGAAGTACTCTTTCAGGTCCCTGTACATCTTCGTGCTTCCAGGATGAATAGAGAATGAAGAACAATGAGCCTCATCCAGCAGCTCCTGCATTAATTCGAGATGGGAGGAACACAAACACGATTCCTAAACTTTATTATACCATCACAATCAATGTTGAATTCAGGAACATTTCTCACCATCTTTTGTAACTCTACATATTATTTCTGTGCCTCTTTAATCTTCACATGTATATATGGTTGAACATTCATTTGAGAAAGATACGATTTTCCCCTTCCATTATAATTCCAAGATCCATCCTTTGTAAATAAATAAATATTGGATCTTTTGTGATTTTCATCATGGATAAGCTAGCATGGTCTTGTTGACTTAATGCATCTTCTACCTTGTTTTCTTTCCCAGGGTGGTAACGAATTGAGCATTCGTAATCCTTAATCATCTCCAACCATCTTCTTTGGGGAATATCCAGATCCTTTTGTATGAAAATATACTTTAAACTTTTATGATCAGTATAAATATCACACCTTTCACCAAAAAGATAATGCCTCCAAATCATTAATTCAAAGATTACCGCAGCTAACTCCAAATCATGAGTTGGGTAATTTTTCTCATTGATTTTCAACTATCGTGAGGCATAAGCTATCACCATATCATTTTGCATGAGAACACACCCTAATCCCTTCTTGGATGCATCACTGTAGATCACAAACCTTTATCCACTACAAGGCAGTATGAGCATAGGTGCACTAGATAACCTTCTTTTCAACTCCTTGAAATCATCTTCACACTCCTCTATCCACACGAACTTAACTCCTTTTTGAGTTATCCTGGTGAGTGGATTAGATAATCGTGAAAAATATTTCACAAAACTTTGATAATATCTAGCCAAACCAAGAAAAATTGGGATCTCAGTTACTGTTGTTGGTCTCGACCATCTTTCGATAACCTCTATTTTTGCTGGATCCACAGATATCCCCTCTTTTGAGATTATGTGACCCAGAAATGAATCTTTTTAAAGCCAAAATTCACACTTGGTAATTTTGGAATAAATATTCTCCTTTCTCTGGGTCTTTAATACAATTCTCAAGTGATCTTCATGTTATTCATTTCTCTTTGAATAGGCAAGAATATCATCTATAAAGACTACCATAAACTGATCATGATAGTCTTTAAAGACTCTATTCATTAGATCCATGATGATAGAATGGGAATTAGTAAGACCAAATGGCATCACTATAAATTCATAGTGTCCATACCTTGTACGGAAAGTCTTCTTTGGTATATCCTCCCTTTTGACCCTTAATTGATGATACCCTGAATGAAGATCAATCTTGGAAAAGTATTGAGCTCCATGTATTTGGTCAAATAAGTCATTAATGTGTGGGAGAGGATATATGTTGTTGATAGTGATCTTGTTATGTTCTTGATAATCAATGTAGAGTCTCATTGATCCATATTTCTTATTAACAAATAGAATAGGTGCTCCCCAAGGTGATGGACTAGGGCGTTAGAATCCCTTATCAAGATTCTCTTGGAGTTGCTTCTTCAATTCCTACAACTCAATTGGGTCCATTCTATAAGGTGTCTTTGAAATGGTCATAGCACCCGGTATGAGTTCTATTGAAAACTCAACTTCAAGATTTGGTGGAAGACCTGGAAATTCCTCTAGAAAGACATCATCAAACTCTCATACAAAGGGTGTATTCTAAATCATGAGTTTCTCACCAACCATTTGAGATAAATAACCTTCATTTAGTGGAATCAAGACCCATAATATGGAAGAAATTTCCACCGGAAGGTTATGTTCATCCTTGCATTGATAGACGATTATAGATTGATCTGGAATATGAAATGTGACTTCCTCTATTTGGAAATTGATATGAGCTCCATATAAAGAAATCCAATCCATGCCAATAATCACATCAAATTCCACTCTAGGGAGGATCACAAGATTTTCAGGAAGCACTTTCCCCCAAACTTCAATCGGAGAAGAATTATAAACTTTTGATGCGACTATTGTGCCATTAGGAGTTGTCACAGCTAACTCAAAATCTAATTGTTGAGGTAATACAGTAATACCCTTGGAAAATTTTTTATAAATAAAAGAGTGGGTGGATCCAGAATAAAATACAAAATTTTCTACTTTAGAGTGGATGTTATGTGTACATTTCACCACTTCATTATTGTACTACACATCATTGATATAAATTGCATGTAAATTTCCTTTGTCTTTAGCCTTAAGAGTTTGTTGACGTTGATCATCATTAACAACCCTTGGATTAAGGCATTGATTAGAATAATGCCCCATTTCTTTGCACTTATAACATTTAAGTGTAGGAGGTTCACTCTGTGTAGACTTTTCTTTGTTCACATCACTAGACACCTTCTTCCCATCATTGTGGCATTCAAATTCCCAATGACCTTCCTTTCCACATTTGAAACATTTACTTGTCCCTTTAAGACAACTCCCTCCATGTTTCTTTCCACAATTTGAGCATAAAGGAAAACTCAAATTCTTTTCAGTGTGCTCTTTAGATTTTCCTTGGAATTTAATTTTCCTCTTCTTATCAAATGCATATGACTGATGGGTTACTCCAATATCCATGTCAACTTTGAGATCACATCGAACGATTTCCTCATAGCTGTTGAAGTCCCTTATGTCTAACGCCCTTCGAATACTTGTTTTTAAGACACTAAAGAATTGATCGATCTTACTCTCAGGTTGGATAATAATACCAAAAGCATACATTGCAAGTCTTGTAAAATTTTCTTCGTAGGTACCAACAGATTCATCATCCTCTTACTTTAGTTAAAAATAAAACTCCTTCCCCACCTTTTCTCGAAGAATATGAGGTAATTACTTATTGAAAAATAAGTTCTTGAACTCGTCCCATTCCATGGAC
This sequence comes from Viscum album, assembly GCA_963277665.1. Taxonomy (NCBI): domain Eukaryota; kingdom Viridiplantae; phylum Streptophyta; class Magnoliopsida; order Santalales; family Viscaceae; genus Viscum; species Viscum album. The sequence goes on from OY728160.1 coordinate 1,172,676,737, forward strand.
TCAATTTCATCTCTTTGCCTCTTATTCTTGATAAAATTCCACCACTGATCAACTTATCCTTCCAAACGATACACTGCTAAGATGAATTTATCATGTTCAGAACATTTTAGAACTGAAAATATCTTTTCAGTGGTACTAATCCATTATTCAGCCACTAATGAATTAGAAGACCCGCTGAATGAAGGTGGACACTACCTCATGAAGTATTCAACAGAATGTTGCTCCTTCCTTTGCTTATTTGGAAGTCCTGCATGATTCATAGCTTGAGAAAGTTGTGTGAGCATGGATACAAGATTTTTTATTCCAACTCCCATAATGTTTGGTTTCTCAGTGGGACAATCATTGCATTGCCTGTCGCATTCCGCATTAACACGGTTCCTTCAGGTTCCAGCCATTGACTAAAACCAATAAGAATATTGTGAGAAACAATAATTATAATAGGAAAACCAAATAATCAAGAATAAAATTTCACACATAAGGTCTTATCATAGGTTGTTCATATCCATTTCTAAAACACTAAGATTGTGTTCTATGATTAGACATATCCTTAGGGTTCTTACTAGGGATTTCACATACTAGTTTCCAAAGGTTGACTATACCTTTCCTCTAATACCAACTATAATGAACCATACTTTACATACATTTTTAAGACTTCAAAATTGAAGTACACTTATTACAACATATAACAAGACCAAGAAAGGACCGTATAAGTATAGTGTCTTTAGAAACTGGGAAACATAAACAACTGGTTCATAAAGCATCTAAATTGTCTCCCATTTATTTCATCATATCTAGAGTCCCTTTTGGAATATCCTACATAATAACCTTCTTCCTAACCTGGGGAAAGAAAATATACAAAAGGGTGAGCTCAAATGCTCAGTAAGGGTAAACAAAGGAAATATCATATTCATAAGAACATAGCATTTCAAAAATCATAACCTGCAAAAGAGATCATAATATCATATCATGGGATAAATCATAGTAGTGATATGTAATCCCAATAATCATAACATAAAAAAATGAAACATTGTGGAATACACACATAATCATATAGAATCATTTCTTAGTAGTCAATACTCATTTCGAAGACTATCTTAGCGGACAAAGTCCATTTCTGACCTGAGTTCACTCCTCGTTTCAGTCCTGTTTCACTGAACCGGATTGACCTGTCATTCCAGCCATGTCTATCTCATGAGATATAAATCATTACCCAATTAATTGGAGGGTGATATAGGTCCCACCAATCTCATAATGAAAGCATTCTTATGTGTGCCACAAAATCATAAATCATACATCATAGCATAAGCCATGTAATAAAAATGGGATTTTTAAATATCATGTCATCATAACATAATCCATAAAAGGACATCCTAAAAACAATTCCATAATAACATAATCAAATCAATGTAAAAATAGGGATATAAACAAAACCCTATATTATATTAGATGGAAAATAATTTTGATAAAACACTTGAACTCCATTCTTGAGGAAAATATCCTTTCTACTTCAAAAACATTTTTCCTTTCATAACATGTCATAAAATTTTAAACTAAAAAAAGTTGATTAAAAATAAACTTGAAAACTTTTAAAAGAATAATTATGGAAAAAATTTTCTATTAAATCATAAAAATCCATTCATTCCATATAAGTTAAAAAACATTCTTCTCATACTTTGGCCGAAAAAGTCAAAAAGTACCTCGTACTAAAAACGAAAAAAGATTCCTTTCATATCTGATAATAAAAACTCACCAATGGGTAAAATTGGATTTAAAAAATTGTAGGAGGATAGAAATAATATTACATATTGAGGAAAAAAGAATGTGGATGATAAAATACACCCCAATAAATACCAAAGTACAAACAATCTCGGATAAAAATGAGATTGTGATATTTCCCTTACCTTAGATCCGATTTGCTTCATACGTGTCCGAACCTCCTGTATAATGATTTAAATAATGTCATTTATTTATTATATAATCATACTCAGTGTTATGATATCATATATGGTCATATTCATAGATTTTTATTAGTAATATTTCATTGTTACTTGTTATTCGGGTGATTATTTCTTTTTTTGTTCTAATGGTTGTTTTGTAGAATAAATTCTTATTCTTATTTTAGGTTTTAGATACCTCATTTCCATAATGGTTTTAGTGTAATATATATCATATTTATTCATTAAATTCATTTATATAATCATTAAGCATTGAAGATCATGTAAAACGAGTTGCATCACATCGTGGAGACGGTAGCCCGTATGTACGCACGAGCAATGATATCGTTCCCATGATCGTGGAATTATATTGAAGTTTATGTATACAATTTCAGAATTAATATCACTTTACATCAATCATATATAGTTATTATATACACCATTATACCCATCCAAGTATGGTGGTGGTGGAAAACAGATTACACCACGACGTGGAGACGGTATTACGTACGTACGCACGCGCGGTGATTTCGTTTTCCGTAGGATGGATAGAAGGCGAAATAGGTTTGTTTCATATTTATAATAACATATCATTATATGAGTGATACTGATGTTATTACTTCATAATGAAACAACTAAATAAGAAGAAGTATAAGAAGAAATAAAGTTGAAAGAATCTGTAACAGACATTACCTCTTCTTGGAAGATCCTCTTCTTAACATCCTCTTAGAGCACTAAAGATGGTCTTTTAAGAATACCAGGACCTCTAGGATGTTTCTAGGGAATTGTAGAAGAGAAATTTTCAGGGTTTAGATGATCTTGAAGGCTCAAAGTGGTTTTATGAGGAGAGGGAGGAGGTGCCCTTTTATAAGGGAGGAGAGGGGCACCTATGGAATTATAAGAAATATTAATTTATAATAAATTCCAACCCCACATAAAAACTTCAAAAAATGACTCAAATAGAATCTATGATGATATAGGGTTTTAATATCCTCATGCAATAAAATTTATACATTTTGGGAATTTATTTTAAACATTATCAACATGATTTACCCTTATATAATCTATTTAATTTTATTTGTGGTAATAATATTCTAAATTTTAAATCATTATAAATATTTACTTATATGTTGTGAATTATCCATAATTGTATACATTATTACATTTTAGACCATATTAATTATAATTTACAATTTTTAAATATTTTTGTGGTTTTTAAACAATTTTATAATATGTAATTTTTATAAATTAACAATAGTGTCAATTTTGACACTATTCATTTATTTGAGTTTAAATCAAATATATATAGAATATATGTTCGAAATAAAATATTTAATAGATTCATAAAATATCATTTTTATCTAGGAAATTAGTGTTGACAATTAAATAATTCAAATAATATTTATTTTAATACCTTTAAAATCATTTATTTGATATTTCAATCAATAAAATAATTTCAACATCACTATTGTGTCATAATTAATGATAATTATTTAATCCCTAAAAATTATAAATAAATTCATATGATGTAGATAATTTTATTATATTTCTAGGGACTATTTATATTCTAAGTTTTATGATGTTTAGCACTAAATTATAATTATTACACTTATAATATTTAAGAGAGTGACATGTTGTCACTTTCTTTGGTTTTAATAATGATTATATTATTTCATTGTCAAAAGTCCATGAAATGAATCTATTAAAACCCTTAGATGATATGGGTCTACTTTTATTCATCAAATAGGATTTTTCAAGTGTTAGGGTAATTTTATAATCTTATTTTCACCCTTAATTACCAGATTTACCTTTAACTGTAGTAAATAAAAATTACCGTAGTTACTATTCATAATATCAAAAAAAAATATTAATATTATTTGGACCCAATGAATCCAAATATAGAATCCATTTTTCAAAATTCATAATACCGATGTTTTAGTAATTAATTTAAAAATAATCTCGTTGTTAAGCAAACAGGTTTTAAAAGTTAAAACGTTGCCAAAGATTGACATGTTTTTACCTATGAATTCAATGTAAAATTAATGCTAATGACATAAATTATATTAAATGGTAAAAATATATTCTATTTATACTTTCAAACCATTAAATATTATAATTTAACCATATAAATTATTGCGATGAAAAAAGTTGTTTTTAATTAAAATATAGTGTGTTTTTACTATTCATTAAAATATGAAAGTTATCAGAATAATATGAAAAAATTATCCAAAGTAAATTTTTATATCCTGATTCCAAAGAGGAATTTTATTTTGTCAAATTGAAATTATAAAATTGTTAAAAACTATATTTAAATTTGGTGCGCCATCAAAAGGTGACAAAACTGCATTTTTTAAAAAATACTTATTTTACCCGACAAATTTATTTGGTTCTCATACCATGTTCTAGAAAATATGTAAGATGAATAATAATGTTATAAAATTCAAAATTCAGTTAATACTATTCATATAGGATAGTTTATAATATTATAATAATATATTGTTGTTTAGTGGAACTCGGTATTGCGTACTACACACGCTATCGAGGAAGATCGTGATTACATGTAACGCAAGCCAAGTTACTATTGTGTGCAGTGAAAGATTCCATTGATGTTGCGTATAACATAATACATAAAAACATATACTTCTCATAAAATATCAGGTTGTTACATTCTACCCCCCTTAAAATGAATTTCATCCTCAAAAGTCGTCACTTCGTAACAAACAGATGAGGATACCTCTCCCTCATCATATCCTCAAGCTCCCATGTAGCTTCTTATAATTGGCGGTTCATCCATAAAACTTTCACTAAGATAGTGGTCTTGTTCCATAGGACATTTTTTCTACGATCCATAATCTCTATCAGTTGTTCTTCATAAGAAAGATCTTGCTCCAGCGGTACAACTTCTGAGCTGAATACATGTGAAGGATCGGGTTTGTACTTTCTCAAGAGAGATACATGGAACACATCGTGAACTTGAGAGAGATTCGGGGGAAGCACCAATCGGTAAGCTTACTTCCCAACATGATCTAGTATTTCGAAGGGAACGATATACCTAGGGCTCAGCTTTCCCTTCTTTCCAAATCTCATTACTCTCTTCGAAGGAGATATTCTTAAGAACACTTTATCACCCACTTCAAACTCTAGGTCTTTTCTTCGGATTCCGGCATAACTTTTTTGTTGACTCTGAGATGCTCTTATGTGTTGTTGAATAGATCTGACCTTTTCTGCCATCTCATCAATAAGATCAGGTCCTAATAACTTTCTTTCCCCAACTTCATCCCATCAAGTGGAAGTCCTGCATTTCTTTCCATAGAGAGCTTCAGAAGGATCCATCTGAATACTAGAGTGAAAGCTATTATTATATGAAAATTCCACCAAAGGTAGGTGTTGATCCCAACCACCTTTGAAATCCATAGAACAAGATCTTAACATATCTTCAAGAGTTTGAATTGTTCTCTCAGACTGACCATCTGTCTGAGGATGATAAGCAGTGCTGAAAATCATCTCTATATCGAGAGTTTGGTGAATACTTCACCAGAACTTTGAGGTTAACCTCGGATCTCAATCAGATATAATGGAAAGTGGTACTCCATGCAATCTTACCACTTCCTTTACATATATCCTGGAAAGCTGATCCAGAGAGAAATCCTCTCTAATAGCAATGAAGTGTGCAGACTTGGTAAGATGATCAACTATGACCCAGATAACATTATTGCCTTTGGAGGTTTTTAGAAGTCCAGTGATAAAGTCCATAGTGATGTTTTCCCATTTATATTCGGGTATTGGTAATGGTTGTAACATCCCCTTATACTTATGTCTCTCAACTTTAACTTGCTGAAAAACCAAGCATCGAGAGACATATTCAACAACATCTCTTTTCATGCCATCCCACCAGAAGTACTCTTTCTGGTCCCTATACATCTTCGTGCTTCTAGGATGAATAGAGAATGAAGAACTATGAGCCTCATCCAAAAGCTCCTTCTTTAATTAGGGATGGGAGGAACACATACCCGATTACTGAACTTTATTATCCCATCACAATCAAGGTCGAATTTAGGAACATTTCTCACCTTCTTTTGTAACTCTACATCTTCTTTTTGTGCCTCTTTAATCTTCACATGTATAGATGGTTGAACATTCATTTGAGAAAGATACTATTTTTCCCCTTACATTATAATTCCAAGATCCATCCTTTGTAAATCAATAAATATTGGATCTTTTGTGATCCTCATCATGGATAAGCTAGCATGGTCTTGTCGACTTAATGCATCTTCCACCTGGTTTGCTTTCCCATGGTGGTAATGAATTCAGCAGTCGTAATCCTTAATCAGCTCCAACCATCTTCTTTGGTGCATATTCACCTACTTTTGTGTGGAAATATACTTTAAACGTTTATGGTTAGTATAAATATCACACCATTCACCATAAAGATAATTCCTCCAAATCATTAATGTAAAGATTACCGCAACTAACTCCAAATCATGATTTGGGTAATTTTTCTCATGTATTTTCAACTGTCGTGAGGAATAAGTTATCACCATATCATTTTTCATGAGAACACACCCCAATCCCTTCTTGGATGCATCACTGTAGATCACAAACCATTATCCACTACAAGGTAGTGTGAGCACAGGTGCACTGGATAACCTTCTTTTCAACTCCTTGAAATTCTCTTCACACTCCTCTGTCCACACGAACTTAACTCCTTTTCGAGTCAACCTGGTTATTGGATTAGATAATCATGAAAAATCTTTTACAAAACATCGATAATATCCATCAAAACCAAGAAATCTTTGGATCTCAGTTACTGTTGTTGGTCTCGACCATCTTTTGATAACCTCTCTTTTTGCTGGATCCACTAATATCCCCTCTTTTGAGATTTTGTGACCCAAAAATGCAACTTTTTTAATCCAAAATTCACACTTGGTAAATTTGGCATAAAGCTTCTCCTTTCTCAGGGTCTTTAATACAATTATCATGTGATCTTCATGTTCTTCTGTGATCATTGAATAGACAAGAACATCGTCTACAAAGACTACCAAAAACTGATCAAGATAGTCTCTAATGAATCTATTCATTAGATCCATGAAGATAGTAGGGGAATTAGTAAGACCAAATGGCATCACTATAAATTCATAGTGTCCATACCATGTACGGAAAGTCGTCTTTGGTATATCCTCCCTTTTGACCCTTAATTGATGATACCCTGAATGAAGATCAATCTTGGAAAAGTATTGAGCTCCACGTAGTTGGTAAAATAACTCATCAATGCGTGTGAGAGGATATTTGTTCTTGATAGTGACCTTGTTAAGTTATCTATAATCAATGAAGAGTCTCATTGATCCATCTTTCTTCTTAACAAATAGAACAGGTGCTCCCCATGGTGATGCACTGGGGCATATGAATCCCTTATCAAGATTCTCTTGGAGTTTCTTTTTCAATTCCTGCAACTCAATTGGGGCCATTCTATAAGGTGTCTTGGAAATGGACATAGCACCCGGTATAAGTTCTATTGAAAACTCAACTTCACGATTTGGTGGAAGACCTGGAAATTCCTCCAGAAAGACATCATCAAACTCCCGTACAATGGGTGTATTCTTAATCTTGAGTTTCTCACCAACCATTTGAGATAAATAACCTTCATTTAGTGGAATCAAGACCTATAAGATGGAAGAAATTTCCAATAGAAGGTTATGTTCATCCTTGCATCGATAGATGATCATAGATTGATCTGGAATATGGAATGTGACATCCCTTCTTTGGAAATTGATATGAGATCCATATAAATAAATCCAATCCATGCCAAGAATCACATCAAATTCCACTATAGGGGGGATCACATGATTTGTAGGAAGTACTTTCCTACAAACTTCAATCAAAGAAGAATTATAAACTTTTGATGCGACTGTTGTGCCATTAAAGGTTGTCACAGCTAACTCAACATCTAATTGTTGAGGTAATACAGCGATACCATTAGAAAATTCTTCAGAAATAAAAGAGTGGGTGGATCCAGAATCAAATAAAACATTTTCTACTTTAGAGTGGATGGTAAGTGTACCATTCACCACTTCATTATCGTACTCCACATCGCTGATAAAAATTGCATGTGACATTCCTTTGTCTTTATCCTTAAGAGTTTGTTGATGTCGATCATCATCATCAACCCTTGGATTAGGGCATTTATTAGCATAATGCCCCATTTCCTTGCACTTGTAACATTGAAGTGTAGGAGGTGTGCACTCTGTGTAGCCTTTTCGTTGTTCACATCACTAGACACCTTCTTCCCATCATTGTGGCATTCAAATGCCCGATGACCTTCCTTTCCACATTTGAAACATTTAATTGTCCCTTTAAGACAACTCCCTCCATGTTTCTTTCCAAAATTTGATCATAAAGGAAAACTCGTCTTCTTTTCAGTGTGCTCTTTATATTTTTCTTTGAATTCCATTTTCCTCTTCATATCAAACGCATATGACTGATGGGTTACTCCAATCTCCATCTCAAATTGGAGAGCACATCGAATGATTTACTCGTAGCTATTGAAGTCCCTTATGGATAATGCCCTTCGAAGACTTGGTTTTAAGCCACTAAAGAATCGATCAATCTTACTCTCAGGTTGGATAATAATACTAGAAGTGTACCTTTCAAGTCTTGTAAAATTTTCTTTGTAGGTACCAACAGATTCATCATCCTTTTTCTTTAGTTCAAGAAAATCCTTCTCCATCTTTGTTCAAAGAATACGAGGGAAGTACTTATTGAAAAATAAGTTCTTGAACTCGTTTCATTCCATGGACTCAATTTCATCTCTTTGCCTCGTATTATTGATAATATTCCACCATTGATCAGCATCTCCTTCCAAATGATACACTGCTAAGATGACTTTATCATGTTCAGAACATTGTAGAACTGAAAATATCTTTTTAGTGGTACTAATCCATTGTTCAGCCACTAATGGATTAGAAGGCCCGCTGAATGAAGGTGGACGCTGCCTCATAAAGGATTCAATAGAATGTTTCTCCTTCCTTTTCTCATTTGGAAGTCTTTCATGATTCATAGCTTGATAAAGTTGTGTGAGCATGGCTACAATATTTTTCATTCCAACTCCCATAACATTTGGTTGCTCAGGGGGACAATCATTGCATTGCTCGTCGTATTCTACATTAACACCGTTCCTTTGGGTTCTAGACATTGAATAAGACCAAGAATAATAGTGTGAGCAACACTAATTATAATAGTAAAACCACATAATCAAGAATAAAATTTCACACTTAAGGTCTTATCATAGGTTGTTCATGGCCATTTCTAAAACACTAATATTGTGTTCTATGATTAGACATATCCTTAGGGTTCTTACTAGGGATTTCACATCCTAGTTTCGAAAGGTTGACTTTACCTTTCCTTTGAAACCAACTATAATTACCCATACTTTACATACATTGTTAATACTTCAAAATTTAAGTACACTTATTACAACATATAACAAAACCATGAAAGGACCGTATAGGTACAGTGTCTTTAGAAACTGGGAAACATAAGCAACTGGTTCATAAAGCATCTACATTATCTCCCATTTATTTCATCATATCTAGAGTCCCTTTTGGAATATCGTACTTAATAACCTTCTTCCTGACCTGGGGAAATAAAACATACAAAAGGGTGAGCTCAAATGCCCAGTAAGGGTAAACGAAGGAAATATCATATTCATAAGAACATTGAATTTTGAAAATCATAACCTGCAAAAGAGTTCATAATATCATATCATGGGATAAATCATAGTAGTGAAATGTAATCCCAATAATAATAACTTAAAACATTAAACTTTGTGGAATACACATATAATCATAGAGAATCGTTTCATAGTAGTCAATACTAATTTCCAAGACTATCTTAGCAGACAAAGTCCATTTTTGAACCGAGTTCACTCCTCGTTTCAGTCCTGTTTCACTGAACCAGATTAACCTGCCGTTCCAGCCATGCCTATCTCATGAGATATAAATAATTACACAACTCATTGTAGGGAGATATAGGTCCCACCCATCTGATAATGAAACCATTCTTATGTGTTCCACAAAATCATAAATCATACATCATAGCATAACCCATGTAATAAAAATGGGATTCTTAAACATCATGTAATCATAACATAATCCATAAAAGGACATCATAAAAACAATTACATCATGACATAATCAAATCAATGTAAAAATAGCAGAACCCTATATTATCTTATATTGAAAATAATTTTTATAAAACACTTGAACTCCATTCTTGAGTAAAATATCCTTTCTACTTCAAAAACATTTTTCCTTTCTTAACATGTCATACAATTTTAAACTAAAAGAAGTTGATTAAAAATAAACTTGAAAACTTTTAAAGGAAGAATCATGGAAACAATTTTCTATGAAATCATAAAAATCCATTCATGTCGTATATGTGAAAAAAACATTCTTCTCGTACTTTGGCCAGAAAAGTCAAAAAGTACCTTGTACTAAAAACGACAAAAGATTCCTTTCATGTCTGTTACTAAAAACTCACCAATGGGTAAAATTGGATTTAAAAAATTGTAGGAGGATATAAATAATAATACATATTGAGAAAACATGGATGTGGATGATAAAATACACCCCAGTAAATACCAAAGTATAAACAATCTCGGATAAAAATGAGATTGTGAGATTTTCCCTTACCTTAGGTCAGATTTGCTTCGTACATGTCCAAACCTTCTGTATAATGATTTAAATATTGTTATTGACTTATTAAATAATCTTACTCATTGTTATGATATCGTATATGGTCATATTCTTAGCTTCTGATTAGTAATATTTCAGTGTTACTTGTTATTCTGGTGTTTATTGCTTTTTTTATTCTTATGCTTGTTTTGTAGAATAAATTCTTATTCTTCTTTTAGGTTATAGATACCTCATTTCCAGAATTGTATTAGTGTAATATATATCATATTTATTCATTAAATTCATTTATATAATCATTAATCATTGAATATCATGTAAAATGAGTCGCATCACATCGTGGAGACGGTAGGTCATACGTACGCACGAGTGATGATATCGTTCTAATGATTGTGGAATTGCATTGAAGTGTATGTATAATATTTAAGAATTAATATCACTTTAAAATAATAATATATAGTTTTTATTTACACCATTATACCCATCAAAGTATGGTGGTGGTGGAAACAGATTACACCATGGCGTGGAGACGGTATTCTGTACGTACGCACGCATTGTGATTTCGTTTTCCGTAGGATAGATAGAAGGTGAAATAGGTTTGTTTAATATTTATAATAACATATCAGTATATTAGTGATACTTATGTTATTACTTCATAATGAAACAACTAAATAAGAAGAAGTATAAGAATAAATAAAGTTGAAAGAATCGGTAACGGACCTTACCTCTTCTTTGAAGAACCTCTTCTTAACCCCCTCTTAGGGCACTAGAGATGGCCTTTGAAGAAGACCAGGACCTGTAGGATGCTTCTAGGGAAGTGGAGAATAGAAATTTTCAGGGTTTGGCCGATCTTGAAGGCTAAAAGTTGTGTGAGGAGGAGAGGGAGTGGGTTCCCTTTTATAAGGGAGGAGAGGGGAACCTTTGGAATTATAAGAAATATTAATTTATAATAAATTCCAACCCCACATAAAAACTTCAAAAAATGACTCAAATCAGAATCTTAGATGAGATAGGGTTGTAATCTAGTCAGCCAATAAAATTTAGACAAGTTGGGAATTTATTTTAAACAATATCAACATATTTATCCTTATATAATCTATTTAATTTTATTTGTGGTAATAATATTCTAAATTTTAAATAGTTATAAATATTTACTTATATGTTCTGAATTATCCATAATTGTATACTTTATTACATTTTAGACCATATAAATTTCAATTTACAATTTTTATATATTTTTTTGATTTTTAAAAAATTTTATAATATGTAATTTGTAAAAATTAACAATTGTGTCAATTTTGACACTATTCATTTATTTGAGTTTAAATCAAATATATATAGAAGATATATTCAAACTAAAATATTTAATAGATTCATAACATGTTAGTTTTATCTAGAAAATTAGTGTAGTATATTAAATAGTTCATATAATATTTATTTTAATACTTTTAAAATAATTTATTTGATATTTCAATCAATAAAATAATTTCAACATCACTATTGTGTCATAATTAATGATAATTATTTAATCCTTAAAAATTATAAATAAATTCATATGATGTAGATAATTTTATTATATTTCTAGAGACTATTTATATTAGAAGTTTTATGATGTTTATCACTAAATTAAAATTATTACACTTAAAAGATTTAAGAGAGTGGCATGTTTTCACTTTCATTGGTTTTAATAATAATTATATTAGTTCATTGTCAAAAGTCCATGAAATAAATCTAGTCCGACCCTTAGGTGATATGGGTCGACTTTTATTCATCCGATAGGATTTTGGAAAGTGTTAGGGTAATTTTATAATCTTATGTTTACCCTTAATTACCAGATTTACCTTTAACTGTAGTAAATAAAAATTACCATAGTTACTATTCATAATATCAAAAAAAAGTAACCTATTAATATAATGTGGACCCACTGAATCCAAATATGGAATCCATTTTTCAAAATTCAAAATATAGAAGTTGCAGTAATTAAATTAAAATTAATCCTGTTGTTAAGAAAATGGGTTTTAAAAGTTTAAACATTGTCAAAGATTGAAATGTTTTTACCTATGAATTCAATGTAAAATTAATGCTAATGACATAAATTATATTAAATGGTAAAAATATATTCTATTTATACTTTCAAATCATTCAATATTATAATTTAACCATATAAATTAATGCGATGAAAAAAGTTGTTTTTAATTAAAATATAGCGTGTTTTTACTATTCATTAAAATATGAAAGTTATCAGAATAATATAAAAAATTTATCCAAAGTAAATTTTTATATCATGATTCAAAATAAGAATTTTATTTTGCCAAATTGAGTATATAAATTTGTCAAAAACAATATTTAATGTTGGTGCGCCATCAAAAGGCGGCAAAACTACATTTTTTGAAAAATACTTATTTTACTCGAAAAAATTATTTGGTTCTCATACCATGTTCTAGAAAATATGTAAGATGAATAATAATGTTATAAAATTCAAAATTCAGTTAATACTATTCATAACAGCTAGTTTATAATATTATAATAATAAATTTTTGTTTAGTGAAACTCGGTATTGCGTACTACACACGCTATCGAGGAAGGTCGTGATTGTGTGTAACGCAAGACAAGATACTGTTGTGTGCAGTGAAAGATTCATTTGATGTTGCGTATAACATAATACATAAAGAAAATATACTTCTCATAAAATATCAGGGTGTTATATCTTGGATTTTCAATTTTCTAATTTTAGTTTCCCTTATATGTGGGTGGGGGTGCTCAGGAGGGAGGGGGTGTCCAAGAGTGGGGGGTGTCCAGGAGTGGGTGTGTCTAAGAGGAAGGGGGTGTCCAGGTGTGAGGGTGTCCAGGAGGGGAGGGAGGGGGTGTGTCCATGGCTAAAAGTATCTGATATTAGTTTTAAATTGACATAAACTGTAGAAAACCACACAAGTGACATACGGAAATCTGAGAAAATGTGTTTGTATTGTTTTGATACTTTAGGAAAACAATCCATGAGTCATTTTTGAGGTCTACAAATCAACCACACCTCAATCTGACACACGGTGTAACCGATATGGCTAAAAGTTTATGATATCTGTTTTCAATTGACATTAACTTTAGAAAACAACAAAAGTTACATATAGAAAACCAAGAAAATTCATTCAAAATTGTTTTTATACTTTAGGAAAACGATCCCTGAGTCATTTTTGAGGTGTAATAATTGATCGCACCTCAATCCAACGCACAGTGTGACGGGTATGGCTAAAAGTGTATGTTATCAGTTTCCAATTGACATTAACTTTAGAAAACAACACTACTGATATATGGAATACCGAGAAAATATAGTCTCATTGTTTTGATACTTTAGGAAAATGATCCATGAGTGATTTTTGAGGTGTACGAATTGATCGCACCTCAATCCGACACACGGTGTGACTGGTATGGCTAAAAGTGTCTGATATCAGTTTGAAATTGACATTATCTTTAGAAAAAAACACTATTAACATATGGAATACTGATAAATCATGTTCAGATTGTTTTGATACTTTAGGACAATGATCTATGAGTTATTTGTGATCTTTACGAATTGACCGCTCCTCAATCCAACACAGGGTGTGACAAGTATGGATAAAAGTGTCTGATATCAGTTTGAAATTGACATAAACTCTAGAAAACAACACAAGTGACATACGTAAAACCGAGAAAACGCGTTCAGATTGTTTTGATATTTTAGGAAAACGTTCCATGAGTAATTTTTGAGGTGTAAGAATCGACCGGACCTCAATAAAATGCACGGTGTGACCGGTATGGCTAAAAGTGTCTGATATCATATTGAAATTGACATAAACTTTAGAAAACATCAGAAGTGACACACAGAAAACCAAGAAAACACATTTGGATTGTTTTGAAACTTTAGTAAAACAATACATGAGTCATTTTGGAGGTGTAATAATCGACCACACCTAAATCCGATGCACGGTGTGACCGGTATGGATAAAAGTGTCTAATATCAGTTTGAAATTGACATTAACTTTAGAAAACAAAACAAGTGACATACGGAAAGCTAAGAAAACGCATTCGGATTATTTTGATACTTTATGTCAATGATCCATGAGTCATTTTTGAGGTTTACAAATCAACCACACCTCAATATGACACATGGTGTGACCGATATGGCTAAAAGTGTCCGATATCAGTTTGAAATTTACATAAAATTTAGAAAACAACACTACTGGCATACAGAATACTGAGAAAATGCATTCGGATTGTTTTGATTATTTAGGAAAATGATCCATTATTTATTTTTGACATGTAAAGATTGGCCGCACCTCAATCCGACGCACAGTGTGACCGGTATGGTTAAACGTGTCTGATATCAGTTTGAAAATGACATAAACTATAGAAAACAACACATGTGACATACGGAAAACTGAGAAAATGCATTTGGATTGTTGTGATATTCTAGTAAAAAGATCCATTAGTAATTTTTGAGGTGTAAGAATCGATCTCACATCAATCCGACGCACGGTGTGGCCGATATGGATAAAAGTGTCTAATATCAGTTTGAAATTGACATACACTTTAGAAAACAACACTGCTGACATATGGAATACCAAGTAAATGTGTTCAGATTGTTTTGATAATTTAGGAAAACAATCCATGAGTCATTTTTTAGTTTTACGAAACAACCCCACCTCAATCCGACACATAGTGTGACCGGTATGGCTAAAAGTGTCTGATATCAGTCTGAAATTGACATAAACTTTAGAAAACAACACTACTAACATACGAAAAAGCAAGAGAACGCATTTCTATTGTTTTGATACTTTATGATAACGATCCATGAGTCATTTGTGATGTTTAAAAATAGACCTCACCTCAATTTGACCCACGCTATGACTGGTATGGCTAAAAGTGTTTGATATCAGTTTTAAATTGACATAAACTTTAGAAAACAACACAAGTGACATACAAAAAAACGATCAAACACATTCAGATTGTTTTTATACTTTCGGAAAACAATCCATGAGTCATTATTGAGGTGTAAGAATTGAACTCACCTTAATCCAATGCACGGTGTGACCGGTATGGCTAAAAGTTTCTGATATCAGTTTCAAATTGACATTAATTTTAGAAAACAACACTACTAACATACGTAAAACCAAGATAATGCATTCAGATTGTTTTTATACTTTAGTAATAATATCCATGGGTGATTTGTGATGTGTACGAATTGACCGCACCTCAATCTGATGCACGATGTGATCGGTATGGCTAAATGTTTCTGATATCAGTTTGAAATTGATATTAACTTTAGAAAACAACACAAGTTACATACATAAAACTGATAAAATGCGTTCAGATTGTTTTGATAATTTAGGAAAATGACCCATGAGTCATTTTTAAGGTGTAAGAAACAACCGCACCTCAATATGATGCACGATGTGACCGGTATGGCTAAAAGATTCTGATATCAGTTGGAAATTGACATAAACTTTAAAAAACAACACTACTGACATACGAAATACCAAGAAAACGTGTTTGGATTGTTTTGATAATTTAGGACAACGATCCATGCATCATTTTTGATATGTAGGAATCAACCGAACCTCAATATGACACACGGTGTGGCTGTTATGGCTAAAAGAGTCTGATATCAGTTTGAAATTGACATAAACATTAGAAAACAACACAAGTGACATACGGAAAATAGAGCAAACACAATCGGATTGTTTTGATACTTTATGAAAACAATCCATGAGTCATTTTTGAGGTTTACGAATCGACCGCACCTCAATCTGAAGCATTGTGTGACCGGTAAAACTTTTCATTAGATAAAGAATCAGTATTTATTAAATGAGATAAATCATCCAAAAACATATTGATTTTAGATTATTCTCTTTCATTGTTATCAGAATGAAAACATTTGAGTTTATCATTTACATATTTTAGTTTCACATTTCCATATTAATGTATTCTTTCATATCAATGTTTTAATTTATTTCATTATTGTATTACTAACATAATATTTGTTTTCTTATATAGGTGAATTTTTTCCATGAGTTTGGATGCTTTGTTCGGCAACAAATACCATGGAAGGAAATTTTTGAGGGGGGATCACATATATCAAAGGATGAAACATTAATGTTTATAACAGTTATTGGATAATTATAATTGTAACCATGTAAAACATTGTTTGAAATGTATATATCAGTGTGTTTTTTTATTCATGATGTTAAGAAAATGTATATAGAATTTTTTGTCAAAATATTGTGTACGGGTGTTGTTTTGTACAGGTGTGCAGGTGTTGTTTTGTACAGGTGTGCAGGTGCTGGTTTGTGCAGGTGCTGGTTCTGCAGGTGCAGGGGAAGGTACCTTTATCAGCTCTATCTGGAGCGCTGATAAAGGACACCTTTATTAGTGCTATCTTGAGCACTGATAATAGGGCCCTTTATCAGTGCTCAAGATAGTGCTGATAAAGGAACCCCTTTATCAGCGCTAAACAAGAATTGTTAGTGTCGGCGTAGATAAAGGGGGGTCCCCTTTATCAGCGCTTTTCGGAGTGCTGATACAGGGGACCCCCCCCCCCCTTTATCTTTACCGGCATTTGTAGCTCTTTTCTAGCACTGTTAATGTTAGTTTTTAGTGCTGATAAAAGGCCAATTTGTAGTAGTGAGTCTATCATGAATAAATAAACATGTAGGCCTTGAAATCCAAGAAAAATGGGTGCAACATGAGGTTCAAAATAATTTTTATAGTACAGTGACCATTTAATCCTCATCAAACTATATCTATAAAATGAACACCTTTCATGGGGAAAACATTTATCATAGTCCTCCCTTATGGGAAAACAAACCAAAATGTGTCAAGAGTCAAGAAGCCCCAAATCCAAGGAAACAGACCCAACAGTTTTAAGATACCTCTTAATAAACATGATTGAACGGTGTTGGTTATAATTTTTACCAATAAGTCAGTATCGATGATCTGAAGCCAATATTTCCACATCCTTCACTGAAAAAGAAAGAACATGTTTCCCCTATGCTTAAAAGGTGAAACTCAAAAAGAGACATCATCCATATCAAACATGAATGTTCTTCTAGAAACCACATTTTTATAATTTTAAATATTTATTTATTTATATAAATAATAAAAGTTTTTAAATTCTAACAAAAATATTTGAATAATAAAATTATTAATATTATATATATTTATAAAATTAGTAATTTATTGTAAATATTTTTTATTTAAATGTAATTTTTAATATTTTTATATTTTATTATACATTTTTTTAGTATCAAATATTTTCATATTTATATAATTAAAAATATTTCTTAAATAAAGCTAGTCACATTGAAATATAATTATTAACTATTAATTTTTTATATAATTAATAATATATATTTATTTTAATTATTCTTTTCTTTTTTTCTTAGGAATTTATATTTCCCATTATATTTATATATATAGTTATTTTTAATATAGTTATAAATTTATATAAAGAATGATAAATTTTTAAAAAATATTTATTCTTTTTTTGTAAATAGAAATATTGGTAATTATAATTAATAAATTTTAAATTTAGTTAATAATAAATTATACCTTTAATATATAATTAATACAATATATACATCTATAACATTAATTAGAAAAAATGTAAATTCTATATACTATCAATAGTAAATATATTTAAATAGAATTATTAAATTTCTTACATTAAATTTTACATTTTAATAATTAATAATATATTATAAAAAAAGATTTATACATTTATATATTTTCATTTAATTAATAAAAAAGTATTATATTATTATATATGTAATTAATATATAATCATAAAATAATAATAATTTATTATTTTTTAAAATATAATTAATAGGAAATTAAAAAATATTCTTACATGGCTTCAGTTAATCTTACATAGGGTTTTTTATTAGTGATAAAAATAGTGTAAATAATTAATATTATATTATTAATGATAAATACCTCTATATAATATTAAAACATAGTTGTTTAAGAATAAATACTTTCACTACTTTGGTTTAATATTACACAAAGAACTTTGTCAATGTTAATTTTAAAACAGCTAAATCTACCTATATCTATGTTCTCATTGATAATGATCTTTGGATAAGATTAAATTTTGCCTGTATAAGAATAAGTTCAAATTTTTAAAGCTTCATAACATTAATCTAAGAATTATTAGTGCTAAATTTAGATTTGAAAAAGATCGATCTTCATCATTACCAAAAATTACGCCGATAAAAGACTCTCTTATCAATGTTATTTAGTAAGAACTAATAAATTCCTTACCTTCATTATAAAATAATAATAAATATGCCACCCATCAACCTTTTTATTCAATATCTTGTGGAAATTATACTCTGTTGCACCCTCTATCATCATTTTGTGAACAATTCCTCTTTTTGAAGTCAAAGGTATGCAATCTGCTCCAATTGTGATGTGTTTTTGGAGATTTTTCATCAGGTATATTTTGATCGTGATGTTTTTTTTGACCATTATTTTTTTGTGTGTGTGTGTAAATATAATTATATAGTTCTTGATGTATATCCCCATAATTTTATGGATTATTCATTATCATTTTGGATTGTTTATCATGTTTTAAAATCTCCATCAATATTTCCAAAAAAAATCTTCATTTATTTCCCTTTTTGTTTATCCTTGCTTAACCTTACTGTTAAATCCCTTCTTTATACACATATATCTCTCTCTATGTCTGTGAATTTTTCTATATATATATATATATATATAAATATATTCCCATAACAATTTATTTGTTTATGAACACACACACACACATAAAGATATAAAATTTGTTTGTTCTTACTTTATTATTTATACGAGTGTGTATATATATATATTTGAATATAATTTTTTATGTTTGTCTATATATATATATATTATGTTATGTAATTTTAATTTTAGTTTTCAAATACAAAATATTATCTTTGTGAAATAAATTTTTATAATATGAAATGAGTTTAAAAATAGTATATAAGAGATTCCAAACATCATTCTTTACCACTTACTTCATTAGAGGTGTCATCCTATATTATGGTTACTAACATAAATTACTGATTTATTTTTATATCACCTAATTAGTGCATAAATAATGGATAATTAACACCCAAATGGTTTCATTAATTCCATCCATGAACCAGGTTTTTAATTTATAATTAATCTTTAAAAATAAAACATTAAAGGTGTAGTATAAAATCAAGTACATTTATGACAAATAAGGAAAAGGATATTTAGAATGAATAATTAATTAAAAATTTAAAAAAAATTATTTTAATTATTGAAATATATGAAAAAATAATTTGAATAAAATATTTATGGAAAAACATACCATGAAATTTTAAATCCATGTCCATATGATAGAGATACATTTAAAATATTTAAGGGATAATCTTGTTTTTTTATTTCAGAATTGGATCTAAACAAATCACTGGTCATGATGTTTTCCCACTAACTTTAAAAATCCTTTTTAATGATTGAGTAATTTTATTCATTTAATATTAATCTCTTACAAAACTATATTTGAAAATATAAATTTATTTTCATTCAATTAATATGAATGATTTATGTTACTTGTTTATGTGTTAAATCGAATTTCTTCAATCAACAAGAAGAAAATAATCTCTTTTTTTGTTCTTTTGTAGAATGTAAAACCTTTACAAAAAGATAATGTTGTCAAAATGTTAAATTGAATTTTATTAGATAATGGCTTAGAGTGCATCTGGAACAACTTTCACAACTTTTTTCAAAATAACGGAATCATGCTCAAAAGGATAGAACCTGAAATTCCATTTCAAAATGGCATGGTAGAGAAAATTAACCATATAGTGACTAATAAATAAAGATGCATGTGTGAGAATTATATAATTCCCAATTCCATATATGAGAAAGTAATCAAAATCAATAAATAATTATGCAATATAATTCCTTGAATTATTATGGGAAATAGTCTACTAGAATATCCATGGTCCAGTAAGTTCACAAAAGTTAGACACCTTAAAGTCTTCAGATGTTTATCCTGCTCTCTTTTTGAGGAAATGGATAGAGTAAAGTTGGAAGTAAATTACATATAATATTTTATTTTGTGTTATGAGAATGAAGATTTGGTATTTAGAATATGGAGTGATGAAAAGTGCCAAGTCATCAGAAGTATAAACATTCTAATTATTGATAAGATTCCATGGAAGGATTGGAACATCATTGATTAAAAATTTGAGGGGAAGTAGCCCACTATTAGAGTTCAAGTTGATTTACATGAAATCACCTAATTTGATATAAAATTAAATAATATAAATAAATAAATTTTATGGTTTATGAGTATTAATTTTAAAGATTCATATTCATTATAGTTTTATAAAAAAAATTAATAATGTTTTTAATTGAGAAAGATATTTTTTGAACTAAATTATTTTTCCATATATTACATAGTTATATTTAAAAGTTAAATTTCATAATTTAGAAATTTAATTTGATAAATTGGAAATATATTTTTATATCATCATACCAAATTTATCTTACAGTGATTTCTTTATTCTTATTAAAAAATGGATTTTGGGGTGAATAGTGAAAATACCGATTTTTATAAAAAATATCATTTATTTTCATTTATTTTAAAATTTATATTATTTTTTTATTTTTTTAAAGTAAAATTATTCAACATTGACTAAAAATAATTCAATTAATTTAATATGAATAAAAATTATACTTCATTTAGGAATAAAATCATTTTAGGTTTAAAAAAATGTTTTTAAAAAAATATATTTCATTGTGTTTTATGTAATTTTATTAAAATTAATTTATACCATTTATACATATTTAATCTTGAAAAATGGATTTAATATTTTTAATTAATTGGTTCAAATTTACTATTGAGATCAATTTCATTTTTGATCATAATGAATAGTACACATGGTGAATTGTTATCACCACAGTAGAGAGTAAAATTAGTTAATTAAGGAGAAACCTTTGTTATAAGGTTAAAAAATCATCTTAACTATTTGTGGATAAGATTATTTCAAACTTTATCACCATATATCTGAAATTTTATTTATTTAGTGATAATTTACCATGATTAAGGCATTTATAATATTTAAATGTTTAGACTTATTACAAGAGTGTCACTTTCCTCACTTATAAAAGGTTACCTACTCTCCTCACGTATTCAAAAGCATGAAGAACTATAGTTAATATAATACCTACCTAAATAAATTCCAAAACTATATTATCCATGTATTTAAGTTTTTTTATCACTAATAGACTAAACTATAAAGCTTAACATGTAAGTGAAAAGAGGTTATCCAAAGATGAGGTATAACTCTTAACCAAGTTTGTTCATGTTTATAACTTCTTCTACCTAATTAAAACATATCATAACCATGATTATATAATTACATAATTAACTTCAATATACTGAAATTTTATTATATTTTAGGTAAAACCCATTATCATATCAATTTCGATCTTATTGGAAATGAAAACATTGCTTATGCGTACGTGTGGGCTACCACCTCTATGAAGCGATGTGTTTCATTTTTCTTCAATGCCTCATATTTTTGGTTAAAATGATGTATAAAAGGAATATATGATATTTTGGAGATAATTATGATTCTATAATAATAATATCTTACTTAAATAATTTTCCTTTCATTCATTGTAGGATGAAAACACTGCTCATGTGTATATGAGGATTATCACCTCCATGAAGCAATGTGATTTGTTTTTAATTATCGCCTCACATGAAAAAACATAAGGATAAAAATAATGAATAAATAATAAATTTATAACGTGGTTATGATTCTAGAAAATATTATCAACTTTTTTTCTTTTCAACATAGTTGATAATGGAAATTCCACTTAGGTATATGTGCAGACTGTAACACCCCAGGTAAATAAGGAATATGACATTTTCATATTTATCCATATTTGTGAATAAAATATTAATATGACTTTAAAGGGGACGCTATGCTCGATGGCGTACCCAACACGCAACAACGAGTTTCTTGGGAATCTTACGTTGCACTCTAATAATAAAATAATATTATTTTAAATGGTAGTTAACATGTAGCCGTTGTAATGGCGGGAATGGATAGAAATAACTAAAATATGATTATATATGTTCTTAAATATTTTTACATTTATACAATAAAAGATAAAGGCTTAAAATACGGAAAGAATTCAATTTTAGGCGTATATGCCCTAGTTTTCACTAAAGGTTCACTTATCACCTTTTGATGGAGAACCGTCATTAAATATAGTTTTGTTCACTCTTAAACATTATTTTGGACCAAATAAAACTCTTATTAAGAATCGGGACATCAAAATTTACTTTGTGTAAATTTTTGGTATCTTTCCGATAAAGTTCATTTTTTTAATGAATAGTGTAAAATGTTGTATTTTAATTCAAAACCACTTTTTAATCTAATTTATTTATATGATTAGATTATATTTTGAATTGGTTTTAAAGTGAAATTAGAAAATATTTTTACCATTAAATCCAATAGTGGTCGTTGGAATCAATTTCACTTTGAAATCAGACTTAAACTAGTATCAATCTTTTGATACTTATTGTTTCATAAAACACGCTATTTGTCATGACAGCGGGAATTAATTATTAAATTAATTAATGTGACTTATATGTTTTGAATTTTGTAAAACTGACTTCATTTTTGAATTCAGAATATCAAATATAGCTTATGGTGAATTTTTGGGATTTTTTTGAAAAACTTCAATTTTTGATGAATAGTGAAACCACTAAGTGGTACTTATAAAAACTGATTTTACGTTTAAATGAAATTTTCCATCATTGTGTTTTGATTTTCAAAAAATCAGACATACATGGTTGTCATTAATAAGTAAAATGTGGTTCAATGAGATTAAAATAATTTTTTGGTGAATAGTAACTTATTAAGTTTTTAATCGCGATTAGTGGTAATTAGTGTAGTTTAAGGTAAAAATAATGCTTTAATAAAATTAGATGAGCTTGAAACATGTCTTACCCTAATTGGTTGTATCATGGCCGACCAAGACAAGCCATGGGTAAACTTGGGGACCCCATGGATCCACTTTGGTTGGGAAATGACATAAATAACATTTTATTTAATGTAAAAGTAAAATTGACACAAACATGATATGTTTTACTAAAACAATTTTTAAGTGGGGTTATACAAGTCATATTTTTTATTATAAATATTCATTGGAAAGATAAAAAGCGTTTCTACATCATAGTATTTTTTTTATAATTTTTAGACATTAAATAAATTAAATTATTTATGACATAATAATGATGCAGCGATGACATTATTATTTGACGATTTAAATAAAATGGAAAGATAATGTAATATAAATGAACTACACATGTCCAAAACTTATTGGATGAGTGTATTTCGAAGACTTATCACCTTATCCACGAATTATATCAATTTGGGACCTTTTGAAACCGAAAAACATTTTCAAATAAAGTAATATTTCTTTACATTCCAAAATTACCCCTCCTCTCCTCTTATAAAAGGCCCCCACCTCTACCTCATTTAACACACTCCTCAAGACTTTGGCACGGACAACCCCTGCCCATTTACTCTCTCCACATCCCTCTACTCGTCCTAGTGGATTACCTTTGGGCAGAATCCTTTCAAAGGAAGCCTTTAGGCTCAAATCAAAAGGAGTTACACTTTTAAAGGCAATTCATTCTCTCATGTTCATTTGTTTTATTTTGCTTCTCCAACCCCCTAAACTCTTTTTATTTAATTCATTTGTGACAACACAAGTATATTAAATATACTAGTATGTTGTTATAAGATTTATTCGAGCTACACTCTCACACAACTACATCAAATGGTTAAAGAACATACAGTTTCCGTGGATGGTGAAATTCTGCCTCCCGAAACGATGATTTTTCAATACTCATTTAACACCTTCAAAGGTGGCCATTATGATGTCACTATTTTTATATATGATATATAATATTTTTATGTTTTATTTATGCTTCTGTATTTTTCATTTTTGTCTTGCCTTTATGGATTCCATTATGGGTATACGCGATATCTTCATTTAAGGAAGTGCGGACTACCGCCCCCTCAAAGTGATTTGATTCGTTAAAGACCATATGTGGGATGTATAAAGGATGGAAATATGATATTATATATGATTTTATACTGGAATTATAATATAACTTTATATCATTATTATTCAATTCTATAAAATACGAAATAGAAATGAAAGTAGCATTCATGCGTACGTACGGCTTACCGTCTCCATGAACGGTGCATTTCATTTCTTACCTCTAAATGATTATGTAATGTTATAAATGCATGAATGTAATGGATATATATGAAATATATGATATCTACATAATGAATACAATTATGGATATAATAAACATTTGGCCACACGAACAACATGTAATTGTAAGAAGTCCACTTTCGACTTAAGATCCAAATATCGGCAAAACAAATATTATTAACTTAAATGATTAAATAATGTTTATGACATGGTAATAAGTGGTATAAAAGTAATAATGAACTGGAAAAAGGTTCTTAAGGAATTATAAATTAACTCAAGTTTATTATTCAAGAGATTAAAGAACGATCGAGTCAAGTCGGACCCGAGGTAAGGGATCCTACAACTCTCTTTCTTTTTAAGTGCACTCTTTTATGTCATTTATTTTAAGCTCATCTTTCTTATGATTGGGAGGTTCTTTTATATTAAATTTAATGTAATGTTCATGAGATGAGAGACCCTAATATCTCTCATCAATCCATTTTGGATGTTTTGAGTGGCGTCGTTAGGCTGCCGAACTTTCGTAAGAGATCTAACCTCTCTCTTTCTTTTTAAGTACTCTCCTTTATGTCACTTCTTTTAAACTCCTCCTTGCAATTTTGGGGGATTTTCTTTTATATTCCACTTTTTTTAAATTCTATTGTAATATGATGGGATACTCTATTTGATCTCATCAATCCATATTCGGAAGTTTTATGTGGCGCCGTTAGGCTGCCGAGTTTTCGTAAGGGATTTTTCATCTCACTTTTATTCCCGTGAGATTTATGCTACATTCGCCACAAATTCCATTGAGTGGTGTATGTACTGCACATTATTATACACTTTGTGTAATATACTTTAGTTTATGAGTATTTACGTCAATTACCTATTGTCTTTCTTTCATGGGGTGTATGTTTTGAAAGATACCCAAGTCGGTAAGGGAACCTTTCACCCTCCTCTTTTTTTAAAAGACTTCTTTTATTGGGTCTTTTAATTTACATATTTTTATGTTGGGATATGTTCTCATACATCCTTATTGATGTAAATTTTATGTCCAAGTGATGAGATACACTTTTTATCTCTCATCAACTCATTTTGATGTGATGCCGTTAGGCTGTCAAGGGAACTTTTTAACCCAATTTCGATTTCTTTGGGTTCAACTTGTAGTCATTGAATATGTCATCCATTGAATATGTGTGAATGAAATTTTATTGTTTTACACTTAATATCCACTTATATTGGGTGTATATATATTTGTCACACATATTTTTGAGATTTATTTGTCCTTAATTTAAGGATACCTTCTTTATAAGGGATTTCATCACATTTGACATTTCTATTGAGGGTTCATTGTTGTTATGCACCAATTCACTTTTATATGGTGTATATACTGTCCTTTGGAGTATTATATCATGAATTCTTTTATTCTCATGATATTATAAAGTTCTGACTAAATGTTATTCCTCGATTATTGTATTCAGGTGACTCTAATTTTGGTAAAACCCCTTTAACCATAATATCGTTTTAAATTTTTTAATTATTTGTTCTTATTAATATCCATGTTTCCAAAATGGTTTTAAGGATTTATTTATATGGATATTAATGGTTTAAAATGTTAAAAGCTTCAAGGTGGTATGGGACACTTTGATTCAAAAATCTCTTTATTAAATGTTTTAAATGGTTTTGGAAATGGTTTCTTTTTGAATGGATTCATTATTTCAATATCCTAAAATGTTATATTGTGATTGAAATGTGGAAATGTTATGTTTCCTTTATTCATGTTTATGTGATATGATTATGTTATGGTTCTTGGGCATTGTTATGAAGAACGGGTGGTTCCGTGATAAACTAAGGGCGGGTGAGCCCGATATAGCTCTCCAATGCATTGGGTAACGCGAAGGAGTGCAACGTTAAGGTTTCTCCGAAGAGATTTAGGGAATATACTGTGATGGGTATTCCAAATGTAACCAAGAGGGTTACTCCCTACGTCAGAATGTTATGAATGCCTCAAGTTACCTTTATGTCTTACGTTTTTTATGATTTAATCATGATTTGATATGCCTATGTTTTATGGGTAAAGTATGATTTCATTCTTATGTATATATGAACTCATGTTTCCTTTCTATATTTTTATAACCCTTACTGAGCTTTTTATGCTCATCCCAAGTTTTTGAAATGCTTTTCACAGGTCAAGGGAAAGGTACATGATGTGACGATAGTGTGAAGGATGTGTTAAGAAAGAATCCGTGTTTTATTTTAAATAGGTTTCCATTGATGGGAAGAATGAATATTGTCTTTTATGTAACCACCTTGTTTAAATGTGGAATGTAATGCAAGTTTCCTGATCTAATTCTCTAAAACTCTAAACCTGAAAAGATCCTCAATGTGTAATCTTGTAATAACTCAAGTTTAAGTAAGGTTTAAGGCTGGGGCCTTATAGTTGGTATCAAAGGTCGGTTTAGATAACTTTAGAGGTTAGGGTATTCTTTAAGCATAAGTGGCATTACCATAATGGTTAGGATTTGAGAAAGAGTCCTAGTTTTAGATAAATTGAATGAGTAAGTATATCTTAGTGTTTATCTTACTCATTAGTACATGATGGTTTTTTTGATATACTCACACTGACCTTTTTGGTTTTAGTGAATGGCTGAATCTAGTAGGCACCAAAGTAACAGTGGATGTGAAGGAAACTGTGACAGTTTTTTGAGCAAGCAACTGAATGATATGGGAGCTACAATGAGAACTCTTGTGATTATCCTCAACCAACTATCTGAAGTCATGATTGACCACCTAAACCTTGGAGATTTATCTAAGACGTCATATATGCAAGAAACAAATCCCTACGGAAGTACAGGTAATAATCATATATGTAAGTGTGTTCAAAAACCTATGTGTCAAAGATGTGGAAAGAAACACCTAGGAAAATGTTTCAAAGGGACAGAAATATGCTATAGATGTGGAAATGAAGGTCATAAAGCAAGAACCTGCCATGAAAAAAGGAAGCATTCGGTTGACTCAAGGAAAGGGAAAGAAGTTCTTTATGAGGGATCAATTGAATGTTTTAAATGTGGTGTGCATGGTCATTATGCAAACACATGTCCTATGAAGAAGTTTTGTAAATGGGGTCACCAAGAGTGTACCAATATTCGTTTACCAATACCTAATGCCATTCCGATTGAGGATAAAGAAACTGACAATGACCAATCAAAGGTATGTACTATTTCATGACTATTGTTTTCTTATTTTGGAATCTTAGGATATGATTCATGATTTTTTTTGTAGGAAAGAGGTATTTCGAAATAAGTTGGAAATGAATGGATAATGGATCATGAAGAATGTTGAATGTGTAAGATATCAACGTATATGGGCTTCAAGAGTTAGGGTGAAATTCTTAAGAGTATAAAGTCTCTTTTGATGATGGGGTTACAATAGAAGACTTTTTATATTATGTGTAACCCTGATGTTTAATATAGGCAAATTTTATTCAAGTAATAGTTATCTTTTCTTTTGTGGACATAGTTATAAAGAACCATTTGGGTTTATATGATCCTTACTTTTGAGGTAATTATGGGTTACCATATGTTATGATTGAAGTGAAAGGCATGAGATAAAATTGAGGATAAATTATGTTATGGTTATTTTTTATGATTTTATCCCTTTTTGGGTAATGATTTGAGAATTATATAGTTTTGGAAAAAGGACAACACGTAGACCGTGTGACTACCCGTCGCGTCGGACAAAGCTGCGGGAATCGAACCCACAATCAAAGTGCAACTGGTATTTATCGCATACCACTGGACTACGTGAAGTCCTTGGTTAGTTTGACTGATTATTTTTTTAAGAGTAAGTTGATTTTGGGTTATTTATGAAAATGATTAACCTGTCATAGAGGATATGTGATTAGGTTAATTACTTTTCAATACGAGACTATAGGAGCAACTGATGTTGTTTGGAGATAAATGTTATGATTTAACTTGGAAGACTATGTGACTAAATCCTTCAAATATTTGGGTTTCAATCTTATATTGGTTTAATTTGAAGAATTTTATGGACAAATTGATTATAGAATGGTCCTCGATGAACTTTGGGTTTTTTTGGACAAATTTTGGAGGTTAAGAATAGATTTTCTTTTTATAAAGGGTTATCCTTTTCTAGATTATCTGACCTTGTACTAACCTTTTTGGTTTTGGTTTTGGTTAAAGCCTAAATACATGGGATGTATATAGTTCTCTTTTGGGGATTAGGTGATTCTCTAGAAGTTGACTATAGTACTCTTAATGCGAACAAGTCTCCCTAAATACTCGTATTTTGGAAAAAATATGAGTTTGACTAAGGAATCTAGTAAAAGTTGAAAGTCAACATGATAAGTGATTATGCTTCCTTATGAATAAATTCCTCAATAAAAAGTAACTTAAAACGAAAATGTTGTCTATTAACTTTTCCTACTGGGGAACCCAACACCGTTTAACCCATCACATGTTTGTGATTTTCTTATTGTTAACTTTCTCCTAAACATGTTTTCTATCACTCTCCATCGGAACATGACCCTATGTTTTCTCCTCCATGACCATATTTTCATACATAGAATCCTAGTATGGGTTAACTCGGGTGACCTCTATGCATATCTTTATTTATTTTAAAGTGATTGCTTTACAGACTCTTGTTCCGATGTGGGACGTTCAAGGATGTTTCCAAGCACAATTTTAAAATTACGAGGACACAATTCCCAAAAGGGGGGAAGGATGTAACACCCCAGGTAAATAAGGAATATGACATTTTCATATTTATCCATATTTGTGAATAAAATATTAATATGACTTTAAAGGGGACGCTATGCTCGATGGCGTACCCAACACGCAACAACGAGTTTCTTGGGAATCTTTCGTTGCACTCTAATAATAAAATAATATTATTTTAAATGGTAGTTAACATGTAGCCGTTGTAATGGCGGGAATGGATAGAAATAACTAAAATATGATTATATATGTTCTTAAATATTTTTACATTTATACAATAAAAGATAAAGGCTTAAAATACGGAAAGAATTCAATTTTAGGCGTATATGCCCTAGTTTTCACTAAAGGTTCACTTATCACCTTTTGATGGAGAACCGTCATTAAATATAGATTTGTTCACTCTTAAACATTCGTTTGGACCAAATAAAACTCTTATTAAGAATCGGGACATCAAAATTTACTTTGTGTAAATTTTTGGTATCTTTCCGATAAAGTTCATTTTTTTAATGAATAGTGTAAAATGTTGTATTTTAATTCAAAACCACTTTTTAATCTAATTTATTTATATGGTAAGATTATATTTTGAATTGGTTTTAAAGTGAAATTAGAAAATATTTTTACCATTAAATCCAATAGTGGTCGTTGGAATCAATTTCACTTTGAAATCAGACTTAAACTAGTATCAATCTTTTGATACTTATTGTTTCATAAAACACGCTATTTGTCATGACAGCGGGAATTAATTATTAAATTAATTAATGTGACTTATATGTTTTTAATTTTGTAAAACGGACATCATTTTTGAATTCAGAATATCAAATATAGCTTAGGGTGAATTTTTGGGATTTTTTTGAAAAACTTCAATTTTTGATGAATAGTGAAACCACTAAGTGGTACTTATAAAAACTGATTTTCCGTTTAAATGAAATTTTGCCATCATTGTGTTTTGATTTTCAAAAATCCGACATACATGATTTTCATTAAGAAGTAAAATGTGGTTCAATGAGATTAAAATAATTTTTTGGTGAATAGTAACTTATTATGTTTTTAATCGTGATTAGTGGTAATTAGTGTAGTTTAAGGTAAAAATAATGCTTTAATAAAATTAGATGAGCTTGACACAAGTCTTACCCTCATTGGTTGTATCATGGCCGACCAAGAAAAGCCATGGGTCAACTTGGGAACCCCATGGATCCACTTTGGTTGGGAAATGACATAAATAACATTTTATTTAATGTAAAAGTAAAATTGACACAAACATGATATGTTTTACTAAAACAATTTTTAAGTGGGGTTATTCAAGTCATCTTTTTTATTATAAATATTCATTGGAAAGCTAAAACGATTTCCTACATCATAGTATTTTTTTTATAATCTTTAGACATTATATAAATTAAATTATTTATGACATAATAATGATGCAGCGATGACATCATTATTTGACGATTTAAATAAAATGGAAAGATAATGTAAAATCTATGAACTACACATGTCCAAAACTTATTGGATGAGTGGATTTAGAAGACTTATCACCTTATCCACTAATTATATCAATGTGGGACCTTTTGAAACCGAAACACATTTTCAAATAAAGTAATATTTCTTTACTTTCCAAAAGTACCCCTCCTCTCCTCTTATAAAAGGCCCACACCTCTACCTCATTTAACACACTCCTCAAGCCTTTGGCACGGCCAACCCCTGCCCATGTACTCTCTCCACATCCCTCTCCTCATCCTAGTGGATTCCCTTTGGGCATAATCCTTTCAAAGGAATCCTTTAGGCTCAAATCAAAAGGAGTTACACTTTTAAAGGTAATTCATTCTCTCATGTTCATTTGTTTTATTTTGCTTCTCCAACCCCATAAACTCTTTTTATTTACTTCTTTTGTAACAAAACCAGTATCTTCAATATACTAGGATGTTGTTATAAGATTTATTCGAGCTACACTCTCACACAACTACATCAAATGGTTAAAGAACATACGGTTTCCGTGGATGGTGAAATTCTGCCTCCCGAAACGATGATTGTTCAATACTCATTTAACACCTTCAAAGGTGGCCATTATGATGTCACTATATTTATATATGATATATAATATGTTTATGTTTTATTTATTCTTCTTTATTTTTCATTTTTGTCTTACCTTTATGGCTTCCATTATGGGTATACGCGATATCTTCATTTAAGGAAGTGCGGACTTCCGCCCCCTCAAAGTGATTTGATTCGTTAAATACCATATGTGGGATGTATAAAGGATGGAAATATGTTATTATATATGATATTATAATTGAATTATAATATACCTTAATATCATTATTATTCCATTCTATAAAATATGAAATAGAAATGAAAGTAGCGTTCATGCGTACGTACGGCTTACTGTCTCCATGAACGGTGCATTTCATTTCTTACCTCTAAATGATTATGTAATGTTATAAATGAATGAATGTAATGGATATATATGACATATATGATATCTACATAATGAATAAAATTATGGATATAATAAACATTTGGCCACACGAACAACATGTAATTGTAAGAAGTCCACTTTCGACTTAAGAACCAAATATCGGCAAAACAAATATTATTAACTTAAATGATTACATAATGTTTATGACATGGTAATAAGTGGTATAGAAGTAATAATGAAATTGAAAAAGGTTCTTAAGGAATTAGAAATTAACTCAAGTTTATTATTCAGGAGATTAAAGAACGATCGAGTCAAGTCGGACCCGAGGTAAGGGATCCTACAACTCTCTTTCTTTTTAAGTGCACTCTTTTATGTCATTTATTTTAAGCTCATCTTTCTTATGATTGGGATGTTCTTTTATATTAAATTTACTGTAATGTTAATGAGATGAGAGACCCTAATCTCTCTCATCAATCCATTTTGGATGTTTTGAGTGGCGCCGTTAGGCTGCCGAACTTTCGTAAGAGATCTAACCTCTCTCTTCCTTTTTAAGTACTCTCCTTTATGTCACTTCTTTTAAACTCCTCCTTGCAATGTTGGGGGATTTTATTTTATATTCCACTTGCTTTAAATTCTATTGTAATATGATGTGATACTCTATTTGATCTCATCAATCCATATTCGGAAGTTTTATGTGGCGCCGTTAGGCTGCCGAGTTTTCGTAAGGGATTTTTCATCTCACTTTTATTCCCGTGATATTTATGCTACATTCGCCACAAATTCCATTGAGTGGTGTATGTACTGCCCATTATTCTACTCTTTGTGTAATATAATTTCGTTTATGAGTATTTACATCAATGACCTATTGTCTTTCTTTCATGGGGTGTATGTTTTGAAAGATACCCAAGTCGGTAAGGGAACCTTTCACCCTCCTCTTTTTTTAAAAGACTTCTTTTATTGGGTCTTTTAATTTACATATTTTTATGTTGGGATATGTTCTCATACATCCTTATTGATGTAAATTTTATGTCCAAGTGATGAGATACACTTTTTATCTCTCATCAACTCATTTTGATGTGATGCCGTTAGGCTGTCAAGGGAACTTTTTAACCCAATTTCGATTTCATTGGGTTCAACTTGTAGTCATTGAATATGTCATCCATTGAATATGTGTGAATGACCTTTTATTGTTTTACACTTAATATCCACTTATATTGGGTGTATATATATTTGTCACACATATTTTTGAGATTTATTTGTCCTTAATTTAAGGATACCTTCTTTATAAGGGATTTCATCACATTTGACATTTCTATTGAGGGTTCAT
This sequence comes from Viscum album, assembly GCA_963277665.1. Lineage (NCBI taxonomy): Eukaryota > Viridiplantae > Streptophyta > Magnoliopsida > Santalales > Viscaceae > Viscum > Viscum album. The sequence goes on from OY728160.1 coordinate 1,172,710,105, forward strand.
TGTTGTTATGCACCAATTCACTCTTATATGGTGTATATACTGTCCTTTGGAGTATTATATCATGAATCCTTTTATTCTCATGATATTATAAAGTTCTGAATAAATTTTATTCCTCGATTATTGTATTCAAGTGTCTCTAATTTTGGTAAAACCCCTTTAACCAAAATATCGTTTTAAATGTTTTAATTATTTGTTCTTATTAATATCCATGTTTCCAAAATGGTTTTAAGGATTTATTTATATGGATATTAATGGTTTAAAATGTTAAAAGCTTCAAGGTGGTATGGGACACTTTGATTCAAAAATCTCTTTATTAAATGTTTTAAATGGTTTTGGAAATGGTTTCTTTTTGAATGGATTCATTATTTCAATATCCTAAAATGTTATATTGTGATTGAAATGTGGAAATGTTATGTTTCCTTTATTCATGTTTATGTGATACGATTATGTTATGGTTCTTGGGCATTGTTATGAAGAACGGGTGGTTCCGTGATAAACTAAGGGCGGGTGAGCCCGATATAGCTCTCCAATGCATTGGGTAACGTGATGGAGTGAAACGTTAAGGTTTCTCCGAAGAGATTTAGGGAATATACTGTGATGGGTATTCCAAACGTAACCAAGAGGGTTACTCCCTACGTAAGAATGTTATGAATGCCTCAAGTTACCTTTATGTCTTATGTTTTCTATGATTTACTCATGATTTGATATGCCTATGTTTTATGGGTAAAGTATGATTTCATTCTTATGTATATATGAACTCATGTTTCCTTTCCATATTTTTATAACCCTTACTGAGCTTTTTATGCTCATCCCAAGTTTTTTAAATGCTTTTCATAGGTCAAGGGAAAGGTACATGATGTGACGATAGTGTCAAGGATGTGTCAAGAAAGAATCCGTGTTTTATTTTAAATAGGTTTCCATTGATGGGAAGAATGAATATTGTCTTTTATGTAACCACCTTGTTTAAATGTGGAATGTAATGCAAGTTTCCTGATCTAATTCTCTAAAACTCTAAACCTGAAAAGATCCTAAATGTGTAATCTTGTAATAACTCAAGTTTAAGTAAGGTTTAAGGCTGGGGCCTTATACAGACTACCACCTCCACAGAACGATGTGTTTCATTTTTCATAGACACCATATATGGTTAGTTATAAAAGTATATATAATGTTTAAATATAATGATTATGAAATTAATAATAATATGAAACCATTAAAAATTAACCATAGTTATCCTCTAAAATATGATTCTAAAATTAAAGATAGAACAACCTCATAATGTACGACGTAATATTAATTAATTTAGTAAATAAATAAAACAAATTAATAAATGAAATAAAAATAATAACAATAATATAATTAAAATTAAAATGGTCCATAATAAATTTAATAACTAATATAATTTGATTATTTATGAGTTTAATAAATTTTGATGTTTGATGAGACTTTAGGTAAATGATTTTCCTTTAAAAAATTGTTTTAAATGTTATAAACTCTTTCTCTTACATAACTATTATCTTTTATAATGTTTAAATAATATTCGTTTTATACTTCAAGTAATTTTAATGGTTATTTTAAAACACTCTTGACATTCATTATTAATTTTTATAAATTTAATCTTCATTGCATTTTCCATATGAATCATTCTAAATTTCTTTACAAAAGTGCAAAGGGAACGTTTCTTATCATTAAAAACATGATCAACCTTTTACACCACCACAGCCATTATTCATTATCATGATTCCTCTAAAAGTTTTCAAGTTTTTTTAAATAAAATATTATTATAATTCTTATAATAATTTTATGTTTTAAAATGTTTTCATGTAAAAATGTTGATTATTGTAATTTTTATTAGATAACATAAATTTATTTTTCTTATGGGTGAAAATGAATTTTTATGGGATTTATGACAACAAATAAAAGATTAAATATTTTTTATCATGATACACTACATGATAATCAATGATGATGATTGGTGATCTTTTTAAATCTCATGAAAATGGATAATGCTGATATAGTTCACTAATGTATTGGGTAATTATTTAATCTTTGAAGGTGAAAAATGAGGGAGTTAACTAGGTCGGTTAATCATATGGAATTAAATTGATATCATTTATTTTCAAATCGTTTAAAAAAAGTGAAAATCGGTTATGAATATGATTCTATAATAACCCTGTTTTATGCTTTCTATGGGGTTTTAAGGAAATATTTTGATTTCACGAGGTAAAGATTATTTATGAACTTGTAATGATAAAAAGTTTATCTTTAAGAGAAAAATGTTCACGAGTTATCATTTTTCTCTTGATTTATTCATGGTTTTCCTATTCTTTTTAGTGGTTTTAAAAGGTATTCTTAGTGAAAAGGTAAATTTGAACATGTATATATTATTTATTTATGTGATTAATGTTTTATTTTTAATAAGGTAAACATTTTCATGGGTTTCATCTAATTTTCACATGATTAATGGGATTCATTTATGTTTATATCTGCTAATAATATTTTTATGCTCATCCTTAATTTTAAAATGTTTTTCATAGTATCTAAGGATGTTTTGATTTTATATAAAGGTTGATCTTTTTTCTGTGGTTACTCATTATAAATGAAGCAGGAATGTCTTGAATGATAACAGGGGTATGAAAATAATTTTCTATTTTTTTGGAAAAAAGTACACTAGGTGGAAGTGTCTAATTTTTTAGGTAATAGTTTTCCTAATTATCTAATACTATAAACCTAAAAGATATGAAAAGTGTAATAAAGTGAAACACTTTTTAGAAATTATGTGATTTTGTTATGTTTATGATACACTGTGTCATTTTTGGTAAAAGATAATAGTCTTATATATATTTAGATGTTTGGGTGATGTTAAAATAAATATTTAGGAGATTCTAATTTATGTTTATATTGTAATGAGATAGATTTTTAATATTTAAATGTTTATTTATCTAATCCATGTATTTTTAGAATAATTTTTTCTAATGTAAACATTGAATTTTAAGTAGGAAGACATCAAAAGGATAATAAACTTATGAATCAGTAACTTAGAATGATTAGAATAGAGAAATTTTGTAGTAGTGTTAAATCAGTATTTATATGCTGTCAATGGTGGATGATTTTAAAAATAGTTACATAATTCAACATAAAGGAACATGCATATAGTGGAGGATTTCTTGAAACAACACCCTTTGAATTTTAGTGTATCATTAGAACTAGTGAAGGATGAAGGATGGATTAATTCATTGGGGATGATATTTTATGCTTTAGGATATATGGAACAATAAAAGATAACTATTTCTATTTATTATTTTTATGGTGAAGTTGATCAATAGTGTTTTATGATAAATAATAATAAGAAAAATGTTGATATGGTTTCTATGGAGTGGATGGAATTTAATGTTATTTTTTTAAGAGGTATTTTCCAAAAGTTATTTGACTCGGAATGGAAAAAAATTCTAGAGTTAAGGAAAAATGATGAAGAATCAATGACCTCTTATGATGAAAATTGTATATGATTGGCTTGGTATGATTCAAATTTTATTTTGTATCATTAGAGTAAAATTTTTATATTTTATATAGGTTAGAAACCAACTTTATATATATATAATTTCACTCTTTTGAATTTACAATAAATGAATAAATTGTTCAATGTGATGATAAAGTTGATATGGAGTTTTTCAACACTTATATACTTCATGAAAATAATGGTAAGAATCAGTTTAGGTGGGAAAGAATATATAAGTATCCAACCAAGAAATCTTGAGGTATTCTCCCACATATAAAAAATGTGGTAAAATTCATTTTAAATAATATAAGATAGAATTATAAAAGTGTTACTGATGTTGTAATCAAGGTTATTTTACTCATGAATGTAAGTAAAAAAGTTATGAGTAGATGAATAATGGGAAAATAGATATCTAGCCACAAGTGAATTTTCTTAACTATAATTAGTTTGGTCATTAGAAATTTTCATGAATAGATTTTGTTAATTGATGTACGAATCATGGAGATCGAATGTATAAGGTGTGTAAAAGTATTTTTTTTATTACTATAGAAGATGATAGACCCTCAAATGATGTGGTGGCAAGCATGTTACTCTTTTTATTTAAAAATATTCCAATTTCATATTTGATTTTGGATTGAAAAATACATTTTTTAGGAAATTTAATAATAAAATGGAAATAATATCTCAAGAAATTAATTTAGAACTATTGGTAAAAGATCATGGGGGTAGTGTTAATGTAATAAGTGTTTATGGTAATCTTCATATTATCATTAATTGATTGTTTTTTCATGAAATCCTTATTTTCCTACCCATTTTAGAGATTAATATTATTCTAAGTATGGATCATATTTAAATTTATCATATTATGATATATTGAATATATAATGAAGTAATTTATTGTTGTGAGTTTCAGTTTATATATAAGAATGAATTCATACCTTTGATAACATATCAAGAAGCCGAAAATGATTAAATATATGAGTGAAAGTTAAAATTTACATATTTTTTTTTAAATAAACTACTCAAATTAGTGATGTTCTATTAGTAAATTAATATATGGATGTATTCATTTATTATTTTCCTGGTGTTATTCCTGATCGAGATACTGGATTTTTAGCTGACTTAGTTCCTAATACTAAACAAATTTCAAAACCCCCTTATCAAAAATACATAGTAGAAATTTTTCAATTCATAAATATGTTACATGTGTTTCTTGGTAGGTGATTAATTCATCCAAGAACTTCACCTTAGATTAATCTTGATATATTTTTTAAAAATAAGGAGGGTTCCATGAGTCTTTTCATTATTTACATATCACTCAACAACATCACTATTAAGAACAAGTATTTGTTTCCTAATACCGATGTATTGTTTTATAAGTTTGAAGTTTATCAGTATTTTTTAAAGATTAATCTTAGCTCCACATACCACTAGATGAATATGAAGGAGGAATATGTAATGGGGATGAAATTAAATACTAGGTATGAACATTATGAATTTTTATTTATGCCTTTAAGGTTGATAAACAAACCTATTTTATATATGGATCATATTAATAGAGTTTTTCATGATTATTTGGATAAAGTTATGGTGGTTTTAATTTAATAAATCATGGTTTATTATAAATTTTATGAGGAACATGTGAAAAATATAATGATTGATTTGTATACTTTAAATGAAAATAATTTATACAAGAAATTTAGTAAATGTGAATTTTTTTTACAACACATTTCATTTCAGGGGTATATTGTTTATAAATATGGCATAACGGTTGATCCTTCTAAAAAAAGTGGTGTAAGAGTGGGAAAGACCTATACATTTCAAAAATATTTAATTTTTTCTTAGATTAATTAGATACAATCGATGGTTTTTTGAAAACATTGTTTGGTTATATAGCTCTAAAATTAAGTTAACTTAGAAAGGATTTAAATTCATTTGAATGAAGGAATGTGGCGAATGATTCAAATAAATAATAATATAATTTTAAATAATAAATGGATAATTTTTCATTTATAGAGATGATTAATTAAAGGTAATTAGTTATGTATTCAAAAATAATGATTGAGTGATTTCATATGCATCATGTCAATTGAAACACCCTGAACAAAATTATCCTATACATGATCTTTTTCTTATAATGATGTGTTTTTTATTTAAAAATTAAAAGGCCGATTTTATATGGTGTAGAATGTAAAATATATAAATACTGTAAAAGTTTATGGTATATATTCAGATAACAAGTGTTGAAAATGTGATTTATAAGATGTTTGGAACTAATAGTGGATTAGGATTTCATGATTAACTATCATATAGGTAATGAAAACAAAGTAGAAGATACATTGAGTAAAAAATATAATGTATCGTTAACCATTATAGGGTTGTAACATGATCCTTTGGTAAATTATTTATTGAAAATTTTCCTAAAAATTGTTTGTGTAGGGAGACCCTCTCTTTTAGTTCTGGTGTTAGAGTAGTTATCTTTGTCAGACATAATTATGCATACTCAAAAGGAAGATCATGATTTGTAACAAAAGGTAGAATTGGTAAAGATGGGTATGTTTTTTGAAATTAACATTGAAATATAAGGTGTTTTAGAGATTTGGAAAGAAGTTTATTGTACTATTTAATTTCTTATGGAAATTAAATTTTCAAGTGAATCTCAAAGATATTTTTTTTATATTCACCCTGATAACACTAAAATATATAAATTTCCTTGCTAATATTATTAGTGGGGTAAAATGAAGAAATATACTATTGATTTTACAATAAATTTTTATACTAATATAGGTTAAATATGAGAGATAGCTACCAAAGGGGATTCTTTATCCTTTCCTTGTGATTGAATATAAATGAGATAATACATTGGTAGATTTTATTATGGAATTACCAGAGACATCTCGATGTAATAACATGTTTTGGATTATTCTTGATCTATTATCTAAATTATCGCACTGTATTCTTATTAAAGACAATATGACTTTGCATTAAATTTATAAACATTATCTTAAAGAGATATTAAGATTACATGGAGTCCCTATCTCTATTTTATTTTTTCACGATAAATAATTTACCTTATATTTTTAGAAAGGACATCCTATTTAAATGTGTATTGAATTAAATTTTAGCACAAAATTTCATCCACAATCTATTTAACATTCAAGGAGAAGGATTTAGACTTTGAAGGACATGATTATAGTTGTCCCATTGGATTACAAGAGATATTAAGATCAATATATTTTCATAGTCCAATTTTCTTGTAATAATAGTTTTCATTCTTGTATACAGATGACACATTTTGAGACATTATATGGAATGCAGTTTCAAACTACATTATATTGGGATGAAGTTAGTGAGAGGAATTTTTTTGGACCATAACTAGTATAAGAAATCACTGTGAAGGTAAATATTATATAGGTGCACATGAGGGAATCTCAGAGAAATATGAAGAGTTACAAAGATAACAAAAGAAACTATCATTCATTTAAGGTAGGGAACTATGATTTTATTTAAATATATCATTGAAAAGGTGTTATGTGTTTTGGTAAAAGGGAAAGTTAAGTATATTTTTCAATACACCGTATGAAATTATCGAAAATGTGGGATTAGTTTCTTACTATGTGAATTTTCCTCCATGTTTATCCCTAGTATATGATATCTTTTGTGTTCTTTTATTAGATAAATATGTACCTGATGCCTATCATATTTTGAGCCCTGAGGTGATACATTAGGAAGTTAATATTTCTTATGAGGAATATATAGTTCATATTTTTATATCATGGGTAGATGGTGTTATGGAATAATTTGTTTTATTAGGTAATGGTTTTATTGAATAATCACATTATTGTGGAAGAAAATAGAGAATAATAAAGATCTATGTGGGATAAAAACCCTCACTTGTTTAATAAATGAATAAAATTATGAGGAAATGATTTCTTAAGTGGGAAGAATTTGATCACCTAGGTAATCCTAAAAATAAATCAAATTATTTATATGTACTCATTTGATGGATTCATATTAATTATTGTGTCATAAATATTTTTATATATATTCTTTAATGAAAAATGAATATTTAATAAACAAAATTGTTTTCCAAGTATTAAATTTAATATTTAAAATTTATATTTCATGATTTTTTAAATTGAATTTGATAAAATAGAATTTATTTTTTACATAATCATATAAAAATTATCTTACATTGATTTTTTGGGATTTTTTTAAAATGTTTATTTTCTAAAAAATGAAAAATGCTTTAAAAACATTTATTTATTTTAAAGTATTTAAAAAGTAACATTTTATTTTTGTTTGGATTCAAAGTAAAATTAGTCTCCTTTAACTAAAAATAATTCAATTAATTAAATAGTAATAATAATTTCCCTTTATTTTTTATAATTTTATATTTATGCATACAACATATTATTTTAAAAACTATTTATCATTACATTTTGTGTTCTTATATTAAAATTAATTTGTAGAACATCTATAGATTTAATACTGAAAAATGAATTTAAAATTTATAATTATGAGGTTCAAAATTGTTAATGACGTTAATTTTATTTTTTTCATAATATATAATGATCATTAAAAATTGTTCTCACCACGATAAAGGGTAAAACAAGTTATTTAGGGCTAAAACATTGTGATAAGGCAACAAAATATCATCTTAAATATTATAAAAATGCTTATTTGGACCCTTATCATATTTTATTAGAAATTGGATTTATTTTGGAATAATTTACCAAGAGTAAGACATTTATAATATTTAAAAGTTAATAATATTTACAAGACTGCCACTCCCCTCATATATAAATGGGCAACAACTCTTTACACTTATTCACAAAATTTGTGAATTATAATTCTAAAAATCCTAATCTATGTATCTTCACATATACCCTACCCATTACATAGGTGTTACGGTCGCTTCAAAAGACCATCCTAGAATGCTTGATGTGTAGTTCAAATGGGGTTTTCTAAAGATAAGGTATTACTCTCAATTGAGTTCTTTCATGATTATTTATTCCAATAACTCATTAAAATATATCATAACCATGATTATATAATATAATCAATATATGTAATATAATTAAATTTTATAATTATCATCTTACCACCCCTTTTCACGTCCATTCGATCCTATGGGAAATGAATACTTCACTTGTGCGTGCGTGTGGACCACCGCCACCACGAAGAAATGTGTCTTTTTTCATCACCACATCATATGGATGGGTAAAACTATGAATAAAATGAATATATATTATATATATGAAATAAAAATTATTCTGGAAATAAAATATATTACTTATATTATTATCCTTCAATCCATTTCAAAATGATAACATCACTCATGTGTACGTGTGGACTACAACCTCCACGAAGAGATGTGATACATTTTTCATTACTGTCTCACATGGCTGGTCATAAGGATATAAATTATGAATAAATATAATGTTTATAATATATTTATGATTATTTAAATGTAAAACATTATCTACATTATTGTTTCCATCAAGTAGAAAAATGTAATTGTCGCTCGTATGTACGTGCAGACCGACGCCTCCATGAAATGACCTGATTCATTTTTCATAACCTCCATACATGGGTATTTTTAGAAGTGTATTAAATTAATAAATTGGAAAATTATTAAAATAATAATATTTTGAAACCATAACCCCTTGACCATGTTCAACCTATAAATTTTATTATAAAAAATCAAAGATTGAACTACCAAAAAATGATTGACATAAACATTACTGATTTTGTAAGTAAATAAAACATTGTAATAAATGAAATAATATTAATAATTATAATAGAATGAACATGAATAATATTATTAATCAATTAAATAAAAAATATTATTTTATTAATCTATAATTAAAAAAATGTATGAATAAAAACTAGACGTAGTTCAAGGGGTTTTGCATTAAAAGATTGTTTAAAATGTCATAATTGTTTTCTATTACATATCCAAGTCCCTTGAAAATGTTTCAAGAATGTTATTTTTATACTTTAAATATTATTAAATATCATTTTAATCTTATTTTTTCATTATTTATAATATTTTTATAAGTAAAATTCTCTAAATTTTTCATATGCATCTTTTTGAATTTCATTACCAATGTATAAAGATAATATTTTTTAACGTTTACTATATGAACTATATTTCACACAATCAAATTTGTTATTTTTTATCAAGTTTAGTTTCTAAATATTCATTCTTATTCAAATAATACATATTCCCATTCTTATGAGGATTCTTATTTTTAAACTTTTTTTAAGAGAAAGTGATATTTCAAATCATTTTATGAGAGAAGATATCAGAAAGTACTTTTTCTTGTTGGATCAAATAAGAATTTTAAGAGTTAATAATGAAAAGTGAAAACATAAAGAATGTTTTATTTCATAACCCAGTATAGATAATTATATATTTTTTTAGTGAAATTGATATATCTCATGATTTTTGGTGATCCTGATATAGCTATCTAATGAATTTGGTAATGATTTAGTCATTGAAGGTGAAAAATGAGGTAGATAACTGGGTAGTTTATTCCTCTATAATTAACTAGGAATCGTTTATTCTAGCACCTGTTAAAAATTATTTCACATGTTTTATGAATATTATTCTCCAGGACACCTATTTTATGATTACTATGGGGTTTTATGAATTTTTTTTGATTTCATTAGGTAAGAAAAGTTTATGTTTTTTTAAGGAGAAAGGTTTGTTTTTTAAAGAATGGTTTTAAATAGGTTACATGTTCCTCAAGAATCCTTCCTGTTTTTCTATGATATTTATTAAGATTAAAATATTTTTATTTGGTAAAATGTTTATTTTCTCATGTGGATACCATTTATATGACAACCCTGATTTTATTACAAACTTAAACATGATTTATTACATAAAACTTCACTTGATACAAAAAAGAAGTTCAAGAGGTTTAGTGTCTTTTGGGCTTAGGATCATTACATAAAAAACATAAAACATGAAATAAAACATATTTATTGAAAACTTCCTTTACATGACCACTACATTCCCTCGTACTTAGCATTGCATGGGATAACCTGAGGACATGTATAAGAAAAGGGTGAGCTATAAAGCCCAGTAAGGGAATACACATGGAATAACATGAGGAGTATAATACATGTTACACAATAGGAATGTCAATAGAACAGAAGAGAAACATGAACATAAAGGCATGATAAAGCATGATAATCATAACATTGAAATGTGGCAACAACACCTAAAATGGAATTAGCATGAGCCAAGGCTCATTGCACATGGAGCATGAGTAAATACTCATTGCACATAAAGCATGAGTAAACCCTAGTTTCACTTGAATTATCATGAGTAAACACTCATTGCACATGATGTATCATGATACTATACTTTACCCAATGCTTTGGAGCGCTATAAGGGTGCACCCTTCTTAAACATTTCATTTCATGCATAAGTGTGCCACGTGGATCATAAAACATAGATTCATAAAACATAATCATTTATTCCACAATAAATGAATGTGGAATTCATACATGAAACTTTATAATCAATAATTAAATTTTCATAAAGGTGAATACCATTGATGGAGAAATGGGCATGGTATTCACTACACAATGGCATTGTCTTAGAAAATCGGTGCGATTTCGGCAGTGTAACGGCGTGACATAAGAATTCATAAAAAATTGTTGACGAGAGAGAAAGGGGTTCCTCATCAATTTACATGTAATGGAATGTAATGGGGTCATATATATACATGTCCCAACAATTTTAATGGAATTTAAATTCATGATACAAAATTATTTCTTGAATGTAAAAGAGGAGAGAGAAGTTTCTACGGAATTTCAGCATAGTAACGGTTGTACATGGGATCCATTTAATGAGATAAGAAGGGTATACCATCATTAAAAGATAAAGAGGGAAGTATGAGGGAGGTTCGAAACCATACCCCAACATTTATAATTGAAATTAAAAGGGAAAAACAACTTAATGAAAATTGGACAAAATTGAGAAAGGAAGAAAAAACCCTTACTTGGAAGTGTGCTTCCAAAGGCTAGAGAGAGATTTGTCAGAGGCTTCTTGGGAGCTTGGGGCACCTTGAGAGGATTCTAGAGAGAGTATGTCAGAGGTCGGATGAACATAAAATTATTTTATTGGGGAGGAAGTGGGAGCTTGGGTGGGTTTATATAGGAAAGGTGACAGAATTCTTTATTATTTAGGTTTCGGTCCCCTTACATTAAATTAATCCAAACCACAAACCATCCCATGATTTTTGCCCATGGTTTTTGGAAAATGGAAGATTAAAACAATATTTTATAAGGCCAAGGTACTAACTTCTTAAAATATTAGGTTTGCTTATGTGGAGGTGAGTCACACTCCCATGGAAATTAATTTAAAAAGACTAGGTGTTTAATAAGTCTTGAGGGGTCCATTAATGCTTTCAAAAGTAAATCAAACAGACCCCAATTCAAATTATTTTAATGGTAAAACATATATTGGCCGTACATAAAGATTATATTATTTTATTACATCACTATAGGGTCATTATGATGTCATAAAACACATTATATATTTAAACGGTATTTAATTTTTACCCAAAATTTGACTGTCTCAGAAAATTAAGAAAAATTCACCATTGGATAATTTCAATGTCCTGATTCCAGAAATAACATTTATTTTATCTAAATAATTTTCTAAATATGTTAATTTTAACTTTTAAAATAAAAACTGACATTTATCAAAAATTCATGGGTTTTGACAGAAATGGCCTTCAAACCTTAATAAAAATTCTAATTGTATTCATAAAATTATAAGATCATTTATATTTAATAAAAATTAATTTAATAATAATATTATTATTTTATAAAAATATTATTGAATTCAAAAATCCCTTAATTTAATAAAATATATTTCTTAATTAAATAATAACTATAAACACCATTTGTACTTTAAAAACTATTTACAATGTATCAAAAATGACTAGAAATTATATTCATTATTATATACAAAAATAATTTACATAAACTTAGTACTACTTATTTGTTACATAACCCCTTAAAACAGCCGCATAAGTCCTAAGGTTAAGGTGTGCGATGGTGATAGACTCTTGGGGTGGCTCGGATAACATCGCCCGAGTGGTAATTTCTGTCAACATCCACTTTTCACGTAGATGGTCCCGATCAAGCTTGACATGATGAAGTTCAGCTTGGGCTTGGTCAAGAGAGAATCCCAAGGATGATACCTCCTTTCTGAGCTCTGAAAAATGGGCTTCGTATGGAGCAATTCTACTGGATGAGGCCATCACTTCTTTTGTCTGAGTAAATTAGATTTGTTAAAGTCTTATTTTTATACTAATCATGTGATCACTGTTCAACGGATATAAAAGTAACGGTCACAATTATTATCATAAAACCAATGAAGTTGACATTTTATAAAAACATTTTATTTAAAGAGACATTTAATAAGATCAAGAGGTATTTTCCATTAATGAAACATTGTGTCGTTACAATATTCCCCCCTTAAGAAATTTCACCCTCGAAATTTTCCTTTTCCCACACTAAAAAAGATATGGGTAACTCATCTTCATCATTTCCACCGATTCCCAAGTCACTTCTTCAAACTTGTGGTTTCTCCACAACACCTTGACAAGGGGCATTGTCTTATTTCGTAGAAATTTTTCTCCACGATCTATGATCTTCACTGGTTGCTTATCATAAGAAAGATCATCTTCTAATTGTACCACCTCAGAATAGAGTACATGTGAAGGGTCAGGTATGTACTTCCTTAAGAGGGATACATGACAGACATAATGGACTTTGGCCATAGTAGGTGGAAGTGCTAGTCGATAGGCTATAGCCCTGACACGATCAAGAATCTCGAAGGGGGCGATGTACCTTGGACTTAACTTCCCTTTCTTTCCAAACCTCATGACCTTCTTCCATGGAGATATGCGTAAAAAAACCATGTCTCCAGCTTTAAACTCAAGGTCTCGTCGACAGTTATCTGCATAACTCTTCTCTCGACTCTGGGCTGCCTTGATATGCTGCTGAATGGTTTTCACATTCTCCACCATTTCCTCGACCATTTCTGGTCCAAGAAGCATACGTTCACCAACCTCATCCTAACATGTCGGTGTTCTGCACCTTTTCCCATATAGGGCTTCATATGGTGCCATTTAGATTCTTGAGTAAAAACTATTGTTATAAGAGAACTCAACCAGAGGAAGATGTTGATCTCATCCTCCTTTAAAGTCCATTGAGCACGATCTCAACATTTCCTCAAGTGTTTGGATAGTCCTCTTGGATTGACCATCATTTTGAGGATGATAGGTCGTACTAAAGTTCAGTTCAGTATTCAGAGCATGTTGAAGACTCTTCCAAAACATAAAGGTGAATCTTGGATCTCAATCAGACACAATAGATAGCGGTACTCCATGCAACCTTACCTCTTCCCTGATATATATCTGTGCCAGTTGATCCAAAGATAAATCCTCATGAATAGAAATGAAGTGTGGAGTCTTTGTAAGATGATCCACAACAACCCAGATTGCATTGTTGACTTTGGATGTCCTCAGAAGTCCAGTGACAAAGTCCATGGTGATGTTCTCCCATTTCCATTCTGGTATGGGCAATGGTTGCATCATCCCCTTAGACTTTTGCCTTTTTATCTTCACTTGATGGCACACCAGTCACTTTGATGTATATTCAGTGATCTCCTTTTTCATATTATCCCACAAAAAGTTTTCTCGGAGATCTCGATACATCTTTGTGCTCCCTAGGTGAATAGAGAAATTCGAACTACGTGCATCATCCAAAAGTTCCTTCTTCAGCTCCGAACTTGATGAAACACATAGACTTTTACCAAACCGCACAATTCCTTCTTCATTAAAATTAAACTCCGAGGATTTCCCTTTTTTGATAGCTTCCACTTTTTCCTGAATTCCCACATCATCCTTTTGATCATCCTTTAACCATCCTAAAAGAGATGGTTGAGCAATCATTTGTGAAAGGATTGATGATTTTCCCTTCTCTATGATTCCCATGTACATCTTCATCAAGTCTAAGAAGATTGGATCCTTCTTAATTCTCACCATTGATACAATTGCTGGATCATTTATACTTAGGGAATCCGCCACCTTGTTCGCTTTCCTAGGGTGGTAATGGATTGAATAGTCATAATCCTTGATGAGCTCTATCCATCTTCTCTGGCGCATATTAAGATCTTTCTATGTGAATATATATTTAAGACTCTTGTGGTTAGTATATATCTCACATTTTTCTCCATAGACATGATGCCACCAGATTTTCAAGGCAAAGATCACCACCACCAACTCCAGATCATGCGTTGGATAGTTTATCTCCTGGATTTTCAACTGCCTTGAGTCATAGGATATCACTTTATCATTCTGCATCATCACACATCCTAATACCTTCTTCGAAGCATCACTGAATACCACAAAAATCTCCCCACTTGTGGGTCAAGTGAGCAAGGGCGCAGTGATAAGCCTCCTTTTCAACTCCTTAAATCTTTCTTTGCATTCATCACTCCAAGAAATCTTTACTCCCTTCTGAGTTATCTTGGTAAGAGGGTTGGACAATCGTGAGAAATTCCTCACAAATTCTCGATAATATCCAGCTGACCCCAAGAAGCTACGAATATCCATTACTGATGTTGGCCTCAGCTATAACAGCCCAAGATTTTATAAAAAAATATATTCTTTTTAATTTTATTAATTTCTTGTGTTGTACGCTACACCAAAAGGAGCTTGCACAACACGCATCCTTGCCTTGCATTACACGTAATCACGACCTTCCTCGATAGCATGTGTAATACGCAATACCGAGTTTCACTAAACAACGATATGCTATTAAAATATTATTAAAACTAGCCGTTATGAATAGTAATAACCACTTTTTTAAAACTCTTTAAATCTTATTTTTCAAAATGAACTTCATTTTTGGATTCGGAGTATCGAATTTAGCCTAAGGTGAAATTTTGGTACTTTTCGGATAACTTTCATATTCTGATGAATAGTGAAAATTACTAAATTATAATTAAAAACAACTATTTTAATCGAAATAATTAATAGTGATAAATCATTAATTTGAGTGGTTTTAATGTATATTTAGAATATATTTTTACAATTTAATACAATGTTGGTCATTGGATGTAATTTCACATTTAAACTAGACATAAACAAGTGTCAATCTTTTGATAGATATTGTTTCTTAAAAACACGCTATTTGTTTTAACAGCGGGATTTAATTATAAAATTAATTAAAGAAACTTTTATGTTATGATTTTCGTAAAATAGACTTCATTTTTTAATTCGGAATATGAAATATAGCTTGGGATGAAATTTTGGCATTAATCTGAAAAACATCAATTTTTGATGAATAGTGAAACTACTAAGTGGTAGTTAAAAAAAACTGAATTTTTCATAAAACTTAATTTTGCCGCTTCTGTGAATGGAATTTCGAAAATCCGAGAGACACGGTTAATATCAAGGACTAAAATGTGGTTCAATGAGATGAAAATAATTTTTTGGTGAATAGTAACTTTTTTACTTTTTTACCGCGGTTAATAGTAAATAGGGTAACTAAGGGTAAATATGATATTAATATTACCCTAACACATGTCCTAATCCTATTGGACAAGTGTATTTCGACCAAAAACAAACTTAGGAATAAAATATGACCATTTAGGCCCACTTGGATTAGATTAGGACATTTATTATTAATTTATTTAAAGAAAGGTTAAAATAGTTAAAATCAAAGTTTAATAAGTAAATCATTTTTAATATGGGGTTATACATAAGATAAATTCGATTGTAAATATTCATTAGAAAGCTAACAAAATTTCCTACATAATGGTATTTTATTTGTAATTTTTAAACATCAAATAAGTTAATTTATTTATGACACAAAGATGATGAAGTAATTATCTTATTAATGAAATATTGACATAATTAATGTTATAAACACCAAACTAAATATAATTTGAGACTTTTTATGAATTCAACTAATTTTCTAGGTTACTATGACATATTAGTGTGGATTTAATCAACTTGGTTCGAACATATAATTCTGTTATGACTTTCACAAAAATCATGTATCAAATAGTGTCAAAATTGACACAAAATAGTTTTTAAATCAAATATTATATTATTAATTGTTATTTTATTCCTAAAAATCTAAGGTTCGGAAAAATGACTTAGATAAGGATATATGTGTTAATAATAAACAATTTGGGGTTCGTTTGGCATGTTATAGTAAGTTTATTAACCATATAGTGAAAGAAAACAAAAAGACACGGTAAAAGTTACATTATTTAACTTAGAGTTAAATCTAATTGATAAGGTTTAAAATAATATCCAAACATGTCTAAATTTGATTGGTTGATGAGATTACAACCCTATCTCATCTAATCTTAGAATATGAGTCATTTTTGGAGGTTTTAAAGTGGGTTTAGATTTATTATAAATTAATATTTTTAAGAATTCCTAAGGTGCCCCTCTCCTCCCCTATAAAAGGACACCTCTTCCCCCTCCTCCTCACACCAATTTGAGCACTCAAGCTCGGCCAACCCCTGCCAATTTCTCCTCTCCACTTCCCTAGAAACATCCTAGAGGTTCTGGTCTTCCTCAAAGACCAATTTTAGTGCCCTAAGAGGAGGTCTCAAAGAGGCACTTCAAAGAAGAGGTAATTACCGTTACCAATTCTTTCATCTTTATTTCTTCTTCCACTTCTTCTTCTTAGGTTGTTTCATTATGAAGTAATAACATCAGTATCACTCATATACTGATATGTTATTATAAGTATGAAACAACCGTATTTCACCATCTATCCATCATACGGAAAAAGAAATCACCGCGCGTGCGTACGTACGGAATACCGTCTCCACGCCGTGGTGTAATCTATTTTCCACCACCACCTTACATGGATGGGTATAATGGTGTAAAGAATAACTATACATAGTTATTACAACATCATATTGATTCTGATATATTGTATAATACACTCCAATTCAATTCAATATTTGTAGAAATGATATCATCGCTCGTGCGTACGTATGGAATACCGTCTCCACGACGCGATGAGATTCATTCTCCATGTTAACCATTTAAGAATGATTATAATGTATATATAAGAAATAATAATGAAATATATGACATTATAAAGCTACTGGATTTATTTATATATATACATATGTATTTCATCTACTTACTTCCATTTCAAGACAATAAGGAAAGAAAAACAGCGTTCATGCGTACGTACGGACTACCGTCTCCATGAACGGTGTTTTTCATTTTATTTATCTATCTATTATATATATATATATACTGAATATATATGATATATAAATCATATTTTATATTCTGGAAGTAATTAAATCATGATATAAGTAATAATGATGTCAAGAACAACAAGTCAAAACACCTACGATAAATGAAACGATTTTACCCAAAACGCTTCTTTAACATGGAATTTACAAAAGAACGGGTAATATAATGTCATAAGTGAACCATATATGATATCATAACAATGAATATGATTCTGTAATAAGTCAATGACATTATTTAAATCATTATACAGGAGGTTCGGACACATACGAAGCAAATTGGACCTAAGGTAAGGGAAATATCACAATCTCATTTTTATCCGAGATTGTTTATTCGTAAGTATTTACTGGGGTGTATTTTATCATCCAAATCCATGTTTCATCAATATTTAATATTACTTCCATCAACCTAAAATTGTTTAAATCCATTTTTACCCTTCGGTGAGTTTTTAGTAAAGAATATGAAAGGAATCTTTTGTCGTTTTTTTCGTACGAGGTACTTTTTGACTTTTCCGACAAAAGTACGAAGAATGTTTTTTTTAACTTATACGGCATGAATGGATTTTTTTTAAAACATTATTTCAAAGAAGCTTACTTTACAAGTTCTCAAGTTTAATTTTAATCAACTTCTTTTAGTTTATAATTGTATGACATGTTAAGAAAAGAAAAGTGTTTTTGAAGAAGAAAGGATATTTTCCTCAAGAATTCAATTCAAGTGTTTTATCAAAATTATTTTCCATCTAAGATAATAAAGGGTTCTGTTTTTATCCCTTTAATTACATTTATTTGATTATGTTATGATGGAATTATTTTTATGAAGTCATTTACCTTATATGATTTGTTTTATGATGTCATGATGTTTCAAGAATCCCATTTTTATTACATGGGTTACGTTATGATGTATGGTTTATGATTATGTGGCACACATAAGAAAGGATTCATTATAAGATGGGTGGGACCTATATCTCCCTCCAATGCATTGGGTAAAGATTTTATATCTCATGAGATAGACATGGCTGGAATGGTAGGTTATACCGGTTCAGTGAAACAGGACTGAAACGAGGATTACTCGATTCAGAAAAGGACTTTGTCCACTAAGATAGTCTTGGCAATGAGTCTTGACTAACAAGAAATGATTCTCTATGATTATGTGTGTATGCCACAATGAGTAATGTTTTAAGTTATGATTTCATTTCACTACTATGATTTATCCCATGTTATGAAATTATGCTCTCTTTTGCAGGTTAAGATTTCCAAAAATGTTATGTTCTTATGAAAATTATGTGATTGATATTTCCTTTGTTTACCCTTACTGAGCATTTGAGCTCACCCTTTTATGTTTTCTTTTCCCCAGGATATAAAGAAAGGTTTTAGGTAAACAAAAAGGGAAGATCTTTATGGGAGATATTGAAGATCTTTCACCACGTTTAGAAGATTACGATCCGAGTTTCCAAAGACACTAAACTATTACGATCCTTGTGTGTGTGTTTTTGTTATGTACTAAGTATTCCGCAAAAGTAATGTAATGTCCATGTACGATAAGCTTCGGGTCTCTACAGTTGGTATCAGAGGAAAGGTTTAGTCAACCTTTGGAAACTAGGATGCGAAAACGTTAGTGAGATCCCTAGAGATATTTCTAAGGTATGTCTAGGGATGCCCCTAAGGATAAGTATACGTATAGGATATAGTTCTAGAACTATGGTAACGATATTAGATTAAACCAAAGATGATAGATATTTAAGTTACTCCCCCTTTATTACGATTTTTGCATCTAACACTATTCTGTTTGGGTTTTAGAAAATGGCTGGAAACAAGATGATTCACAATAATAGAGGATATGATGGACAATGGAATGATATTCTTCATGAGAAACCAAATGAAATGGGATTTGGATGTCCAAACATCATTATTATGCCGAATCAGCAATCTCACAACATGATCAATAAAGTAAAATTTGGTAAGTTTCCTGACTCGACTAATAAGAGAAAGATGGAGTTCCATGATGATCATAGAGGAAAGAAAGTTCAATTTCCCCTATGAAAATCATGTGGGAAGAGGCATCAAGGAGAATGTTTCAAGGGAACTGGACGATGCTTTGGGTGTGGAAAAGAAGGACACAAAGCAAGTAAGTGCAAAGGAAAAGGTTCAGTTAACACCATGGATGAGGATAATGGTATTGCTACGACATCAACAATGGTTAAATGCTTTAAATGTGGAATGTACGGGCATTATGCAAACCAATGCCCTAAGGGAAAGTCTCATGAAGAGAATCAGTATGGTCGTATGGGAAGTATTTATGTTGATGATGATGAAGAAACTACAAATGATATGTGATATGAAAGAAATGTTGAAGCTCGATCAATGGTCTAAGAATGTAGTGGAATGATTACATGTTTATCATGTGTAATGTTGTATAAGTAATCTCATGGAATAAGGAGACATCTAAGGATTGTTACACTGTTGTCTTTCCTTAAGTTTTGAAAGTGTATGATGAATGGTACCAGTAACCATGAAAGGTTATTCAGATACTTTTGGAAAGTAGATGATAAGTGCATAATGAAAGGATAAGAAGATAATGAGATGTTTGATTGTATTCATGAGCTCATGATTGATATAAGGACTAAGTGATATCATGGTTTGAGTATATAGAATTTTGAGGATTTTGGTATATGGAAAGTGTTAACTTTTAACTGCATTCAAGTTTTCACTAAGGTTCAATGGGTATTAAAGAGAGTACAAGATTAAGGCCTTTGAATGTTTGGAATGTGACAAACAAGATATATCTTATGATATATGGGGATCAACGATGGTATTAAATCTCTGGTAATAGTTTTCACTATGTTATGAGAATGGACTGCAGTATTATGGATAAGCCTAAAGATTGGAATGGATTATGTTGGACATAAGTTAGTATTGTTTAAGGATAGAAGTTTTTTCGATATTATTGATGGGATGTTATAGTAATATAGTTTTATAAAAAGGACAACCTGCAGGACGGGCGACAGCCCATCGCTTCGGACAAGGCTTTGGGAATCGAACCCACAACCGAAGTGCGACTGGCCTTTATCGCCTACCACTGGCCTACAGGATGTCCCTGTTTAGTAGAAACTAGTTTTATTATATTAAGCAGTATGATATATGAAGTATAAGTCCATTTTAGGAACCATATATGATTAATCTCACTATAGATCGATTTATGCATATAATTTTTGCTAACCTTTTGTTTGAGACAGATGGAATGACCCGTCATTCTATCACATGATCTGCTAACACTTCACGAATAACAAATTCAACTTCATTTATTTAAGAGATGAAGTAGAAATTGTTCAAGGCACGAACAAAAGTGAGATTTTACCAAAATAAAGTAAGTATTTATTCTAAGCAAATTTTCAACTTTAGGGAAATGATCTTGAAAACAAAAAATGTTGTCCTAGTGATCTTACACCTAATGAATCAGATGGTACCTTATATCATCACAAATCTATGGATTTGTGATTACTGGCTTTTCCATAGCCATGTTCTCTACCACTCTCCATCAGAACATGATGGTTAAATTTCTCTTCCATATCCATATTTTCACCTATGTGGAAACCCAATGATTTGTTTATTTGGGTAACCGTTACGTTTCATACTTTTGTTTTTAAAGATTGGTTTTGATATTCCTTTTTACTATGTGGGTTTCTTTTAAAGAAACTTTCGAATAGTAAACCATTTATAACCCCGACGAATTTCGAGGGCGAAATTCATTTTAAGGGGGGTAGAATGTAACAGCCCAAGATTTTATAAAAAAATATATTCTTTTTAATTTTATTAATTTCTTGTGTTGTACGCTACACCAAAAGGAGCTTGCACAACACGCATCCTTGCCTTGCATTACACGTAATCACGACCTTCCTCGATAGCATGTGTAATACGCAATACCGAGTTTCACTAAACAACGATATGCTATTAAAATATTATTAAAACTAGCCGTTATGAATAGTAATAACCACTTTTTTAAAACTCTTTAAATCTTATTTTTCAAAATGAACTTCATTTTTGGATTCGGAGTATCGAATTTAGCCTAAGGTGAAATTTTGGTACTTTTCGGATAACTTTCATATTCTGATGAATAGTGAAAATTACTAAATTATAATTAAAAACAACTATTTTAATCGAAATAATTAATAGTGATAAATCATTAATTTGAGTGGTTTTAAAGTATATTTAGAATATATTTTTACAATTTAATACAATGTTGGTCATTGGATGTAATTTCACATTTAAACTAGACATAAACAAGTGTCAATCTTTTGATAGATATTGTTTCTTAAAAACGCGCTATTTGTTTTAACAGCGGGATTTAATTATAAAATTAATTAATGAAACTTTTATGTTATGAATTTCGTAAAATAGACTTCATTTTTTAATTCGGAATATGAAATATAGCTTGGGATGAAATTTTGGCATTAATCTGAAAAACATCAATTTTTGATGAATAGTGAAACTACTAAGTGGTAGTTAAAAAAAACTGAATTTTTCATAAAACTTAATTTTGCCGCTTCTGTGAATGGAATTTCGAAAATCCGAGAGACACGGTTAATATCAAGGACTAAAATGTGGTTCAATGAGATGAAAATAATTTTTTGGTGAATAGTAACTTTTTACTTTTTTACCGCGGTTAATAGTAAATAGGGTAACTAAGGGTAAATATGATATTAATATTACCCTAACACATGTCCTAATCCTATTGGACAAGTGTATTTCGACCAAAAACAATCTTAGGAATAAAATATGACCATTTAGGCCCACTTGGATTAGATTAGGACATTTATTATTAATTTATTTAAAGAAAGGTTAAAATAGTTAAAATCAAAGTTTAATAAGTAAATCATTTTTAATATGGGGTTATACATAAGATAAATTCTATTGTAAATATTCATTAGAAAGCTAAAAAAATTTCCTACATAATGGTATTTTATTTGTAATTTTTAAACATCAAATAAGTTAATTTATTTATGACACAAAGATGATGCAGTAATTATCTTATTAATGAAATATTGACATAATTGATGTTATAAACACCAAACTAAATATAATTTGAGACTTTTTATGAATTCCACTAATTTTCTAGGTTACTATGACATATTAGTGTGGATTTAATCAACTTGGTTCGAACATATAATTCTGTTATGACTTTCACAAAAATCATGTATCAAATAGTGTCAAAATTGACACAAAATAGTTTTTAAATCAAATATTATATTATTAATTGTTAGTTTATTCCTAAAAATCTAAGGTTCGGCCAAATGACTTAGATAAGGATATATGTATTAATAATAAACAATTTTGGGTTCGTTTGGCATGTTATAGTAAGTTTATTAACCATATAGTGAAAGAAAACAAAAAGACACGGTAAAAGTTAAATTATTTAACTTAGAGTTAAATCTAATTGACAAGGTTTAAAATAATATCCAAACATGTCTAAATTTGATTGGTTGATGAGATTACAACCCTATCTCATCTAATCTTCGAATATGAGTCATTTTTGGAGGTTTTTAAGTGGGGTTAGATTTATTATAAATTAATATTTTTAAGAATTCCTAAGGTGCCCCTCTCCTCCCCTATAAAAGGACACCTCCTCCCCCTCCTCCTCACACCAATTTGAGCACTCAAGCTCGGCCAACCCCTGCCAATTTCTCCTCTCCACTTCCCTAGCAACATCCTAGAGGTTCTGGTCTTCCTCAAAGACCAATTTTAGTGCCCTAAGAGGAGGTCTCAAAGAGGCACTTCAAAGAAGAGGTAATTGCCGTTACCAATTCTTTCATCTTTATTTCTTCTTCCACTTCTTCTTCTTAGGTTGTTTCATTATGAAGTAATAACATCAGTATCACTCATATACTGATATGTTATTATAAGTATGAAACAACCCTATTTCACCATCTATCCATCCTACGGAAAAAGAAATCACCGCGCGTGCGTACGTACGGAATACCGTCTCCACGTCGTGGTGTAATCTATTTTCCGCCACCACCTTACATGGATGGGTATAATGGTGTAAAGAATAACTATACATAGTTATTACAACATAATATTGATTCTGATATATTGTATAATACACTCCAATTCAATTCAATATTTATAGAAATGATATCATCGCTCGTGCGTACGTACGGAATACCGTCTCCACGACGCGATGAGATTCATTCTCCATGTTAACCATTTAAGAATGATTATAATGTATATATAAGAAATAATAATGAAATATATGACATTATAAAGCTACTGGATTTATGTATATATATACATATGTATGTCATCTACTTACTTCCATTTCAAGACAATAAGGAAAGAAAAACAGCGTTCATGCGTACGTACGGACTACCGTCTCCATGAACGGTGTTTTTCATTTTATTTATCTATCTATTATATATATATATATACTGAATATATATGATATATAAATCATATTTTATATTCTGGAAGTAATTAAATCATGATATAAGTAATAATGATGTCAAAAACAACAAGTCAAAACACCTACGATAAATGAAACGATTTTACCCAAAACGCTTCTTTAACATGGAATTTACAAACGAACGGGTAATATAATGTCATAAGTGAACCATATATGATATCATAACAATGAATATGATTTTGTAATAAGTCAATGACATTATATAAATCATTATACAGGAGGTTCGGACACATACGAAGCAAATTGGACCTAAGGTAAGGGAAATATCACAATCTCATTTTTATCCGAGATTGTTTATTCGTAAGTATTTACTGGGGTGTATTTTATCATCCAAATCCATGTTTCATCAATATTTAATATTACTTCCATCCACCTAAAATTGTTTAAATCCATTTTTACCCTTCGGTGAGTTTTTAGTAAAGAATATGAAAGGAATCTTTTGTCGTTTTTTTCGTACGAGGTACTTTTTGACTTTTCCGACAAAAGTACGAAGAATGTTTTTTTTAACTTATACGGCATGAATGGATTTTTTTTAAAACATTATTTCAAAGAAGCTTACTTTACAAGTTCTCAAGTTTAATTTTAATCAACTTCTTTTAGTTTATAATTGTATGACATGTTAAGAAAATAAAAGTGTTTTTGAAGAAGAAAGGATATTTTCCTCAAGAATTCAATTCAAGTGTTTTATCAAAATTATTTTCCATCTAAGATAATAAAGGGTTCTGTTTTTATCCCTTTAATTACATTTATTTGATTATGTTATGATGGAATTATTTTTATGAAGTCATTTACCTTATATGATTTGTTTTATGATGTCATGATGTTTCAAGAATCCCATTTTTATTACATGGGTTACGTTATGATGTATGGTTTATGATTATGTGGCACACATAAGAAAGGATTCATTATAAGATGGGTGGGACCTATATCTCCCTCCAATGCATTGGGTAAAGATTTTATATCTCATGAGATAGACATGGCTGAAATGGTAGGTTATACCGGTTCAGTGAAACAGGACTGAAACGAGGATTACTCGATTCAGAAAGGGACTTTGTCCACTAAGATAGTCTTGGCAATGAGTCTTGACTAACAAGAAATTATTCTCTATGATTATGTGTGTATGCCACAATGAGTAATGTTTTAAGTTATGATTTCATTTCACTACTATGATTTATCCCATGTTATGAAATTATGCTCTCTTTTACAGGTTAAGATTTCCAAAAATGTTATGTTCTTATGAAAATTATGTGATTGATATTTCCTTTGTTTACCCTTACTGAGCATTTGAGCTCACCCTTTTATGTTTTCTTTTCCCCAGGATATAAAGAAAGGTTTTAGGTAAAAAAAGGGAAGATCTTTATGGGAGATATTGAAGATCTTTCACCACGTTTAGAAGATTACGATCCGAGTTTCCAAAGACACTAAACTATTACGATCCTTGTGTGTGTGTTTTTGTTATGTACTAAGTATTCCGCAAAAGTAATGTAATGTCCATGTACGATAAGCTTCGGGTCTCTACATCATCCATCCCTCAATTGCATCTGTTTTAGAGGGGTCCACAAATATCCCATTGCTTGTGATGATATGGCCCAAGAATGAGACCTCCTTCAACCAGGACTCACATTTGCTGTACTTTGCATAGAGCTTCTCCTTGCACAAAGTCTCTAGTACAGTTCTTAAATGCTCCTCAGGGTCCTCCCTGGTTTTGGAGTATATTATAATGTCATCTATAAAGACTACCACAAATTTTTCAAGGTAATCTCTAAAGACTCTATTCATTAAGTCCACGAATATTTCTGGAGCATTAGTGTGTCCGAAAGTCATTACTATGAATTCATAGTGCCCGTATCTTGTGCGGAAAGCATTCTTGGGGATATCTTCCTTCTTCACTCTTACTTGATAATATCCCGACCGCAAGTCCACCTTGGAGAAATATTGTGCTCCATGCATCTGATCAAACAAGTCATCAATTCATGGGAGATGATACTTGTTCTTTATCGTGATTTTTTTGAGTTCATGATAATCGATGCAAGTCCGCATTGACCCATCCTTCTTCTTGACAAAGAGGACTAGTGCACCCCATGGTGAAGCACTTGGGAAAATAAACCCTTTATCCAGATTCTCTTGTAGTTGTTTCTTCATCTCTTTATGCTCTACAATAGCCATTCTATATGGACTCTTGGATATTTGGTAGCACCCCAGGTATAAGTTCAATTGAGAACTCAACATCTCTTCTAGGAGGAAGACCAGGCAGTTCCTCGGGAAACACTTCCGCTAATTCCCTCACAAAAGGCATTTCTTCAAGGATGGTTTCTTCATTGGACTCAATCATCTGAGCCAGATACGCATGATCATAGGGAATTAATATCAATGCTTGATATTATGGAGCTAAAGGAGATTCATCTTCCTCCTGAAACTTGTAAAGAATCGGGGGTCGATTCTCCATATGGAGTGTGATTTCCCTCTACCGACAATTTATGTTGGCTCTATATAAGGAAAGTAAATCCATGCCATGAATTGCATCAAATCCCACCAGAGGGAGTATGACGAGGTTCTCCAGGAAATTCAATCCACAGATTAAAACAAGGGAGGACTTATACTCATGGGATACAATGATTTCCCCATTTTCCGTACTCACCGACATCCTCACTTCCATGATTTTTGGTGGTGTTGGGATTGTTCTACTAAACTTTAGAGTTATAAAAGAATGTGTATAACCTGAATCAAAAAGTATGATCTCTATTCATGAATTAATAAATAGCATACCTATCACCACTTCATTGTTGGGGTTCACTTCGGAAGAAGTGATGGCAAAAGCTCTTCCTTGCTATCATAGAGGTTGTTGGTTGGCTCCGAAAACCCTTAGATTAGGGAACTGATTTGAAAAATGACCTGGTTCTTTGCATTTGTATCATTGAACAACACATTACGGTTCGAATGGAGCGTTCAGCTCCTCTATCGTAGCCGCAGGTCTTTTTTTCCGACAGTTAATAGCTAGGTGCCCTTCTCTTCCACACCTGAAGCATTTCCTCATCCCCTTAAGGCAATTTCCCGGGTGCTTCTTTCCACACTTTTGGTAAGTGGGGTGCTGGATCTTCTTAGCACTGTTGGATTTATCCATCAGACCACCAACATTGAATTCCACCTTATGCTTCTTGTCCACATGATACCCCTGTGATTCCCCGATCTCAATTTTGACCTTGAGGGAACATCGGACAATTTCCTCATAGCTGTCAAAGTCACAGACCACTAATGCTTTCTGCAGGCTAGGCTTCAGCCCACCAAAGAAGCGGTCAACCTTGCATTTGGGGGTAACGACAAAGCCAGAAGTGTATCGTGAAAGCCTTGTGAAGTTTTCCTTGTACACTCCAACATATTCTTCATCTTTTTTCTTGAGGGAAAAGAAGTCCCTTTCCATCTTAAGCCGGAGGGTGCGTGGAAAATATTTATCGAAAAACATCTTCCAGAAATCCTTCCATTCCAACACCACGATCTCCTCCTCAGGCTTCGTATTTTTTATCAACGTCCACCATTGATCAGCTTCACCCTTCATATGATAATCCTCCAGGAAAACCTTCTCTTGTTCAGAACAATAAAGTATGGAGAAGATCCTTTCAAGGGAGTTGATCCATTGTTCAGTGATCATGGGATCGAATGATCCACTAAAAGTAGGAGGCCTTTGCCTCATGAATCTCTCGATAGTGACTTGTTCTTTATTAGGGGGGGTTGAACATTCCTATTGACCCATTTTTCTATTAAAAACTTGAGTTAGCTGAGAGGGAAGTGTGGAAAAGTTTGCGATTCCTGCTCCCATTGGATTGGGCATCTCATTAGTATAGTCATCACACTGATCATCACAACGGTTATTAGCCTGAGTCCTCCTATTACCGGCCATTGGCTGGAATAAAAGGAAATTTAGGGGTAAAACATAAAGGGTAATCCAAGGACAAAAGTTGATGACTTATAAATAAACTTTTATTTCCTTACTCATGATTCTATAGGCTTCAATCTAGGCTTTTCATGATCTACTTTCTAACATATATTATTAGGGGCATTTTTTTTAATTCCCTTAA
Organism: Viscum album; assembly: GCA_963277665.1. Classification (NCBI taxonomy): domain Eukaryota; kingdom Viridiplantae; phylum Streptophyta; class Magnoliopsida; order Santalales; family Viscaceae; genus Viscum; species Viscum album. Next base: position 1,172,738,457 of record OY728160.1, read on the forward strand.
TAAGGGTTCATACTAAGCTTGTGAATTTATCAAAACATATCCCCCAGGAGTGTCTTAACCAAGAGTGCAGAAAGTCCCATTGTCGTGCACCAGTTCCCATTCGAGTCTAGCTCAAAGCGGTGTTTTCGGGTTTTACCCCTAGGATACATCTGTGCGAGAGCCGCCTCTACCTTCTCGTATCCAGATAGGGATGTATTTGTTTGATAAACTACTTATTAAGTAATTAAAAAAACTTAGGGATGTTTTTATTATACTTAGTCTTGTATCTAAGGCTTTACTAGGGTTTCCTAATCCCAAAAATAACTAAACCTATCCTCTGATACCAACTATGACAACCCTGATTTTATTTCAAACTTAAACATGATTTATTACATAAAACTTCACTTGATACAACAAAGAAGATCATGATGTTTAGTGTCTTTGGGGATTTGGATCATTACATAAAAAACTTAAAACATGAAATACAACATCATTATTGAAAACATCCTTTACATGACCACTACATTTCCTCGTACTTGCATTGCATTGGATAACCTGGGGACATGAATAAGAAAAGGGTGAGCTATAAATCCCAGTAAGGGAATACACATGGAATAAAATGAGGAGTACAATTCATGTTAGACAGTAGGCATATCAATAGAGCACAAGAGAAACATGAACATAAAGTCATGATAAAGCATGATAATCATAACATCGAAATGTGGAAACAACACCTAACATGGAATTAGCATGAGCCAAGGCTCATTGCACATGGAGAATGAGTAAATCCTCATTGGACATAAAGCACAATTAAACCCTCATTGCACTTGAATAATCATTAGTCAACACTCATTTCACATGACGTATCATGATACTATACTATACCCAATGCATTGTAGAGCTATAAGGGTGCACCCTTCTTAAACATTTCATTTCATGCATAAGTGTGCCACATGGATCATAAAACATAGATTCATAAAACATAATAATTTATTCCATGATAAAGGAATGTGTAATTCATACATGAAACTTTATAATAAATAAGTAAATTTTCAAAAAGGTGAATACCATTGATGGAAAAATGGGAATGATATTCACTACATAATGGCATTGGCTTAGAAAATCGGTGCGATTTCGGCAGCGTAACGACGTGACATAAGAATTCATAAAAAATGGATGATGAGAGAGAAAGGGGTTCCTCATCATATTTACATGTAACATATAGTAAGGAGGCCATATATATACATGTCCCAACAATTTTAATGGAATTTAGATTCATGATACAAAAGTATTGCTTGAATGTAAAAGAGGAGAGAGAAGTTCCTTTCGGAATTTCGGCATAGTAATGGGTGTACATGGGAGGCATTTAATGAAAGAGAAGGGTATCCCATAATTAAAACATAAATAGGGCAGTATGAGGGAGGTTAGAAACCATACCCCAACATTTATAATTGAAATTAAAAGGGCAAAACAACTTAAATAAAATTGGACAAAAATGAGAAAGGAAGAAAAAACCCTTACTTGGATGTGTGCTTCCAAAGGCTAGAGAGAGGCTTGTGAGAGGATTATTGGGATCTTGGGGCACCTTGGGAGGATTCGAGAGAGAGTAGGTCAGAGGTTGGACGAACTCCAAAGTATTTGAGTGGGGAGGATGTGGGAGCTTGGGTGGGTTTATATAGGAAAGGTGAGGGAATTCTTTATTATTTAGGTTTGGGTCCCCTTACATTAAATTAATCCAAACCACAAACCATCCCATGGTTTTTTCCCATGGTTTTTGGAAAAGTGAAGATTAAAACAATATTTTATAAGGAAAAGGTCCTAACTTCTTAAAATATTAGGGTTTCTTATATAGAGGTGAGTCACACTCCCATGGAAATTAATTTAAAAAGACAAGGTGTTTAATAAGTCTTGAGGGTTCCATTAATGTTTTAAAAAGTAAGTAAAACAAACCAAAAATCACACTATTTTAATTTAAAAACATATATTGGCCGAACATAAATATTATAGTATTTTATTACATCACTATTGGTTTATCATGATGTCATAAAACACATTATATATTTAAACGGTATTTAATTTTAACCCAAAAATTTGACTGTCTCAGAAAATTATGAAAAATTCACCATTGGATAATTTCGACGTCCTGATTCTAGAAATAACATTTATTTTATCTAAATAATTTTCTAAATATGTTAATTTTCACTTTTAAAATAAAAATCGACATTTATCAAAAATTCACGGGTTTTGACAAAAATGGATTTCAAACCTTAATAAAAATTTTAATTGCATTCATAAAATTATAAGATCATTTATATTTAATAAAAATTAATTTAATATTATTATTATTATTTTATTAAAATATTATTTAATTCAAAAATCCCTTAATTTAATAAAATATATTTCTTAATTAAATAATAACTAAAAACACCATTTGTACTTTAAAAACTATTTACAATTTATCAAAAATGACTAGAAATTATATTTATTATTATATACAAAAATAATGTTCATGAACATAGTACTACTTATTTGTTACATAAACCCTTAAAATATCCGCATAAGACCTAAGGGTAAGATGTACGATGGTGACAGACTCTTGGGGTGGCTCGGATAACATCGCTCGTGTGGTAATTTCTATCAACTTCCACTTTTCACATAGATGGTCTCGATCGAGCTTGACATGATGAAGCTCAGCTTGGGCTTGGTCAAGAGTGAAGCCCAAGGATTCTACCTTCTTTCTGAGCTCCGACAAATGGGATTTGTATGGATAAATTCTACTAGATGAGGTCATCACTTCTTTTGTCTGAGTAAATTGGATTTGTTAAAGTCCTATTTTTATTCTAATCATGTGATCACTGTTCAACGGCTATAAAAGTAAGGGTAACAATTCTTATCATAAAACAAATGAATTTGACATTTTATAAAAACATTTTATATAAAGTGACATTTAATAAGATCAAGAGGGATTTTCCATTAATGAAACTTTGGGTCGTTACAATTTATTTATTTAATCATGATTTTATTGTGAAAAAGGTAAAAAATTCATGGATTTATATGTTTTTTTCACATGACTAATGCAATTACTATAGTTTTATATCCCTTTTTTATTTTTATGATCATCCCACATTTTCATATTTGTTTAGAAGGACCTAATGATGATTATAAATTATAGCATGGTCAAAATTTCTTCTATGGTGACACACCTTAAATGTATCAAAAGTGTCTTGAATGAAAGTGGGGTGTAAACTTGAAGTCATATTTTTTATGGAAAAAATGTATTGTGTATAGAAGCGTTCATTCTTTTCTATAATGGTTTTCCTAATTACCTAATACTATAAACCTAAAATATCCTAAAATATTAAAAACATGAAAAATCTATTAAAATAATTAAATTATGAGTAGTTTATGATATGATGTGTTATACTAGAAGATATCAAGTTTTAGTGGCTCAAGATATCAATATAGGCTCAATAAAAGTTTGACCAGAAATAGAAGTGCTAGAACATAGAATATATATTGGATCCTGAGTTAAAACTCTAGATGTTTAATTACCATTAGTTAGTGAATCATAAGTTATGGTATTAGAAAAAGTAATACTAAAAGGAGATGAATCTAAAACTATGTCGAGAAAATATTCTTGATTCAAGAAACTATACCAGATATACAAAGATGATATGAAAGTATTAATCCCAACGTATTTTGGATAACCCAATTTATGAAAATAAGAAGAAACAACCAAGATTCAAAATATTTTAATTAAATGATGAAATATGAAATGAAATCTTTGAATTATAATAAATCATGGGAGTTAGCTGATTTACATAATGTAAATTGAGAACATGAGAATAGTTGGTTCTTTTGTTTGAATGAAGAACATGATACAAGTAGAAGATAAAATGTTTGAATAGTGGTAAAATGATTTCAACAGATTTTATAGAAATAATTTCAATAGTAGTTAAGCATACCACCAAATAGATAGTGATAAGTTTAGTTTCTTTTGATTATTTACACATGGAGAAATTGGATTTCACTAAATCCTTTTTTCATGGTGATTTATAAGAGGTGGTCTATAAGAAGTAGCCCAAGGGTTTTAAATACCATTATAAGGGGGGAATTTTTTTAAAGATGAATAAAATCATCTAAGTCTTGAATTAAGCACCTAAATAGTGGAACCAAAAGTTTTACACATTGTTGGATGAGGATAGTTTCACACGATGTGACTTCGATCATTTATATTATTGAAATTTGTGGGATAATGGGAATTACATCATAATTCTTTTATATATGGATGAAATGTTGTTGGTTGGAATGGAGAGTTCATAGATCCAGGAGATAAAGTGTATATTTTTTAAAACATTTTAAATGAATTATGTTTCCTAAGATATGAAAATATTTAGGATGATGATATATAGGCATATAAATGTTTCTAAATTGATGTTATTCTAGTAGGAATACATCCAAAATATCATCAACAAATTTTAGATGACCAGATGTAAGCCTATTTTAACCCCCTTGTTGGAAACATCATATTATCCATAGAATAGGCATGAGTAGTAAAATATGAGACGTAATACACGGAGGGAGTACCATATGTATCATCTATTGTATTTTTATATACATGATTATTTTTACATGGACATACATTTCCTTTTTAGTGGAAGTTGTAATCAAATTTTTTAAAACCCTGGAAGGGATATTTGTAATTTTGTAAACTGGATCATCTAATCCATGAAGGGATAATAAGTTATAGTATTTTTTATGGGTATGATGAGACTTTATATGGATTAATGAATTATAATTTCTATTGTGATTTAGATACTTGGAATCGAATTATTAGATTCATATTTATGTATAGAAAAAAATAGCATGTTGGATATCATGATTTTAGCATGTGGTTACATTTTCTACAATGTATGAAAAATATTTAGTAGATAAATAATCTATAAAATAGTTATTCTGGTTAATGATATTACTGAAGAATGATGTATTTGAACTAAAATGAGCAGTGTTATTCACTGACTATTAGATTGAAATTCACCTTCCTCTGAATTATGTGTTTCATGTATAAACAACATTGACTTTAAATTTCATTTCATCTATAATATTCTAGAATATAATTTGTTATAAATTTAGAAGATGGTTGGGAATAATAATATTTCTAACATGTTCATGAATGTTTTAGAATATAAAATTATGACGCAACATTGTCCATTAGTTGGAATCATGTGAACAAAAGTCTGTTGAGAACACTAAATGAGGAAGGAGGAAATCTAAATATTTTTCCAAAGTACTGATGGATACAAAAACAATATTTTAAGTAGTTTTCAATTTTGATATCTTCGGGATTTTTAAACCTCTTCAAGATGCCAAATTTAGTTTTCTAGAAGAAGAATCATTAGTAGATCATATTGATCTTACCAGGGAAAAGATAGATGATGACTACAATATGTGGGTACATTTACCTAAAAATGATATACTTATAATGAGTGTCTGTTGGATCCTGGTATATGTTTACTAGATTGAGTGGTTGAGGTGATGAAAACTATTGTTAATTATAGGTTTAATGACTCTAATGGTAGGTTTACTAAAAGCTTTGGATTTTGGTGGAACATATTCCTCCACTTGAATAAACCTATAAAATAGGGGTGGGACCAGTTTATTTGTATGATGAATTTACATGTTACAGTACATCATTACCAATAATTTTTGAAATCTTTGTTTTTATAATAATATAAAAGTTTTAAATGTTTTTACATGGATATAGGATAAAATTCTAAACCATGTAATCTTATATGTTTGGTTTACTTTACTTGATGTTTTCATTGGTTGAATGTTTATATGTGAGTTTTTTGGAGAGTGTGGGTGTAGTGTGACAAGTGTTTTGAGTAAGGTTTATAGTCTTACCATATTCTAGTAAACTCATCATAGGGGTAATTTTATGGTGGATTTATTTCCACAATGGAGATCCTATAGTGTGTGTGATCTTTCAATTGATTGGAGGTCTAATTTTCGGTGGGTTTATATATGGTTCTTCCCACAACACCTAAATCATCCTTATATATTCATCTTGAAAGTACAATGATATATATAGTTATCAAGGAGAATTTTTGGTGGGCCAATATAAAGGTTATATTGTAGGGTACATATCTTAATTCTTGGTATGTAAGTAACTTAAGTTTAAATGTTATAATTCTAAGGGGATTATGCAACATTAAGACATAAATTTATGTAAATGAGATAACAACCCCATGGATTTCATCATAGGACTCCCTAGGATTTCTGAAGTGTATAATTCCATTTTAGTTATAGTTGATTTCCTTACAAAGTTATCATATTTCATTTGTAATATAACAAACCCACACCCCTAGATCCGATGCTAATACATACCCTTTATATTATCGATTGGAAACCGAGTGAGGAAACGCAACCATAACCATCTATAGTTACAATTTCAACAGTAAAAATCAAGCCATATATATCTTAAAGATCATTTAGGATTTTTTTATAGAATTAAGAATAACATTTCTTAATTAACATCGAGACACTTATATATCACCTAATGGATAACTTTCCCAATATACCATGATTTTAATAAAGAATAATAAGTCTCCATAAAATCCCACAAAATTATCCACACATGTTACCATTCTAGAAATATCATATACACTGCCGTTATTTATAACTTTGGTAATGGAAAATTATGAATGATGAGCTCAAATTCTTAGTAAGCATAGCGTAAAATAAATGATTTCATAGAGGAACCAAAAATGATTAATATAAAAGGTATAAATATCAATGAAATAATTCTATATATCTTATAACATGAGTATAAAATATATTCATGGACACAATAATAATATAAATAAAAATAGTGGATTGATTACAGGAACCAACAATTCCTTGACTGTGAGTTTTTATCATATAAATTATGATTTTTCTCATGTATTTTAACATGTATACTTCTAAAAAAGAATATAAGAGAAAAAATAAAAAAATTATTATGATGCATTTTTCCTACTATAATCACCACCATTATTATACATTTTTTTTTTAATTTTTTCCTTAAAATATATATTTCAATGGAATCATAGGATTTTAATGTGGTTTACTACAACCATTGTAATGTCCCCAGCCTAAATTCCCCTAAAACGGTTCCCTAAGCCGAGTCTTTACAAGACCTTAAGCATGCCTCCCCATATGATAGAGGTTTCTGACTAGTAGTGAGGCTCTAAAATATGAAATGGGGATATTATACCCTCTTTTATCGAGTAATCCACTACAAATAATAAGTGAATTAAATTAAATAATAACAATAACTAGAATCATTCATTACTAATTGTTTCCCAAAAATGGTATAAACCACAACCAAACAATAAATATGTCATGTCATGATGATAGTACCAAAACTAAAAAAACCCCAAAATAATGAAAAATAGTGGAATCCCCAAAATAGGTCCTAACCCTATGTCTGGATCCTCATCCATGCGCATACCAAGCCCAAATCAACTCCCTATAATAACACCTTTGTTGTTTTCCTAACCCACAACCGTGAAATCTGCTCGGGTACACAATGGAAGCCCGATCAGGGTGTGAGTACAACACAGTACACCACCACCAATTGTGTCCAGAAAATATCCAGTCTAAAAAAGAGTGTGTGAAAGTTCTAAGTAAGAACAAGGTAAATAAATGATAACATAGGTGAAATTAGATAAAAATGTTCACTTTAATCATTTCAATCATTATTTCTATGTGAACCACTTATATTACCTTCATTATTAAATCTATTTTCATCACATGTTTCTGGGGTTAGGAATTTACAACAATCACACAATAACCTAATCCAGTCAATTATCAAGTATAAGGGAATAAATAAAGTTCCCTAACTATTTAGGGATAAATATTTCATTAAAATTTACATCAAACTTACCTTGGAATCACAGTCTATGTAGTCTCATCAAATGAATCTGTTTGGGGAAAAGAGCCTCGGTCCCCTTTCCAAACCCATAAATTATGTGTTGGGGTTTAGAACCTCAGTCTAACATGACCCATGGGTGTAGATCCTCAAGTCCATTACCCCAAAACTACCATGCCATGTGAACATACTTATTTATCCATTTACCACATACAACATATCACAAACAATTGGCATAACATTCACATCTCATAATTATTCTACATGTGAATTAACATCAAGCTTTACCCCTTATAACATTTACCAAATTAAATTACATATCCCATTTAACCCATTTACCTTTCATATATATTACCTCATTCCATATATTAAAAAATTCACATATATTATCCCATTTAAAATAATAATCAATTCCCTTATGATAACCCATTTAACACATTTATCAATTCACAAGAATTTACCCATTTAATATGTTCACTATTTCATATGAATTAACTCATGTATGAATTTCTAGTTCATTTCGTAAATCACTTAGCACAATTTCCTTTATCACGTAAAACTCAATTCATGTTAATTCCAACAATTCCTTGGGCCATTACCAAAGTCTTGACATTGATATTCATATTCTATATTCAATTAAATTTAACTTACAAATAGGTTCATCATGGGATATAACTTATCAAGAATCAATTTCAGGATTAACATTACCATTTTTTATATTTAGAATCATTGGAGAACCCCATGGGTGGCCCTAAAATGGTCTAGAAAACCTCAATGAATCCCATAGGGATCGTGAGGGGTTCAAATCTCCAATTAGACAACTATTTTTCCCATGTCTTACTTAATACATTAAATAGAAAACATGTGGTTATAAAATATACCACCATGCAAGAAAAAATCAACATAAAGACTATGGGATGTAATTGGTAGACCACTGACCTTGAATCTAAATATGAATACACCCATAACTTTATATTTATATTTGGATTCAAGAACACTTTGAATCACCAACCAAAGATCCACAATAAAAATTGGGTTTTAGGGATTCTGACAAAGAATAAAATATCGATAGGCGCTAATCAGGAAAAGATATCCAAGAGGAGCATTAAATTTACCCAGAGATTCGATCCACACCCAACGACACTTCATACGGCCTAGAATCAAACGATAATGGTCTCCTAGAAGAAAGGGTCAAAATGGTCCATCACTACGGTTGAGAGAAGAAGAAATGGGGAAGAAATTAGGAAAGAAACATAAAATCCAATGGGTAGTTTGGTAAATTCTCACTTTTTAATGAGTCGCATAGTTTGACTGTGTGGTTTTCCAAACTATGCACCAACCATGAACTAGCCACTATCCAAGAGGGGACTAATTCACATAGTTACCTGGGGATTCTGCACGGTTTGAGAAAACATGCACCAACCTTATGGAACTCTTCTGTCCAAGTCTACATGGATGGGTTTCCCCCCATAAATGGTATTTCATAACTATGAACTCCTCCTTCTAGATAGCATGGTTTTGGCACACGGTTATCTCTAACAATGTTTTAACTATGAAACATGCACCAGAAGGTCATTTTCCCCTTTCTTTAATTCCCCAAACCCCCAACACACCCATGAGCCTCCTCATATAAGTATTAAAAATTCCATTAATTATAATTAATATATATAACCTAAAATTTTAAAAAGAAATCATACTTCCATGAACTTTGGGATCTTACAACCTCCCCACATTATAATGTATTGACCTCACACCACTCTTTCCAAGCATCACTAAGTTTCCAAGGTAAAAATGGTCTTCCATTGAGCCTACATTTCTGAGTCACTATCCCTTGTTTCTTCATAAACATTACCATGATTCCATAAAACTTGAACCAATGGCATAGTATTTACCCATATGAATTTCTCACTATGATCCACAATTTGAACCAAATGTTCCACAAAGGACACATCAACCTCAATCTCCACATCCTCAACATTTACTACATGAGATGTGTCGGGGTGATACTTCTGAAGCTATGACATGTGAAAAAAATTATTCATGCCACTATATCATTGTGAAAGATCAAATTGGTATGCCACTGGTCCTATCCTCTCAACAATCTCCAATGGACCATATATCTGGGAACCAATTTACCTTGTTTTCGAATCTAACAGTGATCCAACCATGGTGACAACCAACGAAACAAATTATCACCAAAAAAAACTTAAGAGGTCTATGATGATGATATTTATATGACTTATGTATAATTTCATCTATTAAAATACATTTATTAATCATCTGAAATGATGAGAGGTATTCTTCTTCCCATTTCATATTAAAGAATATGACACCTACGACACTTGAGAATTGTCTCAAACACCTGATATTGGAGAACTATGACAATAGTGATGAAGATTAACCATAAGATTTCAATTTTATCATTCTATGGGTGGTTCGATACACTCTCACATCATGTGATGAAGAGAGCCACATAAAAAATCATGTCTCGTTCTTGGTTCATGGAGGAAGATTCATCGATCATGTCGTCTGATTTTGAGTCATGTTCAAACCTTGGAAATAGTTTTCCCTCTTCCTATTTATCCCAACATCAGAGTTTCAACTATTTCCTATATGTTTCAAAATAGTTCCTCCTCCCATATCTAATGAGATTTTCCATTCTTCCACCATCATTGTATTGATCATCTCTTACAATCCATCATACAGGGCATAAAAATCTTTTAGTGAATCTCTTGCCTCATCCCCAATTCAAACATACAAGACTTCAAGGATGAACTAGAACAAAATTTTGGTGAAAAGAACACTAAATTTAATATTTTAGTTGTGTACTCTATGAAATAAATATTTTTCTGCTTCAAGTTGAAGAAGTGTGTCATTCTTAAAATCCTGATCATACAAGGATAGAATTTTTTGTTGAGCAATTCTTCAATATCATCCCATGCAAGGCCTTGGTCTGATTTAGTATGGACTACCAAATCTAACCATTGGTGTGGAAGATCCTATAGCATATACATCACTATATTGACATTCAGTTTTGTTGGTGTGACATGGAAACCAAAGATACATTCATCTTATTCAACCACACCTCTTTTTTCTCTAGTTCTAAATCACCACAAAATATGGGTGGATTTTTCTTCTGGAACTGAATAGAATGATCCACTTTCCTTGTTCCAAGCCTTATATTCCCCCTATCCATAGAATGAAAATCTTAAACTATACTTCGAACCAGCTCTTGGTTCACATGTGGCTCTGGTGAAACCGCATTCTCAACAGCTTCTTCTGGTTGGATTCTATGATTCCTTCCAGGTGACATTTCTTTGACCAAAAACAATTCCATAAGTCCCACTCTATAGAAAATGAAGGATTAAAATTTTCAAATTATACCACATTACTAATATCACATATTTTATTTCCAAAATTAAACATTTTCCCATGTTCAACTGTTCTTGAAAAAAATCAAATGTATTTTGAAAATGAATCCATTCCATAAATAACATTAACATGGTCTTTTTCAAAATCTAAGATTTGAAAACAACATTAACATTTTTTCAAAAATCAATACATTTACACCAAATAATAAATCATTACTCAAAATGAATTATGAACTCCTAGTGGAATTTCATTTCTACAATGTATGACATGCTCGTCTCATTGTCTAAAACCATGATAATGAGATTTCAAATCCTATAAATTTCTCTAAAACCCATTTGAACAAAACTACCTGGTAACATGAAATTCAAAATCAAAAGGTTTGATACTCCTTTTTATGATCTAAATTTCAACTCTCGACAATCCTAATCCTTTCTTGAAACCCAATATAAGGAATAGACTAGAATGAATTTCAACTCCAAGTTTGATAGAACCGATGACCACTTCTTAGGAAAGGGATGAAAAAGTTAATAATACTTTTTCTATAAGAATATTTGAAAGGACCAAGACTGATACCACTTATAACATCATCCCCTTCACATTCTCTTGAGAAGGAAGTGAGACATTACTTGGCCTTAAGAGACTTCCTCAATTTTCTGAAGGTTGGCAATAAATGTCAAGGTATTCACTAATAGATGAGGGATGATTTGAACTTGGAACATAAAACAACCAACAAAACATTCCATAACCAAATAACCAACTATATGATGCATGATATAAATGAAATATAACAATACCATTTATAAAAACAACAACATTAAAAATGAGAGCCACAATGGAAGACTACAAAACATCAATGTAAATAGCAGATTCCAACCAACGAAACTTAGTGAAAACAACATAACTCCAAGCATCAACATGTTCCATGATCCACTACATAAAACAAAATGTATCACTATGCACCACTAGAGAAGTGTGATGCTTTACCTTCTCCCATGTATTGAAAAAAAATATCTACAAAAGCACCAAAGTGAAATAGTAGGGGTGAGTATTGTAACTCAGTAGGTTTTCCCTAAATGATTTCACTACTCACTCTACTAGGATAGAACATGTTAGCACATTTATATAAAAAAACATATATAATACATTTTGAAAATAGTTCAACAATTTATCACAAAGACAAACAATTCCATACAAAAGTAATTTTCTCAAATAAACCAATTTCCAAGGAAAACAATCAAACATGTCATTCGATCCATTTCATTATTTTTGATTTGAATTACCCGTACCATATGAAATATCCACACACACCAATTCAAACCTACACACAAGCTTGGTGTTACCATTATGGTGGAACTTCTTGTCCATAACCAGTATAATTTTATGGTGGTACTTGATGACCAATATCTATCCATTACACACATTATTATCCATTTAATCCAACCATATCACATGTCAAAACAACCATTTCAATACCAATTAAATCAATTCAATAAAACCATGATTTTATTGAAAATCATAACAACAACCCAATTCAATAAAACCAACCCTTTTATTAAAAACATTTTTCCTAATAAAATATTTCAATAAAACCGAACCATTATTGAAAACCATTTTCCTTGTATCAAAACTAAGATACCATTTTAAAATCATGTTACTAAATTCATGTTTGTCCAAAACACCCATTTTAGCAAATTTCCATAAACCATCACCAAATAAGGTTTTCAAAAATCATTACACAAATATTTTACAATCAATTATGCAAAAAAAACCAATTTTAAATCAATCCTCCATGTTCTAAAAGAGAGGATTCAAGATCGAATCCACCTACCTCTAGATTTAAGGAAAATTTATGAACGACACTCAAATTCCAAAAAATAGTTTTGAAAGTCAAAAAAGCCACTATAGATCTCTTCCCCTAACAAAAACAAGGAAAAATATCATCATATTTGGAATAAAAATCCTTAAATATATCCACATAAAAAGTTGATCTAAGGAATCAAGAGTGGTAGATAATTATATCTATGTAAAATTAAGAAACATTACCAAGAATAATGACTTACTGTGAGGTTTAGCCTTCAATAGGCCAAAAGAATTCTTCAAATCACCTCTGGATCGATGGGAGAAGCCTCTACTGACTTTGGGAGTAGAAAATCTCAAGATAATGCCATTTTGGGAAAAACCCAGGGTTTAAAATAGAAAACTAACCTAGATCTACATTTTTTGGATCTGGTTTTTAAATCATGCATGGTTAAGAAATTTATGCCATTACTGTGCAGCAGCCACTACCTCAATGATGAACCCCACATGGTTGGTGCACATGGTTAGAAAATTGTGCACCAACTATGAAAAATACCACTGTCTAAAAAACCATTGTTTCTCCAAGGATGCAGCATGGTTTTGAAAAAAAAAGTTTCCTTCTATGTGGCTTCCCCTTAGGCTTTTTCTCATTATGCACATTTTCATGTAGGATTTTCATTGTTTTCATAATCCATTCTCAAACAGCACACTCGTAGAAAAGCCCCATAAACATTCCAAAAGGTCTTCAAACCCTCCCAAACATCACCCAAAAATTGTATATACATAAAATATATAAATAAAAGGTTACATAATTGAAACATAGGGTTCCACATAGTCAAAATCCAACTACCTTCTTGATAGGGGTTATTGATCCTCATCCTACACTCAACATCGACCTCAATCCTATAGTTATGTCCAGATATCGAGGGTTCCTACATAACATCTGCACATGATCTATTATATAGCATGATCATAACTCAACTAGTGGTTTGGGAACTGACTAAACATGGGTCCTAACCTACCAAACATATAGAAAAACACCTGGTCACCATCTTGAGAGGCTAATACTATTTTATTATCTACTATACATACTTCCACCCTGGTGATGATTCCCAAACAAATATTCCTTCCCTAAAAATTTACACCACAGTTATATGAATCTGAAACCATAGACCCACTTCTTGAATCCTTTGTTAAGTTACCATTAGAAATAAGGACCTAATTCACTACTTCTGAAATCCTATTTAATGAAATATGTCTATGTTGGTCCTAATTTCATGTAAAAGTACATCATGTAAGCATCTTGTCATCATGACCTAATTCTATACCATTATTGGAACAATGTTTTTCAATTCCATGAAATGGATAGTATAATCCACCAGTAACATCATTCCCTATGTCAACCTCATAAAATTTGTAGTCCACTCCTATATCATGGTCTCTAGATCAAAATTATCCAAAAAACATCTCCTGAAATCCTTCCTACAATATACCATCATCCTACTGCATATGAAACAAAGTATCCCACCAGTGTTTTACTGGTCCCTATAATATGTATGTTTCCAACTTGACTCTCTTCTCATCAGGTTTCTCTGATTGATCCAAGCTCGTTTGGATAATCTCTATCTAAAATTTGGCAGCCTCGGGTCAACCCTCTCTAGATAAAATTGGAGGGTTTTGTAACTATAACTCCTTTTTCATATCAAACATACTCGAAATGAAAAACCTTGGGTCTCATTTCATCATTTACCTAAAACTTTTGATGTTCTATTCAAACTAATCTTCTCCATGATTATCCTGAACCAACATATTCACTTGCTCAACTACTGGTGGAGTGTTCTCGGTGATATCCTATTTTCACTCAACTAGTACACACCTTCATGGTGTCATATTCTACAATGAAAAACACAAGTCTTAGAACACATGACATAATGTTTTTATAGCTTACATAAAATAAGCATCTTCAAAGGCCATAAAAAAGTAATTTTTCATAAACTATCAAAATAGATATTGTCAAAATCTAGAACACTACCCTCTACTATCCCTACCATGAGTCATGTTCAACATGGTTAAACCAACCTACATAGTCACAATTAATTCATTAAACACCCTTTTTAAACCATTTCAAAATTCACAATGCAAAACATTCTTCCTTTAGGCATATTTATATCATTAAAGTTCATTACTGCCAAATTTATAACTTATTTAATACCCATTAAAACTAAAATTTTAACTCATTTACACCCCTTTATTAAGAAAAATTCTCTAACAATTTCTTAACACCCTTTCCATTTTACAATTTACATCATCTTTATCTGACATTCCTTTATTTAATATTTTCACGAAGTAGAATGAATCCTACCCTTAATGTCCCACAGACCCCTCCCATATGTGACTATCATGATGCATTCCACTTATATCTATAGGTTCCTAAAATTATGCATCAATGCACAATATTTTGCAATTATTTCCATGAGAAAAATATCATAAAAAAGTCACATCATGCAACAAGTGCATCACCCAATAGTGAAGTATCATTCAACTATCAAAAAACACCCTATGAACACTAATTCTCACCATATGAACTTGGTTTGTCCCCCATACAAGGGTTAGTGACTCCCTAACACAAGATCATTTCCAAATCCCGAAACTTCCAATTCTCATGTCTACCAAACCCATATAGTATGTCTTAGAAAAGAACTACTCTGATACCACTTTGTAACATATTTAACTAGGAATCCACTAAACAAGTTCCCCAAGTCGAGTCTCCACATGAAATAAAGATAGTCTCCCCATATTCTACAGGTTTCCAATTAGTATCAATGGTCTAAAAGATAATTTGGGGATAATATACCCTCTATACCAAAGTAAGTGACAATAGATAACAAGTAAAGTAAAAAATAATAATAACAATAACCTGAAACATGCATTACTAACCATTTCCCAAATAGGGTACAAACCACAACCAAACAATAAATATGTAATGTATGTCTAACAGTTCCAAAAGTGGAAGAAAACTCAAAATAAATACAAACAACAGATTCCCTAAAATACGTCCTAATTACAAGTCTGAATCCTCATCCATACATATCTCAAGCCCAACTCAACTCCCTCGCATAGTGCCTTTGTCCTTATCTTAACATGAAACTATGAAATCTTCTTGGGAACCCAATGGAAGCCTAAAAATGGTGTGATTACAACTTAGTAGGCCACCACCAATGGTGTATAATAAATATACAGTCTAAAAAAATAGTTCTGGAATGTACTAAATAATAAGGAGGTAAAGAATTGACAAATCGGGTTTTATTAGCTAACAATATTTACTTTAACCATTTCAATGATTATTTAAATTTTTATCAATTATGTTACCTTCATTACTAAATCAATTTTTATCACATGTTTCATGGGATAAGAATTTACAACCTTCACACAATGCACTAATTTGATCTGTTATCATGCATAAAGAAATAAATCAAGTTCCCTAAATCTTTAGGGATAAAAATTTCAATTAAATTTTCATCACACTTACCTTGGAACCTTGGTCTAAGTAGTCTCATAAAGTTTATAAATTAGGTTAATATATCCTCATCCCCATTCCCTAACTTGTGCATTATGGGGTGGGGTTTAGAGCTTCAGTCTAACCCGACCTATGGTAGTAGATCCTCAAGTCCAATACCTCATAACAATCAATTCATGTGCATATTCTTATTTATCCATCTACCACATACACCATATCAAAAACCATACATAAAAAATAGTAATAAAATTCAAATCTCATAATCATTCATCTTGTGAATTAATATCAAGCCTTAACCCATTAGGTATATTCAAAAATTCACATACATTATCCCATTGAACATAATCATAAATTCCCTTATGTTAACCCATTGAACACATTTATCAATTAACATAAATTTAACCATTTAACATGTTCACCATTTCACATGAATTATCTCATTTATTCATTTCAAGTACATTTCATAAATCACTTATAAAAGTTTCATTTATCACATCTAACTCAATTCAAGTTAAGAAAAAAATCCTTCATGAAATTACCAAAATCTAGATACAACTATTCATATTCCCTTATAAATTAAATTTAATGTACCAACTAGTTCTTCATAAGATATACATTATCACAAATCAATATCGAGATTATCATTACAATTTTCTATATTTGGAATCATTGGAGCACCCCATGGGTGGACCTAAAGTGGTCTAGACAACCTCAACACATCCCACAAGGATCTTGAGGGGTTCAAATATCCTTTAATACAACCTTTTTTACCATGTATTACTAAATAAATTAAACACACAATATATGGGAAGAAAACACACAAACATAGAATAAAAAATCAACATAAAGACTATGGGATATAACTTGTAGACTACCTACATAGAATCCAAAGATGAAAAACCCCTTAACCTTAGCTTTAGATATGGATTTAAGCACCCTTTGAAGAATCAACCTAATATCCACTACAAAAAGAGGGTTTTAGGGGTTCAGAATAAGAAATAGAAAATCTATAAGCCCTAATCTAGTAAGGATAAGAAAGAGGAGCATTTGATTTACCCAAATCTTCGACCTATACTAAATAACACTCTAAACGGCCTAGAATCGAAGGATTATGGTCCCTTTGAATCTTCGTTTGGAATAGTTCATCAATATGGTTGATAGGAAAAGAAATGTGTAAGAAATCAGGTGAGAATCATAAAACCCCGAGGGGGAAGTTTGGTAAATTCTCACTTTTTAATGGGTCACATGGTTTGGCCGAATTGTTTTCCAAACCATCAACCAACCATGTGCTGGAATCTATCCAAGATGGGTATAAGTCACATGGTTACCTAGGGATTCCACATGGTTTAAAAAACCATGCACCAACCATGTGTAATTACAATATCCAAGTCTGTAGGGTTTGGATTTCTCTATAGAATGGTCTTTCTTAACCATGTACCCTTCCTTCTAGCTTGCACGGTTTGGGAGGAGGCTTATCTCTAACTGTGCGCCAACCATGAAATATAGACTAGAAGGATATTTTACCATTTATTTTGTGTCCCAATCTCCTAAAAACCCCTAAGACTCCTCATACACATGTTAAACATTCCATTAATAAAAATTAAGATATTTAAACCAAAATTTTAGACTAAGACAGACCTCCATGGAGTCCATGATCTTACAACCTCTATAAGGAACATGGATGCTCAAAAACTGATTCCTGTATTGATTAAGGATAATTATGATAAATGGTCCATCCAAATACAATCATTTATTGGAAATTATTATTTCATGGAAACCATGGGGATGGATACAAAAATCTAGAATCCAAGAAAACAGAGGCTACTCTTAATGATGTTCAAAAACAACTCTTTATGTGTAATGGAATAGAGAATACAAGTCCAAATCTATCATCTATCAAGGCCTTTATGAATCCCCACTCATGATATTATCTTTATAAAAAACATCAAAGGGGATATAGGAAAGCCTTCATAAATCATTCTGTGGTGTTTAAAAGGTAAATTAGATATGACTTCAATCTCTATGATGTGAGTTGAAATCCCATTCTAGGAAATATTCTGAAACAAATATTGATTATCATTCTTTTATAATGGAAGTGGTGAAACAACTAAGAATAAATGGAAAAATATTTATGAAATTCTGGTTTGTAAGAAATTTTTTTGATTGTTAGACCCAAAATTTGATCACATAATCATTTCCTTGGAAGAAAAAAGATACAAAGTCAATTTCTGTTAAAGAACTCGTGGGATCTCTATAATATCATAAATTGAAGGTGAATAAGTGAAGTAATACAAATAGAGGGATAATTATCTATAATCTAGGTTATATCTTAACCACTATAAAAATTATAATATAGGGACATTTCAAATACTTCATGGAACGATATTTTGTGGAATATAAAATATCACAAAAAATAAGAGGGTGAGGTGGAAGAATTAAAGATTGAGGGGGTAATGGATATGAAATTTTAATCCAAGAGGAAAAGGATGAGGAATGATGATAGGACTCAAAAATTGATAGAAAATGGATAAAATAAACGTTCAAAGCTATAATTTTTACCAATAAAAAATTTATAACAATGAATGTTCGAGTTAGAATCCAATGGAGAATGTCTCCAAGGTGTAAAATAATACTGTAATTTGGGATGTGACTAGAAAATCCCATATGTTAGTAGAACAAACATTAACAAAAAATCAATGCATGTGGTATCTTGACACTATTGATAGAAAACACATGAAAAAACACTATAAATTTTTTAAAAACCTAGATATGAAATTTCATAGAGAGAATTAACTTAGTGATATCTCAATTAAATATTTCCATGGAAAATAATATATTTTGATCAATAAAAGAGATGGAAATCATGAATTCATCTATGATTTATAAAATATAATTATCATAAATACCAACATCTTAAGTCTTAAGAATTTGGATGAAAAAGGCTTACCCATTATCCAATAAACTAAATAAAATGGAAAATTATTGATGGAAAATAATGGATGGTCCCAAAAGTTCCTATGATTAAAAGCCACATGTTTCCCATTATGATCCACCCTAACATGTCATGATGTTTGATGGTGGTACATGATGATAACGACTAGATATAAAATATAAGGTTTGTAAATTTAAAATTTGAATGTTTAATATTATTAAGAAATAAAAATATTGTGTATGGAATTCATAACATTAGACGTATGAATTAAATATGTGAAATCTATGTTATAAGTAAGAAACATAGAAACAACTTTGAAAATTTGGAAAATTGGAGAGCTACTGAACAACTCAAGTTAGTCCACATTGATGTTTATGGTCCATTATATCAGAAATAAAATATACATTGAAGATAATTTATAACATTTATTTATTATTATTATATGAAAATATGGATATAATTTCTCAAAATGAATTTGAAAGTTTTTGATATATTCAAATAATTCAAAGTGATGGTGGAAAATAAATTCATCTATCGTATAAACATTCTCTGATCTGATTGAGGTGGGATGTACACCTATGATTTTTTTTAAGAGTACCTAAAAAATAGGGAATTTATCCCCAATTGAAGTAGTCTTATACACATCAAATCAATAAAATATTTGATAGAAAAAATGAAACCATTTTCCACATTGAATGAATCATGTTGAAATGAAAAGGAGTTCCCAAAACATTCTATGTCGAAGCAGGTTTGTTTATGGTGTATCAACTCAATAGATTTCAAAAAAAAATCATGAACCAAAGATTCCACATGAATCATGGAGTTATCTCAATCCCATTATAAGTCATATTAGATATTTTTTCTATTGAATATGTTAGGATCCAGAAGGAAAAATGAACAATGCATGATAAAAAAGGTGTGAAGTGTGTCCTAAGGGGATATAATGGCCAAGAAATGGGATATCTATTCTATAATACCACCACCAAGAAAATAATATTTAGAAGAGATTATATTTTAAATTAAAAGGATACATTGAAATATAATCAAGGTGAAGATAAAATATTGTTTCAATTTAATTTAGGACAATAATAAAATGTGGATTACATACCAATGGATGAAAAAGGAGCTGAAAAACCTAGGATTCCACCACCACATACTTCTACTTAAGAAGGAATTTAATAATAACTTTCTTATATCTAACCCCAAAATATTATAATTCTAGAATAAATTTATTAAATAATAGAACTAATTTAAGGGTACATGAAATTTTATGGCCTCATAGATAAAAAAAATCATTTATATTCAAGGAAGAAAATTTTGATAAATGATAGATGAAGAAATCCATTCCATCAAGAAGAAAAAGAGACAAGAGTTAACAAACATCATATAAGGGTGAAATATAATTGGAGTGATTTGGGTGTTTAATACCAAGAAGAATTATCATGGATAATCCCAAATATACAAATAAGGAGTCATCTCTAAAGGCAATAAGAAAAAGAATTAAATTGACTATGGTGAAGTATTTTCATCCATTTCAAGGATGGATATGATCATATTATTGATCTCAATAGCTTACCCACACAAATCAAATATCCATTAGTTAGATGTAAAGTCATCATTTCAAATTAGACTTTCAAAACACGATATATATATTGATCAACCACCAGGATAAATAATGAAAGGAAAATAAGGAAAGGCATAAAAGATCAAGAAGACACTCTATGGACATAATAAAGTACAATGTGTATAGAGAACTATGATTGATGATTAATTTAAATATAGAGGATTTCAGAAGCTTCCATATGAACCCAGACACTATATAAGTGAAGAGGAAAATAGAAACATATTACTATCTTTATTATATATTTAGGGTCTTATTTATGTAGAAAATAATCCATATATTTTTTCATCCTTTAAGGAGATAATGTTCAAAGAGTCCAAGATGACCAATATCATAGAGATATCCCACTTAATTAGAAAATAAGTTGATTAAAGTTATGTTATAACATTAATTTATTAAGGAAATTACATCATACAAATTTTGAGAAAGTTCAACATAGAAAACATGAATCTTGTTATAACCCCATTAAAATAACGATTGGAATTTTGAAGAAATGATATTGGATATGTAGATCCTACCTATTTAAAAATTCTATTTGGTAGCTTGAGATACTTGACATCCACCAGGTCATATATTTTCTATAGGGAATGAATTTCCTGTAGATACAGGGAGACTACTGTAATGAATCCAGTTTCTATGGTTTGATTCTTTTAATATTTCTAAATATATATCTCTATTTTTATTCCTAGTTGGAATAGTGTTTTTGGTGTCACAACACCCTAGAATTAATATGTTAAAAATATATGTATATATTTGGTAGACACATGTATCTTTTTAGAATAAATGGTTTTACTATTATTTTAGACATCAGAAGGGAAATTTGAGAAAAATTTTGTTTCCATTACATGAGGTTTACCCTAGGCATGAAATAAAGATGGAAGAAGTTGGGAATTCGGTTAAAGGTGACATTTGAAGGTATGTTATTTCAATTAAATAATTTATTTATTTATATTAAATAAATTTCCTAATACTAAATTCACATCTATAAATAATTCATTATTATGAATATCCAGGGATAGAAACAAAACCCTAGGATATGATAGTACATTAAGGGTTTTGTTTCATAGATAACCTGAGAATATGGATCGACAACAATGACTGGGGATAATCCTGAGATGGATGAATAATAGAACATGATCTTCAACTTCTTTTTTAGTAGAAAAGTTACTCACCATTTATTGATCGATTTTTGTTGTAGTTATCATTATTTTTTGGATTTTATCCCTTGATTTAAATTTCCATCCATGGATTTTATATCTTCTTTAGTCTTCATACGATTCTCATTCATCTCATGAGCTTGGATTTTAATTAGAGTTATTGAACATAATTATTAATTATGTTGTTCTTATTTTGTCACAACATTGTTTTAATGTTATATATTTATTATCTGGGATTGCATTGGCCAATTATTTTTTCACCTCATTCTTGTTTTTTTTTCTCCCTAAAGTTCTTATTGTTCTTTATTATTGTTCAATATGGCCACGATTCAACATTTCCATGCTGTAATTGAGCATTATCAAACCCACAGAATTCAGCATTTATGTATGAATTATGTAGAGATTATTAATTAATAGATGGATCAAGGAATGTTGAAGCATAAAGTTGTTGGAATCATGGATCCGGACCCCATTCAATTATGGGAGGGGAGGGGACACCCTATGAGAGATCATAGTTCCAATTACTAGCCAACAGAGGTTAGGAATCAATTATTTGAGGCTCTCCCCTTCATTTTTAGTGGGTATGAGGTGGTTAAATGATGGTTAAAGTGGCTTAAATGGTGGATTTGGATTCTTCATGATGAAATACATTGGTTTTTATGAAATCGTAACTACAAAATATGTGTCCCAGAGAAACACATGTCGTGTAGTCTGAGTTTTCACGGAGTCTAGGGCTTTGGATTAGTTAAATATCACACTCTATTTGTTTAGTCCCATATGTTGTGTGACCAAACCCAAGTATCCATGACTTGCGATGAGGGAACATTCCCCTAACCCTAGGTGGATAGACACACTATATACCCTAGTTATTTTTTTTGAAAATGTGGTGTCTTAGTCAAATACCAAGACACAATTTATTAAAAAGGGGGGAATTACATGATTCTGAAATAAGGGATTTTTTTACAATATCTTTCATAAAAGTGGAGGATTTCAATAAGAAGATCCTCCTTCCAAGAATGCCTTAACTAATGCCCATGTTAGCAAGGACATCAGCAACCTATTTCACTTCACGAAAGGTGTGCGTGGAAATGTAGTTGATCTCTAGAAGTGAAGTCAGGCATCTCATATAGATGGTTGTGATAGGCCAAGATAGATGGAATTCACAATTCCAAATTTCTTGGACAATGATTCTTGAGTCACTCTCAATCCATATGTTTTTCAATCCCTATTGTTTCATGAAATTTACTGCGTGAATCACACCTATCATTTCTGCCTGCAAGGACGAGGTCGTACAACAGCTTCCAAAGAAGCATCCATGGCATTTCCCATTAAAATTTATGAAGATAGAACCACAACCAGAAGGTCCTTGATTTCCTTTGGAAGCTCCATTAACATTCACTTTAATCCATCCTAGAAGTGAAGTTTTCCAGAAAATTTCAAAGGTGCGCTTCGGTTTCCTATAGATACCATAAACTCTAAGATGATGAAGGATCTCGAAATCACCAATGAAGTTATCACAGTAATCTTTCTACATCGAAGCAGCATCTGTAATGGAAATTAGAATTCACATCCAAACTGAATTAATAATGAATGAGTAATTTTTGTGGATAATAGCATTTCTATCATACCAAAATACCTGTTGGAGCTCCGCAACCGCCGCTAAGAAGAGATTCTTGATTTGTGGCAAAGAGTCCAGCTCCACACAACATTTTAATTGAGCACTAATAGAGTTAGAGTGTAACCATCTGCATCCAAACAGGTCAGTAATATAATTCCAGAGTGCTAAAGCCATAGCACAAGAGAAAAATAGATGTTTTGAATCTTCTCTATGCTGGTGGAAAAAATGGCACTTATAAAAAAGTTGGATTCCAAAATATTGAAGACAAACCTCAGTGGGAACATGGTTGTGGGAAATACTCCAGACAATATTGATTCTTGATGGATTAATCCAGTTTTTTCAATATATTTTAACTAAAAAATGATGAGATCCAGATTTCTGAGATTTTGATTGTAAAAACTTTTTGAGTCAAGGACCCCATTGTGAGTAGGTTCCCATATAAGAAAATCATCCGCATTAGCATAGGAGTAATTTTCAATAATATGCATAATTTTGTCAGGAAGGTTGAAGCTATCAGAATGAATTATATCCTTTATAATATAGTTAGTGCTCATTGGGGTAGAGTTAGGATGTAACATAGAAATAACAGGGACACCAGTCCAATTATCCAACCAAAATTTCAGCTAAGAAATAACACTAACGATCGATCTAGAGTAAAACATAATGTTAGAAAAAGATTCTCTAATGGAGGGCCAGATGGAAGATTGGATAGAGTTCAAATTCCCTTTCATAAGTTTTTCTATGAATGTTTTTATATGAAAATCAATTGAGTCAGTGTTATTATTAATCAACCTCCAAGTGAGACTAGCTTGGATGGCATCGTTAAAGAGTCGAAGGTTTTTTATACCAATACCACATTTATCTAATGGTTTGCAACAAGTAGCCTAGGAAATGGTCACATGTTTTCTTTCAAGAATTCTACCAGTCCAAACAAAATTATTGATGTAAACATTAATTTTTTTAAGAAGACCAATAGTCCATTTATAAATCATCAGCAAGTAGAACAATTTCGACACAATAGTATATTTCACCAAACAAATCCTTCCCGCCTTGGAGAGAGATTTACCGTTCCAGGAGGAAAGCTTGTTGACCACTTGGTCAACAATGGTCGAAAAGAAAATATATTTAGGCCTTCCCCAAAATATTGGAACACCAAGGTAGTTGAAGGGGAAGGATCCTTCTTTGATATCGTGACAATTAATGATGTCATTTTTTCAATTATGAGAAAAGTTTTTTCCAAAGAAAAAAAAATATTTTCCCTCGCATATAGATTGACCAGAGAGATCTTCATAATGAGCCAAGGCATTTTTAAGATTTTGAATATTTCTTTTATCACCTTGTAATAAAAGAATGATGTCATTGGAATAAAAGAGATGCGTAGGCACACATAAGTTTCTAGTCACCTAAATGGGTTTAAGTTTTCTTTGAGCAACCAGGCTAGTAAGAAGCCTGCTAAGGTAATCTTACACTATGGAAAAAAGGATTGCAGATAAAGGATCAACTTTCCTAACACCCTTGGTTCATTTAAAATAGCCATTCGGAGATCCATTTACATGAATATAAATAAAGGCTGAATTGAACAAGGAATTTATTCTATTAAAGCAAATATCATTGAAACCAAAGTCTTCCAAAACCTTGAAGATGAAGATCCAATAAATGGTATAAAAAGATTTCCTAATATCAAACTTAATGGAAACATTAACTCCTCTATTATCATTTTTCAGAGTGTTGGTTCAATTCGAGGCAAGGAAAATGCAATCTTGTATGGTTCTTCCCTTTATAAAACCAAATTTATTCCATGATATAATTTTCTGACATAGAGACGAAAGTCTATTGGCAAGAAGTTTGGTTCAGATTTTATAAAGAGAGTTAATAAGGGAAATGGTCTGGAAGAGATGTACTTCAGAGGCATTGTCAGCTTTGGGAATTAAGCTAAGGAATTTAGCGTTCATCCCATGAGGGATAACCCCATTGGAAAAAATTATTTAACAAATTTTCATACATCCATGTTAATAACTTCCCAATGATGTTGAAAAAAAACCATTATTAAAGACATCAGGTCCTAGGGCATTATCAGGATTAAGAATGAAGACTGTTTTGTTGACTTATTGGTCAAGAGGGATGCTTAAAAGAGAAAGAGTGTCTTCAACATTCACCAAGATCGGAATGATCTTAGGAAGAAGGTCTTTATTAATATTTGGGCCATTGAAAATATTATTAAAATAGTTGACCACATGACTTGAAATGGCCTCCTCTGATTCCAGGAGGGTGTCATTGTCCCTAAGGAAGGAGAGAAGATGACAAAATTTCTTAATTCTTTGAAGGGAGTTATAAAACATAGTGTTTCTCTCACCATCTGATAGCCATTTTTCTTTGAAAATTTTCTTACGAATGTTGTCTTTTAGGACCAAGATTGAATTCAATTTTAGAGCAGTGTTGATTTCAGCTAGAGGGTCAGTAGAAAAATCAAAGCAAGTGGAGTAGTTTTAAACTTGGTAAAGTTCCTTCTCAAGGATTGAGATGTCTTTGTCCATTTTATTGTATTAAGCATTGAACCATCCCTTAAAACACTGTTTGGGGTGCTTTAATTTAGTAATATAGGCAAAACCATATTTGTGATGGTTCATAGACTCCCAAAAAAATTATGATGGTTGAATAATCAAAATCAAAAGAACAAGAATTGTTAAATTTGGAAGGACGAATGGTATTCATTTTTTTAGATATGAGGCTGACATGGATGGGGTGATGGTCAGAATTAATTTTGGGTAAAGTGATGCTGGAAATGGTATCCGAATAGTCTAGAGCTTTAGAATTAGTGAGAGCCCTATCCAGTTTGCTGGAAACTACCCTATTGTAGTGTCTTAGGTACCATGTGTACTTGGCACCAGTAAGATTAATCTCTAAGAGGTTGCAATCTTCAATAACAGATATAAATTATTTTGAGGAAATGGAAGATAAAGAAGGGCCAATTTTCTCACTAGAAGTAAGAATATCATTGAAATCACCTAACACAATCTAGGGATCATGTATGATGCAAGATAAATCCACAAGATCATTCCAGAGGATCCTACGGTCCTGATATCTATTCTTAGCATAGATCATCGTACTAAAGTTAGGCTTTCCAACAAGATAAAATTTACAAGTAAACATTTGTTCAGTGGAATTTAAAGCACTAACATTATGTAAAGAGTCATGATAAAACATCCAAATAGATTCAACTGATGGCCCAGTTTTGCAAGTACCTTGATAATTATAACCATAAGCACACAGATGTCTAAAATTTATAGATAAAATTATTTTTGGTTCATCAATAGGAAATAGTGTAGGTTTATGAGTCAAAATAAATATTTTAAGCACAGAAAAAGTGTCAGGACTCACAATGCCCTGACAGTTCCAAAAGAGGCAATCCATTAAAACCTATTCTTGGGGATAGAACCCCCTTTTTTATTTTTCCATCCACCTGATCCTCTTCTCATTTTTGATCTTCTGAAATTTTGGGGAGAAGGTATATTTGTCTTTTTAACCTATTCAATCATATAAGAAACCAAATTTTTATTAGTAACACCTGTAATAGGAGTAGTCTGATTTTTTTATGTGTTTCCAGAAACTCAGTTGGTTTAATGTGATCAACTCTTGAATCAATAGGGGGGTTAAACGCATGGATAATAGAGTCTTGTCTAGGAGGCTGCAATCCCACTTCCAAAGAAGGTTGATCCACTTCTGATTTTTCATTTTGGTGATCCCTATGTAGTAATACATTGAAAAATGAAGCTATGTTCCAAGAGAAGCATACTTAGGAACCCATGTGGGATTACACACCATGTGAACCTAAATATGATCCATGTAGATCCACATGGCTGGAAAATCCATTTCCATGGGAGGACACACCAAATAATCTTGGTGGGGTCACATGTCGTATAACCCCATGTACACACCATATACTTTTAATTGAAACTCTTTCCTTTTTAATATCCTTTTTAAGGACATGGATTTGGTCCCATAAGTAACCAATCCTAAGTATTTCTTCTTATATGATGTGATGGTGTCATTTTTTTGACATGATAGATATGACATACAATGATATCAGTTGAATCCTTATTTCAGTGATGCTAACTAATGAAATTGATCAATTTTGTTCATTGGAGTGTTATCGGGACCGAAACTCCCTTGTCTCCCCAAGGTGTGGGTCTTAAATATCATATATATATTGGTAGAGATAAAACTCTCCCACATTACAAGGGTGAAGGTCCACTATTTTCAGAGTGAAATCATCATCCTTGAGCTTATACAGTGTATGTGTCCTCTACTAAAGTAATATTCCCTCAGCTATGAGACATAGTGGAAAGGTGTGGGTCCTCCATATTAATACATGATAAGTAATATGTGATACTTGTCTTTGATAAGGTAACTTTGGAGATTTGGGAAGACTCATCATTCATAGCTAGTTGTAAATATGGAGATCCACATTATATCTTCATTTTGGTTCTTTTGATCATATCTTATGTTGATTTTATTTCTTCTCTATGTATATGGGTTGAAATAACTATTTTTATTTCTATTTTTACCTCATTATTTTTAGGGAATCTTACTTTTTATGTATACACTCACCCCTTTATAGGCTATGCATTAATGTCTTATATCTTATATAGATGATAAGTAGATCGGTGGTGACTTCAGTAGACCTGGTATTAGAGGAGAATAGTGGTACATGGATGTGTTGGCCATGATTGGTGTCTAGCCTTAGAGACAATGAGCTCGGTTCTCTCTTAAATTTTCACATTTACTCATATTTTCAGGTTGTGACCTCTTTTCTAATTGGGCATGTATTTTTTCACTTTATGTTATTTTTATCCCCTCGATAAACTTTAATATTTTTCATAGAGGTTGTTGCATGCATTGTGTATACTATATAGGTTTCAATTTATTATCATCTCTACACCATTTTATAGAGATGGTTCTATTTGTACATACAAATAATTTAGGATAAATCCTCATACTTAAATGATATGTCTACTCGACACATATCTCCATCCCCTAGCCAATTGGAGGTGGTCATGTGGTGTGACACAATTATTACAACTGACCCATGTGTGGTCCTGGTGGGTTGAGTAATGAAATAGTGTTATTAACGATGGGTTTTCATCAAGTAAGTGTTTGAAGTTGGACAAATCATTATGTTTGGTTTATGAACTTTGTGGAATGAAGTTGGAGTGTCTCAAGTCTATTTGTTGGGATAGGGAACCTGGAGATGGTGTGACAACCGATATATCCATAAAACATGACTCTGACTACCTTATTGTCAACATAGAATGTCCAAGAATCATTTATAGAAACCCAATGTTACATTCATCATATAGGATTGGATATTTTGACTTTTCATGTCCATCCTAAGTTATCTACCTAGATATGATGGTATCACCATGATACCTCTTGGTAACTTCCAAGATGTCTCCCTGATAACATCGAGTGAGGATACTGATAAAGTTCCTGATGATGATCAACCATGTGATGAATCCCAATCATAAGGTCTCCATGAAATCTTAATCATCATGAAGTCTTTAGTATAGGAGCTAGTTCATGAGGTGGTTTCCCTAGATGGAGAGTAAGATGCATTTCTACCCATCGAGCTGTGAAAGGACCCACCCCTAGTAGGATAGTTTAATATTTTTTATCAGATATAGAAACATAGTTTTTCTATTTAGGATAATGACATACATAGAATGATCATGATTCTAGAGTTACAGGATTAGAGGCTATCTAGATTCTAGGGTGAGATAGACCCTTAGGCAGTAGAGGTTATAATGGAGTATGTAGTTTGAGCTTTCCATTTTATGAGAATTCCACTAGAATAGTTATTATTTGTTGAAACTAGAATCTTTCATGGGGTATCAAGATGTTTTTGAGTATTGGTCACCCAGTAATGTGATAAGGTGACACTCTCTCGGGTAATGTTTGAGTGCCTAGTCCATAGTGAGTTTCATCCATCTACCAGACCCCTAGGCCATGAATGTGAGATTCTTAAGTAGGCTTAGAATACAGATACCTTCTTGGGATGGGAGAATTAGGGGGAAATAGTTTGTGGTGGACATCATGGAGATGATATTTCTATAGTAACCAAA
Source organism: Viscum album (assembly GCA_963277665.1). Classification (NCBI taxonomy): domain Eukaryota; kingdom Viridiplantae; phylum Streptophyta; class Magnoliopsida; order Santalales; family Viscaceae; genus Viscum; species Viscum album. The sequence continues at coordinate 1,172,768,481 of OY728160.1, forward strand.
AGGTGTCGGTCATTTGGGTCATAGTGTATGAGTCATACTCATGCCCAGACACAGATGTGGGGATTTGCAGTGCTGAAATCATGTGGAAGACTCATCCACCTTGATTCTTATTCATATCATATATATTATATAAGACGTATAAACCACAATAATGGGTGATGATATTTCTATAACAAGTGAGGTCATTATTATCTGGACCACCAAACCCAACATGATGAAATGGGAGGACTAACAATAGAGGCTTCCTATCTATAGATTCTGAAAAAGTATTTCATATGGTATATGTTATATGTGTTATCCCTGTGTTAGTGAGTTGGTATGTTTCTATGATCATGAAGGGAATATGGAAACTTCCTCTACCAAGATATGTTCACTTATGATGTGATTTAATGTCGTGAAGGTGATTCAATGCCACTCAAAGAGAAACATTTCAAGGTGTGGTTGATGAGTTCCATGATTTGTATATTTGAGGTTGTTTGGGTGGATCTAGGGTGTTGGTACAAAAATTGGTTGTGGTAACTGGTGATAAAATGGATGGATATCTTTAGGAAGTGTATTATTATGATATGGGGGAATCATATTGATCTTAGTTGAAACCCTAAAATTCTCTACATTATCTATCATTTTAGTATACATAGTAACATGTCACTCCATCCTTATAACCTCTTTATTTGAAAAATTTAGAACCCATTAGATCCTATAGTTTGAACCTTATTTCTAGAGGCTCATACTGATGAAATTTTGAAGATATATCTTCACTTCTAGCAATGTAACTTGACTCTTAGAGGTGAGATAATCTCATTGTATCTTTCCACTATTTCAATGAGACACTAGGATGTTTTAATGAATGTCATTTTGGGTGGAATGAGTTTTAATTCATTGGATATAGGTAATATTATTTAGGGTAGGTAGGCATTGTATTCAATAGGATACACATGACTTACATTTAGTTGGAAATATGACCCTTGGAGCGGTAGGCACTATGAGAAGGGTTATTTTAGATTTATTTTGTCCACTTGGATATCCCTAAAGTAGTTAATGAAAAAGAAAGGTGATAGCTTGATGCTCTGTATTGTTTAGCATCACATGAACCAAATGAAGATCAAGAGAATGTGCCTCTTGTTGAGTATTTACAACCATTTCAAAAAGATCAATGGATTGAGTTGGTTTACAAGGATCCATATTAGGTTTGGTTACCCTTATTTGGGGATTGTTAAGGAAGATATTCTAAAGATGGGATTCCAACGTTTCCATGGAAATTATGAGTTTTTAGTGATTCCTTTTGGTGTGAATAATTCCTTATCTATGGTCATGGAACTTATGAATCAGATATTATATCCATAATTGGAATAATTCATAGTTGTATTTAATTACGACATTATCATATACTTAGTGTACAAGGAGGAGAATACATAGAATTTCGAGATGGTCCTATATTTAATTCAGGATAACCAGTTATATGGTAATCTCTCAAAGTGTCAGTTTTGGGTACCAGGGGTTAACTTTCTCAGTAATATAATATCTGATCATGGTTTAGCTATGTATCAAGTTAATATTGATGTAGTGTTCACTTGGGAGACACTTAAGACTGTGTCAGAGGTATTGAGTTACCTTGGTTTTGTTGGGTAATACTATAGTTCATGGAATAATTTTAAAGGATTTTAGTCACTTGACTACCTCAATGTAGAAGCAGAAACTATTTTCTTAGAATGAGTAGTGTTAGAGAGCCTTTAAGGATTTGAGGTAGAGGTTGACCAGTGATCCTATGTTGAGACTATTAGAGGGTGTTGATTACATGGATTTTAATGATTCCTCTAGAGATGGGACCTGTTTCAACTAGATTTATATCTAGGTCATGATCTCTTATGGTTTGAAGAAATTCAAGCCCCGTGAGTATAATTATGTAAACCATGACTTATATTTGGTAGTAATGGTATTCATTATGAATATTTGGAGGAATTATCTTCTTGTATAGAACATTGTTTTAATCAAACCATCATAATATCAGGTAAAATGGTTCCTAGAGAGATAATTTCCTAAGACAGAGGTGTTGGTTAAAGTTCCTCAAGGATTAAATATTTCATATTTTCTATAGTCTAGGGATGGGAAATGTGGTGGTAGATGACGGTAATTTAAAATACTATTCTCACTTGGTGGTGGAGCCATATAATAAATTGTCTTTATTAAAATTTACCTTGTTGGAGGAGAGGGGTGAAACTTACCTTTTTTCGATAGTAGTGTCTCCAATGATTCTTCAAAGTGTGAGAGAGGATCAATTGGTATATGTTGACTATGAGGTTCTACCTAAAAAGATGTCCTTGGGAGATTCACAATATATAGATTATGAAGGAGGGTATCACATTTTCCTTTTATAGGTATGGATGGTAGTTTTGACCACATTTCTTGAGGAGGTGTTAATTGAGTTTCATTCCTCCCCTTGGCTATGCATCAGGGTATGGAAAAAATTTATGGAGGCCTTTGGTAGTATTTTTGGTGTGATGGAATGTGGAAAATCATTACTTATTTTGTTTCTTGGCATCTCATGTAGTAATATGTAAAAGGATGAACGTCAAGTTATAATAATTTTTACACAACCACTTGAGAATATGGAATGGAAGTGGGATTGAATTACTATGGATTTTGTGATAAGAATTCCATAGATAGTGAGAGGATGAGATGTTTTCTGTGTTATTATCAACTGAATTACAAATTATGTAAGCTTCCTTTCGATTAGGGGGTATATTTTGGTTGAGAGGCTAAGACATATTTATATATAGAAGATCATTTGGATTCACGGGGTACACATAAAGATATTCCATTACCATAATTCTTGGTTCACTTCATGGTGGTGGAGATGATTAATGGAGTCTTTTGGGACCTAGTTATGAATGAGCATGATATTTCACCCCCAGATAGTGGACATACCAAATGAACCTTCTAGTTTTTGGAGGATATGATGAGAGCCAGTGTGTTAGACTTCAATTGGACCTAGGAAGATTAATTTACATTGATAAATTTTTCATATAATTACATTTATCACTCAAATATATTTATGAAACATTTTTAGTACATGTATGGGTGACCATTCAATTCACCCATGTGTTGGATAGAGGTTAGAGAGACAACTTTGTTGGACCAAAACAAGTGTAAACGATAAGAGAGAAGGTTCAGGTTATCCAATAGTATATGAGGAAATCTCAAAGTTAATAAAAATCATAAATGTACTGTCATCATATGTATTTGGATTTCAATCAGGAAGTCCATGTTTTCCTGAGAGTCTCTCCATGATGAAGATTATAGAGATTCTCCTAGGGAAACAAGCTACCCTCAAGATTCATCAGGCCATTCTAGATTTGAAAGAGGGTTGGTGAGTTTTCTTACCATTTATAATTTCACCATAGTTAAATCGAGTACAAAATTTCTTCCATGTGTCATAGAATAGAAGATACATGTATGAACCATCAAACATAATTGATTAGGGAAAGATAAACATCAATTTCAGGGCCAAATTCTTGGATTACTCAATGATGATCAAGGAAAAATGGGATAAGATCCAATGTTGATAGACTATTCCTCTCATTTGAGTGAACTGGCTCATGGGAAGAAGAAGGAGATATCCTAATAGTATGATACACATATGTAGGCTTAGTACCCCTATATTTTTGTGTTGCTTATACTTTTTTGCAAAAAAATCCTTAATGGAAGGGAGAATGTAATGACTCCAGTTTCTGTTGTTTAAGCATTTGAATATTTGTAAATATATATATGGATTCTTCCTTATAGTTAACACTATGTTTTTGGGGTCACAAGAAATCAGATGTAATATATTAAAAATGTTAATATATATTAAGCACCTACAATCATATTTTTTGAATAAATAGTTTTCTTGTTGATTAGGACCTCATATTGGTAATTTGAGAACATACTTGTCTCTAGAATTCAGAATTTAATTATTTATTTTAATTGAATGACCTAAAACTAAATTACCCTATCTAAATATATCATTATGATGAATCTCTATGGTTGGCTCGAAAACCCTGGGAGATTAGGGGATGAAGTGAAATCTTTTTTTCAATGACTACCTAGGAATGTGGATCAACGATAATGATCAAGGAGAATCATGAGAAAGTTGAAGAACATAGAAAGTTCTTCACCTTAATCACTAGTGGTAGTTGATCTTCACCAATGATAGATTTATTTTTAAGTTAGGGATCATTATTTTATGGAGTTTTTACCTCTATTTAAATTTTCAATCATGGATTTTATATTGATTTTATTTCCATCTAGAGATTCCTATTATTCTCATGAGACTTTATTTTAGTTAATGTTTTTAAACCTAATTATTTACATTTTTTATTCTTATTCTTCACACCCATATTTTATGTTTACATAATCATAAAATAGTATTTCATTACCAAATTATTTTTTCACCTCATTCATATGTTTTTTTACGAACCATTCATTGTGTTATTCATCTTTGGACCATATGGCCTCGATTCAACTTTTTCATGCTATATTTGAGCATATTAAACTGAAAAATTCATTGAGGTTGTGTGAAAATGTATAAATTGGTTATTTTTAGAATTATGAACGTGTTTTGTAGGATTGGGGTGATGAAATTAAATATTGGGACCCCGTATGATGATAATATAGGTGGTGTCTACCCCCAAGAGGGGTTGGAGTTTTGATTTTTGATCACCAGAGGCTAAGAATCAACAATCATAGGATTTCACCTTCATTTTCTATAGATATCATGTATTAAAAGAATAGTGGAATGACATAAATGGTGGATTTTTTTTCTTTATGTAGAATGAATTCATTTTTTTCAAAATTAGAAACCATATGCTATGTATCTTAGAGGAACACAAGCCATGTAGTCAAAAAAATTGGTGGATGGGGTTTTGGTAATGTTAGATATAATGTGCCATGTGGAAGGGACTATATGTTGTGTGAACCTACCAATGTGGCCAATCCATGTGCTGAAGTAACCCTCCAAGGACCTCGAGTGGTCAGACACACCATGTACCCTAGGGACATGATGTGTAGTAGTACATGGCTAACTTTCCCAAGTGTTGAGAGAATCACACTCAAGACCCCATATGGGAGTAATATATATGTGAACCTATTTAAAATCTATATAAATATACATGGATATCCAAGAAATATCTAAGAGAGGTCACATTCCATGTCATCCCATGTAATCGCCATGTAATTTTTATACAAACATATACCTTGCTTATCTCCTTCTTCGGGATTCAGATTTGGGCCCATGAGTAGCCAATCATGGGTATTTTTTTGTATAGGATGCAATTATGGAAATATTTTAAGCATCATAGATATGAAATGAGATTATTTTACCAATATTATTATTTCAATGATTTTTAGTATATTGCAGTGATTGGGTGTGATAATTAGAGTGTTACCGAGGTCGACATTCCCTTGTCTCCCTAGGGTGTGGGTCTTACATATCCTATATAATGGTAGAGAGAAAACAATCCAATATTAAATATGGGAAAATTCCTTTATCTATGGAGTTGACTCCCTATATTTGAACTTTTTTGGTGTGTAGGATATCTATTGTAGTAGTTTTCCCTTATTTGTGACTCGCAGTGGCGAGTTGTGGATCCTCCATACTCTTTTTTGAGTGGTTACGTGTGATGCATGGCTGGGGGATGAGACCTTTAGAGTTGCGGGTTGAAACTTTATTCTTATCTAGTTGTGTATATTTATATCCCTTTTTTCTATTATTTTAGGGTTGTTTTAACATTTTTTATGTTGGGTTTCTTTCCCCATTATATCTTGGGGTTGATTTGACTGTTGTTATTCCTATTTATTCCCCATTGGTTTGCAATTCATCCTAATGGGTATATATATAATCACCCCTTGATGAGTTTTACTTGTACACTTTTTATCTTATGAATATGACATGTAGATTAGAGGGTACATTGGTGGACCTAGTATTAGAGGAACATAGTGATATTAATAGGTGTTGGCGGTGTTTAGTGGATATCCTCAGTGATTGTGAGATAGGACCTCTCTTATATTTTCCCCTATAACTGTATGTGTTAGGTTGGGACCTATTTTATAGTTGGGAATGTATTTTTCCCCTATATATCATTTTTATCCCCTTGATTCATTTTTATGTATTTCGAAGAGTTTTCTTCATGAATTATTTATACTATATATGTTATAGTTTATTCTCATATTTCAACTATTACATGGAGGTGGTTTTGTGCATGTATACATTTACATTAGGATATGTCCATCCATTTAACTGAAATTACCACTTAGTTCTAATCACCAACCCTTGAACAATTAGTGGCTATCATGGGGTGTCACACTTGGCTTACTACTGACCCATGCGGGGTTCCAGGGGTTCTTGTCCTAATAATACTTGGAAAACACATTTAAATGATACCAAAATATTTATGAGGAATATTAAAGGTACCATAAATGAAGTTATATTCTATTTATCCAATAAATATTACAATATTTTTGGATAATCATATATTTATTGGGGAAGGTACCTTGAATAAATGAAGAGTACAACTTGATTCAAATTATTTTTGGGTGATGTGACATTCATAGAAATATCTAAGAGAGAATCCATTGCAACATTATCATCATGTGAATCTAAGTACATTTCTTCTAACTTAGATGTGTTTGATACAATATAGCTCAAAAATATAATACGTAATTTGGGATATACAAAAGAAGAACCTAATGAGATATTTTTTTATAATCCTTCATCACATGCTTTGAAAAAATGAATTTATTTCATGAATAAAGAAAACACTTTGATACGATGTATGATTTTATTAGATATCATGCGAAGAATGAAGAATTTGAACTTATCACCTACATAATTATTGAACAAAAATTGTATATCTTCACAAAAAAATTAATGCATGATGTATTTTTTAAAATAAAACAAATAATTTAGATAAAAGAAAAACATGTTTGAGGGGGTTTTGGAAAAATAAACTTTTGTTAAAATTTTACAATAAAAACCTCAATGTGGTGTTGGTTTGGAGGCCACATTCAAATTATGGGAGTTCATTACATGATAAATTATGTTGTTGACTGGAGAAATTAATTTTTCCAAAAACAAATTTGGATGTAGCTAATGATGCTGGCAGACAACTTCAAGGAACCAACCCTTCCCTAGCTATTGAGTTTTCACCAATAAATTAAGATGTTTTTCCAATGAATTATAACTTGAATCCTTTCAACAATTTATCCAAGATACGAAATAAAATTATTTGACTCCATCATTTTTTTCTTCAATCACCATTAGTGATCTATTTCATTTTATATATATTATTTTTTATCTAAAAATTATACCCATCAATATATATATATATATATATATCAATAAATAAATTTTCATATTAAAATATTATTTTTAATAACATATATATTTTTTATTTTACTAGTAAAAAGTACTAAAAATGAAATTTTTTATCAGTTCTAAAAAATTTGTCATGAAGGATATATTTTATCAAGACTAAATAAAGCACTGATAAAGGTCACCCTTTATCAACGCTAACGAAGAACACTGAGAAAAGGTGGAATTTATCAGTGTTAATCAAGGTGGAATTTTATCAGTGATTTTAGATATAACTGATAAATATAATATGTTGAATAATCTTGATTCGATAGAAGTGAAACCACATAATATTTTTTAATTTTTAATTTTAGAATATTTCATCATAAAAGATTTATTATTATTTTTTTGTAAATGATTATCATAATTGCATTCAATAATTCATAAAATTAACATGTTTTTACATGGAATAAAAATTATTTTAAAAAAAAGTTCATAATTTAATATTTTAAAGGAGGATCGAGTTGAGAAAATAAAATGGTGACCTATTGGTCCAGACATCTATGGATTATGGGAATGTCATTTTGGTGTTTGGTGGTGTGAAGGTGATAGAAGAGTTTGATGGTTGAAAAAAGTCAACAGAAATAACCATTAGAAGTTTATTTACTGTTTTTTATATTAAAAATAATTCTAAAGAAATAAAACTCACAATATATGATAGGTAAACATCTATGGGTAATGGATATATCCATTACATTGTATAGTAGTGGAATGAGCTCACTGAGGCACTCTATGTTGTCTCTCATTTTAATAGTAGATTCACCCCCACTAAATTGGTAGTAGTATGGGTTGTTGATTGATCCTCTATAGGGTACAATGGTGAATCAATAGTCAAATCCATTACTTCATAGATATTATAACATGAAAAATATTTGGAAAAAATAGATCTTTTGAAAATGATTTATTATTATGCACCAAAAATGTATGTTTGATGCTTGTTGAAGGCTTTTGAGTAATCTCAATAATGAGAGAAAATTGGAGAGTGAATTGATTGATTAGAAGTAATTTTCCCATCAATTGGAGGATCCATTTTATAGAAATTGTATAACTCATATAGAAAAGTCATCCTACCCATTTGAATGTGTAGATATCTTTTCTAGAAAATTTTATTACTTCCAGATATAATCATGTTCATTTAATCACACCCTATCGATTAAGTGGCCCATATCATACGTACTAGTGAACCATTACATCTGTTAGATCATGTCGTATTTGATCAAAATTCAATATCTTACCCATTTAGTGAATTGGCATGACCCACTAGACATACCTCTTCAATCCTGGACCCAAACTGTTATAATCCACCAATCAATCAAAAAAATTACGGTCCCTCCAAACACATCACACTGACATGGCATATGATGTGAAAATTGTTCTATCAAATAACGACATTTCTTCTTTGCACAAAAATGTGCATGTGTTGGTGGATTGTGTGGTGCACTATCTCATATAGTATTACACCCATTTGGTTTTATTATTTTTAAATTGTAATAAATTATTCCATCTAATAAAGGGATCTACCCTCTAAAACATTTTTTGATGAGGGATTCCAAAACCAACCCCTTTATAAAACGTAGAAAACCATTAAATACTTTTTAAAACATTAAAAACACAATAATCCACCACCATTTTATAAAAATTAATGCACCATTTTAAAAAATAAAGCATCATAATATCTTGGAATTTAACTTCATAAATGAATTTGTCTCTCAATTTTAACCATTATCTAGTAGAGGAAAATAAATGTTGAATATAAAAATAGTTCTACATTAAATTTAACATGCAACTCTTATTATTAATTGGATTAATCCTATAAAAGTATATTAAATTTTTTTATTTCTTAATATACAACTAGAAATAATTATGGATATTTTCCTCTTATCCTTTAATGAATGTTTAAGAGCCAAATTCATAATAACTTTAGAGCATTCCCATGACTATATTCACATAGGTGAACCAAAAAGTGTTCACATGTCTTAAAAATGGTTTAAAATCCATGTCTCGTTAGGATTTTTAAACTCACTTTCCTTTTACCCATGGGTTCTGAACACCATTTTCCGAGGATTTAATATACCTTTAGTTCTTATTTCACACATGTGATGTAATTTTCTACATTAAACTTATACATGAAAAGTTATCACATGTTATGTTGAGGACCTATCAATGGTGAATTTTTTAAAATGAAATTTAAAAATATCCCTAAAGAAGTTTTGTGTACTAAATCCCATGAAAGTACCTTTATCAGTGGGACTTCTGAATTTTTTCTTGATATAAAAAGGTCCAAAATTATGATACAATCCTATATCAACTACCACAAAAATTGTTTTCTAAAATTGATGTTATATTACAAGTATTATTCAATTTCCTAGAAAATGTTTCCTAACTATCATAGTGTATAAAATGAGAGATATCATCATATTCCATAATAATAGATCTAATAAAAGAGATCTAATAAATTCAATTTCTTGTCCATTAGCTATTATTTCAATTAATAATGAGGCCATTTTGGATTCTATTATACATGTATGTTTCTTTGAACCCCTAGAGATTGCTCCACCACTAAGTGTAAAACCCAAGCACTCATATACAATATAATGAGAAAAAACATCCAATACCCTTGGGTTTCCACTATAACATATACAATAATCCATAGTACGCTTAAAATACTAGAGTAATATTTTATGTACATCCCATTATGAATAACCTGGATTTATCATTTTCCTTTTAATCTTTCCAATAACCTATGCAATTTTGGGTATTGTACATGACATGGAATACATGAGACACCTGATCACCCATGAATATTTGAATTGATCAATATCCATAGAAGTGTTTGGTAGTTCCTAATCCAGTAATTATATGGCATATAAACCAATAGGAAATCAAATTATTAACACATATTTAATAGTTTATCAATATAATGAGATTGAGAAAGAATAGTGATATTATTCTGTATAACAATTTTAATTCCCAAAATAACATTACTTTCACCAACGTATTTCTTATAAATGTATCTTGATAAAATTTAACTCACCTATTTTATTTAATTAATATAATTTTCAAATATAGGTATTTTATCAACATATAATCAAATAAGGATGCCATGATTATTATGGAAGCTTCTATAAACATATTCATTATCTTGGTTAACTAGAAATCCATTTTAAAATATTATTTCATTAAATTTATCATTTAATTGTTTTGGATATTTTTGTAAACCATATAAGGATCATACCAATTTAAAAACCTTCTTATCTTTAGTAGGTAATATTAATCCTTCAGGTTGTTCCATACATATTTGTTCATCTAAATCACCATTAAAAAATGTTTTTTTAACATCCATTTCGATAATTTCTTAATTATTTTTGGTAACTAAAGTGATAATAAATCTAATATAATAATTCCTATACATGGGAGCATAGATATCCAAATAATAAATTCTTTCCTTTTGAGTAAACCCCTTAGTTTCCAATCTGGATTTATATTTTTTAATATCAACCTTTTGTTTTATTCTAAATACATACTTAAAAAATAAGTTGTGAAGCTTGAAGAATGAAAACTAATATCCAAGTATTTTTATTACTTAAAGATTACATTTCTTCATTTATAGTTTTCTTCGAAATAGATTCATTAAAAGATGATGTATCCACTTTGAAATTTTTGGGTCATACTCTATATTGAGAAAAACTATAGTTTTTTTAACAATACTATTATTGGTTAAAACTAACAAGTACTTATAAAAATTGGATCCATATATCCTAGGTATCCAAGTTTTTTTACATTTTCAAACCTTCTCAACCATATATTCTCTAGATACTCATTTATTTGAGCTTGATTACTCTTTTTGGACTTTCATATGTAAATAGGTAAACATAGATTCCTCAAAAATACCATCTCTTGATTCATTAAATATATTAACAACTTGTAAATCATTTGAAAATAAAATCACAAATCTATTAAAAAATTATGCTTTTCATATCCATGAAATATGATTTTAATACCACTTTTTCCTAATGTTTCCCTTTTAGTTTAAAGTAATATTATAATTGCATTAAAACCTAAAACCATTAAATGATTTTTTTTTATTCCATAATTCATATAGATTTATAGCCTAAAATTTTATAGGAACATAATTTAGGATGTGGAACACTATCAATAATTCCTGTCCCTAAAAACATTTTGATAGATCCAAGATAGAAATTATTGAATTAACTATTTACTTTAATGTTCAATTAATTGTCTCAACTACACCATTTTTTTGATGTGTATAGGGAGCTGAAACTTCAACTATGATCCGTATAGATTAAAAAATGAAGGACTATAGTATTCACCACCCTGTTGGATTTTATGCATTTAATTTTAATTCCAAAATGGTTTTAAACCTCATTTTTATAGTTACTAAATTTATACCTAACTTTATATTTAACATGTAAATGATACACATGAAAAATATAGAATAATACTTAATAAAGATTACAAAGTACCTTTTATTACTATTGGAAGGTGTAGAATGAAAATCACATACATCACTTTGAAATAACTCAATAAAGTAATTTTTCTTTTCCCTAGTTGGAAAATGTTTCCTAACTATTTTAGTTTGAATTCATGTTACAAATTTATTATCATTTTTATCCAAGATAGGTAATAATTATATTTTTGATATATATTGTATTTTTAAAAAATTAATGTGACCCAAATTATTATGTCATAAATAAAAAGACTCTAGCATGTTAGAAGAAAATTTTATTAATATTCAATTAGAATAATCCATTGTACAAGTGACCATTTCCAAAAAAAAGATCCCACCCTTGGATAGAACAATGTTATCTACCTCAAATACAAGATTAAAATCATGCTTGTTTAACAATCTCCCCAAGACTAAGTTTCTAAAAACATCAGGCACATACAAGAAATCATTAAAGTTGAGGATCTTTCATAAGGTAAAATCAAGATAAAACAATCCCTTCCATTTTATATTTATACTTTAAGAGTTCCCCATGTATAGAGAAATTCCATTTTTTATAGATTTCATCCTATTAAATAGTGTTTTTTTGTTTAACACATTTCATGTAGAACTAGAATTGATCTACCAGGAAGAGTTATCTTAATGAAAATTCACTTGGGAGATATTGAACAAGATGTGATCATTTAAAGAATTTTTTCCTCTATATTCTTAAGAAGAAGACAATCCTATTTTAAGTGTCCCAATATTCCATAGAAGTGGCATGACCCTTTCTTTTTATTAAATTCCACTTTTCAATTTGAAAGATGGTTTGAAATTTTAACCACTTTTTTGGACCCAGATGTAATCAATACCTTCACCATGAGTACTTTGGATTTATCATCCTTAGGGTCATTTTCCTCCTCATGATTTTTTATATTCCTCCTCAATTTATAGGAAGTTGGGTAACTCATTGAGGAAAATATATTCCTTATTTTGATTTAGATAATGTTTAAAAATAGTCGATGAAGTAGAGAGCTTATTAATGATGGATGTAATAGTGATATCCCATTAGATTATACCCCTTTTCCTTTATTATATTTAACTAGTAATCAATACTCCCCTTTAAAAAGGGATATAAAATCTAAAACATTTTTTGATGCGGGATTCCAAAACATTCCCATTTTAAAAAAATTCTATGAAACTATTAAATATTTTTAAAATAATTAAAATACAATAATATAAATGGTTGGTCAATAAACACCTAAACTTTTTGTGGAGAATTTTTTCAATCGTGATGTCCCTGACTTGGATTCCATTGAGCGGCACCCCGATCCAGGTTGGACTCAAGGCCTCAATATGATCTTCTTAAATTATATAGGTTTTCATCTATTACCAAAGTCTAATGTTTTCTCCATGGGGATATTATTCCCTCATTACAATAGTGGAGAAAAATGGATAAGATAAAACATATGAATAGTTAAATCATATCAAAAATGTAAAAGATAACAAACGAAGAAACTATAAAGAAACTGATGATAATCAAAAGTAGTAAATATAATCATATACAATTGATTATAATTTCATGCATCTAAAAACAAGAAAACATGGATATATGTAGTAATAAGCAGTAATATACATGCTATACAACAAAATCCAAAAATGGAAAAAATATATCTAAGAACTCTGATCTCCTCCCTGATCATTTACTACCAAGATCCCATCCAAATTCATTGAAGATTTCACACATCCATAATAGGATGCTTCCCCGGGTCTACACTTGCAATCATATATTATGTCTTGGTACCATAGGTGGACCAGATAAGGTTTGAGATAAACTTAGTAGGTAACCGCCAATGAAATCAATAAATATCCAATCTATGTATATAATATGACAGTGTGATGATATAGCATTGTAAAGCAGTAATAATGATTATAAATGGGTCAGATCTAGTTCATAAAAGGTGAAAAGGATGACACTAACTACTTTGTACTATTCTGTAATATCTCTGAATAAGTGTCAAGGGACGTAATGCCCAGTATCATAGGAATAAGGGATTCCATGCCCAGTATCACAGTAGTAAGGGACTCTATGCCTGATATCATATAATAGGGTTTCCATTCCTGGTATCGTAGAATTGGGATTCCATGGCCAGTATCACAGAATAGTAAAGGAAGGGTTGTTAAGCCCAATTTTTACAATTATTAAGGGCCTCCAAGACTATTTGATATATTACAGGTCACCTTGCCTAATAACTATAATTATTAAGGGTAACCATTTCTATTTGATATAAAGAATAAGTGAAACCATTCCCATTCATTTATAACCTCAATAAGGGTCAGCATTACCAATTACATTAATTTATATGGGAATCTATGCCCACACATCCTTAATAATAATATCAGTTGTCTTTAATAAAATCCAAGGCATAATTCATAATTCATTTACATTTAATAATGATATGGTTGTAAATATTATTCCATTTAATTAGGTGATGTGGCTTACCACTCACTTATAATCAATTCATTTCATTATATGAAAATTACATTTATCTATTAATAATCTATGATATATCCATTTAGAATTAAAACCAAACACTTCAATATGTTATCTAGATACAATATTAATAAATCCAATTAGGTATTTAAGAGAGAACTCCAAAGGGATAGTTCATTCCTAGTTAGTAGAACACTATATTATTTGGGTTCTAATACTTAATTAGCTTCCAAGAAAGGAAACCAATTTAAGGAAGATATAGTTTAGGGGAAACTCATTGTGAAACTAGCTTGCAGAACATTTCACATATTATAAAACATAGACACTTGAATGGATAATTATCAGACCACCTACCTTTATCTAGTAGTACTTTACTTTTCTAGTATCGACCCTTCATTTGTATGGGATCAAAAGAAAAATAAATAATGGATCAATACCCTAACAAATAGGGCATAAGAGCCTACACCAAAATATTTGAAACGATATGAAGAAAAATGGTTAACATAACTAAAGGATTAAAGAACTTTCCAATTCACTTACAAAGTGAAATATGGATCTAAAATCCGAGTTCAAATCAGAAAAATAGGAGAAATCCTAGATTAGCGCTTCATGGGGGCTCCTACACAAGAGAGAGGTAGGTGATCGCTTTTGTATGACAAAATAGTGTCCCTTCCCTGAATTTAAAAAAATGATTGGGAATTTACAAGAAATGTAAATTATTTACACATCATATAAATCTTAGGATATTCCATTATTGTAAAACACCTACCTGAAATTAACTAGTATTTCTGGGCTATTACACATCGTGTATTCAATACATGTTGTGTATTCTAATGACATACTATGTAATTTCCCTGAAGCCAGCCTATAGAACTTCTACCTTGTCCTTTACAGAAACAACCCAACCATCCTACGCCCCACTATTATGGTATAATCCAAAAGATAAATTTAAAATTTATTAATTTGTAAATTAAAAAGGATCCATAATTGGGTGAAAAAATGGGTTCTTATAGTCTTCCCCCTTTAAGTAACAGATCTCCGAGTTCACCTTCCAAAGGTGGAAAAACACCATCTGAGAGTAACTCTAGCTACTGAGCATGTACGTCATCCTCCCATTCCCATGTCTCATCTTGTAACTATCCATGCTACCATAGAACCTATAATAAATATACAAATTAGTCTTTGATATCCTTCATTCTCTAGTTAGTGATGCATATAGGATACCCCTCAAAAGAAGCATCAACATCTAACTCAAAATCATCGAGATCAATAGTATGATATGGGAAAAAATGAGAACAAAAAAGATGTGAAACATGGATAAATTCATTCATGGAATAATACCTATGAGGTAATAGAAACTGATAGGCTACCAGACCAACTCTCTTTGGAATCTCAAATGGACCAAAAAAGCATTTTGGTAATTTCTGTCTATTCCCCAAGTGTGATGATACCCATAAGAAAGAATGGTACAAAACCTAAAACTCCATAGGTCGTTGATGGAGATCAACATACACTTTTTATATAGATTTAGTAGTATAAATCCTCTTCCAGATCAGATGAACCTACTCTAAAGTCTCCTAAATGAAACGAGGACATTGTAGTGTTGCCTCAACTGCCTCTAACCATCACAATGGTGAATAAAACAACCAACTGTATAGTGCCTTATAAGGATAAATTAGTATCATATCCTTTAAGATATTATTATATGATAACTTGATGAGAGGAATATGATTATCCCAATAAGAACCAAAATTAAGGACACAATCTCAAAGTGTAACACCCTGAAATTCTAATGTAAGAATATTGTGTAGCGTGTATGACACACAACCCCAGGCATGTGAGGTAGTATAATATTTTGAGATTTTATAATATATTTACTATTTTAAATAAATTAAATATAGTTTATATATTTCAATGCACACTCCAATAAGATAGTGTATGTCACACACAACAATGACTTTCTTTAATGGCTTACATTACATGCATGACCAAGCTTTACCGAACAATAATATATTATTAAAAAATTATTATTTACTATATAATAAGATATAAACTATTTGTTATGAATAATTTTAACTAAATTATAAAAATATATATTTTATACAATTATTCATTGGTTAAAAATTAATTATAAATGAATATAATAACCAGTTGAATATATATAGAATATTTATATAGAAATATATTTTTATGTTCCCAAAGTAGTTTTTTCCTAATGAATTAAATTATCTACAATTAGTGAGTGATATTAATGTAATATATATATATTATATATTCAATAAAATATTTTTTATATTCATCCAATATATTTAATAATAATTATATAAGAAAAAATCTAATTTTACGCATAAAAACTAATATGTTTATTAAGTAATTTTTACTGCCTTTTAATGGAGAAACTATTTTAAATATAATTTATTAAACTTCTATATATTATATGTCTAAAAATAAAATTAAACTTTTAAATATAAATATAACAAATTGTTTGGGGTAATTTTTTGGTAATTTTTTGTGAAGTTTCATATTTTAATGAATCATGAAAAATATTGAATTTTAATTAAAAACTGCTTTTTAATCTAATTTATTGATAAGTATAAATCATATTTTAAATAGGTTTTAAATTTTTACTAGATAATATTTTTATAAATTAATCCAATTAATTTCATTGTAATCAATTTCACTTTTAAAACCTTTATAAAAACATAGAAAATTTTCGAACGTTTTTTCTTTTAAAAGTCGCATTGTCGTCCTGTCTATGTTGTTAAATTGAAAATAATTTCAACCTCTTATATGATAGAAATTTTGAAAAATGGATTCTATAATTAAAATCAGTATAATTTATAATTTCTAATTAGTTCAAATTAGTTTTTGACCAAAAATATTAGTGGATATAATTAAAATTAATTACAATTATTAAGGTGAAGTTAAGCATAATTAGGGAGTGAGCCTTAATCTTAAAGGAAAAAATGACCTATAAACTTGTAGAATATCCATTAGACAGACATATTTCGACCCTATATTCAATTTTCTATAAATTTTACCATTATGGGAGCCAATTTCCAAGGGAAATTTGGGTGAAATTCCCTTTCCCAAAATTCACAAAAGTGCCACTCCTCCCCACTATAAAAGGACTCTTCTCCTCACACTTCCTCACACATCTCAGAAGAATTTAGATCCAAAATACTCTACCCAAATATATCCTAAAAATCCCACCCCTAAACCTAAAATCCTCACTTAGTTCATAAATTTATCCTAGGAACCCCTTTTGTTCAAACAAAGCGGAGTTACCCGATTAAGAGGTAACATATTTCCTTAAGCTGTGTAGTTTTATTTCCATTTTCCTCCCCATTAACTCTTATTATTACATAATTATACAATAAAAACAGTATAATAAATATAATTTGTTGTTTTTATACTATTATTTAGACCTAAACTTAGAAACACCTCTATCTAATGGGTAACTAACATACTGTTTATGTGTACAGCTAACTATCACCTCACAAAAAGATGATTGTTCATTTTCCATTAACACCTTCCATGGTTGGGAATTATGATGGAATATATATATATATGATAAATATGATATTTATTATTTATTAATAATTCAGTAATTCATTTATAACACATACCCTTATACTTTCCATTTTTTTAAATATGATAACATTATTTGTGGATGTGTGGACTACCACCGCCTAAAATTGATGTGATTCATTCACACAATAAATTATATGTTTAAAAAATGGTTTTAAATAAAAATATGACATAAAAAACATATATATGATATTAATTACATAATAACCTATTTTAAGTATAATATATACCATTTACTTTATTACCCTTTCACACACTTAAAATGTGATAACGTCATTCATGGACGTGTGGACTACCGCCTCCTCGACATGATGTGATTCCCTTTACATTACAATAATTTTAGATATAATTGAATATGATAAAATAATATTTTTTTATGATATAATTATCATTATTTAAGGATACAATGCTATTTACCTTCTTTCTAGAATGATCATTGAAAAATGAGAATATTACTCATGCGTACATACGACCTACCACCTCTATGATTGTAATGATTTATGATTCAGAACCATATTTAATGATTGTTTTTAAAAAAATATAATTTATGTATAAATATGATAATTATTGCATGATTATTATTCTAGATATGTTATATAAGGACCCATTAGACTATAGTTGACCTACCAATGTTATTTTTGACACATGAACCAAATTTCGTCAAAACAATCGATGTAAAGATAATTATTTGAGTAGTTTTAT
Source organism: Viscum album (assembly GCA_963277665.1). Lineage (NCBI taxonomy): Eukaryota > Viridiplantae > Streptophyta > Magnoliopsida > Santalales > Viscaceae > Viscum > Viscum album. Next base: position 1,172,787,099 of record OY728160.1, read on the forward strand.
ACTACATAATAATGTGTCAAATAAAAGTAATAATAAATATTAAAAAGGTTTTGGTGAAATTAAATAATTAATATAAGTTTATTATTCAAAAATATAAGACACATGTGTCAAGTCTGAATCAAGGTAAGGGATTTTATCTCAATTTATATTCTATTGAGAATTATTTGTTGTTATTCACCTAGTTTCTTTTATATGGTGTATATATTTCCATTTGACATGTCATATAATGAATCCCATTATTCTCATGATATTATAAGTATAATTTCATGGTATTACTTCATGTATATTATTATTTAAATTTTTCAAAGTGGTGTGGGACACTTTGGAATGTTTAAATATTATTCTCATTAAGAAAGTTTTTAATGATTACCTTTTTAATCTCAATTCCCTTTTTGATTGTTAACTTTCTCTTAAAAAAATCACTTTATTTTTTCCACCGAATTTCTTATATATGGTGAAAATACTTAAAATTTGTCATATAATATCATGATTCATTCATTATTCATGATATTTTTAGTTTTAGTTTGATTTATTTTAACTAATGGGATTTGAGTTAAAAGATACCATGTGGAAAATAATTTTATAACCCCATTTCTTTTCATTGGGTAATATTACTTCCTCATGGTCTTTAATATTATATGATATTGTTTATAATGACTTTTAATATCTATTTTTTTATTTCTTACTCAATATGGGGATTTATATTTGATACACATAATCTACTCAATGATTGATTATCACTCCAACATTATAATCATTCCAAAAGATTAATTTACAATCTCATTTTGTTCGGGATTATTTACACTTGAATTTCCATCAGAGGAAATTATTTGATCAGTTTCTAATAAACCATTCAGTTTTATCATCCTCTTCTAATTCATGGCCTTTATCAAGTAATATTACCATTTCTCCAATATTTTGTACTTAAAATGTTTTATAAATCGTTTTTAAGAAAACCTGACTTTATTTATATCTTCAGTTGGAGAACCTATTTTCTTATAAAAACCCCATTTTATAAAAAGGTTTTCAAAATTTTTTTTAACCATTCTAAAATGTTTTATTAAAGAAATGTTTGCCCTTTTTGTATTTTATCAATGTTTTCAATGGAATATCTTTCTCACTTTCCAACCAAGGTATTTTTTTCAAAATATTATACCATAAAAATGGAATATTAATTTTACCTCATATGTTAAGTATGGATTTACCTGCCGTCTTTTCATGAAATCTTACATTTAATGTTTAAAAGGTTTTTTAAAAAAAATTGTTTTCTAAAGTTATTTTTAAATAAAATATTTTTAAAATAGTTTTTCAAAAAAGAAGGATAATTTCCTTAAAAATATTTTTAAATTATCTTCATATAATTATTTCATTGATCAAATAAAATAACCCTTTATTTTACTTCACTAGGGATATTATGTATTGATACCATACTTGTTCTTCCTATGGATGTTTTTTGATTTATTTTTCCAAGGATTGTATTGAAATTCACTTTCCCTATTCCTTAGTAGTCCCCTCTAACTATTCATCTGCCTTTGATCATTTGACATGGAATTTCCCCCAAGTATCCATATAAGTTATCATGTATATAATTATTTATTGAACCATATATGATTTTTCATATAGTGTTTTCCTTGAAATCTATTTGATTATTTGGGGAAATATTGATAAATCTATATCCTTTATTGAATACAGATATTTGATAAGGCATATTACTTATTAATTAAATCGATTAATTAATATAAAGAATTATTTGTACATGAGATGATGGATGGAGACCGAAATTTATATATCTCCTTGATACATCGATATATTCTCATGAGGCAAATAAGGTGTGCAAATTAAATGGGTTTCTAACTAAGTTTTAAAATATCTATATTAATGATCTTGACAGAATAATATTTCATGTGACATAGACATGATGACCAATAATTAATCATTTCCTTCATTTTGAGGTATTTATGATTTATCTATGAGATTTTGCATCAACATATCATTAAATTCATTTCATTATAATTTTATTTGTTAAATGGATTGTGTTTATTTTCCATATTTATTTTTATTTATCTAGTTTTTTGGATCGAAAGTGTTTGCATCTATTACCCTTACATATTTTTTATGCACTTCCTTCTCAGTTTTTCTGATTTTATGGTATGTGTGTTAAATTATTTACCATTCCATAATTATTATTTTCATTGATTCATTATTTCTTCCACAATAATTACCCTTAATGAGTATTTTAGATCACCTTTATTATATTTCCCTTCCCTAGAAATCTAAGATGCATACTATGAAATATATGTAGGTATATATTAGATGGAATAAAGTTATCCTTGAAAGAAAAAAAATATGTTGGAATTAGTGTATTCAATTGTAATAAAAGTCTCATGTATGTATCTATTATACCAAGACTAATTAACCTATTGATACTTCGGGATTTGAATCCTTGTAATCATTCCAATGTAATGGTAATATAAATAGGCTCTGGGCATTTTGGGGTTGTGTCGCTACAGTTGGTATCAATGGAATTTTAGCAAAAACCTTTGGAACTACATTTAGGAAAACAAATATCAGAAAATATAGATCTAAAGTATAATTTGAATCCTAAGATTTTGAATATATAGGGATTATGTGTGTCATCATAGAAATGCATCCATGTATAGATACTACATGTTGACGTGGTTTTGGAATAGATGTACCAAGGATTATTAACTCTGACAAGGTGTGTTAGGCCTGACTCAGTGTAACCTAGTACATGACAACATGCCTTATTGTGCACCTTTTTTTACAATCCTGAGTGATATGCTTAGGGTAATTCACATTTTCTTTAAAAACCAATATAACGGATATTTAAAATGAATAACCTAGGTCAAACCTAGGGTGTTTTAGATTTAATATTAGGGGTCATGATTTAGAAATCCTATAAATGATATTATGGATAAAACCTATACCAAGGAAGGACCTCTGTGGAAATAAATGGATGTAGTATTTATGTATTGGGTTTTTATTGAAAATCTTAGGTAAAAGGATATTTAGTTATTAACCTTATTACATATATGTCCTTTATATTTTTTTTTTAGATTGTATTAATATCGATTTAGAGAAGGACAACCTATATATCGGCTGACAAAAAATAAAATCCAAGAAGGCCATGGGTCTTGAACCCATGACTGAAGGAAGATAGGTGTAAAATGACAACCACTAACCTACACAATTTCTTTGTTACAATTTCAATTTTTTTAGTTAAATAATTTATAAATAAATATTAATTATGAAATTATAGCTTTTATTTTTAGGTTTAGAGATTAATATATTAACCATATTGGATTTAGTGAATATTTAGAGACAAATGTGAATAAATTTTCCAATTTTAAAGGCCTTACAATTCATTAAATGTTTATTTTTGTGCTTCAGGCATTAAAGTTAATTTTTACATATCCATTTCATGAAGTAAGGGATGAATTATAATTTAATAAAAGCATAAAAAAAAGATGAAATTGTTCCTATGAAATTGAAACCAGCAAATTATGTATATTTTCTTGTATTCTTACGCAGTAGAAGAATTACCCAACAATAGGAAAATAACATAGAAATAAAATATTTTCATAATAACTTAATTTTTGTTGTAATGATAGTCTTATAAATCATTATAGATTTAGGGATTTGGGGAACTCAACATTCCATTTATCATTAACCTATTTTTTATTGATGAACTCAATCAACCATATAAATATTTATGTTTTTCCTCTATATATATATCTCTACTTTCCGCTAATTTTCTCCTACATAGATACCAAGTTATATATAATTTCATGTGACTTTTGTACTTCCCATTTTATATTTTCTAGAGGATTTCATACTGACTATTATTATGATGTGGCATTCCAAACATAGTAAATATCAAAAAAAATCTATCACCAAGATTGAGTTTAAATTGTGAGGATGAAATTTAATTTAGGATGGGAGAATATAACATGTAGAGACCCGAAGCTTGACGTACAGTGAAATTACATTACATTTGCGGAATACATATTACATAACAAAAACAAACACACAAGGATCGTAATAGTTTAGTGTCTTTGGAAACTCGTAATATAATCTTCTAATCCTGCTGAAAGATCTTCAACATCGCTCATAAAGATCTTCTTTTTTTATACCTAAAACCATTCTATATATCCTGGGGAAAAGAAAACATAAAAGGGTGAGCTCAAATGCTCAGTAAGGGTAAACAAAATAAATGACATTCACATCATATACATAAGAACATAACTTTTGGAAATCTTAACCTGTAAAAGAAATCACAATTTCATAACATGGGATAAATCATATTAGTGAAAGGTAAACCCCAATAATCATAACTTAAAACATGAAACTTTGTTCCATACACACATAATCATAGAGAATCATTTCTTGTTAGTCAAGACTCTTTTCCAAGACTATCTTAGTGGACAAAGTCCCTTTCTGAACCGAGTCACCCTCGTTTCAATCATGTTTCACTGAACCGGTATAACCTACCATTCAAGCCATGTCTATCTCATGAGATATAAAATCTTTACCCAATGCATTGGAGGGATATATAGGTCCCACCCATCTCATAATGATACCATTCTTATGTGGGCCACAAAATCATAAATCATACATCATTTCATAACCCATGTAATAAAAATGGGAATCTTAAACATCGTGACATCATAAAACAATTCATATAAGATAAAGGAATTAATAAAAATATAATTCCAACACAACATAATCAAATCAATGTAATAATAGGGATAAAGATAGAACCCTTTATTTTCTTAGATGGAAAATAATTTTGATAAAACACTTAATCTCCATTCTTGAGGAAAATATCCTTTCTTCTTCAAAAACATTTTTCCTTTCTTAACATGTCATACAACTTTAAACTAAAATAAGTTGATTAAAAATAAACATGAAAAACTTGTAAATGATGCTTCTTGGAAATAATGTTTTAAAAATCCATTCATGTCATATAAGTTAAAAAAACATTCTTCTCGTACTTTTGTCGGAAAATTCAAAAAAATACCTCGTACGAAAAATGACAAAATATTCATTTCATATCTTTTACTAAAAACTCACCGAAGGGTAAAATAGGATTTAAACAATTGTAGGTGAAAGGAAATAATATTACATATTGAGGAAACATGGATGTGGATGATAAAATACACCCCAGTAAATACTAATGTATAAACAATCTCGGATAAAAATGAGATTGTGATATTTACCTTACCTTAGGTCTGATTTGCTTCGTAAGTGTCCGAACCTCCTCTTCTTTGAAGCGCCTTTTTGAGACCTCCTCTTAGGGCACTAAAATTGGTCTTTGAGGAAGACCAGAACCTCTAGGATGTTTCTAGGGAAGTGGAGAAGATAATTTGGCAGGGGTTGGCCGAGCTTGAAGGCTCAAAGTTGTGTGAGGAAGAGAGGGAGGAGGTTCCCTTTTATAAGGGAGGAGAGGGGCACCTTTGGAATTCATAAAAATATTAATTTATAATAAATCTAACAACACTTAAAAACCTCCAAAAATGACTCATATTTGAATATTATATGAGATAGGGTTGTAATATCATCAACCAATCAAATTTAGACATGTTTGGACCTTATTTTAAACCTTATCATTTTGATTTATCCTTATTTAATCTATTTAAGTTTATTTGTGGTAATAAAATTCAAAATTTTAAATTATAACAAATAATTACTTATTTTTTGTGAATTTTCCATAATTGTTTACATTATAACATTATAGACCATATAAATTTAAATTTATAATTTTTAAATATTTTTGTGATTTTTAAACAATTTTATAATATGTTATTTTTATAAAATAACAATAGCGTCAATTTTGACACTATTCATTTATTTGAACTTAAATAAAATATATACAGAAGATATGTTCAAACTAAAAGCTTTAATATATTAATAAAAGGTCATATGTTTCTATAAAATTAGTGGATCATATTAAATAGTTCATATAATATTTATTTTATTATTTTTTAAACCATTTATTTGGTTTATCTCTTAATAAAATAATTACTACAACATTTTTGTATAATTATTTAATATACTTATTTGTTGCATAAAAATTTAAAATAAAATCCTATAATTAAGATAAATATATTAAATTTCACAATAATACTTTTACTAGAATTTATCATCTTAAAATAACAATATTTAAATTTTTATATTTATTAAATTATGAAGGTGACAACTTTGGCATCATTTAAAATAAAATAATATAAGTGTCGTAATTGCTTGTATAAGACTCAAAATGGTCAAATATTCTACCATTAGATGATTATACTTTCAATTTACATGACCAATAAGTTTTGGTCAGGGTTTTGTGCCTTTTATGGTCACTATTAGTTTAATAAAAAACAATATTCTTGATTTTTCACTAGATAAATAATTTCTGCATCACTATTTTGTCACAATTAATGATAACTATTTAATCCCAAAAAATTCTAAATAAATTCTCATGATGTAGATAATTTTGTTATCTTTCTATATAAAATTCATGTTCGAAGTTTTATGATGTTTATCACTAAGCTAAAATTATTATACTTATAAGATTTAAGAAAGTGACATGTTGTCACTTTCTTTGGTTTTAATAATAATTAAATTATTTTCATGGTAAAAAGTCCATAAAATGAATCTAATCCGACCCTTAGTTGATATGGGTTTACATTTAGCCATCAAATAGAATTTTTTCATGTGTTAGGGTAATTTTATAAAATTATATTTACCCTTAATTACCTGATTTACCTTTAACTATGGTAAATAAAATTTACCGTAGTTACTATTCATAATTCCCAAAAATAAAAAGTAACCTATTAACATAATTTGGACCCACTGATTCCAAATATGGAATCCATTATTTAAAATTCAATACACAGAAGTTGCAGAAATTAAATTAAAATTAATCCCATTGTCGAATAAAAACGGGTTTTTGTTTAAAACATTGCAAAAGATTGAATTGATTTAACCTACGAATTCAAGGTAAAATCAATGCTAATGGAATACATTATATTAAATGGTAAAAATATATTCTATTTATACATTAAAACCATTCAATATTATAATTTATCCACATATTATATTATGATGAAAAAAGTTGTTTTTAATTAAAATATAGCGTGTTTTTACTATTCATGAAAATATGAAAGTTATCGGAAAAATATAAAAACATAATCTAATGTAAATTTTTACATCCTGATTTAAAAGAAGAATTTTATTTTGTCAAATTGAACATATAAACATGTAAAAAACTAGATTTAAAGTGGGTGCGCCATCAAAAGGCGGCAAAACTTCATTTTTTGAAAAATACTTATTTTACACAAAACAATTATTTTGTTCTTATACCATGTTCTAGAAAATGTGTAAGATGAATAATAATGTTATAAAATTAAAAATTTAGTTAATACTATTCATAACAGCTAGCTCATGACAATATTATAATAATATATCATTGTTTATTAAAACCCATTATTGCGTACAACACACGCTATCGAGGAAGGTCGTGATTGCGTGTAATGCAAGCCAAGTCAGGGTTGCGTGTTGTGAAAGAATCCTTCGTTGTTTCGTATAACAGAATCCAACCATATTTCATTTATACATTTAATATATATATATATACTCAATGTTGCGTAGAATAACTATTATCAAAATTGTGTGTAACACGGTCCAAGAATAGTGTTGCGTATACTGCAAGCTAATACAGTGTTGCATATAGCGCAAGGTAATCTTGGTGTAGAATACAACACAAGACATTTATGAATTTAAAATAATATTTTTCATAAAATCTCGGGGTGATACATTCTACCCCCATAAAATGAATTTCGCCATCGAAATTCGTCGGGGTTATAAATGGTTTACTATTTGAATGTTTCTTTGATAGAAACCCACATCGTAAAAAGGAATACCAAAACCAATCTTTATAAACAAAAGTATGAAACATAACAGTTACCCAAATAAACTAATCACTGGGTTTCCACATAGGTGAAAATATGTATATGGAAGAAAAATCTAACCATCATGTTTTGATGGAGAGTGCTAGAGAACATGGCGATGGAAAAGCCAACAATCACAAATACATAAATTTGTCATGATCTAAGGTACCATCTGATTAATCAGATATAAGAGCACTAGGACAACATTTTTTGGTTTTCAAGATTGTTTCCCAAAAGTTGAAGAATTTGAATTAGAATAAATACTTACTTTATTTTGGTACAATCTCACTTTTGTTCATGCCTTGAACAATTTCTACTTCATATCTTAAATAAATGAAGTTGAATTTGTTATTCGTGAAGTGTTAGCAAATCATGTGATAGAATGGCGGGTCATTCCATCTGTCTCAAACAAAAGGTTAACAAATGTTATTAAATATTCATAAGTCATTCTATAGTGAGATTAATCATATATGGTTCCTAAAATGGACTTATACTTCATATATCATACTGCTTAATATAATAAAACTAGTTTCTACTAAACACGGACTTCCTGTAGGCCAGTGGTAGGCGATAATGGCCAGTCACACTTCGGTTGTGGGTTCGATTCCCACAGCCTTGTCCGACGCGATGGGTTGTCGCCCGTCCTGCAGGTTGTCCTTTTTCTAAAACTACATTACTATAACATCCCATCAATAATATCGAAAAACGTTTTATCCTAACTTATGTCCAACATAATCTATTCTAATATTTAGGCTTATCTAAAATACTTCTGTCCAAGCTCATAGTATAAAGAAAATGATTACTTGAAATGTCACAGAACAATCACGTGAATGCCTTCATTTATCCCCCATATATCATAAGATATATCTTGTTGGTCAAATTACAAACATGTGAATACCTTAATCATGTATTCTATTGAAGAATGAATACCCATTGAACCTTAGTGAAAACATGAATGCAGTTAAAAGTTAACACTTTCCACATACCAAAATCCTCAAAATTATTTATAATCAAACCATGATATCACTTAGTCCTTATATCAATCATGAGCTCATGAATACTGTCAAACATTTCATTTTCTCTTTATCACTTCATTATGCGCATATCATCCACTTTCCAAAAAATATCTGAATAACCTTTCATTGTTACTCATACCATTCATCATAAACATTCAAAACATAAGGAAATAAAACATTGTAACAATCCTTATATGTCTTTTTATTCTATAGTACAACATTACACTTCATAAACATGTAATCATTCCACTACCTTCTTAAAACATTGACCGAGCTTCAACAATTCTTTCATCTCACATATCATTTGTAGTCTCTTCATCATCATCAACAAAAATACTACCCATACGATCATACCGATTCTCTTCATGAGACATTCCCTTATGGCATTGGTTTGCATAATGCCCGTACATTCCACATTTAAAACATGTAACCATTGTTGATGTCGTAGCAATACTATTAACCTCATCCATGGTGTTAACTGAAACTTTTCCATTGCACTTACTGGATTTGTGTCCTTCTTTTCCACACCCAAAGCATCTTCCAGTTCCTTTGAAACATTCTCCTTGATGCCTCTTCCCACATGATTTACATAGGGAAAATTGAACTTTCTTTCCACTATGATCATCATGAAACTCCATCTTTCTCTAATTAGTCGAGTCAGAAAACTTACCAAATTTGAGTTTATTGATCATATTATGAGATTGCGGATTCGACATAATAATGATTTTTGGACTTTCAAATCCCATTTCATTTGGTTGCTCATGAAGAATATCGTTCCTTTGTCCCTCATATCCTCTATTATCGTGAATCATCTTGTTTCCATTCATTTTCTAAAACCCAAAAAAAAGTGTGAGTGACAAAAATCATGATAGGTAAAACGACATAATAAAGGGGAATTAACTTCAATATCTAACTTCTTAGGTTTAATTCTAAGATTGCTACCGTAGTGCTAGGACTATATCCTATATGTATACTTATCCTTAGGGAAATCCCTAGACATACCATAGAAATATCTCTAGGGATCTCACTAACGTTTTCGCGTCCTAGTTTCCAAAGGTTGACTAAACCTTTCCTCTGATACCAACTGTAGAGACCCGAAGCTTGACGTACATTGACATTACATTACATTTGTGGAATACTTAGTACATAACAAAAACACACACACAGGGATCATAATAGTTTAGTGTCTTTGGAAACTCGGAATATAATCTTCTAATCCTGGTGAAATATCTTCAACATCTCCCATAAAGATCTTCTTTTTTTATACGTAAACCCTTTCATTATATCCTGGGGAAAAGAAAACATAAAAGGGTGAGATCAAATGCTCAGTAAGGGTAAACAAAATAAATTTCATTCACATCATATACATAAGAACATAACTTTTGGAAATCTTAACCTGCAAAAGAAATCATAATTTCATAAAATGGGATAAATCATAGTAGTGAAAGGTAAACCCCAATAATCATAACTTAAAACATGAAACTTTGTGGCATACACAGATAATCATAGAGAATCATTTCTTGTTAGTCAAGACGCTTTTCCAAGACTATCTTAGTGGACAAATTCCCTTTCTAAACTGAGTCACCCTCGTTTCAGTCCTGTTTCACTGAACCGGTATAACCAACCATTCCAGCCATGTCTATCTCATGAGATATAAAATCTTTAACCAATGCATTGGAGGGAGATATAGGTCCCACCCATCTCATAATGATACCATTCTTATGTGTTCCACAAAATCATAAATCATACATCATTTCATAACCCATGTAATAAAAATGGGAATCTTAAACATCGTGACATCATAAAACAATTCATATAAGATAAAGGAATTCATGAAAATATAATTCCAAAACAACATAATAAAATCAATGTAATAATAGGGGTAAAAATAGAACCCTTTATTTTCTTAGATGGAAAATAATTTTGATAAAACACTTAAACTCTATTCTTGAGGAAAATATCCTTTCTTCTTCAAAAACATTTTTCCTTTCTTAACATGTTATTCAACTTTAAACTAAAAGAAGTTGATTAAAAATAAACTTGAAAACTTGTAAAGGATGCTTCTTGGAAATAATGTTTTAAAAATCCATTCATTTCGTATAAGTTAAAAAAACATTCTTCTCGTACTTTTGTCGGAAAAGTCAAAAAAGTACCTCCTACGAAAAACGACAAAAGATTCCTTTCATATCTTTTACTAAAAACACACCGAAGGGTAAAATAGGATTTAAACAATTGTATGTGAATGGAAATAATATTACATATTGAGGAAACATGGATGTGGATGATAAAATACACCCCAGTAAATACTAAAGTATAAAAAATATCAGATAAAAATGAGGTTGTGATATTTCCATTACCTTAGGTCTGATTTGCTTCATAAGTGTCCGAACCTCCTCTTCTTTGAAGCGCCTTTTTGAGACCTCCTCTTAGGGCACTAAAATTGGTCTTTGAGGAAGACCAGAACATCTAGGATGTTTCTAGGGAAGTGTAGAAGATAATTTGGTAGGGGTTGGCTGAGCTTGATGGCTCATAGTTGTGTGAGGAAGAGAGGGAGGAGGTTCCCTTTTATAAGGGAGGAGAGGGGCACCTTTGGAATTCTTAAAAAGATTAATTTATAATAAATCTAACCCCACTTACAAACCTCCAAAAATGACTCATATTCGAATATTAGATGATATAGGGTTTTAATCTCATCAACGAATCAAATTTAGATATGTTTGGATCTTATTTTAAACCTTATCATTTTGATTTATCCTTATTTAATCTATTTAAGTTTATTTGTGGTAATAAACTTCTAAATTTTAAATTATAACAAATAATTACATATTTGTTGTGAATTTTCCATAATTGTTTATTTTATAACATTATAGACCATATAAATTTAAATTTATAATTTTTAAATATTTTTGTGATTTTTAAACAATTTTATAATATGTTATTTTTATAAAACAACAATAGTGTCAATTTTGAAACTATTCATTTATTTGATTTTAAATAAACTATATACAGAAGATATGTTCAAACTAAAAGCTTTAATATATTAATAAAATGTCATATTTATCTATAAAATTAGTGGATCACATTAAATATTTCATATAATATTTATTTTATTATTTTTAAAACAATTTATTTGGTTTATCTCTTAATAAAATAATTACTACATCATTTTTGTATAATTATTTAATGTACTTATTTATTGCATAAAAATTTAAAATAAAATCTTATAATGAATATAAATATATTACCTTTCACAATAATACTTTTACTAGAATTTATCATCTAAAAAATAAATATATTTAAATTGTTATATTTATTAAATTATGAAGGTGCCAACTTTGGCATCATTTAAAATAAAATAATATAAGTGTCATAATTGCTTGTATAAGACTCCAAATGGTCAAATATTCGACCATTGGATGATTATAGTTTCACTTTACATGACCAATAAGTTTTGGTCTGGGTTTTGTGCCTTTTATGGTCACTATTAGTTTAATAAAAACTATATTCTTGATTTTTCACTAGATAAATAATTTCTGCATCACTATTGTGTCAGAATTAATGATAACTATTTAATCCCAAAAAATGCTAAATAAATTCTCATGATGTAGATAATTTTGTTATATTTCTGGATACTATTCTTGTTTGAAGTTTTATTATGTTTATCACTATGTTAAAATTATTATACTTATAAGATTTAAGAAAGTGACATGTTCTCACTTTCTTTGGTTTTAATAATAATTAAATTATTTTCATGGTCAAAAGTCCATAAAATGAATCTAATCCGACCCTTAGTTGATATGGGTTTACATTTAGCCATCAAATAGAAATTTGGCATGTGTTAGGGTAATTTTATAATATTATATTTACCCTTAATTACTCGATTTACATTTAACTATGGTAAATAAAATTTACCGTAGTTACTATTCATAATTCCAAAAAATAAAAAGTAGCCTATTAACATAATATGGACCCACTGATTCCAAATATGGAATCCATTTTTTAAAATTCAATACACAGAAGTTGCAGAAATTAAATTAAAATTAATCCCGTTGTCGAATAAAAACGGGTTTTTGTTTAAAACATTGCAAAAGATTGAATTGATTTAACCTACGAATTAAAGGTAAAATCAATGCTAATGAAATACATTATATTAAATGGTAAAAATATATTCTATTTATACTTTAAAACCATTAAATATTATAATTTAACCACATAAGATATTATGATGAAAAAATTTGTTTTTAATTAAAATATAGAGTGTTTTTACTATTCATTAAAATATGAAAGTTATCGAAAAAATATCAAAACTTTATCTAATGTAAATTTTTACATCCTAATTCAAAAGAAGAATTTTATTTTGTCAAATTGAACATATAAACATTTCAAAAACTAGATTTAAAGTGGGTGCGCCATCAAAAGGCGGCAAAACTGCATTTTTAGAAAAATACTTATTTTACCCAAAAAATTTATTCTGTTCTTATACCATGTTCTAGAAAATGTGTAAGATGAATAATAACATTATAAAATTCAAATTTTAGTTAATACTATCCATAACGGCTAGTTCATGACAATATTATAATAATATATCATTGTTTATTAAAACCCGGTATTGCGTACAACACACGCTATCGAGGAAGGTCGCGATTGCGTGTAATGCAAGCCAAGTCAGGGTTGTGTGTTGTGAAATAATCATTCGTTGTTTCGTATAACAGAATCCAACCATACTTCATTTATACATTTAATATATATATATATATATATATACTCAATGATGCGTTGAATAACTATTAACAAAATTGTGTGTAACACGGTCCAAGAATAGTGTTGCGTATACTGCAAGCTAATACGGTGTTGCGTATAGCGCAAGGTAATCTTGGTGTAGAATACAACACAAGACATTAATGAAATTAAAATAATATTTTTCATAAAATCTCGGGGTGTTACATAACACCCATAAATTCTAAATAAAGAATATTGTATTGGATAGCATGCATGATACACAACGCTAAGCACATGAGGGGATATAATATCCCAAGAATATATAATATATTTAATATTTTAATCAAATTCAATATATTTCATATCTTTCAATTCACATGACACTAAGTTAGCATAATTCACATGCAACAATGAGTTTCTTCAATGGCTTCTGTTACACGCAAGACCAAGTTTTACCGAAAAATAATATATTATTAAAATAATATTATTTAATATAATAAGATATAAAATTTCAATAATGAATAATGTTAAATTAATTTTGAAAAATATATGGTTTTCATAAATAATTCATTGGTTAAAAATTAATTATAAATGAATATAAGAACCAATTTAATGTAAAAAGAATATTTATATAGAAAACTATTTTTATGATCACACAGATATTTTTTCCTAATAAATTAAATTAATTAAAATTAGTGGGTGATATTAATGTAATATTTATAATATGGTTTTCATATTATTATTTTCTCTTTGTCCAATATATATTTTAAGCTTAATATAAGAACAAAGACAATTTCATGCATAAAAACCTATATTTTTATTAAGTCATTTTTACCACATTTTAATGGAGAAACTATTTTAGATCCAATATTTGGAACTTTTATAGATTATATATGTCAAAATAAATTTCATATTTGAAATAAAAACATAAAAATTAGGTTTTTTTCTATGATGTTTCATTTTTTAATGAATAATGAAAAATACTGAATTTTAATAAAAAACATTGTTTTCATATAAATTATTAATAAGGTTAAATAATATTTTAAACTGGTTATAAAGTTTAATTAGATAAAAAATTTATCAAATAATTCAATTTAGGTCATTGTAAAGAATTTTAATTTGAAATTGACTATTAAAACAAAGGAAATTTTCCAATATTTTTACTTTAAAAACCTATATTTTCGTCCCATCTAGGAGATTATATTTCTATTAATTTCTGTTACATCAATGATTGGAATTTGAAAAAATGGATTTCATATTTTTAATAATAATAATTTATAATGTATAATTAGTCAAAATTATTTTTTTACCAAAAATATTAAGGAAATTAATTAAAATCAATTTCAATGATTAAGGTAAAATCAAGCATAATAACGGACTAAACATTAATATTATGGGGAAAATAGAATCATAAACTTGTAAATGAGAAATTTTATGGAGTTATTTAAACCCTATACTCCCTTTTATAGTTATTGAACAATTTTTGGAGCCAATTTCTATGGGGAAACTTGGGTGGAATTCCCTTTACCAAAATTATAAATGTGTCACTCCTCCACTATAAAAATTCCTCTTCTCCTCCCACTTCATCACACATATTATGACACTTTTTCATGAAACATAACTTCCTTAATATATCCTATACATCCCTACCATTATCCTGGAATCCTATCCTTTGTCATAAATCCATCCGAGGAATCCCTTTGGTTCAAACCAAATGTAGTTACCCGATTAAGTGGTAAAATCTTTCGTTAAGATCTTTAGTTTTATTTCCAATATCCATCCCCAAAAATATTATTAATCCATGATTATTTAACATAACAATTATAAAAAATATACTAGGATATTTTTTTTCTATGGGTCCATCCTACACTTACACACACCTTTATATAATTGGTAACGAACATACTATTTATGTGTATGGTGAACTAACGCCTAATGAAACAATGATTGTTCATTTTCCATTACCACCTTCCATGGTTGGGAATTATTATGTAAAATATTTTTATATATGATAAATATGTTATTTATTATTTATTACTACTTATTTAATTCTTTTATAACACATACCCTTATTCTTTCTATTTTTTTTTAAATATGATAACATCGTTTGTGGAAGTGTGGACTACTACCGCCTAAACGTGAAGTGATTCATTCACACAATACATAAGATATGTAAAGGACGATTTTAATTAAAAATATTTGACATAAATAATATATATGATATTAATTACATAATTAAATTTTATGAAATATAATATATATCATTTTCTTTATTACCCCTTCACAAACTTAAAAAGTGATAACATCGTTCGTGGATGTGTGGACTACTGCCTCCTCGGCATGATGTGATACCTATTAGATAAAAATAGTCCTAAATATTAGTATATATGATTAAATAATATGTAATTTATGATATAATTATCATTATTTAATGATATAATTATACTTACCTTCTTTCTATAATGATCGTTGAAAAATGAGAACGTTACTCATGCATATGTACGACCTACCATCTCCACGATTGTGATGTTTCATTTTTCAAAACCACATTTAATGATTATTTCTAAAAGTATAATTGATGAATAAATATGGTAAATTTTTAATGATTATTATTCTATATATTTTATATAATTACCCCTTTGACCATAGTTTACCTATCATTGTTGTTTTTTACACAAAACCTGAATTTGGTTAAAACAACCGATGTAAACATAATTATTTAGGTAATTGTATACAACGTAGTATTAACTGAAATAAAATTAACGATAAAAATTAAAAAGCATCTGAAGAAGGTAAATAATTAACATATTTCTATTATTTAGTAAAATAAAGACACATAAGACAGGTTGGACTCAAGGTATAGGATTTTGTCACAATTTACATTCTATTGATATTTATTTATCATTACGCACAAAGTTTATTTTATATGGTGTATATACTACCCTTTGGCATGTTATATCATGAATCTAATTATTCTCATGATATTAGAAGTTTCATTTAATGATATTATTTCATGGGTATTATGATTCAAAATTTTCAATGTGGTATGTGACACTTTGGAATGATTAAATATTATTCTCCTCAAGAAACTTTTTAATGATTATCCTTAAAATTTCACTTAATTTTGTGATTGTTAACTTTATATTGAAACCATAACTATATTTTTGTGAAACTAATTTCTTATATACGGTGAACATACTGCTACCTTTTCATATAATATCATGATTCATTAATTCTTCATGATATTTTTTGTTTCATTTTGAATTATTTCTCCAAATTGTATTTGAGCTAAAAGTTGCCAAGTGGAAAAGAATTTCATAACCCAATTTATTTTCACTACGTCATATTACTTCCTCATTTCCATTAATGATATATGATCTTTTTTATAATGAATTTGACTATATATTTGTTTGTTTCCTCTTCTTTATGTGGATTTATTGTTGATACACATAATCTACTCATTTATTGATTCTCACTCAAACATTATAATCTTTTAAAGGGTTTAAATTACAATCTTATCTTCTTTGGGATTGTTTACACAAGAATTTAAATCACAGGAAATTCTTTGATTATTGTATAATAAACCCCTTAATTTTATTTTTGATCTGATTATTCATGACTTTTATCAAGTAATAGAACCATTTTTTCATTCATTGGTAATTAAAATTATTTATAAATTATTTTTAAGAAAACCATAATTTATTTATCTGTTTACTTAGAGAACCTATTTTATTCAAAAAACACCATTTTCTGAAAAATTTTGAAATAACATTTTTAACCTTTACAGAATTATTTTAAGAGAAATTTTTACCCTTTTTCTCTTTTACCAATGTTTTGAAAAGAATCTCATTGTTTCTTTCCAAACAAGGAATTTTTTCTAACTCTTCTACCATGTAAAAGTAATTTTGATTTTACCTCATATGGAAGGTATGTATTTACCCAACATAATTTCATTGAAACTTACATTTAATGATTAAAAATGATATTTTTGTATTAATGGTTATAAAATTTTATTTTCAAAAAAAATCAAAAAATTCAAAACAAAAGGATATTTTTCTCCAGAATTTATTTAAAATATCTTGATTTATTTTTTCAATTCACCAAATAAAAAACCCTTTATTTTAATCCAATTGGTATATGATCTATTGATTATATATTTATCATTCCTTTGGATGGTTTTTGAATGATTTGGACATAGATCGTATTGAAATTCACATCCTTGATTCCTTAGTAGTCTCATTGAAATATTTTATTTCCTGAGATCATTTGACATTAAATTTCCCCTAAGTATCCATATCACATTTCATAGATATTATTATTTCCTAAACCATATACCATTTTCATGTGATTTTTACTTTTAAATATATTTTTTAGTGATATATTAACAAATATGTTTTCTTTATTCAATATGGATATTTCATTAGTCAAATTTTTTATTAATTAAATTGATTACTTGATCTTAAGAATTATATGGGCATAAAATGATAGTTTGAGCCCAGACTTCAAATAGATCCTCGATGCATCGATAGGTTTTCATGAAAAAAATAGTTTCAATAATTAAACGAGTTTTGGCCTATAGTTTTAAACTATCGATAGGATAGATCTTGACAATATAGGTTTTTATGTTACTTATAAATGACATCCAATCATTAATAATTTATTTAATTTAGATTTATTTAATATTTATCACTAATATTTCTCATCAAAATATCTATGTATTATTTATTCTCTTTTCATTTATTAAATTAAATGTGTTTCTTTTTCTTTCCTTGCGATATTTATTTTTACTTATCTAGTAACTTGGATGGAATGTGTTTCCATTTATTACCTTGCCATTTTGTTTATGAACTTCCTTATTAGTTTTTTTATTATATGAAATGTGTGTTTAGTTATTTACCATGGAATAATTATTATTCTCTTTGATTCATCATTCCTTTTATTATACGTACCTTTTTTGGGCATTTGAGCTCAGGCTTATTAGGTTTCCCTTCCCCAAGAAGACAAAGAGCATACTAAGAATGACATATTGGGATATACTATGTGTAATATTGTTATCCTTAAGAATTATGTTGTAATTAGTGTATTCATTTGTAATACAAGACTCGTGTATGTATTTGGTCTACCAAGACTACTAAATTGATCAATACTTTGATATTTGTTTCCATGTATTCATGATAATGTAATGGTATTAGACATCAGAACTGGGAATTCCTGGGTTAGTTCGTTATTGTTGCTATAAATGGAAGTTTAGTAGAAACATTGGGAATTGGATTTAGGAAAAAATAGATTATAAAACAAATATCTAAGGTGTAATTTGAGAATAAATTTAGAATAACATCCAAGAAATTTGATAAAGTTGATATTATGTGGGTATTTCTAGAAATACATCATTTGCTGGATACTACAAGTGATTGTGGTTTTGGGACTGATATACCTAGGAGTAAAAACTCAAAAAAGGTGTATATTTCCATATTTGGTGTAACCTGGTACTCGATAATGAGATTTACTACACACCTACATTGAAAATACTTGGGTATATTCTTAGGATAATTTACATTTTCTTTATAAACCACTATAAAGGATTTTAACAATGAATCATATATGTTAAACCTGAGGTTTTTTAGATTTAAGATCATGTGTCATGATTTAGAAATCCTATAAATTATATTATGGATAAACCCTAGACCAAGGAAGGAACTATGCTGAAATAAATGGATGAAGTATTTATTTTTTGGGGTTGTATTAAAAACTGTAGTTATAAGGCTGTTTAGTTATTGATATTATTTCAATGATGTCCAACATATTTATTTTTGAAATTATATTAACATGGTTTTTGAAAAGCGAAAATTGTATGTCGGGTAAAAACCAATCAAATATCGAAAGGCCGCATGTCTTAAACCCATGACTGAAGGACGAAAAGGGTTTAACACCAACCACTAACCTACACAATTTCCAGGTTAAAATATCATTGGTTTAGTTATACAATTAGTCTAATAAATAATAATTATAAACATGTTGTTTTTCTTTTTGGGTTTATACATTAATATAGTGACCATATTGGATTTGGAGAATAATTATTAACAAATATAAAGAATATTCACTATTTAATGGGCCTTATGATCCATTATTTTTTTTATTTTAGTGCTTCAAGGATCAAATTTTATTTTTTGATATCTATTTCAGGAAGTAAAGGATGAATTAGAATTTGATCAATGCACAACCAAAATATGAAATTGTTCCTATGAAAGTGAAACCTATAAATTAAGTATATTTTATTGCATTATTAAGTAGTAAATGAATTACCCAACATTAGGAAAATGACATAGAACTAAAATGGTGTCCTAATACCTTCATTTTTTTTGAACCAAAATTCATCTAAATCATCACAAATATAAGGATTTGAGGTCCTGAACTTTATATTGATGATTACCTTGTTTACGATTGATGACCTCAATCACCCCAATAAATATTTACTCTTTTTCTCTATGTAAGAATCTCTACTTTCAACAATTTTTCTCCCACATAGATACCTAGTTATATTTTATTCCATGTGACCTCTGTACATCCCATTCTCTCTTTTCAAGAGGATTTATTACAAACCCTTCTCATGATGTGGGATTTTGAACAAAAGAAATATCAAACAATATATCCCCAATATCGAGACTAAATTGCGATGACACAATTAAATTAAGGTAGGGAGAATGTAATACATCAAAATTATAAAGTAAGAATGTTTTATTACATAGAATGTATGACATGCAAAACTAAGAATGTGAGGGAATATTATAACCTGAAAATTTATAATATATGTACTATTTTAAATCAATTAAATATATTTTATATCTAGTAATGAACGTGACACTAAGTTAGTGTATGTCGCACACAACAATGAGTTTTTTTAATGGATTGAGTAGCATGTAAGGCCGGGTTTTTCTGAAAAATAATATGTGATTAAAATATTATTATTTAATTTAATAAGATATAAACTACCTATTATGAATAATATTAACTATACTATGAAAATATATGGTGTAAACAACTATTTCATTAGTTAAATTTTTTTTCGAAAATGAATATAAGAAACAATTGAATAAAAAAATATTTTTATATAAAATTACTTTTTGCTCACAAAGTCATATTATCCCAATAAATTATATTAATTAAAATTATTGAGTGATATTAGTTTAATATATGTAATATATATTCCAAATAATATTTTTTATATTCATCCAATAGATTTGATAAGCATAAGATAAGAACAAAGCTAATTTTATGCATAGAACCCTATATTTTTATTAAGGTATTTTTAAAGAATTTTAATAGAGAACCTATTTAAAATAAAATTTTCAAAAATTTATAGATTATATTTTTCAAAATGAACTTCATATTTGAAATTGAGATATAAAAATTATGTGAGGCTGATTTTTTGTTATTTTTCCATTGAGCATTAATTGGTAAATAAATAATGAAAAATACTGAATTTTAATACAAATTTACTTTATCATATAATTTATATTTATGGGTAAATAATATATTAATTTTTTTTAAAGTTAAATTATATCATTTTTTTTAATTAATCATATTCAGGTCATTGTAATAAATTTTACTTTTAAATTGACTATAAAAACATAGCAATCATTCAAATGTTGTTTCTTTAAAACCTACATTGTCGTCCTGTCTGTAGGATTAAATTTGAATTAATTTATTATAATTATGTTATTAGAATTTTGAAATTTAGATTAAATATTTGGAATCAGAAAAATTTAAAATTTATAATAAGTTCAACATATATTTTAACAAAATAATATTAGTGACAGTAATTAAAATTAATTACAACTATTACGGTGAAATTAAACATAATAAGGGACTAAACATTAATCTTAAAGGAAAAAATGACCTATAAAATTTTCCAATAGCCATTTTATGGAAATATTTAGACAATATCATCCCTTTTATACAAATTGGACCATTATGGGAGCCACATTATAGTATAAAAACATGGTTGGACTTCCCTTTCCCAAAAGTTACAAGAGTTCCACTCCTCCTCTACTATAAAAAAGGACTATTATCCTCCCACTTCCTCACACCTCTCATGGAACTTTGGATTGGACAATATATATGAAAATAGATCCTAAAAATCCTTCCCCTCAAACAAAAAGGCTCAAAATTTCCAGAAATCCATCCAAGGAAGCCCTTTGGATCAAACCAAAAGTAGTTACCCGATTAAGAGGTAACATCTTCCCTTAAGTTCTTTAGTATTATTTTCATTCTACACCACCTAAAAAATTATTATTCCTTGATTATATAACTTAAAAATTATACTAAATATACATGGATGTTTTTATGATAAGGTTTCATCCTAAAAATACATGCACCTTCATCTAAGGAGTAATGAGCATACCATTTATGTGTACAGTGAACTACCACCTCAAGAAATGATAATTGTTCATCTTCCATTAACACCATACATGGATGGGAATTATGATGGAAACTATATTAATATTTGATACATATGATGTAACATCCCAAGTAAATGAAGAATAAGATATTTTCATATTTATTAATATTTTTTAATTAAATATTAATTTTACCTTAAAATGGTTTTTATGTTCGATAGTGTACCTGATACGCAACAACGGGTTTCTTTGAAATCTTATGTTGCACACTAATAATATAATATTATTATTTTAAATGGCAGTTAACTCCTAGCAGTTATATCGGAGAGAATGAAAAAAACTAACTACAATATGATTATACATTATTTTTAAATGTATTAACATTATCCAATAAAAATTTAGAGGCTTAAAATGTGAATGAATCTAATTTTAAGCATAATTTACATTAAAAGGCCGATTTGTCGCCTTTTAATGAAGAACACTATTTAAATATAGTTTTGGTTAAGTTAATACATTCTATATTACCAAAATAAAATCCTTCATTATAATGGGGACATAAAAATTTACTTTGTGTAAATTTTTGGAATTTTTCCGATAAAGTTCATTTTTTTAATGAATAGTGAAAATATTGTAATATAATTTAAAACTATGTTTTAATATAATTTATTTATATGGTTATATTATATTTTTAATTGGTTTTAAAGTTTAATTAGAATATATTTTACCATTTAATCCAATTTTGGTCATTGTATCTAATTTCACTTTGAAATTGGACATAAACAAGTGTCAATCTTTTCATAGTTATTGTTTCTTAAAACACGATATTTGTTTTAAAAACAGGAATTAATTTTAAAATTAATTAATGAAACTTTTATTTTTTGAAGTTGGAAAAATAATCATCATTTTTGATTTCTGAATATCAAATATAGATTAGGCTTAATTTTTGGTATTTTCTGAAAAACTTCAATTTTTGATGTATAGTGAAACCACTTAATAGTAGTTAAAAAAACTGAATTTTTCATTTAAATGAAATTTTACCGCTTATGTGAATTGAATTTATAAAATTTGACATATATGGTTGTTATTAGTTAGTAAAATGTGGTCAATAAGATGAAAATAATTTTTGGTGAAAAGTAACTTTTGAATTTTTTTTACTACGATTAAAGGTAAATAGGGTAGTTCAAGGTAAAAAGAATATTATAATAATTCCAATTTACCTTTAAACATTTCCAAACCTTATCGTATGAGTCATGGTAGACCATGGGAATATTTGGGTCGATTTGGGGACCCCATGGAGCCATTTAAGAGTGATAATGACACTTTAGATTAATTAATTTAATGTAAAGGCAAAAATGACACAAACAAATATATTTTAGTAATTAATTTTTATATGGTGTTATATAAGTAATATTTTCGACTATAAATATTATTTAGAAAGATAAGAATATTTCCTACAAGATAGTATTTTTTTATAATTTTTAGACATCGAATAAATTAAATTATTTATGACACAATAATGATGTAGTATTTACCTCATTAATAAAACATTTAAATAAATAAGATTATAATGATTAAAATATTATCCAAAACATGTCCAATTCTGATTGGATGATTTTATTTCGACCATGAGTCATATTATATTCATCTTTAATTAATTTTGGACCTTTTGAAACCGAATATATGTTTATAATAAAATAATTTTTTCACACTTTCCTAAAGAGCACCTCCTCACCCTTATAAAAGGAGACCACTTCTAACCAATTCCTCACACCTCTCAAGCCTTTTGGATTATCCAAACTCTGCCCAATTAATATACCTACATCCCTATCCTACTCCTAGAAGCTTTAACTTCAGCATAAGGAACTTCAATAAGTCCTTTGGATAAAATCGAAGGGAGTTACCCAGATTAAAGGTAACAGTTTCTCTTAAATTGTTTTATTTTATTTTATTTTTCCGACCCTAAACTCTTTTTATTAATTTATTTTGTAAAAAAACCAGTATTCTCAATATACTAGGATTTTTTATGAGAAAGATTCTAACTAAACATACATACACCTCTATCTAATGGATGAAAAACATAATGTTTCTGTGGAAGGAAAAATAACGCCTCACAGAACGATGATTGTTCAAATATCTCCAACCTCCTCTAATGGTGGCCATTATGATGGAAATGTATATATATATATATATATATGATATATATTATGTTTATTTTTTCTTTATGCTTCTGTATTTTCCATTTATATCACGCCTTTATGGTTTCCATAGTGGGTAAATACGATAATCTCATTTGAGGAAGTGTGGACTATCACCCCCTCAAAGTGATGTGACTCGTTAATTCATTATGTGGGATGTATAAAGGATATAGTTAATGATATTATATATGATATTATACTGAAATTATAATATACCTTTGTATAATTATGTTTTAATTCCATTAAAATAAGAAATATAAATGAAAGTGGCGTTCATGTGTACGTACGGCTTACCGTCTCCATGAACGGTGCATTTCATTTCTTACCTCCAAATGTTATGTACTATTATAAATACAACTATATACTGGATATATATGATATATATGATATCTAAATCATTAATACCATTCTGGATGTAATTTACTATTGACCACATGGACAACTTGTAAATATAAGGTGTTCATTTTTTACTCAAGTACCAAATATCGAAAAAATGAACGTTATTAACATAAATGATTACATAATGTTTATAACATGGTAATAAGTGATATAAAAGGAATAATAAACTTTAAAAAGGTTCATAAGAAAGTAGAAATTAACTTTAGTTTATTATTCAGGATATTAAAGAACAAACGGGTCAAGTCAGACATGAGGTCAGAGACTTCGTCTCAATCTCCTTTCATTGAGGCATATTTAGTTTTATACATGACCTTATTTTATACGGTGTATAAAACCTTTGACATTTCATTTTATTCAGAGGTAATATTTTTATACAAAGCATTTTACTAAACAAAAAAAAAGAATGTTTTTTACGTAAGCAGTGAGAACGACCTTTCCACCGCCGCGAGTATTATTTGATCTTTGGATTCCTTAACAAGTCAGAATGTTTTTAAAGGGAAAAATAAATACCATATACTCTTTTTATGTATTTTAGTATTGAAAATTATTTTGATAATGGATTTATTATTTCAATATCTCGAAATGATATTTTTTATTACAATGTGGAAATTTTATCTTTGCTTTATGATTATGTTATGTGTAATGATCATGGTTATTGGGAATTATTTACGTATACGAGTGGTTCCGTGATAAACCTAGGGTGGGTGAGCCTGAGATAGCTCTCTAATGCATTGGGTAACGTGAAGTAGGTAAACGTGAATGTTTCTCCTAATAGATTTAGTAAATATACTATGATGGGTATTCCATAGTAACTCCCTATATAGTTGTGATAGCTACAATGTAAGTATGATATAGATGCCACAAGTTACCTTTATGATTTATGATTTATATGTGTTATTCATAAAATCTTATAATTTCATGAGGTAAATAAAAGTGTTCATGTTTTGTATGGATTTATGAAAAATATTTTCTTTCTTTGTTTTATAACCCTTACTGAGATTTTTATGCTCATCCCATGTTTTGAAATGTTTTCACAGGCTTAAAGATGAATAGGGTCAAGGATGGGATCAAGGAAAACTCATGCTGTCTAAAACATGGAACTACACATGACTCTTATTTTCAAGGGTTTTTATTTTATGAAAAAAATGGAAACTGTGTAAAAGTGTCTACTTTTTAATCTTTTAAGATGTAATAGTTATGTCCTAATTCTCTGAAACTCTAAACCTAAAAATATCCTCAATGTGAATTATTCATTTAATTCAATATTATGTAATGTTTAAGGTCAGGTCCTTATAGGTGGTATCAGAGGTCGGTTTAGATAACTTTATGAGTTAGGGTATTGTTAAATAAATGTCCATAAAGTAATTTATTTTAATATTGAAATCATATAGAATTTACATATTTCCATGTTGCTTCACCTAAGATATTTATGTGTTCAGAATGGTTTTTCGCAGAGGAAACATGGAAGCTATGTTGGGACAACATCAGAAGGAGGACAACCTTCCAAATCAGCAACTTGAGATGGTCAGAATCAGAACTGAATAGTTTTTTGCAATGATGGAACAATTGAATTAGGCTATAAATGGTGGTGGTATCCATGTATGAGATTAGCCAGATCAACCAAATAGGAACATGTCAGTAGTGGATCATTTCATGAGTCAAAATCTCCCATCATTCAGAGGATCATCTGATCTGGTGCTAACAGAAGGGTGGATTAAAGAATTGGAAAATATTTTCAATGTCATGGGCTGTTCAGAACATCAAAAGGTTAGTCTTTCTGTTTACCATTTTGAAGGGGAAGTTGATCAGTGGTGGTCAATGGTGAAAAATATCAGGGATAGTGAGGAGATTGATGCTCTTGATTAGGATGAATTCAAAGGTATGTTTCTTGAGAAATATTTTCCTAAGGTGGTTCATCTTAGGATGGAAAAAAAATTCCTGGAATTATGGTAGGAGGATGACTTAGTGGCTGCTTATGAAGAAAAATTCACTTGACTAGCAAGGTATGCTCCAAATTTCATACGAGATCATGATAGTAAAACAAACCATTTTTACTCAGCATTAAAAACAAAGTATCGAAGGGATTTAGATTTTCATTAGTTTAAAAGATATGAAAAACTTGTTCATTGTGCGGAGAAGGTGGAAATGGAGATTTCTAATGATCAGGTGTTCTTTGACAAACAACAGAATAAGAGGTCGAGGTGGCATACAAAAGGGAAGAACTCTTCAAAAAAGTCTGATGGTAAGAAACTTATGTTTAGATTTTTTGAAAATTGTGGTAAAAATCATGCTGGGGAATGTCTTTTCAATTCTCCTAAGTGCTACCGATGTGGTAAAATGGGACATAAGGCACGTAATTGCACTAAAAAAGATCAGGGTAGTGGTAAGAAAAATATGATTTACAATCTTTAATATGTTTTAAGTGCAATGAAATGGGTCATTATTAAAATAAGTGTCCAACAAAGAAATCAAGTGAGGGAAAGCATCCAGACTACAAGCAGAAATGAGTGGTGAAATCCTTCGCAACTACTTTAGCATATATTGGGCCATCAAATGAAGTAGTATCAGGTATACTGTTTGTTTATTTAGATTATGACAATGTGTTTTTTGATTCAGGTTCTACACACTCTTTCATTTCTAATAATTTTTCTAGTAAATTGGGAATTCCATCTCATGATATGAATACTAAACTCATGGTAAAAACACCTGGAGGAAATTTTGAGACCAAAAGAAACTATAAGAACCTTCTTGTCATTGTGTGTGGAAAGAATCTACATGAAAACCTTATTTTTTTGCCTCTAGTAGAGTTTGATGTTATTTTGGGCATGGATTGGCTATCTGTTTATCATGCTAAGATTGACTGTAGAGCTAAAGAGGTTTATTTTAAGAAATATTTATAGTTTTTGTACAATAATGAACCCTTTCTTTTGATAACATATCAGGAAGCTGAGAAACTAGTAAAATATGGAAATGAATGTTACCTTGGACATATTGTTGAAAATAAAGGAACTATTCAGATTAATGATGGTCCAGTGTTAAATGAGTACCTTGATGTTTTTCCTGATGATTTTCCTGGTATTATACTGGATTGAGAAGTTGAATTTACTATTGACTTAGTTCCTCATGCAAAACCAATTTCAAAACCCCCATATAGAATGGTTCAAATTGAACTTTTAGTGTTAAAGAAATAATTGCAAGAGTTATTAGATAAAGGTTTCATTCGACCTATCACATCACCATGGGGTGCTCCTGTCTTGTTTGTTAAAAAGAAAGATGTTTCAATTGGACTTTGCATTGATTATAGAGCATTTAATAACGTTGTTGTTAAGAATAAGTGTCCTTTTCCTCAAATTGACGATTTATTTGATCAGCTCTAGGGAGATCAGTATTTTTCGAAGATTGACTTGATATTGGGGTACCATCAGTTGAATCTAAAGGAAGAAAATATTCCGAAGACTGCATTTCATACTAGATATGGCCATTATGAATTTTTAGTTATGCCTTTTGGGTTAACCAATGCACCTTCTATATTCATGGATCTTATGAATAGATTTTTCCATTAGTTCTTAGATAAGTTTGTGGGTGTGTTCATTGATGATATTTTGGTTTATTCCAAAAGTAAGGAGGAACAGGAAATTCATTTAAGGGTTTTCTTGAAAACATTAAAAGAAAACAAACTTTATGGGAAATTCAAAAAGTGTGAGTTTTGGTTACAACAAATTTCTTTCCTTGGTCACATTGTTTCAAAAAATGGCATAACTATTGATACTGCTAAAACAAATGTTGTTGAATAATGGCCAATACCCACAAATATAACCGAGATCCGTAGTTCTCTTGGTTTGGCAGGTTATTAGCAGAGGTTTGTTGAAAATTTGTCACGGTTATCTAGTCCAATGACTAAGTTAACTCAAAAAGGTGTTAAGTTCATCTGGACAAAATAATGTGATGATTGTTTTTGGGAATTGAAAAGAAGATTGGTGAATGCTCCAGTTTTCGCATTGCCTTCCAGAAATGGTGAGTTTGTTATTTACAGTGATGCTTCGTTGAAATGACTTGGATGTGTCCTCATACAGAATGATCTAGTAATTGCTTATGCTTTACGTTAGTTGAAACCTCATGAGCTAAATTACACTACAAATGATTTGGAATTAGCTGCTATTGTTTTTCCTTCAAAAATTTGAAGGCATCATTTGTATGGAGAAAAATGTAAAATATATACTGACCACAAAAGGTTAAAGTATATATTCACTAAAAAAGAATTGAACATGAAACATAGGAGAAGGATGGAATTAATCAAGGATTATGATTTCACGATCCATTACCATCTGGGAAAATAAAATCAAGTGGTTGATGCTTTGAGTCAAAAAAGTAACGCTTCATTAACCATTCTATGTTTTGGAACGAGATCCTTTGGTTTTTGATTTGATGAATTATGGCATAGAAGTTTTTGGTGTAGGAAATTATTCTATTTTGTATCAGCTGTCAGTGATATCATCTCTATCAAATAGAATAAATCATGTGTAGAAGGAAGACCATGAGTTGCAGAAAAAGGTAGAGTTGGTTCAGAAGGATAAGTTTCCTGATTTTAACATTGATAATGATTGTGTTTTGATATTTTGGAAGAGATTATGTGTGCCTTGTGATTCACAGTTGAAGAATGAGTTGTTATGTGAATCTCATAGTTCTCTGTTTTCAATTCATCCTGGAATTATGAAGATGTACAGATATCTTTGAGATTATTACTGGTGGATGGAATGAAAATAGATATTGCTGATTTTACTATGAAGTGTTTGACTTGTTAGTAGGTTAAAGCAGAGCGGCATTTACCAAAAGGATTGCTTTAGTCTTTACCGATGCCAGAGTGGAAATGGGAAAATATATCCATGGACTTCGTTGTGGGATTACCAAATACATCTCGAGCTAATAATGCAATCTGGGTTAAAGTTGATCAACAGACTAAATCTGCTCATTTCCTTCGTATTCGAGATACTTTGTCTCTAGATCAACTTGCTCGGTTGTATGTTAAAGAGATATTCATGTTTCATGGAGTTCCCCTCTCCATTGTATCTGATCATGATCCCAAGTTTACTTCTAACTTTTGGAAAGGCCTTCAGAAGTCATTGGGTATTGAATTAAATTTTAGTTGAACTTTTCATCCTCAATCTGATGAGCAATCAGAACGAACAATTCAGATATTGGAGGATATGCTACGTGCTTGCTCGATGGATTATCAGGGAAGTTGGGACCAACATCTTTCTTTGGTTGAATTTTCTTATAATAGCAGTTTTCATTCCAGTATATAGATGCCTCCATTTGAGGCATTATATGGAAAGCATCGTCGAACTCCAGATTTTTGGGATGAAGTAGGTGAAAGGAAGCTGATGGGACCAAAATTGGTAGAATAGATGGTAGAGAAAGTTCAGTTGATTCAGAATCACATGAGAACAGCTCAGAGCAGACAGAAAAGTTATGCAGATAACCGGATGAATGATCTTTCTTTGGAGGTAGGTGATCATGTCTTTCTCAAAGTTTCTCCATGTAAAAGTGTGATATGTTTCGGTAAGAAGGGAAAGTTGAGTCCAAGGTTCATTGGACCTTATGAAATTCTGGAGAAAGTTGGATCAGTTTCATACAGAGTATCTTTACCTCCATGTTTATCATAGGTGCACAATTTTTTTCATGTTTAGATGTTGAGAAAGTATATTCCAGATCCATCTCATATTTTGAGCCTAGAGGTAGTTCAGTTGGAAGAAAATATCTCTTATTAAGAACAACAAGTTTAGATTCTTAACCATATAGAGAAACTTTTGCAGAATAAGGTAATTCACCAGGTAAATGTTTTTTGGAAAAACCATATTCTTGAAGAGGCAACGTGGGAATCTGAAAATGCTATGAGGGATAAATACCCCCACTTATTTTTATAATTGAATAAAAATTGTGAGGATGAAATTTCCAAAAGGGGTAAGGATGTAACATCTCAGGTAAATGAAGAATAATATTTTTTTATATTTATTAATATTTGTGAATTAAATATTAATTTTACTTTAAAAGGGTTTCTATGTTCGATAGCATACCTGATACGCAACAACGGGTTTCTTTGAAATCTTACGTTGCACACTAATAATATATTATTATTATTTTAAATGGTAGTTAACTCCTAGATGTTTTATTGGAGGAAATGAAAAAAACTAACTACAATATGATTATACATGATTGTTAAATGTATTTACATTATCCAATAAAAAGTTAGAGGCTTAAAATTTGAATGAATCTAATTTTAAGCATAATTTACATTAAAAGGCCAATTTATCACCTTTTAATGGTGAACCCTCTTTAAATCCAATTTTGGTTACTTTAATACATTATATATGACAAAGTAAAATCCTTTTTTAGAATGGGGTCATCAAAATTTACTTTGTGTAAATTTTTGGAATTTTTCCGATAACGTTCATTTTTAATGAATAGTGAAAATATTGTATTTTGATTTAAAAATATGTTTTAATATAATTTATTTATATGGTTATATTATCTTTTTAATTTGTTTTAAAGTTTAATTAGAATATATTTTTACCATTTAATCCAATGTTGGTCATTGGAATTAATTTCACTTTGAAATTTGACATAAACAAGTGTCAATCTTTTGATAGTTATTGTTTCTTAAAACACGCTTTTTGTTTTAACAACGGGAATTAATTTTAAAATTAATTAATGAAACTTTTATGTTTTTAATTTGAAAAAATAAACATCATTTTTGAATTTGGAATATCAAATATAGCTTAGGCTGAATTTTTGGTATTTTTCTGAAAAACTTTAATTTTTTATGAATAGTGAAACCACTTAGTAGTAGTTAAAAAAACCGACTTTCTCATTTAAATGAAATTTTACCACTTCTGTTAATTTAATTTTAAAAATATGACATAAATGGTTGTTATTATTTAGTAAAATTTGGTTCAATAAGATGAATATAATTTTTGGTGAATAGTAACTTTTGACTTTTTTACCGCGGTTAAAGGTAAATAGGGTAATTCAAGGTAAAAAGAATATTATAATAATTTAAAAATACCTTAACACTTTTCCAAACCTTATTGGATGAGTCTTGGACGACCATGGGCATCTTGGGGTCGATTTTGGGACCCCATGGAGCCACTTAAGAATGATAATGACAATTTAGATTAATTAATTTTATGTAAAGGCAAAAATGACACAAACAAATATCTTTTTGTAATTAATTTTTATATGGTGTTATATATGTCATATTTTTTACTATAAATATTCTTTAGAAAGATAAAATATTTCCTACATGATAGTATTTTTCTTATAATTTTTATACATCGAATAAATTAAATTATTCATGACACAATAATGATGCACTATTTACCTCATTAATAAATGATTTCAATAAATAAGATTATAATGATTAAAATATTATCCAAAACATGTCCAATTATGATTGGATGATTTTTTTTAGACCATGAGTCATATTATATTCATCTTTAATTATTTTTGTACCTTTTAAAACCAAATAAATGTTTATAATAAAATAATGATTTCACACTTTCCTAAAGAGCCCCTCCTCTCCCTTATAAAAGGAGGACACTTCTAACCAATTACTCATACCTCTAAAGCCTTTTGGCTCATCCAAACTCTACCCAATTAATCTCCCTACATCCCTCTCATCCTCCTATAATCATTAACTTAGGCATAAGGCACTTCAATAAGTCCTTTGGATAAAACCAAATGGAGTTACCCAAATTAATGGTAATGGTTTCTCTTAAATTGTTTTCTTTTATTTTACTTTTCCAACCCCTAAACTCTTTTTATTCCTTTCTTTTGTAACAACACCAGTATCCTAAATATACTATGATTTTGTTATGAGAAGGATTCTAACTAAACTTACACACACCTCCATCTAATGGATGAAGAACATAATGTTTCTGTGGATGGAAAACTAACGCCTCACGAAACAATGATTGTTCAAATATCTCCAACCGCCTCTCATGGTGGCCATTATGATGGAACTATATTTATATATGATATATATTATGTTTATGTTTTCTTTATGCTTCTGTATTTCCCATTTATATCACGCCTTTATTGTCTCCATAGTGGGTAAATATGATAATCTCATTTGAGGAAGTGCGGACTACCTCCCCATCAAAGTGATGTGACTCATTAATTCCTTATATGGGATGTATAAAGGATAGAGTTAATGATATTATATATGATATTATACCGGAATTAAAATATACCTATGTATCATTATGTTCTGATTCCATTAAAATTAGAAATAGAAATGAAAGTAGCGTTCATGCGTACGTACGGCTTACTGTCTCCATGAATGATGCATTTCATTTCTTACCTTCAAAATTTATGTACTATTATAAATACATGTATATAATGTATATATATGATATATATGATATCTAAATCATGAATACCATTTTGTATATAATAGACTATTTACCACATGGACAACTTGTAAATATAAGGTGTTCATTTTTTACTCAAGTACCAAATAACAAAAAAAAATGAACGTTATTAACTTAAATGATTACATAATGTTTATAACATGGTAATAAGTGATATAAAAGGAATAATAAACTTGAAAAAGGTTCTTAAGAAAGTATAAATTAACTTTAGTTTATTATTCAGGATATTAAAGAACAAACGGGTCACGTCGGACACAAGGTAAGGGACTTCATCTCAACCTCCATTCATTGAGGAATATTTAGTTTTATACAAGACATTATTTTATACAGTGTATAAACCCCTTTGACTTTTAATTTTATTCAAAGGGAATCCTTTTATATGAATCGTTTTACTAAACGACAAAAAGGAATGTTTTTTTACATAAGCAGTGGCAACGAACTTTCCATCGCCGCGAGAATTATTTGATCTTTGGCTTCCTTAACAAGCCGGAATGTTTTTAAAAGGAAAAATAAATTCCATATACTCTTTTTACGTATTTTGGTATTGAAAATTATTTTGATAATGGATTTATTATTTCAATATCTTGAAATGATATTTTTTTATTGCAATGTGGAAATCTTATCTTTCTTTTATGCTTATGTTATGTGTTATGATCATGGTTATTGGGAATTATTTACATATATGGGTGGTTCCGTGATAAACCTAGGGCGAGTGGGCTTGATATTTCTCTCCAATGCATTGGGTAATGTGACGGAGGTAAATGTGAATGTTTCTCCTAAGAGATTTATGGAATATACTGTGATGGGTATTCTAAAGTAACTCCCTATGTAGCTGTGATAGCTACAATGTAAGTATGATATGGATGCCACAAGTTACCATTATAATTTATAATTTCTATGTGTTATTCTTAAAATATTATGATTTAATGAGGTAAGTAAAAGAGTTCATGTTTTGTATGGATTTATGAACAAATTTTTTCTTTCTTTGTTTTATAACCATTACTGAGCTTTTTATGCTCATCCCAAGTTTTGAAATGTTTTCACAGGACTTAAAGATGAATAAGGTCAAGGATGGGATCAAAGAAAAGTCATGCTTTCTAAAACATTGAACTAGACATGACACTTTTTTTAAAGAGTTTTTATTTTATGAAAAAATGGAAACTGTGTAAAAGTGTCTACTTTGTAATCTTTTGAGATGTAATAGTTATGTCTTAATTCTCTGAAACTCTAAACCTAAAAAGATCCTCATTGTGAATTATTAATTTAATTGAATATTATTTAATGGTTAAGGTTGGGTCCTTATATGTGATATTTATTATGTCATAATTCTTCTTTAATTATTTCATAACACATACCATTACACTTTCCATTTTTTGTAAATATGATAAAATCATGTGCGGAAATGTGGATTACCGCCTCCTAAAAGTAATGTGATTCATTCACATAATACATGGAATGTATAAATAATGGTTTAATTAAAAATATGTGACATAAAAAACAACTATATTATATTCCATAAATAATTAAATTTCTATAAATATAATATATTACATTTTCTTTATTACCCTTTCACGCACTTAAAAATTGATAACGTCGTTCGTGGATGTGTGGACTACCGTCTCCTCAACATTATGTGATTACTTTTATATAAAAGGAATTTTATATATAATATATATGAAAAATAATATATAATTTATTATATAATGATCATCATGTAAATATATAATGTTACTTACCTTCTTTCCATAATGATCATTGAAAAATGGGAATGTTACCCATGCATACATACAGACTTTTGTCTCCATGATTGTAACGATTCATTTTTCATAACCATATTTAATTATTGTTTTTAAAAATAAAATTGATGTATATAAATGATAATTATATCATGATTATTGTTCTGGAAAATATATATAATTACCCATTTGACCATAGTTGACCTAACAAATTTATTTTTTACAAATAAACTGAATTTAGTCAAAAAAATCGGTCTAAACATAATTATTTAGGTTGTAGTATACAATATAGTAACAAGTGAAATAAAAGTAATTATATACATGAAAAAGGTTCTAAAGAAAGTAAAAAAAATAACATACATGTATTATTTAGAAATATGAAGATACATGAGACATTTTGTACTCAATGTAAGGGATTTCATCTCAATTTATATTCTATTGAGACTTATTTATTTTTAAGAACATAGTTTCTTTTATATGGTTTATATAAATCCCTTTGACATGTTATATCATGAATCTCCTTATTCTCATTATATTATAAGTTTCATTGAATTATATTCCTTCTTAGAGATTATGATTCAAATGTTTCAAAGTGGTATGGGACACTTTGAAATGTTTAAAGATTATTTTTCTCAAGAATGGTTTTAATGATTATCTTTGGAATCTCACTTCTTTTTGTGATTGTTATGTTTCTCTTAATAAATAATATTATTTTTGTGCACCTTATTTCTTATATATGTGGAAAATACTACCAGTTTTTCATATAATATCATGATTCATTCATTATTAATGATATTTTAGTTTCAATTTGAATTATTTTTTCTAAGGAGATTTGAGTTCAATATTACCAAGTCGAAAAGAATTTCATAACACAATTTATTTTCATTAGGTTATACTACTTCCTCGTTGTTGTTAATTTTCTATGATTATGTTTATAATGAATTTTACTATGTATTAATGTATTTCTTATCCTATATGTGGATAAATAGTTGATACAAATAATATACTTATTTATTGACTCTCACTTCAAAATTATAATATTTTCAATAGTTTACTTTACAATATCATTTTGTTCAGGATTGTTCACACCTGAATTTATATCTGATAAAATTATTTGATCATTGTCTAATAAACCGTTTAATTTTATTCTCTTCTACTTATTCATGACCTTTTTCATGTAATAGTACCAATTTTTTATTATTTGGTACATAAGATGTTTTAAAAATAATTTTTAAGAAAACCAGACTTTATTTCTCTCTCTAGTCGGAGAACCTATTTTTTTTCTAAAAACCCCATTTTATAAAAATGTTTTCAAAAATATTTTTAACCTTTACAAAATGATTTATTAAATTCATTGTTACCATGTTTTTCATTTGACAATGTTCTCAAAGGAATATCCTTATCTCTTTCCAAACAAGTCATTTTTTCAATATTTTTTACCATGAAAATGGAATTTTAGTTTACATTGTATAGATAGTACAGATTTACCCACAGTCATTTCATTGATGATTCCTTTGCATATTTACAATGTTAATTTTTTTAATGATTTTTTTTCAAAAGTGATTTTCAAAGAAATGTATTTTCAAAAGGTTTTTCAAAAAAAAATACATTTACCTAAAGAATATTTTTAAAATATATTGATATAATGTTTCTATTAATCAACAACAAAAACCCTTAATTTTACTCCACATGGGATATGTTGTATTAATACCATCCTTATTCTTCCTCTAGATGGTTTTTGATTGATTTTTTCCAAGAATGGTATTTAAATTCTCTTCCGTGATTTCTTAGTAGTCCCCATGAAATATTTAATTTCCTATGAACATTTGACATTTTATTAATCCTAAGTATCCATATCATTTTTCCTGGATATTACTATTTTCTAAAACATATACCATTTTTCATATGGTGTTTACTTTGAAATTTATTTGAATATTCAAGGAAATATTGATAAATCAGTATCCTTTATTAAATACAGATATTTTATAGGGATTATTTTTTATTAATGAAATCAATTAATTAAAATGAATAATTCTTTAGACATGCTATGATGGGTGGAGCCAAGGGTTTATACATATCCTTGATGAATCGATATGTTCTCATGAGGCAAATATGTTGCGCAAGTTAAATGAGTTTCTAACTTTAGTTTTAAACTATTTGGAGAATATATCTTGAAAGTAATGGTTTTCATGTGCCTAATATGTGACATACAATAATTAAGAATTGAATTTATTTTTATTTATTTATTATTTATCCAATATATTTTTCATCGACATATCTACGAATTCATTTCCTTCTTAGTTCATTGTTTAAATTGGAATGTGTTTCAGTTTCTTACCATTCCATATTTATTTTTCTATATCTAGTTATTTGGATGGAATGTGTTTCCATTGATTACCTTGCCATATTTTTTTATGAACTTCATTCTAATTTTTCTGATTATATGGTATGTGTGATATGTTATTTACCATTCTATAAATATTATTCTCATTGATTCATTATTTATTCCTTTATAATTAACTTTACTAATAATTTTAGCTCACCCTTATTATGTTTCCCCTCCCTAAGATTCCAAGAAGTATAGTATGAAAAATATGTAGGGATATAGTAGATGGAAGAAAGTTATCCCGAAAAGATAAAAATTATGTTTTAATTGGTGCATTAATTTGTAATACAAGACTTATGTATGAATCCGGTTTACCAGGACTACTAAAAATATCATTCCTAAAGTATTCGATTCCTTATAATCATGAAAATGTAATGGAATTATTAACCTTATCTTGGAATTCAAGGGCTGGGTAGCTACATGAATAATGTCCTCTAAAATTTGTATAGTCCTTTCCAACTCTCCTTTGGTCTGAGGGTGAAAGGTTGTGAGCAGAAGAACCAGTGTACCCCTAGCCTTCTGAAACCCCTTCTAGAACCTTGGTGTAAAATGAGAATACATATATGAAATGATAGTTTGATGGAACTCGTGTAGTTAGATAATTTCATGGCTATAAAATATTCCTAAATCATCGATTGAGAAAGTTTCTTGTATAGGAAATAAGTGGGATAATTTCCTCAATAAATCTACAACTACCCAAACTATGTCACTACCTCAAGGTGACCATGGGAAAATGAATAAAAAAAATCATTGCAACATCCTCCCATTTCCATTTCAATAATGGTAATATCTATATAAATCCAATAGTTCACTGGTGCACTGCCTTTACCTACCAATATTTGGAACAACTACTGATAAAGCATGTTATTTGACATTTCATCCCTAGCCACCAATATTTTTGGGACATATCACGATACATCTTGGAGATACCTTAGTGAATTTTCCACCATGAATAATGTTACCCATTCATAACCTCCTCTATCATATTTGTGGGAAACTAGATATTCCCATGCATATATAGGATATTTTCGTCATCGATAGTCCAATATATAGGCAGGTCCTAACAAAAAACACTCTCATGTAGGACAAAGACCTCAAGATCTAAAAACTACATCATGTACACCTTATCCAGAAGTGAAGAATACATTAATAGTGATTAATGTAAAAACAATCTATGATGTCCCCAAACCTTTACATTCATCTTAGAAAACAGATCCATAAGATCCCTAGCGTGTAGTCAAGAAAAAATTTAAAGGACTATATATTTTCAAACCATTTTCACTACCTAGGATTCATGTTTCATTGTTTAAATATATAACCAAGTCTCTTGTGTTTTGTAAACACCATAAAATTCTCTCTCATCAGGTAATGCCTCCAATAATGCAAGACATGTACAACAAATGCTAACTCAAGATCATGCATTGAGTTATTCTGCTAATGACACCTCAACAATCACGACCCATATGAAAAAACTATATATTCTTGTATCATAACTACTCTTATCCTGATACCTAAAACATTAAAATAGACTGTATAGAATATTCTTGACTCTAGAAGAATTAGGATCATCACTAAAGTCAGTATCCTATTCCACTCACGTACGGATTTATTGTAGGATTATAACCATATAAAATTCACACACTTATTAGTGAATCCCATAATCTGTGCTTCTAGTCATGATAATCATGGATAAAACTCCTGAAGTGGACATTTATCCCTAATAAACTCTGAATGTCAAATACATTCTCGGGCTGGTCCCAAGAAGAGATAGCTCTCACTTTCTTTGGGTCAACTGAAACTCCCACTTTTGAGATAATTTGACCAATGAAGTGTAACTTTTCGATCTATAAGTGAAATTTAATAATATTATAATGTAGTTAGTTCTCTCTTACTGTATTCAAAATGATCTCAAGATGAGTGGGATGGTTTCTTTGAGTATGACAATACACCAAGATGTCATCTATGAAAACCATGAAAAAGGAATCCATATAGGGATGGAAAACCAAATTCATAAAATCCATGAAGATGGGAGGTGCGTTCATAATAGTGAATGACATAATAAGACAATCCCATAAAACTTACTAACTATAGAAATCCTTACATGGAATACCTGAGGGCCTAAATCAAACCTGATGATAACCCAATCTTAGTTTGATCTTCAAGAATACCCTCTATCCTCTGAGGTGTTCAAAAATATCATTTGTGAGAGGTAAGGGACACCAGTTTTTTCATGAAATAAAATTTAACTTCTGGTAATCCATGAAAAGCCTAAGGGTTCCATCCACCTTCTTTGAGAAAAGTAAACTAATGAACCCTAGGGAGAAGTATCAGGCCATATAAAATCCTTGTCCTTCTAGTCTTCAAGCCTCATATTGATATCCCCCAAATTAGTAGTGTATATCCTTTAAGTATGAAAGGATATTGGTGTAAACTCTACCTCTCTATCAAGAGGTAGTCCTAAAAAGTCATCGGGGAAGATATCCTTGAATCGATCGAATACAGGAAGGAACTCAATATGATATAGTACCTAATCATCCATGTAAATGCTACTAATCTGGGTGATCACTACACGTATCCCAATATTCTATAGTATAACTCTATGGTCTTGGATATCCCACTATCCCTTGTGAAAATATTTACCTCCCTCTGGTGAGGTAAACGACACCCTCCAGTGATAAAAATACACATAGGCGTGATACGGGACCAACCAATCCCTTCCAAGAACAACATAAAAACATGTCATCTCAAGGAAAAAGAGATCCCACATGAAACGATGGAGGAGAACCACAATAGGATATTTCTTGCACTAGCGTATACTCTCAGAATTTATACCCAAAGGTGTATCAAGAATCATGATGCCACATGATTACTCAACATGAATCCTCAAGATATCCATAACTAGAACATATATATAGGAATGTGATAAACCCTTATTTAATGAGGAATAAACTATATTATAGGATACTAGAATAGTACCTATAATAGT
Organism: Viscum album; assembly: GCA_963277665.1. Classification (NCBI taxonomy): domain Eukaryota; kingdom Viridiplantae; phylum Streptophyta; class Magnoliopsida; order Santalales; family Viscaceae; genus Viscum; species Viscum album. The sequence continues at coordinate 1,172,827,319 of OY728160.1, forward strand.
AGATGGCCCAACATCCAACTCTTCTAGTACAAAATACAATAAAAAATTTGTTATGATCCATGACAATGTTCTATAACCTGACTACACAAAATGGGTCCGCTCTTCTAGAATTGTATATATGAAGCTTGGATACCATGACCATGACATCCTCCTCTACCGTTATAGCCTCTAGTACTCTGGATACCTACTTGGTGAGATTCTATTGAACCTACTCCTAAAGCTAGATCTAGCATGGATCCTCTCCCACTTTAAATAGATGGGGAGGTCCTACAAAATTATTGTAGATGACTTAATCTACCTTAGCCTCAAAACTCAAAGGGGTCTCTAGGATGTGGGATCCTCTTATTAACATGTTTATCTTACTGGTGAAATACTAAATAACTATATGTGGGTGTCAACTGGATGGTAATGTTCACACGCACTGACTCTAGTGTCACTTTTGACTGCTAGAAGAACGACTACTTTATTTGGGTTCTGAACCACCCTAGATCACACCATCTACTTCCCTTAAGTCTCCCTTGGTGATAATGGTTTGGTTCACTATATTAGATATGGTATTCAATTGGAAAACATTTAATTGAGAATGAATAGGATGATGAAGGCCATCCTCAAATTATCTCACTTTTGTTATCTCATCACCAGTATAGATATGTGTGAAGTGATAAAGCCCACTAAAAGGAGCTAAAATAGTCTATAAATTTCATCAAACCTTTCTGTATGTTTTTATAATCCATGGAATTATTTTCCCTTAGGGTATTAGGGAATAAATAGTCAATTAATATTGACTAGAAGTCCCTCTAAGCCACTTCCTAGTACTGACCATCCTAATTTAGAATATCCCACCAATGTTTGACAGATCATCAAAGAATGTAAGTAGATAGTTTCACTCTCCTATCAGGAGGTATCTACAAATGGTTGAATATAATAATGATTGTCTTGATCCATAACTCTATAACATGTGGTCCTCCATCGCCCAAAAACATTGGCGGATGCTGCGGCTAAAACCCTCTAGTCAACTCTTCCATAGAAGGGGTAGATCACAAAGCTCCTTGTATCATCTGAATAAGACACAGAAAGTATCCTCAAAACTGGTAATCATCAACCACATTAGGAATAAGAATAGGAGCCATTGGATGCACTACAAGAGTTATAATTGGAAGCTCAGGTCCCACCTCTTATAGATCACAATAATCTCTGCCCTCCTGGCATATGACTGGAGGACAATGTTGTGGAATTTCTCTACAATTTACAAACACAAAACTCAGATAAGATTAAATAACGACATAAGCCACTGATGTGAGAATAGATTAGGTACAAATCATTTCTATGTTAATAGTCACACCCCACTTCCAACTCAAAGAGTCATTTCTAGGATATGGTAAAATTTAATAGAATAAAAGAGACGGTACCTAATACCCACTACTAAGGCCGGGATTGGTTCAATCTCTGTGTTTTTCATTTCCAATCTCATTTTAAATTTATAATTACATTTCAATCTTATTTAAATGGTTGAACTAGATGGTTCACCACTCTAATACATAAGTCCCCATATGCCTTATGAACCAAAATGTGGCACCTATTTAATCCATAACATAACAAATTCTAGTCCATGAGACAAATGGTCCAAGAATAAATGTGCCATAGTTGTCTTCTTTGGGAGTATGCTATGATCTAAATAGGAAAATACTGCTTAGGTTTTTTACAAGAACTCAAAGTACGAAATCTGTTTTTCTCAATCCTTTATAAGAATCATTATATAATACCAATTGTATTTATTATAGTCATTCACTCTTGGTAATCATAGGAAATACAATCAATACAATGTTTCTATATGACATAGCATATGCATGGAATGTGATTTTCTTATAAGGTTCCTAACATGATTCATGATCAATTATCCTATTTCCTCATCTTCTCGCTCCAAAGATAAATTATAAACCTCAATTGTATCAACAGTAATATCACAATTCATGAGGATCACCCAATGATGGAATCATATCAACTATAATAAGAAAACAATATAAAATAACAATTTCCATTTGAGGCAATTTAGATTTTCTCAATACATGGGTTAGGTACTCCTAGGAACATCTCATTACCAAATCCCAAATAACTCCAAATCAGTTGTCTATTTTCACTAAATAGTAAATCCAAAAAATGAAATTTGATATTACAACTTTCTGATATCCCACACCCAGATTCCACTGAAATGTTCCCTAATACCAGTTTTCCACGTGGCCTCAAGATCATATTCCAAAATGCCTGAGGTTGTTGAATAGTAGTGAGGGCCTAGGGTGTGTCCATTGGGAGAATATGACCTCATTAATAGAGTGGAGTATAATGGATAAGATAAAATAGATGAATAGAGGAAGCATATCAATAATGGAAATTATAGTAGAAGAAAAAACTAAAATGAAAATTGTAATAATCAAAACCAGCAAAATGAATCATATATAAAGGATGATAATGCCATGCATCAACAATATATGAAAACATGGATACATATAGCAGGTAACAGTATTGTACATGCTATAAAAAATAAGGCAAAATGGAAAAAAAATATCTAATAATCCCAAGATACTTCCTGATCATCTTCTACCAAGATCCCATCCCAAGTCATGGAAGAATTCACACATCTATAAGAGGACAATTCCCCTTTTACAAACCTGCATGCATGTAGTCTTCTTGTCTACCATATGTAGTCCAGATAGGGTGTCAGATAAACTCAGTAGGCCACCAACAAAGAAATCTATAGATATCTATTCTATGTATATAATATGATAGTGTGTAGATATAAAAATGTAAGGTGGTAATAACAACTTTAAATGGGTCGGATCTGCTTTCTGAAAGGAGACCATGTTGACAGTACCTACTTCGGGCCGTGTCAGAATATATCTAAATAAATGTCAAGGGTCATATGCCTGGAATCATAGTATTAAGGGAAACTATGCCTAATATCATAGTAGTAATGGAATCCATGCCTAGTATCATATAATAGGGTCATTATGACCTTATCACAGAATAGGGATTCCATGACTAGTATCAAGAAATAGGGACACAATACCATGTATCATTGAATGATAACACCATGCCCAGTATCACAGTATAGGGATACCATTCCCATTATCACATTTATTCAAGGGATTATGTGCTTGTATCCTATTTATATAAATGGAATCTATGCACATATAGTTATATAAGCATGAGGGTCATCATTCCCATTTAAATATAACAGGGGTGGTCATTCTAATTTAATATATCAAGGGTCATCATGCACAATTAGTATAATTATTATGGGTCACTATACTAATTTTATATATATAGGGTCGTCATGCCTAATTGGTATAATTATTAAGGGTTTCCATTCGCATTTATAATTCATAAGGGAGTCCATGCACATTTATTTATAACATGCAGAAGGTTCAACATGACCAATTTTAATAATTTAAGAGGGTCCCCAAGCCCACACATCCTTCATAATAATATAAATTGGATTTATTATGATTCAACACATAATTCATAATACATTTACATTTAATGATGAAATGGTTATAATCATTATTCCATTTAATTAGGTGATGTGGGAATAACACTCCCCAATAATCAATTCATTTCATTATATGAAAAGTGTTTTAGCCATGCTACCAAAAAACATTGATCCATTAACAATCATTGATATAATCGTTTAAAATTAAAATTAAACACTTTAATAGGTGTTTTGTATACATACTCAAGGATTCCAATTATTAATTTAAGAGGGAACACCCAAGGTATGGATCACTCATAGGAATAAACCTTGATATTATTTGGGTTCAAACAAGTTGTTAGGTTCTAAGTAAGGAAACCAGTTTAAGGTATATATATTTTAGTGTAAATGAATGGTTAAATTAGTGTGAGACACATTTGACGCATTATAAAACATTAATACATGATGGGATAATTAGTATAACACCTAATATTAGCTCGTAGTACTCTCCTCATCCAGTATTGACTCTTAGTTTGGCCTGGATCAGAATAAAACAGAAGAACAGATCAACACCCTGAAAATAGGGCATAAGAACCATCACCAAAATACTTCAAAATATATAAAGAGAAATTGAGAATTGATCCAATGTACTAAAGAACTTATTGACACTATTACAATGTGACCTATGGATCTAAAATAGTATGACGAATCTGAAAATGGGATAAAATCCTAGATTGGAGCTCCATGGGGGGGTTTTGTGTGAGAGAGAGAGATATATGTGAGGGATTCTGTCTGAAAAATCGACTCCCTACCTTCTATTTTAAAAAAAATGATCTGGAATTTACATGATATTTAAATATTTTAAAGATCCTAAAAGTCTTAGGGTCTTCCTTACTTATAAAAAACCTTACATGATGTGAACTGGTCTGTCCGTGTCATTACACATCATGTATTGAATACATGTTTTGTATTCCAATTACACGATGTTTAATTCCCTAACATATACCCTACTTACCTCCAGAATTTTCCTTTCAAAAACAACCCAACTGGCCTATGTCATGGATTTCGGGTAAAATTCAAAAGATAAAATATTAAGAGTTTAAAGAGGAAATTAAAAATGATCCATACATGAGTGAAAAACTAGGTTCTTATATTGACAGATCGGAAAACTATGGTGGATCTGGAGCTAGTTATAGATGCATTAGGCATGGAAGCCATAGGAAAATAAAATGGAAGAAATTGGAGAACCATGCACCAAATTATCTATAAAAATGATTCAAAACTTCACTTCTACCACCACCTCCTTCTATTTTAGTACTTCCCTTTTCGTCTCCTCTGATACTTCCTCCATCCCACCTTCATCACATTTAATGATAACTCCTCTCCAAGAAGCACAAGTATACACTCATGGGGATCATAGTTCACAGGTAGCATAATCTCCATGATCACCCAATCATATAACAATCAGCACCATAAAAGTGGATCTCTAGCAAAACTTACCCCTTTATAATTTTCACTATAATTTTCTACATTCACTTCCATTTTCCCCTCTAGTATCAACACCACCATGATAGTTTTCCCATCTCGTGTTTCCCCCCACCATAAATCCCCCCTACTATCAATCCCCCTCACACTATCACATCATCAAACCCCCTCCACCCCATATTTCATCAATCACCCCATCCCGTGACATCACCACCCATGTCATCAATCCCACATCCTAACCCTCCCTTTCCTACCAATCCCCACTACACTATCATCCCCCTTACCATAATATCAACCCAACCATGTGCCTAATCCATCCTCTCCCATACCGACTAGCCCCACTCTGTTGAGCCCCCATTCTATGTTATGCTTCTAATCCCACATTTTCCATCACCCCCTATAATTCCATGGCCTCATCCCCCACAATCAATCATACCCATGTTCCCCCTTACATACCCCTACTAAGGCTCCTCCCCCTCCTTCTAGCCCCCAACATCCATCCTCCCTACCACAGTGTTAGTTTTTTAGGACCTCCTCCATTATTTAGAGCTTCCCCAAAACCTCAATTCCATTTTAGTGATGTTCACTATACCCTCCCTACCATTATTGATCATACTCAGACCCTACTCACCACATACACTAGTGAAATTCCACCCTATGATAAACTACCCTATGAATCCTATACAGGTCCCTAACTTGATACTATAGATGCATCCTCCCTTGGTAGTATACTATTTTTGAGGTATAAAATTAATCCCCTTAGTAATTTTTTGTTTATATTTACTGATTAATTTTTTCTGTTTGGGTAATTGTAGATTTAGGGTAAGTATTAACATTAATTTTTGTGAATATACTTTGGTTTTAAATGTATATAAATGAGTTTTTTGAAACTAAACTTGAAATGCATAAATTGATATATGTGATGGTTTAGTCTTAAATTTGTTTAGTTTGAATGAGTTGAAATGAAATATTAATTATTTGATTTATAATAAATGATTGAGTTCAGATGGAATAATTTTTAATATTCGTATCATTATTAGAATTATGTATTATATTTAGCCTTGTTAAATTTATATTGATGACCCAATTCATTCCCTAGGCCCTATCCTTGACTCCCATGTTGATGCATTTTCCCTGTATAACCCCTCCATCAAAGGTCCTCCCCTATACCTCTACCTCTTCCATCACCCATTTTATCCAACCCTCTTTACCCCTTTTAAAAACTCCCATATTTCTTCTCCCCACCTCATCCCTCCTCTCTCCCATCTCCCCACTAGGTTCTCAAGACATCTAATTCACCACCTACTCTCCCTTTATATCCAATGCTTTCTCACATCATCCAATTACTTTTCTCCTCCTCCTCATGATTTTAAATTCCAAAACCTAAATCCCATATTCTAATAATTTTATGATATAAGGCTATTATTAATTTTACAGTCTTCTAATATTTTTTATTGAAGGTAACAATAAATTATTATCTCAAATTTATATGATAAAATTATATGAAATATTTTTTATTTTATCTATATTCTCTTTTACATTATGAGACATATATTTTTAAAAATAATGTGCTTTGAATTATTATTTATGTAAACTATATTCATTTATAAAAATTATATTTTTCATATTTTAATTTTTTTTATCTTTTTCATTAATGATGATCTTTGAAATTGGTTTAATTTTTTTAAAATTTCTTTAATTTTGAATAATATGCATTCTGTATTTTCATAAGCAATGTTCTCTATTATTACTATATTCCTTGGATAAAATTATCCCTATTTAGTTACTACGTTAGTGTTTTTTAAAATTTTCACCTTATTTTCCTTATGTAGGTGATAACTTCTTAAAGAATATTTTTATTTTATATCTATTTGAGAAACTAGTATGAACTCATTTTATTTTATACATTTTTATTTTACATCAGAATTCAATATATGTATGATTTATTTTCTATAGTGATTACATTAAATGTCATGTAAATTTTAAAATAGTGTTATTTTTATTATAGATTTTCCTTTGGAATTAATTTAAAGTTGTCAATTTCATTTACATATTATAATATTATAAATAAATTAACTCAGACATTATCTTCTCTAGACAAAATATCACTTTTCAGTCTTTATGTAATGATATATCCTCACAATAGAAATTATAATTTATTATTCAAGAAAAATAATTAGTAATGCAATTACATTTATGTGGCAGTTATATAGTAATCATTACAAATCAGTCACTTTAAATTCATTCAGGTAAAATATGTACAATGTTAGTTTCTATAATTTATAATCAATATAATAGTTTCAACAGTTGAAAATCCTAATTAAAATATTTTTGGTTGTTTTTATTCATTTATATAGTGTCAATCGACTATAACAATATTTTTTTACCATATATACAATCACACTTATATAATTTACAAATGTTAGAATTCTTCCTTAACTATATGTATTACATGTATGAGAATCTATTTTACTTTATTTACATGATATATACACCATTTTTATAGCTTCATATGTACAATTTTATCCTTATAGTTTACTCAGTCATTATAATCTACTCAATGGTAAATTCTTCAGTCCCATAATCACATTCATTAAATTTTTAATTGAAAATTTATTTTAATTGACAAATCCTTATTTTAATTGACATATTTTTATGTTTTTGTAAAATATATATATTGAATACAGTTAAAAAAATGTTATTATAATTTCCATACATAATTTTATATTAATTTTTCACATTAAAGTAAAGGAATGTGAGAATATTATTGGAGTAATTATTCCATTTATGGTAGGGTAATTAATCTTCTTATTAATTTTTCTACGTATGATGTTCATTACATTAAAATTATAATATATTGTTTCAAAATTATTACTATATATGTAGTTTTTTCAAGACTCACTCATATCCACCTTCATTATAAATAGTTCCTTTTCATAATTTTTCATCATATTCTATTAATATCAATCTAAATTATGGAATTTCTTATTCCATAAATGTTGAATCTCTTTTGAATTAAGTTAATTTTTTCCCTTTATATTTCCATATAACTCATTAGATCATAAAATTCATATATTCACCTAATTCCAAATTATTTTAGAGACATGAACTGTGACATTTTAAATTTAAATGTAGTAATTTTCAAAGATTTTAGGTTGGTTTTAATTAGATTATGTTGTCTTTTAAATACATTGTTATTTATTTCATTTCAGGTAATTGCTATGTGATGGGTTATCAGTAGTTTAGGTGATGCATTTTTTTATTAATATTTTTTTAAGAAATTATTTTTCGTATTTTTTTTATCTGGTCCATGAAGTGGATTTTACTTTTCTAAAGTCAAAACATCTCCATTTCTCCTACCTTATTTATGAATCCATTATCCTCCCTAGTATTATATCGATATTGTTTACTTAAATGTTAGGCATTGTGTTGTCTTCAAATATATGGTATTTTTATTTGTTTCATGGAATATCTAGCTCATCATTTTTTTCATTACAAATTCCATTAATGGTAATTTATTTTTTCCTTTTATATTCTTAAATTTTAAATGTTATAAATCACTAAAAACTCATAAATTTATAATGGAAATCATAGATATTTGTTTATACATTTTCAGTTGATATTATCCTTAGAAGATACACTTGTGTGAGTGAAATATTTGTTATAATGAGTCTAATATTTTTTATATTTTTTCACATTCCTCTTCCAATTATGAATAAGTTATTAATTTGTAGATTTATCAATATGGGATTTGATATTTCCAAGTAACAACAAATCTAGTTCGATCTTCTCATCGGTAGATACCATTAAAACATAAAAAAATATTTTGTATAGTGGTCTGTTAATATTTTAAGAAGTAATGGTATTTTTTTGAGGGGGTGTATATTTCCAATATTTCTCAATTTCTTATATATTCATAGATTCAATGTGTGATGGATTTTTACCTTTCATTATTCAATATATGAAATATGCATTTTGTTTCTTTGGAATATATGAAAAATGAATTATATAATCTCTATTATTAATATATGCAATATACAATATAAAATATGAATATATACAATATGACATCTATTTTATATATATATGAAATATGAAATATTCATTTTATTGAATATAAAAACATTAACTGAATGAATAATTTGTGTTCTTAAGTTGAATAAATAAACAAAAATTAAATATTTTAATGACTTAAAAACATTCAGTGGGGGGTTAAAAGTAAGTAAATGGAATCTAATTTTCATTAAATCCATGGAGAAACCCATAAATCTATTTTTTAAATATAGGAACTTACAACGTGTCAATTTGAGTTGTCTTTTTCTTGGGATGACTAAAAATACCTTTATAGTTTTTCTAAAACACTAAATCATATGTATAATAGTAAAAATCAAAGAAAACAAACTCAAATTTATGTAGAGTTGTAGGAAAAGCATGCTTAAATTATTTTTTACATGTACTAATAGATGAAACATCAATCATATGTGAGGTGTGTTTGAAATAACCAAGTAATTATTTTTTTTAAATATATTATTTTCTTCAAAAACATTAAATGGGGGTAAAAAAAATAAAACATCCTATAATTTCAATGAAATAATAAGAACACTACCATAGAGTGATTTATGAAATGTTATAGTATATTACACGTCAATAAGATGTATCACATATGGACACATCCTTAAACAATCAGTAAAATTGATTCTTTAGACATGAATTCATTTTCTTGTATTCCTAATGGACTATTTGGTTTTTATTTTTATATAAATAGGTCATCACACTTATATAAATAAATATTACATCACAAATTAGACACTACCACTCATCATCAATTTTTTCCCATAATAAAAAACATTTCAAAGGAAAGAAGATTAATTTTCATGATAAATATTCAAAATTTTCATCTTGACCTCATTCTAGTCCCTATTCATCCTTAACAATAGGTGTAAAACATTTCAAAACATTTTATAATCATAAAAATATTAGTAAGGGACATATAAAAAGTAATAATGAAACCCTTTAGTTCATAAATACTCATAAACAATTTCTTTTTTCAAAATAAACTGTGAGATCAAAATAAATATTTTATTACCCAAGAAATGAATTCATATACCCAAATATTTTCATAAAAAATTTAATATGAAAAATTAATTGAAAAATAAAATTCATAAAGGTTTCTTTAAAGTTATGTAAAACTCATGAATTTTTTTTAAAAAATTTCATTATTTCACCCCTAAGATTTGGTAAATACTTTACATTAAATATAAACTAATTATCATACCTTATAATATATCTATAAAACTAATAAAAACATAAATAAATAATATAGGTAAATTGGGAAATAATTTTCATATCTCTCTTACAAATGGAATGTTCATCCTAGTAAATTCTAATAGTATTTTAGGAGAAACCTAACCAATTCACTCTATCTCTTTTCACAATGCGTTGGAGAGATATATCGGGCTCACTCATTGTAACGCCCTGACCCCAGTTACCCAGAGTCGGTGCATTATTACATAACATTGGCATGATCACACGAAAGATCAAATATCGAATGACTGATTGGTTTAGTAGCCTTGGAAATACTAGATATATTCATAAGTTTTACATTACATCATAAAATGAAAAACTACTACAACAACATAATGTCTCCATAATCCACACTCATATCCCCACATAAAATCCCTACAGGTCATTCATAATTTACTTCTTCACTTCCTGGGAAAAATAAAACATAGAAAAGGGGTGAGCTCAAATGCCTAGTAAGGATAACAATATAGCGGAAACATTCATAAATAAGAATAAACATTTAAGGCAAGGTATAACTAAAACAAAAGCCTTTCAAACATGAACATTCAACATGGTACGACGTTAATAAAATGAAATAATTCCATTTAATTATTCACAAGGATATTCTACTAATCGAATAGTCACATGCAAAAATCAATAACCACATTCATAACGTTGGAATGCATAATGCCAGACTATCATAACCACATAGCCAAGGCCTCGTGCCAAGACTACAAAGAAGATTTTGCCATGTCCTTGTGCCAAGACACTAGTTTGTCTCATGAGACCTACCGATGCATCAAGGAGCTATAGCGGGCTCCACCCATCACATATTAAGTCCAATGCATTCCCATATGAAAAGGTTTAAATATAACATAAACATTCGTATTAAAACTAGCATACGAAATGTCAATACTTTCACCATAAACTATGAATGGTATAAAAATAGCACATCCACAGTCAAACATATCACAAAACCTTCAATACAATATAGAAGTTTTGTATCATAATAAATCAACTTCAAATAATCTTAAAATCCATCAAAGGATGTTGACATAGATGAAATCAAAATTCTTTTTAAAGAAATATCTCCTTTTATTTTGAAATCATTTAAGATCCATATAAAATAAAACATTTTATTTTAAAATAATCTTATAATCTTGTAAGGGAAGCTTTGAAGATTTTATAACGGCGGAAAATAGCCGCACCCGCCGTATAAGTTAACAAAAACATTCTTACCTTAATTCTGTCGAAAAGGTTAAAAGGGAACTTGTTTTGAAAACGAAGGAAAGATTCCATTATAAACCACTTAAAAAAGTCAAAAAGGGTATAAATGACTTTAACTCATATTCTAGTAAATAGTAAAAATGTTTTGAAATACATTTTTAAGAAACATGGATGTGGATGATAAAGAGATCCCAGTAGATTATTACGTATAAACAACCTTGGATAATGAAGAGGTTGTAAAGTAAACCCTTGCCTTGTACTTTTCCTTGGTTGGGGTAGGTTAACCTCCTGTATAATGGTGAAATAATTGTTACTAAATTATACAAGAATCATATACATTAATATGATATCATATATGATCTTTTAATATCGATTTATAATAATATCTTAGTATTATCGTTGTTTCGAGTGTTAATCGATTCATTCTTCTTAAATGTTTGGTTACGTAAGACATGTTTGTAATGGATAGATTATATCTTATTCATAATCAGAATGATATTAACATTATTTTTAACCCTAAAACGAGAATAAGACTTGAATGGATACGGTGGAGAATGAATCTCATCGCGTTCGTGGAGACGGTAGTCCGTACGTACGCACGAGCGACAATATCATTCTTTTGATATTAAAATAATATATAAATGGATGGTATATCATATATAAAGAATCATTAACATGTTATATTTATTATTTACATGAGTTACACGTCATTATTATACCCATCCAAATAATAATATATTGAATAACAATTACACCACGACGTGGAGACGGTAAGCCGTACGTACGCACTTATGGTGACATGTTATTCAAAGGGTGGATAGAATACTGAATATGGTTGTACCATATTTATAATAACGTCACAGTATATGTGAGATACTGGAGTTATTATTTTAGAATGGTAAGAACAAAGGAAGAAGAAGTGGAAGAAGAAATGAACTTGGAAAAGGGTGGTGAAATCATTACCTCTTCTTCGGGTTCTTCCTTTTGATTTGATCAAAAGGGCTCCTTAGGTTGGATTTCTGATCAAAATAATGCCTCTAGGTTGTAGTGAGGGATGTTGGGAGAGTATTTGGGCAAAGTTTGGCCGAACCAAAAAGGCTTTGAAGGTGTGAAGAAATGAGAAGGAGGAGTGCCCTTTTATAAGAGGGGTGAGGGGCACCTTTGGAAAATCTAGAGATATTAGTTTATAATAAATTCATAATCTGTTTCCAATGGCTCCAAAGTTGACTATTCAAAGGATAAGGTGGGGATGGGTCGAAAAAAACTCAACCAATAGAATTTAGACAGTTTTGGGTACTTATATTAACCTTATCTTTAAGTATTAACTTTAAGTTAAATAGTTTCACTTTTACAATGTCTCTTTGTATTTTTATATAATATGGTTAATAAACATACTATATACATCCAAGCGACCCCCAAGTGGTCCATTAATGATGAAACTATCATGATATAAGTATCTTGTCCGAACCTTAGATTTTTAGGAATTTAATATCAATTAATAATATAATATTTGTTTTCAGGACTCTTTTTTGACACTATTCAAAAGTTGATTTTTGTGAAACTCATAAAAGATTGATTACTTCGAATAAAGTCCATTAAATCAATACTAATATATAATATTATCCTAGAAAATTAGTTTAATTCATTAAAAGTTTCATTATATATTTATTTGGGTATTTATAATATCAATTATTTTAATTTTTCACTATTATAGTAATTACTGCATCATCATTGTGTCATAAATAAAATAAATTATTTAATGTCTAAAAATTATAAATAAAATATAATTATGTAGGAAATATTTTTATATTCATACTTAATATTTATAATATAAAATAAAACATATATAAACCTATGTAACAATTGTTTTGCTAAAAGATATATGCTTGTGTCATTTTTGTATTCATTTTATCTTAATTAAAATAAAGTGTCATTATCACTTACAAGTGGATCCATGGGGTCCCAAAATAGACCCAAAGATGCCCATGGTCGACCATGTATCAACCAATAGGGTTAAGGCACGTTTTAGTGTAATTTAGTATTATTATAATATTATTTTTTAACCTTTATTTACCGGATTTACCCTTAACCATGGTAAATAAAATATTTACCGCAGTAATTATTTAAAATGTCTAAAAATAAAAGTTACCTATTTACACAATTTGAACATCCTGATTCCAAATATGGAATCCATTTTCCTAAATTCAAAACACAAAAGTGGGAGAAATTAATTTAAAATTAATTCCCACTGTCAAAACAAAAAGCGTATTTTTAAGAGAAAATAACTATCAAAAGATTGACACTTGTTTATGTTCGGTTTAATTGTAAAATTATTTCCAATGACCAACATTATATTAAATGGTAAAAATATATTCTAAATATACTTTAAAACCACTAAAATTCATAATTTATCACTATTAATTATTTTTATTAAAAAAGTTGTTTTTAATTAAAATTTAGTAATTTTCACTATTCATCAAAATATAAAAGTTATCCGAAAAGTACCAAAATTTCACCCTAGGCTAATTTTGATATTCCGAATCTAAAAATGAAGTCCATTTTGAAATATAAAATATATATGATTTCAAAAATTAGGTATTACTATTCACAACGGCTATTTTAATTAGTTGTGGTGTGTGTTAGAACTCGAGGTTGCGTACAACACACGCTATCGCATTATTCGAAGGGAAACGTACTGTGGAAGATTGGGGTGTTACATTCTCCCCTCCTTTAAATAATTGCGTCCTCGCAATTTCTAGGGTATTACTGCATAAAAAGACTCGGGTGGTTCTTCATCATAAGTTCCTCGGGTTCCCACGTTGCCTCTTCCATCTTATGATTTCTCCACAAAACTTTTACCAGACGCGTCATCCGGTTTCTCAGTACTTGTTCTCTTGTATCAAGAATCCTGACAGGCTCTTCACAATAAGACAGATTGGGTTCCAGTTCTAATTCCTCATAGGTGAGTACATGCGTTGGGTCAGGCATGTATTTTCTCAACAAAGATACGTGGAACACATCGTGAACTTTGGAGAGACTTGGCGGCATTGCCAATCTGTAAGCTACGACCCCAATTCGTTCTAGAATTTCGAAAGGTCCGATGTACCTGGGACTCAATTTACCTTTCTTACCAAAACGTATGACTCCCTTCCATGGAGATAACTTCAGGAAAACATGATCACCAACTTGAAATTCCAAATCCTTCCTTCGATTATCGGCATAGCTCTTTTGCCTACTTTGGGCTGCTTTGATGTGATTTTGGATTACCTTCACCTTTTCCACCGTTTCCTCCACCAGTTCTGGGCCTACAAGTTTTCTTTCACCAACGTCATCCCAACAGGTTGGTGTACAACATCTCTTTCCATATAACGCTTCATATGGTGCCATCTCAATACTCGAATGGAAGCTATTGTTATAGGAAAATTCTACCAGAGGTAAATATTGATCCCACATACCCTGAAAGTCAAGTGAGAAAGATCTCAACATGTCTTCTAAGGTTTGAATAGTCCGTTCTGATTGTCCGTCTGTCTGAGGGTGGTATGCAGTGCTCAAATGAAGTTCTGTATCCAGGGATTTCTGAAGACTTTTCCAGAATCATGAAGTAAAACGGGGATCACGATCAGAAACAATTGATAAGGGTACTCCATGAAGTCTCAAAATTTCATTAATATATAGTCTTGCTAGACGTTCCAGGGGTAGATCTTCTCTTATAGCAAGAAAATGTGCTGACTTGGTAAGATGATCAATAATCACCCATATTGCATCATTCCTTCTAGGAGTCTTTGGTAGCCCCATGACAAAGTCCATCGTAATATTTTCCCATTTCCACTCCGGTATGGGAAGAGGTTGCATGACTCCTCCAGGCTGTTTCCTTCCAGCTTTCACTTGTTGAAAAACCATACATCTTGACACAAAATCAGCAATCTCCCTCTTCATGTTGTCCCACCAAAAATGTTCCTTCAAATATCTATACATTTTGGTGCTCCCAGGGTGTATAGAGATATTGGAACTATGAGCATCATCCAGCAATTCCCTTTTTAGATCAGGTAAATTGGGAACACAAAGTCTCTTCCCGAATTTTAAAATTCCATCTTCATACACAAAGTCTCTCAATCTCCCATCATTCACAGCAATAATCTTCTTTTGGAATTCTTCATCATCAGTCGGAGAACTCTTAATCCTTTCTAGTAAAGATGGTTTGGCAAACATTTGAAAAAGTATTGATGTTTCACCTTCCCTGGTAATTCCCATGTCCATCTTCACTAGATCCATGAAAATTGGATCCCTTTCAATTCTCATATTGTTCAAAACTCCATGGTCTTTTCTACTCAAAGCATCTGCCACCTTGTTTGCCTTCCCCGGGTGGTAGTGTATCGTACAATCATAATCCTTGAGTAATTCAAGCCATCTCCTTTGCCTCATGTTGAGTTCTTTTTGTGAGAAAATATACTTCAAACTCTTGTGATCAGTATAAATCTCACATTTTTTACCATAGAGGTAGTGACTCCATATCTTCAAAGCAAAGATCACAGCTTCTAACTCGAGATCATGAGTAGGATAGTTTTGTTCATGAATTTTCAACTGTCGTGATGCATAGGAAATAACTCTATCATTCTGCATAAGGACACAGCCAAGTCCTTTCTTTGATGCATCACTATAAATAACGAACCCATCATTCCCCGATGGTAGAGTCAATATAGGAGAATTGAATAATCTTTTCTTCAGTTCTTCAAATCATTATTCACACTCTTTTGTCCAAACAAATTTAACCCCTTTACGTGTGAGCTTCATTAATGGGTTAGCCAATCGGGAAAAATTCTGGACGAAACGTCGATAATACCCTGCCAAACCAATGAAACTGCGTACCTCAGTTATACTCGTAGGTGCTGGCCATTCTTGGATTGCCTTGGTCTTAGAAGGATCAACAGAGATTCCATCTTTAGAGACAATATGGCCAAGAAATGAAATCTCATGAAGCCAGAATTCACACTTGCTAAACTTCCCATATAATTCATGCCTCCTCAGAGTCTTCAAGATAATGCGCAAGTGATTTTCATGATCTTCGTAGGTTTTGGAGTATACCAAGATATCATCAATAAATACCACCACAAATTCATCGAGATACTCCTTGAAAACTCTATTCATCAGATCCATGAATACAGAGGGTGCATTAGTCAATCCAAAAGGCATTACAGTAAACTCGTAATGCCCGTACCTGGTTCGAAATGCTGTCTTCGGAATGTCTTCCTTCTTAACACACAACTGATGGTATCCAGATCGAAGGTCAATCTTTGAAAAGTATTGAGATCCATGCAGTTGGTCAAATAAATCATCAATACGAGGTAGGGGATACTTGTTCTTTATCGTTATAGCATTGATCTCCCTGTAGTCGATACATAACCTCATAGATCCATCTTTCTTTTTAACAAAAAGAACAGGGGCTCCCCATGGAGAAACACTAGGGCGAATAAATCCCTTATTACTCAATTCCTCTAGTTGTTTCTTTAGTTCGACTAACTCTACAGTATCCATTCTGTAAGGGGTCTTCGATATAGGCCTTGATCCAGGAATCAAATCAATGGAAAACTCAACTTCTCGTTCTGGAGGATGTCCAGGTAAATCTTCCGGAAATACATCTACAAATTCTTTCACAACAGGTACATCCTCTATTTGAACATTCCTTTCCTCACCAACAGTTATTTCATTCTCTTCCTCCCCAATAATTGAATTAAGTTGAGCTACTGGGGGTGGATCTAAATAAGAATTAGGTGGTGACGATTCTGCTCTAAAGATAAGGTGTTCCTTATCATTATCATCAAGAATCATAACCTCTTTCTTCTTACAATAAATCTTCACATCATAGTCTGAAAGCCAGTCCATACCGAGGATTATATCAAACTCAATCATAGGTATGATGATGAGATCAGCAGATAAAGAAAATTTATGTGCTCTAATGGGGACTGATTCACAAAACTTTGTTGCAATGATACTTCCCTTAGGAGTTTTAACTGACAACTCCCTTATTAAATCAAATTGGAAATATCTAATTTTCTTAGCAAACTGGGAAGATATGAAACAATGCGACGATCCAGAATCAAATAATGAATTTTCTAAACTTGAGGAAACCATTAAATTACCTGCCACCACGTCTTTTGGAGCTTCTACCTCTGCAGTAGTGATAGAATAATCCTGGCCTTGATCCCTTGGCCTTTTCTGAGGTAAGTTCTCATGACGCTTAGGACATGCATTTGCATAATGCCCCATCTCCCTGCAATTGTAGCACTGAACGTTGGTAGATTCCTTCTTCCCCTTGCAATCACGAGCTTGGTGGCCTTTTTCACCACACTTGTAACAGACTCCCATTCCCTTCAAGCAAGTACCAGGATGTTTCTTCCCGCATTTACCACAAGATGGATATTCAACCTTTCCCTTCTTCCCCTTATTTCCATTCCCAGATTGATCTGCAGGTCTCTTCTTCTTTTGCTTTTCTTTAAAGTCATAAGACTTAGAGAATTCCTTTTCGGTCTTGATATCACATGAGACAATGTCTTCGTACGATGAAAAGGATTGTGAGACTAATGCTCGACGGAGAAATGGTTTTAACCCATAAAATAAACGATCAATCTTACTTCTTGGGTTGCGAATATAATCTCCAGCATACCTCGCTAACCTTGTAAAGTTAGCCTCATACTTTGTGACATTCTCATCCTCCTTTTGTCTCAGACTCAGAAATTGCCTTTCCATATCTGCTCGATGGTCGCGAGGAAAGTATTTTTCTAAAAACAGATCTTTGAACTCCCTCCATTCCATATTTGATACTTCATCATCTTCCTTCATGTTTTGAATCAATGACCACCATTGATCAGCATCTCCAGTGAGGCGGTAAACTGCCATGATAACTTTTTCCCTTCCACTGCTCCCCAAAGCCTGAAATATTTTCTCTAGGGAATTTATCCACTGCTCGGCTACTAAGGGATTTTTACTCACATTGAACTTTGGTGGTTGTTGCCTCATGAATCGATCTAACATTGATCCTCCACGTTGCGGATCAGGGTGCTCCATACGGGTAAGGTTATTATTCATAACCTGAGTAAGTTGTCCCAGTATGGTGATTAGCTGATCGGCACCAGTTGCATCACCAGCCCCACTATAATTATCTTGAGTAGGAGGGCAATCCCTACATGGAGTGTGTGCATTGATACGGTTTCCATTTCTTCCACTAGGCACCATTTCTAAACAATGGCATAAACTAGATCAGATTATGAATCAAAATACATAATCCCATACTTATAAAACACTCAACATAAATTGAACTATTTATGGATATAGTCCATAATCATAAAAATGTTTTCTTTGAGGAAGTATATACTCATAAACCCTTCATAATGATTTGTAAAGAAAATGAGAGTTATCCTAAGCATATCCCCCGGGAGTGTCGTAACCAAGAGTGCAGCAAGGCCCGTTGTCGTGCACCAGTTCCCGTTCGAGTCTAGCTCAAAGCGGTGTTTTCGGGTTTTACCCCTAGGTACATCTGTGCCAGAGCCGCCTTTACCTGCTCGTATCCAGACAGGGATGTATTGCTCAGAAAACTCACAAAATCTCTACAATACCAAAATTCTTGGAAGTTCTTCTATACTAATCCTCAATGTTCATCTTAGGTCTACGTGCTCTAATCAGAGTTTATCTAAATCTAGCTTCCAAGGTTTGTACTAAACTTCCTCTAATACCAACTGTAACGCCCTGACCCCAGTTACCCAGAGTCGGTGCATTATTACATAACATTGGCATGATCACAAGAAAGATCAAATCTCGAAAGACCGATTGGTTTAGAAGCCTTGGAAATACTAGATATATTCATAAGTTTTACATTACATCATAAAATGAAAAACTACTACAACAACATAATGTCTCCATAATCCACACTCATATACCCACATAAAATCCCTGCAGGTCATTCATAATTTACTTCTTCACTTCCTGGGAAAAATAAAACATAGAAAAGGGGTGAGCTCAAATGCCCAGTAAGGATAAAAATATAGCGGAAACTTTCATAAATAAGAATAAACATTTAAGGAAAGGTAAAACTAAAACAAAAGCCTTTCAAACATGAACTTTCAACAAGGTACGACATTAATAAAATGAAATAATGTCATTTACTTATTCACATGGATATTCTACTAATCGAATAGTCACATGCAAAAATCAATAACCACTTTCATAATGTTGGAATGCATAATGCCAGACTATCATAACCACATAGCCAAGGCCTCGTGCCAAGACTACAAATAAGATTTTTCCAAGGCCTTGTGCCAAGACACTAGTTTGTCTCATGAGACCTACCGATGCATCGAGGAGCTATAGTGGGCTCCACCCGTCACATATTAAGTCCTATGCATTCCCATATGAAAAGGTTTAGATATAACATAAACATTCGTATTAAAACTAGCATACGAAATGTCAATACTTTCACCATAAACTATGAATGGTATAAAAATAGCACATCCACAGTCAAACATATCACAAAACCTTCAATACAATATAGAAGTTTTGTATCATAATAAATCAACTTCAAATAATCTTAAAATCCATCAAAGGATGTTGACATAGATGAAATCAAAATTCTTTTTAAAGAAATATCTCCTTTTATTTTGAAATCAATTAAGATCCATATAAAATAAAACATTTTCTTTGAAAATAATCTTATAAGCTTGTAAGGGAAGCTTTGAAGATTTTATAACGGCGGAAAATAGCCGCACCCGCCGTATAAGTTAAAAAAAACATTCTTACCTTAATTCTGTCGAAAAGGTTAAAAGGGACCTTATTTTGAAAACGACAGAAATATTCCTTTATAAACCACATAAAAAAGTCAAAAAGGGTATAAATGACTTTAACTCATATTCTAGTAAATAGTAAAAATGTTTTGAAATACATTTTTATGAAATATGGATGTGGATGATAAAGAGATCCCAGTAGATTATTACGTATAAACAACCTTGGATAATGAAGAGGATGTAAAGTAAACCCTTACCTTGTACTTTTCCTTGGTTGGGGTAGGTGAGCCTCCTGTATAATGGTGAAATAATTGTTACTAAATTATAGGAGAATCATACACATTAATATGATATCATATATGATCTATTAATATCGATTTATAATAATATCTTAGTATTATCGTTGTTTCGAGTGTTAATCGATTCGTTCTTCTTAAATGTTTGGTTACGTAAGACATGTTTGTAATGGATAGATTATATCTTATTCATAATCAGAATGATATTAATATTATTTTTAACCCTAAAATGAGAATAAGACTTGAATGGATACGATGGAGAATGAATCTCATCGTGTTCGTGGAGACGGCAGTCCGTACGTACGCACGAGCAACAATATCATTCTTTTGATATTAAAATAATATATAAATGGATGGTATATCATATATACAGAATCATTAACATGTTATATTTATTATTTACATGAGTTACACATCATTATTATACCCATCCAAATAATAATATATTGAATAACAATTACACCACGACGTGGAGACGGTAAGCCGTACGTACGCACGTATGGTGACATGTTATTCAAAGGGTGGATAGAATACTGAATATGGTTGTACCATATTTATAATAACATCACAGTGTATGTGAGATACTGGAGTTATTAATTTAGAATGGTAAGAACAAAGGAAGAAGAAGTGGAAGAAGAAATGAACTTGGAAAAGGGTGGTGAAATCATTACCTTTTCTTCGGGTTCTTCCTTTTGATTTGATCAAAAGGGCTCCATAGGTTGGCTTTCTGATCAAAATAAGGCCTCTAGCATGTAGTTAGGGATGTTGGGAGAGTATTTGGGCAGAGTTTGGCCGAACCAAAAAGGCTTTGAAGGTGTGAAGAAATGAGAAGGAGGAGTGCCCTTTTATAAGAGGGGTGAGGGGCACCTTTGGAAAAGCTAGAGATATTAGTTTATAATAAATTCATAATCAGTTTAAAATGGCTCCAAAGATGACTATTCAAAGGTTAAGGTGGGGAGGGGTCTAAAACAACTCAACCAATAGAATTTAGACAGGTTTGGGTACTTATATTAACCTTATCTTTAAGTATTAACTTTAAGTTAATTAGTTTCACTTTTACAATGTCTCTTTGTATTTTTATATAATATGGTTAATAAACTTACTATATACATTCAAGCGACAAACAAGTGGTCCATTAATGATGAGCCTATCATGATATACATCTCTTGGCCGAACCTTAGATTTTTAGGAATTTAATATCAATTAATAATATAATATTTGTTTTAAGAACTCTTTTATGACACTATTCAAAAGTTGATTTTTGTGAAACTCATAACATATTGATTACTTCGAATAAAGTAAATTAAATCAATCCTAATATATCATATTATCCTAGAAAATTAGTTTAATTCATTAAAAGTTTCATATTATATTTATTTGGGTATTTATAATATCAATTATTTTAATTTTTCACTATTATAGTAATTAATGCATCATCATTGTGTCATAAATAAAATAAATTATTTAATGTCTAAAAATTATAAATAAAATATAATTATGTAGGAAATCTTTTTATATTTCTAATGAATATTTATAATCTAAAATCCAACATATATAACCCTATGTAATAATTGTTTTGCAAAAAGATATATGCTTGTGTCATTTTTGTATTCATTTTAACTTAATTAAAATAAAGTGTCATTATCACTTACAAGTGGATCCATGGGGTCCCAAAATAGACCCAAAGATGCCCATGGTCGACCATGTATCAACCATTGGGGTTAAGACACGTTTTAGGGTAATTTAGTATTATTATAATATTATTTTTTAACCCTTATTTACCGGATTTACCCTTAACCATGGTAAATAAAATATTTACCGCAGTAATTATTCAAAATGTCTAAAAATAAAAGTTACCTATTTACACAATTTGAACATCCTGATTCCAAATATGGAATCCATTTTCCTAAATTCAAAACACAGAAGTGGCAGAAATTAATTTAAAATTAATTCCCGCTGTCAAAACAAAAAGCGTGTTTTTAAGAGATAATAACTATCAAAAGATTGACACTTGTTTATGTTCGGTTTAATTGTAAAATTATGTCCAATGACCAAAATTATATTAAATGGTAAAAATATATTCTAAATATACTTTAAAACCGCTAAAATTCATAATTTATCACTATTAATTATTTTGATTAAAAAAGTTGTTTTTAATTAAAATTTAGTAATTTTCACTATTCATCAAAATATAAAAGTTATCCGAAAAGTACCAAAATTTCACCCTATGCTAATTTCGATATTCCGAATCCAAAAATGAAGTCCATTTTTAAATATTAAATATATATGATTTCAAAAAGTAGGTATTACTATTCACAACGGCTATTTTAATTAGTTGTGGTGTGTGTTAGAACTCGAGGTTGCGTACAACACACGCTATCGCATTATTCGATGGGAAACGTACCGTGGAAGCTTGGGGTGTTACACTCATCATAACAAGATATATTGAGCTCACCCATAATCATTTGAAATATAAACCTCACTCTTAATCATAAATACTTCCTATGAACCACAACATAATCATTACATATGAAATCTTTAATTTTCATCATAAGGAAAAACATTTCCTGTTATCAAAATATCCATTCTATTTAAAATCCCTTTTTTTTAAATACCCATAATAATGGGAAGGTGGGTATTTATTTGAAGAAAATATGAAATTATATAAAGGAATATAAATATAAAATAGTGGTAATGATGTCGAGAAAAAATATTTGTTCTGTCTATATGAAAATAGAACATTCATTTTTCCTTTTTTGTCAAAAAGTTTCATATAAAATACATAAAAAGATTCCATGTGAATTTTTTACAAAGAAATTCAAAAGTGACATAAAATTTCTTTTATAATTCATTTTCATAATTATAAATTCAACATAAAAATAATTTTATCAATATGGGCTAGGATGAAAAATATTTATAAAAATAAATCTTTAAAATATTTAAAATGAGGTTTTAAAGGTAAAGTGTCATTTATCTTGAGTCCAGATTGGGATATATATTCTTTATATTCATGAATAATAATAAAATGTTTATTAATTAGTTGATTAAGAAACTTTTTCAAGATTATTATTCTAGTTAATTTATTTTTTACCATTTTATATATAATTACTTAATCAACTAATTTCTTGTCAGATGTTGTGATGATATTCAACTCTTATATCCAAAATGTATTTGATATGTTAAATTTGGTCAAAGAGTTAATTATACCATCATATCTAGAATATTAATCATAAAATATTTATAATTTTCATACATTTATTATAATTTTAAATGCAACCATGAATATTGGTTGTGAAAAATGGATTATGTTACAATCATGAAAACGTTAGGTTGTACATACGCATGACTAATGTTTCCAATTTTTAATGAAAATGATGGTAAAAAAGTTAAGTATAATTTTATCTTTTCAGAATGATGACTGTATCACAAATATAATATTTTTATTTAAATAAAATTATATATAGCATCCATATGATGTGTCCATGAAGAACTAATTACATTTATTCGTGGAGGTAATTGTCCATACATATACACAAACAAAATTATCATTTTTAATGGATATAACGGTAAGAAGATAGTAGATATATTATCTTTATAGAATGTTATTTTTTTATTTAATATCATATATATAATTTAAATATGTCATTATAAGCCTTAGTGAGAGGTGGTGGTGGAAGGAAAATTACATTTGTTTGTGAGGCAGTAATCCACCATAAATATGAACCATAGTTTCATTTCCCATTTGATGAAAAAATGAGATGGATATAACTTATAACATTAAACTTAAAACATATTATTATATTTAATAGACTGGTATTATAATTTCAACTTGTTTTAATAATATTTTATGGAGGTAAAAGAAGAAATAAAAAGAATATTCCTGATTATGATATATAGATGTTCTTCATATAGCCTCTTTAGATTTATACCTAAAGCTTTGTTAGGTTAGTTTTTTTGTTAATAAAAGGTATCTAGGACACGGTGAGAGATTTAGGGAAGGTATTTGGGAAATTATTTACAAACAAAAAAAGGTATTTAATTTTGGGTATGAGAGGATAGGGGGTGTCCTTTTATAAGTGGGGGAGAGGACATAGTAGTAATTTTTAAAATGATTAAAATATATTGAAGTATTACTCAAGAAAAAATTCTCCAAAATGGACCATTTACTAATATTATTTGATATAGGGTAAAAATATGGCTATATAATGGATTTATAAAAAAATTTATGTCATTTTATTCCTTATCACTTTAATTTTACCCCCGATAGACTTGTTTTAACCCTTACCATGGTAATCGATTTTTATAATTCTTACAGTTCATTATGACCAAAAATTAAGTTAACCATATTAACTAATATTAATTTTGAATATTCCAAATAAATACATTTTATAAAATACAATTCATATAAATCAAATAATTTAATTTAAAATTAAACCCACAAAACCTGATGAAAAAAGATTTTTAAGAGAAATGACATTTGAATTATAAAAATGTTTTTATATCAAATTCAAGTATAAAATTCCTTAAAAATACAAATATTGATTTATTAATAATATAGTTTAAATAATTTTACTTTAAATCCATTTCTAAAAAATTTAAATCATAAATTCTTGAAACTAAAATGAAATTTTCAATAAAAATTAGTATTTTTCACTATTCATTGAAAAAATCATGTTTTTCAGAAAATTATCAAAAATTCATCATAAGACAATTTTGACATGATGAACTTAAAAATGAAGTTAATTTTTTCAAATTAAATATCTATAATTTTAAAATCATTCTTTTAAATAAAATCATATATTCATGGAAACCTAATTTGGTTAGAAATAATGTTTTTTCTTTTTGAGAGTTTAATTGCATAATATTCTTAAAATGTATATTAATATATAAAATATAATTAATTAATATTTAAAAGGAATGAAAATGATTATTCATAACATTACCAAATTTCTTAAATTCTACCCCCTTTTGAAAAAAAAATCCTTATTATTTTATTCATTTCATAAACTAGTGGGGATATTTTTCATTCATAGAATTTTTCAATTCCCATATTGCTTATTCAAACATATTTCTTTTCTATAAAATATATTCCTATAAAATAACTTTATTCCACAACACATTCTCTTGGAGTTAAAAAATGTGTATTGGTTCTTCCATATAAGAATGGTTTTATTTCAACTGAACTACTTCAGGTATAAACACATCAGTTTCATTGGGAACATATTTTCTTAACAATGACACATCAAATACATTATGAACCTAATATAAACTCGTAGGAAAGGGGACTCAGTAAGAAAATATTCCAAATTTCAATTATATTTCATATGGTTTAATGAACCGTATACTTAAATTTCCCTTTTCACCAAAAACGATAAATATTTTCCATAAGAATACTTGAAGAAAACATGATTGACTATCTCAAATGAAAGATAGTTATAATGGTTATCAGTATAATTTTTTCATGATCTGAGCCATACTCAAGCACTGCTAAATCATTTTGACCTTTTAAACCATTTCTTTAACCCAATACGTCCCCAAAACATTCTTTCTCTGACTTCATCCCAACAAGCCATAGTCTGACATCACTTTCCATATAATTACTCAAAAGGTTCCATTTATATACTGGAATGAAAACTGTATTTATAAAAGAACACACTAATGAAATATGATAATCCAAACATCCTTGGTAATCCATTGAACCAGAATGAAGCATGCCTTCTAAGGTCTGAATCGTTCTCTCTGACTATCCATAATTTTGAGGATGAAAAGATATAAAGAAATTTAAATTAGTACCCAATGACTTATGAAGTCTTTTAAAAAAGATAAACTGAGGATCATGTTTAGATATAATACAGGGAGTGATTCTAGGTAATATAATTATCTCTTTCACATAAAATAATGAATTTTAATCCAAATACATATTATATCTAATGGTAAAAAAATGTTCAGATTTAGTTAATCGATAAACAATTACCCAAATCACATATTTACCATGATATGTCTTTAGTAATCTAGATAAAAAATCCATGGATATATTCTCCCATTTCTATTCTTGAATAGGAACTGGTTGAATCATCCCTGTTGGTAATTGTTGAATTACTTAAACCTATATATACATAAAACATTTCATAGTAAAAATAGTAATATCATTCTTCATTCCATCTCATAAGAAATGTTTACAAAGGTCTCTAAAAATTTTTATGCTACAAAGATTAATAAAAAATTTAGAGTTATGAGCCCCAATCAATGGTTATTTATTCAACTATGGGCACATGAAATGTATAACGTTTTCCTGAATACCAAAACTTCCTGTTTTTCAATATTAAATTCAAGTAACTTACCTTTTATAACCAATTCCTCCTTTTCTTGTAGAACACTATTTTCCTTCTACGTTATCATTATCTTGTCTACAAAATATGATTTTACCAACACTTGAAGAAAATAGGGGGATTTACAACATGAAAAATTTCTAAGAAAACATTCATCAAATCATTGAAGAAATGATCATGTTCTAGATGTAACAAAGTTAGTTTAGATTTATCTTTTTGACTCAATGAATCTAATAATCTATTTTTTATACTTGGATGGTATGGAATTATCTAGTAATATTACTTTATCAATTCCAAACATCTCATATATCACATTTTAAAATACATCTGAGTGAATATATACTTAAATATTATTGGATAAGTATATATTTATCAATATACCCCATCTAAATGAGGTCTCCAAATTTTTAAATAAAATACTAAATATTTTAGTTCAAGTTCATCTATTGGATAATTCTTATCTTGTGGTTTTAATTTACAAGAATCATAAGAAATTAATCCATCATTTTATACTAAAACAAAACCCAATACCTTTAATGAAGAATCCTTGTAGAAAAAATTCACCATTTCTGGATAGTAGTGAAAAAGATTGAGCATTCAAAAAACTTCTTTTCAATTTAGGGGGCATTCATCACATTCCATTGTTTAGATAAACATAAATAGTTTTTTGGGTTAACTTAGTTAGTGGTATAAAAAACCATGAAACATTTTTTTTAAAACCACTAGTAAGTCCCATACCTAGTATGAAATTATGTCCTGGGTATGTCATCCTACTTTACCTTCAGCCAATGGTATGCAGATCTGATATCAAACTTCAAAAAATTCTAATCTCCCTCAAACTATTTTCAGTTCATTCGATGATATAACATCTACCGAAGTTGTTAAAAATTATTTCACCACACCCTTATTCTTATAATATTTTGCATCCCATCATTTTTATTATTCTAAAAACATTCATCCATGAAATGACCCATCTCATTACATTTTAAACACCTTATTGGCTACTTGTCAAAATTTGTATTACCCTTACCAAGATCTTTTAATTTTCAATCCTGATCCATAATACCAAAAATATAAAATTAGAAAAACTTCCTAGATTTAATAATGCATTCCATTGGGTGATTTGTTTCACACCTATCACAAACTGAAAACTTGATATTCTTACCTTCAGATTTCATTGATGAATTATTCCCATTTTTTGACACCAACACCACTTTTTTTACTTATTCAAATAAATTAAAAGATCATCCAGAAACTCTATTTATACATTCTTATCACATAAAACAATTCTATCATAACTTTTAATAAATATAAATTCAATACCCCTCGATATCTTGGATTCAATCCTGTTTAAAACAAATTATTTTTATTAATAAGATCCTAGGTAAATTTGGGTGTATACCATTCCAAATGGATGATGTTTTCTTCATACAAAGCCACTGAATCTTCCAAATTACTCCTAAATTGTTAGAATTAATTTTCCATCCCATGTTAAACAACCCTAGGAAAATCATTATCAAGTAAATTATTCTTTAATGAATCCCATTACATGACATAAATCTCTTATCTTTCTCTAGTATTCTTAACCATTGACCACTATTGATTAGATTCACCTTTAAAATATTAAATAGAAAGAGTTACCTTTTTATGATTTGAATAACCCATGGCTTTGAATATATTTTCCATAGATTTAATCCATCCCTTAACAATCATTGAGACAAAAGATCCACTGAATATTGGAGGGTGACATCTCTTAAAATGAACCATTATCAATATATTCCTTTTTGGTAGATTTGCTTTATCTATAGCATGGATACCTCCAAAATTTACAGATTATATCAACTAATCCAACATAGGAATAAAAATCCTAGTTTCAATAACAATTATTAGATGTTTCTTACTTGAAGGATATTTTCCCCTTGGGGCCTTCCTAATTCATCTTATCTATTACCTCTTTGTAAAACACCTCTAAATGTATATAGTTTAAATGAATAAACATGGTAATATTAAAATTCAATATCATTATAACCATAATGGGTAATCACTTATGGGTATTGAATTATTTTATTAGAACCACTAAAATTATATAATCCTATCTTCTGATATAAACTATAACAAAACAACCTTAAATAATCTAAAAAATTCATTCTTAAGAAAAGAATTCATTTTATTGTACTCTAAAAGATCTTTTAGATTTATAGAATTATATAGTTGGATCATAATTCTTATATAAATAAATATTACATCACAAAGTGGGAAATACCATTCAGTATGCATTTTTTCAACAATAAAAAACTTTTAAATTATAACCTATTTTATTTTCATGACATATCTTCAACATTTTCATCTGGACCTAATAAGTAACCTTAATAATACTTAAAACCATGCAAAAAACATTTAAAAACTTGGTATGAGCATACAAATCTCTATAAGGGATATATAAAAGAAAAAAAACACATTAGTTCATGAATACTCATAAAAAATAACATTTTTCATACTAAACTGTTATCTAAAAATAATTATTTTAATTTCCAAGAAACCAACATCACTTCCTAGATATTTTCTTAAAAAAATTCATAAGAAAGACTAATAAAGAATTAAATCTCATAAATATTTCTTTTAAATTATGTAAAAATCATGAAAAAGTTTTTAAAAGGTTATAAATTTCACCATTAACAAGTGGAATATACTTTACATCAAACATAATCTCATTAAATTACGCTATGAAATCATAAAATTTATATAAAAACTCTTATAAATCATAGATAAATTATTTAGGTAACTTGGGACACTATTTTCATGTCACTATTATAAATGTAATAACATACCTATTAAATTCTAAAAATCTCTTCAGATAAACTAAATAGGATAACTTTTTCCCTTTACCCAATGCATTGGAGTGCTATATCAGGCTCACCCATCATTATGAGCTATATTGGGATCACACATCATCATGATACATATCTAGATCACCCATTATTATAAATAAATTCAAAAAACCATGAAATAATCATAACACATAAAATCTTTCATTTTTATCATCATACTCATAAAAATATTATTTACGCCAATATGAAAAAAATCTGGATATCGAAATATATATTCTATTAAAAAACCATTTTTCAAATTTTTATAAAAAAGGGAAGAAAGTCTTAATTTAAATAACAAAATTAAATCCTATAATGGAATCCAAACATAAAATAATTTTTTGGTTGGTAGGAAAAAAATTGATTCCTTATAAATTGAAATAAAACATACATTTTTTCCTTGTTATCAAGGTGTTTCATATAAAATATGTTAAAATATTCCTTTGGAAAACAATTTAAATAAAGTTAAAAGTGACTTAAAATGTTATTTATAATTAATTAATTTCCATATAATTACATCCAAAAAATAATTTTAAGAATATTGACATGGAAGGAAAATATTTTTAAAAAAATATTTACAACATTTAAAATGAATTTTTAAAATAAAGTTTCCCTTACCTAGAGTCCCACTCATCATGTATGATCTCTATATTAATGAATACTATATTTATGTTACTTATTTATTTATCAAGAAATTTTTTTATGTTTATTATTCCTTTTATTTTATTTTTTACCATGTTATATACAATTACATAATAAATTAAGATCACATTAGATGGTCTGACGATATTTTACTGACATGTCCAAAATGAATTTGGTAAATTGAATATGGTTAAAGTGGTCAATATTCAATAATATAAATATTAATAATCATAAAATAATTATAATTTTTTTTTTAAAAATAATAATTTTAAAACTAATTCTGAATTATGGATATAAAAAATGAATTATGTTAAAATCATGGAGATGGTAGGTCTTACGTATGCATGAATAGTGTTTCTATTTTTCAAAAAACATGATAGAAAGAAGGTAAGTATTATTTTATAATTAATCAATTATAATTATATCATAAATATACTATTGATTATTTAAATACACTTATATATATAATCCATGTGACGTGTCTATGTAAAACAAATCATATCTCATCGTGGATATGGTAGTGCACACGTACGCACAAAAGGCATCATCATTTTTCAATGGATAGAAATATTAGAAAATATATTATATATTAACATTAAAAAAATTTAATTATATCATAATATTATATATATATATATACTTTAAATCCATCATGATAACCATCTATGGGAGGAGGTTATGGAAAAGAAATTACATTAATTCATAAGAAGGTAATCCATTGTACAAACTAATGATGGTTTCATTTCCCATTTGTTGGAATAAGGAGACAGATATAGCTTATTAAATTAAAATAAAAACATCTTATTATATTTAATATTTTTTTATTGTTTAAGAAATTTTTAAGTATATTTTAAGAAGGTAGAATAAAAAATTAAATGAAAACTCTCAGTTAAGAACTACACCTCTTCTTTTGGAAACCTCTTCAGGATTATACCTAAAGACTTGGAAGGTTTGTTTCTTATCAAAACAAGGAATATAAGAAGTGGTGAGGGATTTATGTAATGATTTTTAGGGATTTTTAGAACAAAAATTTTCTTGATGTGTTGATATGAGAGGAGTATAGGTGTTCTTTTATAAGTGGGGGAGATGACACATTTGGAAATTTTAAAAATATTAAAATATATTAATGTATTAATAAAGAAAAATAAATACAGAATGGAACATTTAAAAATATTATATGATATGGGGTCATAATGTGGATATTAAATATAATTTAGAAAATTTTATAGGTCATTTTTACCCTTATCAGTTTAGTTTAACACCTCTATAAACCTATTTTAACCTTAACCATGGGAATAGAATTTAATTATATTTACTAATAATTTTGACCAAAAATGAAGCTGAAATTAAAACATTATAATAACTATTCTGATTAAAAATGTGGAATACATCTTATAATATTCAATTCGCATAGGTGGAAGAATTTAATTTAAAAGTAAACATGCAATATGTGATTAAAAATGGATTCTTAGAAAAATTTATTTTTAAGTATAAAAATAACTTTATACCATAATCATGTATAATATTATTTGAAAGGTCCAAAATTGGATTATTAATAAAATAATTTAAATAATATTTTTTATACCATTTTAAAACAAAATGAGACTTTGTAAATTCTTGATACAAAAATAGAGTTTATAAAAACTAGTAGTTTTCCCTCTTCCTTGAAAAATAATTTTTTTATAAAATTATAAAAAAATTAATCATTAACTAATTATGACATGATGAAATAAGAAATTATGTTCATTTTTTCAAATTAAAATTATGAAATTTTAAAATCAATCTTTTAAGTAAAAACATATAATGCATAGAAGCCCAATTTGGTTAGAAATGAAGTGTTTTTATATTTGACTATAAAATTACCAAATATTATTATAATTAGTATAAATATTTTAAATATAATTAATTAATATTTACAAGGCATGGAAATGATTTATATTAACATTTCATGGGTTGTTACATGTTGTTTTCTCATGATGACTGGAGATGAACTTTTACTGTTTTAAAATCACTAAAATATGAATGAAATGGTTAAAACTAGAGAAAAATCCTTTGAATGATATGAAATCATAGTAAAATAATAATATTATTATTTTTTATGTTTATGATAATACATTACATCAATATTTTGGTCAACATGATTAGATGAACATAATAAATATTTTTTAATGGTCTGCTGGCCTTTAAAAACACACGTCAGGGGGTCAAAACCAAGAAAAAAACCTATAATCACCATGATATTATATAACATCAACAACAAAAATAGGTTTATCTTTGAAATTTTTTATTATAAGAAATATCATTTGGATTTTTGGTTTTCTCATGATCACCAGAAACACAATTTTAATGTTCTAAAAATACTAAAACATGGGAGTAATAGTCAACACCAAAGAAAAATACCTTTATATGACATGAAATCATTGAAAACCCATCTTAATATTTTTTATGACATATATGAGTAGACAACACATCAATGAGATGTGTAGTATGGTCAGATAAAATAAATAAGCAGTTTTGAAGTCTTTTATCACCTAAAAACTGTTAATTAATTGTCAAAACCAAACATATGACCTCCAATTTTTGTGAAATCTTATAAAAAATATTAGATTGATTTATGAAATTTTGGATCTAACATCATGTTAGTCAGATGTTTCGTTTTTTCAAAGCGACCAGAAACACAATTTTAGTGTTTTAAAAACACGAAAACATGCATGTGACTGTCAAAAATAGAGGAAAAAAATCTATTGATGGTTAGAAATAATAGAAAAAACATATTTGTATTATTTTTATGTATATGTGTAGATTAAAGTTCAATCAGATCTGTAGTGTGCTCAGACAGAACAAAGAAGAAGTTTTTAATGTTTTTGCAGCAATTAAAAACAAGCATCAGGGGGTAAAAAAAAAGAAATTTATTTCATATTGAAGTGAAATCATAAAAAAACCATAGAGAGATGAGAGAAATTATAGATTGTATATAAAATAAATCCCATTTTCCATTTTATTAGGATGAGAGAAAACCCACTTTTTATATTTAAAAAACACTAAAATATACATGTGATAGTCAAAACCATTGGAAAAACTCTATATTATTTTAAATCAGCGTAAAAACAATTTTTTTAATTTGTATGAGTATAAAACATGTCAACCAGACACACTGTGTTCTTGGACGCATTAAATAACTAGTTTTAAATGATCTGGTAGTCTTTAAAATCATGTTTCAAGGGGTCAAACCCACTAAAATGACCTATAATTGATGGGAATTCATAAAAAAATAACCAAATTGTGATTTAAAAGAATATTAGAGTTTACATCACATCGACCAGATGTTTCGTTCGCTCTAGATACATAAAAAGAAAATTTCACTATTTTAAAAGTACTAAAACATGTGTTTGATCAGGAAAAATAGCCAAAAAACCTATAAAGGATGTGAAATAATATGAAAATCATATTTTTATTATTTTTTATGTTTATGATCATACAAAACACCAAGTAGACATATTTTATGCTCAAAAGTATAGAATAAGCCGTTTTAATAGTTTCCTGGCCTTTAGAAACCTTTGTTGGGGGGCATGCAAAGGACCTCCAATTTCTAGGAAATTTGTATGAAGAAAACTATAGATTTATTTTTGAAAATTTTTAGAAAAAAATTAATCAAATGTGTCATGTTCTTGGGTTGACCAGAAGTGTACACTTATGGTTTTGAAAATAATAAAATGTGCATGTGATGGAAAAATCCATAAAAAACACTCTTAATTATGTTAAATCATAGTAAAATAAACTTTTTATTATTTGTGACATATTGTTAGGTCCACTAGGTTTAATACCCTGAGAGGGGGGTGAATTAGGGTATGAAAGATTAAAAATTTTCCCCTTTGGATCTTGTTTCATTGTAAAAAAACTCAATTCTATATTCCTCTCATAGAAATATATGAATACATATTAAATAATGCATAGAACACAGCAATTATTACTTGGTTCACCCTCACTGGGCTACGTCTAAGGAGCATATAATGGTGATATACCGATGTACCAAATTCACTAAGGATCATTACTAATAATGAGTACAATGTTCGGGATAGATCTTTTATGCCTAGGCTCACTGCCTTTACAAGATTTAGGGTCTGCTCACTGCATTCCTAAGGTTCACTCCCT
This sequence comes from Viscum album, assembly GCA_963277665.1. Lineage (NCBI taxonomy): Eukaryota > Viridiplantae > Streptophyta > Magnoliopsida > Santalales > Viscaceae > Viscum > Viscum album. Next base: position 1,172,861,837 of record OY728160.1, read on the forward strand.
ATGCCTCTTTCTCTGGATTACTTCTAGTGGAAGGGGTCACCACATTCCTCTTCTTATGCTCACTACTCTTGGAAAGGAATCAGCACACAGTTTTTCGACTTGTAGGTCAAACATAGTTTATGGACACACATTTTCCTTCATTTGGGTGAATTCTTGCATCCTAAACTATAGGTATATTCTATGTTGAAGTCCCTCTTTCACCCGTAGATGAATTCCACCTTCTTGGGTATTTATAGGTACCGTAAAATACATTCAAAAACTGGTTTGAATCTTTTTCAATCTTCCTTGTGAAAATCACGAACCACATTGTTCCACAACATATTGTGTACTGGGTATGGTATGTGAATCACCTCCTCCATGTACTTATTCCGCTACTGCAAACCTCCCTTCATCTACGGACTGCCTCCTCCTTCGCTATCGTGTACTGCCTTTGTGAACCCCCACCTGTCCACGAACTGTTCTTTGTTTTCGGATTGCCACTGCGAATCACCCAATGTCCATGAATTGTTCTATGTTCGCGGACTTCCTTTGCTAATCACCTATATACTGCACCTTCTTACTCCACGTACCATGTCCTATACAGTTTACAATTCTCCAAAAAAAACCTTGGTGGAATTTTTCCATGCGAACCACCTCAGCCTTTGCGGGATTCTCCTTCACGAACTTCCTTCGAACTTTTCCGAATTCCCAAATCAAAAATATATTCTCCAAGGATATTTTAACTCTCTTATAATTGGTGGGATTAGAAATTTTTATATAGGAAAATATATCTATAATATTTTTTATTCCAATATTTACCGAATCATTGATTCGGTACTGCATCTACCGCATATCGATCCTCCTACTACCTTGAACCACAACCCTTCCTACAAAACATTTTTCATACATAGTCCACGTACTGCCTTTGCTCTAATTCAGTCGATCTCCTATTCCAATTGAAAATTCCATCCACATACTACACCGCCTTCCACCATGAACCATTTTTGATTTCGTGAACCGCTTCAGCGTACCATTCCCACTACTCCAGATACCATTCCCGGAACATTGTACATGGTCCATGAATTATGGTATGTAGTTTTCATCCTTTAAAAATTTTATTCAGCGCCACCTTAAAAAAAATGTCTTCGGAAAACACCAACCATTCTCATTCATGATCATCTGGATTTTTCAACATACACAATCACACCCAAAACATACTGAGGGGAAACCTTGAGGGATTTTTTCCCAAAAATATTCCCCTTTTTGTTAGTTGACAACTCTTCTCATAACAATTCTTTGCATTTTGATATCTCATTAAATCTCCTTCCATCTTTAACCACCATTTTCTTCATGAGATTAAAATTGCGATCAAGGATTTACTCAACACACACTCTAATCCTACATGATCCATACTCGGTATGATAAACATTAGTATAATGAAAATTTCATCAATTAATCACTTCATTTCTAACACCAATTGTTGAAAACACACTAATACCAATAAACTACTTTCATCACAAACCTCAACTTTTATGATATCTAATATTTGATCGATCACTTCAAGCATCATCAGATTTAATTATCTCCTTATATTATAGATCCTCCAAACAAACAAATTCATCACAACTTCAACTCCCCTTATATCACTACTCCACTTAATAGATTCTCCCCATGTCTTTTATCTCCCTTAATAGTCATACTTTCTCCCCCTTTGTCAACTAACCCAATGATCACTTCAAGGATTTATGAAATAGGGCAAAGAATAAATATCAGTGCATTAAACAATAACACACCATACCTTGGGGAGAGGGGGTTCCCACATCCACACTTTTTCAAGTGTGGGGAGCCGACTAGAATCCCAGAGCCAGTTGATACCATTCAAATTATTCTTTGGTTAAATATTTTTTCATAATGTCCACAACATGTAGTTCTATAGGAATATACTCCAACTTTACAAGAACATTCTCCACCTTCTCCTTGATAAAATGATATTTGATTTCAATGTGCTTTGTCCTTGAGTGATGGACTAGATTTTTTCTAAGATTTATAGAACTTGAATTATCACAATGGATTCCGATTATATATTTCACTTCAATTCCCATATCTTCAAGTTGATGCTTCATCCACAATAGTTGTGTGTAAGCTTGAGTAACCTCAATGTATTCAGCTTCTATGGTGTTCAATGAAATGCAATCTTGTTTTTTTCTTGACCAAGAAATACACAACCCTATAATATAAAAATCACCTCTTGATGATGATTTCCCATCATCTGATGAACCTGTCCAATATACATCAATATATCCCAATAGCACTAGCTGATATTTTTCATTATACATCAAACCAAAATCCACATTTCCTTCAATATACTGAAGTATTCTTTTTACTATATTCATGTGGTTTTCCTTAAGATTTCTTTGATATCTTGTTGCTTGGAATGTGGAAAATACAATTTCAGACCTTATTGTGTTAAAGTATAGCAAACTTCCAATGATTTTCCTTTATTCTATGATGTTTACTGCCTTTCCATAATCATCTCTAGATAGTTTCATCCGGGTTCAACTGGAGTCTTCATATACTTGGAATTATCCATTCCAAACCTTCTCAAAACCTATTTGGAATATTTAGATTGATAAATAAAATTACAATTCCTTCCTTGTGTCACCTGTAAGCGAAGGAAAAATTCTAGCTCACCAATCATCGACATTTCAAACTCTATTTTCATGTATTCAGAAAACTATCAACATTGTGCTTCATCTACTCCACCAAAGATTATGTCATCGATATAAACCAGCACCATCATCCTTTGACTTTTGTCATTGTTGAAATGAAAATTGTAATCAACTACACCACACTAAAAACAGAGCATCTTTAGAAACTTTTCATGCCTTGAATACCATGCTCTTGGTGCTTTCTTCAAACCATATAAAGCCTTATTCAGCTGACATACTCAGTTCTCATATTTATGAATGATAAAACCATCTAGATTCTTAATATGAACTTCTTCTTCCAGAACTCCATTTTTAATTTCTGACTTGACATCCATCTTGAAAAACTTAAACATTCTTTGCACTGCTATGGCCAAGAATAATCTGATTGTCTCTAGCCTTGCAATAGGTAAAAATTTCTCATCAACATCAATACCCTCTATCTGGGAGTAACCTTTGTGCACCAGTCGGTCTTTGTTTCGGATAAAAACACCATATTCATTAATTTTGTTGTGAAAGACCCATTTTGTTTCGATGTCATTATTGTTTGAGGGTCTCGAAACAATTTATCATATCTGATTCTTCTCAATTTGGTCAAGCTCTTCATTCCTTTATTGAACCCAATTCTCATCTCTAGTAGCTTCATCAAAGCATTTAGGCTCCACCTATGATATGTATGATGTTTTCTGTAGAGAATTCATCCTCCTTGTCTACTCAGGTGCTGTCTGATCACCAATTATGTTCTACCTATCAATTTCTAATTTTCTCACTAGTCTCTATGTAGACACTAATTTATTTTCATCATTTGAGTCTTCTTCTGAATCTACCTCTGCAGATGGAGTGTCTCTTGACCTGCTCATCTCTTCATCACTATCCTCTTGAGTCTAATCATGTATTTGCTAAATATTAGGCTCATTATCCACTATAGTCACATCATGACTTTGAACTATCTTTCCCAACCACTTATTGAAGCATGTATATGATTTTCTTTTCCTTGAGTAGCCAAAAAATATCCCTTTATCTCCATGGGATTCAAACTTCCTATGTTTCTCCTTATTAAGAATGAAATATTTACATCTGAAGGCTCGAAAGTACTTCAATGAAGGATTATTCCCATATGATAACTCTTATGGAGTATTCTCCTCTTTCATAAAATGTAATGCTCTATTTGAATTGCAGACTATTTTCATCACTGCTTCTTTCCAAAATTTCTCTAGAAGATCTTTCTGAATGATCATTGTTCTGGCCATGTTGTTGAAAATCTGATTTCTTCTCCCAACTACTCCATTCTAATGTGGATTTCTTACTGCTAAAACTTGGTTCCTTATCCCATGTTTCTCGAGATAATCCTCTATTTGAATATTTTTAAACTCTATTCCATTATCTTATCATATCGTTCATATTTTCTAACTAAGCATATTTTCACATTCCCATTGATATCTTGTAATAAAGCTAAACACTTCAGATTTTTGGGTGATTATTGATACCCATTTCATTCTTCTATAGTCATCAATGAAGAGAACAAAATATGTCCTCCCATAAATAGCCCTTGGTGAAATTTTCCCACACACATCAATATGCACTAACTCAAGAAATCTTGTTGAACTTTTCTCCTTTGGCCTGTATATTTTTCGAATGATCTTCCCTTGTTGACATGCATCGCATGTATGAGTATGATAATGTGATAATCTAGGGAGATTTCGATCTATATCATATTTCACAATATCTTCCAAGAATGCTTGGATAATATGGCCAAGATGCTTATGTTATAACTTTTTTTCATCATCCTTGGACAGAAATCACATATCTTCTTCTCCACTCATGGGATAGAGATTATCTTTTGTATGCTTTCCTTACAACAGAAAAGCACCATCCTTTGCTTTGAGGATACATAATTTCTTTTAAAATCTTATGGCATGTCATGAGTCACACAATTGACTGACACTAGTCAAGTTGTGACTAATCCCTTCAACAACCAAGACATCTACTCATATCATGTATTTTCCTCCAAACTTGGATTTTTATGAACCAATAATTTTCAATCCCTCATCATTTCAAAATCATACAATACCTTCTTTATCATATCTAATTTAGGTCACTAGATCCTTATATCCTGTCATATGGGAAGTGCATCCACTATCAATGATCCATATCCCAATGTGATCTGATGCCTTGAATGAAATTTATGCAACTATTACATGCTCTTCCATTTTTATTTTGACCCAAGTATTTTACTTCATATTTGATATGGAATTATAATCTTGATCTTTCTCAATATATGACAATCTGGATTCAACCTGCAGAGATGAAAATATATTTTGAATTTTCAAATCTCTTGAAGATACATTTGGTTTTTTCTTATGAAAAAATACATTCTAACTCGGCACATTCCTCTTCATTTTTTATGTGCAATATCTTTCCATATGTCTGAGTCCTATACACCTGAAACAATGAACATCAAATAATGACATGGAATTTTTATCTCTATGCAACCACCTCTATTGGTCTTGTTTCCATTAGTACCTCTTTTCAATGGAACATATATTTTGAGAGTGTCCCATCTTACCACAACAATGGAATCTTATTTGAGGTACACTCCTGTGTAACAATGTTACACCACTAGTTGTGCTTTGGGTTCTTTGAATCTTCTGAATCTACTTCATACCCAAATCAATCTTCATTATTGGAGTGGATTATTTTCATCTAACTTGAACCATAATTGCTTTATATTTTAGATAAATCCTTATATAAGCCTTATCATTCAAAGATGAATATTACTTATGTTCTGCTGTACCACTATTCTCAAATATCATCTTCTTGGTTGCCTGTATGATCTTCATTCCTGATGTTGAACCTGGAGTTAATTGTTTCTCCTGATCTTTAACTATTCACTATAGACCAATGACTTCCTCTTCTAGTTCTTTGATACATTTGATTTTATTTTTCCAGTTTCGGTCAAACTTTTGATTTACATTTTCTGTTCTTCAATTTTGAGTTTGTACTCAACCACATTTTCTGAGCTTTCTGGCATTGAAGACCTCGGATTTTCAATTTCTATATTCAGCTCAAAATTCTCTTCTTTCTTCTACTACATATAGAGTTTGGCATCATGAACAACTTTTTTATATTTCTTTGTTTTAGATCTCAAAATATCTAATCTTAAAGGGAAGCTTATAATTAATCCTGAAGATCAAATTCTTTTTTCAATTTCTCCTTCTTCATTTTCACTTTCTTCTCTTCTTAATGAATTGATGACAACTGCCACTGAAGAATCTATTTTATGATCCTTACAGTCCTCCTACTCTTCTTCCTGAGAATCTTCTAAACTTTCATCCTCTTTTTAAAGCAGATTCTTCTTTTGGAAGAACGTTCTCCTAGTACTTCTCCTTTCTTTCTAATTTGATGAATACCTATTTTGTGTAATTTCATCATTTTCTTCATTTTCATCATCAAACTTCTTAGTATACTTTGCTGCAAAATTCATAATCTTTCCACATCGAAAGCATGAAAATGGGAGTTTACCTTTGAACTTCCCTTTTCCCCTTTGTAGATTGGAGGAGAAAAATGACATAACATTATCTATATTTTCCTCCTCAGGACTATCTTTAATAGAGATATTATTCAAATCATTGAATTCCACTTCCTTATACTTCCCCTTTTCCACAGAATCATTATCATCGTTTCTCAATTCACATGCTACAAGGGTACTGTATAGGTTATCTAGTGTCATCTTTTTCGGGTCTTTGTCTTCCAACACTAAAACTTTCATATTGAACCGCAGTGGAAGTTTCCTCAAGATATGTTTCACAATTTTTATATCTTCAATGACTTCTCCAAGACCTCGCATGTCTTCCACAATAATTTTTATCCTATCAAAGAATGCATCAACAATCTCATTATGATTCATTCTGATATCCTCATACTTGTTCCATAGAACCTACAACTTTTATTCTCATAATTTTTTGTCAGCCTCATAAATATTCAATAATTTTTCACACATTGAATGTGATGTTTTATAGGACATCACCTTCATATAAATTTCATTTGATTGGGATCCCCCTAAAGCATTCATCCCTTTAGTATCAGCATCCAATTCTCTTATTTCATCTTCAGAAAAATCCCCACTATTAATGTCAGCTAATATTCCATGCATATATTCTGTAAAGACATCCATCCCTACTGATCGGAAGTTGTGCTCCATTCAATTATTCCATAGTTGAAAATTATTTCTGTCAAAGATCAAAATTACTTTATGATTGACCACCTCTATTTATTCTTCTGAGAGAGAAACATTGAATTTCAACCTTTCCCTCTGATACCAATTGTTAAGTACACTAGGCCAGATACCCTGAGAGGGGGGGGGGGTGAATCAGGGTATGATAGATTAAAACTTTTCCCCTTCGGATCTTGTTTTGTTATTAAAAAAAATCAATTATCTCTTCCTCCTGTAGAAATATATGAACAAATATGAAATAATGCATAGAACCAAAAAATACTTGGTTCACCCTCACTGGGATATGTCCTAGGAGAATACAACGGTGATATATCGATGTACCAAATTCACTAAGGCTCACTACCAACAATGGGTACAATGTTTGGGCTATATCTTCCATGCACATGCTCACTACCTTTACAAGATTTAGGGTATTCTCACTGCATTCCCAAGGATTGCTCCTAATGCCTCTTTATTTCGCTCACTACCAGTGGAAAGGTTCATCGACTTCCTCTTCCTATACTCACTACTCTTGGAAAATAATCCACACATAGTTTATCGACTTGTAGGTCAAACATAGTTTATGGAGATGTAGGTCCCTTCATTTTCATGAATTCCTACATTCTCAACTATAGGTAGATGGTCTGTTGAAGTCCCTCTTTTCACCCTTAGATGAAGTACACCTTCCTGAGTACTACTAGGTACCGGAAAGTACTTTTGCAAACATATTTGAAGATTTTTCAAGCATCCTTGTGAAAATTGTGAACCACCTTGTTCCACTGCGTACTGTGTACCAGTTATGGTACGTGGATCACCACCTTCGCATGTTGATGCCACTACTGCGAACCTCCCTTGGTCTACGGACATCATAGGCCTTCGTTATCGTGTACCACCTCTACAAAACCCCTCATATTTGTTAATTGTTCTATGTTCATGGACTTCCTCTACGAATCACCCTATGTATTTGAACTATTCTATGTTCGTGGAATACCTTCACTAATCACCTATGTACCATGCCTAATTCCTCCACGTACCATGTTCTATGTATTTTATAGTTCTCTGCAAAAATCTTTGGAGGAATTTCTTCTACGCAAACCACATCAATCATTCCAAAATTCTCCCTCACGAACTTTCTTCGGACTTTGTCGAGTTCCCATATCAAAAAGATGTTCTCTAATGATATATGATCTCTCTTCTAATCGGTGGGATTATAAATTCTTTTATAGGAAAAGATATTTTTAATATCCACTAATCAAAGATTTACCAAATATTTTATTTTTTATAGCCCCCACCACATACTGATCCTCTTACCACCGTGAACCGCAATCCTTCCTATGAACCATTTTTCACATGTGGTCCACATACTGCCTTTGTTTCTATTCGGTCGATCTCCACCGCCAATTGAAAAGTCCATCCGTATACCACACTGCCTTCCACCATGAACCATTTTTTATTTCGCAAACTGCTCTAGTGTACCATTCCCACCGCTCTCTGTACCGTTCCTAGAACATGGTACGCGGTCCATGAGTTATGGTACGCGGTTCTCATCCTTTTACAATATTATTCAACATTCTTCATATAGTTCACTCCTATGAAGAAATAATTCCCTTTCTAACATCAAACTCTTGATTTTGAGGCCCAAAAATTTGGAAAACACTAGGAAACAACACCACCTTAAAAACCTGTCTTCATAAAACACAAACCATTCTCATTTGCGATCATTTGGATTTTTCAACAAACACAATCACACCCAAAACATACTAATAGTACACCTTGAGGGATTTACCAAAATATTTATGAGTATATAGTATATCAATCAGATGATTGTTGTTCTCATATCGACTTATAATAATTTTTAACAATTTAGAGATATTTTATAACATGTTTTAGGTGGTCAAAACCAAGAAAAAAAAATCCAATTATTGTAAAATAATACAATAATAATTGTAGTTTAATTTTTGAAAAATTCTAATTGATGGAACATCAATAAGATAAATCATTTTCTTAGGTTGATCAGAAATACAGCAATAGTGTTTTAAAAACACAAAAATGTTCGTGTGATGATTAAAACAAGGTAAAAACGTCCAAATGATGTGAAATAATAGGAAAATTGTCCTTGTATTATTTATGACATGTATTGTTAGACATAATGTATATTAAATATGTGGTGTTATTAGAAAGAATATGTAAGGAATTTTTAATTGTTTAATGGCCTTTAAAAATGTGAATCTGGGGGTCATAATCAAGATAATGTCCTATGATTGACATCAAATAATAATAAAAAAATTATAGAGTGATTATTGTAATGTCATAGTGGAAGACACATCAATCGGACATTTCATTTTCAAGAAATCAATGAAAACACACATTTAGTGTTTTAAAAACATTAAAAATTGTGTGTGATTAGGTGGAACATCAATTGGATTTGTGGTTTACTCAAATAGATTTAATAACAAGTTTTTAATACATTGGACACCTATAAAAACATGTGTCAGATGGATAAAACCTAGAAAATGACATTCTATTGATGTGAAATCATACTAAAAATTGTATAGTTATTTTTAAAATATTAGATATGAAGTCACATCAACCATATTTTTCATTCACGAAGGATGACTAGAAACATACTTTTAGTATTTTAAAAATAGTAAATCATGCATGTGACAGTCACAACCGTTAAAAAAAGACCTTTGAATGATGTGGAATCGTAATAAAATCATCTTTTTATTACTTATTTGACGTATTAGAATACAACATGACATTTGTATGTGTGGTGTACTTAGATGTAATGAATTAGAAGATTTTATGGTTTTGGAGGGATTTATAACGATTCCTTAGGGGTCAAAACCAAGAAAATGACCATTGAATGTCATGAAAACATAGAAAAAATGCTAGATTGATTTTTTAAATGTTAGAGTCAATGAAATGTCAATCAGACATTTCATTTCCTCAGGGTGACCTGAAAGACACTTTCATTTTTTTTAAACCACTAAAACAAGGGTGTAACAGTCAAAAGCAATGAAATAGAACTATGAATCATGTAAATCATAGGGAAATATTCTTTTTAATATTGATGATGTGTATGGGTATACATGTAACATCTCACCACAACTCATTAGCTTTAAATGATATAGAGTGTTACTAAACTACATGACATCACCAAGATACCAAAGGATATGATTAAATGCCAAGGGCATAAGAGAGCATTGGGGGATGAATTTACTGAATATCCTAAAAAACCTATCAAGAATGACTTAAAAACAAGACCAAAACATGATGTGTGAAAGATAAACTAAATCAATCAATAAAAACACTGGTGCAAAACTATAATAGAGTGACAATGGAAATAAATACTAAATGACACAAAAAGAAGACTCTAAGATAAAAGACTCAAGAACTTATGTGGAACCTCAAATGACCAATACATTGATACTCCATAGCTCAAAATATACCAAACATGCCCACAAATTCATCTAATTACACCAGTAAAATAAGAAACCTTCCCCCTCCATGTATCTCGATAGATGACATCTATAAATTTACCAATTTCACTAAGAAGAGTGTGAAAATAACACTCATTATATAGTCCCTTGATACATTCCAAGACCTTCAACTAGGATAATAACAAGTTAGAACATTTTATCAAAAATATTTGGAAGGTATATATTTAGTTTCTATAAAAACTATAAATGAGTTCTGCATGAGAAAAATAATAAAAAATCCTTTAAGTGCACTTCCTTTTTTACATTGAATAAACATTCCAATATTCAAACACACACACACACAAACAAAAACACACAAGCATGGTGTCACACATTGGTAATTGTATTTCATTAATATACTCCATCCAATTTTTATGGTGGTACTTCATGATCATAATCCTTCCTTTTTTACAATTAAAACATTTTTTAAACATATATTCCATATTTTAAAACCAACCCATTTGAAATCACATCATATATGGATTTTTTCCTAAATAAAGTTCACAGGGGTTTTCCTTCAAGGTACAAGAACAATTTATAAAACACAATCCAATACGTTCTAGAATAGAAGAGTTAGAGGGAAGATACCTAGTTCAAGATAAAAGGCATGAATTGTTAAAGAATATTCTACACATACACACTCTTCTATCCATTATTCTACAAAAAACCAATAAAATCTCATCAAAATAAAACCAAAATCATTGATCCTATTATTACACACTGAACAATTGTCCTAATCAAGAAAACCCAAAGATATCAAACACAAGAAGTAAGAAATATATCATAACCGTAAATTTATATAATTAAACAATCAATGATCCATTTGAATCAGGGTCAGGGCTTCAAAGATTAGAAAAAATTTCCTAGGGTTTCCTTTTATGTCAAGTGGTGGAAGAGAAAATATGTTATAGTTTTCAAGTATAGGAGGAAAAAACTGGATTAACTTGTATAAATTGGTGATGAAAATTTATAATTTAGGATGAGAATTCTAGAAGTTGAATCTTCTTCCGAAAAACACATCTCCTAAAAATATTTTATAATGATTTTTTTACATCATGGTTGGATTTTTCAACTTAAAGGAACCTGGAGAAATCCATTCATGCCTTGAAACAAATTTTCGATATCTTCCTTGGGAAAATTTTGTCTCAAAACAAACAATAAAAATGTATGTATTTCCAAATACATTTTCTATGGGAAATTTATAGGATCATCTCCCTTTTAAACTTATAACCACTTTTAGAAATATATAATAATGATTTAATTATAAAAATGCATAAAACGATAGAGTACATCAAATTGTGGGGGCTATATTCTCTGTACCATTGGTATTTATGGCCTTAAAAAGTTGGATATCAATGTTACCATAAAACCAATAGGATATTACACCTAGATAAATTTTTTACATTCCTATGTTTCCTCTTTTACATGACCATGCTACCATAAAAGTCTCACTGAGAAAATAGATCTCCCTGGTAAGGTATTTTTTTATATGTCCAGAACCTGAACTGTTTCATGGATAAAACTCACATCATTAACAAGAGTAATATGATCCCAAATAATCACATAATGAGGATCTAGGTGATACTTCATTATGTTGAAAAACATGGAAGACATTATGGAATACACTATATCTTATTGGTAAGGATAACTAATATTCTAGAGTGCCAATTTATTCGATAACCTTGAATGGTCACACATACTATGGTGTCTACATCCCTTGTTACACTAAGGGTTGATAACCATGTATCAGTGAAACTTTCAATATGATATAGTCACACATATTGAATGATTATGTTCAGTTATGATTGACTGCATATGATCTCTGTCAGCTTTGAGTCATATCCATTAACTTCTATATCATCTGTATCTTCTCTATAATCTATTGGATAGGAACCAATCCAATCAAAGATTCCTCTCATGTTTCTACCCAATACAATGTGGAACCACAAGGGAGACCATACGAAGCCTAAAAAATGGTCATCTGTATCATCACCTAAAATATTTTATTATAGGATAAATCCACTAAAGGAATGTGGTCTTCCCATAGGCTTCCATAATTTGTGACACAATCTATGATCATATCTTTTGATGTGTGAATTTTGTGTTCTAACTACCCATCCTTTTGTGGACGATATGTTGTGCTTATAGTTAGTTGAATCCTGAAATATTATTCTAATGATCACCAGAATTGAAAATTGAAGCAATTGTCTATATTATTTTTAATAAAAATTGTCACACTACTGGAAAAAGGAATTTAGTAGTGTCTTCTAAAACTAGCGTTAAATAATTTTCAAAAAAAAATTACCATGGTTTTTAGCGGCAATTTAGAATACTACTTTAAATTTGTTTTTTTATTAAAATATTTTATAGTGTTGGTTTTTTATAAAAAACCACTCAATAATATTTTTTTAATTATTTTTAATATTTAATAAATTTTTAGCTATGATTTTTAAAAACTACCACTAAATTATTGAAAAAATATCAGATATTACTTATTTAATTATGATTTATTATTACTAATTATTATTTAATATTAATAATAAATTAATTTTTTTATTTACAGTTCTAATTAATTATAATGTTTAAATTATAAATTATCTTCAATTATTAGTAAATAGTTATTTGAAATTTAAATTAATTCTTAGAGAAGTTGAAAATAAAACTTATGCATTAGATGCCCATAACTTTTGATCCATCTGTCCATTTTAGATACATAACCTATCAAATAATGGATTATGAAATGAGATACAATGAAAATAGATAATAATTTAATAATATTTAATAGAATAAAATTTATTAAATTTTTAGAAGTTGAAAATAGAATATCAACTTCAATTGGACAAAACTTTTGATTTGGGTGTTCGTTTGAGCTCTACCTCATATTGAATCAAATATTCTTATGATATCTACATCTATTTTTCTAAGGGGGGCTAGTGGATATTCATTCAAGGTAAAAAAATCATAGAAATCCTACAAATAGTAGTTTTTATTTTGGAGCCGTGATTTTTTAACATTTTATGACATTAAAACTTCATTTAAGAGTTCCATCATATATTTTTTTGGGTCTTCTAAAAATTTATCACAAGGAATTATATTCCTATTTATTTGATGGTGTTTCAATTGTTGTAGTTTTACCCATTTTAGTGAATTATTATTTATTATATATATATATATATTACTTTATATGTATTTATGAAAATTATTAAATATTTCTAGATATTTATGTTTATATCGTATATGGGTATATAAATAATTTGTACCATAGGGTGAAAATAAAGTTTTAGGAGAGATCCCATAGTCAAAATGGTGACGAGTAGGGTTTCATATTCATCTTATAGATTATGCATTATTTGGGGTTGAATCTTCTGTCATGAGGTCCTAATAAGGTTGCTAGATGTCACAACAAACCATTGATAGACATTTATAGGATTTGATAAGGTCTATTCATAGTCTGAAAAGAGACTTTGTCAAATCCAAAAAAATATATGAATTTGGGTCATGATATTTTTCTATGTTTAGGGTTCTAGATTCTCATAAAATCTGAAATAAGGGAAATACAGATCATGTCATTGAAAATAGAGAAACCTTCTCTGATTGGCTTAATGTAGGAAAAAATTCTCTCATCGTATGATTTATTCTTCCCAGGGTTTGGAACCATAGAGGATTGGCTATTTGGATTGTATTCTTTACTCCATTTGGGGTTCCAAGAATTGTAGTAGTGTATCGATGGGTCAAGGTTTCTTCCACATATTTTTCCACTATAAGGATATGATGTTGATGTTGTGGGGGTTTAGGTCTCTTCCACTCATTCTAGGTTATTTGTGCTTAAATTATTGGGATTTCAAACTCATTAAAATTGATAAGAACACAAATTTGCAGTTATGGATCATAATTTATAGTCCTTCATATATTTTATGGAATCCATGGATTTTTTATGACATTTAACTTTTTTTATCCCAATTAAATTAAAAATGTAAACCAAGATGTTCTATTAAGGTTATTATGCTCGCATTGTGGTGGGTGTGGATCACAATTCCACTCTTGTTGATAGGATCTTACTCACTACTAAAAAGGATGAATTTTATCTAATTTTTTTTGAAAGTATTTCTGAATTTTATTTGGATTGTAAACCTATAGGGATCAAGATATCAAGATAAAAAATGAATATATCCTACTCATTCTATTCTCAGTCTGTCCATGAAGAGAAAGATTTCAAGAAGAATGGGATTCCAGTTAGTAAGGGGGAAGTCCTAAAGGTGTCTAGAGAACCACCTATGGTTGGAGATCATTGTGATCCCCAACCATATAGGGAATATATTTCCCCAGATCTATAAAAAATGTATTTAAATATCTTTATATCCAGGATTTCCCCAACCCAAAATATCATGATATTTGGATGACATCGTAGAGGAAGAAGAGGCTAATGAGAAGATGATTTGTACTAAGACATCTTTCATAGAATCTCTTTTTAAATGGATTGAGGTGTATAAAATACATGTGGACAATTATGATGCCAAATATAATAGTGATTATTCTACATTGGTCATGGTTTATTCAAAAATTTTATAGGATCATATTTAGCTGCCGAAAAATCTATTGGGAAGACCAAAGTGGGGGATACTACCTCAAATAATTCTAGGAAATATGTGGACCAACAATTTTTGCATCATGACAAGTATGGATCATATCTCAAAAGAATCTAACCTAGAGTTTAGTGTAGTAAGAATAAATTAGAGATTGGTGGGACTAGTGTCAAAATGGATGGTAAGGAAGTGGTTTATTTTAGTCCATTATGGTCTATGTAATAGAAGGAGGGTCCCCCTATTTTAATTAGATCTGATTATGAAGTATAGGGTACTCAAGAAATTCCATCTAACATGTCTTATGAAAGCTCTGTTAATATAGAGAAAATTTTAATGGGAATGGTGAATTTATAGGGTGTTTAAATTAATGCTCATGATGAAACTAAGATGAGTCCTCTTGTTATTCCAGCAAAGACTTATGATGTTTTGACACATATTGAAGATTCTAAGATCCCTCCTAGTACAATACGACCAATATTATCCAATTTTAGAGAAAGAAAGCCTTCTTTTTCTTAGGTAAGTTGTGAGGTTATTACTCATATTTTTTTTGGATTACTCTCTACCAAGAGTAGTGAGGAGGAGGGGAAAGGAAGTGATTGTGACTCTAAATTCATAGATGGTTTGAATGATTTTGATAATGTATGTATGGAAAAGGATGGTGGAATGTGGAAGTGGGTCAAGACATGGATAAGGGGTCTACATACCCATAGTTGTGGAAGAAGAATTCCTTATCATGGTATGAGTACCCTCTCTCGAACTGGTTAAACGTGTATTATTTTTTCTACTATGTCTTTTTTGATGAGGGCACAAATGCTTTTTCTGACCCCATCCTCCCCTTTTAGTCTTCTCTTTTTATTAATAATGGGGCTTCTAACTGACCATTTTATGGGTATATATAGGTATTTATATTTACTTATCATCATATATATAATTATATTAACATAAAAATATATATTTGTTTTCATCTGTATATATTTTTGTAACATAAATATTTTAATTAATAGATATTTATGTAACACTCATTTTATGTAAATATTTTTATAGATAATTATATCAATTTATTAGCCAAAAGGTTAAAGAGGTAGGTGAACCTACTTCAAAGAAATTTTATTAGAAAAGTAATGTGCCAAAAGAAACATTACAGAGAGGTTTTAGAAAGGTGGGTGTGCCAATATCCATGAGAGTTTGCCTCATCCAAACTAGAACAAAAATCTGATAAAAAAAGGACTAATATAAACTAACCTCCATGTTTTCCCTCTTAGAAAGAGCATTAGCGACCTGATTTTCCTCCTTGTAGAAATGATTAATAGTAAGAGATATAGAGTTTTCAAGATGAAGACATTCATCCTATGATGTCAAAATCCTCCATGGGACCTTTGTGGAATGACTTTTGAGAAATTTCATAGCTACAATTGAATTTGATTCTAACCATAGAATATGCCAACCAATGTGGAATTCATATCTGATCACCTTGATCATAGCCTAAAAATCAACTTCAATTGCATGATCATTTCCAATAAAATGATAGAAGAAGTCTATAATGTGACCCTGATGGGTATGAAAGATACCACCGTAACCTAAGGGCCCTAGTTCACCTAATGCCTCTCTATCAACATTAACTTTTAACTACCCTGATGCTGGGGGTATCCATCTAATAGATCTGTCCACTAATGGTCTCCCCACCCTCCCACATGCACCAAGTGACCAAAAAATAACGAGATAAGAGAATTCATAATTCATTTACCCAATTTAAATTTTGAATGCAGGCATAATTCCTCTATTAATAGCAGAGAGACTAGCCTAAAATGAGGATGCATGATTATTAAATATCAAGTCATTCTATGATCTCCAAGTTAATGAATGAACGGTTTACAGTAGTGGCTAATTGGAGCAAGTGAATCTACTCATTGGATATCATGCAACATATAGAGGAAATTAATGTTTTTAGGTTCTGAAAAACAAAGCTGCTTTGGAAAATATCCTACACATGTCTCTATAACATATAGGTAAAATAACGGTGACCAAACAAAAGGAAATAGAGATTCCTCATCTTGCAAACAAATAAGATAGGAAAGAGCAAGTTGAATGCCTTTTCACTAAATATTACATTGAATAGGTAGCTGATTCCTCCATATCTTCCATATTAACAGCAGGTCGGTAGGATAAATAAAAAGGTATCCTAAAGCCTAGAACCTATATTGGTATATTTATAGAGGCACAACATTGATATATATAGAAGTCCCTCGTATAGAAACTACATTCCAAGGCAGGCATCTAAAATAGAATATCATAATCATGATACACATTCCTAGAAAATTCTATAGGAAGTTGGGGGGGGAAGATCATGCATTCTGGAATTAACCTGCAACGTAGAAATTGTTACAGTCCTCATAGAGATAGGGACATCAAAATCCTCAATGATAGGTTTTGAAAGACAAGGCATGCTCCATCAATTCAACTATAACTACCTACAGACCATCCATTTCGAACAAGCCATAATCTCATAATAAGATTGCTTAACAGCTGGCCAAACAGATGAAGGAACAAATACGACATGGCTATTTTATTAAATATTAATGCATCTTTTTTTAATTTATTATTTATTATTATTTTGTTATTTTATTATTTTATTATTCTTTATTATTACTTTAGAATTTACATATAATTAATACTTATTATTTATCATTTTTTATTTATTTACTTATTAATTATTAGATAATTATTTAATTATTTTTTAATAATTAATAATTATTTAATTCATATTTATTTATTATTTATTTATTATTTATTATGTATTTATGTATTTATTATTTATGTATTTATTTCTTTTATTATTTATTTATTTATTGTTTATTATTTATTTATTTTTTATTTATTTACTTTATTATTATTTATTTATTTATTATTAATTTTTAATTATTAATTATTAATTAATAATTATTAATTATTTACTCAGTATTACTTATTTATTAATTAATTATTAATTGAATATTAAATATTAATTATTAATTATTAATTATTAACTATTATGTATTAATTATTTAATTTATATATATTTGTTATTTATTATTTACTATTTATATATTTTTTGATTTTATTATTTATTTATATATTTTTTATTATTTATTTATTTTTTATTATTTATTATTTATTTATTTATTAGTTATAATTTATAATTTTTATATTTTTATGTTATTAATTATTAATTATTTATTAATTAATAATTATTAATAACTAGTTATTAATTATTTAATTTGAATTTATTTTTAGGGGTCATTTATTTTTTCTATTTGTTATTATTATTTAATATTATAATTTTCTTATATATGTGATTGTGTGTGTGTGTGTGTATTAAATTCTATTTACTCACCACATAAAGACCTTACTGGAGTGCTAAAGTCTTTATAGAATACCTAAGAGTTAAGGGGTTCAAAACTCACCCAATACATATATATGTTGAATTTCCGTAGAAAAAATTTGGCATATGCATGAATACATGCATGACATGACATGGTATGACATGACATGTGCATGGTAATAAATAAGTAATAAAAAAAATAAAAAAATAATAAAAAACAGATAAATAATTAACAAATTAACAAATTAAATGAAATAAAAAAATAAAAAAATTATAAAAAAAACTATTGCGAATTGATTTTGACACTATTTAAACCACCCATAAAATAATCTATTAGTTTTTTAAAAATTTCTTCTTAATTTTCCAAATACGGTTTTGAAAAATCACTACTAAATGATTTCTAGAACATGATTTTGTGGCGGTTTAAACAATCGCTAAACAAAAAAAAACCATCACTAAAATCTTACATTGGCATAGTGTAACTCCATGCAATCAGACCACCTATCAGATATACATCATTTCCAATTTCTCTACCGTGTTAGATTCTATGATATATAAAAAATTATGCTAACATGGTTGGTTGATCTAGAATGAAAAAATAATATCATGTTATCGCAACATTCTCCGTACACATGTGACAAAGTCCATAGAAATCTACTCCCATTTCCATACAGTTATTTCTATAGACTGTAGAATACCCGTTAATCATTGATTCTGGGATTTTCCCTGTTGAAAAGTTGATCATTTCATCACATAATACACAATCTTGAATCTCATACATGACCACTAGAAATTTTCTTTCATAGCCTCATACATTTTATAAATACCCAGAAAAATAACTGATTTTTATTGGTGATAAGAAGAAAGAAGTTGTTACCCTCAAGGTCGAGGAACTAAAACCTGATCTTGAAAATGTTATGAGGAATTTTTATCCTTTGTTCATCCATTTGAAGTCTCCAAACCATCTTGGTTTGACCTAATTCTGATATAACCATGATCTACTATATATCCTCTTTCACAAACTCCATCAATTTAGGAATAAGATTGACTGGAATACAAATTTAATGCTCACCCTATGTAGTGTAATCCAGATGTATGACGGAAATCATGATTATCAGCTACCATTGGTCATGATCTTCTCAGACTACTTCACTATATAATTTCTAACTTGATGAATATACCACAAAATTCCCTTCACCATGAATGTATACCAAGTTGAATTCAAACATTGGGAGGTTCTTCGTACATCTTCAGTACATCAATTTAAAGTCTCACTGAGAAAATATGTAATTCAGACTCTTATGGTCAGTGAAAACTCTGAACATTTCTAAAAATATTTAATTCCACCAAATATTTATGGAATGAACAAATTCAATTAATTCTAGGTCATGCATTGGATAGTTATCCTCATGTGCTTGCAAATTCCCCAAACCATAACACAAAACATGTTTTCCCTATATGATAACACAAAAAAGGCCCAATCCAGATGAATCACAATATACCTCATATACCATACCTTCTTCTAGAATTACTAGGATAGGTTCTAAAGTGAGATGTGTTTTAACATATAAAAATATTTTCTATCAGTCATCATTCCATATGAATGGAACTCCCTTTATTGTTAGAGAATACATGAGAGAAACAAGCCATGAAAAATCACGAGAAAAGTGACGATAATAATATACTAATTCTATAAAACAGTGTACCTCAAGAAACTTATTTGGTGACTACTAGAAGACAAATACCTCAATGTTTTTGGGTTCAACTGATACACCCTGTTTGGAAATGACATTCCCAGAGAAACGAATTTTATGGATCCAGATGTCACACTTATAAAACATAGCATACGAGTGATTTTCACACGACATGCTCGGTACAATTTCCAAGCACTTCCTATGGTCCTTCCTACTTCATGATGAAAATATAATATCATCAAAAAATACCATAGCAAAGGATTCATGGTACCTATGGAATTTATAGTCAAACAAGGCCATGAAGACTATTGGTGCATTTTTCAGACCAAAGGGAATTACTCTATACTCATAATGGCCATAACAACTCTAAAATATTTTCTTCAGAACATCCACTTTTATGCCTCCGATCTAATGATATCCTGAGCAGAGATCAATCTTATAGGATCATGGGACTCCCATTAGTTGATCAAACACATCATTTATTCAAGGATGAGGATACTAATATTTGTCTACAAATTGATTCAATTTATGATAATCAAAACTTAAATGGATAGAACCATCCAACATATTAATGAATAAAACAAATACATCCCAAGGTGATTTACTAGGGTTATTAAAAACATTACTTTAACACTATTCAAGATGAACCATTAATTTTCAAAACTATTCTAGGGATATTATGTAAGACTTTAATGATATAGGTCTTGTTCCTGGGAGTAGATTGATATAAAATTTGATTTCCCACATAAGGTTAAACTAGTGAAATTATTCATAATGATATATGGGAATCAATCCACAATTGTAGGAAAGTCCACATATACTATTTAATCAGTATCTACCATGTTCATTACGATGAAATCGATAAAGGTGGCTTTTTCCACTATTTATTATGATCGTATTCTACTAGTATTTATATCACAGTCCCCCTTGAATACATTAATCATTTAATCTTAGGATGTGAATGTCACTTACTGAGAATAACAATAGATATAGGATTTAGATCCCACCAACCAATCCATACCAAATATCAAATCAAAAACATCCTTCTCTAGGACCATTGTTGGACTCCTTTTGTTTTAATTCTCAAAAATCATGTAAATCATGTTTAAATATTATAAATCATTATTACTCTTGTTCTATTATGTTTTATAATGATTATGTTTAACTATAATAAATTATGTGAATATTACTTCTTAATATAGATGGAAGATATTTGACTAAGTATGAGACATTGTTTCTGTGATCAAACTATCTCACTAGTTAGTATGAAAAATCAAAAAAGTATCTGACACCATTTCCCATAAACTGTAACCATGCTATTAGTTCTATAATTCTCAAAGGACCATAAATCTTAAGTGTGCTACCGGTTCTAGAATTCGTAAAAGACCAGACACCATAACTGTGCTACCGGTTCTAGAAATCGTAAAGGACCAGACATCGTAACCATGCTATCAGTTCCAGAAATTACAAAGGACCAGACATTGTAACCATGATACTGGTTCCAGAACTCATTAAGTATGTCACTGGTCACTATGGAACCACTTCTAACTCACTCTGAATGTGGAACCATTCTTGTATAACCACCAACTGTGACATTATTCCTTACTTAACAAATTTTCTATCTTTTTCAATTAAATTTAAAAGTTGATTCTAACCATCATATTTAAGTCATTTAATGACACTGACATAATTAATTATTTTTTATATAAATGGAACCTAATAGTATGAGTTACAAGGAGAAGATATCATGCTTATTTTCATACAAAACACAAACTCCCAAAGGTTAAATAAAGTGGGGCTCATGAGTTGAAAGCAGTGACTGAAAACAAACTTTAGAGAACACACATGCAGGCCAGAACACACAAAACAACACATGACGAACTATAATTTTCTTATAGATTTATTGTTGTGGATAAAAACTTCGAATATACTTGCAGAACCAACTCAAATAGGAAGAAGTAAAAGAAAGAGATGTTAGCATAAACATGCATGCATTCAAGAAAAAGCATAAGAACGAAGATAATCCATAATTCTTGTTGTGTACTATCCCACAAACATCCTTGCAACACCATATGAATGAATAATTAGTGCTACGAATAGTTACACAATAACTCACTAGAAACCAGAACACAGAACTCAAAACACTTTGTTTCTAAGTCTTCTTTCAGAATAAGACCTAAACATCAAATCTGTTACATCCTATAATTCCATAGATGCATAGAAAAATACTCAGAGCATTTCTGATTCCTTCTAATTATATTTTTCTCTATTTTGTACAGTTTTATTAATCTTTTGAGCAGTGTTCATGTATGTATTAAAAATAAACACTGTCTACTATGCTAAACTATTGGATACAATATATCCTCTCCCTACTACTCTCTTACAACATTTTTCAACCATGTTGAATTGTGGAAGAGACCCTTGTGCATCCTAGTAGACTTAATTTCCCACATAGAACTATGATTGGGGTCTTTTGACCTGGACAGTCTTGTGTACTATTGTGTACACCCTGAACCAGGGTGTGGATAAAATCATTACATATATTTTTCTTATTGTAAGGTGATCACCATGTGGATTGGATTAGGTTTTGTCTTGAGGCAGAACCGCTTATTTAATCCGCCGTGTTTTTTAATTTAGTTATTCTTTGTTATAACTCATATTTCAAAACACTAAGTTTCACTTTTATATTTAGTTTTATATATTATTTAAAACTATTTTTATTTAGTAAATTAGATTAAAAAGTTATTTCAGTATTTTAGGTTGATATAACTAAAAAGTAATCAATATCTTGATAAATTAATTAAACAGTAAAACTATTATAAATTTAATACTTTGATTAACTGGGATATTTTTTTTAAATTAGGGATCTTAAAATAAAGTTTTTAATATAAATTTTTTATAGGAACTATATTCACCCCCGTCTTGAGTGTCCTACTCTTACTAAAATTTGGTATCAAATGTTGTCTTTAAAATGATATTTTCAAAGGTATTAATGATTTTTCAAATCTTTTCAATTGTGATTTAGTTGTATTTTAATGATTTATAAATTTATATTAGTTCTAAATTTCTATCTCTTTAATATCTAGCCTTTATTCATTATTATGGATAATATATAAGAATGTGTTGCAACCGAAAGACCTCCCTACCTTAATGGAATAAATTTTTCTGAGTGGAAAATTAAAATGAAAATTCACTTAGAAAGTATGAGCTTTGATATTTGGATAATAATAGAAGATAAATATGAAATACTTGAAATTCCAAGAAGTACATGGAGTGAAGCTAAAAAATATACTTACAATAATAATTTTAAATATACGAATTCCTTTTTCTGTACTTTATGGGGTGAAAAATTTAATTGAATTTATGAATGTAAATCTACTTATGAAATTTGGGATACCTTAGTTGTCTCACATGAAGTAAAAAATAATGTCAAATAAATGAGACTTAATACCTATACTATTATGTATGATAATTTTAAGATGAAGCCTGATGAACCAATTTATAACATATATCTCAAGTTTAATGAAATATTCAATACAATGAGCTCTCTTGGAAGTACAGTGGATGCCCAAGAACAAATCATGTAGCCACTTAGATGTCTACCGGATAGGTGGAGGGGAACCTCAGTATCAATTAGAGAATCCTATGTTATTATTAATTTTCCATTCAAGGAGATGATAGGTAGGATAATTATGTATGAGGAAAAGTTAAAATTCATAAAGGAAGATGAGGATGAACCAAATATAATGTTAGTGTCTTTCAAAACCACTACTTAAAGAAATAAAGAAAATTCAGGGATAGAAATTCATTCTGAAAGTACAAGTAATGATGATTCACTATCAGATAGTGATGAGTAAATGTCTCAATTAGATAGAAGGTTTAAGAAGTTTTATAGGAGTAATAAATTCTTTAGGAATCCCAGATACAAAGGAAAATATTAGAATAATGGTAATTGGAAGAAGGACTAGAAAAGTATTGAGAACTCAAATGAAATAGTCTGTTATAAATGTAATATAATGGTATATATAAAGGCTGACTATCCCAATATAAAGTATAAAAATAAGTATGAGTAAAAAGATAAATATTTTAAATAGGAAATGAAAGCAACATGGAGTGCTTCTGAGGATAGCTCAAGTAATTCAGAATCATCACGTGATGAGAAATGTGACAAGGAAAACATTTGTTTCATGACAAAAGCATCTAAATTAACTCTTGATTATCCTATAAAAAATTCTTATTATTATGGAGATGAAAGTGATTCTCAAAATATGACTAATAAGTAAATATTTGGATACTTCCAAATTCATGAAGATACATGCAATGAATTAAAAGATAAATATAAATCTCTAAAAAGCAACATGCTCTTACTTCTATTGCTAAATATGAGATTACTATAAAAAATTAAACGAATTATCAATTACTTAAAGATAATGATGAACGTAAATTATCTAATGAACAATTGAAAAAGGAATTAGAAAATTTTAGCAATGAAAAGAATACTCTAATACAAATTCTTGGTTAAAAAATTAGTTCCTAGGTATACTAATAGTATAGGATACCAACCTGGACATAGAAACATAGCTAAAACTCATTTTATAACAAAATCTAGAAAATTTGTCTTCATACTCAGAACTGAAAAATCTGCTAGTTCTAGATTTCAGAATTCCTTCACTGCTTCTGGTTTTACAGTACCAAATAATGTTTACCTTTCAAATACTTTACAAAATGTTTATTGAAAACCCATGAAGAAATTATGGGTTTCTAATGCTCTTATTACTAATGTTACTGGACCCAAAAAAATTTGGGAACCAAAACTATCACTTTCTTAATTAATTTTTAGGAAATTGGTTTGAAGATCTCATGTAGATGTCTTTGCTACTTGGATAGTGGATGTTCAAGACACATGACAAGAGATTACTCATGCTTCAATAATCTGATAAATATTGATGGTGGATATTTCACTTTTGGTTACAATACTAAAGAAAAATATTTTTCCTTGGTGAGATTGGTAACTTTAACTCTGTTTTAATTTATAAATTACTTTATGTTGATGGATTAAAATATAATATTCTTAGTATTTCACAAATATGTGATGATGGTTTTCATGTTAAATTTGAAAATTATTCTTGTAATGTTTTTAATTTTGAAAATGAATTAGTATTTTTTGCTTTTAGAAATGAAAATGTTTACGCTGTTAACATAGATTCTTTAGCTTCTCAAAATGTTTCTTGTTTGGGTGCCTTTCACGAAGAGACTTGGCTTTGGAATTAAATACTAGGACACTATAAAATAAAATATCTTAGAAAACATACTAGGAAAGGTTTAGTCAAGGATATACCTAAGCTTGGATTCCAAATGACAATGTATGTAATCCTTTTCAAATGGGTAAACAGCAAAAAAATATCTTTCATACCAAAGAAAGAAGTTTCAACTTATCATCCTCTTGAGTTGGCTAACATGGATTTTTTTGGACTATCTAGAGTTTCAATTATAAATGGGAATCACTATTTCTATGTTCTTTTATATGACTATTCTAGATATACTTGGACCTTTTTCTTATCTCACAAAAGTAAAGCTTGTTCTCATTTAACCATGTATGCTAGAACATTAGAAAACCTAAGTGTTATTAAAACTAAATCCTTAAGAAGTGACCATGGCGGTGATTTTGAAAACTAAGAGTTTGAATGTTTTTTCTCAAAAAATAGCTATAGTCATAAATTATCTACCTGTAGGATACCTCAACAAAATTGTGTTGTAGAAATAAGAAATAGAACCTTACGAGAAATAGTTAGAACCATGCTCAATGAATATGACATACCTATCTAATTTTGGGTTGAAGATGTCAATACAGCTTCTATATTATTAATAGAGCATTAATCAGGCTTATTCTTAAGAAAACTACCTATGATTTGTGGAAAAATAGAAAACCCAAAGTTAATTACTTCGAAGTTTTTGGTTTTAAAGTTTATATTCTCAATACTAAGGACAATATTGAAAAATATGCCTCCAAAATTGATAAAGAAATATTTCTAGGTTATTAAATCTATTGTAAATCCTATAGAGTATTTAATAAAAGAACCAAATGTGTGGAAGAATATATAAATGTGAAATTTGATGAAATAGATCCACATGAACCTAAGACCAGCCAAGAAAACCATAACGATGATGTGTCAAATCTAGACATAAATTCAAAATCTTTTGACCCTACAATCAAGCAACCTATTAAATCATCTAGTTCTAGAAATTCTCTGGACTCTAGTCATAATGAACTTGAAACTTTTAATGAACCATAATGTATTATCTCTACTTTTTATAAATATGTTAGAACCCTTAAGAACCATACTTTAGATGCTATAGTTGGATATTTAGATAAAGGAACTCATACTAGAGCTTCTCTAAGAAATCATGTTGAACATCAAACTTTTTTTATAAATTTAACCTAATAACATAAATGATTATATCAATGATGAATTTTGGGTAATGGATATGTGAGAATAATTAAATCAATTTGAAATAAATAATGACTGTAAACTATTGGATAGACCTAAAGACACCTTGACTATAAGCACAAAATGGGTGTTTAGGAATATGGTAGATGAATCTGGAACCATAGAGAGAAACAAAGCTAGATTAGTTGAAAAAGTTTATAGTTTGGAAGAAGGGATAGATTATGAGGAAACTTTAGCACCAGTTTCTTGACTTGAATCCATTAGAATCATTCTTGCATATGCAACACATCTAAATTTCAAAGTTTATCAAATGGATGTTAAGAGTGCCTTCATAAATGGGTATAATGTTGAGGGTGTTTTTTTTGAAAAACACCCTGGTTTTAGGAACCCTCATTTTCTAAATCATTTTTTTATATTAAAAAAAGCTTTATATGGTTTAAAACAAGCTCTAATATCTTGGTATGATAGACTAAGTAGTTTTCTTATTTCTAAAGGTTTTAAAAACGGTATAGTTGATCCAACTCTCTTTATAAAAATAATTTCTAAAGATGTTTTAGTTGTTCAAATATATGTTGACGATATTATTTTTGGATCTAAAAAACATTTATTATGTGTTGATTTTTCAAAGATGATGTAAATTGAATTTGAAATGGGTTTCATGGGTGAACTAAAATTCTTTCATGGATTTCAAATCTTTCAAAATAAGGAATGTATTATTTTGAATCAAAGTAAATATACTAATGATCTTCTAAAACATTTTGGATTAGAAAGTACTAAAAGTAGTGATACTCTTATTAGTACCACCTATAAATTAGATCTTGATGAAAATGGTAAATCTGTTGATCAAACCACTTATAGAGGAATGATTGGGAGTTTACTCTACATAACTGCTAGTAGGCCTAATATAGAATCAAGGCTGCTCAAGCTATAAATGTATCTAGTATTATATCCATCATAAAAATGTTTATCTATACTAGTGTCCACTAGTATTTATAATATAAAAATGATCATTATCATATTTTAAATTTTTCTAAGAAATTAAGTGATCATGGGACACAGAGCATGTCAATCCCACATATTTAACTCATATGTTCAAGAATCTACAATTGTAGATTAAACTGATCCATTCATATAAAAATCATTCATTATACATGATAATCACATCATATATCCAATATCTAAATAGATATATATATATATATAATATCTAGGTGCATCCAGACACTTTCATAGTCTATCTCAATCGGGGGCCCTAATGTCATTATCATCATATGAGATGAAAAATAATATATTGGTTACACTCCAACTAAAGACATGATCGACAATATACCCAACTATCTCCATATTAGCTAAGTCAATATGAAAACTTACACAATTAGGGTATAAAAGTATAAAGGTTATCATGCTAGGTATCTCACCAACCATATGTAATAGGGAATCAAATATGATCCATACACCCCTAGTGTACTAAAGAACTCTATATTAAACTCCATGTGGTATACTTAGTAGGTCATCCAAAGCACACAAAGAATCTAATTCTTTATTTTATTCCTCGAGATCATATTTTGTATCATTATACATTAATCTTACTCATGATAAACGTAATATTCTATCAAAACATATAATACTACATGAAAAATATAGGTTAAGGATAAACTCAAATTCATACATTGAGATTTCAAATATCATTACAATTCATGAAAAGCATATATATATATGTGTGTGTGTTCCCAACATAAAAGAATGAGAATAATGTGGTTTACTTTTAAAATGATACATTTTAATATTCTTAAACTATTTAATAATAGTTAACAAAACAAATATAAGTGCTCATTTATCAAATCATTTAAAATAAACTACTAGACTATCCTTATGTTTTCTACACTTTTTGGGGGTTTAACACATTACATCATATATAATCCATTTCACATCTCTATGTAAACATCTGATAAAAATCTACCACTAAACTCCTTAGTGAGAAACATCTATGATGTAAACTAGTTTGAATAACGGTGAGACTTAGGAATCATTTCCCAAACCATTCTAATTATTGAACACATTCAAACAAATAAACTTCACAACATCAAATGTTACAATGTCAACTTATATTTTATAATTATAACTCTTATTAAGTGCATCATCATCCTTGAAACCCTATTCCATTAAAAATTTTCCTCAAAATAATAAAACTACTTACATTAGTGTTTTCTAATACATGATAACTCTCTTAGAGAAGTTAAGTAAAATTCACATTAAACTTATACTAATATAATCTTTTATTTATTAAATTTTAACTTATATATGTCAAAATATACCCCTAATAACCACTTAAAAATTATCTTATTTTTACAATATCTTGTTAATAAAAAAATCCATTTTTTAGGAAATAAAATTTATTTACATTCAGTGAGTATATTAAAAATTAAAATATTATTTCAATATCCTATATGTTATTATATTTATTTGACACCATTACTTTATAAAGAGAAGATTTTAATAAAATATTTCACTGATTTTTGGTGGGAACACATTCCCATATATTTTAATAAATACATGGATAAACATTTTATTCTATATAAAACAATTTTAGCTATATCTTCTTCTCCAAACATGTAATAAAAATTTATGAATCGTAAACCATTTATCTATAATTTGTCATCTAATTTTTTTAATATAACAAAATATCTTATAAAATAAGGATATTAGATGAAGATAAAGATATTAATTTAGATTCATTTGATCTTAATAAAATACATTATATTCAAATCCTTGATTTAATAAATATTTTCTAAATATCATAAATATAATATACCATCTAAATAAATTCTTCATTTAATTTTAAAATCCCATATACATAAAAATTATTATTAAAATATATATTCAATTTCACATACCCTTCATAATTAAATAATTAAATTTTATAGAATTCATACCTAACACAGACATTCCATAGAGTTTCAACGACTCCTCCAGGTATTCTGAATAATACAATTATAAGGAATTATTATTTAAATTTCCGGTAGCCCTATGATTTAATGACCATGACTATATTCTTCAAGAATCATTGTTTAAATTTTAAACTAAATTATTTTCTTCCAGTTTGAACTTTTACCCACTCATACTATCCATACTGTAATAAAATATGTACATCATATTCCCACTTCATCCATTTTCAACACTTACAGAATTTTAGGAAATCATTTCTTTAATTCGATCATATTGTTGGAATATTTATATAGATGAAAATAGGATAAATTTACTAACCAGTATAATACTCTTTTCATATAATTTCATTAAAACCATGAATGAATCACTATATTCTTCAATATCAACCTAGAATTGATTTTTGAGTAATTTCAACACTTTGTTAAGGAAATAATTGTTCCTACACATAGAAATTTCGCTAATAATTTTTATTAGATCACCAATATTTTTTAATAATGTTTCTTAAGTTTATACTATAAGAAGTAACTTACTTTAATTTTATCCTTTCAAGTATTGATAAAAAAATTAATTTGATGATGATAATGATGATATTATTTACAATTGAAGATTTTATCAGCTTAGAATCATATATTATTATAAATTTAATAAGTACTTCTATTTAATGGACAACCATTAAAATAATGAACCACTTTTAAATTAATCATATCCATTAGTGATCCAATATCTATATTTCACTATCCAATGAGTACACTAGGGTGTTACTTTCATCACTTAATTATTTAGGGAGGGAATCATACCAATCATATCATATATAAGTCATGGATAACTGAGTGGAAGACCCTATCTTTAATCCATCATATAGATAAACTCAACACTTTCCTACGTTATCTTTCGGAAGAATATCCTAGCTAAGTTTAACGCAAATAAAACATCAAAAATAGATTAAAAAAAGATAACCCATGGGAACCCTGGAATGGAAAAATATACCAGAGGATGATCTAGTGTCACCCATTAAATTATTGTGTTACACATGAAAATATAGGGGTATCCTGCTATGGGGGAACCTACACAGTTGAATGATTGAGGACTTGACAAGTACTATTTGGTAAGTAATATAAAACATATTATATGAAAGATATTTTAAATCCTAAACATCTCTCATGTTATTAAGTTTTATGTAATCATGCATATAGTAATATATTTTTGAATCTTATTCTCTCTACATAATCAATATGTTCAAATCATATTGATGTGTAACTCTTTGTAGAACCCGTAAGTATGTTTTACATACCCAAAAATAGAATTCAAAAAAATTCATACATATCTAGGTGCATCATATTCATAAGGTATATGAAAACATCATATAAATCTATAAAGTAATATTATATTGATAATCTCTATAATAGTAATCCTAAAGTGCTGGATATAGAATCCCTTTCACCAGCCTCAATAAGGCATAATCCTCTAGGTTGGTTGGTAGTTCGAACCTAAGTCCCTCTGCATGGAGATACTTTAACTAAGGGATAATCCAATTAATCATGACTCTAAAACCTATTATATACAAACTATATCCAATAACTAAATTCATGTTTGTGATATCAATTACATACTAAGGATAATGTATATGAAAATCTTAATTCATTATAGAGTAACTCCTAGAAGGAAAATAAAAGGAACTATCCTACAACCAGTTTAACATTCCAAGCAAAATCATATATCATTCATCATATACAAAATTATAAAAGTATGAATAAAAAAGGGATGAATTTTAAATTAATTAACAATTTATATATTTAAAAATGAGATAAAAATTTATGAATAATTCATAAATAAAATATAATTATAAGTATTGTATAATTTTCATTCAAACATTACAGACATTCCAGAATTATGAATATAAAATTTTTATATTTATTCCAATATCAACTCTTTCATATTTATCATTATATGGAATTTTCATTTTAAATATATGATATTATATGAATTATAAACTATTTAAAATCCAATTTCTATTAGGTAAATATTTTACATAATCTAAATATCATATAATTATTTATTATTTATACCTTCATCATATGAATCCTAAAAACATTTTTTTAATGTGTCTTAAATAATATCCAAACAAGAATCAGTTTTAAATTTGAACAATTCAAACTAATTAGTTATGAACGATTCATAATTTTAATATTAACATTTTAAATTTTGGCCGTATTTCACAATTTATAACACTTTATATATTATTTCTTATGATTTCTAAATAAAAAAATGTATTTATATATGGTAATAAATGCCAAATAATTAGGTTAAAAGGTAACTCAAATATTAACATTTAATATTTTTGAAAAAAATTCATAAACATTTATTTAATTAATTATAAATATTTTTCAATTAATTAATTATGTAATTTAACATTTATAAACTAAATATTCCCAAAATTAATTTTATAATGATTTAAAAACATTTTATAAACCATTAAAAACAATTCATAAATAAAAAACATTTTTTAGAATCATTTTTGTTTACCCTTATATAGGAACCCATTCCTACATAAGGGTATCCTCCCTTACCCTTATGCAGACACTCTGCATAAGGGTAATTATTTTATTATTCATTTCATAAGGGTATAATTCTATTATCCTTTTGTATAATATTTTTTGTAAGGGTACAAAAGGACATATGTTTAAGTGAACTCTTTACATAAGGTTATGTAAAAATATACCTTTACGTAACTCTTTTGGAACCCCTACATAAGGGTACTACCATAATTTAGTTGTCTTATGTAATGGTATGAATTTGACACAATAGTTTTAAATCCAAATTTACATTTAAAAACCTCCCATATATAGGTTATAAATTGGATACCTTTATGCAACTAGTTTTCTACATAAGTGTATGTTTCAACATACCATTACAGAACCATAGGAAAACTATATTTACCCTTACATGAACCCCTTTTAGTAAAGGAAAGACACATGTTACCTTTGAAAGACTATTCACATTTAGGTATCACTATGGTTACCCTTACACAATTTATCTTCATAAGGTCAATGACTTGGATACCTTTATGCAACCTATATTAGTAAATGTAACACCTAGGTTACCTTTACATAGACATGATACAAAAGGGTAAAGCATTTTGAAGACCAAATTTCCAAAAAAAATCAAAATGATGCTCTATTTTTGGTTTACTCTTCATTTAATTAAAATATTTAATAGAAATAAATAATGAACCTCTCTCTAATACCATTGAACATTTTTTAGTGTATAATAAAAATTTTCCAATTAATAAGAAGTGATTAAAACCCTCTTACAAGGATATACATGCAATATAATATAAAACATGTGATAAAACTAAAATGAAGATCTGCTATAAATGTGTGTACCTTATGTCGAAGACACATCACATAAATATAAATATCCTTCAAAAGTGTATGAGAGAGATCTACAAAGTGGAAAAAATCATCCTACTTCTGTAGGTATCTATGGAATAATCTATACTATTTGATGTTCTAATGGGATTATTCTTCCATTCATGATGTTTTATAATCTCATATGTAAATAAGGAAGAAGAAAGAGAGCTATGATTCATGGAGTATCAATGATGAATGAGAATATAAATCCAACCCCATTTCCATCACATGTTCATTGATTATAAATACACAAGTAAAAACCTCTACCTAGAGTATTTACTTATACATTATAACACATTTATAAATTCCCTGGATTATTTAGGTATCCCATGCATTTACACCCTATATCTTTAATATAAATATGAATTATTTTAATTTAATGATAGATTACATGGTTGAATGGTTTGGGAGTCCAAAAAATAAGAAATAATATACTCAATGCATGAAAATCACAATTTCTATTCTAGATGACATACAGTCCATAAATATATCATATACAAATATAGATTTAGGGAATATATCCTTCAGTAAGAACTTCAAAACCCCATTTATTAACATCATCCACAAGATTTCCATTAACATTTGAGGCATTGGGATGTTGGACTCTCAATACTTAGGGCCCATCCTACTTTCTATGAGAATTATTCAAATAGGAATTATCACCATAGAATTTAAGGGAATAATATTAAATTTCATTTGATTTTTAGGAAGAGATACATCTACTCGAATACCTCATAATAGCATGTGTAGATAAATATTTTTGATTGGGAGAAATGTATTGACTGGGAGAAGTAATAACATCCTTTTTTCTCATGAAAAAAATGACATATTCCTACCTCTTCCTAACCATGATAAATAAGTTCCCACTTGTGTTTGGATTTAAACAAGACAAATTATTCCATTTTCATTTTCCATTCATAATTATTGGAAGCTATCATTTTCCATTCTTAAAAAATATTTCAATCCATAATAGTCTGTGAAGATAATTCTTTGACAACCTAACTATCATAAAATTACTCATCAACTTGATCATACCCTAATACATTAGATAAGGTATCCTTAAAGGATAACCCAATATTAATCAAGTGTCTATCATCCTCCTTGTCTGCCTAAGATCTTATGGGATTAGAAAATTACAACTAGGATTTAAGAGTAATTGTCCCAATAGTATCTTGTGGTAAGTGAATAACAATCCCAAAATTAGGACCCTCTACACACCCAACCTTCTAAAATTTTGGAAATATTTTTCATCATGTACATTAACATGCTTCTTCCCTGTTGTGAGATTTTAATTTCTCATAGATCGTACCAGTATAAAATATTACTTAATCTATTAATTACCCTTATTTCAATGAGAATGATGAAATTAGTAGTATCTTAGTTGACCATTAGATAAAACAATATCAATCCTATAATCCGACTTCTAATGCCAAATAATCAAAAAAGAATAACAAGGGGTTAAAATTTCATCCACGATTCGAATATTAACTTCATCCTATGGTGTAGTGAGAATATATTTCAATTAGAGTTTAGCTTAGATTGACTTAAACTAGAACCATTGACATGTTACAAAATCTAATAATTTTAGTAACATTATCCATTATAATCATAATTCAAATAAAAAAATATAAAATACAATATTTCTGGATGTCATAAGACCCAATTTAAAAATTTGATTTTGACCCAAACTGGTGCATAATTTTCTTAAAATCATTATAAAGGGAATTAAATTTCCAATCATGAATTATTAGTGTTATTAGATTTAAATTTACTCAACCCATACTCCAAGATTTCCCTTTTGATTATTTTGAAAAGAAGAGATCATGGAATAACCCACGAATGAGGGAGAAAGTTTTAAAATAAAAAAGATCCCTAAATAGATTATAATTGAGAAACTAGTTCCAAGACATTCCATAAATTCATGCCTTTCGACATAGATATTAGATCTATAAAAGGATGCTTAAAAAGATCAATACACTTTGAAATGTCACTATTGGAGGTTGAGACATGAGTAGTGTTATCCTTCCAAATGATTCACTACAAAACCATAACCTTGAGCTAGGTAGAAGAGCCTCCTGAAAACTTATATAAAGGTGATAAACCCATCGAAGATTCATCGTCCAACTAAACAGAAACCAAAATTGAGAAATCAACCAAACCATGAGATTCCATTGTTGATCCATTGAGCTAAATATCATTATTAGATCCAATATCCCCTAGAAACGGCATTAAGAACATGAAATTTCCATTGGAAATCTAGAAATACCTCAAAGGAGAGCTCATGAGTCACGACATCCTTCACAATTATGTGTGTGTCTAACCACATATGCTGATATATATATATATATATATATATTAATATACACATGAATATCCAAATATATATATATATATACACCCATATCATTCACACACATATATATAAATATAAATACACTCACACACACACATATAAATATGTCTATATATATGCACACAAAAATATACATAATTAATAGATAAAAATATATAAATAAATTTACATAAATTGATATATATATATATTAATACAAAAAAATAAATGTCTATAAATATATTTCAAGTAATATACATTACTATATATAATCATATATTTAAATATTTATAAATAAATATACATATATACATCTTTACATATTGGTATATACATTTATATATATCAACATATAAATATAGTCAAATATTTGGGAATATATTTATATATATTTATATATATATAATTCAATAATTATATATATTTATATATTTACATATCTGAATATACAATTATACATCTATATGTATCTATATATTTATATTATTTATATATATTCATATATTTATATCCATGTATACCTATTTATATATAAATTTATATTTATATGTATGTATGTATTTATATGTGTGTGTGCATATATATCTATGTATTGACGTAATATATATGTATATTATTTATATATTCATATGTATTCATATATATTTCTATATTTTTATTTATTTAAATATATTTAAATACACTAATATATTTAAATCTATTTTTAATTTTATGTATTTATATATATGTATATATTTAGATATGTTTATATGTGTATATGTTTATATGTGTATATGTTTATATGTGTATATGTTTATATAATATGATATTAATTACATATTATATGTTATTCATATTGACAATTAAATATTAATTACTATATTATATATATATATATACTAATTACTATATATATATGTTCGACCGGGGTGGTGTCGGTGGATGCTAGAAGGCTTGTTCATTTGTGGGTTGAGTCATTGGGCTTATTTGGTTTTGCAATGGGATTTGTCTCACTAGGATCTCAGGCCATGAAGGCCTTTGGACCATTGTATATTAAGGCTTTTGTGCCCTGAATGTTCGGTTTCGGTTGGCTTCCCCCTTTTCCCTCAAAAGGGGTTTGTGTGGTTTTTCTTTTTTAATAAAGGGGGTTACCCCCAAATTTCATTCTATAGTCATAAATAATTACTAATTAATAAGAAATACATAATATTTAATCATGAATAATTATTAATTATTAATTACTATTTTTTAAAAAAATTAATAAAAATTAATTATTTTTTGTTATTATTAATTATTAATTATTCATATAATATATATAAAAATATAATAATATATTTATAAATAAATTATTGTTATTAATTATTAATTTTTTATTAAATTTTAAAACATTTATCAATGATTTTATAATAACTTCCACTAAATAAAACAAATAGCGGTGATTTTTTTTTAAAAAACCACCTCTAACATTTAATATATTTTTTATTTAGTGTTGTTTTAACAACCATTTAAAAAAAACCTCAATTAATTAGTATACGTTTTCAAAACAACCACAATAAAAATTAAAAGGAAACATTTCACATTAATTTTGAAATAATATACTACAAACCACCACTAAATGTATTTTTTATTATAATAATAACAAATTCTATGATTTTAAACTTCATTATTTATTATAACCTTTAAAAAATAGATTTTTGTATCACTAAATGAAAGCACTGTTAAATTTGTTTCCTTTGTCATTATTTTAATTAGTGTTGATAAATGTAACTCTTATAAATTTTAATAAAAAAACTAATAAAATCTTTACCTATTTATTTATTAGAAAATATTTATATATTTTGATTGCAGTGTGAAATTTATAAGTTTTATGATTAAATGAATAAATTAATTCGACTTTCATAATTTAATAAATTTTCATATAATAATTTTAAAATATTTTTAGTATATTATATATATTCCATATATATTAATATAAATAATTTTAACTTATTTTAGATATAAATTATAGTAAAATTAATATTACATGCATTATATATAGTTGGATACACAAACACACACATGTCGTTGGGTTCTTCAGACAAACACACACACACACACATTTATTTGAGAATAAGGACGGTGATATATGTAAATTTGTAATTGAAAATAAAAAAAATAAAAACTTTAGCTGTAATAGATCAAAAATCATGACCCATTAATTTCCATGTTTTGGGTGTTGGAGATGCTGAGAGCTGGTTTGAGGAAAAAATGGTTGTGGTTAAGTTCCAATTTTAGCTGATATTTGGTTTTGTGGCATAGAGGTATGTGTTGTGCTATGAGAGGTTAGTTTGAAAATTTTATATGGTGTGGTTATCTTGGTTACGAAATGGAGACTTAAGGTGTCAAGATTAGGGGTTGATCCATTTTGAGGGTCCTTTTGTTGTGGACCTTTGGATGCATAGAAACCATGGTTTAGGGTTGATCAGTATGAAAAGGGGAACTTAGGTCTACAGTGTGGTCATTATTGTTGTGACATGGAGTTCATGGTTGGTGATTTTGGTTGTTCTACAATTTTAAGTGTGGATGTGATGTGGAGATGGTAGTTCTCCATGGTTGTTTTTGAGAGTATAGATCCTATATCATGAAAAAGAGTTGTATTTTATTGAAATACCTTATATTTATTATATCTAGTGGTTGTATGAGTTTTATATAAGTGTATATTTGGTGTGATTTGTATATATTCATGTGACACAGACCCATTAAAACACGACAAATCATGTTGCATCATTTATTTATAAAAATATGGACTATTTCACCACAGTCTATATCCTTACACCATGGTCTTATATATTTTATCCTATGCATAAATTTTAAATCCCCTCCAAATTCTATTCTATTACTTCTCTTTATCTCAAACATTGGAGAATTCAAGTGAATATTTTTTAAATATCTCAACCTCTTTTTTCTTGGATTTGATCCTCAGCCTTGGAGATTTATTTTTGGTGATCTGAAGTGATTTCCTTATCCTTTATCCTTATTTTGTTCTTTGTTTATTATCTAGTGAAATCTGTGAAAATGGCAGGGGTTTGTTTGGGGTAGCATTATTATGATATTTTTATGGGGGAATCATTGTGATCTAGGTTGATTTAAGTATTCTCTTTTTTAGTTTTGATCTTGTTGTTATCTCTTCCTCTTTCTCGAGTTTAGTAGATTGCAAAGATATCACTGAGTTTGGGGGTTCAAGAACTATATTTTATTTTGTGTATAATGTGGAACTAAAATATTTTTACTCCCAATGAGTGGATGGTATACATTTGTATAATAAATATTATGAAACATGTTTAAATAAATTTATTGGAATTATATGTTTCACATGTGTTTACACAAATATATGATATTACCGTTATGATTGATGCTTGTTTTCTTCTATTTCAAGAAATCATTGTTGTTTCTATTTTGATTTATGGAAACTTTTTGTGATTAAATGAAGAAAAAACTATTATTAAAATGTTAATAATATAAAAATGGTAATAATCTAGTTGTGTAAAATAAATGATTTGATATGACTGAATATTTTGAAATCTGACTTTGAATTGAGAAATATGGTAGTTCTTGATATAAATATTTATTTATTTGTGCTATTGAGATTCTTGATATTGTGGGGTAATTATGTGATAGAGGGAGTAGTTATTTTTTGCCTATCAGTGACTATTTTTCAGTGTGTAGTGGTATATTCTATTGGTGGCACAGTGTGACATGATTTAGAGTGTGTATTGTGAAGTGGGTATGTTTTTTAATTAACACATTTAGAAATATGTAATTCAAGGGTTGTTGTGGGATGATGGTATAACTAGTTATTGTTGGGTTTTTTTATAGTTACACTATTGTAGCGGAAGATACTAGGTAATGATGAAAACAAAATAGGTGTGGTTGGAAACAAATTTAATCATGGCTATGAATGAAATAATGATGCATGAAAATAATATTTAATTCATTAAATAAATGAGTTTTATGGATAAAATGGTTTCATTAAATATGAAATTTAATATGCTTATTAATTAAAAATCCATAATTGGTCAGTTACTTGAATTAAATAACAGAATGTGAATATTGTTTGTGGATTTTGGTGTGATGAAAAGTTGTATGGTTGATGATATTGAAGTGGAAATATGTGATAGTGGATGTTTTTGGTGATATAGTGATTTTTATGTTATATAATAGTGTTTCATTAGCATAAAACTGTTATGTTGGGATTTTATATGACTGATCATATTTTATTTTCTTAATATTTCACCAAATTATCCATAATAACCTGTCATGACCCCCTCCCACCAAAGATGCCCCTCCTGAGCTGGAAATGGTGAAAGGGAGATAATGACCCCTGATTCCTACCTCTAGTAGGCCCCGGGGTGGAGACTTGCACCAAGGGTATGAGTTTTTCACAAATATGGGAGGCATTACCCTTTTATTATTTTATGATCGTGAAATAGGACAAGTCAACCAAAAAAAGGAAAAGGAAAAGTGTATAGAAATAAACCCAAACCAAGCCCACATGCATGTTTAAACAATTTATAACAAGGTTCAAGTACAAGAAAGCTCAAAGTACAATACCAAAAGAAAACAAGAGTACATCAACAGCAACAACTCCAACTGTCCGACTAGTAGGGTCTCGCACGGCCCTTATATTCCTCCTGGAAACCTGAATGTTAATGTAGGGTGAGCATACAAGTATACTCAGTAGGGAAACCTAAATCTCTCGTGTACAGGTGTGGAGACATCCTAATGTCTTGTGAGAAAGACATAAGAAACCTATCAAGGATTTCTATCCACCCAACCTCACAAGCCACACTCACCAAAAACACAATCACAACAGGTAGTAGTAGTATAAGAACAAGAGTATATGGTACCCCGCACCATTCCCCATTAATTAGTTGCTCTTCCTAACGGCGAACGTCCTGACGATTCCACACTCTCCTTGCCCGCACACACATGGGACTCACAAACCACACATCTTGCCCGCACACACCTGGGCCTCACAACCACGTATCATGCCCGCACACACCTAGGCCTCACAACCACGTATCCCCCACACACACACCTGGTCCTCACAACCATGTATCCCACCTGCACACACCTGGGCCTAACAACCACGTATGCTGCCCGCACACACCTGGGCCTCACAACCATGTATCCCGCCCGCACAAACCTAGGCCTAATCCCGAAGATTCTTGGGAAACAGTAAAAACCTGCCCGAAGATTCTTGTTCTAAAACCACCCTAATCAAAACCTACCCGATGGGTCTTGGGTGTAAGGTCACCTCAAGCCATCATAGCCTAGGGAAGAAGGTGCAAGAATGAGCTACTAAATAAGGGTAAAACACCCTCTCCCATGAAATGGGAGTGTTCGGCACTAAGTGCTCAACATGGGTTAGGTGCGATAAAACACAAAGATATAGATATATATATATATATACCAAACACTCAGTGCAACCTATGGCTTCTAAACAGAGAAACCGAGCATGTGCCTTGGCACTGCTACTATGAAGCATACATACAACAAACAACCCCAACTCCATTTAGGTTTTCATGTTTCAATAGAATTAGATTATTAGTTCCTCAACTACTGGGAAACAATCCACAACCAACCACATCAATCATTCGTAAAGCATATCCCTTCCATCCACAAAACAAGTTAGGAAAATACAATCACAACAAACACCTTCTTATTAACCAACCAACCCATTGATTATTATTCTCGTTCCATTACCATGAACCCCCATTCATCAACTCTTCCACCTTTTTATTTATTATTCACAAACCATAGATTGTTCACATTCAAGCCCATCCCTGCAGGCCCACTTCCAACCACTATAACCACAACAACCCACAAAACAAGATTCGAGCCACATCATTGCCCCTTTAACATCATTTACTACTGCCCTGCTGCCCGTTCTATTCGTAACAACCCAGGATTCACCCCTCCCTTTCACACACCAGTAACCAAGCCAAAACCCACATGTTCATTATTCCATTTTGTTTAATCGGGGTGATCACACAAGGGTTCTAGATTTTAATCAGCCAACTTTACGTGATTAACCAAATTTCTACGTTCTATAAAGTTCCCATCCACAAAAATATTCTAGAAGATAGGGAAAAATTTAATTACTCAAGCAAAGGCCCCCAACGACCGTGATTTTCAGTAGGCATAAGCCTATTCAATTCACAACATAATATCACATGATATGAATAAAAGTAATGTAATAGTAATCACAACTTCCCAACCCCGTTATATAATCCAGTTATTATCTTCATTAAATCCGTTCAAAAATGTTTGAAGTAAACAAGAGGAAACCCACCCTGCATGATGAAAAAATTAGAGAGACGAAGGTAAGATCCCTACCTCAACAGGTTCTGATCACAACGCTCCCCCGGATCAACTTTAGAAGACGTCTATCAGCGTCCGTCACTTCTTTCGAGTCCCGGAAAAACCTCCTCGGTTGGAGGTTGGAA
This sequence comes from Viscum album, assembly GCA_963277665.1. NCBI lineage: Eukaryota > Viridiplantae > Streptophyta > Magnoliopsida > Santalales > Viscaceae > Viscum > Viscum album. The sequence continues at coordinate 1,172,903,455 of OY728160.1, forward strand.
ATGAAATACCGATGGAAAGACAATGGATCCAAGCTCAGAAGTTCCGCCTTGTCGTTACGATCCCGTTTCCGCTGAAGGATCATAAATCGGAGCTCAGCCGAAGAAGTTATGGAAGAAAAGGAGCCTTCGAGTCTCATGGGAGAGATCTTCTCAGAGGAAAGGGGAGGAGAGGGGTGAGTTGAAAAGGAGGAGGGGACCCCTCCTTTTATAGGCAAGAAAAACAAAAGTACACGGCGTGTAATTTATGGTACACAGCGTGTACTCAGCCATTTCACACAGTCACCACGCGGCTTCCAACATGGCCTTCGACGCGGCACACGACCATTGACTGGTCAACACACGGTCTGAGGGTAACATGTACGTGGGGAGGGACTACACGACATGTAGTACTGGGTACATGGCATGTACCCATTTATTTCACACGGTGATGACATGGCTCGAGCACGGCACACGGTCGTTGACTTGTCAACACACGGTCTGAGGGTAACGCGTATGCGGGGAGGGACTACATGCCGTGTGGTATGGGGTACATGGTATGTACCCATTTATTTCACACGGCAAGGACACGGCCTTGAACACGGGGTATACCCAGAGAGGGGGTACATGGCGTGTACTCATACTACACAGTGTGTAGTTTCAAAATTCTCGAAAGTGTGGGAAAAGTACATTTTACACTCCAGAACACTTTGTGACCTTCTTTTTGACAAAGGAATGGGCCGGAGAGATCCGGGTCATTACATCAGATACCTCCTAAAACATTCTCATCCCCGAGAATTCAAAAACCAACCTAGTGGAATCCCAACAAGATACCTCTTAGGGTTCTCATTATAACGGGAACCCAACCAACAACCCTAATCATATTTGTTTGGAATTCCGTATCCTATGTCGAGATATTATCCGCTTTAGGTGGCACTGACTCGCCTACACGAGTTTAATCACATCCTCATTAATGTGTCTCAATTATGAATTGGGTCTTCCCAGTTTCGTACATTCTAATTTTCCAACTTGCACTACCCCCAACACCACACAACCAACACACTACCCGAACATGTGGTTTGGGTAAATTCCTTATCCTATTTCGAGATATTATCCGCTTTAGGCAGCACTGACTCACCCACACGTGTTCAATCACATCCACATTAATGCGTCTCGATTAAGGATCAGGTTTTTCCCTTTTTCCCACACATCTGAACATGATACATACTTCCAGAGAACAAGAAAACAAAAGGTCTCATAACCGACAAGCCAAGCATTCCATATATCAAAGTTACAGAGTATAACATCAATACAAAGCTCAGAAGAACAACGGAAAACACAAGTCAAAACAACTCCGGGTACTGAGCATGCATCTGAGCCTCCCGCTCCCAAGTGATCTCCTCGTGGCCACCATGCCTCCACAAAACACAAACCAAGGGAATGGTTCGTCCACAAAGCACCTTCTCTTTACGATCCTCGATTCTGACTGGTCATTCCTCGAAGGTCACGTCGTCTCCCATATCTAACTCTCCCAGTCAATAACGTGGGAGTCGTCGTGTAAGTATCGACGTAGCTGGGAGACATGGAAGACATTATGAAACTTATCGAACTGAGGTGGCAGGGCTAGCTAATATGCCACCTCACCTCAGCACCTCAAAAGGTCCGACGAAACAAGGTGAGAGATTGCTCCCTTTCCCAAACCTCTGATTCCCCCGTCGATGGGAAACCTTCATGAACATATGATCTCCCACCTCGGACTCCAAGGGCCTCCTCTAACGATCAGCATAAGACTTCTGTTGGTCCTGATCCACATTCATCCTCTCACGAACAAGCTGGACTTTCTCAGTGGTGCTCTACACTACCTCTGGCCTAAGAGCACCTGTCTCACCAACCTCTGCCCCGCAAATGGGTGAACGACATGGCCTTCCATACAAAGCCTCAAACAGTGCCATGCCAATAGTAGAGTGAAAGTTGTTGTTGTAGGAAAACTCTACTAAAGGCAAGTGTTGTACCCATGATCCTCTGAAATCCAGAACGCATGTTCGTAGCATGTCCACTAACGTCTGGATAGTCCGCTCTGTCTGCCCGTCGGTCTGGGGGTGGAAAGCAGTGCTAAGGCATAGCTGGGGTGCCAAAAGCATGTTGTAACCCCCTCCAGACTCGTGAGGTAAACCGAGTATCCCGATCTGAGACGATAGTCTTTGGGACTCCATGCAAATGCACCACCGCGTCTACATACCTCTATACTAAGGTACTCACTGGGCCTGACTCCTTATTTGCTAAGAAGTGATCTGATTTTGTCAGTCGATCCACCACTACCCAGATAGCATCATAACCTCCCTGAGCTCTGGGTAGTCTTGTGAAGAAGTCCATTGAGATGTCATCCCACTTCCACTCGGGGACATCTAAAGGATGCAGCAAACCACTGGGAACACGGTGTTCAGCCTTCACTTGCTGACACACTAGGAATTTAGCCACAAACTCTGCCACTGTCCATTTCACCCCAGGCCACCAAAATTGTTCCCTTATCCCTCGGTACATTTTTGAAACTCCTGGATGTACTGCCAAGGCTGAGCTATGGAACTCACGGAGAACTCCCTCATGCATCACCTCCAGAACAAAGAACCTTCTATGGAAAAGCATCTGATGTCGGTTGTCCTCTGACCATCCTTCTGGAGTGTTTCCCTAATCGACATGATCCCACATCACATCCACCTCGGAGTCCCCCCACTGAGACTCTTCCACCTGTTGCAACAAGGAGGAATTGACCTTCATCTAAAACAAACAGCCTCTAACACCATCTACCCTTGCATCCAAGTGCAAGGAGGCCAACTCTCCCATCACTTTCCAAGCATCAGTGGATTCTCGAACCACTTCCTCATGTGACTTTCTACTCAAGGCATCAGCCATAACGTTTCCCTTCCCTTCAGTGTAAGAGATCTCGAAGTCATAGTCTTGGAGAAACTCGACCCATATCCACTGCCGTAAGTTCAGGTCATGCTGGGAGAAGATATAACACATGCTCTTGTGATCTGAGAAGACCACAAAGTGCTCCCCAAAGAGTTAATGTCGCCACAACATCAGGGCAAACACTACTGCTGCAAGCTCTAGGTCATGGGTGGCATTGTTACATTTGTGAGGGCGTAACTTCCTAGAGCCATAACAGATCACTCCCTTCTTCTGCATCAGCACACACCCCAGACCAAGGCCAAAAGCATCACAAAACAGCTCATACAACAACCTTTCCTTTGGAAACCTGAGAACTAGAGCACTGACCAACTTCTCCGTCAGGTAGTCGAAAGGTTTCTGGCACTGCTCGCTCCATAGGAAGACTTGGTTCTTCCTAGTCAAAGTTGTCAATGGAGAAGAAACTCGAGAGAAGTCCGAAATGAACCTTAGATAGTAACCTGCTAACCCCAGGAAACTACGAACTTCTGCCATGCTCTTGGGTGCTGCTCAAGAAACAACCACCTCCACCTTCTACGGGTCTACCGACACTCTATGCTGAGACACCACATTCCTAAGGAAGTGTACTTCTAGCATCAAGAACTTGCACTTCGACAATTTCCCGTAAAGCTGGTGGTGTCAAAGGACTTCTAAGACTTCCCTGAGATGCTCAACGTGCTCCTCCTCTAATCTTGAGTAGATCAGGATGTCATTGATAAACACAATGACGAACCAGCCTAGAATCTCTCATAATAAAAATTTCATAAGTCCCATGAACATAACTGGTGCATTTATAACTCCAAATGGCATCACTATATACTCGAAGTGCCCATACCTGCACCTGAAATCCATCTTCGAGATGTCACTGTCCTTTACCCTCAGCTGATGATATCCAGATCGTAGATCAATCTTTGAAAACCAACCTGCTCCCCTTAGTTGGTCGAAGAGATCATCTATCATTGGAAGGGGGTAACGGTTCTTGACAATTACCTGGTTCAACCTTTGGTAGACTATGCATAGCCTGAGACCACCATCTTCCTTCTTCACGAAAAAAACTGGAGCACCCCATGGTGATATGTTGGGTTGAACAAAACCCTTCTCCATCAAATCATCAATCTAAATCCACAACACCCGTAACTCCGAAGGTTCCATCCGATAAGGGGCCATCGAAATCGGATGGGCACCAAGTTGTAAGTCTATCCCGAACTCAACGTCACGTCATGGGGTAGAGTCAAAACCTACTCATGAAAAACATCTAGGAACTCCCCAACAACATCTGGGACATCTATCATCACTGTATCAGTTGGGACCACTGATAACCCTCCTAACAAGGAAAGGAGAGGCTCCACACGCCGGCTTCCCACCTGATAGCTCCTCTCGCCAACAAAATCTACATGTTTCGCATCCACATCGGAGAACATGACCCTTCATCGGAAGCAGTCGGTAATGGCACTAATGTAAAACAACCAATCGATGCCTAGGATGACATCATATGGCTGCATCTATAACAGAAGAAGGTCACCACTAGATCGATGTGGTCCCAATGTTATCCCACATCCCTGGAAAACACAAGATACGCTGGTCTGACCTCCAACTGGTGTACTCAGCACCAGTGTCATGGAAAGTCTCTCAATGTCTATACCCAAGGCATGGGCTAGACCAGGTGCCACAAAGGAGTGTGAAGCTCCCAAATTGAACAAAGTAGAAACAAGAGTGCTGAACAAACAAATCATACCTCGAACCACCTCTGGTCCTGCCAGAGCTTCCAACTCTTCTGCGTGCAACTATCAATGCCCAGCTCCTCTTCCTCTCTAATGTCGACCACCTCCTCGACCATGCCCTGGTCGAGGTCCTTGAGGAGCACCCTGAGGTCAGCCTCCTCCTGCAAATTCTGCCCTCGGAGGAGCAGGGTCCTGCTGTTGTTGGAAGGGCCTTGCCGGAAACTGGTGCTGCTGAGGCAGGCGCTGAACCTTCCCACCTTCACCGTACTGAGCTCAGGTCAGGCACCGGCTCTAAACGTGCCCAAAACCTCCATAGGAAAAACACTTCGGTCCTGAGCTTGTGAAAAAGGGACGAGGACCTGAAGATCTGAACTGGAACTACTGGGGCATGCTCCCCACTAGCCTGAACCTGGATGGTCCCGTCGGAGGAGATCTGCTGCTGACTGCCTTCCCCTTCGATGAACCTGGCTGGATCCCCTCACATGGTGCACCTCCCTACGAGTGAATCCTCTCTACAACCACTTCCGTCTTCCGTACTGGCAAGTACATCGGAATGGTGAAGGGGGTGACAACATACTGGAGCGAAGGACAAAGCGCCTCCTCCAAACGTCTCGACCGAGACTCCTCGTTCGGAAAGAGATCCAGAGCAAAGCGCTGGAGATCCTTGAACTTGATCCCCAACTCTCGTACTGACATACTCCCCTTCTGATGGGAGAGTAACTCCTTCTGCTTCTCCTCCTTGATCAAGGAAGAAAGGAATTCCTCTCGGAATTCCTTCTCAAAGTCATCCCATGGAACCTCTACCTCTATCCTCTCTCCGAGGTAGAGTGTCCACCACTATCGCGCCGCACCTCTCAGCTGACTGACTGCTAGGGGAACCCAGTACTCCCTCAGAGCACGGATCAAGGTAAAGGTGGTCCCTAGCTCCTCAAGCCACCCCTCCGTCTCTGTATCCGAAGTACTACCCTCGTACTTCTTGAGGGACTTCCGCTGGAAAGAACGGAGAGTCTTCTTCCACTGGCTATCTTCCTCCTCTTGGTCAATCCTTAACCGATCGACTACCTGAATCTGATGGGCCTCGGCCATCTGAGCCACCCGGGGACGATGTCCAGGTGACATAGCTTTATGGTAAACAAGGATCGCCTAAGCCCAAGTAGCAAGGAATTTCTCAAGGTTTCATTTTATCATTTTATTCAATTTATTTCCCAGAATACCCAAATCAAGTAAAACATAATCATGATGATTCATGTACCTTACCTAGGGTCTCTACCCTGATATCAATATAGTCCCACTTCGTCATTCGGTATAGGCTCAGAGTCCTTGCATCAGATCATGGGGGGGCCTAAAATCCCGTGTCCTAGACGGTCTTCCCTGACCTATGTCATGCATGAAGATTAACCAATACTGTTGCCCTACCATCCCATGAAATCCTCACTGTTCCTAACTCTAGACTCCATCCTATCTCTCAACCATAAGCTCTGATACCATTCTGTCATGACCCCCTCCCACAAAAGATGACCCTCCTGAGCTGGCAATGGTGAAAGGGAGATAATGACCCCCGAGTCCCGCCTCTGGTAGGCCCCGGGGTGGCGACTAACCCCAAGGGTATGAGTTTTTCACAAATATGGGAGGCATTACCCTTTTATTATTTTAAGATCAGGAAATAAGACAAGTCAACCAAAAAAAGGAAAAGGACAAGTGTATAGAAATAAACCCAAACCAATCCCACATGCATGTTTAAACCATTTATAACAAGGTGCATGTACAAGAAAGCTCAATGTACAATACCAAAAGAAAACAAGAGTAAAACAACTACAAAAACTCCAACTGTCTGACTAGTAGGGTCTCGCACGGCCTTGGTAGTCCTCTTGGAAACCTAAAAGTAAATGTAGGGTGAGCATACAAGTATACTCAGTAGGGAAACCTAAAGCTCCCGTGCACAGGTGGGGAGACATCCTAATGTCCTGTGAGAACAATAGAAGAAACATAGCAAGGAATTCTATCCACCCAACCTCACTAGCCACACTCACCAAAAACACAATCACAACAGGTAGTAGTAGTATAAGAACAAGAGTATTGGGTACCCCGCACCATTCCCCATTAGTTAGATGCTCTTCTTAATGGAGAATGTCTTGATGCTTCCACACTCTCCCCGCGCGCACACACCTGGGCCTCACAAACCACACATCCCACCCACACACACCTGGGCCTCACAACCACGTATCCTTCCCGCACACACCTGGGACTCACAACCACATATCCAACCCGCACACACCTAGGCCTCAAAACAACGTATCCCGCCGACACACACCTGGGCCTCACAACCACGTATCCCGCCCGCACACACCTGGGCCTCACAACCACGTATCCCGCCCGCACACACCTGGGCCTCATCCTGAATATTCTTGGGAAATAGTAAAAACCTGCCCGAAGAGTCTTGGGCTAAAACCACCCCAATCTAAACCTACCTAAAGGGTCTTTGGTGTAAGGTCGTCTCAAGCCATCACAGCCTAGGGAAGAAGGAACAGGAAGGAGATAGTAACTAAGGGGAAAACACCCTTTCCCATGAAATGGGAGTGTTTGGCACTAAGTGCTCAACATGGGTGGGGTGCGATAAAACACAAAGATACAGATATATATATATATATATATACCAAACACTCAGCCCAACCTATGGATTCTAAACAAAGAAACTGAGTACGTGCCTCAGCACTGCTACTACGAAGCATGCATACAACAAACAACCCCAACCTCATTTAGGTTTTCATGTTTCAACAGAATTAGATTATTATTTCCTCAAATACTGGGCAACTATCCACAACCAACCACATCAATCGTTCGTAAAGCATATCCCTTCCATCCACAAGAAAAGTTATGAAAACACAAGCACAACAAAACCCTTCTTATTAACCAACCAACCCATTTATTATTATTCTCGTTCCTTTACCATGACCCACCATTCATCAAATCTTCCACCTTTTTATTTATTATTCACAACCCAAAGTTCGTTCACATTCAAACCCATCCCTGCAGCCCTGTTGCCAACCACCATAACCACAACAACCCACAAAACAAGATTCATTCCACATCATCACCCCTTTAACATCATTTACTGCAGCCCTGCTGCCTGTTCTATTCGTAACAACCCAGAATTCACCCATCCCTTTCACACACCAGTAACCAAGCCGAAACCCACATGTTCATTATTCCATTTTGTTTAACCGGGGTGATCACATAAGGGTTACAGATTTTAATCATCCAACTTTACGTGATTAAAAAATGTATACGTTCCACAAAGTTCCCATCCACAAAAATGGTCAAGAAGATAGGGAAACATTTAATTGCGCAAGAAAAGGCCCCCAAAGACTGTGATTTTTAGTAAGCATAAGACTATTCGATTCACAACATAATATCACAGGAAATAAATAAAAGTAATGTAACAGTAATCACAACTTCCCAAACCCGTTATATAATCCAGTTATTATCTTCATTAAATCAGTTCAAAAGTGTTTCACGTAAACAAGAGGAAAACCACCCCAAATGATGCACAAATTATAGAGATGAAGGTAAGATCCATACCTCAACAGGTTCTGATCACAATGCTCCCCCGAATCAACTTTAGAAGATGTTCTTCGGCGTCCGTCACTTCTGTCGAGTACCGAAAAAACCTCCTCAGGTGGAAGTTGGAAAGGAAAGGCCAAAGTAAAGACAATAGATCCAAGCTCATAAGTTCCACCTTGTCGTTACAATCCCGTGGCCACTGACGGATCGTAAATCAGAGCTCGGGCGAAGAAGTTATTGAAGAAAAGGAGCCTTTGAGTCTCTTGGAAGAGATCTGCTCAGAGGAAAGGGGAGGAGAGGGGTGAGTTTAAAAGGAGGAGGGGGCCCCTCCTTTTATAGGAGAGAAAAACAAAAGTACACGGTGTGTAATTTATGGTACAGGGCGTGCACTCAGCCATTTCACACGGTCACCGCGTGGCTTCCATCACGGCCTTCGATGTGGCACGCGACCATTGACTGGTCAACACACGGTCTAAGGGTAACGCTTACGCGGGGAGGGACTACACGGCTTGTAGTACTAGGTACACAGAATGTACCCATTTTTTTCACATGGCGATGACACGGCTCCAGCACGGCACACGACTGTTGACTGGTCAACACACGGTCTGAGGGTAACGCGTACACGGGGAGGGACCACACGACATGTGGTATGGGGTTCACGGCGTGTACCCATTTATTTCACACGGCAAGGACACGGCCTTGAACACGGGGTATACCCGAAGAGGGGGTACACGGCGTGTACTCATACTACACGGCGTGTAGTTTCAAAATTCTGGAAAGTGTGGGAAAAGTCCATTTTACCCTCCAGAACATTTCGTGACCTTCTTTTTGAAAAAGGAATGGGACGGAGAGGTCTGGGCCATTACATAACCCAAATACCATCATATCATTTATGATATCAACGAATATATGTTATTAAATCCTTAAAAATGTCATTAAACTTCCACTAGAGGACCTTTAATGGTTGAAAAAATGATTAGAAACATTATTATCTACCTTCACTTTCATGCAGACTAAACATGATGACGTGCTCTCCACCATAGACCACTTCATCTGGGGCCATCGGGAATCTCCCATCACAATATGATACATCTTGTATATAATAAGATGAACATCCAAATGTGAGATATGGAGCTCATGGAGAACATACTCATGTATCACCAATGGAATAAAACATCTTCTTAGAAATAAAATGATATATTTATAATCCATTAACATCCCATATGGAGAATCACCATGGAAGACTCAATCTCATTTATCATACACCTTTGAGTCTCCATGTTAAGACTACTCTACCCAATGTATCAAAAAAGGTTTCAGTGTAATAAAGTACTATAATCCTCAATTAATAGCTTATTTTATAACAAGATTCCCTGAAACACACTCCTCCATCATTCTCTGACAATCTCTAGAGTCCTTAAAATCATCTCCCTATGACTTCCAGCATAACACATCAAAAGAATCATTCTATTTATTATGTTTTAATAGATATATAATTCAATTACTACAAGAAATCCAACCACCTTGGTTAATGAAGATTCATATCTAAATGAGATAATATACACCTCAAGATCTTGTGTTCGGTATAGACCAAAAATCATTCAATGATGAGGTAATGATTTAATAGATTTAGAGAAACTACCAATTATGGAATCTTGAGAACAAGGTCAGTATAGGTAAACTTGCGCAGATGTAGATTCCTTTAACTAATCAAACAAATCATATATACTTATAAGAGGATAATAATTCTCGACTATCACCAGATTTAACCACTAACAGTCAATGAATAACCTTAGAACACTATTTTTTTCTTGGTGAAAAACACTAGGGCACACCATATTGATACATTGGGATGAATTTAACCATTACTCATTAAATCAAAAATCTAAACTCTCATATCATATATCTTAAAAGGTAACATCGAATAAGGATACACTGAGACTAGGTAAGAACTAGGGTTCTACTCAGTCATAAACTTGATATCACATTGAGAGTTGTGATTCCATGATATCATTGGGAAAACATCTATAATCTCAGTGATGACTCTATTAAAATTCATTACCTACACCTTTATTGAATCTAGTGATATCACTATTATGTGAGAAAATAGTGTATCTAGTTAAAGGTTGATTATTTGATGATATTTCTCTCTAACCAACACCATACATTGGACTTCCACATCAAATAATAAAACTCTCATTCCAAAATAATAAATTAATCTATGAAAATAATACAACCAATACATGGAAAAGATGAAATCATATTACCATATCTAAATCATGACAAAATACCTCAATGACTATTTTTACCCAACATAAACTGAAAACCATTTAACATTTCAAACAATCTTGACTAACCTCTTACTTGTTTAGTCAACACTAAGGGAACTTTAAACCTCTCCACCCTGAGTCCCAAGGCACAAAAAAAAGCGTGTATAATTAAATAATTTTATTCACCATAATAAAATTATGTGTATTCAAAGGTGGAAGAGAAATATATGGTACCTTAGACAATCCCCATGGCATGAAACATTCCATGTCGATCTTCTTTACCTCACTAGACATACCAATGACCACCTCTATGATCATGTTAAACCCAATTTCCCAAAAGATTGAGCATATCAAGGGGGTTTACTTTCCCCCATATTTCGCCCTTTATAGAACAAAATATAGTCGATATTATTACTAATAATTACATACAATCAACCACTATTAAGTATAAAATTGAAATTTTACACCTACACTGTGCTACTTCTCAAGGATAGTCAGAACCTAGAATAGATAGGGTTCATGAAATTTTCTATAAAAACACATAGGAATTGATATCCCTATGTTTTTTTGAGAATTTATATTTAATGAAGAGAACACTAAATACAACTAAGATTCCATCCCTTATAGATAGAACCCCAAATATCCAAAAATATTTTATCCTCCATGAATAACACTTTTCTCCAAGAAGTTATGATGAAACCCCTATTTAGATGATCTATACTATACATACCTCCTATCATTCCACTCATCCTTCTCATGAACCTATAATTATATAGGAAACATAATTGGTGTAACCACATATTTTATATATTGTTATAGAACCTCATATAAATATTTTTATTTGGTTCACTAGGTTCGGAAAAGATCAAGGGAAATGTAGAGAACTTACTTGAATATAACTAGAGACCATACACACATAAAATATCCTACTTGATAGATATAAACCCATACCACTTATCCAAATTATTCGTTAATAAAAGGAAATCTACACTGAACAACCTCTAAAAATCATCTCACAAAATCTCGGACTCTTTCCACTCCTTGAGAAGAAAAATCAACCAATGGCGTGTAAATCCACTCATTGGAATAACCACCAGTATGAACCAATACTATAACCTACCAATAATCAAAATAAAAGTGATTTTAATAACCTAACTAGTGATCCATATAAAAATCGGACATTATTCCCTCATAATTTTCTATGTCCAGGGCTGGAACTGACATAATGTTTTTCTTCAAGGACTCATCCTCATCCAGGTCAACCCCAAGTGGTTAACCAGATCATCTAGACACACATCACCATCCCAGTACATATGTGAAAATGACCAAGATCTATAACTATAATAAATAAGGAAATATCCAATTCCATATTTCATTTAGTTCATTTATTACCCTTTTAAATAGGTTCATTTTAAGTCCCCTAATATCACACTGATTCCAACACGTGTACAAACATGTATGATGCATAATCTAGGTATCTAACCATTAGTTTTTATTATCTTTAAAAGGGTTTTTAATAATTTTAAGGTCCTAGAATCATATCACATAGGGCCATAATATACTTTCTCTTAGATATACTCCCTTTAATATTCACATTATAGTTTTGAATAATATAGTTTCCCTACCAAGCCCATGAAATAATCAAAAGTTCTTAACCCCAAAATCCATCAAAAATCTCATCCATAGATTTTGAAAAAAAAATCTCTGAGGAACCCCCACTAGAAAACCCTCTTATTCATGTTCTGATAATAATGTTTACCCCTAAATTCCACCTCCAACAGGCCATGGGATGATGACTAGAACTGAGGGTTTGAGTTACCAAAATGGGTGACATTATCTTTATAGCCACATAAATTTAGATAAATGAAACCACCAATCAATTTTATAATAAAAAACATATAACCCATCATCCAAAAACTCATGTAAAATTCATAAAAATACATGTATTCAAAAATGAACTACAAAAATGAATGTCCTAAGGCATAAATACTAACAATAATGTTTAATATTTAAGCTATTATTTTCTGGATCACTCACTGAATCCATCCTAGAAACTTATAAAAATATTTATATAAAATTGGGTGAGAATACCTTTATACCATATAGGATCCACTGTGACATCCCAACACAAGTACTACTCAAATGTGTCTTAATTCTGGTGGGCCACATGGCCATAAGAACACCTCCCCGTATTCCAGAGGCTACTGACTATCAGCAGGGTCCTAAGGTGTCTCTGTGGGGATACAATATACTCATATAAGAGTTTATAACAAATTATGTGTTAATAAAAGGTGGATAAACAACAACAAAATCATTATAATGACTGAAAAATCTTTGAATAGAAGATAAGAATAAACACTCATTAACAATAATCAATGGCTTGAAACTAAATCATATAACAAATTATAATGTCATGTAATGTCTAAAAAACTAAAAATAGATATTTATGGAATTAAGAATTACATATTATACAAAAAAACTATACAAAACTATCCAGCAACTTGAGCACTATATCTGTCCTCTTCTATTAAGCTTCATCCCAATGCATGAAATCAAGGTGAGGTGTCCAAAGTAGGAAACTTCCCATTATCAACACATGAAATCATATAATTTCCCTAGTATCTAATGGTGTTCCAAAATGGGTGTGAGATAAATCTCAATATGTCACAACCAACAACATCTATGCAATCTAGTTTTTTAATATGAACTAAAATAGTGTGTAGGTATATATAAATTTAGTGTAATTCCATAATGATAATCGATACCTACTTCAGCCTCAACTGGTAATGTCTCTAAACATGTAATCATTTACATCATTCATTTATGTAAAGTTTATATAGGTAAGTCATGTGATGTGTACACAACACTGAAATTAACTCATGATAATAATAATAATAAAGGATCCATCATATAAACAAGGTATCCTATAATAATGATGTTAATAAAAATGATCTATGGTGAAACCAAGGAATCCTTGACCTTAGAGGTCAAGAAAACCCATAAATATAATTCATTTTGTCTATAAGGGGGTTTTATTGTAATATAAGGAGATTCAACCAAGGCATTCCACTACAAATTATTCTAACCAAGTCCAAATATCTCATCCACGGTAAAACACGCTAAGAATAGTTGGGCCCAATGGGGTGAATCCATGGAGCTACATGTTCGGATACTTCAATATGGATCCAAGGAGTGTATTTGAGGATTCATAATATTTGGATGGTAATAAATGGATCCAATGAAATCATGTAGAAAATCCTCTAGCATACAAGGACAATGTTCTAAGGTGGCTGTCTCCCTTGGAAAATGGCCCCTTGAATTGGAATGTCATCCTCTGAGTGCTCAAGGAATTCCCTTTGGAATCTAAGGATATCTCAATTCTGAGAATTCTTATAATGAAGAAAAGTTCCATATTAAATAGGAACCTTTTACATCATTAATTATTTAATTTAGGGAATGTAATACTCATTTTATTTAATAATTTAGAACATTCATTCCATTGCCTTTCATAATAGGTGACGAGGCTAAATTGGACATGAAATTATTTATTACATTCATTCCAAATTAATTTATTAGGTTCATTCCTTTACCGTTTATTACACATGACAATGGTGGGTTAAGGAAATGTAACCAATTCCCATGTAAATTTATAAACATTTAATATGTTGTTTCCATTTCATTTTATTAGGCATAAGATGGATAATTGGGACAGACAACCAATTAACTTAATATAATTCAAGGCCATGTGATATCTATAAATATAATTTCAATTTAAGAATTTAAAGATTAATTTATTAATTCAAAACACTTACATTATAAGGTTCATGTGAGAATTTTCATGTGCTAACCATTAATAATAAATTTATTTGATTAAAAAACATACCTTTATTAAGGCCAAGTCTAGCTCACCAGATCGGTGGCACATATAGTCATAATGAGATACTAAAGGCATATAAGAGGAAACACCATAATTGGGGAGTTTGGAGTTGAGGTTTTAACCTCTAATGATGTGTTGGTCAAAATAGAAAGGGATCTAGAATACAAGCACACTTATTATAATCCTGAAATTTGAATTTTATAAGTATCACAAAATGAAATCGATGTGTGAATAATGATGAAATAATATAAAATGGAAAGCTTGAGTGTTGAGTCATAGACCACATACCATATACCCATAACACTCTCCTCATCCAAGATCAGCCCTTAATTTATCCTGTATCAGAAAAAAAAAAGAAATAACGAACAAACACCCTAAAAAAGGGAATATTAACTCACATAAAAATGGAACAACCAATAAAAATAATAGTGGTAAAATGATCTTATGTATTAGAGTACACACCAAGAGTAATCCAATGATACAAACATAAGCATGTTCAGACTTCAGATGCAGGAGATATCAATAATCCTAGATTATGAGGCTTTTGAGCTCTTCAATTGAGGAAAGGGAGGCCTCATGTCCACTAGAGGAGAAAATGAGTGGAAGGGAGAGGTGAAACTATATTTAAATGAAAAAATCTCATTTTATAAAAAAAATATTAGGTCATACCATTTGGACACACCGTTGGAAAAACTGTGCTCCAACCACATACCTCACACAATCTAAGGAGAAACATCTGACGGTTAGGTTGCATGGTTTTAGAAACCATGTTCTAACTATGCTAGGTGGCTCTATTAAACACTGCAGACCATACACACGTGAATGAATCCCTAAAATAATTGTTTCCCCAGACTATGCGACTTCCTAAAGCCTTGTTTCCTACCCTCGCATTGATAGGGAAACCATGCAAACTGTCTCTCACAGTTTCAATAAACCATGCGGCTCAGTATTTTTCTACACTGTCTAAGGTTTTGATCTTTGAAAAAGCTCCAAACACCCCCAAAACTATCATAAATTCATTAGGAATCCATAAAAATTACAATAAAGAATAATTAGATAAAAATTCAAGGTATTCATACCTCCTATATAAATCAGGGTCTTATAGTATTTCCCCCTTAAATGAACTCATCCTTGAGTTCACCTTCCAAGGGTGGAAAAAACACTATCTATGAATAACTCTGGCCACTGGGAATATACATCGACCTCTCTCTCCCACGTTTTATCCTTTAAAAATTTGTGCTTCCATATTAGCTATACTAAAGGGATATACCATGCTTGTATAGCATTCATGATATGGTCAATGATGCTTATAGAATACTCCTCAAAAGAAGAATAAATAACTAACTCAACCTCCTCAAAACTAAAATTATGATTTGGGTTAGAATGATAATGGTGAAGCTGTGATATGTGGAAGACATGTTTCATGGAAAAATACCTCTGAGGTAGTGAAAACTGATAGGCTACCAAATGGACTCTATTGAGAATCACAAATGGCCTTTAAAAGCATGAAAATATCTCATATTTCCTCTATATCTATCTATGTCGAAGACTCAATGATACCTATAGGAAAACAAAATCACCATCCTTGAACTCCAGAGGTCACCAATGGAGATTTAAATTAGATTTATTCCTATAATGAGAAGTATATGAATGTTTCCTAATCATATGAACCTACTATGAAGTCTCCTAATGAGATGAGGACCTAGTAGTGCTACCTCTCTTGCCTCTAATCGGCACAGGGGTGAAGGACATGGCCTACCATACAATGCATCAAATGAAGCTATCTTAATCATAACCATAAATATATTATTATAGTAAAAAATTATGTTTGGGATATTCTTCTAACAAAGAATACAAAATTCAATGATGAATTCCTAAAGAATGTCCTTTAAAACCTACATCATATGTTCCAACTAGCCATCGGTCTGAGGGTGAAAGAATTTGTTTAGAAGCACCAGTGTTCCTATATCTCTCTATATCCCAAGATATAACCTCAATGTGAAATGAGAATCCCTATCTGAAATGATATTACAAGGGATCCCATGTATCCATATGATCTCATGGAAAAACGGACTTTCCATCTCTTCAACTGAAAAAAGTATCCCATATAGGAAGTAAGAGGGTTACTTTCCTCATTCGATCCATGAATATCCAAATGATGTGGATACCATGAGGATAACTTGCTAAGACAATGAAAAAATTCATCACTATATATTCCCAATTCCATTCATGGACCGTTAATAGATATAAAAAGACTATAGGCTACTAGTTCCCCACATTCACCTTATAATAGGTGGAACACCTAGTAATAAAACTTTTTATCTAACATTTCATCTAATCCACCAATACTAGTGTCTTATATCTTGATACATCTTGGATATACCCACATAAACATCCCACTAATATTATTGGAAATCACACATCCATTCCTCTCTCATATCTGTAGGAACCCAGACATGTCCATCTATACATAGGATTTCATCTCCACTATAAGACCAATCCAGAGGTGGTTCCTCTATGGATATACTCACCTGGAGAACCAACTCCTCAGGATATGAAATCTACATGCTATTCACCTGATCAATGAGTGTAGATGTAACTTTCAAGTATATAAGAAAATTTTTCTCATCGCTCTCATGAAACTACAGATGTATCTCACATAATATTGACATAAATTTATATATATCACTAAATTCTTATACGGCATGTGCCTGAGTTTTCTAGCGCAGTGCATCACCTACTGCATTGCCCTTTCAAGGTGTATATTGAAGAACAATGTCAATGGACTGAATTTATTAGACCTATATTGTATATATGATATTAAATTCACATTTTATAATGATATATTTGAGGCTCTTTCTATTTATATACACCAAAATGATCTCACCCATTAGATAGTGTCTCCAACAACAAAAGGCATGAAAAAACTTATTGGATCTTGAGATCATGTGTCGGGTAATTTCCATCATGAGTACTCAATATTCAATATCCATATGAAATGAATCTATAATCCTATATCAACAATACACCCTTGATAACTCCTAATGAATCATAGAACATGTTATAGACTCTTAAAGGCTCTGGAAAGATCAGAATTAATGCTGAAACAAGCCTTCCTTTTTTGCTCCAGGAAGGATTTTTCACTCGCTTCTGAACAAAAGAAATTCACAACCATATTAGTAAGACTATTAAGTGGTGAATAAAGGCATGATAAGTATTGTAGGAAACACATGTAATATACATCCATTCTCAAGAAACTCCATATTTAAAACATTTGGTTGGGTTTCTTCCAGGAAACCGCAACACTCACCTTCTCTATGTCAATTGATACTCCTAATTCCAAGAAAATTTGACCCAATAAGTGAACATTGTCGATACAAAGTGGAACTTATCAATCATAACATACATATTATTCTCAATAGGTTTATTAAATATGATCTCAATGTGTTAATCATGGTTTCTCCAAGAATGAGTATACACCATGATGTCATCCATGAAGACCATAATAAAAGAATCCTGGTAGTGGTGGGAAAATATCTTCATAAAATCCTTGAAAATGGTGGGAATATTTTTATGATTGAATGAAATAATGAGGTACTCAAAAATACCATACCTTCCAACAAAATCCTTATGAGGTATGTCTGAAGGCTTGACTGTCAGATGATGATAGCATTATATCAAGTCGATCTTTGACAGTGCCCAAGAACCTCATAGTTTTTCAAAGAGATCATCTATCTAAGGTAGTGGATACTATTTATTAACTATAAACTCGTTAAACATCCAATAATCCTTGCTTAAAAAATTTCCCATCCTACTTCTTGGTGAAAAGAATGGGTGAACCACAAAAATAAGTGATGATTCTGATAAAACCTTTAGACTCCAAATCTTCCAACTATCTCCTGAGCTTTCAGAGCTTAGTGGGTTCCATCCTGCATGGAGTAATAGAAATGGAGATTCTACTAGAAAAAGATCAATCATAGAAATACATCTCCCTTAAAAGGGAATATAGAAAAATAATCATGAAATATGTCCCAAAAACGATTTACCATATGAGGGAAATCTATCAAATGTAAACCATGATCCTCTATGAAGATCCTAGAAGTTGGTTGGTCTCGCAACCAAGCCTGTAATGCTTTGGTCCAGATCTATCATCCTGGTTATTCCACTCACCCTTGTAAAGATAACTGCCTCCATTTGGTGGTGTAAATAAAAACCTATGGTGATAGTAGTCTATATAGGCATCATACAGAACCAATCAATCCATTCTGACAATGATTTCAAAACATTTCATCTAGAGTATGAAGAGGTCCCACAAGAGTGGATATATAACAACCCTAATATTTATTAAACATTTAAAAATGATTTATTACATAAAAATACACATAATAAAACCTGGAAGATCGAGAGGTCTAGTGACTTTGGAAATAGGAACATTAAATGAAAACTTAAGACATAAAATACCACATCTTTATTGAAAACTTCTTCTACATGACCACAACATTCCTGCGTACTTAGAATTGCATGGGATAACCTGAGGACATACATAAGAAAAGGGTGAGCTATATAACCAGTATGGGACTAAACAAGGAATAACATAAAGAATAGAATATGTGTTAGGAAATAGACATATCAATGGAGCATAAGAGAAACATGAACATAAATTCATGTTATAGCATGATTATCATAACATGGAAATGTTTCAATAATTTAAAACACTAAATCATTAACATAAAGGAATCAGGTAAACCCATATCCCAACATGGTGGGAAAATGTACTAAAATGAATCAGGTAAACCTCGGTACCAACATGACATATCATGATACTAAACATTACCCGATGCATTGGTGTGCTATCAGGTCGCACCCATCATATTCATTTCAATCTCATGATTAAGTGTTCCACATAGATCATATAACATGGATTCATTAAACATCATAGTTTTTTTCATGATGAAATAATTTTTATTACATACATTTAAGTACCATTCAATAATTATATGTTTATAAAGGTGAATACCCTTGATAGATAAATGGGTATGGTATTCACTACACGATGATTTTGGGTTGGAAAATCACAGTGCAATTTCGGCAGCATAATGACGTAATATGGAGATTCATAAATTGGGTTGATGAGAGAGAAAGGGGTATCTCATAATTTATACATGAAATATAAAGTAATTGAATCATGTAACATAATATCCCAACATATGAAATGGAATTTAGATGCATAATATAGAAGAAATGCATGAATGGAAATAAGAATGGAGAAATCCCTTATGGAACTTCGACATGTTAACGGGTGTACACGGAAGGCATTAATGGGAAAGAAAGGGGTATCTCATCATTCAAAAATAAGGAGGAAATTATGGGTAGGTGTGAAATCATACAACAAAATTTTTAATAGAAAATAAAAGGGTATAACACCATAAAGAAACATGGATAAAAATGAGAAAGGAATGAGTCCCTTACTTGGATGTGTGATCCCGAAGGCTTAGGAGAGGCTTCTTGGGGGATTGGGGGAGCCTATGGAGGAATATAGATAGGGGAGGAAAAATTATGGACGTTTTAAAAGGATTTTTAGTCATGAGAAGTGGAAAATTGGGTGGGTTTATATAGGAAATCAGAGGGGAATTCATTAATATTTCACAAACATAGGTTTTGGAACCTATATAATTAAATACTCAAAAACACAAACCTTCCCATGGTTTTTTCCCATGGTTTTTTCCAAATAGAAGTGTAAAATATTATTTTATAATTCCAATGTCCAAAAATATTAAAATATTGGCCTTGCATATGTGGTGGTGAGTCACATTATTAAAGAACTGAATTTAAAATCATAAAATATATTACACATTTTTGAGGATTCACTAAGGATTTATAATATAATTAAAACAAATATAAAATCAAATTATTTTAATTGAAAAACATATATTGGTCCAATAATACCCATTATAGTGTTTATTACATCATTTTTTGGTCATTATGATGTCATAAAACTCATATTTTATTTATATTGTATATAATTTTTACCCCAAAAATTGACTGTCTCAGAAAATTATGAAAAATTTACCATTGGATAATTTGAAATCCTAATTCCAAAAATAATATTCATTTGATCTAAATAATTTTATAAACATGTGAATTTTCCGTTTTAAAATGAAAATCGATATTTATTGAAAATTCATGGGTTTTGACAAAAACCGTTTTCAAACCATAATAAAAATTACATTTGACTTCATAAACTTTACATACTCATTTATTATTCATAAAGGTAATTTTATAAAAATATTTTATTAACATATTAATTGTTTCCAAAATTCATTAATTACTTAAAATAAATTCTTTAAAAATACACTTTCTATTTTATCGTATAAAAAATATAACTCTTATCAATCTAATTACCTAATCATTTACATATAAATAACTGATATAATCACCATTTATAAGAACTTTTTTATAATATTATTAATAAAAACCTTAGTTTAACATAAAAATGTATATATTTCTCAAAATTACCATTTTTAAACCAAATCTCGATTTATCAAATTTATCATTCTTTTAAGAAAGAGTATTCTCATAAAGTAATTGATGTAATAAGACTTTTATTTATAAAAGGTATTACACAATAAGTAACTAATACCTTATTACATAACCCCTTATAACACCCACATAAGACCTAAGGTAAGGTGTGTGATGGTGAAATACTCTTGGGGAGGCTTGGATAACATCTCCATGGTGGTAATCTCTATTTACTTGAACTTCTCCTATAGGTGATTCTATTCAAGCTTAACATGTTGAAGCTCAGCATAGTCTTGGTCAAGATTAAAGCCCAGTGATGCTACCTCTTTCCCAAGCTCCGAAAAATGATCTTTGTACAGCCCGAGTCTACTGGTTGAGTCCACCCTCTCCTTTTTCTATGTTGAAATTATTATTTTTTAAAACCTTATATATATATTAGTTGTGTGATCACAGTTCAATGACTATATTATCAATAGTAATGATACTTAACAGTAATTTAAACACAAAAATAATAATAATAATAATTTTTCATGCGTTTTCTATATCCATAAGACATTAAAAGAAAGGGAATTTTATTCATAAATGTTCGGGTCATTATAATATTCCCCCCTTAATAAATTTCACCCACGAAATTTTCTTTTCCAATACTAAAATAGAAGAGGGTAACTCTGCCTCATCACTTCCTCTATTTCCCATGTTTCTTTTTCAAACTTTTAGTTTCTCCACAACACTTTGACGAGGGTAATTGTCTTATTTCGTAGAAATTTTTCCCTATAATCTTAGATTTTTACCAGATTCTCTTCATATGAAAGGTCATTCTCCAATGGTACCACCTTTGGATTGAGTACATGCAATGGATCAGGTATGTTCTTACTCAAAAGTGGAATACATCATGTACTTTAGATAGGTTCAGTGGGAGTTCCAATCGATAGGCCACTTCTCTGATGTGATCAAGGATCTCAAAAGGTATGATGTACCTTGGACTAATCTTTCTATTATTCCCCAATATCATCACACTCTTCCATGGAGATATGTGGAGGAAAACCATATCTCCAACATATAACTCTAGGTCTCATCAACGGTTTTCAGCATAGCTATTTTTTTGACTCTGAGCATCTTTGATGTGCTTCTGGATGGTCTTAACCTTCTCCAACATTTCTTCGACAATTTATGGGACTCGAATTTTTCTCTCCCCAACTTCATCCCAACATGACAATGTTATGAACCTCTTCCCATAAAGGGCTTCATAAGGATTCATTTGGATGCTTGAGTGGAAACTATTATTGTAAGAGAACTCAACCAGAGGAAGATTTTGATTCCATCCTCCTTTGAGGTCCATTGAGCATGCTATCAACATGTCCGCAAGTGCTTGGATAGTCTACTCAGATTGGCCATCAGTTTGAGGATGATAAGACATACTAAATTTCATCTCAGTATTCAGATCATGTTGGAGACTCTTCCATATCTTAGAGGTGAATCTTGGATCTCGATCAGATACAATCGATAGTGGTGCACTATGAAACCTTATTACTTCTCTGATGTATATTTTTGCTAATTTATCCAATGAGAAATCCTCTTGAATTTCAATGAAGTGTGCAATATTTGTAAGATGATCCACAACAAACTAGATAACATTGTTTCCTTTGGATGTCTTCGGAATTCTGGTGACAAAGTCCATGGTGATGTTCTTCCATTTCCATATTGGTATGGGTAATGGTTTCCTCATGCCCTTAGACTTATGCCTCTCAACATTCAATTTCTGACACACCAAGCACTTTGACGTATATTCGATGATCTACTTCTTCATGTTATCCAACCAATAATGCTCTCAGATATCCCGATACATCTTTTTGTTTCTTTGGTGGATGGAGAAATCCAAACTATGTGAATCATTCAAAAGTTATTTCTATTACTTTGGATTTGATGGAATACATAGTCTTGACCCAAATATCACAATTCCTAATTCATTAACATTCAAATCCAAAGATTTACCTTTAAAAATAGCTTCCTCTTTCTTCTAAATTCCTACATAATATTTTTGAGCATCATTTAACTTTTCCAAAAGAGATGGTTGAGCAATCATTTGTGAAAGGATTGATCATGTTCCCTTCATTATGATTATCATGTCCATATTCATCAAGTCTAAGAATATTAGATCATTTTCAATTCTCATCAATGATAGAATCTCTAGGTCCTTTCTACTTAGAGAATCTTCCACCTTGTTCACTTTCCCAGGGTGGTAATGAATTGAGTAGTCATAATCCTTGATGAGCTCTAACCATCTTCATTAGTTCATGTTCAGATCTTTCTGTGTGAATATATATTTGATACTTTTGTGATCCATATATATTTTAAACTTTTCCCCAAAGAGATAATGCAACCATATTATCAATGAACATATTATAGATTCCAACACTAGATCATGTGTAAGATGGTTTTTCTCATGAATTTTAATATTCATTGAGGCATAGGAAATGAATTTATCATTATGAATCAACACATAGCTCATGACCTTATTTGAAGCATCGTTGGTGATTAAAAAAAGATTCCCACTTGTGGGTAGTGTGAGAAAAGGTGTAGTGATAAGCCTCTTCTTAAAGTCCATGAAACTTTCTTCACATTTATCATCCAAAAAAAATGTGACTCCCTTCTGATTTAGCTTGGTATGAGGGTTTGACAATCATGATAAATTTCTCAAAAATTGGAAATAATATCCAGCTAACCCCAGGAAGCTACGGATATCCGTCACAGATGTCAGCCTCAACAATCCCTCAATTTCTTTTTTTTTTGGAAGGGTCCATAAATATCTCATTATTTGTGATGATATATCCCAATAATGATACTTCCATAAACTAGAAATCACACTTGTTGTTCTTTGCATAGATCTTCTCCTTTCGCAAGGTCTCTAGTATAGTGCTTAGATGCTCCTCATGATCCATCTATTGTATGGAGTATATTAGAATATCGTCAATAAATACTAACAAAAATTTGTTGAGGTAATATCTAAAGACAATATTCATCAAGTCCTGAAGATTTATGGAGCATTAGTGAGTCCAAAAGGCACTACTATGAATTCATAGTACTCGTACCTTGTACAAAAAATCATTCTTGGGGATATCCTCCTTCTTCACCCTTACTTGGTAATATCCCAACCACATATCCACCTTGGAGTAGTATTGGGCTCCATGTAGCTAATAGAAAAATTCATCAATTCGTGGAAAAGGATACCTATTATTTATCATGTTTTTTAATATCATGATAATCAATGCAAAGGCGTATTGACCCATCCTTATTCTTGACAAAGAGGACCGGTGCACCCCATGGTGAAGCACTTGGGTGTATAAACCCTTTATCCAAATTATCATATAGTTATTTCTTTAGATCCCCAAGCTCCACAACAGCCATTCTATACGGAGTCCAAGAAATTGGAAACACCCTAGGTATAAGATCAATCAAGAATTAAACATCTCTTCTAGGAGGAAGACAAGGAAAATCCTTAGGAAATACATTGTTGAATTCCCTTACAATATGCATGCCTTTGAGGACGGTTCCTTTCCAAGGCTCAATCATCTGATAAAGATACGTATTATCACAGGGAAGTAATATATATGCTTGAGATGATGGTGCTAAATAATATTCATCCTTCTCTTTTCACTTGTACATAATTGGGGTCGATTCATCATATGGAGAGTGATTTCCCTCTCACAATAGTTTAGGTTGGCTCTATATAGGGGAACTCAATCCACGCCAAGAATTGCATCAAATTCCAATAGAGGAAGTATGAAGATATTCTCTGGGAAGTTCAATCCACAAATTGTGACATGGGAGGAGTTATATTCACGGGATGCAATAATTTCCCCATTTTCCATTCTCACTAACATCTCTACTTCCATGATTTTTTGTGGTGTTTGAATTGGTATACTAATCTTTAGGGATATAAAAGAATGTGTAGAACTATAGAAGATAACCCTAACTTTTCACTCTCGGATTCTATTTCTATTATATAAAATATAGTCATAGGGATGAGTATCTTAAATATTTAAACATATAAAGGGGAATCCAATGACAAAAAGGGATAACTTATAAATACATTTATCTCCTTAACTTATGAATTTATATGCTTCAATCTAAGTTATTCATGATCTATTTCCAAACATATATTATTATGGTATTTTTTTTCTCCCTTAATAATGTTCCATACTAAGATTATGAATTTAACAAAGTATATCCTCTGGGAGTGTCAAACCAAGAGTGTAGAAAGGCCCATTGTCGTGCACCAGTTCCCATTTGAGTCTAGCTCAAAGCGGTGTTTTTGAGGTTTTCCCCTAGATACATTTGTGTCATAGCCACCTCTACTTGTTCATATCCAAACAGTGATGTATTTTCTTGATAAACCACTTACTCTATACTCACAAAAATTTAGGTATTATTTTCATAGACACATTTTTATCCCTAAGTCTTTCACTAGAGTTTTATAACCCTAATCCCAAAAATAATAATAACCTATCATTCGATACCAACTATAACAACCCTGGTCTTTATTACACATTTAAACATGATTTATTAAATAAACATAAACTTAATACAACCTAGATGATTGAGAGTTATAGTGTCTTTTGGGATTAGTAACATTACATGACAACATAAGACATAAAATACCATATCTTTATTGAAAACTTCTTTTGCATGACTACAACATTATTCATACATAGACTGACTGAAAATTAATTTTTATTTGATTTTCTAAAAACCTGCTTTATGGCTGAGTGGTAACCATCACACCAGGACATAGGTAGGATACATCAGGCAGGAAACATAGACCTATTCGAAATTCAAAATTTAGAAAGAAACTTTATGAAATCAGAAATCGAGAAAATCATGATCCGAGATTCACTCGTGTCAGTTGGTGACGCGTCGCCTTCCAATCATCATTACGAACCTCCACAGTCATTGTCACCATCCCATCCCACTATCATCGTCGAATTCCAAATATCACACCAGTAAGTCGGTGATCGATGGAGACCATTTATTTATCCCCACCTATAGAGCTTCCCCCCGGAATCCAACATCGTCGTCGAAGAATCTCCAAATAGAACACCATAAATCCAACCAGACAAGATCTTCACAACCGTTACAGAAGATTCCCAAACATAAAAAACCCCCAAAACAATAACCTCATTGTCACCAAACACCCCATCCATTTGAACAAGAACCACCACCAGAAACATTGGCGCCAGCTCTATTGCTTCCATGAACACCATCATCTTCACCTCATAGCAACACCAGAAGCCACCGTTGAACAGATAAGAACACCACTGTCGAATAGATAAGAACGCCGCAATAAAGAGATGCCATCTGATTAGCCCAGAGAATCCATCATCGTCATCTTCTTGGCATAGAGGATTGTCGTCATCGACTTCAACCATGCCATTGAAAACACCTAGAGAAACGACCAACACAAAACACAGAGAAAACAACATCGATAGCCAACATGAGTACAAAAAACAAGAAATACAGGATGAAGAAAGAAGAAAAAAAACCCGAATAAGGATTTATTATTGAAACCGTAATGAGAAAACCTAAATAAAGGAAACAAAGAAGGATATCCCAAACCAGAGAGATAATGAACAAGAAAAAAGAAAGCAGGACAAAACCCGAATAGGACATGGGATAGAAACCCTAGGAAAAAGGTTCATCTCCAGTAACTCCTGGAGATCTATCATCTGCCAAACCTCTAGCCCAATACCTCAGCGTATCCCATGCTTTAAATCCGACCTATAGAGGAGATAAGGAACGCAAGATCAGAGTTCAAAGGGGTGGATGGAAGAAAACCAAAGTGCCATAACATAGCAGGAAGAGTCAACCAAGAGAGATAGAAAAACCGAGAGAGAGCAGCGTGGAGGAAGAATCAACGCCGGAGAAATACAAGAGGAGAAGCACAGAGGAAACATCACCACTGACGAAATTAAAAACCCTAGGAGATAAGACGATTGCTGAGGAGTGGCTAGGTGAGTGAGGCACCATCCCCCACATTCCTTCATACTTAGCATTTTATGGGATAACCTGAGGACATACATAAGAAAAGGGTGAGTTATATAGCCCAGTAAGGGAGTAAACAAGTCATAACATGAAAAATAAAATACATGTTAGGAAATATAAATATAAAAGGAGCATAACAGAAACATGAACATAATGGCCTAATATAGCATGATTATCATAACATGGAAATGAGGCAACAACATAAAAAATTACATCATTAACATAAAGGAATCATGTAAACCCCTATCCCAACATGGTGGAAAATTTTCCTAAAAAGTAATCAGGTAAACCCCTTTCCCAAGATGACATATAATGATACTAAACATTACCCAATGCATTGGAGCGCTATCAGGGCGCACCCTTTATATTCATTTCAATATCATGCTTAAGTGTGCCATATAGATCATATAACATATATTCATTCAACATAATTTTTTTCCACGATAAAATAATTTGAAATACATACATTTATGTACCATTAAATTAGTATATGTTCATAAAGGTGAATACCCTTGATAGATAAATGGGTATGGTATTCACTATACAATGATTTTGTCTTGGAAATTCGCGGTGCAATTTCTGCAGCATAACAGCGTTATATGGAGATTCATAAATTGGGTTGATGAGAGATAAATGGGTATAAATTAATTTATACATGAAATAGATAGTAATTTAATAATTTAACATAATATCCCAACATACCAAATGGAATTTAGATGCATAATATAGAATAAATTCTTGAATGGAAATAAGAAGAGAGAAATTCCATGAGGAATTTCAGCATGGTAACAGGTGTACACTGAAGGAATTAATGAGAGAGAAAGGTGTATATAATAATTAAAACATAAGTAAGGAAATTTAGGGAGGTTTTAAATCATACCACAACATTTTTAATTTAAAATAAAAGGGTATAACAACATAAAGAAACTTTGATAAAAATGAGAAAGGAAAAAATCCTTTACTTGGATATGTGATCCCAATGGCTTGGGAGAGGCCTAAGAGTGGATTATTGGGAGATTGAGGGTTACTTGGGAGGACTATAGAGATGGGAGGAATGAGTAGGGACGTTATAAAATGATTTTTAGTGAAGATAAGTGGGATATTGGGTCGATTTATATAGGAAATGAGAGGGGGATTCTTTAATATTTCACAAACATAGGTTGTAGAACCAATATAATTAAATACTCAAAACCACAAACCTTCCCATGGTTTCTTAACATGGTTCATTCTAAATAGGAGTTAAAAAGTTATTTTATAAGTCCAACTTTCGAACATATTAAAATATTATCCTTTCTTGTGTAGAGGTGAGTCACATTATTAAATAAATGATTTTAAAATCATAAAATATATTATTGATTTTGGAGGATTCACTAAGCCTTTATAAAATAAGTAAAACAAATATAAAATAACATTATTTTAATTGGAAACATATATGGGGCCAGAAATACCCATTATAGTATTTATTCCATTATTTTGGGGTAATTATGATGTCATATAACACATATTTTATTTATACGATATTTAATTTTTACCCAAAAAAAAATCGAATATCTCAGAAAATTATGAAAAAATCACCATTGGATAATTTCAACATCCTGATTCCAAAAATAATATTCATTTTATCTTAATAATTTTTTAAATATTTTAATTCTCACTTTTAAATTTAAAACTGATATTTATTGAAAATTCATGGGTTTTGACAAAAATAGTTCTCAAACCATAATAAAAATTACATTCGACTTCATAAAAATAATTTACTAACTTATTATTAATAAAATTAATTTGATAACAATATTTTATTTAAATTTTAATTATTTCAAAAATTCATTAATTCCTTAAAATAATTTCTTTAAAATACACTTTCTATTTTATCGTATAAAAAATATAACTCTTATCAAACTGATTACCTAATCATTTATATATAATGAACTGATATAATAATAATTTATAAGACTTGGTTTTATAATATTATTAATAAAAACCTTAGTTTAATATAATAATGTATATATTTCTCAAAAGTTCCATTTTTACCCGAAATCTCAATTTATCAAATTTATCATTATTTTAAGAAAGACTGTTCTCATAAAGAAATTGATGGAATAATAATTTTCTTTATAAAAAGGGATTATAAAATAATTAACTAATACCTTATTACATAAACCCTTATAACACTCGCATAAGACCTAAGGGTAAGGTGTGCGATGGTGATAGACTCTTGGGGCAGCTCAGACAACATCGCCCAGGTGGTAATCTCTATTAACATGAACTTATCCCATATGTGATTCTATTAAAGCTTAAAATTTTGAAGCTTAGCTTGGGATTGGTTAAGAGTGAAGCCTAGTGACACTATTTCATTCCTAAGATCTCCAAAATGAGCTTCATACAACCCGATTCTACTGGATGAGGCCATCCTCTCCTTTTTCTGTGTTGCAAGTATTTTTTTAACCTTATATTTATAGCAGTTGTGTGATCACTATTCAATAGCTATATTATCAATAGTAACGATATTTAATGGTAATTTAAATCCTAAAATAATAATAAAAAATAGATTTCATGTGTTTTCTATATCCATAAGACATTAAAAGAAAGGTAATTTAATTCATAAATGTTTGGTTCATTATAGGATAACTGCATACGTTAAGGGGAAGTCCCTGTAATGGTGTATTCTAGAGGATTTCACTCCCAATGCTGTTTCTATGGTCATCAAACCAAAAAAGTATATAATTTATTATCCAAGGCATTCCATGGTAGATAAATAAATGAATGATCGAGAATCACCTATATCAAACAAGGAAGATAAAATAGTAGAGTCTACTAGAATAGTACGTCATACTTTTAATGGGTCTACACTATGATCCTAAGGTATCAGATATAAAAGAAACAACTGACCTGATACATGAAACTATGATATAGTTGGACTACCATGTCACGACCCGTCCTCGGGGCCCGTGTCGTGACTACCCCAAGCCCACCTTCCATAGGCCAGGGGCTGGCGACTAGCACCAAAGGCGTAAATCCTGATAACTGGGTTGGATTTGCCTTTATAAAAGTAAACAAAACACCACAGAGTACAAGCAGAAGTAAAACACTAAGTAAAACTGAATCAAGCTTTGCTGAAAGTAATGGGGCCAGAAATACAATCCCAACTGTAAAGTACAAGGAAAAAGATAAAACAACCGAAAGGTGACAAGAAGCTCCTGGATCATCCACCAAGGATCCTACCTGAAGGGTAGGTAAAGTTACCGCAACTCCTGGATCGTCCACCACGGATCCTACCTGAAGGGTTTGTACAGATAGCCTCCTCAATGTCGTCGTCCGTAAACCTCCTACGGGTATCGACTCGTTGTGAGGTCCACCTCCGGGTACTGACTCTTCGTGAGGTCCACCACCAGGTGCCATCCAGTTCTCGTACACTCGATCTCCGTCAGCGTTGTCCATCATCTGCAACCAACACAACGAGGTGCAGGCATAGCCTGTGCAGGGGTGAGTATAAAGATACTCAGTAGGGACCCCGAGACCCTCAAGGTCTCTCTAAATCCAACAAGTATAACCACAAAGATGAAACTCAATAGATAACCCTTACATAGGTATAAGCCCATACTTATACCTAAGTTATCAAGTAAACCATCTCATTCATAAGGGAACACAAAGGTTATGAAATCAATGGATAACCTCTACCCAGGTATATGCCCATACATATACCTAAGTTATCAAGTGACCGATCTCAATTATGAGGTAAACACAATGGTCATAGACTCAGCTCAAACCTGGATTTTCATTATTGAAACCGTAACTGCTGAAGAGCCCCGTCTCTGGAGTGTACAGTGGTCCTGTCATGACTCTGAGGTACTGGTCACTAACCTAAGACTGCTGAGATAATCCTCCTATCGAGTATTGTGGGCCTGCTGCTATAACCAAGCACTTCCCACCATGGGTATGCCGCTACATCCAAGCGCTCTCCCTCATAGCCTCCAGAGGTACTCCTTCTATTGAGTACCACGGGTCTGCCGCTACAACCAAGCGCTCCCCCTCACAGCCTCCGGAGGTACTCCTTCTATTGAGTATCGCGGGTCTGCCGGTACAACCAAGCGCTCCTCCGCCGTGGGTCTGCCGCAACAACCAAGCACTCCCCCTTATAGCCTCCAGAGGTACTCCTTCTGTTGAGTACTGTAGGTCTGTCGCTAAAACCAAGCACTCCTCCATCGTAGGTCTGCCACTACAACCAAGCGCTCCCCACTAGGCTATCCAAAACACACCGAGTCGATCGGTCAAGGAGTCTTCAGGTCTCAGCCGGCTACACGGTCTCCGTACTCTGCACGCTCGTCTCCGTGAGGTTCCGCTCCACGAGCTACAGGTCGATACTCCAAGTATCACAAAGTTCCACGAAGAAGTTTCTCAAAGGACCGCCTCGTCACAGGGGTCTCAACGCAACAGACGGCACGTCAATCGGACGCCCGGTCTATGTGTTACTAGCCTTTTCGTCCCCGGGGTCCGGTTGGTTTCGTGTACGAACCAATCCAGACATATCTAAACTGTACCCCGAACAGTCATAGGGTAAACTCATAGGGACCGTTTCTCCACGTGATCACCAACTCTGCTGACGGTTCGTCAAACGGACGTCCAGTCTGAAAGTTATCAGCTTTTCCGTTCCAGGGGCTCGATTGGATTTCGGGTGCAATCCAACCCGGCCACTATACAACTACATCCAAAACTCAATCTAATTATGCCAAAAGTTCTGTCTCATCAAGAGGAAATCAATGAGACAAATGGCGCGTCAATCGGACGCCCGGTCTGTGAGTTATTGGCTTTTTCGTTCAAGGGCCTGGTTGGTTTCATGAGCAAACCAACCCGACTGCACTCCGACAGCATCCAGACCTCGAGTGGAGTAATCCAAAAGTTCCGTCCCATCATGAGGAAATCAACGAGACAGACGGCACGTCAATCAGACGCCCGGTCTGTGAGTTATTGTCTTTTTCGTTCGAGGGGCTCGGTTGGTTTCATGAGCAAACCAACACGACCGCACTCCGAAAACATCCAAACCTCTAGCGGATTAAGCCAAATGTTTCGTCTCATTAAGAGGAATCCAACAATGTCGACGGCACGTCAATCGGACATCCAGATTTTAAGAAACAAGCGTTTCCGCTCTGAAGGCCCAATTGGTTTCGTATCCGAACCAACCCGTCCGAACCCAAAGTTCTCCGAAACCTTGGATGTAATATACCGAAATGACCGACTCGATCCAAGAATCGCTACACAACTGGTGGTGCATCGATCGGAGGTATGTAGCCCATGATATGGGCAAAAGACCGAAGTGATCCATAAATGGGGGGTTGGCCCCCGCCCCTTCCCCCCCCCCCCCCCCCGAGTCGGCCTGAACCGGGTCGACCCGACCCGGGTCTTGGTCCGACCCGACAGGGTGCGACTCGGCCTGGCCTGGTCCGCCCAAGCCAGGCCGGCTCGGATGGGTGGCTCGCTGGCTTGGCCAGCGAGCCGAGGCTCTGCGGACGCGGCGCGCGCCGCGTCCGCCCCTGGATCCCGCGCGGCCGCAGGATCCCTCAGCTCGCCGCCGCGGCTCAAGCCGCGGCGGTTTCTCCAGGAGGCGCACCGGGGCACCGCCGCGCCGGCGACCCGTTCCGCTGGTGGTGTCCGCGGGCCATCGGAGTTGTTCCGGTGGTCTGTTTTCAATTCTGTCTGCGGCGTTGCACATCCCTGGTCCCGTTCGTCACTTCGGAAACATCAAATCGTCTCTGCAGCCCGTTCCATCAATACTCGTCATTCCACACGTAAAAAGAACAAACTGCGGAGTCTTCTGTTTGCCTTTGCAGTCCCAATTACAACCACACTTTCGTTTGGCCTCGACGGCGCGGCGCAACGGCGCCGCGCATCCTTGCCGCATTCCTCCAGGTTTCCGTGTGGTGCCGTCGCACCTTGCTGCCATCTTTCGAACCGTAACAACACAACAACAAGGGGGAGGAGGGTCGTTCTAGTTCGTGCGGTCCGAACTCCTCCCGTTTAGATGATAACAAGTGGCCCAAAAAAATATAAGTCGAGGAATGACAAAGGATGTTTCACGAACAAGAAGCATTAAACCCCTTCCTCGAGAAAGATCTGTGGTAGCCGAGCATCGTGGAAGACGGTGTCGCGAAAGGGAAGGCGTCGGCTCGTTGACGTCGGCGTAAGGAAAGAGATGAAGGTGACGACGGCCGTTGGCGTTCGTCGCTTCTGTAAAGTTCCTTTGATCTCGGCTCGAGCGTCGTTCGTTGGATCCGACGTAGGGAAGACATCGAAGTCAACATAGATCGTTGTGTCTGCACCATGCCACTGATCCCTCCTCATTCATCTGTGTCTCGTCAGAGAAGATGGAACCTCGGCAGTGGTGCAACAATGGAGGAAGGAGAGGAAGTTCTCCAACGGACCCCCACTCATTAAAAGGATCCTCCCTAAATAAAATATTATACTTGACTAATATTTTCATTAACTCATCCATTTAAAATTCATACACCACCCTCATTAAATTGGAGGATTCAATTATTAATTAATGTGGTGTCATGAATTAATGGAAGAGAAGAATGTGAAGAGGTCCCACAAATGAGGTGTGTTATCAAAATTCAACAAGGGGTTTTGGAGAAGGGGGTTTAAGAGAGTTAAGGGAAGATGAAAAGGTGGGGGCTCGTGTGGGCCCCAACTCATCTTAAATCCTCACAAGGGAAGTTAGAACATTAGTGGGTCCCACCCCAACTCCCTCACATGGGCTAAACCTCTTAGAAGAGAGAAATTAAGTTGAGACACAACTTAATTTTCACTTAAACCGATTAGTGAAGAAATAAAAATATAAAACAATTATATTTTTTTATTCCCCATTTTTTTAAATCAACACCCGAGCAAACGCAACTCCGGAATAGGAGTTCCTAAGCAAAAACTGGCACTGCAGTTTCATCGGTGCCCTCAGATTTCGATTCTGATCACCGGTTCAAATGTTAGAAAAATCCTCTCATTCGTTCACTGAACGTACCCGAGCTAAACTTCGGAAATTGATTCCGGGCACACCGGGCCTCGAAATCAGGCGCCGTCAGAAACTGCGTTCTTGTAAATTCCAAAGAAAATTAAGAAAATATTTCCCTTGAATTTTACGAGTCTTTACATTACTCCCACCTCCGGGCTTTACGTCCTCGTAAATCGTTAACACAAACTAGGGAAACAAAAGTGGTACTGAGCACGCACCTGAGCCTTCCGCTCCCATGTGGTCACCCGAAGGATCCCGTACTGCCAGTGAAAGCGCACCCAAGTAATCGATCGTCCTCGTAGGACCCGCTCTTGTCAATCCTCAACCATTACTAGAACCCCGCAAAGTCACCCCATCACCAAAGTCCAACTCCCCATGGCCGATGATATGCGTCGGGTCAAGCACGTATCTCCCCAGTTGAGATACGTGGAAGTCATCATGCACTCGGTCCAACTGAGGTGGATGGGTCAAGCAGTAAACCACTTCGCTTACTCTACTGAGGACCTGAAAAGGTCTGCTGAACCTCATAGATTACTTGCCGCCTCGGCCACATCTCCGTAAACCTCATCGAGGTGAGACCCGTATAAGGACGTGGTCATCATCCTTGAAATCTAGAGGCTTCCTGTCATCTCTATGCAGTCTCATCTGCCGTGATCCATAGGCGATCACTTCCCACTCCAACACTAGGACACACTCGAGTACGGTCCCTAATGCGTCGTAGTGAACTATGTTACCAACGCCCACAGGTTGGGCACACTGGTCAACCCAGCTCCTGAAAGCTCTATTGGAAGTAGTGCCGCAACTCTGGAGAATTCTGGCACAAAGGTACGTTTGGCCATCTCCTGAGTGATCGAATGCACCCTCTTATGCATGATTCCATCCTGTGCTTCCTGGGTTTTCCTTTTCACCGACCAAGGAAAAACCCCATCCCAATGTTGTAGATAAACCACAACCTTTTTTCATAATACAGTCAATCTGTGTATGAACTGTGGATCCAATCCATACTCATACCAACGTCGTAAGGCCTCGACGCTGCTACCAAGAGATTCTAACCGAAACTCTTGCCTCGTGGGTCAGATCACACTGTCAGCGTAAGTGTGATTATCGAGTCTCCTCCCAAGGTATCTCCAGACGTGAGGGTCAAGTCAACGGCTTCACCAGAAACTCTAGGTCTGGGAAAAGATTCATGGAAGGAAGGAATGATTCGTATCAACATCTGTTACTACAGCAGCTTGTAGTGGACACAGACTGTCCCTCAAATCATTCTTAAATCCATTGGGTCACTCTCCTTGACCGCATGCAGCTACTCTCTTTCCCTGCCCTCCATCTCCCTGATAGCCTGGAGGGAACAACAAATGCAGGTAGTTGTAACATGTTGATATGTACACCACCTCATGTTGCTCTCCTAGCTCTGCCTCCACGTCTGCTACTCTGTAGATTCATCTGTCCTTAACATTTCCACTTTTTTTTTGAAACATTCGCACGCCCAAGTCTCTAAGACTGACCCCAGTTCGCATCTTCCCATTGTTAACATTCATTGGATAAAACCGATCAGCCAAAGAACATTCAACCACAAAGGTTCATTCTAGCACCCTAACATAAGTAGGAATGTGTAGAGAAAAGAGTTCTTACTCGGATTTCCCTCAAGCACACTTCGCTCTGAGGTCCAATATCTAAAGCACTGATCATATCATATTCATCAAGTACCAAAAACGATCGGTACGCCTCGATGCTTACTCAGCTACTGAAACATCATCCTGCCGAAGCTTTATAAGCTCTAGAAAACTCTCAGCCACCTCCTCAAGCCGGTTGTAACTATAGACCAACAGGTAGTGATGTATAGCTGACACACTACCCGAAGGCACTATCTCAGGCATCAGACCATGTATCTAAGCCTCATCGCTATGCGGACCATCCTCATGGTCACTCACTAGAAAATACTAGTAGACAAGTCCACCATCCACTCTATTGATGTCTCATCTAGACAGAAAACTCTAGAAATTGCCGAAAGCCAGTGCTCTGCTGTCTGAGAATCTGCCTCGCCTCGTAACCTCGGAGGCCACTGCTGCTGGATCTCGTGCAACGCGCTTTGCTAGCGTTCACAATTCTCTAGTAAGGCTAGTGGAATCTGCTGCCCAATAGGTGGTGGTGGTGCTGGTACACCACCCTAGGGTGCCAAAATAAAAAAAGGGCCCCGCACCGGAGCCTCTCCGCTCGGTGGGCCGTCATCAAGTACTCTCTCGGAACTCTAACTGACTGTCTGCATGGAGACATCCTGAACAGATGCGACACGGTCAACTATTTATACCCAGTGAGATGACTTGGTTTGAGCTGACTTTAAAACTTTTGGAAACACACACGCAATCAGTGTTTTCGTGCACAATGTCGGAAATCAGAAGTCCGGGTCCTGGTGTATGGATACGTCGACCGCCGCACCAATATTGGACTCCCTGAACTGAAGACCACACTTGGTACCGTTAACACTATTGCTTCGCAGAAAAGAAAATATCAGAGTTATAAGTCCTGCGGTAGAACCAACTCCTCTGATACCAATTTGTCACGACCCGTCCTTGGGGCCCGTGTCATGACTACCCCAAGCCCGCCTTCCATAGGCCAGAGGCTGGCGACTAGCACCAAAGGCGTAAATCCCGATAACTGGGAAGTATTTGCCTTTATAAAAGTAAACAAAACACCAAAGAGTACAAGAGGAAGTAATACACTAAGTAAAACTGAAACAAGCTATGCTGAAAGTAAAGGGGCCGGAAATACAAGACCAACTGTAAAGTACAAGGAAAAAGATAAAACAGCCGAAAGGTGACAAGCAGCTCCTGGATCATCCACCAAGGATCCTACCTAAAGGGTAGGTACAGTTACCGCAGCTCCTGGATCGTCCACCACGGATCCTACCTAAAGGGTAGGTACAGATAGCCTCCTCAGTGTCTTCTTCCGTCAACCTCCTCCAGGTATCGACTTGTCGTGAGGTCCACCTCCAGGTGCGGACTCGTCCTGAGGTCCAGCACCAGGTGCCGTCCAGTTCTCGTACACTAGATTTCCGTCAGCGCTGTCTGTCATCTGCAACCAACACAAGGAGGTGCGGGCATAACCCGTGCAGGGGTGAGTATAACAATACTCAGTAGGGACCCCAAGACCCTCAAGGTCTCTATAAACCAAACAAGGATAACCACAAAGATGAAACTCAACAGATAACCCTTACATAGGTATATGCCAATACTTATACCTAAGGTATCAAGTAACCCATCTCATTCATGAGAGAACACAAAGGTTATGAAATCAAAGGATAACCTCTACCCAGGTATATGCCCATACATATACCTAAGTTATCAAGTGACCAATCGCAATCATGAGGTAAACACAAAGGTCATAGACTCAGCTCAAACCAAGATTGTCATTATCGAAACCGTAACTGCTGAAGAGCCCCGTCACTGGAGTGTACATTAGTCCTGTCACGACTCTGAGGTACTGCTCACTAACCTAAGACTGCTGAGGTACTCCTCCTGTCGAGTATTGTGGGCCTGCTGCTACAACCAAGCACTTCCCACCATGGGTCTGCCGCTACAACCAAGCACTCCCCCTCATAGCCTCTAGAGGTACTCATTCAGTT
Source organism: Viscum album (assembly GCA_963277665.1). NCBI lineage: Eukaryota > Viridiplantae > Streptophyta > Magnoliopsida > Santalales > Viscaceae > Viscum > Viscum album. The sequence goes on from OY728160.1 coordinate 1,172,940,989, forward strand.
AGTATTGCGGGTCTGCCGCTACAACCAAGTGCTCCTCCATCGTGGGTCTGCCACTACAACCAAGTGCTCCCGCTCATAGCCTCCAGAGGTACTCCTTATGTTGAGTACCACAGGTCTACCGCTACAACCAAGCGCTCCTCCACCGTTGGTCTTCCGCTAAAACCAAGTGCTCCCCACTGGGCTATCCGAAACACACCGAGTCGATCGGTCAAGGAGTCTTCAGGTCTCAGCCGGCCACACGTTCTCCGTACTCTGCATGATCGTCTTCGTGAGGGTCCGCTCCACGAGCTACAGGTCAATACTCCAAGTATCAAAAAGTTCCAAGAAGAAGTATCTCAAAGGACCGCCTCGTCACATGGGTCTCAACGCAACAGATGGCGCGTCAATCGGACGCCCGATCTATGTGTTACTTACCTTTTCGTCCCCGGGGCCCGGTTGGTTTCGTGTACGAACCAATCCGGCCATATCTCAACTATACCCCGAACTCTCGTAGGGTAAACTCATAGGGATTGTTTCTCCACGTGATCACCAACGCCATTAACTGTTTGTCAAACGGACGTCCAGTTTGAAAGTTATCAGCTTTTCCGTTCTAGGGGCCCGGTTGGATTCCTGGTGCAATCCAACCCGGCCACTATCCAACTGCATCCAAAACTCAAGCGAAGTATGCCAAAAGTTTCGTCTCATCAAGAGGAAATCAACGAGACAGACGGCGCGTCAATCGGACGCCCGGTCTGTGAGTTATTCGCTTTTTCGTTCCAGGGGCCCGGTTGGTTTCATGAGCGAACCAACCTGACCGCACTCCGACAGCATCCAAACCTCGAGCGGAGTAATACAAAATTTCCGTCTCATCAAGAGGAAATCAACGAGACAGACGGCGCGTCAATCGGACGCCTGGTCTGTGAGTTATTGGCTTTTTCATTCTAGGGGCCCGGTTGGTTTCATGAGCGAACCAACCCGACCGCACTCCGAAAACATCCAAACATCGAGCGGAGTAAGCCAAATGTTATGTCTCATTAATAGGAATCCAACAAAGTCGACGTCACGTCAATCGGACGTCCAGAGTTCAAGATATAAGTGTTTCCGCTCTGAGGGCCCGGTTGGTTTCGTATCCGAACCAACCCGTCCAAACCCAAAGTTCTCCGAAACCTTGAGTGTAATATACTGAAACGACCGTCTCGATCCAAGGATCTCTACGCAACTGGCGGTGCGTCGATCGGAGGTCCGTAGCCCATGATATGGTCAAAAGAACGAAGTGATCCAAAAATGGGGGGTCTGGGCCTGCTCTGACCCGGCCCAACCCCCCCTGGGTCGACCCGACCCGGGTCCGGGTCCGACCCGGAAGGGCGTGACCCGGCTCGGCCCGGTCCTCCCATGCCGGGCCGTCTTAGCCAGCGAGCCGAGGCTCCGCGGACGCGGCGCGTGCCGCGTCCCCCCTGGATCCCGCACGGCCGCGGAATCCATCAGCTCGCCACCGCGGCTTCAGCCGCGGCGGTTTCTCCAAGCGGTGGGCCGGGGCGCCGCCGCCACCGGGCGGCCGGCCGATGTCGGTCGCCGGTGGTGTCTACGGGCCACCGGAGTTGCTCCGGTTGTCCGTTTTCAATTCCGTCTACGCCGATGCACATCCCGGGTCCCGTTCTTCACTGCGGAAACATCAAATCGTCTCTGCGGCCCGTTCCGTCAATACCCGTCATTCCGCACGTAAAAAGAACAAACAGCGGAGTCTTACGTTTGCCTTCACGGTCCCAATTAAGACCACACTTTCATTCGGCCTCGAGGGAACGACGCGACGGCGCCGCGCATCCTTTCCGCATTCCTCCAGGTTCCCGCGTGCTGTCGTCGCACCTTACTGCCATCTTTCGAACCGTAACAACACAACAACAAGGGGGAGGAGGGTCGGCCTTGTTCGTGCGGTCCGACCTCCTCCCTTTAAGATGATAACAAGAAGCCCAAAAAAATATAAGTCGAGGAACGACAAAGGATGTTTCATGAACAAGAAGCATTAAACCCCTTCCTCGAGAAAGATCCGCGGTAGCCGAGCATCGTGGATGATGGTGTCGCGAAAGGGAAGACATCTGCTCCTTGATTTCGGCGTAAGGAAAGAGATAAAGGTGACGACGGCCATTGGCATTGGTTGCTTCCGTAAAGTGCCTTTGATCCCGACTCGAGGGTAGTTCGTTGGATCCGACGCAGGGAAGACGTCGAAGTCAACATAGATCATTGTGTCTTCACCACGCCACTGATCCCTCCTCATTCATCGGTGTCTCGTCGGAGAAGATGGAACCTCGGTGGTGGTGCAACAATGGAGGAAGGAGAGGAAGTTCTCCAACGGTCCCCCCTCTCATTAAAGGGCTCCTCCCTTAATAAAATATTATACATGACTAATATTTTCATTAACTCATCCATTTCAAATTCATACACCACCCTCATTAAATTGGAGGATTCAATTATTAATTAAGGTGGTGTCATGAATTAATGGAAGAGAATAATGTGAAGAGGTCCCATAAATGAGGCAAGTTATCAAAATTCAACAAGGGGTTTTGAAGAAGGGGGTTTAAGAGAGTTAAGGGAAGATGAAAAGGTGGGGGCTCGTGTGGGCCCCAACTCATCTTAAATCCTCTCAAGGGAAGTTAGAACATCAGTGGCTCCCACCCCAACTCCCTCACATGGGCTAAACCACTTCGAAGAGAGAAATTAAGTTGAGACAAAAGTTAATTTTCACTTAAACCGCTTAGTGAATAAATAAAAATATAAAACAATTATATTTTTTTATTCCCCATTTTTTTACATCAACACCCAAGCAAATGCAACTCTGGAATAGGTGTTCCTACGAAAAAACTGGAACATCGGTTTCATCGGTGCCCTTGGATTTCGATTCCGAGCACCGGTTCAAAAGTTAGAAAAACCCGCTCGTTCGTTCACTAAACTTACCTGAGCTAAACATCGGAAATTGATTCCAGGCTCACCGAGCCTCAGAATCAGGAGCCGTCAGAAACTGCGTTCTTGTAAAATCCCAAAGAAAATTAAGAAAAAATTTCCCTTGAATTTTATGGGTCTTTACAAACATAATAAGGTCCTCCCTACTGATGATTATAATCAAAATTTTGGATACCACAACAAATAACTCCTCCTTGTTATATCCTATCGGTGCTACTCTAACTTACATCCTATCACAACACAACCGATCATTCCCCTGAAGGTGGAGATGGTGTTGATCCTCTTCCACTATAAACTGGTGGAAGGTCTGAAAAAAACTATGATGATGTCCTATATGGCCACAAGAATAGAAATAAAGAGGTTCTCTATCACCATGAGGATTTATATACTACTTTTTTCACATTTATTTCATATAATAGATCTTCTATTGTGGATACTCTACTTGCCACTACTATGAAGAGAATCCTCAAAGAAACACTTCCTGCTATTAGAAGAAATTATTCCCTACCTCGGCAATGAACCTCTATTCCTGGTACTATCATCTTCTCTCATATATTTTTTTCAATTATAAGAGACTAATTTAAAATCTCATTAAAGGTTGTTATGTGAAATACACTCCCATGTGCGCATATGGAATACTTGATCTCATCCTAAAAACAACATGCTTGTGATGGCTCATCACCAGTTAGAAGTGGTGAAAATATTTGAAACTTAGTAAAACACACTGAATTTTCTATAAATAACATGCGAACTTTTTCTAGATTCATAAACTCTTTGGATGTTTCATATTGTAGAATCTGAGGAAAAAATTAATCATAAAAGGTAGTATGGAATTCAGCCCAGACTATTCCTTGATAGAGACCATCCCGGGTAATCACATCTCATCAGTATTTGTTCAAATCATGAAGTGTATATATGGAAATATTGAACCTCTTCTATAGAGGTGTCTCTATATTCTCTAAGATATAAATAAGAACCTCCAACCAAAATTCAATGGTATGAGGACCTCCATCCCCCATAAAGGTGGGAAGATGTTACAGTTGGAGCTCATGAGTCAGATCAGCAATAGTACGTGTAGTTCAGGGAACACCCTACATGGAATTCATCATATGTAGAAAAATCTCATAAAGTTAAGAATTAGTGGACATATTAGATATAATAGGTGGTTACTCAAGTGAAACAATATGAGGTATCACTGGTTTCTCAGGGCCCACCACCTTCAGAGTGCGGTCGTCACTACCCTCCTGGTGTATGAATAGAGGACTTTATGGCGGGACAACTCTACAAATGCCCATAACATACCTCATATCATGATTTTATAACATATATAGGCACTAGTAAAATAATATTATAATAATAAGGTCTCACTGCTAATGAAACTACCCTGACTACCACTTAGAAGTCCAGGTATTGGTAAGTGATTGAGTTGATTTACAGAGGTTACAGTAGGTGAAAGGTCAATTGTACTTTGCATCTTCATTTACTAGAATCCATATCATTTTATAAGTTATTATTTAAATTTAAAGTTTTTATTTAGCATGTATACTCATTTCAAGGTTTGATTAATTGTATCATTATTCCCAGCTAATAAAGGTCCATACACTTTATAACTGAAAGCGACACCCATTTAATTTTAATTAGTCCCCTTCTACATTTTAGATTGATGATGAAACTTTAAATAAGAAATTCATTACCCTATATAATATGTTAGTTACATAGTCATATATATAACAACTGTGTCTCACTCAATAATCATAGGAAACACAAGCAATCAAAGAACTGAAATTCACCAATATGGCATGGAATATGCATTGAATGTGAATTCTAGGTGCCTATAATGATTCATGTAAAAATAATTCTTTCCATATCAGGACTTGGTAAATATCAATAAATCATATCAAATTTCACCCCAACTGTGAATGTATATCGATTTTCATAGGAAAAACATGAAACAACATTTCCCATTCTCAAGAAACTTGGTATTTACCCACATTGTGGGTTAGTTACTCTTAGGAACAACTTGAAACCAAGTTCCAACACTCTCATAATATTCATTCTAAATTTATAAAACAATAATAAAAATGAGAATAAAATCCATCTAATACCATTTTGTGACATTTTGACTTGATTTCCACTCAAAGGATCCCCGAAGATGGTGGTCCACATAGACTCAAGCACACCTCCCTATATGCTAGAGTTTTATAACTAGAAGCGAGGGCCTAGGGTGTGTATGTGTGGAGACTATTGCCTTATTTTATAGTGGAGAACAAAAAATATGATTATAAAATATGGATAAAAAATATTGAAAGAATAATAATGACTAAAAAAACCTATAGTGGAAGATTAGATAATCATCCATTAATAATGATCAACAACTATAAATTGAATATTATAAAAAATGATAATGTCATGTCATGTATCTATAAAACTGGAAAAAAATGTATACATGATAGTAAGGAAATAAATTATAACTAAAAGAATAAAAAATAATCCACAAATATCCAGCATCCTGAGAACTGGCACGGTCGTCTACAACCAAGCTCCATCATAATGCAAGCAATTAAGATAAGGTTTACAAAGTTGGATTATTCCACTTATCAATACTTGAAATCATATAATATTCACTGATACCAATGACGGCCTAGATAGGATGTGAGAAAAATCATAGTAGGCCACCACCAATAGTGTCTTTACAATCTAGTATGTGAATATAAACTAAATCAGTCTGTAGTTATATTTAAATTTAAAGTAATGTCATAATCATAACTAATAACTACTTTATCCTCAACTGGTAATGTCTTTGAACATTTAATTATTTAATTCATTCTTTTAATTTAGTTTATATAGATAAGCCATGTGAGGTGTAGAAAAAAGTAACATTATATCATTATAATAATAATAAAGGATCCAATTTAAAAACAAGGCATCTTATAATGATGATTATATTGAAAGAGGATCCGTGGTGATTCCAAGGAATCCGTGACATCAAGGGATAATAAATCTCAACAATTTCTTGATGTATAGCTATAAGTGGGTCTAAGGGTATTCCAAGGGGCATCCCCTAAGGCATTCCACTCTAAATGATTCTAATAGATTCCAAAGATACTATCTAAGGTAAATGGGTTAAGCATGACTGGGCCCAATGGGGTGAATCCATGGAGCCATGTGTCCTAAGACATCAAGTTAGATTCAAGGAGTGTTTATGAGGAATCCTAATATTTTGAAGATAGTGAAGGGATCCTATGATTTCATGTTGGGCCTCCTATAGTAGACAAGGAAAATGTTCCAAAGTGGGTATCTCCCTTAGCAATCACCTCCTTGAATCAGAATGGTGTCCTCATAGTGCTCAAGGCATTCCCTAGGGAATCCAAGGTTGGATAAAGTCTGAATAAGCTTATAAATATTAAAATTCCCGTATATAATAGCACCTTATAAATAATTAATTATTTAATTTAATCCATGTAATACTCATTAAATTTAATAATTCAAAAGGTTCATTCCATTTTCATTCATACTAGGTTACATGGAAAAATAGTACATGAAACCATTTATTAATTTTATTCCAAATTCATTTATTAGGTTTATCCCTATACATTTCATTATACATGGAATGGTGGGAGAAGGACATGAAAACAATTCCAATTTCAATTTATAAACATTTAATAAGATCTTTTCATTTACATTTATTAGTAATGACAAGGAAAATAGGGAGAAGAAACCAATTCAATTAATATATGTCAAGGACAAGTGATATCTATAAATATACTTTTCATTTAACAATTTAAATATTCAGTGGTGAATAATAAATAATTACCTTAGAAGGTTCAATTGAAACTACACATGTGATTACCATTAATAATTCATTTATTTGATTAAAACACTCACCTTTATTAAGGCCAAATCTAGATCACCTGAATAGTGGTGAATATATTCAGAACGATCCAATAAATGCATATAAAAGGAAACACCATACTTGTGGTGGTCAGTTTTGAGGTTATAACCTCCAATGACAAAATAGCCACATATAGGAAGTGATCTAGAATAAGATCACAATTATTATATGCATGTAATATGACATTAAAAAGAATCTCCTGATGAAATCCTCATGTAGACAATGTTGATAGTTTATAAAATGTAAATACTTGAGTTATGGGTCATAAATCACATACCATTTACCAGTAGAACTATCCTCATCTAGTATTGGCCCTTAGTTCGGCTTGGATCAGAAGAAAATAGAAGAATGGATCAACACCCTAAAAATACGGCCTATTAGCTCACATTAAAATAATGCACCCAATAGAAAGGAAAACTATGAAATGAGCCCAAGGATTGGAATACAAACTAAGAGAAATCCCACAAGACAAATGACATCTTGATCAGAATTCGTTTGTAAGAGATATTAAGAAGCCCAGCTTAGGAGTATTTAGAGCTCTTTAATGGAGGAAAGGGAGGCCTCTTGTCCGTTGGAGGAGAAAATGGGAGGAGGGTCAAGGTTAAAATAGATTTAAGTGAAATAAAACTGTCTTACCCAAAAATTACTAGGTCACACGTTTTGGTCGCATGGTTACCCAAACCATATACCAATTGCAGGCCTCAGCTATCTAAGGAGGGTCTCATATAGTTAGGTAACAAATTTTGATAAATCGTGCTCCAACCAAGCTTATTAAATCTATTAAAAACTGTATACCATCAACATGGGTGTGAAATCCTAGAAACACGGTTTCCCAAAACTGTGCAGCTCTTGAATCCCTCTTTTCATCGCTTGAACAGTTAGGGAAAACCATGCAGACTGGAACATAATATATCTACTAACCATGTGGCCCAATCCTTTTCTCCACCGAAGAGGTTTACAAGCATGAAAAAATCCTTAGACACACCTGATACTACTGTAAACCCTTTAGGTGTCCATAAATATCCATAAAAAGAATTAGAGTGAAATTTAAAAGGAACAAGACCTAATATAAAAACTAGGTTCTTACATATTCCTTGAGAAATCTCTTGAAAACAGAGAATAAGAATACCAACGCTTGAATAAATTAACAAAAAAACCAATAAGAACCTACCACGTGCACTATCACCCAAACTCACATAGGATCACTCAATCAATATCATATCCATTTATAGTAATATTATATTACAATAATGTATCAATTTTTTACCCTAAACTCACTTAACCATTGTTTTTTCTCTCTCACAACTCTATGAAAAATACCCTAGTGCTCCCAATCACATATATGTCCATGTTGTAATAGATCATATCTCATATCAGAACCCTTCCACACATCACTACCACATCATAATCATCACAACCACATAATAATCACCCTCACATATCTTCCACCAAATACCATATCTCAAATGTATATTACATTTCCATAATATTAGGGTATCATGAAAATATCCAAAACCTACAAAAAAAAGACACAACTACAACCACATAAATTATATGAACATCAATAAGTATACAATCAATATATAACAACCAATTATAGTAACAATAACATCCATATTCCCTTTTTTGATTAATTAGTTCATATTGATTCAATCTCTCTTATACGTGAAATGTTTCTTCAATTTTAGGCACCATATAAATTTTTAATTACTATATTTATGTGATTAACCTTTATTAAAAGTTTATTCCATCAATTTAATTAAAAAATCTCAAACACACACACAAATCACAACAACTTCATTATTTCAAAAGCAACAATAAAACCCCCTAATTCATAATAAACATCATGAATTATGTAAAACCCAAGTGAATCAATTTCACTTTCTAAATTCTGGTAGAATCTATTTAATTATATTCATGTTCAAAATCATTACCATCCACCCAAAATAAATAAAAATATCAAACTTTAATGCTAGACTACTATCAAATCCTCTTCAGGAAGAAATGCAGTAAGATAACTCAATATGAATGAATAAAAACTCACCTCAGATCATAAATGGTTGTTATCTTGAATATAATGGATAAATCTGATCAACGAGGATCAATTAGCTCTAAATAAGAATCTATAGTCTCTCAAAGTACATATATTAATGATAAAAATTAAAAAAAATCAGATGAGCTTCTGAATTTATATTTAAATATAAAACTTAAGGTGTCATGGTGTCAGAGGATATAGTCATTTCATTATGAGTTAAGTTGAAATAACCAATTATAATCACCCTAAAATTCCCCTATATTTTCCTTATTATAAACATAGTCAACCACACACAATTTTATATAACCAATGGAGGTCATGGCATGATGAAACTTTTCACGACATGGTGAAAGTACCTCTAAAAGAAATGGTGTATCCCCTAACTTTATCATGGTGTTATAGAATCTCCTTGGTGTGACAATTCCAAAAAATGTACCAAAAAACCAACCAACTATAACACCACTTCTCCATTGAACACCCTCACATCATGACTATAATATGGAAATTGAAATATGTGGGTGTAATCAATTTATATGTAAGATTAAATATTCTAAACATGTTGTTTTTACTTTTCTAATATACTCCTCAAGGTTCTTTTGTAGAGACCCGAAGCTTGACGTACATGGACATTACATTACATTTGCGGAATACTTAGTACATAACAAAAACACACACTAAAGGATCGTAATAGTTTAGTGTCTTTGGAAACTCGGAACGTAATCTTCTAATCGTGGTGAAAGTTCTTCAATATCTCCCATAAAGATCTTCCTTTTTTTTATACCTAAAACCTTTCTTTATATCCTGGGGAAAAGAAAACATAAAAGGGTGAGCTCAAATGCTCAGTAAGGGTAAACAAAAGAAATATCAATCACATAATTTTCATAAGAACATAACATTTTTGGAAATCTTAACCTGCCAAAGAGAGCATAATTTCATAACATGGGATAAATCATAGTAGTGAAAATGAAACCCTTACTTAAAACATTACTCATTGTGGCATACACACATAATCATAGAGAATCATTTCTTGTTAGTCAAGACTCATTGCCAAGACTATCTTAGTGGACAAAGTCCCTTTCTGAATCGAGTAATCCTCGTTTCAGTCCTGTTTCACTGAACCGGTATAACCTACCATTCCAGCCATGTCTATCTCATGAGATATGAAATCTTTACCCAATGCATTGGAGGGAGATATAGGTCCCACCCATCTCTTAATGAATCCTTTCTTATGTGTGCCACAAAATCATAAATCATACATCATTGCATAACCCATGTAATAAAAATGGGATTCTTAAACAACATAACATCATAAAACCATTCATATAAGATAAAGGAATTCATAAACATAATTTCATCACAACATAGTCAAATCAATGTAAAAATATGGATAGAAACAGAACCCTTTATTATCTTATATGGAAAATAATTTTGATAAAACACTTGAATTGAATTCTTGAGGAAAATATCCTTTCTTCTTCAAAATCAATTTCTTTTCACAAAACATCATGCAATTTTAAAAGGAAGAGATTTTATTGAAAATAGTCATGAAATCTTTTAGAGGAAGCTTCATGAAAATAAGGCTTTATAAAACAGTATAAATCCGTTCGTGCCGTATAAGTTAAAAAAAACATTCTTCGTACTTTTTTCGGAAAAGTCAAAAAGTACCTCGTACGAAAAACGAAAAAAGATTCCTTTCATATACTTTACTAAAAACTCATAGAAGGGTAAAATTGGATTTAAACAATTTTAGGTGGATGGAAATAATATTACATATTGAGGGAACATGGATGTGGATGATAAAATACACCCCAGTAAATACATACGAATAAACAATCTCGGATAAAAATGAGATTGTGATATTTCCCTTACCTTGGGTCCGACTTGCTTTGTAAGTGTCCGAACCTCCTGTATAATGATTTAAATCATGTTATTGACTTATTACAGAATCATATTCATTGTTATGATATCATATATGGTTCACTTATGACATTATATTACCCGTTCTTTTGTAAATTCCATGTTAAAGAAGCGTTTTGGGTAAAATCGTTTCATTTATCGTAGGTGTTTTGACTTGTTGTTCTTGACATCATTATTACTTATATCATGATTTAATTACTTCCAGAATATAAAATATGATTTATATATCATATATATTCAGTATATATATATATATAATAGATAGATAAATAAAATGAAAAACACCGTTCATGGAGACGGTAGTCCGTACGTACGCATGAACGCTGTTTTTCTTTCCTTATTGTCCTGAAATGGAAGTAAGTAGATGACATACATATGTATATATATACATAAATCCAGTAGCCTTATAATGTCATATATTTCATTATTATTTCTTATATATACATTATAATCATTCTTAAATGGTTAACATGGAGAATGAATCTCATCGCGTCGTGGAGACGGTAGTCCGTACGTACGCACGAGCGATGATATCATTTCTATAAATATTGAATTGAATTGGAGTGGATTATACAATATATCAGAATCAATATGATGTTGTAATAACTATGTATAGTTATTCTTTATACCATTATACCCATCCATGTAAGGTGGTGGTGGAAAATAGATTACACCACGGCGTGGAGACGGTATTCCGTACGTACGCACGCGCGGTGATTTCTTTTTCCGTAGGATGGATAGATGGTGAAATAGGGTTGTTTCATACTTATAATAACATATCAGTATATGAGTGATACTGATGTTATTACTTCATAATGAAACAACCTAAGAAGAAGAAGTGGAAGAAGAAATAAAGATGAAAGAATTGGTAACGGTAATTACCTCTTCTTTGAAGTGCCTCTTTGAGACCTCCTCTTAGGGCACTAGAATTGGTCTTTGAGGAAGACCAGAACCTCTAGGATGTTTCTAGGGAAGTGGAGAAGGAATTTTGGCAGGGGTTGGCCGAGCGTGAGTGCTCAAATTGGTGTGAGGAGGAGGGGGAGGAGGTGTCCTTTTATAGGGGAGGAGAGGGGCACCTTAGGAATATCTCAAAATATTATTTTATATTAAAGTCAAAATCGGTTTATAATGGTTCCAAAGGGTCTTATTTCGAAGATAAAGTGGGGATGGGTCGAAATCCTATCAACCAATAGGATTTAGACAAGTTTAGGGTATTATTGTAACCTTATCAATTAGATTTAACTCTAAGTTAATTAATTTAACTTTTACCGTGTCTTTTTGTTTTCTTTCACTATATGGTTAATACACTTACTATAACATGCCAAACGAACCCCAAATTGTTTATTATTAATATATATATCCTTATCTAAGTCATTTGGCCGAAACTTAGATTTTTAGGAATAAAATAACAATTAATAATATAATATTTGATTTAAAAACTATTTTGTGTCAATTTTGACACTATTTGATATATGATTTTTGTGAAAGTCATAACAGAATTATATGTTCGAACCAAGTTGATTAAATCAATACTAATATATCATAGTAACCTAGAAAATTAGTGTAATTCATAAAAAGTCTCAAATTACATTTATTTTGGTATTTATATTATCAATTTTGTCAATATTTCATTAATAAGATAATTACTGCATCATCTTTGTGTCATAAATAAATTAAATTATTTGATGTCTAAAAATTACAAATAAAATATCATCATGTATTAAATCTTTTTAGCTTTCTAATGAATATTTACAATTGAATTTATCTTATGTATAACCCTATATTAAAAATGATTTACTTATTAAACTTTGATTTTAACTATTTTAACCTTTCTTTAAATAAATTAATAATAAATGTCCTAATCTAATCCAAGTGGGCCTAAATGGTCATATTTTATTCCTAAGTTTGTTTTTGGTCGAATTACACTTGTCCAATAGAATTAGGACATGTGTTAGGGTAATAGTAATATCATATTTACCCTTAGATACCCTATTTACTATTAACCGCGGTAAAAATAGTAAAAAGTTACTATTCACCAAAAAATTATTTTTATCTCATTGAACCACATTTTAGTCCTTGATATTAACCGTGTCTCTCGGATTTTCGAAATTCCATTCACAGAAGCGGTAAAATTAAGTTTTATGCAAAATTCAGTTTTTAACCTACCACTTAGTAGTTTCACTATTCATCAAAAATTGATGTTTTTCAGAACAATGCCAAAATTTCATCCCAAGCTATATTTCATATTCTGAATTCAAAAATGAAGTATATTTTACCAAATTCATAACATAAAAGTTTCATTAATTAATTTTATAATTAAATCCCGCTGTTAAAACAAATAGCATGTTTTTAAGAAACAATATCTATCAAAAGATTGACACTTGTTTATGTCTAGTTTAAATGTGAAACTACATCCAATGACCAACATTGTATTAAATTGTAAAAATATATTCTAAATATACTTTAAAACCACTCAAATTAATGATTTATCACTATTAATTATTTCGATTAAAAAAGTTGTTTTTAATTATAATTTAGTAATTTTCACTATTCATCAGAATATGAAAGTTATCCGAAAAGTACCAAAATTTCACCTTAGGCTAAATTCGATACTTCGAATCCAAAAATAAAGTTCATTTTGGAAAATAAGATTTACTGGATTTCAAAAAGTGGTTATTACTATTCATAACGGCTAGTTTTAATAATATTTTTATAGCATATCGTTGTTTAGTGAAACTCGGTATTGCGTACTACACACGCTATCGAGGAAGGTCGCGATTGCGTGTAATGCAAGTCAAGTCAAGGATGTGTGTTGTGCAAGCTCCTTTTGGTGTAGCGTACAACACAAGACATTAATAAAATTAAAAAGAATATTTTTTTTATAAAATCTTGGGCTGTTACATTCTACCCCCCTTAAAATGAATTTCGCCCTCGAAATTCGTCGGGGTTATAAATGGTTTACTATTTGAAAGTTTTTTTTAATAGAAACCCACATCGTAAAAGGGAATACCAAAACTTGGATTTAAAAACTAAAGTATGAAATGTAACGATTACCCAAATAAACTAATCACTGGGTTTCCACATAGGTGAAAATATGGATATGGAAGAGAAATCTAACCATCATGTTCTGATGGAGAGTGGTAGAGAACATGGCTATGGAAAATCCAGTAATCACAAATCCATAAATTTGTGACGATCTAAGGTACCATCTGATTCATCAGGTATAAGATCACTAGGACAACATTTTTGGTTTTCAAGATCATTTCCCTAAAGTTGAAAATTTGAATTAGAATAAATACTTACTTTATTTTGATACAATATCACTGTTGTTCGTGCCTTGAACAATTTCCACTTCATCTCTTAAATAAATGAAGTTGAATTTGTTATTCGTGAAGTGTTAGCAGATCATGTGATAGAATGACGGGTCATTCCATCTGTCTCAAACAAAAGGTAAGCAAAAGTTATTAAATATACATAAGTCATTCTATAGTGAGTTTAATCATATATAGTTCCTAAAATGGACTTATACTTCATATATCATACTGCTTAATATAATAAAACTAGTTTCTACTAAACAGGGACTTCCTGTAGGCCAGTGGTAGGCGATAAAGGCCAGTCGCACTTTTGTTGTGGGTTCGATTCCTACAGCCTTGTCCGAAGCGATGGGTTGTCGCCCGTCCTGCAGGTTGTCCCTTTTTCTAAAACTACGTTACTATAACATCCCATCAATAATATCGAAAATCTTCTATCCTTAAACAATACTAACTTATGTCCAACATAATCCAGTCTAATCTTTAGGCTTATAATACTGCAGTCCACTCTCATAATATAGTGACAACGATTACCAGAGATTTAATACTGTCGTTGATCCCCACATATCATAAGATATGTCTTGTTGGTCACATTCCAAACATTCAAAGTCCTTAATCTTGTACTCTCTTGAATACCCATTGAACCTTATTGAAAACATGAATTCTATTAAAAGTTAACTCTTTCCACATACCAAAATCCTCAAAATTCTATATACTCAAACCATGATATCACTTAGTCCTTATATCAATCATGAGCTCATGAATACTATTAAACATTTCATTTTCTCGTCTTCATTATGCGCATATCATCTTATTTCCAAAAAATATCTCAATCACTTTGAATACCACATCAATAAATATTGCAATACTCAATGATACAACATTATTTTGGAATCCCATTACATAAACACTTAATCATTCCACAACATCGTTGTCATATTCGACATTGCCAAAAGTGATCGCATGTGATTTCCCTTTGTCCTTTGCCTTCAGTGGTTGCTCATGTTGATCATCACTAACCCTTGGATTAGGGAAATTATTAGCATAATGCCCCATTTCCTTGCACTTGAAGCATTGAAGTGTTGGCGGTGCGTTCTCGGCAGTGTTTTCTTTATTCACATCATTAGAAACCCTTTTTCCATTACTTCGACACTCAGCTGCTCGATGACCTTCTTTTCCACACTTAAAACGTTTTCTAGTCCCTTTAAGACAATCTCCACCATGCTTCTTTCCACACTTTGTGCATAAGGAAACATTCATCTTCTTTTCACCATTATTCTGAGATTTCTCCTTGAACTCCATCTTTCGTTTCTTGTCAAAACCATGAGATGGATATGTAACACCAACTTCCATTTAAACCTTGATAGCACAACGCACAATTTCTTCATAGCTACTGAAGTCTCTTATAGCTAATGCCCTTCGAAGACTTGGTTTTAAGCCACAGAAAAATCGATCAACTTTACTTTCAGGTTGGATGATAATTCCAGAAGCATACCTTGAAAGTCTTGTAAAATTTGCTTCATAGGTACCAACAGATTCATCGTCCCTTTGCTTCAGTTCAAGAAATTCTTTCTCCAACTTTTTTCGAAGAATACGAGGGAAGTACTTACTGAAAAACAAGTTCTTGAACTCGTCCCATTCCATGGACTCAATTTCATCTCTTGGCCTCGTATTCTTGATAAGATTCCACCATTGATCAGCTTCACCTTCCAAACGATATACTGCTAAGATGACTTTATCATGTTCAGAACATTGAAGAACTGAAAATATCTTTTCAGTAGTACTGATCCATTGTTCAGCCACAAGTAGATCAGAAGACCCACTGAAAGAAGGTGGACGTTGCCTCATGAAGGACTCAATAGAATATTGTTCCCTTCTCTGCTCATTTGGAAGTCCAGAATGATAATAGCTTGTGTAAGTATAGCAATAAGATTTTGCACTCCATCTCCCATAACATTTGTTTGTTCAGGAGGGCAATCATTGCATTGTCCATTGCATTGATCAACACGGTTCCTTCGGGTTCCAGTCATCGTCTAAAACCCAAAAAGAATAGTGTGAGAGGCAAAAATCATGCTAGGGAAAACAACATAATAAAGGGGGAGTACCTTCAATATCCAACATCTTAGGTTTAATTCTATGATCGTTAGCGTAATTCTATTACTATAACCTATACGTATACTTAACCTTAGGGACATACCTAGACATACCTTAGAAATATCTCTAGGAATCTCACTAACGTTTTCGCATCCTAGTTTCCAAAGGTTGACTAAACCTTTCCTCTGATACCAACTGTAGAGACCCGAAGCTTGACGTACATGGACATTACATTACATTTGCGGAATACTTAGTACATAACAAAAACACACACTAAAGGATCGTAATAGTTTAGTGTCTTTGGAAACTCGGAACGTAATCTTCTAATCGTGGTGAAAGTTCTTCAATATCTCCCAAAAAGATCTTCCTTTTTTTTATACATAAAACCTTTCTTTATATCCTGGGGAAAAGAAAACATAAAAGGGTGAGCTCAAATGCTCAGTAAGGGTAAACAAAAGAAATATCAATCACATAATTTTCATAAGAACATAACATTTTTGGAAATCTTAACCTGCAAAAGAGAGCATAATTTCGTAACATGGGATAAATCATAGTAGTGAAAATGAAACCCTTACTTAAAACATTACTCATTGTGGCATACACACATAATCATAGAGAATCATTTCTTGTTAGTCAAGACTCATTGCCAAGACTATCTTAGTGGACAAAGTCCCTTTCTGAATCGAGTAATCCTCGTTTCAGTCCTGTTTCACTGAACCGGTATAACCTACCATTCCAGCCATGTCTATCTCATGAGATATGAAATCTTTACCCAATGCATTGGAGGGAGATATAGGTCCCACCCATCTCTTAATGAATCCTTTCTTATGTGTGCCACAAAATCATAAATCATACATCATTGCATAACCCATGTAATAAAAATGGGATTCTTAAACAACATAACATCATAAAACCATTCATATAAGATAAAGGAATTCATAAACATAATTTCATCACAACATAGTCAAATCAATGTAAAAATATGGATAGAAACAGAACCCTTTATTATCTTATATGGAAAATAATTTTGATAAAACACTTGAATTGAATTCTTGAGGAAAATATCCTTTCTTCTTCAAAATCAATTTCTTTTCACAAAACATCATGCAATTTTAAAAGGAAGAGATTTTATTGAAAATAGTCATGAAATCTTTTAGAGGAAGCTTCATGAAAATAAGGCTTTATAAAACAGTATAAATCCGTTCGTGCCGTATAAGTTAAAAAAAACATTCTTCGTACTTTTTTCGGAAAAGTCAAAAAGTACCTCGTACGAAAAACGAAAAAAGATTCCTTTCATATCCTTTACTAAAAACTCATAGAAGGGTAAAATTGGATTTAAACAATTTTAGGTGGATGGAAATAATATTACATATTGAGGGAACATGGATGTGGATGATAAAATACACCCCAGTAAATACATACGAATAAACAATCTCGGATAAAAATGAGATTGTGATATTTCCCTTACCTTAGGTCCGACTTGCTTTGTAAGTGTCCGAACCTCCTGTATAATGATTTAAATCATGTTATTGACTTATTACAGAATCATATTCATTGTTATGATATCATATATGGTTCACTTATGACATTATATTACCCGTTCTTTTGTAAATTCCATGTTAAAGAAGCGTTTTGGGTAAAATCGTTTCATTTATCGTAGGTGTTTTGACTTGTTGTTCTTGACATCATTATTACTTATATCATGATTTACTTACTTCCAGAATATAAAATATGATTTATATATCATATATATTCAGTATATATATATATATAATAGATAGATAAATAAAATGAAAAACACCGTTCATGGAGACGGTAGTCCGTACGTACGCATGAACGCTGTTTTTCTTTCCTTATTGTCCTGAAATGGAAGTAAGTAGATGACATACATATGTATATATATACATAAATCCAGTAGCCTTATAATGTCATATATTTCATTATTATTTCTTATATATACATTATAATCATTCTTAAATGGTTAACATGGAGAATGAATCTCATCGCGTCGTGGAGACGGTAGTCCGTACGTACGCACGAGCGATGATATCATTTCTATAAATATTGAATTGAATTGGAGTGGATTATACAATATATCAGAATCAATATGATGTTGTAATAACTATGTATAGTTATTCTTTATACCATTATACCCATCCATGTAAGGTGGTGGTGGAAAATAGATTACACCACGGCGTGGAGACGGTATTCCGTACGTACGCACGCGCGGTGATTTCTTTTTCCGTAGGATGGATAGATGGTGAAATAGGGTTGTTTCATACTTATAATAACATATCAGTATATGAGTGATACTGATGTTATTACTTCATAATGAAACAACCTAAGAAGAAGAAGTGGAAGAAGAAATAAAGATGAAAGAATTGGTAACGGTAATTACCTCTTCTTTGAAGTGCCTCTTTGAGACCTCCTCTTAGGGCACTAGAATTGGTCTTTGAGGAAGACCAGAACCTCTAGGATGTTTCTAGGGAAGTGGAGAAGGAATTTTGGCAGGGGTTGTCCGAGCTTGAGTGCTCAAATTGGTGTGAGGAGGAGGGGGAGGAGGTGTCCTTTTATAGGGGAGGAGAGGGGCACCTTAGGAATATCTCAAAATATTATTTTATATTAAAGTCAAAATCGGTTTATAATGGTTCCAAAGGGTCTTATTTCGAAGATAAAGTGGGGATGGGTCGAAATCCTATCAACCAATAGGATTTAGACAAGTTTAGGGTATTATTTTAACCTTATCAATTAGATTTAACTCTAAGTTAATTAATTTAACTTTTACCGTGTCTTTTTGTTTTCTTTCACTATATGGTTAATACACTTACTATAACATGCCACACGAACCCCAAATTGTTTATTATTAATATATATATCCTTATCTAAGTCATTTGGCCGAACCTTAGATTTTTAGGAATAAAATAACAATTAATAATATAATATTTGATTTAAAAACTATTTTGTGTCAATTTTGACACTATTTGATATATGATTTTTGTGAAAGTCATAACAGAATTATATGTTCGAACAAAGTTGATTAAAACAATACTAATATATCATAGTAACCTAGAAAATTAGTGGAATTCATAAAAAGTCTCAAATTACATTTATTTTGGTATTTATATTATCAATTTTGTCAATATTTCATTAATAAGATAATTACTGCATCATCTTTGTGTCATAAA
Source organism: Viscum album (assembly GCA_963277665.1). Classification (NCBI taxonomy): domain Eukaryota; kingdom Viridiplantae; phylum Streptophyta; class Magnoliopsida; order Santalales; family Viscaceae; genus Viscum; species Viscum album. The sequence goes on from OY728160.1 coordinate 1,172,960,357, forward strand.
TAAATTAAATTATATGATGTCTAAAAATTACAAATAAAATATCATCATGTATTAAATCTTTTTAGCTTTCTAATGAATATTTACAATTGAATTTATCTTATGTATAACCCTATATTAAAAATGATTTACTTATTAAACTTTGATTTTAACTATTTTAACCTTTCTTTAAATAAATTAATAATAAATGTCCTAATCTAATCCAAGTGGGCCTAAATGGTCATATTTTATTCCTAAGTTTGTTTTTGGTCGAATTACACTTGTCCAATAGAATTAGCACATGTGTTAGGGTAATAGTAATATCATATTTACCCTTAGATACCCTATTTACTATTAACCGCGGTAAAAATAGTAAAAAGTTACTATTCACCAAAAAATTATTTTTATCTCATTGAACCACATTTTAGTCCTTGATATTAACCGTGTCTCTCGGATTTTCGAAATTCCATTCACAGAAGCGGTAAAATTAAGTTTTATGCAAAATTCAGTTTTTAACCTACCACTTAGTAGTTTCACTATTCATCAAAAATTGATGTTTTTCAGAACAATGCCAAAATTTCATCCCAAGCTATATTTCATATTCCGAATTCAAAAATGAAGTATATTTTACCAAATTCATAACATAAAAGTTTCATTAATTAATTTTATAATTAAATCCCGCTGTTAAAACAAATAGCGTGTTTTTAAGAAACAATATCTATCAAAAGATTGACACTTGTTTATGTCTAGTTTAAATGTGAAACTACATCCAATGACCAACATTGTATTAAATTGTAAAAATATATTCTAAATATACTTTAAAACCACTCAAATTAATGATTTATCACTATTAATTATTTCGATTAAAAAAGTTGTTTTTAATTATAATTTAGTAATTTTCACTATTTATCAGAATATGAAAGTTATCCGAAAAGTACCAAAATTTCACCTTAGGCTAAATTCGATACTTCGAATCCAAAAATAAAGTTCATTTTGAAAAATAAGATTTACTGGATTTCAAAAAGTGGTTATTACTATTCATAACGGCTAGTTTTAATAATATTTTTATAGAATATCGTTGTTTAGTGAAACTCGGTATTGCGTACTACACACGCTATCGAGGAAGGTCGCGATTGCGTGTAATGCAAGTCAAGTCAAGGATGTGTGTTGTGCAAGCTCCTTTTGGTGTAGCGTACAACACAAGACATTAATAAAATTAAAAAGAATATTTTTTTTTATAAAATCTTGGGCTGTTACATCTTTCACACCATGACCTGAGATTACCACACCACAACCATGATTTCTTCTTAAAACAACATAGTGATGAATTCTTATATCCTACATACTCAATCTGTGACACATCCTCGTGTTTTGAAATTAAAAACCATAGAACAAGACTCTTATCTATCCAATCCCTTCTTTTCAAGGCATCCAATTCCATTCCTTGACAGATTCAGCCAAGATAAAATTTTAGATCTATCTCTTAAGTGCTTACCCCAAACTTTTCCAGATACCTTGAACACCCTAAATGCACAATGTAATAGGGAAGGGAGGTATGAAACTTACAAATAATATAAGGTTGATGACTAATTTGAAGTTAAAATTCTTAAAATCACATAATTATCATGTTTTTATATAATACATAATGGTCATGTCATTGCAATGAATTCTACATAAAAATTTATGACACACATTAACCTCGCTTTTCCTCTTTTTTAAATCTATATGAAATAAAGTAATAAACTTGGAAAAGTTCCCAATAATGGAAAAGTAAATTTTTACAATATTATATGAATCATAAAGACTCTTCCCACCCACTTTCTTCGATATAATGGTTAAATTTATTAGATAGATCAAACTATGTGGTCCTATTGATTATATATAGATTCACCCCATTGAATGACCAATGATGATTCTTAAAGGGGTTTCAAAATAAAAAATTTATCCCAAATATTTTATTTTAGAGTAATATTTTATTGAAGAATTCATTGAATTTTATACTAACTATCTATCTGATTTAGATATCATTGGTATCCTAAAATATTTTTATAGAAAGAAACTTGTGAGTCAAGGAATTTCTAGAAGATACATTGTCATAATTTCTATTATCATGTGAGAGCAAGATCACAATTTCATTTCTCATGACATTATAGAGGTTGTGACATATATTGAATATCACAAAGTAATTATTATGTATTTTTATCCATTATGGGTTGAAAGATAGATATCCAATACACATAATCAAAATCCAATAGGATGGTTTCAAGACAAATTTTTTAAGGAGTTATCTAAAAATATGAGTTCATTTTATGAATTAATTAAATGAATATCTATAGGAATATGTTTAAATTTATTATCTTATAATGGATATGTAATTAATATTATATTTTTTATATAAAAAAACAAGATAAGAATAGTACGATGAGAAATATTATTGTTACTCTAATGGAAAATGTGATGTATATTTGACGCACACCTATCATGGGGTTTCGAAAAAAGAAATTGATTTTCCCCTAAGGGTGTAGTATTAGTAGTAAAGAAAACTCTTCTCTAGAGACTAGTGGTTCAATATAATAGTCATATATTCAAAAGTAAATTAAAGAATAAGACTGAAAATACTAAAAAGGACGGGAACCTGGAGTTTTTGAAATTTATATGAGAGAGAAGTGATTGGATTTAAGTTAGGTTCCTGTTTCACGCCCAAATTTACCCAAGAGAAGAAGGGTAGAACGGTCCTTGTAGTGTAGGTTGAGTTGTCGATTCCACAGAGACCTAAGAAGATACCTAAGATAAACAACCTAAGGGATGGATTTTTGGCTATGAAGTGGCCAACTTGGATTGATTTTGGATGGGTTTTTAAGATATCTAAAATATTTAAGTGGATTCAATTTAAAAGAATGAGTTGATCCTAGGTTATCACTCGGGGTGGATTGGACGTATTTTCTTTTTAATGATTTCAATTTCTTAAATTTGAGATAGGTTCATTTAATGAGATAAAACAACATCATCACTTACTGGTTTAATGCCAACACCCTCTAATACTAATCACCTATACACTTGAAGGATCAAAGTTTTGAGCACTTCAAGGTAAAGGATCGTATTAGTACTTGAAGTGTGTGGCCTTAAATTCAACAAGGACAATGGAGTTTAAAAACTATCAAATAAAAATCCCAATTAAAGAAGTGATTATACATTAATTAGGTGATAAATAACATCCAATCCAGCCCCTTTCTACTCCCTTGGATCAACCCATAAGTGGGTTATCCCTCTATTGATCCCATGGTTTCAATGGAAGCGGAAAGTAGACTCATAAGGGAGGAAATGGAGAAGTAAAGAAAACAACAAAAATAAAATGATCACTCCACCGTTGTGTGAATAATTTCACAAGGGTTGGTGTGAATAAATTCACACCTTGATCCAACGGTATCAAAGGGATATTAAGAACAACAGAATAAGAGTAGAAGAAGAACTTTTATTAAGAAAATAAAGTGAATTGAACAACTTACATGTGAAAGACAAAATTGAGGCGACAAAAATGCAGCATAAAATTACAATTAAACAAAGCATCCAAGATCCTCAAATCCTTCACCACCACTGCCTTAAATAAGAATTTTGGGAGCCTTGGGTCGAACCAACAACAGTACAAAGCATCTTAATTAATTTTTCTACGCTATAGGTGGTGGAAAGCTTGTGGAATTTGGACTTTTCCACGTTTGACCCGAGGTGGCAGCCATCTTTACTTTATCGAACAGACGCGTCTGGAAGACCTTCTATAAGGCCGAATCAGGGTGGTCCATAGAAGAAGAAAATGGAGAACCGGATGTCTTATAACCGTCTGTAAAATTTGGGCCCATTTGGAGTTGTGGATTCCGAGATATGATCAAAGAGGTGGACTGTTTTTCTGGGACGCAGAATCTGGCCCAGAATTTTATCTCTAAATTGGGCCGACTAAATGACCAACATGGAGGCCGAATTAGCATTAACCCCTGAAGAGTGATTTGTTCCTATACATGTCTTCTAGCATCAAATGAAATTTGGGATTAATTGGGCCTGTATGTTGGGCCCCACAGTCTCATCCGTGGGAAGGTGTCCAATCTTCCTTCTCCAGAATTGCTTCCTTTCATTGCCAAATATCTTCATCATCCTCCATGAATTCTCCACTGATCCCTGAATCAAACATGTTCATATTTAAGTGTAGATCAATTTCCGAAAATATCAAATTAAAATATGTAAAATTCAATTCCTTACAATCAGATGAATCATTGGGTACTTTAAATGATGTTCAAAAATGTACCACATAATAGTGCATTTTAAGAAGGTATTACAAACATAATGTGAAATGATGTTCAAAGTGTAAAATGCACTAAAATGGTGTTTATGAATAACAAATAACATGAAAATTATGTATATTAACAATGAATATTAGCCTCATTTAGTGGCTAATCAGTTCCCCCCTTTTGTAATGCTATCACGGTTTTTAATAAAGAATAATAATTTTGTTTTTATAAACATGATTATGTTAATGGAGTAAAAATAATTTATCATTATTAACCTTTGATTATGATTTATCAATGTATGAATGTCACAATGGGAATTCTCTAAATTATTCATGAAATACCAAATCTTGTGTTCACATTCCCTAAATATTCAAATTAGTCCAACATTATTTCCTCACATGTTTAGTAATCACTAAATCACTCCTATAATTTATTTTAAATCAACCAATCGATATAATCCAAAATCATGTAGAGGGAGAATAAATTCTTAAATAAAATAAATTTAAAATTCCATAATTAAATAAAACACAATTGTATTTAATTTAAATTATAAAATTATAAAATTTTAAACAATTAAATTAAATAGAAAAGAATTTTAAATTTGATAACACTCAAAAATCAAGCATCACAAAGGGGTCCCCTTCCCATAACCCAACCACAGGAGCTTCTACCTATACATGTGAGGGGGGGTCATCAATGAAGAAGAAGAAAAATACACAAAGATATAGATAAATTGGGGAGAAAATTTAAGGGAAGTGGACATAATGTGGGAAGGAAGTGATCTTTATTTCCTTTCCTTCTTCATGGATGTCTTTCCAACACTGTTTCAAGGATTCAAGAATGTGCTCCTCCCTTCAAAGCTATGATTCCCCCTCCAAGGAGAACATGCCTCTTTTTAAATAGGCACAAAAGCCTTGTGTCCCCCCCCCTTAAGCTCTCCAGACCAAGTCTTGAGAAATTTTAATTTAAAATAAGGGATAGAGAGATCTCCCCCAATACCCGTTAGGGTTTTTTCAGATTTGAATCACCCTAATACCTGAGGTGTTTTTAAAAATTATCCCCCAAAGTGGCTTTGTTATGGACACTAACATGGGCCCTGAATGGGATTATTGTGGTTCCATGTGTCATGGGGGATTTGTTTGGTGGGCTTGGCCATGGAAAGTGAGGAAATGGTAGTGGAAATAGTGGTTTGTGCTCCCTCAACACCTCTGGCCTTCAAAATGGTTAGAGGATGTATGAATCATTATTTATGGGGGTTGGAACAGGTCCTCAAGGACCTATATAGTGGTCATAGGCCTTGGCATGGGTGATCAGCTTGAGATCAAGCTCTCAAGAGGTGATGGAAATGGAGAAAGTGGAGGTTTCAGTCTCCTACGTGTCATCATATGTTCGAATGGGTATATGAATGCTTGATATGGGCCTATGGGGATCCTATATGGTTCAGGAGTTGATCCCAGGTGCTCTCGGTCCTTGGATGTGGACATCAGATCTTGGAGAAGCTTGAGTAGTGGGAGAATATAGAGATCTCTAGTGCTGCATCGGTGGTCAGTGACGTCAGGTGGCTTAGTTGTGGTGGATACGGTGAGGCGGGGCACAAGAAAGATTTGAGCGGCAATGTATGCAGTATTTTCAAATGTGTTGACCAGTAACAGATAAAAAATTTCCCAAATCAAATTAGCAAGGTGGGAGGATATTGTTTATAAGTTTGAGTGTGTATCCTCGTAGGCAATGAAGTCAGAATGAGGGATGGAGGACCCCCAACATTGCTGCTCACCGCCCCGTGCTAGTGAGGATCTCCTCCCACAGCCGTGCAGGCTTGACCATTGCATGACTATGCACTTGAGATTCACCCTAACTATGGACATCGTAGATTTTATCCCTGTGGTCCCCTATGCATGGTCTTGATTTTCCATTTCACCCATGTGGTTTGAACTGGCCTTTATACTATGCCCTTGGCCAGTCTTCCCTGTGAAGAGATGGCTATGTGACTTCAACTTGGTCGGTTGAGGGCTAGCCAACCTCTTGGGTTATTTTATTGTAAACACCGGAAATATTTGGGAAATTATAAGTACTAGTTCAAACATATATTTCATAAATATTGAAAAATACAATTCTAAATTAAATAACATTATAAACATAAACATTTAAAACCCTACATTAATTCCTTTTCAATTAATTTTAACTCCTCAATTGTAATTTTTCACTTTTTAATAAAACAACGAAATATATGGGATTATTCATTAAAGATGTAAAAAACATTAAAATTTATTTAAAAATATGAAAAAAATAGTGTTTCAATATTAATAAAATGAGACACATAAATTCATTTTTTTAATACGTCAAAATTTTGTATCATCTAAAAACTCTTGGTGTAGGATTATAAAACAATACTAGTGCTTATATTTTAATGAAAATGGGATGATGAATAGAGTGCTATGAAAATAAATTAATTGAGATTCAATAAAGATAATTAATGTGAAGAAATATATAAATATTAACGTTTCAAAATTTAATCATAGGTATCATAAGTATTTTAAGACCATGATATTACTAAAAAAATTGAACAATTAATCTATTGTTGACTAAAACAACTACATGTTCAAATAAAAATTTCATTGAGGATAACCCTTTCATTAGGATGTCACAATTATTTCATCATGGTCCTAATTTTTATAGTTTCTTTTATTTTAGAGGAGACCACAAGGAGTGGATTTACGTACACTATTAAGGGTATAAATCCCTTCATCCTTGAAATAAAATAAATATTTGAATGAATATGTAAAATTTCACTAACTAGTTTTTTAGATACAATTTTTTTCCTCAAAATATTAATTTTTACTACTTTAATTGTGTAATCTAAATAAATTGTTTAACTTGTTATATAGATAATGGATTCTAAAATAGATGAAGTTTTCCATCTTGAGGAAAAATATATGGGTGATTTTGAAATTTTTGAAATTTGAGAATGTGGAAAACATTCTGGTGGTAAGTGGGAAAAAGTGATATGTTTGAAAAAATACAAGTGTGGAATAACATGACAGTTCTAGTGAAAATTATTAAGCTGATTAGTAAAGGATAAATTTTTTAGGTTGGATGGAATGCACATGTTCAACCTATTAACCCTAACAAGTCCATTTTTATTAGTTACATTGAGGTATATACTCAAATTCAAATGTCAATTGATATAGAAATGTGTCACAACATCACACCTGTGTTGAAGGAATCAATTTTGGCAATATATAAGATTAATATTATGATCTAATTTATCTATTTTACTAAAATGTAAAATAATGAAACATTGATTTACATTGCATTTTTTTATAGAGTATATTTATATCAAAATATTATTTGATTTAATTCATAATAGTGGTCATTGGAAACGTTAAAAGATAATTTTGGTCACTTCTTATGAAACGTTATCTTAGGGATGTAAAAGGTAAAGGAAAAAAACACCCTTCATCTATATACACACACATCATAAAACAAGAATCCTTTGATGATTTCATTGGCCATTGGGAGGAAGAATTATTTATGGCTACATTCTAATCTGTATTATTTTATTTTACATTATGTGTATTAATCACTTAGATCCAATATTTTAAATTTTCAAAATAAAAAGGTGTTTACAAAATAAACAAAGTGCATCAAAACCACCACATCCATTCCATAAATAAAGGATGTGGTATAATTTACTTGAAAAAAAATGGTATGTATTTTAAATCTACTATAAAAATATAATTTCATATAATATATATATATATATATATATATATATTCATTTTCCTATATTAATATTGTTGAATTAAAATATCAAGTCACTTCTCTACCAAATAGTGTTCTATTGAAGGAGGATCATGTGAAAAAAAGGGATAAATGATATATGAAAACACATTGATAATATTATGATCATATGTAAGTATGGCCTAATATAAATTTGTCATACTTTTAAAGTATTATTACATAAAAATGAATATTTAATTTCTTATTTTTTATTTGATTTATGCATAAGAATTATAATCTACAATAGCTATTGAATTACTAATCTCGGTGGATTTGAAGAATATATAATAGTATTGTTATGTTAGAGGTGTAGGTTTCAGAGTGTCACCGTGATAATAATTTGAGAAATTTAGGTCATGTGGGGATACTTATGATAAAATGAAAAAAAATGTATGAATAGATGGATTCTATAGTAGATAATGTTAGTTGGTAACATAATGTGATAAACCATTTTATTGAAATCGATAAATAAGAAGAATAGGAACATTGAAAACCAAAATATTAAGAGACAAAACCCAAATATTTGGTGATATCCTTTCCCATAGAAGGTCATCCATAGAGGAGGAAATTAATATTTTTATGAAAATTTATGCTAAGCATGAAGAAAAAGACGTCTGATACTAGTGTTTTAATAAAATTCTATAGGATGAAATTGATTTTGATTTATATCTATCAGCATCCACTCATCGCCTTATTTTGAGAGGTTCAATGTACAATATCTAAGGTAAAATTATATAAAAAAAATAACTTCTAAAAGATCACATGTGACAAAGGATTCACATATCTCATGATCTAAGCACCAAACTCCATGTTCCTCATGATGATTTTCATGTTCATAAGGGAAAACTAGTTGTTGGAACATTCATATAATGTTCGTTTAATCTTACAAATATATATGATGATAATGAGGATTGTCCTTTAGAATTTATCGTATATGAAAAACCTTTTACATTTAATGAAAAAGGTCTAAACTATGGAAAAGTATTACAATTGGATATATTTATGGGGAAATGGAAGGTCAAGTGATGACAATATAAATGATAAAAAAATAGATTGAAAGTACAATTTGAGAATAACTTTATCCAACTAATTACAATACTAAATTTATTAATGTTAGAAGATTATATAGTAAAAATATTCTAATATAAAAATATGATCGACATTGAATATGAATAACAAATTTATGGAGAGGCCAATAATGAAATGATTGGTCTTGAGAATGTAAATGAAATTCTCAATCATGAAGGGTTCGGATCCTTGGTTTTGAATGTATATATGAGGTACATTTTCATAGTTTTTCATCAAATAATTAATCTTCTATGTTTATTAGAATTTAGTACTATCAATATTTTCCATATGTGTATATATATAAAAATGTAATGGGAAGATCTTGCGATGAATTATTTAGATTCATTAGTCCTCATGTCACTTTTAAAGAAAATTATCAATGGAAGAAGTTGAATTTTTAGTAAAAAGAAAAAAATTTAGACACAATGTTAGAAATGAATATAATATAATACATTCTTTTATTATTACCCACAATACATGGGTAAAACTCTAAAGTATAATTATAAAAAATATTTTTTCATTTATTCAATTAATTAGTCCTTTTGATTTTTAGGACACACTGGATGTTCAATATGATAAATTTGGATATTGAAATGATATATTTTATGGATCCAATGCGTGAAAATATAAAAAATATACCACATGGACACTGAGTTTTTAACACACTACATTTAAAATTCAAAAAATAAACATGAAATTATATGTTTTATGTTATTTTTTTAACAAGGATTTTGATATGATAGGGTGATTATTATTTGTTGTCAAAACCATGGAATGGGGATGGATAATGAGCATAATAAACCATTGTATTTCTAAAAATTGATAAGTATTCAGGTTTATATAATGATAATTCACTATCAAAACATATATAAAAATAGATTTCTCTTCCTTTCAATGTTTTTATGCTATATAATACCAAAAAACACAAGAGCCGAACAAAGCCAGCCGTAAGGAAAATATATATAAAAACTGGATAGACAGAGTCAGGGGTGCAAGGGATTATTACAAAAACAGGAATATGTCATACAACACATATCTACAGTTACTGAAGTGTCACAATATGGTGGGATCTTGAAGGACCACATCATATCTATCTCCGTGAATGCTTTCTTCGACGACATATCCACCACCTGATTTGCTTCTTGGTAAATGTGTGAGACAACCAGAGTGAGTTCGAAAGCCTTTTTCAGACATTCAATCCATCGAGATAATACCCTCCAAGGCCCATTCCTTGTTTTAGTTTTTAATGTCGTCACAGTGACTTCTGAGTCTGATTCAAGCCACAAAAGCTCTAGTTTTTCTAGATATCAAACCCAACCTTGTAAGTCATAGCTAAATGATTAACTTCATATGTTGTCCTAATTTTAGTGTAGTGATAAAAACACCCTTTGATAAAATCACTATGTGTGAGAAAGATTCCCCCACAACCAGAAGTCCTAGGCCTCCCAGAGGCAGTCCCATCAACATTAACATTGATCCATGAGCTGATTGGTGGAATCCATAGAATGAACATAATCATTTTAGGCTTCCTTGGTCACCCTACAACACAGAGTAATCTTACAATATCTAGACGATGCGTAGAATTATTCCTACCAATAGGTTGAAGCATAGAGGCTGCGTACACATCTTTGTGCAGCGTGAGCTTTCCAATATGCAAGGATGGTTTCTTTCCATCAAAGAGTTTTTCATTCCGATTTCTCCATACATATTAGAAAACCGAAGCATCCACTACATATAACAGGTTCTGAACTTGCTCACTGAAATCCATAGAATAGAGTGCCTCCAAGAGCCCACAATACCACATATTGATGTCAAAATGGATGTTAAAAATCAAACAGGAGTACTGCCAAAGTGCCCATGCAAAACAGCATGAAGTGAAAAGATGATTCACATATTCCCTAGCCTGAAGACATATTACACAAGTAGAGGCAAGATGCTATCATGATTTCTACAATTTATCCTGAGTAGGAAGATGGTTTTTCCAGACATTCCGTAGAAGAAGAAACTTGGAAGGCTGGATGAAAATTTCTTTAAACCTCATTAACCATCATGGTGAACTGGTGGAGCCACCACATTCTTGCCTATATAAATCCTCGGTTTTAAACTTCCCAAGATTATTGGGTTTCTATATGAGACTATCACGATCTAGAAAGCCATACCTTTGCATTTCCACGATGGTTTGTCTAGAAGTCATGCTATCAAAATTATACCTTTGGGAAAAAAGTTAGCAATGATCATGTGTAGAGTCTCAGGAGGAAGAGTTCTACTGTCTGATAGTGGGTTATCCAGCCATGTGGTTGTCTAACTGTTGAGCTTGGATTCCCTGTTAACAATCCATTTTGTGTCCCGATCAATTTTGTTGAAGGAATGCTTCATGGAAGTCCAAACCGAGGGCGCAAGATGGTATTTATATCCATTAAGGAGTGTCTCCTTAAACCTATTTGATAGAAAATCCGAGAAATCATCAAAATAAATCAAAATCCAAGTGAATTTCCCAATTAGGCTATCATTAAAGATCTTGAGATCATTGACTCCAACTCCTCTCAATTCAATCGGTTTAAAACCCTCATTCCATGCAACAGTGACCACCTTTCATAAACAGACCAAGTCAATATGAAATTATGGATCATTCCCTATATTTCCCTAAGTAGGTGTCGAGGCCACCTATAATGTGAGAAAGAATAGACAAACATGGAGGTAATCACAGAGTTAACAAGACACACTCTTGCAGCCTGGGACATGGTTTTTCCCTTCCACCAAGCCATTCCAATGGCCCGAAGGCCTTCATTTTTTATTGATTTTCTGATAATCCACCTTTCAAGGGGTGAGGTGGAACTCGTACAAGGCCCGTAGGCGTAAGTATTACATGGCCTGTAGGCCTTAGAGGAATTAATTGCCTGTAGGCTTCAAACATTACATACAACCCAGACTAACAACTTGAAACTGCTCCTCCCCAGCATCTTCATCGTGAAATCAGCTCTCCACCTTCGCATGGCTGTTCAGCTAGGCATTCTCATGCATGCATGGGCTTGTCCCGATTGCAGGTTCCATACCCTCTCATTTTTGCAATCTTTTTAGCTTCTGCTGTGGTGAAATCTCCTTGTTCATCCTCCTTGTAGAGCTTGTTCCTTGTAGGTTGTCTGGTTTACATCTGCACTAAGGTGGCCCGAAGGCCTTGAGGTGGCCCAAAGTCCTTACTGACCCGAAGGCCTGGGTGGCCCGAAGGCCTTATAGGACTCAGGGACAAAATTGGTGGCTCGAAGGCCCAAACGGGGGAATATTCCCGACTACTACAGTTCCAAACAGTGCCTGCTACAGTTCCCGCTACAGTGCCTGCTACAGTAACCCGGAAATTCTACCTCCACCTGGATTTGATCCCAGGTCATTTGGATTCACTTACGGAGTCCTAACTGAATGTCATCTAAGTAAATCATTTTCACATTGCCCCAAAATAAAGGGCCACCAATATATTGAAATCGGAGGGAACCTCTTTTAACCCCAAGCCTTATCATGATTATGTTTTTCCTACCAATCAATAAACCATATCCAAAGATAGTGAATGGTTTTTTCCAGCAAATGCCTTGATCAAAAACGTCCTCATAATGAGAAAATAAGGCCTTAATAGATAATATAGTCCTTTTTGATTGTTGACCAAATAAAATGATATCATCCACATACAAAAGATGAGAAGGAACATGATCATTCCTACTTTGTTTTTCTTATAAATTCCAAGTTGAGATAACTCATTAATGCATCTACTCAAATAATCTTCTACAATGGAAAATAGGATACTTGAAAGTGGATTGTCTTGTCTCACACCTCTGGTTCACAGAAATCACCGTATGGGGTCTCCATTAATAAGAATGGACAGCCTAGAAGAATTGATAATGGTATGAATGAGTCTGATGAACATGCTTGAAAAGACATACCTTCGGAGGATATCAAGGAGGAAGCTCCATTTCAAAGTATCAATGCCTTTAGGTATGTCAATTTTGGGAGAAAAATTCACATCCTTGACATTATTCCTCATTAAATTGACACCCTATAAGGTAGTAAAGAGATAATGTTGAATGCATCTTCTAGGAAAAAAACCAATTGATTCATGGCAATGTAATCAACAATTCTCCCCATTCTGTGTATAAGAATCTTGTTAATGAGCTTGAGAATTGTGTTCTCAATGGACAGAGGCCTGAAGTCCTTGATATCAAGAGTGCTCTCCTTTTTGGGTATCAAGGCAATGAATCTTGCATTTACCCCATGTGGCATGAAAGAATGAAGAAAAAATCCTGAGTGACATCATCCTATAAGATATCCCAATAAAACATAAAGAACATCTTAGTGTATCCATCAGGGCCATGAGAATTATCCTTATTAGGTGAGAAAATATAAGCCTTGATTTCCTCTTTAGATGGAGCCATGGTAAGGCCATGATTATGATGCTTCTCAATGCATGTATTAATGTTATCAACCATTTTGTGAGTTCTTCCCAGCACATTGTTAGAGTATAAACCCTTGAAATTATCAACAATCATGTGAGAAATCACATGCTCAGAGGTAAAAAGGTTTCCATTAATACACACTACATTACTCCCTATTCGTGCCCTCCTCTCCATGTGAAGTCTATGATTTTTGTTTGAGTTTCTCTCACCATATTTAACCCATTTGACATTCAGATGATTCTTTTTCCAACATCTCCTTGATCATAAAAAGTTTTTGTAGCCTATTATGAGACTGAATTTCAGCTCAATATGGGACATCTTGCTACTGATTCAGAGTTTGATTAAGAGTGAAATGTTCTTCATCTGCATAAATGTCCAAATCCATCTTGGAAAAATACTTTTTACTCCCCTCCTTAAACAGCTTCTTGACAAATTTAATCTTACTAGACAATTTTTGAAAAGAGCTTCCAGCAACATCAAGTTTCCATGCCTCCATCAAAATTTCCCTGCATCCAGGAACCATAAGACAACCATCATTGAATCTGAATGGAACAAGTGATGACCTTGTGAAATGCATGGATAATTCCACCATAATAGGATTATGATCAGAATAGTGCTTCGTATGTGTGAATCTAGAGACTCCATTTGCAGCAGTCTTGTCATCCATTTGAACAAAGCATCGGCCAAGCTTACTTGTGTGTCTACCATTCAAAGTGATTTTCTCCATGTGAAGTCATTCATGGAAAGAGAAACCTCCACAAGATTGCACTAATCGATGTAGAAGGAGAACACAAGGGAAGTAATGCAGTTGAAATTATCACCTGTTTTTTCTTCTGGATTTAGAGCAGTATTAATGTAAGAACCCGAGTTTTTAGAAACGGGTCAAATTCCGACCCAGTTTAAACTTTTGACTGTTTTTTGAGAAGTCTAGAAAATCTGGGAAGTTTCTGGAAATTTCTAGACTATACGCCGTGTATGAGTTACCCGAGTGACCAGTCGTGTGCTCGCCGAGTACATGCTGTGTGAAGACCATGTAGAACGTTCCTACTACACGGCGTGTATTTATAGACACGTCATGTATCCCTTACCTGTGCGAGGCCAAGTACATGTCATGTGGTTCCCAGGTGTAAATTTTCATCAACACGACGTGTATCTTTCCTTGACATGCCGTGTACCCATGCCCCGTGTAGCGGCTGAGACCCTGGTCGTGTGCTGACCGTGTACACGATCCAGACCGTGTGCCGGACTCCGCTTAAGTCGGAGTACGGAAACATGTATACATGGCGTGTACCTGGGAAATACACGTCGTGCACTTTTTTTAATTGATAGACCAAGGAATCGTCGCGCCTCATTCCCAGATCTCTATTCTTCTTCCCCTTTGGATGAACAGGTCGTCCGAAAGACCTCCATGAACACAAATCATTCTAGATCTGTCGTACGACCTCCGTTCTTCGATCCTTCGGTGGAAGCGAGACCACATCGTAGAGGCTAACCCCACACACCCTTCTTCGTCCTTTATTCCTCACCTGTTCCTCCACAGATTCCATCCGAACGGAATTACCGTATTTGGCAGAAACACAGATCTACCACGATTCAGTCCGATTCAGAGGGTAAAATCAAAGGAGTGTCATCGTATGAGTACGAGGTAGGTGGTGCATACCTTCTTTCGTGTTTTCGTAGACTTTTGGGGGTTGTGGCCTTCGGGCGCGATGTCGGGTGTTGAGAGAAACCCTGTTTATTTTGTTTTTATATAATTATATACATTGTGGGATGCCTCTGGGTATTCCCTGACCTTGTTGTGATTGAGCAAGACCGGGTTAGAGGTCGTTGCTCGTTTGGGGCAATTCGGTCGGGGGTGCCGAAATGCGTGTGAATTGGACCGTTGTTTAAATTGTTGTGTTTATACTACTTATTGAATGTCTCTAGTTAAACTGTTTAGTTTAATTGTTAAATTGTGAATGAGTTATGTACTGGTATTGGATAGCACAAGTAGTGCAGATTGACTGTTTAGTAATTGCATGTTTAAAGTGATGCTTCCAAGTATGAATATTCAATGTATGATATTTCCTGTGTTGAACTGCTTGTTGTGTTGGGCGTGGCCCGGATATATTTTTGAGTGATGGGGATCATAAGTTGGGGCTTTTAGCTCGGGTTACTTTGGGTGTTTTCTACCACGGGATTGGGCGTCACGGACGTCGGTTGAGACAGTTGGACTGTTAGGTTGGGCTTGGCCCAGGTTACTGGATGGCGAGACCATCAGACTGGAGAAACAGGTTCGCAGGGACACGAGGTGTCAGTTATGTTGTGCCATGGGAACTTATTGAGGTGATTAACGCTCACCGGGTACTTTTGAGTAGTGTGCACACAGATAGACTCCGAGATGAGGTGGTACGGCCACTCACTGGGTAGAGGCCCCCGGTAGATGCGGTTAGGTATATTTGGTTTGGGGGTGCTTTCCATAGGAAGTCACGTGGAAGGTGAGGAGCCTTCGGGAGACAGCTTTGACGTGGTCAGGTTGGGGGCAGAGGCTCGTCGTGATTTGAGGGCAGACATCGCTATCCCTCCGGTTATCTTTTGAGGACAGGTATCGTTGTTCCTCCGGATGTTGTGTCATGGGAAGGTTGAGCTTTCGAGCTGGGTAACGACGGTTGGGTGTTCATTCAGGACATCAGTACTTGAGACAAATGGTGTCAGGTGGCACGAGGTGTCGGGCTGCAGATCAGACTTTCTGGCATTGGCCGAAGCAGGTGACACTTCCTAGTGGCTGTTGAGCACCAGTGAAGTCTTTGTTTACTTTTGGGAACTGCACTGTTTACTGTTTTTCTTGTATAAGCATGTCTGCCTAAAACACTTATATTAGGTACGCACCTCTAGGTGGTATCCTACTGAGACTTGTCTCACACACTACACGGGCCCTTCGGGACACATGTAGACTTTATGAAATTGCATGCAGGTAGAGGGTCAGCCTCAAGAGCTGTACTTTAGTGCAGTTGACATGGAGACTGGCACGGACCCTGAGGTCATGTCTTACTGGAGTTATTTTTTTAGTATTCTTTTCTTGTATCAACTTGCTTACTTTATAGTGTAGCTACGGTTGGTTATCCATTGGCGTCATGATATATATATTGATTTGTATGACTTGTTTGGATGCATGCTTGGTTGTATTAGCAGTTATTGTAGTTGATTTCTGGCATGAAGTTCTGTTTAGTTTTCGCTTTTGTTTTTTTTATATTGCTTCCGCTGTTTATTGTTATTGAATGTTCTTCCGCTATGCGGGTCTGGTTTGAGTCTGCTGAATCATTTATTTCTGATGCATATTTAGTTTATTACTTGGACCAGTACTTTTAGTTCCTCTGTGAGGGTATAGCCTCCCCACTATACCTAACAGACCCTCGCTGCTAGTCGGCAGCCTTTGGTGTTTAGGGGAGGTGCACCTAAGGTAGTGACACCCGACCCATTCGGCACTGTTTGGGTGGCTGGCCGGGTCCGGGGAGTTACAAAGTGGTATCAGAGGTGTTATTGACAAGGATTTAGTGGCAATGTTTTTCTGGCTACTAATGAGATTGAGACTTCTCTTTTTATTTCTCCTGGTTTTACTATTTGGGATATGGTAGACTAGAGATAGGTTGTTGTTGGAACTTGATTTTTCAACTTGTTCTTGGGTGCCTGCAGCCCCATGTACGAGGGGTGGATTGAGTTGCCGGGGGTGGGAATTGCTGTTTGCTTTTTTCTCAGATTACAGTTGATATGATTTCCACCTCGGTGGCTCACTTTTTGTGCGATGTTATTGATTATGATATGTAAACCTTGGCCGGTATGACAAGGGTTTCTTGCTTGGATTTTGATAGGCACATTTAGGGTATTTCAATTTCATAACTGCACGTATGCTTTGTGAAGTGATAATACCATGTGAATAAAAATCAATTTCCGTGCTATGTATGCTTGGAAATGTGAATAGGTAAAACTCCTGATAGAATTTCTTATTTATGGTAATGTATATTCCATGCTTTGTATTTTTTTTGTAGAATTGCATGTGCAGGACATATGGGTTTGGCTTTTATGAGAGCAGGTAGGTACTATGGTTGAGGTAGTGTAACTGTTAGGATTGGGTGACTTGGTCGTTGGGATTGAGGCAACGTTGGTTGTCAGGACGTGCACGACCCGAGGTACTATTGATACTTGGCTCTGTTGAGGGCGGGTAAGGAGACCGTGAGGTCGGGATGCCGAGGGCATGGGTTGCGGTGAGGGGAGTAAGGGTAGTTGTTATGCACTGCCTTTTACTGTTTTCCTTATCTGCATAGAATATATTGTTATATAGATATATTTGGTTTGTCTGACCATTTATGGTATTTAGCGGGTTACTTCTTCACGACACGATGGAGCGACAGGCAGGAGAGGATAGGGTACCGCAGGATTAGGTTCAGAATCCGGTGCAGGAAGAGCATGAGCCGCAGGTACAGGCTCAGGGACAGGATCAGGTTCAGGATCCAGTGCAGGCAGGGCAGCAGCTGGGTTTGGCAGCGTTCGGACTGTGGCTCGACGAGCAGCTCTGAGCTAGCCTAGTTCGCGTCTTGCAGGGGATTGACAGAGGCACGCAGGGTACAGAGCCTTCTATGGCATATCTGACGTGGGAGTTCCAGTCGCATCACCCGCCACTTTTTCTGGGTGAGGGTGGTCCACAGGCGGCAGAAAACTAGATAGAGAGTATGCACATGATCTTCGAGCAGCTCGAGACGCCTCTAGGGCGGAGGATCGAACTGGCGACGTACATGCTGAGAGGACCGGTGAAACGTTGGTGGGATGTGCAGGTACAGGCTCGTAGGCATGAGGGACTGTCGTAGATGGACTTCGAGGACAGGTTCTTCGAGCACTTTTATCCGGAGACGTTGAGGGCAGAGAGAGATTGGGAGTTCTTGAGTCTTCAGCAGGAAGATATGCATGTCATGGACTACGCAGCTACTTTCACAGAGTTTTCTCGCTTTTCACCTGGTATGGTGAGCGATGATGCAGCTAGGGTGAGGGGCATCGAGGATGGCTTACGACACGCCATTCGGGTCCAGGTGAACATCTTTAGACTGGGTTCTTTCTCCGAGGCGGTGAATCAGGCGCTCATAGTCGAGGGCAAAGAGAGAGAGAGAAATCACTTTTTGGCAGGGTGACAACCCCAGGTGATGGTTCGGACAGCAGGAAGTGGGGGAGAGATGAGTTCCAGCAGGGCGGGAAGGCCAAGGACTCAGCTAGACCACCTTGTGGCAGTTCAGCGGTGGTTTGCTTTCAGTGTGGACAGCCATGACATGTTCGGGATCAGTGCGATAGGCCCTCGAAGGAGTGTCGGGCATGTGGACAGGTCGGACATCTGGAGAGGTTTTGCATGCATCCTTCTCAGAAAGCCAGCAGACAGGGACCAGGACAGACTTTGGCATCAGGAGTTGGTTCAGGTTCGGTACCAGGAGAGGGTGGTCGAGGTTCAGCTGCACGCGGAGGACGTGACAGGGACAGTAGGACCCAGCTGAGGGGTCCGTGGCCGGAGACTGGGGCAGCACCGCAGGGAGGACAGGCTTCAGGGAGTCGTGTGTTAGGTCAGGTGCAAGTCGTGGAGCTGCCATGGTTTGAGTAGGATGGAGAGCCGACGACGGTGGCAGGTACACTGCGGGTGTGGCCGTGAGTTTCTTTACTTTCTTTTGGCATGGCCTCTTGAGGCATGTGTGGTTGAGTGCAGGCTGCACATGATACTTGTGGACTGACAAGATGCTATTTAGTGGGATTGGAATCATATTAGATGCGTTTTATGTTTTATTTATATATTTGAGATGCATGGAATCAAGGATGCAGGTTACATGAGTTGTCGTGGGCATCAGGGCATCGTGGATGCGGGTTACTTGAGGTGCATGAAACCAGGTTTGAATTGAGCATCTATTAGATGCAGGACCTCAGGGAGGCAGACGCCGATGCGGTGAGAGTTACGTTAGGTGTCGGAAGCGACATGAGAGCACCGAGGATGTGCAAGGGTGATGATGCGTCACGGGAGGACCGTGGGTCCGGGAAATAGGTCGTTGGGCCTTGTTTGTTTATTTTTTTGCTTTGAGCTTTGTTCCTGTCGACACCGAGTAGGTGATTCCTAAAGTGGGGAGCCCTTTTTTTGAATTTAGCAAGAACATTGAGACTAGGGTAGTCTGGGTTGTTTAACCGGGATGGGCGTGTTCAGTGTCATCTCCTAGTTTCGTTTGGTAGCTCGGGGACGAGCTACGTTAAGGTGGGGAGTTTGTAAGAACCCGAGTTTTTAGAAACGTGTCAAATTCCGACTCAGTTTAAACTTTTGACTAGTTTTTGAGATGTCTGGAAAATCTAGGCAGTTTCTGGAAATTTCCAGACTACACACTGTGTACTTTAGGTACACGTCGTGTATGAGTTACCCGAGTGACCGGCCGTGTGCTGACCAAGTACATGCCGTGTGAATACCATGTAGAACATTCCTACTACACGGCATGTATTTATAGACATGCCATGTATCCCTTACCCGTGCGAGGTCAGGTACATGTCGTGTGGTGCCCAGGTGTAAATTTCCATCTACACGGCGTGTAGCCTTCTTTGACACGCCGTGTACCCATGCCCCGTGTAGCGGCCAAGACCCTGGCCGTGTGCTGACCATGTACACGGTCCAGACCGTGTGTCGGACTCCGCTTAAGTCGGAGTACGAAAACACGTATACACAGTGTGTACTTGGGAAATACACGCCATGTAATTTTTTTTATTTGATCGACCGAGGCGTCTTCGCACCTCATTCCCAGATCTCTATTCTTCTTCCCCTTTGGACGAACAGTCCGTCCGAAAGACCTCCACGAACAGAAATCCTTCTATATCCGCCGTACGACCTCCGTTCTTCGATCCATCGGTGGCAGCGGGACCGCATCAGAGAGGCTAACCCCGCGCACCATTCTTCATCCTTGATTCCTCACCTATTCCTCTGCAGATTCCATCCGAACGGAATTTCCAGATTTGACGGAAACGCAAATCTATCACGATTCAGTCCGATTCAGAGGCTGAAATCAAAGGAGTGGCATCGTACGAGTATGAGGTTGGTGGTGCATACCTTCTTTCGTGTTTTCGTAGACTTTTTGGGGTTGCGACCTACGGGCGCGATGTCGGGTGTTGAGCGAAACCCTGTTTATTTTGTTTTTATTTAATTATCTGCATTGTGGGATGCCTCTGGGTATTCCCTGACCCTGTTGTGATTGAGAAAGACCGGGTTAGAGGTCATTGCTCGTTTGGGGAAATTCGGCCGGGGGTGACGAAATGCGTGTGAATTGGACCGTTGTTTAAACTATTGTGTTTATACTGCTTATTGAATGTCTCTAGTTAAAATGTTTAGTTTAATTGTTAAATTGTGAATGAGTTAAGTACTGGTATGGGATAGCACAAGTAGTGCAGATTGACTGTTTAGTAATTTCATGTTTAAAGTGATGCTTCCAAGTATGAATGTGCAATGTGTGATATTTCCTGTGTTGAACTGCTTGTTGTGTTGGGCATGGCCCGGATATATTGTTGAGTGATGGGGATCATAGGTTGGGGCTTTTAGCTCGGGTTACTTTGGGTGGTTGCTACCACGGGATTCGGCGTCATGGATGTTGGTTGAGACAGTTGGATTGTCAGATTGGGCATGGCCCGGGTTACTCGATGGCGAGACCATCAGACTAGAGAGACAGGTTCGCAGGGACACGAGGTGTCGGAGATTTTGTGGCTTGGGAACTTATTGAGGTGATTACTGCTCACCGGGTACTTTTGAGTAGTGTGCACACAGATAGACTCTGAGATGAGGTGGTACGGCCACTCGCTGGGTAGAGGCCCCCGGTAGATGCGGTTAGGTATATTTGGTTTGGGGGTGATTGTCATAGGAAGCCACATGGAAGGTGAGGAGCCTTCGGGAGACAGCTTTGAGGCGGTTAGGTTGGGGGCAGAGGCTCTCCATGATTTGAGGGCAGACATCGTTGTCCCTCTGGTTATCTTTTGAGGATAGGTATCGTTGTTCCTACGGATGTTGTGCCATGGGCAGGCTGAGCTTTCGAGCTGGGTTACGACGGTTGGACGTGCCTTCGGGATGTCGGTACTTGAGAAACATGGTGTCAGGTGGCACGAGGTGCCGGGCTGCAGATCAGACTTTCCGGCGTTGGCCGAAGCAGGTGACACTTCCTGGTGGCTGCTGAGCACTAGTGAAGTCTTTGTTTACTTTTGGGCATTCCACTGTTTACTTTTTTTCTTGTATAAGCATGTCTGCCTAAAACACTTATATTAGGTACGCACCTCTGGGTGGTATCCTACTGAGACTTGTCTCACACCCTACACGGGCCCTTCAGGACGCGTGTAGACTTTATGAAATTGCGTGCAGGTAGAGGGTCAGCCTCAGGAGCTGGACTTTAGGGCAGTTGACGTGGAGAGTGGCACATACCCTAAGGTCGTGCCGTACTGGAGTAATTTGTTTAGTATTCTTTTCATGTATCTGCATGTTTACTTTATATTGTAGCTACAGTTGGTTAGCCATTGGCACCGTGATATTTATATATATATTGATTTGTATGACTTGTTTGGATGCATGCTTGGTTGTATTAGTAGTTATTGTAGTTGATTATTGGCATGACGTTCTGTTTAGTTTTCACTGATGTTGTTTTTATATTGCTTCCGCTGTTTATTGTTATTGAATGTGCTTCCGCTATGCGGGTCTGGTTCGAGTCTACTGAGTCATTTATTTCCGCTGCATATTTAGTTTATTACTTGGACCAGTACTTTTAATTCCTCAGTGAAGGTATAGTCTTCCCACTATACCTAACAGACCTTTGCTGTTAGTCGGTAGCCTTTGGCGTTCAGAGGAGGTGCGCCTAAGGTAGTGACACCCGACCCGTTCGGCACTGTTCGGGTGGCTGACCGGGTCCGGGGCATTACAATTAAAGTACCCAAGAATCACCCATTTGTGACCCATTCTTTCAGAGATTTCCACCATTTCGTTCCACAATTCTCTCCTCTTGATGTAGGTTGTGGAGGCATAAATAACCAAGATGAAAAGAGGACAAATTGAGGTGATTTAAGATATAGAGATGCTTTGAGGAATCTTAATAATATCCTTGAAATGTATGCTTTCATGTTGGAAGACCCATAAATGATCCACATTTGCATCATGCGTGTTTTGTGACACAAAGATATAACCAAGGGTGCTACACTTAAAAGTATTTCAATTTTCAAAAAGTAACTTTGGCTCAGCGATTCTAATAACCGTTGGTTTATAGGCCATAATAAAATTTCTTAAGGGTTTTGGCCGTTGGGGGATTCCCAAACCCTTGAAAATTCCAATAAAAAATCTTCATTTTTTCAGGATTTTACCCCTTGTGCGAGGACCTCTATGATGTGCCTCACTCACCTGGACTTGACCTTTCTTGCCCTTTTTTTCTTTTTCATGACTTTTTTGCTACTGTCAATTCCAGACTCTTATGTTTTATCAGTTCTGTTGCATTCCGAGATGTGATCTTCGGGTGATGTAGTCTCAGTCTGTTGTGCATCATCAACCTCATCAGACCATAATTTCCCATTCAAAGGAATGAATCTGTTGGAGGACCTCACAATCTCTGGAGAATGATGTATAGAGGATATCTTTTTGGATTCCTTTGAAGCTGGAACCTGCAAAAACCCCCTTCTTGCACATTATGAACAACTAATTGAGGCTGCATCCCTGCAGATTGTGTAGACCGCTTGCCCGCGTCCTCCAAAAGCTGGAGTCCCACCTGTAATTCCTTCCATTGTGCTATCCTGTGAGCGGTTTGTAGCGGACCCAGGTGAACAAATCAACATAATGTGGTCACTATTTTCCTGTGATATTCGTGTTCCATGAATCCCGTATGCACTTCTATCCAAAAGCTTACTGTTTTTTTAAATCGGATGTGGGTGAGACATTCACCACTGCTTTCTCCATAACATTGAGTGCTTGATATGTCATGGTGCCAGCCTCCGTAGCAACAAGAGAGGTATGAGTGTCAAGACAAACACATTCCTTCAGTGTGATCGCATCCCCATCTTCTAACTCCGCAGTAGAGGTCTGCAGGTGATCAATATTAGTTCTCATCTGTGGGGCATCCTGTAGAGAAACAATATTTCCCTTCAAGTCAGGAATAGGCACCCCATTATCATAGGGAACTACAGGGGTGTGGACATTCACCAGAGCACAGTCCTCCCCAGAAACACCATCATGCTCATGAGGAAGAGGCCCATGCACCTTATCCTCATTAGAAGCGTCACTAGCCACCATGATATTAGCACTCTTGTCAGAAGATGGCTGCATAGATTCACCAGTCTTCTTCAACCCTGCACTCTCATTCCTACACCAAGAGTCAATTTTACCTTGAGTTCCAGTGGGAATTATAGACATCCCCTTCCTTTTCCTACATTCACCCACATCATGCCCCTTCAAATAAAAAAAACTCCATTCAATATCTCTTTTACATTCATCCATTGAATGTCCAACGAAGTTGCACATGGTGAAAAATTTAGGCTTCCTTTCATACTGAATTTTGAGATTCATGGTATTGTCTCTTGTAGTGAGCACAGCTTCCTCCACCAGTGTACTGGACATGTCAAATTCCACCAATATTCTAGCATAGTGCCCAAACCTCGGGTTCTCAGTTTTCTTGTCTAGCTTGATGGGATTCCCAACAGATGATGCAATATCCCAGAGGATTATCAGGTGCCAATAGAGCCAATTCAGATTGCAAATGAGAATCCACACCTGGATGTGAGTGTTCCCCGTTGTGTCTGGATCAAAGTTTCTATCCCATTCTTGAATTCTCAGAAATCCCGGCTTTAGAGATATAGATCCTAGACTCCAATCCCGCCTCTTATAGTCATCTGATAAAAAACAACATGATAGTTCCCAGGACTCATTGCTGTCATTTTACAGTCATCAAAACTATTGACTAATTTAGTTAAGGAATTTATTTCACCATTTTTTCTCCCCTCCCTATTGATGGGTCAACGCAGTTTGTCCCCATTAATGTTGCCACGTGGTATTAATTATGTTGTAAATACTTCATGGTTTTATTTGTCTATATAAAGAAATTAAAACCTCTCCAGAAAAGCATCCCAATTGGTGGTGCACAAAATATCATTTGTGTTCAAGTATTTTTCCTTCAATCCTCTTTCCATTCTCGCTTGTGTTTTCGTGTCGAACGGTCAGGCCATTCCAACATTTGGTATCAAAGGGAGGATGGCTTCATCCACAATGCCGAACTCCAAGCCCTCATCGCCCCGACTCTCCTAGACATCATCGGCACGTCCTAGACCCCCCGTTGACAATGGTAGAGGCCCTCTGGTGGTACATCGAGTGGTGAAGGAGATTGGGGGATCAACGACGTATCCAATCCTCACGAAGACAAACTACAGCGACTGGTCCTAGATGATGAAGGTCATGCTTCAAGAACACAGTCTTTGGGATGCCTTCGACACTGGCGGTGCGGAACTCTAGGAAGATCGGATGGCGCTGGAGGCCATCCTCCGCGCTGTCCCGCTGGAGATGATCTCCATTCTCACCATCAAGGAAACTGACAAGGAAGTGTGGGACACCGTGAAGACCATGCGCATCGTCATTGATCGTGTTCTCAAGGACAATGCTCAAAAGCTCCGCAAGGAGTACGAAGGCATTGTTTTTCACAACGGCGAATCGGTGGACGACTTCGCAATGCGGCTCACCGGGATGGTCAACCAACTCACGATCCTCGGCGATTCGGAGCCTCAAGACAAGGTCGTTGAGAAGTATTTCCGTGTCGTCCCCTCCAGGTTCTCCGAAATTACCCTTTCAATTGAAACACTTCTCAATATTTCGACACTCTCTGTGGAGGAGGTAACAGGGAGACTTAAAGCAGCGGAGGACCGTTTTAAGCCGGCACCCACCGCAAACACTGGAGGGAAGCTACTCCTTACCGAGGAGGAATGGGTTGCACGGATGAAGGAGTGGCAGACGAGGGAGGAACCTTTCAACAACTCCATGTTCGGAAACCGGCGTCGCCGAGGACCACGACAAAAGACTGGCAGTGGTAATAGTGAAAATGGAAGGGATGGCTCGGGATACGATGGTGGTCGTGAAGTCTCAAGGGACAAATGTCACAATTGCGGCAAAATGGGTCATTGGGCCAAAGATTGTCGCAGCAGACCGAAAAGGCCTCAGGCCCTTCTGACCCAAGGTGATGACGATGAGCCCGTGCTCTTTATGGCAAGGTCATTCACCGCAGTGCCTGATTCTACACCACCGCAATCCGCCACCACCAATACTTTACAACCACAATGCAGCCCTCTATGGCTGATCGAGACAAACATCTTCGCACAACTGGATCAGGAGAAGGAGCGTGATGACAAATTTTGGTACCTCGACACCGGTGCCACAAACCACATGACTAGATCTCATGCCGTCTACTCCGAGTTTGACTCTGGGATCCGTGGCACCATGAAGTTTAGAGATGACTCTGTCGTAAACATTGAGGGGTGCAGGACCATCTTGCTCACTTGCAAAACCGGTGAGAACCGCATGCTCACGGGGGTGTACTTCATCCCGAGGCTCACCACAAACATCATTAGCATTGGACAACTTGATGAGAATGGTTGTTAGATACTGATCGAAGACAGCATCCAGAGGATCCGAGACCAGCAGTAGCGTCTTCTGGCCAAGGTGAAGCGCTTCCCTGGACGGATGTATAAACTCAAACTCGACATTGCACAGCCAATATGTCTTTCTGCAAGGGGCTCTGAGAAGGCATGGCGTTGGCATGCGAGGTACGACCACATGAATTTCCAGGACTTGCGTAAGCTCGCTCAATGCGATATGGTGCGAGGGATCCCACAAATTGATCAGGTCGATCAAGTCTGCGACGACTGCCTCATTGGGAAACAACGACAAGTGTCTTTCCCTGAACAAGCGGAGCATCGTGCGGAACAATCCCTCGACCTTGTCCACGGTGAACTCTGCGGGCCGATCACGCCGACGACACCAAGCGGGAGCCGTTATTTTCTACTGCTCGTAGATGAAATGAGCCGGTATATGTGGCTCATTCTACTCGGATGCAAGGACCAGAATTTGACGGTAATCAAATGATTTCAAGCCACAGTGGAGGTGGAGACAGGGTGAAGCTGAAGGTTCTCCGGACGGACCGCGGGGGTGAGTTCACTTCAGTGGAATTTGGTGAATACTGTGCCAAACGTGGAATACAACAAAAACTCACTTCCCCTATTCACCACAACTGAATGGGGTCGTTGAACGATGCAACCAGACAGTGGTTTCCATGGCTCGAAGCATATTGAAGGAAAAATGCCTTCCCAGGATGTTCTGGGGTGAGGCTGTCTCCACTGCTGTCTTCATCCTCAACCGGGCGCCGACACATAGCCTTGACGGGTTGACGCCATACGAGGCCTGGCATGGAAAACGACCGGCGGTGCATTTTTTCCGCACTTTTGGTTGTATTTCACATTTCAAGAATGTGAAACCTCACCTGATGAAGTTGGATGACCGGAGTATGCCTATGATCTTCGTCGGGTATGAGTCCGGGTCCAAGGCATACCACGTGTATGACCCCATTAGCAAGCACGTGCATGTAACGCGTGATGTCATCTTCGACGAGGCCGAACAGTGGAATTGGAGTGCTTATGATGAACAAGATGTGTTAAGAAGTGAGGATCCATTCATCGTCGAACACACAACGGAATGTATGCCAGGGACGACGGAGGCCGACGACACTGTCGGAGAATAGGTATCGTCACTCACACCCACTAGCGCACACTCTGCAGATGCTGCAACAGCAGATGTGTTCAAGGTGATGCCCATTCCATCAGCCGAAGTGGAGTTCATCTCACCACCATCTAACATGACGGAAGCACTTGACATCGAGCACGACGATGCCCCACTTCGGTTCCGCACTATTGACAACATCATCGAGGCCACAACACCACCTGTGTTTGCATTACGTGAGCTTGACCCTGGTGAGCTACATTTCACAACGGCTTATGAGCCAACCTCCTTTGGTGAAGCAGAACAACAACAGTGTTGGCCCAAGG
This sequence comes from Viscum album, assembly GCA_963277665.1. Taxonomy (NCBI): domain Eukaryota; kingdom Viridiplantae; phylum Streptophyta; class Magnoliopsida; order Santalales; family Viscaceae; genus Viscum; species Viscum album. Next base: position 1,172,987,973 of record OY728160.1, read on the forward strand.
TGATGCTTGAAGAGATGAGGAAGATCGAGGACAATGACACATGGGAGCTCGTCGATCTCCCTATTGGCCATCGTCTAATTGGGCTCAAGTGGGTCTTCAAAGTAAAGCGCGATGAGTGCGGTGCGGTAGCAAAGAACAAGGCGATGCTTGTTGCAAAAGGATATGTCCAATAGCAGGGGATCGACTATGAGGAGGCCTTTGCCCCTGTCGCACGCATGGAATCAGTGTGGCTCCTCATCGCAGTGGCAACGCAAGAAGGGTGGGAGGTCCATCACATGGATATCAAATCGGCATTCCTAAACGGCGACCTCCAAGAGGAGGTTTACGTCGAGAAACCACCTGGATTCATCATCAAAGACCATGACCACAAGGTGCTCCGACTCCAGAAAGCACTCTATGGCCTCCGCCAAGCACCAAGATCATGGAACGCCAAGCTTGACCTTGTCCACGGTGACCTCTGCGGGCCGATCACGCCGACGACACCAAGCGGGAGCCGTTATTTTCTACTGCTCGTAGATGACATGAGACGCTACATGTGGCTCAATCTACTCGGAAGCAAGGAACAGCCTTCTGACGCTTGGGTTTCACAAGAGCGACTCTGATCATGTTGTGTATACTCGTGGAAATAACACTTCTCATATGATCATCGGGGTGTACGTAGATGACTTGATCATCACCGGCACTGATGTGACCAACATCAACATGTTCAAGATGGAGATGAAGAAGCTTTTTCGGATGAGTGACTTGGGATTGCTCTCCTACTACCTTGGCATCGAAGTGAACCAAGGGCCCAACGGAATTTCCCGACGTCAATATGCCTATGCGACTAAATTGTTGGAGAAGAGCGGTATGGGAGATTGCAACCCTTGTCAAGTGCTGATGGAGGCCCGCCTAAAGCTAAGCAAGTCTAGCACTGGCCCGTTGGTTGATGTCACTCAGTACTGGAGCACCATCGGCAGCCTCAGGTACCTAGTGCATACACGGTCAGACATTGCCTATGCGGTAGGTTACGTAATCCGGTTCATGGAAGAGCCACATGAAGATCACATGGCCGTAGTCAAACACCTATTGCGCTACATCGCCGGGACATGCAACTACGGTGTCCGCTACACAAGGAAGGAAAACAACTAGTCGATCCTGTTGGGATTTAGCGATAGCGACATGGCCGGTGACGTCGATGAACACAAGAGAACTACTGGGGTGTTCTTCTCCCTTGGAGACAAGCCCATAACTTGGCAATCTCATTAGAAAAAGGTGGTGGCATTTTCTTCATGCGAAGCAGAGTACATTGCTGCGACAACTGCAACGTGCCAGGGCATCGGGTTGGATCGACTGTTAGGGGAATTTCTACACTCAGACCTCAGTACACTGGTGCTCAAAGTGGACAACAATTCCACCATTGCCTTAAGCAAGAACCCCGTCTTCCATGACGGAAGAAAGCACATTGACACCCGATTCCATTTCATTCGAGAGTGCGTTGATGGAGCCAAAATCATTCTTGAGCACACTCGCACTGAGGAGCAGCTTGTAGACATTCTCACGAAGTCACTTGGGCGTGTCAGGTTTCTGGAGCTGTGCGCGAAGATTGGCATCATTGAGATCCAGTGAATGAGACAGAAATTAGGGGGGTGATTGTTGACTAATTTCGTTAAGGAATTTATTTCACTATTTTTTTCTCCCCCTATTGATGGGTCAACGTGGTTTGTCCCCATTAATGTTGTCGTGTGGTATTAATTACGTTGTAAATACGTCTTGGTTTTTTTGTCTATATAAAGAAATGAAAACCTCTCCAGAAAAGCATCCCAATTGGTGGTGCACAAAACATCATTTGTGTTCAAGTATTTTTCCTTCAATCATATTTCCATTCTCGCTTGTGTTTTCGTGTTGAACGGTCAGACATTTCCAACAAAAACCCCAAACCTCCACAATCCACCAAGTGAGATCATGAAATTCCCAAAATCATTCCCCATTTGAGACCAGAATTTGTGTAATTATGGAATATTTTCATAGGCTTACCCTTTCTTCAATGAATTTTTGATTATCCGCCAGAATCACAATTCGCCCCTTCCTGATGACCCTACTAGGAGGGGGTATGTCAAAGTCTGTGGAAGACAAAGAGGTAGTTGATTTCAACACCTCCCCAAAGTTCCTCCATTCAGAAGTAGGAAGTCCGGGATCGGGTTCCTTCAGATTAGGTTTGGCAATGAGTCAAAAGAGATCGCAATGCCCAACATAATCTGGAATAACCGAATTTCCTGATGATCCCGAAGGATTGAAATCTTCATGCGATCCAATGTTTCAAGGAGTAGGGTCTTCCCCCTTCGCCTTGCGCTCCCCTCGTCATGATTAATCATTTCTGTGGTGACTAAAATAATGTAATCTCATCAATTGTCTTGTTACATTTATATATTTATAAAATATATGATATTTAATCTATAAAATATAACCCCTAAAAAATATTTTTTTAATGTAATTAATTTTTCATTTAAATATCAGTTAACTTTTTTGGCATTACTATTCTAGAATTTCATTAAACATAGATAATCCCTATATTCAAAAGGGGAAATAATATTTTTTTTCTAGAATGACATCGTATCATGCAAGTGTTAGAATGTTTAAATAAATCATAAAGAGGTTGTTTCCTATCATGATTTTCATTTTTTTTCATACATATCATGAAGAGGCGGTCTATATACTTATTATTAATTTATTCTTCATAACATTTTATGTCATATTACAGAGTGATAATTTATAATAAAAGAATTTTTTTATTTTAGTAGAGATATAATTGAATATATAGTGTGTCATTTTTTGAAAGTAATTGTATTTTAATTTTATGAATGTTAGATTGATAACCCAACTTATTTCAAAATTCTATATTTTTTGATATTGAGAAATATTTCTATATTATGATATAGATATTTATTGAGATATATCTCATATGATTAAAACTGGAAGGATAAAATAGAGAAAGGATTCTAGGGTTCTTTGTAATCATAAAATTATATTGAAATTGAAGTGTAAAATTTAGAGGTATGTTATTATACCATCTATTCTATATGGTAAAAGGTATTCTTAGTTGAAGGGGAACTAGGAAAAATAATTTGGGTAATCGAAATAAAAATTCTAAGAAGGTTATGTGGGAAGACTATGTTGAAAAAGATTATAAATGAATGTGTTTGAGAGAAAATTTGAGTGGCTCTAATTGATGAGAAGTTGAAAAATACTAGATTAATTTTTTATACATACTAGAATAAAGGCCTACTTATATACCAATAAATAAGAAAATCTTAGTGAAAACTTAACTTATTATAAGGAGTATAGGTTGACAAAAAAGAACATTTTAGTTGAGACCATTTGATACAGACTCAACATTGAGAAAACAAACTCAAATTATTTTAATACTTTGAGACAATTGTGTTATTCATTTGTGATATATATGAATCATCAATACACCAATATGGTACATTATGTGGCCAGTATGACTCAAAATGTATGTATCTTGTTTTAAAGTAAAATTTTAGGTTATGATTCATGTGACATAATACAAACCAATGAAATTTACTCAGATTGTCATTATAATCTACAAAAAAGATAGAAAATTCACCAATGAAATATATGAATTAACATCATGTAAATTTAACACACTGTGTGACATTTATGACTAAAAGTGCGTGATCTTAGTTTAAAAGTGACACTTTATTTCAAAACACCCATCACATACTCCAAACTGATGAAATAGATGTGAATTGACTTTGGTAATGTATCATAATGATTAATAATTCATTTTTAATGTGTATAAATTAGTATAAAAAAAATATGCCACATCGTGTGTTTGTTATGAATGATAGTGCATGTTTTTATTTAAAAGTGACATTTTAGCCCAAAAAAGTCAAGTAATAAAAACAAAGTAAATTCACTTATATTTTGTTGATCCTTCAGGAAAAATAACCTTAATTAATTTTTGTTGTATGATAACTAGGATCACATCAATCTGACATATGATGTGTCCGATATGAATGGTTGTTCATGTTTTCCATTTGCAAGTGAATTCTTTGTTTAAAACAAGCATCACATACACAAAACATGGAAACCACTTTTTTTCTTGATACATTTGGAAAAGGATCAGTAATTCATTTTTAACTATATGACTGACTTTCTATTAATAAGACACATAGTGTGTTTGGTGTAATTGAATGTGTGTGTTTTAATTAAAAAGATGTTCTAGTTTAAAATAAACAATATATAATCCAAACTAAAAAACTATATTATAATGATACTTTAGGAAAAAGATCAATAATTCATTTTGGATAGGTAAGATTTAACCTTGCATCAATCTGACAAATAGTGTGGCCTTTATGACTGAAAATGCATGTTTTAGTTTAAAAGTGTAATTTTAGTTCAAAATGTGCATCACATACTCTCAATAATGAAAACACAGATAGATTTTCTTGATTGATTTAAACCATTATTGACAATTCATTTATTATTTTTATAAATTAATTTTATGAAAATCTATCACATTCTATGGCTGGTATGGATGAAAGTGCATGTTTTTATTTAAAAATGTCATTTTATTTTAAAATATTCATTATATACTAAAATAATAGAAAACCCTCTTGAAATTTTATAATGATTTATAAAATGACCAAATATTTATTTTTGAGTTGTTTGAAGTAACCATATAACATTCCAACTAAAATTTATAATTAATTAAATAATATTACAATTATAATTTATTTTTTATTATTAATATACTATTACAAAAATAAGAGTTGTTTTTTATAGACATACACTTATTTTGTATGTGGATGGACTGATAATTTTAGAAGGCCTCTTATGAGAGCTTTTATTTGTATTTTTTTAATTTATTTCATAAATGTAAATTTAAATCACTATAATTTTATTTTACTAAAATTATATAACATAATTTTTTTTGAATTGGTGAAATGTAAATATAACTTCTACTATATAGATGTATCCAATTTCTTCCATTTTGGTTGATGTTTATATTTTTTATTAGATTTTTTTAGAGTTCTATTTATATAGCTACTACCACTCTGCTTCATCTAATAATTTTTTTTATCAGTTAAAGGTGTAGTGATGACAAAGAACACTATTATTAGCTGTAAATATAACATGGATAAAATAATATTTTATTAGTTCTCAATATAGTGATGATAAAGGTTGTCCTCATAAATATTTTTTAGCACTGATAAAATTGACTATCTTTTATCAACAATAGAAACATCAATGATTTTTTAGAACTATTAAAGCCAAAATCACACTCTTATAAAAAGGCAGTCTGCAGTAGTCTTCATGTTTCATTATATATATTATATTGGTGGTATGGTGGGGGTGGGAGTAACCTATATATGATTATTTATCCTCAAATTAATGTACTAAATATCATAAAAAATCAAATTAGTAATTATATTTTTAATTATAAAATACAAGTTCTTTATTAATAAGAATCCTAGTTATGTTTGTAAATAATAAAAATTAATTCCATTCAAAAAACTAAAATTTTTATACTAATACAAGTAGTTTTTTTATATTCATAATATCAACTAATAAATTCGGAGGAATTATGTATTCCAATAACTAATAATTTATTTCTGTCACTTACTTATATCAAAAGTAAATATGAAACAATTATTTAATTATAAATTCAAAAATACATATTAAATAATTCAGAAAAATTTCCAAATGATTATGTTAATATTTCGAAGAAAAGTTTTCTATATTGATTCCCTATATTAGTTTCTTGGGTTACCTCCCTTCTGTAGGCCAATAACGCTTCATACCTCTCCTTCATAATGTTTTGTGAGGAAATTCTCAAATTATGGTTCTCTCACATCAGGTCTGATTTTTTAATTATGTTTATGGTTAATTTTTCTCATAATTTAATTCATCTCATTATTCATTGGGATAATTTTCATCTTCCTCTTCTTCCTTGGTAGTGAGTCTCATTGATTTGTACATTAGTGACATTTGGTCTCCTTGTTTCATTTTCATGTTCAGTGATAATCATTTAAAAGAGGTTGTAATTCCTGGTTCTCTCTCCATCTCTCTAAAGTAGGATTTACATCATATGGAGGAATTGTTTTACCTACCATGACCAAACAATAAATAACGCTTCATCAAGGTCACACTTTTTTGAAATGGAGTTTAGGTTTGGTTTCCTTTAGGGTTTATCCTAGAAATGGAGTTTAGGTTTGGTTTTCTTTGGGTTTTATTTACATGATTTCAAAATATCATGAAATGATAATAGTTTATGATAATTGATTATATATTAATATAGATCTTTGAATAAGATTATATAACCTCCAAATAAATCATCATAAAATCAAAAAATATACCATATCATAATAATGTGAAAACATGAGGCAATGATCATGAGCCATGGAGTAGAACATAAGGATGTTTCAAAAACCAAATAATATTAAATTATAATATTTTGAACATATCTTGCAATATCATATCCAAATATAAAGTTGTAAACATAGAAAACCACAATCATATGCATTCCTTAAATTGTAATCATAGATAATATCAATCATTTTAACACATAAATTTTTTAATATAGCTAATCATAATCATTGCCAAAATTTTTGTCATTATATTTGGATATATAAAGATTTTCCTTATTAATTAGATGTCTATATTAGACTCATACATTATATAATGATAAAATATATATATGTGTTCCACATGAAATCAATCACATATCATATTTTGAAATCCCCATGAAAAGAAAATTGGTTACATGATATTTTTATAAATTATAACATATGAAGCAAAGATAAATTGGATTAGTAGAAAAAAAATTAATCATCCAAAAATTAATATTTGATAATATAATTTGATGGGAGAATAAAAAAACATTACATTATAAGAGGAAAATCTTTTAGGGATAGACAGGAGAATGGATGTGAAATTTAGTGACCCTAAACCTAGTAGCTTAGAGCCCGTGTCTTACATTATTACATGGTTAGAAAATACCAGTAATAAAATCATGTAGGACAAAATATTTTAGTATTATTGATAAAATAGATACATACATGATTCTCATGTTACATTTGAAAACAAAAAGTGAAAAATAAGTTTTTTCGAGAATAACATTACTCCCTCTAGTATATAATTTCATATAAAACATAATAAAATTCATAGATTTCTGAGGAAGGTAAAAAAATAATGGAGGGATCAAAATATTAGTAAAGGTAAGGTATATTAGAAGGTATCATGAATCAATAAGAAAAATAAACAATGAATGATAAATAACTAAAAACAAATTCTAATTAAATAACTGGATAAAGAATAATCAATATGGAAAGGTAAATAACTGAAAAATAGACCATTTAATGAAGAAATGATAAATAAATGTTTCAAGAGAAAAAATAATTTTGAAAAATTCATGGATAATAATAACTGAATTTGTAATGAAGGAAATGATCAATTAATGGAGGTCATGTATTTGGAACATGATACCTCTAAAATAAATACCCTTCACATGATGGTTTAAAAATACACGTTCAAACTCGTTTAATGCTATCTTAATGACATTACTTAGGATACTCACCTATGCTTTGAGGGGATATCTATAACCAGGCCTTTACTATATCTTCATTTCGAAATTTTTCTTCATATATCAAATAATTGATTTAATTCATGAACGTTGTACCTTATCATCAAATATCCATATTGAAGAAAGAACACTGATTAACAAGATTTCCTCAGTCAATCAAATAACATTCAATGTAATACATTGTATGTAGATATGATACATGATTTAAGATATAAGCATATCTGTGACAAATAATATGGATATTTAGGGGGGATTTAATGTATAATGATCATATGATAGTGAATAATTCATGGTAATGTTAAAGAATATAAAAATGAATCAAGAAACTGAAGGTTAATACTTTCCTTGCATTGCTAAAAAACAAGCCTTTACCTGTACTAAATATGGCCATTGTCAGCACAAAAAATAACTGATTACTAGTACGTAACTACAATCCATAGGATTTTATCAGTTCTAGAGAATCCCTGATAAAGACACACTTTATCAACACTATAAAAAGAGCTGATAAATGATCCCTTTATCGGCACTTTTTTGGGATGATAAAGGACACACTTTATCAGTGATTTTATTTAGCACTGATAAAGGTTTCCATTATTAGTTCTACTAAAATTGATGATAAATGTTATCTTCTATTAGTGATAAAAATCACTAATAACGGGGGTCCATTATTAGCACTAAAAAAACCACTGATAACGGGAACCTTCATCAACACTTTTTTATAGAACTGATAATGTGTGCCTTTATCAGTTATTTCGATATCACTAAAAAGGATACCTTAATTATTTATTTTAATAGTGGTGATGAAGGGACCCTATATTAGTACTTTTAATAGTGTTGATAAAGGGGCATGTTATGGTGTGCTGATAAATTTAGAGTACACTATAGCAGTAGAAACAACAGTAAAATATAGGTTACAAATATGGAATTTAAAATAAATAAAATTTACAACACAAATACAAGAAAAAAACACTATATTATATAAATTACAAACATTGGTTTTTACAATTATTTGATTAAGTTAAAATTATCACAAATACTAAAAAACACCAGTGTTTCTTTTCATTTGGTCCCCGGACCCCGCTCAGGCTATTACTGAACAAACCACCCCAACTCGAGAAAAAGAATACACCAGTATAATAAAAAAATTCCTAGGTTACTAATACTATAAGAACATAAATTAAACCAAATATTTTAATTTTAAAATAATCTTCAAGTCACATGAGGAACACTGTGTATCAGATTGAGTTGCAGTTGATTCTTACATGTCAAACATTTTCTTGTTTGTATTCATACATTATATCTATGTAAAATAACTAAATAAGTATAAGATAAAAATTATAGGTAATTTAATTAACAAATTTTACATAATGATAAGAGAAAAAATATTATCTCATTTCTCAGTTTTCGTGATGTGATGTGTGTTATAAACTAAAATGGATCTTATAATTGAAAACATGAACTTAGAGGAATACCGACCAAATCGTGTATCATATTGATGTTTGGTTAATTATAACATCTCACAAATGACTTATGGATCATTGGTGTAAAGTATCAAAACAATACAAATGAATTTTCATGGTTTTGAGTATGTCACTTGTTTCTTTTTACTAAAATGTAATTTGAAACTGGAAACATGTAATTTGAGTCAAACTAGTCACATCATGTGCTGGTTTTACATGAGGCTGATTAATACATGTTAGAAATGACTTATGAATCGTTGTCCAAAATTATAAATACAATCCGAGTTCATTTTCTCGGTTTTTAGTGAGTGACATACTTTTTGGAATAAAATGTCAATTTTGAACCGATGACATACACTTTGAGTCATACCATGAACATCGTGTATCATATTTATATGAATCTGATTCCTAGATGTTATGAAAATCTTATAGATCATTTTTATGAAGTATCAATACAATCAAAATTCATTTGCTCAATTTTGAGTATGCCACTTGCCTTTTTGTACTAAAATTAATTTCAATTCTAAATAAAAAGACACACATAGAGTCATACCAGTCACGCCATGCATTAGATTGAGGTGAGGATGGTTTCTAAACATCATAATTGACATATGAATAATTTTCTTCAAGTACCAAAATAATTAGAACACATTTTCTTGGTTTTGAGTATGTCACTTGTCTTTTTTACTAAAATTAATGTAAATTTTAAATAAAAAGACACACTTGGAGTCATATCAATAAAATCATGAATCAGAATGTGGTGTGGATAATTCATATAGATAAAAAATGACTTATGGATAATTTTCCCAATGTATAAAAATAATCCAAATGTGTTTCATCGGTTTTGAGTATGTAACTTGCGGTTTTTACTAAAATGTCATTTTAAAATGGAAACACACACTTTGAGTCATACCAGCGACATTATGTGTTGGTTTAATGAGATAATGATTAATAAAAGTCAAAAATGACTTAAAAATAATTTTCCTAAATTATTAAGATAATCTGAGTGCATTTGCTTTGTTTTTAACGGGGTCACACTTTATAAACTAAAATGTCAATTTTAAATGAATGAAAAACACTTTGAGTTATACCAATCGCACCTAGAATTTTATTGAGGCTAATATTATTCCTACATGTAAAAAATGACATGTTAATAATTTTATAAAATTATAAAACCAATCCAAATGTGTTTTCTTAGTTTTGAGTAAGTCACATGTCTTTTTTAGTAAAATTATTGTCAATTTTAAATGAAATGAAGCACTTAGAGTCATACCACTCACACAATGTGTAATATTGAGGGGTGGATAATTTTAACACATCAAAAATGACTTTAATATCATTTTTATGAAGTATAGAAACAATCTAAGTGCATTTTCTTGGTTTTGAGTATTTCACTTGTCATTTTTACTGAAATGTCATTTGAAACAAGAATCACGCACACCGAGTTATACCCACAACATCATGTAGTTTGATGTGATATTTGTTCATACTTTTCAAAATTACTTAGAACTGTTTTCCTGAATTATTGAGAAAATCTGAGCTTGATTGGTTGGTTTTCAGTGAGTGACACACTTTTGAACTAAAATATCAATTTTAAATTGATAATGGACACTTTGAGTTATATTGTATCACCATGCATTGGATTGAGGTGAGGATGATTAATACATGTTAAAAGTGACTTATGGATCATTTTACTAAATTTTAAAAACAACCTAAATGTGTTTTATTAGTTTTGAGTATGTCACGTTTCTTTTTTACTTAAATTAATATCCATTTTAAATAAAAAGAAACACTTGGAGTCATATCGGTAACACCATGCATAGGATGGAAAGGTTTCTGATTCCTATACATTGAAAATTAATTATGTATTGTTTTCCTAAAGTATAAAAATAATAATAATAATTTTTATAGGCTTTGAGTATGTCACTTGTCTTTTTTACAAAAATGACATTTTAAATTGGAAGCACGCTCTTTGAGTCATACCGATCACAAAATGTATCAATTTGATGTGATACTGATTCATACACATTGAAAATGAATTATTAATCATTGTACTAAAATATTTGAGACAATTAAAGCAATTTTGAATGGTTTTCAGTGCATAACATGCTTTTTGAACTAAAATGTCAATTTTAAACTGATAACAAATACTTTGAGTTATACATGTCACACCATGTGTCAGATTGAGGTGATGCTAATTCCCATATTTAATAAATGACTTATGAATCATTTTACTAATATTTCAAAATAATATGAATTTGATTTATTGATTTGGACTTTTCCATATATTGTTTTACTAAAAGTAATGGCAATTTTAAATGAAAAGACACACACGAAGTCATACCAGTCACACCGTGCATTGGATTTAAGTGCAGATAATTCCTACACATAAAAAATGACTTATGGATTTATTTAATAAAGTTATATAACTATCTAAATATTTTTTCTTATTATTGATTATTACACTTTAATTTTTTACTAAAATGTCATTTTAAACTAGAAAAACACAGTTTGAGTCATATCGGTCACATCATATGTAAGTTTGATGTGAGACTGATTTATACACATGAAAAATGACATGTAAATCTTTTTCATAAATTAGAGATACATTATGAGCATGTTTTCTAGGTTCTCAGTGAGTGATAATATTTTTGATATAAAATGTAAATTTTAAACTGATAACAGACATATAAAGTTATATTTGTTACACTATGCATAGGATTTTGGTACAGTTGTTTCCAATAAAACAAAAATGACTTTTTGATTTTTGTCTTAAAGTAAAAAAACAATACTAATGTGTTTTATTGGTTTTGAGTATGTCTCTTTCCTTTTTTTTTTACAAAAAATTAATGTAAAATTTAAATAAAAAGAAACTCTTCGAGACTTAGTGGTCACACCGTGAATGGGATTATGGTGTGGCTGAATCCTAAATATAAAAAAATGAATAATGGATTTTTTTCCTAAATTATTAAAATAATAAGAATTCATTTTCTTCGTTTTGAGTATGTCACTTGTCTTTCTTTCTAATATTAATGTCAATTCTAAATAAAAAGACACACTTGGAGTTATACCGGGAACACCACACATCATATTGATGTGAAACTAATTAATACACATGAAAAATGACTTAAAATTATTTCCATAAATTATCAAAACAATCCAAATGCATTTTCTCAGTTTTGAGAATGTTACTTTCCTTTTTTACAAAATTAATTTCAACCTTAAATAAAAAGACACACTTTGGTCATAACTATTAGAACATGTATCATATTGAGGTGAGGGAAACTCATACATGTCACAATTGAAATATAGATTTTTTTATGAAAGTATAAAAACAATCTAAATATGTTGTCTTAGTTTTAAGTATGTCACTTGTCTTTTTTACTAAAATGTCATTTCAAAATGGAAACATGCACTTTGAGTCATACCGATCACATCATGTTTCATTTTGATATGATAATTATTCCTATACATCAAAAATGACATATGACTTATTTTTTTTTAAATTATCCACAAAATAAGAGTATGTTTTATTGGTTTTCATTGAGTGACTAAATTTTTTAACTAAAATGTCAATTTTAAACTAATAATAGACACTTTGAGTTATACTGGGCATACCATGCATAAAATTGAGATTAATATGATTACTAATTTTCAAAAATGACTTATGGATCATTTTCCTAATGTATCAGAACAATCATAATGGTTTTTCTTAGTTTAGAGTATGCCACCTATCTTTTTTACAAAAATTAATGTCAATTTCGAATAAAAAGACACACATGGAGTCATAGAGGTCACATCGTTCATTGGATTGAGATGAGACTAATTTATAAATGAAAAAAACTAATTATAGATCATTTTACTAAAGTATAAAAACCTTATGAATGTGTTTTATTGGTTTTGAGTATCTCAATTTCCATTATTACTAAAATTCATGTCAATTATAAATAAAAATAAACACGTAGAGTCTTACCGGTAACATTGTGAATCATATAAAGGTGATTATGATTTATACACATAAAAAATGACATATGGATCATTTTATTAATGTATCAAAAAATGAATGAGTATTCTTGGTTTTGAGTATGTAACTTTTCTTTCATACTAAAATTAATGTGAATTTTAAATAAAAAGGCACACTTTGAGTCAAACTAGTGACACCATTCATTAGATTGAGGTGTGGTTGACTCATATATATATAAAATTACATATGGATATTTTTCATAAAGTATAAAAAAATTGAAATAATTTTCCTAGTTTTGAGTATGTCACTTTTCTTTTTGACTAATATGTAATTTTAAACCAGAAACACATACATTGAATCATACAAGTCACATATTGTATCAATTTGATATGAGAATAATTCCTACATTTAAAAAATGACAAATGAATTATTTTCTAAAATTATTGAAAAAATAAAATCATTTTTCTCAATTTTTAATGAGAAACATGCTTTTTGAACTAAAATATCAATTTTAAACTGATAATAAATACATTGAGTTATACCAGGAAAATATATCATTAGATTGAGGCGTGGATGATTATTAAACATCAATGATGAATTATGGATCATATTCATAATGTATAAAAATAATCATAACACGTTTTCCTAGTTTTTAGTATTTCTCTTATCTTTATTATGAAAATTAATTTCCTTTTTAATTAAAAAGATACACTTGGGGTCAGACCGGACACTCCGTATATCAAACTAAGGTGTAGCTGGTTCCCACATGTTAAAAATGATTAATGAATCATTTTAAAATAGTATCAAAAAAATATGAATTCGTTTTCATGGTTTTTATTATGTAACATGTCATTTTTTTACTAAAATAGATGTCAATTTTAAATAGAAAGACACACTTGGAGTCATACTGGTAACACTGTTCATCGGGATGAGGTGACGTTGATTGCTACACAAGAAAATAAATTAAATATCATTTTCCTAATGTATTAAAAAAATTCAAATATATTTTCTTGGTTTTGAGCATGTCAATTATATTTTTTACTAAAATATATTTCTAAACATGAAACATGAACTTTGATGTTGACTATTGAATAAATTTTATGGAATGCGAAATATTGAATTTTTGGATTATTTTGTGATATTTGATGATTTTTTTTTGATAAATTAATAATTAGTTGATTGAATTTTGATGTAATACAATGATAAATTTGTTATTTTTTGGTTAGTCTAGGAAAATAATGTTAGTAATGTTTATCTCCTCTTAAAAATGGAATCTACAATGACAACACTAACTAAACATTGTAAAGGTCGAGAGAATATTATAGCAGTGGAATCCTACCCCCTAGTCTTGTAGCCCGAGGGTAATGTGCTCCCTTTATAGCCATTATCATTGAGAGTGTGAGGATCCTTGAGGTTTGACCAAACTTACCAGAGCAATCCTTTACCATGGTGCTATGATTTAAATTGTTATTTTACTCCAATAATATGAAAAAATTTATTCATGCCAACTTATAAAATGATTATGAAATGTTTTATAACCATGATTTTATTTTGACTATGTAAAATGATCTTCATGTAGGGTGTTTATTAAAATGATAATTGTTGGAATATTTTATAAAAAAAATGATTAGGAAAAGGTATTCTATTAATTTTCATAAAATAGTTAAATACATTATTTTAAATTATTTAAATTCAAACAATATTTAAATGGATCTTTGGGTAAAGTTTTGGCATGTGGAATGGTGGGTGGTGGACTGCCTTTCATTTTTATACTCATTCATATTTTAAATTTTAGTTTTGAAAAAGGAAACTTGGTTTTAAATTTCAATGTGGGGTTTGAAATTAAAAAATTGTGGTTTTCTTTAAAATTATCTAAAATGGATTTAGTGATTAGAAACTTGTGAAGTGATTTCAATGTGAAAAGTTAAAGTTTCAAACATTTAAATATGACCATACTTCCATTGAAATAGTTTTAAACTTTTAATTTATTATTGTGGATTTTTTAATATGATTTTAAACAATTTCACTTGATGAAAATAGTTTTATAGAAAAGGGTGTTTGTATCCTATTAATTATTTTGAAAAAAAGGTCTATTTTCATGTGGAATATTTAAAAAAATATAATTCCATGTGTAGTTTTAAAAATTCAAAAAGAAACATTTTTATTTTTGAAAGTAGTTTATAGATGAGAGTTTTAATTTTACAATAAGATGTGGTAATTTTAAAAGTTTTGGTGTCTTGTAAGGTGCTTCGTAAAGTGCGTGGTTTCAATATGGAATTTGGAAAACATTTTAAAAAAATGTGTTTGGTGTAAAAAAAAACGAGTGAGTGATTTCATAAAGGGACGTGGGAAATGAGTTTAAAAGAAGGTGGTTTATTATGATGTGTTGATAAGTATGTATTAGATTTCAGTTGAGGTTTGTGATATGTCATTAATAACATTATAATAAATGAATAAAAATGCATTAACATAAATACAATGATTTTACTTTTTTAAATCAAAGGAATTACATGAAAATATTTTATAATAAATTCATTGGATAATGAATAAAAATTATACAAAAACATGTTCCACAAAATGAAACATGTATCAAGGAATTAAAATTTCGAACAATATACTCTTACATCATATGTCCTCTTAGTTATACAGAGTCTCACTTTATGTATAATATTTTTTTATTAATTATAAATCAATATGTAAAATATATTTGTATTTCTAATACAAATTTTCTTTCAAATATAAATTTTTATTACCCATTTATAATTAATTATTTTCTAATGTAAATATTTTTTTGTGTTAACTATTATGTTTCTGATGAAACTTATCACATGGAGGCTTCTATCCTTACTCATTGTTCATGGTATCATCATATAAAAATTTTTCATTATGGTGTTGAGTATTTTTTTGAAATATTTATGGAGTATCATTGTCATTTTATGGAACATATGGTGATGATTTTCATCAAAATATATGAAAGATTTTTGTAGATAATCTTATTCATAAAAAATAATCAGAATCATTAGTGAATAAAATTTTTCATATCACCTATGAAGAATCCTTAAAACATATTATATTAAATAATTTTACATAGTATTATTAGTACATAAAATTTATTAATCAGTCATGGAAAAATCATTCTAACATCGTTCTTGTAAGTGGTAAAAAAACCAAAACAATGGTATCTTATAATAAAAGAATTAGTAATAAATTTATATTTAATAATTATAATATTACTTTTATATAATACTAATTATTTTATAAAAAAAATTGATTAGGATAAATGATATTTAAGAAGATTCATATTAATAAAATAAAGAAGAAAAACCATGAAGGAAATATAATTTATGTTGAGAGATTGAAAATCATCTTGAAGGAACTCCTAGAAACGAGTAGTTTAAAGGGGATTCTATGTTCGATAGTGTACCCGATACGCAACATCAGGTTTCTTTGAATCTTACGTTGCACACTAATAATATTATATTATTATTTTAAATGGTAGTTAACATCTAGCCATTGTATTGGCAGGAATGAATAGAACTAACTACAATATGATTATACTTTTTTTTAAAATGTTTTTACAATTATCTAATAAAAGTTAGAGGCTTAAAATGTGAATGAATCTAAGCATAAATACTCAATTTTTCTTTAAAAGGTCGATCTACCGCCTTTTAATGGAGAACCCTAATTAAATCTAGTTTTTTTACTATTATATGTTCTATTTGACAAAATAAAATTCTTCTTTAGAATCGGGACATCAAAATTTACTTTGGATGAAATTTTGGTATTTTTCCGATAATGTTCATTTTTTAATGAATATTGAAAAATACTGTATTTTTATTCAAAAGTTCCTTTTAATCTAATTTATTTATATGGTTATATTTTCTTTTTAATTGGTTTTAAAGTGTAATTAGAATATATTTTACCATTTAATCTAATTTTTTTCATTGGAAGTAATTTCTTTTTGAAATTGGACATAACCAAGTGTGAATCTTTTGATAGTTATTATTTCTTAAAAACACGCTATTTGTTTTAAAAGCGGGAATTAATTTTAAATTAATTTATGCCACTTATATGTTTTGAATTTGGAAAAATGGATTCCATATTTGGAATTAGTAGGTCCAAATTTTGTATATAGGATACTTTTATTTTTAGACATTTTAAATATTTATTTCAGAAAATATTTTATTTACCATGATTAAAGGGTAAATATTGTAAATAAAGGTAAAATATAATATTATAATAATATTAAATTGCCCTAACATGTGTCCTAATCCTATTTTCTGATACATATCCGACCATGGGCATCCTTTGGTTGAATTGGGGACCCCATGGAGCCACATGGGAGTAATAACGACATTTTATATTAATTAATTTAAAGTAAAGACAAAAAAGACATAAACAAATATCTTTTAGTAAATAAATTTTTACAAGGGGTTATATAATTTATCTATTTGACTATAAATATTCATTAGAAAGATAAAAGGATTTACTACATCACAGTATTTTTTTTATAATTGTTTGACCCCAAATAAATTAAATTATTTATGACACAATAATAATGCAATATTTACCTCATTAATAAATGATTTAATTAAATAATATTATAAATATTAAAACAATATCCAAAACCTGTCCAATTATAATTGGATTATTTTATTTGGACCATGAGTCATATTAACATTTATATTAATGAATAATTGACATTTAGAAACCGAAGATGAGGTTATAATAAAATAATTGTTTCAAACTTTCCTAAAGAGCCCCTCCTATCCCTTATAAAAAGCCCTCACTTATAACACATTTATCACACTTATAAATCCTTTGGATCATGAAACCTATACTCTAATAATCTCCCAAGATCACTATCTTCAACCTATAAGCCTTACCTTAGGCAGAAAATACTTCAACAAACACTTTTGGTTCAAACCAAAGGGAGTTACCCGATTTAATTGTAACGTCTTCTCTTAAGTTCTTTTGTTTTATTTTACTTCTCCAACCCCATAAACTCTTTTTATTACTTTATTTTATAACAACAACAATATCCAAAATATACTAGAATGCTTTAATGAGAAGGATTCGAACTACACTTACACACACCTCCATCTAATGGGTAATGAACATAATGTTTATGTGGATGACAAACTGACGCCTCACGAAACGATGATTGTTCAATTATCTTCTACCGCTTATCATGGTGGAAATTATGATGAAACTGTATTTATATATAATATATATAATTTTTTATTTTTTCCTTATGCTTATGTATTTTCCATTTATATCATACCTTTATGGTTTCCATAATGGGTAAACACGATAATTTAATTTTAGGAAGTGTGGACTACCACCCCCTCAAAGTGTTATGAGTCATTAATTCCTTATGTGGTATGAATAAAGGATTGTGATAATGATTTTATTTAAGATATTATATTATAATTATAATATACATATGTATCATTATGTTTTCATTCCATTAAAATACGAAATGGAAATTAAAGTAGCATTCATGCCTATGTACGACTTACCGTATCCATGAACGATGCATTTCATTTCTTACCTCCAAATGTTATGTACTAATATAAATACAAGTATATACTAGATATATATGATATCTATATCATTAATATAATTCTGAATATAATGGATATTTGACCACATGGACAACTTGTAATTATAAGGTGTTCATTTTTACTCAAGTACAAAATATCGACGAATCAACCGTTAATAGCTTAAATGATTACATAATGTTTATAACATTGTAATAAGTGATATAAGAGGAATTATAAAATTAAAAAAGGTTCTTAAGAAATTATAAATTAACTTTAGTTTATTATTCAATAGATTAAAGAATGATCGAGTCAAGTCGGACATGAGGTAATGGACATCATCTCAATCTTCTTTCATTGAGGCATATTTTGTTTTATTCTCAACTTTCTTTTATAAGGTGTATAGATAAATTTGACTTTTGATTTCATTAAAAGGGAATATTTTCCTTTGAGGCATTTTACTAAACGACAAAAAAATAATGTTTCTTTTTAACGTAAGCGGTGACAACGACCCTTTCTGCTGCTGTGAGTATTATTTGTTCTTTGGCTTCCTTAACAAGTCGAAATGTTTTTAAAAGGAAAATAAATACCATATAATCTTTTATGTAGTTTGGTATTGGATATGTTTTTGATAATGGATTTGTTATGTCAAATGATATATCGTGATTATAATGTTATCTTTCCTTTATGTTTATTTTATGTGTTATGAATATGTTATGGTTCTTGGGAATTTTTTATGTATACAGGTGGTTCCATGATAAACCTAGGGCAGGTGAGAATGAGATAACTCTCCAATTCATTGGGTAATGTGACAGAGGTAAACGTGAATGTTTCTCCTAAGAGATTTAGGGAATATATTGTGATGGGTATTCCAAATGTAACTCCCTACATAGTTGTGATAGCTATAATGTAAGTATGATATGGATGCCACAAGTTACCTTTATGATTTATGTTTTCTATTGTGTTCATCATAAATCTTATGATTTAATGAGGTATATTAAAGATCTTATGTTATGTATGTAATGATGAACTAATGTTTTCATTCCTTGTTTTATAACCCTTACTGAGCTTTTTATGCTCATCCCATGTTTTGAAATGTTTTTCACAGGACTTAAAAATGAATAGGGTCAAGGATGGGATCAAGGAAATGTCATGCTATATAAAACATGGAACTAGACATGACTCTTTTTCTTTCAATAGTTTTTATTTTGTGAAAAAAATGGAAACTAAGTGGAAGTGTCTAATTTTTAATCTTTTGAGATATAATAGTTATGTTCTAATTATCTAAAACTCTAAACCGGGAAATATCCTCAATGTGAATTATTCATTTAATTCAAGATTATGTAATGTTTTAAGACTAGGTCCTTATTGTTGGTATAAGAGTTCAGTTTAGACAACTTTAGGAGTTAGAATATTGTTAAATTAATATCCACAAATTAATGTTAATATTGAAATGATATAGCATTTACAGATTACCATGTTTCTTTGCCTAAGATATTTCTGTGTTCAGAATGGTTTTCCATAGAGGAAACATGGCAGCTATGATGGGACGACATCAGGAGGAAGACAACCTTCCAAATCAGTAACCTGAGATGGTAATTATCGGAACTGAACAGTTTGTTGAAGTGATGACATAGTTGTATTAGGCTATAAATGGTGGTGGTATCCATGCACGAGATCAGCCAGATCAACCACATAAGAACATGTTAGTAGTAGATCATTTCATGAGGCAACATCACCAATCATTTAGAGGATCATCTGACCCAGTGCTTGCAGAAGGGGGGATTAAATCACTGGAGAAATTTTTTGATGCCATGGGGTGTTCATAACACCAAAAGGTTAGTCTTGTTGTTTACAGTTTTGAAGGAGAAGCTGATCAGTAGTGGTTGATGGTGAAAAATATCAGGGATAGTGAGGAGATTAATGCACTAGATTGGGATGAATTCAATGGTATGTTCCTTGAGAAATATTTTCCTAATGTGGTTCGACTTAGGATGGAAAAACAATTCCTAGAATTGAGGTAGAAGGTTGACTCAGTGGCTTCTTTGGAAGCAAAATTCACTCAACTCGCAAGGTATGCTCCGAATTTCATATGATATCTTAATAGTAAAATCAACTATTTTTACCTAGGATTAAAGCCAAAGTATCGAAGGGATTTAGCTTCTCGTGAGTTCAAAAGTTATGAAAAATTTGTTCATTGTGTAAAGAAGGTGGAAATGGAGTTTGCCGATGATCAGGTGTTCTTTGATAAACAAGAGAATAAGAGGTCGAGGTGGAAGACGAAAGGGAAGAACTCTCAAAAAAAGTCTGATGGAAAGAAACGTAAAATTTACAGTTTGTGAAAATTGTGGTAAAAATCATGATGGGGAATGTCTTTTGAATTCCGGTAAGTGCTACCAATGTGGTAAAATGGGACATAAGGCTCGTAATTACACTAAAAAAGATCAAGGTAATGGTAATACAAAATAAGATTTACATTCAGTAAAATGTTTTAAGTGCAATGAAATGGGTCATTATTTAAATGAGTGTTCAATAAAGAACTCAACTAAGGGAAAGTAACCAGACTACAAGTATAAAGGGGTGGTGAAATCCTTTGCAACTACTTCAGTAGATGTTGTCCATCAAATGATGTAGTATCAGGTACACTATTTGTTTTTTCAGATTATGCCAATGTGTTGTTTGATTCAATTTCTACACACTCTTTCATTTCTGAGAAGTTTTCTAGTAAATTGGTAATTCCATCTCATGATATGAATACAGAACTTATGGTAAAAACACCTGGAGGAAATATTTAGACAAAAGGAAAACATAAGAACCTTCCTATCTTTGTGTGAAGAAAGAATCTACCTTCAAACCTTATTGTTTTGCCTCTAGTAGAGTTTGACGTTATTTTGGGTATGGATTGGATTTCTATTTATCATGATAAGACTGACTGCCGAGCTAAAGTTGTTTATTTTCAGAAATATTTTCATTTTGTGTACAAGAATGAACCCTTACTTTTGATAACTTATCAGGAAGCTGAGAAACTAGTAAATGATGGAAATGAATGTTACCTTGCTCATATTGTTGAAAATAAAGGAATTGTTGAGATTAATGATTTTCCAAAGGTAAATGAGTACCTTGATGTTTTTATTGATGAGTTTCTTGGTATTATACCTGATCGGGAAGTTGAATTTACTGTTTACTTAGTGCCTAATGCTAAACCAATTTCAAAACCACCTTATCAAATGGCTCAAATTGAACTTTTAGAGTTAAAGATTAAATTGCAGGAGTTATTAGATAAAGGTTTAATTTGACCTAGCACATCCCCATGGGGTGCCCTTATATTATTTGTTAAAAAAATATGGTTCAATGAGACTTTGCATTGATTATAGATCATTGAATAACATCACTATTAAGAACAAGTATCCTTTGCCCCATATTGATGATTTGTTTAATCAGCTCTAGGGAGCTTAGTATTTTTCAAAGATTGACCTAAGGTTGGGGTACCATCAGTTTAATATAAAGGAAAAAGACATTCTGAAGACCACATTTCATACTATATATGGCCATTATGAATTTGTAGTTATGCCTTTTGGGTTAACCAATGAACCTGCTATATTCATGGAACTTATGAATAGAATTTTCCGTGAGCTCTTGGATAATATTATGGTTGTGTTCATTGATGATATTTTGGTTTTCTCAAAAAGTAAATAAGAATATGAAAGTCATTTAAGGGTTGTCTTGCAAACTTTAAAAGAAAAGAAACTGTATGGAAAATTCAGCAACTGTGAGTTTTGGATACAACAAATTTATTTCCTTGGTCACATTGTTTTAAAAAATGGCATAACTGTTGGTCCTGCTAAAACAAATGTTGTTGAAGAATGGCCAATAACCACAATTATAAATGAGATCCATAGTTTTCTTGGTTCGTCAGGTTATTACTGAAAGTTTGTTTATAATTTTTCATGCTTATCTAGTCCAATAACTAAATTAACTCGAAAAGGTGTTAAGTTAATTTGGACAAAAGAATGTGATGACTATTTTCAAGAATTGAAAAGAATATTGGTGAATGCTCCAGTTTTGGAACTACCTTCTAGAAATGGTGAGTTTATTATTTATAGTGATGCTTCGTTGAAAGGACTTGGATGTGTCCTTATGCAGAATGATTAGGAAATTGCTTATGCTTCACTTTAGTTGAAACCCCAAGAGTTAAATTACACTACACATTATTTGGAATTAGCTACTATTGTTTTTGCTTTAAAAATTTAGAGGCATCATTTGTATGGAGTAAAATGTGAAATATATAATGACCACAAATGTTTTTATTATATATTCACTCAGAATGAATTTAACATGAGACAGAGGAGATGGTTAGAATTAATCATGGATTATGATATCACGATCCCTTACCATCCGGGAAAAGAAAATAAAGTGGATGATGATTTAAGTTGAAAAAGTAATGCTTTATTAACCATGCTACGTTTGGAACAAGATCCTTTGGTTTTTGATTTGATAAACTTTGGCATAGAAGTTTTTGGTGCAGGAAATTTTTTTTTTTTCAGGTGTTAGTGGAATCATCTCTGTCAGACAAAATTAAGAGAGCGCAGAAAGAAGACAGTGAGTTACTGAAAAAGGTAGAGTTGGTTAATAAGGGTAAGTTACCTGAATTTAACATTGATAATAATTATGTTTTGAGGTTTTGAAAGAGATTATGTGTGCCTTGTGATTCACAGTTGAAGAATGAGTTGTTATTTGAAGCTCATAGTTCTCCATTTTCAGTTCATCCCGGCAGTACTAAGATGTATAGAGATCTTCAGGAGTATTACTTGTAGGATGGAATGAAACAAGATATTGTTGACTTTATTGTGAAGTGTTTGACTTGTGAGTAGGTTAAAGTAGAGCAGAAGTTACAGAAAGGGATGCTTCAGTCTTTACCGGTGCCAGAGTGGAAATGGGAAAATATATTCATGGATTTCATTGTGGGATTACCAAAGACATCTAGAGGTAACAATGAAATCTGGGTTATTGTTGATCGATTGACTAAATCAGCTCATTTCCTTCCTATTCGAGATACTTTGTATCTAGATCAACTTTCTCGGTAGTATGTTAAAGAGATAATTAGGATGCATGGTGTTCCTCTCTCCATTTTATCCGATCATGATCCCAAGTTTACTTCTAACTTTTGGAAAGGTATTCAGAAGTCATTAGGTACTGAATTAAATTTTAGTACTACTTTTTATCCTCAATTAGATGGGAAATCAGAACGAACAATTCAGACCTTGGAGGATATGCTATTAGCTTGTTCACTAGATTACTAGGGATGTTGGGACCAACATATTTCTTTGGTTGAATTTTCATATAATAAAAGTTTTCATTCCAGTATACATATGGCTCCATTTGAGGCATTATATGGAATGTGTTATCGACCTCCAACTTTTTGGGATGAAGTAGGTGAAAGAAAACAGATGGGACTAGAATTGGTAGAAGAGATGGAAAAAAGTTTAGTTGATTCAGAAGAACATGACCACAACTCAAAGAAGGTAGAAAAGTTATGCGGATAACCAGAGGAAGGATCTATCTTTCGAGGTAGGTGATCATGTCTTTCTCAATGTTTCTCCATGGAAAAGTGTGATAAATTTTGGTAATAATGGAAAGTTGAGTCCGAGGTTCATTAGACCTTATGAAATCCTAGAGAAAGTTGGAGAAGTTGCATACAGAGTGGCTTTACCCCCATGTTTATCTTAGGTACATAATTTTTTTCCATGTTTCAATGTTGAGAAAGTATATTCTAGATCAATCTCATGTTTTGAGCCCAGAGGTAGTTCAGTTGGAAGAGAATCTCTCTTATGATGAACAACAAGTGCATATTCTTGACCGTAGAGAGCAAGTGTTGCGGAATAAGGTAATTTTTTAGGTAAAGGTTTTGTGGAAAAACCATAGGGGTGAAGAGGCAATGTGGGAATATGAAAATGTTATGAAGGATAAATACCCCCACTTATTTGATAAGTGAATAAAAATTGCGAGGATGCAATTCCCAAAAGGGGGGAAGGATGTACCATCCCAAGTAAATAAAGAATAATACATTTGAATGTTAATTAATATTTGTGAATTAAATATTAATTTTACTTTAAAGGGGGTGATATGTTCAATAGCGTACCTGATACACAACAATGGGTTTCTTTGAAATGTTACGTTGCACACTAATAATATAATGTTATTATTTTAAATGGTAGTTAAGGCCTAGCCATTATATTGGTGGGAATGAATAGAACTAAATAAAATATTATTATACATGTTTGTAAAATGTTTTTAAATTTATCTAATAAGTGTTAGAGGCTTAAAATTTGAATGAATCTAAGCACAAATACTCTATTTTTCTTTAAAAGGTTGATTTACCACCTTTTAATGGAGAACCCTCTTTAAATATAGTTTTTTTCACTCTTATATGTTCTATTTGAAAAAATAAATTTCTTCTTTAGAATCGGGACATCAAAATTTACTTTAGATGAAATTTTGGTCTTTTTCTGATAATGTTCATTTTTAATGAATAGTGAAAAATACTGTATTTTACTTCAAAAGTGACTTTTAATCTAATTTATTTATATGGTTATATTATCTTTTTAATTGGTTGTACAGTGTAATTAGAATTTATATTTACCATTTAATCTAATTTTGGTCATTGGAAGTAATTTAATTTTGAAATTGGACATAAACAAGTGTCAATCTTTTGATAGTTATTATTTCTTAAAAACATGCTATTTGTTTTGACAGTGGGAATTAATTTTAAAATAATTTCTGCCACTTCTGTGTTTTCAATTTTGAAAAATGGATTCCATATTTGGAATCATTAGGTCCAAATTTTTTAAATAGGTATTTTGTATTTTTAGAAATTTTAATTAGTTACTTCAGTAAATATTTTATTTACCATCATTAATGGGTAAATATATTAAATAAAGGTAAAATATAATATTATAATAATATTAAATTACCCTAACATGTGTCATAATCCTATTGGATAATACATATCTAACCATAGGCATCTTTGGGTTTAATTTGGGACCCCATGGAGACACATGGGAGTAATAATGACATTTTATATTAATTAATTTAAATAAAGACAAAAATGACATACACAAATATCTTTTAGTAAATAAATTTTTAAAAGGGGTTATATAAGTTATCTATTCGACTATAAATATTAATTTTAATGATAAAACTATTTCCTACATTATAGTTTTTTTATAATTTTTGGACACCAAATAAATTAAATTATTTATGACACAATAATAATGCTATATTTACCTCATTAATAAATGATTTAAGTAAATAAGATTATAAATATTAAAACAATATCCAAAACCTGTCCAATTATTATTGGATTATTTTATTTCAACCATGAGTCATCTTAACTTTTATATTAATGAATAGTTGACCTTTTGAAACCGAAGATGAGGTTATAATAAAATAATTGTTTCAAACTTTCCTAAAGAGCCCCTCCTCTCCCTTATAAAAATCCCTCACTTATAACCCATTTATCACACTTATCAAGCCTTTGTCTCGTGAAACCTCTACTCCAATAAGCTCCCAATATCCCTCTATTCAACCTAGAAGCCTTACCTTATGCAGAAAGCACTTCAAGAAACTCTTTTGGTTCAAACCAAAGGGAGCTACCCGATTTAAAGGTAACGTCTTCTCTTAAGTTATTTTGTTTTATTTTACTTCTCCAACCCCCTAAACACTTCTTATTACTTTATTTTATAACAACACCAGTATCCTCAATATACTAGTATGTTTTTATGATAAGGATTCGAACTAAACTTACACACACCTCTATCTAATGGGTAATGAACATAATGTTTTTGTGGATTGAAAACTAATTCCCCATGACACGATGATTGTTCAATTATCTCCTATAGTCTCTAATGGTGTCCATTATGATGGAACTGTATTTATATATAATATTTATAATGTTTATTTTTTTCCTTATGATTCTGTATTTTCCATTTATAGCATACCTTTATGGTTTCCATAACGGGTAAACATGAAAATTTCATTTTAGGAAGTGCGGACTACCGCCCCCTCAAAGTGTTATGACTCGTTAATGCCAAATGTGGGATGAATAAAGGATGGAGTTAATGATTTTATTTAATATATTATACTATAATTATAATATACATATGTATCATTATGTTTTCATTCCATTAAAATACGAAATGGAAATGAAAGTAGCGTTCATGTGTACGTACGGCTTACCGTCTCCATGAATGGTGCATTTCATTTCTTACCTCCAAATGTTATGTACTAATATAAATACATTTATATACTAGATATATATGATATATATGATATCTAAATGATTAATATCATTCTGAAGATAATGGATATTCGACCACATGGACAACTTGTAATTATAAGGTGTTCATTTTTACTCAAGTACAAAATATCGACGAAACAACTGTTAATAACATAAATGAGTAAATAATGTTTATAACATTGTAAAAAGTGATATAATAGGAATAATAAACATGAAAAAGTTTCTTACTAAATTATAAATTAACTTTAGTTTATTATTCAGGAGATTAAAGAACGATCGAGTCAAGTTGGACATGAGGTAAGGGACTTCGTCTCAATCTCTATTCATTGAGGCATATTTTGTTTTATTCTCAGATTTCTTTTATACGGTGTATAAATACCTTTTAATTTTAATTTCATTCAAAGGGAATATTTTCCTATGAGGTGTTTTACTAAATGACAAAAAAAAGAATGTTTCTTTTTAATGTAAGTGGTGACAATGAACTTTTCCACCGCCACGAGTATTATTTGTTCTTTGGCTTCCTTAAGAAGCCAAAATGTTTTTAAAAGGAAAATAAATACCATATAATCTTTTATGTATTTTGGTGTTGAATATGTTTTTGATAATGGATTTGTTATGTGAAATGATATACTGTGATTAGAATGTTATCTTTCCTTTATGATTATTTTATGTGTTATGAATATGTTACGGTTATTGGGCATTGTTTACGTATATGGGTGGTTTTAGGATAAACCTAGGGTGGGTGAGCCCGAGATAGCTCTCCAATGCATTGGGTAACATGACATAGGTAGACGTGAATATTTCTCCTAAGAGATTTAGGGATTATATTGTGATGGGTATTCCAAATGTACCTCCCTACATAGCTATGATAGCTACAATGTAAGTATTATATAGATGCCACAAGTTAACATTATGATTTATGTTTTCTATTGTGTTAATAATATATCTTATCATTTCCTGAGGTATGTTAAAGATCTTATTTTATGTATGTAATGATGAAATAATGTTTTCATTATTTGTTTTATAACCCTTACTATGATTTTTATGTTCATCCCATGTTTTGAAATGTTTTTCACAGGACATAAAGATAAATAGGGTCAAGGATGGGATCGGGGAAAAGCCATTATATCTAGAACATGGATGTAGACATGAATGTTTTTCTTTCAGGAGTTTTTATTTTGTGAAAAAAAGGAAACTGAGTGGAAGTGTCTACTTTGTAATCTTTTGAGATGTAATAGTTATGTCCTAATTCTCAAAAAATCTAAACCTGAAAAGATCTTCAATGTGAATTATTCATTTAATTCAAGATTATGTAATGTTTTAAGGCTGGGTCCTTATAATAAATTTGGTATAATATAGGGGAGAGTATAGTTTTTTGGTGTATCTTTTATGTGGTGGAGTAGGAATATTTTTTTTAAGTTAGAGAAGTGGAACTTTTTTAAATGTATTTTTCATAACATAAAAAGGGAAGATATATTCTTTATAACACATTCTAAATTAGAAATATTTGAATTATAATAGAGGTTAGGTATAAATCATAATTATATAATCTATTAGAGATGCCATTTTTTCATACTTTTGGCCTTGTATCTTAATTTGACAAATTGTTAACTATTTAAACCTCTATAGTGGTGACTGAATTTTAATATATTGAATCATTAAATATTATGGGAATCATATTTTAAATAATATTAATTTACTTTTATTATGAAAATATAAACACCACTTTAATATTATTTCTTTGAGAAATATGACTTTTTAACATTGATGATTTTAATAATATCATATTTATTACTCATATTCATTAAATTTCATCAATTCCCTGGTATAAAAAAAATTAAATCATTATTTGAAATGAATATATATATATATATAAACTTATAATACATGTTTTTTATAAAATAGGAATATTAATAAATTTTTAATTTCATGTGGTTTTATTCTTAGAGTAATTTTCATAATGATGTTTTACATTTTATAATGATAATGAATTAATGTTCACCTTACACTATATTATGGTCTATTGAATTTTTTTAGTTTTTTTCGAGTGATAAAATTTAC
This sequence comes from Viscum album, assembly GCA_963277665.1. Classification (NCBI taxonomy): domain Eukaryota; kingdom Viridiplantae; phylum Streptophyta; class Magnoliopsida; order Santalales; family Viscaceae; genus Viscum; species Viscum album. Next base: position 1,173,016,885 of record OY728160.1, read on the forward strand.
CAAACAAATTATTTATTCAATGGAATATACATACATAAATACTAGGGTGTTATTAGGATACAAGTCCTACATTAGATAGAGACATAAATCATGAATCACACCTAATAACATGATTTTTTATTCCTTTTATACGAACTAGGATCCTTTCTATAGTGTATGAAATAAGACGGGCTAGGAAATCATGAATCCATTTCCACTGGGAGAGTATATTGAAGTATTGGTGCAATAATTTTTCTATTCAAGGGATAATTGTTCATGTATACTCGATCCAAGGTGATCATGTATCTATACCCTGTGGGAATGGGAAAAGGGGTATAAAAGAGGATGGAAATTGTGAACATGTATTGTATGATTATCTAATTTTTCAAACCATTGTGTGCCTAGGAATATTTTTATCATTAGTAAACAAACTATGAAATGTATTCTGATGCTATGCCAAGTCCTAGCCCAAGAAAATTTAGATTTAAGGATATAACAGTCATCCTCCTTAGTTTTATCTCCTAAATAGTTATTTTTTTCATTTTTTTTCTTGAAATTATTCCCCACTCTCTTCTGTACTTGAAAATATGTTTCTTGAACTACTCTGACTAGTTGTCATCCCATACCGGGTACCCATGATCATTTTGGGTTCCTCTTAATATAATTATCTATAAATTTACCCTTTGATTATGAATACCTTATGTTTTCTTAAATGAGTATTTTATAAAACTGATAGGATGGATATGAATCAAAAAATGGGTTCATGATAATAGTATGACAAAAGAGTATGAATATGAAATTATGGAGTTCATCAAGTTTTCAATAGATAATGAATATGACCATTCTAAAATACATTGTACCTATTTATGTTTTTTGTATTTGATAAAAATTAGTCTAGAATTGCATGAAGGAAATTTTATTTTTCATTTAATGGATCAAATCTATAAATTTGTGACTAAACATGGGGAAAAACTGGATAAGTACACTGATTGGGATGATATTGTTGTTTATGGATCATTTGGTATGAATACCAATGTAAATAATGATGTAGATCACATGGAGGAAATTAACATTGAAATTAAAAATGACCTTTGTGATTGTAAAAATATGTTTGAGAAGTTAAATAGATATGAAAAGAGGTCATTTTATATCGGTTCTACTAAATACTCAACATTGTCAGCTGTATTAAAGTTGTATAATTTTAAAATGGGCAACGGATGGAGAGAAATCAACTTTACAGAACTTTTTGGTCTCCAGAATGATATGATACCAGAAGAAAAAGAAATTATGTGTCAAAAATTTGATGCTAAATGAATTCTTTGTTCAATTTTCATGATTTGTGAACAGATACATTCTTGTCCAAATGATTGTACTTTTCTTTTATAGGCCATGACTCACTTATAAAATACCCTATGTGTGACACACATCAATACAAGAAAGATGAATCAAGTCCTTCAAAAATTTGTATGGTAGTTTCCTATCATTCCCTCATTTAGAAGACTATATGGATGTAAAGAAAAAGTTCTATAATTTACATGGCATGCATATATAATAATTAAATATGGGAACCTACATCATCCATTAGAATCTCCTTAATAGAATAAAATTGATTACGAGTTTCCTGAATTTGGAAATGAGATGAGAAACATCTGCCTTGTGTTATCTATAGATATAATAAATTTTTCTGTTTTATAGTGCAGTGCTCACATAACATGACCTATCATGTTGGTAAATTTTAACTTTCCTCCATGGTTATGCATGAAGTGCAAATAAATTATGTTATATCTACTTATATCTAGACCAAAACAATCCAGTAATGATATTGACCTCCATTTCGCTCTACTGGTCAAGAAGATGAAATTGATGTGGGATGGACGTGTTACAATGTATGATGATTATAGAATTGGAGAATTACATTAAGGACCATGTTGTATGGTATGATAGATAACATTAATACTTATGGAAATTGTTATGATATAACATTAAAGGAATGTTGCAGTGTCCCATTTGTGAAGACTTCACACACACATTCCGGTTGAAACATTCCTTAAAGACTATATTTTTATGGAATTAGAAATTGTTACCTAGACGACATAAATCCTGATCCTGGATGATATCATTCGATGGGAATATCAAATAAGGTGCATCACTATGTCCACTAAAGAGTGACCAACTATTTGAAAAAGTAAAATATATTGAAATTTTTTTTTGGTAAACCATTTTCAAAAAACCCTATGAAATTAGTTTGGAAAAATAGAACAATTTTGTTTGAATTAATGTATTGGAATTTTTTTTACGTTAGAAATTTTCTTTATGTTATGCATGTATAAAAAACGAAATTGATATTGTTCTTGGAATTCTACTAAATGTTCTGGAAAAAAATATGCCATGAAGGCTAGGTTGGACAAGATTAACATGGGGATAAGGGAATAGTTGATATTGGTGAAAGGTAAAGGGAGGAATTTTCTTTCTCCAACATCTTACACTCTATCCATATAGGAAAAATTTCAATTTTTAATTTTCCTTAATTGTGTAAAACTTCTATAGGGGTATTCATCAAATATCAAGAATGTTCTATCAATGACTAATTTGAAGTTATAGGGATTATAATCACACGAATTTCATGTTTTGATGTAATATTTTATTCATGTTTCCATAATCCTCATTCTACCAAAAAATGAATGACATATGTTAACCAGAATATGCTTCATTTTAAAATCCATATTCAATAAATTGATTGACCTAATGAAGTTTATAATCATTAATAAGGATGTTGCAAACATATTATGGGAATTATAAATTTTCTTCCCAATATTATTAATTTATATAATATTGCACCTAACTTTTTACTTGGTTAGAGAGGTTCAACTATATGGTCCATTCCATTAGAGATGGATGTATCCCACTGAACAATATATAAAGATGTTGAAAGGGTATGTCAAGAATCAATGTCAGCCAGAAGGTTTTATTTCAGAATGATATATTGGGGGAAAAGATATTGAATTATTTATCTATTACATATCATATGATGATTAACTCACTATCCAAAAGTATCATCAAAACAAACACCTTATGGGAAAAGGTATTTCTTGAGGAGATTTTATAAGCCCATATTTTTTCAAGTATGTTTCTCTCTGAGTTATTTGTTTGATCCTTGGTGGATGAGTCTTTCTTGGAGATGGAGAAACTTTGTTGGATAAAAATGAAATAATGTTAAGGGATGTATGCTTGTTGGTCTCAATTGAGTCAAGGAATAAATGGGACTAAGTGTCAATATGGGTTCTCAGTATGTTGAGTAGCTTTATAGGGGGTTTGGGTTGTTTAAAATGAAAATGGGTTGAAAAATAAACATTAAAACATTTACATGCCATGTAAATGGATTACATGTCAGGTAATTATTCAAGGGATTTAATAAAATAAATCCAATGTGACATGATGTTCATATAATTCCATTAAAACCATTTTCACAATGTGTAACCACATTAAAAATTGTTTAAATTCCCGACCTACTATTCTAAACATGCTATGATAATGAAATTATTTCTATTTCACTGCAGATCCTCTCCTCTCGACCCTCGAGAATTATGTAGGAGATTTTGGAGTTCCATCCTACCTTCTAGATGTTCTACTTGCATCTTCAATCCCGGGTAAGTTCCTTTGGCCAGGTTTGTTTTTTTTCTTCTATTTGGTTCTCCAATCATTGTGGTGAAATCCTTTAGTCACCTATGTTGTTGGATTTTATCTTGAGCTATTTTGATCTAGAAACCTCTTTGCAATCATCTTCACCTTATTTCTCATGGGTTTTGACTATTATAAGCATTATTGGATCGTTGGTTAAAGGTAGGTTCCAAAATATTAACCCCATTGTTTGATATTTTCTATGTTTATGAAATATTGTGATTGTTCCATCATTTAATTTTCCCAAATTAATTAAATAATTGAATGAGATTATTCCTTTTTTCCTTTGTTTTCAAATGGATTAAGGTATGTTTAACATGACGCATGACCAAGGTTTATTTCTTTTCATAGAATCCATAAATTTTGACATTTTCATATTGATATAATTATTAATAAATTGTTAATTTAATTTCAAGTGAAATATAAAAGAAGAATGGTAATTCACATAATTAACCATTTTTAATTTTGATGTGACATTATGATGTCCATGCTATATGAAAGGAATTGTGTACTATGATGTAATGCTTATAAATCAGTCACAGATCTGAAAATTACACACTTATATCTTGTAATGTTGATATTGAGGGAGCTCGGCCCATTCCACGATGTATTTCTTATAGAGAGTGGTCTAGGCCTAGTCCCATGAAATAATGATTATAGGTATTTAACTGGGAAAATGCTATAATACTTATAGGACTTTGACCTAGATTATTGTGACTATACCATGGTTTTATGTTTCTGGTTGGAAAAGTCATAAGACATCCTCAGAGATATTTTAACATGGTTCTAGAGTAGGTAATTTTACCTTGGTTATATTGTTGTGGTTGACATGGTCATAAGAGATGCTCATAGATATTCTGGTGTGGTTCTGAATGAGGTTATTTTACCTTGGTTATATGGTTGTGGTTTTCATGGTTATAATACATGATCAAAGTTATTTTGACATGGTGACTAAGGAGGTTGTTACTATATTTTATTAATTTTTGAATTAATTAATACACTTATTTGTCACTTTATTATATACACTTATTGTCACACTAGTTGTTTTAGACACGACGGTGTTGACCTACTGAGATTTACTCACCCTATTTTGGCTACTGTCTAGTACTAGAGAAGATTATGTGGATACAAGTTTGGAAAAAGGAAAAAGGACCTTGTAGTTGATTTCTTATTTCCAGTTGGCCTAGTGATTAGAGGTAGGACTGATGTGTTGTTTGGTACCCGGGACAAGTATTTTATTTGATTATTCAGGTCTTTTTCTTTTATTTTACTAGAATGACATTTAGTTACATTACAACACATCATTACATTAATCATTTGTTATTTATTGGATTATACAGTTATCTTTTATTATTGTCTTCCAATATGTTTATACATTGATATTTTTCTGCTTATTATGATTTGATTATACTACCATGAAACTTCATACTAGGGGGTACATTCTCCCCACTATACAATATACAAACCCACTTATAGTCAGAAACTTCTGGCATATGGGGAGGCACACTTGATGTCTCATAACAAACCCTTTCGGACCATGCCAGAGAGTGTTAGATTGGGAGAAATCACAATGTGGTATCAAAGGATCATGTTTTATTTTCTTATTATTTACTATTTGATAAAAGGTAGAAAGTAAACTTGGATGTTTTGGGACTTGGTAATGATCTTGTGCATGGGATTATCTCACCCATGTTCGGGGGAAAATCCGAGTGCCCAGGGATGGGATTGCTGTTTGTGTTTTGTGCTTGTTACGATTGATCTTATTTCACCTTGAGTGATTCATATGTTGTACGAGGTTATTAGTTTTTGATTTTATTTTTCCTTGAGATTTTACTTATGGACTGGTATGGCATGATATGAGAATACATTCATCATTATAGGCACATCATGATATATTGACATACAATGTTCATAATAGGGGCATATCTATTTTTTCATGTGATATATACTTTCCTATTGGACTATAATATGAGATATTAGTTTCATTGGAGAAATTAAATGAGTTTATGTGTCATGATAATATACTTGTAAGCCATGTCTAGAGAGGTAAAGAGTCAGTGGTTCTCTGTTATAGTCACATGTTGGGTTGACCTTGTTGCTATCCAATTCTCTAAGGTGTGCATTTGACCTTTAGGGAAAATATATCCTCATCATCTTTGATTTGAGTGATAGAAGATTGGAAATCAACATGATTCTAACGTAGATTAACCAGATATTCCTATAGTTCCCAATGAGAAGTTGGATGTTTAGCTTTGCTACAGCTTCCATAGGGTCATGCGATCAATGGAAAGAGAGACTATTTGTACCCTTACTTTGATGTTTGATATGTTAAGATAGTTTTAGCATTATCATACACTTGTGTTTACTAGGGAAGGGGGAACCCATGAATACATGTTATGGATCTATTCATTCTAGAAAATCCTCAACAATATCGAGACACCCAAGGATATGAGGGTGGATCTTGCTGTGTGTATGCTTCATCGACCTACCAAGCATTGGTGGGATATTCTGGATGAAGCTAGGTAGTATGATGAACTATATTAGAGGGACACTGAGAAGAATTTTAGGATCCATTTCTATCCTAAATCCTATAGGAATGAAAAATATCACGAGTTTAAGCATATGATGTAGGAGCGTTTTTCAATATTAGACTATGTTGGACGTTTACCAACCTACAACACTTTGTGCCATGTTTGGAAGGTAATGATATCTCCAAGGAGAGATTTTTATAGGATGGTATTCATTATGAGATTAGGTCATAGGTAAATGTTTTCTATTTAAGAAGATATTAGTATGAGATGAATTATGCACTCATCATAGAAAATAATCTTAGAGAGGCCCTAAGCAGTGGTTGGGTTGTTTCAACAGGGTGACCTGGAAGTACTTCGTTGAGTGGTAAGAAGCTCCATGATGATATTTTACACCAATGTAATAGTGTTAAGATCAATTAGTATAGTAGAATACCATCTCAAAATCATATTCTGTTCCCATTCTATCATTGTGGAAGGTTTTTCCACAAGCACCCACAATGTCCTTACCCCACAATCGAGTGTGGTATCTATGGTAGACAGGGTTATATTCAGAGGTTATACACAAAATTTCCATAGAATACCAGTGGCATAGGATTAGGACAACATAAAGATTTGGAAAGGGGAGAAACTACCCCTCATTAGGATGTTATCTAGATTTCTACAAGCTGTTTAGGCTAAGGAAGGAGACGTGGTACCCTAGTGCATGATAAATAGTACCAAAAAAGAGATGTACCTTTGGGTTGTTAGAGTAGAGCCCGAGGAAGAGGGATAATTCAGTATCATGTTATGCATACTACCCTAGATAACTTGAATGCATGACCATCTACCATCATAGGTATGATTATTGTATAATATACTTTATCTTGTGTTTTTTTGACACATGAGCATCACATTCAATACAATATTCACTTTTTGAAAATGGTTTGGGCTTGTATGTGGAAATATTATGTGGTATTTTAATCATAGATAGATTGTTGGGAGTGTGGTAAGAGAATATCAAATGTTGCAAGGTGTGTTTTATAGAGATTGGTGGTTATATTTTCTTTTGGGAACTTTTTTTGCAAGAAATGATAGTCTTTGAATTGATTATCAGTATAGATTAGTTAGTTTTATACCAGGATCAAATCAAATTTTATAAGAGGAGAGTTACCTTGTTATGTCTAGAAGGAGGAGGCTATTCTCCCCGGGGTGAGTGGAATCTTCATTTTGGTCGTGTGGGACCAATTTAGTACAAATTTTATTGTCTCATAGTTCATATCATCGATCATTCTCTAGAAAATGGTGGAAATCAGCATTTTTTTCCTCTAGTGGTAGTCCATTTTCGAGATGCTTTTCCTAATGAGTTATATAGATTATTTCCCAAGCGAGAGGTCGAGTTCATGATCATGTTGGTACTGGGAGCTGATCTAGTTTCTATCTAGCCTAACCGAATGGAACCAGTAGAGCTTCAAGTGAGGAAATTTTAGTTGCAAGATCTATAATCTAAATGCTTCACACAGTATATTAAATCTCTTTTTGGATCTCTAGTTCTATTTTCCAAAATGACTGATGGATCTTTGTGCTTATGTGTGGATTATCATGGTATAAACTAGATGACAGTCAAGAACTGATATCCTCTTCGGTGCCTTTATTATATTTTTTATAAGTTTAGAGGTTCCAATATCTTCTCCAAGATTTATTTGAGATCAGGATATCATCATTTAATGGTGATACTATTATACATAACCCAGACTACTTTTAAGAGCATGTATAGTTTGTATGAATTCTTAGTGATTCCATTTGGGTTTACTAATGAACCTATGGTATTCAGGACCTTAATGAATAAAATAATTAATCCATTTCTAGACTAGATTTTGGTGGTTTTTGTTGATGATATATTAGTGTACTCCCAATCAGTAGAGGATCATGCCAAATATCTTGACATCATCCTGAGTACACTGAGAGAGCATCAACTTTATAACAAGGTAACTAAATGCAGTTTTGGGATAAATAATGTTCACTTCTTGGGCCATGTCATCTTAGAGGAAGAAGTTTCAGTGGGCCCATAGAAAGTCACAAACATGGTATCTTGTGAACATACCAATAAATTATTTGAAATTTAGAGTTTTTTTGGGTTTAACAAGTTATTAATGGAACTTTATCTAAGATTACTCCCGTTTGGCATCACCAATGTTTGGGATGACCAAGAAAGGGGTGATGATTGTTTGGTATGAATATTACGAGGGAGATTTTCAAGAGCTAAAAGGTATGATTAACTCAACACAGATCCTCACTTTACGTTTGTTAGGTACAATATATATTTTGTAATATAACACATTCAAAGTTTGACACAGATTAGTTCTAAAGAAGGATGATTCGGTGGATGCTTATGTCTCAAAGTATCTAAGACCACATGAGAGGAATTAAAATACTCACAATATAGCGTTAGTGGAAGTGGTACATTCCCTGAGATGTTGCAGACACTATCTTATGGGTGAGAGGTTCATGGTATACATGGATCACAAGAGCCATAGGTATATATTTTCTCCGCGAGACATTAACCTTCAATAGAGAAGGTGGGTCAAGTATCTACAGTATGTTGACATTACATTTTTTTATAAACCAAGTAAGGGAAACCTTATTTATCTTGATTTGAGCCAAATGGCATAGATAGTGGCAGTACAAGAGTCTGGTAATGAGTGGTGGATGATAACCCTTTTTTTAACATGCATATGGATGTTTAGGAATCTTGGGGAAAAGAAGTTCTAACATCATCATCTCTTATACCTGTGCTTTTGGACCATATTAAGACCAATATTTTTTATAATATTAAGGGAATGGTTTTGAGAAAAAAATTATATGGTGGGGAGACACCATCTATATGGTCTCTTAGTAGTGGGAATTATATTATTTCCCATGTCCGAGTATGGGTTTCTACAGACTTGAGTGAGGAGCTAATGAGGGAGTTTCATGCTTCTAGATGGGTGATGCATCATGCATTAACAAATATGTATCATGATTTTTGTAGACAGTATTGGTATTAAGGAATGAAGAAGGAGGTGGCAAGATTTATGGATAGATGCTTCACTTATCATCATGTGAAAGATGAGCATCAGATTCCAGCTAGGGTTTTGCAGCCTTTTCCCATTCCGAAGTGGAAATGGGATGATTCTACAATATGTTTTGTGACGAGATTACCTCGGATGACCTGTATAAATGATACTATATCGGATATTATGGATCGAATGACTAAGTTATCCCACGTATTACCTATTATGGAAACCTTCACAGTTTATGATTGGGGCAGTCTTTATGTGCGCAGATTTGTTAGGTTGCAAAGTGTTCTAAGAAGTATTATTTCAAATATAGATCCTCATTTCACATTTCATTTCTGTAAGGGTATTCTGAAATCCCTGGGACCACAAGTTATTTTAATAAAAACCTATTATCCACAAACTAATTGTTTATATAATAAAACTATTTAGGTTCTAGAGGATATTTTATGAGGCAATGTTTTGGATTTTAGAGGTAAATGGGTGAAACATATGGAACTCGTGGAGATTGTATATAATAATAGATTCTAGGAATCAATACAAATAGATCCTTTTGATGATTTTTATGGAAATCTATGTTTTTATCTTCTTTGTTTTCTAGAGGCTGGTGAGTGAGCACATGTTGGGTCTAGTCTCATGAAGGAGACATCTGAACAGGTTTGGTTGATCCAATAGAGGTTAGTGACCGTGCAAAGCAGGAATAAATAATATGCTAACCATCTAAGATGACCGTTAGAATTATAGTTTGGTTGAAATGTTCTTCAATAGGTGTTACCAAGTTTTTGGTAAATCTGTATCAGAAAACAGAGAAATCTACCACCCAGGTTTGTCAGGCCATTTGAAATACTTGAAATCATTGGTCAAGTGGCACACCATTTAGGCCTTCCAAAGAATTAAAATTCCATGAACGACATGTTCCATGTTTGTAAAATATGAATATATTATCGATACAGTTCCCATGTGATAGAAAAAGAATGGTTTTATCTTTGTGAAAATGTGTTCTTTGAGGAGCATATGATATGGGGTTTGTATCGTAGTGATAAAAATCATCAGGGTCAGACTATATCGTTGGTTCGAGTGCAATGGAAGCATGGGTGAGTCCAGGATGATACTTGAGAGAGGTAGTATAATATTTTAACAAAGTGGACAAAATTATTCACTGAGACATTACATTGATACCTGGACCATATCAGGGGTGAGCTATTATAATGTGTGGAGGTTGTAAGATCCCATATTTTTTCAGTTGCATTTCTATTCAAGTTTTTATTTTAATCCTTGGTAGACGAGTCTTGTTCAGAGATGGGGATCCTTTGTTGTATAAAATGACCTAATGTTTAGGGACGTAATATTTTTTTAGTTAATGGTGTATGGTTATAAATGGGACTAAGTGTTAAAATTTGTTCTTGATAAGTTGAGAATATTTGAATGGGATTCAGTGTTTTTAAAAGGAAAATGGGATGAAAATCAACTGCATAACATTTACACATTGTGTAAATGGACCAGACGTTGTGAAATTATCCATGGTTGTTAATAAAATAAATCTAAGGCCATGATTATTTTGGAGAATTGGTCTAAAAATATTTACACAATATTTAACCATATTGCACGCTATGTACGGTTGAAATTCATTCTATTTAACTTCAACACATCTCCTCATGAGACTAGGGAATAATCTAGGATATTTTAGAGTTCCAACCTCTATTCCAGATGTTCTTTTTTCATCTTCAATCCCTGGTAAGTTTCTTTGGTCTGGTTTCTTTTATCTTCCATTCGGTTCTCCCACCGTTGTGTTGAAATCCTTTGGATGAATGCGTTTTTGGTTTTGATCTTGATAAGTTTTTATCTAGAAACCTATTTTCAATCATTTTTACCTTCTTCCCCATAGGTGTTGGATGTTGGAAGCATTTTGGGACCATTAGTTAAAGGAATAGGGTCTAAATATTATCCTTGTGGATTGATAATTTCCATGTTTATGCAATATTGTGATTGTGCCATCATTGCATGACCTAAAATTAATTAAATAATTGAATGAGATTTTTCCTTGTCTTCCTTTATTTTTAAATGAATTTTTAATTGAATAATGGATTAAGCTATATTTATCATGACATGTGACCTATGGCGATTTCCAGTTATAAAATCCCAAAATTGAAACCTTTTCTTATTTATATAATTTTTAATCAATTGTGAATTGAATTTCATTTGGAATATAAAATATGTATGGATATTCTTATAATTAACCATTGATAATTGTGATGTGATATTCTGATATCCATGTTATATAACATGAATTGTGTTCCATGATGTAATTCCAATATATTGGGCTTAGCCCTGACACTTTCACACTTATATACTGTAATGTTGATATTGAGAAGGTTCGACATAGTCCATCCAGTAATGCTTATAGAGAGTGGGATATGCCCAATCCCTTTCAATAGTTCTTATAAGGCTTTGACCCAAAAATGCTATAATGCTTATAGGGATTTGACCTGGATTGTTGTCACTATACCATGGTTATATGGTTGTGGTTGGCATGTTCATAAGAAATTTTAATAGTTATTCTAGTATGGTGTTGAAGGAGGTTATTTTACCTTAGTTATATGGTTGTGGTCGACATGGTCATAAGACATGCTCATAGATATGATGGTATAGTGACGAAGAAAGTTATTTTACCTTGGTTATATAGTTTTTGTTAGCAAGGTTGTAAGACATGCTTTGAGTTATTCCACCATAGTTCTCAAGTAGGTTATTGTTGTATTTTATTAATTATTTAATTAATCAATACACATATTTATTGATTTATTTTATACACTTCTTATCAGGCTAGTTTGTTTAGAAATAGTTGCATCGACCTACTATATTTTAGTCACACCCTAATCGGGACACCGTTTAGTACCCAACCAGATTATGTGGATGTATGTTTAGAAAATGAAAAAGGACCTTGAAGTTGATTGCATGTCTGAGGTTGGGATGGAGTTTGGATATGGGATAGACGTGGGGTTTGGGACCCAGGACTTTGAGTCTTTTATTTGAGTCTACTAGTCTTTTTTTGGATTTTTCTAGCATAACATTTAGTTACATTATATCACATCATTAAATTATTCACTTATTATTAGTTTTATTATTCATTTAGGTTTTATTGTTGTCCTACACTATGTGTAAACATTGATTATTTTTATTCTTATTATGATTTGTTTATACTAACATGACACTTCATACTAGGGGTTATACTCCCCAACACTATACACTTTACACTCCACTGTTAGTCAGCAGCCTCTGGCGTACATGGAGTTATTCTTGAGGTCTCATAACCAACCCTTTCTGGCCATATGAGAGAGTTCCATATTGGGGTAAATTATAGAGACATTGTCACAATTACCATCACAAAGCGAGATTATGCACATCATCATATTTTATATAATAGTAAAGATGTCGATCAATATGTTGAAGTCCACATAGAAATTCTTATAGATTTTAATCCATCAAGGGATGAAGGATGGATATCCAATACACATAATGAATGATTTATAAGTTGGTTTTAAGATCATATTTATAAGGATTTGTTTGAAAATTTGAATTCCATTACTGAACATCTTCAATGGCTAGCCAGGGGACCAAATGAAAATGTAATATCTTACACTATTTATATAATTAATGGTTATATGTTCTATAATAAAGATCATGATGAATATAGTATGATGTAAAATAGCGGAGTTATGCTTATGAAGTAAGTGATGACAATATATGGTTCCAGTGATAGAGATCCAATTTGTGATAATATATAATATTTTGACATTATTGAATAGATATATGAGTTTTATTTTACAATGTTTGAAGTGTCGATTTTCAATTGAAAATGGGTTGACAATAAGAGTTTAGTAAAAGTTTTTGAAATAGGTTTTTGAAGGTGAATTTCAGCGTGGAAGGGGAAAAAGATGAATCATTCATAATAGAATCAAAATTCATGCAAGTATTTTATGTCTTATTTCCAACAAATAAGAATTTTTCAATTGTCCTACTAAAAACTAATACAACTATATGGTTATATGAAAATTCATTCAAGGATGACCATTTCATTGGGAGATCAAAATCAATTCATGGATTTCCTAATGTAGACAATGCATTTTACATTATAGGGGACCACAAAGAGGGTATTTGGATTCTCTATAATGGATCAAAATCCCTTCAACCATTAAAAAAAATAAAGCGATCTCAATGATAAGGTTAAAGTGTTTTTAATATACTATTATTTTCATCATAATATTATTTTCTTTTTACTATATTAACATAATCAAAATCAAGTGTTTGACTACTCAAAGAGAAAATATATTCTACACATGATTATGATACAAATATTGTTGAATAAAATATTTTTTACATTAAAACTATAGAATTTTTAAGGTATCAACAACATGTTGATGAAAAAAGAGAATAATATAACATCATAATGTTGACTGAAATTATCAAGGAAATAGGTAAGGCGATAAAATTTAAGGTTGTATGGAATCAACATGGAAAACATGTTGACCCAAACATGTTAATGGTCATTAGTAATGTTAGGGTAAAAAGAGGATGAATGTGAAGATTGATATTGGGTTGTGGTGACATGTCCTACCTATATGAATGGAAACCCTTTGGGAAGATATAATGGTAATCTTAAGATATCTTTTCTTTATTTTATCAAAAAATTATAACACAAAACATTCATTTAATTTACATTATTCTTGTATATTTATTTTATTTTAGAATATTTCCATAAGAAATATATATTAATTGTTGTAATAAAATCCCATAGAGGCTTCTGGAATCTTCTTAGAAAATTTAATTTGAGGTATGTTAAGGGGAATGTAATGAAACACCCACCAATTACTTATGCACACATTATAAAACCTCAAACATGGAATTATTTCCTTAGTCACTGTGATGAGAAATAATTTCACGTATATTTTTGTCAAAATTTATTATTTTAAATTATTTAATTTATCAAATTCTATTCTAATTTTTTAGTTTATGAAATAACAATGGGTTGATAAAAATAATGAATATGAATCAAAACCAATGTACCCCTATCACAAATCAAGGATGAGTTATGCTTCACTAGAGAAGAAAGTAGTATTTATTTTAAATAAAAAAAAGATTTATGTGATATAAAACAACATATGTTCCTTTATTTTAATTAATATTAACGAATCAAAATCTAAATCCACTTCAATTCCATGTCATGTGCTATGAAAGGAGGCTTTCTTAAATAAGGAGGGTAAACCAGATGATGAAAACAAAAAATATGTATGAGAAACATGTATAAGTACAACATAAGGGAAATTTTTTATACTTTATAAAAACATTACATAAATATATCTATTTATGTTTATATGTTTTTATATGGTTTATAAACAACAATTATTAGTGACCTTACCTAATTAAAGATCACATTTTCTTTATTTGAGGCTATCAGAACAATATAGCCGCGTTAGTGGTGTGGGTTTTTGGGTGTCTCCTTGATTTTATTTCAAGAAAAAAACCACAAGAATATACCTATAATATGATTAAATTATTTTAGTAAAAAATAGATTATTTTCAATATATTATTATACAGTCTGGTTTGGAGACCAATATATGAGAAAGAATCCTTGTAAACTGGTGGTGGAATAAATATCCACATATGAAAAACCAAAATGATCCTACTAGATTTGCAGTTAGTCATCCCCCTCAACAGCATAACTTACCTAAGGTAATATATTTTTTCATTAATCTTTATTTAAAATTTAAATCAAAAACACATTTAATAACTTCATATTAATAAAATTCTATATTATAATGTTTTATGTGGTATCTATCTATCAACACCCATACACCGACTTATTATTAGGGGCATGGTTTATAATATCCTAGAAAATAATATATATAATAAATAACTCCAAAAAATCACATGAGAGTGGGGATTGAGGTAGCTTAAGAGACAACTAGTGAGTTTCTTATTCTACATGATGATCCAGATATTTCAATAGTCAATGATGGTATTAAAACTTTCATAGCACCCATATATAATCTTAATACGAAATATCAGGCATGTCATTAAATTTTTTTTCATATGAAGAAACTATAAAAGTTGATGAAAAATGATCTGAGGTGAGGTATGGTATTACAGATATATAAAGTAATGGGGAAATGGAAGGTCAGATCAAGGGAATATTGTCAATCAACCAGGGAACCAAATGGACATTTCAAGGGTACATTCTCCCAAACAGTTCCACTACGACATTTATTATCGTTACAAATTACTGCTGAGACCACATTTAAAGACAACATTATCTATTACATTCCATATAAAGAATAAATATTTTAAACTATTATTATAGACTTACTTAGTCTTGAGAGTGTATATAAGATTATAATGATTGAATGTATGGGAGTCTCAATTGTGAATACATACATAAGATATATATTCATAATACGTCTATCCAAAAAATGATATAATATGTTCATTAATGTTAATAAATAATCATATTTTAAATAGGAATTTATATTACTACTATATAAAGGGAAAATCATGAGAAGCCATATTTGGATTAATTAATCCCTGTATCATTTATATTCTAGAAACATATTCAGAGAAGGAATAAATAAAGAATAAAAATGGTGAGATAAATGATGCGTTTGATAAAAAAATAATTGAGGAAAACACTTCTTTATTCCTACAAGAAAGGGGTAGTACTCTATAATCTAGTCACATTATTTTTTAATTACCTATTTGTTTTTTGCTTTTTTAGGAAGTATTGGATTGTGATCATACCCAATATAGATACCCCAAATATATATATTTTTTGTATCCTATGTTTGGATATCCAGAAAACAGACCACACATGATGTGTATTGAGAATTTTCAATACTCTGAAATCAATATTTTATATATAATATTTGAATTATATGTTTTTTTATGTGTTTTAAAAATATTTTTTTTTAATAGGGTAGTCATTAAATATAGACTAAATCATGTCATAATGTCAGTGAATAAATACTAAATGCCTATGGATGACATCAAATGGAAACTAATTAAGGTATATATAAATATAACTAACTATCAAAAAATATTTCTATATAATTTACTTATTTTAGCCAATTTTTCTATAGTGACAAAGGAAGATAATAAAAATTATTTTAGATATTATATTAGAAAATTTATGAGAGAGATTATAAACCCTAAAAATTTCAACATCCCATAATAGGTAGCTTTGTTCCACGAACCCAAAACGGTACGTGAGTAGAATGAAGGACCCTAGGTCACCCTGAGGGGGGGGGGGGGGGGTGAATCAGAGTGTCAACTTCTTCTCCCTTTTTATTGGATATTATTACCACATTGGTAGGAACATAATTAAACCTGTATGATGGATATGCACAGTAATTAAAACATTCACATGCAGAAGGAAAATACAACAATTTTACTTGGTTCACCACTAAGAGCTATGTTCAAGGAGCATACGCCGAAAATTTTCTAGTCGTACCTAATTCCACTAATCTTCACTAGTTGTGGATTACATGGTTCGGGTACATTCACTCTATCCCATAAATAGTTCCTTTATAAAAGTTTAGGTATATCTTACTGCTCCCCTCATATCACTTCCGTTGACTCCCCCTAGCTCACTGCCTTGGGTGAAGTCTCACTCAGTTTATAGACGTAAAGGTCTCTTTAGTGGATAGGCATGGAAGTCTTTGTCTCCTGTTCAACATGAGACTTTTCTTGCATCAAGGTGCATAGTTGATGCTCTTTAACATTCAATATTATTCCCTAGTGCAACAACCATATGTACTAAGACTTCTTATTCTTCTTTTACAGAATCAGAAATCTTTTTGGGATTCTTCAAACACTGAAAAACAACTTACTAGGCATTGTCAGAATAAGCTCTTCTTCTTCCATGTGTGCATGAGACAATTTATATTTTCTCTTCCTCTTCACTTCTTTACACACGTTCACCCTGGGTTTATGATACTTCTCTTCAAGGACTTCACATATGCACGTGCATGCATGAATGCATGCACTTACTCTTCTTCCTTCTTGTGTGAAGGACCAAATGGGTATGGTTCCATTAAGAACACATGTGACCTTATGTCCACTTATCTTTCTTTTCTTGTTTTACCACTTGGTTTGGATGTACTTACACCTTATGTGTGTTCTTCTTCAAATCAAGCATAATAACATATACATGCACTTCCCATCACCATGCATAATCTTCCTTCTCCCTTCCTCAACACACAGTTTCCACTTTGAGTTGTTTTATATTTATAAGCATGTGATTTTATTCAAAAATCAATGTGTGTATTTGGGTATGGTATGGTGTTCTTGTTCTCCTTTTACACAACAATGGTATAGAGTTATCTTATGCACATGTGTGCTTGTCTCCTTCATGAATTAGGATGGTTCAAGGCTCCTCCTTGCGCAAGGGATACGTGGGATTCCTTCGCACATGAAGTGCGGACTTCCTTCACATACCAAGTGGCACAAAGTTCTACTCTAAAAACTAAGTGGTATGTGGGACTTCCCCTCACAGGACACTCTTCGTTTTGAAATAGATCGGTACATGGTCGAATCGAGTGGTATGCAGTAACTTTGCTCCGCGAACCCAAAACGGTACGCGAGACCATCTCTCCATGAGCCAGAAGTGGTTTGAGGCTCTTCTTCTTCATGAACTAGAGTGGTACACGGTTAACCTATTCATGAACCAGATTGGTAAGTGGGATAATCTTCCCGAACCTAGAACGGTTCGTGGTTCGTGCATGCCCCTTCTCAAACTTGAAGATCAGAGAAACTCTATTAATCAGAACAGGAGCTCTCGAAAGGCTTGGAAGTATTAGCCCCTTATCAGATCAGTGGATCCCTTTTTTATCAGTAGAGATCAAATATTTTACACATCCTAAATCCTAGAGATATTGCATGAAAATCGTGGTTTTTAAATCGTCAAACCATAGTGATGAGATATGATGAGATTCTCAGTTGTTTCCTTTTAAAACTCACAGCCTTCTCCTTTATTTCATGTATTCAAGAATGCGTGCATGCATCGAGAGTCTCATTAAATTTTTGAACGATCTAAATGCAATGGTCTCCTGCAACATTGTTTTCCTCGGCCATTCGTCGATCTTAGTGTTGTGTTGCATGCATGAAAATGTAATTGAATTCATGGAATCATGACAGTCAAATGATTATTATGCAGTATTTTTTTTCTTCAACAATGGCTGGGATCTCGATCATGGTGTACTGGTAGTGGAGATGGTGCACTGGAGTTATTTGGGTTGCCGGAGGTTGAAGACGACCCTCAGTTGAAGATCAGATGGCTCCGATTCAATTAGGCGAGACAAAAGATCACATGAGTGGTGGTGATTAGAAGCTCAGATCTGGATTGAGATGTGAGGAAGAGATCTCACGTGAGATCATATTGATAGCTCAGATGGCTTCCACATTTTTAAAATCCATCCCACATCAAAACCAAAGCATGGGATTCTAATTGTTAAAATATCAATCCACCATAGTATCGTGCCATATTACTCCTCTCCCCCCTCTGGTGCAGACCCACACCGATTCTCCCGAGGCCTTCTCTTAGCACCCACTATGCTTCCTCGGACATGCACCTAACACCCACTATGCATACCCTGGGGGATTATACACGACCCCCATGCACCTCTTGTGGGCTGGCCTAGCTGGCTTCCCCATTGGCATAGTCAACCCCTGTGGTCCCGCATGAGCCTCAGGATGAGGTAGGATGGTTGGCTAGTGCGTTGGAAGTATTTTTTAGTTAAGGCTTATAAAAGTACTTCATTGAAAACTAAGTATTCATTGAAATGCATGGAAACATTCTATTTCAAAACTCATGCATTGGACACCTTAGAATTACAAGCCTCCTCTACACCATCTTATTCTCATTTTATTTTACTCCTTCCAAATAACATTCTAACCATACTTAATTTTTTTATACAATGTATCACTCCTGATACACATATTTTCAACTTAGGATCCGTGCATCAATCATCTGAATTTCCAATCTCCATTTCAATTAGGAGAGTTCCTTTCTTCATGTTGATCATTGTTGACATTCATTTACACCCATTGACAACAGATACAATCTTCATACACAAAGTGTTCCCAACAATCTCCCCCTTTTTGTTTGTTGTCAATACCTCAATGTTTTCTAAAATGAGCATGTCAATGTCAAAATGAGAGTCTTATATATTCTCTCTCTCTCTTTCACTTTTCAAATTTCATTTTCACTTTATTCACTTTATCTCCCCCTTATTAACAATAAATACAAATTTTATGGTAGAGAGGGTATCCATACATACTTAAGTAATGTGACATCAATCATTTCACTCTAAGTGTACTTGAGAAATACTCGATTTAGAAAATAAGAGGACTTGATCTAGATAAAAACTCATTCAATTATCCCCTGATTATGATACCTCATGTGATGAGAACTCATATAATTATCTACAAGGGCCTTCCCACTTTATTTCCAGGTTAAAGAGATGAAATATTTTTAATAAAAAGCAACCTGAAACTCCTTTTACAATGACATGATCTTCAGAAAATATTCAGAGTAATTGGATTTGATACTAAGTAAAGTTGATACTAATTGAAATAATAACTATGGAATCTTATTTATGTGTTTCTCCCCCTCAAGGGAACACTTCTTAGGTTCTCCCTCTAAGTGCTTGCATCATTTTCAATTCCCTATAAAATCAGTACAATAAAAAAAGTATTAAGGGAATAAGGTGGATCCTCCTTGATTCTACAATGTGAGTAGGAAGGCTGAGATGATTTTCTCAAACAAGATGTTCCATTTGATCTACTCCCCACAATTTCACATTTGATCTTTATTTTTTTACTTTGGCTGTGCAGATATCGATATTTCTTACATGTCTTTGTGTGTGAGTCTTCTTTCTTCAAGAGATTTAAAAGCACTATAATCTCTTGGTGCAACTTTCATATTCTTGAGGAATTCTTCTTGAGCTAGAATAAATGCACTACAATTTTTAATAGTGCGACCAGCCTTATTGCACCTCATACACATTACTTCTCTATCTTCATGTGGAATTTTCTTATTTCCTATTTTGCTATCCTTAGCCTGTGCATATCCTTTTATTCTCATTATTTATAAATCATTAGGCCAGAAATCCAATATGTCTCTGCCAACTATGGTAGAATGTTCATATTTTACACATGGACTCTTTATAGTGTCATCATTTTTAGGAATTATTTTGGATGTACCACTCTTCAACATCATCGATTTTGAATCCAAGGACTTCTCATTTTTCCTTCTTGAAGTCTTCTTGGGAGAGTTTTCTTTTTCAATATTCTTCTAATTTCTTCCCAAGGTAGCTTATTTTTTCTTAGCTGGCTTCTATGGTCTTATGTTATTATCAGCTCTAGATATGTGTTGAGATAAGAATGCTCTACTCTTGTGACCACTCCCACTGCATACATCATAGATTTTTTCTAGAATTCCAACTCTATTTTCAGTATATAGATGCTTCTAGATCTGCTGATGTTGGTTATTCTTCTTTGTTTCCCTCCCTTTTGACATAGGCTTTCTCTGTATTTTTTCATTTAAAGGATTGTGCTAACAATTCAGTGCATAATTCTCAAATCTGTTGTAACACCAACATTGATCCACAAATCTTATCTTCTTGATATATTTGGTATAATTTTGTTGGGCCTTTCTCTTAACGTGTTGTGCTCTATCCAGAGAACCATCTCTTAGATTATTATTACAATCCACTCTATCTATGGTGATAGGTTCTTTCTCATCACATTTCCTTATCCATTCTTTCTTAGAATCGTTATTCCATTCTAAACTTTTTATAGAAACATATTTAGAAAAAATAGTACAAGTTGGTATGGATGATACCTTTGCTTTATCAGCTTCTTGTGATAGATCAATGAGTGAAGTCATGACCTTATTATCACATGTTGGAGATATTTTGATAGTAGAATCCTCTATTGATCATTGAATACCGAAAGCAACAGTTTCCTTCTTTTGTGAAAGCTCAATATGTGTCTTCTCAAAATTAGTCAACTGGGCTTCCAATTTTAGACATTCCATATTGAGGATGATCTTCTGATATTCAATCATTATAATCTTCTCATCACAAGACTTTTTCAATCTTTCAACCCCATCTTCATGCATCTTAATTTTTTTTAACAAAGAGTCAATCTCTTTGTTCTTTCTTGGAAGTTTCTTCCAAATTTAAAACCTTGAATTCAGTTCCCTTTTTCAGATCATATTTAAATTCATGGATCTTTTCTTACAGAGTCTTATTGACTCACTCTTTCTATTCAAAGGCTTCAATCTATCTAGAGAGCTTTAAGAATTCAAAATTTTTTGCTTCCAAACCCTTTTCCACATTATTCGCTTCTATTTCTAGTGAGATGACCTCAAGATGTATACATTGAAATATTCTACAAACAACAACAACTCTTTCTTCAATAATATCATACCGATAAGTTCTTAATTTATCCATTGTTATCTCTTGTTAATTAAATATTTGATCATTATCACCACTTGTGTTGGAATCCTTGCTTTTAGTATAAACCTAAGCCACCTGCTCTTTAATTTCCAAGCGTAATATGTCTTCATTATTAATAAGGCATGGAGAACAAGATATTTCATCTTATTTAGGCATGAGGTATTTCTTCAGCTGCTTCCTCTCTTTCTTTTTCCTATTTATTAGGGTCTTCCTAGATATACACTTATGCTCAGATGTAACTGAATTTCTGTCAAGATTGTGATTCATTGTTAACATGGGAAAGAAAACTAAAATCCTCTTCTGAGCAAAATTTATAAGGAGTTTCCAACATACATAAACCTTTCCCTCTGATACTAATTGAAGGACCCTAGGTAACTCTGAGGGGGAGGGGGTGAATTAGGGTTTCAACTTTTTCTCCCTTTTATTGGATCTTGTTACCATGTTTGTAGGAACATAATTAAACCTGTATGATGTATTTGTGAATTAATTAAAACATTAACATGTAGAAAGACAACACAACACTTTTACTTGGTTCACTACTAAGGGATACATCCAAGGAGCATTCGCCGATAGGTTTCCAGTCATAGCTAATTCCACTAATCTTTACTTTCGGTGGATTACAAGGTTTGGGTACATTAACTCTGTACCAAGCACACTGCCTTTACAAAAGTTAAGGGATAGCTCACTGCTCCCCTCATATAACTTCCATTGACTCCCCCTAGCTCACTACCTTGGGTGAAGTCTCACACAGTTTATAGATGTGAAGGTCTATTCAATGGATAGTCATGATAGTATTTATCTCCTTTTCAACATGAGAATTTTCTTGCATCGAGGTCCAGAGTTTATGATCATTAACGATCAATATTATTCTCTAGTGCAACAACAAAATGTACCATGACTTCTTAATCTTCTTGGCCAGAATCATAAATCTTTTGGTGATTGTTCAAACACTGAAAAACAGATCACTAGGCATCTTCAGAATGAGATATTCTTTTTCCATGTGTGCATGTGACCATGCATGTGACAATTTAGATATTCTATACCTCTTCAATTCTTTACACACATGAACCCTCAGTTTAGGATGATTCTCTTCAAGGACATCACATATGCACGTGCATGTATGAATGCGTGCACTTCTTCTTCTTCTTTCTTGTGTGAAGGACCAAATGAGTATGGTTCTATTAAGAACACATATGGCCTCCTGTACCCTTATCTTTCTTTTATTCTCTTACCACTTGGTTCAGATTTTCTTAAATCTTATGTGTGTTCTTATTCAAATCATGAATAGGAATATATACACCCACTTCCCATCACCATGAACAATATTCCTTCTACCTTCCTCAACACACACTGTTCAATTTGATTTGTTATATATTTATAAGCATGTGATTGTATTCAAACATCAATGTGTGTATTTGGGTATGGTATGATTTTCTTGTTCTCCTTTTACACACCAAGGGTATAGAGTTATCCTTTTCACAAGTGTTATTGTATCCTCCATGAATCAGGATAGTTCGTGACTCCTCCTTGTGCAACAGATGCATGGGCTTCCTTTGCACAGGAAGTGCAGACTTCCTTTGCATACCATGTGGCACACGGTTCTCCTTCGCGAACTAAGTGGTACATGGGACTTCCCCTCGTGGGACACTCTTTATTGTGAACCAGAGTGGTACACGGTCAAACTGAGTGGTACGTGGGAACTTTGCTCCGCAAAACCAAAATGGTATGCGATACCTTCTCTCCATGAACTAGAAGTGGTTCACGACTCTTCTTTTTCATGAACCAGAGTGGTACACGGTTCACCACTTCGCGAACTAGATCGATACATGGGATACTCTTCAAGAACCCAGAATGGTTTTCGGTTTGTGTATGCCCCTTCTCAAACTTGAATATCAGAGAAACTCTATTTCTCAGAATAGGAGCTCTTAAAAGGCTTGGAAGTAGAAACACATTCTTAGATCAGTGGATCACTTTTTAACAGTAGAGATCAAATATTTTACGCATCCAAAATCCTTGAGATATTGTACGAAAATTATGGTATTTAAATCATCAAACCAAAATCATGAGATGCGTTGATATTCACAGTTTTTTCCTTTCTAAACTCATAGTCTTTTCCCTTCTTTCATGGATTCAAGAACACGTTCATGCATCAAAAATCTCGTGAAAATTTCGAATGCTTGAGATGGAATGGCCCCCTGCAACTTATTTTTTCTCGACCATTCGTTGATATTTGTGTTGTGTTGCATGCATGCAAATGTAATTGCATTTATGGCATTGTGACAGTCAGACGATCCTTATGCAGTAGGTTTTCTCTTCAACAATGGTTGGGAGCTCAATCAAAGTGTACTGGTAGTGGCGACAGTGCACTAGAGTTAGTAGGGTTGATGGAGGTTCAAGATGAACCTCGGTCGAAGATCATACAGCTCTAATTGAATTAGGCAAGACACAATATCAGATGAGCAGTAGTGATTAGAAGCACAGAGTCAGATTGAAATATGGGGCCAAGATCTCACACGAGATCAGATTAACAGATCAGATGGATTCTATGTTTTTTAAAATATGTCCCACATCAAAACCAAAGCATGGGATTCTTTCTATTTTAATATCAATCCGCCTTAGCATTGTGCCAGATTACTCCTCTCCCCCCCACCAGTGCATCCCCACACCGGTTCTCCTCCGGCGTGCTCTTAGCGCCCATTCTACTTCCTCTGGCGCACACCTAGCACACAATATACATACCCCAGGTTATTATACATGGCCCCCATGAACCTCTTTCAATATGGACAAGCTGGATTCCTCGCGGGCATGGTCGACCCCTGTGGTCCCCCTTGAGCCTCAGGTTGAGGCTGGCTGGCTCGCTAGGGAGATGACCCTATTTTTTAGGTAAGGATTATAAATATACTTTAGAAAACTAAGCATGCATTGAAATTCATGGACACTTTCTATCTCAATACTCATGCATTGGACACATTATAATTCCAAGCCTCCCCCACACCCTCTTCTTATCCTTTTTTTTTACTCCTTCCAAAGAACACTCCAACCATCCTTAATTGTTGTAAACAATATATCACTCCTGATACACATATTTGGAACATAAGATCAGTGCATCAATCATCCGAATTTCTAATCTTCATTTCACTTAGGAGAGTTCCTTTCTTCATGTTGATCATTTTTGACATCCATTGAAACCCATTGACAACAAATACAATCTTCATACACAAAGTGGTGCCAACATAGAATACATGGTGTCATAATGTTTTATAGCATCAAATTTAGGTAATTACCTACTTTTTTTATGATCTAGTATGGGTTATGACCTTAGAAATATATTTATGGTGTGAATAATTTTTATAAGAAGGCTTATATATTATTTTTAATCTATTTATCATGGATAATTATAATAGAGGAAATTAATTTATCTACAAATAAGTGTGCATAATACATGGTGTCCAAATGTATAAGGTCATCATGAAGAGGTGACTTCATACTACTTATTTAGTTACTTTTCTCATAATTTTATATTCCCTTTTAGTTAATTTCCTCTTGATGTTTATATGATAATTATTTTTTAAATGTAAAAATTAGTTCAAAAGACATGTCACATTCTCAAAATCGATAAAATGAGCTTGT
Organism: Viscum album; assembly: GCA_963277665.1. NCBI lineage: Eukaryota > Viridiplantae > Streptophyta > Magnoliopsida > Santalales > Viscaceae > Viscum > Viscum album. Next base: position 1,173,042,245 of record OY728160.1, read on the forward strand.
ATTATATACAAACTTTATGGAAATGATCCATAGTTCATTTTCCACATGAAGGAATTTACCACACATCAATATAGTGCATGGTGTGACTAGTATTACTGAAATTGTATGGATTGAGTCTATAATTGAAATTAATTTTAGTAAAAATGACAAGTGACATACTCAAAACCACGAAAACACATTTAGTTTTTTGTTATGTTAGGAAAACTATCCTTCAATCATTTATGACATGTAGGAATAAACCATACCACAATCGGACACACAATTAACCAAGTATGAGTCAAATCATGTGGTTTCAGTTTAAATTTTACATTTTATTAATGTGTTTTTTTATATTTTTGTGTAATTTATTTATTTATATTATTAATTAAATAATAATTTTTTTCTTATATAGGTGGATTATTTATCTCAAGTTAAGGTGGTTTGTTCAAAGATGATCTTTCTCATGAAGGATTGGACTTTAAGGTTGTAATTGAGATAATGGAAAAATGAAATGGGTCAAGAATGAATATAGACATCAGGAAAAGGTGAATTACTATTAATTATTTATTTAGTTTTGTCATTATTTAATCTTAAATTTTTAATTTAACTTCCTTATCATTATTATATAATAATTATTTTTTGACAGATATTTTGAGAGTTCATATTTTTATTTCATATATCTACAATAAAACAGAAAAGAGAGAACATATTCATTACTTTATATATTGTTGATAATCATTGAAATCGAAAAACACATCACATTCTTAATGAGTTACACCTTAATCTGATAAATAATGTTCTTAGTATGGATCAAACTATTTGATTCTAGATTATAATTTCTATTTTAGTTCAAAATAAAAATCACATACTCAAAAGTGATAAAACACTTAATATTATTTTTATACTCGATCCATAAGTCATTTGAGAAATATGGGAATTAGCCACACCTCAATCAGACACATGTTGTGACCAGTATGACTCAATGAGTTTAATTTTATTTATAATTGACAATAAATTTAGTAAAAAACAAACGTTACATACTCAAAACCAATAAAATAATTTCAAATTATTTTTATAATTTATGAAAATTATCCATATATAATTTTTTACATGTAGGAATCAACCGCACCTCAATCTGATACACAGTGTGCCCGATACGACTTCAATTATTTCTTTTTATTTAAAATTGACATTAATTTTAGTAAAAAAGACATGTGACATAATCAAAACTAATAAAACACATTCACATTGATTTGATATTTTAGGAAAATGATCCATAAGACATTCATGACATGTTATAATCAGTTGAACCTCAATATGATACACAGTGTGACCGATAGAACTCAATCTGTCTGTTATTAGTTTAAAATGAAATTTTATTTCAAAATATTTTTCAGTCACCAAAAACAAACTAAAAACACTTTTATTATCTTAAAAATTTATTAAAATTATTAATATATCATTTTGGATGTTCATTAATTGGTATCATATCAAACTGACACACGATGTGATCGACAAGACTCAAAGTGTGTGTTTCTAGTTTAAAATGACATTTTAGTAAAAAATAGAGGTGAAATAAAAATAATAAATCAAATTCATATTGTTTTTAAACTTTAAGAAATTTTTTAACATTTCATTTTTGATGTATAAGAATTAGTCGTACCTTAATCTGACACACGGTGTTACCATTATGACTCTAAGTCTATCTTTTTAGTTAAAATTGACATTAAATATATTAAAAAAAGACTAGATGCATACTAAAAAAAGAAAAAATATTTATATTGTATTTATGCTAGGGGAAAATGATCCATATATCATTTTTGATGAGTAGGAATCAGTCTCACCTCAATATGATACATGATGTTCCCAATATGACTCTGTATGTGTCTTTTTATTTAAAATTGTCAGTAATTTTAGGAAAAAACAAGTGACAAACTCAAAATTGAGAAAACTAATTCATATAGTTTCAATACATTTTTAATATGATACATAAGTCATTTTTATATGTAGAAATCATCATCAACTCAACCCAATGGATGGGGTTCCTGATATAATAAAAAAGTGTCTGTTATTAGTTTAAAACAGACATTTTACTTCAAAAAGTGTTTCACTCATTGGAAAAAAAGAAATTTACATGGATTGTCTTGAAAATTTAGTAAAATGATTCATAATTAATTTTTTATGTGTAAGAATTTTTCTCAAATCAAATTGACACACAATGTGACAGATATGACTCAAACTGTGTATTTTATTTTTAAAATGATATTTTAGTAAAAAAGAAATATGACAAATTCATATACAAGATAATGAATTTTTATTATTTTTATACTCCATTTAAATGATCCATATTTCATTTGTGACATGTAAGAATCAATAAAGCCTCAATTAGATTCACTTTGTGGCTGGTATGACTGAAAGTGTGTATTTTTATAAAAAATTGACACTAATTTTAGTATAAAAGAAATGTGGGATACTCAAAAATAAGAAAATGCATTTGGATCATTTTGATACTCTATAAAAATGATCCATAAGTCATTCTTGATGTGTATTAATAATCAACATCTAAATCTAATGCATGATGTTACAAATATGACTCAAAGTGTCTCTTTTTATATAAAATTGACATTAATTTTAGTATGAAGAAAAATTGACATACTAAAAAATGACCAAATGCATTCATATTTTTGTGATAATTTAGGAATATTATCCATAAGTCATTTTTTATGTGTATGAAATTGTTCAATCTCAATCCAAGACATTGTGTGACCGGTATGAATCTGAGTTTGTCTTTCTTTATTTCAAATTGATATCATTTTTTTGTAAAAAACACAAGAGACATACTCAAAACTCAAAAAACACAGTCATATTGTTTTGATACTTTAGTAAAATAATCTAAAAGTTATTTATCACATGAAATATTCATTCTTACCTAAATAAAATGATAATTTTTCTCATTATAACTCAATGTGTCTATTGTGAGTTTAAAATTGACATTTAGCTCAAAAAGTGTGTCACTCACTAAATACCTAGAAAATATTTTATGATTATCTCAATAATTAAGTAAAATGATTCATTTGTAATATTTTTTGTACAAGAATTAGTCTCATTTAGAATAGACACATGATGTGATCGGTATGACTCAATGTGTGTGTTTTTAGTTTAAAATGAAATTGTAGAAAAAAATTGATATACTCAAAACCAAGAAAAAACAATTGGATTGTCTTAATACTCTGTAAAAATTATCCAAAATTTATTTTCAACATATAGAATTAATCCTCACCTCAATACTAGTCTACATGGTGAGACTGGTATGACTGCAAGAGTGTCTTTTTATTTAAAATCATTATTAATTTTAGTTTGAAAAGGCATGTGACATACTCAAAACCAGGAAAATGCATTTTAATTGTTTTGATACATTAGGAAAATGATCCATATGTTATTTTTGATGTGTATAAATCATACGAACCTAAATATAATACATGGTGTTCCTGGTATAACTATATGTGTGTTTTTTTAAATTAACATTAATTTTAGTAAAAAAGACATGTAAAATGGCAAAAACTTCAAAAAACATTCATATTGTTTTGATACATTATGAAAAATATCTATATGTAATTTATGAAATGTAAGAATTAGCTTCACCTCAATATGAAACATAGTGGGACTAGTTTGACTCTATGTGTGTCTTCTTATTTAAAATTTACATTGATTTTAGTAAAAGAGAAATTTGACATTCTCAAAACCATAAAAAATCATTCAAATTGTCTTGATAATTTAGTACAATTTTTAATATGTTAATTTTAAAATGTAGGAATCATCCACACCTCAATATGATGCATAGTGTGATCGGTATAACTCAAATTTTCAATTATCAGTTTAAAATTTTAATTTTAATTCAGAAACTATGTCACTCACTAAAAAAACCAATGCTCAAATTGTCTTGATAATTTAGGAAAACAATTCATAAGTCATTTGTTATGTGTAGGGACTGGTCTAACATAAAAATGACACAATATATGACCAGTATGACTCTTAACTATTTAAAATGAAATTTTGGTAATAAATACAAGTGACATACTCAAAGCTAATAGAACAAAATCAGATTATTTTAATGGTTTAGAAAAATTATATATAAGTCATTTGTGTGTTGTATGAATCAACCACACCTCAATATAACACATGGTGTGACCAGTATGACTCCATGTGTGTGTTTTCATATAAAATTGACATTAATTTTAGTAAAAATGATAAGAGACGTAGTCAAAACTGAGAAGACATGATTGAATTATTTTAACAACTTAGTAAAATGATCCATAAGTCATTTTTGATATATATAAATCATATACAACTCATTCTTATGCACGATTTGACTAGTATAACTAAAATTATTTGTTATCTATTTAAAATTGACATTTTTGTTCAAAAAGAGCACCACTCACTAAAAAACCAAGAAAATTCACTCGGATTGTCTCAATAATATTTGAAAAATATTTATAAGTTATTTGGGACATGAAAGAAACAGTATCATAGAAAAATGATATAAAATATAGTTGATATGAATCAAAGTGCGTGTTTGTAGTTTAAAATAAAATTTTAGTAAAAAAGGAAATTGAAAAACACAAAATAAAGAAAAAAATTCAAATTGGTTTGTTACTTTTAGAAAATATTCCATAGTTCATTTTTGATGTGTAAAAATTAGCCACACCATAATCTGATGCATGGTGTGACTGATATGACTCCAAGTTTGTCTTTATATTTAAAATTGACATTAATTTTAGTTAAAAAAGAAAATTAAAATACTAAAAAATAAGAAAAATCATTTAGATTGTTTTTATACTGTAGAAAAATTATCCACAAGTCATATTTTACATTTAGGAATCAGAAGTACCTCAATCGAATGCACGGTGTGAACGATATAACCCAAAGTGTCTATTATCTATTTAAAATCGACATTTTAGTTCAAAATATTTTTTACTCACTCAAAACATAGAAAATATGATCATATTGTCTTTATAATTTTATTAAAATGATTAATACATTATTTTTGATGTGTAGGAACCAATTTCATATCAAACGGACACATGATGTGACCAATATGACTCAATGTTCTTGTTTCCAGTTTAAAATGAAATTTTTGTAGAAAAGACAAGTGATATAATAAAAAATGGTCAATCATGTTTAGATTGTTTAATACATTAGGAAAATGATCCATAAGTCATTTGTGACATGTAGAAATTAACCGCAACTAAATCAGATACACCATGTTATCGGTATAACTCCAAGCGTGAATTTTTATTTAAAATTGAAATTAATTTTATTATAAATGTAAAGTGAGAAACTCATAATGGAGAAAATTTGTTCATTTTGTTTTCATAATTTTTGAAAATGATCCAAATGTAATTTTTGATGTGTATGAGTGATCTTCACCTCAATCCGATGAAAAATGTGACTGGTATGACTCTAAGTGTGTATTTTTATCTAAAATTCTTATTAATTTTAGTAAAAAAGAAAAGTAACATACTCAAAACCATTCAAAAGGTTTCAGACTATATTTAAAGTTTAAGGAAATGATCTATAATACATTTGTGATGTATAGGAATCCGTTTCAAATCAATCTGATACATGATGTGCTCGGTACGACTCAATGTGTCCATTATCAGTTTCAAATTGACATTTTAGTTCACAAAGTGCATCACTCACTGAACACCATGAAAAAGCACTTAGTTTGTCTTGATAATTTAGGAAAATAAATCAACCAAAATTTGTGAGGTTTAGAAATATTTATCATTTATAATTGACACATGATGTGACTGATATAACTCAAAGTGCTTGTTTTTAGTTTAAAATTATATTTTAGTAAAAAAAAGTGACATACTCAAAATTAGGGAAAAACATTCAAATTGTTTTGATACATTAGGAAAATAATCCATATGTAATTTTCGACCTATATAAATTTACCTCACATCAATCCGACACAAGGTATAGTTGGTATTAATCAAAGTGTGTGGTTTCAATATATTAGTGTCATATTAGTTTAAAACACACATCACATCACGAAAACCAAGAAAATAAGTTCATATTGTTTCCTCATCATTTTATTTTATATTAATTAATTAATTTCTATAACATTTTTATCTTATATATATTTAGTTAATTTTCATATAGATAATGCTTTAAAATGGACAAGAAATGGTGTGGTGTAAAAGAATAAACCACAACTCAATATGTTACATGTTCTACCTATTATGAATCAAATTTTAGTTTAAAATAAATTCTTTTTATATTATATATATCTTTATATTATTACTATCATAATAATTTTTTTCTTATACAGGTTCATTATTTTTCTTGAGATGGGGTGGTTTGTTCAGCAATAACAATAGGGGGTCAGAGGTAAAACACAAAGAAACATTGATTTTTTGGAAGGTCTGTGATAATTTGTACATACTCATGCAATTATACAAACCAATGTTTGAAATTTCTATAATATATTTATTTTTTATTGTATTTTTGTTGTAAATTTTATTACATTTAAATTCTGTATTAGTAACCTAATTTTTCTACTATTTTTACTACTATAGTGTGCTTTAAATTTAATTTCACACTACAGTATGCCCCTTTATCAGTGCTTTAATAAGTGATGATAAAGGGTACCTTTGTAAATTCTACTAAATGCAGTGATAAATGTATCCTTTATCAGTGCTATCGAAATTTCTTATAAAGGCCCACTTTATCAGCACTATAAAAAATCGGTGATGATGTGTCCCTTTATCTGTGCTTTTTAGTGCTAATAAATAACCCCTTTTATCAGTCCTTTTTAGCACTGATAAAGGATCCCTTTATGAGTGACATTAGTATCACTAATAAAGGACACCTTTATCAGCTCTAAATAAAATCATTGATAAAGTGGTTCATTAACTAGGAATAAAAAAGTGCTGATAAAATGAACCTTTATTAGCACTTTTTATGAAACTGATATAGTTTTCTTTTATTACTGCTTTTATAGCACTGGTAAAAACCTAGGGATTTTAATAATTATTCAGTCTTCATTTCTATTTTTTTGTGCCAACAATGACCAATTTTAGCACTGTTAAAGACTTATTTTATAGTATTGTAATATATATATATATATATAATCAATTATTACATTAATAATTACATGTTTATGTAATAAAATCTACCTAAAAATTCATCAAGAACCCCTCATAATTCCTAAGGTTGAGATAATAATTTCTAATCATGGGTAGTGATTCATCTAATCTAGATCTTGTAGTGTTTTCTACAAGCTTAAAAATCTCTTGAAAATAATTTTACAAAAGCTATACTTATGGAAATTTAACATGGTATTATTATAGAAAAACACTATTTATCATACCTCTATTATAATCACTGAAAAATTATCCTTATAAGGATGAATTATATTGCTTAATTTCCTTGATTCTCTTTCCTATGTAGATTTCAAAATACAATTACATTTATTTATACCTCTAAATTCAATGGATAATTTACAACTATCACATTTTAATAGAATACATAACCCAATAATCATATAATTTATTTAATTAATATGGATTATACAAAATAATTGTATCCACTACTATATAATCCCAATGAACATATATTCCCAACAACCATATAACCAAGGACCAAATATAAAATGGTCTCATTACATTATTATATATAACCTCACACACTTTATCCAAATCATTTATGTGACTCAATCATTTATTTTAAAATTATTTTTATCATATTTATAATGTTTTGTATTATTTCTATAGTAATCATCGATTTTATAATCCTCAATGTAGTTCAGGATGAGGAGTATTTCAATCTTTCTGTTTGTATATATACTTGTGCTTTTATTCATTTTTTAATTTTCCTTCCACTATTTAGTTTAGTAATATTTTAATGTATTTCCTTTTTTATTATAATTTTTTACATTAATAAAATATGAAATTATACATTTTAGTTCAATGTTTCATGTTTCAGAAGATATAGAAAACTTAGGATTTATTTAAAGGGAAATTATTAAAAAAATTAGCGTACTATATCACACCCAATTAAAATAATTCATTCCTTGGAATATAAAAAATATGTAAAAAGGCATGTGTAATTTTGTTTCATTACATATTTTGGTTCCCCAATAGCTTTTTTAAATGTATAATTTCTTCAAAGAACACCAAAAAGTTGCGTGGTTATATTTCAATACAATCCTTGATTTCTCCTAGCTATTCTATATAAGATAGATCATGTTACAATTTCACAACTTTTGAGATTATGACATCTAATATATTTTTTATGATCTTAATAAAAATATATAAAAGTAACATATTATGCACCAATGATAGGTGATATAAGTACTAAGAGATAATCTACAATCCCCACATGAACACCAATAAAAATAGACCAATGTATATTGGTTTACACTTTCCCATATTCTAAAATATCATAATCCTCTTCTAAGGATATATTCAAAGTAAAACATTATCACTAACCTTAAACTACATATATAATTTATGAATATTGGTATAGTTATCTTTTCAACTTTTTGACACTTTGATATGTCACTAAATGGTTTTACCTTTATCTATCTTTTAATGAAAAATATCAGATCCCCATACCTTCCTCTTCCTACATTATTCCAATAATGTAAAATTTTATCATATCTTCCAATAAAAAGCCACATATTTTTTCATTTGGATTCAATAAAATAATTTTTTTTATATGATAACTATATCCAAGTGATATGTTGACACCATCATCCCTCAAAATATATTTAGAATCATCTTAGAATATATTTCAAATTTTGAATGGTACATTAAAATATACCATTGGTTTAATATTTCATATATTTTTAATTATTAATGAATACTTCTCTAGAAATATGATGGGAACCCTGGGTCTCAGTAAAATATGATTGAAGATGGTACTCCATGAAACCTTGCTAATTTTTTGGCATATATTTTCAAGTTGAGTAAGTGAGAAATCCTCCCAAATTATAAAGTCTTATGAATTTTCATGTTGATCCACCACTACCTAGATGGAATTGTATCTTTTAGAGATATTGGTAAGAATTATAATGAATTCCATGATAATTATCCCTTATTTCCACTTGGGTATGTTTAAATGTTGCATTATCACCTTATACATCTAACATTGGGTCTTCACTATCTAGAAGACCAAGAATTGCGATATATAGTTCACATTATATCTCCTAATGTTGTCCCACTAGAATTGATCCTTAATATATATATATTTATTTATTTTCTTCTTGGGTGATTATATAATGATGAGATATGTGATTTATCCAAGATAAGATAATTTAATTATTTCTAGGATTAGAAACATATCCAAGTTCTAAATGTTATAGCTCTATCTTTATCAATGTTTGAATATATAATAATTTATACCATGTTCTATAGATATATATAAACTTTATGGGACCCCTTGATAATCACATATACGGATGGTTAAAAAATAATTTGGGAAAGGTATTATTTCAACCCTTCTCTTATGATTTCCTGGCCAATCTTTTAAAAATACATGGGTATTGAGTCTCTTTCAATCCTCATCATGGAAAATGTAGAACTATCCTTTATATATAGATCATCAACCACCTTGTTTCCCATTCCATGATAATAATTATTTATGAAATCATTGTATTTGATTAACCTTTACCATCTTCTTATGTTCACATTGAAATATTTTTATGTGAATATATACATTACTCTCTTTAGATCTTTATATATAACACTTTTCAACATAGAGATAATTCTTCCAAATCATTAACAACAATTTACTATTTCCAGATGCATATGATGAGTTAGGTAATTTTTACCAAGGGTCTCTAATATTCATGTGTCATAAGGTACGATCTTATCACATTGAATAAGGACACATCCTACGCACTAAATTTAAGATCACAGTATATCAAAAACCCTTTTCAACTTTAAAGTAGTGTTGGTACACATATTGTGTCCTACATTTCACTAAGATTTGATAATATATTTTCACATTATTCAATGTACAATATTTTTTATCCCTTCCATTTCAGGTTAGTTATTGGAATTAACAATGGAATGAAATTTCTCACAAAGAGTTAGTATTATCCATCCAATCAATCAAACCTATGAATCTCTATTATAAATGGCAGTCCATGGAATTATAAAATCACCAGCTTTATTGAATGATATAGAGTTATAAACTAACTTGTGATTACATGAACCAATAAGGTTACATTTTATATAAAAAATTTATACTTATTTGAACATAGTATATTGTGTATTATTTTGTATGGTCTTTATCATTGTACAAAAATTATATTCATGTTCTTCATTTTTCATAGAACAAATGATTATATGATCAATAAACGATACCATAAAATTTTCAAGGTAATATTTGAAGAAATTATTAATCATATCCATAAAGATAAAATAGTAATTTGTATTTTTAAAAGGAATAAATTGGAATTCATAGTGTTCATAAGTTCTATGGAAGGTTTTCTTAGATATATACTCCCTCTTTACCCTATGTTTGTGGTACCTACATCATATATCCATCTATGATATGTATTAGGAAACTCTAAGTTGATAAAACAAATAACCAATATGAGGTTGAGCATTATTTTTCTTGATCATGGTCTTTTTAGGTTTATAATAATCAAATAAAATATGCATTGATCAATCCTTCTTCTTAATAAAGGGGATTGGTTCACCCCAAAGTGAAACACTTGGGCATATAAAACACATATACAATATATCTTGTAGATTCTTCTTTAATTCCATTAATTCAATGGGGGAAATTCTGTAAGGGATTTTTGATATTGTAATAGGACTTTTTTGAGTTCATTTGGAATCTCAACCTCAAATTATAGGGTAGTTCATGGTAACACTTTAGGAAATGCATTGACATATATAAATATAATTGGAATAGAATAAATTTTTATATTCTCACCAAACAATTGGGATATGTATCCCTCAATATTAGTAATGAGAACCTATGTTAAGAAATTAATTAATAGAGGTAGTTCATAATCATAAGTTTATTGATATTTGATCATCGGGTTATTTGGGATATGGAATAAGATTTCTATATTCAGATAATTGATATGATCTCTCTATAGAGAGAGGGAATAAAGTCCTAATATCAAAAAAATTGTACCAGGGGATGAATGATTTGATTTTTAGGAATGATTTTTCAATAAATAAAAATCAAATTAGAGTTATAAAAATCAGATTCAATTATTGTGTAACACACTAACCATAATCATTGAGTCTGAGTTGAAGGGACACATAACCTCACGTACACCTCCCCATATACCAGAGGCTTCTAAATAATAGCAATGGTCTAATGTAATTTGGTAAAATATATGCTTGATAATGATATCCATCACTATAAATAATGACATATATATAAGATAATTAAAAAAAATATAAGATAATATAGATAAATGAAAAATAGAATTCATGTCATGTTATACAAGTATAATCAAATGGACCCCCAATGTGGAAGGTCAACAAGTATTAAAACACAATTGGAATATTCAATAAATAAATTTGATTCAAAAAATATTTGGGGTCTATCAAGGCACCAAGAAAATCACTCAACAGCAAGACCCTTAGTAACCTGTTATTGGGCCATCACCCTTCTTCAGATCCCTGATCAGGAAGTCTACGTGTGCACCGAGATTTCAGTGGATAATGTGAGTTTAAGCCCAATAGGACACCACTAATTCATCCTTAACGTAAGTTAATATTTATATAGAGGTTTATGATGTGAAATTAAATGAAATAAACATATAAGAATACAACCAATCATGTTATGATTGATATTCAAAATCCAAGCTACCACAAACCCCGATCGTACCTTCTTGGGTGACATGGAATAAGAATATCACATTTTTTTCAACTGCATGACTTAAATAATTCTAAAAAAAACCATCCTCCTTTAATAAAACTATGTGGTTTACTTTTAAGGTAAATTTCCATGAAATAAACTAATGGAAAGTGTTACCCATGTCACATGACTCCTTGCTAACCTCTGATGGTAAACATAACTGTCATGCTCAAACAATGGAACACTACACATACCCAATGATGATTTCCAATGTTATATCAAACTAACCCAAAAAACCTCTTCCAAATGTGTATAGATATATAATCCTTCCGAATAATCACATACAGACCTCAATTTTAACCATCCTATAAATATCCATATATAAGGTGTCATGTTTCCCAAACTCCACCTATAAGGAGGTGACAATGTTTATTAGGGACATCTATCAACCTGAACACTAAGACACGATTCCACCATCTATGCATAAATACACATATAAATACTAAATAAAAATGAGAAAATAATAATAATAAAATTCCATAAAAAATTAATGGTACATTAGAAATTTACAACATAACAAGAAATAATCATAGCATATTTAATATTCCAGGACTATGAAATATTAATCAAATAATACACAATATAGAAAGGAACATACAAGACATAATAAAACATGGACTCATGGACACCCTATGTATGTCAAGTGTACCTATAAATAAAGGGTATCTACCCTATGAATATACAAAAAACGATCATTATAGACAATTCCATAAAATATCATAATATTATAAGGACATCCTACATTTAGTGTGAAGAATACAAATTTCAAGATCCACAGAGGAATAATTTATGGATAATGCCACCACCATAAAATTCACTATAAAAATACCTAAACCATCATATTATATTCTATAGATTTTTACTTCTTGGAATATTTAATTCTAAGAGATAAAATCCAAATCAACTTACCGGAAGAGATTTTCCTTCAACAGTAGATCTAATATCGATCAAAGAGAGGCCATCAAGTCTCATGATCTAATACTTATATTTTAATCATACAAGGATTACAATATATATATATATGGATATCCATATAAATTGTTAAAAAGCGTTAATTATATGATATAATACATTAAAATAAAGAGGATTTGGCTTATAACATCAATTAACACCCTCAATCGACCTAGAATTCAAGTGTCCAATAAGAGAGCAAGGGGATGCCTAGAGCACAAATGAAATTATTTCATGGAGTTTATAGTTGAATTGGGGCCAAATTTGTGTGAGGTATATACATATAGGTTTATTAGAGTAAAAGGAAGTAAACACTAATTATAATTATCTATTCTGAGTGACATTGGCTGACTGATGGGATCTTTAAAATGAATTCCTACTACCAGCACTACCGGATGGCTGATGAACCTCATCAGCTATCCATTGGAAATTATTCATCCACTAGAAAACATAATAACTCTTATAACATCTATAACTCAGTAAAAACCCAATTTACAAAAAAATTATACACCTATATGGGAAACAATATATATGCAAAAACATAAAACAAACGTACTTTAAAAAATAGAGGATGTTAAAATTCTCCCCCTATAATGACCTGTCATCCTTAAGAGGTGTATATAGTAGTCTTGATAAAAAATATTGTCCCATTTATCCTAAAAAATACTCACTCTCCCATGTATCCTATTAAATACATCCATTCTACCAAAGTACGTTGATATGTGGAATTGCATTACCTTAAAACACTTTATCAATTCATTTTATGATCCAAATTGGGTGATCCAAAAAATATGAAATAGGACTCATCTCAACATCCACATAGTTGATCAAATTAACTATATTGGGCATGTATATTGAAATTTGAGGGACACGGAACACATCATAAATGAATTGATAATGTGAAGTAAGATCTAAATGTTAGGCCATTGTCCCCATACAACCAATCATCTTAAATGGTTCAAAAAATCTCAATGCTAGTGTTAATTACATTCACAACCATTAATAACATAGTTAAGCAGTCAAAAACAAGAAAACTTGGTCACCCATAACAAACTCCAAGGGTTTCCTCCTCCTTTAAGTACATGATCATTACATGCTATAAGGGGTGACTAACTATTTCCAGATTAACTACACTCTCTCAGAGGAATCCTATACTATACTCTACCCCTAGACTATAAGATCAACCTCCTCGTGGCTATATATCACTGAGGTACAAAATTGACCATAAATTTCCTCAAAACTACGCATCTAAATTGAATTATTAAATCCATTGTTTAATAAAAACTCAAAAAGGATAAGTGATCATACACATATCCAAAAAAGTATATAATTTATGCCTACAACATATCCTTTAAAATTTGGATTGTCTGATCTGACATTCCACTAGTCTATGGATGATAAACCATACTCAGTTTCATCTGGGTACCCCAATCCTTCTGCAAGCCATAACAAAATATAAATATGAAATTTTCATATCTATTTGACACAATTCTCAAGGGAGTTACACACATGCATATAATATCTTGTCCATACAGCTTCCCCATAACATCCACTAGATGGGCCTCTTGAATCAGCATGAAATGAGATAATTACATTAGTTGATTTACTACCACCCAAACAACTAAACTACTCCCATGGTTCCAAGTTAACCCCACCACAAAGTCTATTTTCATATCTCCACAAATATATATAGGCATATAATGTGGTTAAATAAAACCAAAGATATTATGGTTCTTATCCTTTAACCTATATTAGGTAAGAAACCATGAAATAAAAAAAATGTTTCTCTTCATACCTATCCACTTAAGCTAACATCATATGTCACTGTACATCTTTTTCAACTCTAGACACACAACCTATTTCAAAACATAAGAGTCTGTCATCAGCTCTTCCCTAAAGGAAGCATGAAAACAAACCTTCCATGAACATAGATTTTTTTACATCATCCAATGACCACCATGCGACTATTTCACTCCCTAAAAATCATTAATACATAACCATGCATTAAGGAACTGAATACTGGATGTCCTGTATATAACAACCTGAGTTTTATAAATGAGATTCACTTTTTAAATTAATAAATTATTTATTATGTAATGATGGCATATGAAATGCATGAACTAATTTGTTTTTTTAATATAAGTTATATGCTATCACATTTAAAGGCCATGAATAATAATAAAAATTGGAAATAAAACCATTTTATAGTGTGATTATGATTAGTATATATCTAGGGTGATGATTAAATTCAATAGACACATGTAATAAGTGATGGCCTTAACCAATAGGATCATACCTTATGAATTATATTTTTTAGAGCTTCTAGGGGAAATTTCATCATAGAGATTTTCCATTAAACAAGTCCAAACTACCAGTCAAAAACTAAAACAAGAGAAAAACCATTTATGAGAGAAGTTTAAGCATATATAGATCACTTCCCAAACCATGTTTGTCGAACCACCCCAAGAAATGTCCACAATTTCACACCTTACCCTTAGGGTGTATGTTGGTGTAATAAGGGGTTATGTATCAAGAAACTAGTAGTATGAGTTTGTAAAATTTAATTTTTACTAAAATAATGATTATATTCATGTATTTTTATAGTTATTTTATCAATGATTCTATAATGTTTTTGATAAAAATTAGATTTTGACAAGAATAAATCAAAATTTTATGTTTTAGAAATATATAGTTTCAATTAAGACACTCTATAAAAATAAAATAATTTTTCGAAATAAATAATATTTTAATAAAATATTCTTATTATATAATAACTATTTATATATAAATGATAAAATAATTTAATGAAGTCCAATGTAATTTCTATAATGGTTGTAATGTGGTTAATATCATAATAAACTATTTTTTTAATAAAAGAAGATTTTTTATTTAAAAGTAAAAATACTAATATTTAGATAATTATTTGGATAAACTAAATATTATTTTTGAAATCATCATGTTGAAATTATCCTATTGTTATTTTTTTCATAATTTTTGGAGATAATAAAATATTTGGTTAAAAGTTAAATATGATATAAATATATAGTATGTATTATGACAATTTAAAATACTAAAAGTGTTGTAATAAATTCTATAAATTGTATCCAAAACCAAAATTATTTCACCGATTTAAAATAACATGTTTTTATGTTATTTTATTAATATTATAAACTGATAATGAATACTCCAAAATATATCTTATATTTTATGGTTTTAAAATTTATCCTTTAGGAGCATTACTCACTTCCACATCACCAAGGGTTTTATATTAATGATTTAGGTTATTATCCATATAAAATATTGAAAACCTCTATTCTTTGGGAGAAACCATAGGTAAAATCATGGTATGGTCTGTGGTTTTGTTTGTTTTAGCATATAGATTCCAAAACCTATGTTTATAAATTAATTAATAATTCCCTCTATTTTTCTATAAAAATCAACCCAAATCCCATTACCCTTCACTCAAAACCCTTTGATGATGAAGGTAACTTGACTTCACATTTCTATTTCCCTCCCAATTTGTACCTATGCACTTACGAATCTCCTCCCATGATTTTTAAACTTCCCTCTCAAAGAATGTGATTCTATCCTCCTATTAATTCAAGTACCTTCTTTATATTATGAATTTTTTATTTACAATTTTAAATGTTAGAGTATATGTTTACAAATACCACTTATTTTTAATATTATTTACATGTTATTTTATACCCCTTTAACTCCCATTAAACCATTCAATGAATAATTATGTAACCTCATTATTATGCCAAAATTATCATGTGATTTTCCATGCCAAACATTTTCATAGTGAATACCCATCTCCATTTTCACTGAAGGTAATTAAAATTGATTTTCTTATCCTTATTTGATTATGGAAAAATATTTTTATAATCCATAGTATTTAATCATTGTATTAAAATTGATGAATGACATATTTTTTTTATGATATATATGGAACACATATGAATGAACCTATTATGATGGTGATGGGTGGGACCTAGATTATATAGTCCCCCAATGTATTGGTAAATGTTTTATCTCACTATATTTCATGTATGGTACATGGGGGTTTATCCTATGCATATTAATTTTTAATTTCTTGGTGGTAATCTTGACTTATACTTATTTTTGTCATGTTTTATGTTTCCACATTCCTATGTTACAATGATATTATAATCTTATATCATGCTTTGATTTTCATGTTTATTTTTACCACCCCCTTTCTATCACCGTGATATGAATATTATCTCAAATACACTACTTTACCTATAATATGCACCGATTATCCCCTTACCAACCTTTATAGCTCACCCCTTTCTCATGTGAATCCCCAGGTTATCTCATGCAGTTTTATAAGCACAATTAATTTTTAATGGAATGTTTTGGTGTGTTTAAATAATGTTATAATATCCATATTTCATGTTGTTATTCTATGGTCAAAATTTACCAATGGCAATCGACCTCAAAATCTTTTTTGATTTTATTATGTGTTCTTTTGTGTAATAAATCATTAATTAAGGTGTATTAAAATATGGGTTTTCATAGTTGGTATAAGAGGAATGTGTAGTTAATTTTATGGATTAGAATTATAAACTCTTTATAAGAGACTTAGAAAATAGATTTAACATATGACCATATCACTAATTTTTGTAAAGTATAGAGTAAGTGGTTTCCAATCATATAAATCAATTTCTAGATACTACAGGTGGATATGGCTTAGGCATACCTATACCAGTGGATAATAACCATAAAAAGGGTGGGTTAGCCTTGAACTAATCATCAATTGATGCATGATAAATAGTTCGTGATTCACATATGATTTGACACTTCTAGGAAATATTATTTGGTAAAATCTTGAGCTCTTTATGAAACATTATGAAGGGAATAAAAATTCACATAAAATTTTATATTAGGAAATAGATCATGGATAAATTACATTAAAACCTATAAATTCATAGGTTAAGGAATATATGAAATTTATGAGTTTTCCATTCAATTTTCATATATTACCTTTTATGTGTTTAATAGTTTTAAAATTATCATCACCAATTTTCCCTTTATTTTAGACCATGGTAGGGAATACGTGGAACCAATTCAACATACAATGTGATGAGTAATGTAATGGTTTCCAAAATGAGATGCCCTATCTGATTGGAGCATGAATCAAGAATTTCATAAAAATATAGTATCAATTAAATAAAGTTCTAATAATATAATTTAATCAGGGAAAAAACCTAAATACCCCTTAAGAAAAAGAAAGTTTCAATTGAGACCTTTATGAGAAAAAAACCTCTAAATTTTAGTGGATCTACTGATTCCTTAATTGTGGAATAATGGATCAACCATATTACAATTGTATTCTCTATACTTTAATGATTGGTACAATAGATGGTTTTTTTGAAATTTTATCATATGTAAGGAGAAGCTGATCAATGGTGGAAATTGATAAAAAATACAAATCTCAAGGAAGTGATCAAAGAAATGATGTGGAAATAATTTCGGAAAATGTTTTTTGATAAATATTTTATTCACAATATCCAAAACTAAATTATGTGGGATTTATCTAGACTTAGGAAGAAGGATTAAAAATACATCAAGGTGTTCAAAGTGAAATTCACAATACTTTCATGATATTCCTCGATCTTTGTCATCTCCCCTGAATATAAAGTTCACAGCTTCATTTGTAGTTTAAAGTCATTATATGAAACAAGTTGGGGATTCAAGGATTTGAAATATACAATGAAATTTTATAATGTTCCCTTAAAGAAAAAATAGGTATTAGTGAATATTAAGGTTTTAGAGATAGTAAAAAAATAATGTAATGTAGTTTTAGTTAAAAAATGTAGAAATATCATGTGGATAGAAATTATAACACAACACTAGTAAAAAGTGTGGTAAGAATAATATAAGTAATTTCATGTAGGGGGAAAGGAAATGATTTCAATTAGGAACTTAAGGCCACCCAGCTAGTGAATTCTAATGATAGAAGACCACCAATATGGTTGAAGAAATGAATGCTCAATTGAACCCTCAGCTTTCTATCCAAAGTTTCAAATATAAGGAACAAGGAAACTGTGTGAATAAATTAACTAGGGCAAGGGTTTTAATAATAACTGATCCTAACAACCACCAAGGATTATAGATTATGGGGGAGATTATTCCATCATAACTGTTGAGGTAGATCTGAACAACAATGTGGTGACAGGTTTGATAGTTATTCATTATATTATAGTGAATGTGCTATTTTATTCTAGTTATATTCAATATTTTATATCACACATGTCTATTAGAACTATTTAAACACTACTTCAAAACATTGAATTCATGTTATTAGTGAAGATGAAAAATTGGTCAATTATTACATCCCAATCATATAACATACCCCTATCAAAATTTGTGGGATAAATTACCTAGGAAAATTTATTATTGTCCCTTTATCACAACTAAATGTTATTCAAGGTATGGATTATGTTTAATTGTATAGATCCAATATAAATTTATGAGATAAGGAAACCACACTCTATATTGAAAATCTCCCTCCGATTATATAAGAGTTTAATAAGGAGGATGAATATCATTTGGTACTATCATATCAAGCATGAATACAGTAATGCGTTTCCCAAATAATTTCATGGTCTTCATCCCAGAATAGTGGTTGGTTTCTTGATCAATATTATACCTCACGCTATGAAAATATCCAAGAATTTATATAGAATGTCGTGTGTTGAAATTGAAGAACCTAATAAGCATATAAAAGAGAACCCTAATAAAGGGTTTATATTCCCTTGTGATTTACTATGGTGTACACCAATCCTTTTTGTTAAGAATAAGGATGGGAAAATATGCCTATGAATTAATTCTTATGAGCTCAACAAGATCATGATAATTAAAATGTATCATCTTCCATGGATTAATGATTTTTTAGATCTTCAACATAGAACCCGATACTTATCCAAGGAGGATCAATGGTGGTTATATTATCAAGTAAAGGTGAAAAAGGAGGATACCCCCAAGACTCCTTTTCATAAAATGTATAGATAGAATTTTATCATTATGATTCCATTTATAAAAACTAATTATCTATATATTTTTAAAGGGTTGATGAATAGAGTCATTAAATATTCCATAAAAAAAATTCATGGTAGTCATTATAGATAATATTATTATTTAATAAAAATAAATAAGTAACATAAGAAGCATTTTAATAATATAATAGAGACCATATAGGAAGCAAATATGAATGTGAAGTACAATAAATTTGAGTTCTATATTGACCAATTAACACTTATAGGGAAATTTATCACCTATAAATAGATATATATGGATCCTTGAAAAACCAATGAAAATAAAGGATAGTCCAGACCAACATTTGTGATGGAAATCCATAGATTCCTTGGATTATCTAGGTACTATCATCGATTTGTGTGAAACATATCATTATTTTAAAACCCACTAACCATGGTAAATTGTAAGGGAGTCAAGTTTGTTTGGACTGATGAATGTGAAAATTGATTTAAATAGTTAATAAAGATGGGAATAAATTAAACTGTACTCACATTACCCACCAGTGAGGATGGATTTATGATCTATAGTAATGCATCCAAAATTATATTGGGTTGTGTACTCATGTAGGAAAAAATAGTGGTAGGATATTCCACCATTAAATTAATGATCCATGAGATGAAGTACACAAAACATGATCTTTAATTGACTATTGTGATCTCCACATTAAAAATTTCATGACATTATATCTATGGGGATAGGTGTGACATATATATGGATCATAAAATACTGAAGTATATATTCATAAAAAAGGTATAAGATCCAATGAAACACACTAACATATCCTATGATGAAATCCACAATTTTTTTTATTTTAGTTATTATTTCAATAAATGTGACACAAATATTTCTATCAAAACCACATGAAATCAAAAGGAAAACATAGACCACTTACATTCTAGAAGAAATTTTAGGTTTATAGTTTCAGATAATTAGGTAAAACTCTTACATAAAAAATTCGAAAGCAATCAAATGAAAGTTTATTCCATTTAACCCATCTTTTCTTATTTTACATTATGCCATCAAAATAATAATTATAAAATATTTTATAGACATAAATCGTCTGATCTCTTTATTTATAACCTATAGAAAAGGAAACATAATAAGGGTGTGCTCATATTCTTATTATGGGTAAAAAAATAATTAACAATTGAATTTCATCTATGAGAATTGGAGTGCCTCAGGGTATGTTTACATAATCAAATTGTATGAGTGAATCATAAAAGAACCAATACCCATCAATACCTAGACCATAAAATTTGAAACCATGGAAATTGAAAGAGTGATCCGAATCAATAATAATAAGATATGTGATATTAATCTTGATCATTAGAAACATTATAAACCCATAGAAATAATAATCAAAACATGTACGTACTTGCGACTTCATTTTCATTTCACTCCTATAATCACTCTTACAAATATAGTAAATATACAATCAACTTCCATAACCAATTCATTGGAGGGATATCATGGACCCACCCATGGTTGGTTTATCACATAACCACACATCATTGGTCTATCACATAACCACCCATCATTAGATTATCCCATAACCACCTCTCATTGGTTTATAATGTAACCACCCGTCAAATTTCCAAGTACCATTGAAAAATCATCACAAATAAAATCATTCATTTCATTATAGACTCATTGGAATAACCAAAAACCCTTTTCATTACATTATTAACTAATAGAAAAGAAATTTATTGAATAAAAATATCTTTGAATCATGATTAAACAATAGAAATGAAACGGGTTCCATAAAAATATTTTTGGAATGTGATTAACCCATGAAAAATAAATGGGTTCAATAAAAATCTCTTTGAACCATGATTAACTCATGGAAAATAAAAGGGTTAAATAACAATCTCTTTGAAACATGATTAACCCATGGAAAAAATGGGTTCAATAACTATCTCTTTGAAACATGATTAACCCATTGAAAAAATGGGTTCAGTATCAATCTATTTGAAACATGATTAATCCATGGAAAATAAATTGGTTCCAAAACAATATCATTAAAACATGTTTAACCCATAGAAAAGAAATGAGTTCCATAATAATTTCTTTGAAATGTGATTAACCCATATAAAAGAAAATGGGCTCACTAACATTTTATTTGAAACAGTCATAATCCATCCAAAGAAATAATTAAGATGGTATGAATATAAAATATCCCCAATGGAGGATAATTAATAATAAGGTTTTTTGAAATTGATGAATGTAAATTCCATTAAAATATCATTAAATACATTCATGCAGAAAACAAACTGTAAAAATTCCAAAGTATCACTTAGCACATTAAAATATTTGAATCATAAGCCCCATAAAGGAGAAACATTAAGTGAAACTTATAATATCATTAGAATAGGTTGATTCATGATATAACATGTAAAACGGTCAGTATATACTCCTCATAAAACGAGATAGTTGTATAACATTATCAACGTCTCAAAAAAGGAAAATTGTGACAAAACATTATTACCACTTCGGTATCATTGAAACCGTAAACCACATGAAATAGGGACACTCAAATGGTTATGCCAAACCAAATAAACCTAAGGATAATAATAATAAAAGGAATTCATGGTCATTATATGCACCACATAATAAAAATAAGTGATGAAGATGGAAAATAGCTCAATGAAATAAAACCGTAATGATAAAATACCCTTACTACATGAGTAAATTTTGAATCATGAAATCCATGAAATAATAAAATTAATTAAAAAATTTAATATAATTAAATTAATGAAATTTAGGATATAAAATGTTATAGGGATGTATATACACAATATAAAATAATTAGGTTCATAATATTAAATAAGTCTCAAAGGAATGTAAATTGTGACGAATCCCCTTTCAATAGTCGTAACATCTCAATCAGATGCCCCAAAAGTAATAATCACAAAATGAAAAATTAAAAAACCATGAATATAAAATAATTTATGGTAAAATATTCAACTTCCCTATATTTTTTATGAAACTAACTTTTTTATGTAATTTTATTTCATTGATGTATTGTGTTACATGCAACACCAACCTGTCTTGTGTTACATAAAATAACGAGTTTCTAGATTTTTTATTATTATAATTGTTTAAAAATAAAATTATAAAATCTCTATTAAAATGTTGGATGTGAATATGAATAACTAAATTATTAATTTTTTATTTACACATGTAAAACACTTTTTAAAGTAAAAGGGATTTTTTTGAAAAACTATTTAGATGCACATGGTGTGTTTCATACCAATAAAATTAACCTAATAACTATTTTTTAATTATATTAATTATATACATAAATATAATATATTTAATATAATTTTTAACATTCATCCTATCTACTTTCTAGACATGATATAAAAATAAGCCCAGTTTTATGCTTAAAATTTGTATTTTTCTAAAAAGTAGTTTTATCTATATTTAATGGCTCACTTGTTTTAAAAATATTTTTAGAAAAATTTATTAATTTTATTTTAAAAAATAAAATTCCTTTTTAATGTGTAATAACAAAATTATCTTAGGGTTAATTTTTTGTATTTTTATGAGAAGATTCATTTTTGATGAATAATTAAAAATACTAGATTTTAAATGAAAACATCCTTTTCATATAAATAATATATAATGTTAAATTATATTCTAAATTATATTAAAAGTAAAAATATTTCAATTTTACATATATTAATCCAATTTAGGTCATTGGAATCATTTTTATATTGAATTTAGACATAGAAACATAGTAAACTTTTGAACATTTTCACGTTAAAAACCAACTTTCTCGCTCCTTCGATGGGATTAGATTTAAATTAATTTTTCCACTTCTGGGTTTTGTATTTTTAAAAATGGATTCCATATTTTTAATCATAAGGTCCAGGTTTAGTAAATATTTACCTTTAATTTTGGATAATATGAATAATAAGCTTAGTAATTTTGTTACCATAATTAATGGTAAATCAGGTAATGAAGGGTAAAAATATTATTATAAATATTATAGAATAACTATACTACTTTCCCAAATGATTTTGGATTAATTTAATTTGACCCTTAAAACCTCATTGTTTAATTTTAATTATTTAATGGACACTTTTCGATGAAAATGACTAAGATACTATTAAAATCCAAGAAAGTGACTGAATGTCACACTCTTACTTTTAATATGTATAGTATTTTTAATGTTGGTTTAATTATAATATATGATGAAAAATAAATATTATGATTAAAGATAATGTTTTCATATATATCATGTTTTTTAATCTTTAGTGAATAAATTATTATTAAAAAAAATTACACAATGATTATGCAATAATTATTTAATTAATAAAAGAATAAACTAAATGATATTAAAAATATTAAAATAAATATAATATGAATTAATTAAGGTGGTACATGAATTTTCTAGGTGAATATGAAATATTAAGGGTATTTTGAATGATAATATTTTAATTCATCTTTTTATATTTATTTTCTTAATGTCAATTCAATGAAAAGATTCAAAATTAACACTAATGATATTTTATGAAAATAACATTTCATCAAATAATTTAAAATTCCTTAAAATAACTAAAAATAACATATTTATTTTTATAATGTCAAATTTTTCATAAAATTACCATTTATGGACAATTTAAATCATATAAGTAAAAATTAAAACCTTTTATTATTGAAAATGGTGTTACCATAATTAAAATTAAAACATGTTAACTAAGGGTTAATAAAAATGATATGGTATAACAAAACACCAAAAGTTGTCAAAAATATATCGATTGATGAAATTATATCATTATCCCATATTATATTTTAATAAATTCCCTTATTAAGGTTTGTGGATTGAGATTGGATTTATTATAAATTAATCTTTTGAGAAATTCCAAAATATCCCCTCACCTCAATTATAAAAGGGGACCTATTCTTCTCTTTTCTTCACAATTCATAACAAATTTGGTTTGGATGAAACCTATCCAATTCTCCTACAAAATTCACTCCCATCATCCTAGAATCCTTTATTATAGAAGAAAACTGACTAAGGAAGTCCTTTGGTTAAAAATAGGGAGATACCTGGAGGAGAGGATGTTTGAACATATACCAAGGATGTCAAGACTTAAGGTAAGGGATTTTCCCTCACTTTTATTTATATGGGATACATACCTTATAAAAGTAAGGTATTTTCACTCACTTTTAACTTTCCATATTTAATAATGAAAGGTTTTATATAGGGGTACTAAATGGGATGATTTTTTTGGGAAACATTGAATATCCTTCACGAGACTAGACGTTTTTGTCCCATGTTTCCAAAGGCACTAAACTATTATGGTCCTTGGGAATGTGTTTATGTAATGTAATGAATAATAATCTAAAAATATGTAATATCAATGTTTGAAAATCCTGGGTCATTATATAATATATGAATAGTGGTAGTAGATACAGCACAAAAAGAAGTAAGTGACCAATATGACATTAATTTCACAGATGAAAAAAGTGAGATGAAAATCCTTTATAATTCATGAAGTGTATTAATAAAAACCACATGAATGAGAGATAAATATTGATGTTGAAGTTTAAATAACACGAATAATGAAAATAAATGATTATAAATATTCAATTTCAAGTATATATATACTATTAAAATAAATTAGCTGCATACAAAACTAGTGACCCAAAGAAGGAATTTTTGAGACAGAAACCCTTACCTTGAGTATGATTCATCATTCTTGTTCACAATCTTACCCAATAGTAAACTTATGATAATTATTTAATTTCTTGATAAAATTTTCAGAGTTTATTATTAATTTTATTTCACTTATAAACATGTTATATACAATTACCTAATCAATTAAATTTAAGTAAGGTGTTTTCACCATATTCAGTTTATATGTCAAAACTGAATTTGGTAGGTCAACTAAGGTCAATGAATTAATTAATTAAACAAATATAGAATAATAATAATGAAATAATAATCATATTTATAAATAAATTATACTTTTAAAACGAATCATGAAATATGGTTATGAAAAATTAACCAAGATTACAATCAAGGATATGGTAGGGCGTACATACACATGAGTAATGTTCCCATTAATCAACGATCATTATGGAAAGAAGGTAAGTAACATTTAGAATTATTGAATGTTAATTATATAATATATAACATATTATTTAATCATTCATTATATATATATCTAATTATTTATATTTAAAAATAATCACATCACTTTGGGGAGGTGACAGTCACACGCCCACAAACGACATGATCACTTTTTCAATGTGTGAAAAGGTAATGAAGAAAATGACACATTATATTTAGATAAATATACATATGTATGGAACTTCATAATTATTTTATTTTTATCACATATTTTTCTTAAAACAATCCATAATACAGTCCATATAAAGTTTGAATATATCACATCATTTTGAGGAGGCAGTAGTTTACACATCCACAAATGATGTTATCGTATTCCCATAAAATGGAAATAGTAGAGGAATATGTTATATAAGAATTAAATAAGTATTAAAAAATCATAAATATAATAAATATAATAAATATAATATTAAAATATTATGTTCATCATGATTACCAATTATGAGAGGTGGTAAAGGAAAAACAAACGACATCGTTTTACGAGGTTGTAGTCCATTGTACACACGAATTGTGATTTAGTTACCCATTTCATGGATGTGTGTGTAGGTTTAGGTAGAAAAAATAAAATAAAAACATATAAGTATATTTATTATATTGAGTTTATTATATAATATTGTAATAAGAAAAATTGAAAGGGTGGATAATGAAACATAACAAATGTTCTCATTGAAGGATGTTACCTCTTCTTCGGGTAACTCCTTTTGGTTTGCAGTAGATGACTTCCTTGGATTAATTTAATCCCAAATTAAGGGTTCTTGGATGATTTTAGGTATTCTAATAGACTATTTGGGTTGGTTTTGTATGATAAAATGGTATTTAGAGACGTGAATAAGTGAGGAGAGTGAGTTCCTTTTAATAGTGGGGGAAGAGTGATATTATTGTAAATATAAAAAGGTAAACACTATGGGGAGGTATCCCCTACATAATGTGCCTAAAATAGTAAAAAAATTAATTATATAGGGTATATAGTAGAAATATTTTAATAAAATAGGTTTTGGGAATGTTTATTGGTTATTTTCCCCCTTAAGAACAATGTCCAACCACTAAGTAAAATTGTTTTTACTTTAATTACTATAATTAATTTCACTAGTATTTTTTGGTAAAAATATAAAGTAAAATTACTAATATTTATAAATTATTATAATTCAAAATTTGAAATAAAATTTCCCATTTCCCAATAATTGTTTTTTCATAAAATAATTTAAAATTAACCCCGCAGACAGGATGATATATCAGGTTTTTAAATAGAAATGTACTCAAGTTTGAAATATTTTTATATAAATTTCAATGTGAAATTGATTCCAATGACCAAAATTCAGTTAGTTTTGATTTTTTTACTAATTATAATTTAAAACAAATTTAAAATATAATTTAACAATATAAATAAATTATTTTAAAAAGCAATTTTCAATTAAAATTAAGTTTTATTCATTATTCCTAAAAATAAGAAATTTATCAGAAAAATATAAAAAACTAACCAAAAGTAAATTTTTATATTTTGATTTATGAAATTATGTTTAATTTTTAAAAATAAAAATTATTATCATATCAAAATTTAGTTTTAAAACAAGTATGCCATCAAACAGCAATAAAACTGCCTTTTAGAAAAATACAACTTTTTTTGCTAAAAATTGGATTTGTTCTTATTTTATGCCTACATAACTTATTAGATGAATTTAAAAATATTTTATTGAATACATAACATATAAATCTCACTAATATAATTAATTAATAGTTATTAATTTAAATTATTGAGATAAAATTTTATTCGGGTAATAAAAATAGTTTTTCAGAAAACCTATCCTTTATATTCAATTGGTTTTTTCTTCATTTATAATTAATTATTTACCAATGAATTTATTTTATAGACATTTGTATACTATATTTTCATTATTTAGTCAATATCATTCACCCCCATCATTTTAAATAATAATAGTGTATTATTTTCCTATAAGACTCGACATTACATATAACATAAGTTATCAAAGAAACACAATGCTATGTTAAATGCAATATAAAATTGGAATTTCATATATTTAAACCTAAACTATTAATTTTGTAAAACACAAGCTATAAAATAATTTAAATTAATTTTATATAATATATTTCTTAAAAGCTCAGGATGTTACATCCTACCCCCCTTAAAATGAATTTGGACCACAAAATTCTTCTTTTTTATCAAAGAATTAGCATTTTTTGAATTCCTTTATTGAAACCCACATCATAGAAAGGGTTAATAAAACATCCTATAAAATAGGAAAAGTGGAAAAAAATTCATTGGAATTTTCACATCAATAAGATTCCACATGGGGAGAACATAGACAACAATAGACGAAATTAATAAATAATTATAGAGAGTGATTGAGGTAATTGATCAGAAACATGTGAATGATCAATGGAATGATAAGGGCCTCAGAAACATAAATATAAGATTATGGAAAATGTCATATGTTCATCTGAATTGAAGGTACTAGGATAATAATTTTGTTTCAAGATCCTTATCCTATGGTTAAAAAGTATATTATAATCTAGACCCTGATAAAATTGTAAATATACTTACTTGATGAGTATAATTTCATAATTTTATAAATTTCCACCAAAACCTTATATTTTTCTTGAATCAATGAGCATTCAAGAAGAATTTTAAATTTCTTAAGTACTAAAATCAACTTTTTAAGACCATATAACCATAAAAAGGTTAGTCAAACTATTCCACCTCTCTTTTTACATTAACCGAATCCAAAATGGTTAGAACATAGTAAGATATTTACCGAAGAATATGAGTCTTTATATGATACATTAAAATTCCAAAGTAATAACCAATGTTCAAACCAATCCATTCTATAAACAACTATCCTTAATTTTGTTTAAGCATTTCTTAACTATGTTTGAAACCCAAATATTAAAAGGATTTGATTATATATTCATTAAATATAAATAAACCATTATTCCTCAAATAAAATAACATATTTTTTTTCCAAATAAACTTAATTTTTACCTGAAAAAGGGACTACTAACTATGAAATCATGTAATCCAGTAGTGTTACTCAAAACCCATATCATCCTTCGGCCATGGGTTCAAGCCCCACCACATAGCCACATGTGATGAGTTTTCACCCAGTATATGTGTTGTATCACTTTTTTAATCATAAAAAGTTATTCCTCCATAAAAAACCTCATTTTGATCATAGTGGTTAAAAATACCTCATAAGAAAAAACAAATCCAAAAAATTCCGTGATAACCTCAAAATTTATAGTACATAAAACCTAAAATGGGGTTTATCAAACTTTGAAATCATGATCATCCTTAAGATCACAGTCCTATAATGGTATCCATAACTATTAAGATAAATTCATATGGAAACATCTTAATCTCCAAATTTATCTATACTCACCTTTGACACTAACTATAATGTACATGGAGCCACACTCCTAGATCCTGTGCTAATGTCTATAAATGTACATTTCCATCAATGATTCTGATAATTGTGACCCAAATTTTTCCATCAAAATCACACAACATCAACAGGAAAACATGGATCAGATATATTATGGAGAAATTTTTAGGTTTATAGTTTTATTAAATTAGGATAAACTCATACATAAACAATTTTCAAGTCATAAAATGTACATTTCTCCCATTTAACCCATTTTTTATTATTTTACATTTGTTCATCAACATAATCCTTATAAAATAATTTATAGACATAAATCTTTAAGTCTATTTATTTATAATTTGGGTAAAAGTAATCAAAATAAGGAAGATCATAGATTATCAGTATGGCTAAACATAAGCATTAATAATTGAATGTCATCAATGAGAATAACAATACACAATGGTAAAATAACATAATCAATTGAATGAGTGAATCATAAAATAATTCATACCCATCAATACTTGAACCATAAAATATAAAAAAAAGGAAAATACAAGAGTCATCAAAATAATTTATCATGAACCATGTGATATCAATCTCTACCATTAGAAACATTATAAACCCATAACAATAAAAATAAAACACAAACATTATGATGAAATAATTTTCATCTCACTATTACAATAACTATTACAAATGGACTAACCATATGGTTGATTTCTATACCCAATGCACTGGGGGGTATCATGGACCCACCGATCATTGGTTTATCACATAATCACTCATTATTAAATTATTAGGGAACCACCCTTCATTGGTTTATCACTTAACCATCTATAATTGGTTTATAACATAACCACCCATAAATTTTACAACTACCATTTCAAAATAATCACACATAAAATCATTCATTTCATCATATAATTTTTGAATTAACCAATAACCCATTTCATAACTTGATTAACCCATGGAATAGAAACAAGTTCTATAAATATCTCTTTGAGACATGATTAAATTGTGAAAAAGAAATAGGATCCATAAAATATCTCTTTGTAACATTATTAAACCATGAAAAAGAAATGGTTCCAATAAAAATATATTTTAAACATGATTAATCCCTAGAAAAGAAATGGGGTTAATAACAATCTCTTTAAACATGATTTACCCTTGGAAAAGAAATGGGTTCAATAAAAATATCATTGAATCATGATTAAACCATGGAAAATAAATTTGTTCACTAACAATCTCTTTAAAACCTGATTATCTCATGGAAAATAAATTGGTATCATGAAAGTATCATTGAAATTTTTTAACCCATGGAAAAGAAATGGATTCTATGACAACCTCTTTGAAACATGATTAACTCCTGTAAAGGGAAATAGTTTCCCTAAAAATATATTTAATAAAAAATAATACATCTAAATAAATAATAAGTATGGTATAGATACAAAATATCCCCAGTGTAGAATAAGTTAAAACAAGGTTTGTTGAGTTTGGTGAATGATATTTCCCCTAAGATATCATTAATATTATTCATGAGTAAAACAATATTTAAACATTCCAAAAGTGTCCCATACCACTTCAAAACATTGGAATCATAAGA
The DNA here is from genome assembly GCA_963277665.1 of Viscum album. Lineage (NCBI taxonomy): Eukaryota > Viridiplantae > Streptophyta > Magnoliopsida > Santalales > Viscaceae > Viscum > Viscum album. The sequence continues at coordinate 1,173,073,251 of OY728160.1, forward strand.
CCCATGATAGAATAACATAAAATTAAACTTATAATATCATTATAATTGGGATATTCATGAAATAAAATGTCAAAGGAGTAGTATATACACTTCATAAAATAATAAAGGTGTAAAATATAACAAACTTCTGAAAGAAGGAAAATTGTAACAAAAATCCATTACCACTTTGGTATCATTGAAACTGTAAACCCCATGAAAGAGAGATCAAAAAATAGATTTGTAAAACCACATAAATTTATGGATAATACTTAAAAAATAAATTCATGGGATTTTTATACGCTAGACAAAAAAATAAATGGTGAATATGGAATATATCTCAAAGAAATAAAATTGAGATGAGAAAAACCGTTACTACTTGAGAAACTTTTGAACCATGAGATCCATGAAAGAATAACATGAATTGAAACTTTTAATACCCTGAAATAAATTAAATTCATAATATAACTTGTCTCAAGGAAGTATATACACCATAAAAATGTAATTAGGTGATTAATAACAAATAAGTCTCAATGGAATGTAAATTTAGAAGAAATCCCTTACAAATTTGGTAACATCTGAATCGAAAGCCCTAAAAGTAATAAACATAAAATGAAACATTTAAATACCATTAATATAAAATATTTCATCATATAATATATGAAAAGTGGTAGTAGATACAAAACACAAAATAAGTAAGTGGTGCATATGGCATTTATCACATTGATGTAAAAAGTTAGATGAAAATTCCTTACAATTAAAGAAACATCTTACTAAAAACAACACGGAAGAGAGATTGATATTTAAGTTTAAGTTAAAATAAGATGAGAAATATTAATACCTGATGAAAAATATTCATTTTTTAGTATATATACTCCATTAAAAGAAATTAGGTTCATAAAAGAATACGCATCTCAAAGAAGGATGTTTTGAGATGGAAACACTTACCTTGAGTCAGATTCGACATGCATGTTATTTATCTTACTGAATAATAAACTTATGTTAATTATTTAATTTCATTATAAAAATTAAAAAGTTTATATTTATTTTTATTTCACTTATAAACATGTTATATAAAATTACCTAATCATTTATGTTTAAGTCGGGAGTTTTTATCAAATTCGGTTTATGTGTCAAAACAGACTTTGGTAAGAAGACTAAGGCCAGTGAATCCATAATTAAATATATCCATAATAATAATAATGAAACATTTTTAATATTATAACATCAACTATACTTTTAAAAAAATTATGAAATTTGGTTATGAAATATGAACCAATGTTACGATCATAGAGACAGTAAGTCGTACATATGTATTAGTAACGCCACCATTTTTCAATGATCATTATTGAAAGAAGGTAAGTAAAATTTATATTTAAGTAATGATAATTATATCATATATAACATAACATTTAATAATATATATATATAATTTATTTTATTTAAAAGGAAAGACATTACACTGAGGAGGCGGTAGTCCACACATCCATGAACGACATTATCAATTTTTTAGTGTGTGAAAATATGATAAAGAAAGTGATATATTATATTTACTGTCACAAACCAAATATGGTCACCACCAAAACTGGCGTAAAATATGGCCCGTGATAATTCCCTAATGGTGTTCCCTATCCCTACGGGCTGGATCATGTTCCTGGGTATCAAATAATTAGGTTTGGGAACGATTTACTCGAGTATGAAAACATAAAACTTTAAAAACAATCCATAATATATATCTGAAATTTTTAGCCAAAAAAGTCTTAAGAAAAAACCAGAATTTAAAAAATGGATTTAAATACAGTAAAAAAGGTCCAAATACACAAATAAACATGAGAAAAATATCCCCAAGGACACCACACGACATGGGGTCATCACCCCCAAGTCGTCTCCACAACTCCGCACCAAGGATGGGAACTAACACCTTGAACCACCATCACCCAAAGCCTTCCCTTTACCTGAGTGAAGAATGATAAAGTCTAATTACACACAAGATGTGTAAGTAGGGTGTGAGCCTAATCCCAATATTATACCACCAAATGATTCCAATTTGCATGTAATACAAGGTGAAAAATCAAGGAGTTTTAATAAGCAATGAAAAGCGGCGAACAATTCCAAGAAATACAACTTTAAATTGAAATCAGTTTTCAAGATAAAACTTTTATAATGTTAACAAATTTAAATATTCATGTTATATAATTTAATATAATTCCAAACACACCTAAATATAATGGAAAATACCACAAATCCAATGAGAAACAAAATCAGGAACACCCCTAGTCACTAGATAGTCTTTAGCCCCATTTACCTTGTACCTCGGTGTAATGTAACCATAGTAAAATCTAGTATAGTGCATGATAAAATATTAGGGAACATACCCATAACCTATTGGTACCCAATAATCATCCATATAGTTTAGTTAGAGTTGTCTTTATCCAAATTCTAAGTGAAATAGGGACAAAACCCACCCGGTCCACTAGCCATACTAGTACACATCCACCCCACCTAGGTACCCGAGATTCCCCCTTTGTGCTAAAAAAATTTAAGCATGATACATAAATCCATTTTAATATAAAACACCAATACTGGTCACATTCAAATATGATAGTATATACACACACTTTTTACCACTTAAAACACACAACAGAACACTTTTATTTTCCATAAAACAATTTCTCAAAAACCCGCATTATTTTCCACCCAAAACTCCTTGAAAACCCCACATTAAACACTATGTGCACACTCAAATTTACAAAAATAGAATTCACAGTGCCGAAAACATTTATATAAACCTACTATATGGGTTATAAAACAACCTCATTAGGCATAACATAATATAGTCATGTAAAACAACAAATTTAGCACCAAAATGGTGCAAAAAAATCGTTCACTTATCAAACATCACCAAAATAAGATTTTGAAGAAGAAAAAAATAGAGATAAACATTCAAAACATAATATTCCACCCTAATAAATTTCAATAAAATAAACCAAGTAGTTATAAGGAATCCCTAAATAAACTTATAAAACATTTCTATGAAAAAACCCCAAATTTCACATAAAATTGGCATTTAAAATTCATTTGCAATACAAACAAATCTAAAACTAATTTTTTCAGCAATAATAAAATGAGATAAAACTGAAAATATGATAAATCATCATTCTAAGACACAAATATTTCATAAACATGGAATAACCTTCCAAAGTAATGAAAACCTTGAATCCTTTGTGGGAAAACTCAAGCGCACTACCGCCGCACCTCAAGGAGGGTAGATCAAGCCTAAAAATAGAAAATTGGACCCATAAAACCCAAGAATAAAACTTAGGTTCAAAACCATACCCTATATAAATTTTGGAATTCAAGTATAAGGGAAGAAAACCTATGCACATTGAATGAAACCCTAAGAAAAATGAAAGAATGATGGAGACCAACTCACTTGAGGGTTCTTGAAGAAATATCCCCAAATACACTAGTGGATGAATTTTAAAAAATTAAAAAATGCAATTTAGGTTGGAAAAAGTAATATAAGGTTAATTGAGATCTGGAATGGGTATAAAAGAGTGAATAATGAAAGAGTTATGAAGAAATCAACTTAGCTTTTTAAATCTGGACGAAATGTGAATGCATAAGAAGTTTTTACCTAAAACACGAGGAAATTGAGCTCTAAAGAGGGGGAGAAGTGAATGGGAGAACTCCTATGTTCAATGGGCTCAGTTGAGAGGTGTAATCATTGAAAAATCATTAAAATTGAATAATATATTAAATAAACATTTTTTTTAAAACTAGAAATGGGCTTTCAGGATGGCCCAACTCCTTAACTAAAAACCCAAATACACCATGATTATAGATTTATAAAGTATCCAAATTGAAATGGTGGTGTTAATAGGTCAGGGGAGGCCATTTAGGAATTATAATGTGTTCAAAATATTAAAAAATAGAATAGTTATAAAAGAAACAAAATTGGGTTTTAAATATGGAAATGGGCACGCGGTTTGGCCCAAATCATGAAAACTCACCCTTTCCTCTAATAAAGCTTGGGAAATCCCCCCAAAAAATAATGGATGGAAATTAAATGAAATTTATCTTTAAAATAAGTCATGTATGTGACAATTCTCCCCCCAATTAAAGACTTTCTACCCCAGAAAGTCATCATGAAGATTGATTGGAAAATAAGAACGGGTACTCTTCCTCAATCCATGACTTTCGTTCTCATGTCTCATGTGTATCATTCCCATGTATCCAAAGAACCCAGAACAATGGAATTGACTTACCTAGAAGCACATTCTCTTAGGATTACACTATTTTCACCAGCCTCTCAACAACAGACAAGCCATGCTTTATCTCTAGTTCTTATCAACTCAGTATATAGAGCAGATCTGGGTTGTATTTCTTCAACTGGGGGACATGGAAGACATCATGGATGGATGTCAACTGAGAAGAGAAATCCAACCTATATTCCACCATTATAATGCACTCGGTGATCTCAAAAGGTCCGACATAGCACGAATTCAGCTTTCCTTGCTTTCCCAATTGATGATGTCCTAGATGAGAGGCCACTTTCAAGAATACCCTATCACCCACAGAAAACTCTAGGTCGCGACGCCTCTGGTCAGCAAAAGATTTATGAAGAATCTGAGATTTCAACAAGTGTTGCCTAATCAATTTGACCTTGTTAGACATATCCTGCACCAAACTCAACCCAATTAGTGAGGTCTCACCTACCACAACCCAACACACAGGGGACTGACAAGGCCGACCATAGAGCGCCTTAAAAGGAGAAATTCAAATAGAGGACTGGTAACTGTTATTATAAGAAAACTAAACCAATCCCAAATGGCTATCCTAGGAACCTCCAAAGTCCAGGACACTTGCACGAAGAATTTCCTCCAAAATCTGATTCGCCTGCTCTATCTGACCATCCATCTGGGGATGATAAGTCATTCTCATCTTAGTATGAGACCCCAAGGCCTTATAAAGGACTTCCTAGAACCAAGAAGTGAAACATGGGTCTCTATCTGAGTAAACTACTGATGGAACACTATGGAGTCTCAACAATTCCTTAAGATACAAACGGCCTAACTTATCCACTTTAATAGTATCTCTGATCGAAATAAAGTTGGATGATTTGTTCATATGTTTAATCACCACCCAAATGGAATTATTACCCCAAGGTGTATTGGTAAGCCAAAAATGAAGTCCATGGTGACCTCATCCCACTTCCATGTAGGAATGGGAAATCGCTAGAGAAAACTAGAGGGCCTTTGACGCTCTTCTTTCACCTTCTGGCATGTGTAGCATCTCGACACAAATTCCGCTATATCTTGTCTCATACCAGGACACCAAAACTGCTGACAGACATCATAATACATCTTGGTGGCACTCGGATGGACATCCCACTAAGACCAGTGGCTTTACTCCAACACCACCTTCCGCAGAGATAACAACACTACTAAACGGACCTTGAAGCACAAGATTCCCTCAAGAGACGATGACCAATCAGAGGATGTCTCCCCACCACGAAGAAACTGATTTGACTGCTGACAAAGCTCATCACTAGGTTGTTCCTGCTAAATCAACTCCAATAGAGAATGAGTCAACTGGATGCTCTGCAAGAACACACCTCCACTATGCCCCCTCCTCTCCACATGAATCTGAGAAACGATCCCCATCACAGTCCACTCATCATTGGACTTACTCAAAGCCTGCACTAGAACTCTTCTACTCAAAGCATCGACCACCACATTACCCTTTCCTAGGGTATAGACAACATCAAAGTCGAACCCCTACAAGTACTCGATCCAGCGATGCTACCTCATGTTGAGATCCTTCTGCGAGAAGATATAGGCTATGATTTTGTGATTAGAGTAGACCACAAACTTCTCCCCAAAGGGGTATTGACACCAAGTATTCAAAGAATGCATCACTACTTCCAACTCCACGTCATGGGTTGGGTAGTTCTTTTCATGTGGTAGGAGTTGGTGAGAGTCATATGCCACCACATGATCATCCTGCATAACCACCCACCCAATACCCATAACTTTAGAATCACAATAGACCACATACCCCTTTCCAGCCTCTGGAAAAATCAGCATGGGGGCGGTAGTCAACCGACTCTTCAGATCCTAAAATGATTCCTGACATTATAGGAACCATACAAACTTCAACCCTTTCCGGGTGAGCATGGTATTCAGTGAAGCAACCCGAGAGAAATCTCAAACGAATCGCCTGTAATAACCAGCCATGCTAAGGAAACTCCTGATATAGAACACATTAATCAGCTTCTCCCATGACATAACCACACTAATCTTATCAGGGTCCACCAAAACCCCCTGCTCAGAGATCACATGCCCCAAAAATCTTACTTCCCTGATCCAGAAAGTGAACTTTGACAACTTTTCATAGAGGATGTGATCGCACAAAGTGACCAAGACGATCCTCAAGTGATTTTCATGTTCCTCTTTAGAGACAGAGTATAATAGAATGTCATCCACAAACACCACAATGAAGGAATCGAGATACTGATGGAACACCTTGTTCATGAGTTCCATAAAGACCTCTGGAGAATTGGTCAATCCGAAGGTCATAAGAAAATAGTCAAAGTGGTCATACCTGCTTCAGAAAGCTGTATTTGGGATATCTGACTCGTTCACCTTGAGCTGATGATAGAACGAACGCAATCCTATTTTTGAGAACCACTTATCCACCATAAACTGATTGAAAAAATCATATATTATGGGAAAAGGTTATTTATTCTTAATTTTTACCTTATTCAGATTCTAGTAGTCAATGTACAACCGGAGGGATCTGTCAGCCTTTTTCATGAACAACACAAAAGAGACCTAAGGATAGATGATCAGGATAATAAATCCTTTGGATTCTAAGTCACCCAATTGTATATTTAATTCCATCAGCTCGGTGGGGGCCATGCGATAAGTGGGAAGAGATATCAGCTATGTTCTCGGTTCTAGATCAATCAAAATCACCACATCACGCTCTGGGGGAAAGCCTGAAAAAACCATTTTGGAATACCTCCGAAAACTCATTCACCACATGAGGTAATGCACCCTCAGGGGAAATACCATCGTCCTATAGAGAGAACGATGATAAATGGAAGATAATAAATCCCACCTATGGGAGTGGAGGTCTTGTGCAACCCGACCAAAGATCCCATTCTCCACGAAAAACCTGATGACTACAATCAGTTTCCGTGAAACTCAGTCGCCGCCTATAGCAATTGATGTGTGCCTGAAAGTGTACTAGCCAATCCATGCTATGTATTATGTAAAAAAGTTACATATATAAGGACAAGAGTTCACACTCCATCTCAACCCCTGACACATAAAGAGCACACGATAGGCACCTGAGACCCTGCTCCTTCTTTCCCAGCAGCATCACCAAGTCCATCGCAAAAGACAACAACTCTATTGGAAAATTCAGTGTGTTCACGCTACCTTGGAATGTAGGAGGCTTATTTTCCAGGAACTCCTAGGCCTTTTCCTTCTTATGAAGAGTTTCATCTTCCATAAAATTAGTTGGAATAGGATCCAGTCCATGTATTAGTGCTTGGACAACCTGAACCACAACCTCTACTAGCCTCTGATCAAGTGGTGAAGGAGAACTCTCTCCGACTTCCTACCGATGGTGCATGGGAGATTTCCGGAGAGGCATGTTGCGAAAAAAGGCAACAGTCACGAGAGAAAAAGAAAAAAAATTAGTACAAAAGTTCTGAAAAATTCCATCAATATCATCAAATATAATGAAGCCAGAAACATTACATCAATAAAATAAACCACTACTTCACCCCCGCCTGATGTTCACGTGTAGTCTGCAGCCTACACGTCTCACCTGGAAGTGATGTCAAACAAAAAATTCCATTGTCTCATGGTGACTCATGGTTTTCCAAGAGAGGTGTAGGCCAGAAACCTTACTCATTTCCAACACTCCGAGTCCCGACATTCCCATCTCATGTCTATCCTAACTCATCCCAAAATAGCAATATAACCCACAACCATTAACCTTGCTCTGATACCATTTTGTCACAAACCAAATCTAGTAACCACCAAAACTGGCACCAAACCTAGCCTCTGAAAAGGCCCAAAGGGTATTACCTATCCCCATGGGATGAAACAAGTTCCCGAGTATCAAACAATTAGGTTTGGGAAAGATTTACCCGAGTATGAAAGCATAAAACCTTAAAAACATTCCATAATATAAATCATAAATTTTTAGCCAAACATCTCTTAAGAAAAAAACCATAATTGAATAAATGGATTTAAATACAGTAAAAAAGGTCCAAATACACAAATAAACAGTATATAAATATCCCCAAGGACTCCACATGACATGGGTTCATCACCCACAAGCCGTCTCCACAACTCCGCACCAAGGATGGGAACAAACACCCTGAACCGCCATCACCCAAATCCTTCCCTTTACCTGAGTCAAGAATGATAAAGTCTAATTACACCCAAGGGGTTTCAGTATGGTGTAAGACTAATCCCAATATGATACCACCCAATTATTCCAAGGTGCATGCAATACAAGGTGAAATAACAATTTTAATATGCAATGAAAAGCGGCGACAAATTCCAAGAAATGCAACCTTAAATTGAAAATAGTTTTCAAGATAAAACTTTCAAAATGTTAACACATTTAAATAGGAATGTTAGATACTATAATATACTTCCAAACACACCTAAATACAAGGGAAAATACCACAAATCCAATGATCAAAAAAATCAAGAACACCCCTGGGAACTAGATAGTCTCGGGCCCCATATACCTCGTACCTCAGTGTAAACTAACCACAGTAAAATCCATTCTCGTGCACGATCCACTAGTAAGGAACGTAACCATAGCCTAGTGTTACAAAATAATAATCCATATAGTTTATTTAGAGTTTTATTTATCCAAATTGTAAGTGAAACAAGGACAAAACCCATCCGATCCCCTAGCCCTACTAGTACACATTCGCCCCACCTAGGTACTCGAGCTTCCCCCTTTGTGATCAATCAATTTAAGCATGATAAATAAATAAATTTTAATATAAAACACCACTAATGGATACATTAAAATATTAAAGTATCTACACACACTTTATACCACTTAAAAAACACAACAAAACACATTGATTTTCCATAATACAATATCTCAAAAACCCGCATTATTTTGCACCCAAAACTGCTTGAAAACCCCAAATTTAACACTACGTGCACAATAACATTTACCAAAACCGAATTCACAGTGCCCAAAATATTTATATAAACATATTAAATGTGTTATAAAATAACCCCATTAGGCATACCATCAAATTTTCATGTAAAACAACCAATTTAGCACCAAAATGGTGCCCAAAAATCCTTAACTTATCAAACGTCACCAAAATAAGATTTCATAGTAGAAAACAAGGGAGATAAAAATTAACAACAAAATTTTAATCCCTAATACATTTCAATAAAATCATCCATGAAGTTATATGTCATCCCCAAATAAATTTATAAAACATTTCTATGAAAAACCCCCAATTTCACATAAAATTGGCATTTAAAATTCATTTTCAATAAAAACACCTCTAAAAATAATTTTTTCAGAAATAATAAAATGAGGTAAACATGAAAGTTTTATAAATACATCATTATAAGACAAAAATATTTCATAAACATGGAATCATATACCAATGTAATGAAAATCTTGAATCTTTTGTGCGAAAACTGAAACGCACCACCGCCGCACCTCAAGGAGGGTAGATCAAGCCTAAAAAATAGAACATTGGACCAATAAAACCCAAGGTTAAACCTTAGGTTCAAAACCCTAAGATATATAAATTTTTGACTTCAATTATAAGGGATGAAACCCTAAGCACGTTGAATGAGACCCTAAGAAAAATGAAAGAAGAATGAAGAAGACCAACTCACTTGAGAGTTCTTGAAGAAATATCACCAAATACACCAGTGGCAGAATTTGAAAATATCCAAAATAAATTTTAGGTTGTAAAAAGGAATATAAGGTTAATTGAGAACTGTAATGGGGGGAAAAGAGAGAATAATCAGAGTTATGAGGAAATAAAATTACCTTTTTAAATCTGGAAGAAATGTGAATACTTCAGAATAATAGACCAAAACCGCGAGGAAAATGAGCTCCAAAGATGGGAAGAAGTGAATGGGGGTGAGCCTATGTTCAATGGGATCATGCGAGAGTTATAATCACCAAATAATAATTAAAATTTAATAAGATATTAAATATATTTTTTTCAAATTAGAAATGGGCTTCCGGGCTGGCCCAACTCCTTAACAAAAAACCCAAATACACCATGATTATGGATTTCTAAAGGCTCCAAATTTAAATGGTAGTGTAAATAGGTAAGGGGAGGCCATATAGAAATTGAAATGGGTTATAAATATTAAAAAAATAAAATAGTTATAAAAGAAACAAAATTTGTTTTTAAATCTGGAAATGAGCTCACGGTTTGGCCCAAATCATGAAAACTCACCCTTTCCTCAAAAAAAGATTGTGAAACCCGAAAAACAATGCATGGATAGAAATTAAATTAAATTTATCTTTAAAATAATTCATGGATGTGAAATTTATGGAATGATAATTATTTAATGAATATCATAATTATGTATTTTTATCACATATTTTTGTAAATCCATATATAAAACAATCCATGTAAATTGTGAACATATCACATTTCTTTAAGGATGTGGTTGTCCACACATCCACAAATGATGTTATTGTATACCAAAAAAAGGAAATAATTAAGGTAAATGTTATATAGAAATTAAAAAATTATTAATAAATCATAAATATAATAAATATCATATAAAAATAGCATATGAATCATAATTTTCGACCATGAGAGGTGGTAAAATAAAAACAAACAACATCATTTCGTGAGGCGGTAGTACGCTGTACACACGAATGGTGATTTCATTACAGTTTTATGGAAGTGTTTGTATGTGCAGGTATAACCATTAAGATAAAAAATATCACTATATTAATGTAAATTAAGTTATTATTTAAGAATGAAATATGAGGAATTTAATGGTAAGATAAATAAATAAAACAAAAGTGCTTATTGAAGAATATTACCTATTATTTTGATAACTCTATTTTGTTTGCACCAAGGTACATCCTTGGTTTTCTTTCTTCCAAAATTTAGTCTTATAGGATGATAATAGGTATTTTGTGATCTTATTTGGTCAGGTTTTTTTGTTCCAAAGGGCTTGAGATCTGTGATGATGTGGGGAGGATGAGTGCCTTTTTAGAGTGGATGAGTGATTTTATTGTAAATATATATAGGTAAACACTATTGGGAAGTATCCTTTACATCATGTTCCTAGAATAATGAAAAAATCAGATAAGTGGGTATATGGTCGAAATATGTCAATAAAATGGGTTTTAGATATGTTTCTAGGTTATTTGTCCCCTTGAGATTAATGTTTAACAACTAAGTAAACTCGTTTTTACCTCAATCACAGTAATTAATTTTAATTTCGTTCACTAATAATATTTTGGTGAAAAACTAAGATGAATATACAATAAATTATAATTTTTTCTCATTCAAAATATTTAATCCATTTTCATTCCAATCACAAAAGTGGAATATTTTAATTTAAAATTAATCCCGCATATGGGATGAGACAACATGTTTTTAAATAGAAAAGATCAAAAGTTTTAACTATTTTTATTTCCAATTTTATTATGAAATTGTTTCTAATAACCTAATTTGGATTTATATATTTATAATTTAACCCAATATTTTTAAAACCAATTTAAATTATAATTTAACTATACAAATAAATGAGATGATTAATTAGTTTTAAATTAAAATTCAGTATTATTCACTATTCATCAAAATATAAAACTTCTCAGAAAAATATCAGAAATTAACCCAATGTAAATTTAGATGTTACTATTTCAAAATTATGTTTATTTTTTAAATAAAAATTTCAAAAATTTCCAAATTTAGTCTTAAAACATATCTTCCATTAAAATGTGGAAAAACAACCTTTTAGACAAATACCACTTTTTATGCTTAAAATTGGACAGGTCCTTATTATATTAATATAAAAATATTGAATGAATTTAAAAAATATGTTTAGTATATAACATAAAATTTAATTAATATCTTTAACTAATATTTATTAATTTATTTTATTAAGATAAAATGTCATTTTAGTTATAAACATAGTTTTCATAAAAACGCATCCTTTATATTCAATTTGTATTTATATTTATCTCTAATTAATCGGTAACCAGTGAATTCATTTTATAAAAATTCTTAAGCTATAATTTCTTAATTTAGTTCTTCTTAGACATTCCACCTACCATGTTAAATAATAATAGTGTATTGTTTTTTTGGTAATATTGGACATTGAGTGTAACACAAGTTATCGAAGAAACTCAATGTTACGTTCACAGAAATAAAAGCTTGGTCTAGCGCGTTACACAATATAAACTAGGAATTGCATGAAACACAAGTTATCAATGAATATAAATTAATTTGAAAGATGATATTTTCATAAACCTTCGAATGATACAAAAGGATCTCAATATTCAACAATGAAGGTGGCTATAGTTGATCAAGGATTATGATTGTTCAGTACATTACCATCATAGGAAGGAGAACAATGTAGCAGTTGATATGAGTTGAAAGGATCCAAAACTATATTCATGATTATGATTAAAAGGGATCAAATCATCATAGTCCTTAAAAGTTTATAAATGGGATTAATAAAAGTAAATTCATCTTACCATGATCAAATAACTACGAAATCATCTATTCTTCAAAGGATCAAGGAGGACCAAAAAGATGATGAGGTTCTATAGAATAAGGTAGGGAGTATTCTAAAGTTAAACATTTCTATTTATGGATTTATAACTCATAGAACCCCTATAAGTGTCCTATCAAATCCAAAATTTAAAAGGGAACTTATGTATTATGCACATAGATCAGCTTTCTCTATTCATTCAAGAAGCACAAAGATGTATAGAGATCCAATGAAAATCATTTAGGGGTTAACATGTAGATGGATTTATAGAATTTGAATCTATATGAATGGTATTTCAATAACATGACTATTATTGATTGATATCTAAGGGTATGCTGAATCCATTACCCATAATGAATTTCATCATAAGACTCCCCATGACATATAAAGGAAATAATTTTATCTTGGTGGCTATCAATCACCTTACAATGTCAGCGCATCTGATTTCTATCAATGATGATTTTTAATTTAACCATCTCTCCAATATATACATAAGGGAAGTGGAAATAATTTATATGGTTCCACTCTCCATTGTGATTTATTGAGATCTAAGGTTTACCTCAATGTTCTAGATAATCCTTAAACAAGTGATGTATAAATAAATTAGTTTTAGTACTTCATATCACCCTTAGACGGGTAGTCGGTTTGAATAAACCATTTAAAATATAGAGGATATAGAAGGATCTTTTTTCAGTGGATTTACAAGGATATTGGGCTCTGTATGGGTTCCCATTTAACCCTTAAAAGGGGGTTTATAAAAAATGAATAAAAATAGAAGGCGTTTGGGCCATTTGCAGTATATGAGGCTCTGTGTGGTAAGTCGTTTGAGACTCTAGCATGATGTTGTAATGTTTTAGAGTGAAAGCTAATGGGGTATAGTCTATTTAATAGATTACATAGAATATCCAAACCATTTAACATCATATGAAATCCAAAAAATGTATATAAAAAAGATATGTAGTAAATCCTTGATGAGACCAAATGTTTAAGGTCAAAGAAAATGTTTTCCTTCATATATCACCACGGAAGAAATTAATGAGGTTTGGGAACAAGGAAAATCTTATTCCAAGATACATTAGACACTTTTAGAGCCTCAATCACATGAGAGTTGTGCATTATTGACTATCACTCTCACTGAACCTATCTCAATTATATGATTTTTTCAACATATCCCTTTTGTGGAAGTATATAACAGACCCCTCACATGTAATAAATCCCTAGTTTATACCATAGGATAATTACCTTTTATATGAGGAACAATCGGTAAATATCTTATAACATTAAGGAAAATACATATGAAATAAGATGACTAACCTGGTCAATATAGTATGGCGTAACCACATGTTTGAGGAAGAAACTTGGGAACATGAAGAGGTGATGAAATGTATGTACCCTCATCTATTTTATTGTATGAAAATAAATTTCATGGTTGAAATTTTTGAAGGGATGAATAATGTAATAACCCAAATTTTTATAAACAAAATTTCCTTTTCAAATGATTAAATTCATTATTAAGTAATGATGTTATAAACAATACATGCACTACATTAAATATTTTGGACCAATATAATTTATATCCTATCAAATTTAAATGACAATAAATCATCATAACTATGATAATAAATATATTTTATTGAGGCATATTAAATAGTATATATTGAGGCTGATGATAAAAGCTAGTTCACCTAGAAGAAAGAAGTGATGACCTTAACCATTATAATAATACACTATGAATCACATTTATTAGTTCTTCTTAGGGAGATGAAATCATTGGAATTTTCTATTAACTAGTCCAATGTTGGGATTTAATAACTAAATCATGAGTGAAACCGTTTGTGTGAGAAGTTAAATATTATCCAGATCACGAACCAAACCATGTTCATTAAACCACCCCAAGAAATCCCCATCATCACAAAGCTTACCCTTATAGTGTATGCTGATGTAATAAGGGGTTAGGCATCTATACCCTAGTAATATGAATTTATATAGTTTACTTTATAATAAAATAATGATTATATATGTCTCTTTTTATTATTAATTTATCAATGATTATATAATGTTTTTGATAAAAAATAGATTTCGACATGAATAAATCAAATTTTCATTTCTTGGGTATATATAGTTTTAATTAAAACAATATTTTTTTAAAATTAAATTATATTTGAAATAAATAACATTTTAATAAAATATTCTATTTAGATAATAATTATTTAAATTCAAATGATAAGATAATTTAATTAAGTCCCATGTAACTTTTTAAGGGTCAAAAGGTGGTTAATATCTTAAAAATAAGTATTTTTCAAAAAATGATGATTTTTTATATAAAAACTATAAATTAAAAAATTTATAAAATTATTTGGATAAAAATAATATTTTTTTTAAAACATGAATTTCATGATTACCCAATATTTATTCATTCATAATTTTATGATATAGTTTATTTTTTGGGTAAAAATTAAATATGGTATAAATATTGGGTATATATTAAGACATAATAAAGTTAAAAAGTGATTTAGTAAATACTGTAAAGGGTATCTAAGAAAAAAATTCTTCTTCTCCTTTAAAATAAGGTGTTTTTATGTTATTTGATAAATTTTATAAACCCTTATTAAATCCTCCAAAAACTATATTATATTTTAAGGTTTTAAAATTATGTCTTTAAAAATGTGACTAACTTACACATCACCAAGGGTATTATTTTAATGATTTTTTATCATTATAAATTATTTAAAAAACTATTTGTTCAAAAACATTGTAAAAAAACATGTTATGATTTCTGGGTATTATTATTTAATTATATAAATTCCAAAACATATGTTTAGAAATTAATATATAATTCTTCTCAATTTAGCTATAAATACCCACCCAACCTCCAATTCAACTTCAGTCAAAACCCTTTGAGAAAAAGTTTACTCTAACTTAACCTCTATAGATCCCTCCTAAGGTGTTTCTAGGCTCTTAATAAGTCTCCCAAAGCTTTTAAAAGTACCCTCTCAAGATAAGGGATAATCAACTTATCTTTTTTCAATAAACTTCCTTATATTATGCATTTTGATTTATAATTATGCATGTTGTGATATTTTTCAACAAATACCACATAATTTCTATATTATTTTAAATTGATGATAATCCCCTTTCCCTATCATTAAAAATTTCCATGAATATTTATGTTCCCCATAGTTCTATCAAAATTATCCTATGATTTTCCATGCCAAACATTTGTGTAGTGAATACCCATCCCAATTTCCACTCAAGGTTATCAACCTATTTTTACCTATCACACATTGATTTGGTAATTCCATGAATTTATACCACACTCCTTAATCCAGATATTAAATGTTATAAAATATGTCTTAATGTTTTGTGATTTATATGGGACAATTATCCATGTGATGGGTTGTCCCTTTATTATATAGCCCTATTGTGTATTGGGTAATGTTTTTATCTAATGAAATTCTATATATGTTGAATGGGAGGTTATGATAAGCACATTATGTTGTAATTTATTTGTTTTTATCCATGAATTATTCTTATTATGTCATGTTTTATGTTGATTCCACATTCTGATGTTTCCATGCTGTTATCACCTTATAGAATTATTTCATGTTAATGTTTATGATTCTCACAAGTTATATGTAAATTTTTTTATGCCTATTAGCTAATGTAATACTTTACTTTATTATATTTTCTGTTTATTCCCTTGATGTGATTTATTACCCACCCCTTTCTTATGATTTTCCCTAGGTTATCCCTTGCCTTTTTATAATTGAAATGGAATTTTAAGTCTATGTTGTGGATATTTAAAACAATGTTATTTTACAAATGATTCATGTTTTTGTGATATTCACCTAAATTTCCAAATAAAAAATGCCTCAAAATCTTCTACATTTTTTTTGTACCTTTGTGTAATGAATCATGGATTAATGTGTATTAGAATATGGGGTTTCATACTTCACTTGATCCATTAAATAAGACTTGATTACTGAATGATGACATATCATAACTCTATGATCATCATATGTATACAATATCCACTCATCCATTAAAATAATCCTATATAAAACCCACTATGAAATATTCTCTCCATGATCCCATGTTTTTGGTGTTTTTATTCTTAGAGAATCGGCAATGACATTATTATTCCCTAAAAAATATGCGATCTTAAAGTTGAATGATTGTTGATACTCCAACCAATGTCTCTACCTCAGAATCATATAACACATAGAGAAGATTTATCATAAAATATTATTTTTTATTGATGATAATCCAATAACAAAAGAGATAATTCCAATAACACATTAGAGTATGGAATACATCTTCTAACTCTATATTGTGTCTTGGGTAGTTCAATCCTGGGGTTTCAACTGACATGACCCATAAGTGACAATTTGATCACTATGATTGAAAATATCTCCCAAACCAACACCTAAGGCTTTATAGTACATTATGTATCCAATTCCACACTCCAGAAGGAATAAAACAAGGGGTAATTTCAATCATCTTTATAACTTCATGTAGTCCACTTCAAATTGGTCAGTCCACTCAAATTTCACCCCATTTTTTTCCATCTATATCATCGATGAATATAAATAATATAAGTAATATATCATGGAACAATATTCCCCCAAAATCCTAATAAAACTCTTGATCTCATACAAATTCCTTTTTCAGTCCTAAGACATCACCACCTCTACCTTCATCGGGTCCAATAAAATCCCTACCTCAAAAATCACATGCCCAATGAACCGTACCTCCTAAATCTAGAAGATCCACATTAACATTTTTACATAATGTAAATTTTCCCAAACTGTACTCAATAAAATATCATGGTTCCTATAATGAATAAATGAATTATTTATATATATCTAAATATAATCCAAAAATACAGTGAAGACTTGAAAAATTCCATGTAATTTTTTTAATTATTTGGGTTTTTTACGAGTCTGCGAAAATTGACAGCGTTTGATTCCAAGGCCCGGTTTGCCCAGAACGAATTTATGGACTTTTATTCGGGTACATTCAGTAAACACGTGGATGGAATTTTCTATATTTTGAACTAGTTCTCAGATTAAAAATCTGAGGGCACCGTTGAATCCACAACGCCGAGATTCACTTATGGGAAGCTTCACTTCAACCGCAGTTGGTTGGGAGAAAAAGTTAAATTTTGGATTTTTTAAAGAAAAGTAAAATAACATGTAATTGTTATTTTATTTATTTTTAGTTTTACTACCACCTGTTGAGTGGCGGTGGATGGGACCATGGAGGTGTTCAGACCTTTAATTATGGGGTGTTAATTGCACGGTTACACTTTGGTTGCGTAACCACCCCTCGCTTAATTAATGAGACACTTTAATTATGTCAATTAATGATGCACTTTAATTATGTCGATTAATGGGGCACTTTAATTACGTCAATTAATGAGGCACATTAATTACGTTAATTATTGAACCTCATTAATTTCTCAAGGCATTTCTTACGTCCCCCTTCCTATTTAAATGGAGCTCGAGGTGGGGTTTTGGCACAACATCTTCAAGCGAGGAAACTCTGGAAAAGTCATGCGGAAACATCCACTGCCAGAGGATGGAAGCATGAGCGATAATGATCCGGAATCGACGAATGCTGACGACTCCATCCAATGTGGATGCTCCTTCCTCTACAACTGCAATACCTCAAACATATCTCAAGGTAGGGGGTTTATGTGCTTTTATGTTCCCTCTCTTCCTATTCTTGAAAAATATAGAGAACACAGACCAACCAAAAAACTGGTTGATCCACGTCTCGTCAAAGAATGCGGGTGGTTGTTGCGGGATCTTAAATTCAGGGATTATTTCTTCCTTTTGTTTATTATAAATTTTTCCCATATTTATAATGCTATGATGGAGGGTGAGGGCTGAAACTAACAAGGACCAAACCCAGTGATAAAATTTTCCTTGGTGAGTTCTTCGTGGAGGAATAAAGAACGCGGCAACAAGGTGTATTTGAGAGATGCGAAATGACGGTGACATCCTGAGAGGAACGTAGGCACATCCAGAAGAAGTAATGGACCATCGAGGCTCACCCAGTAGCCCGCAGAAGAAACTTTGGCACGACACCAGTGCAGCAGCACTAACGACCGGCACCGACTGTTGTGGAAAGCAGCGTCGCTCGGCATTGCGATGGTCAGAGGTGCAGTTGGTAGCGATCGACATCAAATGTGGAGGCAATGCACCATTTCACGCTGTGCTGAAGGGTCTTGACTTGAAGCCATAGAGGTGGCGAGCTATAGAGGACCCACCTTCTGATGGTCTGTGGGTGATAAGGCGAATCCACCCTTAATTAATCCGAATGGCTCCTTTGAGTCGTTTGGTAGCCGTTGACCACGCAACCCCGATGCGGGTCGCGCTAGTTTGCGTGCTGAGCCTGCCACGACCGAACCCAACTAGGCCTGGTTAGACTTGAACCGGGTCGGGTCAACCCAAACTAGGGTGGGTCGGCCCAGGCCGAGTTGTGTCGGGTCGGTCTGACCGGGTTGGACCGAACTCAGACCCCGGTCGGGCCCAAAAACATTTAAAGGGCCATATCTTGTGAACTGGACATCCGTTTTACGAACTGTGTATGAAAATGGGATCCTTGGAGAGAGACAGTTCTTTTAACATACTCCAATTGGGTTTTGGAAAATGTTGGAGTACGGACGGGTTGGATAGACTTTGAATCCAACAAGGCCCTCGATACTAAAATTCCAATAAATTATAGACCGTGCATCTGGTTGACGCACCATTTATTGCATTGGAACCCTCATGATGAGATGGATCATTGGGTTACTTCTTCGTGGGACTTTGTTCCAGTTGAAATATGACCGATGGCTTGAGGAGCAAATCCTTATGGAGATCAGGCGTGCTTCGTGCATTAATCTAGTGGCGGGTTGTGACATGAAGAAGAAGAGCAACCAATACAAGTCAGCATCAGAAACTCCAGAGTGGGATGATCTAGTTGTACAACTAATCATCCCTACCTCTGTACCAGTGAACAATACGGGTCAGCAACAGAGACCAATACGGGTCAGCACCAGCGACCAATACAGGTCAGCACCACCGACCAATACGGGTCAGCACCGACGACCAATATGGGTCAACATCTAGCGACCAATATGGGTTAACATACAATGACCTATATGGGTCAACAATAGATTTAGTATGGATAGGATGATCTAGATTTATGACTAGTCATCCCTATCCCAGTAACCTTGAAGTTATACCATTAGACTGAGCTATCTCTTTTGCTTTATTATTCATTATGTAGACCATTCTTGTGATGTTTTCTTTTGTGGATTACTAAGAGACCTTCGGGGGTATCAGGATCCCTACTAGGTATTTTTATACTTACCCCTACATGGGCTCTCCCAGCACACGTGTGTCTGGTGTAGACTACTAACGCTCCGAGGCATACTTTAGAGGTTCGGGACTTAATGGAGCTTGGTGCGTTAGGAGCAGTTGAGATCCTCTTCTTCAACATCAGACTTACATCTACTACCCTTCAGGTAGAGCTCTAGGGTAGATGTGACAACTGTTTACTTTCTTTTCAGTTTCTAGGGCTTGTATTCCGGCCCACTGTTTTCAGTTTACAGTTATTCTTGTGGTTGTACTTTACTCTCGTGATTATACCATACTTTTATTAATTGTTCACTTCAATTTCATTTTGAGTGTGTATAGATATCTAAGGCAATGAATTCCCTATTCGGGAAAATCCTTCAGGTGCTAGTCACCATCCCCTGGCCTATGGAAGGAGGGATTGGGGTGGTCATGTCCAGGCCCCATGGGACGGGTCGTGACATAGTGGTATCAATGTGCAGTTAGTTCTACCAGAAGAACTAAGAGTCTACCTTTAATGAGGTAATGGTGTAAAGTATCTTGAGTGCAGTTTTCATTACAAGGAGTCTAGTGTTGGTGTGGGGGCCGACATATCCATACACCAGGACCATGAATCATATTTTCCGACTTGGTACATGAAAACACCAGTTGCTAGTGTTTTGAAAAGTTTTCTTGATCATTCTTTAGTCAGATCCCCAGGCTTAACTAATTGACCATGGCACATATGTTTCTTACAGGATGGCTCCACAAAGATAGCCAACTAGGATTCTGGTTATAGATAGTGAAAATGCCCCACCGAGTGACGAGGCATCGGTTCAGGGACCACTCACAGTGATGGCACCTTCGGGTGGTGTACCAGGAACACCACCACCCATTGAGAAGAAGATTCTAATAATGGATCATTCATGCCGGTTGAATGTGTTTCATGAGTTCCATAGATAGATTCCCCCATGGTTTTAAGGTGAGACATACCCCCAGGCAGCAGAGGACTGGCTTGAGGTGGTTTTGTGGGTCTTTTTCTTAGTAGAGACACTTGTCTAGAAGATAGCGATCTTGGCCGCTAGCCTTCTTCAGGGATTGATAGGATGATGGTGGAGCTCGATGCTCTAGGTGCATGAGGAGATGAGCCTCACCTAGCCTGTCTTTGAGAGCCTTTTTAGGGTAGAGTTCGTGCCAGTGACACTATGCTTTGTGCATATTCCGAAGCTACTGCATTTGTAGTAGGGCAGCCAGACTGTGGCTCAGTACTCAACGAGATTTACTGACCTCTCCCGATACTCCACCAACATGGTATTGGACCCTTAATTTAGGGCCTAGACCTTTGAGAAGGGGCTCCGATGAGAGATCAGAGATACGAAAGTTTCTCCTAGCATCCCGACGTAGGCTGTGGTGCTAGAGATTGATTTGCTGATGGAGAGCTTCCTTGCCGAGAAGGCACCAACAGTGAGAGTCCCTACCAGGCGACAGGTAGCAGAGTCATCTGCAGCTGGCAGTAGACAGACGACACAGAAGTCTAAGAGGGATAGAGCTTCTAGAGGATGACTTGGGGATGCATGGTCATAGGTGTGAGGTTTGAGAGGCTGAGGGAGCCACTAAAAAGGAATGATCTATTTTTCTTGTGGGGGACAGGGTCACAGAACACGTGACTGTCCAACTCCCCACATGGATAATCAGAAGACGATGGAGGGTCCACCGAGGCAGTGACAGTGTTAGGAGTATGAGCATTATCCAGATGATGGACGAGGCAGGGGAGCAGGACGTGCAGCGGGAGGTGGTCAGGGTCACTAGGCACTAGCACCACCACCCCTAAGTGGTCCACCATGAGCTCAGGGAGCAAGTGGATGTGGATAGGATTAGCTATAGGTAGTAGAGTCTCATGATCCTAATGTCCTTGAGATGATACGAGGTACGATCTGTATCTTATCTACTTTATCAGTAGTGCTTATCAACATAGGTGCTATCCATTATTTCCTTGTCGCAGACTTAGTTTGGGACTCTAATATTCTGACTGAGCTTTTAGATATACCTTTGAGTTTGTATACTCCTATGGGAGGAGATTCAATGGTCAAACACTAGTACCAACATTGTGATCTTTCTCTTAGAGGAGAGAGTTTCAGATGGGATCTTCTAGTAGTGGCGTCGAAGCCCTACAACATCATTCTAGGCATGGAATGGCTATCAGAAGTTCACGCACAGATTGACTGTTTGAGACGTATAGTGTGATGTACACATAGAGATAGAGGAAAATTTTCCTTTGTTAGTGAGAAAGAAAATAGAGCAGAACAAGATGGGCTTACGCTCAAGAGGGTACAACTGATTACATATCATCAAGCTTGCATGACCCTCGACATGGTGGATGAGGCAAGTCCATAGTTCCCAGTGGTGGTGGACGAGTATGAGGATGTCTTTCCAGAAGATGTCCTAGGACAGCCTCCTCACAGAGAGGTAGAATTCCGCATTGACTTGTACCCAGGAACAACCCCGATATCTAAACCAGCATATCTGATGGCCCCTATGGAGCTCCGGGAGCTGAGAGTACAGTTGGAGGACTTACATATGAATGGATTCGTAAAGCCCAGTGTTTCTCTATGGGCATCCCTGGTGTTGTTTACCAAGAAGGGAGACATAAGTTTGAGGCTATGTGTGGACTTCCAGCGCCCAAACTAGGTGACCATGAAGAACAAGTATCCTCTGCCGAGGATTGATGATCTGTTTGATCAGTTGAAAGGGGAGAAGTGGTTCCCGAAGATAGACCTTAGATCAGGCTATCACCAGCTTCCTGTGTGGGATGAGGACATCCCAAATATGGCCTTCATATGTCAGTACATACATTACGAATACCTAGTGATGTCGTTCGGCATGACGAATGCACCTGAAGTGTTCTTGGGTTTCATGAACATGATCTTACATACATTCTTAGACTGGTTTGTAGTGGTCTTCATCAACGATATCTTGGTGTACTCAACGTCCGGGGAAGAGCATGCTATACACATGAGGATAGTTCTGGACACACTCTGGGAGCACTACTTATATGGGAAGCTCTCGAAGTGTGAGTTATGGATACGGGAGGTCCACTTCTTGGGACACGTCATCCCAGAGGCTGGAGTTGCAGAGGATCTAGCGAAGATCGAGTTAGTACTTTCTTGGTAGCCACCCATGAGTGTTACTGAGGTGCGGAGATTCCTTGGATTAGCAGGCTACTATCGGAGGTTCATACCTGATTTCTCCAGAGTAGCAACACCTATGAATTCCTTGACGAAGAAGGGGAAGCCCTTCCTATAGTCATAGACATGCCAACAGAGCTTTCAATAGTTGAGACAGAGCTTGGCCAGCGCTCCCATCCTGAAGTTGCTGGAGGAGGGCATTGACTACGTGGTTTATTACGATGCATTAGGGACCGGACTCGGTTGCGTCCTAATTCATGGTGATGTAGTGATTTCTTATGGCTCATGATAGTTGAGGCCTCATAATCATAATTATGCAACTCCCAACTTGGAGTTGGTAGTAGTAGTCTTCGCACTAAAGACATGGCGACACCACTCGATGGAAGAGCAGTTCATTGTTTACTCAAACCACAGGAGTCTCAGATATATCTTCACAGAGAAAGATCTGAATATGAGATAGTGAAATTGTCTTGAGTTCCTCTAGGAATATGAATTCAAGATAGTATTTACGTATAGGAATGGAAATGTAGTGTATGATGCACTTAGCTAGAGATCGAGTTCGCAACTACTGAACGAGGGTTCAGAGAAGTTAGACTCACTTCAGATATCCTACGTAGATAGAGATGAGACAGTCTACCTCCAGTCATTGGTAGTTTCCACTCCAATCCTTCATCAAATCAGGGAGTCGCAACTCAGAGACAGCAGCTGCGAGACTACACATGATCATATATCCTCAATCCATGCACCTGAAGGATATTATGAAGGTGGGGATCACACTATCCATTTCAGAGGATGTACAGTTGCACCGGTGGCGCTATGAGAGGAGGTTATGAGGGAGTTAAATACATACCACTTTCCAGTACATACAATAATGATGAAGATGTACCAGGACCTCTGAAATTAGTACTGGTGGCTAGGGATGAAGAAAGATATGGGAGAGTTTGTTTCTAGATTCCTCACTTGCCAGCATGTGGAGGTCGAGCATCAGGTACCAACGGGCTTGACCCAACCCCTCGAGATACCAGAGGGGAAGTGGGAGGGGATATCAATGGACTTTGTGATGGGGTTACCATGTACGTCCAGAGGGCACGATACCATCTGAGTGATTGTTGAACGACACACCAAGTCATACCACTTCATTTTTATTTGAGAGAAGGGTTCAGTAGATATCTTGGGACACCTCTATATTAATGATATCATGTGACTTCATGAGGTGACTTCGATTATAGTCTCAGACCGTGACACACACATCACATCCCGGTTGAGGAAGGGGTCGTAGGAGGCTTTCGGGACTCAGATATTCTTGAGAACAACTTTTCACCCACAGATAGATGGTCAGACTGAGTGGACCATCCATACCGTGGAGTACATGCTTTGTGCATGTGTCCAAGATTTTGGTCGCAGTTGGGAGGACCACCTACCCTTGGTAGAGTTCGTGTACAACAACAACTATCAATCCACCATTGGTATGGACTCTTTTGAGGCTTTGTATGGACGAGTGTGCAGATCACCCTTGTGCTGGACAGATATAGGAGTGCTAGCACTCGTGGGACCAAAGATGGTACAAGCTACCACTGAGAAGGTGCAGGTTATCCGAGAGCAGATGAAGACTGCAAAAACCCGGCAGAAGTGCTATGTTGATAGGCGACAGAGACCACTGAATTTCTAGGAGGGGTACCACATGTTCTTGCGAGTCTCCCCTCGATGAGGACTATAGAGATTTGGATGAGGTGACAAACTCTCACCGAGGTTTATTAGACCATTCCTGATACTTCAGAGGATTGGAAAGGTGGTGTACTACTTGGCACTGCCACCGAAGTTAGAAAGGGTGCACGAAGTCTTCCACGTATCCCAGCCGAGGAGATACATGCATGACCCATATCAAATCATTGACCACGGTGAGATAGATATTGACGACAAGGAAACTTTTGCTGAGTACTCAGTGGAGATAGAGGATTGATAGAAGCAGATCCTTCTTGGGAGGTCGATACCTATGGTGCGTGTTCTGTGGAAGCACGAGAATCTCCAAGAGAGAACATGGGAGTGAGAGGATCATATGCGTTCCCAGTACCCCTCTTCGTTTATGTAGCCTTTTTTGTCTTTTTGGGACGTAAATCCCCAATGTGTGGAGAATGTAACAACCCAGAAAATTCCATGTAATTTTTTTTCTAATTATTTGCGATTTTTAAGAGTCTGTAAAAATTGATGGCGCATGATTTCGAGGCCCGATGTTCCTAGAATGAATTTATGAACTTTTTTTAGGTACGTTCAGAAAACGCGCGGGCAACATTTTCTATCTTTTGAATCGATTCTTGGATTAAAAATCGGAGGGAACCATTGAATATGCAACATCGTGATTCTCTTATGGGAAGTTTCACTTCAACCGTAGTAGGTTGGGAGAAAAAGTTAAATTTTGGACTTTTTAAAGAAAAGTAATCTAACATGTAATTTTTATTTTATTTCTTTTTATTTTTCCTACAACCTGTTGAGAGGTAGTGGCAAGGACCACATATGTGGTCATACCTTTAATTATGGGGTTTTAATTCCACAGTTACACTTTGGTTGCATAACCACCCCACACGTAATTAATGAGTCACTTTAATTTTGTCAATTAATGAGTCACTTTAATTACATCAATTAATGAGGCACTTTAATTATGTCAATTAATGAGGCACATAAATTACATCAATTAATGAACTCCATTAATTCATCAAGGTGTTTATCACCTTTCCCCCAACTATTTAAATAGAGGTCAAGGTGGGGTTTTGGGATGGCTTCTTCAAGCGAGGAAACACTAGTGAAGTCCTGCAGAAACATCCACCAACGGAGGACAGAAGCATGAGCATTAACAATCTAGAATCGATGAACACCAACGACTCCATACAATGTGGATTCTCCTCCTGCCGCAACCGTGGCACCTCCAATGGATCTCAAGGTAGAGGGTTTATGTGATTTGATGTTCCCTCTCTTCTCTTTCTTGAAAAATATAATGAACTCGGACCAAACGACTAACGGGTTGATCCGTGTCTTGTCAAAGCATGTAGGTGGTTATTGCGGGATCTTAACTTTGGGGATATTTCTTCCTTTTATTTATTATAATTTTTCATCATGTTTAAAATTCTAACGTGGAGGGAGTGGGCTGAAACCAGCAAGGCCCAGACACTGTGCTAAACTTGTTTTTGGTGTGTTCTTCGTGGAAGAATAATGAACGCGGTGGAAAAACATATTTGAGGACCACAAAATGATGAAGATAACCTGAGAGGACCGTAGGCACGTCCAAAAGGAAGAATGGATCACCAGGGCTCACCTGGTGGCCCGTAGAAGAAATGCTGGCGTTAGTGAATGGTGCCGGCGGATGATGGCGGTGACCAAAAATAACCGTTGATGGGGGAAGAGTGGCGCCTCTCGGTGCCGTGGTGGTCGGATGGGTGGCCGACAGCAGACGACGGTGGAGGCGGAGGCGGCGCGCCATCAGGCGCCACATCCTGAAGCCGCGGAAGTGGTGAGCTACAGTGGACCCGCCTCCTAGAGGTCTGTGGGTGATAAGGCGACACCACCTGGCACTGCCCTTAATAAATCCAAACGTCTCCTTTGAGCCGTTCGGGAGCCGGCAATCGTGCGACCCCGACGTTGGTCGCGCTAATGAGCGGGCCGGGCCCGTCGTGGCCCATCCCAACCAAGCCGACCCTGGCCGGTTTGGGCAGGGCCGCGTCAGACCTAGATCATGTCTGGTGGGGTCAGTCCAACTGGGTCAAATCGGACCCAGACCCCTCTTGGGCCCAAAAACTCTTAAAGGGCCATATCTTGTGAATCAGACGTCCTTTTGATGAACCGTCTTCGGTGCTGGGAGCCTTAGAGATAGACGGTTATTTTAACATACTTCAATTGGGTTTTAGAGAAAGTTGGAGTATGTTCATGTTGGATCGAATCTGAATACTACCGGGCCCTCAACACGAAAATTCCAATAGCTTACAAACTAGGCATTCGGTTGATGCGTCGTTTATTGCGTTGGAACCCTCATGACAAGATGGATCATCAGGTTACTTCTTCATGGGACTTTGTACTGGTTGAAATATGACCGATGGATTGAGGAGTAAAGTCTTCCGGAGATCATGAGTTCTTCGTACCTGAATCTAGCGGTTGACTATGACATGGAGAAGATGAGCGACCAATACAGGTCAACATCAGAAACTCTAGAGTGGGATGATCTAGCTGTACAAATAATCATCCATACCTCTATACCATAAATCAATACAGATCAGCACCAGCGACCAATACGGGTCATCACCAGCGACCAATACGGGTCAGCACCAGCGACCAATACGGGTCAGCACCAGTGACCAATACGGGTCAGCATCTGGCGACCAATACGGGTCAGCATACAGTGTCCTATATGGGTCATCAGTAGAGTTACTATGGATAGGATGATATGGTTTTATGACTAGTAATCTCTATCCCTGTAACCTTGAAGTTATACCATTAGAGTGAGTTGTCTATTTTTCTTTGTGCTTCATGATTTTGATAATTCTTATGATGTTTTCCTTTGTGGATTACCAAGAGACTTTTGGGGGTCTCGGGTTCTCTACTGTGTATTATTATACACACCCCTACATGGGCTCGGGTAGCACGTGTGTGTCTGGTGTAGACTACTGACGTTCTGAGGTAGGCTTTGGAGGTTAGGGACTTAGTGGAGCTCGGTGTGATAGGAACAGTCGAGATCCAATTCTTTGACTTCAAACTTACAACTACTACCCTCTAGGTAGAGCTCTAGGTCATATGCGACAGTTGTTTACATTATTTTCAGTTTATAGAGCTTTTATTCTGGCCCACTGTTTTCAGTTTACAGATGTACTTGTGGTTGTACTTTACTATCGTGGTTATACCATACTTTTTTTATCATTTACTTCAGTTTCCCTTTTCAGAATGTTCATATCTCTAAGGCAATGCCTTAACTATTGGGGAAAAACCTTCAGGATCTAGTCACCAACCCAAGGGTTATGGAAGGTGGGCTTGGGGTAGTCTTGTCTGGGCCCTTTTGGACGGGTCGTGAAAAATACTTTGACAAAAGAGTCAAGATATGGATTAAAAATACTGTTCAGGAAATCCAAGAACACAACTAGAGATTTTTCTCAATCCAAAAGGATTTAAAAGATATTAATACAATCTTTATATACTCATAATGTCTATGTTAGGAATATTTTCCTCTCGGACCCACAACTAATGATATAAATAATAAATATCAATCTTGGAAAAAGTTGGGATCCTTGTAACTAATAAAATAGATCATAAATCATAGGTAATGGGTACATATTCATCACCATTAATTGATTCTATTTTCTATAGTATACATAGACCCATAAAAAACAATTTTCATTATTTGAAAACAATACAGGATCACCCCAAAGATATTTTATCAGTCAGATAAATCCCTTCACCTCTAAATCCTCTAACTGCTCATTCAACTCTCTCAACTCATTAGGTTCCATACAATAAAGACGAATCAATATTTTTTCTTCCCCAAGAACAAGAAAAATATAAAAATCAATTCATATTTTTAAGTAATATCTAAGATTTTATCTTAGAAGACATCCTGATAATGATCCACTACTGGGTGGGAAATAGAGGGGGAGTGTAACACCCCGAGTATTTAGGGACCATTTTTCTCTAGAAAAAAATTAAAATTTAATTTATTTATTTTAATGCACTAAGTAAAACATTCCTTTCACATGGCACCAAATTGATATACGTTACATACAAAACCAAATTGGCATATGTTTCATGCAACAATGACTTGGAGAACTTTATATGAAATACTAAGTTTCTACAGAACATCATTTTAATTTTATAATTATTTAAATGAGATAATTTTAACCTAGTCATTAGACATAGAAATATGAATTGAAAAATATAATTTTAAAATTTTGTTTATAAATATTTTATATAAATATAACATATTGATAATGAAAAATGTAATTTTTGGTAAAGTCTTTATATGTTTAAAAATAACATTTTCTAAAATAAACTGCTTTTCATGTCCTTGTATAAAAAATAGTAAAATTAATTTTAGAAACATTTAGAAAATTAATTTGATAAAATAAAATTAATTTTTGGATATATAATTTTAAAATTATCTTGGTGTAATTTTTTTGGATTTTTTTTGAGAAACATCATTTTGTGATGAATAGTGAAAAATATTGAATTTTAATTCAAAACTATATTTTCATATAATTTATTTATGATGGTATAATATATATTAAAATTGGTTAAAAGTTAAATTAGACAATATTTCTATAAATTAATAAAATTTAGGTCATTGAGATCAATTTCACAATGAACTTAAGTATAAAACATAGGAAACTTTTAAATGTTTTTTACTTTCAAACCTTGAATGGTCGAACCAACTGCGAGATTAATTTCCATTTAATTTCTACCACTTATGTTTTTTGAATTTTTAAAAATGTATTAAATATTTGGAATCATAATAATTTATAATGTATAATAAGGTCAACATAGTTTTTTAATAAAATTATTGGTGAATGCAATTAAAAGTAATTACAATGATTAAGGTAAAACTACGCTTAACTAAGGACTAAACCATAAATTCAAGACCCAAAATGACATATAAAATTTTACAAGAGACATTGTATGGACATATTTAGACCCTATAATCGATTTTATATAATTTTTTCCATTAATGGATCCACTTGACATGTAAAAAATGTGTATGGAATTCATTTTTCAAAATATTACAAGAGTGCCACTCCTCCTCCACTATAAAATGTGTCCTCTCATACAACTTCCTCACACCTCTAAATACCCTTGGATATCCTAAAATATACTAAAATAATATCTAAAAGTCCCTAAATTAATCATATAATTCTATCCTTATGAATAAATCAATCCAAGGAATCCTTTTGGAACAAACCAAAATGAGTTACTCAGTTGAGTGGTAACATCTTCTCTCAAGCTTCATTATTTTATTTTCATTTTCTACCCCCACATACTCTTTATTCCATGATTGTATAAAACATATTATCCATAATATAATATGATTTTTTCATGATAATTGTTTTACCTACAATTACACAAAACTCCATCTAATGGGTAAGGAACATACTGTTTACTTGTATGGTGAACTACCGCCTCACAAAATGACGACTGTTCATTTTTCCAATACTGCCTCCCATGGTGGAAATTATGATGGATAAAATGTTTATTTATGTTATATGTTATATTTATTTTATATTTAATCTTATTTAATACTTTTTTATCAAATATATTTATACTTTCTACTTGGTGTAACTACAATAATTTCATTTGAGGATGTGTAGACTACCGCCCCCTCAAAGCGATGTGATTCATTCAAACACTACATGGAATGAATTGAGGATGATTTTAGTGAAATTATATGATATATATGACATAATAATTATACTATAATTATGATATATATACATTTATTCATATAAGTCGTTTTTTATTTTAATACAACAATACAAATGACAACAACATTCATGCGTACATACAACTTACTGTCTCCACGGATGGTGTATTCCATCTCATTATTCAATATTATATAGATTATTTTAATAAAAATAAAGTTAATAAAAATTATATTTATATAATTTTTTATAATCATGATATTGTGATAAAAGTATAATGACCAAAGATATAACAAATTAAGACACAAGTTAAAAACAAAGAGAATATTACACGAAGTAAAACCGTAACATAGAATTGTTAAAAAAGCGGGTAATATAATGTCATAAAAAATATATATGGTATTATATATAGTAATATAATTATTTAAAATATTTATAATAAACATAAATTTAAAATACATGAATATTGTATGAGTATTAAGAGAATCAAGACACATGGTAAGGGAATTTCATATCACTTTTTTTTGTGAGATACACTCCTTATTCACCACCCATTACTTTTGTGTGGTGTGTATACTAACCATGGATGAATTATATAATTCTTATTATTATATTAATGGGTATTTACATAACTATTTTATCATATTTATTTCATGGGGTTTATGTTTCAAATGATACAAAGTTGGTAAAATAGTTTTGTCTTAATTTTTCTTTCGTTGACACAAATGTTTTGTTATGAGCCTAAATTATTTTTATAGGTGTATATAATTCCAATTTAAATTTTATATAATGAATATAATTATTTTAATAATAGATTATGATTCATGTAATTTACCTTTCTTATATGGATATTATGATCCCATTTACCAAGTGATAAGAGTTTATTGAAACAATCTCATTGCTTTTCAAGATTGTTTATACTTATGATTTCATTGATGAAATCATATGATCCATCTATAAAGAAGAATCACGATATTAATTCTCCTATATTTATTTAATATATAACCATATATTAGTACCATTTTACACTCTTTGGTACTTAATATAATTAAGGTAATATTTTTATGAAAAAACTTACTGTATTTCTCTCTTCGATCAGAAACCTATTTTATTTAAAAAACCATGTTTTCAAAAATATTTTCAAACGAACCTAGATGATAATTTTAAAGGAAAACGGATTTAAAAAATGTTTTATTTATTTTAATGCTTCTTTTATTAGTTTTAAAACAAAATTTCAAAAAAAAGGGATTTTAAAAGGTTTTAATAATAATTTTTCTAAGAGGAAAGGATATTTCCCTCAGGAAATGTTTTTAAAATTTCATTAAAAATTATTTATCATATAAGATAATATACATTGGTACTACTCATGACTTTATGGGAAAAATATTCAATTATTCCCTTCATATTATTTATTTTATTGGATTATTTTTTAATGGCGTGATGTTTATGAAACTCATTTATCTTTCACAAGTTATAGGATTTTGAAACATGCTTCTTTTCATGGGATATGTTTATTATGGAATTATTATGAAACCTTTATTTTTTTTCCACAGGTTATGATATGATTACATGTTTATAATTCCCATTTCATTTCAAGGGTTATGATATGATTATTTATGATCTTTTGGACCATGTATTAATGATTTTATTATGATGTGGATAGGACCTATATCTCCCTAAAATGGATTAGGTAAATATTTATATATCATGATATATATATGGATGGAATGAGAAATGAACTCAGTTCAGTATTAAAAGGTTGGAATGAGTACTGAACATGGATTAGTAATATAGTACTAGAAATTGGTGTGAACATGGATCAATATAGGAATTTTTCCACTATGATGGCCTTAGAAACAATTCCTTGACTACTATGGAAATAATTATACGGGATTACGTGTCCGCCACAATTCCACATTTTATTCCAATGTTATTATTTTATGGATTATTTTCATTGTTTTCTTATGATTAATGTCTTACGAACTGCCAATATTTATGCCATGATTCATGTATATGATCATTGATATGCATGGAATGATCTTCTATTTCCATGATCATGTTCTCATACCCTTATGGTCATGAATATGCTTACGTATCTCCCTTGATTACCCTTATTGGAGAATCTAAGATCACACCTTCTAATGTTTTCTTTCCCCAAGTTATAAAGATATGTATTATGTTTTATGTGTCTAAGAATGGTTCTAGTCATGAAGAACCTAGTGGGAGATGATGTAACTCATTTATGTACTAGTTATCATGTATCCATTTTTCTAGAGGCACTAGACTTATACCGTATTTGGGTGTTTGTTTGTATAATGTTTTATGTATTCCACAAAATTTATGTAATGTTAATGTATAAAAATGAGGGTAACTATAGTTCTTATCAGAGAAATTCTATAGTTATCCTTAGGAAGGTATAATTAGAAAACCATAGTGATAACCCTAAGGAAAAGTATAAGGATTATTTTAAGGATAAGGAAAATAATAATAAAATTTACTAGAATTTTGATAAAGGATAAAGTGAGTGGATTATTATAAATACATCCCTGTATGGGTACTACAAGTGGATGTGGCTCTGACATAGATGTATCTAGGAGTAAAAAATTCGATAAGATGTCTCAGACCTAACTCGAGGTAATTTGGTACATGAAAACATGCCTTTTTTCACACATGTTTTGAAACTCCTTTGGGATATGCTTTGACAATTCAAAAAATCTTCATGATCCATCATGAAGGATTTAAATAGAAGTTTATTATGAATAAACAAGGATAAAACAATGTTATCATAGGTTAAGAATGGTTCCTTAATTTAGAAATCCTATAAGTGACTGTTCATGATTATGTGGTTCCTTAATATGATAATTATTTCTTACTATATGATTTTAGTTTTAGTCAATGGATGGAACCCAAAAGAACAATGTTAATGGTGATTACGATGAATAGTGAACAACATTTCCTCCTAATAAAGTATATGATATGGGAGTTGGAATGAAAAACCTCATTACTATGCTCACACAACTTTTTCATGCTATGGATCATGGTGGAATTACAAATGAGAAGAAGAGGGAACACCATTCTGTTGTGTCTTTTATGAGGAAAAATCCAAATTTTTTGAAATAGTCTTATCATCCACTTGTTGCTGAAAAATGGATCAATATTGATGAAAATATATTCACTATTCTATATTGTTTAGAGGATGATAAAGTCATTCTTACTATTTATTGGTTGGAAGGTGAAGTAGACCAGTGGTGGAATCTAATCAAGAATATGGGGTAACAAGTTGAGATTTAATCCATGGATTGAGACAAGTTCAAGAACTTATTTTTCAATATGTAATTTCCTTGGATTAATTGTACCAAGATGGAGAAGAGTTCAATGATTTTATGTAAAGGGATGTTGAATCTGTTGGTTTCTATGAGGCTCATTTCATGAAACATTCATGGTATGATTTAGTAATTATCATCCATCCTGAAAGTAAAGTTTATAGGTTTCTTAGTGGATTAAATCCATGTATCATAATGGTGTTGTCCATAAGAGACTTAAGTAGATACAAATAGATTGTGTGTTGTGTAATCTTTGTTGAAATAGAAGTTGGAGTCACGTATCAATCTCCTTGTTTTAACAAGAAATGGAAGATGTATTTTTAAGGAAACTCTAAAAACCATGGAGAAAAAAGATGAGTTTTCCATTACACTCTAAATATAGGAAGAATAAGGGAGGAATTTCTCTTAAGAGGTCTTGTAATTGTTTTACGTTCATAAAAGAAAGTCATTAGGAAATTTATTGTTGAAATAATGGGAAGAAGTTAGATTAAAATTCTAATGGGGAGAAGGACACATAGAATTCAGCTCCCATGATTCAGTGCTACAAGTGTGTGGAGAATGGGAATTATGATAACCACTGCCCATACCCAAAGGCTAGTGATGATGATTGAAATCAAAAACCTATTATGTTGGGGGATAAGATGAAATATCAAGAAAGAACTTTTTCTGAAGAGGGGTGTGATAATGATGTGATGAAAGGTACACTCACCATCCACTATAAAACTACTAATATAATATTTGATTCTAGATCTATGCAGTCTTCCATACCAAAAGAATTTGATAAGGGTGTTAATATTTCACCAAAATGATTAGATGTGGAATTAGTATTGAAAAGACCTAATGGTACGATGATTTCATCCCAATTCTATGATACGTCTCTGGTTAAAATTTGTGGGAACATGCTTCCTAAAAATCATGAAATTATTCCTTTTGTTGAAGTTGATCTCATATTAGGAATGTATGGTTTTATCTGTATAAATATCATATCAATTATTGAATAAGGAATGTTATATTTGATATTTCAAACCCTCCAATAACCATCAATCAATATGACGATAAGTATGAACTTCATGTGGACATTACATCCAATGTATGGGTTTTAATTACCATTCAAAAGGGTTACCTATCTCTAATATTTTGAGAGAAGATCGACATCGATGACATGCCTAGTTTTTGGATGTATTTATGGAATAGTTTCGTAGCCTTCCAACAAAACACAAAGTATAGTTCTCAATATAAGTCCTACCTAGTTCCACACCAATTTTAAAGACACCTTTTAGAATGGACCTAATTGAGTTTCAGGAATTTAAGAAGAAACCCCAAAAAAACATTGATAAGGGATTCATTATTCCATGTGTGACCCCTTGGAGTACAACTATTATTTTCTTGAAAATGAAATATGGATCAATGAAACATTTTATTGATTATCAGGTGTCTGAAAAGATTACAATCAATAACATGTATCCTCTTCCCCATACTGATGACATGTTTGATCAACTACATGAAGCTCAAATTTTTTCCAAGGTTGACCTTTATTCTAGATATCTTTAATTGAGGGTGAATAAGGAGGATATACCCAAGATGAAATTCTATATAAGGTATAGACAGTACGAATATATAATTATTCCTTTTGGACTTACTACTTCCCCTATTATCATCATGGATTTAATGAATAGAGTCTTTAGATATTACCTTGGCCAGTTTGTGGTAATCTTTATAGATGATATTATTATCTATTCAAAGAGAAAGGAAGAGACTGAAGATCCCTTTAGAATTGTAATGAAGTAACTAAGGAAGGAGAAACTATATGAAAAATTTATAATGTGTAATTTTTGGCTGCAAAAGGCTTCATTTTTGGGTCACATGATCTAAATAGATTATATACAAATAGATCCATTAAATACAACGACTATTGAATACTAGAATAGACCAACCATGGTGACTGAGACCCATAGATTTATTGTTTTAGATGGATAATATCAATGGTTTTTGGATACTTTATCAGGAATATATAATCCTATAACCAAGTTAACTCGGAAGGGTGTCAAGTTTCTATGAATAGATGAATGTGAGGAAAATTTCATGGAATTAAAGAGATGGTTAGTTAGTGAACCTATTCATACAATACCCTGTAGTGGAGAAGGGTTTTAAATCTATAGAGATGCATCTAAGAAGGTATTGGGATGTGTTCTAAAGAGAATAATAGGGTTATCGCTTATGCCACACAAAAGTTGAAAAATCATGATCAAAATTACCCAACTCATGATTTGGAGTTAGTAGTACTAATTTTTTCATTAATGATATAGAGACATTATATTTAAAGATAAAAGTGTGATATATATACCGATCATAAAATTATAAAATATATATTAAAATAGATGGAGTTGAACATGTGCTAGAGAAGATGGTTATATTTGATAAAGGATTATGAATAATCAATAAATTACCACCCTGGGAAAGAAAACAAGGTTACTGACGCTTTATGTTGGAAGGATCATGCAAGCTTTTCCAAGATGAGGATCACAAAAGATCTAATATTTCTAGATTTTTAAAGTATGGATATATAAATACTGAAGGAAGGGAAATAAACTTATCTTTCTCAAATTAATTTTCAATTCTCAATCAAAGAAAATATTAAGGAGGTGCAGAAGGAAGATGAAGAGATACAAAAGAATGTTGTAAATGTTCTTTAGTTTAACCCTGATTAGGATGGAATGATAAGGTTCAATAATTGTGTATGTGTTCCTTCCATACCATATTTGATGGAGCTATTAGAGAAATCTCATTATTATTCATTCTCTATTCATCCTAGACGTACAAATATGTATAGGGGCATGAAGAATAATTTTGGCAGGATGAAATTAAGAGAGATATCACATAGTTTGTATATCAGTTATTGGTATGATACCATGTTAAGGTTATAAGAGAAACGTTAAATGGGATGTTTCATCCATTACCCATAAAATAATGGAAATGGTAGAACATCACAATGGATTTCATTATTGGACTACCCAAAACACTAAAAGGTTTCACTGCTATATGGGTGGAAGTTGATCTATTTTGTAAGTTAGCACAATAAATTTCTATTAGAGTGGATTTATACCTAAATTATAATTCTAGGATATTCATTAAGGAGGTGGTAAGGTTTCAGGGAGTACCACATTCCATTATATTAGACAGGGATATTAGATTCACCTAAATGTTCTGGTGAAGTCTTCATAAATAACTTGATATAAAATTGAGATTCAACACTAGTTATCGTCCTTAGAAAGATGGTCAGTCTGAAAGAACAATTAAAACCCATGATTATATGTTGAGATCATGTTCTCTAGATTTCAAAGGTGGTTGGGATCAACACCTTCCTCTAGTTTAGTTTTCTTAAAACAATAGAATTCACTCATAAATTCACGTGTCACCTTATGAATCCCTCTATGGTAAGGAATGTAATGCTCCAACATGCTGGGATGAGTATAGAGATATAATGCTATTAGGACATGTGATTTATGAATAAACTATCAAGATAATTATAACCATTCAACAACATATCAAGGTATCTCAAAGCCAGAAAAAAATTTACACTTATAACCAATGACGTGATCTAGAATTTGAAGTTGGTGAATAGTTTTTTCAATGAATCTCAACCTGGATGAAAGTTATGAGGTTCGTAATGAAAGGAAAACTAAACCTTAGCTATATCAATACCTTTTAGATTCTGGATCATATCGGGACAATTGACCATTTCTTGACACTTCCTCATACTATATCTTAAGTCCCTAATGTGTTCCATGTTTCTCTCATGATGAAATTTAAACCTAAACCATAACAATACTGAACATAGAGGTCATACCACTCGAATAAGATCTTTCTTATGAAGTAAAATTGATTGAAATTATGGACAGATTAGAGAATGTTATATGAAACATGAACACTCACCTTGTCAATGTTTTGGGTAGAAATAACCAGTTATAGGATGCTATGTGGAAACCTAAGGGTATCAGGAAGAATATGTATCCTCATTTTTTTACCCTATTGAATAATTTTGAAGGTGAAATTCATTTTAAGGGGGGTATAATGTAACCCCCCAAGTTTTTATGGGCCACATTTTTTCTCGAATAAATTATATTTTCATTTATTTCTTGTAATGCACTAAGTAATTTTTTTTTTCAAATAGAACTAACATGGAATACATTACATGAAACACCAAATTGGATTAAGTTACATGTAACACCGTTTTGGTGTATGTTACATGCAACACTGTGTTTCTATGAAACATAATTTTATTGTTATAATTATTTAAATGAGATAATTATAACCAATCCATTATACTTAGTAAAATTAATTTTAATAAATAAATTTAAAATATCACTTATAATTGTTTTAATTAAATAGGACATATTGATAATAAAAAATATAAAATTTTTCAATGTCTTTATATGTTTAAAAATACAATTTTCTCAAATAAACTACTTCTCATGTTCATTTCTCAAAAAACAATAAAATTAATCGTAGAACCATTTATAAATTTAATTTAATAAAATAAAATTAATTTTTGATTTTTTAATGTTGAAATTATATTACGGTTAATGTTTATGTATTTTCTAGGAAACATCATTTTTGGATGAATAATTAAAAATAATGAATTTCAATTCAAAACTACTTTTCATCTAAATTATTTATAGGGATAAATAATATTTTAAATTAGTTTCATTGTTTATTTAGATACTATTTTTATAAATTAATATAATTTAGTTCATTGATATCAATTTCACTTTGAACTTATCTATAAAAACATAGCAACATTTTGAATGTTTTTACTTTAAAAACCCTCATTGTCGACCCAACTACGAGATTAATTTAAAATTATTTTCC
Source organism: Viscum album (assembly GCA_963277665.1). Classification (NCBI taxonomy): domain Eukaryota; kingdom Viridiplantae; phylum Streptophyta; class Magnoliopsida; order Santalales; family Viscaceae; genus Viscum; species Viscum album. Next base: position 1,173,112,081 of record OY728160.1, read on the forward strand.
ACTAGTTTTGTGTTTGGAATTTGGAAAAATGGATTAAATATTTGGAATCAGCATGATTTATAATTTCTAATAAGATCAATTTAGTTTTTTGAAAAAAAATATTAGTGATTGTAATTAAAATCAGTTAGAACAAATAAGGTAAAATTAAGCTTAACTAAGGACTAAAAATTAACTTTAAGACCCAAAATGACCTAGAAAATTTTTCCAATGGCCATTGTATGTACATATTTATAAAATATCCAACATTTTCTAAATTTTTTTACTTTATTGGATTAAATTGACATTTAAAAAACATGTATCAAATACCATTTTCAAAATATTACAAGAGTGGCACTCATCTTCAACTATAAAAAGGGATCGTTTCCTACCACTTCCTCATACCTCTAAATACACGTTTATCACCCAAAATATGATCAAATAAGCTTCAAAAATACCTCCATTACTTATATAATCCTCCCATTGTTATGAATTCCATCCAAGGAATCCTTTTGTCACAAACCAAAAGGAGTTACCTGATTAAGAGGTAATGTCCTCTCTCAAGCTTGTTTCTTTTATTTTCCCTCTCCAAACCCTCAAATTAATTTATTCCATTATTTTATAAAAACCCAAGTATCATAAAAATACTATGTTGTTTTATTATAAGGGTTATACCTACACTTAATATAAGGCCCCAGCCTTAAACCTTACTTAATCTTGAGTTATTACAAGATTACACATTGAGGATCTTTTCAGGTTTAGAGTTTTAGAGAATTAGATCTTGAAACTTGCATTACATTCCACCTTTAGACAAAGTGGTTACATAAAAGACAAGATTCATTCTTCCCAACAACGGAAACATATTTAAAATAAAACTTGGATTCTTTCTTGACACATCCTTGACTCTATCATCTTATCATGTACCTTTCCCGTGACCTGTGAAAAACATTTCAAAAACTTGGGATGAGCATAAATAGCTCAGTAAGGGTTATAAAATTATGGAAAGGAAACATGAGTTCATATATACAAAAGAATGAAATCATACTTTACCCATAAAACATAGGTACTTTAACATACCTCATCAAACCATGAATAAATCATAGAAAACATAAGACAAAAAGGTAACTTGAGGCATTCATAACATTCTTACGTAGGGAGTAACCCTATTGGTTACGTTTGGAATACCCATCACAGTATATTCCGTAAATCCCTTCGGAGAAACCTTAACGTTTCACTCCTTCGCGTTACCCAATGCATTGGAGAGCTATATCGGGCTCACCCGCCCTTATTTTATCACGGAACCACCTATTTTCATAACAATGCCCAAGAACCATAACATAAATGTATCACATAAAACATTCATAAAGGAAACATAACATTTCCACATTTCAATCACAATATAACATTTTAGTATATTAAAATAATGAATCCATTCAAAAAGAAACCATTTCCAAAACCATTTAAAACATTTAATAAAGAGATTTTTGAATCAAAGTGTCCCATACCACCTTGAAGCTTAAAATTTTAAACCATTAATATCCATATAAATAAATCCTTAAAACCATTTTGAAAACATGGATATTAATAAGAAAAAATAATTAAAACATTTAAAACGATATTTTGGTTAAAGGGGTTTTACCAAAATTAGAGACACTTGAATACAATAATTGAGGAATAAAATTCAGTCAGAACTTTATAATATCATGAGAATAAATGGATTCATGAAATAATACTCAAAAGGACAGTATATACACCATATAAGAGTGAATTGGTGCATAACAACAATGAACCCTCAATAGAAATGTCAAATGTGATGAAATCCCTTATAAAGAAGGTATCCTTAAATTAAGGACAAATCAATCTCAAAAATATGGGTGAAAAATATAAATACACCCAATATAAGTGGATATTAAGTGTAAAAAAATAAAAGTTCATTCACACATATTCAATGGATGACATATTCAATGACTACATGTTGAACCCAAAGAAATCGAAATTGGGTTAAAAAGTTCCCTTGACAGCCTAACGGCATCACATCAAAATGAGTTGATGAGAGATAAAAAGTGTATCTCATCACTTGGACATAAAATTTACGTCAATAAGGATATATGAGAACATATCCCAACATAACAATATTTAAATTAAAAGACCCAACAAAAGAAGTCTTTTAAAAAAAAGGAGGGTGAAAGGTTCCCTTACCGACTTGGGTATCATTCAAAACATACACCCCTTGAAAGAAGGACAATAGATCATTGATGTAAATACTCATAAAAGAAAGTATATTACACAAAGAGTAGAATAAAGGGCAGTAAATACACCACTCAATGGAAATTGTGGAAAATGTAGCATAAATCTCATGGGAATAAAAGTGAGATGAAAAATCCCTTACGAAAACTCGGCAGCCTAACGGCGCCACATAAAACTTCCAAAATGGATTGATGAGAGAGAATAAGGCCTCTCATCACATGAACATAAAAATTAAAGTAAGCATAATATAAAATAACTTCCCAATAACATGAAAAATGATATTTAGAGGGAATGACATAAAAGAGTGTACTTAAAAAGAAAGAGAGGAGTAAGATCCCTTACCTCGAGTCCGACATGACTCGATCGTTCTTTAATATTCTGAATAATAAACTTGAGTTAATTTCTACTTCCTTAAAAACCTTTTTCATGTTCATTATTCCTTTTATATTACTTATTACCTTGTCATAAACATTATGTAATCAATTAAGTTAATAATATTTGTTTTGTCGATATTTGGTTCTTAAGTCGAAAGTGGACTTCTTAAAATTACTTGTTGTTCGTGTGGCCAAATGTTTATTATATCCAGAATTGTATTCATGATGTATATATCATATATGTCATATATATCCAGTACATTCATGAATTTATAACATTACATAATAATTTAGAGGTAAGAAATGAAATGCACCGTTCATGGAGACGGTAAGCCGTACGTACGCATGAACGCTACTTTCATTTCTATTTCGTATTTTATAGAATGGAATAATAATGATATAAAGGTATATTATAATTCCAGTATAATATCATATATAATATCATAGTTTCATCCTTTATATGTCCCACATATGGTATTTAACGAATCAAATCACTTTGAGGGGGCGGTAGTCCGCACTTCCTTAAATGAAGATATCGCGTTTACCCATAATGGAAACCATAAATGTATTCCCAAAATGAAAAAAAAGAAGATTAAGGAAAACATAAACATATTATATATCATATATAAAAATATTGACATCATAATGGCCAACTTTGAAGGTGTTAAATGAGTATTGAACAATCATCGTTTCGGGAGGTAGAATTTCGCCATCCACGGAAACCGTATGTTCTTTAACCATTTGATGTAGTTGCGTGAGAGTGTAGCTCTAATAAATCTTATAACAACATCCTAGTATATTTAAGATACTGTTTTTGTTACAAAAAAAGTAAATAAAAATAGTTTAGGGGGTTGGATAAGGAAAATAAAACAAATGAACATGAGAGAATGAATTACCTTTAAAAGTTTAACTCCTTTTTATTTGAGCCTAAAGGCATCCTTTGAAAGGATTATTCCCTAAGGGAATCCTCTAGGATAAGTAGAGGGATGTGTAGAGAGTAAATGGGTAGGGGTTTGCTGAGCCAAAGGCTTTAGGAGTGTGTGAAATGAGGTAGAGGTGGGGGCCTTTTATAAGAGGAGAGGAGGGGCACTTTTGGAAAGTAAGAAATATTACTTTATTTGAAAATGTGTTTCGGTTTTAAAAGGTCCCACATTGATATAATTCGTGGATAAGGTGATAAGGGTTCTAAATCCACCCATCCAATAAGTTTTTGACATGTGTAGGTCATAGAGTTTACATTATCTTCTCATTTTATTTAAATCGTCAGATAATGATGTCATCGCTGCATCATTATGATGTCATAAATAATTTAATTTATTTAATGTCTAGAAATTATAAAAAAATTACTATGATGTAGGAAATCGTTTTAGCTTTCCAATTAATATTTATAATAAAAAATCTGACTTGTATAACCCCACTTAAAAATTGTTTTAGTAAAAAACATATCATGTTTGTGTCATATTTACTTTTACATTAAATAAAAATTTATTTATGTCATTTCCCAACCAAAGTGGATCCATGGGGTCCCCAAGTTGACCCATGGATTTTCTTGGTCGTCCATTACACATAAAATGAGGTTATGAAATGTGTCAAGTTCATTTCATATTATTAAAACATTATTTTTACACTAAACTACACTAATTACCTCTAATCGCGATTAAAAACTTATTAAGTTACTATTCACCAAAAAATTATTTTTATCCCATTGAACCACATTTTACTTCTTAATGACAACCATGTATGTCGGATTTTTGAAATTCAAAACACAAGGATGGAAAAATTTCATTTAAGTGGAAAAATCAGTATTTATAAGTACCACTTAGTGGTTTCACTATTCATCAAAAATTGAAGTTTTTCAGAAAATTACCAAAAATTCACCCTAAGCTATATTTGATATTCCGAATTCAAAAATGAAGTCTATTTTAAAAAATTCAAAACATATAAGTCAAATTAATTAATTTAATAATTAATTCCCGCTGTCATAACAAATAGCGTGTTTTTATGAAACAATAAGTATCAAAAGATTGACACTAGTTTAAGCCTGATTTCAAAGTGAAATTAATTCCAACGACCACTATTGGATTTAATGGTAAAAATATATTCAAATTTTACTTTAAACCCAATTAAAAAGATAATCTAATCATATAAATAAATTATATTAAAAAGAGGTTTTGAATTAAAATACAACATTTTACACTATTCATTAAAAAAATGAACTTTATCGGAAAGATACCAAAAAATTACACAAAGTAAATTTTGATGTCCCAATTCATGAGAAGAGTTTTATTTGGTCCATAAGAATGTATAAGAGTGAACAAAACTATATTTAATGACGGTTCGCCATCAAAAGGCGATAAGTGAACCTTTAGTGAAAACTAGGGCATATACGCCTAAAATTGAGTTCGTTCCGTATTTTAAGCCTCTATCCTTTATTGGATAAATGTAAAAACATTTAAAACATATATAATCATATATTAGTTATTTATATCCATTCCCGCCATTACAATGGCTACATGTTAACTACTATTTAAAATAATTTTATTTTATTATTAGAGTGCAACGTAAGATTCCCAAGAAACTCGTTGTTGCGTGTTGGGTACGCCATCGAGCATAGCATCCCCTTTAAAGTCATATTAATATTTTATTCACAATTATGGATAAATATGAAAATGTCATATTCTTTATTTACCTGGGGTGTTACATCTTTCCCCCCTTTTGGGAATTGCGTCCTCGCAATTTTTTAAAATTGAGCTTGGAAACATCCTTGAACATCCCACATCGGAACAAGAGTCGGTAAAACAATCACTTTAAAATAAAGGAAGATAAGTACAGAGGTCACCCGAGTTAACCCATACTAGGATTCCATGTAGAAAAACATGGACATGGAATAAAAATCAAAGGGTCATGTTTTTGAGGGAGAGTGATAGTAAAAATGTCTAGGAGAATGTTAACAATGAGAAAATCACAAACTTGTGATGGGTTAAATGGTATTCGATTCCCCAGTAGGAAAAGCTAATAGACAACATTTTTGTTTTAAGTTACTTTTTATTGGGGAATTTATTCATAAGGAAACATAATCACTTATCATGTTGACTTTCAACTTTTACTAGATTCCTTAATCAAACTCATATTTTTTCCAAAAGACGAGTATTTAGGGAGACTTGTTCGCATTAAGAGAACTATAATCAACTTCTAGAGAATCACCTAATCCACAAAAGATAACTATATACATCCCATGTATTTAGGCTTTAACCAAAACCAAAACCAAAAAGGTTAGTACAAGGTCAGATAATCCAGAAAAGGATAACCCATTAGAAATAAAATCTATTCTTAATCTCCAAAATTTGGCCAACAAAACCCAAAGTTCAACGTGGACCATCCGATAAACAATTTGTCCATAAAATTATTCAAAGTAAACCAATATAAGATTGAAACCCAAATATTTGAAGGATTTAGTCACATTGTCTTCCAAGTTAAATCGTAACATTTATCTCCAAACAACATCAGTTTCTCCTAAAGCCTTGTATTGAAAAGTAATTAGCCTAATCACATATCCTCTATGATAGATTAATCATTTTCATAAATAACCCAAAATCAACTTACTCTTAAAAAAAAGGAATCAGTCAAACTAACCAGGGAATTCACATAGTCCAGTGGTAGGCAATAAATACCAGTTGCACTTTGATTGTGGGTTCGATTCCCGCATATTTGTCCGATGCGACGGGTAGTCACACGGTCTTCTTGTTGTCCTTTTTCCAAAACTATATAATTCTCAAATCATTCCCCAAAAAGGGATAAAATCATCAAAAATAACCATAACAAAATTTAACCTCAATTTTATCTCATGCCTTTCACTTCAATCATAAAATATAGTAACCCATAATTACCTCAAAAGTAAGGATCATATAATCCCAAATGGTTCTTTATAACAATGTCCACAAAAGAAAAGATAACTATTACTTGAATAAAATTTTCCAATATTAAACATTAGGGTTACACATAATATAAAAAGTCTTCTAATGTAACCCCATCATCAAAGAGACTTATTACTCTTAAGAATTTCACCATAACTCTTGAAGCCCTTATATGTTGACATCTTACTCATTCAACATTCTTCATGATCCATTATCCATTCCTTTCCAACTTATTCTGAAATTCCTGTTTCCTACAAACAAAATCATGAATCACATCATAAGATTCCAAAATAGGAAAACAATAGTCATGAAATAGTACATACCTTTGATTGGTCATTGTCAGTTTCTTCATCCTCAATCGGAATGGAATTAGGTATTGGTAAATGAATATTGGTACGCTCTTGTTGACCCCATTCACGAAACTTCTTCATAGGACATGTGTTTTCATAATGACCATGCACACCACATTTAAAACATTCAATTGATCCCTCAGAAAGAACTTCTTTCCCTTTCATCGAGTCAACTGGATGCTTCCTTTTTCCATGGCAGGTTCTTGCTTTATGTCCTTCATTTCCACATCTATAGCATATTTCTGTCCCTTTGAAACATTTTCCTAGGTGTTTCTTTCCTCATCTTTGACACATAGGTTTTTGAACACACTTACCTTTATGATTATTACCTGTACATCCGTAGGGATTTGTTTCTTGCATATATGATGCCTTAGAGAAATCTCCAAGGTTTAGGTGGTCAATAATGACTCCAGAGAGTTGGTTGATGATAATCACATGAGTTCTCATTGCAGCTCCCATATCATTCAGTTGCTTGCTAAAAAAACTGTCACAGTTTCCTTCACATCCACTATTACTTTGGTGCCTGCTAGATCCAGCCATTTACTAAAACCAAAAAGGTCAGTGTGAGTATATCAACAAAACCATCATGTACTAATGAGTAAGATAAACACTACGATATACTTACTCATTCACTTTATCTAAAACTAGGACTCTTTCTGAAATCCTAACCATTATGGTAATGTCACTTATGCTTAAAGAATACCCTAACCTCTAAAGTTATCTAAACCGACCTCTGATACCAACTATAAGGCCCCACCCTTAAACCTTACTTAATCTTGAGTTATTACAAGATTACACATTGAGGATCTTTTCAGGTTTAGATATTTAGAGAATTAGATCATGAAACTTTCATTACATTCAACCTTTAAACAAAGTGGTTACATAAAAGACAGGATTAATTCTTCCCAACAACGGAAACCTATTTAAAATAAAACTTGGATTCTTTCTTGACACATCCTTGACTCTATCATCTTATCATGTACCTTTCCCGTGACCTGTGAAAAACATTTCAAAAACTTGGGATGAGCATAAAAAGCTCAGTAAGGGTTATAAAAATATGGAAAGGAAACATGAGTTCATATATACATAAGAATGAAATCATACTTTACCCATAAAACATAGGTACATTAACATACATCATCAAACCATGAATAAATCATAGAAAACATAAGACAAAAAGGTAACTTGAGGCATTCATAACATTCTTACGTAGGGAGTAACCCTCTTGGTTACGTTTGGAATACCCAACACAGTATATTCCGTAAATCTCTTCGGAGAAACCTTAACGTTTCACTCCTTCGCGTTACCCAATGCATTGGAGAGCTATATCGGGCTCACCCGCCCTTAGTTTATCACGGAACCACCCGTTTTCATAACAATGCCCAAGAACCATAACATAAATGTATCACATAAAACATGCATAAAGGAAACATAACATTTCCACATTTCAATCACAATATAACATTTTAATATATAAAAATAATGAATCCATTCAAAAAGAAACCATTTCCAAAACCATTTAAAACATTTAATAAAGAGATTTTTGAATCAAAGTGTCCATACCACCTTGAAGCTTAAAATTTTAAACCATTAATATCCATATAAATAAATCCTTAAAACCATTTTGAAAACATGGATATTAATAAGAACAAATAATTGAAACATTTAAAACGATATTTTGGTTAAAGGGGTTTTACCAAAATTAGAGACACTTGAATACAATAATTGAGGAATAACATTCAGTCAGAACTTTATAATATCATGAGAATAAATGGATTCATGATATAATACTCCAAAGGACAGTATATACACCATATAAGAGTTAATTGGTTCATAACAACAATGAACCCTCAATAGAAATGTCAAATGTGATGAAATCCCTTATAAAGAAGGTATCCTTAAATTAAGGACAAATCAATCTCAAAAATATGTGTGACAAATATAAATACACCCAATATAAGTGGATATTAAGTGTAAAAAAATAAAAGTTCATTCACACATATTCAATGGATGACATATTCAATGACTACATGTTGAACCCAAAGAAATCGGAATTGGGTTAAAAAGTTCCCTTGACAGCCTAACGGCATCACATCAAAATGAGTTGATGAGAGATAAAAAGGGTATCTCATCACTTGGACATAAAATTTACGTCAATAAGGATATATGAGAACATATCCCAACATAACAATATGTAAATTAAAAGACCCAAAAAAAGAAGTCTTCTAAAAAAAAGGAGGGTGAAAGGTTCCCTTACCGACTTGGGTATCATTCAAAACATACACCCCTTGAAAGAAGGACAATAGATCATTGATGTAAATACTAATAAAAGAAATTATATTACACAATGAGTAGAATAATGGGATGTAAATACACCACTCAAAGTAAATTGTGGAAAATGTAGCATAAATCTCATGGGAATAAAAGTGAGATGAAAAATCCCTTACGAAAACTCGGCAGCCTAACGGCGCCACATAAAACTTCCAAAATGGATTGATGAGAGAGAATAAGGCCTCTCATCACATGAACATAAAAATTACAGTAAGTGTAATATAAAATAACATCCCAATAACATGAAAGATGATCTTTAGAGGGAATGACATAAAACTGTGTACTTAAAAAGAAAGAGAGGAGTAAGATCCCTTACCTCGGGTCCGACTTGACTCGGTCGTTCTTTAATCTCCTGAATAATAAACTTGAGTTAATTTATACTTCCTTAAAAACCTTTTTCAAGTTCATTATTACTTTTATATTACTTATTACCATGTCATAAACATTATGTAATCATTTAAGTTAGTAATATTTGTTTTGTCGATATTTGGTTCTTAAGTCGAAAGTGGACTTCTTACAATTAAATGTTGTTCGTGTGGCCAAATGTTTATTATATCCAGTATTGTATTCATGATGTAGATATCATATATGTCATATATATCCACTAAATTCATGCATTTATAACATTACATAATCATTTAGAGGTATGAAATGAAAGGCACCGTTCATGGAGACGGTAAGCCGTACGTACGCATGAACGCTACTTTCATTACTATTTCGTATTTTATAGAATGGAATAATAATTATATAAAGGTATATTATAATTCCAGTATAATATCATATATAATATCATAGTTCCATCCTTTATATGTCCCACATATGGTATTTAACGAATAAAATCACTTTGAGGGGGCGGTAGTCCGCACTTCCTTAAATGAAGATATCGCGTTTACCCATAATGGAAACCATAAATGTATGCCCAAAATGAAAAAAAAGAAGTTTAAGGAAAACATAAACATATTATATATCATATATAAAAATAGTGACATCATAATGGCCACCTTTGAAGGTGTTAAATGAGTATTGAACAATCATCGTTTCGAGAGGCAGAATTTCGCCATCCACGGAAACCGTATGTTCTTTAACCATTTGATGTAGTTGTGTGAGAGTGTAGCTCTAATAAATCTTATAAAAACATCCTAGTATATTTAAGATACTGGTTTTGTTACAAAAAAAGTAAATAAAAAGTGTTTAGGGGGTTGGAGAAGCAAAATAAAACAAATTAACATGAGAGAATGAATTACCTTTAAAAGTTTAACTCCTTTTGATTTGAGCCTAAAGGCTTCCTTTCAAAGGATTATTCCCAAAGGGAATCCTCTAGGATAAGTAGAGGGATGTGGAGAGAGTAAATGGGTAGGGGTTGGCCGAGCCAAAGGCTTGAGGAGTGTGTGAAATGAGGTAGAGGTGGGGGCCTTTTATAAGAGGAGAGGAGGGGCACTTTTGGAATGTAAGAAATATTACTTTATTTGAAAATGTGTTTCGGTTTCAAAAGGTCCCACATTGATATAATTAGTGGATAAGGTGATAAGGGTTATAAATCCACCCATCCAATAAGTTTTTCACATGTGTAGGTCATAGAGTTTACATTATCTTCTCATTTTATTTAAATCGTCAGATAATGATGTCATCGCTGCATCATTATGATGTCATAAATAATTTAATTTATTTAATGTCTAAAAATTATAAAAAAATTACTATGATGTAGGAAATCCTTTTATCTTTCAAATTACTATTTATAATAAAAAATATGACTTGTATAAACCCAATAAAAAATTCTTTTAGTAAAACATATCATGTTTGTGTCATATTTACTTTTACATTAAATAAAAAGTTATTTATGTCATTTCTCAACCAAAGTGGCTCCATGGGGTCCCCAAGTTGACCCATGGCTTTTCTTGGTCGGCCATTACACATCCGATGAGGTTAGGACATGTGTCAAGTTCATTTCATATTATTAAAACTTTATTTTTACCTTAAACTACACTAATTACCTCCAATCGCGATTAAAAACTTAATAAGTTACTATTCACCAAAAAATTATTTTTATCCCATTGAACCACATTTTACTTCTTAATGACAACCATGTATGTCGGATTTTTGAAATTCAAAACACAAGGATGGAAACATTTCATTTAAGCAGAAAAATCAGTTTTTATAAGTACCACTTAGTGGTTTCACTATTCATCAAAAATTGAAGTTTTTCAGAAAATTACCAAAAATTCACCCTAATCTATATTTGATATTCCGAATTTAAAAATAAAGTATATTTTAAAAAATTCAAAACATATAAGTAAATTTAATTAATTTAATATTTAATTCCCGCTGTCATAACAAATAGCGTGTTTTTATGAAACAATAAGTATCAAAAGATTGACACTAGTTTAAGTCCGATTTCAAAGTGAAATTAATTACAATGACCACTATTGGATTTAATGGTAAAAATATATTCTAATTTTACTTTAAAACCAATTAAAAATATAATCTAATCATATAAATAAATTAGATTAAAAAGAGGTTTTGAATTAAAATACAACATTTTACACTATTCATTAAAAAAATGATCTTTATCGGAAAGATACCAAAAATTTACACAAAGTAAATTTTGATGTCCCAATTCTTAAGAATAGTTTTATTTGCTCCAAAATAATGTATAAGTGTGGATAAAACTATATTTAATGACGGTTCGCCATAAAAAGGCGATAAGTGAACCTTTAGTGAAAACTAGGGCATATACGCCTAAAATTGAATTCTTTCCGTATCTGAAGACTCTATCCTTTATTGGATAAATTTAAAAACATTTAAAAACATATATAATCATATTTTAGTTATTTATATCCATTCCCTCCATTACAATGGCTACATGTTAACTACTATTTAAAATAATATTATTTTATTATTAGAGTGCAACGTAAGATTCCCAAGAAACTCGTCGTTGCGTGTTGGGTACGCCATCGAGCATAGCATCCCCTTTAAAGTCATATTAATATTTTATTCACAATTATGGATAAATATGAAAATGTCATATTCTTTATTTACCTGGGGTGTTACACTTAAACTCACCTCCATCTAATAGGTAACGAACATATTGTTTACTTGTACAACGAACTACCACCTCATGAAATGATGATTGCTCATTCTTCCATTACCACCTCTCATGGTGAAAATTATGTTGGACAATATTTTTATATATGTTATATAATATATTTATTATTTATCTAATATTAAATAATAATTTTACAACAAATATATTTATACCTTCCATTTGGTGTAAATACAAAAATTTCGTTTGAGGAAGTGTGGACCACCACCCCCTCAAAGCGATGTGATTTGTTTACAAACTACATGGAATGTATTAAGGATTTATTTAGTGAAATTAATGATAAATATGAAATAAAAATTACAATGTAATTATAATATATATATACATACATATATTTAAGTTTATTTCTTTATTTTAATAAGATAATAAAAATGGAAACAACATTCATGCATACATACGGCTTACCGTCTCCCTGAATGGGGTATTCCATTTCACAATCCAATTTTATTTATATTATTAAAATAAGAATATAATAAATATAAATGATATTAATATAGTTATTTATATTCTTTAAATCATGATATAATTATAAGGATCAATGATATAACAAATTAATACACGTGCGAAAAACAAAGCAAATATTACATGAAGTAAAACCTTAACATATAATTTCTCAAAAAGGGGGAAATATAAATTCATAATAAAAAAATGAATGGAATTAGATATAATAATATTATTGTGTAAAATATTTATATTAAACTTAAATTTATTATATAGGAATCTTGTATAAGTTTGAAGAGAGTGAGGACACAAGGTAAGAGAATTTCATCTCACTTTTTATTTCTGTGAGATACATACTTTATTCACCACCTATTCCTTTTGTATGCCGTGTATAATGACCTTGGATGAATTCTGTGAATTTTATAAATATATTAATGGGTATATAAATAACCATTTTATGATATTTATTTCATGGTTTTTATGTTTCAAAATTTACCAAATCCGTAAAATAGTTTTGTCTCAATTTGACTTATTTAAGACTCATGTTTTGTTATGAACCTAAATTATTTTTCAAGTTCTATATACTTAAATTTCCATGTTATATCATGAATATCCATATTTTCATGATACTTTGATATTCAAGTAATTTTAGTTTCTTACATGGAGAGTATGATCCCAAGTTACCAAGTGATAAGATATTACTAAAGCAATATCATAGCTTTTCATGATTGTTTATGATTGTTCTTACTTTGAAGAAATATTATAATAAAAAACTAAATAAAATTCATTAATTTAATTATAATCTATTTATTCAATATATATCCATGTATTGTTACAATTTTCCCAGTCTTTGGTACGTATTATAATTAAGAAAACATTTATAAGAAAAATCTGACTGTATCTCTATCTTTGGCCATAAACCTATTTTATTTCAAAAACCATGTTTTCAAAAATGTCTTAAAAAATATTTTCAAATGATAATTAAAGATAATTTTCAAGGAAAAATAAATTTAATTTTTTATTATTGTTTTCAAAGCTTCCTTTATAAGGTTTTAAAGAAATTTTCAAGGAAAAATATGTTCAAAATGTTTTAAAAATATTTTTTCAAAGAAGAAATGATATTTTCCTTATGAAATGTTTATAAATGATATTTAAAATTTTTTTCAATATAATATAACATATTTTGTAGTTACTCATGCACTTATAAGGAAAATATTCAATATTTCCACTCATATTATTTCTCTAAATGGATTATTTTTTAATGGCATGATGTTTATGAAACTTGTTTCACTTTCACGGGTTGTAGGATTTTGATACCCACTTATTTTTCATGGGTTATTTATGAGGAAATGACTATGAAATATGTCTTTTTTATATAGTCTATGATATGACTACATGTTACCCATTTCATTTCATGTGTTGTGATATGATTATTTATTATATTGTGGCACATGTATGTATGGTTTCATTATAAGATGGGTGAGACCAATATATCCCTCCAATGCATTGGGTAATGATTTATATATCCGGAGATATACATGGATAGAATAAGAAATGAATTGGATTTATTATTATAGGGAAGGAATTAGGAGTGAAATTGGTTCAGTAATATAGGGAAAGAATGGGGAATCAACATAGTTCAGTGAATGAATTTTTCCACTAAGATGGCCTTTACAACAATTAGCTGAATACTATAGAAATAATTATATATTCTTATCTATCTACTAGAATTCAATGTTATATTACTATGTTTTTATTGTAGTTATTATGTTCTTTATTTACTTATGATTAATGTCTTTTGGGCATCCAACCTCTGTATCACGATTCATGTTTATGATCATTGATATGCAGCGCATGATCTTATATTTTCATGATCATGTTCTCACACCCTTATTCTCATGATTACGCTTATGTATCTCTCTTTTTTACCATTACTGAGCATCTGAGGTCACCCCTTATTAGGTTTCATTCCCCCAGGTTATGAAGATATGCATTATGTTTGATGTGTTTAAGAATGGTGATAATTAATAAGAACCTTGCGGGTGATAATGTAGTTCATTTATGTATCAGTGATTACGTTTGCCTGTTTCCAAAGGGACTAGACTAGTACGATCATTGGGAATTTTCTTGTATAATTTTTTTAGTATTCCACAAGAGTTATCTAAATTTATGTATGAAAATAGAGGGTTGCTATAGGGAGACTTCAGATTATGATTTAAGAGATATGCATGCAACATGATACATGATATCTGTAACTTAGCTCAGGTTTGATGCCATCCTACCTAGTCTAATAACCCATTCATTGGTAAACATAAACTACTATCCTCTAGTCTTGATGAAAGATACATGTATATAGTTAAAATCAAAGTGGTCTTGATAATTTGTCAACTAGTCTATTATGAATATCACATTGATACTAGTAATCTGTATGATCATGAATTTCCATAGATGTACATAGATAGAAACTACTACTGGACATTGAATAAATCACTAGAGATAGTTTAATTCCATTCCAAAAGGAATATCTGGAGAGGGGGGCATTTAATATATCTCAATTGGTATATCCAAGCGAGTAATCGAGAAAGAATAAATTAAATAAGTTGAATATACTTTATAAAAAGTAATGTATAAAATAGAGGTAATAAAAAACATACCTATAACTATAGAAAATACTACTCCCCTGGAGGCTATAATATCATCCATCATATAAATACATCATATCTCCAAATCACGACCATTCCCCTATGGTGCATGACTCACATGAGTTATCAATATATATGATGCTTGGGACTGCTGCTAAGGACCCCTACACCTACCCTGAATTCTTCTCCCCAAATCTGTATATGAAACATTAGAAAAAAATCTATATAGATAACCCATATTTCAACATCATTGAAATTTGTTAGGTGATTTTACACACGATGTACTAAAATATTGCCTCTATATACATTTCATGCACTTGGTTGAGGCTGGTCCCACAGAGGGCATGGAAGTATCCATAACTTAATACAACTATCCACCACCCTTCTATTCCTCTAAATACTTCCTTTTCCTAATACCATAAGAGGTATGGAAACCTAAAATAATATACTCCTCTTTCTCTATCTCAAAAGTGTGGGTCATGTGAAAATGTTTCTCATAAGTCATAAAGAAAAATCCCTTAACCTAATCTCTATTCTCTTGATGAAGGACAATCTATAACTTCTTAGGCATATAATCATAATTCCTATCCAAAATAGAAGGAAATCATATTAAATTATTAATAAAATATGAGTAAGATAAAATCAACTTTTCCCCTATTAAATCTCTATAAACTCTTGTTCTCGATCCATGTTCATCATAGTGGGAGAGAATTCCTCAAAGAAAAGCTATTTTACGGCATCCCAAGTAAGACCTTCACACCATCCTATATGACCCATAATGAACCACCACCTCCTTGTAGTTACCTGAATCATAAAGGGTTGTAGCTTTACCTTTCTATCCTCATGAGTCTCCAATTATAAAAATATCCACTAAATTTTTTCAATACATTATTCAGTGTCCTAAGGGTAACAGATTTCTTAGAATACTGGAAGATTCTAGAGCTAAATGTATTGGGCATAGTCAATTGTTATCCTTTGTGCTCCTCCTCTAATAACATGAATAATTTGTAAGACTCCAGGTTGGGGGTGGTTTTTCGAATGAACCACTAGATCATGTGAATGATAATTCTTAGTTTCATCCTCATGTTTATCCAATAGTGGAATAAGTACATCATACCTTGTAAAATTATTATAGAGTCTCCATGATAGAATTTTTCTAACACTGCAAATAATTGTTTATAATTCCTATAAAAACATGATTACAAGAATAAAATTTTTAAAAGAACAACAAAAGATATTACAAGACACACATATGGGATTCCTTCGAAAATACCTATCTTAGGAGGTACCTACACATAAGGTATAACCCTCTTAATTTTAACCAAGACTGAATCCTAGTCCTCTAAACATTAATGTTGGTCATAATAATATATAGAAATAATTTATCAACATAATCATATTGAACTATCTAATTCCAAAATAGATAAATAACAATAGTATAGATTAAAAATATATCGTAGAACATACACAAAAAATCAAATAATTTAATCAAAAAACTATTGTACAACACAATATATATATATATATGTCATGTGATCCTACACACTGACTCATAATTCATGAATGCACCAAAATCCGATAAAACTTTAAGGGAAATAAAATCCATAGTTTATCAATGGTCCACTACACATGAGATGACCAAGAATATGGAAAATACCATACTTGAGTTCCACAAAACCTATCACCATTCTACCATAACAGTAAAAAAATTAATGGAAACCTTAGGTCATTTATACCATTTTGTAACACCCCAACATGAATCACCTGGTCCGATCCTAGGATCCACATAACATCATATACACCTCTTAATAGAAAAGAGGCTGCCGACTATCATTTAGTATATAAAGTAATATGGGGAGAATATACTATAAATAATAATATCCATGACTAGAAATAATGAAATAACTATATTAAAAATAGTAATAAAAATATAATATTATAATGAAAAATTCTATAACATATTTCACATAAAGTCATACATATATACTCAAACAGATCCCTAATGTGGTAGGTCAACAATTGTAGTAGTATAAGTAGAAATTTAATTAAATAATAGTGTTTCAACAACCTTTTAGAGTCTATCTTGGTACTATATCCATATCCAAACACCAAAATCCTCATAAAACATCCATATAACCATTTCCCTTCTTTGGATCCCATATCATTAAGTATTCATGTGCACCTAGATGCTTGTGTGAGGTGTGAGGATAAACGTAATAAGACACCACAAACACTTCCTTAACATAAGTTCACATGTATATATATGTGTATGAAATGAAGGGAAAGTAAATATGCATACATGAATAGAACCAATCGTCTATTGAGTGATCGTTCACTAACCATGCTTAAAAAAATGACCATTCTTACTTTGATGTCATGAAAGAAGAATATCACATGGTTCCAATCACATGACTTAGATCATACTAGGTAACCACATTTAACTTTATGAATAATAAATTTTCCACGTTTGAGGTACAAATCCATTCTTTCCTTTAAGGGAATGTGTAACCCATGTCACATGACTACCTTCCCACCACCAATGATATGGATGATGGATTTCGAGAACAATGAAGCTCTACACATATGAAAGGATATTCCCTAGGGGTATATAATACCAGACTAAAGACCCACATGGAGAGATGCTTGTAAATATCATCCTCTAGGATAATCACATAACAATATCATCACTTACAATCCTACACATAAATGTGACCAAATATTCATGTTGCACAAACTACCCATTCAAGGTGCCAAATAAGACTCCCAAGGCCATCGATCAACCTAAACACTAAGTCTATATTCCAATAGATATAAAAAAAAATACACAAGTAGGTATGTTATATCAAGGAGAAACATATGACAATAAAATTCCTTAGATTATTAATTATACATAAGAAAGCTACTACTTATCAAGGAATAATCAAGGTATGTCAAACATTCCATAACTATGAATCATTACTCAAATAATTTAAAAAAATACAAAGGAACATAAAATAAATTATAAATAAATGTCTCATGGATACCCTATATATGTCAAGAATACCAATAATGGAAGGGTATCTATACTGGGAATATATAAAGTCCAAAAATTCTAAAAAAATTATATACAATGGCCAAATTTTCTATGACTTTTGACATTTTTCGTGATGAATCTAAACTCCAAGATCTATTGAAAAATGGAACCTAGATCACACAGACACACTAATAATTACTACAAAATAATAAATCATTCATTATAGAGTCTCTATATTTATAAATATAGGAAGAGGTCATGATATAAGATGAAACCCACATCCACTCACCAAAATATATGAACCATCAATAGTTGATCAATGATTTATTTTTGAGAGGTCGTTGGGTCTCTTGATCCAACACTGATCTATCAATAAAATATGTATTCTCCATTTTATCTAGGTGGAGATATATAGATATATCCGATATTTCTTAGATAAATTAACAATTGAAATTAAATAAGGAGAATATCCTTAGAATTGATAGGTATAACATCAATTAATTCCATGGATTGATCCAGACTTCAAGCATCTAAGAGGAGATGAAGGGGACTCCTAGAAAACCATGGTATAACTGTCAAGGTTGTTTGGGTCTCATTATTTATAGATTTGGGTGAGGTATACAATAATATATATATTAATTTAAACTGAAACAAACACCATTAATGATGACTAATTCTAGGTTCCACTGTTGGGCTAGTGAGATATGAAGAAATAAAATCCCACTGATATAATAACTATATATCCCTTTTCACTATTTAAACCAAAAATTAACAAAATAAGGCTTCAAAACATTATAACTAAGAAAAACACCTCCCCCCCAATAATCACATCTAATAGAAGAAAAATTAAAAATGACGTTCCAAAATTTAAACAAAATTAACCTTAAAAAACCTAGGATGTTACACATTGTGAGATAAGATGTTTTAACCAATAATTTAACAGCAAAGGATTGAGGTGATGAATCAATTTTATTAGAAAACATAAAATATATAAAACAATACAAATATCAAGAATCAAATATCATATTTGCAGTTCTTGAGTGCATAATGAGTGTACCATTAACTTATTCATTGTCATGATACACCAAATTTATAGTTATTTCTTTGGTGATTCGTTTCTACCTTTTTATTATAGGTTAATAAAATTCATTATACACATTAAACCTTATATTTGGGAATTGATATTCATAAATACTAGAATACAGGCATTTGAAGCGTTAAAGTGTTTCTAGTGAATTTGTTAGGAATTTATTATCCTCCAGCATATTGAAGAAACCTATTATTC
This sequence comes from Viscum album, assembly GCA_963277665.1. Classification (NCBI taxonomy): domain Eukaryota; kingdom Viridiplantae; phylum Streptophyta; class Magnoliopsida; order Santalales; family Viscaceae; genus Viscum; species Viscum album. The sequence continues at coordinate 1,173,131,754 of OY728160.1, forward strand.
TCTCCATGAAAATCATGAGATTTATGGAAAAACCATACCTTCTTGAAACATTTTACCATTATATTAAGGTGATTTATTGAGTGATTCCTCCTATATTTTTTTATAAAGGAAGATAAATTTTCTTTCTAACATGGGGTTTATTGCTTGATCATTCATGAAACGAAATTTCTATATTTTTGTCCCATAATACAGAAGAATAAAGATATTATATATTTTCAATTTCATCCTTAAGTACACATCCAAAAAATTTATTTGTAGCTACTAAAGTACCTTATAGAAAATTCTTTCAAAAAACACGGTTTTAAAAATCTAATGAAACAATCGATCTTCTTTTTAAGGAAAATAATAAAATTAGTGGCACACCTTATGAGTTTCATGAATTTTATTTTATATGAACCAATTTGTCCATCCATAATTTCTTTTACCTTTTTTAATTTTTCCTCTATTGAAATTTAAATATTTATAGAAAAATATTTAGTGATGAATATTTTTTAAAAAGACTATTATTTTATAGATTCAACTACATCCTTTTTCCACATGCTCTTGAATAATTACACTATTTGAAGACATTGAAATGTATAAAAAAAATTTAATTTTTATTATTGGATCATTGAATAGAATAAAATATATTTTCAATCATGTGAATCCATTTTTTTAGAAATTAGTGGATCAGAAGAGCATCTAAATTATGGTGGTCATTGTAACAAAAATTAATTGATAATGATTTTATATTAACTTGAATAATTCAAAATCATTGAATGGGTCCTACTATTATAATGAATTGGTATTTCAATTTCATGAAGGTTAACAATATATCTCTCTTTCCATTTGGGTTTTCATTTTGAAAATCACCAAATTATCTATTATCTATCTTTTAACATAGTTACTAATGGTTCAAAACATTTATTATAGCCAAAAGGTTTACCATGGTTAACAATATACAATATAGTTAGAGAATCAAATTAAATAATCATATGAATATGAAAATTTTACCCCATTATATTGTTCACTATGACAAATTCATTTTATTTGATGATATATTCAATTAATTTATGTCACTATGGGGTCAATATGTAACTCATTCAGTTAAATACAGATCAATATAAATTTTTTCCTCTTGATATTATTAAACTAATCCCAAAAAATTAAAAAAAAATAAACTCTAATACCAATTGAGATGAACTGAGTATAACATTCTTATATATTAAATTATTCCGAATAATTTATTTATTATAACACATAAATAAAAAAACTCCAAAAACCCAAATGTTTAGTAGATTAAGAGATTAGATAAATTTATGTATCATTACACATTACCTCTTTGAAAAATCCAACACAATTTCCCAAAAATGACCTCCTCATAGATATATTGTTCCATATATTTTATTTTTGAATTTGGAAACATGAGAAGGAGTGAGATACAATGGTCAGTATGAGAAAAACATATCAATGAGTTAAAGAGATGTAAATAAAAAGTATGTGATAAATAAGGAACATGGAAGAAATCACCGATGAAAATAGAAATGTAATAATAAAATCTAATCATAATACATGATTATTTAACATTGGTCATGGATTAAAGACATATAACCTCAATTGTAAGCATCGTAAAATCATAACATATAGAGTCGAATATGAATGTAGATTCATGATAAAATAATCAGGAACTATGGAACATAACATAGGCATTGTAAATAATCATAGAAGTAGATATTCTAACATTTTGAACATAGATAAAAACATCATGTCCACCCAATTTTTTTTACATAATTTAACACAATATTGTAGGCATAATTGTTTTTTTGAAAATATATAATAGCAATAATTTCCACACATAACTTCGTTATCTCAAGAGATATAATTCTTTATGAAATTAATTGGAGGGAAATATTAGAACCACACATGACATAAGTAAAAACTTGATATGTATGCAACACATGAAGTAAATAATACCTATTATCTTTAAAAACCATATAAAATTAAATGGGTTACTTGAAAATTTGATGAATTATCACATATGAATAAAAGGATAATTGGATCAGAGGATAACAAAAATTCATTCACTTAATTTTTTTTATCCTAAGTGAATTAAGTGGGTGAAACAAAAAAATTAACTATATAATATATAGATATTATATTTATAGATAAAAAAAGTCAAATCATAAAAGTAAGTTCCTTATAGATTATATAATGCTGTCAAAAAAATATATGTTTTATGGTCACTTTCAAAATAATTTTCTAAAATGTGAAGGGAATAATTTTGAAAAATTATTTCAAATATAAATTTCCTATTAATAGAGACTTCAATATAAATAAATGTATAATATAATAAATGTAGAATGGAATAAAAAAATCATATAGAAGTGAAAAGAAATATATTTTGGAATTTTTTTAAAAAACATTAATGAAAACCCACATTGATAAAAGAATAATAATTTTTTTTGAAATAGTGGAAAAGTGAAATATGAATGATACTGAAGAAAAAACACAATTCATTCAAAATATGGAAATAAAACTAGTGTGGTAGGAAAGAACATAGATATGGAATAAAAATAGATAAAATAGAAAATGAGAATTATTATTAAAAATATGAATATTTTATGAAGTAAGAATTTATTCAAATAATATTATGTTGATATGAAAATTAACTTTTACGTGAGAAAAAATAGAACATAATATTATATAGATAATGAGATAAAAATATCAAACTTATAAGATCATATTCAATAAAGAAATTATATGAGTCAATGAAAATAAGATTGAGTTTAGGAAAAACCTCACAACATTGTTAATTATTAAATGTTTAAGGACATTGTTCAAGTATGTATGCAGTGAAAATAAAATTATCAAGAACACCAATGTTTTTTTTAGATTAATGTTATCCTATATAAAATATTAATTTCTCTCTACTCCTTCAGAGAAATTTTATCTACTATAACCACCATTTTGAATGGTGTGACGACCTTATTACATACATTAATTTTAATGAATGAAGGAAAACCCAAAAAACATTCATTTTTCTACCTAGTGGAATAACCTAATGAAATTTATTTTTGTAGTTAGAGGAATAACAAAACAAAATTCATTTTATAATAGTCCAATAATAGATAAATTCACATTTTTTATTAGTGGTATAACCAGAAATGATTTTATTCTAGAAGGGAAAGAATAAAATAAACATGATTGAGAATATGAATAAATATCATTACAATAACTTAGTAATTTAAAACAACTGAATATAATTGAGTATAATGTTGATGTAGTTTTATCATATAAACAATGTAATTTCATAATTTACCTCTATAATATTATCCAAAAAGTATAATTTTTTATCTATATCACACTTTCAGTTGAAAAAAATGTTAGCAATTTATCATACAGTCCCCTATTCAGTCATCCACCATTTAGTCATTCAATATTTATTTATATATTAATCACCAATAGTTAGATGTTTTATGTTTCCTAAATCATGATTTAACTTTTAATCTGCCATGGTTTGTAAATTTTAATATTTATATTGGTGATTTAAAGATGTTTCTCAAACATGAAAGATCAGTTTAAACCTACTCAAGAAAAATAAAACAATACGAAACACACACACACACACATATAAACAAAATATTACACTATGGTACAAAATTATACTTCACGACACAAAATAAATTTAAATTTTATTAAACTATAAACTAAAATAATACCTACAAAAAATAGAATATTTCATTAGTAAATATGAAGAATCAAAAGGTTCACATTATAATTTGTATGGTTCATCTATATATATTCATATAATTCATTTATAAATATTTAAAAAATGTCACCAACTCAACATATCAGTACGTTTTTAGAATTTATAAGTATATATAAATACTTCAAAAGTGAACTAAAAACTATGAAATAGCATTTTTATTTTTGAAATATGAAAGACATATGTTTTCTAGAGTAAATTTATAAGTTTATAAAATTATACTGATAATTCAGAATCATAAAAATATATATTGAAATGTTTCAGAAGAATAAAAAATAGAATTTCTGAAAATCAAGCATGAATAAGAAAAATAGAATTCCTCCAATCTTGGAAGCCTCATAAGATATTTTAATCTATGTTCTATAACATTTCTAGAAATTTAAACTTTGAAAGTTCGTAATATATTAAGTAAACTCTGCAAGATATTTAGGTTTTTTGTATGATATCTCATTTTTATGAGATACTACATTCTCATAAAACATATTCGTTTAATATGATATTTCAATACATGTAAGATAGTTTTCATAAGACATGAAATTTCATATTGTGTAATAGAGTTTGTAATATATTTATCACACTTTATATGATATATATAATACTTCATAAGATATTATATGTCACAAACCAAGTCGGGATTCCATCCAAACCAACATCTCACCCGATCTGAGAGATGGACCAAAGGGAGTTACCAATCCCCATTGGTTAGCAACTAGTGTAGGGTGTCAAATATAAACCAAGTGGGAATGATTTCAGACAAATAACCAAAACCAAATAAATTAACTAAGCAAGTAGAAGAACCAACAATAGTTGAATCTCAATAATTAAACAAACCAAATCAGATACAAGATACAAATGAACAATCTAGAATATAAATAAAAACCAAAACAAAATTTCATTAACATGATCTCCATGTGACCTCATGATAACCACCATCCACAAACTAACCATCTATATGGAAAACATGCTCCATTGATGAGCACTCGAACCAGAAAACCTTGACATGAAAAACAACTCAGTTCTACTAACACCAAATGGTATATCTAGGGTGTGAGTTTAACATCTCAGTAGGAAAACACCATAGTATCTATAAATTTCCTTTCTGAAAACTGTCCATAAACACTAGTTTGAAATACATGTATAAAATAGTATTTCCTAATTTCAATAAAAAACCCATATTTTCCTTTTTAAAACACTACACACCACATAACTATTATTCAAAGGGGATTATAATTTTAAATACCTAATCCCAAATAAGACTATACGAAGCTATGATGAAACTAAACAAGAAGTACAAACAAGAAACCATGTGCAGTAGAATATAAACAAGGAAATAAATTTAGTAAATATGGGAATTTCATAAACATCCTTAGAGAGATACCTGGTCATATTTGGTATGGACTCACCTTTTAGTATATGGTACAAATCTATAGTAAAAAAACAATTGAATTCTCGAAACTATCATAAAAAATTGAATAACCCATCTAGCCTCTAAGACATCCAAGGGGTAGAAACTCATCTAATCGGGTTCGATAAGAAACTATCACTCAACCATTTAAAAGATTCCTAGGAAATCCATGGTAATAGTATACTATGTAATTAGGATACCCTCACATGCATGCCTCACTTTACTAGTAATCACCACACTTTACTACCCCAAACACTGACACCACCTGTACGACAACCCATATAGAGAAATACTCTATATGAATGCCCGTCATACAAAAAGTGATTCATAAGTTCCAAATGGGCCGTCACATCATATTGTCTTATAAAACATTTCTCAAAAACATTCAATGATTATGATTAATAATTTATTTTATCAAAACCATATTCCATTTCCAAAACAACATGATGTGCTAACTAGGACATCAACACTATCATTTTCAATATACTTTAATAACTATCTAAACCATTTTTACAAAAACCATATACACTTATTTTACATGAGAAATTACAAATGGTACTTTACATTAAAAAAATGAATTTTGTATCCAACACCATTTCAAAAACCAATATGAAAACATAAAAAATATATGAAGGTTCCAAATGGGCTCTCATACTATTTAAAATCCAACCATCTTTCAATGTACTATTTGAAAAATCAAGGTTTGAGGAAAATATTGTTTCAAAGTGAAATCATAATTTCAATGAAAATTAATGTATGAACCTAATTCACCCATGGATGTTCCAATATTCAGTGTAATACCTAGAGTTTCCATGAAATCATTCAAACCCCGTTTTTAAAGAAAAAAATCACTTTCCTTTCAACTAAAAAAAGTCACACAATTCCAACATCAACAGTAATCATTCTAAAACCAGAAGAATCCTTCTAAAATATTTTACCAAAAAAATACAATATAATAAAGAGGAATCCAAACAAAACATCAAATCCAATTTATAATTTCCCCCAAGTTATCAAAACAAGAAAAAGGCTAACTACAAGTTCTCAAATACACTTTAAAACTTAATTAGCATTTTAGAAAACATCATATGTGCATGAATATTTAAAAAATTTCAAGAAAACTTTTTAAAACCCACATCCACTAATTTTTTCCACATAGAAACACCATACAAAGTCAAAAAAATACAACAAAATCATTAGAAACACATTTCATACTATTTTAAAATCAACAAGAATCAATAGAAAAAATTAGAAAGAAAAATAATGGAAACACCTACCTCAATGGAGTAAAGATGGAATAAAACATCAAGGGAAGGTAGAACTGAGCCCCATGGATGATCAACACACCCTATATCTAATATAAATCAAGTCACACCCAAACCCTAACCCGACCAAGAGGGAAAACCTACATGGAAAACCTAAGGAACCAAGAGAGAAGAGGGAGGGGAAGGGGAAATCAACCAAAAACCAAAATAATCTTACCTTGGAAGCATGGAGGAGCATCAAAGGTGGGAATATAACCAAAGGGATATTCTAGAGGGATCCCTTCATGTACCAAAAAATGAACAAGGAGGAGGAGAACCTGAAAGAGATTAAAAAATATGGGAGGGAAAACTTATAATTTCCAAACAATTTGAAACTGGGAAGCTTGCATGGTTTGGACGCCCAGTTTTCCAAAATATGAACCAACCATGCTCCCCTCGCTGTCCATAAGGGACACCCTATACATTCAAGCCACACAATTTCCAAAACATGTGCCAACTATGAAATATTCTACTACCCTAAAATGACACCATGCTATATAGTTTCCTATGCAAGGCACACAATTTCCTCTAACAGTGCACAAATTGTGCAGTGGCCAAAAATTCAATGGAAACTTCAAAAATTAAAAATTTTAATCTAGAAATCATCCCTAAACTCATAAAAAAACATAAAAATACATGAAAAGAATAAAATAATGGAAATAAAAATATGGGGGTGTGGAAATTATCCCCACCCTGAACACTTTCTACCCCTAGAAATTCACCTGGCCAAAAGTTAAAAAAACTTGATCCCATGGCGGATAAAAACTAAAATAAAACACAATCCTTAGGGTGAAAATTCACTCCACAAGTTACAATAAACTAATAAATAAGGAACCATAACACCATAATGAAGGGATAACATGAGAGGGTTTTCCAAACCATAATATCTCAGCTAACACGACCAATACTTAAAATCCCAACATTACATCTCATAAATGGGAAACCCACCAAGAGGAAAAGTGAATATAGGAAAACTCACAACAACACCACCTTGGGGTGACCAATTTAGGAAAAAACAGAACTTTTAGACACCAATAGAGAAACACTCCCACTAAAATAGGATGCTCCCACACAAACCGAACCGCTAACACGTGAGGAAAAACCACGGAAGGGACTTGAACCAAATGTAGAACCCAAACACAAACTACAGAAATTAGTATCCATAATAATATACATCTTCAAATGATAACAACTAACAACTAAAAACTAAACTAGGCCGCTCAAGGGATAGGAATTCCCATGAAACCTCAACCAACTCACGACCCATATTCAAAAGGTACAAGCATGAGAATACAAGAAAAATGAATCAATGAGTTTGTTACGTAGATAAGAGAAACTCCCAATAAGAAGAAAATTACAATAGGAAAATAAATTGTATCTAACCCAACACTAGAGATAAAAAATGGGCCAAGGATTCCCACACAACCACCGATAGTATCCTGACTACCTGGAAGCTTCACTCTAAGGCCTATAGCTAGAGCCCTAATGTATGAATCATCTCTTTCCACTCAGTTAGGCTGTGACATCCTCTGATCAAGGATTCTTCTCTGAGAAATTCTTCCTGTAAAACCTATCTAGATTAATAATATGCCTATAACAATGTAAAGTCTTCAAAAGATTATTATAGGACCGCTTCAAATTCTAGAACAGACCACACTAGAATCACAAAAGTGTGTGGTCTAATGAATGATAATTTAGAGCCAATATGAGAGACTTCTAGGGAATAGGTTCATCTGTAACATGCTTCTCACCAAATGGGGAACCTTCATGAACAAAAATAGAAGTTGGTTCATCAGTCTCCACAGATTTATCTATAAAAAAAATCATATTATGAATACCTCATTCACCAACTTTGCAACTGAACTTCTCCAGATGAGAGAAATTTTTCTACGATATATGAACGAAGAACCCAAATTAAAAGATAACCCTTTAACCCTTCCTCTAATTCTACCTCTGGAGAGAATAAAACACTAACAACCCAATCTTGATGTACATGGACATTGCATTTCTTTTTCTGAATACTTACAACATTACAAAAATATATGTCCAAAGACCGTATTAGTTTAGTGTCTTTGGAAAACTTGGAACACAATCTTATATATTGGTGAAAGATCCTAAACATCTCCCACAAAGGTCTTCCCCTTTTGATTTCCTAGATAAAACCTTTATTTATGTGTTGGGGAAAAGAAAACATAAAAAATGGGTGAGATAAAATTCTCAGTAATGGTAAACATTGAGAACATAAAACAAACCATAAAAATAAGAATTAAAAAACATGAACATTATGTTTAAATATGAAAATCCTGAGTCACGAAATAAATATTGGCAGTACGTAAGGCATATATCATAAAGGAACATTAACCATGATAAAATAGAATTGTCATAAAACATGGAATTATGGAAAAAAACAAGAACATAATATGATTTCCATAGTATCCAAGGAATTGTTTCCAAGACCATCATAGTGGACAAATTCCATCACTGAACTGAGTTTACTTTCCATTCACGCCATGTATTACTGAACCCGATTTACGTGTCGTTCCACCCCTATATTAGTGAACCAGATTTACATGCCATTAAATAATTTCAATCTCATGAGATATAAATGTTTACCCAATGCATTGGAGGGAGATATTTGTCTCACCATATCATAATGATACCATTCTTATGTGTGCCACAAAAACATAAAAACATTCACCATAGCATAACCCAGGAAATAAAATGGGTTTCTTAAACATCATTCCATAATAATTAATATTAAACAAATGGGTTTACTAAATAATATTCTATCATAAATACAATAAAATAATAGTAATAATATGGATAGAAATATAACCCTATTTAAAGAGTGTCATCTTATATGGAAAATAATTTTGAGAAAACACTTGAAATTTTTTCATTAGGAAAATATCCTTTCTTCTTCAAAAATGTTTTCCTTCCTCAAAACGACAGAAAATTTTAGAAGAAATAATTTTATGTTAAAATAACCTTGTAATATTGTATGGGATTATTGTCATGACCCGTCCTCGGGGCCTGTGCCGTAACTACCCCAAGCCCGCCTTCCATAGGCCAGGGGTGGCGACTAGCACCAAGGCATAAATCCCGGTAAAAAGGGAAGGCATTGCCTTTTTAATGTAAACAAACACCACAGAGCATGAAAGTAGTAGAAGTAAACACTAAGTGAAAAATGATACAAAAGTAAGTACAGAAAAAGTAAGTGGGCCAGAATACAAATCCAAACTGAAAGTAAAGTACAACTGGAAAGGGAAAACATCAACTGAAAGTAAAGCCACAACGTCGAGCCGTCTACTTGATGTCCTACCTGAAGGGTGAGTACAGATATCCTCCACAGCTCCTCAGGTCCAGATGTCTGCTCCGAGAACGTCCCGCCCAGTGGTCCACCTCCAGGTACCATCCTACTCCGGAAGCCTCAACCATGATCAGTGTTGTCCGTTGTCTACAACCAACACAACGTAGTGCGGGCATAACCCGTGTAGGGGTGAGTATAAGCTACTCAGTAGGGACCTTGAGACCCCTGAAGGTCTCCCAGAATCCACAAAGGATAATCCACAAAGGAAAGATACAATCACGAAGTAACATTCGACACTGCTTAGGTATATGCCCATACATATACCTAAGTCATCAATTCTCGTTCGGCTCCAACATTCGAGCCCAAGTACAACGCAGTACACACAAAAAGCAAAACGTAAATCTACACAGGATAACACAACACCATCTACATAGGAAAGAAAAACAGGATTCATCTCACACATGTATACTTCTTCGTAAGACGATAGAGATGATCCGATATTGCCACTGATTCATCTAAGACATCAGACCCACAAAGGATCGATAGGTACTAACCCCTGCAATGACCCACAAAGGATCTGACCCACAAATGATCGATAGGTAACTAACCCCTGCAATGGCCCACAAAGGATCTGACCCACAAAGGATCGAAAGGTAACTAACCCCTGCAAAGACCCACACAGGATAAGACCCACACAGGATCTGTAGGCGCTAGACCACACAGGACTGCTGAGCACTGACCCACACATGATCAGACCCACACAGGATTGGTAGCACTGATCCACGTAGGATCACTGAGTGCTGTAGTCGTCGCCATCGAGTCCACTGAGGATCTCTGTACAGTCGTTGTGGTCGTCGCAGTCACAACCAGCTCTAGGGTTCCCGCACACAACAAGCTCGTTCGGGAGGGTCCGCTCCACGAGCCGAGAGGCTGATAAATCAACTGACACATAGTCCGGAGTTGATGTATCCAAAAGTACCATATCTCCAATTGGAACTCAACGTCACAGATGACGCATCAATCGGACGCCCGGTTTGGAAGTTATTGGCTTTTTTGTCCCAGGGGCCCGATTGGTTTTTAAGTCAAAACCAATCCAACCATACTCCACCTGCGTCCAAACCTCGGGCGGAGTAAGCAAAAATATCAGTCTCACTTAGAGGAATCCATCAAAGTCAACGACACGTCAATCGGACGTCCGGAGCTCAAGTTATGAGCGTTTCCGCTCCGAGGGCCCGATTGGTTTCGTGTACGAACCAATCCGGCTGAAACCAAAGTATTCCAAACCATGAGTGCGATATACCGAAACGACCGTCTCGATCCAAGGATCGCATCTCAATTAACGGTGCATCGATCGGAGTCTCGTAGCTCATGTTATGGGCAACGGACCGAAAGAGGTTCGGTATTAGGGGGTTCGGGCCCGGTTCGACCCAGCCCGATACCCCCATGGTCGGCCCATACCGGGTCGACCGAAACTGGGTCCGGGTCCGGCCCGCCGGGGCGTGGTCCGGCCCACCGGGGCGCGGCCCGACATGGCCTGGGTGCGGCCCGGTCTGGCGGACCAGCCAGGCAGCCGGCCCGGCGCGTGGCACGCTGGCTGGGGGCTCGGCTGAACGACCGAGCCGTTTCGTTGCAGGGGGCGCGCTGCCCCCGTGTGGAGAAACCGCGACCCCTTTACGTGGGCCGCTCAGCTGTCCGGCTGGGGGTTATGACCCCCAGCGTTTTCCTCAAACTGGCTGGCCCGCACTGGACAGCTGGTTGGGCAACCATGGGACCGACAAGGGCCGGTCCCCTTGCTCCGATGCCGGCGGCCAGGTACCGGCTGCCGGTTCCGCTGCTCCGCCGCGGCCCAGAACCGGCTACGACCTTGGTTTTTCCGGTGCGGCGCGACGGCGCCGCGCCCCTCCGCCGTGACCCCACTCCGGCCGCGGTGCATTAGTGGTTCTCCAGTGCGGCGTGACGGCACTGCATCTTTGGTTCATTTTCAACGGCGTGGCGTGATGGCCCCGTGTCTTGGTTCGTCTTCAACGGCGCGGCGCGACGGCGCCGCGCTTCTCCCCCTTTCCATATCAAAATTCTGTGCGGTGATTCGTCACCGCATTGCCTTGCTCACCACAACAATATCAAAAACCAAAAAGGGGAGGATTTTCGGCCGTGTTCATGCGGTCCGACCTACTCCCTTTATCATGATAATAGGCGGTTCAAAGAAAAGGAGAAAGCGACAGAAGATTTCACGAACTAACAAATAAAATAAATCTCTACCTCAACACTGTCGTCGAACGAGCGTTCATCGAGGAATTAACCGTCGCAGAAGAAGAGGATCGCCGCGGAAGAAGAAGATCGCCGCAGAAGAAGAAAATCTTCGTTGGCGTTAGGTGATCTTTGAGGAAGGCGTCACTCGCTGTCGTCCGCCGCTGGAGATTGGCGTTCTTCATCGGCGGTGGTGCGTTCTTCGCATTCTTCATCGAAGAACGAAGAATCTTCCCCTTTTCTCCCAAAGGTTTAACACAACACAAACCCCAACAATAATAAAATAAGTCCTCCTCTTATTTTACTATCGTCATAAGAATTTTAAATTCAAAAGATAAGAAACGAACAATTAATTCAAGGAATTAATTGTAAGGATTTAACTGCCCAATTTAATCGGGCGTTTCCTAACCCAAAAAAAAACGTAAGGTTGACTTTCATTAAAAAGGGGGGTTGTGGGTGTGTTACTTAGGAGGGAAGAAACAGTGGGGATCGTGTGGGCCCCACCTCACAAATATCCTACCGTGTGGGTAGGATATTCTGGGTTCCACCTTATCTGCTTAACTTAGCTTAAGCGGCTTTAAGTGAAATAAAATAAAGTGTCGCACCACTTTTATTTTATTTCTTGACTTAACCCCAAAAAATTAAAAACCACACCTGAGAAGATGCAACTTTGGAAAAGGCGTTTCTATGAATATACTGGCGCTGCAATTCCATTGGTGCCCTCAGAATTCGATTCCGAGAACCGGTTCAAAAGTTAGAAAAACCCGCTCGTTCGTTCACTGAACGTACCCGGGCTAATCTTCGGAAAATGATTCCGGGCACACCGGGCCTCGGAATCAGGTGCTGTCAGAAACTGCGTTCTTGTAAAATTTCAAAGAAAATTATGAAAAAAATTTCCTTGAATTTTACGGGTCTTTACATCACTCCCACCTCAGGGCTTTACGTCCCTGTAAAGATACATCATAAACTAGGGGAAAAAATGTGGGTACTGAGCACGCATCTGAGCCTCCCTCTCCCAAGTGCTCTCCTAAAGGTTCCCGTACTGCCATCTGATGCGCACTAGAGGAATCTACCATCCACGTATGACCCGCTCCTGTCGTTCCAAAATCTCTACTGGGACTTCCGCAAATGTCTCCCCATCATCAACGTCCAGCTCCCCATGGTCAATGATATGCATCGGATCGTGCACGTATATCCTCAGCTGAGATACATGGAAGGCGCCATGCACCTGGTGCAACTAAGGTGGTAGAGCCAGGCGATAAGACACCTCTCCAATCCTGATAAGGACCTGGAATGGTCCTATAAAGTGTGGAGACAACTTTCCACCTCGGCCAAATCTCCGTAATCCATGTCGAGGTGAGACCTGCAAAAAAACGTGGTCGCCATCCTCGAACTCTAGTGGCCTCTGCCTCCTGTCAGCATAGGACTTCTGCCGGCTCTGAGCTTTCCTCATCCACTCCTGGATGATTTGGACCTTCTCTGTCATGGCCTGGACCATCTCTGATCCCAAAAGTGCTGACTCCCCAGGGTCTGTCTAGCACAACAGTGATCTTCAAGGTCGACCGTACAATGCCTCGTATGGTGCCATCCCGATGGTGGAGTGGTAGCTGTTGTTGTACGCGAACTCCACCAAGGGTAGGTGGTCCTCCCAGTTGCGACCAAAGTCGAAGACACATGCGCGGAGCATGTCCTCGAGAGTCTGTATGGTCCTCTCTGTCTGACCATCTTTCTGAGGGTGAAAGGCGGTGCTCAGACATAGCTGCGTCCCGAACGCCTCTTGCAACCCCTTCCAAAGCCGGGAAGTAAAGAGAGAATGTCGATCAGAGAAGATAGATGATGGAATACCGTGAAGCCGTACAATATCTTGAATGTAGAGATGTCCCATGCTCTCCATTGAGCCCTGCTCTCTGATGGGTAACAAGTGTGCCAACTTGGTGAGTCGGTCGAAAATCACCCAAATGGAGTCGTGACCTCTGGAAGTGCATGGAAGTCCAGTCACGAAGTCCATATATTTCCCGTACCACTTCCACTCCGGGACCTCTAAGGGCTGTACCAAGCATGCTGGTACCTGGTGCTCCACCTTCACCTGCTGGCAGGTGAGGCATCGAGAAACGAACTCTGCCACAACCTTCTTCATGCCCGGCCACCAGTGTTGTCGTCTGAGATCCATGTACATCTTCGCTACGCCAGGATTTACCACCAAAGGGGAAGTGTGAAACTCTCTCAACACCTCCTCCCGTAATGAAACTGGTACCAAGGCACATCCTCTGAAAAGGACGCTGTGCTCTCCTACTACAGAGAATCCATCAGGTGCCTGTTCTGAGGATATCTGTGCACGCCGCGTCTCACAGTCAGTGTCCCCACGCTGTGCCTCTCTGACCCGCTGTAGTAGTGGAGGAGTGACTGTGAGTGACTGAAGGGAGGCTCCTCCATCTCTATCCACAAAGAATATCTGCAAAACAGATAGCTGCTCTGTCGCCTCCTCAAGTAGCTGAATGATCGTCCTCCTACTGAGAGCATCGGCTACCACGTTCCCCTTCCCAGGAGTATAGACTATCTCAAAGTCATAGTCCTGGAGGAACTCAAGCCATCGCCGCTGTCTCAGGTTTAGGTCCTTCTGAGAGAAGATGTACCTGAGACTCTGATGGTCAGAAAAGACTGTAAAGCGCTCTCCCATCAGGTAGTGCCACCATGTCTTCAGAGAGAAGACCACTATTGCTAACTCCTAGTCATGGGTAGCGTAGTTCTGCTCATGCGGCCTCAGCTGACGTGATCCATAGGCGATCACTGCCTGCTCTTTCAATAGGACACATCCGAGTCTGGTCCTTGATGCATCGCAGTAGACTACGTACCCTACTCCCTCCTCCGGAAGCCTCAAGATAGGGGCACTAGTCAATCTCTGTCTCAGCTCCTAGAAGCTCTGCTGACATCTGTCTGACCACACAAAGGGCTTTCTCTTCTTCATCAAAGTTGAGAGTGGTGCTGCAAATCTGGAGAAGTCTGGCACAAATCTTCGGTAGTATCCAGCTAGTCCCAAGAAACTCCGCACCTCCATCACGCTCCTAGGTGGCTCTCAAGCTAGCAGTGCCTCGATCTTCGCAGGATCCACCGCAACTCCCACCTCGGAGATGACGTGTCCCAAGAAGTGGACCTCATGTATCCAAAACTAACACTTCGAGAGCTTTCCATAAAGCTGGTTCTCTCAGAGTGTGTCAAGTATAACTCGCAAGTGGTAGGCGTACTCCTCCACAGTCGTCGAGTATATCAAAATGTCATCGATGAAGACCACGACAAATTGATCGAGGTATGGCTGAAAGAACCTGTTCATGAGTCCCATGAACACCGCTGGAGCATTGGTTACACCGAATGGCATAACCAAGAACTCATAGTGGCCATAACGTATCTGAAGGCCATCTTCTGCACGTCCTCATCCCGAACTCTGAGCTGATGATAGCCTGGCCTGAGATCTATCTTCGAGAACCACCGTGCTCCCTTGAGCTGATCGAAGAGGTCATAAATCCTCGGTAGCGTATACTTGTTCCTCACTATCACCTGGTTCAGGCGACGATAGTCGACACAAAGTCGCAAGCTCCCGTCCGCCTTCTTGGCGAACAATATCGGGGAAGCCCAGGGTGAAACACTGGGTCGGATGAATCCCTTGCCCTGCAAGTCCTCCAACTGTACCTGTAGCTCTCGAAGCTTAGTGGGGGCTATCCGATAAGATGGAGTGGATATCCGGGTTGTCCCGTGGTACATATAAATATAAAATTCTACCTCTATACGAGGAGGTAGTCCTGGAACGTCGTCGGGAAAGAAGTCCGCATACTGATCCCCCACTACAGGAAAACTAGGACTCCGCACGTCAACTGCTCATAGGATGAGGCTAGACAACTAATGAGTGATGGGTTGTCCTCTACTCTACGGAAGTCCATCATGTGCTTCGAAGGCTCCCTTCTCGCCGGTGAAGGTGAACCTACTCTCGTCGGTGCGTACTCATCGCACCTTGGGCCTAATACAATCAATCTATGCATGGACTGTAGATAACCAATCCATGCCCAAGATGACGTCGTAAGGCCTCGACGCCCTACAAGAAGATCCCATCCGAAGCTCTAGCCTCCTAGAGTAAGCTCACACTGCCAGCAGTAGTGCGTAATCGTCGAGTCTGCTCCCGTAGGAGTCTCTAGCCGTAAGGATCGAGCCAACGGCTCTGTCGGAATCTCCGAGCTCCAAACAAGGGCAGCGGCTATGAAATAATGACTCAATCTTGTGTCTATAAGAACTACAGCAAGGGTGGAATAGACACAGATAGTACCTCGAATCATCTCGGGTGTGCCGTGGTCGTAGGCCACTGCTGCATGGAGATGTGCCTGTCTCTACCCGCCAGCTCCCTGTGGTCGGGGTGGACCTCCTAGTGGTGGTGGTGGTAGAGCCTCAAGCGTCTCCCACCACCTGCTGCTCAGCCAGATCCTATGCCTCTTCCACCTGCTCCCTGCGGACCGCCACAGTCGACCCTCTGCCTCTGCCTGGGTGGCCCCTCAACTGTCTGCTGCTCCTCGGCCCGTCGGGTTGGGCAGTCACGAGCCATGTGGCCCTGCCCGCCGCATGTGTAGCACAGTCTGCCTCTCGAAAGACTGGATCTGTGTTGTGTGCCCCGCACTGCTGAGCCAGTGTCCTGAGGTCATCTGCCTGAGGGTCTGGTCTTCCTGGACCCATGAGTCATCCATCGACTTCCTGCTGCAGAAGACTCTGCTACGTGCCGCCCTACAGTATGTCTCGCCGCTGGTATAGACTCAGCAAAAAAGCTATCGATGAGAAGGGCTCGCTCCAATACTCCTGCCCGAGTCGAAATGCTGAGGGAGATCAGTGATGCCCTGATCTCATGCGTCAATCCCTACTCAAAGGTCAGGTCCTAGAAGAATGGGTCTCGTACCATGTATGTCGAGTAGCGTGAGAGATCGGTAAATCTCACCGAGTACTGGGCGACCTTCAAGCTGTCCTGCCGCAGTTGTAGAAGCTCCTGGATGCGCACCGCCCGGAGGGTGGCTAGGAAAAACTCTGAGCGAAAGAGGATCTCAAATTCCCTCTAGAGAAGAGATGCCTCATCGTGCACCCGGAGCATCAAGATCCACCATCAGCCCGCTGCCGCGTGCAGTAGGCTCACTGCGAGGATCTCCATGAGGTGTGTTGGTGTCCTCACTAACCTGAAAACTCATACCACTACCTCCAGCCAATCCTCGGCTGCTTGGGGGTTTTTCTCCCAGCAGAACCTGGGAGGTCGCTGGCGCTGAAACTCGTGCTGTTCAAAAAGGCCACATGCATTGTCAGCGGTTGGGGCTGGAAGCATGGGGGGCTCGGCGGGTAGAGGTACCACCGGTGCCTCTGCTATCAAAGGGCCCTGTACTGAGGCCTCATCGCTCATTGGGCTGTCATCACACACAACTCTCGGAACCCTAGCTGGCTACTATCGTGGGGCCATCCTGAAAAGAAACATGTCCGCCACGGTCAAACAATATACCTAGTGAGCTGACATAAAGTAATCCCAAAGAAAACTTGAAACACACGTGCAATCAATGTTTTCGTGCATTAAGTCGAAAATCAGAAATCAGGGTCCTGGTGTATGGATACGTTGTCCGCCGCACCAACACTGGACTCTCGGGACTGATAACCACACCCAATATTCTTAACACTATTGCTTCACATAGAAAAAAGATCAGAGTCCAATGATCTGCGGTAGAACCGAACTCCTCTGATACCAATTTGTCACGACCTGTCCTCGGGGCTCGTGTCGTGACTACCCCAAACCCGCCTTCCATAGGCCAGGGGCTGGCGACTAACACCAAGGCGTAAATCCCGGTAAAAAGGGAAGGCGTTGCCTTTGTAAAGTAAACAAACACCACAGAGCAAGCAAGCAGTAGAAGTAAACACTAAGTGAAGAATGATACAAAAGTAAGTGCAGAAAAAGTAAGTGGGGCAGAATACAAACCCAAACGGAAAGTAAAGTACAACTGGAAAGGGAAAACAACAACTGAAAGTAAAGCCACAATGTCGAGCCGTCTAATGGATGGCCCACCTGAAGGGTGAGTACAGATATCCTCCAAAGCTCGTTGGGTCCAGCCGTCCGCTCCAAGAACTTCCCGCCCAGTGGTCCACCTCCAGGTACCATCCTACTCCGCAAGCCTCAACCACGATCAGCACTGTCCGTCGTCTGCAACCAACTCAACGTAGTGCGGGAATAGACCACGCATTGTGAGTATAAGCTACTTAATAGGGACCCCGAGACCCCCGGAGGTCTCCCAGAATCCACAAAGGATAATCCACAAAGGAAAGATACAATTGTGAAGTAACATTCGACACTGCATAGGTATATGCCCATACATATACCTAAGTAATCAATTCTCGTTCGGCTCCAACATCCGAGCCCAAGTACAACCCTGTCCACACAGGAAAGAAAAACATAAATCCATACAGGATAGCACAAGACCATCCACATAGAAATGAAAAACAAGAATCATCTCACACAGGTATACTTCTTCATAAGACGATAGAGATGATCAGATATTTCCACTGATTCATCTAAGCCGTCGGACCCACAAAGGATCGATAGGTACTAACCCCCGCAATGACCCACAAAGGATCTGACCCACAAAGGATCAATAGGTAACTAACCCCCGCAATGACCCACAAAGGATCAATAGGTAACTAACCCCCGCAATGACCCACAAAGGATCTGACCCACAAAGGATCGAAAGGTATCTAACCCCCGCAAAGACCCACACAGGATCAGACCCACACAGGATCTGTAGGCGCTGGCCCACACAGGACCGCTGAGCGCTGACCCACACAGGATCAGACCGACACAGGATCGGTAGTACTGATCTATGTAGGATCGACGAGTGTTGTAGTCGTCGCCATCGAGTCTACTGAGGATCTCTGTACAGTCGTTGTCGTCGTCGCAGTCGCAGCCAGCTCTAGGGTTCCCGCACACAGCAAGCTAATTCGAGAGGGTCCGCACCACGAGCCGAGAGGCTGATACATCAACTGACACATATTCCGGATTTGATGCATCCAAAAGTTCTGTATCGCCAACAGGAACTCAATGTCACAGACGACGCGTCAATCGGACGCCCGGTCTGGAAATTATTGGCTTTTTCGTCCCAGGGGCCCGGTTGGTTTTTAAGTCAAAACCAACCCGACCATACTCCACCTGTGTCCAAACCTCGGGCGGTGTAAGCTAAAAGATCTTTCTCACTTAGAGGAATCCATCAAAGTTGACGTCACGTCAATCGGACGTCCGGAGCTCAAGTTATGAGCATTTTCGCTCCAAGGGCCTGGTTGGTTTCGTGTACGAACCAACCCGGCCGAACTGAAAGTATATCGAAACCTTGAGTGCGATATACCGAAACGACTGTCTCGATCCAAGGATCACATCGCGACTAACGGTGTATCGATTGGAGGCCTGTAGCTCTTGTTATGGGCAAAAGACCGAAAGTGGTTCGGTATTATGGGGTTCGGGCCCGGTCCGACCCGGCCCGATACCCCCAGGGTCGGCCCGTACCGGGTCGACCCGAACTGGGTCCGGGTCCGGCCCGCTTGGGCGTGGCCCAGCCGGCCGGCGCGGCGCGGCCCGGCCGGCGCAGACCGACCCGACCTGGGCGCAGCCCGACTCGGCCTGGTTGCGGCCCGGTCTGGCGGACCGGCCAGGCATCCGACCTGGTGCGCGTCGCGCTGGCTGGGGGCTCGGCCGAATGACCGAGCTGTTTCGGTGAGGGGGGGTGCACTGCCCCTGCGTGGAGAAACCACTGCCCCTTTATGGGGGCCCCTCAGCTGGCTGGCCGGGGGTTACAACCCCCGGAGTTTTCCTTGAACCTGCCGGCCCGCATCGGCCGGCCAGCTGCGCCACCACGGGAATAGCAAGGGCCGGTCCCCTTGCTCCGATGCCGGAGGCCCGGTACCGGCCGCCGGTTCCGCTGCTCCGCCGCGGCCCGGAACCGGCCGCGACCCTCTACCGCAGCCACGCTCTGGCCGCGGTGCTTTAGTTGTTCTCCGGTGCGGCGCGACGGCGCCGCATATTTGGTTCGTTTTCAACGGTGCGGCGCGACGACGTCGCGACTTGGTTCGTCTTCAACGGCGTGGCGCGACGGCGCCACGCTTCTCCCCCTTTCCTTATCAAAATATCGCGCGGTGATTCAACACCGCGTTGCCTTGCTCGCCGCAACAATATCAACAACCAAAAAGGGGAGGAGTGTCGGCCGTGTTCGTGCGGTCCGACCTCCTCCTATTATCATGATAACAGGCGGTTCAAAGAAAAGGAGAAAGTGACAAAAGATTTCATGAACTAACAAATAAAATAAATCCCTACCTCAACGCTGTAGTCGAACGAGCGTTCGTCGTGGAATTAACAGTCGAGGAAGAAGAAGATCACCGCGGAAGAAGAAGATCGTCGCGGAAGAAGAGAATCACCGTTGGCGTTAGGTGATCTCCGAGTAAGGCGTCACTCGCCGTCATCAGCCATCGGAGATTGGTGTTCTTCGTCGGCGGTGATGTTTTCTTCGCGTTCTTCATCGAAGAACGAAGAATCTTCTCTTTTTCTCCCAAAGGTTTAACACAACACAAACCCCAACAATAATAAAATAAGTCCTCCTCTTATTTTATTATCAACATAAGAATTTGAAATTCAAAAGATAAGAAATGAACAATTAATTCAAGGAATTAATTGTAATGATTTAACTGCCCAATTTAATGGTGCGTTTCTTAAGTAGAAAAAAAATGTAAGGTTGACTTTCATTAAAAAGGGGGGTTGCGGGTGCGTTACTTAGGGGGGAAGAAACGGTGGGGCTCGTGCGGGCCCCACCTCACAAATATCCTCCCGAGAGGGTAGGATATTGTTAGTTCCACCTTATCCGCTTAACATAGCTTAAGCGGCTTTAAGTGAAATAAAACAAAGTGTCGCACCACATTTATTTTATTTTTTAACTTAACCCAAAAAAATTAAAAACCACACCCGATCAAATGCAACTCCGGAAAAGGCGTTTCTAAGAAAATATCGGCACTACGATTCCATTGGTGCCCTCAGAATTCGATTCCAATCACAGGTTAAAATGTTAGAAAAACCCGCTCATTCGTTCACTGAACGTACCCGAGCTAAACTTCGGAAAATGATTCCAGGCACACCAGGCCTCAAAATCAGGTGCCGTCAGAAACTGCGTTCTTTTAAAATTTCAAAGAAAATTAAGAAAAACATTTTCTTGAATTTTACGGGTCTTTACAATTATTCAAGGAAATAAGGCATTATAAAAGAGTAAAAATTTGTTCATGCCTTACAAGTTAAAAAAAATTCTCCTCATACTTTTACTAGAAATGTCAAAAAGTACATCAAATTGAATAACGACAAAAGATTCCTTTCATACCATTTAATAAAAATTTACAAATGTGTAACATTAAATTTAAATAGTGTTAGAAGAATAGAAATAATATTACATAATTAAAAAACATGTATGTGGATGATAAATATACTCTAGTAAATACCTTACATATAAACAATCTCAGATAAAAATGATATTACAAAATTATCCTTTACTTTAAGTCTGATTTTTTCTGTATGAGTCCAAAAATACTATATATTGGGTTTGAACAAATTTTTAACTTTTAAAAAAACCATAATAATATCTATGATATAATATATGATTCACTTATGAATTTATATTACCGTTTTATTTATTAATTCCATGTTAAAGCAACGTTTTGGGTAATAATCATTTTATTTATCATACATGTTTTGATTGTTATGATCGATCTTATTACATAGATCATGATTTAATTAAATCAAAAATTTAAATCAAGAGTTATATATCATAAATAATCAGTATATAAATATATATAATAGATTGATAAATGTAATGGAATATAAAATTCATGGAGACAGTATGTCGTACGTACGCATGAATGTTGTTTCCGTTTTCTTATTGAATTGAATGGAAGAAAGTAAATGAAATATATATATATACACACACATTTAAATCAAGTAGAATTATAATGTAATATATTTAATTCTTATTTATTACATATACTTTATAATCATTATTGATTGGTTAACGTGGATAATGAATCTCATCACGTCATGGAGACGGTAAGCTGTACGTACGCACAAGCGATGATATCATTCACTTAATGGTTGAATGATGCAGAATTGGATGTTATATTAATTATACAGAATATTTTTCATGTTATAGTCATTATTTATATCCATTATACTCATCATTATACCCATCCAAATTAAATATTGTTTAATAACAAATTACACCACGGTGTGGAGACGGTAAGTCCAACGTACACATGCGTGGTTATATTGTTATTCGTAGGATGGATAGAAGAAAGTATAATGTTATCCCATAATTATAATAAAATCTAATCATATATAATATTTGGATTTATTACTTTATAATGATAACAAAACAAGAATAGGATGTAGAATTAGAGAAGAATTTTGAAAGAGGTGATAAAAGAATTACCTCTTTCTCAAGTATCTCTTTTTTATTTGCACAAAAGATCTCCATAGGATGGATTTATTCACATAGTTTGGAATATAAGAGGAATTTTGGGATGTTGGGAGCTTATTTGAGCAGATTTTGGATGATTCAAAGGGCTTGAAAGGTGTGATTAAGTGAGTAGAGTTGGAAGCCTTTTATAAGAGGGAGGAGGGGCACTTTTGGAAAGTCTTGAATACTAATTTATTATAAATTTATTTTCAGTTTATAATTATCCCAAAAAAATTTATTTAGAAGATAATATGATTATGGGTAAAAATAATCTCATAAAATAAAATTTATACTTGTTTTTATTTTATTTTAAACCTTATCATTTTGATTTATCATTATTTAATATATTTAATTTTATTTATGGTAATAAAATTCAAAATATTAAATGGTTATAAATAATTGCTTATGTGTTGTCAATTGTACATAATTGGATAATTTATGAAATTTTATACCTTATAAATTTGTAATTTTTAAATATTTTCATGATTTTTAAATAATTTATTAATATGTTATTTTTATAAAATATCAACATTGTCAATTTTGACACTATTCATTTATTTTACTTTCAATGAAATCCACAAAGAAGTTAAATTCAAAAAAATAATAATAATACACTCCTAATATGTGATATACACCTTGAAAATTTGTGGAGAACATTAATTAGTTCATATTATATTTCTTTTAATATATTTTAAAACCATTTATTTGATATTTATATTAATAATATAATTTCTACATCACTATTGTGTCATCATTAATGGTTATTATTTAATATCTAAAAATTATAAATAAATTCACATGATGTAGAAAATTTCATTATCTTTCTATATACTATTTTTGTTGTAAGTGTTATCAAGATTATCACTATATTAAAATTATTATACTTATAAGAGAGTGACATGTTGGCACCTTCTTTTGTTTTAATTATAATTACATCACATTAATGAAAAAAGGACAATTAAATGAATCAATTCTGACCGTTAGGTAATATTGGTAGAATTTAATTCATCCAATAGTATTTTGGTATATTTTAGGGTAATTTTATTATATTTATCATATTGTTTGTTACCCTGATTTACCTGATTTACCTTTAACCATGATAAATAAAAATTACCGTAGCTACTATTCATAATATGAAAAAAAATAAAAGTACAAATTAAAATAACTTGGACTCACTGATTCTAAATACAGAATCCATTTTTCAAAATTCAAAACATAGAAGTTTTAGTTATTAATATAAAATTAATCCCTAATGTCAAAACCATAAAGCAGGTTTTTAAGAAGTAAAATTTATCAAAAGATTGACATGCATTTATGCCGAATTTATATGTGAAATTATTTCAAATGACTAAAGTTGGATTAAACTATAAAAACATAATACAATTACACTTTAAAACCAATTAAAATTATAATATAACTACATAAATAAATTAGATGAAAAGACAGTTTTAAATTAAAATGGAGTATTTTACACTATTAATTAAAATATAAATTTTGTCAGAAAAATACCAAAAAACAAAACAATGTAAATTTTTGATGACCTACTTCCAAATAAGATTTTTTTCAAATATAATTTATTAAATTGTAAAAAACTAGATTTAAAATTGGTGAACCATCAAAAGGAGGCGAAACTACATTTTTTTGAAAAATACTTCTTTTATCCGAAAAATTGAACTTGTTCTTATATCATGTTCTCGAAAATACATACAATTAATTTTAAATTTATATAAAATTAAAAATGTGGATAATACTAGTCATAATGTCTAGTTTATATCCCAATAAATAATAATATTTTAATAATATATCATTCTTTAGTGAAACATGGTATTTCATACAACGTAAGCTATTGAGGAAGATCGCTCTTACGTGTAATGCAATCGAAGTCAGTGTTTCATTTAGTGCAATATTAATTTTGTGTTTTTTATAACATAATACAAACACAGGTATTTTATACATTGAAAAAAACTATACTCAATGTTGCGTAAACTGAATTCTATCAAAAGAAATTGAAATTGTGTGTAACATAAGCCAAGTATCGTGTTGCGTATACTATAGGCTATTACGATGTTTCATATAGGACAAGATAATATTGGTGTATCATAAAACACAATACAACAATGAAATTAGAAATAAAATATCTTATAAAATCTTGGGGTGTTACATTTTACCCCCCTTAAAATGAATTTATCAGTCAAAATTCATCAGGGGTTATAAAAGGTTTACTACTTAAAAGTTTCTTTCATAAAAAACCACATCATAAAAAAGAAAACTAAAATATACTTTTAAAAAGGAAAGTTAGAAACATAATAGTTACCCAAAGTAACTCATCACTGGGTTTACACATAGGATAACAATGGTGGGAATTGAAAACATGGATATGGAAGAAAAATCTAACCATAAAGTTTTGATGGATAGTGATAGAGAAAAATGATTAGATAAAGTTAACAACAAGAAAAACATAAATCTATGATTATTTAAGGGACCATATGATTCATCGGCTGAGTAGGTACTAAGATAACATTTTTTGTTTTTAAGATCCTTTCCTTAAAGTTGAATAATTTTTAATGATAATAAATACTTACTTGATTTTGGTAAAATCTCACCATTGTTCATGCCTTGAAAAAATTACATTTCATCTATTATTTAAAGAAATTAAGTTGAATTTTATATTCATGAAGTGTTAATAGATCATGCGATAGAATGATAGGTCATTCCATCTTTCTTTATCACAAAAAGGTTAGAACAAGTTATCAAATATACATAAGTCCATCTATGGTGATATTAATAGTATATGGTTCAAAAAATTCACTTATACTTCATCTATCATACAAGTTAAATAAAATAAAACTAATTTATAATAACCAGGGACTTCCCATAGGACAGTGTTAGGCGATAAAGGCCGACCACACTTCGGTTGTCGGTTCAATTCCCACAACCTTGTCTGATGTGATGGGTTGTCACACATCCTTGGGATTATCCTTTTTATAAAACTTTACTATTATAACATTATAGAAATAATATTAAAAAAAATCTTTTTCCTTAAACAATACTATCTAATGACCAACTTAATCCATTCCAAACTTTATGATTATCCAAAATAGTTTTGTCCAAACTCATAGTACAAAAAAACTTAAAATAAAGTTCATATAAAAAGCATGTGGATACCTTCATTTATCCCCCATATATCATAATATATATCTTGTCAGTCACATTCCAAACATTTGAATGACTTCATCATGAATTCTCTATATTCATGGTATTAACCCAAATTACCATATATCCATACTGAAAACATGCATGTTTCCTCATTCCAAAAACATAGTGGATTATACTTTGTAACGACCCAAAGTTTTTCAATGGAAAATTCCCTTTTTATATTTATGTCATAAAATAACATGAAAACACAAAATAATGAACTACTAAGTGATAAGTGACATTTAAACATAATTTTGTCACTCCTATGTTTGGAATTTTGAAAATCCGACATACACGGTCGTGTTCAAGATGTTTTTTGGAGTCTAATGAAACAAAAATAATTTTTGGTGAATAGTGACCTAACCTTATGAATAGTAAAATACCCTTATGAATAGTTATATGAACCTTATGAATAGTAAATCATCCAACATAATATTAACATTACCTATGAATAATAAAATCAAATTTAGACATCTTAGAAAGGGATAATTTGACCTTAGTAAACATTTTTGGTATTTTATAAGTCATAAATAATTAATTATAATTATTTATTTAATTTAAAAGAATATTTATTTCCATGAAATGTATTCACAATCTATTGAATCAATTTCTAATAGTTTTTAGTTAATTTTATAAGACCCTACATAATTTTTGAAAGAACTATAAAATCAGTTTTAATTTTAAAAACTGTTTTTTAAGTAAATTATGATTTTAATTAAATATTAAATTAATAATATTTAGAAAACTATTTTTGAAAAATGGACTTCATTTTTTGATTCTACACGTCGAAAAATAGTTGGGGTAAATTTTTGGGATTTTTCTGAGATACTTGAATTTTTTATGAATAGTAGAATCCGATAATTCACAATAAATGCTAAATAATGTATTAATTTAGTCATCGATGATGTTCTACTGATGTAAGACCACTTGGTTCGGGATTAAATTATAAAATTAATATTCTTGGTCGTTCAATACTCACTATTCCTTGTCTTGCTAGGAAATAATAAACTAATGAATTTTATATTAAGGAAACCCCTCTCCCCTCCACTATAAAAGCCACCGTTCACTCCCTCTTTTCCTCACACCTCTCAAGCTCCAACCATTCTCTAAAATCTTTCCAAACTCCTTACCTAGTCCCTCGCCCACGTCTAAAAGCTCCTGGTCTCATCAAAAGACCAATAATAGCTTCCTTAAAGAGGATCTCAAGAAGAAGAATTAAGAGGTAATTTCCTTCCCTCTTCTCCTTTAATTTCCTTTCAAGTTCAAGTTCATTTCTCATTATCTCCCAACCTACATTCATCTAAATTGTATATTAACTCCATTATTATACATATAATGTAATTTTATGATGATAATGGGATATTATATCACCCCACCCCCTTTCCCCTTCCTTTTATTTTATTAAAGAGAACGTTGTTCATGAGGTGTTAATTTATCACCTTCAAAAACGACATGCTCTCTTCTTCAATTTATACCTTCAGATTTGGTCATGAAACCATTTTTATGGTTGAACGAGAATATTTTATATGTATTATGTTCTATTTTATGTTCTGTAAATAACCTATGTCCATATTACTAAGTGAAAAGTTAAAACAGGTTCATTGTGATCCAAAAACCGCTAAAATTAACCCTAATAATCATCATTTAATTATTATATAATGATTCACCCACATGGATCTAATATAATTCATTATAAAATCATTCAAGATCCTTTAATATCACTAATAACATGTAATATCAGTTCTGTATGTTTACCCATGTTCTACCCAAACTTCAATTTAAGAATGCAAGTGAACCACTCAAGAAAACCATAAAAACGAACATCCCCGAACAATGTTTTTAAACACTATAAGTCATCCAAAGGAACATAATATGACATAATGAAACCAGAATGAACCCTATTAATGTATAAAATGTTCTGGAATTTATAATCAATTAATATAATGTCATTATACAAGACATTAAAGAGAAGGAGGCATTCAGGTACAAGGTACGGGGAAATCTCAAACCCAATTTTCTTCCTTCAGGTTCTCCCTCTTTCACTCCATTTTTGATATGGTTACTCCTCAAAGATCATTTTTTCATAGTTTTATTTCATTTTATGGGATATAAATGTTTTCTAATGAAGTTTATACCAATCCAAATGTTTTTGGAAATAACTCTTCTCTTAAGAACTCAACTTTTACCTCTCATTCAAGGTTGATGGTTCTTGTATCAAGTATGTTGTTCTCTCTTTATTTTGGGAACCCAAAGTTTATGAATGTGTTATTATGAGATGAAACACATTCATTTTCATGGGATATTTATGTTAATTTATGTTATATGTTCATTGTGGCATGTATGATAAATGATAATGTTATGATGTGACGGGTGCGCCCAAAATTATATAGTGCAATATGAATGTTTAAATTTGACAGATGCGCCCGGAATTATACAGAGCTTCAATGAATTGGGTAAAGTGATTAATATCATGAGTAAATGTGAAATTATGTGTGAAAAATATTCTAGCTTGGTTCACAAGTATGTGTGGTAGTTAACCACTAAGACATGATGGTTCATTTTTATGCATTACCACATTTCAAGTCTTTTATTTATGCTCCTTTCATGTTCATGATCTTTTGCCTATGTTATGATTATGCTTACCCCATGCTATATTGTTCTTATCTATCCTCTTACTGGGCTTCTGTCTCACCCCTTTTTATGTATATCCTTAGGTGGCTACATGTACTAAGGAGAGGACAAGTGCCAATAAGAAGCCAGAGAAGAAGAAATTAAATGAATGTTTATGGTCGATGTTGTATTTGTTATGTGTGGTACCAGTTTTCCCAAGACACTAAAACATTGGATCTTATATGTGTAATACTATTATGTTGGTTATCATTGAAATGATGTAATAATAATGTAAGAAAAGGCTGGGTCTCTATAGTTGGTATCAAAGGAAAGGTTTAGTTAATTTGGGAATTAGGATTAGTGAACCCTAGAGAAAACTTTAGTGTATGAGATTAAGTAAAAATATGCACACGAGAACATTTATCTAGGGATACCATATGTTATGTTTTTGGTATATTTGTATAAACAAATAAGTTATTCATGACTTCTTTACTTATGTTTTGTTCTAAACTTTTCTATTTGCGAAAATGGTAGGAACCAGGAGAAATCAGGCGAACAACTCATGCGAGGGCCAATGCAACGATTGCCCGAATGACATCCCCAATGATTTGGGAGGTGGAGTTCAAAACTTAATGGCTATGCTTACCCAATTATCTCAAGTTATGAATAATAACCATAATAATGGGAAACATCCTCCTTCACCAAAGAGGGAGAAACTGGCTATCGAATGTTTTATGCGGCAACGACCACCGACGTTTTGTGGATCTTCCGATCCACTAGTTGTGGAACAGTGGGCCAACTCCATGTAGAATATCTTTTCTGTGCTTCACTGTTCTGAGACGGAGAACGTGACTCTAGCCATTTATCATTTAGATGGAGATGCTGATCAATGGTGGTCTTTGATTAAGAACACCAAGCAAAGGGAGGAAATTGAAGAGATAGAATGGGAAGACTTTAAAATAATGTTTCTTAATAAGTATTTTCCACGAACTCTTCACAAAAATATGGAGAGAGAATTCATAGAGCTTAAGAAAAAAGGAGAATCTGTCACAACCTATGAAGAAATTTTCACAAGGCTCGCAAGGTATGTTTCGGTTTTTGTTATCAACAATGATAGCAAAATTGATAAATTCTTTAGTGGATTAAAACCACACCTTCGAAAGGATATTTCAATTAGAGACTTTGGGAGTTATGAAGAAGTTATTCGGTGTGCTATAAAAGTGGAGATGGAGTTTGGAGAATGGTCCCATGGATATGGTGATAAGAAAATAAAGATGGAGTTCCAAGATGGTGGATCTAATGATAAAGGTGGGAAGAAAAATCAACGACCCACATGCCAAAAATGTGGGATGTTGCACAATGGGAACTGCCTCAAAGGGATGGGGAAATGCTTCAAGTGTGGGAAAGAAGGACACCATGCTCAAGAGTGTCGAAAAGACACGAAAAGGATGGATAATGAAGCTGATGAAAGGAGATAACCACCCATGGTTCAATTCTACAACTATAGGGATCTAGGGCACTATGCAAACCAGTGCACTAAACCTCGAGCTCTCGAGGGTAATCAGCGTCAGGAGACAACAAAGCCAAAGGAACAAGGGAAGGATTATTCCCTCACTACTGCGGAGGTGGAGAATGATAATGAAGTCGTACAAGGTACACTTCCTATTCACTCAAGAATAGAAAATTCTTATTTGATTCTGGTTCTACCCATTCTTGTATATCTTGCATGTTTGCTAGAACTATAGAATCGATGCCCTGACACCTTGAAGTAGAGATATCTGTAAAAACACCATGTGGTGCAATCATTGTAACCCAAGTGTTTGAATCTTCTCCTGTTGGTGTATGTGGGAAGATTCTTCCGGCAAATATCGTAATACTTCCCTTGGTGGAATTCGACGCTATAATGGGAATGGACTGACTCTCGTTATATAGAGCGCATATCAACTGTCTGGAAAAGGAAATATCTTTTCATATTCTAAACCATCCCATCCTCCTCTACAAATTCAAGGAAGATCATGAATCTCCTTTGAAAAATCCTTCAATGTTGTGGGTGTTGATTCCCTATGAAGAAACATACGTTTCCCAAATGGTTGAGTGGAAGGAAAGTGCCAACCTTGAGGAAATGCCCATTGTGAGGGAATACGGTGATGTATTTCCTGACGAATTACCCGGAATTCCCCCGGATCGTGAGGTAGAGTTCTCAATTGAACTCATACCCAGAGATACTCCTATCTCGAAATGTCCCTATAGGATGGCTCCTATAGAACTGGAGGAGTTAAAGAAGCAGCTGTAAGAGAATTTGGACAAAGGGTTCATACGCCCTAGTGCATGACCTTGGGGTGCGCCAGTGCTCTTTGTGAAGAAGAAGGATGGAACCATGCAGTTGTGTATTGATTATCGGGAATTAAACAAGATCACCATAAAGAACAAGTATCCTCTCCCAAGGATTGATGATGTGTTCAATCAGTTAAGAGGAGCTCAATACTTCTCAAAGGTGGATCTTCGTTCTCGATATTATCAGGTAAAGGTGAAGAAGGAAGATATACATAATACTGCCTTCCGTACAAGGTATGGGCACTATGAGTTTTTGGTGATTCCCTTTGGACTTAATAATGCCCCTGCAATCTTCAAGGATTTGATGAATATAGTCTTTAGACATTACCTCAACAAATTTGTGGTAGTGTTTATCGATGATATTCTCATCTAATCCAAGAGTAAAGAGGAACATGAATAACTTATAAGACTTGTGTTGGCGACATTGAGAAAGGAGAAGTTGTAAGCCAAGTTCATCAAATGTGACTTTTTGATGAATCAAGTCACGTTCTTGGGACATGTGATCACAAGTGAGGGAATTTCTGTGGATCCATCAAAGACAAATGTGATTCAGGAATGGCCCAGGCCCTCTAGTGTCACAGAAATCCATAGTTTTCTTGGATTAGCTGGGTACTACCGACATTTTGTGAGAAACTTCTCACGATTGTCAAGCCCGCTAACTAAGTTTGCAAGGAAAGGGGTAAAGTATGCCTGGACGGAAGAATGTGAGGGAAGCTTCAAGGAGCTAAAGAGAAGGCTAATCACTACACTTGTACTCACACTACCAAAAAGTGGAGAAAGTTTTGTGATATACAGTGATTCTTCAAATAAAGGCTTTGGTTGTGTACTCATGAAAAATGATAATGTGATAGCCTATGCCTCACGGCAATTGAAGATCCATGAGAAGAACTACCTGACGCATGATCTAGAGCTAGAAGCCGTGATTTTTGCTTTGAAAATCTGGCGGCACTACCTTTATGGTGAGAAGTGTGATATATACACCGACCACAAGAGCCTAAAGTATATATTCACACAAAAGGAGATCAACATGCATCAAAGGATATGGTTAGAGATAATCAAGGATTACGATTTCTCTATTCACTATCATCCTGGAAAGGCGAACAAGGTAGCTGATGCTCTAAGCAGAAAAGAACCTGCTACTCTATCCATGTTGCGGATTGAGAAAGACCCTATATTCATGGATGTGCAAAGGATGGATTTGGGAATCGTAAGGGCAGGGGATACATCCTACCTTTACCAAATTACTGCGCAACCATCCATCCAAGAGAAGATTAATGAAGCACAAAGGGATGATGTGGAGATACAAAAGAGGGTGAATGCAGTAAAGGAAGGGATGATGCATGAGTTCCATATCGATGATGATGGTGTAATTCGATTTGGAATGCGGCATTGTGTGCCTTCATCACCCGAGATAAAGAAGAAGCTATTGACTAATGCACATAGATCAACTTTCTCTATCCATCCTGGGAGTACCAAGAAGTACCGTGATCTCCAAGAACACTTCTGGTGGGATAACATGAAGAAAGAGATTGCGAGATATATATCAAGTTGCTTGGTATGTCAGCAAGTTAAAGCTGAGTGAAAAAAGTCCAAAGGTATGATGCATCCATTTCCTATACCCATGTGGAAATGGGAAAATGATACTATAGACTTTATCACAGGCCTCCCGAAGACTTCAAAGGGAAATAATGTGATATGGGTTGTGGTTGACCGACTCACCAAGACTGCTCATTTTATCTCTATTTGGGATGACCTCTCTCTTCAACAACATTCAAGGATATATGTGAAGGAAGCGGTGAGATTGCACAAGGTTCCACTCTCAATTGTCTCTGACCATGATCCAAGGTTCACATCTAAATTCTGGAGGATCCTTCAACATGCTTTTAGTACTGAATTAAATTTCAGCACGACCTATGATCCCCAAACTGATGGCCTGTCTGAAAGGACTATTCAGACGCTTGAAGATATGCTAAGAGCCTGCTCTCTTGAATTCAAAGGTGGTTGGGATCAACATCTCCCATTGGTTGAGTACTCATACAACAATAGCTTCCACTCGAGTATTCAGATGGCTCTGTATGAATCTCTTTATGGGAAGCGATGTAGAACTCCAACCTGTTGGGATGAATTTGGAGAAATAAATCTACTTGGAATCGATCTTGTTCAAGAGATGACCGAGAAGGTTCAAGTCATCCAAAAACACATCAAAGCTACTCAAAGTTGGAAAAAGAGCTGTGATAACAACCTTCGAAGGGACTTGGAGTTCGAAGTTGGAGATAAAGTCTTCCTTCGAATATCTCTATGGAAGAGAGTCTTGCGATTCGGGAAGAAATGGAAGTTGAGCCCAAGGTATATTCGAACCATTGAGATCGTTGACCGCATAGGAGCCGTGGCCTATCATATAGCACTGCCACCGAATATGGCTCATGTTCATGATGTGTTTCATGTATCACTACTGAGTAAGTACATACCAGACCCCTCACATGTACTGAACTCAGAGGTGGTGCAGCTGGAAGATGATCTCTCCTATGAGGAGCAGCCGGTAAAGATTTTGGACCAAAGTGATAAGGTTCTACGCAACAAGACAACCCATCTTGTCAAAGTGTTGTGGAGGAACCATAAGTTTGAGGAAGCAACTTGGGAACCAGAAGAGGCAATGAAGGAGAAGTACCCTCACCTTTTTGTGTAAAGTGAAATTTCGAGGGCGAAATTTCATAAGGGGGGAAGAATGTAACGACCCAAAGTTTTTCAATGGAAAATTACCTTCTTATATTTATGTCATAAAATAACATGAAAACACAAAATAATGAACTAATAAGTGATATGTGACCTTTAAACATAATTTTTTCACTCCTATGTTTGGAATTTTGAAAATCCTATATACACGGTCGTGTTCAAGATGTTTTTTGAAGTCTAATGAAACAAAAATAATTTTTGTTGAACAGTGACCTACCGTTATGAATAGTAACATACCCTTATGAATAGTTATATGAACCTTATGAATATTAAATCATCCAACATAAGAGTAACATTACCTATGAATAATAAAATAAAATTTATACATCTTAGAAAGTGACAATTTGACCTTAGTAAACGTTTTTGGTATTTTATAAGTAATAAATAATTAATTATAATTAATTAATTAATTTAAAAGAATATTTATTTCCATTAAATGTATTAATAAATTATTGAATCAATTTCTAATAGTTTTTAGATAATTTTATAAGACCCTACGTACTTTTTGAAATAACTATAAAATCAGTTTTAATTTTAAAAATTGTTTTTTAAAGTAAATTATGATTTTAATTAAATATTAAATTAATAATATTTAGAAAGTTATTTTTAAAAAATGGACTTCATCTTTGGATTCTACATGTCGAAAAATGGTTGGGGTAAATTTTTGGGAATTTTCTGAGATACTTGAATTTTTGATGAATAGTAGAATCCGATAATTCACAATAAATGCTAAATAATGTATTAATTGAGTCATTGATGATGTTCTGCTGATGTAAGCCCACTTGGTTTGGGTTTACATTATAAAATTACTATTCTTGGTCATTCAAGACTCACTATTCCTTGTCTTGTGGGGAAATAATAAACTAATGAATTTTATATTAAGGAAACCCCTCTCCCCTCCACTATAAAAGCCACCCTTCACTCCCTCTTTTCCTCACACCTCTCAAGCTCCAATACTTCCATAAACTCTACCCAAACACCTTCCCTAGCCCCTCCCCCACGTCCAAAATCTTCTGATCTCATCAAAAGACCAATCCTAGCTTCCTTAAAGAGGATCTCAAGAAGAAGCTTTAAGAGGTAATTTCCTTCCCTCTTCTCCTTTAATTTCCTTTCAAGTTCAAGTTGATTTCTCAATCTCTCCCCACCTATTTTCATATAAATTGTATTGTAACTACAGTATTATACATATAATGGAATTTTATGATGATAATGGTATATTATATCACCCCACCATTTTCCCTCTTCCTTTTATTTTATTAAAGAGAACAATGTTCATGAGGTGTTAATTTATCACCTTCAAAAACGACATGCTCTCTTCTTCCATTTCTACATTCATATCTGGTCATGAAAACATTTTTATTGTTGAACCAGAATATTATATAGGTATTATGTTCTATTTTATGTTCTGGAAATAACCTATGGACATATTACTAAGTGAAAAGTTAAAACAAGTTCATTGTGATCCAAAAAACCGCTCAAATTAACCCAAATAATCATCATTTAATTATTATATAATGATTCACCCACATGGATATAATATAATTAATTATAAAATCATTAAATCTCCTGTAATATCACTAATAACATGTAATATATGTTCTGTATGTTTACCCATGTTTTACCCAAACTTCAATTTAAGAATACAAGTGAACCACTCAAGAAAACCATAAAAACAAACATCTCTGAACAATTTTTTTAGTGTCTATAAGTCATCCAAAGGAAAATAATATGAAATAATGAACCCATAATGAAACCTATTAATGTATAAAAGGTTCTGGAATTTCTAATTAATGAATATATTGTCATTATATAGGACATTAAAGAGAAGGAGGCATTTGGGTACAAGGTAAGGGGAAATCTCATACCCAATTTTCTTCCTTCGGGTTCTACCTCTTTCACTCCATTTTTGATATGGTTACTCCTAAAAGATCATTTGTTCATCATTGTATTTCTTTTTCTGGGATATAAATGTTTTCTAATGAAGTTTATATCAATCCAAATGTTTTCTTAAAGAACTCTTCTCTTAAGAACTCAATTTATACCTCTCATTCAAGGTTGATGGTTCTTGTATCAAGTATGTTGTTCTCTCTTTCTTTTGGGAACCCAATGATTATGAATGTGTTATTATGAGATGAAAACCATTCCTTTTCATGGGTTAGTTATTTTCATTTATGTTATATGTTCATTGTCGCATACATGATAAATGATAATGTTATGACATGACAGGTGCGCCCAGAATTATATAGCGCAATATGAATGTTTAAATGTGACGAGTGTGCCCGGAATTATACAATGATCCAATGCATTGGGTAAAGTGATGAATCTAAAGAGTAAATGTGAAATGATTTGTGAAAAATATTCTATCTTGGTTCACAAGTATGTGTGGTAGTTAACCACTAAGACATGATGTTTCATTTTTATGCATTGCTACATTTCAAGTCTTTTATTTATGCTCCTTTCATGTTCATGATCTTTTGCATATGTTATGATTATGCTCACCCCATGATAAATTGTTATTATATATCCACTTACTGGGATTCTAGATCACCCCTTTCGATGTATATCCTCAGGTGGATACATGTACTAAGGAGAGGACAAGTGCCAATAAGAATCTAGAGAAGAAAAAATTAAATGAATGTTTATGCTCGATGTTTTATTTGTTATGTATGGTCCTAGTTTTCCCAAGACACTAAACCTTTGGATCCTCTATGTGTAATACTATTATATTGTTTATCTTTGAAATTATGTAATAGTAATGTAAGAAAAGGCCGGGTTGCGATATTCTTTATGTTCCAAAAAGATGTATACTTCATCCTTGATAGCATAACCCTCTTGTCGACAAATCCATAATTAGTTCTCAAGAAACTAGCATCATCCAATTTACTTATTAAAATCTAACATAACTTATTACAAACATCATTATCTTAATATAAGGTACATATTAAGGGTTATCTTTCCCTTAATCATTTGTTATCCAAATATATCACCCTACCCTTAAATCATATTTTTGTCTCCTTATAACTATTCAACACATCCTTTCCAATACTTAATGAAAAACTTATACTGAAAACACCTATATATTTCATGATTCAAATAACATAATATTTTAATTGTAAAACATATACACATCAATCATCTAAATTTATTCATAATCCAGTACTCAAGATCCATCAACTTCATCTTTAATAAAATACAAATCATGTTTTATGGTTTCTCAACCATAAGATTCTCCGGTTTAATGCAAACAATATTGTAAGAACATAACATACCTTTCAGAGGTTATTTACAATATCTTTATCCTCAGAAGTATGAACAATACTAGTACCATCTTCATGGTTCTCTTCATGATATTTCCACTTAGGAAATCAAACATTATAATTCCCATAATTTCCACATCTGAAACATTTAATGGTTAACTATGTTCTATGTAGTTATGGATATTGACTAAGAGAAGAATTCAAGGTGTGAGAAATACATATCATAGATTAGAAACACATAAATAAGGTAAATTAATTAAAATATTTCATTCTATTATATCTTCAGTTTAACCGTTGGTTAGTCATGACTATCACAAAAAACACTAGGATTGTAACCTATACTTAGAATTATCCTTTGGACATCCCTAGAGCTATCCTTATAAATATCTCTAGGAATATCACTAATGTTTTCGCATCCTAGTTTCCAAATGTTGACTAAACCTTTGCTCTGATACCAACTCTAAAGACCCAAGCTTGACGTACATGGAAATTTCATTTCTTTTGAGGAATACATAATGAATTACACAAATATAGGCCCAAATACCATATTAGTTTAGTGTCCTTGGAAACTTGGAACATAATCTTCTATCTTTGGGAAATATTTTCAACATCTCCCATAAAGATCTTCCCCATTTGTTTTCCTACCTAAAACCTTTATTTATATCATGGGGAAAAGAAAACATAAAAAAGGGTGAGATCAAATTCTCAGTAAGGGTAAACATTGAGAATATAAAACACACCATAAACATAACAATGTAAAAACATGAACATAATGTTTAAATATCAAAATCATGAGTCATGAAATAAATCTTGGTAGTACGTAAGGCATAGATCATAGAAGAACATTAACCATGATAAAATAGAATTGGCATAAAACATGGAATTATGAAAAAAAATAAGCACATAATATGATTTCTATAGTATCTAAGTAATTTTTTCCAATACCATCATAGTGGACAAAATCCATTACAGAACTGGGTTTATTTGCCAATCCAGCCTTGTATTACTGAACCATATTTACTTGTCATTCCAGCCCTGTATTACTGAACCGGATTTACTTGCCGTTAAATCATGTATATCTCAGGAGATATAATTCATTAACCAATGAATTGTAGAGAGATATAGGTCTCACCCATCTCATAATGAATCCATTCTTACGTGTTCCACAAAACACACAAACATTCACCATAACATAACCCATGAAATAAAATGGTTTTGTTAAACATCATTCCATTAAAATTGATATAAAACAAATGGATTTCCTATATAATATTTTATCATAAACACAATAAAACAATAGTAATAACATGGATAGTAATATAACCCTATTAAAATAGTTTCATCTTATATGATTTTTTTGAGAAAAAACATGAAATTTATTTTTGAGGAATATATCTTTTCTTCTTCTAAAAAACATTTTCCTTCCTCAAAATGCCACACAATTTTATAAGAAATAATTTTATGTTAAAATAACCTAGTAATATTTTAGGGGAAGCTTCAAGGAAATAAGGCATTATGAAAGTGTAAAAATATGTTCATGTCGTACAAGTTAAAAAACATTCTTGTCGTACTTTTACTAGAAAAGTCAAAAAGTACCTTAAATGAAATAACGAAAAATGATTCATTTCATACCATTTAATAAAAATTAATCCAAGGTTAAAATTAATTTTAAATAATCATAGATGAATAGAAAAAATATTACATAATTAGGAAACATGGATGTGTATGATAAATATACCTCAGTAAATACCTTAGTATAAACAATTTTGGATAAAAATGAGATTGAAAAATTATCCTTTACCTTAAGTCTGATTTCTTCTATATGAGTCCAAAACTCTTGTATTGTGGGTTTAAATATATTATTAACTTAAAGAAGAACCATAATAATATCTATGATATCATATATTATTAACTTATGACTTTATATTACCCGTTTTTTTATTAATTAAATGTTAAAGCAACGTTTTGGGTAATAATCATTTTATTTATCATATGTGTTTTGACTTTTTATTCTTGATCATATTAAATAGATCTTGATTTAATTACTTAAAAAATTTAAAACATTTGTTCAATATCATAAATAATTAGTATATAAATATATATAATAGATTGATAAATGTAATGTAATACACTGTTCATGGAGAGGGTAGGTCGTACGTACGCGTGGATACTGTTTATGTTTACTTATTGAATTGAATGGAAGAATGTAAATGACATATATATATATATATAAATACAGTATAATTTTTATGTAATATATTTAATTATTATTTATTAATTATAATTTATAATCATTATTGAATGGTTAATGTGGAGAATGAATTTCATCACATCGTGGAGAAGGTAAGCCGTACGTACACACGAGCAATGATATCATTCAGTTAATGGTTGAATGGTATGGAATTTGATGTTATATTAATTATAAAGAATATTTATCATGTTATATTCATTATTTACATCCATTGTAATCATCATTATACCCATCTAAAAAGAATATTTTTGAATAACAAATTACACAATGGCGCAAAGATGGTAAGTCGTATGTACGAATGCATTCTGATATTTCTATTCGTATTATGGAGAAAAGGAGGTATAATGTTATACCATAATTATAATAACATATCATCATGTATAATATTTTTGATTTATTACATTATAATTATAACAACATAAGAATTGGATTTAGAAGAAGAAAATAATTTTGAAATAGGTGACAAAACAATTTCCTATTTCTTGAGTATCTCTGTTTGATTTGAACAAAAGATCTCCATAGGATAGATTTAATCCCATAGGGCGGCCTCTAGGAGGAAGGGAGGTATATTGGGAGATTATTTGAGCATAGTTTGGATAATAAAAAGGGATTTAAAGGGGTGAGTAAGTGATTAGAGGTGGTGGCCATTTATAATAGAGAGGAGGGGAACTTTAAGAAAGTATTGAAATATTAATTTATTATAAATTTATTTTTGGCTTATCATTCTCCCAAACACATTTATTTAGAACATAATATGAGTATGGTTCGAAATAATCTCATCCAATAAAATTTATACCTGTTTTGATTTTATTTTAAAACTTATCATTTTGATTTATCTTTATTTAATCTAGTTAATTTTATGTGTTTTAATAAAATTCAAAATATTAAATGGTTATAAATAATTAATTATGTGTTTTCAATTGTATATAATTGGATAATTTATAAAATTTCAGACCTTATAAATTTCACTTTGTAATTTTTAAATATTTTTGTGTTTTTTAAATTATTTAATAATATGTTATTTTTATAAAATACCAATAGTGTCAATTTTGACACTATTCATTTATTAGACTTTAAATAAAATCCAAAAAGAAGATAAATTCAAAAAAAATATATTTAATACACATCTACCATGTCATATACACCTATAATATTATTTTATCACATTAATTATTTCATATTATATTTCTTTTAATATTTTTTAGAACAATTTATTCCATGTTTCTATCAATAAAACAATTTCCACAGCACTATCATGTCATCATTAATGGAAATTATTTAATATCTAAAAATTATAATTAAAATAAAATAATGTATATAATTCCATTATATTTATGTATATTATTTATTTTTTAAGTTTTATCATGTTTATCACTACATTGAAATTATTATACTTATAAGAGAGTGACATGTTGTCACCATCTTTTGTTTTAATTATAATTACAGAACTTTCATGGAAAAAGGTAAATTAAATGAATCAATTCCGACCATTAGGTGATATTGGTCGAATTTAATTCATACAATAGGATTTCGGTAGGTGTTAGGGTAGTTTTATTATATTTATCATATTGTTTATTACCCTAATTTACTCGATTTACATTTAACCGTGATAAATAAAAATTACCGTAGTTACTATTCATAATAAAAAATAAAATAAAAGAAACCTTTAAAAATAATTTCGAATCACTGATTAAAAATATGGAATCTATTTTTAAAAATTCAAAACACAGAAGTTTCAGTTATTAATTTAAAATAAATTCTCGTTGTCAAAACTAGAAAGCGAGTTTTTAAGAAGTAAAAACTATCAAAAGATTTACAGGTGTTTATGCCCAATTTAAATGTGAAATTACTTCCAATGATAAATTTTTGATTAAATGATAAAATAATAATAAAATTAAATTTATAAACCCATTAAAATGATAATATAACTATATAAATAAATTAGATGAAAAGGTAGTTTTTAATTAAAATGCAGTATTTTTCACTATTCATTGAAATATAAATTTTATCATAAAAATAACAAAAAACCAATCAAAGTAAATTTTCATTTCCATTTTCCAAAGAAGATGTTTATTTTTTCAAATATAAGATTTGAAAGTTTTAAAAACTACATTTAAAATTGGAGAGCCATCAAAAGGTGACAAAACTACATTTTGTGAAAAATTACTTCTTTTATCCGAAAAATTGAATTAGTTTTTATATCATATTCTAAAAAATACATATAATGAATTTTAATGTTATATAAAATTAAAATTTTTCTAAATACTATTCGTAATGGATTTTTTATATCC
The DNA here is from genome assembly GCA_963277665.1 of Viscum album. Taxonomy (NCBI): domain Eukaryota; kingdom Viridiplantae; phylum Streptophyta; class Magnoliopsida; order Santalales; family Viscaceae; genus Viscum; species Viscum album. Next base: position 1,173,172,968 of record OY728160.1, read on the forward strand.
CATTAAATAATAATATTTTAATAATATATTGTTCTTTAGTGAAACATGGTATTGCGTATTACAACAGTTATTGAGGAAGGTCGCTCTTGCCTGTAATGCAAGCCATGTCAGTGTTGAGTTTAGTGAATTATTCATTTGGTTAGGTGTATAACATAATCAAAACATAGTTATTTTTTACATTGAACAAAATCTATACATAGTGTTGTGTGAAATGAATTCTATCAAAAGAACATGAAATTGTGTGTAACATGAGCCAATTATAGTGTTCCATATACTGAAAGATAATATGGTGTTGCGTATAGTACAAGCTCATCTTAGTGTATCATACAACACAAGACATCAAATAAATTAGAAAGAAACTATCATATAAAATCTCTGGGTGTTACTTTATACCCCCCTTAAAATGAATTTCACCCTCAAAATTTGTGAGGTTATAAAAGGGTTACTACTCAAATGTTTATTTCATAGAAAATCACATCGTAAAAAGGAATACTAAAAAATCATTTTAAAATGGAAATTCAGAAACATAATGGTTACCCGAATTAACTCATCACTGGGTTTCCATATTGGAGAACAATTGTGGGAAGTGAAAACATGGATATAAAAGAAAACTCTAACCATCAAGTTCTGATGGATAGTGGTAGAGAAAAATGTTTTTAGAAAGTTAAAAACCAGAAAGCTATAAATATGAGATGATTTATGGGACCATCTAATTCATCAGTTAAGTAGGTTCTATGATAAAATTTTTTGTTTTCAAGATTCATTCCCTAAAGTTGATTTTTTTTCATGAGAATAAATACTTACTTGATTTTGGTATAATTTCATCGTTGTTTGTTCCTTGAACAATTTCCACTTCATCTATTATTTAATGAAATTAAGTTGAATTTTCTATTCATGAAGTGTTAATAGATCATGCGATAGAATGATAGGTCATTCCATCATTCTTTATCACAAAATGATTATCACAATTTATCAAATATAACTAACTCTATATATGGTGAGATTAATCATATATGGTTACAAAAATGGAATTATAGTTCATCTATCATACACCTTAAATAAAATAAAACCAACTTATACTAACCAGGGGCCTCTTGTAGGCCAGTGGTAGGTGATAAAGGCCGGTCACACTTTAGTTGTTGGTTTGATTCCCACACCCTTGTCCGACGCGATGGGTTACCTATCCTGTAGATTTTTCCTTTTCTAAAACTATAATATGATAAAATTATTGAAATAATATTAATTTTTTTCCATAAACCATACTATTTGATGACTAAATTAATCCATTCCAACCTTTAGTACTATCCAAAATACTTCTATCCAAACTCATAGTACAAAAAAAAATTAAAAGAAATGTCATATAACAAGCATGTGAATACCTTCATTTATCCCCCATATATCATAAGATATATCATGTTAGTCACATTCCAAACATTTGAATGAATTCATCATAAATTCTCTTGATTCATTGTAATAACCAAAATTACCATATATCCTTATTGAAAACATGCATGTTTCCATGTTCTAAAAAATAGTGGATTATTATTTATGTCCCAAAAAGTTGTATACTTCATCCTTGATAACATAACCCTCTTGTCGAAAAATCCATAATTAATTTTCAAGAAACTAGAATCATCCAATTTACTTATTCAAATCTAACATATCTTTATCCAAACATAATTATCTTAATATAAGGAAAATATTAATGGTTATTTTTACCTTAATCATGTGTTCTACAAATATATCACCCTACCCTTAAATCACCTTTTTAACTCCTTATAACTATTAAAAATATCCTTTCCAATACGTAATGAAACAATTATACTGAAAACACTTATATATTTCATGAATCAAATAACATAATATTTGAATTCTAAAACATATACACCTCAATCATCCAAATTTATTCTTAAACATTTACTCAGGATCCATCAACTTCATCTTTATTAAAATACGAATTATGTCTTATGGTTTCTCAACCTTATGATTCTTTGGTTTAATGTGAAAAATACTGTAAGATCATCACATACCTTTCACAAGTCATTTACAATATCTTTATCCTTAGTATTATGACCAATACTCATACCATCATCATGATTTTCTTCATTATATTTCCACTTAGGAAATCAATATTTATAATTACCATAATTTCCAGATCTGAAACATTCAATGGTTAACTATGTTTTATGTAGTTATATCTATTGACTAAGACCAAAAATAAAGGTGTGATAAATACATATGAGAGATTAGAAACAAATAATTAAGGTACATTACTTAAAATATTTTAATATTTGCTATCTTTGGTTTAACCGTAGGTTAGTCATGATTATCATAAAAAACCCTAGGATTTTAACCTATACTTAGACTTATCCTTTGTAAATCCCAAGAACTGTCCTTATAATTATCTCTAGGGATCTCACTAATGTTTTCACTTCCCAGCTTCTAAAGTTTGACTAATCATTTTATCTAATACCAACATTAAGGACCCAAGATTGACATAAATGGATATTACATTTCTTTTGTGGAATACTTAATACATTACCCAAATATATGCCCAAAGACCGTATTAGTTTAGTGTCTTTGTAATCTTGGAACATAATCTTCTATCTTGGTGAAATATCTTCAACATATCCCATAAATATCTTGCCCTTTTTTTCCTACCTAAAACCTTTATTTAAATCCTGGGGAAAAGAAAACATAAAAAAAGGGTGAGCTCAAATTCTCAGTAAGGGTAAACATTGAGAACATAAAACAAACCATAAACATAAAAATATAAAAACATGAACATAAAGATTAAATATCAAAATCCTGATTCATGAAATAAATCTTGGCAGTACATATGGCATAGATCTTAAAGGAACATTAACCAGGATAAAATGGAATTGGCATAAAACATGGAATTATGGAAAACAAATAAGTTCATAATATTATTTCCATAGTATCCAAGGAATTGTTTCCAATACCATCATAGTGGACAAAGTCTATTACTGAATTAGGTTTACTTTCCGTTCTAGCAATGCATTACAGAACTGGATTTACTTGCCGTTCTAGCCCTATATTACTGAACCAGATTTACTTTCCATTCTAGTCAAATCTATCTCATGAAATATAAATCTTTACTCAATGAATTGGAGGGAGATTTATGTCCCAAACATATCATAATGAAACCATTCTTACTTTTTCCACAAAAACATAAAAACTTTAACCATATTAGAACCCATGAAATAAAATGGGGTTCTTAAACATCATTCTATCATAATTGATATAAAAAAATGGATTTACTAAATAACATCCCATCATAAACACAATAAAATCATAGTAATAATATGGATAAAAATATAACCCTATTTAATGATTTTAATATTATATGGAAGATAATTTTGAGAAAACACTTGAAATTAATTATTGAGGAAAATATCATTTATTCTTCAAAAAAAAATTCTTCCACAAAATAAAACACAATTTTAAAAGAAATAATTTTATGTGAAAATAACCTAGTAAAGTTTTAGGGTAAGATTCAAGTAAATATTTCATTATTACAGCATAAAAATATATTTATTCTCTACAATATAAAAAAAATTATCCTCATACTTTTACAGGAACATTCAAAAAGTATCCCAAATTGAATAATGAAAAAATATTACCTTCATACCATTTAATAAAAATTCACCAAATGGTAAAATTAACTTTAATTTTTTTTGAAGAATATAAATAGTATTAAGTAATTAGAAAACATGGATATGGATGATCAGTATACCCTAGTAAATACTTACTTATAAACAATCTCGGATAAAAATGAGATTGCAAAATTATCCCTTACCTTAAGTATGATTTCTTCTGTATGAGTCCAAAACTCTTATATTGTGGGATTAAACATATTATTAGCTTGTAAAAGAACCATAATAATATCTATGATATCATATACGATTCACTTATGACTTTATATTACCCATTTATTTATCAATTCATTGTTAAAGCAACGTTTTGGGTAATAATCATTAAATTTATCATACCTGTTTGACTTTTTATTCTTGATATTATTACCCATATCATGATTTAATTGCTTCTAGAATGTAAAAAATTATTTATATATCATAAATATTCAGTATATAAATATATATAATATATAGATAAATGAAATGGAATACATCATTCATGGATACGGTAGGTCGTACGTACGCATGAACGTTGTTCCCGTTTTCTTATTGAATTAAATGGAAGAAAGTAAATGACACATACACACACACACATAAATCCAGTAGATTTATTATGTCATATATTTCATTATTATTTATTATATATACTTTGTAATCATTCTTTAATGGTTAACGTGGAGAATGAATCGCATCACGTTTTGGAGACGGTAAGCTGTATGTACGCACGAGCGACGATATCAGTCAATTAATGGTTGAATTGTATGAAATTTGATGGTATAATAATTATACAGAACATTTATAATATTTTAGTCATTATTTATGTCCATTATACTCATCATTATACCCATAAAAAAAATATTGTTGAATAAAAAATTATACCACGACGTGGAGACGGTAAGCCATACACACGCACGCACGATGATATTGTTTTTCATAGGATGGATAAAAGAAGATATAAGGTTGTAAAACAATTATAATAAAATATCATAATGTGTAATATAATGGTTTTAGTACATTATTATGAGAAAAACATAATAAGAGGAAGTATAAGAAGAAAATAATTTTGAAAGAGGTGATAAAAAATTAACTCTTTTTTGAGTGTCTCTTTTTGATTTGCAAATAAGGTCTCCCTAGGATGGATTTATTCCAATACTATGGATTATAGGAGGATGGGAGGGATGTTTTGAGATTATTTGATCATATTTTGGATGATCCAAAGGGCATGAAAGTTGTGAGTAAGTGAGTAGAGGTGGTGGCCTTTTATAAGAGGGAGGAGGGACACATTAGGAATGTCTTGAAATATTAATTTTTTATAAATATGTTTTTAGTTTATAATGATACCAAAATAATTTATTTAGAATATAATATGAGTATGGGTCTAAATAATCTCAAAAAATAAAATTTATTCATATTTTGATTTTATTATAAACCTTATCATTTTGATTTATCATTATTTAATCTATTTAATTTTATTTGTGGTAAAAAAATTATAAATCTTAAATGGATATAAATATTTACTTATGTGTTGTAAATTATCCATAATTGTATAATTTATGAAATTTTAGACCTTATAATTTTCATTTAGTAATTTTTAAATATTTTTGTGATTTTTAAATAATTTAATAATATGTTATTTTTATAAAATATCAATAGTGTCAATTTTGACACTATTCATTTATTTGAATTTAAATAAAATCCACACAGAAGATAAATTCAAGAATTTTTTTGAAGAAACTTCTAACATTTCATAGTCACCTATAAAATTTATGTATCACATTAATTAGTTCATATTATATTTCTTTAAATAGTTTTAAACCATTTATTTGATATTTCTATCAATAAAATAATTTCTACAACAGTATTGTGTCATCATTAATGGTAATTATTTAATATCTAAAAATTATTAATAAATTCAAACAATGTATATAATTTTATTATATTTATATAGAATATTTATGGTCTAAGTTTTATCAAGTTTATCAGTACATTAAAATTATTATACTTATAAGATATAAGAGAGTGATTTGTTGTCACCATCTTTTGTTTTAATTATAATTACACCACTTTCATGGAAAAAAGTCAATTAAATGAATCAATTACAACCCTTAGGTGATTTTGTTCTAATTTAATTCATCCAATGGAATTTTGGTATGTGTTAGGGTAATTTTATTATCTTTATCATATTGTTTGTTACCTTAATTTACCTGATTTACCTTTAACCGTGATAAATAAATTTTACCGTAGTTACTATTTGTAATATCCAAATAATAAAAGTAAAAAGTATCCTATTAACATAATTTGGACTAACTGATTTAAAATATGGAATCCATTTTTTAAAATTCAAATAAAAAAATTTGGATTAATTAATTTAAAATTAATTCCCATTGTCAAAACCAGAAAGCGATTTTTTAAGAAGTAAAAACTATCAAAAGATTGACATGTGTTTATGACCAATTTAAATTTGAAATTACTTCCAATGAAAAAAATTGTATTAAATGATAAAAAATAATCCAATTAAACTTTAAAACCAATTAAAAATATAATCTAACTATATAAATAAATTAGATGAAAAGGTAGTTTTGAATTATAATGTAGTATTTTTCACTATTTATTAAAATATGAATTTTATCATAAAAATAACAAAAATTAAACCAAAGTAAATTTTCATATCCCACTTTCAAATAATATGTTTATTTTTTCAAATATAATATAAAATAGTGTTTAAAACTAGATTTAGAATTGGTGCTCCAACAAAAGGCGGAAAACATGCATTTTTTGAAAAATACTTCTTTTATTTGAAAAATTGAATTTATTATTATATGATGTTCTAGAAAATACATCAGATGAATTTTAATGTTATATAAAACTAAAAATGTGGTTAATACTATTCATAAAAGCTAGGTTATATACCATTAAATAATAGTATTTTAATAATATATCATTATTTTAGTTGAAACTTAGTATTACATACAACACAAGATATTGAGGAAGGTATCTATTGAATGTAATGAAAGACAAGTCAATGTTGCGTTTAGTGAAACATTGTTTTGGAGTTTTTTATAACATAATCTAAACATAGTTCTTTTATAGATTGAACAAAATATATACTCAGTGTTGCGTGAAATGAATTCTAAGAAAAGAATTTGAAATTAGGTGTAACACAAGACAAGTACAGTGTTTCATATAATGGTAGCTAATACAATGTTTCATATAGGGAAGATAATCTTGTTTTATTGTATGACACAAGAAATCAAAGAAATTAAAAAGAAACTCTCTCATAAAATCTCAGAGTGTTATAGAAACCAACTCTCCCAAGTGGTTGATATAAGATTTCACTAGTCACTTGCTCTTCCAAACATCCCACAGCTCTGCCACATTCCTCGTCTCACCACCTCTAGTATGAACCATTGGAATAAATTAGTTGTAATTATTTCTTAATTAATCATAACTTACATTTATTATATAACAAACACTATCCACTAATATGGACCCCAAAAAAACCCGGGACAGTACATATTCCCATGGCTTTGGGTGTTCCCAATGATTTAAAGAAAACTTCATCTTTTGGAAGCCAATACACTACCCCTAATGAACCTAGATCACCATGACAGAGAGGAGAAATTCAAGAAGAACAAAAATCTGGGGAAGAATCTTTGGAAAAATTGGGGACTTTTCTAGGGGGTATATACTGAAAAACATCATAACACAAAAAATATATATAAATCATCTATCCAAAGAAAAACCAAAAGACAATATTAGGTAAAAAAATTCCATGAACCAAAAATCATAAACATAACTCAGAAATCTATTTTTCAAACCACCCTTTTCATTTTCAAACTGAAACCCTCCTTCATACAAGGTCACTTTTCAAAACAAATATCTATCATTCAAAAAAAAATCATTTTCCAATGTGAAAATAATTTCCTAATCCATTTTCTCATTCGAATCCATGTAAAAAAATCCATGTTAACCTAAAATTTCAAGAGCTCACCCATGGATTGTTATGATCAGTCACATGTGTCTCCATCCACTTCCTCTTACATAATATGCACACAAGTGACCACATGACATTTCCGTACAAACCCATACACAAGTGATCTTCCATAAGGAGTACCATGGGTCATAAATTCTATTCCAACATCAAATCAAATCATTTACCATTTAAAACCTATTTCACATTTCAAATAAAAAAATTGAATAAATAATTTTCATTTTTGAAAACCATTTTAATTTTAGAATATCACTTATAGCAATCGATCACAACTCACATCAAACTATCGGAATGAGGAACTAGTGGTCATGCCTAACCTGGTGACATGGTAATGGGCCATTCCCTAATTAAGAATAAACAACTCTGATGAGATTGAACAATGCACTCAAACTCCACATTGTCTACTACTTCATGTGAGATCACAATATAACACCAAATCACCTATATTTCCATTACTCACTAAAAAAAATACTAAAATACTAGACAATGCCTGGTATGTCGAGGATCAGAACAAAAAAGAGTTTTCAATGCTCTTCCCGTACTTACCTCTCGAGTAACAACAGTCCTAATCTCCAATATACATGTCATCCCAAATAAAAAATGGGCTGCTCTGATACTATTTTATCATGAACCAATCCCAGATTCCATCCAACCCGACATCCAACCAAGTCCTAGACAAGGCTCGAAGGGTGTTCCTGATCCCAACAAGCTGGAAACTAGTACTATGCATAAAATATAACTCATGTCAGAACAATTTCATCCCAATAACCAGGAATAAAAAAATTAATAAGCATAAGCACTAACAATAGATGAATCTCAACAATTACATAAACAAATCCATATAAAAGATATAACTAAACCACAAGGAGGCTATGTAAAAACCAAACCAAACTATACTGGCATGATATCCATGTGACCTCTTGGTCACCACCATCCAAGAACCGATCATACACATGGCCAACCTACTACAACAATTAGCACTTGAACTAGAAAACCTGAAGCTAAAAAATATCTTGGTTATACCAACACTGTTTGGTAAAACTAGGGTTTGAACTTAACAGCTCTGTAGGTGATCACTACATAATCCATACACTTCCTTTCCTAAAACAGTCCATCAATATTGTTTTGAAATACATGTATAAAATAGTATTTCCTCATTTAAATAAACAAATCCATCTATTAATTTTTAAAACACTACACACCACATAACTATTTTTCAAAGAGGATTTCCATTTTAAAGACCAAATCCCAAATAAGACTATACAAATCTATGATGAAACTAAACAACAAGTATAAACAAGAATCAAAGTAAAACATAATATAAACTATCCAATGTGGATTGTAACCATGAGAATTTTCTAAAAACCACTAGAGAGATCCCTATAATTACATAGTTTGGAATCTAATTCCGGTCCATGGTATCGATCTATCCTCAAAAACGAGTTGGATACTCTAAAATAACTTCACTAGTGTCATAAACCACATAGCCTCTAAGACATCCAATGGGTACCAAGCTATCTTAATAGGTTCCTTATGAAATCATTACTTGACCCTCTAAAGGACACCCAAGAAACCCATGGTAGCAGTATACTTTGTAAGTAGGAGGCCCTCACACGCGTGACTCACCTTACCTACCATCACCACACTTTCCTACCCAAAAAACAAACACCACCTATATGATAACACATATAGGAAAATCCTTTATAGGGGTTCCCATATTACAATAAGTCATTCATAAGTGACAACCTGGCCATCACATCATATATTCTTATATAATATTTCTCAAAAACATTTAATGATTCCATCCATAAATTTATGCTATCAAAACCAAATTTCATTTCCGAAACAATATAAAGCACCAACAGATCATTCAAAATTATTAATTTCAATATAATATAAAAATTCTCTAAACAATTTTTAAAACAACATTAAACACTTATTTTATATGAAAAATTAAAAACAAGCATTTACATTCCAAAACCAATTCTTTTTCCAACACCATTTCCAAAACCAAGACGAAAAAATTCAAAATACCCAAAGGTTCCAGAGGAACTCATACCATTTTGGAACCAACAATCTTCCAATATAGAATTTGAGAAACTGAGGTTTGAGGAAAACATTATTTCAATGTTCCACCATCATTTGAATTCACACCCATGTGTGCACCTCATGCACCCATGGATGTTACATCATCCAATGGCTTACTTAGACATTCCATGGAATCATACAAAAACCATTTTAAAGAACAATCACTTTCCATTAAACTAATAGAAGACATCACACAATTCCAACAATAATAATAATCATTCTAAAACCAAAATAATCCTTCCAAAACATTTTTACTCAAACAACTATACCATAAAGTGGCATCCAAAAAACACATGAAGCCCATTTAATAATTTCACACATGTTATGAAAAAATGAATATGGAAAAATGACACTAAGAATTATCAAATAAACTTTAAAACTTAATTAGCATTTTACAAAACACATTATGCGCATGACTATTTAACAAATTTGAAGAATCCACATTAAAAAAACTTCCACTAATATTTTCTACAAAGAAACACCATTTAATCCAATAAAATATAGAAAAATAATGCAAAACACATTTTTATATTATTTAAAAACCCACAATCCTCAATGGAATGAATCAGAAAAGAAAATAATGGAAGCACCTAACTCAATGGAGTGAAAATGGAATAAAACTTCAAGGTAAGGGAAAACTATTCCCCATAGATGATACACACACCTTAAATCTAAAATAAATTGAGTCATAACCAAACCCTAACCCCAAGGGTTCGTCTTGGAGGTAAAAACCACATGGAAACCCCTGGTATCAAGGGAGAATAGGGAGAGGAAGGAGAAATCAACCAAAAACCCTAATAATATTACCATGGAAGCTTGGACGAGCATTAAAGGAGGGAGGAGAACCAAAGGGAGAGAGATAGGGGGCCCCCTTCATGCACAAAAAATAACAAAGGGGGAGGAAACCTAGAAAGGGGTTAAAAAAGATGGGAGGTCAAACTTTGAAGTTTGAAATTTTATGAAACTGGGCAGCTCACATTGTTTGGCTACATAGTTTTCCAAACCATGTACGAACCATGAAACCCTAATAATAAGTAAGTGACACCCCACATGGTTTCCAACTCATGCACCAATTTTGAAATACACCACTTCCCTAAAATTACACCAACCCACATGATTTCATGTGTAAGGTGTATGCTTTCCCCTAACCGTGCAGAAACCATGCACAAGCCGAAAATTCAACCGAAACATCCAAAATTCAAAAATTTAAAGTGGGGCTTAACCCAAACCTCAAATAAAAGGATAAAAATCCATGAAACTAATTACACAAGGAAATTATGAATGTCGGGGTGTGACACTATACGATTCTAAAGAATGTGTTTTCTCCAACATTATAAGACATTAACCAAACTCTACAAGACTTTAAAAAAACTGTAAGGCACTAAAAATAATTCCCTAATAGATTAAAAAACCATAATTCATTAAATTAAAATAGTTATAAATTTAAAAAAAACACGACTTAAAAAAAACTATAATATAATAAACTAAAATGTTAAAACATTATCCTTTGATGAAATACTGAAAATATAATACTTGAAAGCTTTATAGAATGAGAATAAAATTTAACAATACAAAATATATATATAAAAACAAATATGATTAATTTTGAAACTACATTACTGTCCATATCATTTTTGAAAAAAAAATGATTCAAAAAATCCAAAACATTATAAAATAATGAATCATCATTTTTTATTAAATCAATATATTTTTTTATATTCATATCTTTTTTTAAATATCAAAATAAAATGAATCAGTTATTAAATATTTTACTTTGATAATATAACTCAAACAATATCATTACCTTAAACACAAACATTCACCTATATTTAATGAATAAGAAACTACTCACTTAAATCAATGAAAATATCCCTCTTTTCATAACATAAGTCTATAAATTACTAAAATATGTGAACTTTTCAAAACACCTCCTTTATAGGGTAAATATGAAAAGTATACAACTATTTTTAAAAAATATGCTTTGATAATATCTTATCCAAATAAAATAAATCTATATATTTAATAATGAAAAAAAGTAAACTGAAATCATTTTTAAATTAAAAAATCATGAATAAAAAATGATATATCCTTTAATGATATCAATTATTAACACTAATTAATTAATTGATAAATTGAAAACATTTAAAAACCAAATAAATTAATTTATAAGTGAAAAATATACTGCAAGAAAAAATATTACTAAAGATGATTAGAAAATATAAGTAATAATGAAATATAAAAAATTCCTTAAGAATTTTTCTTTCTTTTAAAAAAGTAGTCATTCATGCGTTTAATTTTTTCTGGGAATTGTTATCAAAAGAATACAATAGATCCCTGAAAATAGTTATAAATAACATTGAATAACATTAGTAAAAAATATTACTTCTACAAAATTTAATATTCCATCATTCAATGTTCAAATTTAATATTTTCAGACATCACAATATCCAAGGGTTTAATAATATATAACCATGTTAATATTTATTTATAAATATATTCCCAACAAATATCTCTATTTTTATATGATATCTAATAAAATGATAAATTAATTCTATATATTTAGTTCTATATGGTTTTACGAGGTTTTTAGAAATATAATTAAAAGATTAATTATCATAATAAATTATAAATTTATTAAAATATACAAAAAAGTTAGATAGAGTTTTTTGAATCCCTAAATATTACGAGAAATAAGAAGCAATAACATCATATACGTAGAAAATGTAACTGAATTTTTTTCTTAATAATCCCACAAATCCAACTCTTTCCTAAATGATGAAACATACATGAATTACTTTTTCTATAAATTATACATCCTCCAAAAATAGAACTAGAATAACTGATGAATAAAGAGTAGTCTTGTGAGATTAAAACAATCCATGATTAAAAATTAGTTTAAAATATTTAATAATTCATTAAATACCTTTCAATTTGATTTCTTTATGATTATATGGAAACCTAGAACACACAAATACACTAAATAATAAATCAAGTGTACTAATAGATAGAATAATTAAAGTTACTATCATAACTTTTGAAAATTTTAATATCTACAGATTTATCTATTAATTAAATATCTAATTTTCATCAAATAGTCATAGAATATGAAAAATATTTACTAGAATAATGTTCCAATATTTTAATTAACACTTTAGAATACTTAAATTTATATAAAAATATTCCTTTATTTCTTTATAAAAATTAATGTCTAAAATGAAATTTAAATTTTCCAGGATAATCTTATCAAATTTAATATTATTTAAATTAGAAAAATCTTTAGATAACAATTTAATAGATGATCCATATATAATATAATCAGAAAAAAATTTGTGAAAAGAAAATATGTTTAGAAATATTCTAAAAAAAAATAAGGTAAATGTTTCTTTTTATGGGAATATATTTCATTATGAATTCAGAAGTTATTCTATACTAAGATCAATGATCTTTTTAAATTCCATATAGATTTTCAAATGTATAAAAACATGGTAATGAAATTTTTCATTTTAAAAAATTGTGGGATGTATAACAAAAATATATTCATAAATAAAGCCTTATAAAAATTAAATTCTTACGTCCACTTGATACATTTTAAAACCATGAAATGTTATATAAGATAATATAACTATAACAGTCTCTAATATTATAATAAGAACCAAATTATCGAAATTAGAATAATTTTTGTTAGGACATGATTTCACATTAGAGAGATTAATTTCATTTTTCGTGAACCATTAGCCCTATATTTTCACTTTCCAAAGGAGAAAAACCATATCCATCAGGGGTGATGGATTCATATTTGTAACACCCTGATATTTTGTGAAATATTTCTTTTGAATTATTTTTATCCTTTCAATATTTTTAATTTCACACAATATAAAATATAGATTTTGCTATATAAAAAAACAATGTTTGGCTTGAATTATACACAACAATAAGTTTAGATTTCACCACACACAACACTTAGATTAGCTTGTGGTATATGCAACACTATTCTTGGATTGTGTTACACACAAAGTCGAGTTATTTCAATATCTTTTATTTCACATAAGATAGTGTTTCAATGAACAATAGTATACTATTAAAATATTATTAATTAATATAATAAGATATAACATAGCCTTTAAATTATCATTTATTAATATTAGTAAATAAATTATGAAAATATATGGTTTATAAGATTAATTAATTGGTTATAAATTAACTAAAAATGAAAATATACACCAATTGAACATAAAAGACTTTTATATTTTAATGTTACCAAAGTTTATTTGTCTTAATAAATTAAATAAATTTTAATTTTTGAATGATATTAATGAAATAAATATATTATATATATTCAATCAATTTTTTATATTTATCCAATATATTTTATAAGAATTATATAAGAATAAATCCAATTATATGAATAAAAATATATATTTTTTAAAAGGGAAAATTTAATGCATTTTAATGGAGAACCCATTTTAAATCTAATTTTTAAAACTTTTATAAATTTTATATGGAAAATTAATCTTAATTAGTGATATAAGGATATTAAAAGTTACTTTTGTTTAAATTTTAGAATTTTTTGCTAAGTTTCATATTTTAGTGAAACACATATTTTTATTAAAGAAAATCTATTTACCATAAATTTATTTACAAGGGCAGACTATGTTTTCAATTAGATTCAAATTTTAATTAGTTAATTGTAATTTAAAATATTATGACTATGGTTTCTGAAAATTATATTAAAAACTATTTTATTATAAAAAAATTTATATTTAAAAAGGACTTTTTTTACAAAAACTATTTTTCATGGTATTTTGTATGTTTTATTTTAAATTTAATTCTGTAACATCTATGATTTTAATTTTGATAAATTGATCCAAAAACTAGATTTAGGAAGTCAAAATTTAGTAAATAGTAACCTTCTATTTTTTTCCAATAATAATAGTAACTGTGGAAAAGTTTGTTACCACGGTAATGGGTAAATTAAGTAGTTTAGGTTAAAAATAAAATTAAAAAGACTATAAAATTACTATAACAAAATAAATAAATTTTATTGGTTGAATTAAATTATAACCTTGAAACATATGGATATAAATTAAGTTATTTAATGGACCCTTTCCAAGGAAAATTACTTATATAATATTTAAATCAAATAAAGTCACAAAATTGCATTTTCTTTTTCTTTAATATCACTTAAGTGTCCAGATGGGAACAAATGAGTGTTATGAACGAATATCAATGTTAATTTTTAACTTAATAAAAATATTTGAATGATATAGATTTATTTTTTACTTTTTGGTCTACTTGGATGAAATTATGTTATTTAAAATACTTTATTTATTAAAAATTTAAAGATGATGCATTCATGTTTTAAATAATATATAATTTTTAATATAGGCTCTTACTGTATATAAATTATACAATAATTATTTTTATGAAATATAGAAGATTTAAATTTGTCATGGTATTATATTTTTACTTTTTATTGAAAATATATGTATATTAAATAACTAAACAATACTGATGTAGTAACTATTTTACTAAGTGAAATATCAATGAAATATTATTAAAATATTAAAATAAATTTAATTTGAGATAAAAAATGTGATCAATGAATTTTAAAGAAGGACTTAACATTTTAACGATATAATAAAATATTTTTTTCAAATTTACCTTGTTCAGTTGATATTTTTAGGAATCCAAAAAAAGAATAATGTCATAATTAACACTATTGATATTTTATCAAATTAATGATATATTAATTTGTATAGAAATCATAAAACATATTTAAAAATACCAAATAATTATAATTTATTTTAAAAGGTTATAAATTCTTCATTTATCGTCTAATTATCATCAAATAATTAAAATATACACTCTTTTAATATTCAATAATTTATTAGATTAGTTAAAATAAAGCTCAGTTAACTAAGGGTTAATTAAAATGATAGGGTTGAAATTGATACAAATATTTGTCTAAAATATATTGGTTTATGATATTACAACCTTATATCATCTAATATTTAAATATATGACATTTTGGTGGTAGGATTGTTGATATTGAAATTATTATAAAATATTTTTTTGGAATTACCAAAAGTGACCCTCACATCAGTTATGAAAGGGAACCTTCTCCCTCACTTATTCACATAACATTGTGCCTTAAAGATCAAAAATCCCATGACCATTTCCATTTTAAAAATATCTATTCACATTCTATAGGTTCTGGTCTTCTCTAAAGTCCAAATCTAGTGTTTGTAAGAGGAGATATTAAGGGAGCTCTCTGAAAAATAGGTAATCTCCTTCACCGACTCTTTCAAGATTATTTCTTCTTCTACTTTATATTAATTTGTTTTTTCCATTATAAAGTAATTAATAGAATATAAAATATATTCTTATATTTTATTATGATTATAGAAACACTATATTCCATATGTTATCCATCCTATGAAAAACTAAATCACCATACTTGCGTATGTATGACCTACCATCTCCACGTTGTTGGGTAATAAGTTTTTCATCACCACTTTACATGGATGTCTATAATGAAGGAGATAATAATTATATATGATTATTATAACATGATATAGATTATTTAAATTTTTTTATATCATCCAAATTCTTACGTTTTCATAATTAAGTGAATGATATCATCGATCATGTGTACATATGAACTATTGCTTCCATGACGCAATGTGATTTATTTTCCATGATCACCATTAAATAATTATTATATAAATGTATTTAATGAATACATATGTTATCTAATACCATAATGTCATTATATAAATGACATAACAATATCACATGTGCATGGACCATCACTTATACAACAAAACATGCATAGGAAAATAAAGTAATTTACTGTCGAAAAATGAGTAATAATGAAATGTTATTACCAAAAATGTGATAAGATAATCATATATGATATCATAAATATAAATATGGTTACTTAATAAATGAATAATATTATTTCTGCCATTATACAAAAGTGTTGGGTAAGTATGAAGGAAATACAACCTATTAAAAGGGGTTTTCTAGTATCACGTTTATTTATAAGAGACTTACACTATATTCACTGCTCGTTTCATATACATGGAGTATATAACATCCATGAATGTATTTTATTAGTTTTATCCATAAAAAATGATATTTTCATATCCTTATCATTTTATTTCTTTATTTATTTATATGGTTCTACGATTATAATGTGATGATTATTTCTTTTACAAATATCTTTATTATTTGGGATTGTTTTTTTAAGTATCCATTAGGGAATATTTATCATATATCTCCATGTTTTCTAAAAATTATATCAAAAAATGTTTTTCTTTTATACTATGGATGTTTAAATTCATGTTTACCCATTTTTTCTTTTTTACTACACGGTTTTAATGGAATATTTTTTCATTTTCCAAATGTGGTACTTTGTGACATTTCCAGAAAATTTACAAGAAGAATGTATTATTTCAACTTATAAGGAATGAATGGATTTTTACTTATTTCATGATTACTTATTTACACTAAGCTTTCTTTAAAATGATATATGTTTATTTTCAATGAATATTTTTTATTTTAAAATTATGGGAGTTTTTAAAAAGAGAAAATGTTTTCAAAGCATAAAAATATATTTTCCTCATGAATTATTCTCAAGTGATCTCTCAAAATTATTTTCCATCTATGATAAAAATATTTTATGTTACTTATGTTTTAGTGTGGATATTTTTTATGGATATCATCATTATTATTCATATGTTTGGTTTACGTTTATGATGATATTTGTGAAACCAATTTTTTTCCATGGGTTATGTTACGATTGAATGATGTTTATGAAACCCATTTATATTGATGGGTTATGATATTATGAATGATTTATGTTCTTGTGGAACACATACTCATAGTTTTAATCATGTTATGGGTTAGACCTATATCTCCCTACAATTCATTGGGTGAAGATTTATTTATCATGATATTGATAGGACTAGAAGGGGAAATGATATCAGTTTGGTAATATAGGACTAGAATAGTTAATGTTCTCAGTTTAGTAATACAGGGCTGGAATAGGAAGTAAACTCGGTTCAGTATCAAAAGGATAGAACTAGGAGGGAACACATTTTAGTAAATCACTTTTTTCCACTATGATGGTCTTGGAAATGAGACGTGACTAATATGGAAATGATTTTTATGCCTACGTGTTTTCCACAGTTCAATGTTTTATTCCAATACTATTTTCTCATGGATTATGCTAATTTATGATTTATGTCTTATAAACTACCATAATTTATTCCATGACACAATATTTTGATATATGTAATGCATTGTATGATTTTACAAGTTATCTTCATATTTTTACATTATTATACTCATATTTTTCTGGATATTCTCTTTTTTTACCCATACTAAGCATCTGAGATCACCATTTTCTTATGTTTTATTTTCCCCAAGCTATAAAGAAAGGATTTAGGTTGGCGTAATAAAGGGGAATTTCTTTTTGGGATATATGAAAGATATTTAAATGGACTAGAAGTTCTTGTTTCATGTTTCTAAAGGCAATAAAATAATACGGTCTTTGGGTATGTGTTTGTGTAATGTATGTAATATTCTACTAAGATGATGTAATATCCATGTATATTATGTATGGGTCATTATAGTTGGTATCAGATTGATGTTTTTTTCATTTTTTGGAAACTAGTTTATGAAATATTTTTCATAAGATCCCTATAGATATTTCTAACGATATTTCATGGCATGTTGCTAAGGATATTTCTAAGTATAAGTTAAAATCCTATAATTTTGGAAATATTCATAGATAACTTAGTATTAAACCTAAGATTTTTTATATTTAAATAACCCTCCCTTGATTTTATGGTTTCCCATTATGATATATTTTTCCCACACTATGCTTCCTCATTTTAGTCAATGACGAGAACTTGAAGGAACTAGGTTAACATTGAATATTTTAGATGTGTAATGTTTGGTAATTATGAAAAATTTTTTTCTAAGGGAAAATATCATGAAGAAAATTAGTAAGGTGGTACATGTATTGGTTATACTGTTTGAGATAAAGAGACCACGAATGGCATGTTGAAGGTATGTGATTATCTAACCATAAGGTTTATATTAAACATAAGAATCATGATTATAATGAGGTTAAGGAACCATAATACATGATTCTTATTTCATATTCTAGGAAATAATAAGACAATAAAGCCTAAGTAATGGTTTATGAATAATTTGGGATGATTGAAGTGTCTATTGTTTGGAATTCATGGGTTATGCAATACGACTCATGAAATGTATAAGTATTTTTTGCATTAGTTTTTTATTAAGGATTTAAAATCATATGATGAATAATGATAAATATATAGAAAAGTGATATAATATAAAGGTGATATTTTTATTAAGGGAAGGTAACCAATAATGTATTGCAGATGTTGATATAATTATTTTTTTCTTGGATAGAAAGAAGATAGTTGTGGATAATGTAAATTGGATAGTGCTATGGAAAAGATTATTGATTTATTGAAAATCGGACAATGTTAACATGGATTAAGTTTAAATATTATTGGATTTAAATATTAATCCAATAATTTTCACAATAAGGAAGCATTCATGTTTCCCAAATGATTTACAATCATTCTAGATATTTTCATGTTTTCTAAGAATATATAACGATGTTATTCACTTATTTGGAATGTGAAAAACAATATATACCATATTATATATGGGAGATAAATGTTAAGATGATTTAGTGAACTTAATTATAATATTTTGGGATTTCATATTTCAGAAGGGTTATAAGGTTAACCATTTGTGGAATGGTTTAAGTTGAACTTTAGATACTAATTTAGATATTAAACAATTATATCATCATATGAGGATTTCTGTATATTTAAAAACTCTTTATAACAATTTTATTTGTGATAAAGACATATGGAATGACCGATCATTCTATTTATGGATCTCATGATCCACTAATGCTTCATGAATGAAAAACATGGCATTATTTCATAGAATATTCGATAAAGTATAAATTGATCAAGGCACAACAATGCATGAGGTTTTACTTAAATCAAGTAGGTATGTCTTATCATCATAATTTTTCAACTCTACGGAATGGATATTGAAACCAAAAATTTTATACTAGTCACCTATTTTAAGATTAATCAAATGGTCCCTTACATCATTTTAGATTTATGGAATTTTTATTTTTATCTTTCTCATGACCGTGTTTTTTATCTCTCTCCATCAAAACCTGATAGTTATATTTATCTTCAATGTCCATGTTTTCACTTTCCACCAATTTTATCTTATGTGAAAACCTAGATATGAGTAACTTTGGGTAACCGTTATATTTTCAACATTCCCTTTTTAAATGGAGTTTTATTATTCATTTTCATGATGTGGGTTTCTATGAAAGAAAATTTCAAGTATTAAACCTTTAATAGCCTCAAATAATTTCATTGGATAAATTAATTTTAAGGGATTATAATGTAACATGTTGAGATTTCATGAAATATTTTTTTTTAAAATAATTTAATCTTTTTGATATTTTTCATTTCACACAATATTAAATATAACTTTTATTATACAAAAAATACTATTTTTGGCTTGTTTTATACACAAAAACAAGTGGATATTGCACGACACACAACACATAGATTATATTTTGGTATATGGAACACTATTCTTGGATAATGTTACACAGAATGCCGAGTTCTTTTGATTTGAGTAATTACACACAAGACTATATTTTACCAAACCATAGTATATTATTAAAATTTTATTAACTAATATAATAAGATATACCCTAGCCATTAAATTAGCATTTATAACTTTTATTAAATAACATATGAAAATATATGGTTTATAAGATGAATTTATTTTTTACCAATTAATTATAATTGAAAATATACACCAATTGAACATACAAGAAATATTATTATTTTTATGATCCCAAATTCATTTTATCTTAATAAATTATATAAATTAAAATTAGTGAATGATATTAATGAAATAAATATTTAATATATTCAATTAAATATTTTTTCATGTTCATCCAATATATTTTATAGGAAAAAGATAAGAATAATTATAATTCTATAAATAGAAAGATATATTTTTCAAAAGGTAAATTTTACCTCCTTTTAATGGAGAACCCATTTTAAATCTATTTTTTGAAAATTTTATAATTATTATATGAAAAATTAATCTTTTTATTTGAAGTAGTTATATAAAAATTAAATTTGGATAAATTTTTTCATTTTTCTGGCATGTTTCATGTTTTAATGAAATACAAATTTTTATTAAAGAAAAAATATATTCCTTATAAGTATTTACATGGCCAGATTAGGGTTTAAAATAGTTTTAAATTTTAATTAGATAACCTCAATTTAAAATATTAAAATTATGTTTTCTGTAAATTATTTTATACATGATTTTATTATAAAAAAATTTATTTTTTAAAAGTATATATTTTTTTTGGAAAACTATTTTTCAAAGCATTTTTAGGTTTTATTTTAAATTCAATTATTCAAATTATGTGTATGAAATTTTGAAAAGTGGATTATAAAATTGGAATCATAAAGTACAAATTTAGTAAATAGGTACCGTTTATTTTTGGCCAATGTGAATTGTTACCATGGTTAATTCGGTTAAAATAGTAAAGGGTAAATTAGTTAATTTTGGTTAAAAATAAAATTAAAACTTTTATAAAACGACCCTAACAAATGATATAATTTTATTAGATGAATTAAATTTATCCCTTAAAACATAAGGAACAAAATTAATTCATTTAATGGACACTTTTCCATGAAAATAACATATATAATATTGAAATCAAAGAAAAACACAAAATTTTATTTTCTTTGTCTTTAATATCAATTATGGGTCCACATGGGAAAAAATTATTGTTATGAATGAATATCAATGTTAATTATTAACTTAATAAACATATTTGAAAAATATAATTTCATTATTTATTTTTTAGGCTACTTGCATGAAATTATGTTATTTATATTATTTTATTTAGTAAAAATTTAATGATATAACATTCACGTGTTAAATAATATATCATTTTTAATATAGGGTCATATAATAGATAAATTAAACTTTAATTTTTTTATGAAATATAGAGTATTTATCTTATTTTTTTTTATTTTTTTTTTATTGAAAATATAAGTATATTAAATAATTACAAAATACTAATATAGTAATTATTTTATTAATGGATATATCAAATAAGTATTATTAAAAATACTAAAATAAATTTAATTTGAGATAATTAAAGTGATAATAGAATTTTATAGATTACCTTGACCTCATAGAGATATAATAAAATAACTTTTCAATGTTAAATTTTTCAATTGATATTTTTAATAATCCAAGAAATAAATACTTTCCAAATTTAAACTATTAATATTTTATCAAAATAATTTTTTATTAAATTTTTAAAAAATCATAAAAAATATTTAAAATTAAAAAATATTTATAAGATATTTTAAAATGTTCAAAAAATTTCATTTGTTATCTAATTAACATAAAATAACTAACATTTTCAAACTTTTAATATTTAAAAATTTAATACCATTGTTAAAATAAAACATGGTTAACTAAGGGTTAATTAAAATTAAAATTTTTAAATTGATACTAAAGTTTTTAAAAAATATATTTGTTGAGGATATTACAACCTTATATCATCTAATATTTAAATTAATGAAAATTTGGTGTTATTTGGTGTAATGACCCAATGCTTTATCAAGGGAATTCTCTTCTTATAATTATGTCTTATAGTATAACCACATAAGATTACATATATACAAGACACAAACTTTGTAAATGAAAAATGAGAGAAATAAAAGGAATATCTAGAAGTTAAAGAACACATACTGATGAAATAGCAACTTGACCTTTGGAATAGTAATATGACCCTTATAAATAGTAAATCGACCAATTGAATAATATCCTCACCAATGGAAGTATGAATGAAATGAATCCATCTTATAAGTTACAATATGATTTAATTATATCATATTATAAGTAAGTAAATATTTATTTATTTTAATTGTAATAATTCACCATCTTATCTCTTTACCCCTCCTTTTATACTAAAAATGGAAACACATACTGAGATGTATTAATTTATCACATTTAAGGATGATGAGTTTTCAATTTCTATTATCATATTCATGGCTTGTCATGAAAATATTTTTATGGTTAAAAAATATTATAATATATATATTACATCTTATTTAATGTTCTTGAATCACTTTTTATACATTATATTAATTTATAAAACAAAATGAATTCTTTGTGATCGACAAACCACCAAATTAATCCAAGTGATTTTCATTAAAATTTTATCTAATATTCATCCTCATCCCTTATAATAAAATGGATTATATTAATTTTTTATATTATTTAATTTCATTAATATAATCTAAATACACTTCTGGAATACCATTCCCATTTTACATGATCTTCTATACTCTTATACAAGTGAACTGATCCTGAAAACTTAGAAAACAAGCACTCACGAACGACAAAATTGAACACTAAAACTCATCAAAAGGCTATGAATGAAATTAATAAAATTATAATAAATAAATTCCTTGTATAATATGTTATGGAATTATTAATTAATTAATCTAATATGATTATCATGTACATTAAGATTTTGCGAAGAACACCTTCAGACTTAATATAAGGGATTCTACCTGAACCCCCATTATTCTTTTGGGTTTCTCTTAATCTATTTTTACCCAAATGATATTCTATTTAATTTTTATTTAAATCATATATATTATATTCATATATTCCAAAATCATGTATCAATATCTATCCCTACTTATTTTAAAGCATATACATGTCTCTAGAAAGTTCCATACTCGATTCTTCTTAATAAGAAAGCCCGGTTTAAAGGGAATTTCCCGAATTTCTACCCATTTTAAAGTCAAATCATTAATATGTTTTTTGGATACCATTATTTTTAGAAAAGAACTCAATTTATTATGAAAACTTTTTTGGTTCACTTTTGGTTTTATATAAAATATTATACATTTTTCCATTTTAAATGATCTTTGATATTTTCCTAAAACCACACTAAAATGATTTTAATTTTAATGTTTCTAAAAAACACTTTTTACATTTCATCAATTTAGTTTGAAATAGCCTATCACATGAATATTATAATTTATTAATGTCTACATATGATCTAATTCATTTCTTTCATGGAAACTGTTATGTTATGCCAATTTATTATGTTTTTTGTCATGATTAAGATACCTGCTTCTTTCCACGAGTAAACATTATGTTTCTGTTTGATTCCTTGTATATTATTATTTATGTGAAAAACATATTCATGGAAATGTTATGATGGGTATGACCATATAGCGCTCTAATGCATTGGGTAATGTTTAGTCTCATGAGATGTTATGTGAAACAGTCTTAGTGGTTAGCCTTGACTTGTGCTCCTCTATGTGCAACGAGCCTTGACTCATGATCCTCTATGTGTGAGGAGCCTTAAATCATGATAAATTATATTTTATAGTGCTAACACATTACTATGATTCCATGTGTATATGATCCCATGTTTTATATGTTATGATTCCATTTTTTCAATCATGATCCATGCCTTTTTATATCATTATGTTCTACCTTCTATCCCATGTGCTAAAGATTTATTATTATGTTTATTCCCTTACTAGGATTTTCAGCTCATACCGTTTTTCATGTTATACCCAGGCTATCCTATGATGTTTTATGAGAACAATGGAAGTTAATAGATATTTATGAATACTAAATAAAGAAATATTTTTTAGTCCCATGTTTTAGATTTTATGTACCTATTTCTCCAAAACACAAGACTCCACAATCCTTGGCTTGTAATATGATTTTTAATTATGCATAAAATCATATAATGATATATGTAAAAGTCTAGGGTATATATAATATATTTTAGAGGAAATGTTTGGTTATTTTTTATACTAGGAATAGAGAAAATTAGTAAAAACCTTAGGGATAGGACTAAACAAAATAAAAAATCCCTAAATTTTGGTAAGTATAGAGTAAGTGGTTTATCAAGAAAATGCACCCTTGTATGGATTGTACAAGTGGATGTGGTTATATCATAGATGTATCTAGGAGTGAAAAATCCAACAAGGTGTTATAGGTATGACTCAGGGTAACCTGGTACATGACAACGTGCCTTAATGTAGAACTGGTTTGATACTCTCATGGGATATTCTTTGGTAAATTCATAAGCTCATTACACACCATTATTAATGGAGAAAAGAAAATTCCCATAAGAATCTATGTTGGGAAATCGATCATGGATAACCTAGATTGAGACCTAAATAATCATATGTTAGTATATAATTTTCCTTTAAGATTTAATCATTATAAGTTAAATATTTCCTCTTATGATTATTAGCTAAGTATTCAAGCCCCCTAATCGAAAATTATTTTTCTTAGATAATGGTGGGAAATAGAATAACAAGTACCAATAATCAATGTGACATGGAATGTGATGTTTCCCCTAATTAAATACCAAATATGATGGGAATGGGTGCTCAAATATTTATGAAATTACTTTCTCACACTACGAGAAATAAGATCTATACCAACGGTTTTGGGAAAACCGTTCGTATATTTCACTTATATAGACCTATACCAACGGTTTGGAAAAAAAAGTTGGTATAGGTCACTAATTTGGACCTATACCAAGGGTTTTGGACAAACCGTTGGTATATGGGGGGACTTATACCAACGGTTTGGGAAACACTGTTGGTATAGGTCCATAATAGAGACCCTATACCAACGGTTTTCCCCAAACCAATGGTATAGGTCCACCCTATACCAACGGTTTTTTCAAAACCATTGGTATAGGTCCACAAATCAATGAATCTTTACCAAAGGATCTAAAAACCATTGGTATAGACCTATACCAACGGTTTTGAGAACCGTTGGTATAATTACATGTATTTTTTATGGAATCTTCTTACAGATAACATTAAATAAATCAAAATTTAAAATATTTTTGATAATAAACATATATATTTATGAAATTATGTTAAAACAATCAAGTTAGGTTAGTGGTTAGGTCGTTCAATCATAAATTGCTGGTACTGGGATCAAAACCCACCGAATGCCTCTTTCTTGAAATACATATACCAACTGTTTTATGGAACCGTTGGTATATATTTTTCATATTACTTATACCAACAGTTTTGAAAACCTTTGGTATAGGTATATACAAACGGTTTTGGGAAAACCTTTGGTATATAACTATCCCCACGGCTTACATGGCCATGGTTCTCCAAACCATTGGTATAGGATATACCAACAATTCTCCAAACCGTTGGTATAAGATATACCCACGATTTGGAGGCATATACCAATAGTTTCAAACTGTTGGTATATGGTATTTTTCTACTAGTGCCATCTCCATAAAGTTATGAATAATAACATGAATTTTTTAGAACACCCTCCTTCTACAAGAAAATAGAAAGTTTCCATCGAATCATTCACGCATAAAAGACCTCGCATGTTTAGTGGATCTTCCAATACCCTCCTCACAGAATAGTGGATTAACTCTTTTGAAAAGATATTTTGTGTCCTAAAGTGCTCAGAAGAATATAAATTTGTGATGGAGGTCTAACATTTTGATGGGGAAGCTGATCTATGGTGGACACTAATATGAAATATGACGTCTATGGAGGAAATTTATTCCATGGATTGAGAGGTATTTAAGAAAAAAAATTTCAATAAATATTTTCTCCAAACCCTCTATCTCATGATGGAAGGAGAGTTATTTAGACTTAATATGAAGGAATATTAGTCAATCAGGGATTATGAAGAAAAAATCACCAGGCTTGAAATACACACCTTCGGATTTGTCATGAATATAAAAAGCAAGGTGGATCAGTTATTTATAAAAAAACCCAATTCTAGCAAAAATTATTGGTGAATTATGACTTTATAAGTTTTTAGGAGATTGTGTGTTATGCCCCCAAGGTTGAAATGGAGATAAAAGACTCTCAATGGTCTCATGGGTCCAGTGAAAAAAAGAGGAAAATGGAGTCGAATATGGGGGGATGAAAAAAAATACCATAATGGAAAGGAGACTGTATATCCCATTTGTGAAAATTTTGGTAAGATTCGTCCTTGTAACTATCTAAATAGAACCGGGAAATGTTTCAAATTTGGAAGGTTGTGGCATTTGGATAGGAAATTCCAAAAGGATGCGAAGAACCCCACAAATGTGGAAGAATAAAGGAAGGTTCATATCAGTGATTAGACCTTAGTGAAATGTTTCAATTGCAAGGAACATGGTAATTTTGGAAACAAATGCCCTATGCCAAGGGTTGTCAGAGGAAATCATCCAAAACCTCCAAGGTTACAAGGATGGTATTTTGATATCAATACTACTGATGTATATCTAGAGAACAATGTGGTGAAATGTACAAGGGTTATTCATTCAAGAATAGTAAATGTACTATTTGATTCTAGTTTTATGCATTCCTGCATATATTTTATGTTTAGTAGGACTATTCAAACACCACCTAAAAATTTGGAGATTGAGTTATATGTGAGAAAAGATAATGGGGAAATTTTTGTGTCCAAAGTACATAACTCCTCCCCAGTTAATATTTGTGGACTATAGCTCCCAAAAAATCTTTCTTTACTTACTTTAGTGGAGTTTGATGATATTTTGGGCATGGATTGGATATCTTTATCCAATGCCAACATCAACTATATGGAAAGGGAGATCACTCTTCACATTCCAATGAATGCAACAATTTTTTTAAGGGTGAGGCACAAAGCCATCTTTTCCAAATCAAGAAAGGTAGAAAGATACAGATGGGGAATCAAAAATAGAAATTAATGACAAAGAGAGCATAATTAGGCCACTTTTGACTAAGTGCTCATATTTTGATGAGGGGAGAATCCTCCCCTCCCAGGAGAATTCTGTCCTCTTCTCCCTATTTTGGACCGCATCCATGATCTCCCTCCATCATCAAGAAATTATGAATCATCATAATCCATCATCTCATCAGCACCACATACACATACATCGCTTTGAACATCTTCCTCGCTACAACCTGATGCAAGAAGATCAAAATAATTATGGGTACTTATTTACAATATGTTTGTTTTTCATACTATGAACACTATCATTATTAGGATACTTCCAGATTGAGTTCTTAATTGAACTTATTCCGAGATATCTTCCTATATCAAATACACCTTATAGAATGACCACTATTGAGCTCGAAGAGTAGAGGAATTAGTTACAAGAGAATCTGGACAATGGTTTAATACACCCGAGTGATTCACCATGGGGTACAACAGTCCTCTTCATTAAGAAGAAGGATAGATCAATGCACCTCTACATTTATTTTTTCAAGCTCAATAAAATCACAATAAAAAAAGTGTCTGCATCCATAGACATATGACTCGTTCAATCAGCAATGTGGGGACAATTATTTCTTTAAGGATGACTTTTATTCAAGATATCACCAATCAAAGTTGAGGAAGGAAGATATTCCCAATTAATCCTTTTAAAACAAGTTATAGACACTATGAGTTCATAGTGATTCCATTTGGACTCACTAATTCTCCTGTAATATTCATGGACATAATTGAGTCTTTAGATATTACCTTGAAAAATTTGTGGTATTCTTTATTGGTGATATTCTAATATACTCCATGGGAAAGGCGGATCATAAGGAGAATTTTATTACTATGTTAAAGACTTTGAAAAGGGATAAAAATTATGAAATATAAAGTAAATTTGAGTTCTGTATGGAGGAATTATCATTCTTGGGGCATGTTATCACTAGAAAAGGAATATTTGTGGACCTTTTCTAGGGAAAAGGCAATCGAAGAGTGGACAAATGCAATACTTATTAAAGATATCTAGAACTTTCATTGTCTATCTGTGTATTATAAATGATTTTTGATGAAATTTTCATGATTTTCAGACCCAATTACCAAGCAAACAGGAAGGGAGTGAAGTTTTTCTGGACTTAAGAATGCGAGGAAAGCTTTAAGGAGCTCAAAAAGAATATTTTCACTACAACATTACTCACACTACCAAGAAGTGGAGAACTATTTTCGATACACAATGATGCTTCAAATAAATGAATAGGCTATATACTGATGAAAAATGATAAAGTTATAGTCTACACCACAAGTCAGTTGATAATTCATGATAAAAACCATCCTACGCATGATTTTGATTTGGGAGTTATGATCTATGCATTGAAAATATGGAGAAATTATCTATATGCATAGATGTGTGAGATACATACTGATCACAAGAGTCTAAAATATATAATCACATAAAAGGATATTAACATGTTCCAGTGAAGATGGTTATAGATCATCAAGGATTATGACTTCTCAATCCACTACCATTCTGGTAAGGCAAATAAGGTGTGAGATTATCTAAGTAGAAAGGATCCTGCATCTCTATCAACGATGAGAATTGAGAAGGATCCAATGTTCATAGAATTAAAAAGGATAGAGAAGGGAATTATTAAGTGAGGAACATCATAAATCCTTTCCCAAATGATTTATCGACCATCCCTTGTGGAGAAAATAAATGATGCTCAAAGAAATGATGTGTAAATTCAAAAAAGAGTGGAATATATCCCAAATGGGAAATCCTATGAGTTGAATATTGGTGAGGATGTATTCATAGTATTTGGATCATGACTATGTGTACCATAAAATCCAGAGATGATGAAAGATCTTAGGAATTATGCAGATATCTCAACATTCTTTGTTCACCCTATGAGCACAAAGATGTATCGAGATATCTGAGAGAACACTTTTTGGGACAATAGGAAAAAGGAAATCGCTGAATATACATCAATCTACCTAGTATGTAATCAAGTGAAGGATGAAATACAAAAGTCTAAATGGTTGAAGCAACCATTGTTTAAAACAACATGGAAGTAGGAGAACATCACTGTGGATTTTGTCACTAGACTTCCATGGAAATCAAGTGGAATGAATTCTATATAGGTTATTATGGATCATATTACAAAGACATCTCACTTTATCAAAATTCAATATGATTTTTCATCAGATCAAATTTCACAGTTATATATCTACGAAGTGGTAAGGAAGCATGGAGTACCACTATCAATTTAATCTGATTGAGATCTGAGATTTACCTCCAGGTTTTGGAAAAGTCTCTAACATGCTAAAAGCACTGAGCTGAACTTCAGTATGAACTGTCATCTTCAAACTGATAGCCAATCTTAGTGGACTATTTAGACACTAGAAGAGATGTTAAGAGATTATTATGTGGACTTAAAAGGATAATGGGACCAACATCTTCCAATTTTCAAATTATCTTACAACAATATTTTCCACTCGAGCATCCAAATGGCTCCATTGAAACTATGTATAGTAAATGGTGTAGAACATCGACATGTTGCGATGAGGTTAGTGAGAATAAGTTTCTAGGACCTAAAATGGATGAAGAAATGGTGGAGAAGGTGAAAACCATTCACAATCACATAAAGGAGGCCCCAAGTTGACAATAGAGTTATGCAGACAATTGCCGACGAGACCTTGAGTTCAAAGTTAGAGACATGGTATTTCTCTGCACATATCCATGGAAGAAGGTCATGTGATTTGATAGGGAATGGAATTTATTACAAAGTACATCGTCCCCCTAGAGATATTTGATCATGTTGGATTTGTGGCCTATAAACTAGCACTTCCACTGACCATGTCTCAAGTACATGATGTATTTCATTTATCCCTATTAAGAAAGTACATACCAGATCCTTCACATGTACTGTCTTCATAGGTGGTATAGTTGGAGAATGATATTTTCTATGAGGAGAAATTGGTGAAGATATCAGTTCATAGAGATAATGTTCTACGCAAAAGGACTACCCATCTGGTCAATGTACTATGGCGGAACCATAAGTACAAATACGCAAAATGGGAACTGGAGGAAGTGATGAAGGAAAAGTACCCACACCTATTTTCATCTTATTTTGAAAAAGGAAATTTCAAGGGTGAAATTTCATAAGGGGGAAGAATGTAATGACCCAATGTTTTATCAATGGATTTCTCTTCTTATAATTATGTAATATATAATAATCATATAAGAGTAAATATACAACACAATAAAAACTTTATAAATGAATAATGAGTGAAATAAAAGGTATCTCTAGATGTTAAGGAACACATACTAATAAAATAGTAACTTGACCTTTGGAATAGTAATGAGACCATTATGAATAATAAATTATACAATTGAATAGTAACCACACTAATGGAAGTATAAATAAAATTTATCCATCTTATAAGTGACAATATGATATAATTATATTATAGTATAAGTAAATAAATATTTAAAAGAAATTATTAATTAAGTGTTGGTATTTTTATAAGTCAGAAATATTTAATTAGAGTTTTATGACTAATTTAATATTAAAAAACGATTTTCATAAAATTTATTAATAAATTATTGTTTTCATGTCTTATTATTCTAAAATATTTTTACGAGACCTTAATAATTTTTTCAAATTTTTAGAAAGGAAGTTTTACTGTTAAAATTAGTATTTTCCAAGTAAATTATGGTTTTAAATAAAAATAAAAATTATCATATTTAGAAAAATATTTTCATAAAATGGATTTAATTATTGAATTCTACACATCAAAAAATATTTATAGTGATTTTTTGGATTTTTCTAAAATACTTGAATTTTTAGTGAATAGTAAAATACTGTAATTTACTATATATGTAAATAAATGAATTTTTTGAGTTAAGCTTGTGTCATGGATGATGTAAGTGACCATTTTATCGAATTAAAATAAAAACATCACTATTTTTAGTCTCAATAATCATCACAATTTCTTTTCTTGAGAAAAATAATAAACAATTGAATTAAATATTGAGAAAACTCCCCTCTCATTCACTATAACAACTACCCCTAAAACCTCTTCTCCTCACACTATCAAGCCCTGTTACTTGTAAAACTTCTACTAAAATCCATTTTGAATCCTCTCCCCCACATATAGGAGCTCATGGTCTTATAAAAAGTCCAAAACCTCTTCCTTTAAGAGGATCTCGAGGAAGATAAATATAAGAATAAAAATCCTCTTTTCGTTTCTTTTATTTTCTTTTCAAGTTCCTTTCTTTTCTTTTCTATACTCACATCACCTAATCAAAATTGAATTATAACTCCATTAAATTAGATATAATGTAATTTTTTTATACTAATGGAATAATTCATAATCCTATCTCCCCTTCAATTATACTAAAAATGAAAACACCATTTGAGATGTGTTAATTTATCACATTCAAGGACAACGAGTTTTCAATTGCAATTATGATATTCAAAGTAGGTAATGAAAATATTTTATGGTAGAACCAGATTATAATATATTTATTATCTCTTATGTAATGTTCTGGAATCACTTTCAATCCATGGTATTAATTTATAAAACAAAATGAGTTTATTGTGATCGAAAAATGACCAAATTAATCCAAGAAATTATCATTAAAATTTTATCTAATTATTCATACTCATACCATATAATAAAGTGTATTATATAAAATTTTTATATTATATATGCTCATTATTATAATATAATTACACTTCTGGAAAACCGTTCCCATTTTACATGAACTTCCATACTCTTATACAAGTGAACAAATCATGAAAACTCAGAAAACGAGCACTCCCGAATGATAAAATTGAACACTATAACCCATCCAAAAGGAAATTAACCAACTTAATATAATAATATAAAAGTAAATTAAATTTATAATATGTTATTGAATTATTAATTAATTAATCTAATTTTATTATCCAAGACATTAAGATCAAATAAAGAACCCCTTCAGACTTAAGGTAAAGGATTTTACCCGAACCACTATTATTCTTTCGGGATACTCTTCCTCTATTTTAACCCAAATGAAATTATATTTTAATTTTATGAAAATATTATAAATAATATTTATATTTTCCAAAATCATGTATCAATATATTTTCCTCCTTATTTTCAGGGATATACATGTTTTCAAAAGGTTCCCTATTCGATTCCCCCCGATATACAAGCCGGATTTAAGGGAACATCATGAATTATTACCCATTTTCAAGTTCAATCCATAAAATATTTTGGGGATACCATTATTTCTATAAAACACTAATTTTAATATAAAAAACATCATGGATAAATTCAGGGTTTATATAAACATTATACCTTTTTCTGTTTTAAAGTATCTTTAATATTTTCCTTAAACCGCACTAAAATGTTTTTAATTCTAAAGTTTCTTAAAAATTATTTTTACATGTTATTAATTTAGTTTGAAAAAAAATTATCATCATATATTCCTATTATAATGTATTGATTCCCATGTATGATTTAATAACATTCTTTCATGGAAACGTTTCGGTTACACACATTTATTATGCTTTATGTCATGATTAAGATACCCACTTCTTTCCATGAGTAAACATTATTTATATATTTTCTTCCTTACATTTGATTATTTATTTGGAACAAAAATTCATGAACATGTTATGAGGGGTGTTCCAAGATACTAATCCAATGCATTAGGAAATCATTAGTCTCATGAGGCATTATATGAAACGGTCTTGGTGGTTAGCCTTGACTCGTGAACCTCTATGTTCAACGAACCTCGAATAATGATCCTCTTTGTACACCGAGCATTGAATAAATCTAAAGTCATGTTTTATAGTGCTCTGACATTACTATGATTCAATTTTTATATGATCCCATGTTTTATATGTTATGATTAGATATGCTCAATAATGTTCCATTTCTTTTTATATCATTATGTCATGCCTTCTAAAACATGTACTAAAGATTTATTCTTATGTTTATTCCCTTACTAGGATTTTCAGCTCTGCCCTTTGTTCATGAAATCCCCAGGTTATCCTATGAATATTTATGAGTACAATGGATGTTAGGATCTATTTTTGAAGATTAAATAATGAAATGATTTTTAGTCCCATGTTTTTAGTTTTATGTACCTAGTCCTCCAAGACACTAGACTTTACGATCACTAACTTGTAATATGATGTTTAATTATGAATAAAATCATATAATTATATGTGTAAAAGTATAGGGTTTATATATTTTGATTTGGATTTAATTTGTTTATAAATTAATATTTTTCAAAATTCCAAAAGTTCCCCTCAACTGAATTATAAAAGGGATCCTCCTCCCTCACATATTCACATCATGTTGAGACTTCAATGTAAACCATGCCCTTACCATTTAACTTCTCATAATCCCTAGTCACATTGTAGCAGTGATGGTATTTTCAAAATACCAACTCTAGTATCCGTAAGAGGAGATCTAGAGGGAGCTTGTCAAAGAAGATGCAATATCTTTAGCTAACTCATTGAAGATTATTTCTTCTTCTACATCATCTATATGTGTTTATTACGTTATAATGTAATAAAACAAGTATAAAATATATTTTTAGATATTATTATGACTACGGAAGATATTTATTCTACCTTTTAACCATCTTAAAAAAATAAAATCACAATCTGTGCCCATGTTCGACCTACCGTCTCTGCACCATGGTGTAATATGTTTTCCATCACCACATTACTTGGATGGGTATAATAATAGAAATAATAATTATATATGATGATTATAACATTTTATTGATTCTGTAACAAATTATATACCACCAAATTTCTTACCATTTCACAATTAATGGAATGATATCGTCAGTCGTGCGTACATACGACTTATCATCTCCATGAGGTGATGTGATTCATATTCCATGATCAACATTAATGAATGATTATATAAATTTATAAAATGTAAAAATATGCTATATAATACTTCAATACCATTCATAAAATGATAAAACTATATCCTATGTGAATGAACTATGATTTATATGACAAAACATGCATAGAAAAATGAAGTAATTAACACCCGAAAGAAGAGTGATAATGAAACGTTATTTCCAAATAGGGGATAAGATAATAATATATGATATAATAAATATAAATAAGGTTTTTGAATAATTTAATAAATTTATTTAAACCATTATATTGGAGTTTTAGTGATGTATGATGGAAAACCTACCAACGGTAGTGGATATCTTGTCTCACTTTTATTTCTACGAGGCTTACGCCATATTCACCACTCATTTCATATACATGGTGTATATAATGATCACTAATTTCTCTTATGAATATTATCTAGGAAATAATGATATTTTAATATTGTTAAATTGTTTTTATTTAATGGGGAATATAATTCTACTGATTACAAACTTTTGTGTATTTATTTCATAATCTCTTTAATATTTGAGATTGTTTCTTTTTAAATCTTAATTGGGGAATATTTATCATCCATTTAAATATTTTCTAAAAATATTTTCAATTTTTTTTACTATTATCCTAATTTTTTTTAAATTCATTTTTAACTATTTTTTAATTTATATTATAGAGTTTGAAAGGTATGTTTGGTCATTTTCCAAACGAGGTACTTTGTGACTTTTCCAGTAGAGGTACAAGAAGATGTTTTCTTTTAAGTTATATAGAATTAATGTATTTTTATGATTTCATGATGACTTATTTAATTTATTTTTACCTTAAAATATTTAAATTTCATTTTCAAGGAAAATGTTTTCGTTTAAAATTTCAAAAAAATTTAAGAATAGAAAATATTTTCAAAGAATAAAACATTTTTCCTTAATAATTATTTTGAAGTGGTATCTCAAAATTATTTTCCATATATGATAAAATTAGTTTATGTTACATATTTTGTAATGTGGATATTTATCAATAATACTATACCTGTTATTCCCATAGTGTTTTATGTTTATGATGATA
Organism: Viscum album; assembly: GCA_963277665.1. Lineage (NCBI taxonomy): Eukaryota > Viridiplantae > Streptophyta > Magnoliopsida > Santalales > Viscaceae > Viscum > Viscum album. The sequence continues at coordinate 1,173,208,553 of OY728160.1, forward strand.
TTTATGAAAACTATATCATTTTTATGGGTTATGTTATGATTGAAAGATGTGTAAGAAACCCATTTATTTTCAAGGGTTAAGATATGATGAATGATTTATGTTATTATGGAAGACATATGTATGGTTCTCATTATGTGAATGGTGGGAATTATACATCCCTCCAATGCATTGGGAATATATATATATCCCATAAAATAGATAATACTGGAATGGGAAATGATCTCGATTCATTAATACCGGACTAGAATGGTGAATGATCTCCGTTCAGTAATACATGGATAGAATGGGAAGTAAACCCAGTTTAGTAACACATGGTTCAATAAATAACTTTTTCAACTATTATGTTCTTGGAAATAAGCATTTACTAATATGGAAATTATTTCTTATGCTTATGTGTTTTCCACTACAACTTGTTTTATGCTAATGCTATTTTCTCATGGCTCAAGATCCTTTATGATTTATGTGTTATAAACTACCAAGATTTGTTACATGACTCAATATTTTGATATATGTTATACATGGTATGATTTTCAAAGTCACATTCATATTTTTTACATTCTTATACTCATGTTTTCTCAATATTGTCCTTGTTCATCCTTATTGACCATCTAAGAACACCATTTTGTTATGTTTTCTTCTCTATAGTTTTTAAAGAAAAGTTTTAGGTAGGATTTCTAAAGGGGATGATCTGTGGGGTAAACATTGAATATCTTTCACTAGACAAGAGGTTTGTGTTCCATGTTTCCAAATGAACTAATGTATTATGTTATTTGGGTGTGTATTTGTCTCATGAATGAAATGTTCCACTACAATGATGTAATATCCATGTAAATAAATATTGGATTGTTATAAAATCCTTGATTGGAACTAGAATATGGGTTTTCATCTCTTCCTTCCTTAGATTACTTCATGTATATCATTTCCTAGTATAGGTCTCCCCCATAGATTTAAGACAAGCATAGGAATCCCATTCTTGGTTCTATATTTAAGTGGAAAATGGTTAATTATATCACTGACTAACTTAGCATGGAGAAAAAATTCTTTTGGATAGAATGAGTTATATTTAATCATGATTAGATATCATTGGGTATTTTGGGAATTTGTAAATATATTCACTAGGTCAGGCCACTGGGGAATCATATATTAGTCCTGTAGGGAACATTATGTTTAAAAATCAAGGCATTCAAATCTCATAATATAGGGAAACTTATTCTCTTCACATAATGAATCATTAGATTTGTGACTAAGTCAAACCTATTTCGTCACATGAGTTTACTCATGCTCCACACATGAGGAATCCTCTTCTCATCACATAATGTAACATATGATTTTCACCTAAGGACTCACTAGATTTTCACTAGATGTATTATGTGCTCATCACATAAGGAAATAATCTTAGGCTCATCAGCTATGGATAGAAAAGAGAGATACCATGCTCAAACCATGGTGTTATTATGCTCATCACATAAGTAATATCATGATCATCACATAAGGAAAGAATATAGTCTCATCACCCAATAAAATGGACAATGGATCCTATTCCCATCACATAAGTTTTTCATAATCATCCTATAATGATCTAGGATTAACATACATGAATATTATAGAACTTTTGATGAATATTTTGTACATTACAAAAATACATGCCTGAGGACCATAATAGTTTATCGTATTTAGAAACTTGGAAACAAAATCTTCTATCCTAGTGAAAGATATTCAATGTCTCCCATAATGATATCAAAGTTTAGTAGTTCTACCTAAAACCATTCTTCATAACCTAGGGAAAGGAAATATAATAAAGGGGTGAAATTAGATGCTCAGTAAGGGTAAATAAAGGATGTGTGTAAGCATAACATAAAAAAGGGTATAGAACTTGAGCACAACATTTGTAGATTATACCCTTTATATTAGAGATAATAATAAATATTTTAATTTCAAAAGAAATAGATCATAATAGAATTAAGATCCTATATCATGAAATTATAACATAGGAATAATACATGGAATTTGTGGTATGCACATAAGAACAGAAAATATTATCTCAAGGATACCTTCAAAGACAATTATTACATGTTAGGCTTGGGCTATGACCCATGGACTTCTTTAGTATTAGGATAACAACCCATGTATCATCTTAATTTTTTTGCTTGGGATATAACCCATATACCTTCTTATTTTTGTATTTGGGGTACAAGCCGTGTACCCTATTACTTTTAAGCTTGGGCTTCAACCCATGTACCTTCTTGTTTTTAGGAATAGGATAAAACCGAAGTAACATCTTGTTTTTGGAAATGGGATACAACCCATGTACCCTTTGAGCTCATATACAACTTATCAATACCCAATTAATTGGAGGTAGATATAGGTCCCACCAATAGCATAATGAAATCATACATACATGTTCAAAAAAAAAATAGAAAATCATATCATAACACATGAAATGAAGTGGGTATGAGAAACATGTAATAATATCATAACATATGACAGAAGATACATGTTTCACAATCATTTCACCAAAACCAAAACCCATCAAAAAGAAAAATATTTCATAAACCTATAACCTATGAAAGGGAAATAAATTGCATAAACATATAACCTATTAAAGAGAAATGTGGTTTATAATCATCAGTACATCAACACATAAACCATTCAAGAATGAATATGAATGGAAGCTTTAGATAATTCCCTATAAGGGAATGAATAACATCAACAAATGTCATCTGAGATGGAAAATAACATGGAAGATTATTTTTAAAAAATTTATTGAGGTAAATATCCATTATTCTATGAAAAAGGGTTTTAAAACATAAAACCTTTTGAATTTTTTATTTAAAATATTATAAAATAAACTTAAAACCTTTTGAAAACTTTTTCCTTGAAAATATCATTTTTTAAAAAATTCATAAAAATTAAACTTTTATGAACGAAAGGAAATCATTAAAGAATTGATAGTTGGTATGACCGTAAATGGTGTATGAGTTAAAAAGAACATTCCTTTTGCACGGTAAAACATTATAAAAATTACTCGTTCAAAAAGAGATAGTAAGTTTACATTGGAAACATTGGTAAAATAAAAAAGGGTAAAATATCTTTTCTTGATTTTAGGAAAATATTTGAATATTATTTGGAACCCTATTTATAATTTTTTTAAGGAACACATATTTCTGACAGATGAGAGGGTAAAGTTGAGAATTATTAAAAACATATTCATAACTATAATATGTAACATATATTGGAAAAATGAAACCAATACATGAATATATCATTAATAAATAGAATCAATGAAATATAATGATTTTTCTTGAGATATTTATCATAATATTTCATTAATAAGAACATAAACATAAATAATCTCTAAAAGTGGTGAGATTGTTTCAATTAACACACACCACTTAGTAACTTTGAACCATAATCACCAATTAAGAAAATAAAATTTCATGAATCATAAAATATCATGAAAATTAGAAGTTTCATGTTATGAAATTTCAAAGATAGTATATACAACTCATGAAAAAATATAGGTGTATAACATGGAATGTGTCTCAAGGAAGGAAATTGGTGACGAAATTAAATAATAGATTTGTTAACTTTTTCAACATAAACCCCATGAGAGAAATATAATAAAGTAGATTTCCAAATACCCATAAATTTAAGTGTAATTGTAATATTATACATCCCTAGTATGTATAAACACTAGACAAAAGAAATGGGTGGTGAATAAATAATGTATATCATGGAATTAAAAATTGAGATGAAATTCCCTTACCTTTCGTTTTTACTATTGTCTTACTCATTCAAACCACCTATATAATAAAGGGGGTGCATTCCCATATGACAATATTTCTATTCACATGAAAAATATTTTTATTCTTTATTATCATACCATGATTTATCTAACTAATTTATTCTATATTGGATTATTGACCTAGTGTGTTCAATGGTGAATGAAAACTAGTATGGTAAAAGATAATTAATTCATGATCACGGGGTGGGATTTTTTTTTTTGCAGTTATAATCTGCACTTAATGCATCCGAGTTATTATAATTCTCATTACTGTGAGTATTGGTATGCTAGGATAGTTTTTAAAAAATGATCCAAGTTTATTTGAAATATTTTTATGATTTCAAAACTATTGGATATGATTTACTAGTAAATTAATATGAATTTTTATTAGGAAAACCACCCATGGAAATTAGAATCTCTCTATTTTTCACTTCCTATCTTTCTAAAGTCATTTTAATTATTTAATTTGATTATATTAATTTGTTTAATAAAATAAAATTATAATAATTATTACCCTACCATTTGTGAAGAGATTTTATCATTGTGTTCCCCTCTCTCTATGGGATTGACCTCTTATAGATGTTATGTTATTCATTTGTAGATATTATAGTTTAGGATATTATAAATTTTTAATTTGATCATGCCTATGTATTTAACAACCAATTTGGGACGTCTTAAGTATCCTATGTTAATTTCATAGCGTAATATATAGTTTAACATCTTGTTTTAAGGACATTGGTTGTTGTATAACAAATTTCACTAAGAACATTGGATGCTATTTAATATCTCCCACTATGGAAATTAACTATTGATTAATATCCTTCAATGAGGATATTGGAAATAATTCACCATCTTTTATTAAGGATGTTTTTATTGTGGGAGGGTAATGTATGAGGGATTGAGTGAGGCTTATACATGATGATGTAATAAAAGACCATGACTTATTAGGTTAACTGGGTTAGTTTACCTCAATGATTCCTTAACTAAGTCATACAAACAATATGAGGTCCAAACAATACTCAAGAATAGGGAGCCCAAGAGTGGATCTTACACACCTCTTTGGATGCACAACCTACTATTCAGAGCACCATTAAGGGATACTTCCTTATCGCTTATTGGAGAAAAGGATTTAAGAATAAGTATTGTTATTCATAGGATAAAATGGAGAAATGATTTTAAAACCCATTCTTGGTTCTAGTGGATTGAGAGTAAATTCTCATAACATTAGTAGGGCATATGTAATTTTTAGTAGTTTTCTAGTACCATATGGTCATTGGGACAATGAGAAATCAACATTTATTAAAAAAAAATTGGTGAAAGGAGGTGTCAAATATGAGTCCCCAGTATGAGTTTTATGAAAGTTTATAGCTACATTAGAGCTACAATTATTAAATAATTATATATTATGTATACGTATTTTACCTAGAATTCCATGGTATGAATTTTATAAAAATTATATGTATTGTGATGCTTGTGGTTATAAGAATCATTCTCCTAATGTATGAACTATATTCCTCATGGTTAATAGTTATAGTAAAAAAATATTGAACCTAAGAAAATATCTCAAAAGAATTATGTGAGGTAGTTCAGAAAATATATTTACATATAGTAATCTATTTCCTTAGTTCCATGAGTTTTTGAAGGTCCATATTCCATGATATGAGAGCATCAACACAGAGTTACAAGGGACAGTTCCTTAAAATGAGGTGTTTAAGGGATATTTATATGCATCGGGGTTGTTTAAGGGTATTTATCATGAAATATTACCATTTTTTAAAATTTTTAAGTTTATAGGTTCTTTGATATCTATTTGTGTAACCTTTGAGATTCATGAACTCTACCATTTGTCTCCTTCATTCTCTTTGATGATCCCAAAATTACTATGATTACTCATTTTTTCTTTCAAATTTATCCTCTTTGAGATATTACATGACAATAATTTCATCCTTTTTTATTCCTTATAATAGGGAAAAGGCTTATGTGATTAGTGAGAAATTATTTGTTATCATTTATCCAGACTTATATAGTTTTTTTTTTCTAAAAGCATATTTTTTGTAATAATTTTTTATTTTTTTGGATGTTCAATTAAATTAAAAATATCATTTCTTTAAATCTAATTAATTATATGTTCCATAAATAAAATATAGTTATAATATTATAAGTATTCTAAAGAATCATTATTTTTAAAATCTATAGTTAATATTGAGTGAGTATAAAAATTCATTAAGCAATTTTTGGTTTGTACTTTGAAATAAATATTTAAAATTATTCTTTAAATTGGATAGCCTTTATGATTTCTATAATTTATTTTGAGAGGTTTATCATTGACTTAAATAATGAAACATTCATTTAAATTTACATCATCACCAAAATTAAATTTTATAAGATTATATACATCCAATATTATATTAATATTTTTATTATTTAATTAATTTTCATCATATTTAACAAGTTAACATTATTTAACAATCACAGTTATTTTATTACAAATATTATATGATATACTAACATTATAATAATATCAAAATAAATATATATCCAATTTTAAATAAAATTTATCTAAATAAAATTTATTATTTAAGATAAAATATTTATAATGAAAAACTGCAAAATATTTAATTTTAAATTTATTTCCTTCTTATAATCCATAAGTGGTGTTATTATGTTTGAGTTTAATAAAAATTATATTTTATTTAAAATAATAAATATTTAATAATATAAATGAAACATACTTAATTAGTTTTAATTCATTAAACATTGATATATCTAATTATAGAATAGTTCTATTCTCTTTCTTGAAGACTCCAACTTTGTTAGGTAATTTATGTAGTTACCCATAGATTTATGATGTGTTATTTTCTATGTATGTTTAAATATTCTTTTAAAAGGTATTCTTGATAACTAGGATTCAGATTGGGAATATGAATATACAGAAATCCTTGAATGTATTTTTTTCTATGGTTTGGGGCCAAAAAGGTGTCACATGTGTCTGAGAGGAAGCTGTTGGTGGACTGGGAGACCAAAGATGCTATAAAATTGTAGCACCATCTAAAATACAACATGAGTATGAGTTTATGCCACAGAATTATTATGCATTGAGGGAGGCTCTATACCTAGTTTTTTCATGGAATATACATCATGTTCAAATTGTTAATGGTTTGTGTGGGATTTTTTAATATAAAATAATAGGAGAGAGGGGTTGACCAACCATTGATTTCGGACAATAAGGAATGTACGGGGATGGATTTTTAGCCAGTGCCTCCCCATATATTTATCCACTTATTCCACATGATCTATGGAGGTTTTGAGGGAATTATATTGGTGATTATAGGCAAGTACCATCACTTCCTTGAATTTTTTAGTTTCCATTCACTATCATTAATTTTACTATGGTTTTGGATAGGTTTTAGCATCAGTTCCACTAGAGTATGGTGGAACTGACCAAGGATGATGGGGATTTTATGAATTGTGGAATAAAGAGGTCACATGATATTTTATACACATAGTTGGAAGAATTTTTAGTTGAGGTATTCCAATACCATAATTTATTTCTTCTTTTTTTCATAAATTATATCAATTTGATCATTGAATTAGTGATAGGTGATTTTTATTTTGGATGAGGTGGTTCTATGTCACGAACTATCCCAAGTCGACCCTAAACCGATCACCTGGGCCGCATTGTGAAAAGTCCCGAGAGGAGTTCCCGATTCTACCAGGATAGTAAAAAGCACTGAGGGTATCAGAAGAGTGACAAGGGAACAATTTCTCACAAAATATAAACAATTAAACAAACATCATAAATAAATGGACAACCCAATACACATTTATTTAAAAGTTGAACTGAACATTATTTGTACATGAAACTAAAAGTACAACTGAACCAAACAACTCAACCAACCAAACCTGACAACCAACTAACTCCATGTGACCCCACTGGTCACTCTCCAAAACAACGATCATAAGTCGCTCAAGGTGATTGAACTCAAGGTAAAACCTTCACAAGGGTCAGAACCAAAAAAGAACTATACACTTGAGTATTAAAACTCAGTATGTTTGGATGGTATTCTATTCTTAATGAACATAATTTAAAATAAAATAAAAATAAATTTCACGTTTGAAATACATTATATAAAAGTATGTTTTCCAAAAAATGTTCTATTCTACAAAAATTATAAAATAAAATTCTTTCATGTTTTCACAACCAAGAAATGCTATTAACTAATTTCAATGAGATTCAACTTCTAAATGAAAATAGTTTTCAGGAGGTATGCTTTAAATAATGTACACTTTAAAATAAAACACACATGATATTTCATGTTTCATCCAAAAACACTATGTGACAATGGTGAATACAATATATCCAATGATAACTAGTCACATGAACACTCATAGGAACTAGTTTGTTGTGGGCCTCATGTACCTCATATCTCGGTGTAAAAGTAACCATAAAAAATATCCATTCTCATGCACAATCCACTAGTAAGAAAGAAACCATCACCTAGTGGTCCACAACATCATTATAATAGTTTATATAGTGTTTTCATCATCAATATTTCTGTGTGAAACATGGACAAAACCACTCTGGATCCCTAGCATACTAGTACACCTATGCCCACCTAGATACCAGTGTTCCCTCTTTGTGCTCAATCAAATTCCACATGTTATAAAATACCTTTTTCAAATGAAAATTATTTTTTCCAAATCAAACATTCACCAAACAGCCCACAAACATGTTCCACATTTCTTTCATGGATCAACAAACCACTTAAAATTTTCATAAAACAATTTCAAGAAGTATAAAGAAGATCTTCATATAAAATCCATTCAAAAATGTTCTTTTAAGGAAAAATTCCCAACAATACCATTTCAAAACAGATTTTTAACCCCAAAACCATTTAATAGATCAATTTCATGTATCATAAAATGACCCCACATAGTGCAACATGGAACACAGATGAAATTCATTTTCTTAAGATAAATTCCAAACATGCCTTTAATAATTTTTCCAAAACAACATATAAAAAAGGTAAATTTTTATCATTCATAAAGAAGTGTACACACACATTTAACTATAGAAAAAAATTTAAATAAACCCTTTAAAACATTTATGTTACACATTCAATGCTCAATAATTTTCATAAAAATACCAAACGATCCACTTACCAAAAACGTTTCCTAAAACATGTCAAAAACAAATACCCATTTATTTATAAAACCAAAAACACTTTGGAAAGACAAAAAATGACCCCAAAATATCTATTTTAATGTTACCCATACTTTAATAAATTAAAATAGTTCATTGTATATAACATTTAGCACACAATATCCAAACAGACACTTTTCTGAAAACTCGACATGCAACATTTAGAAAAACTACTTCTATTTGACACCAAAGGGGTAAAAAACAAAATTTTAATATGAAAAATTTATTATAATAGTTAAACTTGGTCATAAAAAAAAGAATCCATATTTAAAATCCATCAAAACATTTATTTGAACAAGTGGTGTTCACTTTTACAATGAAACAACTCCATTTTACACATACAAGGCATAAATAACCATTTTGCACACCAAATAGAACATCCAACTGTTGAAAAACAATAATAAACATGTATATATGGTGATAAAAGAAAGAAAATATGAAACATAAATAATAAAGGAATGTTCTTGGTAGAACCTACCTCAAAACCATGGCAGAATGAAAACACACACCCAAAAATAACGGCTGTGGGTTCCGAAACGCTTTACCTATACAGAACAGTCCTAAAAGAACAAAACACCCCATAAAAAATCATGGGAAACCAGATCTAAAGGTCTTTCAGGACCAAGGGATAAGAGAAACCCAGGAAAAAAATGAAAAATAAGGAAGAGGGAAGAGGAAGGACAATGATTTGATGAATAAATTAAGAAGAACCACCAGAAATTGTTGAGAAATCACTCAAAAAGGAAAAATATAAAGGAAAAGGAGGGTGGGGGGATTGTGGTCTACTTCAAACACCTAGGTCTTGAAATGAAATTTGAAATCACCTGAAATGTTCTTTTAGATTAAAAGTTATTAATCCCATAAGTGGTAGAATGGTTTTGCTGCACGGTTTTGTAAACCGTGTGCAAACCGTGCGAATGCTACTAGAAATGTTCTGCAACTTTCAGGTTTAGGTTGCATGGTTTGGGAAAACCATTCTGAAACTTTGTAACCCCAAACATTTCCCAAAACCCTTAAATGATCCCCTAAACACTAGGGAATCCCACCCAAACATCCATGAATGATTTAAACACAATATAGTGACAATGTATGTGTCACAAAATCTCCACCATGAAACTTTAATTCAACACAAACCAAGGTACATACATAGAAAACAAAATAGACAAAGAAATAATTCAAAAATAAACACCCATAACACCCAGAACCTATGAAAAGACCACTATTCCCATTGAACTGGAACATAAACCAAAACATGAAAAATCAGGTGTGACAATTCTCCCCACCATTAAGGCTTTCCACCCCCAGAAAGCCATAACACTTTACATATGAATGATAAAAACCTAAGGATTCCTTATCAAAATGATTCAACCTCTTAAGACAAGGATATCTCACCCACCACTAATCTAACTTAAGCCTCTTGCAAGAAACAAGACAAGAACTCAAAACTACTTCTCAAGAATCATCATAAAAATCAATCCACCACTAAAACCAAGCTAATAACCATATTGTTGGGAATTCTCCCAATGAACCCAATGATCACCCAACCCATTGAGAACTCATGAAATCCAATGATTTAGGTGGGAGGTAGGAATGGTAACCCCACTATTAAAACACTACTAGCATCCAACAAATCCATAAAGGAAAGATCTTAGAGACCTATAGTGAATCTCCACACCATTAAAACCCAACTAGTAATAAACAAACAAGAATTAAGCATGAGTGAAAACTACGAATCACTCGGAAAATCCCACCATAACTCTCCCACAACAACCTACCAACTCTTGTTAAGAGAAACTAAACATGATCATTTAAAACACCCACTCTTAAACGGAGGGGACAAGAACTGCTTCAACACATTCTTCATGGATTAAAACCCCCACCACTCAGGGTGGGGAAGGGAGGGGACCCAATCATTGGGCCACTGAAACCATAACCAAAACTACCCAACACTTCCACCTATGAACAAATAATAACAATAATGCACCACATTCACATAAAAGGACCACACAGGGAAATTGATCGGAAACCCACATCCGAGAAGGCATAACCACATACAATGTCTGAGAGGTATGTCCACCCAGATCTGTGTGATAAGAGGAAGTTCACAATTATGAGGAACTGAAACAGAAATAGAGAAACTGGTTCACCACACTGGTGGATGTAGGAGCTTAGTCCAGCTCCACACACCTCTGGTGATTTCTAAACAGCATGAAAAACTTCACTCTGAGACCTATGGTTGGAGCTATGATGTTTGAAGCATCTGTTGCACCATAGTCCGGAGCTAAGGATCAAAACACCACATAAAACTCACTCTCTCAAAAAAACACCATTACCCAATAGATAATTAGGAATACACACCACCACTCTAAGTCACACTAAATGAGGAGTGGAATGAACAATGAACACAATGAAACACACCAACCATCAACGAACACAACCTCTATAACCCGAAGATACACCATAACTGGTGGTCACATTAAAAAATCCCAACAGCTATCTATTCCAACAAATGGGGTGAGGCATCATTCGAAGAGGTTGATTTAAAATTTTAAACAAATCCTTAGGTTGATCAATTGGAAAGATTCCCATGGAGAACCATCCATGTTCAAATCACAACATTCAACACATCTTTAGAAACCCAGTAAAAATAACTCCAAAACCAAGCCACCAACAAGGCACCATCTCAACAAACGTCAAGAGTATCACTTATAGATCTCGGGGAAGCACACCAAACAAACCACACTTCTAAGACATGAAAAACAAAACCACATAAACACAAGTTTACAAAAACACCACAATCTTCTCCATCTTAAAATAAATTTTTAAAAACATGAAACTTGGTGGACTTTCACACTCACCAATGTTGTTTCATCACATTTTTGTGCTACCCTGGGCACCCATCCACTTTGGTATACTGGGAATCCATCAACATATCTATATAAAACCTTGCATGTGAGAAACCATGAAAATAAAAAATGGCAAGACAAAAAATCTCATTTTCCAAGACCAAACTTTTGAACCATTTAAAAAATCACGTACCTTCCATAGGCACACTAACCACCAAGTCCAAAACCATTTTTAGATTTCCACACAATAATCCATTTTACGATGCTTGAAGAAGAAACCCCAACAGTGTCCATCAAAATCCACTCAATTTATTCAAAATATTTCACAGAATCTAAAAAAACCACACTTTTTCAATAATAAGTTGATTAAGAACCAATTCCATTTTTGAAAACAACTTCCAAAACAAGCATTTCATTCAAACATTCCATTCCCTTTTCTAAAATTTTGAAAGGTCTCTTTTCTTAATCCAATAGCCACAATGGAGAAAACCATTTTTCTTAAAAACACCAACCACTCATAACTGATTATAAAAACCAATTCATCAGATTCAAACATTTTTCAACAGCCCAATAAATCCCATTTAGAACAATGTTTCAGAATCACATTAAAATAATCTAGTCATTCAAAAAAGTTTATTTTGAAAACCCATAAGGTTAGATTATAAAAATTCAATCTCGTTAAATCATTTCCACTTTCTCCCCAAAATTTTTCTCACAAAATCCTAACCTTCCCAAAACCTTTCATATATTAAGTATTGAAAACCCACTTCCACAATTACCACGCAAGGATTTTCCAAATAGAATTTAGAATTCAAGAAAGGTCCAAGAGACCCACAATAGAGAACTAGTGTCGGTGGGTGACTTGACCATATGGTTGGAAGCCATATGTTAAACACACCACCAATATAGAGAGACTTCTTAGAAACATTCCCCCTATTCCACATGGCTTTCCAACCCCTATAAACTCACGAAGGACATTATTTCAACTCCCCTTATCATTTACTAATCACCGAAAAATACCTAACAACCAAAGAAACTATTAAAACCAGACTCCCCATGGATACTTGAGGATCAAACCGAGAAAGAGTTTGTGAAACTCTTCCCAAACCTACGCCTAAATTCCTGAAAATACAACTCTATCTACCTTGACATCCCAAAATAAAAAGGGCTCTCTTAAAAGAATGGTCCTATAAGAACTGACCTCCTTTGGTACCATTATTTCACAAACCAGCCTGAGTCGACCCTGAACTGGTCACCCAGGACGCTCTGTGACAAGTCCCAAGAGTCATTCTCTCTCCTCCTAGGATGGAAATAAGCACTAAAGGCATCATTAGAGTGAAAATTGAATGATTTTACCCAAAAAAGTAAACAATTAAACAAATAGTTGAATGAAATGGACAACCCAATACACTTTTATATAAAAGTTAAAATGAACATTATTAGTACATAAAACTGAAAGTACAACATAACCAACAAAATCAACCGACCAAACCTGATAACCAAATAAATCCATGCGACCCCATTAGTCATTCTCCAAAAAAAAATCACAAGTCACTCAAGGCGATCTAACTCAAGATGAAACCTGAACAAGGGTTTAAAACAGGAAAGAACTATAGTCATGAGTATTAAAACTTAGTATGTTAGACTGATATTATATTCCCAATGAAATTACTTTAAAATAAATGAAACATCAATTTTAGGTTTGAAATACAATATATAAAATTATGATTTCCAAACATGTCTTCATTCTATAAACATTATATAGTAAAATACTTTCAATTTTTCATAAATAAGAAATTATAGTAACCAATTTAAAAAAGATACAACTTCAAAATGAAAATTGTTTTCAAGAGGGAAGCTTTAAAGAATGTACAATTTTTAATAAAAACATATGCTACATACTTTTACATCCAAACACACTTTGTGATGATGGTGAATACGATAAATCCAATGAGAACTAGTCCTCGGAACACCCCTATACACTATTTTGTTGTGGGCCCCAGGTAACTCGTATCTCGGTGTAAAATTAACCATAAAAAATAATTGTTCTCATGCATGAGCCACTATTAGGGAATAATACCCATAATTTAGTGGTTGCAAACATAATAATCATACTTTAGTTAGTGTTGGTATCATCAAACTTGCTATGTGAAACAGGGACGAAACCACTATGGATCACTAGTAAACTAGTACACCTCCACCCACCAAGATACCCGGGTTTCCCTCTTTGTGCTCAATCAAGTTCCACATGTTATTGAATAAAATTTTCACATAAAACTTCCTTTTTCCAAATAATACAAACACCAAACAACCTTCAATCATGTTTCACATTTCATTCATGGATCAATAAACAACTTAAAATGATCATAAAATAATTTCAATAAGTATAACGAGGCTTTGCACATAAAATCCATTCAAAAATGTTCTTTTAAGTGCAAGTGCCCACCAATACCATATCAAACTAGATTTTTAATCCCAAAAACCATTTAATAAATCAATTTCATGAATCATATAATTACCCACATGGTGGAACATGGAACACACATGAAATTCCTTTTCTTAAAAAATTCCAAACAAGACATTTAGAATTTGTCCAAACCAAGGTATAAAAAAGGTAAAAATTTCACCTTTCATAAATAGGTGTACACAAACCATTAACAGTAGTAAAACATTTACAGAAACCCATTAAACATTTAGGTTACACATTCAAAGCCCAACCATTTTCATAAAAATTCCGAACGGTCCACTTATCGAAAACTCATGCAAAAACATGTTACAAACCTATACCCATCTCTTTATAAACCCAAAACCACATTGTAGAGCCAGAAAATGACCCCAAAATATAACTTTTCATGATGCCAAAAATTTATAAATTAAAAAAGTCATTTTATATCACATTTATCACACAAAATCCAACCAATAACTTTTCCAAAAACTCGGCATGCAAAATTTAGCAAAACAACTTCTATTTAACACCCAAAGGGGTAAAAACCCATATTTTCATGCCAAAAAATTATTACAGTAGTTAAAACAGGTCATAAACATCACAATCCATATGTGAAAACCAACAGAACATTTATTTGAACAATTGGTGTGCACTTTTATAATGAAACAACTCATTTTTTTCACAAAAAACAGGCATAAATAACCATTTTTCACACCAAATAGATCATCAAAAGGTTGAACAAAAACACAAAACATGTATAAATGATGAAAAAATAAAGAAAATATGAAACATATATAATAAATTCAAGTGGATGGAAGCACCTACCTCAAAACCATGGCAGAATGGAAATACACACCTGAAAATACCCACCGTAAGTTTCAAAACCCCGGGTCTGTGAATACTATCCTTAAATAAACAAAAAACACATAAAAAATCATGGTAAACTAGAAACCTAGGACATGAATAAACATGGGATAAGAGAATCCCAAGGAAAAAAATTAATGAATAAGGTAGAGGGAAGAGGAAGGAGAATGATTTGATGAAGAAATTAAGAAGAACCATTAATATTTGTTGATAAATCTCCCAAAAGGAGACCAAAATGAAAGATAATTAGGGGGAGACCTCTGGCCAATATCCAACACTTAGGGCTTCAAATAAGACATGTAATAACCTAAAATGGACTTTTAGATTAAAATTTATTAATCTTGTAAGTGGATGCATGTATTTAAGGCACAATTTTGTAAATCATGTGAAAACCGTGCGAATGCTATGAGAAAAGTTATGTAACTTGCAGGTTTATGTTGCACAGTTTGGGAAAACCATGCTCAAACCTTCTGACATTAAAATTGGTCAAAAACCTCAAATGATACGCCAAACACTAGGGAAGCCCACCCAAAGATCCTTGAATTATTTACACACAATATAATGACACTGTGGGTGTCACAAAATCTCCACCATGAAAATTTCTCACAACATGAACCAAGGGCCAAACATGAGACAAAGACTATACTTGGACAAATTCAAAAATCAACACCCATCATACCCAGAACCTTAGAAAAGACTAGGATTCCCATCAAACTAGAATATAAAACAAAACATGAAAAATTGAGTGTGAAAATTCTCCCCACCATTAAGGCTTTCCTTTCCCATTAATCCATAACACTTTCCAGTTGAATGATCAACACCTAAGGGTTACATATAAATGTGATTCAACCTCTTAAGTCAAGGACATATCATCCACCACAAATGTAACTTAAACCTCTTTCCCAAAACAATACAACAACTCAAAAGTAATTCTCAAGAATCAGCATAAGGATCAACCCACCACTAGAACCAAGATAATAACCAAATTGTTCGGC
Organism: Viscum album; assembly: GCA_963277665.1. Lineage (NCBI taxonomy): Eukaryota > Viridiplantae > Streptophyta > Magnoliopsida > Santalales > Viscaceae > Viscum > Viscum album. The sequence continues at coordinate 1,173,224,691 of OY728160.1, forward strand.
CTTCTCCCAATAGACACAATGATCACCCAGACCAAAGAGAACTCATGGAAGCCAAATATTTGTGTGGGAGGAAGGAATGAACTCCCTACTATTAAAACACAACTAGAATCTAAAAAATACATAAAGTAAATATCTTCAAAACCCACAGTGGGTCTCCCCACCATTAAAATCCAACGATAAATGAACAATTATGAATTCAACATGAGCTATAACCAGGAATCACCCACACAGTACCACAAAAAAATCTTCTATAGGAACCTACCAACCATGTTAAGAGGAACAAAACAATAACATTTAAACCACCCACTCCCAAAAATATGGGACAAGAACTAGGTCAACACTTTCTGCATGGATCAAAACCCCCATAACTAGGGGTTGGGAGGGGAGGGGACCCAATCATTGGGCCATTGAAACCACAACCTAGGAATACCCAACACTCTCTACCTAAAAACAAATTAAACCAAGACCACACCAGATTCACATCGGCGGTCCACATATGGACATTGATCGAAAACCCACATCCAAGAAGGCATAACCATAGACACTATGTGAGGGGTATTTCCACCACAATCTTTGTGATAAGAGGAAGTTCACAATGATGAGGAAGCACAATAAGAAAAACCGAATCACAAAAATTGTGGAGGTAGGAGCTTAATCGACCTCTCCACACCTCAAGCGATTTCTTGACTATGTGAAAAGCTTCAATCTGAGGCCTATGGCTGGATCCCGATTGTTTGAAGCATCTGCTGCATCACAGTTGGTATCTAAGGATCACTACAACTCATAAAACTCACAAGCTCATAAAAAACACCATTACCCAATAGAGACTTAGGGATACAAACCACCATTATAAATCAATCCAAATGAGGAGTGGAATGAACAAAGAACATGGTGAAACACACCAAACATCACCAAACAAAACCTCTATATCCCACAGAATCACCATAATAAGAGGGAACTTTAAAATGATCCCAAACAACTAGCTACTCTAATAGATGGGTCAAGGAGTCATCGGAATAGGTTGATTTAGAAATTTAAAATAATCCTTTGGTTTATCAATTGGAATGATTGCCAATGGAGAACCATCTATGTCCACATCACAACTTCCAACACATATTTAGAAATCCACTAAACATCACTCCAAAACTGAGCGACCAACAAGGTCCCATGTCAAGAAACATAAAGAGTATCACTTCCAGATCACGAGGAAGCATACCAAACAATCCTCACTTCTAAGACTTGAAAAATAAAACCACATAAACACCAGATTACAAAAACACCACAATTTTATTCTTTTTTAAATCTCATTTTAAAAACAATAAAATTAGTGTAATTTCACACTCAACAATGGTGTTTCATCAAGACTCACTCATAGGAACATTTCCATGCCACCCCAGGCAGCCATCCACTATGCCATACTGGGCATCCATCAAAATATCTATATAAAACCATGCATGTGAGCACCCATGAAAAAACTAAAGGATAAAACAAATATTCTCATTTTACAAGACAAAAAATTCAACCCTTTTAAAAAATCATGCACCTTCTATAGGCACAATAACCACCAAGTCAAAAACCATTTTCATATTTCCACAGAAAAAGCCATTTTACCATGTTAAAAAAACCCCACAGGTCTCCATCAAAATCCTCTCCCTTTCTTCAAAACATTTTTCAGAATCTCAAAAACAAAAATTTTTCAGGAAATATTTTTTTAAGAACCCATTACATTTCATTTAAAACAAATTAAAAAAATAATCATGCCATTAAAACATCCCTATCCCATTTCAAAAATTCATCAAGGTATCTTTTTTTAATTTGATAGGCACAAAGGCCAAAACCCTTTTTCATAAAAACATTAAACCCTCAAAATAGATTCTCAAAACCAATTCATCAAATTCCAAAAAAATTCAACATCCCAACACATAACATTTAAAACAATGTTTTAGAATCACTTTAAAATAATCCAATAATTCCAAATATTTTACTTCAACAACCCATAAGGTTAGATTGAAGAAATTCAATCCCATTAAATCATTTCCACTTTCTCACCAAAGTTTTTCTAAAAAAACCCAACTTTACCTAAAAAATTTCTTATATTAAGTATTGAAAAACCACATCCATAATTCTCAAACAATGATTTTCAAATCAAAAATCAATATTTAATAATGGTCCAAGAGTCCTGTAAAAGAGAACTAGTGTCGGTGGGTGACTTGACTGTATGGTTGGAGGCCATATGTCAAACACACCACCAATACAGAGAGTCTTCTTAGAACTATACCCTTATTCCACATGGCTTTCCAGGACCTGAAACCCCATAAAGGACATTAGTAGAACACCCATATTAATTTCCCAATCACCAAAAAATACTTAAGAACCCAAGAAACTAATAAAACTGGACTTCCCAGGGACACCCGACGATCAGAACGAGAAAGTGTTTGAGACACTCTTCCTACACCTACCCCTAACATCCAGAAAATCCTACTCCATCTTACTTCACATCCCCAAAATTAAAAGGGCACTCTAAAAATCAAGGTTTGCTAAGAACTGGCCTCCTTTAACACTATTCTATCAAAAACCAGCATGAGTCAACCCTGAACCAGTCACCCAAGCTTCTCTAAAACAAGTCTCGAGAGGCATTCTTGGTCCTCCTAGGATGGGGAAAAGCACTGAGGTCATCCGTTGAGTGACATGGGAAAAATTAATCCAAAAACAAACAATTAAAAAAACATCAGAAAGAAATGGATAGACCAATACACATTTATATAAATATTGGGATGAACATTATTAGTACATGAAATTGAAAGTACAAATGAACCAAAGAACTTAACCGACCAAACCTAACCACCAAATAACACCATGTGACCCCACTGGTAACCCTCTAACACAATGATCACAGGTTTATCAAGGTAATAAAACTCATGCTGAAACCTGTAAAAGGGCTAAAATAGAAAAGAACTATATGTGTGAGTATTAAAACTTAGCAGGTTTTCCTGATATTCTATTCCCAATGCAATTCCTTCAAAATAAATGAAACATAAATTTCATGTTTTAAATACAATATATAAAATTATTTTTTCCAAAAACGTTCCATTCTATAAACATTATAAAATAAAACTCTTTCATGTTTTCATAAATAAGAAATGATAGTAACCAATTTCAAAGAGATGCAACTTCAAAATGAAAATAGTTTTCATGTGGGATGCTTTAAACAATGTACAATTTTAAATAAAACAAACATGCTACTGAATTTTCATCCAAATACACCATGTGATGATGGTGAATACAATATATGAAATGAGAACTATCCATGGGAACCCCACTAGGAACTATTTTGTAGTGGGCCCCAAGTACCTCATATTTTAGTTTAAAAGTAACCATAACAAATATCTGTTCTCATAAACGAGACAGTAATAAGGAACAACACGCATAACCTAGTGGTACCAATCATCATTATCATAATATTTTAGTTGGTTTTTTCATCGTCATACTTTCTATATGAAATATAAATTAAACAACTCCGGATCACAGGCATAATAGCACACGTTCGCCCCCCTAAATACCTGAGTTTCCCTCTTTGTGCTCAATAACGTTCCACATGTTATCAAATATAATTTTCACATGAGAATTCTTATTTCAAAATCATACACACACCAAATATCCCACAAAAATGTTTCACATTTATTTCATGGATCAATAAACTACTTTAAATTTTCATAAAACAATTTCAAGATGTATAAAGAGGATTTCACATAAAATCCATTAAAAATGATCTTTTAAGGAAAAAAACCAACCAATACCATATCAAACCATATTTTGAAGCCCCAAAATCATTTATTAAATCAAGTTTATTAATCATGAATAAAACCCACATGGTTCAACATGGAACACACATGAAATTCCCTTTCTTAAAAAAATGCCAAACATGCCTTTAAGAATTTTACCAAACCAACATATAGAAAAGGTACAAATTTCACCTTTTATAAAGATGTGTAAAAAACCATTAGAATAAAACAATTACATATACCCTTTAAAAAATTTAGGTTACACATTCAAAGATCAATTATTTTCAATAAAATTCCGAATGGGCCACTTATCAACATCTCATGCAAAAAACATGTCAAAAACTAATACCCATCTCTTTATAAAACCAAGACCACATTGGGGAGCCATAAAATGACCCCAAAATATCACTTTTCATTATTTACAACATTTATAAATTCAAAAAAGTCATTTTATATCACATTTAGCACAGAAAATCCAATCAGGAACTTTTCCGAAAACTCAACATGCAACATTTAGCCAAACAACATCTATTTAACACCCAAAGGGGTAAAAATCCAAAATTTCATTCCAAAAATTTGTTACAGTAGTTAAACCATGTTATAAACATCACAATACATACTCAAAAACAAGTGGAACATATATTTGAACAAGTGGTGAGTAATTTTATAAAGAAAGAACTCCATTTTACACAAAAAAAGGCATAAATAACCATTTTTAACACTAAATAGATAATAAAAAGGTTTCACAGAAATAATAAAAATTTATATGAGGTGAGAAAATAAAGAAAATATGGAACTTAAATAATTAAGGAAATTTCTTGGGAGAAATTATGTCAAAACCAGGCATAATGGAAACGCACACATGAAAAATACTACTTGGGTTCTGAAACCCTAGATCTATGAAGACCAGCCCTAAATAAAAAACCCCCCATAAAAAATCATGAGAAACCATAAACCTAGGTCATTAATTACTAGGGGATAAGATAAACCCAAGAAAAAATGAAATAAGAATGAATAGGTAAGAGGAAAGAGAACGATTTGATGAAGAAATTTAGAAGAACCACTAACCTTTATTGAGAAATCGCCCAAAAAGGGGCCCAAAACAACGGAGAATGAGGGGGGGGGGGTATTATAGTCATTATAAAACACATATGGATTCATATTATGGGTGGAAGCACCTAAAATTTATTTTTATATAAATAGTTATTTATCCAAATAAGTGGCTACACAGTTTTGTAAACTGTGTGCAAACCGTGCGAATGCTAATGGAAAAGTTCCGCAACTTGTAGATTTAGATTGCACGGTTTGAGAAAACTGTGCTCAAACAATGTAACCCCAAGAATTGTGAAATACCCTCAAATAATTCCCCATACACTAGGGAATCCCACCAAAATATACTTGAATGATTTAAACACAATATAGTGACATCATGGGTGTCACAAAATATCCACCATGAAACTTTCTACCAACAAGAACAAAGGTCCAAACATGGGAAATATACTATACAAGAATTGAATTCGAAACTCAACACCCATAAAACCCAGAACATGAGAAAAGACCCAGATTTCCATTGATTTGGAAGATAAACCAAAATATGAAAAACTGGGTGTGACATGCTGAATGTGTGCCACAAACCTTATGTTGATTTTTGGTCATAGTTTTTGTTTGATAATGATTCCCAATGAATTTTCCATTAGATATTATGTTTTTGTTAAAATTAAATAATTAATTATAAAATTTTATACTTAATGTTTTATGTCATCCTTCAAGATTCATTATCTTTATATTTGATAAAGACATAGATGAAGCATGGAAAATCTTGGTCTTGGTTTAGTAGAGCTTGACTTAAATTCCAACTAAATAGCAGAGGAAGGTGTTAATTTTAATACAAGACCATATGTTTGTCTATAAATAAAAACTTACCAGTATACATAGGGTAGATGATTAGGTAATGGAATTACCTTGGGTAAATGATATTTAATGATGTTGGGCCTCTTATGTTTGAAATGAGCTCACTTTTTTAGTTTAGTAGATTAGGACCACCCTATGACTATGTCACTAAAGGGAGAAATTACCCAGTTAGATGATGTGAGGATTTGGGTAGGCCTCTGGGTATAAGAAGAGACAATGGTATCCTAGGATGGACCTCTATAGGGACAGTTAGGCAAGTGTGAAAGGTTTAGGATTAGTAATGATTAGGGAGATGACCATTTGTCTCAAACAAGATTAGTGACACCATCTTAAGGACTATTTGTAGCATTATGAGTACTTTGAGTATTATGAGTCCATCGGTATTAGACATGGTGAGTTGGATGTGGGGTTCCTTAAAGTTTTTAGTTAAGATATATCCATTTAAATATTTGATATGGGACTTAGGTGGAGTTCATTGGAATTATTTATGAGTTTTAATCATGATTCTAAGGGGTATAGAGTATATTATCTTGGGGTGGTCCCTGGGTACAGGGACTAGGAGTGGTGAGGTTGGATTAGACTTTGATATCTAGGTCAGGGGAACCTATGGGAATTGGTTTCAATGATGAGAGACAAATGTGAGTTAGTGACAATGAGTAGATAATATGGAAATTCTAGAGGATGCATTGGATACCCTAAAAAGAGAGGATAAATGTGTTTATTGAGGGGCTAGTTCCTAAGTGACTAGAAACCTAGAATGATCCAATGTGATATTGGGAAGTTTGTGTGCCTTGTGTGCTACTCCATGTGTGTTCTTGTGTTTGATATGAATTCACATGAGTTTTGATGGATGAGTTGATGTTCTTGATGTGACCTCCCTCGAGTGATATGTGATTGTCCAAGGTTTATTGATGTATGAACAAACCCTATCACCTTTTGTAGTAGGTCAAGATTTATAAACCCCTTACCATAACATACCTCATTAGGCAGTGGGTCATAGTTTATAGATGAATGACTATTACTTATCCCTTGAGGTTGTAGGTCATGGAATTCCACATGTTATAGGATATCTAAACAAATTGAAATTTCCAGATGATGTTTATGATGAGGACTGCCCTAGGTGATGGGTTGTGTGCCAGGGGGACGTACCCTAATGGGATTGGGTAAATGACTAACCATGTCAGGGCTGGGTCATGGTAATATTTTATTGGAGAATAAAAAACCATGGTTTGAGATATAAGGAAGTGGTTTGATATGCATACATTTGACCATACACAATTACTTCAGGTAATGGGTAGAGGTATAGATGATTATCTACCCTGAGTCTTTGTGTATGGGATGAAAATATTGTATTACGGTATGAGATAAATAAAATAAGTAGATTTAAAAATGATGATAATGTAGGTTTCATTAGGTTATATGGTGGTATTGTTATCATATGGTGACTTAAAATACATTGATTCATGAGGGCATAGTTATCACATGATGTCTAAGGCACCGATGTGGAAAAATAATTTTATTCATTATACATACAAGAATATGATGGTTTATTTTAGGGGAACATGGTTAGACCCTAGTGAGGTGTATTTATCACACCATTCATGAAAACCTTGGTACATGTGCACAACTTTTCTATGCATTTAGGTTTATCAGAAGATATGCATTAAATTAGGCTAGTGAAGAAAAATGGTATGTGGATATAGTCTATGTTATTCTTATGAATAGTAGTAGGGCTAGGGTAAATATGTTTTTTGTGGTATTTTATATATGGTATCTTCCCATTAGGTGAACAATGTGTGTTTTGCATGATTGAGGGATTGTATGCTCCATTCAATTTAATATACCGTTATGTATATTTGATTATTCAAACTCTGGTTTTGTGATGGATTTATATTTTATACTATTGTTAGACTATGATACAAAGGATAGTCTCTTTAATGTATATATTATTCCATATAAAATATTTGGTAGCCTATGGAATAAGTGGATATGTTCTTAAGGCCATGGGGTACTCTATCTTGGAATACTGTTCTAGGTTAGGGAATCACAAAGTGGTATCAGAGATTTTTTTTTCTTTACAATATCTGGGGAAGGTAGATAGGTGGTTTGGTAATGTGTCAATGATGGATATGGAAATCCAACTAGTGACTAAATAACATTATTCTTTTGGGAAGTCATAATTACTTGGTGTATGAAATTACATTTCTTTCTTGGCACTGTAATGGATGAGATGTTTATTGACTAAGAAGGATTTACCAGAGCTGTTATTAATGGATTTGGCTCTTTCCCTATTGTAAAAAGGATCTTGAAAATACATCATAGTATCCATATAGTACTCACATGACATATTCCTATTTGTGTGTGATTATATTTTTCAATGAGGGATCAGTTTTTTAATGTTTCTATCAATAACTTGTAAGTAATTTTATAATATAATATTTTGGTTTCACTATTCCTATATTAAGTAGTGTATTTTATCTAATGTAATTTCAAATGGTTCCTAGTGTAAGAGTCCTCATGTGATTATGGAAAAACAAACCCTCCCCTATGGGATGTGTAGACACCCTATGTGGTCCTGTAATGGGATTTTATTCCTTATTAATGGATCCTTAATAGGTTCAGTATATGCATGATATTCCAGAGGAAGGATTCAATGATGAAAATGAGTTTCCCTATTAATGTGGACCCATATGCTTCATTTTAATTTGAGTTAAATTACATAAAGTGTGAAAAAACCCCAATATGGTGTTTCTAATATTTATTCTTAACTACACTAGAATCAACTAAATGTGATGGTTGTTTAATAACCTTAAGAGGGTTGAGGAAAGGAATGCTGATTTCTTGTGATTTCAAGATGTGAATAGCTTGGAACATTTCATCTATCGATTTAGAGGTTTGAGGGTAAGATAAGTTGTATGTATAATTTAATAACCAAGGTAAATTTATTTATCAATTTAATTTTTTTTAAATATTCATGAATTATATATTAATATTCATTATATGAATATTTGGTAATTTTGTAGTTAAAAGAAAAAACATTATTTCTAACCAAATTGGATTTTCATAAATTATATGGGTTTACATAAAATATTTATTTCTAAATTATAGGATTTTAAATTTATAAAATGAAATTAATTTTTGAGACCATCACATAATAATTAAATAAGAGTGAAATTTTGGTATTTTTTGAAAGGATTAATTTTTGAATCAATAGTGAAAACACTGAGTTTTTCTAGAAAATGTATTTTATTTTCAAGTATATAATGTGAAAAATTAAATTTTGGAGTATATTTTAAACAACCATAAATCCATTTTTAAAAAACATAATAAAATTATAGTTTATGGAATTAATTTTATAATTTAAATTAGTATAAAAAAAGTTTATACTTAAAAAGACATTTTTTCTAAAAACCAATTTAATCGTATTTTATATAATTAATTTTAAATTAAATTACACCAATTATGTGATTTGAACAATAAAAAATTGATTCCATTTTTGGAATTAAGTGGATTCAATTTTTTAAATAATTCCCTTTTATTTTTGGTCATTATAAACATTAACCTTAGTAATTATTTATCACCATAGTAAGGGTAAATTAGGTAATTTAGGTTAAAAACAATGTAATAAGGCCTAAAAATCTCCTTAATACAAGTAAATATTTTATTGGATATGATTTTTAGACCATTATTATTCTAGATTATAAAATTTTGAAATTCCATAGAACATTCCTTTGATTACAACTGTTATATTAATTTCCTAACATTTGAAGTGAAAATGTGCCTTTCTTGGTTTTAATATCTATAATATCTTGTGAGAGAGATACAGATAGGTAATGTTAGGATATAAATTATATTTTAAATAATAATTATTTATATATTTGTAATTTATTTAAAAATTTTAGTGATGAAATAATTACCCTAAATTCCAAGAAAACAACGACACAATATTTATTCAATTAATATAAATATAAAAAATGAAATTAAAAATATTAAAAGTAATATAATTAGAAGTATTTATTTTTTGCTAGGAATTTTCTTGAAAAATATAACATTTTAGGAATGTCTAATATTATTATATAATAATTCCTTTTCAATCATTTTATTTCAATGTCAAATGAAATGAATATTTCCCTAAATGTCCTTAATTGTATTTTATAATAAATAATGTTTTATTATATGATTGGAAATTCATAAAAAAGTGATCTTTAACCAAGTGAATAGTATTTTGTTTAAAATATAATTCAAAATACATTTATGGTACACTTTTACTTTTATTGTAACATCCTTGACTCCTTCTGTGTCATAAATATTGATATCACAGTAATCATTAAAAAAAAATGGGTGGGGGGTGGTTAAAAATAATATAGGGAAAAGGCTCATCTTAAGTTGAATTTTTTTTATTATATGATATTATTTTCAGCCATAATCATATTGTATTATAATTATATCATTTTAGTACCATTGTTACATTATAATTAATTTATATTTATTTAATACATTATGAAATTCCAAAAAGGCCCCTCCCCTCACTTATAAAAATGAACAACATATCCTCCTTTACTGACACATTTTTATCTCAATATTTTATCCAATATCTACAGAATTATCTCCAAAGCATAAATACACACATCCTAGAGTATTTTTTATTATAAAACCAACCAAAGAAGGATTCTGGTGTAAACCTAATGTGGCAGTCCAAAGAAGAGGTAAAAATATTAACGAATAATTTTTATTTATTTCTTCCTCTACCACATAAAAATCTTGCCCAAAAACTATAAAATAGTAAATTAAATATATTATACATAGTGATATGTAATTATTTCAATTTCATAAACTATATCTATCATCTCCTCCAGGAAATAAGAAAATAAACTATCATTTTTGTGTGCAGTAGACTATTGTATGATAAAACATTATAAAATTTTCCATCATTTCATCCCACAGATGGTAATAATTATATATTTAATATATATATGATATTTATGACATAATTATTATTCTATAAATTGAAAATAATACTTACTTTCTCTCCATTATAAATGTTTAATGTTATTCATATGTACGTACAACCTACCATCTATATGATTGTATCATTATTAAATTTTCATGACATTATCTCATGGTTTATTTTAAAAGTATAATTGATTTATAAAAAAGATAATTATTTAATGATTATTATTCTAGAGATGATGAAATATTTACCTCTTTGAACATTTTCACACTACCAATGTCATTTTCAACATATGATATAAATATCATCAAAACATCTAACATGAACAAAAATTATTATGTAATTGAATATAAAAAGGAAATAAAGAAAATAAAAAGAATAATATAAATGAATTTTTTTCTTAAGAATGTAAATAACTAAAATATGTTTATTATTATAGATTATAAAGGATTTATAGGAAGAGTTAGAATTAAGGTAAGGGACAGTTTAACTTAAAACATCATTTTAAATGTTTTAATGATTTATTTTATAAATATTTGTCTTCCATGTCCATATTCTAAAAATTATTTTATTTATATTTTTATATAGTCATAAATGAATAATAAATTTAATTAAATACTAATTTTTTATTTTTTTATTGTTTTTCAAAAAGTAATATTTTTTATAATGTTTTCATAAAAACGAAAAATGGAATGTTTTATTTTAATGTGTAAAACATAAATGGGTATTCATTTATCCATATTGATTATTTAATGTTTGGTTTACATTAAATGTATTCATGTATTATTCAATGAAAAACCCGCTTTCCATTTTTCTTAATAATTTTTGTTTTGAAAAGTTTTTTTAAAAGGAAAGGGTCTGTCAATATCTAAAAGTGTTTTAGATATAGATTTAAAAATGTTTTTCAAGGGTTTTATGATGAAAATGTACAAGAATGAATGTTTTCTTCCTGATATGGTACTTGAGAATTATATATGAATAACAGGAGATACCAATTTAAATAATATTATGGGTGAACCCAATTTTATCTCTCAAATGAAATTGGTAATACTCCTTGTCTATATAGTTATGAAATAGGGAGTTAACCGATGTTGTTTCTCTTATGGATTGAAAAAGGATTTATTTATATTTGACATGAGTTTAATATGGGTTATGAATATGATCCTCTATGATTCATATAAGGCTTTATATTTAATTACAAGGGGTTTAAAAGGATTTATTTGAGAGAAAAGTATGTTTTTTTATTGTGTATGTGACTTTTTTTCATACACTCAAATAATATTTTGATAAATGTAATAATTTTATGGGATTTAATTTTTTTCACTACATTGAATGATTTTATTTTTTAATGCAACTTATTGAATTTTTTTCTCATCCCATGTTTTTAAATGTTTTTTATATGGTTTAAAAATTGTTAAGAACAAGGATGATGTCCTGTTGAAAGTATGGAAGATTTGTCATGAATGGAAAATATGTTTAATTTTTTAAATTTTATATTACAAAAAAATGTATACTAAGTAGAAGTGTCCACTTTGTAATATATTGGACTGTTATGAAAGAGTTATGATCTAGTATTATAAACACTAATCCTATATGATCTTTTAATATGTAAGAAAATGTGTTGTATTGTAATGATACTATATTATGTAATGTTTAAGGTTGGGTCTATATTATTGTTTTTATAGAAATGGTTTGGATAAATTTAGAGGTTAGAAAATGTTAATAGAATACCCTTGAGATATTATAAATTAATTTTTAGTTTAAAATATATAGTATTTAAAAATTATGAAGTTGATTCATCTAATCTATATCTATTTAGAATGGGTTTCCAGAGAGAAATACAGGAGCTGAATTGAGAAGGTTTCAACGGGGAAATAAACTTCCAAACTAGCTACCTATAATGACTGGAACTGAAACTGAGTAGTTTTTTTTATAGTGATGGATCAATTGATTACCTTTATAATTGGATCTGGAATCCATCTTAGATAGATAAGTGATTTACTATATAGGAACACATTGATAGATGAGAATTTTATGAAATAGGACCATCCATGTTTCAGTGGTACTTCATATATAGTGGTAGTGGATGAATGGATAAATGATATGTAAAAAATATTTTATGTCATAGGATGTTCATAATTTAAAAATTAAACACTTTACATTTATTATTTTAAGGATAATATTACTTATGATGGTATTTAGTTAAGAATACAAAAGATATATGTCCTTGATTCAATGGAATTAGAAAATTTTAATAATCTTTTTTGTGGTGAAATATTTCAATATCGCAATTCAGCTCCGGATGAAGAAAAATTTATTTGTATTAAATGAAACATATGAAGACTCTATATCCATTAATAAAGAAAATTTTACATGATTATTGAGGCACATAAAAAAATTATTTAGGTACTTAATTGTAAAATTAATATATTTTAATCATAATTGAAACATAGTTTACAAAGAGATTTAGACACATGGGAATTTAAATATTATGAGAAATTTTTTCTTTTTCATGAGAAAGTTGAGATAGGTTTTGATGAATCTTATGTTCTATGTGATGATAAGAGTAAGAAACAGTCATGGTTTCAAGGAATATAGAAGTATCAAACTAATAAGTCTATAGGTAAGCCACCAACATGTTCGAAGTGCAGTAAAATAAATTTCAGGGAATGTTTTACATGATATGAGAAGTTTTATTGGGGTGGTAAGTTTCGTCACAACATTCATAAATATAATGAAAAGTTTCCTGAAAAATACAATAATTGGGTAAAAAATATCCAATCAAGACTGAGATGTTTTAATTTCAATGAGTTGTGGAATTATGTTAACAAAGGACTGAAGTTAGTTTCTCAGTATGGAAATATTCATACCAAAATCAAAATGGAGTCTAAAAATATTTTTCCACTATAATGGTTGATGTTATACCATGTAATGAAGTGTTTATAGGTATGTTACTAGGTTATTCAAATTATTCAAATTCCATGTTTAGATATGGGTCTTAAAATTCCAACATTTCTTATAATGTTTCATGAAAAATGGGAATGAAAAATCCTAAAAAGAAGATATAAAATTTGGTTAAAAATCAATGTTGGAATATTAAAGTGATCATGATTTATATTAATCATCCTATTTTTATCTGTGGGATTCTCCTTCCTGAAAATCATATGGAACCATCCATAACGGAGCTTGATATTTTTTTGGGTATAGATTAGCTTTCAATTTAGATTTATAATACTGATTATAATCCCAAGAATGTTTTATTTAATGAATTTGTACCTTTGATTACCTATAAAGAAGATGAGAAATTGATTTGAGATTGTAGTGAAGTTACCAATATCATCTAGTTAAAAATAAATAAACTATTGAAATTATTTAATTCTAAGTAGTGAATAAATTAACCGATGTTTTTTAGAGGATTTACCTCATGTTATTGCTAATCAGGTGGCTGAGTTTACTATTGACATAAGGCCTAATGATAGTCCTATTTCAAAACCCCCATATCAAATGACCTAGTAAGGACTTTTAGAAATGAAAAAGGAGTTTCAAGAGTTTCTAGATAGTGTTTATTTTTATCCAAGTACTTCACCTAAGGGTGTTCATGTTTTTAAAAAATAATTATTTTTTAATGAGACGTTACATTGATTATAGAGCCTTGAATAAAATAATTGTTAAAAAAAGTAACCTTTTACTTCATCATGATATTTTTTCTATCAGAACTAGGGAGTGAATTATGTTTAAAAGAGTGATCTTAGATCAGGGTACCACTATTTGAAGGTGGAGGAGGAAGATATTATTATGACATCATTTTTACTAGATATGAGAATTATGAGTTTTTTATACCCTTTGGGAAATTTATACATAAATTGTATTCATGGATATTATAAATAATTTTTTACATGAATATTTAGATTTATTTTTTGTGGTGTTTATTGATGGTATATTTATATATTAAATAATTTTTTAGGATTGAAAAAAGTTATATAAAAATTGGTTTGAAAACATGAAAATTAATGAAACTAAATGGATAATTTATTAAGTGTTAATTTCAATTATAATGTATTTATTTACTCATGAATATTGTTTTAAAGTATGGAATAAATATTTATGATGCTCAAAATAAAGTTGTTGAAGAATATTCAAGAACTAATATGTCATAACGATTCCTATTTTTATAGGTTTAGTGGGTTACTACAAGCATTTTTTGAAACTTTTATCAGTTTTCTAGACCACTATCTAAGATTGAAAAAAAAAGAGTTAAATTCATCAGGGAAATAGAGTGTGATGATATTTTCCAAGAAATAAAAATATGATTTTTAAATTATTTTATTTTATCCCTTCACTCTAGAAATTTTGAACTTTTCATCTATAGTTGTGATTAAATGAAGGGACTTGGTTGTGTTCTATTGAAGAATGATATTGTAATTTCTTACAATGCCTGTCAATTAATAACTCAAGTGTCAAATGATCATGAAAGTGATCAAGAATTAGCTACTGTAATTTTATATTTAAAAATTTTATAGTATAATTTATATGGAGTAAGGTTTGAAATATATACTGATAATTTTTTTTGAAGTATATATTCACATAGAGATATTTTAAAGTGATGTAGAGAAGATAGTTAGAACGTATTAATGATTTTGACTCGCTGATTCATTACCATCATAGAAAAGAAAACAAATTAGTCGATGCTTTTTTTAGGAAAGATAATGTATAATTAACCAAGTTACATTTAAAATATTAACATTTGGTTAATGATTTGATAAATTTTTGTCTAGAAATTGTGCATGCTGGAACTTCCTCAATTTTTTCAAGAGTTAGTACAATAATCACAGTTTGAAATAATTAAAAAAGATTATAAAGAGGATAATTTTTTAATGGAAAAGGTTCAATCTACAAATAAGAGTTAGTTTATAGCGTTTAATGTCGATAAATATAGTGTAATCAATTTTTCCCAAAGATAATGTGTGCCTTGAGATTATTAGTTGAAGACATAATTTTTTAGCGATGCTAATAGTTGTCTATTTTCCATTCATCTTGGAGCTACTAATAAGTGAATAATCCTTTGGGATTAATACTATTGTGATGTAACTAAAATATATATTTCCGAATTTACCATGAACTGTTTAACTTTTTCGTAGGTTAAGAAAAAATGAAAATTACCCTAGAGTATGGTTTATCATTTTCCATTTGTATAGTTGAAATTGTAAATTATATCCATGGATTTTGAGGTAGGATTACCAAATAAATTTTGAGGTAAGAATTCCATTTGAGATATTGTTGATAAAATAAATAAATCTAAATATTTCCTTCAATTTAAGATAATATGTATTTTGATTTTCTTTCTCTATTATACCTCAGGGGGATAGTCTAGTTTCATGTACTTCCTCTCTCCATTATATTTAACCATGTTCAAAAATTCACTTATAATTTTTGGATAGTACTTCAAAAATCATTGTGAATTGAAATAAATTTCAATAAATATTTTCACCCCTAATATTATGGATAATAAGAGTGAATGATTAAACTGTAGAATATATTATTTTTTCATGATCAATTGATTAACAGAGAAGTTCGGATCAACATTTTTCAATGGTTGAGATTTATTATGAAAATTATTATAATTAATGTATACAAAGTAAAAAATTTAATTCCTTATATTTAATTTGGTATCAAACTATATCTTTTTTGGATTGAATTAGGAGAGAGGAGGTTTATGGGACCCGAGTTGAAAGAGGAAATGAATGAGAAGGTAAATATGAGTCAACAACACATGAGGATGGATAATAGAAGGAATAAAAGTAATGTGGAGAGTTGAAGTAAAGATATTTCTTTTGAGGTAGGTGATCATGTTTTTCCTAATGTATCTCTATATAAAATGTTTATGAATTTTGGTAAAATGGGAAATTTAAATTCACGATACACTGAAAAATATGAAGTCCAAGAGAATGCTATATTAGTTTCCAACCAATTCGAAATTCCTCTACGATTATACTAGATACCTAAAATATTTCATGTTATGATGTTGAGAAAATATTTGTCATATTTATCACATGTGTTGATCCCTAATGTAGTTTAGTTAGAAGAAAAAATTTTTTATGGGGAACACCCAGTTCATATTCCTGATCATAGAGTGGATGCAATTTAGAATAAAGTAATTATTCAATATATGGTATTTTGAAAAAACCATATGGTTGAAGAAGCAATATGGGAAAATGAAAATGATATAAGGGTATGATATCCCCACTTTTTTATGTAAACAATAAAATTGCAAAGATATAATTTAAACAGGTTGGGATAATTTAACAACCACAATAATGATAAGAATCAATATTATCCCTGATTAGTATTAATGAATTATATATATATATATATAATTAAGTATAACAATTTTATGTATTTGTTTTAAAAAATAAAAAACATTATTTCTATCCAAATTGGGTTTTCAGGATCTATATAGTTTTTTTAAATCATGATTTCTGTATTAATGAAATTTTGATTGAGTAGAATGAAAATAATTATTGAGATTAGTATTTAAAAATTAGTGGAAAGTGAAAATTTTCTATATTTCTGAAAATATTTATTTTTTAACAAATAATAAAAATACAATTTTTACTAAAAAATTTATTTTATTTTCAATTATTTGAAAATAAAAATTTTATTTTGGATTTTTTTATTAAATATTACATTTCTATTAATAATAATCTAATTTTTTCCATTTAAATGAATTTTATATTTGAATTTGTTATTTAAACATTTTTATAATTAAAATTCATTTTTTTAAAATCTGTTTTCACTACATTTTACAAGTTTATATTTATATTAAATTATACTAATTTTGTGAATTAAATCAGGAAAAATGGATTCCATATTTATAATTAAGAGGTCCAAATTTAGTAAATAGGTCCCTATTTTTTTCATTATTATTATTAATTGTAATAAAAATATTTGTGAACTCGGTAAGGGTAAATATTGTAGATAGGTTAAAAAATAATGTGATAAGACATAAAATTCTCAATAAAATATGTATTTATATTATTGGATAAGTTTTCATAGACCATTACTATTGATGATTTTAATATATGGAAATTTCTTAACACATTACTTTGATTTTAACAATTATATTATATTAAGTAAATATATAGTTAATAATTTCACTCTATCTCTATTAATAAATATAATATTTTGGTGATAGGGTTAAAAAAACTTATATTCAGTCATAAATTGTCACACACAGTTTTTTTCATGTCTTGGTTATGATCTGGTTTGATAGAAATCTAGACCCTTCTCTTGGGTTATGTGTGAGATGAATGTTGATTTTTTAACCATAATCTAAGTCTAATCATCCTAACATGGGTTCCACATATCTTGTTTGGGAGTTTTGGGAGAAAAGGGAGGTTACTTTAAGATTTGGGCCAACCGTGAGCCCATTTCCAGACTTAAAAATAAAATTTGTTTATTTTATAAATCCTTTGTTTTTAAATATTTTTTCAATCATTACACTTCCCACACGGCCTCCATTGACCTATTAAAATTACCATATCCTTTTCGACAACCTTAGGAATTCCTAATCATGGTGGATTTGGTTTATTTATTCAAATATTAGGTCGTCCCGTGATCCCATTTCTAGTTTTTATTTTTTTATATCTTATTAATTTTTAATTTTTTTCAGTGATTCCACCTATAAATCGAGCCCAAGAACCCTAGGTGCACCACCCATGTTCCATTTTCCCTCTTTGAAGCCCATCTTAGTCAAAGATTATGGCTAAATTTATCCAGTCTACTCAAATCGTCCAGAATTGGTAAGGTGATTTGTTTCTTTCATGAATCATTCTTTTTTCCCGTTCCCCCCAAATATTCTTTCTCTAGTTATTCCAGTTCTAAGGGGCCTCCCCATGAAGTTATAATCCATTCACTTTCCACTAATGGTGTAGATCTAAGGGAATATGAAGAGTTATCTAGTTTCCATGGTGAGATTCCATCTCCTTTCCCCTCACACTTCCTTCTCCTTCCACTTTAATTTGTTATCCTCTTCTCTCCTAGTCATGAAAGAACTATTTTAATGTTATAACATTATTTTTATGGGTTTTTGGTTCATTTAGGGGTGGTCTTCATAGATAAAGAGTGTTAGGAATCACAACAGGTGATATTGGGTGTGCGGTTCCTTTATGCCATGGTTTTGGGGTAGGATATCACTTAAACATGACTCTATCATTTATGGTTCATAATTTTCATGTAGTCAGAACTTGATATATATGTTAAGTATTGTTTTTTATCCATTTTATAATTTTCTTGGTGTGCAAAATAGTTTTTAAGCCTTGTTTTGTGAAAAGTAGTGTAGGTTTGTTATAAATGTGTACACCGCTTGCTTACGCAGATGTTCCGTTAGATTACGTACCTAGTTTATAGTATTTTTAACATATTTCAGTATATTGAAAAAATTTATGTAATGAAAATGAAATTTTATCCCTTTTCAAGTGCTTAAAATAAGTTGTTTGTTTAAAAGTGCATGCTACGTGTTCAGTAGATTCCCTAGTTGGATTTTATATGCTTAGTGAAATTTAAAATGATATGTTTGGATTTATAGATACACTGGAAGCATGAAAAATGGTATTTTTTGATTTTTTATGGATGTAAAATGTAGTTTTGGGTTTATAAACAAATGGGGTTTTGGTGGTAAACATGTTTTGGCCTAAGTTGCCGAAAAATGGCCCATTTGGAATCTTTATAAAAAAAGCCATTATTTGGATGTGTAACCTAAATATATTATGGTATATATGAAATTGGTTCTCTTATGTAATTTTTGTGTATACAAATATGTATTAAAATTGAAATTTTTACCTTTGGAAAATGTTGTTTTTGAAAAATGTTTAAAGGCCCATTTTGCATTTTTTCTTGTAAAAATGGTTTCTATGTGAATTTCATGTTGTATCATCTGGAGCCATTTTATGGTCCATGAAATTTATTTATTAAATGGTATTGGGGCTGCCAAATATTGGTTGATATGGTATCCGTGGGTATTGGTCTTAAAATATCATTTTTGAATGGCTTTTATGTGCAAGGACTAATTATACTTCGTGAAATTGTTTTATGAAAAATTTGGTGTGTTTAACGATCTGTGAAAGAAATGTGAGAGATGTGTGTGGGTTGTTTGATGTTTTTGAGATTTTTAAATGAAATTTTAATGAGAAAACGATATTTTATATATGATTAACTTGTTTTCACACAAAAAGGGAAAACCCAGGTACCTAGGTGGGCAGATGTGTACTAGTTTGCTAGTGATCCAGAGGGGTTTTATCCCTGTTTCACATAGAAAGTTTGACAATGAAAACAATAACTAAACTATCAGGATGATAATGTTGGGGACCATTAGGTTATGGATGATTCTCTTACTAGTGGATCTTTTTCACCAGAACAGATAGTTGTTATTGTTACTTTTCACCAAGATAATAGGTACATGGGCCCCACAATGAACAAGTTCCTAAGGGTGTTCCCATGACTTGGGATTATGGGATATTTTGTAATCACCATTGACATATGGTTTATTTGGTTGGTAAAATAAATTGAAAGACTACTTAATTTAAAATTTATATTCTTTAATGAAGCCCTCTTGAAAACTATTTTCATTTTGAAGTGGCAACTCTTTGAAAAATTGTTACTAACTTTCTTATTTTTAAAACATGCATGTTTTTAATGGTAATTTTTATAGCACTGAACCATGTTTGGAAAACATAATTTTATATATTTTACATCAAAGTTGGAATTGATGTTTCCTTTATTTTAATGAATGTTATTTGGGAATTGATTATTGGGCTAGCCTACTGAGTTTTAATACTCACACATATAGTTTTCTTTTGTTTTTATCCCTTGTGAAGGTTTCATATTGAGTTTGATCACTTTGCGTGACGTGTGATCATTATGTTGGATCATGAATAGTGGGGTAAATTGGAGTAATCTAGTTATTAGGATTTTTGGTTTATTTGTTTGTTTAGATGTATTTTCACTTTCATATACAAATAATGTTTAGTTCAATTCTTATATGAATGTATATTGGGATGTCTGTTCTTTCCAATACTTGTTTTATTGGTTATATTTGGGAAAAATCATTCCCTTGTGTAATCTATTTATTACCTTGGTGCTTTTCACCATCTTGTGAGGATCAAGAACACCTCTCGGGATTTGTCACAGGTTGTTCTGGGTGACTAGTTCAGGGTCGACTCAGGCTAGTTTGTGAAAAAATGGTATTAGGGGGAGGTTGGATCATAGAGGACCATCCTTTTTAGACCCCCCCAATGTTATTTGGGAATTTCAAGGTGGTTGGAGTAGGGTTTTCGGGACTTTAGGGGTAGGTTCAGGGAGAGTGACGCAAACTCTTGCTCGTTCCGACCCTCAGGTGTCCATGGGATGTACAGTTTTATTATGTATTTGATTCTTATTGATTGTTTGGTGTTGGGATATGATAAGGGAAGTTGGACTAATGGTCTATGTGATCTCACCAAGCATGGAAAGCCATGTGGTGCTAAAGCATAGTCCTAATAAGGATCTCAGTGTTGGTGGTGTGTTTTCCATATGGATTCCAACCATATGGTCAAGTCATATACTAACAGTAGTTCCCTTTTATGGGCCTCTGGGAATTTTCTTGAATTAATAATTAGGTTTTGAAAATACATGCATGAGAATTGTGAAAATTGGTTTTAAAGGAATGGGTTGTTGTCAAAAAGTGGGAAATGGATTTTCAAAATTTAATCTGAGAAAGGTTTTAGAATGTTGGGTTTTGTGAAATAAATCTTGGGGATAAATAGGAAATTATTTAATGGGATATAATTTCTTTAATCTAAACTTATGGTTTCTGAAATGAAATTTTTTGAAAGATTCAATTATTTTAGTGTGATTCCAAACATTGTTTTAATTGGGGTGTTTTTGGCTATTGGAAAGTGTTTGAATTTGCTGAATTGGTTTTGGAAATTTGGTTTTCAGCTGTTGGTGTTTTTATAGAAAAGGGTTTGGGCTTTGTGGTTGTTAGATTATAAAAGGAGACATTTCTGATATTTTTAAAAATGGGAAAGGTCTATTTTTAATAGAATGGTTGTTTTTGGAAGTTCTTTGAAATGAAATGGATTGGGTTTTTAGTCAAATTATTCTTCATTAAGTGGGGTTTGTTTTGTGAAATTTGAAAACAGTTTTTTATTTGGTGGTTAATGTTCCTTTGGAAGGTACATGATTCTTTTTGGAGTGATGATTGTTTTATTTTATACTTTAATATTTTCATGGGTTCTCACATGCACGGTTTTATTGATATATGGATGAATGGATGGTATGGCATGGTGGTTGGGTTCCCAAGGTGGCATAGAAACATGCATATAAATGAGACTAGATGAAACACCATTGGTGAATGATAAAATCCACCAAGTTGTTTTGTTTTTCAAAAGTGTTTTAAGCTGAAACATTGTGGTGTTTTCTATAAACATATGGTTATGTGGCTAGTTTTTCCAATATCTTATAAGTTTTGTTTATTCAGCATGCTTCCTTGCGATATGGAAATCATACTCTTGTTGTGTCTTGATAGGACATCTTGTTGGTGGCTCGATTTTGGAGCAATGTTCAGTGGGTTTGTAAAGATTTGTTGGATGTTGTGATGTGGTCACTAGTGGTTCTACATTAGAAATATTTCTATGTGATCAACCTAAGGATTCATTCCAAATTTTAAATCCACATCTTTAAATGATTCCTCAGCTCATTTTTTGGAATATAGAGCTTTTCAAGCTTAATTTAAAGTTCCTTTACATTATGGTGTGCCTCTTAATTGGGGTAGTTGTTCTTGGTGAGGTTGATGTGTTTATGTATGTACCGTTTCTATTATTCTCATCATTCATAGTGAAAGAAAACAGTTTTCTGTATCTCTAAGTTCTTGTTTGGATAAAAGTGTGTTTTTTGAGGAAGAGAGTTTCATGGTGTCCCTTAATCTTTTGTTTTAGCATAGGAGTGTTATGTGTGACTATGTGGAACTAAGGAGAATATTTCAAGTTAGATATTCTCAAAGCTTGACTACGAGGAAAGATATGCTTCATCCGTCAGAGCTCTAGCCATAGTTATCAGAGTGAAGCTGATGTGTAGTTAGGAGTCCCAAGACCGTGGGTAGTATTTATAAGCTCGTTCCTCTACCATTACAGCGAGTTATTTCCTTTATTTCTTATGTGGTTTTGGTTGATCAATAATTGGGTTCCCTTCCCTCTTCACCCCAAGTGGTGGGGGTTTGGATCCGTGTAGAGAGTGTTATCCCAGTTCTTGTCCCATCTATTCACGAGTGGGGGGTTTAAATGTTCTTGTTGTGTGCCTCTTGAAATTGGTTGGTAGGGTTTTGTGGGAGAGTTTTGGTGGTCCTGTGTTGGAGATACTTGTTCCTAGTTCATGTTAAATTATAATTTTTTTCATTGATCGTTGGTTCTTAATGGTGGGGAGAATGTCTAGTATAGTTTCCTCCTAATAGTTTGTTGAGTGCTAGTTGTTTCATAATGGTAGGGATTTCATTCAGGACCCCCTAGATCATTTTTTTTGTGAGTTCTCTTTGGCTTGGGTTATATTTGGGTTCATTAGGATAAGGCCCAAAAATATAGTTCTTGGTTTGGATGTAGAGGCAGTGAATTGATCTTTCATTTGATTCTCAGGAAGTGGTTGGAAGTTGGTGTTTTGGTTGAGGTAAGAGGCTTAATTTATTTTAATGGTGGATTAGGTTTCATTGGATTAATCGGATAGATCATATTGATAAATATTCATTAGGTTTTTATAAATCTTCAAGAATGTGTTGTGGATTTCTGTGGGCATAAAGTTTTAATGTTGTGGAGAATTTTCACAACCAGTTTTTTTCATGTCATGGTTTTGTTCTGGTTTGTTGAAAATTACGATCCTTTTCTTAGTATATGGGTTAGATTAATGTTTATTTTTTAACTAACATCTATTTATAATCATCCTACAATGGTTTCCCCATAGTTTTTTGGGAGTTTTTGGTGAAAAGTGTGGTTACCTCAAGATTTGGGCCAACCATGAGCCCATTTATAGATTTAAAAAGAAAATTTGTTTCTTTTATAAATCCATTGATTTTTATTATTTTTCACTCATTCAATTACTACATGACATCCAGTAACCTATTAAAACCACCATATCATTTTGTACCCACTTATGAATTCATAATCTTGGTGGATTTGGGTTATTTATTCTGTTATTGGGCCAGCCCGTTAGCTGATTTCTAGTTTTAAAATATAATTTGTTTCTCTTATATCGTATTCGTTTTTTATATTTTTTGGTTATTACACCTCTCAATTGAGCCCATGAACCCTAGGATCACCCCCATGTTCCATGTTTTCTCTTTTTATCTCATCTTTTTCACATATTAGGGATAAATTTCTCCAATATGGTCAAATCATCCAGACTTGGTAAGGTAATTTGTTTCTTTCACGAATCATTATTTTTTCTCTCCCCCCAAAAAATCATTTTTCTCTAGTTATTCCAGTCCTAATGGGCCTCTATAATAAGTTCCAAGCCATTACCTTTATTCTAATAGTGTAGATATAAGGGAAGATAAAGTGGTCTCTTGTTTTCAAGGTTTGATTCCATCTCTTTTCTCCTCCCACATCCTACTCCTTCCACATTCTTTTGGTTTCCTCTTCTACCATGTTCATGAAAGTCATATTGTTATTTTATAAAATTATTTTGTATGTGGTTTTGGTTCATTTATGGCGGCTCTTCATAGATCCAGTGTATTGGGAACCGGGACAGGTGATATCGGGTGTGCGGTTCCTTTCTGCCATGGTTTTGAGGTAGGATATCCCTTGAACATGACTTTAACATTTATGTTTCATAATTTTATTTCTTTTATCACCTGATATATATGTTTAGTATTTTTTTTCAACCTTTGGATAATTTTATTGGTGTGAAAAACGGTAGTTTAAGCCTTGTTTTGTGAAAAGTAGCGTTGTTTTGTTATAAACGTGGACACCAATTTCTTACTTAAATGTTATGTTAGCTTATGTGACTGATTTACAGTATTTTGGACATGGTTCAGTATATTTAATAAATTTATTGCATGAAAATATTATTTTATCCCTTTTCAACTGCTTAAATTAAGTTTTTTTTTTAAAGTGCATTCCACGTGTTCAGTAAATATCCTGATTGGATTTTATGTGATTAGTGCAATTGAAAATGATTTGTATGTATTTATAAATACATAAGAAGAATCAAAGATGATATTTTTGTGTCCTTTTATGTCTACCAATGTATTTTATGTTTCATAATGAAATGAGTTTTTGGTGGTGAGCATGTTTTGTCATGAGTTGCCGGAAAATGGCCCGTTTGACATCTTTATAAAAATTATCTTTCATTGAATGTGTAACCTGAATGTTTTAAGGGAATTATGAAAGTTTTTTTCTTCTATAAATGGTATGTATAAAAATCTTTATTAAAATGGATATTTTTATCTTTGGAAAATTTTAGTTTTGAGAAATGTTTAATGGCCCATTTCACATTTTTTCTTGTAAAAATGGTTTCCATGTGTATTTCATGTTATATCATTTGGGGCCATTTTATGATCAATGAAATTTATTTATTAAATGGTTTTGGGTATTCAAAATCTGGGTTAATTTGATATTGGTGGGTCTTTTTCCTTAAAAGTTCATTTTGTGTGGATTTTATATACAAGGCCTCATTATACTTCCTGAAATTGTTTTATGAAAATTTAGGTGGTTTATTGATCAGTGAAAGAAATGGGAGACATTTGTGTGGGATGTTTGATGTGTGTATGATTTTTAAATGACATATTAATGAGAAAATTATATTTTATAAATGTTTAACATGTTTTATAATAAAAATGGAAAACCTAGGTACCTAGGTGGGCAGACGTGTACTAGTATTCTAGTGATCCGGAGGGGTTTTTCCCTATTTCACGTAGCAAGTTTGACGATGACAACAAAAAACTAAACTATGCTGATGATGTTGGTGACCACTTGGTTATGGATTATTCTCCAACTAGTGGATCATGTTCATGGTAAAAGATATTTTTTATGGTTACTTTTCACTAAGATACGAGGTACCTGAGATCCACAATGAACTAATCCCTAAGGCTGTTTTAGTGACTTGGGATCATTGGATATTTTTTACTAACCATCATCATACAGGTTTTTTGGTTGGTAAAATAAAAATAATGTGTTTTTTATTTAAAATTTTACATTCTTTAATGAAACCATCTTGAAAACTATTTTCATTTTCAAGTTTCATCTCTTTGAAAAATTGTTACTAGCTTTCTTGTTTATAAAACCTGCATGTTTTGGTCAGGTAATTTTTATAGAATTGAACCATATTTTGAAAGCATACTATTATATATTGTATTTAAAACATTGAATTTATGTTTCAATAATTTTAATGTATGTTCACTAGGAATAAATTATTGTGCTAGCCTATTGAGTTTTAATACTCATGCCTATAGTTTTCTTCTATCATTATCCCTTGTGTAGGTTTCAACTTGAGTTTGATCGCCATGGGTGATTTGTGATCATTGTGTTTGATCATGAAAAGTGGAGTCATAGGGAGTTATCTAGTAGTTAGTTTTTTCTATTTTAGTTTTTGGTTCAGTTTTATTTTCACTTTCATTTATAAATATTGTTCAGTTCAATTTTTATATGAATGTATATTGGGTTGTCCGTTCTTTCAGCTATTTGTTTAATTCGAAATATTTTGGTGAAATTGTTCCCTTGTGTACTATATTGATGTCCTTGGTTCTTGTCACCATATCAGGAGGATTGGGAAGACGTCTCGGGACTTGTATCAGACTGACTTGGGTAACCGGTTCTGGGTTGACCATGGCTGGTTTGTGACAAAATGGTATCAAAGGGAGGTTGGATCATAGAGGAACATTATTTTTAGAGAACCCATTGTTATTTGGGGATGTCAAGATAGATGGATTAGGATTTTAGGGAATTGAGGGATAGGTTCGCGAAGAGCATCACAAACTATTTCTCATTCCAACTCTTAGGTGTCTATGGGAAGTTCAGTTTTATTAGTGTATTTGGTTTTTATTGATTGTTTGGTGTTGGGATACAATAAGGGGAGTTGGAATAATGGTCTCTGTCAGATTGTAAGGCCTGGAAATCCATTTTCATCCATGTAATAGTCCTAATAAGATTCTCTGTGTTGGTGGTGTTTTTGATATATGGCCACCAACCATATAGTCATATCACCCACCTATACTAGTTCCTTTTTTGGGTCTCTTGGACTTTTCATGAATTCAAAATTTTGTTTTTTAAATCCTTGTGTGAGAATTGTGATAATGAGTTTTAAAGGAATGGTAGGTTGTTGAAAATTGGAAAATGGGGTTTCAAAATTTAATATGAAAAAGGTTTTGGAATGTTGGGTTTTGTGAAGAAAATCTTGGGGATAGAGAGTAAACGATTTAACGGTATTGAATTTCCTTAATCTAAACTTTTGGGTTCATGAAATGAAATGTTTGGAAAGATTGGATTATTTTATAGTGATTCTGATATTTGTTTTATATGGTTTGTTTTGGGATTTTGAAAAGTGTTTGAATCTAATGATTTGGTTTTTGGAAATATGATTTTGAGCGGCTGGTGTTTTTATGGAAAGGGGTTTTGGCCTTTGTGGTTGTCGAATTATGAAAAGACGCATTGCTAAATTTTTAAAAATGGGAAAGGGATATTTGGAATAGAATGGTTATTTTTGGAAGTTCTATGAAATTAAATAGATTTGTTTTTAAATCAAATGATTCATAATGAAGTGCAGTTTGTTTTTTGAAATCTGAAAACAGTTTTTGATTTGGTGGTTAATGTGCCTTTGGAAGGTACATAATTATTTTTGGAGTGATGATTGTTTTATTTTAGACTTTGGTGTTTTCATGGGTGCTCACATGAATGGTTTTATGGATATATGGATGAATGGATAGTATGTAATGGTGGTTGGGTTACCGGGGTGGCACAAAAACGTTCCTATGAGTGAGACTAGATGAAGCACCATTGGTGAAAGTGAAAATCCACCATGTTGGTTTGTTTTTCAAAAGTGTTTTAAGATGAAAAATTATGGTGTTTGTTATAAACTGATGGTTATGTGACTGGTTTTTCATATATATTAGAAGTGTTGTTTATTCGGTATGATTCCTTGCGATATGGAAGTCATACTTTTATTGTGTCTTGATATGAGATCTCGTTGGTGGCTCAGTTTTGGCGCAATGTTCCGTGGGTTTCTAATGATTTTTTAGATGTTGTGATGTGGCAATGGACGGTTCTCCAGTGGAAATATTTCCCTGTGATCAACCTAAGGATTCATTATAAATGTTAAATCCACCTCTTCAATTGATTCCTCATCTCATTTGTTCGAATAGAGAGATTTTTAGGATCGATTTAAAGTGCCTTTCCATTGTGGTGGCCCTCTAGGTTGGGGTAGTTGTGCTCAGTGAGGATTATGTGTTTCTACGTGCACCTTGTCCATTTTCTCCTCATTCGGAGTGAGAGAAAATAGTGTTATGTATCTCTAAGTTATTGTTTAGATAAAAGTCTGTCGTTTGAGGAAGAGAGTTTCATGGTGTC
This sequence comes from Viscum album, assembly GCA_963277665.1. Classification (NCBI taxonomy): domain Eukaryota; kingdom Viridiplantae; phylum Streptophyta; class Magnoliopsida; order Santalales; family Viscaceae; genus Viscum; species Viscum album. Next base: position 1,173,252,917 of record OY728160.1, read on the forward strand.
CCTTGACCTATGATTTCCCCTCTAGGAGTGTTATGTGTCCCCATGTGGAACTAAGGGTATGAGTTCAAGTTAGGTATTATTAATGATTGAATGTGAGGTAGGAGATACTTCATCCATTAGAGCACTAGCCATAGGTGTCTGAGTGAAGCTGAAGCGTAGTTAGGAGTCCCAAGATTGTGGGTAGTATTTCTAAGCTCGTGCCTCTACCATTGCAGAGATGTAGTTACTTTATTTATTTTGTGGTTTCAGTGGCACAATGATTGTGTCGTCTTCGCTCTTTGCCCTAAGTGGTGGGGGTTTGGATCTATGCAGGGAGTGTTGGCCCAATTATTGTCTTCTCCATTCAGGAGTGGGGGGTTTAAATGTTTATGTTCTGTTCCTCTAATCATGGGTTGGTAGGTTGTTGTGGGAGAGTTTTAGTGGGAATGTGTTAGAGAGACCTATTCCTAGTTCATGTTAAATTATCAATTGTTCATTGATCATTGGTTCTTAATGGTTGGGAGAACCACCATGGGAATAATAACATTTTCTCCTAAGAATTTGTTGAGTGCTAGTTGTTTCTTAATGGCGGGGAGTCCATTCCGAACTCCCTAGAAATCTTTGGTTTCAGTGAGTGATCTTAGGTTTGGGTGATCATTGGGTTCATTGGGAGAATTCCCAGATATCTAGTTCTTGGTTTGGTTATGGAGGTAGTAACTTGATCTTTTAGTTGATTCTCAGGAAGTGGTTAGGAGTTGGTTTTTTGGTTGTGGTAATAGAATTAAGTTTAATTAATGATATATTAGGTGTATTTTGATTCATAGCATATACCATATCTTTAATGAATCATTAGGTTTTAATTAATCAGCTGGAATATGTTGTGGCTTTCTGGGGGAGGAAAGCTTTAATGGTGGGAAGAATTGTCACACCCAGTTTTTTTCATGTCTTGGTTTTGATCTGGTATATTGGAAATCCCAATCCTTTTCTTTGGTTATGGGTGAGATGGATGTTAATTTTTTAACTTCCATCTATTTCTAATCATCTTACCTTGGGTTCCCTATATCGTTTTTGGGTGTTTTTCGAGAAAAGGTTGGTTATTTCAAGATTTGGGCCAACCATGAGTCCATTTCTATATTTAGAAACAATTTTTTTTTTCTTTTATAACTCTTTATTTTTTAATAATTTTCACTCATTACACTTCCCAATTGGCCTATAATAACCTATTAAAACTACCATATCCTTTTTAGGCCCTTATGAATTCATAATCTTGGTTGGGTTATTTATTCAGGTATTGGGTCAGCCCCTGATCCCATTTCTAGTTTTAAAAAAATAATTTGTTTGTTTTATATCATATTAATTTTTTAATATATTTCATAGATTACACCTCTAAATTTATGTAACACCCCGAGCTTCCACGATACGCTTCTCATTCAATAATGCAATAGCTTACATTGAACGCAACTTCGAGTTCTAAAACACCGCGACTAATCAAAGTAGCCGTTATGAATAGTAATACCTACTTTTTGAAATATTATAAATTTTATTTATCAAAATGGACTTCATTTTTGGATTCGGAATATTGAAATTAGCCTATGTTGAATTTTTTGTAATTTTCCGAGAACTTCCAAATTTTTATGAATTGTGAAAAATACTTAAAAACAACTTTTTTAATCAAAATAATTTATAGTGATAAATTATACTATTTACTGGTTTTTAAGTATAATTAGAATATATTTTTACTATTTTATCCAATGGTGGTCATTAGAATTAATTTAACATTAAAATTGGACATAAACAATTGTCAATCTTTTGATATAAATTGTTTCTAAAAAACACGCTATTTGTTGTGACAGCGGGAATTAATTATAAAATTAATTAATGCAACTTATATGATTGGAATTTTGTAAAATAGACATCATTTTTGAATTTGGAATATCAATTATAGCTTAGGGTGAAATTTTGGCATTGTTCTGAAAAACTTCAATTTTTGAAACCACTAAGTGGTAGTTAAATAACTGATTTTTCGTTTAAATGAAATATTGCCACTTCTGTGATTTGATTTTCAAAAATCCAACATACATGGTTGTCATTAAGAAGTAAAATGTGGTTCAATGAGATTAAAATAATTTTTTTGGTGAATAGTAACTTTTAAGTTCTTAATCGCGATTAGAGGTAATTAGTGTAGTTTAAGGTAAAAACAATGTTTTAATAATATGATATGAGCTTGACACTTGTCCTACTCCTATTGGATGAGTCATGGCCTACCAAGACAACCCATGGGTAAACTTGGGGAACCCATGGAGCCACTTTAGTTGGAAAATGACATTAATATATATTTATTTAATGTTGAAATTAAATTGACACAAACATGAGTTGTTTTACTAAAACAGTTTTTAAGTGGGGTTACACAAGTCCAAATTTTGACTATAAATATTCATTGGAAAGCTAAAAAGATTTCCTACATCATAGTATTTTTTTTATAATTTTTAGACATTAAATAAATTAAATTATTTATGACATCATGATGATGTAGTAATGACCTCATTATTTAACGATTTAAATAAAATGGGAAGATAATGCAAAATCCAAGGCTTACACTTGTCCAAAGCCAATTGGATGAGGAGATTTCGAACCCTTATCACCTTAGCCTCTAGTTATATATGTTTGGGACCTTTAGAATCCGAAAAGCATTGTGAAATAATGTAACATTTCAATCTTTCCAAAAGTGCCCCTCCTCTCCACTTATAAAAGGCCCCCACCTCTCCCACCTCATTTACACTTTCAAGACATTTGGCTCGGCCAACCTCTTCCCAAATACTCTCCAAACTTCCCCCTCTTACTCCTAGAATCCTCACTTTGGGCAGAAATCTTCCCAAGGAAGCCTTTGGCTCAAATCAAAAAGAGTTACCCGATTTTGAGGTAATGTATTTTCTAATGTTGTTTTGTTTTATTTTTCTTCTCCAACCCCCTAAACTCTTTTTATTCATTTCTTTTGTAACAACACCAGTATCCTCAATATACTAGGATGTTTTTATAAGAAGGATTCGAGCTACACTTACACACACCTACATCTAATGGTTAAAGAACATACGGTTTCTGTGGATGGCAAATTTCTGCCTCACGAAACGATGATTGTTCAACACTCATATAACACCTTCAAAGGTGGCCATTAAGATGTCACTATTTTTATATATGATTTATAATTTGTTTATGTTTTACTTATGCTTCTGTATTTCTCATTTATGTCATACTTTATGATTTCCATTATGGGTAAAACGCGATAATTTCATTTTAGGAAGTGCGGACTACCGCCCCCTCAAAGTGATTTGAATCGTTAATGCCATATGTGGGATGTATAAAGGATGGAGTAAATGGTATTATACACTATATTATACTGGAATTATATTATACATTTATATCATTATGATTTAGTTCCATTAAATATGAAATTGAAATGAAAGTAGCGTTCATGCGTACGTACGGCTTACCGTCTCCATGAACGGTGCATTTCATTTCTTACCTCTAAATGTTACGTAATATTATAAATGAATGTATATACTGGATATATAAGATATATATGACATCTAAATCATGAATATAATTCTGGATATAATGGATATTTCACCACATAAACAACTTGTAATTATAAGAAGCTTATTGTTGACTCAAGTACCAAAGATCGACAAAACGACCGTTATTAACTTAAATAATTACATAATGTTCATATAATTGTAATAAGTGATATAATAAGGATAATTAAGTTGAAAATGGTTCTTAATACGGTATATATTAACTCTAGTTTATTATTCAGGAGGTTAAAGAACGGTTGAGTCAAGTCAGACACGAGGTAAGGGAACTTCTTAACCCAATTTCCATTCTTTGGGTTAATCTCCTACTTTCAAATTATGTCATGATGTTATTATGTACTATTTTGTATTTTTACTTTCTTTATGTGTACCTATAGTGAATACACATAATATATCTATTTTATTTTAAAAATGATCTTTTTAAGGACTTCGTCTCAATCTCCTTTCATTGAGGCATATTTTGTTTTATACACAAATTTCTTTTATACGGTGTATAAACCCCTTTAACTTTTACGTTTATTCAAAAGGAATCTTTTTTATACGAAGTGTTTTACTAAACGACAAAAAGGGAATGTTGTTCTTTCCGTAAATATGCGGCGACAATGACTTCTCCGCCGCCGTGACCATTATTTGAGTTTCGGCTTCATTTACAAGCCATACCTTTTTTTAAAAGAAAAATAAATACAATGTTTTAACTTTCTTTTATTTTGGTATTGAAAATGGTTTTGAAAGCATTTTTATTATATCAATGTGTTGTATTGATATCTTGTGATTGAAATGTGGAAATGTTATGTTTCCTTTATGCATGTTTTATGTGATACGATTATGTTATGGTTTATGATATGTTTAAACCTATTCATATGAGGAATGCATTGGACTTAATAAGTGACGGGTGGAGCCCGCTATAGCTCCTCGATGCATCAGCAGGTCTCATGAGACAAACTAGTGTCTTGGCACGAGGCCTTGACAAAATCTTATTTGTGGTCTTGGCACGAGGCCTTGACTACGTGGTTATGATAGTCTGGCATTATGCATTCCATCATTATGAAAGTGGTTATTGATATTGCATGTGATTATTCGACCAGTAGAATATCCATGTGAAGAAGTAAATGGCATTATCTCATTTTACTTTTGCCATATTATGTTGAAGTTCATGTTTAAAAGGCTTTTGTTTTAGTTATACATTGCCTTAAATGTTAATGTTTATTTATGAAAGCTTCCGCATTATTGTTATCCTTACTGAGCATCTGAGCTCACCCCTTTCAATGTTTTAATATTTTCCAGGATGTGAAGAAGTATTTTATGAATGACCTGCAGGGATAGTCAGAAGAGGATATGAGTGTGGACTATGGAGACTTTGTTATTGTAGTTTTTCACTTTATGATGTAATGTAACGTTTACGAATGTATCTAGTGTTTCCAAGGCTACTAAACTAATCGGTCTTTCGAGACATGATCTTTTGTGATCATGCCAATGTTACGAAGTAATGCACCGACTCTGGGTAGCTGGGGTCGGGGCGTTACAGTTGGTATCAGAGGCAGTTTAGTACTAACCTTGGAAGCTAGATTTAGATAAACTCTGATTAGATCACATAGAACTAAGATGAACTTTGAGGATTAGTATAGAAGAACTTCCTAAAATTTTGGTATTGTAGAGATTTTGTGAGTTTTCCGATCAATACATCCCTGTCTGGATACGAGCAGGTAGAGGCGGCTCTGGCACAGATGTACCTAGGGGTAAAACCCGAAAACACCGCTTTGAGCTAGACTCGAACGGGAACTGGTGCACGACAACGGGCCTTGCTGCACTCTTGGTTACGACACTCCCGGGGGATATGCTTAGGATAATTCTCATTTTATTTACAAACCACTATGAAAGGTTATGAGTATATACTTCCTCAAAGAAAACATTTCTTTTTATGATTATGGATTATATCCATAAATAGTTCAATTTATGTAAAGTGTTTTACAAGTATGGAATTATGTATTTTGATTCATAAACTAATCTAGTTTATGCCATTGTTTAGAAATGGCGCCTAGTAGAAGGAATGGAAACCGTATCAATGCATGAACTCCGTGTAGGGATTGCCCTCCTGATCAAGATAATTATTGTGGATCTGGAGATACAACTGGTGCTGATCAACTTATTACCATACTTGGACAACTCACTCAGGTTATGAATAATAACCTTACTCGTATGGAGCACCCTGATCCGCAACGTGGAGGATCAATGTTAGACCGCTTCATGAGGCAACAACCACCAACCTTCAATGGGAGTACAAATCCTATAGTAGCTGAGCAATGGATAAATTCCTTAGAGAAAATATTCCATGCCTTGGGGAGTAGTGAAAGGGAGAAGGTTGTCATGGTAGTTTACCACCTCACTGGAGATGCTGATCAGTGGTGGTCGCTGATTCAAAACACAAAGGAAGATGATGACGTATCGAATATGGAATGGAGGGAGTTCAAAGATCTTTTCTTAGAAAAATACTTTCCTCGTGACCATCGAGCAGATATGGAAAGGCAATTTCTGAGTCTGAGGCAGAAAGAGGATGAGAATGTCGCAAAGTATGAGGCTAACTTTACAAGGTCAGCGAGGCATGCTGCCGATTATATACGTAACCCAAGGAGTAAGATTGATCGTTTCTTTGATGGGTTAAAACCATTTCTCCGTCGAGCTTTGGTATCACAATCCTTCTCATCATACGAAGATATTGTCGCTTGTGCTATCAAGGCAGAAAAGGAATTCTCTAAGTCTTATGACAACAAAGTAAAGCAAGAGAAGAAGAGAACGGTGGAACAAGAGACAGATAAAGAGAAAAAGGGAAAGAAGGATTTTCCATTATGTGATAATTGTGGGAAGAATCACCCTGGTACTTGCCTAAAAGGAATGGGAGTTTGTTATAAATGTGGAGAAAAGGGTCACCAGGCTCGTGATTGCAAGGGAAAGAAAGAGGCTGTCAAAGTTGAATGCTACAATTGTAGAGAAATGGGTCATTATGCAAATGAATGTCCTAAGCGTCAGGGAAACATACCTCAGAAAAGGCCAAGGGATCAAGGACAATCTTATGCTGTTACTACAGTTGAAGCAGAATAACTAATGTATTGGTGCTTTTGGACTCAAGGATTATATTCTGGTTATAAGAATAATGTAATATATATATATGGATTGTACTGCAGTACTTTTTGATTTCAGTAAGGTTTTAATATGATTAAGGTAATCATATTTTTAGTATGTGACAATAAGAGAAACTTTTCTTTGTTTGGGGAATCTGATGTTACAATTGATTTTGGAATTTAGAGACCTTTTAGAGAAAGTCTGGATGAAGGTATTTTGGATAACTATAAAGGTTGGAGTGGATTAAGTTGAACTGTGGATAGTATTGTTTAAGGTTAAAACATTTATGAAGATTATTTTTGGAATAGTATAGTACTATATTTTTAGGAAAAGGACAACCTGCAGGGTGGGGAATAACCCGTCGCGTCGGACAAAGCTGCAGGAATCGAACCCACAACCATAGTGTGACAAGCCTTTATTTCCTACCACTAGCCTACAGGAAGTCCCTGGTTATTACAAAATAGTTTTACTAATCTAAATGGTATGTGTTAACATTTTGAACCTTATACAATTAGGATAAATAGAATATTTTTGAGTTCTGTTACCATTTGGAGTAAAAGTTGGGTTTGTGGTAAAAATTTATTAACGAATGAAAGTATACATAACAAGTATGTAAATTCCATTACGTTCTTAGTAAATCTCCTAAATAAATTCCTCAACATAATAAAAGGTAACTTAAAACAAAAATGTTGTCGGTTAACTTTTCCAACTGGGGATTCAATGACCGTTTAACCAATCACAAGTTTGTGATTTTCTTATGGTTAAACTTTCTCCTAATCCTGTTTTCTATAACTCTCCATCAGACCTTGATGGTTTGTTTCTCCTCCATATCCATATTTTCATAGAATCCTATAATGGGCTATATCGGGTGACCTTTGTACTTATCTTGCTTTCTTTTAATGTTATATATTTATTAACCTTATTTCCGATGTGGGTTTTCCTCAAAGGTATTTTCTATTTTCAACCTTTTATTATCAAAGAAAAATTTCAAATTGCGAGGACGCAATTTATTGAAGGAGGGGAGAATGTAACACCCCGAGCTTCCACGATACGCTTCTCATTCAATAATGCAATAGCTTGCATTGAACGCAACATCGAGTTCTAAAACACCGCGACTAATCAAAGTAGCCGTTATGAATAGTAATACCTACTTTTTGAAATATTATAAATTTTATTTATCAAAATGGACTTCATTTTTGGATTCGGAATATTGAAATTAGCCTATGTTGAATTTTTTGTAATTTTCCGAGAACTTCCAAATTTTTATGAATTGTGAAAAATACTTAAAAACAACTTTTTTAATCAAAATAATTTATAGTGATAAATTATACTATTTACTGGTTTTTAAGTATAATTAGAATATATTTTTACTATTTTATCCAATGGTGGTCATTAGAATTAATTTAACATTAAAATTGGACATAAACAATTGTCAATCTTTTGATATAAATTGTTTCTAAAAAACATGCTATTTGTTGTGACAGCGGGAATTAATTATAAAATTAATTAATGCAACTTATATGATTGGAATTTTGTAAAATAGTCATCATTTTTGATTTTGGAATATCAATTATAGCTTAGGGTGAAATTTTGGCATTGTTCTGAAAAACTTCAATTTTTGAAACCACTAAGTGGTAGTTAAATAACTGATTTTTCGTTTAAATGAAATATTGCCACTTCTGTGATTTGATTTTCAAAAATCCAACATACATGGTTGTCATTAAGAAGTAAAATGTGGTTCAATGAGATTAAAATAATTTTTTGGTGAATAGTAACTTTTAAGTTCTTAATCGCGATTAGAGGTAATTAGTGTAGTTTAAGGTAAAAACAATGTTTTAATAATATGATATGAGCTTGACACTTGTCCTACTCCTATTGGATGAGTCATGGCCTACCAAGACAACCCATGGGTAAACTTGGGGACCCCATGGAGCCACTTTAGTTGGAAAATGACATTAATATATATTTATTTAATGTTGAAATTAAATTGACACAAACATGAGTTGTTTTACTAAAACAGTTTTTAAGTGGGGTTACAGAAGTCCAAATTTTGACTATAAATATTCATTGGAAAGCTAAAAAGATTTCCTACATCATAGTAGTTTTTTTATAATTTTTAGACATTAAATAAATTAAATTATTTATGACATCATGATGATGTAGTGATGACCTCATTATTTAACGATTTAAATAAAATGGGAAGATAATGCAAAATCCAAGGCTTACACTTGTCCAAAGCCAATTGGATGAGGAGATTTCGAACCCTTATCACCTTAGCCTCTAGTTATATAAGTTTGGGACCTTTAGAATCCGAAAAGCATTGTGAAATAATGTAACATTTCAATCTTTCCAAAAGTGCCCCTCCTCTCCACTTATAAAAGGCCCCCACCTCTCCCACCTCATTTACACTTTCAAGCCATTTGGCTCGGCCAACCTCTGCCCAAATACTCTCCCAACTTCCCCCTCTTACTCCTAGAATCCTCACTTTGGGCAGAACTCTTCCCAAGGAAGCCTTTGGCTCAAATCAAAAAGAGTTACCCGATTTTGAGGTAATGTATTTTCTAATGTTGTTTTGTTTTCTTTTTCTTCTCAAACCCCCTAAACTCTTTTTATTCATTTCTTTTGTAACAACACCAGTATCCTCAATATACTAGGATGTTGTTATAAGAAGTATTCGAGCTACACTTACACACACCTACATCTAATGGTTAAAGAACATACGGTTTCTGTGGATGGCAAATTTCTGCCTCACGAAACGATGATTGTTCAACACTCATATAACACCTTCAAAGGTGGCCATTAAGATGTCACTATTTTTATATATGATTTATAACTTGTTTATGTTTTACTTATGCTTCTGTATTTCTCATTTATGTCATACTTTATGATTTCCATTATGGGTAAAACGCGATAATTTCATTTTAGGAAGTGCGGACTACCGCCCCCTCAAAGTGATTTGAATCGTTAATGCCATATGTGGGATGTATAAAGGATTGAGTAAATGGTATTATACACTATATTATACTGGAATTATATTATACATTTATATCATTATGATTTAGTTCCATTAAATATGAAATTGAAATGAAAGTAGCGTTCATGCGTACGTACGGCTTACCGTCTCCATGAACGGTGCATTTCATTTCTTACCTCTAAATGTTACGTAATATTATAAATGAATGTATATACTGGATATATAAGATATATATGACATCTATATCATGAATATAATTCTGGATATAATGGATATTTCACCACATAAACAACTTGTAATTATAAGAAGCTTATTGTTGACTCAAGTACCAAAGATCGACAAAACGACCGTTATTAACTTAAATAATTACATAATGTTCATATCATTGTAATAAGTGATATAATAAGGATAATGAAGTTGAAAATGGTTCTTAATAAGGTATATATTAACTCTAGTTTATTATTCAGGAGGTTAAAGAACGGTTGAGTCAAGTCAGACACGAGGTAAGGGAACTTCTTAACCCAATTTCCATTCTTTGGGTTAATCTCCTACTTTCAAATTATGTCATGATGTTATTATGTACTATTTTGTATTTTTACTTTCTTTATGTGTACCTATAGTGAATACACATAATATATCTATTTTATTTTAAAAATGATCTTTTTAAGGACTTCGTCTCAATCTCCTTTCATTGAGGCATATTTTGTTTTATACACAAATTTCTTTTATACGGTGTATAAACCCCTTTGACTTTTACGTTTATTCAAAAGGAATCTTTTTTATACGAAGTGTTTTACTAAACGACAAAAAGGGAATGTTGTTCTTTCCGTACATATGCGGCGACAATGACTTCTCCGCCGCCGTGACCATTATTTGAGTTTCGGCTTCCTTTACAAGCCATACCTTTTTTTAAAAGAAAAATAAATACAATGTTTTAACTTTCTTTTATTTTGGTATTGAAAATGGTTTTGAAAGCATTTTTATTATATCAATGTGTTGTATTGATATCTTGTGATTGAAATGTGGAAATGTTATGTTTCCTTTATGCATGTTCTATGTGATACGATTATGTTATGGTTTATGATATGTTTAAACCTATTCATATGAGGAATGCATTGGACTTAATAAGTGACGGGTGGAGCCCGCTATAGCTCCTCGATGCATCGGCAGGTCTCATGAGACAAACTATTGTCTTGGCACGAGGCCTTGACAAAATCTTATTTGTGGTCTTGGCACGAGGCCTTGACTACGTGGTTATGATAGTCTGGCATTATGCATTCCATCATTATGAAAGTGGTTATTGATATTGCATGTGATTATTCGACCAGTAGAATATCCATGTGAAGAAGTAAATGGCATTATCTCATTTTACTTTTGCCATATTATGATGAAGTTCATGTTTAAAAGGCTTTTGTTTTAGTTATACATTGCCTTAAATGTTAATGTTTATTTATGAAAGCTTCCGCATTATTGTTATCCTTACTGAGCATCTGAGCTCACCCCTTTCAATGTTTTAATATTTTCCAGGATGTGAAGAAGTATTTTATGAATGACCTGCAGGGATAGTCAGAAGAGGATATGAGTGTGGACTATGGAGACTTTGTTATTGTAGTTTTTCACTTTATGATGTAATGTAACGTTTACGAATGTATCTAGTGTTTCCAAGGCTACTAAACTAATCGGTCTTTCGAGACTTGATCTTTTGTGATCATGCCAATGTTACGAAGTAATGCACCGACTCTGGGTAGCTGGGGTCGGGGCGTTACAATTTAGCCCAATAACCACAAGATCATCCCCATTTTCCATTTTTTATCTTTGGAGGCTATCTTAGTTGCATATTAGGGATAAATTTCACTAGTCTTCTCAAATTGTCTAGATTTGGTAAGGTAATTTGTTTCTTTCTTGAATCATTATTTTTTTATTTCCAGAAAAAATATTTTTTCCCAAGATATTCTAGTCCTAAGGGGCCTCTCAAATAAGTTACAATACAATACCATTCCTCCAATTCTATAGATATAATGGAAGATGAAGTGTTCTCTAGTTTCCAAGGTGAGATTCCATATCCTTTCTCCTCCCACTTCCATCTGTTTCCATTTTCTTTTGGTTTACTCTTCTACCCTAGCCATGAAATACCTAGTTTTATGTTAAAACATGATTTTTTATGGGGTCTTGGTTCTTTTAGGTACGGTCTTAATAGATATAGAGTGTTTGGAACCGCAATGAGTGATATCGGGTGTGCAGTTCCTTTCCGCCATTATTTTGAGGTAGGATATCCATTTAAAATGACTTTATCCTATATGTTTCATCATTTTCCTGATTTTATCACCAGATATATATGTTGAGTATTTTTTTATCCTTTTTATAATTTTCTTAGTGTGAAAACAGTTGTTTAAGCCTTGTTTTGTGAAAAGTAGTGTTGTTTTGTTATAAACACGTACACCACTTGATTACATAAATTTTCCATTAGATTACAAACTTTTTTATGGTATTTTAAACATGTTTCATTAAATTGAATAAATTTATGTCATGAAAATGTAATTTTATCTCTTTTCATGTGCTGAAAATAAGATATTTGTTTAATAGTTCATGCCATGTGTTTAGAAAATTTCCCGGTTGGATTTTATGTGCTTAGTGAAATTTAAAAATATTTGGTTTGAATTTATAAATAAATTGGAAGAATTAAAAATGGTATTTTTGGGTCATTTTATTGGTATCCAAATTAGTTTTGGTTTTATAAACAAATGTATTTTTTGTGGTAAACATGTTTTGGCCTGAGTTGCCGGAAAATGGCCTGTTTGGAGACTTTATAAAAATAGTCATTCGTTGGATGTGTAACCTGAATGTTTTAAGGGATTTATGAAAGTTGTTTTCTACTTTAAATGGAATTTATACAGATCTTTATTAAAAGTTAAATTCTTACCTTTGGAAAATGTTAGTTTTGAGAAATGTTTAAAGGTCTGTTTCATATTTTTTCTTATAAAAATGGTTTCTATGTTTATTTCACATTGTATCATTTAGAGCCATTTTATGGTCCATGAAATTTATTTATTAAATGGTTTTAGGGATGAAAAATATAGGTTGATATGTTATTGGCAGGTTTTTGGCCTTAAAATGTCATTTTTAATGGATTTTATATGTAGGGACTCATTATACTTCCTGAAATTGTTTTATGAAAAATATAGGTGGTTTATTGATCTGTGAAAGAAATGTGAGACAATTGTGTGGGATATTTGATGTGTGTATAATTTTTAAATGTAATATTCATGATAAAATGGTAATTTATAGATGTGTAAATTGTTTAATTATAGAAATGGAAATCCAAAGTACCTAGGTGGGAATACGTGTACTAGTATACTAGTGATTTAGAGGGGTTTTGTCTCTATTTCATATAGCAAGTTTGACGATGAAAACTATATATATACTATGATGATGATGTTTGGGAACACTGGTTTATGAATTATTCTCCTACCAGTGGCTCATGTTCATGAGAATACATATTTTTTATGGTTACTTTTCACCATGATATGAGGTACCTGGTGCCCACAATGAGATAGTTCCTACGGGTGTTCCCATGACGTGGGATCATTGGCTATTTTGTACTCACCATAGGAATAAAATGTGTTTGGTTGGTAAAATCAAAATAATGGTTGTTTTATTTATAATTTAACATTATTTAATGTATACCTCTTGAAAAAATATTTTCATTTTGAAGTGGCACCTCTTTGAAAAATTGTTACTGGCTCTCTTGTTTATAAAACATGAAAGTTTTTATATGGTAATTTTTATAGGATTGAACAATGTTTGGAAAAAATAATTTTATATATTATATTTCAAAATTGGAATTGATTTTTCTTCTATTTTAAGGTAAGTTCATTAATAATAGATTATCAGGATATCCTACTAAGTTTTAATACTCACGCCTATTTTTTTCTTCTATTTTTATCCCTTGTGCAGGATTCAGCTTGAGTTTGATCACCTTGGGTGATGAGTGATCATTGTGTTGGAGAGTGACTAGTGGGTTCACATGGAGTTATCTGGTTGTTATGTTTGGTCGGTTGAGTTGTTTATTCAGTTGTATTTAAACTTTCATGTACAAATTATGTTCAGTATAATTTTTATATGAATCTATATTGGTATGTCCTTTCTTTCCGCTATTTGTTTTATTGGTTATATTTGGGAGAAATAATTCCCTTGTGTACTCTATTTATTCCCTTGGTGCTTGTAGCCATCGCAGGAAAACCGGGAACACCTCTCGGGACTTGTCACGGGCTATCCTGTGTGATCAGTTTAGGGTTGAATCGAGCTGGTTTGGGACATAAATGGTCATTTTAAATAAAAAGTAATTTTTTCATGTATATTTATTTATATTTATAGTGATTAAATACTTAATTTAATTTATTATGAAACACTAACACAATAATTATTCAATTATTATAAAAATAAAATATATGATATTAAAAATTGAAATATCAGATAATTTGAATTAATAAATGTGTTATTTAATTTTTTTAAATAAATATTGAATTATATGAATGTTTGGAAGGTTTATATTCATATTACATTGCTGTCATGTCATTTTTAAAGTGAAATTAATCGAATACTTCCAAAAATTATATTAAAGATATTTTATAATAAATAGTGTTTTATTAAATGATTTAAAATTTATGAAAATATTATATCTATAAAATCAAATTTAATATGCTTTATAATATCATCCATTGTCCATTTATGGATCAATTTTCTATTTATAGTATTTTTTAGACTCATTTAGTGTAAAAACCATTGATATCATGGTAATCATCAAAGGGGCCTATAAAATAAGGAGATAAGTGTAAAAAATAATCTAAACTTGTCCAAATTTTATTTTTGAGAGTATTTAAACCCCTAATAATCTTATAATAAAATTTTATTAATTAGGATCCATTTTTAAATGAGAATTAATCTATATTAATTTAATACTTTATGAAACTCCAAGAGTTCCCCTTCCCTCACTTATAAAATAGAACACCCTCTCCTATAATCTTCACACTTGATAGGTACTCTATTTCATCCAATACCTACCCTAATATCTCTAAAAATTCAATCACCAATTTTTAAGTGAATTGTTTTATTATAAAAACATCATAGATATTCTTTTGGTGTAAATCTAAATAGCTTTTCCAAATAAGAGGTATATTTCTTAACCAAGGGGTCTTGATTTCTTTATTCTTATACATCCTTCAAATCTTCATCAACAATTCTAAAATAACAACATTATTACATTATATATATATTTTTTGTAATTTTAATTAAATAAACTATATCTACCACCTCTTCTTTCACATGGGAAAATAAACCATCGTACGTGTGTACTATGGACTATCACTTTGGGAACTGCTGATTTTTTTTTTCAATCACTCACTCTGGTGACTGGTTGTAATGATGGATAAAATTTAAATATATGATATTAATGACCTAATTATCAAAATTTTTTACTTTTTTCATCGGGTTTATGGGTAGTTAGGAAAAAATTATATTTTATATTCAATATCAATATGATTACCCGTGAATAAAACATGTTTCATTTTAAATGTTTTATATTTTGGTTAAAATGGATCCAATTTATAAGTGTATTTTATAACATATGTGGTTTTAATGTAATAATTATGTCCTAATTCATAAAAATAAAAACCTAAAAGATATATGGGAACGAAGGATAATGAAAAATAATCTAATGACCATGGAATATATATTGTTTAAGGTTGTGTCCTCATACCTGGACTCATAGTTCTCCAGATATACTTCCGTATAGCATGGTGGGAGCATGGATAAACACTCTTAGGTTTATAATAATTCCCTTGTAATGGGTGATCATGTGGATAGATTTTTTTAGTGATATGAATTATTATATTAGATGTTATTGACATGTCAATGGTGTATGATTAGTATTTTTGGATTGTGAGACTTGGTTCAATGATGTATGGCTCATGGGAGCCTTATTTGGGGTGTGTGTAAACATTTGGTTTAGTTGAGGCTAATAATGGGTGTCTATGAGGATTAGTGAAATGGTTCTCTATGTATTTCGATGCCTTTAGTGGAGAAGGGGGTGTATTATCAATTATTTTTCGGAAAAGTCTTAGTGTTTGAGAGTCGGTGCATGTTCGGTACAATTGGTGTCTAGTTGATTTGTAGATTTGTGAATGTGGAATTAATCTGTCCATCAATAAATTTCTTAATCTGATGAACCTGAGTGGTGTTTTGGAAGTAGTGGTGTGGTGAGACATGTGTTAGAATAATGACCTAAGGTTACCTTTGTTGATTGGGCTATTTTATGGAGGTAAGATGATAGGACCCATTTGGGTTAACTATTGAGGAGTGGTGTAATGGAATCCATAAGAAGGGGAATTCAATTTTGTGAATTTTTTCATTGGAACTCTGGTATGAGTGGGTCAAAGACATACAGTCACTATGTGTGGTAATTTAATATCATTATACCTAGAGTTTGGGAGTTTTGGTTTGGCTAAGTGATGATAATGATAGTCTTACTTCTAAGAGAATATTATTATTCAAGGGATACACAAACTTATTTTAGAATGGTTGTGGAGGTGGTGGGACTATTTAGTGGAATATTGAGGTGAAACTGTGATTTTGTTGTGTAAAAAGATCAATTTTCATTTGTCTCCTTAGTCAATACAAAAATCATTATTTGTACGAATTGTTAGTTGTAGCCTATTAATTGGAATTATGTACAGAGAGGTGTTGGTGTGGTTCGATAGTGAGTTAGATTTGTGGTATATCATTGCTCGTGGAGAGAGAATAATAGTTGAAGCATGTGGTTGGTGGTCTAACAATTGAATTACAATGGAAGTTAGGTTCAAAATTTGTTTGGGGATTGGATGATGTTGTGATTTCGATGGGTGTTACAGAATCATGATCAAGTGTTATGTGGTAACATGTTGGTGGATTAGGTTGATATTTTTTATGAAAATATGGATGGAATGGATACAAATACTTTTTTCATGTTTAATTAGATTTTATGATGTAAAAAATAAATTGGGAGTATTGTTCATGACATAGTTGTTAGGTTTGTGGATATATAGAAGTGTGTTTTTGGCTAGATGATTCCAATAGAGGGGAGAACCATGGTTCTAAATTATTATTTTTGATTGAATCCTTATGAAAGGGGAACCAAAATACTTTAGATGAATCAAGTGAATATACCTTATCATGTCAAAGGATTCAGGTGCAGTGAGAGTCATCTTAGTGCTCACACTAATATTTATTTTATAAATCTACTTCTCCTAAATTTCACATTAGTGTTTAGATATTCACATAATAATTTTTTTGGTGTCCTAAGATAGAACATAATGAATTTTTAGTGAAATAAAACTGTAATAGGTTATTAGAGTTGTTTCTATAACTATAATAACTTCTCAAGGATGAGAATAATTATTGGGGTTTGATAATCAAGACCTATATTAATTAACTAGACATTTTAATGTCATTAAAAGGCCTTTTTTATGTGGTTTTAGGATATATATGTTCCACGAGTGTTTGGGAGGAAGCTGGATAAGGGTTGGGAGGCTGAGCCTTTATAAAACATAGCAATAACCCAATCAATTATTGAATAAGTGTTCATGTCATGAATGTATTTGGGGAAGACTGATGTGGCCCCTTCCTATGTGGTTCACTTCATGAACACCATGTTCACAACATTAAAGGGGTATTCGTGGTTTATTTTTAAATAATATAATGTTGTTGGAGGGGGAGGGTTTACCCCCTTTGTTTTTTGTCTGACCTGGCGTACAAGAGGTTGGCCTTTGGCCTACACCTCCCCTTCTTTACTAACATTCTGCCCCCTGATCCATGGTGGTTCTAAGTGTTTTCTAGCGATGATTCCATATGAGTCTCTCATGTTCATCAATTTGTGTTTATATTTTTAGACCAATTTTTAGTGTGGTCTTGGATAGGTTTTAGCATCTATTCAATCAGATCATGGTGGAATCGACAGATGATGGTGGGGATTTTGTGAATGGTGTCTAGAGGGGACCCAACATGTGTATATAGTTCATTGGAAGTTTTTTTAGTAGAGGTAACGCAATAAAATAATTAATTTAGTTAATTTTCCAAAATTATATTAAATTAATAGTAAGAAGGGTGTTATGTGTTAGATATTTTGTTCAGGATGGTGACAATGTTATTCCACCAACATTTTGTGGGTGATTGGTTTTGGTTCAGTGTGATGATGACACCCAATTAGTTTTTATTTAGTTTGGACTATTTGGTTTAAATTAAATAATTGATTAAAAATGTTTATAATTATTTAATTATGTATTTGTAATGATTTAGAGCTCATGTTTTGATATGTAATTGGAATAGTCATGAATTATCTTTGTTAATGATTGATGGAGATCATATTTGATTTTAATTATTTGACAGATGTAGGTTATACCTTTAATAAAAATCAATATGTTTGTTTATGATTGAATAAATTACTATATTTAAGTTAATGGGAGTGGTTTGATAGCTTGGGACTGGGGGTTCCTTTGTTATATGATATTGGATGACATTGGGCCTCACAAGCTCATAATGAGTTATCATTATAAATTTGGTAGTTTAGGATTACCCAATGACTATATCTACAAGGTTTAAAAATTATTAGTGAGTTTAAGTAAGGCATTGGGTATGTGTTGGTATTATATGTGAAACATGGGTCACCTAGGATGCGTTTACCTAGGGATATTCAGGAGGGTGTATGAGTCCTCAGCCTAACGTCGATGGGGGAGATGATCATTCATATCACGACTAATTACTGACACCCTTCGTAGGGTGGTATGAAGCTTAATGAGAAGTGTGTATGGGATGATTCATTCAAGACTACACAAAGTGAGTCAAAGAGGGGTTTCCTCTACATGAAAAGATAGGATATATCCCTTTAGAGATGTGATATGTGACCTATGTTTAGGTCATAAGAAATATTTTAGACACGGAATCATGATAACAAGGTGATTATAGCATGGTGTATTGGGATGGTCCATGAGTAGTGGGACCAAGAGTGTTGAGGTTGGACTAGGCCTTAATTTCTTGGTAATGGGATCCTATGTGTTTTCAATCCACCAATGGGTGATGGGTGTGAGTTAGTGTCAATGATAAGTGATTATGGAAAGTCTAGAGGACATATTGGATTACCTAATAGGTGTGGTGTGATTTTTTTAGTGAGGTTCTAGTTTTTAATAGACTAGCTCCCTAGATCATCTAGTGGGCTGTGTGGTGGGATACATGCCCTATATTCTAAAATATTTTTCTAATTTCATGTGATTGGTGTGACCTCCCATGAGTGTGAATGGTTGGGTTTGTGCGCCTGACGTGACCTCCCTTGAGAGAAAAGGGATAGGTTTAAGATTATGGATATATGAATGTTCCCTAGTTCCTTGAGTGGTGGTCATGTTTTATAGATGAGTAACCATGCCTTCTTTCCTTGGGTAGTGGGTAGAGGTGTATATATGAAGGCACAAGCATTCTCCCTCCGAGTAGTGGGTCTAGGACCACCCTAAGGATGTGGTTGTGTGCATGAATTAGACATTTTCATGGTATTATTTGGTCTAGGGATTCATGTAGAAGGGTTGGGTCATGGTATGATGTGAGATGAGAAAAATGGACCCTTCCTTGGGAGATAAGGTAGTGGGGTGAGATATGAATATATGACTATACTCAGTTATTTTTAGTAATGGGTCGTGGTTTGGATGATTCCATACATAGTGTATTCAGGTATATGATGGACATAAAGTGAGATAACACAATATGAGGAAATTATGTGGATTCTAGTATAGTTCTAAATAATGTTGTATTAGGATTCACAGTGTCTTGGTTAGAAAATAGTGACATGACACGTACAAAGTCATGGTGCTAAGTATAAAATATGATATCCAATGTTATCATGTGAAATAATCTATTTATTCCCCATACATACAAATATATTATGGTATATACTTGGAGAAATTGGTGAGACCCTAGTATAATTTATTTTTGAATCCTTGCATGGATCCTTGATGCATGTGAAGACCTTTTGTTAGATTTCAGGTCTAGCATAGGATGTGTAGTGGATTGGGCCAGTGTATCTTGAGAGAATGTAGAGAAAAAGTGAGTGATGCCCGAGGATGTTTGTTGGTATAGTATACATGGGTTTTTATTTTTAGTTTATTTTGTACCTGGGGTCAATGAAATAGGTGACCAATGTATGTTTTGTATGATCTCATGATGTTATGATCCATTATATTTTATATATAACTATGTATATTGGATTATAGATACTCTAATTATTTTATGGGTGTTTTAGTTATTTTACACTATTATTGTGATTAGATTTTAAGTCATAGTATCCCAATTTTATGTATTATGACTTCACAAATAGTCATAAACCTCTAGAATTCATGGAGGCATAATGAAGGAAGTTTGGAACTCCAGATCAAACAATGATTCTTAGTTGGGGGGGGGGGGTCCAAATCTTATTGAAAAATAATTATGAAAATATTCATTTTTTCACAAACTTTTTCAAACTCATGGTCAAAAAATTATCCACATATATCAATTATAATATAAATAATAATATAACTTATTTTATTTTGAACTAATTTTACAAATTTTTTCATTTTTATTATTTAGGAATTAAATCCATGTATATGAACCATAATCATCAAAAATGAAAAATATATATTTTTTTAGATAAACATACCACTTCTGTAGGTATAAATAAATATAAATGAATGATATCAATAGGTCTCACTGTTTTCTCCTTTAATAGATTATAAAATTTCCTTCCCTTAGTTTACTTTCATGCAAGAATTAAAAAAGTTGTATTTATCCAATTTGAGTTTGGGTGACCATAGTAAAATCATATATGATTAAATAATTATTAAAAGTATAAAATATTAATGTTGAATCTTCATATTCAAAACAATATCAATTTTTAATTTATAATTATGTTACTTTTGTTTGCTCAGTAATGTAAATTAAATAAATGTGATCTTTCCAATTATCATAAAATAAAGCATATCCATTTTTAAACATAATTTATTTATAATTTTTAAATTTTATAAAAATTCTATAATCATATAATTATTAAATAATCATTAGAATATATTTTAAACCATCAACTTATAAAACATTAAAAATAAAAAAATAATTAGAAATATTGACTTCAGTAAATATTTTAACTATTACTTTAAGATTACTTCTATGTTAACAATTCCTAGATCATATAAATTATATAAAAATAAGTCTTATGGTTCTATAAAAATGTTCTTGGAATATTATTTTTCCATGTACCAAATTCTTTTTATTGTAGATTCCAATTCATTTTCTATAAAATATTTAGAAAATAATTTTTGGTGTCCATGATACTTTGGGTCTAACAAGATATGTAAATGTATTCTTCTTTATCAAAATCAATTTTAAATGCATATTTTTAGGTAATATTGATGAAAATATCTTTTAAATTGATACTATTCTATATATTAATTATTCAGTAAATCATAATGAACATTCACTTTCATAATATCATTTTATTATATACACAAAACATGTGACATTTCAAATGATTGCTGTATAAATTTTAACAAATAATATCAATTATTTTTTCATATTTTTCTTCCATATCCAATACTAATTTTTTTTTTAAATCATTCACAGACCAATTTTTTTTTATAGAAATATTTTAATTCAATAAATAAAGCTAATTAATTATTTAATGTAACCATTTCATTCTTAATTTCATTATATTATTTTGAGTAATTTCTAGATATTCATAAATAATTTTATTATATTTTGAATCAATATTCTTTTCGTTCACTTTTTATTTAGTAAGACACTTATTCTCCCCAATAATAATGTAATTGTAACCTTTTAATTATTTGTATAATTTACCAATTAATAATATTTATCTTTATATCCTCTCATTTTATCTATTTAGTTCAAGAATAAGTAATTTTAAAATTCATAATCATATTCTAAATAGAAACTAGGGTCACTATTAAACTCATTTAAATTATCCATTAAGGATATATTAATAGTCACATTTTTATATCTAGATTTATCACATGAATATGATTGCTCATTATATATCCATAATCGAAAAAATTATTTTCTAAACCTTTTCATGTAATTTTTTTTTCTATAATTCATTTTTCGTTATTTAATGTTATTAATGATATGAAATTTATTTTTTATTTATAACTAGTTTATTTTGAAATATCATTATATGTATTTGAGTTTACTTTATTTTTTCATTTTTTATTATTCTTTAAATTATCCCATTTTGTTCTTATTTTTAAACATTTCTTTCATTCAAAAATTTTGTATGTACTTTTTACAAGATAAGCTACTACATTTCCACTTCCATGTATATCAAAATTTAATGTTTCATATAAGACATTTATATTAAATTAAAATGAAACACCTCACTTGTTCATAGTATCTTCATCATAAATGTTTCTCAATTCATGTTAATAGTTAAATAGTTATCTGATAAGTTTATCTAGGGTATACTCTTGGAAATTAAAAATTTTATTTATAACAACCTTATTTTAATGAAATTTCGTAGACTTGCATCTAAAAACACTTTCAACTAGGATTTTGTTATATATGAATTCTCCCAATGCACTCTTTCATTTAAAAATACTTGTAAATATGTGGAACATTTTATTGATATATTCTTATTCTCTTATTTTTATGTAGAGGATTTTAATAAAATGTATTAATGAATTATTTAGAGTGACATCAATGATGAAAAAATATCATTGATAAATAGCCAAGACAGAATTATGATTCACAATATCAATGATGGTATGATTAGTATGGAAGGTTACATCAAGACCTATGATAAAATGATTTACTACATGAAGTGAATTATTAAAGATTAACCCGAGAGGATAGTGTTTCCCATTGATTGGATATTATATAGAGTTCATGAAACAAATTTAATAAAATATTACTAGATTTATATTATGATGTCCGATGAAGCTTAACCCCATAATTTGGTTATTTTTTGATTATGTTCTCACAAAACCTTAAATATTTACCTTTTCCAAAATAAATTATTTAATCTTCAGTTGATCATTCTGATTTTAGAATCCAGTTATTCTATTCTAAGAATTCTAATATTGGTATTTTTTAGCAAGTCTATTCTAAATTGTGTCACCGACAGAATACTCTATATACCCTAGATATCTTTTATAATGATAAATTACATAAAAACATATGATTATAGAAAAAGTATAAAATATTGAAATTTTTTAAATTTAAATAATACTTTATATAATTTTAACCATTAAATGAATAAAGTATAGAATCAATATTTTTAGAATATTTGTCCACTATAATCTAGTGGTCAATCCATAGATTCATAAGGTAATCATCCATTTTATATTTATATTGTCCATAGTATTTTTCATCAAAATATTGTGCTATTTTATGAATATAACATTAATTTTAATTTTTTCAAAAAATTTCATAAAATATCATGTATATAGACTATGAGGTCAAGGATAAATTTTAGCAATAATATAAAGAAATAAAAGGAACCAAATTGATACTAATTTTTCCCAACATGAGATACCAACAAGGTATAGGGGTGAATAGAATGGATAAAAATTTATTGGAATATTAGAAATATTGTTCAATTAAAAATAATATTCAACTTAATTTTTATTATTTCTGTGTATCATTATCAAAAATAAAATAAATAAGAACAACATAATTTATATATTAGTTTAGATCAAAGAGATATTAATTCAACTATTCATTTCACTCAAATCCAACAAATACTTTTTATCCCCTATAACATCACATTAAAAAGGAGTGATAACCTTATTATTGGTTCACCTTTCTACAAACCAAGTCCCCAAAAAAAACATACATTCTTATATCTAGAGCCACTACATAATAAACCTACATTTTTTTAGTTTAGGGAACAAACAAAATAATCTACCATCTATATTTATGGGATAACCAATACATATAAATGTTTTTAATAGAGATATAAACAGCAAATATTTTCTTCTAATAGGTAAATCATAAATAAAACATGATTAATAACAATATTAAAGATAAATAAATACAACATTGTAATAAAAACACCATAATAGAAACAAGTAGAATGTTGATTCATCTTGATCACTTCTACAATGCAGTTCACTGATGTACCTCTTCACAGTTATCATAATTGTATAACATAACTCTCCATAGTAGAAAAAATTTAATTAAAAATATGTTATCAATTTCTCAGTTATTATGATAATAAGTCCAACATAATATGGTACATTCAGATTTTATTTATAGTGAAATATATAATGTAAATATCATCATTGTTTTCAAAAGTATGATCCATATCTAAATCTTCTATGGTTTGTATTTCTTTATATGTATGTTGGTGATTTAAAAGAATTTCCTAAACTAAAAACACATGTTTAAACCTAAATGATAAAAATGAAATAATTAATTATTCCCATGCACATAAAAACACACAAACATATACACATATTAACAAATTAAAACCATGTAGCACAAAAAAATAATCTGTGGTGAAAAAAAAATCTAAATTGTATAGAACCCAAAAAATCATAGCTCCTAAAAAAATAATTATAAATGTTAATATGAAATAGAATAAGTTACAGAGTATAATTTGTATAATTAATTTAAAAATAATCATAATACTCATTTATAAATCCTATAATTTTTAAGCAAACTCAACTTCATAATAATGGGTTTAGAACTTATTAGAATAATGTACAATATTTGGAAGGGTATTAAAATAATTCAGAAGAGTATTTTCATTTGTGAAAAATAATGAAAACTTATTTATTTATTTTTAACAATGTTAATGATAGAATAATTTTGTTTCAATATTATTAATATGAATGAAGAAGGTTATATTAGTTATACAAATATTAATAAATTTTAAAATAAAATGAAAATTCATTTAATTAAATAGTCTTATATCGAGGTTTGATATAAAATATTAATTTATAAATTTTATAATTTTAATTTGATAAAATTAATATCATTTTTTAAATAATTATATCCCAATTTACTTTGGTTCAAATTTTGTTATTTTTATGAATGTATTGATTTTTTAGTGAATAGTGAGGAATACTGTTTTAAAAAAAATACTTCTTTTAATTAATTAAGATTTTTAAAAGTTTAAATATTTTTTTAATTTGATTTAAAATAACCTACGCATTATTTATTTATATTTAATCCACTTAATTACATTTAAATAAACATTATATTGGTTTTTAATATACGTTTGTTTTTGGGTTTAAATATGGGGTTTTCTAAAAACAATTTTAAAATGTATAATGTTTCTCATTTTAATTAATTAAAAGAACCCCTAATTGGGAATGTTTGAAATTAAATTAAAAAAATATATATCATTAAATATTAATTGAGTTTCATAAAATTAATATTATTATTCGTAAAGTTAATATAGATTCATCTTTTTCTGAAAACATATTCCTCTTAAAAAACCATTGTGTCACAACGATTCCAAGTTTAATATTATAATTTATTCTTCCAAATATATGAATTGAATATTAAAAAATGGATTTAATTTTATTTATCATTATAATTTATAATTTTTAATAATGTCTCCTTAATTTTTCACCAAATTGATCAGTGAGTACAATTATAATTAATCACAATGAATGAGGTAAAAATGAGAATTACCAAGTGAATAATCTTTAAAATTAAGGGTCCAAAAGACATAAAAACTTTCATGATCTATTTTTATGGCCATATATCAACCATATTCCTTCTAGTATTGAGTTTGGTTCATTATTTGAGCCACATTACATGGAAAAATCGTGGGTGGAATTCCATCATTAAGAAATTTAATAGTTTTCTACTCACCTCTCTTATTAATGGCCTCTGCATCCCCTCTTTATTCACACCAATCTAGCCCATTTGATCAGAAAAGACCTACCCAAAGAAATTATAATATTAAATAATCTAATCTTATAATCCTTTCATTGGTCATAAATCCAACCATGGATGTTCTTTGGTGCAAACCAAAAAAAGGTACCTGAAAAAGTGGTAACATTAATCATTGTGCATTTTATTTTAATCCTTTATCCACACATTCAATTCATATTATAATATGATTATATAATACACTCAGTATCTTAAATATACTGATATGTTGATATTTTATGTTTATGACTGACACCCAGTCACACTTCCCTCAAATGGGCTGTGAAATCATCATTTGTGTGTATGACAGACTACCGCCTCACGAAATGATATCATTAGTTTACCATTACTACCTATCATGGTTAGGAATAATGATGTAATTTTTTATATATAAATATATATATATTATTTATGATATTTATAACATAATTATTCCTCTATATTAATTATATAATATAAAACCTTTTTTACATTTCATATCATAGGGGATATAATAACATCACTCGTGTATATGTTGGACTACCGCCTCACGAAGCGATGTGAAGTATTTTTCACTACCATGTTACATGTAAGGTAATAAGTGTAAATATAATGAATATATATGATATACATTAAAAAATTATTATATTAATGACATAACTATATTTCTTGAAATATAATATATAATTTTCTTTTAACCTTTTCACACACTGGGGAAAAGTGATAATGCCATTCATGGAAGTGTGGACTACCGTATCCTCGATGAAATGTGAATCATTTTCCTTAAAAATAATTATATATATATATAATTACATACAATTATATATAATTGTATTTATGATATAATTAAAACTATTTAAATATAAAATACGACACACCCTATTTCCATAATGATCATTGAAAAATGGGAATGTTAGTCATGCATTCTTATGGCCTACTATCTCCATGACTGTAACATTGGTTTATTATTCATAACAATATTATATTATTATTTTTGAAGGTTAATTTATTTATAAATATGATTATTATTTCATGATTATTATTCTACATATTTTTAAATATTAACCCCTTTGACTATATTTGACTTACCAATGTCATTTTTGACACATAAGCTAAATATGGCCAAAACATCAAATATATATATAATTGACTATTTAATTGTATATAACATGGTAAAAAGTGAAATAAAAGTATTAATAATCTATAAAACATATTTAAAAAAATTAAATAATTTATATAAGTCTATTATTCAGAAATATAGAGACACACATGACATGTGAGACTTAAGGTATGTGACATCATCTTAGTTTCATTTCATTGAGAAAATTCTTGATGTTGCGTGCATTTATTCTTTTATAATTTGAATATAGATACTATTTTACATTATATTTCAATAATTTATCTGTTATCATAAAATTTTTTGTTTTGTTTAAAATCATTATTTAATGGGTTTTATGATTGATGTGTATCTCAAGTGATTAAGGGGGTTTTCATTGAGTAAAATCATCTTTTAAGTATTATCTTTAAACTCTATTTTTCTTCCATGAACATTTTTTAAAGTGATATTTCAATTTTTTTATATGGGAATAAAATATTTATAATGTGAACATTTATGTCCCATTTTCTATAATATAGTTTTTTTCAAGTGGAATATTTTTATGTGTTTTAAAAGAAACAATTACAATGAATTTTCATGATTCCTTGATTGTTATTTAATTTCTAGATTACTTTTAATGATTACATGTTTTATTAAATTAAAACCCCTCTTTTCCATTATTTGTGAAATTGTTATATTGAAAATTGTTTTTCAAAATAACAATGTATTTTTTGTTGAATATGGGATTTTGAAATAAAATGGTATTTTAATATAAAAAAATGTTTGGCATATGAGTTTAAAAGAGATTTTCAAATCATGAAATATTATTTTTTTGTTCCTGGACATTATAAATGGTGTGTGCACCGAGATATTATTGGGTGAGCCTATTATAGCTTAAATAATGGGTTTACATAGATTGTGATTGAATTTAGTTTGTAATGAATATATATTTTCTGATAATTTTATTTTATATTATTTTTATGGTAATTCAAATATGTATGGGTTCCATATAGGTACTGTAAGGTGTTTGTAAGAGTTCTATAATGGTTATATTATATATTTTCCCAAGGTACCTAAATGCATTTTTTATTCTTTCTATTGAGTTTTCATGGAAGTATTTTGTTTTTCAAATTGTAAAATAAATTATCTCTTTTTTTAATAATATTTTCATTTATGGATAAATTTTTATGTGGTAAATAATGGTTTTATCATGGTTTTTTATTTTTTTAATAAAATTAATATTTTATTCTTTTTATATCCATTACTCAACTCTTATTCTTATCCCAAGTCTTTAAAAATGTTATATAGGGTTTAATGATGGGTAAAAGAAAGAAAGAGGCCATCTTGAATCTCATGAAGCATTTTTATGAAAAGAAATATATATATTTTTGTTTTAAATGTTTTATATTATGGGTAAAATGGGTACTAATTATAATTTTCCACTTTTTATTTTATGGGGATGGTATGTATGTGTTATGGCCTAATTATCTCAAACTCGAAACCTGAAAATAGCCTCAATGTGAAAGAACATAAAATTATTAGATTAACTAATGATTATTTAATTCTTAATTAAAGAGAAATAATGTTCATATAAAATATCATTTTAGATAACATTACACTTTACATTAATTATAACATAGATGAGTTGAAATATTTTACGTTATGGTAATGTTAAAATGATAGAGAATTTAAACATTTCCATGTTTATTCATCTAAAAGTTTCATATATAGAATGTTTTACCATAGAATAAATGAGTATGTTGTAGTGGGAAATAATTTGTAGGACCATATCATTTCAAATCAGTATCCTGAGATTGTTGGAATTGAAAAATAACCATTTTTTATATATATGGGTCAGTTGAATCAGGTGATAAATGATGGTGGTTTCCATTCTAGAGAGGAACGTGATCTAACACAATGGAAAATT
This sequence comes from Viscum album, assembly GCA_963277665.1. NCBI lineage: Eukaryota > Viridiplantae > Streptophyta > Magnoliopsida > Santalales > Viscaceae > Viscum > Viscum album. Next base: position 1,173,281,518 of record OY728160.1, read on the forward strand.
TTTGTAGTAGATCTTTTCTTGAAGAAACACCCCACATCATTTAGTTGATCAATTGAACCTGCAATAGCTGAAGGGTGGATCAATTCCCTGGAGAAGATATTTTATGTCATAGGATGTTATGAACATCAAAAGATAACCCTTTTCTTTTATCATTTTGAAGGTGAAGTTGATCGATGGTTGTCTTTGGTAAACAATACCATATACAATGATGATATAGATGACATGGAATAAGAATCATTGAAAGATCATTTCCTTGAGAAATATTCCCCTATGGTTATTCGAATCTAGATTAAAAAACAATTCCTAGAACTAAGGAAAAAATATGAATATTCCATTGGTTCATATATAGAAAACTACACAAAATTTTTCAGGATTGTCACATATTTTTTTTCTTAAAATATTTATTTTAGGATTAATTGGTTTTACTCTGGATTAAAACCAAGTATATGAAGGGAATTGGACATAGAAGAATCTAAAATATAGAAGAATGTTTTTTATTATGATGAATAGATTGAGATGGAATTTTTTAAATCCTATGTGCCTCGTGATGATGAATTTAATAACTAGTTACGATGGAAAGCAATTTGAAAAAAAATACAATAATGAAATTTTGAGGTATGAAAATGATGTTCCAATACTTTGATATATATGGTAAAAAGAAAACTGGATAATGTCTTATGAATTAATGTATGTGTTACTAATATAGAAACCTTAACCACATGGCCCATAAATGCATTGAAAAGAATCCCGAGGAATCAAAGAATAAGGTAAATAACAACCATCCAACAATGACATTTTTTAGTCATAATGAGTTGGTTAATTATGCTAATGAATGTTAAAATGTTATTGTAGAGGATTTAAATCACCATGATTGAAAAAGATGGTGTAGAATAGTCATTTTCTAAAACAATAGTTGATTTTGGGATATTAAATAAAGGGTTGATAAGTATGTTTCTTGTGTATTCAATTTATGTCAATACCCTGTTTGACAATGGATATTAACATCTATTAATTTATAATAAATTTGAAATTAAATTGCGAATATCACCTAATGAAATCATGATATAACTTTTGGAAAAAAAATCTAGGTGGAAGTATTAATGAAACCAATATTTATAATAATCTTACTATTATTATTAGATGGGTAGTTTTTCCTAAATATTATGTTTAATAATCCATAGTATATTATGATATCATTATTGGTATATAATGGATTTTAGTTAATCATGGTAAGATAGATTTTAGTTACAATAATGTCATGTTCAATGATTCCATGCATTTTCATAAATTATAAAGCATCTTATAAATTGATTAGAGATGGGAATGAATGTTACCAAGATCATATATGTGAAAATAAATAAACTGTTAAATTATTGATGTGTAGTAGTAAATGAATAAATGGATGTTTTTGTAGATGATTTTCTATGTGTTAATCCTAAACAAGAGTTTGAGTTTATTATAATCTCAGTACCAGATGCTAATCCTATTTCTAAAACTCATTATCAAATGGATCATGTTGAACCTTAAAAATTGAAAAATAAACTATAGGTGTTATTAGTTAACGGTTTCATTCAACCAAGAAAATAACGATGCAGTGCTTCTATTTTTTTATTAAAAATAAAAATGTTTCAATGATAATTTTCATCAATTATATATTCTTGAATAACATCACTATAAAGAAAAAGTATCCTTTTCCTCATATTGATGATTTTTTTGATCAACTCCAAGGATTATAGTATTTTTTGAAGGATGACCTGAAGTTGGGTTACCATTAATTGAAAGTGAAGGAAGCAGTTATTCTGATTACAATGTTTTAGGCTAAATAAGGGTGCTATGAATTTGTAGTTATTTAGTTTGGGTTATCTAAATTACATAATTTATTCCTAGATCTTAGGAACAGAATTTTTCTTGAGTTCTCAGATAAGTTTGTTGTTGTGTTTATTGATTACATTTTGGTATATTCTAAAATCCTAGAGGAAAATGAAAGCCACATGAGGGCTATTTTGAAAACCCCAAAAAAAGAAACTATGTGAGAAATTTCGCAAGTGTGAAGTTTTGTTGCAAAAAATTTCATTCCTTGGAAATATATTTTATAAATATTGAATAACTATTGACCCTACTAATAATTTTTTTGAATAATGACCAAGATCTAAAAAAATCATATAGATTTTTATTTTTCTTGGATTATTAGGTTACTTCTAGTAGTTTTTGGAAATATTTTCTCAATTATCTCACATATTGGTTAAGTTAACTCGAAAAGAAGTTATGTTCATCTAGAAAAATGAATGGATGATTAATTTTAGGAAATGAAAAGAAGATTTGTGAATGCACTAGTTTTCCCCATGCCTTTTAGAAATCGGGAAGCTTTCATTTATATTAAAGCTTCATTGAAAATAATTTTTTTTCTCATAAGCAATAATGATTAGGTAATTACTTATTCTTTATGTCAATTGAATCATCATTTGTAAAATTTATATACACAAGAATTATAAGTACCTTCTTTTTTTTTATAAAAAATTTAGAGGCATAATTTATATGGAGTAAATCAGGAAATATATACTGAAAAAAATATTTTTAAGTATACATATTCAGTCAGAATAAATTTAAAAAGATACATGAAAGATGGATAAAACTAATTGTGGATTATGATAACACGATTCATTACAATCTGGGAAAAGCTAAAAATGTCGTTGATGTTTTGAGATGAAAAAGTGATGCTACATTAACCATGTATTTTTTGTAATGTGAAAATTTGGTTAATGATTTGATGAATGTTTCGCAATAAGTTTTCATTGATGGTACATCCTATATTTTGATTTGGGTGTAGTACAGTCGATGCTGTCAAAAAGAATAAACAGAGCTTAGAAGGAGGATTAATATTTTCTAGAAAATATTGATTTCATTAATAAAGGAAAGTTACTAGATTTTAATATTAATGAATAATTTTTTTTATGATTTTGAAAAACATTATGTGTGACCAGTGATTCTGAGTTTTGGAAATATTTGTTTATTGAACCTCATAGTTATCTATCTTCTATATATATAATAAAAACTAATATGTATAAAGAACATCTAGAGTATTACTAGTTGGGTGGAATGAAGATAGATATTTTTTAATTTATCAATATGGGTTTGACATGTTATCAGGTTGAAGAAGAATGAAAATTAAAAAAGTGGATTCTTAAACCTTTCCTAATGACAAATTGGAAATATGGGAATATATCTATTGAAAACATGGTAGGATTTCCAAATACTTCTATAGGTAATAATGGGACTCGGGTTTTTATTGATCTAATAACTAAATTTTAAAATTTCTCTACAATTAAAGATAAAATGTAATTATAACATCATTTTGGAATGTATCTAAAGATGATAGTCAGGTTACAAGGAGTTCCTATGTCTATTATATCAAACCATGATCATTGGTTCACATATAATATTTGGAAAGGACTCCAGAAGTCATTGTGTACCGAATTATATTATTATACAAATTTTAATCCTCAATCAGATGAATAGTATGAGTAGAATATTCATACCTTGAAATATATGCATTGTTATTTCTCAATGGATTACAAAGGATGTCACGATTAACACAGTTATTCTGTTCAATTTTCTTATTATAATAGTTTTCATTTTGGTATACAGATGGAATAACATAATTTATTGTATAGAAATATGTTTTAGACACTAGGATTTTGGAATAATATTGGAGAATAGAAGTATATGGGACCATATTTGGTAGAGGAGGAAATAAAGAATGTTTATTGGATTCAATGATATATGAGGAGAACTCAATGCATGCAACAAAGTTATGTAGTTAACTGGAAGATGGATCATTGTTTTGAGATAATTGATCATGTCTTTCACAATGTTTCTCCATGGAAAATTTTGATGTGTTTGGGTAACAATGATTAGTTTTTTCCATGTATAATTGGGCCATATAAAATATTTTATAATTTTGTATCAACTACCTACCAAGTGGATTTTTCTTTGAGTTTTTTCTCTAGTACAAAACACAATACATGTTTCAATGTTATGAAAATATATGCAAGATTCATTATAATTGATTAAGTAATGTTATATAACATGGTAATTAGTAAAATAAATATAATGAAAAAACATGAAATATGTTCTCAAAAATTTAAATAATTCACATAAAATTATTATTCAGGAAGATAAAGACACATGTGAAAAATTTGTCTCATGTAAAGGGAATTCATCTCTATTTCATTTCATTGAAGCAATTATTGATGTGATACAGATTTTCTATTTTATAAGAACTATATAGATCCCCTTTAATATTATATATCAAGAATTTACCTATTCTAATGATATTTTTAAATGACATTATTTAATAGGTTTAACAATTCAAGTGTTATCTAGAGATAAAGGTATTTTATATGAATTAAATCCTCTTTTACGTCATTAATTAAATCTATCTTTCTCATCAATTTAAATTATTTTAAAATGATATTTGAAATGTTTTCATGGGGGAATAAAATATTTATAAATTTTTTTATGTCTCTTTTACTTTAGTTCGATGGGTTTCAAAATGATTATTTTTATGGAATTTGGGGTGGTGCCTAAGTAGTAAACCCCATAATAATGCATCCAAAACACCAGGGTTTGAATCATGGAAATCGTGTAGGGGGATTTATGATGCAGATAGCAATATAGGCATGAAATTAGAGGGTAGTTAAATATAAATTAAATTTTTTTAGTGACAAATTTATGATGATGTAGGTGTAACACTACACTGGGCCTCTGAGACAAGTTAATGGGCCACTTGGCCTTGGGCCTATCGAATATGTAATGGTTCTACCTCTACCCAGATAGAAAATAGGTATTTCCTATCTTAATAAAAAGATGTTGGGACACTAATTTTTAAAAAAATTAATCCTTATATGTGTTTTAAATAGAATAATGTAAATTAATTTTCATGACATAGTGATTATTATTTCATTTCTAGATACCTTTGTAAGCTTACATATTTTATTAAATAGAAAACCCTCATTCTCTTTTTATTATAAAATTTCATATTGAAAATGGTTTTTAAAAATAATGGGGTATTTTTTATTGAAAATTTAATTTTGAAAGAAAAAGGTATTTTAATATTTGAAAGTGACTTACAAACGAGTTTAAAACATTTTTTCAAATGATGAAGTTTTTTATTTAATGTCGTGGTTCATGGAAATTATAAACAATGTGTGAACATAGATAGTATCGGGTGAGCCAATATAGCTTAGATGATGGGTGGGCCTTAATGATTATCCAACGTATTAGGTAATGATTATATTTTATAGAGAATTATATTGGAATTTGTTTGTATGGTTCTTTGAATCTGTAAGGGTTCCATAAGGATTCTATAAGGGTTCAATGAGATGATTTCCCAAGTTACCTATATAAATTATCAATGTTTGAAAAGGAGTTTTTATGGAAATATTTTGTTTTCAAAAGGTAAAATAAATTATATATTTTTTAAAGATATTTCATTTTATGGGTAAAATGTTATGTTTTCATGAATGAATTTTTCATGGATTTTAATGTTTTTATTGAACTAACGGTTTCCATTTTTTTATCTCACATACTAAGATTATGTGATAATCCCTTGTATTTTTTGAAACAATTATAATGTTTATGGATGGGTAAGGGAAATTAAGAGTTATATTTGAAAGTCCTAAATAGTTTTTGTTAAAATAAATCATGTTTTGTTTAAATTTTTTTATATTATGGGAAAAATAGATACTAATTGGAAGTGCTATCATTTTATTTTATGGTGTTTTTATGTACGAGTTATGGCATAAATATCTAAAAAACTAATTATTAAAAGATAATAAATGGGTATGAATGTAAAATTATTGACCTAAACACATGATTAATTAATTATTAAGGCATGATCTCGATATTTAAAGAGTAAATTTATATGTTTGGAATGGCCTACTTATATATTGAATGTGTAATTCTATACCTAGAAATATATTAGAAGTAAAAAATAGAAATAATAATATAAAAGTATGAGTGAGAAACAAAACTATTATTCCATCTTTATTATTTCAAAATATGTAGTAAACCATGTTGCATAACCTTAAAAATATCAAGACCAAAAATTTTGTAGTGTATTCAGAGAACTCCATTAGTTATTATTTTTCATAAGATATTATCACTTTTTTAAGATTCTTTTTTTTCAATTAATATAACCATTTTATAAGATACTTGAAAACATGTAATATAGTTTTCAAAATATATTAATGTTTATAAGATATTATATATGTCATATGATATATATATTTTTTGGTAAGATACCATTCATTACAAAATACCAAATTTGGTCCAACTTCATCTGAATTTAACAAAAAATTAAATGAATTTATAATAAATAAGAATTTTAAAATGAATCCATAAGACATTAAAAAAAATTAATACTTTTAAATGTTTTTTAAACCTTTAAATGAAAACTGAAATTCTTTAAACAATAACTATAGGAATTTATAAAAAATTCATTAGACATTATCCTTTGATTTTTTTAAAAAAATAATAAAACGTAAATGTTTTATAGAATTTAAATGAAATAATAAATATTGAAAATAGATACTAAAATTTATTGGATTAATTTATTAACTCTATCAGAGTCAACATCATTCTTGAAAAGAAAATCTATCAACAAAATCAAAAGAATTTGAAATAAAGAATAATTTTTTTATGATTAAATATTGTTTTGTAATAGTCTTGTTATATTGTGTTTTAAATTTTAAAAATAAAAATATTAAGTGATTAAATATTCAAATACAATAATATAACTATAAAAATCAAAAAAATCAAGGACTAATAGTAAGTATGCCAAACAACAGAAAAGTGATACATAATTTGAAATATGTCTCAAGGAATTAAAATTTATATAAAGAACTCTTACCTTGGGTTCCTTCTTGGTTGATCATACTCTATACTATATTAAAATAAATCTAAATTTGATATTAATCCACATAATAAACATTTTTTTATTTTACATGATATCATTAATTTATAACATCTCATTACACGTTAATTAATAATTCTTTATTAAAATATTTATTCAGGTGTTAACATTCCTATTTATTCTATGAAATATTTGGAATTATGGTTCTAGACCATTTTCCTTGACCTTTTGTTAATTAGTTCTAGATTATTAATTAATATGATGAAGATGTGTTTCAAATATATATATTAAAATGGTTTATAAATTGTATTTTTGGTGGATGTTTTTATGGATTGGTTGAAATCTCATTTTTATGAATTTTTATTCCATAAAAATTGATCTTATATTGAAAATAATCACATATATATCATTATTGTAAAATTATTAGAATATATTAAGTGGATCATTATTGTAACATATTACCATCATTTATGTTTTATTAGTCATTCATGATATAAAAATTATGGAATTGTTCTTGTAAGTGGTAGAACTAACCTGAAAAAGAACATATTACGATGAATGAAGGAATACGATTTTTGGGTATTTATATAATTCAGATCTACATAATAGTAATGATTTATAAAACATGTTATTAAAGTAATTAATTATATTGAAGAAGTATTGGGAAAATAAGATAATAAAAAATAATTATGGATAGGATAACACTTACATTGAATACTTGAATATTATATTAGAGAGACTCTTAAAAGTGAATGATTTGAGACTTTTACTTATGAAAAAATGTTCAAAAAGGGGATGGAATTATTTAAGAAAAAATTATGGAAATTATTAATTATAAAACAGAATTGAATGTGTTCTTTGATGTGGGTAAATGAATGGATTTTTTATAGGTGGGATTGAGTGACATTTTCACAAGCACCTTGTTAGTATAATGTAAGGAATTAAATTTTATATGGTGAGTGGATGATAAGTGAAACAATATTGGACATGGTTCATTAATCTTTATATATATATAATTTAGAGATAATTATAGATATTTTTTTCATTACTACTTAATTTTATCATCTTTCATGATTTTTTCTTTACCAAGTAAACTTACTTTTTACCTTGGTAACTTAATTTTTGGAAAAACGTGAAATTAACCACAAAAACTAATTTTTAATATGCCGTCTAAAAAATATATTTATTAGAATCAACATATAACGGTGGAAAATTTAATTTTAATATAATAATGATAAAACCACAAAAACATTTCATTGAAAAATATAATTAAAAGCACAAAAGTAAATTTAATTTTATTTCATTCCAGTTAATAATTACAAGATGAATATATATATATATATATACATATATATTATTAATACATTTTATTATAATAATTATTTACTGTTGATTAATTTAATTATGTTAAAAAATAAATTACAAATAAAAACATATTTTAAAAATATCTCTATTTTATATTAAATAATGTTGTTCCTAAATTTATTAAATTTTTTATTTATTTACTAGTAAAGAATTTAATTTAAAAAAATATTCTTATTAAAAAATAACTATTTAATTAAATTATTTCTTTAAAAATTGAATTTATAAAAAATCAAATGCATAAAAATATACATAATAATTGATATATATTTACATAATAAAATTTTATTTATTAAATAAATAATTAAATGTTTATATAATCATAAAATCTAATCAAAAAACTTATCATTTCCTATTAATAATACCGAAGTTTAGAATAATTAGTGCCGAAAGTCCCATTTTGTGTTTTAGTAAGCAAGGATCTAATATTGAATTCAATGAACTCAAACTGCTATCATTGATAATTTCATTCAAGTTTTACTTGTTAAAATTTAGCTTGGTCTTGGTCTAGGGAAAACCAAGGTGATGTTTCCACTTTTCCAATATTAAATAAATGATCCTCATAAGGAATAATTATACCACTTTAATTTCATCACTTCTCGTTTCTATAATGATTTATAATGTGGTTAATTCTATTTACAACCACAAATTTAACAATTATGTTATAGTGGTAACATTTTAATCAAATACTAATTTATAAAAATGTAGAATTTTACTACATAATTGTTATTATGTACAATTATGGTATCAAATACTACATAATCCATATATTCATATAGGTACAATGGATATATAAAGGTCAACCCAATATATAACAGTCATTTTACATTTCTATATATAACCTCGCACACTTCATCAAAATCATTAATCTCATTCTATAATTTCCATTATACATATTATTATCATATTTATGAAATGTTTTTTTCTTTCCACAGTCCTCATTTGTTGTATGATCTTCATGGAAGATTAGGATAATGAATATTTCAACAGTGTTTCATTTTTATTTACTTTTAGTTTTATTCCTTTTGTAATTTTACTTATCCAAATTCATTTATATATTTTGAAGTGTACTTCAATTTTTTATAATTTTCTACATTAATGAAATAATTTTTTTAATTTTTTCTATTATTCATGAATTTCATGCTATAAAATACAAAAGATTTATTTAAATAAAAATTTAAATTGTAAATTTAGGTATATTATAGATGCAACACGATAGAGGTTTCATGATTTCCCAATCACCCCACTGTTTTTATTTAATAATTTTTATCTTAAAATTTAATTTTTTAGGTATTTATTTTATCTGTAATATGGGTTCCCATTAAGCCATCTAAATCTTTCTATTTTAAAATACTAAGAATTAAATTAGAGGGTATTAACTAAAAAATTTAAAATTGGAATGTTTTTAGAGATAATCTGAATTAACATGAATGTATATAATGTTTTTATATTAAGATATGATTTTAGTGTAATTAATTCAGGATTTAATATTAATATTAAATTACTATTTACCATGATAATATAAATTACTATTTTTTAAGAACATATCCGATAGATGTTTTTTATTTAATTTAGTGTAACACATGATACAAAATAAATAAATTATTATTGATGACTAAAACTAAATAAATGAAATATTTTAACATGTCAAAAAGATATATCCTTTATATGTATAAATATAATGGGAATAAATTAATGTTATAGTATCAATACTAAAAAATTGAAATTAGTAGGGAGTTTTCTACCATTATGGTTGTTCTAAAAACCATAGCATATACAGGTGTTTGGAAACATTTTAAAACAATTTAATTTATTTTAGGTAGGATTTTAATTAAATTATTAATTTTTTTCATTTTGGATTTTTTACTGTTTAATGTTCTAATATTTTTAAATGATAAACTAAAAATATCATGAAACCACAAAAAGTGATATTTTTTTAGAAAAATTAGTTATAATTTCTTGAAACCACTAGAAAATTTAAAATATTAAAAAAATTAAATTCAATATTGTGATTAATTGATTAGGTTAACCAATTACATGGTATGTCCATCTTAAAATTAAATTCCAAGGGTTAATTTTTTTAGAAATACATAACATATTCATTGATGTGGGATTTGGATAGAACATGCATAATTCATCGACAGAATACATAAAACACGTAATATTTTCAGCATAGTGAAATTATCTCATTTCAGTCAATAGAAAATATTTCAACATAGATTAATATTTTTTACAAAAATCATATTTTAAGGAAAAAATAGACATAACATTTTAATTCAATAAAATAAATTCATCGAGATGATTTTACCTATAATTTTTTATATGAATAAAAAAATGTTTTTTGAAATACAAAACATGTTTTGTGAAAATTTATACTCATTGACTTTTAATCACATAAAAGAATAATTTTAATTAAAAATAATTTAATTATGAATAACCTATCTTGAATTAACATATATAATGCACTGAAAATATTTGTAAAACATATGTTTTTCTAAATAGTGAAATTATAAAATGTATGTCAACATAAATTTTTTTAATTGAATATGGCGCGTTTAAAATAGTAATATTTTGAAGAAAAAATGATACATGATTTTTTTATTTAATAAAAATGATTCACAAATAGAATATTACATTTAAAATTTTACTTTAAGGAAACACATATGTTTTCCTAGAAATAAATTTTTCCTGAGAATTTAAAACAATATTTGTGGATTTAAAAAAAAATTCATATTTGTTTTGCGATTGAATTTCACACCTAAATGTTTAATAGATCATGTGAATGATGTGATGCTAAACTGAGCTAAATGTTCTGTTATTTGAGGGAGGAAAACAATTTTTATGGTACTTAATAAATGTTTTATGAAAAATATGTTCTGTTTAAGAATGTATTTTTTTTGTAAAAATATTTTTTGTTGATGTGTACAAGTGGATAAACATAATACATGTTTTGTATAGTCTCCATAGGTATTATGTACTATATATAGATATATGAATAAATGTTATATGCATAAGCATCTAGAAAATTTAAATAATGAAACTATTATTTTAAAAAATATTAATAAATTATCTACAAAATAAATAATTTTTTTTATAAACATGTAAAATAAAAATTAATAAGAGTCTTCGAAATAAGTTATCAAATGTGAAATGAAGTACCCCTATATAGAAATTGGGAATCAAAATTTTTATTGTAAAAGTGATTATACTAGGGAACTTATTTTAAAATTAATTATAAAATATAATTAAGTGAACCAAATTCATAGATCCACAGAACTGATATTTTTTAATAGTAAATTAGTATCACCTGACTTCCTTTGTGGAATATTTATTCTCCAACATAAAACTTGGAATCTTCTTCATATGACTTCCTCTATTTGTCCTGCCCTCAAATCCATATTTTCTACCATTAATTTTCATTCAATGTAGTTGGTCTCTAGAGATTAATCTATAATTTTTTGGACTCAAATTGGATGGTTATGATTTGGTGGTGCCCCTCTTAGAAAATGTTGTTAATTCAGATTTATCTACTTCAATTTCAAAAGAATTGACCAACATAGATTCTCTTCCTGAAAATTTTAGATACTCTTTTAATATGTATCAATTCTCACCTAGATATGATTCCATGGTTTTTGATCCTATAGAAAATTGTATTTTTTCCTTCAAAAGAATTCTATAATAACCTCAATAGATCAGATTCCAATATTATGTGGCATGGAAAACATAACAATAACTTCATTCGTTCTTCATAGTTAGTCCTCATTTATTGATTATCGCATGGTAAGTTTGTAACCGATTGATTTTTATAGAATTTTGGTATTTATATGTGATCCTCATGTGCTCTCTTCCATCAACATAGATATGATATCGATTATTTATTCCTGAGACATGACACAACGTTATTGATGTAGAGTTCTCAATCTGAGGTGTTCGATATCCCCTTCCATCATATGTGATCAATTTATGATTTCATCAATTGACGGGGGTTGTTCTTGTTGTCCCCTAAACTTGTGCATATTTTTAGAGTTTCTTCTTTGGAGTGTATTTTCATCATATGGGATGCTAAAAAATATGGTAACATGGTCAGGTTATGTTTGTACCTAAAAATTCTTTGTCCCAATTATTGGTTGTTATTAGAGAAGATAACCCATTCCAAAAGGGGGGTTTTAACTCAATAATTGATCTCTAGATCTTTAGGAGGCTTTGTATTAATGGTAACATCCACCCCTATTATGGAGCATTTGATTTTGTTTGAAAGTCACATTTACTTAGGTGGAATAAAATTTACACAGATGGTTCTTTGATGGGTAACTCGGGTCATTCAGGTTAGGGTTCAATTTTTAAAAACCATCAAGGGGATTTATTAACCTTTATTTATGGTTATATTGGTTTTTAATCCTGACTTGAGGTAGAAATATTGGGTTTCTTTGAGACCATTGAACATGATTTGCTTCTTGAATGAAGGTAAGCTATTATTGGAATTTGAATCTTCTATTATTGTTCAAGCTATCATAATAAGTTTTGATCATCTTTTTTAGAAGATAAATTCTCAGTGGATTATTTTTTTGGATAATATCTCTTCAATCAATTACATTGTTTCTAATTTCTATAGGTAGGACACCACATTTTCATTTGATCTTTCTAAAAAAGGTTCTAATGTAAATAATTTTTCTTGGACTAATTAGGTTCTTTATGATGTTTTACCTATTATTCAGAGTGACAACTATAAATTTCATATTTTTTGAATTTTTCAATGCGGACATTATTTTAAAAATATAAAAGACTTGGTTATCTATGAAAAGTGTCATATTTTGTAAAAAAAATTAGTTAATTTTTAAAATAAAAAAAATCAATTTTAGAATATATTTTTACAAGAAATAACTTTTATTTCCATATTCAAATATATAAATTTTCTCCCGTACTGTATAATTTGACATGTATGAGTAAACCCTCTCTGGTTATCCTACAAAACAACCAAAGAAGATCAATGTCTATATTTATATCAAACCCACCCAACAAAATAACATGGTTTAAACAAATATAGACTTCGATATTCTTAAAAATAATGAGAAATAAATAATAATGAGCTATTAAGAATCTATGTGACCAAGTAAACAAGAAACCAATCATGAGAAATTTTTATTCGTATTAAATCATCATTCACCCAAATAATCCCCTTTAGGTATTTCATTACAGATAGTGGGGTTTTCCAAAAATTCCTCATTATTTATTCCAATCATATCCTATATATTTTTTTAACATGTTCCATGGATCATTTAATCCATGAAATTCCAATTCTAAAGACATAAAATATTTTTTTAAAAAGTAATTTTATTTAAAAAATATTTTTCTATACATATAACAATATTTTTAAAGAAAAAATGGACCCAAAAAATTAATAATTTTAATTTCACATGATTTATAATAAAATAATGTCTTCTAATAAAACTCAATTATGAAATCATAATTAATTTAATGATATTATCATAGTTCAAATATATAATTTTTAAAAACCCAATTTACTTAATAATTAGAGTTTATCCAAACAACCATGACATAGTAAAATCAATTCAAAACACAATCAAATAATAATTAAATTAGGGATATGATGAAAATCCTCATTACAAAATATTATTTAATTAAAGATCCAAACATCAATTAATTTATTTTACTATAGATATAGGTTGAATTCATGTAGAAAGATAAGATTTCTAAAAAACCTTAGATCTAAATCATTATGTCCCGAACCATTAATCCTTATTCCCCAAATAATTCAATTATTATGATAAATTTATAACAATTTCAATATTTACATTTTTTAATAGTTTATCTCAATATATAGATTCCATGGGAGAATAATAGATATAACATAGATCTAATAATTCACAACATAGAGAAATATTGATTTATTTCCTAAGATTTGTGATGAAAGATCTTGTTATGTTTTAGAGAAACCTTAAAAAATATAAAAGGGATATCGTAAAGGATTTAAATAATTTTTATTATAATTATAGATATGTTAAAATATTATCAATGGTGTAAATATTATTATTCAAAATTAAATCATTAATCCCCACTACTATGAAAAATTGAAAAATGTGATTATTTAGATATAAACCTTTCAATAATTGATCTAATATATCCAAAAATATATCATAAAAAGATAGAATAAATTATAATTTAACCTTATGTCTAATCATAAAAAAATAATTCCTTAATATAAACTTTCACTATTTTCTATCACATATTGTTATAATTTAGTTAATTATTCCTCAATTACAATCATATACAAAAAATAATTATTACATAAAAATAAAAAAAATTCAAAGGAAAAGTCCAAATAAAAAATATATTTATATCAATTATACCCATTATAATACTATGCACCAATAAAAATTAAATAAGATATATGTTTCATGAATATCTATTCCTTTTTTATAGTGTTTGAGACTATATTCTCTATGACTCCTTTTCAACTACTTGAGGTTTTCACTTATTCAAAACTACTAAAATGTTACTTCCACTCAAAATATTCTCTCACCAATTAATGACCAATACCGTACCTTCAAAAAAATAAATTCTAGTTATAAATAAATATTTTCTACTTAAATAATATAAAATTGTTCATGTTGGAAGTATCTAAGTTAAAAAATAAAGAAGCTATAATGAATAAGATTAAACATTTGAAGAAATTAAAATTAATATGAAATTCATCTATTCATATCAATGACGTGAAATAGTATTTTGAAATGTGGTTATAACATCCATTATATTCATTTTCATCAATTTATAAACTGAGGAGAAACTATTATGAATATCTGGTAACCCAAAATGAACTCCAATGGTATTTGATGGAAGGCAACATATATTTTTCTTGGGTTTGAACTTTTAAAAGTGTTTTTCTGATAATATAATACTTAATTTTAATTATATTATGTAAGTCCTTTTCATAGGATATATTTAACTCATTCTAGACTATATATCATGATGATCAACATTTCCTACCCTATAGTTTTATTAATGCTTCCTTCAAAATTGTATTACCCAATTCTGATTACATTTCCATTTAAGGATGATAAGTCATACTCATGATCAACATAGAAGAAATAAAATATTGAATCCCTTTTAAAGAAATTGATGTAAATCAAGGAACATTGTTTAATATTTCGGATGAAGGAAAACAATGAATACTAATAGCTAATGCTACTTATAATTTATATATATATATGGAGAATGTATCATTTATGGATAATAATCACACGAACATAAAGATTATTTCCCCCACTAGCTAGATAAAATCATTTTAAATGGTAATCAATCCATCCCAATCATAAAATCAATCACAATATTTTCTCATATCTGTTTCAAAACTCATAAAATAAAAAATAACTCTACAATTCATCGATAAATTACATTTATATATTTAAAATTCCAATATAAAAAAGAAAACATTTAATTTCCTCTCACATCCTAGGAAACTGAATGTCAAAACTGACATAATAGTACATCATAATTATTATATAAAGAACTGATGAAATTTATTAATAGAAACATATTATAAAATTACTTATTAATATTGGGGGAGTCACTCTTATACATATGAAAAATGGAAAGAATACTTTTTATGAATATACTCATTGATTTTCTCCCCACCATTTATGGTGTTCGATACTCTCTATCTTTCAAAATAGATTAACTTCACCCTTATTAACTAGTATATAAATTTCAAAGTGACATTACCATTATATAACACCATAATGTCTCCCAGCTTTTGAGGATGAAAATATAAATCTACTTTAATGATCATAAATAATCTCTCATACTCCTACTCATTTACTACATAATCTTGTCAATTCAGAGTTAGTGAATCTGATATCACATTACCTTGTCCCAAATTATAAAGTAAATTAAAATGAAAATTTAGGTGGTACTTTACCCATATTTTCTTCCCAAGCATAAAATATTGTTCGGAGAGGATATATTTCATGAGTTAACATTCATAATATACCAATAACCTCTCATAAAGTAGTTAATGACTCTAAATTTTGAAATATCAAACAATCATATATTTCACTGAGTCATGAATATTTTAATTACTATCTTATTTATATATTTTTATTTACCTATAATTAAGTACATCAATTTCATGAATAATAAAACATACTAAACTAGATATTGATGAATAAGGATATATAGAATATATCTTAGTTGTTTCAAAAATTATAATCACTAGAATTTATGTTAATATGAACTTCTGTTCTCCAAAATACAAATAGAATATTTACTCACACTCAAACATAACACTATTTTAGAATGATATGCTCCTGGGTTAAGGTAGATTTAGAAATTATCATATAAAGTTTTCATACTATCTAGATAACCAATGGATCCTATAGATCATGAAATCTGATTGTGTCACACTCAATACAACACATATTAGACATTATTAGAGGCTAACGAAAATACATGTCCTACTGATGAAATTTATAATAAAATTCAACCATTCCTTAATAGAATATTATAATTATATCTCATTACTGAATATTAATATATCATCAACATATATCACTTGGAAAAATATATCACACACACAATACCTCATGAAAAATGATGAACCACTTACATTATTAATAAATCCAATCACTCTTATTTATTCCTCAAAAAATATATCTGATCACGATCTTTGTCTCAACCCCTATATTGATCTTTTTATCTTTAAAACCATATTAGAATCTATTGGATTAAAAAACCATTATGTTTTTCCATATAGAAACTGTCAATAAGATTTCCATTTGGAAAAATATTTGTAACAATAATTTTTAATGTTTCATAATCATTTATAGTGTATATTGTGAGCATTAGATGATTCAACAACATTGTAAATTTATTTTTGGTTTTGATGCTCAAAACACCTCATTATTTTACTAATTAATTTTATTTTAATCAAATTTTAGGAGGATAATATTCATCAGAATATTTATTATAGAAATATAATCAATTTTTTAACCATGGTAAAATAGTTTCTAAATAGTTCAAGACATGTTTTGAAAGTGTTTTTTAAACACTATTCATACATGCATAATGTATCGTTTGGAAACCCTATGTTTGGAATAACATGTATGGATCACGTACCCTAACTCATTAGAAAAGTATGGATAAACAACCCTATATTTTTATGGAACCCTATGTTTGAGAAAAAAATTTATGGTACATCAACCCTACTTTTGAAATCATCTGTATGTTGCCAACCCAACATTTGGAATTTTATTGTCACATGAAGGAACCATTTGATTCAATATTTAATGATAGAGTTTTAAATTTATGATAATATCCATTATTTATGAAATGGTATTAACTGAATAAATATCATGATAAACATATTTTATGACCAATTAAAAGTCTTGTTTTCATTAGAATAAATCATTTCTATTCTTATAGGAAGTTACAACTCTTTTGAATGATTTTTATTCAAAATATTCACTATTTATTATGAGATATTTCTAGAGCTAGTTTGAACTAGAGCTATTTGACCTATAATATAAATATTAAGATACTCTTCCACAAAAATTGGAAGGGGATATACAATAGATATATTCATAAGGAAACTCTTTGTTTGAAAAAAAGTATATCATTTTCATTAGAGTTATACTTTAGAGGCATACATGTTTTATTAGATTAAATCACTATTGTTATTGTCATTACTAGTGATTCATATTATCATTAAATATTCTTTCTCATGCTCGATGAAGTAATTGTTAGAGATACTCTTTGTGAAAAAAAAATATTAAAACATATTTCTGGTGTTTTCGGTTCTTTTATTTAAAGAAATCATGTGCAATGTTGAAGTTATATATGATGATTTTTGTTATTTAAGATCAATTATATTTACTAGTTACTGCTAAAACTATAATGTTTAACCTTTTTTCTCATTCAAATCAATCTCTATTAATTTAATGGAGTCTCACATGCTTCTACCCAATTATAATGGAGTTTTGTCTACTCAGACTCAATCGTAGTGACGTGTCAGCTTCTATTACTAAGATTTGGATATTTGGATCCTTGTAAAACAAAAAAAAAGATAATATATGATCATTTTAAAGGTGATAAATACTTTAATTCAGATGTTAAGGTCTTGTGATTAAAGGACCTATCACATGAGATCGCTAAACTCCCTAAGAGAGTGTTAGTAGAGTGGAATAAGGGATCTTTATGCTCTAAACAACTATAAATTAACTATTCCTTTATTTATTTCCATTTCCCACTCATTGATAATAGATAAGGAAAGGATTAATCTATAATAAAAGTTGTTTTCTAAATTTTTCAATGTTTTTGATGAACATAGTTTACCACTTCTCATGTATTTGTATTTTTCATCGCCATACCGAAGTAACAAGTTGTTTTAGAGGCAAGGCTCTATAGGTATATTTTTCTATTAAAAAATTGATTTTATTCTATATTGTATAAAAAAGTAATTGTGATATATTCAATGAGTATTATTTTTTTATTCCAAAAAATTGCTTCAATAGATTATACTATTGGGTGAAATCAATAATATTTACTAGTGTTAACAAACCTGAGATAATGATTCACATGATGACATCTTGAAATGACTGATTAAATAGATGGTATGTCAATTATGCATTCTTCTAATTTTAAATGTGATCATTATGGATGTTGGAAAAACCATATGATTATTTATTTGAAAAATCATGGAATAAGGGTTTATTTAAAGGTTGTTAGGCCTTATGATATTCCTAAAAAAGATTTGATAAAAATGGGATGATGATGAAGTAAAATAATATGGTATCAATTAAAAAAAAATAATAAATGCTATTTTATGTGGTTTAGGAACAGATGAGTTTAATTATGATTCAGAATGTGCTACTACATATGAGATGTTGATGACTATTACTGTTACCTATGAGGTGACTGAAAATATCAAACAATTATGGTACACTACTATAAATTTAAAATTTGATACTATGAGAATGAATTAAGATGAAACTATCAATCGAATGAATGGTATAATGACAAAAATCTTTAATAAAGTTTCTTAGTTGGGTGATCCCATTTAACAATCATATCAATCATTAAAATTACTTGTAATACTACCCTATAAGTGGAATAAAATATCTACATCTATACAATAGCAGTGTGAGGCAGAGTTTCTTGACAGATTGCAGTGCCTGAAGGACATGGATTTGGAGAAGAAGATGGAACTACTCATGTATTCTTGTGAAGAATTGAAGGAGGCATCCTTGGTGATCGAGGATACAAGGGAAAATATTGATCAAATGATGGGAAGAATAATCCAAGTGGAAATTACCAGAGATAAATCTGATTGGATTGACATGAAAGACCACAAAATGGTTTGTGGATTTAATATAGTGATGATTATAAAAGATGAGTATATAAAATCTTGGGATTATCTAGCAAGGAATTATGCTGAAATCCTAGAGGCTGATCTAGATAGTAAGGTTAGTTCCTTTCCCTATAAACTATTTGGGGAAAGAGATTCCAATCGCCATAGACTTGAGTTTAATAAGTCAGTTGTATCCTTTTTTGCTTGATCTTATTTAACATAGAGGGTTATCACTTTTCCCTTAAAATTTTGTAATAATAAAAAATGTTAATTTGGAGGTACATCAGTCTAGGATAGTAATAAACAATATATGGAAGAATTGATTGGATCTTTGATGATGTATGAAGTTGAGATACATGTGGATAATGAAAATCATATAATGCATCAAGAATAAACTCACCAAACTAATATAGAAGAATCATATAATTTAATCCATATATATTTAGATAATGATTTATAAAATTCTGTTAAAAGATTTGAAAAACTCTACAATAATAAATAGTAAGGGACTGAAGAAAATAGATGTTGTGAATGTAACAAAAAATATCATACTGGTTAATTGTAATTTACATAAAACTAAAAGGAAATATACTTATAATATATAATTAATGAAAATTATAAAAACTAGTTGAAGTGATTCTTCTAGTTCACATGATGAATCATCTATAGATTCTAAAATTCAGCATAAATAACAAATGGTTTGTAGTATGGATCACACTGATTAGGCACAATCTTCTTACTCTTGAAACTCTAATTGTGAGAAAACATTTTGATCATGATTTAAATAGTTTTTTCTTTTTTATATAATATACATTATATTATTTACAAAATGATCATAAAAATTTTAAGATATTATGATTCTATTTTGTTAGATAAATAATGTTTTCAATATAGATTACAAATTTAAAATATAATTCCTCTATAAACTTTTGTGATCTGCATGAAAGTATGATTAAATAATTATTGGATGATGTTGATACTTAAAAAAAAGTTTATAATAGGAAAATAAAAGGATATAAAACAATTTAATCAAATCCTTTAGTAAAAACAAAATTCAGAAATGAAAACATGGAATAGGAAGTAATGGTGAAAGACCAAAATTATAAAAAATTATTTTCTTATAGGTTCAAATAGTAAAAACTTGTCCTCTATTAAATGTTTTTATTATGTTATTAATGGAAAATATTCAAATGAATGTTGTTTCAGATAACCAAAATTCTTTGTTATTAATAATTTTTGTTGTTTAAAAGATGTATTTAATATGAAGAATAGAATATCTACTAAATATAAAAACATTTGGTTACCTAAAAACTAAAATACTAACATTGTCAGACCCAAAATCATATGGGTACCAAAAGGCACTTGTATATGATGTTTTAAATGAATAAACCTCTAAGCTTCATCATTAAATATTTATGTTGTCAATTAAGATATTTAAACAAATCTCTACCAAAGGAGTGATCAACTATGAAGTAGATTGTTATAATAAATCCTTAGTATTGAAATCTCTGAACTAGGAAGTATTTCACTTTTATATATCAATATTATTCTAGAATATCTATATTTTTATACATCGGATAAATATATATCTTATAAATTTATAAGACTCTTATTTACTATTTTAATCATGTCTTAATCTATTTTGGTTGTATATATGATTTACTAAAAACATAAAATATCTCTAAATATTTTTTTAATCATTACATAATATATTACAGGTTTAAATTATGGAAAATTTTATATTTTTATTATTTAATAATATTAAAATATTTATATTTTGTGTCTTTATATTATTTTGTTTAAATAACCATAAATTTATTGTTAAGTAATATGAATATCCAAAAATTAAAACTTTAATGATTATTCAATATTTTAGGCTAAAGAAAATGAAAAATCATCTAAAATTTAATAGAATAAAACATATCATCATTTTCATAAAACTCCTAATTATTTATACATATTCATCAAAATATTTTATTAAATGTCTTTTAAAAACCATTCACAACAAGTTTAAGTGGTTAAGAACTTCGTGCTCATAAGAAAATCATTATCACAAAAGGAAAAAATGTAATCCTTCATTTTCTTTTTAAAAAGTCGGTTTTGTATGTTAATGATTCATTTGGAAAATATTAGTAATGAAATAAGTAAGTTCATGGGTATTAAGAACTGTAAGTCTCTTCATATCAATTTTATTATTAAAATGTTATGCTCAATGTCGACACCCTAAATGAAGAAAAAGTGATTTTTTCATGATGATCTAAAAACATCTAGAAAGCTGTAAGAAGTAATACAAAGGGAATATCAGAGTGTGAAAGAAATTTATATTTCAAAATAATATTTTCAATATTTTAATATAGATTTTCTATGTCAAATGGAGTAACTTAACAGAAAAACTGTTACTGAGCTAGATCTTGATAATCCAAAAATATTCTTGATTGCACAATTTTTATCTTCTTCATGTTAAAGAAAAAAATGTTTAACATAGAATATAGGAACTATCCAGAGGTTTTGTTGATTTAAGTGAAAAATATCAATGTTTGTAAAGTTTAGATGAACCATATATTCCTTCCTAAACCTCTTATTTTATTTTATCTAGATTATTTTAATTGAATTTCATATATCCTATGATTAATATATTATTTATTAAGATTATGTGATTTATGTTTTTTGATAATTTATTTTTATGATTCTACTATTATTAGTTATCATACATAATAATGTACTTAATATTTGATTATCTCATTAAATAAATTTGTCTATTATAGTATATAATAAATAATATTGTTTTAAATATTACTTGTAATGAAATTAGTCAATAGTATATTATTCCATATAAATGTTTTAATTCATGAAATATTCTATATGTTATAACATAAGGGTTATTATGATAAAAATAAAATTTTATTAATTAACAATAATAGTTTATATACTCCCTAATTACATATTTATATCCTTTTACAGAATGATGAATTTATTTTAGTTTATTTTACTACATTTTAATATTATATTTTTGATGTCACAAAAGGGGGAGAAGTTTATGTCCTTATCAAGTTTATATAATTAACATGTGAGATATTTGTTTACAAGAGATTATATAAAGAGATTAAAGGAGATAAATTTATAGATAAATGAAAAATTACCATCTTGTGAAATATTTATTTGAAAAATTAACGTGCTTAAGATAAATGGTGTTAAAGGAGAAATTTGTTTATAATTTATCTATGGTTATGAGAATTTCTTCCTATAAAAAATGATTTTATATTTTATGTATTTAGTTATTGGTTTTTTTATAATCAAGTAGGGGGATATTGTTGAGCAATGTGTTGATTCAAAATATTTTTAATTTCATTTTGGTTTTGATGAACACAAACTTCTACATTTATGTTACTATGGAAGTTTCATTTATAAAGATGTCAGGAAAATAATATTCATTAGAATATTTATTCTAGAAATATATTTATGTTATTTTTCCATGGGAAAATATTTTTTAATTTGTTATAGATGTTTTTTTAATGTATTATAGAAACAGAGTTCATAACCTAGGTTTTTAAGTGTATCATATGGTTTGGAAGCACTACATTTGGAATAACATGCATTAATCATGTATCCTATGCTATTGAAAAATTATAGATAAACAAAACTATGTTTTTAAGTAACCCTATGTTTGAGGAAACAAACATATGGCACATCAACCCAACTTTTGTAATCAACCTCACATTTTCAACCCTATGTTTGGAGTTTTTTCATCACATGAAGGAACTCTATGTCTGAATATTCAATGATAGAGTTTTAAATCTATGATATTATATATGATTTATAAAATTGTCTTCATAGAATTAAGTATCATGATAAATCTATTTATAATTGATTAAAATTCTCTTATTCAGTGGAGTAAATCATTTATATTCTTTCGGGAAGTTACGACTCTCTTGAATGATTTGGATTTCAAATATTCATGATTTATTATATGGTATTTCAAATATAGTTTTATTTGGAGGTATGAAACGTTCAATATAAATATCAATATGGTATTCATAGAATAAATGGATTGGGATATACAATAGATATATATATAAGGAAAATAAGTTTTAAAATACAACAAGTGTGTCATTGACTTCAGGTTCAAACTTTGAATAAATACAGGTTTTTTCTAATTGACTCACTACTATTTCTATCATTTATACTACTAAATATTATTGTTCCATGTTATTATTCTAGATAAGATGATGAATTATTTGGATATACACTTTGGATACATATATGTTTAAACATTTGTATTGTGTTTTATTTTCTATTATTTGAATAAACTTTATGCAATGTGAAAGATCTATTTATTAATGTGGGTTATTGATGATTAATTACATTTATTAGTTACTACTAGATATATTATGTTTAACATGTGTTCTCATTAAAATCAATCTCTATTGATTTACTAGAGTATCAATCGCTCAAACTCAGTCATATTGGAGTTTCGACTGCTTTAACTTAGTCACGGTGAAGTGTTAACTTCTTTTACTAATATGTACATATTCATTTCCTTGTAAAAGAACGAGAATGAATTGTAAAATCCTAATAAATGTTTCAACTTCCTTCACTCAGTTGTTAAGGTCTTGAGATAATATTAATTTTCTAGTGAAATATCCAATCCCACTGAGAGAGTATTGGTGGAGTGGACTAAGAGATATTTGTTCCCTGAACAACTATACATCACTCTATTATTTTCCATTATTTATTTACACTCCTCAATCATATTTAAGAGATAAGGAAAGGATCACTACATAATAAGAGAGGTGTTCTCAATCTATTAAAGTTTTTGAATAACCCAATTCACCCCTAATATGTATTTGTCTTCATCATATCCAACCCTACCTAACATATATGGAAGGTATAATGCTAATAGAATTTATCATTGGTACTTTTTAAGGGTCTTTTCATAATATATTCCCTAAATTTACATGAAATAATCATAAAATTACAATTTCTTTTATTTAATAAATTCACCCGGAATTTCAATATTCCACTTGAATACCCATTTGCACACAAATATTTTATATCAACTATAGGATCTACCTAAATTATAGCTTGATTAATTACATTAAAACCATTTAAAAATTTATAGATTAATTCTATTTTGAAACTATTAATATCATTGTTTCTTCCCAATTAGATATGGCTTACTTATTATAATAAAATAACGTATTTCATTTCCTATTTTGAAAAAAAACCATTATAGTTATATAACATCTTATAACTCCAACACATCACTTGTGTATATTTAATAACATCATACACTCATATTCGATTAATTTTTTCATTTAAAAACTCTTGTATTTCATGAGCCTTAACATCGTCAATGTCTATATTTCTCATAATATCTCCTTTGTAGTTTTTCCCCATTTATGTAAATATTGAATGTGTTTCAATAATTACTTTAATATATAGGTTTTCAAATTGATAATATCATCGTGTGTCTTTTGGAGACCTTATATAGATACCATTTATTCTCTCTGATGTATTTTTACTATATTTTTCCTTAAAAAACATTTCCCATCCCCATATATGATTTGGTTATAGATCATATATCTTCCCATACAATAAATCCTACGATATTTTAATTTCCACCTTAATTGGAACATTCTTTATTATGTATGTAAATAATTGTATTTCATATCACTAAAATCATAATATGACGCTTTATATAATCATAATCAATCTCATAACATCTAAGAATGTTCAATTTTTCATTTCTCTAATATCATTACCTTATGGTTAATAATAATTAATTAATTTGGATTTTATCTCAATACATTTTAGATAATTTAGGAAATATGGTTTAAAATATTCTCTTCATATATATGAAAAAATTTCATTATCTTCATACCATGGTGATCTCCTAATATATTTTTTATTCCATAAATTTCTTAGAGGAATCAAATGTATAACTCATTAAGTAGATATATCCATGTATTTTATAATCATAAGTACTTTTATGATGTATGAAAATCCACCACTACAATTTATTAGAATCATCACACACACAGGTGTGTGAACTAATTCAAGATGCATTGTGTATCCCTCACTATTTTAATTTAGGATAAATTTTTATCATTTTACATTATAAAACTGAAGTTAGCGTATTAAATGGTTTTCAATTAAAAAAATTATTACCATTATTTATGTAATATCATTTTTTACATTTATATTACATGTGTAAGATAACGATTCCAATCCTAGGAGTAATACGAGTCATGTGAATTTGATTCATTTATATTTATAGAGACATGTCTTTTTTTCATTTAAATTTTTTAATACTGTAATTCTGAAATTTTATACAATTATATACGAAATATGTTAATAAGAATAATATTTTATTTCAGAACATAAAAATACAACCACCCATGTCTAAACATGAGATATAATGATGTTTGTGGTAACACTGTACTTGTAAAAACAGTTCTTCATAACTAAAACAAAATTTTAGTAATGTGAGAAGGTATCTTCTAAAATACATTTATTGAATTATCACTCTAGTAGAAGCTCATATATCCTGATAATCTTTATTAATATTAGAAAAACTAACATGTATCTATATTTAGATACATATTTGTGAACCACAAGTAAAATTTAATACCCAATTAGTATATATCTAAATATTTTATTATATAAATAATGTACTTGAATCATACACTTTATTTGTCATGAAGGTATATTTTTTTGTCCTATAATCCATGATGTCAATAAGAAAAAATGTTGTATCCTCATGTTTGTAATACCTCTAAAATTTTCATTTCTTTTAAGTGTGTTTAAAAGGTGAAATTATCTTAGATCTTGATAGTCCTTTTCCCATTTCATATTATATTATCCCCAATCTGGTTCACTTTTACTATAAACAATCCATGTATCAAAATTATTCATGTTTTCCAACCGATATTCCAAAGGTTACATAATATAGGTGATGTTTGATATAAAAAATTAGGGAGAATATACCCTAAAATATAGATAAGCATGAATAAATGAGAAAATAAATATCAATAAAAAGTCATAATAGTCATAACATCATAAGATAATAATCGCAACTAAATTAATGGAAATCAAGGATAAAAATAACATTACATGAATAAATGAAATACTATAAAATTATTAATACTTCTTAATAAATATATCCCATTGAAAGATCATATAACAAGTTCCAAAAGTAATAAAAGTTAGGGTGGTCTCCACCAATATTTTCTTATAAACTATCTTAGACCTATACCATGAAACCAATTAAGCT
Source organism: Viscum album (assembly GCA_963277665.1). Lineage (NCBI taxonomy): Eukaryota > Viridiplantae > Streptophyta > Magnoliopsida > Santalales > Viscaceae > Viscum > Viscum album. Next base: position 1,173,308,428 of record OY728160.1, read on the forward strand.
CCATCAGCTATGTTGTCCATAAATATAGTTCCATTACAGTAACTCATGTCATGAAATATATTTTCTAATTTGGTAACTGGGAACCCTCGTGGGGTTTGAGTACATCTGAATAAGACAAAAAAAATTCACTAACATGATAAAAAAACTAAATGCATAATATAATGTTATTTTTTTATGACTATATTGTGATGATGTAGTTTCTTGAGTCTCCTTAGATATTCCTTCTAAAGTCATTAATCCATTTTTATATTTATAGAGAATCTTAGTTTTATCAATTGTTAAGAGGTTGAGAGTTCATGCTCATCCCACCCCATAGAGGTGAATTATTTCCCAATTTGAGAATATCTTATAGATTAAATATATGGTCATGAATTATTCTTAATTCATAATGTCAAATTAGTTATCCTTGCATAATCAATCTAATTTAATCTATGTTTCGATGTGAGAATATGTGTTTATTAATTTTAATTTATCAATATTAATATATGTATGTATTGGTGATTTCTAATTGATGAAACCTTTATTTTACAACATACTTTCTCCATATTTCCCTTAAAAATTGATTAATTTAGGATTTATAGTCAAATATCTAGGAAATATTTAGTTTGTCATTATTTAGGGTCTTGGTATGTATAATGATGTTTGGACCAGGCCTATAAAAGGGGATTCTTATGAATTTATGTGCCGGGAATTAGAACCCAAAAAACTTTATTCCGCTTAACAGGACATTTCATACATTTTATTGTCATGGTAAACAGACATGTTTCACCTTTTAAGGTCATGTAGAAATTATTTCAGCCAATAATATTAATTCCTTTTAAATTTGTCTACTAGGTGGATGGTGTATAGAAATTGACGATGTGAGAGTTAATTATAATTTACCCTTTTCTATTTTCTCATAAGTAATACATCTCTATTAGTAAGGCAATTGTTTCATAGCAAAAATATCCCCATGAGGGATGTGGTTGATATTACACATGGTAATATAGCTCATTAATTAGGATTTTGATGTCATCATGAATATGGAATAATGTGAAAGGTCTTAGGGGAAAATGTCCAAAATTAAACTACGATTTCAGATTTATATGAGGTTTGAAACTAAAAAATGTTTTATATGTGTCATTTTTAATAGGAATAAAATACCATATATTTCTATTTTTGGTTATTAAAGTTAATGTTACATGATTTAAACATTAAATTTAATTTCATAAGTTAAGGATGTCGCAGTTTAGATTTACATTGTTTGACATGGATATCTAATACATGAAAGGGAGAGAAATAGAGGATTGGGTTTAGATTATGCATTAGAATCCCATATGAAAATACCCACTTAGAATATGAAAATTTGATCAGTAATGGATTATAGTGAATAAATCCCATCTTGAAATTGGTTGGTTCTTATACTTTTTTGGAGGATGCCCAATGTGTTAAAAATGAGTAGGGAGAGCTTGATTAGGGCTTAAACATGATGTTATGCTACCCGGATGTTAGTAGACTTGGATCATTGTAGTATATTAGTGATAAAATCATCAATAATAATATGGTTGGAGATTATAACATGTGAGAAATCCCGTTACATTAGGGATCACTAAGTTAATATGGGTAGAAATAATGACACCTCAACAACCATGATGGGACGCTCGAGATGGGAGATACCATTAACATTTTATAAGGGTATGTACCCTTATTACCAAATAAAAACTAGATTGTGATCACTTTAAGGGTTTTATCTATATTTGATTAAAATAATGGATATCCTTTTATTAAGTGAATTCGTGATCGAAGGAGGGAATATTAACATTTCTAAAACATGATCATTTATGTTGTGTGGTTTTGGAGAATTTATTGACTTATACATTTAATGTTTTTATACATGGTTAAGGGAAGATTTTTTTGGATGAAATGGTATAAGTTGGATACCTATATGAAGTATATTATATAGGAGAGCTCTATTTATCCACCAATTTAAACCTCTATAGAGTGGTCATAAGGGGAAAAATTCCATGTGGTGGGGAACTACATGGAGGAGGGAACTAAATATCCTAGGTAGCTTAGTATTTTCATCAAGTAATATAGTAAATGAAGATTCCATGGCCACTAGTATGTGAGGGGATTCACATTAGAGATCGTTCTTGAGTGAGACTCATGGCATTGATGAACTGGCCTCATGAGTGGTGGCTATTCCATGTGGCCTAATGGATACTATCCTCTTAATGTGGCCTCATGAAAATAGGCCTTGTGAAGATTAATTGTAACAATGGTCCTTGAAATGTGTATTCATGGGAATATTCCTTGTTATGTGTCCTTTCAAGAATGGTCCTAATGATGTGGCTATGTAGGTATAGTTCTTGCAAAGCGGATTAATGGGGGAAATTGTTCCAGGATGATATTTCATTAATTTGGACCTTAAATTAACTAGTAATGACATTAAAAAGTATGTTATGGAATATAAGTATACAATAGAATATTGTTCCCACTTAATTTAATATTAGGATATTTTATAATAAAGAAATGCAATGTTTGAGAGTGTATGATATAACAACACCGAGCATAAACGAACAATGAAATTTTATTATTTAAATGTGACCATTATAAAAAATCCATTAAATTAATGTGATAGGTTCATCATGAAATATGTAGTGGTTATACTCAATTATAATATATTAATTAATTATTTTTAAACATGTAGTCTATTTTTAGAAGACATTTTATTCTTCAAAAATAAATTTTATAAATAATGTGTTTTCATCATTTTAATGAGAGAATATTACAATCAATTTTTTGTAAATTTTAGATATTTTATTAGTAGAAATGAATTTAATATTTTAATTCACCATGTCAAAATTATCTTAGGATTAATTTTTGAATTTTTTTTGAAATGATTGTTTTTTAAATGAATAGTGAAAATACTAATTTTTAGATGAATTTTATATTTTCTTTTATGTATTTATAAATTAATTTTTCTTGGATTTGTTTGAAAGTATAATTATTTTTATTTTATTTAAAATTATTCAATTTTTGATTTTGATATGAATTTTTTTTCCTAAATAGTACTAAAGTTTTTATTTAAAAAGGATGATTTTATGAAAAAAAAATTTATTGCACCTTGATGGTTTAATTTTAAACTACATTTTTAAAATTCTATATTTTGAATTTTTGATAATGGATTCCATATTTGGAATTAGTGGGTAAATGTTTTGAAAATATTTTCCTTTAATTTTTTGTCACTATTAATAGTAATAGTAGTAATTTTTGGTACCACAGTAAAAGATTAATCTGTCAATTAATGTCACAAATAAAATAATAATAGATATAAAATAACATGAAAACATTCCTAATTTATTTTATGATTCATGTTAATCTATAATCATCCATGAATATTTCATATGAAAATTTGTGACCATTTAGATGATTTTATGATGTTTATAAAATTTTATTGAAGAAAAGTAAACAATGTCAAAGTCTTCTTTTTCGTTAACTATAATATTTAAAAAACGAGGTCATCCAGAAGTTATGTTTGGTTATAAATACTATCTTTAAATATAAATGGTTTATATTATTCATTGAAATTTGTTATTATTTTTTAGTGAAGTTTTACTAGAGTAAAAATTTATAAAACTCTGATGAAGTAATTATTCCGTTAATGGGAAACCCACATAAGTGATAATAAATATATTAAAAGTAATATAATTTGAGATAATTAATGGGTCCCATTAATTTTATATATTAATATTATATTTTCGGGATGTATTATAATTTGTTTTCATATTTTAATTCAATTCTTGATGTTATTAAAATCAGTGTAATGAATAGTTCTAAAAATTGTTCTTAATGACGTATTATAATAGATAATATTTTATAAAATGATACATGTTTCATAAAAACATTATATTTAGAAAAATAGTTATTATATGTCTAAAAATATGAACCATGTTAAATTTATGGGGATGATTTTCATTTACTGTATCTATATTGACTCTCACAGTGTAAAAGAACTTTTTGTCACGATATTTTTAAACAAGGTTAATTAGGGGATAAAACAAAAAAATTAGTGTAATGAAATATATTAAAAACTATTCCAAAAATTATTGGATGAGATTATTTAGACCCATATTCATCTTATATTATAAATAAACCATTTTTTATCTAGTTGTAATTGAAAAGTAATTTTTATTAATTTAAATGTTTTGTAAATTCTATGAATTCCCCTCCCATCCCTTATAAAGGGGAACCTCTTCATCCCATTGATTCACACTTAAAACCCATTATTATTATAACAATACCTACCCAAATACCATAATAGAGTAACTAAAAACATTATATAGGCCTTATATATTTCTTAACATAAACCTTAATGATCTTAAGATGTTAATCAAAGGTGGTTATCTAAAGAGGAGGAATTGATTTAATTTAGTGTTTCAATTTTATTTCATCTTCCAACTGCTAATAATATTACCCAAACATGGATATATAATAAATATAGTCTCTTATATTTAAATTGGGTTTTATGTTAATCCCACAACCTATATTCATCACATTTTTAACAAAATAGGTAACAAAATGATCGTTCATGTGTACGACAGACTACTACCTCACAAAATAATGTAATTAATTTTTCATAACCATCTACCATGGATGAATTATAATGATGGAATTAATGTTTATATATTATATTCATAAAATATTTATGATTATTAAAATATAATATATCATTTACCTTTTTACCTTTCTATTCAATGACAATTGATAACGTGATCTGTGCATACATGTGGACTACCCCCACTACAAAGCAATATGTTTCATTTTTCATCACCAAATCACATATAAAATATATATAAGTCTATTTAATTAATTAATATGATATTTAAGACATTATTATCATTAGGGAAAGATAAAATAATACTTAACTTTTTCCATTATTTTCTTTGAAAAATGGAAACGTTACTAAATTGTACGTACGACCTACCATCTCCATGATTGTAATGTAAATTATTTTTTATAACCACATTTAAGGTTGGATTGAATTTTATAGTTGAGGTATATAAATTTTAATTATTTCATTATTATTTTTATAGAGATGATGGAATAATAACCACCTTGACCATTGCTAACCTACCAATTTCATTTTGGATGTATGAACTGAATATAATCAAAACATCCAACATAAACTCAAATAATTGTATAATTATATATAAAATGGAGATAAATAAAATAAAATGGTTTATAAAAATTAAAATGGTTTATAATAAATTATAAATTTACATATTTTTATTATTCAGGAAGACAAATAATGTACGCGATGAGTCAATATTAAGGTAAATGACTTCATCTTAATTACCTTTTGTTGACCCATATTTTGATTTTATGTAAATATATCCATTAATGAGGTTCATATACTTATCATTTGAAATATTATATAATTAATTTATCTATTATCATGATATTTATAGTTTTTTTAATGTTATGAATTAGTATATCTTAAAATTCAAATTATTCCAAAGTGGTAATGAAATTTATCTTAAAAATACAACTCTTAAGTTCCACATTTTAATATTTTTTCCAAATTCAAAATGAATATATTTTATTAACATATATGAAATAAATATAATTTAATTCCATCACGAGTAATTAATTATTATAAGGTTTATTTATAATTTTCATTGGTTATTTTCAAATAAAATGATTTCTTTATTGTGTACGTAGTTTTTTAGAACTTGAAATGTGATTTATGAAAAGGTATTTTGATATTGGAATGAGTTTTGTATATGGGTATAAAAGATTTTTTAAATGTTTTATGATGAATTAGAATAAGAATAAAATGTTTTATATGGGGCATGAGCATTATTCTTGAAAAGGGGGAGATTGATATATATTATATGAAGGGATGATACGCATTATAAATCATAGGTGATCTAAATGAATATTATATGTTTTTTAAACCCAAATAGAATATGGTGATCCCATCATATCTTATATGATCGGTGTACCCAATTTGAACTTCATTTCCGCGGGTAATATAGCTTATTGTTTGAGGAAATAATGAGCGATTTACCAAAGGCTTTCACCATTGGATTTAACATGTGTCTATTTATTTCTAAAAAGGGTTTAAAATTGGGTTTGAATGTGATTATCTATGTTTCAAAAAAGGTTTTTTACTTAACTGATATGGTTTTTAATGGTTTTATTTTTGTAAAAAATTGTTTTTGTTTTTCATGTGAGAATGATTTGTTTCATTTTATCAATGATTATTGAGGTAAATGTAAAAATTTCATGGTTTTCTTGTTTTAATAGGACTAACTAATTTATTATTTTTATGTCCCCTACTGAGATTTTTTGTACTCATAAAACATTTTTGAAATGTTTTTCTTAAGGTTTAAATATGTGTAAGTTAATGGAATAAGTCACATTTAAAGTCATGATGATTTTTCAAAAAATGAAAACATGTTTTATATTAAATTTTTTATATTATTGAAAAATGTATACTGAGTAGAAGTGTCCACCTTATATATATATATATATGGGTTTTTTATTTATGAGTTTTGACCTAGATCTATACAACACTAAAAGTAAATGATATTTTGGAATGTGAGAGAGTGAGATATAGTTTAAAATAATTTAAATATGTAATATTTAAGGCCAGGTCCGTATAGTTAGTATTAGAGCAAGGTTTAGACAACTTTTGAGGTTTGGAAGTTATTTTAGCATAATATTTACGTCATATATAACCACAATGGTTTGTATGTTTGTGGAAATAATAGTTACTTTGGATATATTGATCTATTTTGAGAAAAAATGAACATGTATATTTTAATTTTTACTCTTCTTATATGATAATTTATTATGATATACTCAAAATGACAATATTGGTTATAGTAAATGACTGTATCTGATAAGAACTAATGTAATAATGGATATGAAAGAAAATATATAGGTTTTCTGAATGAGAAACCAGACATAATGGGTGATTCAGTGAAAACTCTTGTGGTTATTGATGACCACCTATCATGGGAAATTATTAACAATAAGATCCTTGGTCTATTTCTTAATGCACAAAAAATAAGAGAAATGAATCCCTATGGCTGTTATGGTGGAACTGAACCTAAAGGAAAATATATTCAACGACCCTAGTGTTAAGAATGTGGAAGGAATAAACTAAGAAAATGACTTAAAAGAATCGTTTTATATGTGGTAAAGGATTTCATAAAAAATAATCTTTTAAGGAAAAAGGAGGTGTTCATTTAACACTATGAAAGGGAAGGAATTTCATCCCAAGGTATCATTTGAATGTTTTAAATATAAAGAGAATGGTCATTCTTAAAATATATATCATAGGGGGAAAATTCACTATTGAGATCAGCAAGATCATATAGATATATTTATCATTACCTAATTCCATTACAGTTGAAGATGAGGAATTTTCAAATAACATATGAAAAGAATGTATTATTTTTTGGATTATGTTTTGATGCTGTTGAATCATAATGCATGATTCATGTTTTTTGTTTTGTAGGAAAGATTTATTAATGAAGATGATTCATATTTGGTGGTAGATTTAATAATTGATAATAATATTAAAATAAGTAATTGTTTTTGACAATGGGAGTACATTTGGATAATTTTATTTAGTTTATATATATGTTTGAGGTATATATAACCCTTAATTTTATCATGTTAAAAGGTAAATTGAGGAATAATTCTATTTTTATTTTTTGGAAACAATTATAATGGAATGGATAGAATTTAATGTTTATATTATCTTCTATTTTGAGGTAGTGATTATAAATTACATTTTTGGGGTTACAAAATGAAAGGTATGAGATAAAATTTTTGGTTAAAAAATTTAAATAATGTTTAAAATATTAAGATAATTATTTAGGATGTTCATTTCATTTATGGGAATTTTATAGGAGTTATATATAGTTTTTAAAATAGGGAAACCTGAATAAGGTAAATTGATTATTACAAAATTTTAATTGAGGAATAATGGTTGAAATAAATTTTGTAACTAGAAAATATTTTAATGTGGATTTAGGGTGATTCAGGTTATATATGGAAATGATTAGAATATCTTAGGGAATATATAATTATGGCATTCAATTTTTCAAACGATATAGTAAATGTGATTGATGTTATTTGGAGATAAGTGTTATATTATCTTAGAAATTATATGATAAAATCCGTATGATTTTTTTTCAATATTAGTTTAGATTATTTTGAGGAATTTTTTGAATTGTAATTTATTGAATGATCGATGTTGAACTTTTGAAATTACAGTTGAATTTCGAAAATTAATGTAGTTTTTATTCATATTAATGGTCATTAATTTTGGTAATTATATTATGTTTTCCTAAGCATTTTGTTTTTGGTTAACATCAAATTAAATTAAAAATATTTTGTTAACCTTTTGTGGATTATTTAATATATTATATTTTTATTGTAATTCTTTATGCATGAAAAATTCATCTAGTATACTCATCACCTGGAGTAAGAGATTAAATTTTGGTTGAAATTTATTAAAGGATAAAACAATAATTGTAATGTATGTATATTTACATATGATTTTATTATAGATGATAATGGAATTTTTCATCCCTTATAAAAGGATCTTGAAATAATAATTTTATCCATTTACTTTTCTTATCAACAAATAAATGAACTTTTTACCCATCACATATTTATAGTTTTGTGATGCATGAATTTCCCATCACCATGTTATATATCACTCACTATCAGTCTTTGAGAGTTATGTTTTTCTTCCATATCTGTGTCTCTAATTCTCCCTTATGTTCACCTACTTAGATACGTAGTCAGATATTATTCCAGATGACCTACATACCTCCTTTTTCTATTTTTTCATATGGAAGTTTCATTAACCCTAATTATGATGTAATATTTCAACATAGGTAATTTTAAATGTCATGAAACTATATTTTGATCCCATTTTCAAATTGTGATGGTAAAATTTATTAAAGGGGGGATTTAATATCCCGATTCATAAAAAATGAATGACTCTGTTTGACCTGAAAAACCAAGCATATGCAAACAGTGAATTATTATTATTTATATGAGATAATTATAACATATTGGATCAAAGTTAATATTAATGGTTGTATGAGGGGATAAGGGGTTGAATATTATTTTACAAAAAAAATAACAAAAACAAAAATATATTTATTATTACTTTTTAGAAATATGCATCATCTAATATTTAGAGTTTATTAATTAAATACAAAGATCATTTGAGATATCATAGTTTTTTAATTTTTAGTAAAATAAAATTTATATACAAATAAATAGTGGAAAAATCTTGACAAGTTAAAAAAACTAAAATGAAAGCATAGAAAAAGTAAGATTTTCTTAAAAAACATTATAAAAGATTTCACTCATTAACATTAAGACTTAAAGAAGTCACAAAACCTGAATTTGGGTATCCTATATTTTTAACGTAAATGTAAGGTCTATCATTATACATAAAGAAATCACATTACCCTAATGATTGTAATCATCTATGTCTTATTATAAATTGATTCCCTCAATTATCTAGATCAGCATCAACATTCTTCCCAAACCTAGAATCACCCATTCTAAACTCAAATCAGACACAATTAATATAATTGAAAAATATTATAAGGAATTTAAAATCCACACATGGATTATATTGAATAAAAACACTCAAAATATTTAATAATTGTATATAAAAATATTATATCAGAAATTAATCTTCAAATAGGTTGATTTGCAAAAGCATAAACACATACCTTTGTGAATATACCTCTATTTATTGGAATATCTCAAATGGTTATATTCTATGATTATATGAATTTTTTTTAAATGGAATCCATCAAGATTCCAATTTATAGCTCAACAAGTTCTATACATCTTCATCCAGTGTTATTTTAAAATCCAATTCGTAATACTACAAAAATATTCATTCTCAAAGAAATAATTATGATCTACCGATTATAAAATTTATAATTTTTATGGATTAAATATTGTTTATTCCAATGGATCAAAAAAAAATATAATTGATCAATCAAGGTTAGTCTGATGGACAAGACACCATAAATTCTATGACCAACTATCACGAACTAGGCTAGGCTGAGATCTAACCTGAATCTTTTACCAGTCCAATATAAGGCCTTAGAGGCATTCCCGATCCTCTTGGGATAGAACGTAGTGCTGTGAATCAATGATAAACCGTGTGGGAATGATTTCAACCAATAAATAACCATGATAAAAAAACCCAAACAAAACACACAACATAAACCAATAATAATTGAACATAGTTAACATAAAATTGAATCTAGATACAAAAGAGGATAAAAAAACTGAAACTAAACAATATATAACCCAAAGCATAATGACACGATCAACAATTGACCTATTGGTTACCACCATCATCAAGACCAATATACTCTAAAGGAAGCCGAACCAGAAACCCAAACTAACAGAATTTCTCGGGTTTACCAATGATGAGTGGCATAGGTAGTGTGTGAGCATAAACAACTGTTTAGGTAATCACCATAAAGACCATACATTTTTTTCGCGAAAATAGTCTATAAACCAAAATTTGATGTATAATTTTAAAATAATTCTTTCATTTCAATGAACCAAACACTTCTTTCTAGAAATAAAATTTTTAGTTAAACACAAAAACTGCTTTTATCCTTTTGGTAAAAATGTTTTTATTAAAAACCAATTGAAGAAAAAAATTCCAAAAGATGAATCCAAATAGGTGGTTAAAATGGGGATATTCTTAAAATGATGAAAGTAGGACAAGGAGGAACTACATATTAGAAAATATAAAACAGGTTCATGAAAATAAAATAGAACATACAGATGGTAGTCATGGTCATTTCCTAAATATATCTTGAATCAATCCATGAACTTAATCGATTCAAAATCACTTGTAGGCATATGGTGAAAATCCATATTCTAAATCCAACTTGTCAATCGAAATAGCCAATCTAATGGAACATAAGACATGGCCTATTATAAAATCTAGAGGGATCTAACCTGTCTTATTTGGGTCAATAAAAAGACATCACTCGACCCTCTAGATGACACTTATGAATCCCAGGATAATAGTATATAGTGAATAGGGACGTCCTCCAATGTTTGAAACAAATCAATAACCAACAAACACCATTATTCCTTAGCCCAAACACTGACTCCACCTTTGCGATGACCCTCTCCACGGAGGATCCACCATAGAGGTTCCCATCACTCGTCACAACATCAAAGGTTCCAACCTGTCCTACATGTCACATGAGATTCAAAAAAAAATTCCCCCAATCATTATTCCATGCCAACCAGGCCTTTAAATTTTTTTTATCTAAATTCAAAAGTAAGGAAAAACATACCGCAAGCAAATAAAGCTCCAAATGGTCCTCTATATAATTTTTTTTACCAAAATGCTTTCAAGGTGGTGAATGGGCCTTTACACCATCTAGAAACCATACCTTGTTCCAAAGTACCAAACATATAAAACATTTTAAATAATATTTTGAGAACCACCATTGAGATAATTTAGAAACTAAAAACCCAATTAGGATCATTAGTTTTTAGAAGAACATTTTTAATGTTAGGGTCTAAGGTAAGGAATAAAGAAGAGGAAATTTGTTTTAATGTATTAGGTTTATGGTGAAAATTTTTATAGAATTACCATCATAATTTTTGTGCATATCCATCGGTGCACCCCATGAACCTATGGATATTCCCACATCACATTGTACATCATTAACTAACCATATTATTCAAAGAGATTCAATTTAATAATCCTAAAAATTCTATTTTTATTTTCTAGATGCCACTTTAGGGAAAAGAGGTAACCACATACAACACGCGACAATCCAATGTTACTACAAGCTTAAACCAAATTTGAAATTAAAAAACCAACACCAAACTTGTGGAGGCCTAGATCTGAGATTCACCATGTTAACTAGAGTCATGTCACTTCCATCCACCATCATTGCCAAGTTATTCAACAGCCGTCATCGACATCGACACCGGAAGACCGCCGGAGTCGAAGACCGGAGGGATAACCAACGAGGAACGAACATCACCACAACCAGAATGAACTAACACAGACAAGCACAACAAACCTTCATAAAAAAATGGTTTCAAATAAAAACTACCCAACAAACATCACGTAATAATTTCTCATATCCCACGAAAAGAGAAAAAACACCCATCAGAAGAACAAACAACCATCAACATTGATTTGAGGAGGGAAAACTGAAGAAAAACTGAAAAACCTAATCATATCGAATACAGATACTGATTCCAAAATCACCAACGTCGTAGTGGAAGAGAAATCGACCCCATTCACCAAGTCCAACTTCCCAAAGTCTCAAGATTACAGCCACTCGAGGTCCAACTATGAATGGAGCAGTGGAGATTGAAACCAGAGAAGGTATTTGGACAACCGAGGGTTCCAGATGATGAAGAAACTGAATCCCTAAGCCGAAAAAGAAAAACCCATTGCTAGAGTGCTAGGAGAGACCACCGAACGAAGAACCAGAAATCCCAAAAACCACCTTTGAACCCCTGCTCCAGATCCGACTTGGAGAGGAGCGAAGGAACTCGCGGCCATAGAAGGTTTGAATGGAAAGGGGCTCCCACAACATACAATCATGACACTGCCATAGAAACAACCCAAAAAAAACCACCAAGAATAGTAGTGCCAAAATGGATAGTAAGAATAGAAGTGACCAAAATGGGGAGAAACATCCAACCATAAGGAGAGAATACAATAGAATTAAACCAGAAGTATGAAGGAAGGATGGAGTGCTACTGGAAGAGGAGAGGAGAAACCCTAGAACCCAACAGGGGGGCGTCGGGAGAGAGCAGAAAACCTTGCTGAGAAGGGGGACATCACGTCTATATCTTTCTGGTTTCATTAATTTTACTCTTAGTCTTCCATTTAATAATGACATTATATATTTCAAATAACTGAAAGAGTCTTCATGCACATTACAAACCCTAAAAATCACAAAAATCCACACTAAAAATTGAATTCATAAGAAAATATAAACTGCCCAAAACCCAACTAAGGCCAAACACAATAAAAACCCAATTCACTTTAAGAATATAACATGATACTTCTTTAAACACTTTACATTCATATACATTTAAGAATAACTAGGAAACCCCTTTGAAATACCATATCCATAGAAATTCAAACATAGAAACACTAAAAAATCACCATAACATGTAATAAGAATAAAAATAACATTTATAAATCATTTAGGAATGCTCAACCGTTAATAAATTTAAATGGAAAGTAAATTAGTAGAAAACCTACCTTAATAACATGATGATGTGATGAAACTTTAAAAGAAGTAAGGAAAAATCCCATAGAACAATAAAAAAACCCAAACATCAATGCAAAAACAAACCAAACAGAAACTATGGCCTCTAGGGTTTGACCAAGAGAGAACCAAGGAAAGAGAAACAAGATAAACAAGGGAGGAAGAGAAGAAGAAGATTAAAATGGAAAAAACCAAGAGAAACTCACCTTATAACCTTAAATAAGCATAAAAATGGATGGATGGGAAATGAGTGAGACACTGGGTTCCCTCACACTGTATGTACGTCGAATGGGGGGGGGGGGAATCCTCATTTAGGGTTAATACATAAGATTATAAAAAAATAATTTCATGTTTTTAATGAGCTGGCCAACTGATATGGTTTATATGAACAGTTTTCCAATCTGCACACCAACCGTGTGTCCCATACTAGGGAGAAGAGACACCTGCATGGTTTAGGAAACTGTGTACCAAAAGTGAGAAATGGATCTATCAAATTTCAGAACCCTCCTTACTTTCATGTCGCATGGGTTCCTCTAACTGTGTGAAAGCTGTGATACTTGACCCTGACACTAAAATGGAGTCTCATAGTTTCTCATGGGAATAACAATGGTAAGAACAAATAGTACTCAATATATAACCAACAAGAAGTGCAAGAAGAAATTGAACTAGAAAAGACCTAAGCCTCAATAGGCCACTTATTTAACCCAAAACCATGCACACAAATTGTGAAAAGGGTTAAAAAACCACCAGAAACCAAAAAAAATCAAATTCTATAATTCTGAAATCAACCCAAACCTCAACCAAAAGAACCCTCACAAAGAAAAAGAATAAAATAAATTAAAAAACATGATCATGGTGTGATAATTATATCCTCCAAAAAAACATGTTACCCCCAAAAAGTCACTCAGCCACATAAGGAATAATGACCCAGCTCAAAATAAGATTAGATAAAATGAAACCATTTCCCATGGTGTGACCTTTCATCCCACATGTCAGAGCTACCTAATTATAGAGAAAACCAAATTGATGAAATCTAATGGGGAGGAAGAAGATGTTATCCCCACCATAAGAAACGACACAAAATAGGCCAATATCAAGAATTAGGACTCGAATATGATTTGAATGGAAGCTGCCTACATAGACCAAACCCCATGACACTAGGGGGTCCTAATGAGATGATCTGAAAACTATGACTTGAGATAGAAAAAAATACATCAATTTAATAAGGCTTGTGAATCTTCAGAATAGACACAATTATAAACCAAAACCAATCCACAAAACGATAAACATGATAAATGAAAAAGAACTAACCAAGGATTCATCTCCAAAATGGGGAAAACAATAGAATTACAAGAGATCAATACCAGAAGTATGTTTTTTCAATTAAGAGGTAAACCTATGAAAAAAATTAAAAATACAATAGGGAAACATAAACTGATTACACTCTGACATCAGAGAGAAAATATTATCCAATGACCCCACACCCAATGATTCCTGACTATGTGAAATTATTCACTCTAGTTCTTATGGATGGAGACATAATGTATTGATGTTTTTTCTTCCCCATAGTTATGTGATGACATCATCCAATTAGAACTTCATTTTCCAGTAACTCCTCTGGAAGAACGTCTCCAAATGACCCAAACTGCCCCTTCGATGAAATTCCTTAGATGGATTATGACAAGATGGATTTAAATACATGAACTAGACACACTGGAAGCACATGAGTGAAGATTTTGAAAAACTAGAATATGAAACAAGAAAATGAGACTCATCAAGAACCAGTTTCTATGACTTAAACCTCTTTTCATATGGGAATCCTTTTTGAGAATTAAGGGTTACTGGATCACCAGCTACCCTATCATGCTATTTAGGAACCAAATCCACTAGAAATTCCTCATCCAAAAACCTATAAAACTAAAATTTACCTATTGAGTGGAATCACTATTTGATCTCAGGATGATGACCCCAGATGAAAATATCTTCCTTCATCTGATCTTACAATGTATATGTAATGAGAAGGAATCTAGCTCCTTGAAATTCTCAACACAACTCCTAATCATTCATTGAACATGTTGATCACCCAACAGATCCACCAATTTCTTCACCTTCATATCCTTAGGTATATAACATTAGATAAATGTGGTGTTATGTTTTTTCCAAGACATCCAATCATGAAATGATGATGGGAAAATCACCTTCCACTAACCCAAAATTAGACCCTTAAACGAACCCAAAATGTCATTCATCCTAATACCTTCAAGAGTTTCCCTGACCCTAGAAACTCCTTTTAATTTCTCAAGACACTCCGAAGATTATAATAGAACCTGATCAAAATGGAATACATACAAAAACCAAGAATAGATTGATCCCATCACTCAACTAGGAATTCGGGCTGGGCCAACTACTAGTAGAGGCTCACTAGAAACTTTGGGGATCTTCTTGGGTGGAAAAATCTGAATAACAAATGAACACAATATGTAAAATAAAAATCTAAACAAAAAAACCTCAAAATAAAAAAAACATAGATGAAATCAAAATACATTTAGAAAAACTATATCACACCATATTCCATAATTCAATCAATTTCACACCATGGACACATTTTAAAATACAAAAAACCCACCTTTCAATTCCAATATCTAACTTAAAGACCAATTTTTGAAAAATCCAACTCACTATTTAAATATGATCTAATTAATAAATCCGACATTCAATATAAATCACACCCTAAAAACATTTTTCATTTGAAAAAAACATTTTTCCAAAAAAAATTCATTTTAATATTCACTCACACTAACCAAAACCAAACCAAAAAGAAACTCACACTATACTCCTGAGATAGGGAACTAGTATCTGTGCCTTACACAATTATATTTTTAGTAGACCTTTCACCAGTATAGAACCAACCACTAAGGATATCAAAATCCATGCACTCGAGATCCACATGGGTTACTACTCCATGTGAGATGACCACACCACACTGGCTCACTTACTTTCTCATCCTCTATCCGTAAAAAACCAAAATCTGAAAAAAAGAATCAAAACTCAAACTCCCCTAGAAACATAAGGCTCATGAGTATAAATGATTCATTATTCCCTTCCTGTACCTACACATAGATTACTGATAGACATAATCTCAATTCTACATGTTTCCCTAAAAAAGAAATGGATTCTCTGATACAAGTTTTTCACAAACCATGCTGGGATGGCATCCAACCCGACACCCAAGTTGGTCCAAGAAAAGACTTGAGAGGCATCCCTGATCCTCTTGGTCTAACGAATAGTGATGGGAATCAATGAAAAACCAATTGGGATGAATTTCTCCCAATAAACAACTAGGATCAAATTACCCAAATAGAGCATGCATTAAAAATCAACACTAACTAAACGTTGATAAAATAAAAAAAATCTAGATATAAGAGAGGATAAAAAAATAAAACTAAAAAAAAGATAAAACAAACCAGAATGACATGATATCCATGTGACCTATTGAGAAACACCATCTATAAGACCAACCTGTTCTAAAGGAAACCAATTCATCAACCTAGTCCTTCAGAATAGATCAAGTCTATCGATGATGAGTGGTACAAGTAGGGTGTGAGCATAAGCATCTCAATAAGCAATTCTAACAGATTACATACATTTCCTTTCCCAAAATATTCCACAAAAATGAGTTCTAAATACACTTATAAAATAATTTTCCTCATTTTAGAGAACTAAATGAATCTTTCTTAAAATTTCATTTTTAGTTCAACACACTAACAACTTTTATACTTTTAGAACAAATTATCTATTTAAAACCCCGATTTGGGAACCAAATTATAAAATATTTATCCAACCAGGTGATCAAAAGAGGGATATTATTAAAATTAAGAATCCAGGACATACATGAACAAGCTAAGATAAAATAAAAAATAGGTAAAACAAAATGTGAAAACCATATAGATGGTAATCATGGGAATTTTCTAAACATATCTAGAATAAATCCCTAAACATACCTAGATTGGACTTACCTACTGATGCATGGTGATTATCTAGAGTCAATAACAAAATAGAAACTCTAAACTAGACAATATAGTCTCAAGTCCTACCTAACCCCTCAAAAAATATAGGGGGGAATGAACCCTTCTAATCTGGGTCACTAAGAAACCATCGCTCAACCCTCTAGATAGTTCCCAAGAATCACATAATAATAGTACACATTGAATGGGGAGGTCATCACATGTGTGGATCAAACCAATATCCCACAACCACCATGATGGTATATCCTAATAACTGACACCATATATACAATGACCCTCTCCTTATAAGATCAACCATATAGGTTCACATAATTCATCATAATTTTGAAGGTAAAAACTGGGCCTACGCATCAAATTATTTTCAAAACCAATTTCCCCAAACATTATAAAATATAAACGAGGAATTTATTAATTTCCAAATCTAAATTAAAAACAAAAAAATATGTACTATATACTCTGAATGTTTCAAACAATAATCTATGTTATTGATCTACCAAAACCCACTTCAAGGTTCCAAATAGGCCATTACACCAACTAGAAACCAAACTATGTCATAAAGTAACAAATGGGTAAATCTTTGTAATTTTTTTTAAAACCACCATTGAGAGAATTTCGAAACAAATAATCCATTTAGGAACGTTGGGGATTATAACAAACTTTTGAAAGTGAGGGGATATGGAATTGAAGAATGAAGAGGAAAGGTATTTTTAAATTCATGGTGTAGGGTGATCTTTTTTATAAAACATCCATCATCATTTGGGTGCCTATCTATAAGTGAAACCCATGCAATTATAGATATAACAACTTATATTGGTATATATTTAACCAACCATACAATGTTAAGATTTATAATTTAAGAATTACATTTTAAATTACAATTAACCATAAGATTCTTTATGCACATTCCCAACCATAATAATATATAAATAAAAAACAATTCACAAGGAAGTCTAAAGGACCCAAAGAAAAATTTTTCCAATAAAAATCAAAACACCCAATTAATTTTAAGAAGAAAAAATAATATTTTCCTAAATTATTTACATGCATATGAATTTAATATTAAATAAGAACACCCTTTAAAAACCCATTTCCATAGAAATTCCAATATTAGAAAATTTTAAAAAATTTCCTCTAACACATCACAAGTATAATAATCACATTTTTAAACAATTTAGGAAGTATAAGGCATTAATAGATTGTGAAATAATGGAAAATAATGGAAGAACATAGCTTAACGATATGAAAATGTGATGAAACTTTAACTAAGGGAAGACCAAAACCCAAGAGTCAATCTAAACACCATAACATCAAAGGAAACACAATAAAAATATCAACCCTCGCCTCTATGGTCCATCCAAGATAGAACCAAGGAAAGAGAAACAAGATAAACAAGGTATAAAGATAAGAAGAGTATAAAACTGAACACAAAATCCAAGAGAAAGTCACTATAAAAGCTTAGAGGAGCCTCAAAATAGTAGGAGAGTCAAAGAGGGAGAGCATGGGAGCCCTCATGGTGTGCCTAGGTTGAATGGAGGAGAATGTTACTGATTTAAAATTATAATATAAGACGGTAAAATATGAATTTCATGTTTTTAATGATTTAGGCAACTCCCATGGTTTGGACACACTATTTCCCAAACCGTGTGCCCACCGTGCACCCCCTATCTAAGAGAAGGGATAACTTTCACAGTTTAGGAAACCGTGTCCCATCATGAAAAATGTCTATGTCAAATTCTTTAGCCTCCCCAAACTCTTTCCTCCTGATTTCCTTTAATAGTGTGCAAGATGTGCCCTTAACCCAAACACCCAAAAGGGGCGGAAGGGTTTCTTTTGAGATACACATGGTTTGGAAAAAGATATTCCCAATATATCCTAGAAAATAGTAAAAAATTTAATTGAATTGGGAATGACCTCAGCCTCAATAGGCCATACTATTATCCCCAATGAACGCAAACCACTCATAGGGCCAAAAACCACAAGAAACCTCCAAAATTAAAAACCCATATATTGGAACTCAACCAGAACCTAAACCAAAATATCTCATGCCAATTACAGAATAAAATAAAAGAAATAATCGTGGTTGGTTTGTGAAAACTATAGTTAGTCAGTCTAATAGACCAGACCTAATAAATCTGATTGAATAGACATAGCCAATCATATAGACTAAAATTATTTTGTATGAAAGAATAGATGTAGTCAGTTTGATGGAATAGACTTAATCTCCACAAAAGAGCATACTTAGTGTAAAAATATTATATTATCTAGTTTAGAAATATTTATACATATGTTGGAATAATGTGTTTTCTATAAAAAATATAAAATAATTGGGAAATATAATTTTATAAACACATTATTTTTTAAGAAAGTGCGATGTTATTTTCAAAACTATAGATAAAATGTGTTGGAAGTATAAATTTTAACTCAAAAATATTCCCCAGTTTGGAAATGAAAAAAGAAAACCAATGAAGAGAAAATCTATTAACATTAAAACCCTTAAAATACCTTTATACATTTAAAAACATCGCCCTATTCCTCTACTTATTAAAACTTCTCCCCTTTCTTTATTATCCCCTATCGTTGTAACTCTTAAATTTTCAACAAAAAAGTTCCATATTTATTCTACATGGGAAACAACCTTTTTTGAGTTGTTAATATTTTTTTAACTTAGGCATAGAAACCGACTTCATTCTAGAAATAGTATCTTCCCTGATCAAAGTAACATTTTATCTTACTCTATTGTATTTTTTTTAATATTAATCAAAAACATAAAATTTACAAATATTCTGTTGATGAAACACAAAAATAAAAGAATCCTAAACATCAATGAAAATTTCTTCACTATTTAAATAAATATAAAAACAATGTTTACATAATTAATCATCCTTATATCCAGTAAAATGTACAACACAAATATTTCCCAAAAATTCAATGCATCTTTATCCCATTTTAATGGAATATGATATCCCTACATAAAAATATTTACAACTCATGAATTTAGTGTGAAATGAAATAATTTCTTTATATTTTCAGAAGAATGAAATTGGGATGTCTTAGCATTAGAATTCTCAAAAATACCATGCTTGTCCAGAAACTTGTGGGTATCTAGATATTCTTATCCTTCCAAAGAAACCTACAATATATATTCTACTTGTTGAATATTAAACTTTTTAAAGTAATAAAAATGATTTAAATTAATAACCTCAAAAAAATATTGAAAATTAAAAAACAAATAAGAGTAAAAATCTTTTACTATCAACAAATAGTGAATACAAAAATATTTTTTTCAACAAATTACTGTAACACCCCAAGATTTCATAGTGTGTTATTTCTTCAAAATAATTCAATAACTTGCACTACACGCAACACTGAGTTCAATCACACCATGACTTACAAAAAAAAATCCATTCAAAAGAGGTCATGAATAGTATTATCTAAATTTTAATCTTTATATAATCCTTATAATTTTAGAATCCATATTATGAGTTTCTTAGATATAATGCAAGAACAAATTCATTTTCAGTATTGCACTTTTATCAACTTTTAATAGTGAACCCTTTTTAAATACAATATTTTAAACTTTTTGACTAAATGGGGACATCAAAAATTTAAAATGAAACATCCCAAGCTTCCACGGTACACTTTCTTTGAATAATACAGTAGCGTGTGTTGTACGCAACCTTGAGTTTTAACACACACCACAACCAATCAAACTAGCCGTTATGAATAGTAATACATAATTTTTAAAATTATATATATTTTATATTTTAAAATGGACTTCATCTTTGGATTCGGAATATCGAATTTAGCCTAAGGTGAAATTTTGGTACATTTCGGATAACTTTCATATTTTGATGAATAGTGAAAATTACAAAATTTTAATTAAAAACAACTTTTTTAATCAAAATAATTAATAGTGATAAATTATGAATTTTAGTGGTTTTAAAGTATATTTGGAATATATTTTTACCATTTAATATAATGTTGGTCATTGGACATAATTTTACAATTAAACCGAACATAAACAAGTGTCAATCTTTTGATAGTTATTATCTCTTAAAAACACGCTTTTTGTTTTGACAGCGGGAAATAATTTTAAATTAATTTCTGCCACTTCTGTGTTTAGAATTTTGGAAAATGGATTCCATATTTGCAATCAGGATGTTCAAATTGTGTAAATATGTAACTTTTATTTTTAGACATTTTGAATAATTACTGCGGTAAATATTTTATTTACCATGGTTAAGGGTAATCCGGTAAATAAGGGTTAAACAAAATAATATTATAATAATACTAAATTACCCTAAAACGTGTCTTAACCCTATTGGTTGATACATGGTCGACCATGGGCATCTTTGGGTCGATTTTGGGACCCCATGGTTCCACTTGTAAGTGATAATGACACTTTATTTTAATTAAGTCAAAATGAATACAAAAATGACACAAGCATATATCTTTTAGAAAAACAATTGTTACATAGGGTTATATAAGTTGGATTTTAGATTATAAATATTCATTAGAAAGCTAAAAAGATTTCCTACATAATGATAGTTTATTTATAATTTTTAAACATTAAAAAAATTTATTTTATTTATGACACAATGATGATGTAGTAATTACTATAATAGTGAAAAATTAAAATAATTGATATTATAAATACCCAAAAAATATAATATGAAACTTTTAATGAATTAAACTAATTTTCTAGGATAATATGATATCATAGGATTGATTTAATTGACTTTTTTCGAAGTAATCAATCTGTTATGAGTTTCACAAAAATCAACTATTGAATAGTGTCAAAATTGACATAAAAGAGTTCTTAAAACAAATATTATATTATTAATTGATATTAAATTCCTAAAAATCTAAGGTTCGGCCAAGAGACTTATATCATGATAGGTTCATCATTAATGGACCACTTGGGGGTCGCTTGGATGTATATAGTAAGTTTATTAACCATATTATATAAAAATACAAAGAGACATTGTAAAAGTGAAACTAATTAACTTAGAGTTAATACTTAAAGATAAGGTTAATATAAGTACCCAAACCTGTCTAAATTCTATTGGTTGAGTGGTTTTCGACCTATCCCCACCTTAACCTTTGAATAATCAACTTTGGAGCCTTTAGAAACCGAATATTAATTTAATATAAATTAATATTTCTAGCTTTTCCAAAGATGCCCCTCACCCCTCTTATAAAAGGGCACTCCTCCTTCTCATTTCTTCACACCTATAAAGCCTTTTGGTTCGGCCAAACTCTGCCCAAATACTCTCCCAAAATCCCTCACTACAACCTAGAGGCCTTAGTTTGATCAGAAAGCCACCCTAAGGAGCCCTTTTGATCAAATCAAAAGGAAGAACCCGAAGAAGAGGTAATGATTTCACCACCCTTTTCTAAGTTCATTTCTTCTTCCACTTCTTCTTCCTTTGTTCTTACCATTCTAAAATAATAACTCCAGTATCTCACATATACTGTGATGTTATTATAAGTATGGTACAACCATATTCAGTATTCTATCCACCCTTTGAATAACATGTCACCATACGTGCGTACGTACGGCTTACCGTCTCCACGTCGTGGTGTAATTGTTATTCAATATAATATTATTTGGATGGGTATAATAATGATGTGTAACTCATGTAAATAATAAATATAACATGTTAATGATTCTGTATATATGATATACCATCCATTTATATATTATTTTAATATCAAAAGAATGATATTGTCGCTCGTGCGTACGTACGGACTACCGTCTCCACGAACGTGATGAGATTCATTCTCCATCGCATCCATTCAAGTATAATTATCATTTGATGATTTAAAAATGATGTTTAAGGACTTGATATCATTCTGGATATGTATAAGATACAACAAACATGGCTTATGTAACAAAACATATAAAAGAAAATGAGTAAGTTAACACCCGAAACGACGATAATTCTAAGATATTATTAACAAATCAATGTTAAAAGATCATATATGATATCATATTAATAAATATGATTCTTGTATAATTTAATAACAATTATTTCACCATTATACAGGAGGTTAACCTACCCCAACCAAAGAAAAGTACAAGGTAATGGTTTACTTTACAACCTCTTCATTATCCAAGGTTGTTTATACGTAATAATCTACTGGGATCTCTTTATCATCCACATCCATGTTTCATAAAAATGTATTTCAAAACATTTTTACTATTATAAGAATATGGGTTAAAGTCATTTATACCCTTGTTTGACTTTTTATAAGAGGATTATAAAGGAATCTTTCCTTCGTTTTCAAAACAAGGTCCTTTTTAACCTTTTCGACAGAATTGAGGTAAGAATGTTTTTTTTAACTTATATGGTGGGTGCGGTTATTTTACGCCGTTATAAAATCTTCAAATCTTTCCTTACAAGCTTATAACAATATTTTCAAAGAAAATGTTTTATTTTATATGGATCTTAAATGATTTCAAAGTAAAAAGAGATATTTCTTTAAAAAGAATTTTGATTTCATATATGTCAACATCCTTTGATGGATTTTACGCTTATTTGAATTTGATTTATTGTAATACAAAGCTTCTACATTGTATTGAAAGTTTTGTGATATGTTTGACTGTGGATGTGCTATTTTTATACCATTCATAGTTTATGGTGAAAGTATTGACATTTCGTATGCTAGTTCCAATAAGAATGTCTATGTTATATTTCAATCTTTACTTCATATGAATGTGTTGGACAAGAATGTTCCAGGTTGGGGACTGGTTAAAGTAAGCCCTCCAGGTTAGGGACTGGTAAAAGTAAGCCCTCCGGGTTGGTGTCCGGTTATTAGAGGCACTCCGGGTTGGTGTCCGGTTATTAGAGGCACTCCGGGTTGGTGTCCGGTTATTAGAGGCACTCCGGGTTGGTGTCCGGTTATTAGAGGCACTCCGGGTTGGGTTCCGGTTACAGTTAGCCCCAAGGTCTTGGGACGAGGCCTTGAAAAGTAATTAAAGTTTAGCATTATGCATTCCAACATTATGAAAGTGGTTTTTGATTTTTGCATGTGATTATTCGATTAGTAGAATATCCATGTGAATAAGTAAATGGAATTATTTCATTTTACTTTTTCCATACTATGTTGAAGTTCAAGTTTAAAAGGCTTTTGTTTTAGTAATGCATTGCCTTAAATGTTTATGCTTATTTTGAATGTTCCGCTATATTGTCATCCTTACTAGTCATTTGAGCTCACCCCTTTTCTATGTTTTATTTTTCCCAGGATGTGAAGATGTAAGTTATGAATGACCTTCAGGGATATTATGAGGGGATAATAGTGTGGATTGTGGAAACATTATGTTGTTGTATTAGTTTTTCATTTTATGATGTAATGTAAAACTTATGAATATATCTAGTGTTTCCAAGGCTACTAAACCAATCGGTCTTTCGAGATTTGATCTTTCTTGTGATCATGCCAATGTTATGTAATTAATGCACCGACTCTGGGCAACTGGGGTCGGGGCGTTATAGTTGGTATCAGAGGAAGTTTAGTACAAACCTTGGAAGCTAGATTTAGATAAACTCTGATTAGAGCACGTAGACCTAAGATTAACTTTGAGGATTAGTATAGAAGAACTTCCTAGAATTTTGGTATTGTAGAGATTTTGTGAGTTTTCCGAGCAATACATCCCTGTCTGGATACGAGCAGGTAGAGGCGGCTCTGGCACAGATGTACCTAGGGGTAAAACCCGAAAACACCGCTTTGAGCTAGACTCGAACGGGAACTGGTGCACGATAACGGGCCTTACTGCACTCTTGGTTACGACACTCCCGGGGGATATGCTTAGGATAACTCTCATTTTCTTTACAAATCATTTTGAAGGGATTATGAGTATATACTTCCTCAAAGAAAACATTCTTATGATTATGGATTATATCCATAAATAGTTCAATTTATGTTAAGTGTTTTATAAGTATGGGATTATGTATTTTGATTCATAAACTGATCTAGTTTATGCCATGGTATAGAAATGGCGCCCAGTAGAAGGAATGAGAACTCTATAAATGCACATGATCCAAAGAGAAGGAAGGATCATATCTTTCATGGTCTTAAGCTAGAATTTATAAGAGAAATAGTCTCCCATGTATTATCATCTTATGAAGAAATAATATCATGTGTTGATAAGATAAGTAAAGAGTTTACTGAGTCCTATTGCTTTGAAGGGAAGCAAGAGAAGAAAAGGATGGAAGAGAGAAAGATGGATAAAAGTAAGAGGGAAAAGAAGAATTTTCCCATATGTGGTAACTGTGGAAAGAAACACCCTGGAACTTGCCTGAAAGGAATGGGAGTTTGTTATAAGTGTGGAGGAAAAGGGCACAAAGTACGTGACTGCAAGGGTATGAAAATGGTTTTAAATGTACAATGCTTCATTCGCAAGGAGTTTGGACACTACGCGAACCTATGTCCCAGTCATCAGACTATGCTGCAAATGATGCTATTGGATAATAATCAAGTTATGATACTACCACAGATGAAGAGGAATGATTAGAGTTCTTATGTTGATTATGTCAATTGAGTGTTGTATCAACAATGTACTTGTTATAATAATTATGGAGTATATAAGGATTGTACTGCAGTACTATTTCATTAAGGACTTGAGATTGTGTGGAACAAAGAAAAGTGACTCATTAGCAGGATAGATTTTTGGAAAATATATGGTTGAGAGAATGATAAACCATAATATAGTTCTGATACTGAGGTAGTGATTTTGGAATAATATGTGATTGTTTTGGATAAATTATATTGGATATTCTTGACTACCTTGGAACTGATTAATGATTTGTATATTCCATCATTGTTGGGGTTTAAAACATTTTTGGATTAATGAAGTATATCCAACATTCTATATGGAATAAGGGAGCATGAATGTAATCAATAAGGAATATGGTAATACATGATGAAGGTATTCATATGCTATTACGGGGTAAAAAGGATCTATATTATGTTTACTTTCCTTATGAATGCTGGACTGTGAGTTTGGACAGAAGTATTTTGGATAGTTCTAGTTTGGATTATTTTGGATTGCCATAAAAGGACAACCCGGAGGTCGGGCGGCAACCCGTCGCGTCCGGCAAGGCTGCGAGACTTGAACCCGCAACCGAAGGGAGACAAGGGTGTATCACCTACCACTGGCCCACGAGATGTCCTGGATTAAATAATGTAGTTTTTATTAAAATATCATGTAGATGAATTATAAATTCGTTTATTTTGGAACCCCTGTATGAATAGTGTAAATAGAATTTTTTTTACATTATATTATCTTTTAGAGTGAAAGATGAGTTTGTGGTAGAAATTTATTAATGGATAAAACTCTAATTATAAAGTAAGTATATCTCCTTATGATCTTATCCAATCTCATAAATAAATTCCCCAACATTAATAAAAGAAACATAGAACAAAAATGTTGTCCTAGATGGTACCTTAAATCATCACAAATTTATGGCTTTGGGATTTTTTGGCCTTTTCATAGCCATGTTCTCTACCACTCTCCATCAGATAATTGATGGCTAGATTTCTCTTCCATATCCATATTTTCCTACATGGAACCCTAGTATGTGTTATTTTCGGTAATCTTCATACTTTCCACTCTTTATTTTAAATAGAGGCCTCATTAATTCATTTTTCGATGTGGGATTTCAACTAAGATATTTTGAAACGTCAAAAATGTGTTATCCCAATACCCTATATTTTGTTGAACCGATGGTACTTCAAATCATCATAGATTGATGAGTTTAAGGACCTCAATTTTATACTTTTTTGTGATTGATGACCTCAATCACTACCTATAAATATTTACGTTTTTCCTCCAATTATATTTCTCTAATTGCCACCAATGTTCTCCTAATCAAGATCATAATTTGGTGGTGACCCTTTCATTTCTTTTTTCCTCATATTAAGACTAAATTTTAGTAACCCAATTTCCGATGTGGGTTTTCCCACAAATATATTTTCTATTTTCAACCTATTATTTTTGAAGAACAATTTCAAATTGCGAGGACGCAATTTATTGAAGGAGGGGAGAATGTAACACCCCAAGATTTCATAGTGTGTTATTTCTTCAAAATAATTCAATAACTTGCACTACACGCAACACTGAGTTCAATCACACCATGACTTACAAAAAAAAAGCCATTCAAAAGAGGTTATGAATAGTATTATCTAAATTTTAAACTTTATATAATCCTTATAATTTTAGAATCCATATTATGAGTTTCTTAGATATAATGCAAGAACAAATTCATTTTCAGTATTGCACTTTTATCAACTTTTAATAGTGAACCCTTTTTAAATACAATATTTTAAACTTTTTGACTAAATGGGTACATCAAAAATTTAAAATGAAACATCCCAAGCTTCCACGGTACACTTTCTTTGAATAATACAGTAGCGTGTGTTGTACGCAACCTTGAGTTTTAACACACACCACAACCAATCAAACTAGCCGTTATGAATAGTAATACCTAATTTTTAAAATTATATATATTTTATATTTTAAAATGGACTTCATCTTTGGATTCGGAATATCGAATTTAGCCTAGGGTGAAATTTTGGTACATTTCGGATAACTTTCATATTTTGATGAATAGTGAAAATTACTAAATTTTAATTAAAAACAACTTTTTTAATCAAAATAATTAATAGTGATAAATTATGAATTTTAGTGGTTTTAAAGTATATTTGGAATATATTTTTACCATTTAATATAATGTTGGTCATTGGACATAATTTTACAATTAAACCAAACATAAACAAGTGTCAATCTTTTGATAGTTATTATCTCTTAAAAACACGCTTTTTGTTTTGACAGCGGGAATTAATTTTAAATTAATTTCTGCCACTTCTGTGTTTAGAATTTTGGAAAATGGATTCCATATTTGGAATCAGGATGTTCAAATTGTGTAAATAGGTAACTTTTATTTTTAGACATTTTGAATAATTACTGCGGTAAATATTTTATTTACCATGGTTAAGGGTAAATCCGGTAAATAAGGGTTAAACAAAATAATATTATAATAATACTAAATTACCCTAAAACGTGTCTTAACCCTATTGGTTGATACATGGTCGACCATGGGAATCTTTGGGTCGATTTTGGGACCCCATGGATCCACTTGTAAGTGATAATGACACTTTATTTTAATTAAGTCAAAATGAATACAAAAATGACACAAGCATATATCTTTTAGAAAAACAATTGTTACATAGGGTTATATAAGTTGTATTTTAGATTATAAATATTCATTAGAAAGCTAAAACGATTTCCTACATAATGATATTTTATTTATAATTTTTAAACATTAAAAAAATTTATTTTATTTATGACACAATGATGATGTAGTAATTACTATAATAGTGAAAAATTAAAATAATTGATATTATAAATACCCAAAAAAATATAATATGAAACTTTTACTGAATTAAACTAAATTTCTAGGATAATATGATATATTAGGATTGATTTAATTGACTTTTTTTGAAGTAATCAATCTGTTATGAGTTTCACAAAAATCAACTATTGAATAGTGTCAAAATTGACATAAAAGAGTTCTTAAAACAAATATTATATTATTAATTGATATTAAATTCCTAAAAATCTAAGGTTCGGCCAAGAGACTTATATCATGATAGGTTCATCATTAATTGACCACTTGGGGGTCTCTTGGATGTATATAGTAAGTTTATTAACCATATTATATAAAAATACAAAGAGACATTGTAAAAGTGAAACTAATTAACTTAGAGTTAATACTTAAAGATAAGGTTAATATAAGTACCCAAACCTATCTAAATTCTATTGGTTGAGTGGTTTTCGACCTATCCCCACCTTACCCTTTGAATAATCAACTTTTGAGCCTTTAGAAACCGAATATGAATTTAATATAAATTATTATTTCTAGCTTTTCCAAAGGTGCCCCTCACCCCTCTTATAAAAGGGCACTCCTCCTTCTCATTTCTTCACACCTATAAAGCCTTTTGGTTCGGCCAAACTCTGCCCAAATACTCTCCCAAAATCCCTCACTACAACCTAGAGGCCTTAGTTTGATCAGAAAGCCAACCTAAGGAGCCCTTTTGATCAAATCAAAAGGAAGAACCCGAAGAAGAGGTAATGATTTCACCACCCTTTTCTAAGTTCATTTCTTCTTCCACTTCTTCTTCCTTTGTTCTTACCATTCTAAAATAATAACTCCAATATCTCACATATACTGTGATGTTATTATAAGTATGGTACAACCATATTCAGTATTCTATCCACCCTTTGAATAACATGTCACCATACGTGCGTACGTACGGCTTACCGTCTCCACGTCGTGGTGTAATTGTTATTCAATATAATATTATTTGGATGGGTATAATAATGATGTGTAACTCATGTAAATAATAAATATAACATGTTAATGATTCTGTATATATGATATACCATCCATTTATATATTATTTTAATATCAAAAGAATGATATTGTCGCTCGTGCGTACGTACGGACTACCGTCTCCACGAACGTGATGAGATTCATTCTCCATCACATCCATTCAAGTATAATTATCATTTGATGATTTAAAAATGATGTTTAAGGACTTGATATCATTCTGGATATGAATAAGATACAACAAACATGGCTTATGTAACAAAACATATAAAAGAAAATGAGTAAGTTAACACCCGAAACGACGATAATTCTAAGATATTATTAACAAATCAATGTTAAAAGATCATATATGATATCATATTAATAAATATGATTCTTGTATAATTTAATAACAATTATTTCACCATTATACAGGAGGTTAACCTACCCCAACCAAAGAAAAGTACAAGGTAAGGGTTTACTTTACAACCTCTTCATTATCCAAGGTTGTTTATACGTAATAATCTACTGGGATCTCTTTATCATTCACATCCATGTTTCTTAAAAATGTATTTCAAAACATTTTTACTATTATAAGAATATGGGTTAAAGTCATTTATACCCTTTTTTGACTTTTTATAAGAGGTTTATAAAGGAATCTTTCCTTCGTTTTCAAAACAAGGTCTTTTTTAACCTTTTCGACAGAATTGAGGTAAGAATGTTTTTTTTAACTTATATGGTGGGTGAGGTTATTTTACGCCGTTATAAAATCTTCAAATCTTTCCTTACAAGCTCATAACAATATTTTCAAAGAAAATGTTTTATTTTATATGGATCTTAAATGATTTCAAAGTAAAAAGAGATATTTCTTTAAAAAGAATTTTGATTTCATCTATGTCAACATCCTTTGATGGATTTTACGCTTATTTGAATTTGATTTATTGTAATACAAAGCTTCTATATTGTATTGAATGTTTTGTGATATGTTTGACTGTGGATGTGCTATTTTTATACCATTCATAGTTTATGGTGAAAGTATTGACATTTCGTATGCTAGTTCCAATAAGAATGTCTATGTTATATTTCAATCTTTACTTTATATGAATGTGTTGGAAAAGTATGTTCCAGGTTGGGGACTGGTTAAAGTAAGCCCTCCAGGTTAGGGACTGGTAAAAGTAAGCCCTCCGGGTTGGTGTCCGTTTATTAGAGGCACTCCGGGTTGGTGTCCGGTTATTAGAGGCACTCCGGGTTGGGTTCCGGTTACAGTTAGCCCCAAGGTCTTGGGACGAGGCCTTGAAAAGTAATTAAAGTTTAGCATTATGCATTCCAACATTATGAAAGTGGTTTTTGATTTTTGCATGTGATTATTCGATTAGTAGAATATCCATGTGAATAAGTAAATGGCATTATTTCATTTTACTTTTTCCATACTATGTTGAAGTTCAAGTTTAAAAGGCTTTTGTTTTAGTAATGCATTGCCTTAAATATTTATGCTTATTTTGAATGTTCCGCTATATTGTCATCCTTACTGGGCATTTGAGCTCACCCCTTTTCTATGTTTTATTTTTCCCAGGATGTGAAGATGTAAGTTATGAATTACCTTCAGGGATATTATGAGGGGATAATAGTGTGGATTGTGGAAACATTATGTTGTTGTATTAGTTTTTCATTTTATGATGTAATGTAAAACTTATGAATATATCTAGTGTTTCCAAGGCTACTAAACCAATCGGTCTTTCACGATTTGATCTTTCTTGTGATCATGCCAATGTTATGTAATTAATGCACCGACTCTGGGCAACTGGGGTCGGGGCGTTACAATTACTTTTCCCATCCATGAAATTTTTTAACATCCTTCAGAAATTAATTATTCTTATAAAAAAATGAATTTTAAATCAATATTTCCTTCACCGCTACTCAGTTTGAAATTTTTTACACATACTTCATTTTTCAAACATTGATGAATATTACTCATCGGGTAAGGAAAAACTGATTGAGTAATGAAAAAAATTAGACAAATAAACGATTTTATGCACAAGAGTTGATATCATTATGTGAGATCAATGTGGGATGTGCTGACCCATTATATTATTCATTGACTTGAGTTGACATTTAAACATCTTTAAATATGAAGGCTCAAAATAAAACCCATTTATGATGTAATGGTTGAAATTTATATACTAAATCATAAATATGAATTCTAAAATATAAATGTTTTTTAAGTAAACTATCATAATATTATCTTATTTTCAAAAAACAAAAACATAAATATTTGAAATAGTTTGATTATTTCTAAAACTGATGAATATTTAAACAACATATAAAGGAAATATTAAAGGATACTAAAAAATAATGGTTAGAAATTACCTATCAAAGTAAAAATTAATTTTTTGTAATAATTTCATACTTGAAATTATTATTCAGGGATTTTATAATATAAAAATGATGTGATTAATTTTTTTTGGAAGGAATAAAAAATAGTATGTCAAATTTTTTTAGAAACACAAAAAAATCGAGGATCCAATCATTTTAGAGAACCATTTTTTTGTAAAAACTAAAATAAAAGAAAAACTAGAAGTTTTTAGAAGAAGTTTTTTTTAGAAAAACAATAGTTTTAATAAAAACAATGATATATGTACTCCCCGTTGGAAAAGAATTTCATTACTGTTAATAGATGGAGAAACAAGTAGTATATATGAATGATCATTTTGTATCTACCAATCCAAGATTCTATTGAATATATTTAAATGTATCAAAATTTTTGTGTTTGTTAAATATATCAGTAAGATTTTATTATATTATGATGAATTTTAAACATATATCTATTTTTTGTGTCTTCCTAAAGTAAATTATGTCTTTTATCTATTTTCATATCCTATGAGTGTTTTTTCAAGGATTTTTATTACATCTATGGCTCTTGTTTTATCAAAAAAAAATTGAGTTGTACTAAGACTAAAACAAAACTGAGTGAGTATGTGTCACATCTAGAACACTTAGAAAAACAAGTTCAAACCGCAACTTTTTAGGATTTAATAGTGGATTGTGAAACAAAATTTCATTTCATATAAGGCTGATAAACTATATATTCTTCTATGAAATGAGATGTTCTAGATGTACATTTTCAATCCATTTCTTATCCACCAAATTTATCATCTAAAAAAATAACATTAAAATCATTTCCAAAATACTAAAATAATTATAGATTCATAGTTATCTTAGGATAATTAAATTTTTCATAGCATTGAGATCAATTTCAATTTTATTATGTTTATATATTTCAAAAAAAACACACATAAAACATTATATTTGGATGAATAGTTGTAATGTATTACAAAATACCGATCATTCCTCTAAAGAAATCTTGATCAACTAGTCTACTATATTTCTCAATATATAGAGTGTTTTCGGTTCCAATTTGCATACTTATACTTTTATTGTTTTCATATTCGAATTTCATAAGAATATATTTTATATAATTATGTTTAGAGATAAATGTTCTTTCTAGTTTATATGAAATTTAAAAACCAAGAAAATAATTATGTTCACCTATCATGCTCATTTCTAACTCATATTTCATAAGACCCTCAAAAGAATGCATAAATGTTTTTTGATTTAGTCTAAATATAATTTCATTGATAATTTTTTTTAACAATGATGGTGTTATAATAATTATTTTTAATAAAATGTGCCTTACCCCTAACGCCCTTAAAAGTTTTATCTATAATAAAAACCAAGTTAATCTATCATACCATGATCTAGAAGCTTGTTTAATTCCATAAATAACCTTAGTATGTCTATATACATGTATTGGATAATTTTTTAAACTAGGGGTAATATCTCCATAACCATCCTTATATGTATATCCTTTAATAATAAAACCACACTTCAAGTCCAATAGAAAAAGTTTCAAATTAATAAATTATGCATATTCTAGAAGAATATAGATTGCTTCAAGTCCAGATATTAATGAATAAGTCTCTTTATAGTATATGACCACTTGTTGAATATAATCCTTTCTAATAAATCATGATTAATTTATAACTGTAATTAAATTTTCATCACATTTATTTTGAAATACCCATTTGACAACAATAATATGCGATTCATTAGTTTATTCAACATAATTAAAAATATGATTCCATTCTAATTAATTACTTTTTTCCTATATAGATTTTATCAGATATTCATAACTTAAAGCTTCAACACGAGTTTTTTATTTAAATTGAGATAGAAATGGACAATTTTCAACTTCATTTCTTAAGGAAATTATAGTTCCAAATGATATATCTCCATCAATAATTATATTCTGACTTGGAATATTCCAAAGGATAATCTAATTCTTTAGGTTAATAACTTTTTTTCTTTAACAAAGGGTTGGGATTATTTTATAAGTAGAATTTAAAAAATATTTTCATCCGCTATTTTCTCATACCAAGAACATTACCACATGGTATGAAAATAATTTATTTGAAATAACATCAGATTATGGGAATTGAGGTTTTTGGAAAACAAAATGACCAGTTTCATCAAAATTAACATACACTATCTCCTCAATATTAATTATGATTTTATTAAAGACAATATAGGACATATTTTTCAAGAAAAGCCTATAAAAATTCCTTCGCCATATTTTGGATAATATTAATATAAATTATATTTAGAAATCAAATTAAAAATTTTTTATTCAAAAACATTACTGTAGAATTATTATGGATTTAGAAAAATCCATAATTAATTAGGTTTTCTATTACTAAAAGGTATTATTAAACCATAATTTATTATATAGAAGGTAGTACTAACAACTTATTCTCAAAAATTATTAGAAACATAGTATTCACTTAGCATGGTTCATGTTATCATTTGATGAATTTTATTTATTATTTCAACTAAATTTTTATAATGTGGAGTTTTAAGTGATGAAAAGTTATGTATTATACCAATTTTACTATAAAAATATCCAAAATAAAAATTTACAAACTCTTTACCATGATAAATAGGAATATTTATCAACAGTGTAACCTTTATAAATTACAATTTTGGATATAAATGTTTTAAAATATAAAATGGGTTTCAAATTTTTTTATCTAGAAAATAGACCCATATATATCTTATATATTCATTAACTAAAACATATACAAAGTATTTTCCACCAATAATTTTAGTTTGTGTAGGAAAAAATAATTTATTGTCCACTAACTATAAAGCATAATAATATAATAATTCAATGACAGATTTTAAAAATGACTTATGTTGATTCTGATATAGATAAGTATCAAAAAATATAGAAGAATCAATGATAAGATCATGTAGATATTTAACCAGTACTTTCTTAGAGAGTTTATCTAATTTTATGACATGATAGTTCCCTAATATTTTATTTTTAAACATGGATTTATCTTTCATTTCACTATGGAAAGGTAGATCTTGGATCCTAAGGTCTTCTATGTCATGTGAGTATATTTCTCATTCCCAATGAAAAAAACAAAAAATTTATCTTCTGAACTATGAACAATACATTTATCATTCCTGAAATTTGAATGATAACCCTTATCACATAATTGAATTATGAAAATTAGGTTTTTTAATACCTATAACAAATAAATCAATTGAAATTAAATGGTTTATATGATGAATAATGTTATATATTCCAAACAATTCTCTTTGAAAATTCAACCAAAGGTAACACATACACCTTTTATTTAAATAGTATTCTTGAAGATATTCTTTTAACTAGCCATATTTCTGAAAAAATGAATACACATGTACCATATTTTATTGTTTTTGTTATACTTCTTATTATCCTAAAAGTAAGAAGATTAGTATTTTTGAACCCAAACCTAATTGGGACGAAAATTATTTGGAAATAAAATTCTCAAATTCCACTTTCGTCCAACTTCACTATGTTTTGTATTTGTTAATTCCTTATAAAAAAGATTTGTGAAAGGATAATTTTTTTTCATTTTTTAAAGAGCATATATTAAATCAAGTCAATCCTCTTTTACAATTCATATAGAATTTATAAATCTTTCAAACAAAATATTTGATTTGAAATTTTGGTTTTTATTATTGATTCCCATTGAAGACACACCCCTTTGTGGTTTCATACATCTATATATTTTATCCATATTTTATATATCATTAGTAAATTATATAGTATATTATGATAGTAAATTTTTATGACTTCAAATTTTAGAATTTAGGTTCAAAAATATATTTTTATTATCAATTGAAGTTGTATTTTCATTAGGTTTTTCCAACACTTTTGAAAAACTAGTGTTCTCAAGAATATATTTCAATTATTAATTTTATTGATTAAAAATTTTACTATTAAGAATAGATAATATATAATTTTCTATTACATGGTTTTCCTCAACACCATCATGTTTTTTAGAAACATTGAAATTTTTGTTTTCTTAATGTTAATAAAATAATGAAACTTCCTCAACACTATGAAAACAATTATTATAATAAGATGATTTTTATTACAATTGTAATGTCCATGAATTTAAATTTTTTTATATTACATTGAATTATTTTGAGACCAGGCTCTTATACTACATGTGATTCCGATGCCCAAATTGTTCAGAATGTATTTTAGAACATTTTTTAAAGCACGATAAGTAATCTTGTGAGTGGGTTTCTCTAACTTTTGAACAGGTGCCTGGATTGAAAATAATATGGAACCATTGAACTCAAAATTTTGGGATTTTCCTATGAAGGGCCTAAACTCGACCGGTGTGGGTTGACTAGAAAAGATACGTTTCATACATTTAGAGAAAAATAAAATAAACTTAAACAAAAATAATTTTTTTATTCAAACGGTTTCCATTGCGACACAACGACCAGTCAGCACTGTGGTGCAGCGATGAGGCGACACTAAATCATTAATGATCCTCATTAATGAGACATCATCTCAATTCACAACACATCTCCTTCCTTTAATTAAATAAGGATCCAGAATTGAAAAACGACCTTGGAAAATTGTCTGACGAGAGAGAATTCTCTTTCTCTCTCTCCGACAGCGACGAACGCCATCAACGAACACCTGTGGGAAGTATTCGATATGTGAAGAACGATGAATAATGGTAAAAGATTGGTGATGGGTGATGGATCAAATATTCTTCCCTTGTTAGTGATGGATACTCAAACCAGGTAGGTGTTATGTGCTTTCTCTTCGATTTCTTCTTCATGTTCTTATTTTCAAATGATAAATGTGGATCAACCCACGAAT
The DNA here is from genome assembly GCA_963277665.1 of Viscum album. Classification (NCBI taxonomy): domain Eukaryota; kingdom Viridiplantae; phylum Streptophyta; class Magnoliopsida; order Santalales; family Viscaceae; genus Viscum; species Viscum album. The sequence goes on from OY728160.1 coordinate 1,173,345,368, forward strand.
AGGTTGACCCGAAGTTCAGTTAGTCTTGTGGGTTGGGAAATTATATTTCAAGGAGTTACAGGATTTAAAATCCACGTTAGAAATTTGAAAACCCACTGATATCTTTTTGTAAATTCTAACACAGAGAGATCAGGACGACACGAACAAGGCCTGAATCCCTCCGCAACAGGTGTTTGTGTTCTTTGTGACCGAATGGAGGAATTGAAAAACCAGTGACCCCAAGGCCGTGGTAGTGATGTCGGTGACCCTAGAGGTTTGTGGGAGATGAAGTATTGGTGATCGGACCACTCGAGCAGACCCGGTGGCCCGTAGAAGGTGCCATAGGGAGAATGCGGTGGCAACCGGTGCCACATGCGGGACGAAGCGGCCGACCCTTGATGACCACATTGGAAGATGTGGATTTATTGGTGAAAACCATGGTGGATGATGGATATGTCAACTAGCTGGATGTGGCCCCATCATAGTGCTGTGTAGGAAGAGCGGACCACTCCAAGCGGGTCGTATGTTGACCAAGGCGGGTGGCAGGCTGACCATCTGCACGTTCCCCAACAGGACCAGGATGGGCCAGCAGACAGGGCCTCCTAAGCAGACTGACTAATTTTATTAGAGTTTTTCTACTTTAGTATACTCGGCCGATGGGATAAATATAGTTGGTTGGGTGACCCGGGAAGGGAAATGAAACCAGCCTGTCAGTGCGGGCCGAGCCGGATAAAAATTTGGTCACTAGGTAACCGTGTAGATTGGACCCACTTCTAACCTTGTCTAGGTCTAGTGAGTCACATTGAGATAGACAGAGAAGATCAGGTCATGCAGGACCCCAACGCGGGTTGTTCGTGTCTGTCCAAACTAGTCCGACCAGGCTCGGACAAAATGATCCCCTATTTACAAAAAGGGAGGTATCTCCCAAACCGCGCGTCCAATTGATGAACCATCTGCGGAGTTTGGACCCACGTGACGAGGTTATCTTTATGTAATCCCCTAATTAATATTTCATGGATGTTGACCCAGTGATGCTCCATGACTCCTCTATCAGCGAGGCTTCGTGACTTAGCTACCTAACGAGGCTTTGTGACTCAGCTACAAGCGGGGCTCCATGACTTAGCTATAAGTGAGGCATCATGACTCAGCTACCCAGTAAGGATTCATGACTCAGTTATCCATGATGTAACACCCCAGGATTTCAGAGTGTGTTATTTCTTAAAAATAATTCACTAACTTGCACTACACGCAACACCGAGTTCAATCACACCATTAAAAGAGGTCATGAATAGTATTAACTACATTTTGAACTTTATATAATCCTTATAATTTTAGAATCCCTATTATGAGTTTCTTATTCATATTGCAAGAACAGATTCATTTTCAGTATTTCACTTTTATCAACTTCTAATAGTGAAACCTTTTTAAATACAATATTTTAAACTTTTTGACTAAATGGGGACATCAAAAATTTAAAATGAAACACCCCAAGCTTCCACGGCACGTTTCCCTTCGAATAATGTGATAACGTGTGTTGTACGCAACCTCGAGTTCTAACACACACCACAACTAATTAAACTAGCCGTTGTGAATAGTAATACCTACTTTTTAAAATTATATATATTTTATATTTCAAAATGGACTTCATTTTTGGATTCGGAATATCTAATTTAACCTAAGGTGAAATTTTGGTACATTTCGGATAACTTTCATATTTTGATGAATAGTGAAAATTACTAAATTTAAATTAAAAACAACTTTTTTAATCAAAATAATTAATAGTGATAAATTATGAATTTGAGTGGTTTTAAAGTATATTTAGAATATATTTTTACCATTTAATATAATTTTGGTAATTGGACATAATTTTACAATTAAACCGAACATAAACGAGTGTCAATCTTTTGATAGTTATTATCTCTTAAAAACACACTTTTTGTTTTGACAGCGGGAATTAATTTCTGCCACTTCTGTGTTTTGAATTTAGAAAAATGGATTCCATATTTGGAATCAGGATTTTCAAATTGTGTAAATAGGTAACTTTTATTTTTAGACATTTTGAATAATTACTGCGGTAAATATTTTATTTACCATGGTTAAGGGTAAATCCGGTAAATAAGGGTTAAAAAATAATATTATAATAATACTAAATTACCCTAAAACGTGTCTTAACCCTATTGGTTGATACATGGTCGATCATGGGAATATTTGGGTCTATTTTGGGACCCCATGGATCCACTTGTAAGTGATAATGACACATTATATTAATAAAGCTTAAATAAAAATAAAAATGGCATAAGCTTACATCTTTTAGAAGAACAATTTTTACATAGGGTTATACATGTTGGATTTTAGATTATAAATATTCATTAGAAATATAAAAAGATTTCCTACATAATTATATTTTATTTATAATTTTTAGACATTAAATAAGTTATTTTATTTATGACACAATGATGATGCAGTAATTACTATAGTAGTGAAAAATTAAAATAATTGATATTATAAATACCCAAATAAATATAATATGAAACTTTTAATGAATTAAACTAATTTTCTAGGATAATATGATATATTAGGATTGATTTAATTGACTTTGTTCGAAGTAATCAATCTTTTATGAGTTTCACAAAAATCAACTATTGAATAGTGTCAAAATTGACATAAAAGAGTTCTTAAAACAAATATTATATTATTAATTGATATTAAATTTCTAAAAATCTAAGGTTCGGCCAAGAAACTTATATAATGATAGTTTAATCATTAATGGACCACTTGGGGGTCGCTTGGATGTATATAGTAAGTTTATTAACCATAATATATAAAAATACAAAGAGACATTGTAAAAGTGAAACTAATTAACTTAGAGTTAATACTTAAAGATAAGGTTAATATAAGTACCCAAACCTGTCTAAATTATATTGGATAAGTTGTTTTCGACCTATCCCCACCTCATCCATTGAATAGTCAACTTTGGAGCCTTTAGAAACCGAATATGAATTTATTATAAATTAATATTTCTAGCTTTTCCAAAGGTGCCCCTCACCCCTCTTATAAAAGGGCACTCCTCCTTCTCATTTCTTCACACCTTCAAAGCCTTTTGGTTCGGCCAAACTCTGCCCAAATAATCTCCCAACATCCCTCACTACAACCTAGAGGCCTTAGTTTGATCAGAAAGCCAACCTAAGGAGCCATTTTGATCAAATCAAAAGGAAGAACCCGAAGAAGAGGTAATGATTTCACCACCCTTTTCTAAGTTCATTTCTTCTTCCACTTCTTCTTCCTTTGTTCTTACCATTCTAAAATAATAAATCCAGTATCTCACATATACTGTGATGTTATTATAAGTATGGTACAACCATATTCAGTATTCTATCCACCCTTTGAATAACATGTCACCATACGTGCGTACGTACGGCTTACCGTCTCCACGTCGTGGTGTAATTGTTATTCAATATAATATTATTTGGATGGGTATAATAATGATGTGTAACTCATGTAAATAATAAATATAACATGTTAATGATTCTTTATATATGATATACCATTCATTTATATATTATTTTAATATCAAAAGAATGATATTGTCGCTCGTGCGTACGTACGGACTACCGTCTCCACGAACGCGATGAGATTCATTCTCCATCGTATCCATTCAAGTATAATTATCATTTTATGATTTAAAAATGATGTTTAAGGACTTGATATCATTCTGGATATGAATAAGATACAACAAACATGGCTTATGTAACAAAACATATAAAAGAAAATGAGTAAGTTAACACCCGAAACGATGATAATTCTAAGATATTATTAATAAATCAATGTTAAAAGATCATATATGATATCATATTAATATATATGATTCTTGTATAATTTAATAACAATTATTTCACCATTATACAGGAGGTTAACCTACCCCAACCAAGGAAAAGTACAAGGTAAGGGTTATTTCACAATCTCTTCATTATCCGAGGTTGTATATACGTAATAATCTACTGGGATCTCTTTATCATCCACATCCATGTTTTCTTAAAAATGTATTTCAAAACATTTTTACTATTTACAAGAATATGGGTTAAAGTCATTTATACCCTTGTTTTACTTTTTATAAGAGGTTTATAACGGAATCTTTCCGTCGTTTTCAAAACAATGTCCTTTTTAACCTTTTCGACAGAATTGAGGTAAGAATGTTTTTTTAACTTATACGGCGGGTGCGGTTATTTTCCGCCGTTATAAAATCTTCAAAACTTCCCTTACAAGCTTATAAGAATATTTTCAAAGAAAATGTTTTATTTTATATGGATCTTAAATGATTTCAAAATAAAAGGTGATATTTCTTTAAAAAGAATTTTGATTTCATCTATGTCAACATCCTTTGATGGATTTTAAGATTATTTGAAGTTGATTTATTATGATACAAAACTTCTATATTGTATTGAAGGTTTTGTGATATGTTTGACTAAGGTTGTGCTATATTTATACCATTCATAGTTTATGGTGAAATTATTGACATTTCGTATGCTAGTTTTAATACGAATGTTTATGTTATGTTTAAACCTTTTCATATGGGAATGCATTGGACTTAATAAGTGACGTGTGGAGCCCGCTATAGCTCCTCGATGCATCGGTAGGTCTCATGAGACAAACTAGTGTCTTGGCACGAGGCCTTGGCTATGTGGTTATGATAGTCTGGCATTATGCATTCCAACATTATGAAAGTGGTTATTGATTTTTGTATGTGATTATTCGATTAGTAGAATATCCATGTGAACAAGTAAATGGCATTATTTCATTTTACTTTTGACATACTATGTTGAAGTTCAATTTTAAAAGGCTTTTGTTTTAGTAATTCATTGCCTTAAATGTTTATGCTTATTTTGAATGTTCCGCTATATTGTTATCCTTACTGGGCATTTGAGCTCACCCCTTTTTTATGTTTTATTTTTCCCAGGTAGTGAAGAAGTAAATTATGATTGACTTGCAGGGATATTATGGGTTTATAGTGTGGACGTTGGAAACATTATGTTGTTGTAGTAGTTTTTCACTTTGAAATGTAATGTAAAACTTATGAATATATCTAGTGTTTCCAAGGCTACTAAACTAATCGGTCTTTCGGGATTTGATCTTCTTGTGATCATGCTAATGTTACGAAGTAATGCACCGACTCTGGGTAGCTGGGGTCGGGGCGTTACAGTTGGTATCAGAGGAAGTTTAGTACAAACCTTGGAAGCTAGATTTAGATAAACTCTGATTAGAGCACGTAGACCTAAGATGAACTTTGAGGATTAGTATAGAAGAACTTCCTAGAATTTTGGTATTGTAGAGATTTTGTGAGTTTTCCGAGCAATACATCCCTGTCTGGATACGAGCAGGTAGAGGCGGCTCTGGCACAGATGTACCTAGGGGTAAAACCCGAAAACACCGCTTTGAGCTAGACTCGAACGGGAACTGGTGCACGACAACGGGCCTTGCTGCACTCTTGGTTACGACACTCCCGGGGGATATGCTTAGGATAACTCTCATTTTCTTTACAAATCATTTTGAAGGGATTATGAGTATATACTTTCTCAAAGAAAACATTTTTATGATTATGGATTATATCCATAAATAGTTCAATTTATGTTAAGTGTTTTATAAGTATGGGATTATGTATTTTGATTCATAAACTGATCTAGTGTATGCCATTGTTTAGAAATGGCGACCAGTAGAAGGAATGAGAACTCCAGAAATGCACATGATCCAAAGAGAAGGAAGGATCATATCTTTCATGGTCTTAAGCTAGAATTTATAAGAGAAATAGTCTCCCATGTATTATCATCATATGAAGAAATAACATCATGTGTTGATAAGATAAGTAAAGAGTTTACTGAGTCCTATGGCTTTGAAGGGAAACAAGAGAAAAAAAGGATGGAAGAGAGAAAAATGGATAAAGGGAAGAGGGAAAAGAAGAATTTTCCCATATGTGGTAACTGTGGGAAGAAACACCCTGGAACTTGCCTGAAAGGAATGGGAGTTTGTTATAAGTGTGGAGGAAAAGGGCACAAAGTACGTGACTGCAAGGGTGAGAAAATGGTTTCAAATGTACAATGCTTCATTTGCAAGGAGTTTGGACACTACGCGAACCTATGCCCCAGTCATCAGACTATGCCGCAAATGATGCTATTGGATAATAATCAAGTTATGATACTACCACAGATGAAGAGGGATGATTAGAGTTCTTATGTTGATTATGTCAACTGAGTGTTGTATCAACAATGTACTTGTTACAATAATCATGGAGTATATAAGGATTGTACTGCAGTACTATTTCATTAAGGACTTGAGATTGTGTGGAACAAAGAAAAGTGACTCAATAGCAGGATAAATTTTTGGAAAATATATGGTTGAGAGAATGATAAATCATAATATAGTTCTGATACTGAGGTAGTGATTTTGGAATAATATGTGATTGTTTTGGATAAATTATATTGGATATTATTGACTACTTTGGAACTGATTAATGATTTGTATATTCCATCATTGTTGGGGTTTAAAACATTTTTGGATTAATGAAGTATATCCAGCATTCTATATGGAATAAGGGAGCATGAATGTAATAAATAAGGAATATGGTAATACATGATGAAGGTATTCATATTCTATTACAGGGTAAAAAGGATCTATATTATGTTTACCTTCCTTATAAATGTTGGACTGTGAGTTTAGACAGAAGTATTTAGGATAGTTCTAGTTTGGATTATTTTGGATTGCCATAAAAGGACAACCCGGAGGTCGGGCGGCAACCCGTCGCGTCCGACAAGGCTGCGAGACTTGAACCCGCAACCGAAGGGCGACAAGGGTGTATCACCTACCACTGTCCCACGAGATGTCCTGAATTAAATAATATAGTTTTTTTTTAAAAGATCTGGTAGATGAATTATAAATTCATTTATTTTGGAACCCTGTACGAATAGTATAAATAGAAAAAAAAATTACGTTCTATTATCTTTTAGAGTGAAAGATGAGTTTGTGGTAGAAATTTATTAATGGGTAAAATTCTAATTATAAAGTAAGTATATCTCCTTATTATCTTAGCTAATCTCATAAATAAATTCCTCAACATTAATAATAGAAACATAGAACAAAAATGTTGTCCTTGATGGTACCTTAAATCATCACAAATTTATGGCTTTGGGATTGTTGGCCTTTTCATAGCCATGTTCTCTACCACTCTCCATCAGATAATTGATGGTTAGATTTCTCTTCCATATCCATATTTTCCTACATGGAACCCTAGTATGTGTTATTTTCGGTAATCTTCATACTTTCCACTCTTTATTTTAAATAGAGGCCTCATTAATTCATTTTTCGATGTGGGATTTCAACTAAGATATTTTGAAATGTCAAAAATGTGTTGTCCCAATACCCTATATTTTGTTGAACCGATGGTACTTCAAATCATCATAGATTGATGAGTTTAAGGACCTCAATTTTATACTTGTTTGTGATTGATGACCTCAATCACTACCTATAAATATTTACGTTTTTCCTCCAATTATATGTCTCTAATTGCCACCAATGTTCTCCAAATCGAGATCATAATTTGGTGGTGACCCTTTCATTTCTCTTTTCCTCATATTAAGACAAAATTTTAGTAACCCAATTTCCGATGTGGGTTTTCCCACAAATATATTTTCTACTTTCAACCTTTTATTTTCGAAGAACAATTTCAAATTGCGAGGACGCAATTTATTGAAGGAGGGGAGAATGTAACACCCCAGGATTTCAGAGTGTGTTATTTCTTAAAAATAATTCAATAACTTGCACTACACGCAACACCGAGTTCAATCACACCATTAAAAGAGGTCATGAATAGTATTAACTACATTTTGAACTTTATATAATCCTTATAATTTTAGAATCCCTATTATGAGTTTCTTAGTCATATTGCAAGAACAGATTCATTTTCAGTATTTCACTTTTATCAACTTCTAATAGTGAAACCTTTTTAAATACAATATTTTAAACTTTTTGACTAAATGGGGACATCAAAAATTTAAAATGAAACACCCAAGCTTCCACGGTACGTTTCCCTTCGAATAATGTGATAACGTGTGTTGTACGCAACCTCGAGTTCTAACACACACCACAACTAATTAAACTAGCCGTTGTGAATAGTAATACCTACTTTTTAAAATTATATATATTTTATATTTCAAAATGGACTTCATTTTTGGATTCGGAATATCTAATTTAACCTAAGGTGAAATTTTGGTACATTTCGGATAACTTTCATATTTTGATGAATAGTGAAAATTACTAAATTTTAATTAAAAACAACTTTTTTAATCAAAATAATTAATAGTGATAAATTATGAATTTGAGTGGTTTTAAAGTATATTTAGAATATATTTTTACCATTTAATATAATATTGGTAATTGGACATAATTTTACAATTAAACCGAACATAAACGAGTGTCAATCTTTTGATAGTTATTATCTCTTAAAAACACGCTTTTTGTTTTGACAGCGGGAATTAATTTTAAATTAATTTCTGCCACTTCTGTGTTTTGAATTTAGAAAAATGGATTCCATATTTGGAATCAGGATGTTCAAATTGTGTAAATAGGTAACTTTTATTTTTAGACATTTTGAATAATTACTGCGGTAAATATTTTATTTACCATGGTTAAGGGTAAATCCGGTAAATAAGGGTTAAAAAATAATATTATAATAATACTAAATTACCCTAAAACGTGTCTTAACCCTATTGGTTGATACATGGTAGATCATGGTAATCTTTGGGTCTATTTTGGGACCCCATGGATCCACTTGTAAGTGATAATGACACATTATATTAATAAAGCTTAAATAAAAATAAAAATGGCATAAGCTTACATCTTTTAGAAGAACAATTTTTACATAGGGTTATACATGTTGGATTTTCGATTATAAATATTCATTAGAAACATAAAAAGATTTCCTACATAATGATATTTTATTTATAATTTTTAGACATTAAATAAGTTATTTTATTTATGACACAATGATGATGCAGTAATTACTATAATAGTGAAAAATTAAAATAATTGATATTATAAATACCCAAATAAATATAATATGAAACTTTTAATGAATTAAACTAATTTTCTAGGATAATATGATATATTAGGATTGATTTAATTGACTTTGTTCGAAGTAATCAATCTGTTATGAGTTTCACAAAAATCAACTATTGAATAGTGTCAAAATTGACATAAAAGAGTTCTTAAAACAAATATTATATTATTAATTGATATTAAATTCCTAAAAATCTAAGGTTCGGCCAAGAAACTTATATTATGATAGGTTAATCATTAATGGACCACTTGTAGGTCGCTTGGATGTATATAGTAAGTTTATTACCCATAATATATAAAAATACAAAGAGACATTGTAAAAGTGAAACTAATTAACTTAGAGTTAATACTTAAAGATAAGGTTAATATAAGTACCCAAACCTGTCTAAATTCTATTGGATAAGTTGTTTTCGACCTATCCCAACCTCATCCTTTGAATAGTCAACTTTGGAGCCTTTAGAAACCGAATATGAATTTATTATAAATTAATATTTCTAGCTTTTCCAAAGGTGCCCCTCACCCCTCTTATAAAAGGGCACTCCTCCTTCTCATTTCTTCACACCTTCAAAGCCTTTTGGTTCGGCCAAACTCTGCCCAAATAATCTCCCAACATCCCTCACTACAACCTAGAGGCATTAGTTTGATCAGAAAGCCAACCTAAGGAGCCCTTTTGATCAAATCAAAAGGAAGAACCCGAAGAAGAGGTAATGATTTCACCACCCTTTTCTAAGTTCATTTCTTCTTCCACATCTTCTTCCTTTGTTCTTACCATTATAAAATAATAACTCCAGTATCTCACATATACTGTGATGTTATTATAAGTATGGTACAACCATATTCAGTATTCTATCCACCCTTTGAATAACATGTCACCATACGTGCGTACGTACGGCTTACCGTCTCCACGTCGTGGTGTAATTGTTATTCAATATAATATTATTTGAATGGGTATAATAATGATGTGTAACTCATGTAAATAATAAATATAACATGTTAATGATTCTGTATATATGATATACCATTCATTTATATATTATTTTAATATCAAAAGAATGATATTGTCGCTCGTGCGTACGTACGGACTACCGTCTCCACGAACGCGATGAGATTCATTCTCCATCGTATCCATTCAAGTATAATTATCATTTTATGATTTAAAAATGATGTTTAAGGACTTGATATCATTCTGGATATGAATAAGATACAACAAACATGGCTTATGTAACAAAACATATAAAAGAAAATGAGTAAGTTAACACCCGAAACGATGATAATTCTAAGATATTATTAATAAATCAATGTTAAAAGATCATATATGATATCATATTAATATATATGATTCTTGTATAATTTAATAACAATTATTTCACCATTATACAGGAGGTTAACCTACCCCAACCAAGGAAAAGTACAAGGTAAGGGTTATTTCACAATCTCTTCATTATCCGAGGTTGTATATACGTAATAATCTACTGGGATCTCTTTATCATCCACATCCATGTTTTCTTAAAAATGTATTTCAAAACATTTTTACTATTTACAAGAATATGGGTTAAAGTCATTTATACCCTTGTTTTACTTTTTATAAGAGGTTTATAAAGGAATCTTTCCGTCGTTTTCAAAACAATGTCATTTTTAACCTTTTCGACAGAATTGAGGTAAGAATGTTTTTTTAACTTATACGGCGGGTGCGGTTATTTTCCGCCGTTATAAAATCTTCAAAACTTCCCTTACAAGCTTATAAGAATATTTTCAAAGAAAATGTTTTATTTTATATGGATCTTAAATGATTTCAAAATAAAAGGTGATATTTCTTTAAAAAGAATTTTGATTTCATCTATGTCAACATCCTTTGATGTATTTTAAGATTATTTGAAGTTGATTTATTATGATACAAAACTTCTATATTGTATTGAAGGTTTTGTGATATGTTTGACTACGGTTGTGCTATATTTATACCATTCATAGTTTATGGTGAAATTATTGACATTTCGTATGCTAGTTTTAATACGAATGTTTATGTTATGTTTAAACCTTTTCATATGGGAATGCATTGGACTTAATAAGTGACGGGTGGAGCCCGCTATAGCTCCTCGATGCATCGGTAGGTCTCATGAGACAAACTAGTGTCTTGGCAAAAGGCCTTGACAAAATCTTATTTGTAGTCTTGGCACGAGGCCTTGGCTATGTGGTTATGATAGTCTGGCATTATGCATTCCAACATTATGAAAGTGGTTATTGATTTTTGTATGTGATTATTCGATTAGTAGAATATCCATGTGAACAAGTAAATGGCATTATTTCATTTTACTTTTGCCATACTATGTTGAAGTTCAATTTTAAAAGGCTTTTGTTTTATTAATTCATTGCCTTAAATGTTTATGCTTATTTTGAATGTTCCGCTATATTGTTATCCTTACTGGGCATTTGAGCTCACCCCTTTTTTATGTTTTATTTTTCCCAGGTAGTGAAGAAGTAAATTATGATTGACTTGCAGGGATATTATGGGTTTATAGTGTGGACGTTGGAAACATTATGTTGTTGTAGTAGTTTTTCACTTTGAAATGTAATGTAAAACTTATGAATATATCTAGTGTTTCCAAGGCTACTAAACTAATCGGTCTTTCAGGATTTGATCTTCTTGTGATCATGCTAATGTTACGAAGTAATGCAACGACTCTGGGTAGCTGGGGTCGGGGCGTTACACATGAGGGATCTGTAACTCAACTATCAGCAAGGATTCGTGACTTCTCTACCCAGTGAGGCTTCATGACTCAGCTACCTAGAGAGGCTTTGTGAGTCAGCTACCGAGAAAGGCTTTGTGACTCAACTATCAGTGAGGCTTCATTACTCAGATACCCAATGAGTCGTCATGATTCAGCAACTAAATAGGTCCCGAAGACCTAGATATCCTAAAGGAATCATTGGGGAAATGTTAATTTGTGGTGATTGATATTCAGTGTTTGCAACTGTTGGTTTTTTATCAACACTTTAAGTTATACATGTGTCGAGCTGACTTTAGAAACTCTATTATATGTGCATTATTTTGTGATTTACATGGTGGATTTCTATCAGACCCAAGTTGGTTTTAGAGTCCCTACTATGTATTTTTATGATCACCCCTGTATGGGTTTTTCCAACAACTGTTGTGTTTTGTGAAGATGATAAAACTCTTTGATTGGGATCTTGGAGAGTTAGGGTCAGGTGGTGCTCGGTGGTGGATCTAAAGATGCAGTATGATTTAGCAACATCCAATAGTGAGTTACATTTACCCTTTAAGTATGATCCTTAGCGGATGACCTCTAGAGATAGTACATCATTTTACTATACTTTCCATTTCAGTTGGGTTTGTATTATGGCCCACAGTTTCCTTTCATTTTCTCATTTACTTGTGTGGTTGCTTCCTCGTGTGACATACTTGTTGTTGGTATCTCAGTTTTAGATTTACTTTTTGTAGTGTGGGTTGTGTTTGTGTCTATAAGATTAATGGAAATGCCTTCACATTTTAGAATATTCCTTTTTGGTTCTAGTTTCCTGCCCTTGGCCTATGGAAGGCGGACTTAGGGTAGTCACGACATGGGCCCCAGGGAACGAGTCATGACAGAGTAGTATCAGTGGTAGTCGGTTTTAACTCAAATATGGAGATTTGTTTGTTTTATTTTTGGGAAATAGTGTTAAATGTTTCAAGTTATACTTTTAAATTTGGGGAGTCCAGTGTTGGCGCAACGACCGATATATCCATACACCAGGACTGTGAAATTATGCTTTCTGTCTCGTTACATGAAATCCATAGTTTATTGAATCTTTAAATTGTTTTTGATAATCTCTTTGAGTCAGGGTAATCTCACCATATATAATTCACTGATTGATTTCATCTTGATTTATCTCAGGGTGACTATACGTAGACAGCCTGCCAGGATCTCGGTACAGGATCACGATGATAGTCCACCGAGTGACGAGGCATCAGTGCAAGGACTAGTTCCAAAGATAGCACCCCTGAGTCATGTACTTGAGGCACCACCACCCATCAAGAAGAATTTATTACCTGCCTTACCAATATAATATGCATGCTGACTAAGAGCATTTCATGATTTTTTGAGGGAGAGAACTCTGAGGTTTCGAGGTGAGACAGATACTCAGGAAGCTGAGGATTGGCTGGAGGTAGTGACATGAGTTTTCTACCCGCTGAGGACACCTTCATACTAGATGGAGGTTCTAACTAAAAGCATTCTATAGTGAACGATAGGGAGATGGTAGATCTTGACACAAAAGATGCATGAGGAGGTGGCCCTCACTTGGGAAGACATGAAGAGCCTTTTCATAGAGGAGTTTTTTCCCATGAACTTGCACTCAGTATGCATACAAGAGATGATCCACTTATGGTAGGGAAACCTGGCCATGGCTGTGTACTCTTCAAGGTTCACAGACCTCTCTCAATATTATTCTCATATGGTTTCAGACCCTTCATACAGGGCTTGAACCTTTGAGAAGGGTATCATAAGAGAGAACAAAGCATCAATGACTTATCTCATCATCCCTATGTAGGATAGGGTGATAGAGAGAGCTCTTATAGTTGAGAACTTCCTGGAAGAAATTGCACCGACTATGAGAGCTACCTCCAGAATAAAGGTAGCAGAGTCCTCAGCAGTGGGATGTAGACAACAAACATAGGGGTCCAGGAGGAATAGACCCTCCAGGGGTTGACCCCGTGATACTGGATTAGTAGTGAGAATCCCCAATGGAAGTGGACACCAACAAAGGGGCATGTTCTACTTTATGTGTGGAAGGCAGGGGCACATAGCTTGATATTGCCCGACCCACCATATAGAGATCATCAGGAAGTTGAGGGACATAAAATGTAGAGGTAGATGTTCTGGCGAGGAGGTCCATTGGGTGGAAGACGTGGCATTGGAGTAGGCTGAGCAGCATGTAGTGGAAGACGATTTGAGGTGCTACCACCACTACCCCTAGGCGGTACAACATAGGCTAAGGGATCCGGCAGATATGGGCGAGGATAGATTCAAGCGATGGAGGCCTATGACCACAACACTCTAGAGATTATTATATTTATGATATATGTATTATCCACCTTAGGTGCAGTTCATATATACATAGGTTCTAGTCAATCTTTCCTTGCCACGAACCTCGTTTGAGGCTTGAGGATTTTGGTGGAGTCGTTGTCTTGATCCGTATTATTGGAGACTCCTATGGGATGAAAGTTAGTGATTAAACATTGGTGATGACATTGTGAGATTACTCTAGGAGGAGAGAGATTATGTTGGTATCTTTTAGTAGTGGCATCAAGGCCTTATGACATCATCTTGGGTATCGTCTAGTTATCTACAGTGCATCATCAAATCGACTGTATTTGGCCCAATGTGTGGTGTGACTGTGAGGATGGGACCCGGTTTTCCTTCCCTAGTGAGAAGGGAACATTTTCAGAACATGACAGACTTTCATAGAGGAAGGTGCAACTGATCACATTCAGTTGTAAAGCCTCAACTGTGGTGTAGTAGATGAGTGGAGTCTGAGCTCTCCTATAACGGTGGATGGGTATGAGGATGTCTTTTCTGAGGATGTTCTGAGACTACCTCCCTATAGGTAGGTAGACTTCATCATCGACCTATACCACGACATGACACCGATATACACATGGGAATATCGGATGGCCCCCATAGAGATTCGTGAGTTGATGGTAAAATTATAGGACTTGCAAATGAATGGATTCGTGAGGCCCAATGTTTTACCTTGGGAAACCCTTGTATTATTTTCTAAGAAGGCAGATGGGAGCTTGAGGCTTTTCATGGACTTATGGAACCATTACCAGGTGATAGTGAAGAACAAGTATCCACTACCAAGGATTAGTGATCTCTTCGACCATATTAATGGAGCGAGGCGGTTCTCGAAAATCGACCTCTAATGAGGCAATCACGAGCTTCAGGTATGGGATGATGATATACCTAAGATAGCCTATATATGATTGTATGGACACTATGAGTTTTGGGTGATGCCTTTTGCCATGACCAATGCCCCAAAAGTGTTCATGGGACTCATGAATAAGATCTTATAGCCTAACCTTGACCGGTTCATCATAGTCATCATTGATGACATCTTGGTGTACTCAGAGTCGGAGGAGGATCACGTTACACACCTGTGAATAGTCCTGCATACACTCCAAGATCACCATCTTTAAATTATGCTCTCAATGTGACAATTATGTATTCGGGAGGTCCACTTTTTGAGACACATCATTGTGAAGGCTGGAGTTTTAGTGGCTCTGGAGAAGATAGAGGCAATGCCTTCTTGGGAGCCACCCAAGAGTGTGACCTAGGTGAAAAAATTCTTGGGATTAGCTTCATACTACCGGAGGTTTGTGCCTGACTTTTATTGAGTAGTAGCACCCTTTTCATTCTTGACATTAATGGGACAACCATTCATGTGGACGGAGACGAGCCAACAAAGATTCTAGGAGCTGAGGTGGAGACTGATGAGTTCCCCTATTTTGAGACTACCAAAATCAGGTGTTGGGTATGTAGTCTTCTGTGACACATCAGGGACTAGAATGTGTTGTTTCCTAATGTAAGAGCAATCAGTGATCACCTACAGCTCACATAAGTTGAGGTAGAACGAGTAGAACTACGTGACCTATGACCTGGAGTTAGTAGTAGTGGTATTTTCCATGAAGATGTGGTATCACTACTTACTGGGTGAATGATTCACCATCTACTCCGACCACAAGAGTCTCATGAATATATTCTCATAGAAGGACCCGAATTTGAGACAGCAGCGATGGCTGGAGTTCCACTAGGACTTTGACTTTGAGATTGTTTATACTCCTAGGATGGGGAACGTGGTGGAAAACATGCTCTCCAAGAGGTCTGGTTTACATCATTTGAGTAAGGCAATGGAGCAGCTAGTTGTGACACATATATCCTTCATGGATGATGATGGAGCATCTTACCTTCATTTGATTACTATCACTCCTCTACTCTTACAGTGATTTAGGGAGGCACAACTTGTGGATGTTGACTACGAGGCCCGACATTCTCTATTATTCTTAGGACAATCTCCTGATGAATTTTAGATAGGTGTGGAGGATGACATCCTTTTTATAGGATGCATAGTGGTACCAGTGACGTTGTTGGAGGAGGTTTTGAGGGAGTTCCAAAAATCTCATTTTCTGGTACTTCATGGTGCGGTGAAGATGCACCAGGACCTCTGACGTTAGTACTGGTGGCCATGGATGAAGAAAGCATTGGCAGAGTTCGTTTCATGATGCCTCAATTATCAAAAAGTGAAGGACGAGAATCTGGTTCCATTAGGCCTGGCCTAGACACTTGAAGTACCATAGAGGAAATGGGATGGTATCTTGATGGACTTCATGACGGGGTTCCCAAACACGTCCAGGGGCCACAATTCTATCTAGGTGATTTTCAAACGACTCACCAAGTTGGTTCACTTACTACACATATGAGATCATGGATCGATAGAGGGATTGAGACGCCTCTATGTTCATGATATTGTGAGGCTACACGGGTTTCCTTTGATGATCATATCAGATTGTGATGCACACTTTAAATACTGGTTGTGGAAGGTATTGCTGGAGGCTTTTGGGACTCAGCTGCGCTTGAGCATAGCCTTTAACTCCCAGATGGATGGTCAGATAGACCAGACCATTCAGACCTTGTAGGACATGCTTCATGCTTGTGTCCTAGATTTTGGTCACACTTGAGAGGACCACTAACCACTAGTGCAGTTTTCATACAACAACAGCTACCACTACACCATTAGCATGGAACCATTTGAGGCCTTGTACGGGAAGCTTTATAGTTCACCTATGAAGGATCCCAGAACACCCTAAGAGGAGAGGGGTGAATCAGGATGCCAAATTTTTCTTTTTAAAATTGTGGATCTTGTTCCCACATTGGTTGTCATTTTTTAAATCTCTCAGTCAAATTAAATCAATGAAATGACACAACAATTTTACTCGGTTCCGCGCAAAGGGCTGCATCCAAGGAGTATATTCAGACAATTTTTCGGTCGTACCTAAATCCACTAATCTTCACTAGCTGTGGAGTAAAAGATTTTGGTCACAGTGAATCTATTATAGGAACACTACCATTAAAAAATTTCAGGGAAGGCTCACCACTTCCCTCAGAATAGTTATGAAAAATCCCTCTAGCTCACTTCTATGAGAGAAGTCTATCTTATTTTATCGACTTGAAGTTCGCTTCAGTAGATTGGCATTAGAGTATTTTTCTCTATCCAACATGATACATAACTTACATCAAAGACCTGAATAGATTCTCCTTTAATTCCCTGACAACTCAAAACTGATACTCAAAACATCCCTACTCAAAACACAACACTTCACGGAGCTCACTGCCCCAAAGAGCACAACCCTTCACGAAGCTCTCTACCTCGCAGAGCACAACCTTTCGCAGAGCTCACTACCTCGTAGAGAAACCTACTTCATGAATATCTATAATACAATGCGGAAAACCCATATTCAGAAATCTCAGGTGACATAGAATAATTGGAATCATTCAAGACATTAAAAGTCACTTCATGAAGCTCAAGCTCATGTAGAAAAACCTGCTTCAAAGAGAAACCCTAACTTCGCGAAGTCACATCGATCACAAGTTTTTTATCTCAAAATAATTTCGAATGAATATGGGTGGAATTTTATTTAAAGGTACAGTCGAACACAATGATCTACTTATTCAGGTGTGAAATCTTGATCAACCAAAAAAAGTCTTTGTGGCGCTTCCTCCATCTCACAAGGCAACAAAGAAATTTCTATTTCATAGATCTCATCGTAATCACAAAGAAAAACCATCTTAAATCACAAATCATCATTTCGTAGAAATACTCATGTCAATATTCACAAAATCATTCAATTTCCATAAAAATGAAATGTTCATTCTAGAATAATACCTTTAAAAAATATCAAAGATTAAACTCCCGTAATTGTAGAGAACACCATATCAGTTCTTTAAATCTATGAGAAACACAAATCAAGAATCCAATCTCTACAAAACTCTTGCCTTTTCCTTATTTTAATAAAGCCTATAAGAATAACCATTTTTCAGAATTCCAGCCATTCTCCAAATTTTTTAGCTATGAATTTGGGAAACACTGGTAAATGAAGTCACCTTCAAAACTGCTTTCAGCTTGAACGGTGTGACCCCTTTCCTTTCAATCTTCATGATCATCCATGAGAGGATTGACAAAAAATAAAAAACATGATCATTTTTCAAAAAATAACAGAATTGTTTCATAAAACCTCTATGGTGGTCAATCCAAGGGGAGTCAGCACTCATGGGTCTGGAGTTAGTAAAAGTTACCACTAAGAAGGTGCAGATCATCCAGGAGTGGATGAGGACTATACAAGGAAGGTTGAAATCATATGATGGTTAGAGACGAAGACAATTGGAGTTCTTGGAGGGAGACCATGTTTTCTTTAGGGTCTCACCTTGATGGGGATTGTGAAGATTTGGCTGGGGAAGAAACTTATTTTTGAGGTTTATCAAACCTTCTCATATTTTGAGAAGAGTTGGCAAGGATGCATATTGCCTAACTCTTCCCACATAGATGAACTTGGTGAACGATGTTTCCCATGTGTCATAGATGAAGAGGCACGTGCAAGATACATCACGTGTTATCGATTGGGGAGATCTAGATATTGACGATGGGGTGACAATTGCAGAGTTTCCAATGGATATAGAGGATAGATAAGAGCGGGTCCTTTGTGGATGTTTGATTCCTCTGGTGTGCGTTTAGTGGTAGCACAAGAACCACTAGGAGAGCACATGGAAATGGGAGGCTCAGATTTTTTCTCAATACCCCCATTTTTTTGTTTAGACTTGTTTTGGATTACGAGGACATGAATCCCAAAAAGGGAGGAGTAATGTAATGTACTAGAATTTTCATGTATTTTTTTTAAATTACATTGAATTATTTTGAGACCATGGTCTAAGATGGAACATGATTATGAGTCTTACATAGGCTGGAACACATTTTAGAACTTTTATTAATGTACATTTTGTAATAATGAGAGAGGGTATGTATAAATTTTGAAACTTTTCCCGAATCAAACATCTGAGGGCACCGTTGAATTCAGAACATCAAGATTTTCTTAAGAAGGGACTAAACTAGACCATCATGGGTCGACCAAAAAAGATAACTTTCTGACTTTTAGTGAAAAATAATATAAATTTAAAATATATTCAAAGTTTATTTTATTCAAACTATTTCCGCTGTGATGAAATGACTAGTCAGCACTGCAGTGCATCGATGAGTCAGCACTAAATCATTAATGAACATCATTAATGAGATAGTGTGGTGACAAAAAACACATCTCTTTATATTAATTTAATAGTGATCCAGAGTTTGAAAAAAACCCTAAGAAATTCTCTGATGAATGAGGAATCTCTCCCTCTCTCTCTTTGATGATGAATGCCATCGATGAATGCCGATGGGATGAATTTGAGAGACGAAAAATGATGAAGAGTGATAAAGGATCGAGGATCAATGAAATATTGGAGATCCATCCCTCATAAATGACGGATCCTCAAACTAGGTATGGTTTATGTGGTTTCTCTATGATTTCTTGTTCTCATTATTCTTTTCAAACAATGAACGTAGATCAAAACATGAACAGGATGACCTACGGTTCAGTTCTTCATGTGGGTTGGTAAATGATATTGTGGAGTGTTACAGGATTTGAAATCCATGTTAGAATTCTGAAACACCATTGAAATCTATTTGTAAATTCTGACGCGGAGGGATCGGGCCGAAATGTACAAGGCATGGATCCCTCCGAAACCGGTGTTTGTGTTCTTCATGACCGATGGGTGGAACTGACAAACCAGTGGACCTGAGGATGTGGCAGTGATGGAGGAGACCTGAGAGGCCTGAGGGAATAGAAGGATTTAATATCAGAGCAGCAGAGAGGGCCCAGTGGCCCAGAGAAGGTGTCGTCGGTGCCGGAGGCACCGACGCCGCGTGCCGGATGAAGCGGTTGGACCTCACTGGCTACGCTGGTGGAGGTGGCATGCTAGGAGCATGCCGTGGTGGATGGCGACTGCGATCTATCATCCGAAGAGGCTGGTAGGATGCAGCACTAGCATGGTGATGTGTAGGAGGAGCGGTCCCCTTCATGTGGGCATTGTGTTGACGAAGGGGCCAATCGGATGACCAGACATGCGCGTTCCAACTGGACCGGCTGGGCCACTGGGCCAGGCCAGGCTAGCAGACCAGGACGAGGGAATAAATTCGGACCAAGGGGTGGCACAACCTTTGAAAAGAAACTGCACCACTAGTATGGGACGTGGTAGATAAAAATCAGGTCACTGGGTGACCGGGCGGACTGGACCCACGACCAACCTCGGTCGGGTCCCGTGAAGAGAAATAGGCCAGGAAGATTGGATTGGATCATGCGAGAGACCAGGTTAGTTTGTTTGGGTCGGTCCGAACCAGCCGGACCAGGCCAAGACACAACTGACCCCTGTTTACAAAAAGGGACATATCTCCAAAACCATGCATCTGATTGACACACCATCTATGGTTTTGGGACCTAAGTGAAGGGGCGATCCTTAAAAAATCATCTATGTTATTTTTCATGCATTTTTACCTATAGAGGCTCCGTGAATCAGCTATTAGCGAGGCTTCATGACTAGCGACCCTGCGAGGATCTGTGAATCAGCTATCATCGAAGCTCCATGACTCAGCTTCCCAGTGAGGCTGCATGACTTTGCTACCCAATGAGGCTCCATGATGTAGCTATTAACAAGGCTTCTTGACTTAGCTAACAGTGAGGCTTTGTGACCCAGCTAGCCATCATGGCATCATGACTCAACTATCCCGCGAGGCTCCATGAATCAACTATTAGTGAGGCTTTGCGACTCAACTACCCAGTGATTCTTCAGGACTCAGCTACCGAGTGATGCTTCGTGGCTCGACTACTAACTGAGGCTTCAGGACTTAGTTATCAACGAGTCTTCATGACTGTGCTACCTAGTGAGGCATTGTAACTCATATACTAAATAGTTCTAAGAGACCTAGATATCCAAAAGGTCTCATTAGGGATGAGTTCCTTTATGGTGATTGATTTTCAATGTATGCAACAATTAGTTTTCCTATCAACACTTTAATTTATACCTATATCGAGCCGACTCTAGTAAATATAATATTTTTTTCATTATTTTGTGATTTCAGTTGTGAATTTTTGTGAGACCCGAGTTGGTTTTAGGGTCCCTACTATGTATTGTTATGCTCACCCCTGTATAGGAATTGCCTGCACCTGTTGTGTGGTGTGCAGACAAAAGACAGCTTTGACTGGGGTCTTGGAGAGCTAGGGCTAGGTGGTGCTCAGTGGTGGATCTACAGATGCAGTATACTTCAACGACATCGGAAAGTGAGATACACTTACCCTTCTAGTAGGATCCATGGTGGACGACCTTTATAGCTTTTACTTCCTTTTACTGTACTTTCCTTTTCTGTTGGGTTTTTATTATGGCCCCCTTTTTTCTTTGAGTTTAACCTTTACTTGTGAGGTTTCTTCCTCATGTGACATACTTGTTGTTGGTATCCTAGTTTTAGATTTACATTCCGCATTGTGGGATTTTTGTGTGTGTGTGTGTATGTTTAAAGGAAATGGATTCCTTTTTCAAGATATGCCTTTTTGGTCCTAGTCTCCAGCCCTTGGCCGATATAAGGTGAGTTTTGGGTAGTTATGGGATGGGCCCTAAGGGATGGGTCATAACAACAAATATGAAGATATAGAATTATTCTGAATTTCACTGTCAATATAATTATCATTGAAAGTAATATTAATCATGATTTTAGTAAACACCTTCCCCATAATACAACTTTTTTAAAATCAGAAAAGAAACTGATAATCTTGTAATATTTACATTAACTCTATGTTGAATTATTGGATGAAAAATCACCTCCACTAGCACTTCAAGTATTTTAAGCATTGAAAATTTTCTTTCCCATATATCTGTATAACTTCTTAAAAATTTTCAATTAATTTATATGTTTCTTATATTCTTTATCAAGCTTGGGGAAATATAAACTTGTATGACTAGGTTTCATTCAATCATAATGTATCATTTCAAAATAATCCTTTTTATCACTTTTATCATTAAAATTATTCCTACACTTATAATCTAAATATTTCTTCCCAAAAATATTATTCATTCTTTTAGAAATATTAGCTAACTCATTATGAGACTGTTGATAATAACATCCTTCTATTTCAAATTGAACGATCATTTTAATTGAGTAATTAGAAACATTTTATTTATATATTAATTTCTTAGCAAAAAATTATGTATAATCAAAAGATATTCCAGTTTTTGTTTTTTTCTAGGATATCATTTCAATTTTCCATCATACCACCTTAGAGAACTAACCAAATAATCTATGATCTACTTGGTAATATTTTTTGTATCATCAATAGATGTTCTATTGGATCCCTACACTCCGGGAATAATCTCAATGATATTTTCAAATAAAATATCATATTTAAGATCCTTATCACCCCTAGACTGTAAACTATCAACCATTTTCATGAATATCTGATACATTTTAGAAATATAATTTCTTTGTATTAAATAAAATTCTTGATAACCAACTCTTAACATTTATCTGTTATTTTCTATAACATTAATATATCAAAAATGAATAATTTTTAACCTTCCCTTAAAATTGATTTGCAGATTCAGAATAAGAAACTTGACTATAGACATTCCTTAGTATAGAACATAACCAAATTATTCCACACATGGTAATTATATTTATATTCAAGTTACTCTTTATCTTTAAAATTAGACACTTCTTTCCTAGGTATTTTATATTTCCCAATAAGTATAAAAAAGTTATAAAATATAGTTTTAATAATAAATTTTTTTATATGATCTAACAAATATTGAAAATCATCCACATAAAAATTCAGTGGTTTTCTAGCATTAAGATTCTCATGAATTCTGAAATTTAAACCTATAATCATTGTAAATAAGAAAAATAATTGTTCTATAAAATACATGTTAGTGTAAAAAAATTTATACAGTACATAAAATCAATATTTTATAACAAAATTTGAACAAATTAGAAAATTTCTTAAAATAACAATAGTAAAAGCTAGAATTTTAATCAGTAGAACCTTCTTAGATACTAATTGTGGGATCAGAGAGTATATCTTTAGGTGCCTAATAAAGAATATTGTGTCATTGAGTGGGGGTCAGAATCCATGATATCATTTTCTTTTAAGTTTCATTCCTTTTGAAAGATCCTTCTTTTCCTATTAAATATTTTTCTCTCCACTAAAAAAACAAACACGCATCCATAGGAACACCGGAATTTACAAGGTTCACTACTCAAAATATGTTGCTACATCCTTTGTATGGTTTGTAAAAAATTTAATACCATAAAATCTACTAGAATGAAATCCTTTTGTGTGGAATACAACTAGTAGGATATGACCTTACACTACTATAGAAATATGATAAATACAATGGTTTATGCACTTCATGTTGAAATAAATGATGTAATTAAATTTTTTTAAGAAACATGTTATAGTCCTACCTGATTGAATTTCAAAAATATGTTCTTGAAAACAACATTTCACCGCTTTACATAGGAGAAGTCAAGAAAATCCTCAATAATTCACCATGACACTCATTTTTTTTCCTTGTTCGATTCCTATGTTTGAATTGTCAATATGGAAATATTTCACTATCAGAATACCACTAAAACAATTCAAAACTGCTTCTATAAGAGACCAAAAATTATAATCCAATTTCCCAATCTTGTCCAGAAACCCAGAATATGATCTTCTATCATATCCTTTATTCTTCTATCTAGATAACATTATCTATAATGTCCAGTCTGGAAAAAACATATCCATATAAATTTAGAGCTTATATGTCCTCCTTCCCAAATAGTACTTCAATCAGAAACTTAAAAATTACTTTATCATTTTAGAGGAAACACTAAATGGTTTGGGCTTGATTATGAATTATTTTCCTACTCATCCAAAATCCCATAAATCTCTATTTCCCTTGAATTCTAGATGCATTTATTTATTCTTTAACACTTCTCAGATGTTCTCAAACCTTCTCAAACCTTCTTATAAATTAATATCACTTTAATATTATTGACAAAAATCAGTCCGATTCTAATTGCCATTCTGATTTGCTAATATGATTTCTTGATTATTTTAAAGGCATATGGTTACTCCGATTTTCTTGACCCACCACCAAACAAATTAAAACTGAATACATCTCATTACATTGATCTGAACCAATTAAAAGACTAATATTACAATTATAATATCCTCATTATAATAGAGATGACATATTCTTCAATATGTTGCTTCACACCAAATGTGACAAATGTAAAACATATGTCTTATCCTTAAAATACTCTATACCAAGTTGTGTAAAAAAATAATGTCATCAATTTTCAACTTCCCCGTGATTTGTTTTTAATCTTCTTTAATATATTCACAAAATATTCATGTATACCTTTAAAAAAAACTTTATGAAACTCCAAGAAATATTATTTTTTATTTTATTCACATTAATGACCCTAATTCTGATAGAGATATCAGTGTCATCCTACGTTTGTTAGATCAGTTTCTACTTCACTTGAAAAATTGGTTTCATCTTCATTAAAATGGCTTGGACCCAATTGTGTATGTATCAAAGAAACACTGAATACTTTTTTTCTTTTCTATTGACCTACTCGATACAAAAATTATATCATATTTGTACTTTCTCTTGACCCAATTATAATACAACCAATAGCTATTTTAACATGATGAAAATGTCTGAATACATTTTTGATATATCTCCATCTTGCTTCTACGCATCATTCTTAATAGCTTAACTTATTTTTCCTTTTCACTAGTCCGAAAAACTCCACATGATAAAAAATATATCTCTAATGATGATGATGGAATACCGAGTATGATATATTATTATTAATATCTTTGACTTCAACAACTTCTTCTATTCTCTGATTATGATACTATTGAATTTTTTTCTCTGATGATTTAAATGTTTTGGATTACTATTATAACTAAAAAACGATACCTTAATTTTCACACTTTATGATCAACCTTCATAGTCTTCAAACAAATTTTTGTCTGGTCATCTCATATTGATGGCCCAAGACTGAAAACAACTGCATCATCAGCTTACTTCTTTCAAAAAGTTCTTCTTTTAATAATGAATTCCTTCATGAATTTAAATACATTTAGGATCAAACATAGAATCATCTGACTTCTATTGGAATGTTTATGTGACTTCCCATATTTTCCAGTATCTTCTTTCTTCCCAAACCTCAATATGATTTGCATCACCCCCATTTCATACATCAAGTTTTCACCAGATATTTCCCAAAAAACAAATTTATTTTTTGAATTTAAAAACTACCACACAACATTATAATTACATCAATTCTTGGTAGAATATAATGTGTCACCTCGTTATGATATTCTTATCCTTATGAACTCATGGTGGGTTTGATGATCCATTTCATCCAGAAAACTTCTTCTAAATACGATGAGATTTCATAAACATTATGAGTCAGATGATTTGATAACAATGGTCACTCTGATTCTCAACCTCTACAAATTGAATTTATTTTTCTTAATTAACAAAAAACATAATAAATTTATAGAAAAAAGTTGTCTTACTTCAAAAAATATTATCCACCCAACATGTTACTAACAATCTCACCCTTTGGATTTTTTCAACCAAGATTGATAAATAACTAAACTTTGTAACCTAAAACTATGGATTACTTATCAACAATTCTAAGCCTACATGAGATATCTCATTTTTGGAAACAATAATTATTGATAGAAATACAATGATGTACAAAATTAATGATCATGAAACTTCATCATATTTCTTTTTCAAATTTCATCACTTCTTCAACTTTCTGATTAAATTGTTTTTTCTAAAACAACTCCAAAAAATAGTTAGAATAGTTCCCACATTTACATGATTAATCCACAACTTACCCACAACCCCTATTTATACATTATTTAATAAGGTTAGATTCATGAAACAATTATCCCCTAGAAAACTCTATTGAAATATAATATTAGAGAGGGAAAATAAATACATATCTCAACCTTCCTAATAAGAGGTTTGAATCCCATGTTCAATCTCAATTTAGCAAAAGATTAATTTGGTAATGGTTTGGGGAAAATGTGAGAAACTTTTTCTAGTGTACGAATACTATTAAGCATCAATAAATTCCTCTCCACATTCTCTTTGATGAAATTAAATTTGATATCAATATGTTCTGAATGGGAATTTTATACCATATACCTCATAATGTTGATTGCAATTTTATTATCAAAAACAAAGATAAAGGGTAACTTCACATCAAAAAGTA
The DNA here is from genome assembly GCA_963277665.1 of Viscum album. Lineage (NCBI taxonomy): Eukaryota > Viridiplantae > Streptophyta > Magnoliopsida > Santalales > Viscaceae > Viscum > Viscum album. The sequence continues at coordinate 1,173,371,867 of OY728160.1, forward strand.
AGTACTCTAACTAATTGTTCTTCCACATAAGCTAAGTAGCAACTTGGTTGGAATCAACATAATTATCTTATTCTATACTAAGAGTAATTGACTTTTGTTTATTTTTATACCAACTATCACAAATTTTCCCTAGATAGAAAAATCCACCATATTTGTATCATATATCATCACCATTTATTGTCTAGTCATCCTCTGAATTCCATAATAAGTCAATAATTTCTGAGCTATGATACATGATTCTGAATTTTGTTTGACATTGATAAATCTGATATTTTTTTCTATCATGTTAATGTGTTTATTTCGGGGTGTAAAGAACTATAAATTCCATATGATATTTTTTAATTATATGGAATTCATTTTAGACTGATAAATTTGATGGCATGTGATTATGAGGCCCAGATAGTAGGAATGTAGTTTTGAACTTTTTTTAAGGTACATTTAGTAAACGTGTGAGAGGGTTTTTCTATCTTTGGAATCGGTGCTATGATTTGAAATATGAGGTAACCGTTAAATTCATATTGTCATGATTCTCTTAGGTGAAGCATAACTTCATCCGGTATGGGTCAGATGGAAATGCTAAATTTTAGACTTTTTGAAAATAATAATAATAAAATAACGATTTGCGTTATTTTATTTATATGTTAAATCATTGAGATATGGTTGGTGAATCCACAGTGTAACGACAAGAATTAAATAAGGTTAATTTAATGAATCATTTCTTTTTAATGTGTAACCACAACATCGGTTTCATTAATGGTTCATTAATTAAGGTTTATTAATGAATGAAAATAATGAAATCAACAACGCTACAATGCTTTCTTTTACTCAAATTCATTTGTGAGTGGAAGAGGGGATGCGGGGGAAAACTCCGACGAACATGCCGAAGAAATCCCACTCCCATGAAAAACGGAGAACGAACGTCGATCGTTGGAGGATATGATCTAGAGAAGGACCTGTGACGATGAACGCCAATGAATGTGGAAAGTCAACGAATGCAGAATTCCTCATTTTTATGCAATGTATTCAACCAAATCTAGGTAGGGGTTTTTATGCATTATATGTGAATGATGTTTTCTTATCTAGTTCTTTAAAATTTACGATGAACACAGATCAACCAAATAATGGGTTGATCCGTGATTTGATTGATATTGCGGGAGGAATTTTCTTTAAGGGATGTCATGGTATTTAATTCATTATGTGTGATTCCTATTATGATTATCCGATGTTTAAATGCTAACGTGAAGGGTGAGGGCTGACCCAAACAAGGCCCAATCCCTCTGCCGATCTTAGTTGATGTGCGTTCTATGAAGCCGACTGATCAACCTGTCAACAACGCAAATCTAAGGGGATTGTTGTGAAGGAAAAAACCTACCAAGGTTTGAGGCACAAACAATTCCAAGAATGGACCACTAGAGTGAGTTTGGTGGCCTGTCGCAGCTCCTACCGGCGCCCCGGTAGTGGCCGCAGACAGGAGTTGGCGGCGCACCCATCAGTGCACAACAACGGTAAGGAGCTGCGGATGGATGGCCATGGCGGTGGTGAAGGCGCGACACCCATTGTTGCCGCATGGGAGAGGAGTGTCCTGCTGGGGCCACTCGACTGGCGAACGAACGACAAACCTCTTGCCTACCATTACGGGGAGACGGGGTGGTGCCACCAGTTGAAAGAAATGGATGCCCCACTGCCAGTCCAGCAGACTGGCCCGCACCGCATGGGATGGGTTCCTCAGGTGGGCCATGCCCCACCAGGAGGGACGGTCCACCCACATGCCCGACCAGCACCAACAGGGTCTAACCCACCACCGGGCCAGACCTGTGGACCCGACGGGCTGGTTGGGCCAGACCCTTAGGTCGGATCAGGTCAGTCCGACTAGGTCTGACTAGACCCAGACCCGATCAACTACATTTCACTAAAACTGCCATAACTCGCCGACCAGGCATCCGATTGATGCACCGTCTGTAGCTTGAGGACCCTTGGGATGATACGTTCCTTTGGAGATACTCCATATTTGTTTTGGAAGAATTTGGAGTACAAATGGATTAGATTGGTCCCGAATCCAACCAGGACCTATTTACCTTTTGCATATATCTTACATACTGGTAATCTGATTGACGCACTGTCTATCACTTTGGAACCCTTATAACAAGATAGTCTTTTGGGTCACATTTTTGTGGGAATTTTTGGTTGTATAGATATGACCAGTGTCTTGAGGAGTGAATCCTATGGAAATCAAGTGTGATAAGTGAGGGAATCTTGTGGCTAACTGTGTCGTGATGAAAGAATAGAGATCCTCTATGGATTAGCACCTAGTGATCACCTATAGGTCATCCCCTAGAGATCCTCGATGGGTCAGACCCTAGAGATACTCTCTGGTTCAGCCCCTATGGATCCACTCTGGGTTAGCACCTAGCGGTCCTCTATGGGTCTGCACCGAGCGATCTTCCATGGGTGAGCACCTAGCGATCCTCTGTGAGTCAACACATATAGATCCTCCATGGATAATCACGTAGAAATCATATATTGGTTAGAACCTAGTGATCCTATGTGGGTCAGAACCTAGAGACCTTGTGAGGACCAGAAACAAATCCTCTCAATAGATTAAGATGATCTATCTTTATAACTAATCATCTGTATTCATGTTCATTAAATTGTATACCTGCTATGAGTTTTATTTTACTTTGTTCAATGTGATTGAGATCATGCTTTGTGGTTTTTCCTTTGTGGGATTATGAGAGACCTTCGGGGGTCTTGGGGTCCCTACTTATTATTTTTTTACTCACCACTACATTGGATTCTCCCTCACCTTGTTATGTCTTGTGTATACGAAGGAAAACTTGATTAAGAATTTCGAGAGCCAGGGATAGATGGTTTACAGGGGTGACCGATTGACGTGGTGAGCCACATTGACGAGCTATACCTACCCTTTATATAAGATCTTTGGCTGATGATCTATGGAGGTTGTTTTTCCATTTTCTGTACTACTATTTCAATTGGGCATGTGTATTGTGCCCTTTACTTTTAGTACTTACTTTTACCCTCAATGGTGTTATTTAGTGGTGGTTGTACTAGTGCTTTTCCGTTGTTTTTTTCTTCTGTATAGTATTCCCTGTTTGTGTGTGTATATGTTTAAAGGAAATTCCTTCCATTTTCATGTTTCACATTTCCAGTGCTAGTCACTGGCCCCTGGCCTATTGAAGGCGGGCTTGCAGTAGACACAACACGGGCCTCGGGGGACAGATCATGAAAAAGTGGTATCAAAGGGTGGTTAGTTCTACCACAAGAATTATGATTCTTTATTTTCAATGGGGAAATAGTGTTAAGTGTTTTGGTCTCGGTTTTTAGTTTTGGGAGTCCAGTGATGGTGCTGCGGTTGACTTATCCATACACCAAGACCCTAAATTTTATTTTTTTGACTTGGTACATAAAAAATCCTAAAGCATTTGTTTTGGAAATGTTTTTTTATTTTGATATCTTTTGATTCAAATCACAAGGTATAACTTATTGGCAGTGGAACATCTGTTTCTCTACAGGATGCCTCCATGTAGACAGCCAGCCAGGATTCCAGTGAGAGATTATGACGACGGCCCACCGAGCGATGAGGCATCGATGCAGGGCCCTCTTATAGTGATAGCACCTTCAGGTGGCGTAATAGAAACACCACCACCTGAAGGCAATCAAATGACACCATCCCCACCATAATAAAGTGCACGCCGACTGAGTTCATTTCACGAGTTTCATAGACAATGGACTTTGAGGTTTTGAGGCGAGATAGATCTGCAGGTAGTTGTGGACTACATGGATGCCATGGAATGAGTTTTCCACATGTTTGGGACACCATCAAACTTGACGGTGATCATAGATTCTAGTCACTTTCTGGGTACAACCAGGAGATGTTGGAGCCTGACCCTCCAAAAAAACGAGGAGACGAATCAATACTAGTTGGACAATGAGATACTCATTAGGGTCAAGTTCATGTCAGTAACACTATGCTCTATATATATTCCAGAGATGCTGCACTTATAGAAGGTCATCCTGATAGTGGCCTAGTACTCATCAAGATTTATTGACCTCTTCTACTACTCTACCAACATAGTATGGGACCCTTTCTTCAAGGCTCAGACCTTTGAGGATGGTCTCAAATGTGATATCAGAGCATCGATGATTTCACTCAACATTCTGACGCAGGTTGGAGTGCTAGAGTGAGCCATACTGGTGGAGAGCTTCCTAACTGTGAAGGCACCAATGATGAGATCCACCAATAGAAGATAGGTGGGAAAATCATCTACAGTAAGAATTCAGAAGATAAATTAGAGGCCCAAATGGTCCAAACATTCTAGAGGATAACCCCCAGGATGCAGGGTCGGAGGTATGGAGATCGTGAGGTAGAGGAGGTCATCTGAGGACTAGTGTTGTTAATCTTGCGGCGGATAGGGTCACGTGGATTGCGACTGTCTGACTGCCTACACAGATGACCACTAGACAGTCAAGGGACCACTGGGATCGTGAAATAGGTTAATGCGAGGAGGTCTATAGGGTGGAAGACACGGAAGGGGAGAAGGCTGAGCGAAAGGTGGTGGGTGATGGTTCAAGGTACTACCACCACCACACCCAGGAGGTCCAGCCCAGGCTCCAGGAGTAAGTGGATAGGGGTGGGGTCACCTTTAGGTAATGGATTCTTATGACCACGGAGCTCCGAATATGATTTGAGGTACAGTCTATGTCTACTCCGACCTAGCTTCAGTTCTTATAGACACAGGTTCTAGTCACTCTTTCATTACCATGACTCTTGTTCAGAGCTAAGAGATTCCAGTAGATCTGTTGGCTCGATCCTTAAGGCTAGAGACTCTTATGAGAGAGGATTCCACAATTAAACACTAGTGTCGGTAGTGTGAGATTACTCTAGGAGGCAAGAGCTTCTGCTGGGATCTCCAAGTAGTGGCGTCGAGGCCTTACAGTGTCATCTTGGGTATGGACTGTTTATCCACAGTCCATACTCAGATTGACTGCATTTGGCACAAAGTACGGTGTGTCCATGAGGATGGGACCAATTTTTCCTTCACCGGTGATAAGGGAGCCCTTGAAGCATAGCAATGAATTTCTCAGAGGAGGGTGCAGCTGATCAATCATCCGTTAGCTAGCCTCACCCTCAGTGTAGTAGACTAGAGGAGCCTGATCTCAACTTTAGTGGTTGACCAGTGTGCGAATGTCTTTCCTGAGGATGTTCTGAGACTACCTCCTCACAGATAGGTAGACTTTTACATCGACCTATACCCCAGGAAGGCACAAATATCTACACCAACATATCGGATGGCTCCCGTTGAGCTTAATGAGTTGAGGGTATAGTTGGAGTAATTGTAGAGGAATGGGTTTGTAATACCCAATGTTTCTCCATGGGAAACCCTAGTGTTGTTCTCCAATAAGGAAGATGGGAGCTTGAGGCTTTGTGTGGACTATCAACACCTGAATTGGGTAACCGTGAAGAAAAAGTATCCTCTATAGAGGACTTATGATCTCTTCGATCAACTAAAGGGAGATTAGTGGTTTTTAAAGATATCGCTCAGATCAGGCTATCATCAGATTCGGGTGCGGGATGAGGATGTACCGAAGACAACCTTCAGATGCCAGTATGGACACCATGATTTCTTGGTTATGACTTTCAACATGACCAACACCCCAACAATGTTCATGGTAATCATAAACCGGATCTTCCAGCCATACGTCGATCTATTTGTGGTGGTTTTTATTAAATACATCTTGGTGTAATTAGTATCAGAGGAGAAGCATGCCACACATATGCAGATAGTTCTTGATACACTCCGAGAGCACCAGCTTTATGGTAAGCTCTCGAAGTGCAAGTTTTGGATACAAGAGGTCCATTTACATGGACACATCATCTCAGAGGCTAGAGTTGTAGTGGATCCGGGGATGATAGTGGAGGTGCTTTCTTGGGAGCCACCCAGGAGCATAAATGAGGTGTAGTGTTTCCTAGGGTTGGATGTGTACTCCCAATTTTTGTACCCGTCTTTTCTAGAGTAGCATCACCCTTTTCAACTTTGACAAAGAAGAGACAGACCTTCATATGGACAGATAGGTGCCAGAAGAGTTTCAAGGAGCTGGGATAAAGACTGATGAGTTCCCCCATCATGAGGCTACCAGAAGAGGGCGTTGGGTATATAGTACATGATGATACATCAGGGCACAGAATTGGATGTGTCCTAATGCAAGAGAAAGTGGTGATTTCCTACGACTCACAACAACTGAGGAAACATGAGAAGAACTACACGACCCATGAATTGGACTTATAAGAAGTGGTATTTTCATTGAAGATGGGGAGGAATTACTTGATGGGTGAACAATTTACTATCTTCTCTGATTACAAGAGTCCCAGGTATAACTTTTCACAGAAGGACTTGAACCTAAGACAATGGCGATAGCTGGAGTTCCTCTAAGACCATGACATTGATATTGTCTACACCCATGGGATGGGGAACATAGTACTAGATTTGCTCAGTAGGAGGTTAGGTCTAAAACTAGTGAGTGAGGCGTCAAAGTATCTATCAGTGTTGCAGATATCCTTCATGGATAGTGATGGAGTAGCATACCTCCAGTCTATGACTGTCACTCCCCCAATCCATCAGAATGTTAGGGATACATAGCTTGGGGACATTGAATGTGAGGCCAAACGTGCTCATATATCCTCATGAAACCCTCATGATGGATGTTTGATTGGTGGGGAGAATGTCATCCTTTTTAGATAATGCAACGTGGTACCAGTGACGTTTTGGGAGGGGGAGTTGATGGGGTTCCATAAATCCCCTCTGGCAGTACATCCTGGTATGGAAAAGATGTACTAGGAACTCCAATTTCAGTAATGGTTTCCATAGATGAATAAAGCAGTGGTAGAGTTCATATCATGATACCTCACTTGTCAACAAGTGAAGGATGATCATTAGGTTCCAGCAGGCTTAGAAAAACCACTTGAGTTACCAGAATGGAAGTGGGATGGTATCTCCATGGACATTGTGATAAGGTTAGCATGTAAATATATGGGCCATGATTCCATATGGGTGATCATTGACTGATTCACCATGTTGGCTCACTTTCTACCCATCTAGGAGTAGGGACCGGTAGAGGGATTGGGAGGCCGCTACGTCCAGGAGATAGTCTGGCTCCAAAGGGTACCTTAGACTATCATCTTTGATCGTGATGATCGCTTTAAATCATGTCTATAGAGGGGATTACTGGAGGTGTTTGGGATGCAACTGCGCTTGAGCACAACCTTTCACCCACATAAAGATGGTCAGAAGGAGTAGACCATACAGACCTTGGAGGACATGATTTGTGCTTGTGTTCAAGATTTTAGCTATAGTTGGGAGGACCACCTGCCACTGGTTGAGTTTTAATACAACAAAAGCTATCAAACCACCATTATAATGGCACTTTTTTAGGCCTTGTATGATCAGACAGGTAGATCACCCATATTCTTGATTGAACTAAGGGAGTCAGCACTCATGGGTCTGGAGTTGGTATGGTCTTCCACAGAGAAGGTGCATATCATCACGAAGCATATGAGGACTGAAAAGAGCGGGAAAAAGTCTTATTATGATAGGAGATAGAGACCCCTGTAGTTTGAGGAGGGAGATCGTGTTTTCCTTCGGGTCTCACCCTGACAAGGATTGCAGAGATTTGGTCAGGGCAACAAGTTATCTATGAGGTTCATCAGATCTTTATAGATTTACAACAGAGTTGGTGAGGTGGCATATATCCTATCTCTTCCCCCACAGATTCAATAAGTGAACGAAGTTTTCCACATGTCATAGCTGAGGAGATACATGCATGAACCACCACACATCATCGACTGGGGAATTCTGGAAATTGAAGATGGGGTTACTTTTGCTGACATCCCGATAGAGATAGAGGACAGACAATATCAGGTCCTTCATTGATAGTTGATTTATCTGGTGCGAGTTCTGTGGAAGCACGTGAACCTATTGGAGGACACATGGGAGCGGGAGGCCCAAATTCGTGATTAGAATCCCCATTATTTTCTTATCTATTGTTCTGGATTTTGGGGATGTAAAAACCTAATGTGGAGAGAATGTAAAGACCCAAAAATTAAATATTTTTTTAATTATATGGAATTATTTTGAGACTGTGAAATTTTGAAGTCATCTGATTCCGAGGTCCGGAGAGCTCACAACAGAGTTTGGAACTTTTTTATGGTACATTTAGAAAACATGTGAGTGGGTTTTTCTATCATTTGAACTGTTGTTTGGATTGGAAATCTCAGGGCACCGTTGAATTCGCAGCACTAGGATTTTCTTAGGAAAAGATTAACTTCGACCAAAAAGGGTGGGACGAAAAAGTTAAATTTTGGACTTTTTTGGAAAATAATAATAATAAGATAACTATTTGAGTTATTTTATTTCACTCTTCAACCGTTGAGCGACGGTTGGCGAAACCACAATGTAACGACAAGCATTAAATTATGATCATTTAATGAATTTTTTCTTTTGATTTGTAACCGCAATGACAGTTTAATTAATGGTTCATAAATTAAGTTTCATTAATGAGTGAGAATAATGAACCCAACAATGTTGCAGTGCTTTCTTTTATTCAAATTCGTTGGAGAGTGGAAGAGGGAACACATGTGAAAACTCTAACGAATAGGTCGAAAAAATCCCTTTACCATGATGAATGGAGAATGAACATCGATCATTGGAGGATCTGATCGGTAGATCGACTAGTGGATAAGAACACCAATGAATGTGGAAGGTCAACGAATGCGGAATTCCTCCCTCGTATACAATAGAGTCAACCGAATTCAGGTAGGGGTTTTATCCATTCTAAGTGAATGATGTTTTCTTATCTCATTCTTGAAAATTTACAACAAACGCGGATCAACCAACTAACAAGATGATCCACGATTCACATGATCTTATGGGAGGACTTCTCATGAGGGGATGTTAGGGGATTTAATTCAAGATGTGTGATTCCAATTATGATTATCCCTTGTTCAAATGGTAACACGAAGGGCATAGGACGACCCGAAAAAACCCACGTCCCTCTGATGATCTTTGTTGTTGTGAATTCTGTAAATCCAACCAATCCACTTGTCCGCAAAACAAATTTGAGGGGCTCGTAGAGAAGGTGAAAAACTACAGAGGCCTTAGGAACCAAAGTTTCGAAGAACGGACCACATGAGTGACTCTTATGGCTCATCGATGCTCCTTCCGTCTTGCCAGTGCTGGTGGTGGTCGGTCGAGGCCCGTGGTGGAATCCACAAGCGAGTGGTGGTGGCACGCCGTGGAAGTGGTGAAGGTGCAATTCCTGTGAAATCCACATGGGATAAGAGAGGCACGCTCAGCTGGTGCATGAATGATCGACCTCCTGTCAACCATTATGGGGAGATGGGGTAGCGCCAGCTAGAAGAACTGTACACCCCACGTCTGGTCTAGTAGATTGGCCTGTATTGCGCGTACCTGGTTCCTTAGGTTGGCTGTGCCCCACCAGGCGCCGACGCACCTGCAGAACGAACCCTCTCCAGCCGGGCCGGACCCATCACCGGCCCAGACCTACGAACCCAATGGGTTGGTTGGGATGGACCCTTACTAGTCCCACGCTAGACCCTCGGGTCTTATCTGGTCAGTTCGATCAGACCTGGACTAGACTGACACCATTTCACTAAAACAATCATAACTTGCACACCAAACTTCCAATTGATGCGTCGTCTGAAGAGTGAGGACCCTTGAGATGATTTAGTACTTTTGAAATACTCCAGTTGAGTTTTGATAGAAGTTTGTGTATGACTGGGTTGGATTGGACTCAAATCCTATAGGTCCCTATTTACCTTCTTACCTATATCTTACAGACCGGGCATCCGATTGATGCACTGTTTATAAAGTTGGAACCCTTACGACACGAGGGTCATTTGGGTTAATTCTAAGTGGGAGTTTGTGGTGGTTGAGATACTGGTTGATTGAGGGGTGTATCCTTCTGAAATCAGGCATGCTATAATAGGGAATCCAGGGGATGGCTATGACGTGATGAAGGAATAGCGATCCCCACTGGGTAAGCACCTAGCGATCCTCTATGGGCCATACCCTAGCGATCCTCAGTGGGTCAGCACCAAGAGATCATTTGTGGGTCAGACCCTAGTGATCCTCTTTGGGTAAGCACCTAGCGATCCCCTATGTGTCAGTAACTAGAGAACCTTTATGGGTCAACACCTATCGATCCTCTGTGGTTCAACACCTAGCGATCTTCTGTGGGTCATCACCTAGAGATCCTTTGTGGGTTAGCACCTAAAGACCTTGTGCGGACTAGCAGCAAAGCCTCTCGAAAAAATAAGATGATCAAGACTTATGAATAATCATCAATATTCATGTTCTTTAGGTTGTATACATGGTGAGAAATGTCTTTCACTTTTTGGTCTATGATTGAGATCATGATTTGTGGTTTTTCCCTTGTGGGATTCTGAGAGACCTTTAGGGTTCTCAGGGTCCCTACTGAGTATTTTTGTACAAAATCCTACATGGGATTTTCCCACAAACTATTGTGTCTTGTGCAGAAGATAGATAGCTTGACTAAGACGTTAGAGAGATAGGGGTAGATGATTCATAGAGGTGATTGATTGACGTGGTGAGCCGCAATAATGGGTTGTCCTAACTTTAAGGTAGGAACGTTGGCGGATGGTCTCTGGAGACTATTTTTTCTTTTTCTGTACTACTCTTTTAGTTGGGCTTGTATACTAGCCACTTTACTTTCAGTACATACTTTTAATCTCGCTGGTGGTATTTAGTGGTGGTTTTACTCTTCCTTTTCCATGGCATTTTTCTTCTGTACAGTGTTCCCTATCTACTTGTGTACAGGTTTAAAGGAAATGCTTTCAGTTTTTGGGTTTCTCCTTTCCGGTGCAAGTCACCAACCCCTGGCCTATAGAAGGCAAGATTGGGGTAGTCACGACACAAGCCCTGGGGGATGAGTCATGACAAGGGAACTTTGAAATACTATACATAAGGTAACAACAAAATAAATGTAGGGTATTGAGGTTGTAAAATATAAAAAACTTCAAATCTACCATAAAAACTCTTTATGATCAACTTTCTTGACATATACATCTTTAATCAACTTTTTTCCCACTAATATTAGTCTGGAAATTGGTTTTGAATTTTCCATGCCTATATTTTTGGGAAGATCCTTTGCATACATTTTATGACAATAAAAAATATGTTCCTTATTCTGTAATATTTTTAAGCTAAAGAGTATTTTGTTTCTCCAGTCATGGACATCTCTAACAAGTTTTTATATATTTATCAAATCATTAAAAATATATTTCAACATTACCAGTATATATAATGTAATCAACATAAATAATTACAATAATGGAAAAATCATGAATATTCTTGATGTAAATATTTCTATCAACACTTCTATTCTTGAAAATCATCCCCTTCAAGATAGAATCTAATTTGGAAGACAAATATATCCACGATTTTTCCCATAAAATGCTTTCCTTATCTTACACATCTAAAATTAATATTTCCCAAAAACAAAGCCACAAGGTTGTTCAATGTAAAATTCTCCATCAATATCCCCATTTACAAATGAGAACTTCACATCCATTTTAGAAACATTTATCTTCATTGTGTAGTAATTTAAAGAAATATTATTATTTTTTAAAACATTTACATAAGTGAAAATGTTTCATAAAAATAAAAACCTTCAAATTGTTAGTAACTATTTCACACAAACCTTTCCTTATACCTTATCACATCACCTTGTTTATTCAGATCATTTTGAAAACCCCACTTTTTACCAATATCATTTTTTTATCTGGATTAAGTATAATTTACAATTTATCATTATTTTCTATCTAAATCAGATCTTCATTCATTTTCTGAACCCATTCCAGATTCTCAAAAGATTCATTTACATATTTTTCCTCAAATTTATAATAAAAAGAGGTTTTGTAAAAATGTTTTATGTTCTTATTGTTTGAAACTTCTAATATTGATCACCAATAATGTTCTGAGTTTCCACTTTCTTCCTTATCCTTTCATGAGATTTTCGAGTTTTTCCCCCTCAATATAAATAACTGAGTCTTATTATTCATATTGAGTATGATTATAATTGTCTGAATCCTTATCATAATTTTTAACAAATATTTTGTTATCCTACTCACCTTCCATATAATAATAAACTTTCATTGCATCTTCATCAGGTTTTTGAGTAACTTTCACATCAAAAGAATGAAAAATTCATCTTTTTTATTTATTGATACACTTGTATCATCTTCCTTCAAAAGCATAGCCATCAAAAATTCCAACTTCACCACTCTACTAAAAATTTCCAAGGTTTCCACCTTCTTTTTTTATTATACATGGAATCCCAAGAACCATTATGTATTTCATACATGTATTTTTTTCCATAAACATATAATATTGAGTCATTTATTAAGTTTCACTATATAAAAACCAGTTCTTAATGTACATAGAAGTTTTATTGGCTTACCTAAAAACATAATGAGAAAGACTATGTTTAAGTAACATAGTTCTTCCCACATACACTAAACTACTATTCATTATTTTAGAAATCCACCTTTTTTATGATTGTATGGTGAACTATATTGATTCCTAATTCCATTATTCTAATGATAATTTTAAGATTATTCATTTCTATACTCACCATTAGTATCATTTCTCAACTTCTTTATTGAATACTGAAATTCCTTCTCATTTTTCTTCCAAAAACTTTTAAACATTTTCAAACGACATGATTTATGTTTCGTATACATAACACAAGTAATGCATATAATTTATTAAATTAATGAAATGAAGTACTTATATCCATTACACAATTATTTTCTCACTGGACCAAAAATATTAGAATGAGTAAGTTCTAGGGGTCATTTTTAATAAATCTCATCTTTCTTATACACTGAATTTGTAATTTTTTCCTTTCGAAATATAGTGAAAAAAAATCTCTTCTTATTAACATATCATGAATTCCACAAAAACCATCTCACTTAGATAACTAGATAATTTTTTTTTGAAACATGTTTCATATACTTTTATGCAACAATTGATTCTATTCCACCATACCCAAGTAATAATAATTTTATATTTCAAGAACATGAAATAAATTTCCTTTTATATATTGGCCTCCATTAACTATATTTATATATTCCATATCCTTCACAAAAAACCCATATTTTCTGAAAATATATTTTTTTATTCATCATAGTGTTTTGAAACACTTATCACGTATTTTTTATCCCATCAACATACATAGCCTTTTAGAAATTCAACATATCTTTCCCAATGATGGAATATCTGAAACCTTTGATTCATAGAGATTATTTATTTCTAAATGTCATCATTCCTTATTTGAAGTCATTCACATTCTTCAACAACCTCAAGTATTCTTTCATATGATATATACATCCAGTATCTAAATCCATGGTCTTTCTCCTTTTATATTTGTTAGAGTGGTTTCTACAACGAGATATTTTTCATTACTAATATATTTTTTCAAATAATTTATCTCTTCCATCACCTTGAAATTGTCATCAAGAAAACCTTTTTGATTTTTGATGAGGAATTTTCATTTTTATTTATTTTTATTTCTTCTTCAAGACTCCCAATATTTCACAGATCAATAATCAATTATTCATCTAAATGAAATTATAATTGAATTTTTTCTTCCTCACAACTATTGCTTCTTATTTATTCAATGTTAACTATTAAAACAAAATTATTCTCACCAGAATACTCAATAGGATTTTTGGATTCAACTTCACTATTTTCATTTTTATAATATTTGGATTGGAATCTTATTCTTATATATTTAAATAATTTTTTATCATTCCCATTGGAATATGATTTACTCTTCTCACCCTATTTTTCCAAGACCTTATTTGCATTCTTTATTCTTCATCGTTATCCTCTTCATTATTTCTTCAAGAAAATTTCACCATAAAGTGACCAACAGATCCAAATTCAAATCATTTCAATGGATTTTATCACTTATAATTTCCTAAACCTCTACGTTCATTTTTTGAAAAATAAGAATAAATATTTTTCAATATTTTTACATACATCATTTTCAAAATCAGATTCAGCAACATCTTCTTCCTCATAAACATTATTAGACTTATATTTGTTAGAAGACTTGAAAAACATTTCTGGATAAAATTGTTTTGCTTATCCTTTCATTAAAGGATGCCTTATCTTCTAATAAGAGATGAGAGTACTATGAAAATCATCCAGAGATAACGATTCAAGATCACTATCTTCCAATAAAGAAGCATTTGAATCATACTAGTTAGGAAAAATTATCAAGATCTAGTTAATAATGGTTTAATCTGTTAGCTTCTCACCAAGACATATGATACTGTTAACAATATCGTTCACCCTGGTATGATGTCACCAATTTATTCATACTCAACCATCTTGAGGTTTTCATAGTACAATCTCCAGATTTGAATCTTTTAATTTTTCAATTTTTTGTTTCATTAATAAATGATTTTTAGCTTTTCGCAGATTCCTTTGATAGTGGGGACACCCGTTAATCATGTAAATTAACTTCAAAAAAGAGATGATAGTAAATTATTTGTAGACCTTACATAATACCCAAGAATATTCTTATCAACAGATGTAAGAAGAAATTTACCATCAATAGGAGGAAATTTATCTTTTTCATCTTCACGAGCATCATATTCAAGATACATAAGATTATAAAAAATTATATCATTCAAGATATTATAATTATTACCATTGAAGATAAAAATAAATTTACAATTGAAAAAATTATTATTCTCCATCAACTTATCTTAAAAAATCAATAAAGAAGAGATGAAGGGAACCTTCTCTATAAAAACAATTGTAAGTGCCCAATCATGATTTTTATATCAGTAAGTGTTGGAAGGGGTGAATTAGTGATATTATTCTCCATTAACGTACCTTTATTTTGAAACAACATTCACTTAATGTTTATTTTTTCTTTCTCTACTGAAAATATAACAAACACACAATCATAGAAGCACAAGAATTAATACGGTTCACTGCTCAAAAAGAGTAGATAAATCCTTGGTATCATCTGGTAACAATCCAATTCAAAAGAATCCACTAGAAAAAAAATCCTCTCCTATGTAATATAATGAGTAGGATATTCCCTTACACCTGTGTAGCACAATGATTAATTAAATTGTGCATGTGATTCACGTAGAACTGGATGATGTAAGATTATTTTTGTAACAAAATTTTTACAATGCTACTTGATCAAAATTTATAAATATTCTCTTTAAAACAATTATTATCTTCGATACCAAGAAACAAGAAGAACATCCTCTATAATTCACAATGAAACTTGGTCCAAATTTCTTAGATAATTCCTATGTTTGATCATTAAATAATGAAATATTGATCTGTTATAATACTACTGAGAAAGTTCTGAACTGATTTTGTTTATGCCTGGAAATCTTAGTCTGATTTCCCAGTCTGATCTAGAATCTGAGAACATGATATTATATCTTATCCATTATTCTTATATCTGCATAACTTTCTCAAGAATGTCTAATCTATAAAATTATTCTCCCTTGAAATTTGGAACTTCTCACTCCTCCTTTATGTACAGTACTCTAGCCAGGAAATTACAATTAACATTCTCCTTTTATATGAAATCCAAAGTATTTTGGGTGGGATTCTCAATGTTTTTCTTGCACAGATAAATTTCAAAAAATGCCTATTTCCTTGAATTCCAAATGAATTTACAACTTCTTCAACACTTTTCAACCCTTATCAAACCTTCTCAAATTTTATCATAAAATTATCTCTCTTAAAAATTCTTAAGAAACAGTACTCTGATTCTCATTCTGATTTTGATTTCAAAATATAATTTCTTTATTATGATAAAGGTAGTTGATCACTCCGATTTTATTGAACCACTTGAAAAAAACCAGAACTGAGTAAATATCATTATGTTTCTATACACCAATTGAATGTATAATCTACTCATTAGGATTTCATTATTATATTGAAGATAAAATATTATTCAAAACAGTTTTTTGAACCAATTTTGAAAAATGTAATACATGCGTCTTCTCATTATTAATCTCTATACCAAATGATGAAAACAAACAAGTTCTTCAAACATAAATCCCCCCTTGAAAATAGTTTTTATTATTCATCAAACTCATCAAGAAATATTCCCATCAATGTTTGATAAAAAATTAATAAATTCTAAGAAATATTATTATTCTTCTTGTAATTAAAATAATGATGCTGAGTCCGATAGAGATATCGGTGTCAGCCTGCATTTTTTGACCACTCTCCACATTACTCTGACAATCGGTGTCATATTAATTAGAATTATTTTTAACCAATTTTATATGTATCAAATAAATATTCAATACTTTTGTTTCTTATCTATTTACCCACTTGATATAAACAATATGAGATCTCTTTTTTCTCTTGAACCAATTTTAATACAACAACAAACATTTTTATCTTGAAGAAAATGTTTGACTAAATTGTTGATATATCTCTATCCCTCTTCCAAACATCATTCTCAATAGTTTAACATATTTTTATTTTTCATTGTAACTGTTAACTCCGAATGAAAATAAATTTTCCTCTATTTATTATTTTGGCCTTCCGAGTATGATGGATCAGAATCAATAGCTTCGACATAAGAAACTTATTCTCTTCTCTAATTACGATAACAATGAATTATCTTCTCTGAATATTCAAATATTTTTAATTTATTGGGCTGAAAGAGAACCAGTAACATTAGATTCTCACATTACAATCAAGCATCAATGCCTTCAAATAAATCTTCATCTGGTGATCCCGCACATATGGACTGAGACTGAGAAACATTGATATTAGAAACTTCATTCTTTCACAAAGTGCATCTTGTATGAATGACCTCACTATGGAATTTGAATGTTTTGAATATCATATTTAGTATCATATGACTTCCATATGGATTTTTCTATTAGTTCCCATACTTTCTAATATCTTCTTTATTTCCAACCCTCAATTTGATTGGCAACACTCCCTCTTTCTTTCATTAAACTTTCATCACAAGTTTCTCAAATAACTTATAATTTTTTTTAATTTAAAAATAGAAAAGAATCATAAAATTTAAACCAGAGCTAGGAATTATTGGAAGAAACACCTCATGAAATTATTTTATCATTCCAAAATCACAATGAGTCCGATGAGACTTTTCATATAGAATAATTATTCTCAATACAATAATATTTGATAAACATTGTGAGTCCGATGATCTCAATATGATGGTCAGTCTGATTATCATCTTTTAAAATATGAATTGTTTTATCTTCTTTGACAATAAAATTCAATTCATTTTTTGAAAAAACTTCTTCTAACTTCAAAAAACCTTCTCTATCCAACATGGTCCCAACAATATAAATGGATAAAAGAAGAAGGTGGTGGGTCGTAGTTTAAAAACATAAAGTAAAAAAAACCCAAACCTATTAATTATAATTTATCATAAAAAAATATCATATAAATTCAGAATTTATTAATCAAAGGCATACATAATTTGAGATATTAGGGTTAGTAATATTTAGTAAAATAAACATTCAAGGTAGATTCACAACATAAAATATTAACATGTTAAGAAAAAATAAAATTGAATTTTAAAAAAAGTAAGAATAAAATAAAAATATATTTATATAATATTTATAATCATTAACATTAAGTGTTAACAATGTTACAGACCCTGAAATTGGTTATCCAACGTTCTCAACCTAACTATAAGGTCTATCATTTTACCTAAAGAAATTAATTGATCATAAATATTGGAATCAGTTATGTCTTTCGATCCCCAAAAGACATTGATCAACGAAATTAGAATTAGGAGTCTTCATATCCCCCAAATCCATAAATCTAAACTAAAATAAGAAATAATGAATAAAAATGAAATGGATTCTATGGATTTTAATATCCCCACTTATATTCCTTAAACAAATCTATCGGAATATTTAAATATCATAAGTAAAAAGATGTTACCTTCGAGTAAGATTTAGAAATATTAGGATGAAAAACCATCAGAAACCACTTCCAGAAATGAAAATTTATTTATAGGAACAATTTTAATGGATATATTCTAGGATTCTCAAAGATGGTTTCAATGTCCTCAGATGAGATTAAGTTTGAAAACTCAACATTTTTTTTACAGCTTAATCAAATTTTATTTTGATAGCATCATCAGAATGTTGTATAATTATTCCTTCTAGTAGAAATAATTTTCAATTAAAAATTGTAAACATTATTTTTCTGATGGAATAAATTCAATTAAGTCCAATAGATTAAAACAAAGTTTATAGAGTGGATAAAACATGGTCATTCAAATGGAATGGACTTCCTGAATCAAACAGAATGGACTTTGTTTATATTATGTACTAGAATTTTTCAATCCAATGGACTAGAATTTATCTCTATGATGGACTGGACGTAGTCAGTCTGATGGAATTGATATAGTCCATTATATCTACCATACATAGTCAGTCTAATGGATAATACTTAGTTAGTGCAAGGGAAAATACTTAATCAGTCGGATGGATTAGACATAGTGTAAAAATTTTATATTTATTATTTTAAAAACATATATGCATCAAGTAGAATAAATAGTTAAAAAAAACAATCTAAATGGCTTGAGAAATATAAATTTAGTAACACATAGTTTTTAATGAAGTGTTTTGTGATTTGAAAAACTAAGGATAGAATGTGTAGAAAGTGTAACTTTTTACTGAACATAACCTAGCTGTCAAATTAGTGGTAATGAATAGTATAAAATACATTATGAAATATATAATGATCCTACTCATTTAGGTTTTTAATTAATGATTTGTAAATAAGTACTAATTTTTTAGTGAAATCATTTTATTCTCAAACAATACACTTTCATAACAAAGGGGTTTCATTATTTTTATAAGTGTATATTGTAATTAATTTTTGAAAAAATTAAAAAAATTGAAAAAATAAATTTTTTAATCAAACATTTAAAATTTAAATGAGGAATAAATATTGAAAAATTTCTAAAAAGTTTGTTTTTCTATGAATAGTTATATATACTGATTTCTAATTGAAATTAGTAATTTATTTAATATATTTATTGTGTAAAATAATTACATGGATTGGTTTTTTCAAATTTAATTTGTCATTTTTATCTAAAATATTCCAATTATTTGTTTTTAAATGTATTTAATAATTGAATTAAGTATTAAAAACATTTTATAATTTAAATGGACATTTCTCAGAAAAACTAATTTTTATTGTGGCATTTCAGTTTAATTTTGATGCAAATTCTTTCAATTATAGGTCTCAAATTTTCCAAACTGGATTCTAATTTTGAATCAATGATCCATATTTTTTAAATAGGTCCCTTTTATTTTTGGACAATATGAATTTAAACCTTAGTGATTTTTGTTACCATGGTAAATGGTTAATAAGTTAATTAATGTCAAAAATTAAATTATATGAATTATAAAATTACCCTAAAACTTACTTAAATTGTTTTATGTGTCCCTTTCATAAATACTCAACGAAAATTTGGTTATTATGAAATTTTTGACCATTATAATTATATTAGTAGTTTTTTTGGAGTTTTATATAAAGAAAAGTTAAAATGTTCACACTCCTGTTTTTGTAAACAATAATTGTTTTGACATAATGTTAACTAGAGGATATATTTAGTTACAAATATTATTTTGAAATCCAAATTATTTATCTTAATCAGGAATTTTTTTATGAAGAAATAATTATCTTATAAATTTATACAACACTGATGTAGTAATTATTCACTTAATAGAGAAATCAAATAATTGATGTAAAAATATTAAAGATAACAAATTTTTAGATAAATAATGTTATCCAAAAATTTTATATATTAAAATGACATGTTATAGATGCTTTTAAATATTTCTTTATAATTTTACTACTTGTATTGATGTCTTTAAAATAAATTAAATGAGTAGTTTTAAAAATTGACATTAATGATATATTATAATAAATAATATTTTATTAAACGATATAAAATGTATAAATATATTATATTAAGAATATTTATCAGTATATATGTTATAATATCAAATTTTTTCCATTTATGGAACTGTTTTCCATCTATTTTATATAACCTGACCCTTAATGAGTAAAAAACCATCTTTTCACAGTATGTTTAAATTTGGTTAATGAGGTGTTAAAACCAAAGGATAAGTGTAAAAATATATTCAAAACATGTCATAAAATTATTTTATGATAGGATTTAGACCCATACTAATCCTTTCTTATAAATAAATAATTTTTTAGTAATTTTTAATTGAATATTAATTGATATTTATTTAATAATTTTAGAAATTCTAAGAGTACCCTCCCCTCCCTTATAAAAGGGAACATCATTCTCCCCTTACCTTACCCTTAAAAACCAATTATTTCCACCCAGAACTAACTTAATACATTCTTATAATCCATAACATCATTTTATAGGCCTTATATTGGTCATGAACCACACCTTAGTGGTCCCAAGTTTTTTTGGAAAGGAGGTTATTCAAAAAATATTTACCATTTTAATCGAGCGTTAAATTGCATACCAAGTTCCACCTCCATAAAATATTAATTATACATTTATATATAATAATAAAATTATATTTTACATAATTATGTTTTTAAGTAAATTTCATAGTATATATCCTTCTACTCTTCCATGAAATGAGAAACAAAACCATCATTCGTGTTTATGGTAGACTACCACCTCATGAACTGGTGTATTTTTTTACAACATCATATCTCATGGATGAATTATAATGATGGAATTAATGTTTATATAAAAAATTAATGAAATATTTATCATCTTGAGAAGATAAAATATCATTTATCTTCTTAACATATCATTCACTAAAAAATGATAACATCGTTCCTACGTACATGTGGACTACCCTATCGTCGAAGTGATGTGATTCAGTTTTCATAACCACATCACATGGATAATATATATAATTATATTTAGAGATTTAATATAATATTTAATATATTATTATGATTTAGGAAATTTAAAATAATACTTAACTTATTTTCATAACGATCATTAAGAAATTGAAATGTTACTCATGTGCACATACGACGAACTATGTCCATGATTGTAACATATTTTTTTCATAACCATATATAATTGTTGTATTTTAAAGTATAACTGATTTATAAGAATGAATGTTATATCCTTATTTATATTTTTATATGATGGATTAATTTTTTCTGGGACAACAGTCAATCAACTAATATCATTTTGGACATATGAATCAAACATCATCAAAACATCAGTCATAAACTTAAACAATGAAGTAATTATATATGACATGGTAATAAATAAAATAAAATTTATAATAAAATTAAAAAAGGATCTTAATAACGTATAATTTTGACCTATTATTATTACTTATGATGATAATTAACATACATGACAATTCAGACTCAAGGTATGGGGCTTAGTCTCAATTTTCTTTTGTTGAGGCATATTTGGATGTTATACACATATATTCTTTTAAGAGGTTCATATAAATCCCCTTTGACATGTTATATCATTAATTTCTACTTTATCATGACATTTAATTTTTGTTAATGTTATTATTTTATTATGATTATGATTCAAATGTTTCTAATGTGATAGGGGACTTTATTTTAAAAATAATCTTTTCTGCTCTCATTTTAACTCTTTTAAACAAAGTTAAAAGGAATTTTTTTGACATATCAAACATGAATAAAATGTTGTTACTTCTTGAAAAAAAATTATTTTTTGTTTCATTTATAAGTTTCCATGGTTATTTTTTAATAAATGGTTTCTCTATTACGTTCAGAGTTTTTAGATATTAATAAGTGTTTTTTAAATGAAAAAGTATATTTATATCCCAATGTTTTTCTCTTATATGTTTAGTATATATTTTAAATGGTTTTATGTCAAAACCCACAAGTGTAAAAAATTTCATAGGGTACTTGACAATTTTAGATGAAAAGGGTGATCCTAATACAACTTCTATGAAGGGTTGATCCATATTATAACTCACTAGTGAGCCTAATACAACTTATATGTTGGGTTCTTTTAGATAATGTCAAGTGAGCCTATTAATGCTTATACCATGGGGTACTAAGATATAACTCTAATTCATTAAGTAATGTACCTTGCTCCCGGATAGCTTGAAGGAATTCTTTATTTATTTATTTTTTATAACCCCCCTTTCAATGAAGGGGAACCCTTAAAAGGCCCATAGGCTGAGAGATTACATAGCCTCGGGAAACTTGGATGATAAAAATTTAGTGAGATCCCTAGGGAAATTTATAAGTATGTATCTAGGGATGTATCTATGTATATGTTTATGGATGATATAAAGTGTTTGAAAATGTCCTAGAATTTTTGTTAAAGGAAAGTGCAAGTGCATTCCATGCCGTTACAACTATTTCTGGGTACTACATGTGGTTGTGGCTCTGGAACAGTAGTATCTATCGGGAATAACACCAAAAGAGAACATTGATAAAGACATTATCATCACCTAATGCCTCATAATAGGCCTTACTACTCACTTGGTTCGGCACACTTGAGGAATATGATTTGAAAATTAAAAAAAATTATGAACCATCATGGAGGATTTAAATAGATTATGAATATTAAAGAAATAAGATAAACCAAATGTTTTATATATTTAAAATAGTGTTTTATTATTTAGACATCCTATAAGTGATTTTTTCATGAGTATGTGGTTCCCTCTTATGTTTAGTCTTTCTCACACTATGAATTTTGGTATAGGAAATGGATTGAAACCAAATAAATTTTGTCAATGTTGGATGTAATGGACAATGAAATGATTTCCCTACTATAAAAATGATGTATATGAGATATGGAATGAAAAATATTATTGATTTGACCACATAACATTCTCAAGGTACATATTATTTTGGACCTCCAAATGATAAAAATAGGGGATAAATTATTTTTGAGTCCTTCATAGAACAGATCCACATTCTTGAAGTTGGAGTTATGATTGAAATTTTTTAGAGAAATGTATCAAAACAAAAAAAATTTCATCATCCTCTGTTTGGAGCATGAAAAAGTCATTTTGGATTTATACTGTTTGGAAGTTGAAGTAGATAAATGGTGGAATCTTATCAAGAATAGAAAGAAACTATATGATATTTTCTCCATATATGATGAAATGTTTTATAACTTCAAGAAATATACAGAAGGAGTTATTTGAGTTAAAGAGAAAAAATGATGAATCTTTTATTACCTATGTGGAAAATTTTACAATACATGAGAGGTATTCTTATGATATTATCTTCCAATCATAAAGTGAGGATGATCGATTCATCAGTGGCATAAAACCAAGTCCTTAAAGGGAGTTAGCCATAAGATACATTAGTAGCTATAGGGATACTATTGAATGTGTTATCAAGGTGGATATCAAGGTTGGAGTTATGTATAAATCTCAATGTTTTCATAATAAGATAAAAAAGGAATTAAATTGAAAATATTATAACCATGGAGAGAAAAAGAAGACCTTTCCATTATGTTCAAAGTGTGGAAAGAAGTATGGAGGAAATTATTTTAAGGGGACTATTAAATATTTTTAGTGTTTTAAGGGAGGCCATCAAGTGGATAAATGAATAATTAGTGGGATGAAGTTAGTTAAGGATGCGAATAATGAGAAATCTCCACATAATTCACCCACCAAACATCAATACTTCAATTTCTTGGAGTTTGGGAAATATTCTAACAAGTTCCCAAATCCAAGGGTAAATAATGGTGATCTATGCCACAAACAAATCAAGATAATAGATAAAGGTAAATATCATGCACTCACTATTTCTAAATAGGGGTTAAATAATGATGTGGTGAATGGTATAGTTACCATCCACTCTAGAATATCTAATGTCTTATTTGTCTCTAGATCAACCCATTATTTAATATTTGATTAATTTTATTATGATATCATGATTCTGAACATATGGTTAGATGTGGAATTAGAAGTGAAACCCCTAAATGGTATGAGGATCACATCCCATGTATATGAATATTATCTAGTTGAAGATTGTGAGAATGTACTTCTAACAAGCCTTGTCAGTATTCCTTTATTTGAATTTGATATTATATTAGGATATGATTTTATTTCTCTAAATAAATCCAACATAAATTATTAGGAAAGGTAAGTTAAATTTGATAATCTAAACCAAAATATTATCATCTATAAGTAAATTGATAAATATAAAAAATTATGGAAATAAAACCTATTGTATGAGGTTTGATTCATATTCAAGAGGGACATTTATCTCAGATGGTCAGGGAGAAAGCCAACATTGATGATATTAATATTTTATAATAATTTCTTGATTTACTTCAACAATATTTTCTTGTTCTTCCACAAAAACTTGATGTTGATTCCTCCATTGGATTCATACATAGTGCAACACTAATTTCAAATACTCCCAATAGAATACCCCCATTGTGTTGTAAACATTAAATTATTTACTCTTTAAAAACATTGAAAACGGATTGATAAAAAATAGTATATCACATTGTGGTGAAACTATTTTATTTTTAAAAAAGTAATATGGATTAATGAAATTATATATTGATCATCGAGATCTGAACAAGATCAAAATTAAGAACAAGTATCCTCTTCTCTGTAATTAAGACTTGTTTGATATACGTTATGGAACTTAATAATTTTCCAAGACTGGCTTTCATTCTAGATATCATCAATTTTGGGTCAATAAGGATGATAAACCAAAGTCATAAATCCATTCAAGGTAATTACACTATGAATATATCATGATTCCATTTAGTGTTACCAATTCCCTTTTTATTATTATGAATTTAATGAATATAGTATTTGTAATTACCTTGATAAATTTTTAATAGTCATTTTAGATTATATTATTATCTATTAAAAGAGAAACTATGATCATTATGATCACATGATAATTGTACTAAAAACCTTAATGAAGGAGAAAATATAAGAAAAATATATAATTTTTTCATTTATATTGTAAAAGGTTTCATTTTTTTGTTATATAATCTCAATCGAGGATATATTAGTAGATCCATCCATGATGGAGGATATTAAATTATGCCCAAGAAAGACCATAGTGAATGAGATTTTTATTTTTAGTGGATGACTGGTATATTATCAGTTATTTTTGTAGAATTTCTCTTGACTATGTAATCCACTCACCATGTTAACTCAGAAGGGAGATGAGCTTATTTGGGCATTTAATTGTGTGGAAGACTTTAGCGAACCAAAGAGAATAAAAATAAAATAGATATTCTCACATGAAAATATATTAGATAAGGGTTTGTAATCTATAGTGATTCATTCAATAAGGGATTTGGATGTGTTCTTATATAGAATGAAAAGGTTATATCCTACTCCTAATAGGAATTTAAGATTCATGGGAAAAATTACCCAACTCATGATTTGGAGTATGATGCGATTATTTTTTCATTAAAAATATTAAGGTAATATATTTTTAGGAAATTGTATGATATATATACTGACCAAAAATGTTTAATGTATATGTTCACACACACAAAAAGATTAATTTGTGAAAGATAATATGGTTAGAGAAGTTAAATGATTATGTATGGACAATGCATTACCACCATAGGAAAAACAAATAGGTGCAATATCTCTTGATTCAAAAGGGAAATGATAGCTTATCCTTGATAAGGATGATAAAATATTCAATATTTATTGAATATCAATGGTTGGATCTGAAAATCTGGAAGGAATAGTAGAAATAATATCTTTCCTAATTGAATGTTCGACCATTTATCCAAGTTGAGATTAAACCAGTATAGAAGGAAAATTTAGAGATATAAAAAGGTTATATATGTTCCAGAGTTTAACCATGATAATGAAGGAATGATAATGTTTAGGAAATGTTTATGCACTATGTACATATAGGATTAGAAGAAGGTGCTTATAGAGTAATATCATAGTTATTCAATATTTATTCATCATGTAAATATGAAGTTGTATAAGGATTTGAAATATTACTTCTAGTTTGATGGAAAGAAGAGAGATGTCACAATAATAATATCTTAATGAATGGTATGTCAGTATGTTAAACATGAGAGAAAAAAAACTAAAGGGATGTTAGATCCATTACCCATTATAGAATGGATATGAGATAACATCACCACATAATCTTTCATTGGACTCCCCAGAATTTATAAAGGTAATAGTTCAATTTGGGTTATAGTTGACTACCTACCTAATTCATCTCAATCCAAAACTCTCTGAGAAAACTACTCTCCAGATCTACTTTCCAGGATATACTGTAAGGAAGTGGTATGGTTTCATATAACACCACATTCTATTATTTCTGATCAGGATATTTTGTTTAACTAAATGTTACGGTGAAGTGTTCAGAAAGCTCATGATGCAAAGTATAATTTCAGTAGTATGTTTCATCCTTAGATAGAATTCCAGTCTAAGTGAATAATTCAACCTCTATAGGATATGTTCAGATCATGTTCTTTGGATTTTAAATGTTGTTGGCATAAAAAACTTATTATAGTTTAGTTTTCTTATAATAATATCTCTTAGTAAAATATTTATATGGATCTTATAAAGCCCTTCAAGGATGTAAATTTTGAGCTCCAGTATTCTAGAATGGAGTTAGAGGAAGAAATATATTGGAACCTCAGATATATAAAGAAATGGAAAAGTAAGTTATATCTATTCAACAAAACATTATGGTAGCTTTGAGTCAGTAGAAATATTATGGCGAAAATCTTCGGTGTGAATAAGAATTTTATGTCTGTTAAAATATGTTTCTACAAATTTCTCAAAGGAATATGTTTATAATATTCCGGAAGAAAAATAAACTAATCCTTATGTACATTGGTCTCTTTGAAATTCATGATCCTGTTAGGATGGTATCATATCAGTTGGATCTTCTATCAATCCTATCTCATTTCCATGATGCGTTCCATTTATATAATCTAAGGAAGTATATAATTGAACCTTCACATGTAAATAACTAAGTGGTTATACCACTAGAGAAAGATAATTTTTATGAGTAAAAATTGGTGGATATTATATATTTTATAGAGAATGATATAAGAAACATACTACTCACATAGTAAATAGTTTTTAGTGAAACAACTATTTTGAGGAAGCTACTTGGGAACCAAAGGAAATGATGAGAATGAATAATCATCATTTTTATGTATCCAAGTGACAAATTTCAAGAAAACAATTATTTTATGGGGTGTATAATGTAACACACAATGTTTATATGTATTTATATGAATAAATTACACCTCATGGAATGATTTTATCACACATAACACCATGTTAAAAGAATAGTGGAAAATTATTCAAATAATATTTTATGATAGTTACCATATATCCATTTTAATGGAGGGTATAAATATGATTAACTAAAATTTAAAAATATAAGGTTGAACATGTATGTAAATTGAATTAATTGGAGACAAATTCTTTAAAAATTTAAAAAACAATTGAAAATAAAGGAAATATTTCTCTAAAAAACTATTACTTTGAAAAATAACATGTTTTACCTAAATAAATTAATCCACACACTTTTAGAGAATGATTTTAATGAAATTCATACAGTATATATTCATTCAATAGTTTAAAATTAATCGTATGTATATTCCAGACAAATGATAAGAAAAAATCAAATTTTACACATAAATATTATTTTTTTCTAAAAAGTAAGTGTTTATTATTTTTTTCACACTTATTTTAAACCTAATTTTTTTTAAAAAAACTATTAATAATTTTTGAATTAATAATTTCAATGTTTTATTAGGGTATATTTTTGAGAAGTTTCAGAAATGATAAATTTTTTGATTATTAGTGAAAATTAAATTTTAATTGAAACCCACATTTTTGGTTTAAATTATATAGAAGTTTAATGTATATTTTAAATATTTTTAAAATTAAAATTAGTTCAATTATATATCTATTAAAACAATTTAGGTCACAATATTAATTTTCATATTAATTTTTCATATAAAAACATTATAATCTTTTGATAAGCCTCTCTTTGAAAAACCTGCTTTCTCATCGCATCTTCGAGATTAATTTTAAATAAATTTTTTCAACTTATATCAATAATATTAAAAAAAATTATTCTATATTTTTAATTATAATAATTTTTAGTATATAATAATTTCATCTTATTTTTTAATAAAAATATAGAGTTAAAACAACACCCATAATTATCATGGTTAAGGTAAAAATTGGTTTACGGATGATTAAAAATAATATATAACAATTAAAATGTCCTTAAAACATGTATGAAGTATGTTTTACGGATATATTTTGATCCTATCATGTGTTATAATCGATAATACCTTATTTTTTAGCCTTTTGAAAAGAGAAAAAATGTGGTTATATAGTTTCTTTTAAAAAAATTACAACTGTGACACTACCTCATTTATAAAAATCCACCCCATATAATCTATTTATTACACCTTAAAAGGATTTTGGTTCATCCAATAGATACCAAAATCATTTAACAATTGTAATCATCTTATATAAAAATCATCTTTTTTGAATAAAGAGAACCTAGTTATTCTTTTAGTGCAAACATAATGAGGTAACCAGAAGAAGAGATAATGTTCTTCAACAATGGTTTTTTATTTTATTTCATCTTAATCTGCCTTCAAATATTATTAAAAAATTATGACATAATAAAATTAGTATATAAAATATACTATGAAGTTGTTATGTTAATGTAATGACCTTAAACCATCTCCACTTCTATGAAATGGGTTACGAAATCACTGTTTCTGTATACGAAGAACTACCTCTTCATGGACTAATGTCATTCAGTTTTTCATTACCACCACTAAAAATTGGGTATTATAATGGATATAAACTTATATATATATATATATATATATATATATATGTATATATGTTATTTATAAAATAATTATATATCTAAAGTAATTATATCATATATATCATTTGTTTACTTATTTTTCATAGGGGATACAAAAATGTTTCTTGTGTGTACAACAAACTACCACCTCACGAATTGGACTTATTCATTTTTCAATAATGATTTAAATAGAATATATTAAGTATATGTATTAATGAGATATAAATGACAAAATTTTTATATTCATGAAATATTTATCTTTATGAAATGATAATATTTCTTTTTATTTATTACCTTTTCACTCAATGAAATATGATAACGTCGTTCGTGTACATGTGGAATATCACATTCACAAGGAAATGTAACTATCTGTTTTCATCACCACACCACATGGATGATATGTATAATTATGTTTAAATAAATAATTTTTTATCATGATAATTTTATAAAGATAAAATATTACTTACGCTTTCCCATAATCAAAATTGAAAAATGGAACTGTTACTTAAGAATACGTATGATCTACCACCATTATGATCATATCATACTTTATTTATCGAAGATATATTTCATTGTTGTTATTAAATTTATAATTTATATTTAAATATGATACTTATTTCATTATTATTAGTATATATATTGTGGAACCATTATAAAAGTAATAGGACTAAAAATAACTAATCACAACATATACAAAAAACAATACAGTTATTAAAATAAATATGATTTTAACATAATGTTGTTAATAAACATGGAATAAACAGTAATAAGTAAATCATATATGGTATATAAGATTATGTTTTTACAAAATATTTATAATAAAATTATATTTATTTTATAGTAGGTTCGAACTTATATGAAGGAATTTGATACTAAATGTCAGAGATTTCGAGTCACTCCTGTATTTGTGGGGGACATATAAAAACTCACCACTCCTATCTTTTTTTGTGGCGTATATACTAACCCTTTTATATGTTATATAATAAATATCATAATTTTCATTATATTAAATTTTTCATTTTATGATATTATTTATTAGGGATTACAATTGAAACGATTAAGGGTTTTTTATCTCACTTTTTACTTCTATATGATATATTTCATTGTCATGACATATTTATTTTTTGCTGAAGATATACCAATGAGGAATTTATTTTATAATGATTATCCAGAACATTATGGTTATTAAATATCCATTTTAAAATCTCTATTTTATGGGTATTATGTTTCAAATGATAACAAATTGGTAATGGATTTATGTTACAATCACATCATTTATCAGGATTGTTTATGATTAAGTATCAAATATTGAAATATGATGATCTAACTCCGATGAATACTCATGAATTTTATCATCCCCTTGTTATTAATGATAATATCAATTAATTTCACCATTTATCCACTCTTTGGTAATTAAAATTATTAAGAAATCATTATTAATAAAATTTATTTTTTTCTCTTTGGTAGAATACTATTTTTCATCCAAAATTATGGTCTTATAAAACTATTCTCAAATCTATTTTTATAAATATTATTATTATTTAATAAATAAATTTTTGTCCATGTTTTAATTTTTATAAATTTTTTGAATGGAATATTCATGTCATTTTCAAAACAGTGGTCGTCGAACATTTAAAGACAATTTGAAAATAATCCTTATTTTTTAACATAAATGACATGAACAGAATATCTCATTGTCATGTCCACTAAAATGTTTAATTTTTACCTTTAAATGTATCCTAGATATTTTAAAAATAATTTTTTTCTATTTGTTTTTAAATTTTTTTAAAATGTTTTTTTAAAAAGGTTATGCTTCTAGATAAATGTTCAAATTGATCATTCAAAATAATTATCCATCTAAAATGAAATTCATTGATGTATGTTATGATTTTATGGGGTGTTGAACTAAGGATACCACTCTTATAATTTTTATAAATGGTTTATTGTAACAATATTTTTATTATACACATTTATATTCCATGGGTTATTCCCTGATAAAATTATTATGAAACCCACTTCTTTTACCATGGGTTATGCTATGGCGAATTCTTTAAATGATTACCAAACCTATCAATTTTCCAAAAGTTATTATATAATGACATGTCTATGAAACCCATTTAATATCATGTGCTATGATATAATTAATATTTTATTATATTATGGAACAAATATGTATGATTTTCATTATGAGATGAATGAGACTTATATCTTCCTATAATGCATTGGGTAATGATTAATATTATATGTTATGAAAAGGTAAATTAGTGGTTTTCACAAGACCCAATGTAGGTATATTTTAGGTTATAACAATCCAAAAATATGATATAGAAGAGATCATCCCATGCCCTAAGTAGGCTCATGGGTTTTTATCCCAAACATGACATGTAATGGATGCCATGGTGGATAACATTGACGAAAGATTTTCCATGATTATGTGTATACCACAAATATTTGACTTAGAACAATGTTATTCTATCATGTATCATGTTATTTTATTGCCTTATGATTTATGTATTATGAAATACCAAACTTTATTCCATGACTCAATATTTTTCCGTTTTATATGCATGGTAAGGTATTCAAATATTATGACCATGTTCTCAAACCCTTATGTTCATGTTATGATCGTGTATCACCATTTTTTCCCTTGCAGAGGATTTTATCCCACCATTTCTTATATTTCCAATCCTTGGGTTATAAATAAAGGTTTTATGTGGGGAATATTTATTAATAATAGTAAAGGGGAAGGTATTTGTTGGATTTTTTCAAGATCATTCACCAAATTAATAGATTGTGTACCATGTCTCCAAATAAAATAAACAATTATAGTTCTATGGAATGTGTTTGTATAATTTATTTAATATTAGTATAAAAATATGTAATATCTATGTATTAAAATCTCAGGTTACTATTTATAGGGTTCCATGGTGAGATATGGAAGGATAAAACCCAATGTGAATTAGACGATCTCTTATCACTAGGGCGCACTATAAGGACCCAACCATCAATATTACATAATCTTGAATTATGACTAGAATTCACATTGAGGATATTTTCAAGATTATAGTTTTAGAGAATTAGGACATAACTATTACATAACAACTTGAATATTACATGTAGACACTACTACTTAGTATCCATTTTTTCATAAAATAAAAACTCTTAAAAAGAAACATGTCTAGTTCCATGTTTTAGACAACATGACTTTTCCTTGATCCCATCCTTGACCATAGTCATCTTTAAGTCATATGGAAAACATTTCAAAAACATGGGATGAGCATAAAAATCTAAGTAAGGGTTATAAAATATGGAAGGAAAACATTAGTCAATAAATAAATGTAAATCAATGAAACCATACCTTTAAATAATAACATAAGTCATGAAATCATAAGATTTATGAATAACACACATATATTATAAATCATAAAGGTAACTTATGGGATACATAACATACATAAATTTTAGATTTCATAGCTATGTAGGGAGTGTTGTTCGGAATAACCATAATAGTATATTTCCTAAATCACTTAGTAGAAACATTAATGTTTACCTCTGTCACGTTTCCCAATGCATTAGAGAGCTATCTTGGGCTCGCCCACCCTAGGTTTATCACGGAACCACCCGTATACGTAAACAATGACCATGAACCATAAAATAATAATAACACATAACATAATCATAATATAAATAAAATGTTTCCATATTCCAATCACAATATATCATTTCAAGATATAGACATAATCAATTCTTTATCTAACCATTTTCAAACCCATTTAATAAAGATAATTTTGAATCAATGTGTCCCATACCACTTTGAAGATTTTAAAGGAATTAAAATTTCAAAACATTATTGTCCATATAAATAAATCCTTAAAACCATATTGAAAAAATGGAAATTAATTATAAACATTAAGATGAATAAATCATTAAAACATTTAAAACAATGTTTTAGTTAAAGAGTCCCTTACCACTTGATAAAATAAATGAATAAAAATAATTTCGTAATAATATTAAACAAAGATTATAATATCATTAGATTAAAGATATTCATGATATAATATGTCAAAGCACAGTATATACACAATATAAAAGTGAATTGGTGTATAACAACAAATATGTCTCAATGGAGTGTAAATTGAGACAAAATCCCATACAAAGATCATATCATTATATTAAGGATAAATACATGAAATAATTTTTTGTGAAAAATATAAATACCCCTAATAAAATTGTATATTAAGTGTAAAACAATCATAGGTCATTAAAATATATTCATTGAATTACAAAATCAACAAGTATAAGTTTAACCCAAAGAATTGAAATTGGGTTAAGAAGTTCTCTTACAGAAATTTGACAGCCTAACAAAGTCGCTTTAAAATTTTGAAAATGAGTTGATGAGAGAAAAACGAGTCTCTAATCACATGGAAAGAATATTTATATAAATGAAGATATATAAGAATATATCCCAACATAGGAAAATGAAAATTAAAAGACATGACATAAAAGAATTCTTTGACTGAAAGAGTACGGTAAAAGGTTCCCTTACTGATTTGGTAACTTAAGAAACATACACCTCATTAAGGAATGATCTTTCAATGAAGATTTAAATACACATAAAATAAAGTATATTACACAAAGAATTAAATAATGAGCATAATATACACCACACAAAAGGAAGTAGTGTAAAATATAGCATGAATCTCACGGGAATAAAAAGTGAGATGAAAACCCCTTACCACATCATAGTCAATCAAGTTGTATGAGAAAAAGCTTATAACCACCAAATTAATCACAAAATACCATGAATATAACGATAATAATGATAATATATATCAAATTTCAGTACAAAATACACCACATTCAATAAATAAGTGTCAAACAATGGAAATCTCAAGGAATTAAAAGTGAGATAAGAAACCCCATACCTCAAGTCCGACTTGTCTTGTATGTTCCTTACTTTTCCTGAATAATAAACATAAGTTAATTTATACTTGATTAAGAACAATTTTCAAGTTTATTATTCCTTTTATATCACTTATTACCTTGTTATAATTTTTTTAATTATTTGAGTTAATACAGGACATTATGTCGATGTTCAGAACATGAGTCAAAAAATTAATTTGTTATAATTAAAAATACTCCATGTGGTCAAAATTACATTATATCAAGAATTATATTCAGTGTTTTAATATAATATATATCATATATATCCATTATTTATGTATTTATAATATTCCATACCATTTTTCCATATGAAATTAAATGCATTGTTCCTGGAGATGGTAAGTCGTACGTATACATGAACGCTACTTTAATTTCCTTTTCATTTTTAAAAGGAATGGAAACTGAATGATACATAGGTATATTTTAATTTAAGTATAATTTAATATGATATATATGTTACATAATTTCATTAACACCATCCTTTATACGTTCTATATATTTCATGAATGAATCATATCACCTTGAGGGGGCGGTAGTCCACACTTCCTCAAATGAAATTATCGTATTTACACATATTGGAAAAAGTCAAGGTATGTTTGTAAATAAAATTTATAGAAGAATATATGAAACATAAAAATAATATATATCATATATAAATATATTTCCATTATAATGTCCACCATGAGAGGTGGTAGGAGAAGATTGAATAATCATTGTTTCGTGAGGCAGCAGTTCACCATCCATAAAAACAGTATGTTCTTACCCATTAGATGGAGGTGTGTGTAAGTGTAGTTCTAATAATCATCATATCAAAAACCTATAATTTTTAGGATACTTGTGTTTATATAAAATAAATTAATAAAAAGTGTTTAGGGGATTGTAGAAGGAAAATAAAAGAGAAGAACTTAAAAGAAGATGTTACCTTTAAATCGGGTAACTCCCTTTGGTTTGAACCAAAATGATTTCTTGAAGTGCCTTATGCTTAAGGTAAGAATTTTATGAGGAATAGAGGGATGTAGGGAGATTATTTATGTAGATTTTGGGTGAGACAAGGGTCTTTAGAGGTTTGAGTAATGGGTTATAGTTGGTGTCTTTTTATAAGGGGGAGGACGAGCTATTTAGGAATGTTTGAAAATATTATTTTATTATATAAGGATTTTTGGTTTCTAAAGTTCCAAAACATATTAAAGTCAAAGATAAGATGACTGTTGTTCGAAATAAAATCATCCAATAATAATTGGGAATGATTTTGATATTTTTTAAATTTTTATAACCTTATTTATTTAAATCATTCATTAATGAGGAAAACACTTCATCATTATTGTGTCGTAAATAATATTATTTATTTGATTTCTAAAAATTATAAAAAAAATTACAGGATATAAATAATTGTTTTAGATTTAATATTAATATTAATAGTTGAAGATATAACATATATAACCCCATGTAAAATTTTATTTACTAAAAGATATATGTTAATGTCATTTTTGTCCTTACATTAAATTAATTAATATAAAGTGTAATTATAACACTTATGTGGCTCCATGGGGTCCCAATATTGACTAAAGGATGGACATGATTGAAAATGTAAAAAAAGGATTCGGAAACATTTTAGGGTAATTTAATATTATCATAATATTATTTTTACCTTTAGTTATCCTATTTACCTTTAACCACGGTAAAAGTCAAATGTTACTTTTCACTAAAAATTATTTTCATCATATTGAAACAAATTTTACTAACTGATAACAACCATGTATGTTGGATTTTTGAAATTCAATTCTCAAAAGTGGTAAAATTTCTTTTAAATGAAAAAAATTGGTTTTTAACTATTACTTAGTGTTTTCACTATTCATCAAAAATTCATGTTTTTTCAGAAAAATACCAAAAATTCAACCTAAGCTATATTTGATATTCAGAATTAAAAAATGATTCCTATTTTAAAAAATTAAAAACATAAAATTTTCAATAATTAATTTAAAATCAATTCTCATTGTCAAAACAAAAAGCGTGTTTTTATAAAATAATAACTACCAAAAGATTGACACTTATTTACTTCCAATTTCAAAGTGAAATTACTTCCAATGAACCAAATTGGATTAATTAGTAAAAATAAAATATAATCTTACATAAAAAACAATTAAAAATATAATCTAACCTTATAAATAAATTATATGAAAAGACAATTTTGAATTAAAATACAGTATATTTCACTATTCATTAAAAAATGAATTTTATCATAAAAATACCAAAAACATACCCAATGTAAAATTTGATGTCCCAATTCTGAAGAGGAATTTTATTATATCAAATAGAACATAAAAAAGTGTCAAATAAATAGATCTAAAAAGTGTTCTCCATAAAAAGGCAGTAAAACGACCTTTTAATGAAAATTAGAGTATTTCGTGATTAATATTGGATTTATTCTCATTTTAAGCCTCTAAAGGTTATTAGGGAAATGTAAAGATATTTAAGAA
Source organism: Viscum album (assembly GCA_963277665.1). Classification (NCBI taxonomy): domain Eukaryota; kingdom Viridiplantae; phylum Streptophyta; class Magnoliopsida; order Santalales; family Viscaceae; genus Viscum; species Viscum album. Next base: position 1,173,408,228 of record OY728160.1, read on the forward strand.
ATATATTTAATCATAATTTGGTTAGTTCTATTCATTCCCACCAATACAACTTCTAGGCATTAACTACCATTTAAAATAATAATATTTGACTAATATTTATTAGTATAACTCAACATTGTGTGCAACATAAGTTTTCAAAGAAACATGTTATTGCGTATCAGGTACACCATCGGACATATAATCCCCTTTAAAGTAACATTAAATTTTAATTCACAAATTCTAATAAATATGAAAATTTATTATTCTTTATTTACCTGGGATGTTACATCCTTCTCCAATTTTGGAAATTGCATCCTCACAATTTTAAAATAGGGCTTGTAAACTCCCTTGAAAGTACAACATCGGAAAAAGACTGAATAAAAAAATAACTTTAAAAAAAGAAATTGAAGTACAAAGGTCACCCAAGATATCCCATAATTCGATTCCATATAGGAAAACATGGATATATAAGAGAAAAACTGTCATGGTTTGATAGAGAGTGGTAAAAACAAGATTAGGAGAAAGTTAACCACTAGAAAATCACAAACATGTTATAGGATAAACGGTCTTTGATTCCCCAGTAGTAAAAGTGAATGGAGAATGTTTTTTTAATGTTACCTTTCATAATGTTGAGGAATTTATTTATGATCTTAAATAAAAACATAAGGAAACATACTTACAATTCGTGTAGACTTTCACCCTTTACTAAATTCCAACCACAACCACAATTTTTCTCAAAACGATGAGTATTCAATTTAGACATGGCCACACATGAAGTTCTAGAATAAATTTATATAGAATAACATAACCCGAAAAAAGATGAACTATATATTTCCCCTGTCTTTAGACATTAACCAAAAACAAAAAGGTTATTAAAAGTTCAGATAATCCCCAAAAAGGATAATACATTATAAAAATAAATACAACTCTTAATCTCTAAAATTCAACAAAAAGTACCCAAATTTCAAGAAGGACCATTAAACACACATAAGTATTTAAAATTCATCAAAATAATCCAAACTATGTTTGAAACCCAAAACTCAAGAGAATTTAATCACATTGTCTTCCATGATTAAATTTTAACATTTATCTCCAAGTAACATCAACTATTATTAAAGTCTCATACTGAAGTGTAGTTAACCTAATCACATGTTCTCTATGATAGGTTAATCATTTCATTAAATAACCCAAAACGCTTATAAGTCCACAATAAAGTCATAGATTCTTTCAAAATAAAATTACACCATTAATACTTAATTAAAATCCCAATGTATCATATTTTCTATAGGCATATAGTGTTTCCCCAAAATAGAGAGCATCTTTCAAAATAACCTTTAATAATTAATCCCCAAATCATTTTCTTATATTAAGCATATCCATTTGATAAATCAAAGTAACCAAAATCAACTTATTCTTGATCCATAAAATCATTTAACTAAAAATAATAAGTCATACTAACCAGGGACTTCACGTAGCCTAGTGGTAGGCAATGTCTTCTTGTCACCCTTCTGTTGTGGGTTCGATTCCTACATCCTTTCCAGATGCGATGTGTTGTCACCCATCTTACGAGTTGTCCTTTTTATAAAACTAAAAAATTACCCTAACATATTTTAACCTCAACAGTTTTTCTATACCTTTATTTTTCATCTGAAAACATTAAGACCTCCACATCTTAATTAATGAAGCCTTATATATATTGTCCTTTTTTATTTCACCTCTATATCATAAAATAAAACTATTCCGAATAGAAAAAAAATACCTTCATCATGGTTTCTATTTGGATTCATCGTCATCTTGTTAATGTTTGTAGAAGGTCAATGCATTGCAACAATGATTTAGAGATCCTTCAAAATCATTTTCTTCCGTCATCCAAATACACCATGTACAACTAGGGTCAAATGGGTGTTTAGAGAAAAATAGTTTCGGAAAATAATCATGTATGACATATAATTTCAAAACATATTATAAAACATGATTTTTATAAAACAGTCAGGCTGAGTTTGAGTTGAAACTTTCAATCAATGGTCCTTTTAAAATACCATAAGTATGTTCTGAGAGACTATATTGTAAAAGAAAACATAAATAGGTTTTTCAAGGGTCTCATTCTTTAACACCTTTTTCAAAATCATAATATGGATCAAAATATTATGATAAGGTAAAATATTTTAAAATACCTTTATAATATTTACCTTTCCTGAAAATATGAGAATATTATGAAAATAGGATTTGATTAAATTCAACCCATGATCCATAATGATATAGAGGTGTTGTGGAAATGTTTGATATCTCAAAGAACTATTTTCAAGTGAGTTATATGAAATAAAAAGTTTCACAATCACCTGAACATGACTTTGCAATAATTATTGCAAGCATGTCATCAAGAAGAGATAGGAATTTCATTTGAGATCCCCCTCCTTCCATTTGTAACCGACTTTCCATGGTGTAAAAAAGTTATAAAACAAGAATTTAACTTAAATAATAGATATAGTAACTAACCATGTGTTTAATGAAAATTCATAATCCCTAAAGTTGTCTAAACCGACCTCTGATACGAACTGTTAGGACACAGCCTTCAACATTACATAATCTTGAATTATGAAAAGAATTCACAATGAATATCTTTTTTGGTTTATTGTTTTAGAGAATTAATCCATAACTGTTACATAAAAACTAGAATATTACATGTAGATAGTACTAATCAATATCCATTTTTTTCATAAAATAAAAACTCTTAAAAAGAAACATGTCTAGTTCCATGTTTTAGACAACATGAATTTTTTTTGATCTTATCCTTGGCCCCACTCATCTTTATGTAATATAGAAAAAATTTCAAAAATATGTTATGATCATAAAAATCTAAATAAGGGTTACAAAATAAGGAAGGAAAACATTAGTCCATCAATAAATTCAAATAAATGAAACCATACATTTCAATCATAACATGCCTCACAAAATGATAAGATTTATGAACAACACAAAGAAATCCTAAATCATAAACGTAACTTATGGAATACATAACATACATACATTGTAGCTTTCACAGCTTTGTAGGGAGTTTCATTTGTAATACACTTCTCAATATATTCCCTAAATATCTAAGGAGAAACATTAATGTTTACCTCTGTCATGTTATCCAATGCATTGAAGAGCTATCTCAAACTCACCCGCCCTAGGCTTATCATGGAACCACCCGTATACGTAAAAAATTCCAAAGAACCGTAACATAATCATAACACATAACATAATAATAAAGGAAATATAACATTTCCACATTCCAATCACAATATATCATTTCAAGAGATATACATAATGAATGCCTTATCAAACCATTTTCAAAACCATTTAATAAAGATATTTTTGAATCAAAGTGTCTCATACCACTTTGAAGATTTTAAAGGAATTAACATTTTATAACATTAATTTACATATAAATAAATCCTTAAAACCATTTTGAAAACATGGACATTAATGGGAAACATTTAGATGAATAAATCTTTAAAAAATTTAAAATAATGTTTTAATTAAAGAGTCCTTTACCACTTGATAAATTAATGAATAAAAATAATTATATAATAATATTAAACAAAGATTATAATATCATGAGAGTAAATAGATTAATGATATAATGTGTCAAATGGAACTATATACACCATATAAAAGGAAATTGGTGTATAAAAACAAATAAGTCTCAATGAAATATAAATTGAGACAAAATACCTTACAAAGATAATATCATTACATTAAGGACAAATCAATTAATTAAATATGTGTGAAGAATATAAATACACCAAATATAAGTGGATATTATGTTCTAAACAATCATAGGTCATTTACACATATTCATATCATGACATAATCAAAAATTAGATGTTTAACCCAAAGAATTGAAATTGGGTAAAGAAGTTCACTTACAGAAATTCGACAGCATACCAACATCGCTTTAAAATTTAGAAAATGAGTTGATGAGAGAAAAGTGGTCTCTCATAAAATAAAAATAAAATGTATAGAAATTAGGAGATAGAAGAACATATCCCAACATAATAAAATTGAAATTAAAAGACATGACAGAAAAGAAGTCTTTGACTAAAAGAGTACGGTGAAAGGTTCCCTTGCCGATTTGGTAACTTAAGAAACATACACCCCATGAAGGAAGGATCATTCAATGAATCTGTAAATACACATAAAATAAAGTATATTACATAAATAATTCAATAATTAGAATTAAATGAACCACATAAAAGGAAGTAGTGGCAAATATAGCATGAATCTCATAAGAATAAAAAGTAAGATGAAAACCCCTTACCACGTCGTAATCAGTCATGTCATATAACCAAAAGTTAATAAAAACCAAATGAATCATATAATACCATGAATATAAAGATAATACTGATAATATATATCAAATTTAAGTACAAAACTCAACACATAAAATAAATAAGTGGCGAACAATGGAAATATGACGGAATTAAAAGTGAGATAAGAAACCCCTTACTTGAAGCCCGACATGTCTTGTATATACCTTATTATTCCTGAATAATAAAATTAAGTAAATTCATAATTTATTAAGAACCGTTTTCATGTTTATTATTAATTTTATACCACTTACTACCTTGCTATAAAAATTAGTTTTTTATTTGAGTTTATATAAGACATTTTTTTGATGTTTGGAACTTGACTACAAAATGAACCTATTATAATTACAAAGTTTCTATGTTGTCAAAATTAAATTTTATCAAGAATTAAATTCAATATTTATATATCATATATATCATATAAATCCAGTATATATTTATTTAGAATAGTCCATAACATTTGGACATAAGAAATTAAATGTTCCGTTCATGGAGACTATAAGCCGTACATACACAGGAACACTACATTCATTTCTTTTTCATTTTTAAAAGGAATGAAAACTAAATAATACATAGATATATTTTAATTCAATTATATTTTAATATGATATATATGTTACATAATTTCATTAACACCATCCTTTATACATTCCATGTATGTCATGAACTAATCAAATCACCTTGAGTGGGTGGTTGTCTACACTTCCTCAAATGAAATTATCATGTTTTCACATATTGGAAAGCATTAAGGTATGTTTTTAAATAAAAATTACAAAATCATATATAAAAATTAAACCTAAAATATATAATATATAAATAAAGTTCCATCATAGTGGCCACCATGAAAGGTGATATGATAAGATTGAACAATCATCTTTTCAAGAGGTAGTAGTTCGCTGTCCACAGAAACCGTATGTTCGTTACCCGTTAGATGGAGGGGTGTGTAAGTTTAGTTATAATACTTATCATATAAAAAATATAGTATATTGAGGATAATATTGTTGTTATAAATGAAAGGAATAAAAAGAGTTAAGGGGTTGGAGAAGTAAAATAGAGGAAAAGAACTTAAGAGAAGACGTTACCTTTAAATCGGGTAACTCCCTTTGGTTTGAACCAAAAGGATTTATTGAAGTTCCTTATGCATAAGTTAATACTTCTATGAGGAATAGTGGGATGTAGGGAGATAATTTAGGTATATTTTGGACTAACTAAGGGGCTTTAGAGGTGTGAGTAATGGGTTAGAGATGATATCTTTTATAAGGGGGAGGATGGGCTCTTTAGGAATGTTTGAAAATATTATTTTATTATTTAATTATATTCGGTTTATAAAAGTCCAAAACTTATTAAAGTATAATATAAGATTACGATTGTACTAAATACAAAAATCCAACAAGAATTAGATAGGTTTTGGATATTTTTTTTAATTTTTATATTCTTATTTATTTAAATCATTCACTAATGAGGTAAACACTACACAATTATTGTGTAATAAATAATTTCATTTATTTGATTTTTAAAAATTATAAAACAATGAAAAGGATGTATTAAATCTTTTTATCTTTCAAATTAATATTTATTATAGAAGTGATAACTTATATAACACCATGTAAAAATTGATTTACTAAAAGATACATGTCTATGCCATTTTTGTCTTTAATTTAAATTAATTAATATAATGTTTCATTATAACTCATAAGTGGCTCCATGGGGTCCCAAAATCGACCCAAGGATTCCCATGGTTGTAAATGTATAAAAAAAGTATTTAATCACATGTTAGGGAAATTTAATATTATTATAATATTATTTTTACCTTGAATTACCCTATTTACCTTTAACCGCGGTATAAGTCAAAAGTTGTTATTCACTAAAAATTGTTTTCTTCTTATTGAAATAAATTTTACTTACTAATAACAACCATGTATATCAGATTTTCGAAATTCAATTTATAGAAGCGGTAAAATATCATTTAAATGAAAAAGTCAATTTTTAACTATTACTCAGTGTTTTCACTATTCATCAAAAATTGAAGTTTTTCAGAAAAATACAAAAAATTATTCTTAAGTTATATTTGATATTCCAAATTCAAAAATGATGTATATTTTACCAAATTAAAAAAATTTATGTTTCATTTAATAATTTAAAATTAATTCTCGTTGTCAAAACAAAAAGGCGTGTTTTTAAGAAATAATAACTATCAAAAGATTAACTCTTCTTTATGTCCAGTTTCAATGTCATATTACTTCCAATGAAAAAAATTGGAATAAATGATAAAAATATAATCTAATTACACTTGAAAACAAATTAAAAAGATAATCTAACCATATGAATAAATTATATTCAAAGGCGGTTCAGAATTAAAATACAGTATTTTTCACTATTCATTAAAAAATGAATTTTATTAGAAAAATACCAAAAATTTACCCAAATTAAATTTTGATGTCCCTATTCTAAAGAAGAATTTTATTTTTTTCAAATAAAACATATAAATTGACAAAAACTAGAATTATAAAGGTTCTCCATCAAAAGGAGGTAAAACGACCTTTTAAAGAATATTAGAGTACTTCGTGCTTAATATTGGATTCATTCTCATTTTAAGACTCTAAAATTTATTGGGTATATATAAAGACATTTAAGAAAAATATTTAATGATGATATGGTTAGTTATCTTCATTCCCGCCAATACAACAGCTGGGCATTAACTACCATTTAAAATAATAATATTATATTACTATTTTATAGTATAACTCAACGTTGTGTGCAATGTAAGTTTTCAAAGAAACCTGTTGGTGCCTATCAGGTACGCCATCAAACATAGCATCCCCTTTAAAGTAAAATTGATATTTAATTAAAAAATTTAAATAAATATGAAAATGTATTATTCTTTATTTACCTGGGATGTTACACACACTCACTATTAGTGAAATCTCTGGATAGTACTATGATATAATATCCTAGCATCACTATATATACATAGGTTATAGGTATCAATACACATATTGTTTTTATATATAGTGGAAATTAAGACCATATTTTCCTATTTTTTAGAAAGGATAGAGAACCCAACATAAATTAAGGATTTGTGTACCCAAACAAAGTGAGGGGAATAATTGTCATTTATCATATTGTTGGTTATTATAGGTTATATGTCACTATTTATCCTAGAACAATAGGAATTATGCCACATATATTTATCAAAATAATATAATTTCATCCCAATATCATCCAATAGATAGTGTAAGTGAACAAAAATTGGGAAATCATATAAGGTTCTTGTACTCACAGAAGGAGGATAAGTCCCATATAACCTCACAAAAACATTGAGAGGTTGTGTAAGGTTAACATCATATCCATAAATTATTCATCTTGTGACTAGAAATATGTTTTCATCATCTAAAAATGGTGTACCTCATTCACTATAATTTAATGAATCGACAAGAACCTCCAATCTATTTGAGTCCTGATCAGTTTGAGAAGAAGGTGTAAATTTGTAGAATACTCATACTAGACTAGAGAAAATATCATTTGAATCATGGAGTTTTATATCACAGAAAAATGACTTAAGTGTTTCTTATTTTATAGTCATATATCTCATATATTGGAAATATAGTTTATCATTTTATAGTAATGATGTTAGAAAATAATTTGATGTTATATTACCTAGATGTTATAAACTGGTCATAGAATTATTCAATGTGCTTATTAAAAAATCTATCATTGGTGGAATGTGTGATATCATATTCATCCATCATGATATTGGGGTAGGCTCAATTATATTATATATTGTGTATGATGTAAGGTCCCTCCCACTTCAATTTTAATTTTGGTGGTTTCTTCCATAGTATCATTATAGTTATGAAAGAAAACACCAATTATCCTCGAATTAATGAATATAGAAGATGAATATTATTTAATGTTTGAAAAATCTAGATCTGATGAATTTATTGGTTTTACAGTGTACATAACCATTTCTCATCATATCAATCGAACATACCGAGTCACTTAAGGGATAATTCATCTTCAGATAGCTAATTTATCATAGTTAGTTGAAGTGATGGAAGTTGGGATTTGTTGGACCACCTCTCTTTACTATAAAAGAGAATATGGGGTCTCTTGTGTATCAATATGGGTTATGGTTTGATAATATCAAAAATCATGAAATGTTTTATTATTCCAAGATTTTTTTCACTGTTCTCCATATTCTGATGTATATTATAAAGAGTATTATTAAAATCCACTATTTTCCTATTCACTACAGAATGGTTGCATGATGAGTTGTTAGACTGAATATTTTACTCTTTATATATCCTTTTCAATTTAACTGAAAATAAATTAGGGATATTTTCAATCAATATTGTGTGAGGGACACAATTTGTTTTAATAATTTCTTCTATTATAAAATTAATAATGTAATTTTTTCTAAATTATTTGATGGATATTACCTCATCCCACATAGAGAAACAACCGATGGTAGTAAGCATGTCCTTGAACATCCATGATATATCCAAGGGATATATCCTCATGATATCATTTATATAGAATAAATATAACCTTGAATATTTAGTTATATGAATCAAAACTGTTTTTTGATAGATGAAATTTTTTAATATCCAAAAATTATAACATTTGGTAGGATTTTTTTTAAAATAATTCATTATTATTTCATAAAATTCTCAAAAACTAGTAAATTGATTATAAATATTGGCTCCTAATTGATTATCACTACAAGTGTATGCATGAAATTTTTACATAATTGTAGTGGATTTTCCTCCATCATTGTATTAATAGATAACTCTATAAAATCCTCATTTTAGTAGATTTTATATGAATTATCACCATCAGAATTGGGTAAATTCATTGACTGTCATTTGATCTATTCTTTGTTGGATTGGATTGATGGAAGAGTTACTATTTGGAGGTAATCTATGTGGGGTACAACCATCCATTAATTGTATTAATTTACATAGATAATGACTTAATTTTATATGGGGTGGTGTTGACTGAATTGATTCCTTCAAAACCATTTCCAATTATTAGAGATAACACATTGTAGTGTGTGATAAAAATAATTTTTTTCCCTAGTCTATATGTGCCAATCATATGGATAAATTATCCAATGCATTTTGATATAAAATTTTAAAACACATGACGTGAGATAGAGTATGTCTGGAGGGAAACTATTCCATTATGTATAGTACATATTATAGTATAGGAATATAATATTAATTCTTAATAACATATTCACCATTAATCATCTTGAAAATCAACTCCGGGTCACACTTGATACTCAATTTTAGTACTACTGTCTATAGGGATAACTATAATAGGGAAATAAGATATCAGTATATTGTTTTGATATTGGTGAAATATTTAATTAGTAATTAAGAATATGGATGAAATTAGTTCATTAGAGAGGAAAGGAAAATTCCAATGAAAAATCTATTGAGTTTTGGATTTTCCATTATTCTTACTATTTAAATTTTGAAGGTACCATCAGAATACATGTCCCATATTTGGGGAGTGTCATTAATAGATAAAAACCCTTCATTATGATTTTCTATATACCTTCGTAAACATTACCCGTCAAGTGTTCTATAGAAAATATACCAATACCTACTATTTAATTGGATTATGTGACACAAAATGAATACAAAAATAATGTAAGATGGCTACACACCAAGATAGTTTTTTAGAAATCTATTGATCATTTTGGATTTATTTGAGCCAGCCAATATAAGAGATGAGGTGGATCTTGTGATGCTATAAGAAGTGACTCATATTTTTCACTCGGAATATTTATGGAAGTTATTTCTTCTCTATATCAAAGTATCAAGCCTCAAGATCCATATTTATTATACTAAGATAGTATATATTTCTTTTTACTACAACATTCAGCTATGAAATAATGACACTCATAGATTAGTTTATGGTTTCTACATATAAAAAAGGGTTCTTTCTTTTACACATATTATTAATACCAGAAATATCAAATTGTACTTCTTTAGAATATAAAATAATCTCTAACAATAATTATTCCAATGATTTGGGTGTCTTTTATTAATCTACATTGAAATGGGTAAACACTATAAAAAAATTATATTAATAATTTAATGTTGGTGTTGTGTTTGTTTGTCCCACATATTTATATTTCGTTTTTAGAATGTGTCATCTTAAGGATATCCTTTGTCTAATATGGGTAGAATTAAATGAAATGATGGATCACCACAATTCTATGTAACATACCTAATGTTATCCCTAATTCACATTTCTGGGGTATCATTTAGAGGATGTAATCCCATAGTTTGTTGAAACCCATTTTAATATAGGTAAGATCATTAAAATGTTCTTGGTAATTTACCACTAAATCATCAAGATAAAATTTTATAGTTTTTTCTAAGAACGGCCTAATGATATGGTCCCTTGAATTTTAACTTGTAGTTTGATTATTATTCAAGACTAATGTAATTTCATGACTGAATTATACCACGTGGGTTGATTTTAAATTATAGGCCTACTAGTATGATAGTTCTATCCTATTTTGGTTGTAACTAAGTTATCCAACAATGAAAGGGAGGGCTTAAAACTGGTAGTTCCATCACTATAAATCATTATGACTAGGGTGAAAAAATAATCATTTTCATACTTCTAATGTATATGTATGATGAATATTAAACCATAATAATCTCATTGTTATTCTAGATGAGGATGATGTTGGTGAGTACTTTTGGGTATTGGATCTTCCAAATGAATATTTATTTGATTATCTAGTCAATTTTGACTTAAAAAATGGATGTATGGGTAGTTTCGATTCTCCTAACTGCATACATATAAACATTATGATCACTAAGAAGAACATAATGGCGTGTATCCATGAAGGGATCAAATATAGATGTTTCAATATAATTATCTGTGAATAAATCCCAGTTCTACTTTATGAAAGAGTTATATGTATATTTGAGTTTATGGGATATGGATACACTGATTAATGTTAGCCTCAAAATATATTATGTATCTATATTTAATTTTAAGAGTTCATTAATGGCAGTATATAATCGTTCATTAAATTATTTGGTCCATCTTTGAGATCTTCCAATTATTCCTCTTCCTCATTATCATTTGATGTGGGGGTTAAGGTGGATTTTTGGATCCATTATATGAAATTAAGAAATTTTCATCTCATATGAATGATGAGAAGAAATCTATAATTAAAAATGGAATTTATTTATAAGAAGAATTATAGGGGGAATCCAATATTCTTCTTCATTCAACCCTACTATATCAAGGGTCGAATATGTGTCAACATCTTGAGATTCATGAGATGATAATGGTGATTTTTTAGTTTCATAAAATATTTTGGAGGTATCATTCAATATTGATAGTGATACATGGATTTAATTTTACTTTTGAGATAAATTTGAATAATTTTTATTTTAGGAATTATTATATTTTCATGGATCACATTCCCATTTTACATGGTTTTGTTTATCAAGTGAAATAATTTCATAAATATGGGGGAGGATGTTCCCAAAACCCATTCTCTTAATCTTCTTCTTCTTATAAAAGTGTTGGTATCTACCTAATTGAAGAGTATTAGCTATGGGGTATGGATATTGGTTAGAATAACCCCCCACACAATGAACATCAAGATCTAGATTCATTCACATTAAAGGCATGGTTGACTATTTTTTTTGTTAGTGGATGCTACTTAGTGAGAACATGTTCCTATCCTATATATCAAAGGAACGTAATATAAGGATGTGGTGATCCAATTAATGGGTACCATATAGTGTTTACTGAGTTTAATGAATGATTTGATGAGGGGCATTTTTAGGTTTTTGGGGGAAGAGATCATGATGGACTAATGTATGATAAGATGATTTCACTCCCTTTGTAATAATCTAACATAATATTATTGGGATTCACAAGACTTGAATGGTGTGTTATCACTATGTTTACATCCATCTTTTCCACTAATAGAGTATATATGACCTGGATGGTATGATGATAATGTCATTATGATCATATAGAGACATGAACTTCTTATAAGGGTATTGAATTAAAATTATTGATATAAAATCATTAACATAGAGTTAGTGAGAAAGTCTATAAATTAGAGCCAAAGTTTGATTCATGTATGAGTCTTTTACTCATTCCTCTCACACCCAATTATCTTTCAGTGTAGGGGGAGAAATGTAAGTCCCATTATAGAATTTATTAAGGGTAAAAACTAGTATGAGATTGATTTTAGTTCCATTATCAACAAGATCCCAGAAGATGTATATTTTTTTCAAGTTTTCTAGATATGTTCAGAGGCCTAATATGGACCTTTATATTGAATTCCTAGTCATTTTTGTGAACATGACGACCATATGAAACGCAGCGGTGTTTGTCACATTGATATATACTTTAGGAGCTGCTGCCTCAAAATTGAACTCTTGAGGGGACAAAAATTCCTTAATGATAACTTCTTTGAACTTTTTCGATAGGTGAAGGGAATTTATAATTGGGATATTAGATGGATCCATAGAAATCTATTTCAATATTTTATATTTTTTAAAAAAGGGACTACACTAACCATGATGAGGAAAATCCATAGTCTGAGTATTGGAAGATAATGTTTCTTATGATTGTTTCTTTTCTTCTTGACTAGAATTTGAGGACCCATTCATTTTATGAAAGTAATGTTATGATTTGTTGAACATCAGACATTTTAATTTTAACTATATAATTTCTTATTCCAAAATTGTTCTAATAGTATGATTTTCTCTGAATGGGTGATATAAGATGATATAGTGGATTTTTGTTTATTTTAAGCTCATTGAAGAACCTTTGTCCAGGTCATTTAAAAAATATAGCTTAATTAGAAATTTTTTCAGAATTCCAAGCGCCAGTCTAACTATGAATTATTACACATCCGATACTCTATATTCACTTCCCCAACCCACTTATTGCGGGTGGTAAAAACAAGTTTATATGATTCATATTTATTATATATATATATATATATATATATCGTGGATAAAATTTATTGATTTATATTGTGACTCATCATTCAATTAGGATCCCATTTTTAGGGTTATGATCATTACCTTGTTTGATAGGACGGTTCCCTTCCTCCCAATGATAGAGGAAATTTTTGATGAAGTGTGCGAGCCTGCATGGACAATATAAGGGGTTATTTATATTGTTTTTTATTCTAATTAAATTGAATTTTTATTTAATAAGATGTTAAATTAGGAAACTAAAAAATTTATATGTGTTTGAGGAATAAACTATTTTATTTAGTTTTTCTGGGAGGATAAAATGGTCTTGAAAGACATTTTTCATAGTGATCTGGTCATCAAAATTTTCTACGGAATTTATCAAAAATTATTTTCATTTTCTATACTCTTATAGTATTATAATGAATAAAAATGTTTTCTATGATGGGGGTTTTCCCAATATTAAATACCAAATATTAATTATATTATGATGGATGTATTTTAAATTAATGAAATGTTGGTTCTTTTCTCTATAATCTGATCATAGAAAAAATAATGTATCCATGAAAATTCTCTTTCCGGACAAAATAAAATTTATTCTTTTGGTTTTGCTATGGTTTTTCAACTATAGAGCTTATTTATCTTTTAATGAGGATACTAATATCATTCCTTTAATTTAGGGGAGGCACCATGTGATATTTCATGGGTTTAGGTATTGATGATGGTGTTAAAGATTTCATATGCATAAAAATTGATTTTTTATCTTTTCTAACCCTATTTCCATGAGTTTATGGTGTCAACATAGATTTTACTTCATTCATTGGATATTATCCACTAATATTTTCACAATTACTATAATCATTTTTGGTAATTAATTTTTAGTGTTATATTCATGTAAAGAGGTTTTGATAAAATGACTTATTGTTTAAAAAAGGTATTTTAAATGTTTTCATGATTTATTTATAAGTTTTCAATGTATTTTCAAATAAATAGTTTTAAAAATATTTGAAGATTCTTCCATAAGTTTTCAACTAAATGGTTTCTAAAATGATTTAAGGATTATTTAATAAGTTAAAATTGAAAATAATTTTCAAAACATGTTCAATATCTCTTTATTTGTTTTCCAATAAAATGGGTTCAACAAAAGTTTTCAAATAATTTTTTATAAGATTTCAAGTTTATTTTCAAGAAAATAGGTTTCAAATTATTATATGTTTTAAAGGTACTTCTTCTAAAAATAAAGGATATATTCCTAAAGAAATGTTTTTTGCACATATTTCAAAAATATCTTGTATCTAATATGAAATTAATTGATGTTACTCATTACCTTTTGGGAAATGATCCGAAGGTTCCATTCTAATTCATTTTCTAGATGGTTTATGTTTTTATGGAATGATTTTTATAAGAACCCATTCCTCTTTTACGAGTTATAAGTTTATGAAACTCATTCCTCTTACATGGGTTATATGAACATGAAACTTGTTTATCCTTAATGTGATATACCATGATAAATTCCTATGAAACCTGCTTCCTTTCATGAGTTATTCGGGTATGAAATGATTATATATCCTATATATTTTCCAAATTTTGGGATATGATTAAAATTTTAATATACCAATTCAATTCATGGGTTATTATATATTTTTTATGACACTAATTTCATTTCATGGGTAATGATATGATATTTATGACACCCATTTAATTTCATGGGTTAAGATATGTTTTTTATGATTTTGTGGAAATTGTTTATTTTATTTCATTATGAGATTAGTGGGAACTACACCACCCTCCAATGAATTGGGAAATGATAAATGATATATTATCTTAAAGGATAGATGGGTTATAGCCCAATCCTAAAAACAATAAGGTACATGGGTTGTATACCAAGCCTAAAAGTAAGGGGCTACACAGGTTGTATCCCAATCCCAAAAAATGGGCTACATGGGTTGGTAGCGTAAGCCCAAATCAGGTACCAAGGTTTAATCCCAATTTTAACCTTTTTTGATTTTCTTGGTAGGAATCCTTGATATATGATTTTCAGTTTTTATGTGCATGTCACAATTATATGTCTTATTTCCATGTTATTCTTCCATGACTTATTCTCTTTCTTCCATTATGATTCATGTATTATGAAATTCCAATTTATATTCCATGATTCATGATTATGATATTTGATATACAGGCCATGATATTTTAATGATCATGATAACATTCTCATACCCTTATACACATGATTATTCTTACATATCCTCCTTTTTTACCCTTACCAAGAATCTGGGCTCATTCCTTTTTATGTTTCATTTCCTTGGTTATGAATACATGTACAATTTATTATGTGTCTAAGAAGGGTGATAGCCATGAAATAATTTAGAGGGAGAAAATTCAGCTCAATTACGTAATATTGTTTATGATTCCATGTTTCCAAAGGCACTAAACTAATAAGGTCTTTAGGTGTCTGTTTGTGTAATATTTTAAGTATCCTATAAAAGTGAGGTAATATTAATGTATGAAAATATAGGTTCGATATAATCATTGTGTGATTAGGATATCCTCCCACACACCATACATGGAATATATTGAGATTATAAAACTACCCAATTCATTTGAGGGATATATAATTATGGGCCCACCCATTACTTTCATATAATGTACATGCATAAGTGACCCACATAGATCATACAACACAATAATGGGTTTCATCAATTTTATCCCCAAGATTATGGAGTATAGTTTACATCAATATAAATTCAGAATAAAAGAAGTATTGGTATAAAATTTGAATACCCTTGAGTGGAAATAGAGATGTGGATTCACTACACAAATGATTAGCATGGAAAAATTGCAGGATATTTTTAACATCAAAACAGTTGTACATAAAAGATAATTAAAGGGGTTAATGAGAGTGAATGGGGTATATTATTAATTCATAATTTGAACCAATTTAATAGTTATATAAATTATCATAAACTGACAAGAAAAATTGGAAATTAGAAGACATAATACAAATAGGGTTCTTGAATAATAAGGAGAGGAACTATTACCTTGAGAGGGAACTTTTAAAATCATGGTATGAGAATCGTATGAGTGTGGGAGAACCTTACAGGGACTCTAGTGAGGTATTAGAAGAGTAATTTTATGTTCCAAGGGTTTTTGGAGAAGATTAAGGGGAGTTTGGGTCTGTTTAAATAGGAAAATAGAGGATAAAGCTTTACACATTTCCAAACCATTGTTTTGGACTCTACGAAAATGTAATAAAAAAACATTCCCATGGGATTTTCGCATGGTATCCCCTAAATTTAAGTGGTTTTAATTAATTAAAATTTTTAAGAACCTAAATCATTAAAATTACATCCTTGGTGAAGTTCTAGTGAGTCATATGTATAATGAAATTATGTTAAAACCATAAGATACAATACATGTTATGGAGGATTCATTATGGGGTTATAAAATTTATAAAATAACCTCAAAACATGTTATTTTAAAAGAAAAATATATATTTGTATTTTTATACCATTTTTTTAATATATTATATCAACATTTTTCATTATGATGTCATAATACGCATTGTGTAATTAATCAGTATTTAATTTTGACAAAAAAAATCGATTATCTCCAAAAACAGAAGAAAATGCCATTGGATAACAGTGACATAACAATTTCAAACCACTACTTGTTTTTAAAAATTAATTATCTATGTATAAGAATTTAAAATTTTAAATAAGAAATAGACACTTACTAATAAATACTGTTTTTGAGAATAATAGTTATATAACCCCTATAAAAATTATTTTCTAATTTTTAAACATATATTATAATTAATATTTTATAAAAATTATTAAATACATTTTTTTCAAAATATTATTTATTTCAAAAATTCTTGAATTAATTAAAATTTAATGTGTTGTTTGAAACTATTTATTTATTAAAAATACACTTTTTGATTTATCATATGAAAATATAATTTTTATTAATCACATTATCGAATCATTTGAAAAGTAATACTAATAATAAAGGATAAATATAATTATTAAATTTTTTAAAAAAAATATAACAATTAATAATATTATGTTATAGATATATATCGAATAATTAAACCAGAAAATATCTTCTGGGTAACGTGTCTTATGGTGATATTTTAATGGGTTGGTTCGTCAAATATGTTTTGGGATGTGATATTAATGAGTTTGACCTTATCATGTATATAGTTTCACTAATTACTAAGTTATTGAATATGATATTAGTTTTAGTTAATGGAAAATCCTAAGGACTCTATTTACCTTATAATATTTCGTAAATGGGATTCATTGGGTATAATCATACATGTTAAGGCCATCACTTCTTCCATATATGTCAATTAGAATTTTTGACAACCCTTTATATATACAAGTTATATAATAACTATCAGATGACTATATGATTAATTACTATGATTCATACTGATCTTTTAAATATGAAAAGATACAATATTCCAGAATAACCCATGTAGTACATATTTTTTCTAAAACATTACGACTTAGTATAGAATTTATTTATTAAAAAATGGAAAATTCAATTTTAAAAAGTAAGGGTCATTACATTATTTCCCCCATAAAGAATTATTCCCACAAAATATTTGTTTCGTACATTTAAAAAATTAGTTTACTCATATTTCATAAACTTTTCTTGTTCCCTTTTCATCTCCAAAAATTTATGGTTCTACCAAAAATCTTTTACAAAGTGAGTTAATTTTATGTCATAGAACCTTGTCTTTATGATCTAAGATCTTTACCATATGTTCTTCATTTGAATTTTATTTCTCTAAGGGTAACACCTTTATAATCAGTACATGTGTGGGGTTTGGTATGTACTTTTTCAAGGGGGTACATAGAACACATCCTATACCTGAGATATTTTAGGTGGGAGTTCTTGTAGATAGGCTACTTATATAATACAATCAAGGATCTCAAGGGGGGAATGTATATAGGGTTAATATTTCACTTATTCCAAAACCACCGGAATTTCATCCACAATGATATATGAAGAAACACAAGATCTCTTGACTAAAACTCATAGTCTCATCAAAGATAGTCTTCATAGATTTTCTATCGACATTGCGGGGACTTAATATGAAGCTAAATGGTTTGAAAATTCTCTAACATATCTTAGATACGAGTAGGTCCAATCATCTTCCACTCTCCACCTTCATCCAACAATGTTAGAGTTCAATACCTATTCTATATTAAGAATCATAAGGTTCCATTTTAATTTTAGAAAAAAAATCTCGTTATATGACGACTCCACTATGGGAAGGTTCTGGTCTCAAAATTACTAGAAATCCATAAAACATTACATAGTTAATCAAATATGTTTTTGATGGACTTTTTAGACTGACCATCCATATATGGGTGATAAACAGTTCTGAAGATTATTTCTATATCCAATTATTTCAAAATACTTATCCAACACATCAAGGTAAACCTAAAATATCAATCAAATAAAATATTTAGTGGATTTATATTATGTTATACCACATCTCATATGTATATCCTAGTTATTTGGTCAAGAGAGAAACATTCTTTGTTAAAAATTTAATTTTTTGACTTGGTGAGGTGATCAACTACCACCCAGATGTAATTATTTAGTTTAGTTGTTTTGTGGAGTATTATGATTAAATAAATTGTTATGTTTTCCAATTTACATAATGGTGTGGGAATTATTTTCCTCAAAACCGTAAAATTTATTTATTCCATCATGACTTGTTGGAATTCCAAGGATAGAGAAATAATCTATGCAATCTTCCACTTCATGTTATCCCAAAAGAAATTTTTCATCAAATAATTTTACATATTTTTTATTCCTAGATGAATAGATTAGTATGATCTATAAATATCATCAAGAATATCCCTATTCGGTTCCCGTTTTGATGGGACATATTTCTGGCATCCCAATATTATAACTCCATGTTCAAAAAAGTTAAACACTAGAAAATTTGTTAAGCTCTTTGTAGAAACTCAGCATCTTTATGGGACTCATTAGTACCCTAATGAATAGATTGTTGAGAAGTTATTTGATAAAGGTACGTTTAAGATCTTTTCATTATATCCACATACTACATTTGTATGTCCATGAAGATAGGATCCCTTATAATCCTCATCATGAATAGAGTTGGGAGATTCTTCGTTATTATATCATATTATTATTTTATTTCTATCCCATGATGGTATTGGATTGGAAAATCATGACCTTTGATAAGATCTAAGAACCAACGTTGATACTAATTGATATCCTCTTATGTAAATATGTATTTGAGGCTTTTAAGACATGTATATATATATAACACACATCTTCACATAGAGATATCATCCCAAAATAATCAATATGAGGAGTAGTACTCCCAAATCAAGATCATGAATTTTGTAGTTGTACTCATGGATCATTAATAAGTTGGAGGAATACACTATCACCTTGTCCTCATACATTAGTACACAAACCAATAAATTTTAAAAGCATCATCGTAGATAAGAAATCCATCCCCAATGGTGGTTAATATGTGAAAAATAAGAGTGATTAGACTCTTATTACTCTCTTCAAATCATTATTTTCAATCAGTAGTCTAGACCAAGTTGACTCCCTTCCATTTAAGATTGGTTAGTTGGATTTAAAATCATGATAAGGTTATAACATATTGATCATAACACCTAGATAATCCATGGAATCTATGAATATATATATCAAATATGTTTTTCTGGGATATCATTTAATATCCTATGTTTTTTAAGGATCCATAGATATCCCTTTGATAGTGAAAACATGATCTTGTAAGGTTACATGGTCAAGGAATAAGTCTGATTGAGAACTCAACCACTATTTTAGGAGGGAAACTAGGAAATTCTTTGTGAAACACAGAAAAATATTCCCTTATAATGGGTATTTCATCAAGGATGATATTTACCTTTGTCTCAATCATTTAATCTATATAGTATTTTTATGGGGAAATAATATAAATGGTTGAGATGATAATAAAAAAAGAGATTCATCCTCTTCATTACATGTGTATAGAAGAAGAGGGTATTTTCTAGTATCGAAGGTTAATTCCTTCCCCCATCAATTTATGTTTGATATATACATGAAAAGGTATTCTATTCTCATAAAAGTGTTTAATTATATTAAATAGAGAATGATATTATTTTCATTAACATTCCCCAAACATCAAATTTTGATATATTAATCATAGAAATTTTTACCCAATGACATCAAATAATTTGAGTCATTAACATGATGTTCTTAGAAAACCTACATGATATAGTAATATTGGACGAATTGAAAAATAAAAATACAAAAAAATATATATAGTAGAGGTTACATGTAAATCATTGATGATGATTCATCTCATCATAATACATTCCTTTCTTGCTAGGTCATGGAGATTTTTGTTTCTCATCTTCCTTGTTAGCCATTTAAATAGGGAATTACATTAGATAATTTTCAAATTCTCTACATTTCCCACATATAACTATTAATGTTACCTTATAAGGAACTTCATATCCATCCATTATGTTAAATAAACTACCTAGTTGTTTTATGGAAATTAACTACTTTATACCATATTTTTCCACACATAAAAGACCATTGTGTTCCATTGTGACCTTTATCTCAGAACTTCTTTCCAAATTTTTGACATGTAGGGAATTGATTCTTGATTCCTTTATCACCTTTATTAGATGAACTTACTTGAGACATCACCATCCTCTACTTTTTCATGTTTTTAAATTCAACTATGTTTCAGTTGTTAATAAATATTTGTGATATCTATTTTGAAATAATAAAAACACGTATTAAATTACCGCCTATAATGTTGGGAATATCATTTGGTCAATCATCACTTTTCCCCACACATTGGATATTGACTCAGTATTTCTTATTTTTTTTCATTAACTAAAAATAAAGGATAAATCTTAGATGATAAGTTTTTTAAACTATTCAAAACATAATAGGGAAACTATAAACAATAAAGGGATAACATATATATTATATATGATCATTAACTTATAGAATTCATGGTTTCAATATATTTTATCCATAATTAATTTCTTAATATGAAATATTATGGGAATTTCCCCCATAATAATATTTGGTAACGTGCTTGCGAATTTACCAAATAATATCCCCCATGAGTGTTAAAATAGGTGTGTAGCAATGATTGTTAACATGCACTAGGTAATAATAGAGTATAGATCAATTCACCATTTTTGAGGTTATTAACCCTACATTAATCTGTTCTAGAGCCACATCCACTTTTTTTATCCAAAAAAGTTTTTATATTCTGGGAATCCAATTACATTATACATTAAAAATATTTATTTATTTTTTATTTTTTTTAATCTTATCCCAAGGAATCCAATATATTTTTCTAATACTATACCCAAAAATAACTAGACATGTCTTTGACACCTACTATGAAAACCCATATCTTTAAAAAATATATAATTCACAATTTATTATATTAATTTATAAAAAATAAAAACCTCAAAAGATTATGAAACCTAATATATTTTTAGAATTTAGTTTAATAGAATACCAACATGCAATGACATTATTCAAAACATCCTTAACCTGATCCTAAAATTCCACAATTCTTCAAAAACTGCATGAGATAAGAACGAGGTGATCTATAAATCCTAGTATGGAACACAATAAGAATAAATTGTGGTAACAAAGTCCTTGTGAGATAATATAAATATCCAAGTTATATAATAGGGTGAGAAACATAAATATGAAAAATTATGAAGGATAAAACATTATTACATAAAGTGAACATATGAATGTGGAACCAAATTATAACATGGAGTCAAAATTATAAGTCAAGGATAACCACAAATAAAAAATAACATAGTGTTGTTAGAATAACCTATTGAACACAATACATGTAATATCATGAGATTAAAAGATAACCCAATGAATTCTAGGGCTATATAATTTCGGGCTCAGCTGTCACTTTCATACCATTTACACGCTTAGGTGTTCCACATGGATCACACAACATAATGATATATTTCATTAATTATAACTCAATTATTAAGGAATATGGGAAAATTTAATATAAATCCCTAATAAATGATATAGAGATGTAACTAGGTGAATACAATTGAGTGTAAATGGATATGGGTATTCAATACAGAAATGATTAGAATGGAAAACAGATGGATAATTTCGACAGTATAACAACTATGCATATTGTTATACAAAAGCTATTAATGAGAGTGAAAGGGTATATAATTACATGAAATTAAGATGTAAAGTAAGAGGGATATATAATAACAAAACAAAACATGAAAATTTCAAATTAAATGCCATAATACTGAGAGGGTTCTTGGATAATGAGAATAAGAAATGATTCATCATGTTAATAGTGTGCATCTAAAAGCATTATATGAGTTTATTAAGAGAATGTGGGAAACATAGTAGGACTATATAGGGTTAATTGTAGTTTAATTTAAAGCACAATAGGTTTTTAGTGAATACGAATGGGTGTTTGGGTGCGTTAAAAATAAAAAGAGAGTAAATTATTTATTAATTTTAAAACACATATTTTGGACACTACAAGACAAACAAATCAAAACAAAAAACCTTCCAATAATTTTTCCTATTGTTTCAAATAACTGGAAGTTTTTTCCATCATTTTACATGTTTATTAGCTGATATCATTTGAATAATACCCCTGGTGATGTGTATGGGATCCATATTTACAATGAATTGATTTTAATACCTTAAAATATAATATAGGTTTTTCAAGATTTTGTAATGATTTATAAAATTAATAAAACAACCTAAAAACAAACTAATTTAAAAGGGAAATATATAGTTGTTCATGGATTACTTTTATTTCACATATCACATCACTTTAGGAACATTATGATGTCACAATACAATCCACATATTTATATCATATATAATTTTGATAAAAAAAATTCAATGGTCTAAAAAAATATGAAAAAACACCATAGTATATTTTTTACAAGTTGATTTGAAAAATAATATTTATATTATCCAAATTAGTTTATATGTATGATATTTACACTATTAAATAAAAAATCCACACTTATTTAGAAATACCATTTTTTTAACAATAAATGTTATCCGAAACTTATGAAAATTATTTTAATGGCATAAAATTATATTGGAATTTATATTTAATAAAAAAATTAAATAAAAATATTCTATTAAAATATAATTTATTTTTAAAATTATTTAATTAATTAAAATATATTTTCTTTATTGAAACTATACTATTACTATAAATATATCTTGTGTTTCATCGTATCAAAATCTATTTTAAATAAAAAAAATTAGTCATTTTAAAAGTAATCATAATAATAAAGGATTAGTATTTTCATTACTTAACTAAAAAAAAGAAATATTAAAATTATTTCTATTAGGGTCTAAATACATATCCATATTTTACACCAAAAAGTTCCGAAAGGGAAAAGTGTGTGATAGTGAGATTTTCATGGGGTAGTTCAGTGAACATGGTTTGGGCCATTATCACAACATGTTTTAACTAATATAATAAAGGGTTACTCTCATAATTTAGTTGGTGAATTCTTTCTTATGATTTGTGATGGGAAATACCATTTACTATATCTCACTTAGATTATCAAATAAATTTTCATCAAATGTTAGGATCATATTGTTCATGACCATTACTTTTTCCATCTATTTCAATGAGACTTTATCACAACCCTTTATATGTACTTTTCATATGACCATTAAAAAAAATTTATCAATGGTTATGGTATATAGTAGTATTTTAAATATTCTAGGATATAATCTTCAAAAATAACTATTTTAGTTCATGAGTTTTGTACATATTTTTTAATTATTAGTGTACCTATTCACTCAAAAAGAGGGTATTTTATTTATAAAAGTTCAATTTTGATCACTTATATAGAATTATAATTTTGAAAATATTAGAGGAATACATAATTAGGGCTTGATGAATTATCCTAGATGAATGAATAATATTCTTCTCTATCATCATTCACTTGTATAAGAGGTTATTAATGTAGAAACCTTTTGGTTTAATTATATTTATAATGATTTTCCCATGATATATGATGTTATGTATAATTTAGAATTTGATGGTAAGGAACAGAATATAATTATGATGTTCTTAACTAATAGAATCTGTAGAAATGTTACATGACTCAAAAATACTAAATATATTTTTCAAAAACATGAATATTTTTTTAAATGTTACTTCAATGTTAGAAAATATTAGATATAGATACAGATAGAAATTGTCAATGTTGGGAGGAAGGATAATGAAGAACCAATGGATTAATTTTCAAAAATAGTGAATTATAATATATAAAATCTCATATATTTTGGAGATACATTTCATTATTATAATATTTTTAAGAAATAAATGAGAAACATCCTAGATATTCTAGATGCTATTTTTTTGTATTTGAAATATTGAGATGAATTATCTCTTGATGACTCTAATAAAATAAATGTTTCTTATAAAATGGTGAACAAATATGTTGTTTGTGAAGATGTTCCAGGATAAAAATGAGAAGGAATTAAAATCAATGATAAATCTTAAAATCACAGAAGAGTAAAATAGGTACCATAGTGAATGTGAATATGATGAAGAATGTAATGAAGTGTATAAGAGTAAATTTTTTATGTATATGAACTTTTGAAATGAAAAGGGTAACCACCATTATAAAATTCAACTCAAATTTTTTAATTTTGGTGGAATTGTAAAATTTTAAATTAACTTTTCAAAGAATAATGGTGGTGAGTGTGATGATGTTGAGAAATAATAAAGGCTTTAAATAAAGAAATTGGTTAAAATATCTATGGAAATTACGAAAACTATAAAGGAAGGAAATATTTTATAATAAAAATAATAAGTATGCTAAGAAATCAAGAGGAGTACTTCTCAAATATAAGTATTTAATAAAATAAATCCAATATAATTATTTATTAACATTATATATCACATTGATAAATATAAAAAACCTCAATAATTGATAAATAATTTGAAGAGACTTACAATGAATGAATTTCAAACTATTAACATTGTGAATTTATTGAGGAAACTAACAAACTCAAAATTATAATAAGATGTTTAATAAATAATATGAAAGGGAGAACAAATGAGATAATGATTTACACAAGAAATATGTTAATTATATTATAAATTTCAAATTTCTTAAGATTAAAATTAGAGAGGATAATATGATGTTAAAATAAAATGATGAAGATTACATTTAAAAAAATAGGAGTAAAACAAGTCATATTCACCTTGTCATGATGTATAAAGTCCCTTAAAAAATATTAACAAAATTTTCAAGAAAAACCATTGAAATTAAGTCATAATAATTTCAAGTTATTCATCAAATTTTCCCAAATAGTGGGTCAAAATATACAACTTCTTAACTCAAAGGTGTTATTATTCTCTCAAAGTGAAGATTGTAAAATAAATAATAGGAATGTTTTAGCTAAGAAGAGTCATTATTAACAAAATTATATATCAAAGAAACATGAGTTAATATAAAAGGTAATATGACCCCATGAAAAAGGTAAAAGTAAGAAAAATACGTTTCTAGGATTTCTTGTCTAGATAGAACTCATATCTATATAGAAGATTAAAATTCTGAAAATATCATTGGTGATAGAACATTTTTATAAAAAAATCCTATGTTTTATACTAAAACGTTTCATTTTCATAAATTCACTAAATATATTAATTGGGGGAGGAATTTTGAAGAATAATTTGGAGAGATGAAATCCCCAAAATCTATAATCATAATATAGATATGATAGTTTGGAAATACATTATATAATATGTGAAAAACATGGTTAGTGTGTGGAATAATTTGTGACTATGTTTACAGTATAGTTCAAATATGCTAATTATGGTTTCATAGTTTAGAAAAATAGGATTGAATAATGATAACTAATTTCTGAAGTGTCATTGTTAACTAAAAATAAGAGAATGATATTAAATATTAAGAGTGGTTGTTCCTATCATATGTTCGGTGACACAAAAATCATAAAGAAAATTGTTTTCCATGATGAAGCATTAGTTAGATTTGTGATTGAAATCTCCTTGAATATTAGAGGAGTTGGTACATGTGAAATTTAGTCCTAAAAATTGAGATCCAAAGATGAATATCCTATAGAATCACATCAAAAACATATTATGTGTAATCCAACATTATTAAACTGGGAATTATGTTATTTCAAAATAAAACATTTTTTTATCAAGCTATTAAAAGATTAAAAAATTATCACTAATAGAGAAATAATGAAGAGTAACTCATTTCAGATTAGCAGTAGTATAAAATCTGGTTCCTTGAGTAGAAAGGATGGAAAATAAGCTTTGGTATGTTCTACTTTAATATCATTATCAATGGAATCTTAGAAAAATATTAAATTACATTTTTTTCGTTACATACCCTAATCAATGAGATAAATTGATATTATATTTGAAACATTTCAAAATGGGAAAATGGTACATGAATACCTAAAAAAAGGAAATATGTTTCATTATTCCACTTGAAATAATAAAATATGATTAATTTTTACCAAATATACATCAATTCAAGAGTAGTGATCTATATTTTGTTATATATATTGGTCATTTAATCGGGATAACTAATTTTATTTTCATAAAAATAAATTATGGTGTAGTAAATAATATTAAAATATTTAAATTTCATGATCAGAAACATAACTGAGTATACATAAAATATACGAGAACTGATTATGGAAGAGATATCACATTAATTTATTTTGAATCGTATATTTCTAGCCATGGGATTAAATATTAATAATGAGATCCATATGTACCCTAAATGAATAGAGTTAAAAAAGTGAAAATTGATGATTTGTTGAAAAGCAAATAACCATGGTTACTAAATTCTAACTCCAAATATTATTTTGGAGAAAATTATTAAGTATAGTTGTGCATATTAAAATTTGATTCTCATTGAGTCTGGATAAAAAAATGAGTTATTATACATTATAGTGCAATAAGAACCCACTTTTAAGTAATTCAAAGTGTTTATAAGTCAAAGATTTATACAAGTTAAAATTTTAGATATAGGAAAAATGTTAAGACGAAAGTTGCAATGCCCCAACCCCAGTTACCTAGAGTCGGTGCATTATTACATAACATTAGAATGATACAAGGAATCATGTCCTGAATGACCAACCAGTTTAGTAGCCTTGGAAGAACTAGATACACTCATAAGTTTTACATTACATTATAAAAAGAAAAACAACAATAAAATTGTATCCATTTTCCATAATCATATCCCTTAGACAATCCCTGCAGGTCAGTCATAATATAATTCTTTGCATCCTAGAAGAAATAAAACATAGAAAGGGGTGATCTCAGATGCTTAGTAAGGATAACAATATAGCAGAAACTTTTATAAATAAGAATAAACTTTTAAGGAAACTTATAAAACAAAAACAGAAGCCATTTAAAATTATAATTCTTCATAAAATGGAAAATATAAATGAAATAATTCCATTAACTTATTCACATGGATATTCTACTAGTCGAATAATCACATGAAAAATCAATATCCATTTTCATAATCATGGAATAAATAATGTCAGACTTCATAACCACATAGTCCAGGCCTTGTGCCAAGACTATAAATAATATTTTTTCAAGGCCCTGTCCCAAGACACTAGTTTGTCTCATGAGACCTACAGATGCATTAAGGAGCTATATCAGGCTCCATCTGTCACTAACTATGTCCAATGCATTCCTCATATGAAAAGGTTGAAACATAACATAAACATTCGTATTAAAAGTATCATACGAAATGTTAATACTTTAACCATAAACCATGAATGGTATAAAAATAACACATCCACAGTCAAACGTATCACAAAACCATCAATACAATATGTAATATTTGTATCATAATGAATCAACTTCAAACAAGTGTAAAATCCATCAAAGGATCTTGACATAGATGAAATCAAAACTATTTGAGAGAAATATATCTCTTTTTTGAAATAATTTAAAGTCACATAATTATAAAAGAAAACATTAATTTTGAAAATATTCTTATAAGACTATAAATGAAGATTCAAATGTGTAATAATTTCGGAGAATAACCGCACCCGTCGTATAAGTTAAAAATAGACTTTCTTAGCATAATTTTTTTGAAAGGGTCATAAAGTACCATGTTTGGAAAACGACTGATAGATTCCTTTCAAAACATATAAGGTAAAATAAGGGTATAAATTACTTTAACCCATATTATATGAAATTGTAAAAATGTTTTCAAATAAATTTTTAAGAAACATGGACATGGATGATAAAGAAGTCCCAGTAGATTACTTACTTATAAACAACCTCGAATAATTAAAGAGATTGTGAAATCAACCCTTACCTTGTAATTTTCCTTGTTCGATGGTAATTTAACCTCTAGTATAATGGTTAAATCATTGTTATTAAATTATAAAATAACCATATACATAAAGATGATATCATATATGGTCTTCTAATATTTATTTGTTAATAATATTTTAGTATCATCGTCGGTTTCTGGTGTTAACTGATTCATTTTACCTTATATATGTTTTGATACATAAGTCAGGTTTGTTATGGATAATATGGGTTTGGTTAATCTCCATAATGATATTAAGTTCTTAAAAATTATTTTTAATCATAAAATGAATATTATTGTTTAATGATTACGATGGGGAAGTGAATCTCATCGCCTTCGTGGAGAGGGTAATCTGTACGAACGCACGAGCGAAAATATCATTATATTGATGGGGAGATCGTATGTAATTGGATGGTATATCATATATAAATAATCATTAACATGTTATATTTATTATTTAAATCAATTATACTCATTATTATACCCATACAAACAGTGAATTGTTGAATGACAAACTCCACCACGACATAGAGATGGTAAGTCGTACGTACACACATATGGTGACTTCGTCATTTATAGGATGGATAAAAGAAAGAATATGGAAGTATAATTTTTATAATAACATCAGAGTATATAGAAGATACTGGATTTATTATATTATAATTGAAACAACAAAGAAAGAGGAAGTGAAAGAAGAAAAGAACTTGAAAGAGAGAGGCGAAATTATTACCTCTTCTTTGGGTTCTTCCTTTTGATTTGATCAAAAGAGCTCTTTATGTTGGATTTTTGACCACAGGAAGGACTCTATGATTAAGGGACGATAGTTGAAAGGATATTTGAGTAGGGTTTGTCCAAGACAAATGGAATTAAAGGTGTGAAATTAAGAGAAGGGGAAGTGCCCTTTTATAAGAGGGGTGAGGGGCACCTTAGGAAAAGATTTATATATTATTTTATAATAAATAAATAATCGGTTTATAATGGATCCAAAATGATTTATTTCAAGGCTAAGGTGGGGATGGGTCGAACATCTCTCAACCAAATGGTTTTACACCGGTTTAGGTTACCAAATTAACCTTATCTTTTATATTTAACTCTTAGTTAAATAGTATAACTTTTACCATGTATTATTGTATTATTATAATAATTGGTTAATAATCATACTATAAAATGCCAAGAGAACCTCAAGTTGTTAATTAATGATATACCTATCATTATATAAGTCCTTTTCCCTAAACTTAGATTTTTAGGAATATTTTATCAATTAATAATATAATATTTGTTTTAAAAACTTATTTATGTCAATTTTGACACTATTTTGTAATTGATTTTGATAAAGTAATAAAAGCATGATTATTTCAAAAAATATTCATTTAACCAACCCTGAAATGTCATGTTAAACTAGAAAATTAGTGTAATTCATCAGAAGTCAAAATTAGATTTATTTAGATATTTATAATTTCAATTATTTTAATATTTAATTAATAAAGTAATTATTCCATCATCATTGTGTCATAAATAAATTCAATTAATTAATGTATAAAAATTATAAATAAAATACCATTATGTAGGAAATATTTTTATATTTATAATGAATATTTATAGTCTAATTTATCTTATTTATAACCCTATATTAAAAATGTATTAGTTATTAAACTTTGAATTTAACACTTTAAACACTTCTTTAAATAAAATAATAATAAATGTCATAATCTAATCCAAGTGGACCTAAATGATTTATTCCTAAGGTTGTTTCTGGTCTAATTAAACTTATAAAATATAATTTGGACATGTGTGAGGGTAATAATAATATCATTTTTATCTTTAATTACCCTATTTTCTTTTAACCGTGGTAGATAAAAGTTAAAAGTTACTGTTCATCAAAAATTATTTTCCACTTATTGAACCACATTTTACATAATGATTTCAACCGTGTCTATATGATTTTTGAAATTAAATTCACATAAGGGGTAAATATAAGTTTTATGAAAATTTTTGAATGCTCCTAGGTGGTGGTTAAGACTGTAAAAAGTTCAATAAAATTTTATATATATAATATTATTATAAAATGACTCCAATGAATTAAATTGAACATATATAGGTATTATGTATCTATTTTGACCTAAAATAAATTTAAATAAAATAAATAATTATTTAAATAAAAAGTCAATTTTAAATAATAACGCAGTGTTTTTCACTATTCATCAAAAATTGAAAGTTTTTCAGAAAAATACCAAAAATTCACCCTAAGATAATTTCGATATTATGAATTCAAAAATGATGTCCATTTTAAAAAACAAAATTTCTATAATTTAAAAAATTGGGTATTAATATTCATAACTGCTAGTTTGATTGGTCGTGGTGTGTTAAAACTCCAAGTTGCGTACAACGCAAGCTATTGCATTATTCAAAGAGAAGTATATCGTGAAAGCTTGGGGTGTTACATTCTCCCCTCCTTCAAATAATTTCGTCCTCAAAATTTCTAGAATATTACTGCATAAAAATATTCGGGTGGTTCTTCATCATAAGTTCCTCAGGTTCCCACGTTGCCTCGTCCATATTATGGTTTCTCCATAAAACATTTACAAGACGAGTCGTCTGGTTTCTCTACAGTTGTTCTCTTGTATCAAGAATTCTGACAGGTTCTTCGCAATAAGACGGATACGGTTCCAATTCTATTTCATCATATGTGAGTTTATGTGTTGGTTTAGGGATGTATTCTCTCAACAGTGATATGTGGAACACATCATGAACTTTGGAGAGACTTGGCAGCACTGCCAAATGATAAGCTACCACTCCAATTTGTTCTAGAATTTAAAAAATTATGATGTACCTGGGACTTAATTTACCCTTCTTACTGAAATGTATAACACCCTTCCATGGAGATACGTTCAAGAAATATTGATCTCATACTTGAAATTCCAAATAGTTCCTTCAGTTATCAGCATATATCTTCTTCCAACATTGAGATACTTTGATGTGGGTTTGGATAACCTTAACCTTTTCCATTGTTTCCTCAACAAGTTCTGGTCCTACGAGTTTTCATTCACCAACATCATCCCAACAAGTTTGTGTGAGACATCTCTTTCCATATAACACTTCATATAGTGCCATATGAATACTTGAATGTATGTTATTGTTATAGGAAAATTCTAATAGAGGTAAATATTGATCCCACATACCTTGAAAGTCAAGTGAGAAAGATCTCAACATCTCTTCTAAGCTTTGAAAAGTCTGTTCTGATTATACATCAGTTTTAGGGTGGTAGGCAGTGCTCAAACGGAGTTCAGTATCCCGGGCCTTTTGAAGACTTTTCTAGAATCTTGATTTAAAATGGGGATCACTATCAGAAACAATTGATAGGGGTAATCCATGAAGTCTTAAAAGTTCATTAACATATAGTCTTGCTAGATGTTCAAGTGGTAAATCATATCTTATAGAAAGAAAATGTTCTTACTTGGTAAGATGATCAATAATGACCCATATTGCATCATTCCTTCTAGGAGTCTTCGGTATCCCCCTGAAAAATTCTACCGTAATATAATCCCCTTTTCTACTCAGGTATGGGAAGAGGTTTCATGACTCCTCTAGGATGTTGTCTTCCAGCTTTCACTTGTTGACAAACCATACATCTTGACACATAATCAGCAGTCTCCCTCTTCATATTTTCCCACCAAAAATGTTCCTTCAAATCTCTATATATCTTGGTTCTACCAGTGTGTATAGAGAAATTGGAGCTTTAGGAATCGTCCAACAATTCCATTTTTAGATCAGGTATGTTTGGAACAGAAAGTCACTTCCCAAATTTCAAAATCCCATCTTCATATACGAAGTTGATCAATCTACCATTGTTCACAGCTTTAATCTTCTTTTGAGACTCCACATCTCTAGCTTGATAACTTTTTATCCTTTCAAATAAATATAGTTTGGAAACCATTTGAAAAAGTATTGATGTTCCACCTTCCATGGTTATTCCCATATCCATATTTACTATATCCATGAAAATAGGATCTCTTTCAACTCTAATATTGTTCAAAACTCCAGGATCCTTTCTGCTCAAAGCATCTCCCACCTTATTTTCCTTCCCTGGGTGGTAGTGTATAGTGCAATCATAATCCTTGAGTAGCTCGATCCATATCCTTTGCCTCATGTTGAGTTCTTTTTGTGACAAAATATACTTCAAGCTATTGTGATCGGTATATATCTCACATTTTCACCATAGAGATAGTGTCTCCAGGTATTCAACTAAAATATTACATCTCCTAATTCGAGATCATGAGTAGGATAGTTTTGTTCTTAAATTTTTAGCTGTCGTGATGCATAGGAAATGACTCTATCATTCTACATAAGGACAGAATGAAGTCCTCTCTTTGAAGCATCACAATAAATTAAAAACCCATCATTCTCTGATAGTAGAGTCAAGATAGGATCATTTACTAATATTCTCTTCAGTTCCTCAAAACATTATTCACACTCTTTTTTCCAAAAAAAAATTAACCCCTTTACATTGAGCTTGGTTAATGGGTTATCCAATCAGGCAAAATTCTGGATGAAACGTTGATAATAACCTGTTAAACCAATAAAACTGCCCACCTCAGTTACACTTGTCGGTGCTGGACATTCTTGGATTTCCTTTGCATTAGAAGGATCAACAGAGATTCCATCCTTAGAGACCATATGTCCAAGAAAAGAAGTATCTTGAATCCAAAATTCACACTTGCTAAACCTTCCATATAATTCATTCTTTCTAATATTATTTAGAATAATGCGCAAATTATTTTCATGATCTTTTTATATTTTGGAGTATACCAAGATATCATCAATAAAAACCACTAAAAATTCATCAAGATATTCCTTGAGAACTCTGTTCATTAGATCCATTAAAACAGAGGGTACATTAGTCATCCCAAATGACATTACTGTAAACTCGTAATGCCCATACCTTGTTCGAAATGATATTTTCAGAATGTCTTCCTTCTTCACACACAATTGATGATATCCTTATTGAAGGTCAATCTTTGAAAAATATTAAGATCCTTGAAGTTGATCAAATAACCCATCAATTTGAGGTAGGGGATACTTGTTGTTTATTGTTAGAACATTAATCTCCCTATAGTCAATGCACAACCACATAGATCCACCATTCTTCTTAAAAAAGAACAGGGATCCCCATGGAGAAAAACTAGGGAGAATAAATCCCTTATTACTCAATTCCTCTAGTTTTTTTGAGTTCCACTAATTATATAGTGTCCATTCGATAAGGAGTCTTCGATACGGTTCTTGAACCATAAATTAAGTTAATGGAAAACTCAATTTCTCATTCTGGAGGATGTCCAGGTAAATACTCTAGAAACACATCAATATATTGTTATACAATAGTTACATCCTATATTCGAATATTCCTTTCCTCGCCCATAGTTATTTCATTCTCTTCCACCCCAATAATATTAATTTACATGAGCTACTGGGGGTGGATCTAGATAAGAATTAGGTGGTGATGTTTCTCCTCTAAATACAAGGTACTCTTTATCATCATCAAAAATTGTAACCTCCTTCTTATAATAAATTTTTGCATCATGGTTTTAAATCCAATCTATACCGAGGGTTATGTAAAATTCAATCATGGGTATGACGATGAGATCAGTAGATAAAGAAAATTTATATGCCCTAATGGGAACTTATTCAAAAAACGTTGTTGTAATGATACTTACCTTAATAGTTTTTACTGAAAACACCATTGTTAAATAAAATTGGGAATACCCAATTTTCTTATCAAACTAGGAAGATATGAAACAATGAGATGATCCAGAATCAGATAAATCATTGGCTAACATGAGGAAACAATTAAACTACCTGCCACCATATCTTTCAGAGCTTCAACCTCTATAGTAGTGGTCACATAATTTTGGCCTTTCTCCCTTGTCCTTTTATGAGGTATGTTTCCTTGGATCTTAGCACATTCATTTTCAAAATTCCCCCTTTATCTACAATTGTAGAATTCAATATTAACAACCTCTTTCTTTCATTTGCAATCATGAGTTTGGTGGCCTTTTTCACCACACTTATAACATACTCCCATTCCCTTTTAGGCATGTACCAGGGTGTTTTTTCATAGATTTACTACAGGATGGATATTAAACTTTTCCCTTCTTCCCCTTATTTCCGTTTCTAGAGTGTTCAGTAGATCTATTCTTATTTTTCTTTGCTTTAAAGTCATAAGACTTGGAGAATTCATTTTCTGTCTTGATATCACATGAGATAATATCTTCGTATGACGAGAAGGATTGTGATACTAATTCTCCACATTGAACTGGTTTTAACCTATCAAATAATCGATCAATATTACTTCTGGGGTTACATATATAATCTGTTATATGCCTTGCTAACTGTGTAAAGTTAGCCACATACTTTATGACATTCTCATCCTCTTTTCACATCAGACTGAGAAATTGTCTTTCAATATCCACTAGATGGTCACGAGGGACGTATTTTTCTAATAAAATCTCTTTAAACTCCCTCCATTCCATATTTGATACTTCTGCATCTTACGTTGTGTTTTGAATCAATGACCACCTTTGATCAACATCCCCAGTGAGGCGATAAACTGCCATGACAACATTTTTCCTTTCACTACTCCCCAAAGCATGAAATATTTTCTCTAAGGAACTTTTTAATTGTTTAGCTGCAAATGGATTTGTATTCCCATTTAATGTTGGTGGTTGTTTCCCCATGATGTGGTCTAACATTGATCCTCCGCATTGTGGATCAGGGTGCTCCATACAGGTAAAGTTATTAATCATAACTTGGGTTAGTTGTCCCAGTATGGTGATAAGCTGATCAGCACCAGTTTAATCACTAGATTTACTATAATTATATTGAGTAGGAGGAAAATCCCTCCATGGATTATGTGAGTTTTTACGGTTTCCATTTCTTCAAATAGGTGCCATTTCTAAACAATGGCATACACTAGATTAGTTTATGAATTGAAATGCATAATTCCAAACATGAAAAATACTTAACATAAATTGAACAGTTTATGGATATAATCCACAATAATAAAAATGACTTCATTGAGGAGGTATATACTCATAAATACTTCATAATGGTTTGTAAAGAAAATGTGAATTATCCTAAGCATATCCACCAGGAGTGTTATAACAGAGAGTGCAACAAGGACCATTTTTGTGTACCAGGATACCCCAGTTCAAGATCGAAACTCCTTGTTGGAGTTTTCATTCCAAGGTAAATCTATGCTAGAGTCTCCTCTACCTGATCATATCCATACAGGGATCTATTTATTGGAAAATATACAAAATATTTATATTACCAAAATTCTAGGAAATTCTTCAATACTAATCCTTAAAGCCTATGTTAGGGTAATGTTATCTAATTAGAGTTTATCTAAATATAGTTTCCATGTTTTGTACTAAACTTCCTTTGATACCTACTATAATTCCCCGACCCCAGTTACCCATATTTTGTACATTATTACATAACATTGGCATGATACAAGGAATCATGTCCCGAAATACCGATCAGGTTAGTAACCTTGTAAGCATTAGATATAATCATAAGTTTTGCATTACATTATAAAAATAAAAACAACAACAAAATTGTCTTCATTAACCACGGTCATATCCCATAGACTATCCCAGTAGTTCAGTGATAATATACCTCTTTGCATCCTGGAAAAAATAAAACATAGAAAGGGGTGAGCTCAAATGATTAGTTAGGATAACAATATAGTGGAAACTTTCATAAATAAGCATAAACATTTGAGTCAATGTATAAGACTAAAACATGAGCCTTTTAAACTAAAACTTCTCCATAATATGGAAATATAAATAAAATAATTCCATTTACTTATTCACATGGATATTTTACTAGTCAAATAATCACATGTAATTTCAATAGCCACTTTCAAAATTATAGAATGCATAATTCCAGACGTCATAACCATATAGTCAAGCCTTGTTCCAAGACTACAAAGAAGATTTTGTCAAGGCCTTATTCCAAGACACTAGTTTGTCTCATGATACTTACCGATGCATCAAAGAGTTATAGTGGGCTCCACCCGTCACTTACTAAGTCCAATGCATTCCTCATATGAAAAGGTTGAAATATAACATAAACAATCGTATTAAAATTAGCATATTAAATGTTAATACATTAACCATAAACCATGAATGGTATAAAAATAACACATCCACCATCAAACATATCACAAAACCATCAATACAATATGGAAGATTTGTATCAAAATGAATCAACTTCAAATAAGTGTAAAATCCATCAAAAGATGTTGAGATAGATGAAATCAAAACTATTTGAGAGAAATATCTCTTTCTTTTTTATAAATCATTTAATGTCACATAATTATAAAAGAAAAACTTTATTTTGAAAATATTCATAAAATATTTTAAGAGAATCTTCAAAGGTGTAATAATGGGGGAGAATATCAGCACCTACTGTATAATTTTAAAAAAGACATTCTTACCTAAATTTTCTCAAAAAGGTCATAAAGTACCTTGTTTGGAAAACGATGAAAAGATTCCTTTATAAACATATAAGTTCAAATAAGGGTATAAATGAATTTAACCCATATTATATGAAATAGTAAAAATGTTTTTAAATACATTTTTATGAAACATGGATATGGATGATAAGGAAGTCCCAGTAGATTACTTACAAATAAACAACCTTGAATAAGTAAAGGGATTGTGAAATTAACCCTTACCTTGTTCTATTCCTTGGTCGAGGGTACATTAACCTCCTATATAATAGTTAACTAATTTTTATTAAATTATAGAAGAACCATATACATAAATACGATACCATATGTGGTCTTCTAATATTTCATTGTCAATAATATTTTAGTATTATCATCGTTTCAGGTGTTAACTGATTTGTTTTAATTTATATGTTTCGATACATAATCCGGGTTTGTTATGGATAGGATGGGTTTGATTCATATCCATAATTATATTAAGATCTTAAACATTATTTTTAATCATAAAATTAATTTTATTCTTAAATGATTATGATGGGGAAATGAATCTAATCGTGTTCGTGGAGATGGCAATCCTTACTTACACACGAGCTACAATATCATTATATTTATGGTGAGATGGTTTGTAATTGGATGGTATATCATATAAATAGAATCATTAAAATGTTATATTTATTATTTACATCAATTATACTCATTAATATACCCATCCAAATAGTGAAGTGTTGAATGAAAAACTACACCACGACATGGAGACGGTAAGCTGTATGTATGCACGTATGGTGAATTTCTCATTTACAGGATGGATAAAATAACGAATATGGTTGTAACATTTTTATAATAACATCAATATATATATAATATATAGGATTAATTATTTTAGAATGGAAACAACAATGAAAGAGTATGTGGAAGATGAAAACAACTTGAAAGAGGGTGGTGAAATTATTACCTCTTCTTCGGGTTCTTCCTTTTGATTTGATCAAAAGGGATCCTTAGGTCAGATTTCTGACCAATGTAAGGCCTCTACGATGAAGGGAGTATATTTGGGAGGATATTTGAGCAGGTTTTGACCGAGAAAAATGGATTTTAATGTGTGAAATTAATAGAAGTGGAAGTTCCCTTTTATAAGAGGGGTGACGTGCACCTTAGAAGAAGATTGATATATTATTTTATAATAAATTCATATTCGGTTTATAATGGCTCAAAAATAATTTATTTGAAGGATATGGTGGGTATGGGTCTAAAAAATCTCAACCAATAGGTTTTATATTGGTTTAGGTCACCAAATTAACCATATATTTTAGATTTAACTCTACGCTAAATAGTTATTCTTTTACCATGTATTCTTGTATTATTATAATAATTGGTTAATAATCTTACTATAAAATTCTAAGAGAACCTGAAGTGGTTAATTAATGATATACCTATCATTATATAATTCATTTGGATGAACCTTATATTTTTAGAAATATTATATCAATTAATAATATAATTTAAAAAAAACATATTTATGTCAATTTTGACACTATTTAGTAATTGATTTTTTCTAAAATCATAACAACCTGAATAATTCGAACCAAAATTCATTTAATCAACCCTAACATGTCATATTAACCTAGAAAATTAGTGGAATTCATCAAAAGTCTCAAATTAGATTTATTTGGATATTTATAATATCAATTATTTTAAACATTCATTAATAAGGTATTTATTGCATCATCATTGTGTCATAAATAAATTTAATTAAATAATATCTAAAAATATAAAATAAAATACAATTATTTATAAAATCTATTTATATTTATAATTAATATTTATTGTATAATTTATCTTATGTGTAACCATATATTAAAAATGGATTAGTTATTAAACATTGAATTTAACACTTTTTACTATTCTTTAAATAAAATAATAATAATTGTCATAATGTAAATGAAGTGGACTAAAGGATCATATTTCATTCCTAAGGCTGTTTTCGATCGAATTAAACTTATCTTATAGAATTAGGACATGTGTTACGGTAATAATAATATCATTTATACCTTTAATTACCCTATTTACTTTTAACCGTGGTAAATAAAGTTAAAAGTTACTATTCAACAAAAAATATTTTCATCTTATTGAACCACATTTTACTTAATAATATAAACCGTGTCTCTCGGAGTTTTGAAATTCAATTCACAGTGTCATTAAAATTAAGTTTTATGCAAATTTGTAAATGCTTCCAGGAGGTGGGTAAAAGATGGTAAAAAGTTCAATAACATTTTATATATCTAACATTATTATAAAATGACTCCAATGAATTAAATTTAACATATATAGGTATTATGTATCTATTTTTACCTAAAATAAATTTAAATAAAATATTTAACTATTTAAATAAAAAGTCAGTTTTAAACAACAACTTAGTGTTTTTCACTAATCATCAAAAATAGAATGTTTTCAGAAAAATACCTAAAATTTACCATAAGATAATTTATATATTCGGAATTCAAAAATGAATTCCATTTTGAAAAATACAACTTATAAAATTTCAAAAAGTGGGTATTACTATTCATAGCGGCTAGTTTGATTGGTCATGGTGTTTTAAAACTCCATGTTGCGTACAACACAAGCTATTGCATTATTCAAAGAGAAGTGTATCGTGGAAGCTTGGATTGTTATAGAAGTGTTTTAAGATATCACTCCAATGGGATGGGATAAAAATTATAGAGTAAAATGAAACAATATTTTGTATAATATTATGATTTTAAAACCATTAAAAATCAGATCAGTTTGTGAGACATAAGAATGCAATTTATATAAATTAGGGGATAAAAAATAAAATATTTATGAATATGATAGTAAAAAGGAAGAAACTTCTGAATGTAATTATCTTATTAGTAATCCCGATATGTTAACTGATGGTGACGATAATGCTGAAAGGGAAAACATAATTATTTAGAGGCTATATGGTCATGTTCAAATGAAAATAAATCCTTATAATATAAGAACAACCATTACATACAAGATGAAAACCATGGGTTGATAATAAAAAATAACTTATTTAACAAATTTATCCCTAATTATCTAATGAACTTGTAAGACATAATGTGTGGATAAATACTATGAAGGCGGTTCCATATATAATTGAAAATAATGAAACATGATAACTTATTCTAAACCCCAAAGGAAATAATATTATTAAAACCAAGAAGGATGTCATGTAAAATATCAATGATAATGGTTGGATTTTGATATAATGGATATATTTGTTTGGAATGGTTATTCTTATGTTTATTTTATTGACATTGGAGAAACTTTTTCACCCATTGCCAAACATGAGACAATCGGGATTTCTCTGACTATTTTAAGGAATATTCACTATAACATTCATGAAATGGATGTGAAATATTCATTCATAAATGAACATATTTAAGAAGAAGTTATTACAAAGAAATAAGGAAGATTAATCCATAATATTAATGGTTCTATGTTTTTACATGTTTTGGAAAGCTATTAAAATCCACCCTGGATTACCCTAATCATCCATAAAATGTACCATTATCAACACTATATATATGGAATTAACAATCCACTTGGGTTGTGGAAAATATTCATGGTATCAACAACTATAGTTGTGAAATAATTTTTCCATAATTAATAAGAAAAAAGTTTATAAATATATATGTCATGACATGGACCTTCGTGGCTCAACCTGTGACTACCCCAAGGCTGCCTCCAATATGCCAGGTATTGGAAACCAGCACCGAGTAGACATATCCCACAATTGGGAGGCATTACCCCAACTTTCTTATATATACACACATATCTCCCAGCAAAAATATTATTAAATGTAAAAATAGTTGATGAAATGCATTCATACATGTAAAATGCCACAACAGTGTATGACAATAAATATGTGAATGTCGAAAAAGGGTCCAAATATAAGACCAACCAAAAAATGTAAAGAGTCCAACCTACTATAAGGGTGAGGACTAAGTTAAATGCAATCTCCCAAAAAACCCCTCATTCTAAAAAACTTCAGCTATGCTCCACCTGCTCCCTATCCTCCCAGAACACCCTCATAAGGGCCATCTTCAACATAAGACACAACACATGAGGGAACATCTAATGTAAGGGTGTATACAAATAATCAATAGGACACCCTAGAAACCCCAAATATGAATCAAAAATCATAGTTATCTTAATAAAAAAACATAAAAATAAATTTATAATAGGAACACCAAAATATAATGAGGAAATAAACCTTTCCACATGGGGGTCATAATCAACTACCAAACATAAGATTCTTCTTGAAGCAACACTTGTTGAGTCAAAAGTTCTCTTTTGACTTTTATATCTTGTTTTGGAAATCACAAATGTCTTTTACCATGCTTATCATACTGATCATACTGACCATGTTTATCGTACTGACCATGCTGATCGTACTAACCATGTTTATCATATTGATCATACTGACCATGTTTATCGTACTAACCATGCTGATCGTACTAACCATGTTTATCATACTGACCATGCTGATCATACTGACCATGCTGATCGTACTGACCATGCTGATCGTACTGACCATGCTGATCCTACTAACCATGCTGATCGTACTGACCATGCTGATCGTACTGACCATGCTGATCGTACTGGTCATGCTGATCGTACTGACCATGCTGATTGTACTGACCATGCTGATCATATTGACCATACTGATCGTACTGACAATAATTTCCGTACTGACTGAAAATTATATTGACTCTATTAATCGTTCTAAGTCTTATAAATCTACTAACATTGTATCGTTTCAAAACATTACACAGTAATACTTATAGTACTCATACTTTTCTTTCCTTACTAGCTTGTTTTAGTTCATAGTCAAAAACATGTTTCATATTAATCGTACTCATGTTTATCATCTTCATATATCTTTTGTTTTAACCAAAACGATGTCGTGGAGTTAGTTATAAACTAATCTAAAGGATGTCGTGTTTTCTGTTTCAATATGACCGTTATAATGCCAGGTGTCCAAGTCCCTCCGAGTTTTTCGGAGGAAAATAACCGTTGGAGGAAATATGGCCGTTGGAACCTAAGGCCTATAAATAGGAGGTCATTTGAAGTCAAGAATATACATCTGTGTGAGACTTTTCTTATATCATGTTCTAGAGAGAGAAGCTATGACTTCTCTCTTTCTTCGTGCGAAAGCCTTGAGATTACAAAATGTGAACGATTCATTCTTAGTCTTTGTATTTATATATGCGCTTTGTTTTGATTTGTGCGTCCGATCAGGTGATAACGATCGAGGGCTGTCGTGGATAGGCAGACGATGCTACCGATCATCGTATCGAGGGATTTCAAGTGATTGAAAGACAGAGGCTCTGATTACCTACAAAATAGAGGGCATGCAGGGATAGCAAGACAGTCGTACTGATCATCGTATCGAGGGCTTGTGGGGATAGAAAGACATAGGTATCGATCATCATATCAAGGGCTT
The DNA here is from genome assembly GCA_963277665.1 of Viscum album. Classification (NCBI taxonomy): domain Eukaryota; kingdom Viridiplantae; phylum Streptophyta; class Magnoliopsida; order Santalales; family Viscaceae; genus Viscum; species Viscum album. Next base: position 1,173,450,932 of record OY728160.1, read on the forward strand.
ACCAAGGTGTTGGTAAGATAGACCTATTATCCTAGGTGAAAGGATAACCCATCTCTTTGGGTCAAAAATAATTGTAATACTTTTACATTTCCACTGCTATTTGTTTAAGAAAGGGAATTTTATTGTTTCCTTTCTTCATTTCATCTTCATTTGTAATTGTTTCAATTAAAACAAAACTGTTACGTATTGTATTGATTTATTATATACGCTTTATGGAAGAATCCTTCACAATTGTTTTAATCTGATTATTGTATTCCTCTTGAATACATTTTCTATACTTTTCTTATAGTATTACATCATATCATACCTTTATATTCAACAAAATTTTGGTTGTTAGTTCTTGTTGTGAATTGTATTAGTTTAAGATCATTTAAACTAATTTCTTAAGTGTTTAAACAATGTTTTAAACCTACAATTCACCCCCCTCTTGTATTGTTCAATCTAATATAAATATACATCTATATATTCGTTCCAACAATTGGTATCAGAGGAGGTTTCCACTGTTTTATATTACTTGATCTATTTCTTTCAAACTTTCATTTCAACTATTTACTACACTAACATGTGGCGTGGAAAAGATTTTGTTTTATTAGATGGAATGAATGAATATTGGGTCAATTGAAAACCTAAATCCTTTTAGACCACATTTCTTTGATGGGAATGATTATGAGTACTAGAGAGATCGAATGAAGACATTCATGATCAATACTGGTGTAGAAAATTTTATTATGCTCATTGGAGGTTACAAAATTACTGGCAAAGAAGTCAGTACTTTCACTAACGAAGAGAAGCAAGAATATCAACTGAATTACAAGGTACACAATACTTTATTATTCTCTATGACCAGGAATATATACAACTCGATATCTTCTTGTGAAGTAGCCAATTTTATTTGGAAGAAATTGGAAGTCACACATTTTGGTACATCCATGGTTATAGAAACAAGAAGAGCAATGCTTCAAGCAGAGTAGCATGGATTTATTTTTCCTTATGGAGAGCTAGTGTGTAAAGTGCAATGATGATTTATGACAATTTTCAACATCTTACAATCCATGGGAGAAAAAGGCCTTGATAATGAATCTCTTGTAGATAAGATTTTTGATATATGCCGAATGAATGGGAGTCAAAAAGGACAGTTATTGATGAAAACAGAAAAGTTTCCCAGATTACTCTTGATGAACCCTTTGGAACTCTTCTACAACATGAGACAAGAATGAAAAGAGATGTTGATTTCAACATAATGAAAAATGGAAATGGAAGTGTAGCTTTTACATCTAAAGCTAAAACTCCTGAAATGATAACAATATCCAAAGCTAAGAAAATTGTTGTATCTGATTCAAGTGATTGTGATCTTTCAGATAATGAGTTAGCCAATCTTTCTCGATGAATGAAAACGTTTGTGGGAAAGAAAGACTTCCAATATAGATTAAAAAAGAAAGATTGGAAGGAAAAGAAAGATTTAGAGGTAACTTGTTATGAATGTAAGAAAGTAGGACCTATAAGACCTGATTGTCCTTTACTGAAGAGAAAAGACAGAAAGGAGAATCATTCTGAAAGATATAAGAAAAAGTATTTCAAGACAAAGACAAAGAAAGTCTTGAAGGAAAATGATACTTGGAGTGCAAGTGGTATCGATTCATCAGATAATTATTCTAAATATGTGTCCTTAGGAAAAAGAAATATTGGACTTATAGCCAGACTACAAATTGAAGATCATTGTTTTATGGCAAAGGTACACAACGATGAAGCTATTTAAAATGCTTCCTTGAATTAAAATTATACTTATAATCAATATTATGAATCTTCAAATTATGATTCTTCGTCATTAGAATATAATACATTACCTTCATTTGAAGAAGTATCTAGGTTTGCTAAATTAATTGAGAATGAAAATTCTAAACTCAAGAAAAATCTTGATAAAGAAAATTCTAGAATTTCAATTTTAACAAAAGAAGTATCAGATCTTTCAAATGATCTAGATATGAAGACTTCTGATTTTTAAATTATTTTAAAAACCCTTGATAAAGTCAAATATGATAAAGATAAACATTGTAATGATCTAGAAAGTGTAATTTCAAAGAAAAATGTTTTTGAGCCAAACTCTTGTTCAAAATAAAATGTTTTGTAGGATAAAAATTTAGTTGTAAAACTGAAGTCAGAAATCTTTTCATTGAAAAAATGTTTTTCAAAATTTACTTATGGAAAAGAGAACTTTTACAAAATGTATTTCCAAATTCGACCTTTGATAAATCATTCTAGACTTGGTTATACTCATTCCATACTGGTTTTTAGTAATAAATATATTTTTCCTCAAAATACCCCTTTTCGTTCTAAGGTTCAATATGGTGGACACTGGAAAAGAGAGTGTTCTCTTAATAGAACTCAATCTTTAGGATTTCAAAAATCTCATTTTGCAAAACAAATGTGGATTCCTAAAATTATTTTATCTAACTCTTTTGGATCCAAACAAGTTTGGATTCTGAAAAACTAATTGATTCTTTTTTCAGGAAAATGAGAAGTGCACCAACAAGAATATTTGGTACATGGATAGTGGTTGTTCTCGACACATGACCAGAAACAAAAATTTCTTTAAAAATATTATCAAAACAAAAGGTGGAAATGTTTACTTCAGTGAGAATACTCAAGGAAAGATTGTTGGAATAGGTAATATTGTTTTTCTTGGAAAAGTTCTTATCTCAAATGTATTGTTTGTTAAAGGTATTGAGCAAAATCTCATCAGAATAACCAAATTATGTGATGAAGGATACCTAGTGAATTTTAGAAATGATAAATGATTAGTTTACAATTCCAAAGATGAGTTCATTCTATCTACCCATAGGAAAGAGAATGTATACACTATTTACTTAGAAGACCTTAGGAGCCAAAATTTAACCTGCTTAAGTGCAATAGAAGACCAATCATGGCTATGGAATAGAATTCTAGGACACTCTAACCTGATAAACCTGTGTAAACTTTCAATGAAAAGACTTGTAATGGGACTACCAGATCTTAGATATGATTCTTCAAAAGTCTGTGATTCTTTTCAATTTGGTAATCAACATAAAACAAGATTTAAATCAATTAATGAAGTTTCAAATTCTAATGCATTACAACTAGTGCTTATGGATCTTTTTGGTCCTTCACAAACATGAAGCATTGGAGGAAAATACTATGTATTTGTTTTAGTTGATGACTTTACTAGATTTACATGGGTCTATTTTCTAACTAAGAAATCTGAAGCCTTTTCCTTTTTCAAAACCTTTAGAGCCCAAGTTAAAAATGAGAAAAACCTACCATTGATAACTATTAATTATGATCATGGTGGTGAATTTCAAAATTCCGACTTTGAAACATTTTGTAGTAAGAAAGGTATTACTCACAATTTCTCAGCTCGAAGAACCCCTCAGAAAAATGGTGTTGTTGAAAGAAGAAATCGTATTCTTCAGGAAATGACTAGAACCATGTTAAGTGAATACTCAGTTACTAAGCACTTTTGGGCTGAAGCTGTTAGTAGTACTTTTTATACTATAAATCGTGTTTTAACCAGACCATTTATTAATAAAACACCTTATGAATTATGGACTGGCCGAAAACCTACAGTTTCATACTTCAATGTTTTTGGGTGCAAAGTATTTAATTTTAATACTAAAGACAATCCACAAATATTCGCACCAAAATATGATGAAGGAATCTTTCTAGGCTATTCTACAACTTCTAAGTCGTTTAGAGTTTTCAATAAAAACAATTTTATTGTTGAAGAAATGGTACATGTTAAATTTGATGAAACCAATCCTTTTTTTTCTACCAAAACCAACTTACTTTTTTAGATGTGTTTTCTAAAAATCTTTATCAACCTCTGTTAGAAGATCCTTCTGATTAAAAAAATGATCAAGATAGTGTTCCTGAAACTTTTACCCTAGAATATTTTCTTCCATATATTGATGAACAGGTTTTACAAAACCCAAATCAAATGTTTCTAAGGAATCATCCCAGTGATAACATCATTGGAGATGTAAATCAGCCTGTAAGGACCATAAATTCCTTAAGAAATGAAATAGAAAATCTTTCCTTTCTTTCTCAATCCAAACCTAAAAGTGAAAGTGAGGCCTTAGGTGATGAAGATTGGATTTAACAATGCAAGATGTACTAAATGAATTTGAAAGTAATCAAGTTTGGACGTTAGTTGAAAGACCTAAAGAAACAACTGTAATTGGTGTAAAATGGGTTTTCAGAAATAAATGTGATGAAAATTGAATCATTTAATGAAATAAAGCAAGACTTGTTGCTAAGGTCTATAATCAACAAGAAGGAGAAGACTATGAAGAAACATATGCTCCGGTAGCTAGAATTGAATATATTCAAATTCTATTAGCCTTCAAAGCTTACTTTAACTTCAAACTATTTCAAATGGATGTTAAATGTGAGTTTATAAATTGTTTTGTTCAAGAAGAATTTTTTGTCAAACAACCTCCTGGATTTCTAGACCCAAAACATCCTAATCATGTTTTTAAACTAACCAAAGCTCTATATGGTCTTAAACAAGCCCCTAGAGCATGGTATGATAGAATTACTGGATTTATTTTACAAAACAATTATGCAAAAGGTACAATGGATCCAACCCTTTTTATAAAAATGGAAAATAGAAATGTATTGATTTTTCAAATTTATGTTGATGACATCATATTTGTATCAACTCATAAATCTTTAACTGATTCTTTTGCAAATTTAATGAAATCTGAGTTTGAAATGAGTATGATGGGTGAGTTAAATTTCATTTTAGGTTTTCAAATTTCTCAAAAACCGGAAGGAACATATATATCTCAATATAATTATATTAAAGACTTATTCAAAAAGTATGGATACGACAATACTAAAAGTATTATCACTCCAATTGGTACCTCAAATACACTTAATGAAACTGGGAAACCATTAGATTAAACAATTTTTAGAGGTTTGATAGGAAGTTTACTATACTTGATATCTAGTTGACCAGACTTAATGTTTTCTATATGATTATGTTCAAGATACCAATCTAATAAAAAAGAGTCTCATTTAAAAGTCGTGAAGAGAATATTTCGGTATTTAAAAGGCACTATGGATTTAGGACTCTTTTACTCTTCTGAAAATGATTTTGTATTAAATTTTTTTATAGATGCTGACTTTGGTGGTTATAGAATGGATAAGAAAAGTTCATCTGGAACATGTAATTTCTTAAGAGATTCTTTGGTTTCTTGGTCTTGCAAGAAACAACACACGGTAGCACTTTCAACTATTGAAGCTAAAAATGTAGCATCTGGAAGATGTTGTGATCAAGTGTTGTGGATGAAACACACACTCACTGACTATGGATTGAGTTTTTCCAAAACTCAAATTCTATGTGATAATAATAGTGCCATAGATCTTAGTAAAATCCCAGCACATCACTCCTGTGTGAAACACATAGATATTCAGCATCACTTTCTTAGGGATCACACACAAAAATGAGATATTATTTTACAATTCATCGACACACAAGAACAAATTGCTGACATTTTTACAAAACCATTACCTTCCGATAGATTTTGAATTTAAAAATGAGAAGCTTGGAATGATTACATTAAAGTAATCATTCATGTCTACTTCATGTTTTCACTTCTCCTAAACATTAAAAAACAACTCTTAAAAAAAGAGAGAGAATATTTTACTTAATATTTTCTTTACTTACTATATGTGTTTATCATATTCACTATTTGTGTTTATTATATTGACTATTTGTGTTTCTCATATTGACTATTGGTATTTATCGTATTGATTGATTAGTTACAATTTTTATCTTCTCTTTTCCATCGGCACGTCCGTTCATGGTAATGAATTTCTTTTCCAACGGCACATCCGTTCATGGTAATAAATTTCTTTTCCATCGACACGTCCGTTCATGGTAATGAATTTCTTTTCCATTGGCACGTATGTTCATGGTAATGAATTTAATTCCATAGGCACGTCCGTTCATGGTAATAAATTTCTTTTCCATCGGCTTGTCTGTTCATCGTAATGAATTTCTTTTCCATCGCCACGTCCGTTCATGGTAATGAATTTCTTTTCCATCAGAATGTCAGTTTATGGTAACACGTTTGTTTTCCATCGGCACATCAGTTCATGGTAAAAAGTTTTGTTTTCCATCGGCATGTCAGTTCATGGTAACATCATTCTTTCTCATCGACATGGAAATTTTTTTCCCTCTTCGTAAGCTTGAGTTTTCATTCACTATTAATACTATCTAAACCAACAATTAACTTATGATCTTAGGCAGGTACATATATTTTTTTAAATTTTATTTCATTTTAATCATATCCGTTGATTTATTTTCTTCTAATCTCAACCATAGAAGACCAACGATCATTATTTTTCTGCCTATAAATAGACCCTCCCCTCCCCAAATCCACACCGGTTTTTCAGGATTTTTGGTGAATCTTTGCTCCATCGATTTAAGAAACCGTACGATCATTCAGCAGATTCACCTATATGTCTCAGTCCCCTACCAATACTCCTGCAGAAATGTCTTCAAAGTCTTTTTTGGAGAAATAATTTTTCAAAGAAATGTTAGTTTCTCAAGACTTTTTTGATTCATACGATTCTAAAATCAGAAGAATCATTTTGTTTCAAGGCTGGGAGCATTTATGTGTTGAAAAACCTATTTCTCATGATCCGGTTCTTTTTGATGAAGTCAAGAAGTTTTAAAAACCGTATCTTTTGATAAGAACATGAATATCAACTTTGCTATGTATGATAGAAAATTATCTATGACTGTTAAACAAGCAGCCCATTTTATAAATGTTCAAATAAAATGTTATTCTTTCTGCCCATCTCATAAACTACCAGAGGAAGTTGGTACGTTTAACAAAGAAAGTTCTGAAAAGCCTTTGTTTATTATAAATGAATAAAAGAGGAAAGTGGCTCATCTTTCTTCAGATAACAAATTTGTGATGTTGTGGATGCAAGGTTTTCTTATCCCAAGGAAAGGGGATAGAGAGACTTTAAAGGTATCTGATATTTTCATGTTGGACTATCTTTTCAACATGAGAAAAGTAAAACTCATGGGATACATCTTTGAAACAATTAAGGATTTCAAGTCAGGAGCAATCAAATCACATTTGATTATGTATCCAACTATTCTAACAAATTTCATTCTTGAGAGAATGAAGTTTGGTAATATTACTTTGCAAGGAAATTTCAAATATCTGAAGCCATCCTGGATTAGTAAGATTACATTGAATAAGTTAAATGTTTGTTTTGATCAGAATTCAAAGCTTTTTGTAAAGGATTTAAAAGCCGATTCGACTCAAAATCAATCGGCATCTATGCCTGTGATAGACAATCCTTCTTCTGGTGCTCCTCAAAAGTCAGATCCGAAAACCAGTTCAAAGCTTAAGAATAAACCGATGTAGAACAAGGAGGTTGTGACCAAGTGCAGAAAAGATTGAGAACAGAGAAAAGAAGGTGAACTGAAGTTTGGTCTTGACCCAGCTGAATCTTTTGTAGATAGAATAAGGGTAGAGGATACCCTTCAAGATGAAAAGAAAAATAAGACACTTTTGAAAAGAAAGGATCAAGAATTTGATATCTCTAATGTCATGAAAATGGTTGAGGATACTAGTGATTAGATAAACGAAGAAGTACATCAAGAACCTATCGTACAGAGTCTTCCAGAGAAAGAAAAAGGGGAAAAGATGTTGGAATAAATACAAGAAGTTGAAGAAGAGGAAGGATATTTTCTTTTATAATTTCTTCAGAGCAGAAAGAAAATTATAGAAGAATCGGTTCTAAAATAGAGTGAAGGAATTCAACAAGTTCCTAATGCCAATCAAGCACCGACTGAATCTTTTGAAACTCTAGGAAGAATTATTTCCCAAGGGAATAAACATACTCAATCTTCTCATACTAAGAAAATAGTTGTTATCAGTGATAAGGTGGAAGAAGAAAGAAAGGGGATAGAAAAAGAGAAAGGAAAACAGCCAGTTATAGACTCAAGCTGATCAAATGAACTACATTCGTACGATGAAGATACTGATTCAGAACAAACAATCTCTCTCAAGAGGAGTGATTACATTGGTCATGTTTTAAGGAGGGTTAAAAATACTATTCCTTATTTCCCCAGTCTAGAAGGGAAAATTAATTTTATCACTGGCAATCAAAGAAAGAAGTTCAGCTCTGTAATAGAATTGAGAAAGAAAGTTTTGTCAGTTGAAGCCAATTTGAAAGTTCTATATGAAAGTTCGGCCGCTCATAAGAAGGCTTGCAATAGAATGACCAAGTGGTCATACAAAACGGAGATCTCAACAAATGACCATGAGATAGGAATTGAAGACATAAAGAGGTTGTCAAATGATTTTACTATTTCTTTTAATAAGCTTGACAAAGAAACTGTTGAAAGAATGAATCAATTGTCAAATACCCATGGAGCCGATATTCATTCAGTGAAAGAATTTCTAGAGAGAATGAATGCTTTTTATTCTGAGTTTTTGAAGGTTTCATCTTTCAAAGATGAAATAGTTTTGTTGAATAAAAAAAATTATATGTTATCCAAAGATACCAATAATTCTCAAGACAAAATTGATACTATTGAGGAAGTAATCTAAGTCCATGAGGAGACCATAAAGAATCAAGATCATCTTTTTTCCGACCAACAAGAGCTTCTCAGATCTTAGGGTGACTCAATTTCTGAAGACGAGAAAGAAATAAAAAATATGAAATCTATTCTTCATGAATTGATAAAGAGGGAAAAGTAAAGAGAGAACAAATGACTATTGTATTTTTTTTCTCGTGAACCCTATAAGTATGTTATTGTAATGAAATTTATGCTACTCCTTTTTTTCTTACATTTCATTTCTCCGACTCTTTCAGGCAACTAAAGATTACCCCCTTCTTTTTGTAAATCACATGGTGGAGAATGTTTTACAAAGGGGGAGAATATTCTATAAAGGGGAAATGTGTTAAAGAAAACACTTCAAAATCAAGAAAATATATGAATACAATCATTAGGAAAATACATACCTAAGCGGGAGTTAGTTGTATTCAATTTCAAATTCAGAAGAGTTTCCAATAACTCAGGGGGAGATGAGTATTTATTTTTGTTTTTTTACTTTGTGTTTTGTGCTTTCCAAAAAGGGGGATATTGTTGAGTCAAAATTTCTCTTTTGACTTTTATATCTTATTCTGGAAATCACAAATGTCTTTTACTATGCTTATTGTTCTGATCATACTGACCATGTTTATCATACTGACCATGCTGATCGCACTGACCATGTTTATCGTACTGACCATGCTGATCATACTGACCATGCTGATCGTACTGACCATGCTGATCGTTCTGACCATGCGGATCATACTGACCATACTGATCGTACTGACCATGTTGATCGTACTGACCATGCTGATCATACTGACCATGCTGATTGTACTGACCATGCTGATCATACTGACCATACTGATCTTACTGACTAATTTTCGTACTGACTGGAAATTATATTGACTTTATTAATCCTACTAAGTCTTATAAATCTACTCACTCTGTATCATTTCAAAACCTTACATAGTAATACTTATAGTACTCATACTTTTCTTTCATTACTTTCTTGTTTTGGTTCTTAGTCAAAAACATGTTTCATATTAATCATACTCATGTTTATCATCTTCATATATTTTTTGTTTTAAACCAAACAATGTCGTGTTTTCTGTTTCAATATGACCGTTATAATGACAGGTGTCCAAGTCCCTCCGAGTTTTTTGGAGGAAAATGACCATTGGATGAAATATGACCGTTGGAACCTGAGACCTATAAATAGGAGGTCATTTTAAGTCAAGAATATACATGTGTGTGAGACATTTCTTATATCAAGTTCTAGAGAGAGACGTTGTGACTTATATCTTGCTTCATGCGAAATCCGTGAGATTACAAAATGTGAATGACCCATTATTATTCGTTGTATTTCTAAAAGTGCTTTGTTTTTATTTGTGCGTCTGGTCAGGTGATAATGACCGAGGGAAGCCGGGGATAGGCAAACGGTGCTACCGATTATCGTATCGAGGACTTTCAAGTGATTGAAAGACAGAGGTTCTGATTACCTACAAAATCGAGGGCATGTAGTGATATCAAGACAGACGTACCAATCATCGTATCGAGGGCTTGCAGGGATAGCAAGATAGACTTACCGATCATCGTATTGAGGGCTTACCAAGGTGTTGGTCAGACAGACCTGTTATCCTAGGTGAAAGGATAACCCTTCTCTTTTGGTCAAAAGAATTGTAATACTTTTACATTTCCGCTACTATTTGTTTTAGAAAGGGAATTGTATTGTTTCCTTTCTTCATTTTATATTCATTTGTAATTGTTTCAATTACAACCATACTGTTACATATTGTATCGATTGATTCTATACGCTTTATGGTAGAATCCTTTACAATTGTCTTACTCTGATTATTGTATTCATCTTGAATACAATTGGTTTACTTTTCTTATAGTATTACATCATATCATACCTTTATACTCAATATAATTGTGGTTGTTAGTTCTTTTTGTGAATTCTATTAGTTTAAGATCATTTAAACTAATTTCTTAAGTGTTTAAACAATGTTTTAAACCTACAATTAACCCCCCTCTTTTATTTTTCCATCTAATATACATATAAATCTACATATTCAATCAAACAACACTCATTCTAATAGATTCCACCCAATGATCCATGCTACCATAGGATACAATTGATGAAATGTTCAAAATCATTGGTCCCTACCTAGGAAAGATCGCTACTCTATGAAGACCTTAATACACAAATAGGGGTTCATTTCTAAAATCAAAGGGGGACACCATGAACCCAATATGGATAAACCCACTAAATAGGTAATCATATGAAAATGATACAAAAAAACCTACTGATATGGCTTTCTAGATGGAAGATCAACACCCTTCTCTGGGAGGATATGATAAATCCACAAACCCCACATAGGGAACAATTGTGATAGAGGATCACAGTCCAATATCATAGAGGGATCCCATAACTCAATTTGAGACTCAACCTCTAGAAGGGATCACAATCCAATGATGTGGATGAAATGTCACATTGTACACTCATGGGAAAGGACAAATAGAAAATTCTTAACCTATTTTAGTCCAAACTATGAAAATAATGTCCTATAAACACTTATTAATGGGGCACATGGGGTGTACTTTGGGTAAATGGTGTCTCCAGTTGTCCCCATGGATTGATGCTTGTAAGAGCCTCACACAAAATGTATGTATCCATATACAAAGATTGTATAAGAATTAATCAATGTGTATAGACTAATGGTGTCCTGCTAGTTTCTCCTGGCTATGTCCATGTACTAGAATTTGTACACCAATCCATGTATGTGTCCATGTAAATGGTGTGCCTCTTGCCCATTTACGTTTTCCATTATTCCATGTACTCTCCATAGTACACACCGAAACTCATGGAAGGGGTCACACATCATGTGATAGGGGTCACATTCCACGTGGTCCTTATCTTTATCTTGAAACCCTAGAATCCACCAAACTAGCCCCACACGACATAAAATCCCATGTTACATGTCTTTTTTATTGGGATTTTACAAATTGAAACTATCTCTTATGTCATTACATTCATGGATCTTCCACCTTTATTTCTATTGAAAATATATACTTAAATCTTGGATTAACATCAACTTATCCTTCATGCCTCTTGCTCTCCAAAATCTTGGATCAAAACGCATCAGGATACCACATCCATTGTTCGAAACACCTTGTGCCACCTAGGAAGAAGAAGAACAATCTATATAGTAATTTTATCCATCTATCTATCCATAATATTCATCCATACTAAAATCTTAATGATCATCACATTATTTTCCCATAGTTTTTATATTTTGTACTGAATAGTGGTTGTACAACTATCGAAAAATAAGTATTTGTCAAACCATTGGAAAAAAGGAATACCTAGAAGGATCACATGAAGAAATTAGGTAGAAATCCATAAACCATAAAAGGTTTTGAGTGAATCATGGAAATTATTCATTTGGACTCAACTTTTTTTCTTAAAAAAGGGACAAGCAAAGTGGAATGGATACAAAATGAATAAAAACAATTCCATCAATTTAATTTAGCTAAAGATGCACATATCAATTATATTAAAAAAATTAATCCATTTTCATCCATGATTAATCAATGGGATGGGAATAAAAAAGAAAAAAATCATACTAGTTTTTTGGATCGATCACTGATATAGAACAGTTATGTTTGCATCATTTATGAGATGCACTTACTCTGTTGGAAGAGCGATCCATGATCCAATCCTGATCGGTCTTATTTCATCAAGAACACTCTACTCTGATGGCCTCTGGATATCTAGGTATTAGTTTCCAAACCTAATGTAAAATACATAGCCGTATGTTTAATGATGATGTAGGTCACTTCATCAATAAAAATAAATAAATAAAATATTTAATTTTTTTCATTCATGTACGCCCATAATGATTTTTCCACAAACAACCCTCGATCATAATGGTTATGTTTCACTTTTGGTAATAACAATGTTATAAACTCAAATATTCCCTTAGATTTCTAATATAAGACCCCATTATATATTTATTCCAATTTTATAGAAAAACGAAATTTTTAATTCTATTTAATATATTTAATATATTCAAAAATTTATCTAGGGAACACCGGGTATCGAAATCACCGTCTCAGTTTCTAGTCAAAAAAATAATCCTTATTTTATCCAAAAATAATACAAAGAAAATCCGATACATAATGTCTAGGTGATCAAATACCAACTCACCATGTCAGACCACTTCTTAGTTAATCAATAGTAGAGGTTGGTAGAGAGTTCGGGATGCCTATACATACAGGAGATTGTCTGACTCCATGGAGTTCCCATGTCGATAATCTATGACTGTGATGTTCTCTTCACATATTAGTTATGTAGAGGATTATGGTGATCCTTTTTAACTAATTTATTCTTGAGAACTATATTTCACCCCCAAAATAATGGCTAGATAGAGTAGAGCATTCAGGTTTTAGAGGAAATACTGTGAACATACATGTTAGAATTTTTTCATAATTGAGAGGATCACCTACCATTGTTGGAATTTGTGTACAAGAAATGATTTAAAACCACTATTGGTATGGAATCATTTGATGCTTCAATGGGTGACCCTAGAGGTCCCCACTTTGATCGATTAATCTAGTCGAGTCATTACTCATGGGGCAGAGTTGGTGCGAGCTACTCCAAAGAAGTTACATATCATCTAGGAGTGGATGATGACTATAAAAAACCATTAGAAGTCTTATGAAGACCAAAAATAGAGACCTATGGGGTTTCATAAGGGAGTTCATTTGTTTCTAAGAGTCTGAAATGAACATGGAATGATGATATTTGGCCGCAGTGGTATGTTATATTTTAGATTCCTTTGTAACATCTAGATACTAAATAGAGTTGGTGATGTGGTGTACAACTTAGCTATACCATCAATGTCGTAATGAGTACACAATGTTTTTGATGTGTCACAATTGAGGAAGTATGTACATGACCTATCAGACATTATCAACTAGGGAATTCTGGTCATTGAGGATGGATATACCTTTATAGGTTACCTAGTGAAGATCTAGGATCTGTAGGAGAGGACCCTTCATTAGCATTCAATTACACTTGTGATTATCTGATGGTGGCATGATAATCTTCAAGAGAGAACCTTGGATAGGTATACTAATATACCAGTCTATTACCCCCATATTTTGGGGTAGGTTTTTCTCTTTTATGGATGAAAATAACTAACGTTGGGGTAATGTAATGTCTCTCATTTCCCATGTATATTTTTATATTATATGGATTATTTTTAAGACCAGGAGATAAGACGACATACGATTCCATGTCCCGGTATTCCTATAATAATTTTTTGAAATATATTAAATATTTAAATAACACACAAATGAATTTTTCATTAAAAAATGGAATATATCCATAATAAGGGACCGTATTAAAAATATGAGGGCACTATTGAGTTCAAAATATGGGTTTTACCATAACCACAACATAAATATTATCAGTGTGTACTGTTTTTGAAAATTTCAACACATGCTTAAATGAATAAATTAATTTAAATAACTTATTTATTTTTTCTTATATAGACATAGTGACCTACTTCCTCTTTAAATATTTGTAATTTATTTTATATCAGGGTTATCCACTAAATCCTAGAGACTAAGAGGTTATTGGAGGAGAGTGTTCTTTGCGAATGATGAAAAATTTGGATTAGATCATGGATCACTATGCCAAATGAGTTAGTGGATCTCAAAAATGATGGAAACAAAACCATTATTCATTAACTAAAAATGAAAACTTTTGGTGGATTTTTTTTCTTTTTGATTTCCATCCCATTTCATAATTCCTAATGAACAAGGATCACTTTTGTGAATAGAATTGATACGCACATCATCAGTTGAATTAAATTTATGGAATTTTATTTTTCAGTTGTTTATCCATTCCTCTTCGTTTATAATTTTTTTATGAAAATGAATCGAGTAAAAAAAAATGGACAATGTTTATTCCTCACATTTCAGGGTTTATTGTTTTCTCCCATATTTCATTGTGAAATCATTGTGGGTATTCCTTTTGGCCAACAAATTGACAAATACATGATTACCTATCATGGGAAAAATGTTCATCAGTGAAGTGGTTTGAAAATATAGGTACAGAAAATGACGGAGATTTTAGGATCATTGATTAATAGGTCTATATTGGGCTATAATGTGACCAGATCGAGGGTTTATCTTCTTCCTGGGTGGCATATGTCCTTTTGAACAACCGATGAGGTTTCAGAGTCTGTTATGATCTCAGATTCTGGTCATCAAGCTATGGAATGGCTCATTTGTCCTAAATCCATATTCTATAGAGTGATTTATAGAAAACATCGAGGAAAAAGTGGAATGAAATTAATAATAGAGGAGAAACATCAGTTCATGAAAATCCTGATCAAAATGGAATGTAACCCAGGATTACACACCGCATGGGGCCCATTTTGTATCGACTAGGGTTTCATGTGGAAGATAAAGATCACACAACATGTGACCCCTATCACATGATGTATGGCCCCTTTTTTATGGATCAGTGTGTACATCAAAGTGTAAACATGCATGGGAAAAAGGTGCACAACCATGTGCCACACCATGTATGTGGACATGGACATGATTTAGTGTACACGGGACTGTACATGGACATGGACAAGTGACATGGGAAGGATACCATGTGTCTATACAAATCGTTTAATTCCTCTACACTCTGTGAATATGGATTGTAACAATACATGTGAGGCTATTCAACATGCGTATGCATGGGGATAGCTTGACATTCCATGTACCCCAGGTGCATGTCAGGTACCCCCATCAAGAGTGTTTATAGCTCTTGATTTTCTTAGTTTTTACCACTGTAGGTTGAGCTTTATCCCATGGTCCTTTACCTTAAGGGTATAGTGCTGATTTTCTTCCACATCATAGGATTGTGATCCCCTCTAGAGGGTGAGTTTAAAATAGAGTTGTGGAGTCCTTCCATGAGACTGGAGTGTGATCCTCTATCACATTAATTCCATAAGTGGGTTTTGTGGAATCTACATGACCACACTGAGTAGGTAATTGATCCTAAATATAGTAGCATATATGAGTAGTATTTTTGGTAATGTTGAAATACAATCCCTTATGTGTCGGGTTGATGTAGATTGGGTTCATGGTGTCCCCCAATGGTTCTTTCCATGTCCCCTATCTATGTATCAGGGTCTTCTTAAACTAGTGTTATTTCTTGGGTAGGGCCCAATGATTTAGACCTATTCATTGAGGGTCTTCTATGGTAGCATAGAAAATGTATTGTAATCTCCTAGAATGAGAAGTTTTTCGAACAAACCCATTGCTTCCTTGAAACTATATTCCATTACCTACTTATAATAAAAAAAGATATATATACACCCAAATTTGAATACTTGGTGTGATAAAATGTTCCTATAAGGGTCCCACAAAGTGTTTCACATGAAGAATTTATAAAACAAAACTATTATTCTATGATAATTTAAAAATATCATGAGGCCTTGTTGGGTTATTTTTATGGTAGAAGAGATACACTTGTTGTTCCCTCACTTGGGTTGTCACCATGGGTTATGATATGTTGTCTGGTAATGTGAGTGTGGTAACCCTTATCAACAGTGGTCCTGAAAGTTGGGATTTAAACCCTATTTTGGGTGTTTGGATTGTATTTATGTTGTATGTCTGAGGTTATCATTGGGGTGTGTAGGATCGAAATAATGAATGTAGATACTGATGGCAGTATCGTATGATGCTCAATATAAGAGGGGGCGGTGAATTGTATACTTTTAAAAAAAATTATTTTGTAACTTTTAAAGATGGCTATGTTTAATAAGGTCAAACAAGGTAATTCAAAAAACCTCTAGTTCTACACACATGCTAGATTCTAGAAATTGGATTCCGAGAAAGTGATTCCAAAAAGATGGTTCCAAAAAATTAAACTTAATGAATGTCTAAAAAGATAAACATTATATCTTAAAGAATATGGAATTTTACTAAATCAGAGTATTAGTATAAGGAATTATAAAATAGTTATACTTTCCTCAAAAATAAAAAAATGTAGTGGAAAACATGTAACAAAACAAGTAAGAAGTAGTAAATATGTTAACCCAAAGAGAATGGTATCCAACAACCTCGGATAAAGGTCGCTTGATTTATACTTTCATGAAAGTCTGTCTTACCCACACCAGGGTAATACGAAGATTGGAGTCTGTCTTGCTATCTCCGAAAGCCCTCATCTTTAAGGTGGTCTACACCTCTGTCTTCCTCCTCAAGGAAGTCCTCAACTTCTAGGTAGTCAGAACCTCTGTATTTCTATCCTCAGAAGTCCTCGAATGTAATCAACAACATTTAGAGTCCCGCAAAGAAAATATGAACAAGGTGTTCAGTACACACAAGGAAATAAATCCCTCTCTCTCTTGAAATCACTTCAGCAGCATGTAATATCTATATTGTTCATCTTGCTATGAGCTCATTCAAATGAGCTCCTATTTATAGGCACTACAACAATGGTCAAATCTCTCCTCTAATGGTTATATTTATCCTTGAATTTTGGGGAGACCTATACACATGTCCCTCAAAAAACGGATATTTATTAACTAAATGCACGACATCATTTTATAAAAAAACAATTGTAAGAAAAAAAAATATGGTTACATAACCAAAATAAAATATTCAGAATGTAAGAAAATAAAATTTCGGAGTCTAACCAAAAAAAACATTCAGTGTCAATAATACAAGGATATTCAGATTCTGTTTTATAAGGAATTCGAAACTTGAACTCTATAGAATTCTGGAGTCTAAATTTTAAGGAAATTTGGAATCTAGATTCACAAGAATTCAGAACCTGAACTTATAAATTTCGGAGTCATAGTTCATGGGAATTCGGAGTCAGTACTTAAAAAGTTCGGAGTCTGAATTCATTAGAATTCAGAGTCAGAACTCATAAGAGTTTGGAGTCTGAATTTAGAGAACTCAATGTTGGAACTCAGAAGAGTTCAGAGTCTGAATTCAGAGAACATGGAGTCAGAACTCAGAAGAGTTCGGAGTCTGGATTTAAAGAACTCAGAGTTAGAACTCATAAGAGTTCGGAATCAGAAAAAAAATAATGCTCTTTATCTAAGTATTATATGATTTCGAGGTTTTAGACATGAAACCAAATTATACACTTAGAAAAGATAATGATCAATGAAAAACATGGTATGGATAAATTTCCTTGGGGAAGGAAAATTTTTCTTATAAAAGTAAAACACGGTGTAAAATGAAATTTTCCTTGAGATAACGTGTTTGTGATTTTCAAAACAAGAAGGAATGGTAAAGTCATAAGGAAACCTTATTGACTTAACAATCTCCCCAAAAATGAAGGAATAGAAAATTCATAAGGAAAAACTTATTGGCTCAACAATCTCCCCAAATATGAAGGAATGAAAAATTCATATGGAAAAACTTATTGAATCAACAATCATCCCCTGTTTAGAAAGCACAAAAATCCTTAAGAAAATGAATAAAAGGACATAGAAAATATTTTTCTAGGATTTGAGAATAAAAATTATTTCCCTTATCATATGGGAAAGGATGAATATGAATAACTCCCCCGTAGGCTTTGGAACACTAAGGATCATATTCTAGATTTCTGGAATGAGATTTTTCGTTATCTTCAGTACGGAAATCTCTATAAAGAAAACAACCCCTTAGATAAAATCCCCCTTAGGGATATTTCTTCTTTACCTAGTCTTCTTTTTTCCATTCTCCACCTTTGTTATTTTAAAAAAGAGTTAGAGGGAATGGAAAATAAATTATGGTACTTGAAATATTAGTACAACACATCCAATAGACAATCAACCAAAAAATTTCATTATGGTTAGAAAGAATTTGTACAAGGAAGAAAAGTTCAACAAAATATCGGATATCAACAAAGTTATCCTTTCTTTTCCTTCGACATCAACTTATTGACTATAGTCTTCAGATTTTTGATCTCCTTATGATCTTCCTCTACTCTCTTAAGAAGGTGGTCCTGATCCTTAGCTTTCTTCTCTAAAGCCTTGATTCTTTCTTCCTGAGACTTAAGAACCTCTGCCTAAGCCTTCAGGACTTTTTCCTGCTTGAAATGCCTTTCTTCTATCTCAATCCAAAGATCTATTTCTCTCTTCTAGATTTAGGAAATAGATTAAAATTTCCCATTTAGATCCTCCACTTATTGAATTCGATTATTCTGCTCAAGTGTTATCTTTTCTTCAAAACAAGTTGTACGATATTTGATCCTAGAATTTTCAATTTCAAAAACCTCCTTGACACCATCTTGGAATTCATCAAGTTCTCTCAAATATTCTACTATCTTCTTTGACCAGCCAACCATTTTCTTACATGAATGTTTGTGGGTGTCATAGTTAATGATGAAATTTTTGAAATCAGCCTCAAGATTTACACACTTATCCATCACCATGGATACTGAATCAAATTTCTGATTTAGTGCATGTAGAGCATCTGGAATCTAGAGTCTATGCTTGGGAAAATTGGAGTGGTTCCAACCAGCTTATTCAATGACTGGAAAGAAAAATCATGTCCTGGAGATGATGAGTCAAAATCTGAGACTTTTCTAGGTGAAGGCTCTTTCTCTAGATAAGCATATTTTCTCTTTAAAGATCTACCAGATTCCTTCTTCTTCACAATAGCTTTAGTAGGTGTATCGACAACCACATGTTTCCCCTTATAAGTTTTCGGAACAGATTCCTCACCTGGAGATTCATGTTCTATGTCAGACAACTAAACAATCTTATCTTCATCTATTTTCTCATTCTCATCTCCTACCTCAGCATCTTCAGGATGAATGAAATGATGATTATAAATTTCTTCTTCTAACAGCTTATTCACTTCATCTTCAACCTTGTCATCTACCCCAGGAGTAGAATGCTTTGAAGATTCGGCTTGAGAGGTTTGGATTGAAAATTTCTCTGATGGAATTTACTTCTCAGGAAAGTCTTCCACTTGCTTAATCAAATCAGATATGTCATCAATAATTTCAGCCTCTTCCACTTCTTCCACAACTTTTTCTACCTATTTTTCTTGAACAAACATTTCTTGGGATTTTTTTGGAGTGAGAAATTTCTTACCCGGAGTATCAGGTAAAGCCTATACAAAGAAGGATTTTGGTACTGGAATGATCTATGATTCTTTCTCAGTAACCCTTAGAAGAGATTGAACTATCGCGACTTCAGTCGAATTCTTCTTTAAATTATTTTCTTTTGCTTTCTCTTGAAGCTCATTAGGAGTCTTCTCTTTCAAAGCCTTTTCTTCTGCAGGATCCAAGCCAAACTGTGGATCTCCATCATTCCACTTTTTCTTATCTTCCCGCCATTTTTCCAAAACCTCGTCTGGATATGATTTTTTCTTCTTTTGTTTAGGAGGTGCGTATTGAGAATCCTTAGCTTTTGGTGTTTTCACTTCTACTTCTACTTCCTTCAATTTCCTCTTCTTTCCTATCTTTTTGGATGGTTTAGCTACTTCTTGCTTCTTCGGAACAACATCAACTTCCCCCTCTTGTAGGTCATAAAATTCTTTAGAGTCTTTGGAAAAACTGACTTTCATTATTTTCAAGGTATCATCACTAATCAGCATGACTTTGCAATTCCTTGGCTTTAAACTACATGGAATTTTGAAAGACTCTAGACACCAAATAATCAACTTAGAAAGAATGTCCATGTACATGATTATCTAAACCTTCAAATTTCCATTCTTGATATTCTCAATCGTAATCAGAATATTCTTAACCAAATTTACCTTCCTCAGATTCAACAAAAAATCTAGAATGTATATATCACTCTTCTTCAAGGTGTCCTTGCCACCTTTTCTCAGAATGGTAAATCCTTGAACACATAATTCAAGGATCTGATTATTTTTAGAGAGATGAGAAATATTTGGAGTCTTTACATCAGTAATATTGAGGCTCACTATAGCTTTCACCTTTACAAAGCTTCGTTTGACATCCGACAATTTGTGGGAACAGAATTCATATTCCCCTTCATATGAAATATCGAATATGCTGGCTTCCATAGTATATGATAGAGCATATGTCTTTCCGTAGATCTTGAAGGAAAAATTATATCCTCTTTATTCCTTGAAGAAACTGACTGATTCATAAAAATCAACAAGAAAATCTCGATACACAAAATCTTGATCCCCAAGTTTTGATATGAAAACACTCCCCCATCCATTCAATTTGATGTTCCTAAAAATGATAGAATCATACTTGTTGAAGAAGTTTGGATGAAACAACCATTCTCTATACACCTGCCACTCTGAAATTGGCTTGACAGTAGACATATATTTCTGAGAGGGTTCTTCTTCAGACATTCAGAATTAAGAAAACTCTGTAAAATCTGGAATGGGCTTAAGTAGAGGGTTAGAACTTCAGCACGAGATAGTTTGAAATCGATGTGGGAAAAACCTTCGAGGGTCCTTTATATAGGTGTTGGAAGTGATGATTCATCTTCCAAACTCAATTAAATAGATGAAAATCCTTCAGATCAGATCTGAGGGTTGATATGATATCCACAAGGAAAACCTGATAGAATCCGATCTTTTGAGGTTTTTAAGAAAAACATTAGGATTTAAGGGAAAGTTAATCCAAAGAAAAAAAACATAAAAAATAGAATAAACTACCAGCAAGTAAATGATGATTACGAAAAATTAATAAAGAAACTTACCTTTCGGATTACTGGGAAGATTATTCGTATTGAAGAAAATTCTTCCTGAAAAATTTAGATTTAAAAAATTTTGATTACGGAAAATATTTTGAAAATGAAAAAACTCTATTACGAAAATCTTGATTACGAGAATCATTATTACGAAAATCTTGAGTACAGATATTTCATTACGAAAACATTGAAAAACTTTATAACGAAAATTTTGAAAAACTTCATTTCGAAAAATTTGAAAAACTTCATTACAAAATATTTGAAAAACATCATTATGAAAAATATAAAAAACTTCATTAGGAATAATTTTAAAGAATTTATTATGAAGAATCTGAAAAACTTCATTACGAAAAATTTGAAAAACTTCATTTCAAAAAATTTGAAAAACTTCATTACGAAATATTTGAAAAACTTCATTACGAAAATTTTGAAAAACTTTATTACGAAAAATTTGAAAAAATAACAGGAAAATTTACTCCCCCTATGAAAATGTGTTTATTACTTTAAGGAGATTGGTTTCAACTGAAATTTAACAAAGAAGAATACCTTACAGTTATTATTCCTAACTTCTGTTTAATATATTCAAATCAATCAGAGGGTAAAGATTTTGTGAAAATATCAGCATGTTGATCTTGCATTATGATAAATTGAAGAACGATATCTACTTTTTGTGTGTGATCCCTAAGAAAGTGATGCATACTATCTATGTTCTTTGTACTAGAGTGATGTGAAGGGTTTTGCTTAGGGAAATGGAACTAGTATTATCACACAAAATTTCATTTTTTGTAAAACTCATACCATATTTTATGAGTGTGTGTTGCATCCACAACACTTGAGCACACCATCTTCTAGCTACTACAAATTCAGCTTCAGTAGTGGAAAGTGATACTGAGTGTTTCTTCTTTCATGACCAAAAAACTAATGAACATCCTAAGAAATGAAAAGTTTCAGATGTACTTTTCCTATCCATTCTACATCCACCCATGTCATCATCCCAAAAAAAATTTAGAACAATGTCATTTCTAGATGTATAAAAGATTCATAAATCCATGGTTCCCTTTAAGTAGCGAAAAATTATTTTCACTGCCTTTAAATGAGATTCATTAAGATTTGATTGATATCTTGCACATAATCATATAGAAAAAATTAAGTCTGGACGACTAGCTATCAAGTAAAGTATACTTCCTATCATACCTCTAAAGGATGTTTGATCTACTGGTTACCCAGCTTCATCAAGATCAAGTGTGTTTGAGGTACCAATGGGAGTACTAATACTCTTAGTGTTGTCATATCCATACTTTTTAAGAAGATCTTTATTATAATTATGTTGGGATAAATAGATTACTTCTGGTTTTTGAGAAATTTGAAAACCAAAGAAAAAATGTTAACTCACCCATCATACTCATTTCAAACTCAGATTTAATTCGATCCACATAGGAATCAGTTAAAGATTGCTGAGTTGAACCAAATATAATGTCATCAACATAGATTTGAAAAATCAAATCATTTTTCTTATATTTATTTATAAAAAATTTGGATCTGAATTTCCCTTAACATAATTATTTTGAAGAAAAAATATTGTATGTCTATCATACCAAGCTCGAGGGGCTTTCTTAAGTCCATAAAAAGATTTCGTATGTTTATAAACATGTTTAGGATGTTTTGTATCTTCAAAACTAGGAAGTCATTCAAAAAAAACAACCTCTTGAACCTAACAATTAAGAAAATCAAATTTCACATCCATTTGAAAAAGTTTGAAGTTGAATAATTCTACAAAGGCAAGTAGAATTCGAATATATTCAAGTATAGCTACTAGAGAATAGGTTTCTTCATAGTTTATTCCTTCTTGTTGATTATAGCCTTGAGCAACCAATCAAGCTTTATTTCTTAATATTATTCCATTTTCATCACACTTATTTCTGAAGACCCATTTTACAACAATGAAAAATGTTTCCTTAGGACTTTTAACCAAGGTATAGACATTATTCCTTCACAATTAATTTATCTCATCTTGAATAGATTTTATCCAATCATCATCACCTAAATCTTCATCAGTTATTTTTGGTTCTAATTGGGGATGAAATGGTAGATTTTATAATTCATTTCATAAGGAACTTCTAGTCCTTACAAGTTGATTCACATCACTAATGATACTATCACTAGGATGATTCTTTGGAAACAACAGAATTGGGTTTTATAGAACCTTTTCGTCAACATAGGGCATGAAATCATCTTGGAAAAATACTTCATAAAAATTTTCTTGGACATTTTCCTTATCAGAAGGATCTTCTATCAAGTTTTGATAAATAGTTTTTGAAAACACATCTGAAGATGTAGGTTGGGGTTGTTTAAAAACTAAGGGATATGTTTCATCAAATTTGACAGGTACTGTCTCTTCAACAGTACAAGTGTTTTTATTGAAAAATCTATAAGCCTTTGAAGTTGTGGAGTAGCCTATGAAAATTCATTCATCAGAGTTTGGTGCAAATTTGTGTAGATTATCTTTAGTATTCAGAATGTATACCTGGAAACCAAAAACCGTGAACTAGAAAAGTCTAGGTTTTCTACCATTCCATAACTCATAAAAAGTTTTATTAATAAAAGGTCTAATCAAAACACGATTTATAGTATAACCAGAAGTACTTACAGCTTCATCCCAAATGTGTTTGGCTACAGAATACTCACTCAACATGTTTCTAGTTATCTCTTCAAGAATACCATTTCTTCTTTCAACAACACAATTTTGTTGAGGTGTTTTGGGTGCTGATAAGTTATGAGAAATGCCTTTTCTACTACAAAAAGATTCAAAATCAGAATTTTGAAATTATCTTCCATGATCACTCTAAATAGTTATCAAAGGAAGGTTTTTATCATTTTTAACATGGTCTCTAAAACTTTTTAAATAATGAAAAAAATCAGACTTCTTTGCTACAAAATAGACCCATGTAAATATATTGTAATCATCAACAATGAAAAATACATAATACTTGCTTCCAATGCTTCTAGTTTGTGTTGGACCAAAAATATTCATATGCACTAACTATAATGCATCAATAGTTGAGACATCACTGACTGATTTTAAACTTGATTTATCTTGCTTTCCATATTGACAAGGGTCATGAACTTTTGAAAAATCATATCTATGCTCCGGAAGATCCTTAACTAATATATTCATTGAGAGTTTGCATAGGTTTATAAGGTTACAATGTCCTAACCTTCTATTCCAAAACCACGAATGATATTTCATTTCAATAAGGCAAGGTATTTATTGAGTCCTATGGTCTTATATGTTTAGTCTGTAAACATTATCTTTACTATGGGAAGAAAGAATAAACTCTTCCTTGGAATTGTGTACTAAGTACTTGTCATTCCTAAAATTCACATGGTAACCTTCATAACATAATTGACGTATACTGATGAGGTTTTTCTTAACACCCTTAACAAATAAAACATTTGAAATCAAAGTTTTTCAAAGAAGAATGATGTTACCTATACCAATAATTTCTCCCGGCGCATTATCTCTAAAAGTTACTTTTCCTCATTTCATCTTGATAATATTTTCAAAGTATTTTTTGTAACCTGTCATATACCAGGAACATCCACTATCCATGTACCATGTATTGCTATTGGTACATTATTTTTTTCTTACTAAAAAGAAAAGAGTTAGACTTTCGGAACCCAAACTTTCTTGGATCTTGAAATTTCAGAAAGCAAAATTTTTGGCACCCAGATTTTCTTAGAAAAATAGGATTTATGAAATCCTAAAGACTGGGTTTTGTTTAGGGAACAATTTTTTGCCCAGTTCCCACCACACTCACACTTATTGCAGAAATGAGTACTTTGAGGAACAAAATAACTATTACTAAAAATTGGTTTAGAACTAGTATAACCAAAACCAGAACTATCCTTAGAGGTCATATTTCAAGAGACATCTTATCAAAAATTTTCTTACCTAAGGTAAATTTTGACAAAAACTTCCTCAAGGAAAATTTTTTGGATTTTAGTTTGATAACCAAGTTATTGTCTTAAAAAATATTAGCTTTAGAAGTAGAGTTAGGCTCCAAAAATTTTTTTCTTAGAAAGTACATTTTCTATATCCTTTGAATGTTTATCCTACTCAGAATTAACTTCCTCATGTTTTTTAGAAATACCTTCAAAATCAACGGTTTTCTTATTAAGATCTTTAGAAAGATCGGATATTTCCTTAGAAAGAATAACATTTCTAGACTATGCCTTATCATGATTTTTCTTGAGTTTAGAATTATCATTCTCAAGAAACTTAGCAAACCTGGAAACTTCTTCATGGGTAGGTAGAGTATTATCTTCTTCAGAAGAAGATTATTCATTCGAATATTCATAATATTTATCATTACTATAATTTATATTTAAATAAACATTGGTCATTGATTCCGAATTGTGTACCTTAGCCATTAAGCAATGATTATCAATTGGTAGTCTGGCTATTAGACCAAGATTATTCTGTCCAGATGATTCGTAATCTGATGATTAATCTGAAGAGTCACCACCACTGGAACTCCATGTGTCATTATCTTTCAAGACTTTCTTAGGTTTTTCTTAGTAGTACTTCTTTATTTTTATCTCAGAACGCTTTTCCTTTCTTTAATTTCTTTTAAGAATAGGAAAATAAGGCCTTATATGTCCAGCTCTCTTGCATTCATAACATGTAACTTCTGAATCTTTCTTATCTTTAATTTTTTTCTTCTTGTATTTTGATTGAATGTTCTTATGTATAACAATCTTGTGCATACTTTGAGAAAGATTGGCTAATTCATTCTCTGAAGATTCACTTCCACTAGATTCAGATTGAATAACAATATTCTTAGATTTAGATCTAGTAACTCTCTCAGGAGTCTTGGATTTCATATGATTTGAAGTTGTAGTAAAAGAAACACAGCCATTACCACTCTTCTTCTTCATGTTATCAGTATCTCTCTTTATTCTAGTCTCATGTTGATGAATAGTTCCAAAAAGTTCATCAAGATAAATCTGAGTAACCTTTCTGTTTTCATCAATAGCAGTCCTCTTGGATTCCCACTCATTGGTCATGATGTCTATGATTTTATCCACACGAGCTTCATCATATAATACTTCCCACCGATAGATTATAAAATATTAACAATAGTCATGAATCTTTATTACACATTATATATGTGTTCTTGATAAGGAAAGTAGAAACCATGATATTCAACTCTGAGCATGGATCTTCTAGTTTCAATGACTTTTGAAGTTCCAAAGTGTGTAACATAAAGTTTTTTCAAAATAAAATATTCTACTTCACAAGATGAAATTTTCATATATATATATATATTTCTAGTCATGAAACAAAGGAATGTATAGCGTACCTTATAATTCAGTTTATATTCATGCTTTTCATGATTTGTGAAAGTACTAATTTCATTGTCAGGGATTTTATATCCTCCAGTAAGCATAACAAAATTTTCCACTCTAGTATTGATAATGAAAGTCTTCATACTATCTCTCAAATATTCGTAATCATTCCCATAAAAAATAGGTGGTCTTGTTGGATTTAGGTTGTTAATGGAACCAACATTGATTCCTTCCATCTTAATGAAAATATCTTTCTACACAAATTTGTTAGTAACGAAAAAAATTTGTAAATAAGGAAAAAAATATTCCTCAGTAAGGAAAATATAGAACAATGAAAAAATTGAGCACGGAAAATTATATGTGAAAATAAGTATTTCAGATACCTCCTCTGATACAAATTATAGGATCAAAATAATAAATGTAGATAATGTTTGTAGTATCGTATGATGATAAATATACATGAGGGGTGGGGGTGAATTGTACACTTTTAAAAAATTCTTTTGGATCATTTATAGATGATTATGTTTAATAAGGTTAAACAAGGTAATTCACAAAACCTCTAGTTCTACACACTTTCTAGATTCTGTAAATATGATTCCATGAAATTGATTCCGAAAACATGGTTCTGGAAATTGAATCTTAAGGGAATGTATACAAAGATAAATATTATATCTTAAAGCATATAGAATCTTACTAAATCAGCGTACAATTATAAGGAAGTATAAGATAGTTATACATTCCTAACAATTAAAAATTCATAGAAAAGTTGTAACAAAACAAGTAACAAGTAGTACATCTTTTAACCCAAAGAGAAGGGAATCCAACAACCTTGGATAAAGGTCCCTTGATTTATACTTTCAAGAAAGTTTGTCTTACCCACACTAGGGTAAGCCCTCGATATGAAGATCAGAGTCTGTCTTACTATCCCCGTAAGACCTCAACTTTAAGGTAGTCGACACCTCGGTCTTCCTTAGCAAGGAAGCCCTCAACTTCAAGGTAGTCGGAACCTCTATCTTCTTATCCCCGGTAGTACTCAAATGTAATCAGAAAAAATCAGAGTCGCCCAAAGAAAATCTAAACAAGGTGTTCAGTATGCACAAAGAAATAAAGTATATGTCTCTAGAAATCACTTCTGTGTCATATACTCTCTAGATTTATCAACTTGTTATGAGGTCTTTCAAATGAGCTCATATTTATAGGAAGACCACCAATGGTCATCTCCCTCATCCAACAGTAATATTTTTCCTTGAATTTTGGAGGGACCTGTACATGTGTCACTCAAACAATGGTTAGTTAGTAACTGAATTCATGATATTGTTTTATAAAAAAACAAGGGTAAGAATAACATATTGTTACATAACCAAAATCAAATATTTGGAATATAAGAAAATAAAAGATCAGAGTCTAACGAAAAACACATTCGGTGTCTATAATAAAAGGATATTCAAATTTTGTTTTCTAAGGAATTTAGAACTCGAACTATATAGAATTTCGGAGTCTGAATTTCAAGGAAATGTGGAATCTGGATTCCCAAGAATTCAGAACCTGAACTTAAAATGTTCAGAGTCAGAGTTAATGAGAATTCGGATTCAGAATTTACAACGTTCGGAGTCTGAATTCATTAGGATTCAGAGTCTGAACTCAAAAGTGTTCGGATTCTGAATTCAGAGAACTTGGAGTCAGAACTCAGAAGAGTTCAGAGTATGATTTCCGAGAACTCGGACTCTGAACTCAGAAGAGTTCGTAGTTTGGATTCAGAGAACTCGGATTCAGAACTCATAAGAGTTCGGTATCTGAAAAATAGAGAGCTCTTTTTCTATGTATTATATGATTCTACGGATTTAGACTTGAAACCGAATTTTACAGTTAGACATGATAGTGATCAATAAAAAACATGGTAAGGATAATTTTTCGTGGGGAAGGAAAATTTTCCTTATGTAAGTAAAAAATGGGGTAAATTGAAAATTTCCTTGAGATAAGGTGTTTGTGGGTTTCAAAACAAGATAGAATGATAAAGTCATAAGGAAACCTTATTGACTCAAAAATCTCCCCAAAAATGATGAAATGGAAAAGTCATAAGGAAAACCTTATTGACTCAAAAATATCCCCAAACATGATGGAATGGAAAATTCCTAAGGATAACATTATTGACTCAACAGTGTGAACCGTAGAGTAAATTTTTTGTTGGGTAGGTTAGACACACATTGTTATGAATGGGGGTAGGAGTACTGCTAGTGAGCAGTTAGTTTTTTGAGGATCGATGTGTGTAGATTATAGGGAGATCTAGTGTAATTGACATAATGTAACACTATTTTAGGGTTCTAATAATGTTTGATCTTTGATAAAAACCTGTGAGAGATGTCGGTCCAGGTCAGTAGTGATTTTGGGTGTGAATGTGAAATGGGGATATTTTGGACGCTAGTAGTGGAACAAGAAGGGTGTTTCCTAGTGCAGATTTAGCCTATAGTGCTATAGGGGGGGTTGAAGGTTTTCAGTGAGGTGACTTGAGTTGTGGTTATGATTTCACAATTTTGGAAAAATTGAGGTTATCCTTAGGGGAGATTATTCTAGGGATGATATTATCTTGGAATGCGGAGCACAAATGGTTGATTTAGAAGTGGAATCGATGCAAGGTTGGTTCCATCATTGTTTTTGTAAAAGTGAATAATGATGCCTTTGTGTCACAATAGGAAATCCCTTGAGGGATTATGACTTCCTATAATGGTTGTTGGGATGGAAATGATCATTCTAATACCTAAAAATTTGTTTTTGATGGTGTTTGATTTGGGAATCAATGTTATTTTTTCAGAAAGTAGGACAAGGGTAACCAAATCATGAATAAAATTTATTATAATGAATGTTTATCCTTGGGGATTTTTAGTAACATAGTTTGGATTATTTTGAAAATGGTTTGGTTTTTTGAGTTGAACATGGATAATTCCTTGGTTCCACTGAAGCTAACGGATTAGGTGGAATAGTTAGTTGTGTGAGTGGGAATTTGGGGCCATATCTGGTGATTAAGGACTCATGTTATCTAGAGTCGGGTTTAGTGTGTGTTCACATGAAGGTGTGATACCTGGAGGTATTTGATGAGGTACAGGTGTGGAACATACTGGGAGGATATGATGTCTTTAATATGGGTGAACGACTGGCTCTAGATAAGCGCATATCAGTTTCTGTGAGAATAAAGTGTGAAGCATGGTTATATGAGATAACATTTGGTTGTTGAAATGTGTGATGGATCAATATTTTCTATTATGAATACTTTTGTTTGTTCTAGGAGAACTAGAACGGTGTGGTGGTGGTGTAGCCAAATGAAACATTGGTCATGTCTAATTGGAAGATAATCGTGTTGTGGTGGAGAGTTTGGTTGGAACCCACGCAAGTTGTTGTGATAAGGTATTAATGAGACAATGGCTGGCATGAAATCATGAGAATTTTTAGGTTAAGTAGTCTATATAGTTGAAGCTGATGAAAGTTATGGGCATTTTGTGGTGATGTTCATCAATGGATTATTATCATACTTCTGGCTATTAATGATATTGTCCAATTTATTAACATTATCTCAAGTACTCTAAGAGAGATATGGATTTACGCTTAGCTAACTCAGTGTTTTTGGCTTGAAATTGATCATCTTGAAGGGTACTCTCATGGAGAGTAAAGTGTATGGGAGTCAAATACAAGGTAAATACACAAAAAACTTGTTATGGATGAGGTCCTTGAGATAGAACAAAGTTCAATGAATTCCATGTGTGTTATTCCTGAATTTTTGGAATGTGTAGTGGTTAATGATTTTTTATTGTTGTGGGGAAAATATAATTTGACACAAAAATACTTTGGGGCCCATATTTGGATCGAAGCATGTAAAATGGTGGTTCGAATAAATTGAGGAAAGTGGCATGAAAACACTCTGAATGTGGGGATCATTATGTTAGTCATGGATGTAAGGAGATGATATTGGAGTGGATTTGGGGGTATCAGGATGCCAATGAAAAAGATATAAGGTGCATGTTTAGTTTACATGGGGAAGCTCATGGGGGCCTTGGATGCGGTGGTGTATTGATCTAAGTGATGGATTCTGTCTTGGGATTGTTTTATAGAAAATCATAGTGGTTTTATTAGAGACATGTTTGTGGGTGATATAGAGCCCGACATTGGTTAGAGGAGTAACAAATTATATTATGGAGAGGTTTCACTAGAGGATGGAAATAGACTCTGGAAGGTTCACAATGTTGGAGGAGGTATTCCTTCAATGGGAATACATCATTTACAGGTTGAGGGGTGACATGCCAACAGTGGAAGTTAGGTTCCAATAGAGTCAGCTGACTGGGATGGTTCAATTTAGTCAGGGATAATAGAGTAGATGTGATGGGATGTAATCCCCATATGGTTAATGTTAGGATGGAATGTTCATTCTACTAATAGGATTGTGATTTTATAAAGAAACATTTTTTATTTAGTTGAGATAAGAATTGAATAAGTGAGACCGATTGATTTATTTTAAATGGAAGGTATGAATTATAGATTTTGGTGGAGTTATCATGGATTTTTAGGGTGTGGTGAGTTGGGAAACACATTGAGTAAGTTGGGAAATTATAGTTGAGTGTATGTAGGTATATTTCATGATGGTCAACGGTCATAACACTGTAAATTGGTTGGGGTGAATTAAGGAATATGGTGGTAAGCAACATAGAGTTATAGTAATTTGTTAATGATGTGACTAGAATTTCGTGTGGGTGATCTCATGTAATATACATATTGGTTTAGTGGTGTTTGTGATGGGAGTTTGATATAGTTTTGACTAGTTGAGTACCTTTATTTGAGAGTTATTCTTGGGATATGACATTCAGATGATAAAAAATGGGATAATTCCATTGGTCCTTGAGTTACAAACTGATGTATGTCAGAAATTTGGTTGGAATTTGGTGGTTCCCTTGGGTGAAGTCGGGCATGGGTTTTTATTAGAGCTTTCAAAGTACTGAATGAGATAGATCCATGTAATTTGGGTCAGGAGTTTTGGGTAAGATCAGACTAACGGTGTTTTGGTTTTCTCTCCCATGTTAGTTTTGTGCATTTTCTGTATTCTTTTTGTGTAAGGGTTTAGTGGTGTTACCAAGAAATTTATCTTTTGTTTGATGTTAGTGATGAGGAGTTGATATGGATGCGTCCTGAAGGAGGATCAGATTTTGTGATTGTGGATCATGGTGGTAGTAATGTTTTCTAGGTAGGACCTTTTTCTTGGACCATGTCTAGTTACGACATGACCATGTTTAAGAAGAATCTAGGGACATGGAATTTGTTAGGTGGGCTTATAGAAGAACCTTGTCCTTTGAAGCTAACTGATTCTCAGAAAGTGAATCTTAGGGATGATCTATTATAAGTTGGGGGGATTGTAATATCCTGACCTTGTGTGGAGGTACATTCCCTTTTAAATTTGGGATAAAATCTATTTTTCATTGATAATGGAGTGGTTCAAGTTTTTATGAGAGGTTTTTGAGGTCTTTTGAGGGTTCGGGACATGAATGAAGAAGAAATGAAGCTGAATAGTGTAGAATGCACAGTTGGTGCATGGTTAGTAATAACTATGCACTTGAATCAAGAAACTATAATTATTGGGGACCCTTTAGATAGTGGTGAGTTCATGACCACCAAATGTTCAGTCAACCCATGTTGGCGGCAAGTGGAATCATACAACTCAATTTCCTCTTAGATAGAGGGAACCACACGGTTGGTGCATGGATTGAAAAACCATATTTCCAAACCGTGTGCTAATTAAAAGCTATATTTCTTCCATTTATATCCCAAAATAATTTCTTTATTCCCCAAATGGTTCACCCAATTCTAACCCCTAAAGATAGGGATACAAATGAGTTTCCTCCTCACCCTCAATGGGTGATTCACCATTGATTATTAGGAATTTGAAGTTTTGTTTTGTGTGAATTGGTGATTTAGTTATTTTATTTACTCTGTTTTCTTCCATTTTTATAGAAGTGGGTTTTTATATGGATTCTTCTCCTTATGAAACCATAAAACCCTTGATTTTATCATAGATTATATGTTGGTTCTTCAATGGATGTTTGATTTCCAATCATTTGTTGTGTTTAAGAAAGTTGTTTTCTATGAGAATGAGGTAGGCAGTCTTAAGGAATTTTCCCATAGTCTTGATGTGTTATATATGTATGTAGATGCGATAATCTACTAACTTGTTTAATTATAATTCCTTTGGTTGTGGGAAGTAATTTTAACCTTATATGGAGGTGAGAGGCCTCTCACGGTCACCCTTGAGTATGTCAATGATGAGAGACCAATGTTTGGGCTTCCCATGGGATACATCAACCCATTGAAAATGGTGAAATGAATTTATAAATGTTGATTTAATAATATTATAGGATCAAATTGGTAAGAGTTGGTAATTAGCTAATTGTTATGGCTACGGAGATGATATAAGTTTCATATACAGGCATTTTATTTACCTATGTGGCTTTTTAAAGTGGATTAAATGGTGTTCATTTGATTTTGTTTTCTTCATGGGTTTTTTATGAAAGAATATTATTCTTTGAAAGTGTGTAGTGTTTAAAAATGAGGTATTGACATAAATGTATTTTGAAAAGGGTATTTTTTATGATATTTCAAATAATGATTTGAAATGGTATTTTAAATCACATCTTGTGTAGAATGAATAATGATTGTTTTTCATGGATAGAAATGGAATTGAAAGACTTGGGGAATGTTTTGGTTTTTCAATGTGGAAGACCCGTGTTTTGAAAATGGTGGCTTCAAGATGACTTCAAATGAGTGTTTTGAATAGTGTTTTATTCGTTGACATAGTGTTAAAGGTTCATTGGGACCGTAGTAATTGAGATGATATGTGAGTTAATGATATATGATAAATGATGATTATGTTGGTATGTTAACATGATTAGGAAATGAACGAAATGATGAATGTTCTTAGTTGATGATATATCTTAAGGTAGGTGTCTGTAATAAAGGCATATGTGTTATGTGGGATAAGTCTAATGGGTTATGTTTGTAAATGATAATGGTGTTTAAATGTTTTATGGTTAGATAAGAACATGGACATGGATTGATAGTAGTTCTGAGGTATTGGACATGGGTATCTAAACCCAGGGGTCATGTTTTATTAAGGCTCTAAACTCCACCCCTACAATTCATGGGTTAGGGAGTCAGACTGAGGTTATATGCCCCTAAAGGTTTCATAGGTTAAGACTACCGAGATCAAGGATACAAGGGGAGTGTTATGTATTTTTGATTTGGGATGTCAGACTAAGGAACTATGATTCCCAACATATGTTCATGGCATGGCTTGGGATGTAGAACTGTGGAACTATGCTTCCCAAACATGTGGACATGACTCAGTTACCAGACCGACGATTTGGGGTATGTCGATAAATTGCAACAGTAAACTCTCCCTTGTGTTTAATAAGTGTGTAATTCCTAAAGCTATGGATGAGGATTCTGGTGTGACTGGAGCTTGTCTTGTCAGTTGGTTGACCCTAAACAACTTAATGGATAAAATGGATATTTAAAAATTGCATAAATTGGATATATATAGTTTTTTGTGTGATTATATATTTGTTTCACTTGATTTATCTGCATACATTGTTGTACTGACTGGTTGTTTCATTGTACACCTTTGGTGGTGGCCTGCTGAGTTTTAATCACACTGGTCTCATTCTACTACGAAACTTGGGTAAGTAAGAAGATTCTACTTAATTATGGCACAAGTTCAAGATAGGGACCTTATGTTTGTTTGTGCATGCGTTGCGAGGTTTCATAATGGGAGGTCATGACTGAGTTCAGACTTGGGTCCATGTTTTAATTTATTATAGATTTTATTTTGGAATTTTACTTATAATATTGAGTGACATGCAGAGTATACATATCATTTTTGTATCATTCATTCATTTATTTTAGTTTTCTTTTGTAAAATGTTTTCAATTTATTTGTTTTTTCCAGTTATTATATGAGTTGTTTTTATTATTTATGTGGCATTACATTGATTACTGGGTTTATTCTCACAAACATTTCTCCATTGGCCCACACTACTTTTCGTAAGCCTTTGGAATATTTGGATGTGTGATTGATGTTATTTGACGACCCGATTCAGGGCACCAGGTATAGTTCCCACTAGTTTAGGGGAATTATATGGACATTCTGCAATGATTTGAGTATAATCCTCTAATATCAAAGAAACCCTCTTCAATTTATCATGCTAATCTGAACCATGCTACCACAATACAAAAACCAGGTGTAAAACTTCTCATGTAGAATATTCATTTGAAAATAAATAACCTAAATTAGTGGTTTGTTTATTAGAACATTAGTAAAGAGTAAATTTCTTACCAATTTATAACATGTGATGGGTCTCATTTATAATTTTTTAGTTGAGACACATGTAATATTTCATGGATAAAAGGAATATATTATGGAAAATCCATGATATTTTCCACCTTTATAAGTGATTCAATGATATCATATGGTACCTCATACCAAGGATCATACATCCCATTATTTCTATGTCATTGGTGATGAAACTAAAGATATAATTTCAATAGATGACGTTCACAAACTAAAAAATAGAAAGGGTGATGAAATTGATCCAAATAATACTTGTACTAGTTCTTATCCACTTCCAAACACCAATGACTGAACTGTATCTTCACTTTTGTCTCAATAACCAATCATAGATCAACCAAGGAATATTTTACCACCTCAAAACATTATAGGGGAGAGCCAAAATGATGGCCATAAAAATAATTTAAAGGTTCAATATTGATAGAATATTGGAAACATTTATTATAAGAAAATTAAATCAGTCCAATGTTGAAATACCATGGACATATGAAGTCCAAGAAAAATGTGTCAAACATATCATTTAGAATATAGTTTTCCATTTTTATGAACTTTAATCTGATGATGATATGTTGTTCTCAACCTGACTTGAGTACCCATTGCGTCATGGTGTCCCTTACAAAACTGTATGATCAAACGAGGGTACCTATATGACATCATGACATTATGAGTTCAATACATCCTTAAAATCTCATGCATGATATATTTTCCCTTATCTTCTATTTTAGTTATGTAAAATATCAATATTAAATGATCCAACTTGGTCAATCGATGGATCACTACCCAGATGTAATTATTACCTTACTGAGTTTGATGTATCCTAGAAATTAAATCAATTGAAATTCCTTTCTACTTCTATCATGGAACATGAAGAATATGGATAAAACACAAAGGATTTGGTGCTCTAAATTACTCAGTTGGAATTTATATCAATGAGATACAAAGGATGTAGTGAATTTTCTTATATCAAGCCTCCAAAATTGAAGCTTCATGTCATAGAATATCTTTTTAGTGTATCAGTGGGAAACCCAAAAAATAATGATTGCAGTCTTGCAACAAATCATTTATTGAAGATTGAAGGAATAAATAAAGGATCCTGAAGTAAAGAATACCCTATGAGGAAAGAGACAAATCACCAATGGTAACCCCACTCTATAATATATCCCAAATACTATAGAACATATAATCATTATATTATCCCCAAAAATCATCTCAAGGAGATTTAATTCCACAAGAAAACATTCTTAAGCATTACTAGAAACCTCCTCCTTGACCCCCATATGCATTTGAGAAAAATTACCGTCACGTTCCATTCCAGCTTTTTCAAATTTAGACAGTGAGAAGGGAATTTCCAAATAAGAGCATTAGAAACTACATTAACATTTCCCAGTGTATAGAAAATTTCCTAGTCTAATAACAACATGTACTCGATCCAAAATCACTTTCCGAAAATAAAATCTTTTATAGAAAATATTTAACCCATTCTTTTTTTGGTTAGAGTATAGAATTCAGTTTTCACTAAATAGATAGTGACATCAAATATTTATGGAATACATAACTATTGAGTGTTCCATGTAATGAGTGGAAAATTCCCCTTATGTATTTGATATATACATGAGCTATAATCTAATACATAATCTTCTAAAGAAAGAAAGTATCCCGAGCTGTAACCTGAATAATCATAGTAAATAAAAGAGACCTGATCAAATTTTAATAATGTTAGAATTAGTGTTGAGATCATGTGATTCTTCCTATCATCGATGAAAAACTAAAACGTTGAATCCCATAGGAAACATTCGTTATTCTAGGTGGGAGTGGTAAAAGGAGACACGATCATTGGAAAATTCTTAATGAACCACTGATAGTATCTATCTAAACCATTGAATATATATATCTCAATGATATCTCATTGTTCTTCCAGTGATATAACAACTATCACCTTATCAGGGTCAATTGAGATATAATGTTTTGATATTACATGACCCAAAATTCATAATACTCATATATTGAATCATAAGTTTTATAATTTGTAATAATTGGGATAATCGTTCAGAATTCCCAAACAATATTTAAGTTAAACCCATAATATTATATGGTAATAGAGTATAACTAAATTTTACCCCTTAACAACCTAAAAAAATTGTGAAGACACTATTGTAAAATATGTTTCTTTAAATCCATAACGACTGTATGAGAATTTTTCATGAAAAAAGGAATCAAAAGGTACTCAAAAATTCCATTACTTCCCTAAATTCTAAATTGAGAATAACCAACACATTGATTCTGATTCAGTGATATCCAGAATATGATGAATTTTATAAAACCATTTAACCCATTTCAAATGACCAAAAACATAATCAACATGAGGTGAATGATATTTCTACATGTCCATTATATGATTTATGTTTTCATAATCGAAATATAAGTGAAGGTTACCATCATAATTCTAATAAAAAAGAACCAAAGATTCCCAAGGTTACACATGTGGATGATAAAATACCATTTCCTTCAAATCATCCAAAAAAATAATTATCTCATTCTACTCATACAAAGAAATTTAGTTCATCTTTGTTGACATCAATTAAGTTTTGGACACTATGTCAATCAATAAATCCACCTCTTTCAATGAAAGAAAACCTAAGATGTCATTCAGAAAAACATCAAGAAACATTATGACTACTAGATGTATTCTACTAATATATGATTCTAGGTCAAACATGGTTTAAAAAAAATAATATAAAAATATATTGATGATATAGAACCACATGATTGGACATTGGATCATATTATCTCTAAAATACATGGGATCACCCATCAAAATTTGTGAAAAACACATGCTAATGATAATACTCGATATGATATTTATGAGTGAATAACTAATCAGTCATGGTAATCACATCAAAAAAGTCCATGTTATAATATAATAAATCACATATCATCACTATGTCCCACATAAATAGAGTTCTTGAGGGAAAATTGAAACCCTACACCATCTTCTTTCATAGTGGTGTCACTAATTCCACAAAAAATGGTATGAATTCTGTTAGGTGTTTCAAAATATCTAGAACAGGAGTCAATAAAAAGTGGTAAGAATCATGTTTAATAAATTTAATAGACTATAAAAGAGAAAAAATTGATATGGAATACCACATAATCATAGGACACACATAAATTTATAAAAGAAATTGTTCCACTATGTGTAACTGATTTTTTCTGGAGAAATGTGGTTAGAACCCAATAATTCTTGAAGTATCTGACTGCACTACATACCCTCATAGAGATGATGAAGTTATAAAAGAGTGAGAAACATAAATAGACTAAATGAATTTCAACATGTAACTCCATTACCCACATGAGAAACAATACGATGTATGCACATAGAAAAAGAACATTGCGTTTCTTATCTGGATAAACTGATAACATGATAGGCCACTAGTATATGATTATAGTTTAAGAATTCACCTATAAGAAGAAAAAACACTATTTAATACATGAAATTAATTCAATTAATCATACACCTAAATTAACTACTGGAACAACCACTAGAGGGAATATAAATTCATGTTATACAAGTCACACCTACTAGGTTATGAACTACCATCAAGGGACTATCCACCACACTGGAATATATGGATAGATTTAATATAAAGTATTGGGATCATATATTAGGTTTAATACCTATATAAAACATCTTAGGTTTAATTTTATCATTATACACAACCTCATAAGAGAATACATTGATATCCGTGAAGAAATTTTCATACTCTGTCACAAACCAATCTTCTTGCTCAAAATTGAGAAACTCTATGGATTTCAACATAGATTATAGGAAGAAATTCGTGGTGAAAATGGAATTAAATTCTATACAATTCAATTCCAAGTTCTTAATATCCAATAAATCTATTCCCAACTAGCTTATACTGAGATATTCCATATAGAAAATAGTGCACATCACTGTGAATGAGTTCTGAGTCTCTACGAATTAAAAGAGAATGTCAATTTCATCCTAAAAAATTAAATAAATCATCAAGACCATTAAATAATTATAATAAAATTTTCTTTTATAGTTTAAATTACTAGGATTGATTCATATCCTGATATTTTTTTGATTCGACCTCTATAGGTTGGATAAAGGAACGTGTGACACGATGACCCATAGCTCAGGTTGGGCAAAAAAAAATTCAACTATATTCTATTCAACTAAAGGGTTTCTCTATCATGGTTCATTAGTAAAACCCTCCCAATGAACTATTTATAGCCTTTAAGGGGAATGCTACTACATATAAAAAGATAAAGAGACACAAAAACATTATATTCCCAAATTAATACCAGTTTGGAATAACATAATACAACTAAAATTATAAAGATTAAAATGAATGAAATTATAGAAATAAAACATTCTAAATCCCAAAAGACACATTTTTCAACATCCATTGGAATCATAATTCTTATCAAGATGAGATATGGATTGAAATAACTCCATAAACATCCCATAAATCACCAAATTCTTATCTCATATCTACTAATTGATCCAAAAAATGAATATGAACAACCAAAAAATGAAAAAATCAGGTTGATACATATTTTTCATGAAATAAACTAGACTACCCAAGTAATATATAACTAAAACCATTAATTACATGGTCTAAATGGAGTTACCAATCCTAACAAGCTCGAATAAGTTCTTGGGCATCAAGAAATACCATTGAGAATGATTTTATCCAATGTAAAAAATGTAAATAAATTTATAGAAAATTTTGTTATTGATAAAAGGAAAACTGGAGAAAGGTACAATAAATAAGAAAAATAGTTTCCAAGTGTCATAAAAAGATCCCATATACTCAAAAATTGAAAAACTAAACATCATGTAACATTATTCCACCTCTATAATCTCACACCGTGCTAATGAACAAATATAACACCATCCTATATAACCTTGAAAATATGTTCATAAAATAAAACAAGATCTACCTACACCCAAAGTATTGGGCATGATGTGATAGAAGGACCCCAATAGTGTAAAGACCCCGAACCCAGTAACCTTGATCCAATGGCTACAATGTTACATTGGAAATAGTTAAAAACAATCATGTAAAAAATACCAAATAGTTTAATAGTATAGTTTAACTAGATACCCATTTTAAATTCACATTACATTTTAAAAACATAAAATAAAAAAATTGTTTTCCTTGATTAGAAAATAATTTCCCTTAGTATATACATATATACGAATAACAAAACACTTCTTGACATCTAGAGAAAAACAAAACAAAATAAAGGGGTGATATCATTTGATAATAAACGATACGATTACACCAAAAGAAATCATGAATAAATTGAAATAAACAATATCAAAATGAATATCACTAAAACACATGCCATCTAGGCACTAACGTAAGTGTAATTTGGCATGCGTAAAGGATGATCAATGAATCCATATAAACAAACACATGAGATTGAAACTTATCAATAGATATTCTAAAAAATATAATAATGAAATGTAAATCAATAACAAATTTCATAATGATATAATGTATAATTATAGATATCTGAAACACCCC
Organism: Viscum album; assembly: GCA_963277665.1. Lineage (NCBI taxonomy): Eukaryota > Viridiplantae > Streptophyta > Magnoliopsida > Santalales > Viscaceae > Viscum > Viscum album. Next base: position 1,173,491,509 of record OY728160.1, read on the forward strand.
ACTCACGTGTTGAATAATTCATTTTCAAATTCGATCAAGTCCATGTTCCATGACATCTATAAATATGGGCAATTACTTATCCAAAACCCAAGATAGTTTGTCTCATGACAGAAATCAAAGAATTGAAGGGAAAATTGGGCCCCACCCATCACTTACTAATTCCAATTAATTTCTCATGTTATTAAATAATAAAAATAATCAATATTCCTTAAGAAAATCAATTAATTGTATATATTAGATGATGTTGTTATATGGAATAACAATAATTTCACTAGTCAAACTGATCATAAACCCTATAAATAAATATGATAAATGGTATCATTATATTAAATTGTAAATATAATATTCAAAAAAGGATGTTGACATAGATGAAAATAATTTATAGTTATTGATATAATATTTCTTAAGAAACATTCCATTTTCAATTTAGATTTTTTTTTCAATATTAAAACTATGCATATAATAAATAAATAATTCTTTTTGAAATGATCCATGAAATCATTTAAACTAATGTTAAAATAAGGGATTTATCATGATTGGGGGATATTTTTTCTTACCATTTAAGTAAAAAAAATATTCCATTCATTCTTTTATGAAGATTCAAAGGGCACCTAAATCGAAAAATGGCAGGAGGATTACTTTTAAATTTAAATATAAAAATTTAAACATGTGAAAAATGAATTTAAAAAAATTAGATAATAGTAAAAGGAATTTGAAATCATTTTTATAAAACATGCACATGGAAGAGAAATATCCTTAGCTGAGACTTAAAATAAACAATCTCAAATAATAAGAACATTGTGAAATAAACCATTAACACTTGGGTATCTTTTTAATTTTACTCAAAATAAATGAAATAATTTCAAGGGAAAAATTAAATACCATGGGTAAAAAGAGGCTCATTATATAATATATAAAAGGGTACTTATATACACCACAAAACAAAAGTGGTGAATATAAAATATGTCTCATAGAAGTAAAAGTGAGATGAAATCCCTTACCTTAGGTATGACTTCCTTCATTCACATTGGAACATCCTATATAATAAACATAAATTTATTATAAATATTTTAAATAACTATAATCATATATATAATACCATATATTATTTAATTATTTTCTTTTATCACAAATTAGTTATCAATAAATTATTAAAATCATTGTTCTGGGTGATATTGGCCTTGTTTTTCAGGTATGTTTTAGTTTAGTAGTTTTGATTTGGATAGACTGACCATTTTTATATCATATAAATAATTTAAATCATGTTATAAATTTCATATATTTTATTTATATAATTTTTTAGTAATTAATAATAGTTATAGATATAAAAATGAATTACACCATCAATTAAGATGGTATGCTATACATACAATGAATGTTGTTTTCATTTTTTTGATATATTGAACAAAATAAAGTTAACTAATAATTATCCATTAAAAAATAATCATCATTTTATAAAAATAATATATATATATATATATATTCATTATATATAAAAATATTAAAATCAATCTAAATACTAAATGAATGATGGACCACATCACTTCTTCGAGAGGATAGATCGTACATACACAGGAATGATGCAATCATTTTCCAATGGATTATAATGTAACATGGTATATATTATATTATATTCTCATAACCATAATTATTTAATAAATAATATATATACTCATTAGATCCATATTTATAGCCACATTAATAATGTGGGGATGAAAAATGAATTACATAGCTATATGGAGATGGTAAGCCTTATATATGCACAAGTGTTGTTTTTAACTTTTTATAGAATAGAAAATAGATGGAATATTGTGGTAATGTAAAAATAATAACATATTATTATATATAGAATAATTAGTTTATTTATTTTATGATGGGTACAATAAATAAAAAAGAAGTATAAGAAGAAATAAACTTGAAAGAGTTAGTAAAGATGATTACCTCTTTTTTGGGAGACCTAATTTAGATCCTTCCTAAAGAAACATTTGATCTGTGTTTTGAGAAGACCAAAACCTAAAAAATTTGGACAGGAAATTTTATAAGAGAAATTGGTATCTTATTTTTTAGATATATGTCTTAATTTTGGTGTAAATATGTGAGGTAGGGGTGCCCTTTTATAATTGAAGGGAGCATAACTTTTCAAATTCTTCAAAAGATTGAAATATCATAAGAGTATTCTAGTGGAAGATTATATGAAATGGAATATATATTCATAGGTCATGAAATTTTAAACGACTAATTATTAAAATTCATCATATTTAGTATTATAATGATTTTTAAATAATTTAATGATATATCATTTTCTTGAAATATCATTTTTCAATTTGGATAATATTAATTAATTAAAAATTAATAACATCAAAAAATAAATCAAATTAGAAAAAATCCTATAATACATCCATATAGGTTATTTTCAGCTATAAAATTCATTTATCACTTTAATTATCTCACGTTATAATACTTTTAATATTTTTAATATCATTTGATTGATTTTTCCATTAATTGAATAATTCATGTGTCAGAGTTGTGTAAGAATTTAAGGTAAATATTATTTGCTAAAAATATAAAATAAATTAAAATGATGTTGATAAATATTTTATATTTCCAGAAAATATTTCTAATCAAACATATCCTATTTTTAAAACCATATTAAAAATAAAATAGTTTTTAAAAACAAGAGTGTGTCTTGTTTGACTTTTCTTTAAATAAGAAACTATAAAGCCATAATCTCATAAAAATGTTACGAAAATATCATATAACTGTATATTAGATGATTATTAATTCAATGGACTCATATAATAGTATAATTTCATGTGTTTAGGTATTTTTATAATCAATATCATTTTATTTTTATCATAAATTACCCAATTTAGCCATACTATGGTAATAAAATTTTTATAGTTAGTATTCATAATTACGAAAAATTACATAGAAATAATTATCAAATTTGCATCCTCTAATTAATAATATGAATTCCATATTTTAAGAGTAAACTCACACATGTGAAATAATTTAATTGGAATTAAATCCAACAAAACATAATGATAAATAATTTTCTCAAAAAAGAGTTTTTAGGCCCAAAAATATACATATGAAAAAATAATGATTAAGGATCATTAAAATTAATTTAATTTTATAAAATATAAATAATGTGTATATAATTTAATATAATATAAAATTATTACCCTAAAGGGACATATTAATTTAATGAAGTTGATATTTTAATAAAAATAGATATATTTCACTATTATTTTGAAAATATTTTCTTCATAAATATCTAATTGTTTTACCAATGATAATTTTAACATTATGATTTAAAAAATGATTTTAATTTTTTAAAATAAAATTTTCATAAGTTCCAATAAATTTTAGTAATATTCATTAATAAAAATAAAAACCCCATTTGTGAAGAAAACATGTCTCAAAATCCTAAAATAACATTACTAAAATTTGACTATTTATTTCTTAAGAATTAATCAATGAATTTTTATTGAGTAAGTATTATATATATATATATATTTGCTATAATTTGGTTAATACTATTCATATCTTCCAATTCAATGGCTAGGTTATAACATGCATAAATAAATAATAATATTTTGGGGTTCGTTTAAGTTTGTCATTGCATGTTATATATATTGTCGAAATAGTATTCTTTTAAAATTTGAGGGTTTTAACTTATCCACTACTACAATAAACATCATCCTCTCAATTTTAACTTTTTATCAGTAATCAAGTGTTATAAATTTTAAAATGCATTTGTGGAAAACCTACATTAAAAAATGATCTAATAAAACATACTCTTAAAAATAGGAAAACCTGAATACAATGGTTATAAAAAACATTGTTTCTAAATATGATAACATTGTTGTGAAGTGAAAATATGGACATGAAATAGACATATAAAACCCAAATATTAATACTGTGTGATATATAATATTATAATGATAATTTTAAATAATAAAAAACCATAAATCTATGATAGGTTTAAAGGCACATGATTTCTCGATAGGAAAAGAAAATGGATAAGGTTTATATTATAAGGTATTTTTAAAAATGTTTAGGGATTATTATATAATATAGATAAAAAATACAATAAAATAACCATACATGATTATTTTATTTTCTTTAAAATAGTCCCATACAATGGTTGTTCTTCGATCTACTTCCACTTCATATCTTATGCTAGGAAATGGATATTCGAGATTAAATTTTTTACAATTGAATAATTTTTAATGAATCCAATGATACATGAGTAATTGATTTATCCTCTAAATATTTAACAAAACAAAAATGGTAATCACTTGTTATCAAATGTTATAAATAATCATTTAACCAAAAATAATAATAACCATGTTCAACATAATATATACCATATGAATTTAATCATAAGGATCCTCCAAAATAACAATGACCATATTATAATACAAAACATGTGATTAAATGTTTATCGTTAGAAAATATAAAGAAGTTCATAATGTGATGTTATATATATGTGAATACCTTGATCCCATGTTTTAATAACTAGAATAACCATAAAACCTTAATGAAAACATTCATGCTTAAAATAATTAACTCTCCCTTTATTCCACAAATAAAATACAAGATTATCAAAAATACGAAAATTAAGTTAACTCAATCAAGAATTTATTTGACATAAAATCACTATCTATTTTCGTGGTCATAAATACTATACCATTTACTTATTAAATTCCAATTAATTAAACATCAGAACATATTAAGGGTCATATTTAACTTATTCATGTATTCTACAAAAATATAACCATACCACTCAATTACTTTTCATGGTAATCGATATCATTCATTATATTCTTTCAAATACTTTGAAAAAAACAATTAGAGTATAATACTTGTACAAAATATTATTTTCATAACCATAAGATCAATGATAACGTTGTTTTACAACTTAATTATGAAATCCAAATAAACAATCACGTTGATCATTCCTCTTCATCTATAGAAATTACATAATCTTGACCTTGATCCCTCTTCCTATGAGTTACTGTCTTGACACTTGGGTAATTCATTTACATAGTTACCCATATTCTAAATGCTGTAACAATAAACATTAGAGTATTATTTATTACCCATTCATTTGTGTTCTAGATGGTCTTTCTCTCTACACTTGAATAGAACTCCCATTCCTTTCATGAAAGTACATGGGTGTTTCTTTATACAATTATCACATATTGTAAAATCATATTTTTCTTTCTTACACTTATCTATTTTATTGTAAGACATAATTTTCTTCAATGTTTTTATTTTAGTCCATAATTCATGGAAAATATATTCTCAATTTTTATTTCATAATATTATATATCCTAATTTTATAATAATTATTATGGGACTATTTCCCATCGAAAGATTGTATTTACCCCACAAAAGAAACCATAAATAATTATCTTTAGATTACATTCTTAATCCATATAATGTCTTAATAACCTCAAAATGTTAGCTTCATAAATAAAAATATTTTTATCCTCCTTTTGTCTTAGAATCTGGAAATGATTCTCTATATCCGCTCATTATTCCGAAAAAAAATATTTTTCTAAAAATAGTTCACTAAAATTATTCAATTCTATATTCGATATTTCCTCCTCATGCTTAATATATTGAATCAATAACTTATATTGATCTCTATCACTTAGTAGATATTAAAAGCCTATGAAAACCTTCTAAAAATCATTACTTCCCCACATGTGAAATATCTTCTCTAAAGAAAATATCAATTTCTTAGTAATAAATGGATTTGTAGTCCATTTCAATTATAGTGGTTTGTGAGGTATAAAAAGTTTTAACATTGTTATACCACATTATAGATTAGTAGGTTTCTCCCAACAGTCATGGTTTTTTATTATAACATGAGTTAAATATCCCAATATATTTATAGTTTGTTCAGTTGTAGATGAATCCCTTTCTCCATCTTCATTATTATAACTAGGAGGGAAATCTATACATGGATTATGTGTATTGATATTGTTTCCATTACTTCTTATAGGTTCCATTTCAAAATAATTTAATACACTATATTAGATCATAATAATATGAAGTATAATATATAATCCCAAATAAAGTTAAACAATTAACATAAATTGAAAATTTATGTAATAAAAATATAAAAATCACAATATTGGTTTTTTGGGGAATATTCTCAAGATCATTCATAGGGTCACATTATATAATTTATGTTTTCCTAAATATATTTTCCAAGTTTTCTACTGCACTTAATATGATAACAACAGTAAATACCCCAACTCCAGTATCCTAGAGCCTATGGTTACATTGTTACATTAACACTAGATACAAGTAATTGAATCAAAGTGGAAAAAATTGTTTAGTAGTACTCTTTAACTAGAAAAAAACTAATAATTAACATTATATTTTCAAAACATAAAATAAAAAAAGTTTTTTATTTAATAATGAAATTATTATCTTTATCACATCCTTATATATAAATCACAAAACACTTCCTGGAATCTTGGGAAAAATTTATCATAAGAATTTTGTAAGATTAAATTCCCTATAAGGGAATGATTATAGTAAAATATATTTTGAATAAGTAAGCCTAAAAAATTTAACAAGTTAAGTAATTGAATCAAATTCCATTTGAACAACTACTTGAGAATAATAAGGCATGAATAAAGGATGATCATATAATCCCTATGAATAATTACAGGAGCTCAAAATTTATCCCTGGAAATTATGAATACTCATATAATGACATAGACGTCAATAAATAATTTTATAATAATGGAATTAATAATGAAGGACATCTGAAATATACCATCACTGCGTCGACTAAGAAATCTAAAAATACTGTGAAGGCCTTGTTCAATGAAATCTACACAAATGGGTAAGACCCCTTCCAAAACCCATATTATTTTGTCTCATGAGAACAAATGATGAATAAAGTGGATATAGTATTCCCAAAAAATAACATAATATGCCCAATTCATTCATCTTATGAATAAATAATACAACTGAAGAATCATTCCTTAACAAAATCAATAAATGTCAATATTAAAATTACTATTCTTATAGAATATCAATTCTTTTCCTAGTAAAAATGATCATAAGACATCAAAATAACTATGATGAATTTTATCATTAGAGTACATTATCAATATAGGATGGAAATATTTATGATTTCATAGATGAAAATACATTAGAGAGATGACTGAAATATTTCATATGGAAAATACATTTTTTATATTGAAAATAATTTTTAAACCTAAATAATTTTCATGTTATATTTATATCATTTTATATAAAAATATCCATGTTAAATTTTAATGTGAGATTAAAATATATAATTAATCATATTGAATTGAAATTATGTTCAGAAAATATAATTTAACAAATCCTTCACATCACACATTTTAAAGAAAAGTAAAAAATTACATCATTCAGAAAATGATCAGAATATTTCTTTTAATTTTTTGTGTAAGAAGTTAAATATGGGTTAAAATTAATTTGAATAGTATTTATATAATTTAAAAAAATTAGGAGTTAAAAAAATGTACATGGAAGTGAAATATTCTTTGTAGATATATAAAAATAAAAAAATCCATAAAAATGATAAGATTGAGAAATGAACACTTACAACATGGGTATCTTTTGAATTATAATCCCCGTGAATGAAATAAATAAAAATTAAACATTAAATACCATGAATATAAAGATATTATTGGTATAATTTACTAATATTTTAGTCTATGCACCACAAAAAATAAATAAGTGGTAATAATGGCATATGTCTCGTGGAAGTAAAATTGAGAAGAGAAACCATTACCTTAGGCCAGAATTCCTTCACACACATTGGGTCCTACTGTATAATAAATATTCATTTATTATACATATCGTAAATAATTATATACATACATATCATACCATATAATATTTACCTATATCCTTTTATCACCCATTTGTTATCAATTCTTTATTAAAATCTCTATTATGGGTTATATCAGTTTCATTTTCCCTGTATTTTTTTGTTTGGTAGTTTTAATATGTATAATTTTATCAATGTTCAATAATATAAAAAAATTTATTCATGATAAAAATATCATATATAATCAATATATAAATATTTGTAAATATTCATAAAAGTAATAATAGAAAAAGTAATTACACCATTCATGGCGATGGTAGGCCATAAACAAACAAGAATGTTGTTTTCATAAATTTTTATATATGGAATGAAAGAATGGTAAATAATAATTATATTTTATAGAGTTAATATCATATCATATAAATAATATATATATATATATATATATTCATTTAATGTAACCATATTACTATCTGTGTATATTGTGAGTGAAAAATGGATCATATCGCTTTATGGAGATAAAATGCCATATTTAGACAAGAAAGACATTATCATATTATAATGGATTTGAAGTTAAAAAGTTATATATAATATTTTATAGTAATAAAACCGTATTTATATCATAAATATCATATATAATCATTAGTTCCATGATTTTAACCATCCAAATAAATTGGTGAGGAAAAACGAATTACATTGCTACATGGAGATGAGAATCCTTACGTACACATGAGCGATGTTTTTAATTAATATTGGATGTAAAAGAGATATAATATGAATGGAAAATAAAAATAATAAAAACTTATTATATTTTCAATACTATATTTATTATTTTATTATCGTTAGAATTCATAAATAGTAAATAGAAGAAGAAATAAACTTGAAGGAGTCGATAAAGATGACTAGAACTTCTTCTGGAGACCTCCTTTAGATCATTCTTCAATGAACCTAAGAATGGGTTTTTTGGAATACAAAAACTCTATTATATATTCATGTATGTTGAGAAGATAAATTTTAATATTTTATTCAACATAGGAGGCTTTATGTGGTGTAATGAAATTAGAGAGGAGATTCCCTTTTATAATTGAAGTTAATGTCACTTGTGGAATTTCACCAAAGATTAGAAAATAATTAGACTATTCTAGAGACAAATGATTATAAATGGATGATAAAGAAACATGATATTACATTTTAGACCTTATATTACAATTTTTTATTTAATATTTTTATGATTTTTAAATAATTTAATAAAATATCATTTTCATAAAATATCATTTTTATAATTTTTGTTACTATTCATTACTTTGACTTTAATAACATCTTGAACAAAATAAAAATTCTAAAAAAATCAATTTTTATATACCTAAAGTGTCATTATAATCTATAATATTTTTTTTATGACATTAGTTATCTCAAATTTTAAATGAATTAATATTTTTTATATAATTTGATTGATTCTTCAATGAATTGAATAATTATTGTGTCAGCATTCTTTAAAAATTTCAGTTCATTAATTTTTTAATAAAAAGTAAAAATAAATTACCATTATGTAGATAAAGAATTTATATTTTATAATAATATTTATAGTTGAATAGATCATTTGGATAATCCCACATTAATAATATTAGAATTATTAAAAACCAAAATGTGACATGTTTGACTTTTCTTAAAATGAAATATTATGTAGGGAATAATCAAAATAAAATGGATAGAAAATTTCATATAATTGGATAAGTGATTTTTATGAAAGAAATAGACTCATCGAAAAAGATAATGGTATGTGTTTGGATCAATTTATAGTCATTGTAATTTTTTTAGCTAAATTACTCGATTAACCCTTACCATTGTAATAAAATTATTATAGTTACTTTTCCTAATGACAAAAAAAATTAAAGAAACATATTTAATTGTTTGGTCCCAAAAATTAATAATATATAATAAATGTTTCATGATTCAACTCACTGATGTGGCATAATTTAAATTAATATTAATACTACAAAACACAATGAAAAATTGCTTCCTTGAATAATGTGTTTTAAGCCCAGAAATGTACTTACACAAAAATTATTTATAAGGACTATTAAAATTTAAATAACTAGATTATATAAAAATAATGAGTACCCAAGTTAATTTCATAAAAAATTAATTCTATAAATGGACCTTTTAATATAAATATATTTGAAGTTTTATATAAATCAGTATTTTTCACTCTTCACTCAAAAAATCAATATTTTTAGAAAAATCAAAAAAATTCACACTAAGATAATTTTATAAAACATCTTTATAATGAATAAAATAACATTACTAAAAATTGAGTACTTATTTTATAAGTCTTAATAAATTATTATTTATTGAGTAGGTCCTTTATATATATTTCAAAATTTGATTAATAATACTCACAACGTCTAATTCAACATCTAGTTTATAACAGTAAAATTTAAAATAATATTATTTTATTGTTAATTTAATCTAAGTGTTCTGTATTCTATATGGAATCAAGACATGGTGGTCTCTTAAAAATTTGGGGTGACAGAAATAGGATCCTAAAAAGTGTTTCGCCTATTGAATTTATAACACAAACAAATTATTCTATAATAATTCAAAAAAAAATTGACATATAGTTTAATATAATGCATGGAAAAAATACCCCCACAAAATCTAACAAAGAGTTACAAAAAATTTGTTTCTTAATTAGGTTAGTACATGTATAAATTTTACATTTCAAAGATAATTAGGAATGAAAAACATTCTATGACCACAAAAAAATTATAGGTTAAATAGGATTCCTCATAACATTATCATGATTAGTATACCACCTGGTTTGCGCGTTACCATAGGAGAACATGAATAGGGGAAAGAGTTTACACCTGACTGTGGATTCATTCCATAAATATTGAGGCCTGGTGATGCACCCAATTTGTGTATACATTTCGATATATATAATTGACAATAAAAACTCGTTTTCAGCAAATATATGTTGTTTTATGAACATATTATTTGATTTTGGTGAATCTGTTTACTTTTAGGAGCTTTCTGGCTAAATACATGGATCAAGGGAAGTCTGTGAAAATTTTGAAACTACACGGTGTGTACTTTTATACACGTCGTGTACATCCAGACAAGGACATGGACCGAAAGAGGGAGTACATTCCCATGTCACCAGGAAGAAGATACATGCCGTGTCAGGCGGCGTTACACGTTGTGTACCACATTCTAGAAGCGGTGGTTGCTGATAAAGTCAACACACCCATGTGGCTGTGGAAGGAGACACGACGTGTTTGAATTTCTACACGCCATGTATGCTATTCTAGAAGGGGATGGCGGCTAAAACTTATGAAACTACACGCCATGTATGGTGGCGCTACACGCGGTGTAAACCCAACCACCAGGCGGCGCCATGTTCAAAAGTCAAAGACGGCGTGTTAGGCCGACTACCCATGGAGAAATTGGTGCCAAAGCGCGTTGAAGAAAAGTACACGGTGTGTACATTATATACACGTTGTGTACTTTATTTTTCAATAAAAAGATGCCTTGGCCTACAGATTTGGGATTTAGAAAGCATCGGAGGAGAGAAGAAGCTCTGTTGCTACCATTCCCGAGCCACCGTGGTGACATAGTTCCACTATTCCACCTTCCGACACCCTACCTCAATGTTTACACGATGAATCCATCAGGTATCACGTGTGTCATTTCTCCTCCACTTTCTATGTATAATTAAACCCCTCATTTTGGGGCTGTGGATGAAGGGATCGTGATTTGTATGTTGATTTATATAGTTGTGTTTTATCGTTTTAATTTATCTTACTCTTCTTAATCTACTGTTAAATATAACTGAGAATTCTGAGCCGGACCAAGGTAAGAATTCTCAGCGATACGAAAGGAAAGTAATGGTGAAAACATCCATGACCATTGGAAGGATTTCACCGACTCAAATAATGGACTAAACATAATAAAGAATTATGAACAATGACTACCGGACCAAGGAGTCAACTGCTCTAATTACAAACAAGAGGAACCGGACCAAGGAAATCTTGTAACTAAATGAAATCCAGAATGATTGAATTATTATAAAAAACACAACCCTTTAAACAATCTGCATAAGAACTCCTTAATCACCACAGCCCCGAAACGTCTTTTCTTACCATTTTAAAAACTCTTTAAATTTAACCATTGTTTTCTTTCAAACTATATTCATTTCATCAAAGTAAAACAATTTAGTTTCAACAAAAAACCAAAATCAACTTAATCCACTCTAAATTCTGCATACTTCACCTAATTAAGTATTAACTCAATTGAATTCACGCACACCACAGTTCCCTGAGGATCGTCCCTGAACTTATGCTATACTAATGTTCTAAGAACGGGTAATTAATTTAAGATGCATATAACTTCAATCAACGATAAGCGAGACCAAATTTTGGCACCGTTTCCGAGGAATCTTTGGTTTTAGTGCTAAGATTTTAATTGTGTTAATAGTTGATTTAAGTGAAAATGAAAATAAAAAATTATCAAAAATCTCTTATCTAATCCCATTTTAATTTTTCACTTTTGTTTTTCCCTTTTATGCCTGGTTTTCATTTTTGTGTTTTACAGAGCTTAAAGTGTATGTTTAGATGTTTTACACGATCCAGAAGCGCCGAGTCTTCGGAATTAGTTCCGCTTGACCTGGAAATCGAACAGACCTTGCTTCATTGTCGGCATGCACAGACAGAAACTCCCAACCATCAAACACAACCCAAGGCGAACAAGGAAGGGGGAGCAACAACCGTAGATGCTGCGACTGAGCATCAGTACAAGGATCAGCAGCCTCCCGCTGCTGGTCTACCGAAGCAACCTCATGGAGCCTTCATGGAATTCCTCCAAAAGGATTACCAACGGCCGCCACAACAACTCTTCCCATGACCATACATTAACTCTCAGGAGCAGTTTATGCAAGATCCACCCCATCAACAACAAATTCCAAGACGTACCCTTATGGAGTATAGACTTCCATCAATTCATGGAGCTGATACGGGCATCGTTCACCCTACGGTCCAGGCCCGCACATCGAGATAAAGCCTTCTATCATGCAGCTGATCCAGAACACAGTCTAATTTGGAGGCTTGGCTAGTGAGGATCCGAACGCCCATCTCTCCAACTTTCTGGAGATATACGACACCTTTCGGTAACGTGGCATGTCCGAGGACGCCATCCGTCTTCGCCTATTCCCCTTTTCTATACGGGACAAGGAGAAGGACTAGATCAAGGGGCTTCCACAATGATCTTTCCTCACCTGGGAGGATCTAGCCCAGGCGTTCTTATCCAAGTACTATCCACCATCCAAGATGTTGACACTTCGGAATGAGATCCATAACTTCCAGCAGCACGACTCCGAGTCATTGTACGAGTCCTAGGAACGTTTCAAGGAGATGTTATGAAAATTCCCCCACCACAGACTCCCACTCTAGATCAATGTCCAGACCTTCTACGAAGGAATTACCGTGAATATGAAGTCCGTGGTGGACGCTTCTGCTGGAGGTACGGTGATGCGGAAATCCCCCGAAGAACTATTCGTACTACTGGAATACATGTCAGCCAACAGCTTCTAGTGGCACTCCGAGCGGGGGACTCAAAAGAGAGGTATGAAAAACATTGGTTCCACCACTATGTTAGCTGCTCAGTTTGACCCTGTGTCTAAGAAAATCAACGCATTGAACCTCAAAGGATCATCTCATGTTCATGCGGCGAACCATCCAGCATGTGGCGACTATGGTGATAACCACATCATGGTAGAATTCTCGGGTTCGACTGGAGGCCCCTCGGCGAGTGAGGTGAGATATGTTACCCAAAATTAAGGGCCCAACTAGTACCAGTAGTACCATAACCAGGCTTGGTGAGATCAACAGAGCACTGGCTAGCGCCAACAACAGCAGAATCCTCCTCCCCAACGACTGCCCAACTACAACCAACCTCCATATCAGAACCAATACCAAAGGCCAAAACAACCCTAGAAGGGTCCTTATCAGCAACAAGGGTATCAAAACCCTCGTCCACAGTAGCCACGACAGCCACCTCTTCCACCGGCTCAACAACCACCTCAGTAGACGAACACCTAAAGGTTAGAGGATATGATGAGTAAATTCATATTTACTACTAAGACTCGGTTCCAGAATCAGGAAGCTTCGATTCGAGGCTTGGAGAATCAGATTGGCCAGTTGGAAAATCAATTCTCAGGGAGGCATCCGAGTACACTACCAGGGAACACCGAAAAGAACCCAAGGGAGGAGGCCAAAGCTATCATGCTCCGGAGTGGAAAAGAGATCCACCAGAACCAATCAGTACAGAAAGGTGCATCCACACCCACTGTTGATGAAAAAGGTACCAATACCGACCCCTCCTTATCCAAAATCCCGCAGAAGGAGGATTTAAAAAATAAAGAAAAGGAGGTAGTCCAACCATTCAAACCTACATTACCCTTTCTGGAAATATTGAAGCAGAGGAAGCTGGACCACTAGTTCAGCAAATTCATTGATGTGTTCAAGAAGCTATATATTAACATGCCATTTGCAGAGGCCCTGACTCAGATGCCCACCTATGCCAAATTCATGAAGTGAATCCTCTAAAATAAGAGGAAGATGGAGGATTTTGGCGTTATTTCACTAACAAAGGAGGGCCCTCGGTGGTTTAACATTCCATTCCTCCCAAACTCCAAGATCCAGGTAGTTTCACCATTCCTTGAACTATTGGATCCTGCGAGTTTGGGAAGGCCCTATGCGACTTAGGGGAAAGCGTGAACCTCATGCCACTCAGAGTTTTTATGATGTTGGGACTCAACGAGCTCAAGCCTACCCGCGTAGCCCTTCGACATTCTGATCGATCCATCAAAAACCTTAAGGGGATACTGGAAGATGTACTGGTCGAGGTGGGTAGGCTGATCCTTCCCGTTGATTTCATCATCCTCGACATGGGGGATGACCAGGAAGCACCTCTTATACTTGGAAGACCTTTCCTAGCCACTAGGAAGGAACTCATTGATATGAACCAAGGAGATATGATTTTCTGGGTAGGAGACGAAAGAGTCTCCTACAATGTTCTCAAAGCCTTCAAGCAGGCATCATCGTCTGATCATGAGGATTATTCTACAATAACTACCCTGGATGACCGCCAGGTGGATGATCTGGTATGTTCATATATTTCTGATAATTTTAACAATCCAGACATTCCTGTTGAAGAAGATCTAGAGAACTTGCAACTCTTAGATGGACAGGGCGACCACTATTGGGACCGTAATCCACCGTAAATATCAGGTAACCATGGTATGTAGGTCGAGACAACGACCTAAAAAAAGGCGCTTCCTAGGAGGCAACCCAGAGGTTACACTCCATGTCCCACTTATATACACGTCATGTACTGATCTTTTAAATTTATAATCATAATAGTATAAATCTCTAGAATACCAAATAAATAACCAGTGATGATGTCGATGCCGATGGCAAAGTCACTGGAGTTTATTCAAGCAGTCCTCGGTTCTAATCCTCCTGACCAACCTTCAGCACGAGATTCCTCATTTTAATTACACGACGTGTGTTGTATTTTTCATCTATATTTATATATAAATGTTCTTAGTAAAACCCATGGTGGGGATGGACCGATTGGCTAGAATCATAATCCAGTTTCAAAAGACTCGGGTTCGAATCCAGACAACTGCCCCATTTCCATCATTTGTTCCTTTAATAAAACCACATGACATGTACTCCGATATACGCCGTGTGTACCATGATTTTTCAAATATAAATTAAAACATATTTAAAATAAGAAATTACATGCGGGTGAAGTTGGCAGATTGGAAAAGTCTCGGCACCAGGTTCACAAGACCCAGTTTCGAATCGCGCTAATTTCCCCGCTTCACACCCAACATTTTCTAAATAAAAACCACACGCCGTGCATTTCTTTCTTTCCATGTGTATTATCCCTATAGAATAAATACATATATATAATAAATATGAACATCAGAACAACCTTTTCTCTAGTGGTTGAGGGCGTCTGTTCGGAATGGCCGATCACCGATTCGAATCCCGCCCCAAGCACCCGACCAATGGTTGTACTACTCTTTTTCTCATTTTACAATACACGACATGTATTTACCAATATACGTCATGTATAGGTTTATGTATAATTGAATTCGTACATATATCTATTTTATTTTAATTATTATTAATAATTATTATATAGTTTACTATAATAATTACATTTATTTAACTAAAAAAATTCGGGATAAACAGCGTGTACCAAACATACACGCCGTGTACTGTGGATATTTAAGATGCGGGCCACCCGGCTTGAGGTCGTGTCGCACAACCACCCCATTTTTCTTCTTTCTTCCTGTTTCTTCTCCCGAACTCCATCCAAACCCCCTTTTCCAGATCCATTGATTTAGGGCATTTCATGTTCTGATTCTTCTCACATTGTGATCCTCGTTCAAGGTACGCCATTCTGCACCCTCTTTTTCAAATTTTTAGACTTTTTTAGGGTGTTTATCAGATCGGCTGACTGTTTGGCTTCCGACAATACACCAACACGAAATGAAGAACACACGCCGTGTACATCTGTACATGGACACACCCAAAATATTTCGAAACTTTGTGGATACACGGTGTGTATATTCGGTACACGGTGTGGCACATAACACGGCTTCTCACCCCATGTTCCAGCACACGGTGTGTATGTTCGGTACATGCCGTGTCCATTATATCTATAGCTGACCCATGCCTCCCCTTTAAACGGCCTCTCACCCCATGTTCCTATACTTGGCAGGTGTGTTTGGTACACACTGTGTCTGTTAAATGTTTCACCGGCCCGTGTCTCACCCTCTACACAGCCATTTTCTTCATGTGCAGTATACGATGTGGCCTGTACCTACAAGACATGTATTGTTTTCTTTGAACTGATAACATCATGGCCATGTCATTTATATTGCACAACCACCTGCACATTGAGTGAACAGGGCGTGTATGTTCGGTACACGCCGTGTACTGTTACATGGTCTATTTCCACCCTCGGCGTGTCATTCCAGAGAACACGGGATACACTATATTCTGACTACACGCCGTGTACTCTAGAGTACATGTCGTGTACATTTCTTTTCCAGTTTTCTCAAATTTTCTTTGTTTTGATTTCTTTCCTTTTTCTTTTTCTTTTGTTTTGTTTTCTATTTCTTTCTATTTCAAGATATTGCATATCACGATCCTTCATGCGAGAAGAGGCCAGACTCCGCCACTGAGGGCGAGAGGCCCAGTTATTTTCAGATCCGACTCCAACCACCTACGCAGTCGGACCCCGACGCTCCGGTCATTGAGCTCCTTCCATTGGCCATTCGTCCTCCACTCACTCCCTCAGATGATGCTGAGCCTACTTATGCTGCACCAGCTTCCACTTTCCCTATACAATCATCCTCAGCAGCTAGTCCCTCTTTGAGCACACCTTCCACCGATCCACCTTCTACTTTGGCAGATCCACCTCTAGAACCAGACGTTGTTGCTGCACTGACACCTGGGCCGGGACCTGCAGGTGCTTCCTATCCCTGCATGGTATTCCTGGTAACCGACCTCGCATACAACAGGTTCTGACGCTTCTCTCGTCGGCCGATACCATTGAGTGGCCGGTACCTTGACAACACTGTTCTGCAGCGGCTCAGTATTTGGGAGGAGTTGGAGGTACATCTCGGGCACACCGCACTCCTCAATATTTTCCAGGTCAGGACTCCTGTGTTTTGTGATTTATTTTTGGAGTTTGCGGCCTTGTGTGAGTTCGATGGAGCGGAGTACCGAGAGACACCTGACGATGCGGTTCCAGTAGTTGGAATCCGGCTAGGCGGCTGACGTTTTTCACTTACGATGAATGAGTTTGGTCGAGGGTGCGGCTTCTACCCCCATCCTATCATCCCACCCCCCCTTTTCTGACTTGACCCAGCCCGAGTGCTATGACCTTATTTCCTTTTGGTGGGAGATCACTGGGCCTGACCACCAGTACTCCCCCACTTCCCAGAAGAGAACTCTTATAGCCGACCCTATCCTTCGCTTCACCCACCTGTGCTTCAGCGCCATCCTTTTTCCCCAACATGAGGATATGGGGGTCGTGACCGACCGTGACATGGAGATTCTTACATGTGTCATCTGGCACGACTACCTAGACCTCCCCTATCTTGCCGCCTCTTATTTCCACTCCATGTTTACCGGCCGTCAGGGCAACCTGAACGGCGGGTTTTACACCACCCGTCTTGGCCACCATTTGGGGGTATTCAATCCCTCTTTACCTCATGACTTGTTAGGTTCACCCCAGCGGATGGACTTTCTCATTCTCATTTGCATGGTTTTGGTCCGGAAGTTGGGGGTGCCTATATCATTGCTCAGGATTGAGTCCCGCCACCTGCTGACCCCCCTGCCTCAGCTGCTGACCCTGCCCCTCCTTCCCCACCCCCTCCAGCTTCTCCACCTCACCCAACTCCTACTGACCCGAATTCTTCTGACCTTTCTTCTTCTATCCCATCCCCCATCCCACCTACCCCCGCACCCTCGGTCGATCCGACCCCTTCCCTTCGCTTAGCCACGATGGAGCAGAATTTAGTTTGTATCATCAGCTTCCAGGACACCATTGCATTCCATTTGATTCGTCTGGACGGCCGCCAGGACCGGATGGAGCATCTGTTGGTGCATATTGCTCAGCATCTTGGTGTTCCACTGCCTCAGCCACCAGCCTATGCCTTCATTCCTGGCCCTTCTGTTACTGCTACACCACTATCTCCTTCACCGGCCACATATTCCGTTCTGCTGACTATGGTGAGCCCTTCTGCTACCACTTCACCCGGGCCAGGGCCTGCTGCTGAGCTACCTTCACCGAGTCCAGCACCTGCGGCTCCTACTTCTTCAGCTCCCCTTCCGGATGCAGAGTCTGGGCCTCCCACTTCCATGCCTCCTGAGCTGTCTTTACCGGCCGATTCTGTATAGGATGATTCCTCCCCTGAGGCAACCCCAAGATAGTGAATTTTTATTTATCTAATATATCTCTTCTTTCATTTTCTGTGTTGTTATGTTGTGCTTGTTTGAAGTTTTCTTTTTCCTCACCGGTCACAGGTATCAGGGAGCACCTTGGGAATCACTTTTTCACGAGTGGAGTATTTTTCCATTTCTATTTTCTTTCTTTTTGGATTTACTTCTTCCACTGCTTTCCCCCATTTCTCCCCGTTTCCCACACTTTACCTTAATATTTTACATGGTGGACCATGTGCGGTATTAAGTGTGGGGGAGCATCTATATCTTTCCCCTCAGTCTTTGCCATTAAAATAATCCAAGAGACATCATTATTAGACTCTATATTTGAAAATGTAAAGAAATTTTTGGTTAATCATTCTTATAAATGCTGTAGTTATTAGTAGGAACTTTTGGAAATTTTGCATGCTTATTTTAGTTGTTAAGTATTTTAAAATGATTGCTGATATAGTTTCAATTGAAACTTTTCATCCTTGATTAAATTACATTGTTTAGGATAATAATTTATATGCATGTCATGACATGATTGTCCCTTTATTATTTTTCCACTCTTGAGAGGTATTATAAACCCTTTTTCATATTTATTTTCTAATACCCTTTTTGTTGAGTGATTATTTGGATATGCATCACTACCAGAATTTGCAAGTTTTTCTTTTCGAAACATGAAGAAATTTCTGAATTAAATTAACATGATTGAGGCACTAGATTTTTTTCACCCCTTTATCTTGAGACCTACCCTACATTTATTCTTCGTTAAGCCCATAGAAGCCATGAACAACCTCTATATGAAGCCACATTACAAGCCTATTTCCCTTCCTACCCAATTTCTTTTTAAACATTGCATGATTATTCATTTGAGGAAGAGGGAGTTGGCAATACATGGAATATTTTTGTGTACATCCATGAAATAAAGTGTGGGGGAGTGCCTCTTGATTATTTTGGGTAGAATGGGTTCCAAATATCTACTCATTGTTTTAATAAGTGTTTCCCTTGTGTTTCGTTATAAAAAAACAAAAAAAACAAACAAACAACAAGGGGACCTTATGCTTATTTTTCCATGAACCTTACTTGCCTATGGAAGATGGTGAAAATTACAAAAGAATTTGACTGAGGTTGTGAACGATTCATTTTCAGTGATATTTACATTGAATATCATGCAATGTTGTTTAAAGTAATTAGACTTCCTTTTTCAAGCCTCGGAATTTATTTTCACATCTGAACTGTAACACCCGAGACTTTTATGTGAAATATTTTGTTTTTTATGTTATATAAATCATCAAAAAAATCTTTCACTACACACAACACTAGCTTGGCTTGCTTTACATGCAACTGAGGCCTTCCTCGATAGCTTGCGTCGTACGCAATACCGAGTTTCACTGAACAATGATATTCTATTAAAATATTATTAAAACTAGCCGTTATGAATAGTAATAACCACTTTTTGAAATTTTATAATTTTTATTTTTCAAAATGGACTTTATTTTTGGATTCGGAATATCGAAATTAGCCTAGGGTGAAATTTTGGTATTTTTCTAGAAACTTTCAATTTTTGATGAATAGTGAAACCACTAAGTGGTAGTTAAAAAAACTGAATTTTTCATAAAACATAATTTTACCGCTTCTGTGAGTGGAATTCGAAAATCCGAGAGACACGATTGATTTCATTAAGTAAAATGTGGTTCAATGAGATGAAAATAATTTTTGGTGAATAGTAGCTTTTTACTTTTTTTTACCACGGTCAAAAGTAAATAGGGTAATTAAGGGTACAAATGATATTATTATTACCCTAAAACATGTCCTAATTATATTTTACAAGTGTAATTCGACCAAAAACAACCTTAGGAATAAAATATGACCATTTAGGCCCACTAGGATTAGATTATGACATTTATTATTAATTTATTTAAAGAAGGGTTAAAATAGTTAAAATCAATGTTTAATAAGTAAATAATTTTTAATATGGAGTTATACATAAGATAAATTCGAATATAAATATTCATTAGAAAGATCAAACTATTTCCTACATAATGGTATTTTATTTTTAATTTTTAGACATTAAATAATTTAATTTATTTATGACACAAATATGATGCAGTAATTATCTTATTAATGAAATATTGACATAATTGATGTTATAAACACCAAAATAAATGTAATTTGAGACTTTTTATGAATTCAAATAATTTTCTAGATTAATATGACATGTTAGTATTGATATAAGTAACTTTTTTCGAACTAATCATACTGTTATTATTTTCACAACAATTAATTACTAAATAGTGTCAAAATTGACATAAAATAGTTTTTAAAACAAATATTATATTAGTAATTGTTATTTTATTCCTAAAAATATAAGGTTCTTCCAAATGACTTAGATAAGGAAATATATATTAATAATAAAAAACATGGGGTTCTTTTGGCTGATTATAGTATGTTTATTAACCTTATAGTATAAGAACACAAGAAGACACTGTAAAAGTAAAATTATTTAACTTAATGTTAAATATAAATGATAAGGTTAAAATAGGAACTTAAACTTGTATAAATTCTATTGTATTAGAGTATTTCGACCCATCCCCACCTTAGCTTCGAAAAAAATCAATTTGGAGCTATTTAAAACCGAACTTGACTTTATAATAAAATAATATTTTTAGTTTTTCCAAAGGAGCCCCTCTCCTCCCTTATAAAAGGGCACCTCCTCCCCCTCTTCCTCACACCACATTGAGCCTTCAATCTCGGCCAACCCCTACCAATTCCTCCTCTCCACTTCCCTAGAAACATCCTAGAGGTTTTGGTCTTCCTAAAAGACCAATTTTAGTGCCCTAAGAGGAGGTCTCAAAGAGGCGCTTCAAAGAAGAGGTAATTTCCGTCACCGATTCATTCATCTTTATTTCTTCTTCCACTTCTTCTTCTTTAGTTGTTACATTATGAAGTAATAACATCAGTATCACTCATATACTTATATGTTATTATAAGTATGAAACAACCCTATTTCACCATCTATCCATCCTACGGAAAAAGAAATCACCACGCGTGCGTACGTATGGAATACCGTCTCCACGCCGTGGTGTAATCTATTTTCCACCACCACCATACTTGGATGGGTATAATGGTGTAAAGAATGACTATATATGACTATTTTAAAGTGATACTGATTATGAAATAGTATACATACACTCCAATACAATTCCACGATCATAGAAATGATATCATCACTCGTGCGTACGTACGGAATACCGTCTCCACGATGTGATGCGACTCGTTCTACATGATCTTCATTTCATAATGATTATATAAATGAATTTAATTAATTAATATGATATATATTACACTAATAACATTCTGGTAATGAGGTATCTATAACCTAAAGAGATGAATAAGAATTTATTCGACAAAACACGCAGAAGAACAAAAAGTTATAAACACCTGAATAACAAGTAGCAATGAAATATTACTACTAAGAAGCTAATAATATGACCATATATGATATCATAAAAATAATTATGATTCTGTAATAAGTCAATAACATTATTTAAATCATTATACAGGAGGTTCGGACATGTACAAAACATATCGGACCTAAGGCAAGGGAAATATCACAATCTCATTTTTATCCGAGATTGTTTATACTTTGGTATTTACTGGGGTGTATTTTATCATCCACATCTATGTTTCCTCAACATGTAATATTATTTCCATCCACCTACAATTTTATAAATCCAATTTTACCCTTCGGTGAGTTTTTAGTAAAAGATATGAAAGGAATCTTTTGTCGTTTTTCGTACGAGGTACTTTTTGTCTTTTCCGACAAAAGTACGAAGAATGTTTTTTTACTTATACGGCCTGAATGGATTTTTAAAACATTATTTCCAAGAATATTCCTTTACAAGTTTTCAATTTTATTTTTAATCAACTTCTTTTAGTTTATAATTGTACGACATGATAAGAAAGGAAAAGTGTTCTTGAAGCAGAAAGGATATTTTCCTCAAGAATGGAGTTCAAGTGTTTTAGCAAAATTATTTTCCATCTAAGATAACAATGGGTTCTGTTTTTTATACCTATTATTAAATTTATTTTATTATGTTGTGATGGAAATATATTTTTATGAAATCCATAATCTTATATGAATTGTTTTATGATGTCACGATGTTTACGATTCCCATTTTTATTACATGGGTTATGAAATGATGTATGATTTATGATTTTGTGGCACACATAAGAATGGTATAATTATGAGATGGGTGGGACCTATATCTCCCTCCAATTCATTGGGTAAAGATTTTATATCTCATGAGATAGACATGGCTGGAATGGTAGGTTATACATGTTCAGTGAAACAGGACTGAAACGAGGAGTGAACTCGGTTCAGAAAGGGAATTTGTCCACTAAGATAGTCTTGGCAATGATTCTTGACTAATAAGAAATGATTCTCTATGATTATGTGTGTATTCCACAATGTTTCACGTTTAAATTTATGATTATTGGGATTACATTTCACTACTATGATTTGTCCCATGATATGGAATTATGATCTCTTTTGCAGGTTACGGTTTTCAAAAGTTATGTGCTTATGTATATGATGTGATTGATATTTCTTTTGTTTACCCTAACTGGGCATTTGAGCTCACCCTTTTGTATGCTTTATTTCCCTAGGTCAGGAAGAAGGTTATTAAGTAGAATATGCCAAAAAGGGACTCCAGATATGATGAAATAAATGGGAGGAAAAGTAGATGCTTTATGAAGCAGTTGTTTATGTTTCCTAGTTTCTAAAGACACTGTACCTATACGGTACTTTTGTAGTTTTGTTATATTTTGTAATAAGTTTGCTTCATTTATGAAGTAATAACAATGTATGTAAAGTATGGGTCGTTATATTTGGTATCAGAGGAAAGGTATAGTCAACCTTTGAAAACTATGATGTGAAAGCCTTAGTAAGAACCCTGAGGATAAGTCTAAGCATAGAACACAATCTTAGTGTTTTAGAAATGGCCATGAATAACCTAGGATAAGACCTTAAGTGTGAAATTATATTCTTGATTATGTGGTTTTCCTATTATAATTAGTGTTTCTCACACTATTCTTCTTGGTTTTAGTCAATGGCTGGTACCCGAAGGAACCTTGTTAATGCGGAATGCGACGGGAAATGCAATGATTGTCCCCTTGAGAAACCGAACGTTATGGCAGCTGGAATGCAAAATCTTGTAGCCATGCTCACACAACTTTCTCATGCTATGAATCATGCAGGACATCCAAACGAGCAAAGGAATGAGCAACATTCTGTTGAATCCTTCATGAGACATCGTCCACCTTCATTCAGCGGGTCTACTGATCCATTAGTTGCTGAACAATGGATTAGTACTACTGAAAAGATATTTTCAGTTCTTCAATGTTTTGAGCATGATAAATTCATCTTAGCAGTGTATCGTTTGGAAGGTGATGCTGATCAATGGTGGAATTTTATTAAGAATACGAGGTAAAGGGATGAAATTGAGTCCATGGAATGGGATGAGTTCAAGAACTTATTTTTCAATAAGTACTTCCCTCGTATTCTCCAAACAAAGATGGAGAAAGAGTTTCTTGAACTGAAGCAAAAGGATGATGAATCTGTTGCTACCTATGAAGCAAATTTTACAAGACTTTCAAGGTATGCATCTGGTATTATTATCCAACCTGAGAGTAAGATCGATCGATTCTTTAGTGGCTTAAAACCAAGTCTTCATAGGGCCTTAGCCATAAGGGACTTCAATAGCTACGAGGAAATTGTTCAATGTGCTCTCAAAGTTGAGATGGATATTAGAGTAACCCATTAGTCATATGGGTTTGATAAGAAGAGGAAAATGGAATTCAAAGGAAAATCTAAAGAGCACACTAAAAAGAATATGATCTTTCTCTTATGCTCAAAGTGTGGAAAGAAACATGGAGGGAGTTGTCTTAAAGAGACAAGTAAGTGTTTCAAATGTGGAAAGGAAGGTCATCAGGCATTTGAATGCCACGATGATGGGAAGAAGATGTCTAATGATGCAAACAAAGGAAGGGATACACAGAACGAACCTACTACACTTCAATGTTTCAAGTGCAAATAGATGGGACATTAAGCCAATAAATGCCCTAATCCAAGGGTTGATGATTATGGTCAACATCAACATACTCTTAAGGCTAAAGACAAAGGAAAGTCACATGCAATTTCTATCAGTGATGTGGAGTACGATAACGATGTGGTGAAAGGTACACTTACCATCCACTCTAAATTAGAAAATGTTTTATTTGATTCTAGATCCACCCACTCCATTATTTCTGAAGAATTTTCTAAGGGTATCACCATATTACCTCAACAATTAGATGTTGAGTTAGCTGTGACAACACCTAATGGCACAATAGTCACATCAAATGATTATAATTCTTCTCCGATTGATGTTTTTGGGAATGTGCTTCCTGCAAAACTTGTGATCCTTCCTATAGTGGAATTTGATGTGATTCTTGGAATGGATCGGCTTTCTCTACATGGAGCTCATATCAAATGCCAAAGAAGGGAAGTCACATTTCATATTATAGATCAATATATGATCGTCTATCGATACAAGGATGAGAATAACCTTCCAGTGGAAATTTCATCCATTTTATGTGAATTGATTCCACTAAATGAAGGTTATTTAAAACAAATGGTTGGTGAGAAACTCACGATTAAGAATATTCCCATTGTACGGGAGTTTGATGATGTATTTCCAGAGGAATTACCGGGTCTTCCTCCAAATCGTGAAGTTGAGTTTTCAATAGAACTCGTACCGGGTGCTTTGCCTATTTCAAAGACACCTTATAGAATGGCCCCAATTGAGTTGCAGGAATTGAAGAAGCAACTCTAAGAGAATCTTGATAAGGGATTCATACGCCCTAGTGCGTCACCTTGGGGAGCACCTGTTATATTTGTTATGAAGAAAGATGGATCAATGAGACTCTGCATTGATTATCGAAAACTTAACAAGATCAC
This sequence comes from Viscum album, assembly GCA_963277665.1. Lineage (NCBI taxonomy): Eukaryota > Viridiplantae > Streptophyta > Magnoliopsida > Santalales > Viscaceae > Viscum > Viscum album. The sequence continues at coordinate 1,173,517,370 of OY728160.1, forward strand.
TATCAAGAACAAATATCCTCTCCCATACATTGATGACTTATTTGACCAACTACGCGGATCTCAATACTTTACCAAGATTTATCTTCGTTTAGGGTATCATCAATTAAGGGTCAAAAGGGAGGATATACCAAAGATAACTTTCCGTACAAGGTATGGACACTATGAATTTATAGTGATACCATTTTGTCTTACTAATGCCCCTGCTATCTTCATGGATCTGATTAATAGAGTCTTTAGAGACAATATTGATCAATTTTTGGCAGTCTTTATAGATGATATTCTTGTCTATTCAGTGAGCAAGGAAGAAAATGAAGATCACTTGAGAATTATATTGAAGACCCTGAGAAAGGAGATGCTCTATTCCAAATTTACCAAGTGTGAATTTTGGTTTCAAAAAGTTGCATTTTTGGGACACATAATCTCAAAAGAGGGGATATCTGTGGATCCAGTAAAAACAGAGGTTATCGAAAGATGGTCAAGACCAACAACAGTAACTGAGATCCGATGTTTTCTTGGTTTGGCTGGATATTATCTACGTTTTGTGAAAGATTTTTCACGATTATCTAATCCACTCACCAAGTTGACTCGGAAAGGAGTTAAGTTTGTTTGGACGGAGGAATGTGAAGAGAATTTCAAGGAGTTGAAAAAGAAGGTTATCCAGTGCACCTTTGCTCACACCGCCTTGTAGTGGAGAAAGGTTTGTGATCTACAGTGATGCATCCAAGAAGGTATTGGGGTGTGTTCTAATGCAAAATGATATGGTAATAGCTTATGCCTCACGACAGTTGAAAATCCATGAGCAAAATTACCCAACACATGATTTAGAGTTAGCTGCGGTAATCTTTGCATTAAAGATTTGGAGGCATTACCTTTATGGTGAAAGGTGTGATATTTATACTGATCATAAAAGTTTAAAGTACATTTTCACACAAAATGAGCTGAATATGCACCAAAGAAGATGGTTGGAGCTGATTAAGGATTATGACTGCTCAATCCATTACCACCCTGGGAAAGCAAACAAGGTGGCAGATGCATTAAGTCAACAAGACCATGCTAGTTTATCCATGATGAGGATCACAAAAGATCCAATATTTATGGATTTACAAAGGATGGATCTTGGAATTATAATGGAAGGGGAAACATCTTATCTTTCTCAAATGGATGTTCAACCATCTATACATGTGAAGATTAAAGAGGCATAGAAAGAAGATGTCGAGTTAGAAAAGAAGGTGAGAATGGTTCCTAAATTCAACCTTGATTGTGATGGGATAATAATGTTCAGGAATCGGGGTTGTGCTCCTCTTATCCCGGAATTAAAGAAGGAGCTGCTGGATGAGGCTCATATTTCTTCATTCTCTATTCATCCTGGAAGCACGAAGATGTATAGGAACCTGAAAGAGTACATCAGGTGGGATGGCATGAAAAGAGATGTTGCTTAATATGTCTCTCGATGCTTGGTTTGTCAACAAGTTAAAGCTGAGAGACAGAAGTCTAAGGGGATGTTACAACCATTACCCATACCCGAATGGAAATGGGAAAACATCACTATGGACATTGTCACAAGACTTCCTAAAACATCGAAAGGCAATAATGCTATTTGGGTCATAGTTTATCGTCTTACAATGTCTGCACACTTCATTGCTATTAGAGAGGATTTATCTCTGGATCAGCTTTCTAGGATATATGTAAAGGAAGTGGTAAGATTGCATGGAGTACCACTTTCTATTATATCTGATCGTGATCTGAGATTTACCTAGAAGTTCTGGCGAAGTCTTCAGCATACTCTAGATACAGAGTTGAGTTTCAGCACTGCTTATCATCCTCAGAGAGATGGTCAGTCTGAGAGAACAATTCAAACTCTAGAAGATATGTTGAGAGCTTGCTCTATGGATTTCAAAGGTGGTTGGGATCAACACCTACCTTTGGTGGAATTTTCTTATAATAATAGCTTTCACTCCAGTATTCAGATGGCTCCTTATGAAGCTCTCTATGGAAAGAAATGCAGGACTCCAACTTGCTGGGATGAATTTGGGGAAAGAAAGCTATTAGGACCCGATCTCGTTGATGAAATGGCAGAAAAGGTCAGATGTATTCAATAACACATAAGAGCAGCTCAGAGTCGATGGAAAAGTTATGCCGACAACCGAAGAAATGACCTAGAGTTTGAAGTGGGTGATAACGTGTTCTTACGAATATCTCCCTAGAAGAGAGTCATGAGATTTGGAAAGAAGGGGAAGTTGAGCCATAGATATATCGGTCCTTTCAAAATACTGGATCCTGTAGGGAAGGTAGCTTACTGATTGGCACTTCCACCAAATCTCTCTCAAGTACACGATGTGTTCCATGTATCTCTCCTGAGAAAGTACATACCTGATCCTTCACATGAACTCAGCTCAGAAGTTGTACCACTGGAGCAAGATCTTTCTTATGAAGAACAGTTGATAGAGATTCTGGATCGTAGCAAAAAAGTCCTACGAAACAAGACCACTCACTTAGTGAAAGTTTTATGGAGGAACCACTAATTGGAATAAGCTACATGTGAGCTTGAGGATATGATGAGGGAGAGGTATCCTCATCTGTTTGTTACAAAGTGACGAATTTCGAGGGAAAAATTCATTTTAAGGGGGGTAGAATGTAACACCCGAGACTTTTATGTGAAATATTTTGTTTTTTATGTTATATAAATCATCAAAAAAATATTTCAATACACACAACACTATCTTGGCTTGCTTTACAGGCAACTGTGGCCTTCCTCGATAGCTTGCGTCGTACGCAATACCGAGTTTCACTAAACAATGATATGGTATTAAAATATTATTAAAACTAGCCGTTATGAATAGTAATAACCACTTTTTGAAATTTTATAAATTTTATTTTTCAAAATGGACTTCATTTTTGGATTCGGAATATCGAAATTAGCCTAGGGTAAAATTTTGGTATTTTTCTAGAAACATTCAATTTTTGATGAATAGTGAAACCACTAAGTGGTAGTTAAAAAAACTGATTTTTTCATAAAACATAATTTTACCACTTCTGTGACTGGAATTTCGAAAATCCGAGAGACACGATTGATTTTAGTAAGTAAAATTAGGTTCAATGAGATGAAAATAATTTTTGGTGAATAGTAACTTTTTACTTTTTTTTACCACGGTTAAAAGTAAATATGGTAATTAAGGGTAAAAATGATATTATTATTACCCTAAAACATGTCCTAATTTTATTGGACAAGTGTAATTAGACCAAAAACAACCTTAGGAATGAAATATGACCATTTAGGCCCACTAGGATTAGATTAGGTCATTTATTATTAATTTATTTAAAGAAGGGTTAAAATAGTTAAAATCAATGTTTAATAAGTAAATAATTTTTAATATGGGGTTATACATAATATAAATTCGACTATAAATATTCATTAGAAATATAAAAAGATTTCCTACATAATGGTATTTTATTTTTAATTTTTGGACATTAAATAATTTAAATTATTTATGACACAAAGATGATGTAGTAATTATATTATTAATGAAATATTGACATAATTGATGTTATAAACACCAAAATAAATGTAATTTTAGACTTTTTATGAATTCCACTAATTTTATAGATTAATATGACATGTTAGTATTGATATAAGTAACTTTTTTCGAACTAATCATACTGTTATTATTTTCACAAAAATTAATTACTAAATAGTTTCAAAATTGACATAAAATAGTTTTTAAAACAAATATTATATTAGTAATTGTTATTTTATTCATAAAAATCTGAGGTTTGGCCAAATGACTTATATAAGGTTATATATATTAATAATAAACAACTTGGGGTTCGTTTGGCTGCTTATAGTATGTTTAATAACCTTATAGTATAAGAATAGAAGAAGACACGGTAAAAGTAAAATTATTTAACTTAATGTTAAATCTAAATGATAAGGTTAAAATAGGAACCTAAACTTGTATAAATTCTATTGGATGAGAGGATTTCGACCCATACCCACATTAGCTTCGAAAAAAATCAATTTGGAGCTATTTAAAACCGAACTTGACTTTATAATAAAATAATATTTTTAGTCTTTCCAAAGGAGCCCCTCTCCTCCCTTATAAAAGGGCACCTCATCCCCCACTTCCTCACACCACATTGAGCCTTCAAGCTCGGAAAAACCCTGCAAATTTCTCTTCTCCACTTCCCTATAAACATCCTAGAGGTTCTGGTCTTCCTAAAAGACCAATTTTAGTGCCCTAAGAGGAGGTCTCAAAGAGGCGCTTCAAAGAAAAGGTAATTTCTGTTACCGATTCTTTCATCTTTATTTCTTCTTCCACTTCTTCTTCTTTAGTTGTTTAATTATTAAGTAATAACATCAGTATCAATAATATACTAATATGTTATTATAAGTATGAAACATCCCTATTTCACCATCTATCCATCCTACGGAAAAAGAAATCACCACGCGTGCGTACGTACGGAATACCGTCTCCACGCCGTGGTGTAATCTATTTTCCACCACCACCATACTTGGATGGGTATAATGGTGTAAATAATGACTATATATGACTATTATAAATTTATACTGATTCTGAAATAGTATACATACACTTCAATACAATTCCTCGATCATAGGAACGATATCATCACTCGTGTGTACGTACGGAATACCGTCTCCATGATGTGATGCGACTCGTTCTACATGATCTTCATTTCAAAATGATTATATAAATTAATTGAATGAATGAATATTATATATATTACACTAATAACATTTTGTTAATGAGGTATCTATAACCTAAAGAGATGAATAAGAATTTATTCAACAAAACACGCATAAGAACAAAAAGTTATAAACACCCGAATAACAAGTAGCAATGAAACATTACTACTACGAAGCTAAGAATATGAACATATATGATATCATAAATATAAGTATGATTCTTTAATAAGTCAATAACATTATTTAAATCATTATACAGGAGGTTCAGACACGTACAAAGCATATCGGACCTAAGGTAAGGGAAATATCACAATCTCATTTTTATCCGAGATTGTTTATACTTTGGTATTTAGTGGGGTGTATTTTATCATCCACATCCATGTTTCCTCAACATTTAATATTATTTCCGTCCACCTAAAATTTTTTAAATCCAATTTTATCCTTCGGTGAGTTTTTAGTAAAAGATATGAAAGGAATCTTTTGTCGTTTTTCGTACGAGGTAATTTTTGACTATTCCGACAAAAGTACGAAGAATGTTTTTTTAACATGTACGACATGAATGGATTTTTAAAATATTATTTCCAAGAAGCATCCTTTACATGTTTTCAATTTTATTTTTAATCAACTTCTTTTAGTTTATAATTGTACGACATGTTACGAAAGGAAAAGTGTATTTGAAGTAGAAAGGATATTTTCCTCAAGAATGGAGTTCAAGTGTTTTATCAAAATTATTTTCCATCTAAGATAACAAAGGGTTCTGTTTTTATCCCTATTATTACATTGATTTGATTATGTTGTGATGGAATTATATTTTTATAAATTCCTTTATCTTATATGAATTGTTTTATGATGTCACGATGTTTAAGATTCCCATTTTTATTACATGGGTTATGAAATGATTTATGATTTATGATTTTGTGGCACACATAAGAATGGTATAATTATGAGATGGATGGGACATATATCTCCCTCCAATTCATTGGGTGAAGATTTTATATCTCATGAGATAGACATGGCTGGAACGGTATGTTATACCGGTTCAGCGAAACAGGACTGAAACGAGGAGTGAACTCGGTTCGGAAAGGGACTTTGTCTACTAAAATAGTATTGGAAATGAGTCTTGACTAATAAGAAATTATTCTCTATGATTATGTGTGTATGCCACAATGTTTCATGTTTTATGTTATGTTAATTGGGATTAAATTTCACTACTATGATTTATCCCATTATATGAAATTATGATCTCTTTTGAAGGTTACGATTTCCAAAAGTTATGTGCTTATGTATATGATGTGATTGATATTTATTTTGTTTACCCTTACTGAGAATTTAAGCTCACCCTTTTGTATGTTTTATATCCCTAGGTCAGGAAGAAGGTTATTAAGTAGAATATGCCAAAAAGGTAATTTAGATATGATGAAATAAATGGGAGGCAAAGTATATGCTTTATGAACCAGATGTTTATGTTTCCCAATTTCAAAAGAAACTATACCTATACGGTCCATTCTTGGTTTGGTTATATGTTGTAATAAGTGTGCTTCAATTCTAATGTAATAACAATGTATGTAAAGTGTGGGTCGTTATATGAACCTACCAACCTTTAGCCACAGAGACATCTGAACCTTATTGATAAATCCCTCATGATTTTTGTAATTAAATTTTTCTGAGTAGAGAACAAGATAACTTGCAAACCTATGGATAGAGTGTATATACCTTAGGTTGAGCATAACTTTGATTAAAAACATCTTGAGTATGGAGTGTGATTTTAACTAGTAAGGTAAATCATCAAGTGGCATGCTTATTTTTGAAAGGTTGAAAAATGTGTTGAAAGAGGATCAGAGTAGGTAATTGAATTATATATGAGGCATGATTTTAATACCTTATGAATTGAATTTGTTTTTGCCTTTATAATTTTTCCTCATTAACTTTATCAGTTATACGTTTGATTAATTAAATGCCTTCCTCCCAAGTATAGGCTCTCTTAATTAGATGTTGAGATTTTTCTTTGGGGAAAGAAAAAGACTAAGTGTGGGGGAATTTGATGCTCCCAATTTTTGTATACATTTTAGTATATATAATTGACAATAAAAACATGTTTTCAGAAAATATATGTTGTTTTATGAACATATACATTGATTTTGGTGAATCTGTTTACTTTGAGGATATTTCTGGAAAAATACACGGATCAATGGAAGTCTGTGAAAATTTTGAAACTACACGGCGTGTACTTTTATACACGCCACGTACATCCAGAAAAGGAAACAGACCAAAGCAGGGAGTACACACCCATGTCACCAGACAGAAGATACATGTCGTGTGAGGCAGCGTTACATGTCGTGTACCACTTTCTAGAAGTGGTGGTTGCAGAGAAAAGTCTACACGCCCATGTGGCCGTTGAAGGAGACACATCGTGTTTGAATTTCTACACGCAGTTTCTGCCATTCTAGAAGGGGCTGGCGGCCAAAACTTATGACACTACACACCGTGTATGGCGGCGCTACACGCGTGTACACCCAACCACCAGGCGACTCCATGTTCAAAATCCAAAGATGACGTGTTAGGCCGCCTACCCGTGGAGAAATTGGCGCCAAAGCGCATTGACGAAAAGTACACGGCGTGTACTTTCTATACACGTCGTGTACATTATTTTTCTATAAAAAGAGGCATTGGCCTACGGATTTGGGAGTTCGAAACCATTGGAGGAGAGAAGAAGATTTGTTTCTACCATTCCCGAGCCACCGTGGTTCCATAGTTCTACTATTCCACCTTCCGACACCCTACCTCAATGCTTACACGATGAATCCGTCATGTTTCACGTGTGTCGTTTCTCCTCCACATTCTATGTGTAATGAAAACCCTAATGTTGGGGATGTGGATGAAGGGATCATGAGTTTTATGATGTTTTATATAGTTGTGTTTTATCGTTGTAATTTATCTTACTCTTCTTAATCTACTGTTAAATATAACTGAAAATTATGAGCGGGAGCAAGGGAAGAATTCTCAGCGATACAAAAGGAAAGTAACGGTGAAAACATCCATGACCATTGGAAGGATTTCACTGATTCAAATAATGGACTGAACATAATAAATAATTAAGAACACTGACTACCGGACCAAGGAGTCAACTACTCTAATTCCAAACAAGAGGAACCATACCAAGGAAATCTTGTAACTAAATGAAATCAATAATGATTGAATTATTATGAACAATACAACCCTTTAAACAATATGAATAAGAACTCCTTAATCACCACAGGCCCGACATGTCTTTTCATCCCATTTTAAAAACTCTTTAAATTTACCCGTTGTTTTCTTTCAAACTGTATTCATTTCTTCAAAGTAATACAATTTAGTTTAAACCAAAATCCAAAATCAACTCAACCCATTCTAAATTATGCATACTTCACCTAATTAAGTATTAACTCAATTAAATTCATGCACACCACGGTTCCCTGATGATCGACCCCGAACATATTCTATACTAATGTTCTAAGAACGGTTAATTAATTTGGGATGCATATAACTTCAATCAACGACAAGCGAGACCACCTAGTGCACACATTACCCTTTAAGAACTATTATATTGTGAAACTTTTCATACGCAAGTATATATCATGGTCTCATCATCAATCACATCATTCTATACCACATTATATTCATATAAATAGAATTTCATCTTTGAAACATTTTTTTAAAAGAATTTTAATAAAAAAATCAAGGTGAGATTTTATATTCAAAACCATATTCAAAACCAAAATATTTCTTCCAAACAATTTTTATTGTGTTAATCAACATCAAAAATGAATTTAAAAGATCAAATAATTCTTTTTCATAAAATAAGTTTAAGAATGGAACCATACCTTGTAACAGAAGGAATCAATAATAACCCCATCATAAAACATTCCAACATCAGCCAAGGGACTTAAGAAAATGAGAAGGGATCCTAGAGACTATATTCAAAATAATAAATATCAAATGAAAAATATTATACAATGCATAAAAAATGATATAATACCACTATAATTCATGATCAACACACCATGAATATTGAAAATATGATCAGGGCCCCTAAATTTAGTAATTAATCAACAAAGAATAACATTATAACCTCAAATTCAATAATTCCATCGATGAAAGAGCCAATATTAAGAGAGAAATAAGTGGAATTGTAAGAATAAGGAGTTCCATGATAAAAAACGAGATCATCATACCAAAATAGTTTTAAGTCTTTGGTCAATGATTCAATCCTTCAATGTAACACCCCAAGATTCCACGGTATGTTTCCTTTTGAATAATGCAATTGGTTGCGTTGTACATAACATAGAGTTCTAACACACCACGACTAATCAAAATAGCCATTATGAATAGTAATACCCATTTTTTGAAATTTTATAATTTTTTTTCAAAATGGACTTCATTTTTGAATTCATAATATCGAAATAAGTTTAAGGTGATTTTTTAGTATTTTTCTAAAAACATTCAAATTTTGATGAATAGTGAAAAACATTGGGTTATTGGTTAAAACTGACTTTTTATTTAAATAATTAGTTATTTTATTTAAAATTATTTTAGGTCAAAATAGATATATAATACCTATATATTTTCAATTTAATTCATTGGAGTAATTTTAAAAAACGTTTAGATATGTAAAATTTTTATTGAACTTTTTACCGTCTTTAACCCACCTCCTAGGAGCATTTGAAAATTTTCATAAAACATAATTTTAATGCTTCAGTGAATTGAATTTAAAAAATCCAAGAGACACATTTGATATCAGTAAGTACAATTTGGTTCAATGAGATGAAAACAATTTTGGATGAATAGTACCTTTTAACTTTTATTTACCACCGTTAGATGCAAATAGGGTAATTGAAGGTAAAAATGATATTATTATTATCCTAACACATGCCTTAATTCTATTGGATAAGTGTAATTCGACCAAACACAAATATAGGAATAAAATATGATTCTTTAGGTCACTTGGATTATATTAGGACATTTATTATTATTTCATTTAAATAAGATTTAAAAGTGTTAAAATTCAATGTTTAATAACTAAACCATTTTTAATATAGAGTAAAAAAGAAGATAAATTCTACTATAAATATTCATTAGAATGATAAAAACATTTCCTACATAATGGTATTTTATTTATAATTTTTAAACACTATATAATTTAATTTTTTTACGTCACAATGATGATGCAGTAATTACCTTATTAATGAAATATTAATCTAAGTGAAATTATAAATATCCAAGTAAATTTAATTTGAGACCTTTAATGAATTAAAGTAATTTTATAGGTTAATATGACATTTTAGGGTTGATTAAATGAATTTATTGCAATGTAATGAATTATTTAGGACTTTTAAAAAAATCAATTACTAAATAGTGTCAAAATTGATATAAATGGGGTTTTAAAACAAATACTATATTATTACTTGATATTATACTCCTAAAAATATAATGTTCCTCCAAAGGAATTATTTAAGGTAATATATATCAATAATTAACCACTTGGGTATCTCTTGGAAGTTTATAGTTAGTTTATTAACCACATAATTTAACAATACAAAGAGACATGGTAAATTTCAGACAATTTAACTAAGAGTTAAATCTAAAAGATAAGTTTATATGGTGACCTAAACCTCTCTAAAACCTATTCATTGAGAGGTTTTCGACCAATATCCACGTTATCTCCTAAATATATCATTTTTAATCCATTAGAAACCGAAAATTATTTTATTATAAAATAATATTTCAATCATTTCCTAAGGTACCCCACACCCCTCTTATAAAAGGGAACTTCCCCTTCTCTCAAATTCACACCTCAAAATATATTTGTATGGGCCTACCCCTACCCAAATATCCTCTCAAATATCCTCCCTTAATACTATAGGACTTCCTTTGGTTAGAAATCCTATCTATGTAGCCCTTTTTATCAAATCAAAAGGAAGAACCCAAAGAAGAGGTAAATATTTCATCACCTCTTTCAAGTTCCTTTCTTCTCCCCTTCCAATTTCTTTGTTGTTTCCATTATAAAATAGTAACTCCAGTATCTTCTATATATTTTGATGTTATTATAAAAATGGTACAACAATATTCATTATTATATCCATCCTATAAATGACAAAGTTACCATTTGTGCGTAAGTATGGCTTACCGTCTCCATGTCATGGTGTAGTTGTTATTCAATACATTTCAATGAGTATAATAATGATGTATAATTGATGTAAATAATAAATATATCATGTTAATTATTCTTTATATATGATATACCATCTATTTACATATTATTTTAATTTCAATAGAATCATATTGTCGCTCGTGCGTACGTACGAATTACCGTCTCCATGAACACGATGAGATTCATTTCCCCATCGTAACTATTCGAGAATAATTTTTATTTGATGATTAAAAAGAATTTTTAAGACCTTAATATCATTCTTTATATGAATCAAATACATCTTATCCATAACAAACAAAACATATGTAATAAAAAATATAAAGGAAAATGAATCAGTTAACACCCAAACCGATAATAATACAAAAATATTATAAACAAATAAATATTAGAAGATCATATATAATATAATATTTATGTATATGGTTCTTTTATAGATTAATAAAACTTATTTAACTATTATAACAGATTTTAATGTACCCTCGACCATGGAAAATTACAAGGCAAGGATTAATTTCATAGTCTCATTATAATCCGAGGTTGTTTTTACCTAAGTATCCAGTGGGACCTATTTATCATCCACATCCGTATTTCTTAAAATTTATTTGAAAACATTTTTACTATTTAATATAATACTAGTTAAATTCATTTATACCCCTATTTTACCTTATATGTTTTGAAAGGAATCTTTCTATCTTTTTCTAAACAAGGTACTTTATGCCCTTTTCGACAAAATTAAGGTAAGTATGTTTTTGAAATTATACGGCGAGTGTGGTTATTATCTGCTGTTATTACACCATTTAAGCTTCCCTTACATGCTTATAAGAATATTTTCAAAATAAATTTTTTCTTTTATAATTATGTGACTTTAAATGATTTCAAAAAAAATAATGATATATTTCTCTCAAATAGTTTTGATTTCATCTATTCCAACATCCTTTGTTAAATTTTACACTTGTTTGAAGTTGATTCATTATGATAAAAATATTCCATATTGTATTGAAAGTGTTGTGAAATGTTTGATTGTGGATGTGTTATTTTTATACCAGTCATAGATTATGGTTAACGTATTAACATTTTGTATGCTAGTTTTAATACGAATGTTTATGTTATGTTTAAATATTTTAATATAATGAATGCATTTGACTTAGTAAGTGATGGATGGAGTCCACTATAGCTCCTTGATAAATCAGTTGGTATCATGATACAAACTAGTGTCTTGGAACAAGGCCTTGAAAAAATCTTATTTGTAGTCTTGGAACAAGGCCTTGAATATGTGGTCATGAAGTCAAGAATTATGTATTCCATCATTATGAAATTGACAATTGATTTTGCATGTGATTATTTGACTGGTAAAATATCCATGTCACTAAGTAAATGGAATTATTTGATTTATATTTTCCATATTATTCAAAAGTTTAAGTTTAAAAGGCTCATGTATTGGTATTATACATTGACTTAAAATTTTATTATTATTTATGAAAGTTTCTGCTATATCGTTAACCGTAGTGATCATCTGAGCTCACCCCTTTCTATGTTTTATTTTTTCTAGGATGCAAAGAGGTATATTATAACTGACCTGTAGGGATAGTCTATGAGATATGTCTATGGATAATGAAGAAAATTTTGTTGTTGTTTTTTATATTTTAATGTAATGTAAAATTTATGAATTTATCTAGTACTTCCAAGGCTACTAAACCGATTGTTCTTTCGGGACATGATTTCCTTGTATCATGACAATGTTATGTAATAATGTACCGACTCTGGGTAACTAGGGTCTAGGAATTATAGTTGGTATCAGAGGAAGTTTAGTACAAACATTTGAAACTAGATTTAGATAAACTCTGATTAGAGAACATTACCCTAAGATAGACTTTGGGGATTAGTATAGAAGAACTTCGAAAAATATTGGTAATGTAGAGATTTTGTGAGTTTTATAAGTAATAAATCCATGTCTAGATACAAGTACGTAGAGGAAGCTCTAGCACATATGTACCTAGTGGTAAAATCTAAAAACACTGCTTTGAGCTAGACTCGAATAGGAACTGGTGCATGAAAACAGGTCTTGCTGCACTCTTGGTTATGAAAATCCTGGGGGATATGCTTTGGATAATTATCAATTTCATTACAAACCATTGTGAAGGATTTATGAGAATATAGTTCCTCAAACAAAACATTTTTATGATTATGGATTATATACATAAACTAATCAATTTATGTAATGTGTTTTACAAGTTTGTAATTATGTATTACGATTCATAAACTAATATAGAGTATGTCATTGTTTAGAAATGGTGCATAGTGGAAGGAATAGAAATCATATCAACACATGTAATCCAGGTAGGGATTTTACTTCTAATCAAGATAATTATAATGGAGCTGGTGATGCAACTGGTACTGATCAACTTATCTCCATACTGGGACAACTCACATAGGTTATGAATAATAACCATACCCGTATGAAGCACCTTTATCCACAATGCAGGGGACCAATGTTATACCACTTCACGAGGTAAAAACCACTGACATTCAATGGGACTACAAATCCATTTGTAGCTAAACAATAGAGATGTTCCTTAGAGAAAATATTTTCTACTTTGGGGAGTAGCAAAAGGGAAAATGTTGTCATGGATGTTTATCTCTTCACAAGAGATGCAGATCAATGGCAGTCATTAATCCAAAACAAAAAGGAAGTTGAAGAAGTATCAAACATGAAATGGAGGGAGATTGAAGATATCTTATTAGAAAAATACTTTCCTCATGACCATCGCGAGGATAAGAAAATACAATTTCTATGTCTGAGGAAAAATGAGGATGAGAATGTCGCAAAGTATGAGGCTAACTTTACAAGGTTATCAAGGCATGCATCAGATTATATACATAACCCAATGAGTAATATTGATCGATTATCTTATGGGTTAAAACCATTTTACATCAAGCATTAGCCTCACAATCCTTCTGATCGTACGGTGATATTGTCTCATGTGATATCAAAGAACAAAAAGAATTATCTAAGTCTTACAACTTTAAAGAAAAGAAATAGAAAAAGTGATATGATGAACACTCTGTAAATGGAAATAAGGAAAATTAGGGAAAATTTGAATATCCATCCTGTAGTAAATGTGGGAAGAAACACCCCAGTACTAGCCTAAAGGGAATGTGATTATGTTACAAGTGTGGTGAAAAAGTCCAGCTAGCTCGTGATTGAAAGAGGGAGAAAAAGGCTATCAATATTGAATGCTACAGTTGTAAATAAATGGGGCATTATGGAAATGAATGTTCTAAGTGTCCAGGAAACTTACCTCAAAAAGGCCAAGGGATCAAGCCTAAGCTTATGTGATCACCACTGTTGAGGTCGAAGCTCCAAAAGATTTGGTGGCATATAATTTAATGGTTTCCTCAAGTTTAGACAATGCTTTATTTGATTCTAGATCATTCCATTGTTTCATATCTACCCAGTTTGGTAAGAAAATTTGATATTTTAAGTTTAATTTAACAAGGGAGTTGTCAGTCAAAACTCCTTAGGGAAGTATCATTACAACAATGTTTTGTGAATCAGTTCCCATTAGGGCATATAAACTTTCATTATCTACAGATCTCATTGTCATACCCATGGTGGAATTTGATATAATCCTCAGTATGGATTGGATTTCAGACCATGATGTGAAAATTTATTGTAAGATGAAGGAGGTTACAATTTTCGATGATGATAAGTATTAACTTATATTTAAAGAAGAAATGTCACCACCTGATTCTTATCTATATGCACCCCCAGTAGCTCAACTAAATTTAATTATTGGGGAGGAAGAGAATGAAATTACTGTGGGTGAAGAAATGAATGTTCGAATAGAGGATGTAACTATTGTAAAAGAATATATTGATGTGTTTCCAGAGGATTTTCCTTGACATCCTCCATAACAAGAAATTGAGTTCTCCATTGACTTAATTCCTGGATCAAGGCCCATATCCAAGAACCCTTAGAGAATAGAAACTATGGAATTAGAAGAACTAAAGAAACAACTAGAGGAATTGAGTAATAAGGGATTTATTCTCCACAGTGTTTCTCCATGGGGAGCCCCTATTCTTTTTGTTAAGAAGAAATATGGATGTATGAGGCTGTGCATTGACTATAGGGAGATCAATGCTATAACAATATAGAACAAGTATCCCCTACCATGAATTGATGATTTATTAGACCAAATTCGTGGATCTCAATATTTATCAATGATCAAACATCGATCTGGATATCATCATTTGTGTATGAAGAAGGAATACATTCCAAAAACAACATTTTAAACTAGGTACGGGCATTATGAGTTTACAATAATTCCTTTTGGGCTGACTAAAGCACCCTCTATTTTTATGATCTAATGAACCGAGTTATCATGGAATATCTTGATGACATTGTAGTGGTATTTATTGATGATATCTTGGTATACTTAAAAGGCTATGAAGATCATGAAAATCACTTGCAGATTATTCTAAGGACTCTTAGAAGAAATTAATAATATGGGATGTTTAGAAAGTGTAAATTATGGCTTCCGGAGATTTCTCTTCTTAGCCATATTTTCTCTAAGGATGGAATCTCTATTGACCCTTCTAAGAAAAATTATATCCATGAATGGCCATCACCGACAAGTATAACTGAGAAACACAATTTTATTGGTTTAGCAGGTTATTATCAACGTTTCATCCAGAATTTTGCCAGATTGGATAACCCATTAACCTAGGTCACACTTAAAGGGGTTAAATTTGTTTGGAAAAAAGAGTGTGAAGAATATTTTGAAGAAATAAAGAGAATATTATTAAATGCTCCTATATTGACTCTACCATCGGGGAATTATGGGTTTTTTATTTATAGTGATGCTTTAAAGAAATGACTTGGTTGTGTCCTTATGAAGAATGATAGGGTTATTGCATATGCATCACGATAGCAAAAAAGTCATTAACAAAACTATCCTACTCGTGATCTTGAGTTTGCAGCTGTAATCTTTTCTTTGAAGATACATAGAAATTACCTCTATGGTGAAAAATGTGAGATATATACTAATAGAAAGAGTTTGAAGTATATTTTATCATAGAAAGAACTCAACATGAGGCAATGAAGATGGCTTGAACTACTCAAAGATTATTGTTTTACTATACACTACCACCCAGAGAAGGAAAATAAGGTGGCATATTCTTTGACAGAAAGAATCATGGAGTTTTGAACAAGATGATAATTGAAAGAGATCATATTTTCATGGATATAGTAAATATAGATATGGGAATAACCAAGGAAGGTAAAACATCAATACTTTTTCAAATGGTTTCCAAACCATCTTTATTTGAAAGGATAAAAAGTTTTCAGGCTGATGACGAGGAGTTTCAAAAGAAATTAAAGGTGTGAACGATGGGAGAATGATCGACTTCATATATGAAGATGATATTTTGAAATTTGGGAGAATAATTTGTGTTCCTAATATACCTGATCATAAAAGGGAATTTTTGGATGATTCCCATAGCTCCAATTTCCCTATACACCCTAGTATCACTAAGATGTATAGAGATTTGAAGGAACTTTTTTGGTGGGACAACATGAAGTGGGAGATTGCTGATTATGTGTCAAGATGTATGGTTTGTCAACAAGTGAATACTAGAAGACAACATCCTAGAGGAATCATACAACCTATTCCCATACCTGAGTTGAAATGGGATGATATTACGATGGAATTTGTCATGGGGCTACCAAAGACCCCTAGAAGGAATGATGCGATATGGGTCATTGTTGATCACCTTACCAAGTGAACACATTTTCTTGCTATAAGAGAAGATTTACCACTTGATCATTTAGCAAGAATATATATTAATGAAGTTATAAGACATCATGGTGTACACCTGTCAACTGTTTTTTATCATGATCCCCATTTTACATCAATATTCTGAAATGGTCTTCAGAAAGCCCGGGATACTGAACTTCGTTCGAGCACTACCTACCACCCTCAAACTGATGGTATATCAGAAAAAACAATTAAAACTTTAGAAGTCATGTTGATATCCTGCTTACCAGACGTTCAAGGTATGTGGGATCAATATTTACCTCTGGTAGTATTTTCCAATAACAATAGCTTCCATTCAAGTATTCAGATGACACTATATGAAGCGTTATATAGAGAGAGATGTCACACACAAACTTGATAGGATGCTGTCGGTGTAATAAAACTCGTAGGCCCATAAATTGTTGAGGAAACGATGGAAAAGGTGATGGTTATACAAACCCACATCAAATAAGATCAAAGTAGGAAAAAGAGCTATGCCGATAACTGAAGTAATGGTTTGGAATTTCATGTAGGAGATCATGTTTTCTTGAAGGTATCTCCCTGGAAGTGTGTTATACGTTTTGGTAAGAAGGGTAAACTGAGTCCCAGGTACATCAGAGCTTTCAAAATTCTAGAATGAATTGGGGTTGTGGCTTACCATTTGGTATTGCCGCCAAGTATCTCCAGAGTTCATGATGTGTTCCATGTATCACTATTGAGAAAATACATGCCTGAACCAAGGAATGTACTCACATATGAGGAAATTGAACTGAAACTTGATATGTCTTATTGTGAAGAGCCTGTCAAGATTCATGATATAAGAGAACAAGTGTTGAGAAACCGGACGACTCGTCTGGTAAATGTTCTATGGAGAAACCTTAAGATGGAAGAAGCAACACGAGAACCTGAGAAACTTATGATGAAGAACCACCCAAATCATTTTGTGCAGTTGTATTCTATGAATTTTGAGGATGAAATTATTTGAAGGAGGGGAGAATGTAACTCCCCATGATTCCACATTACGTTTCCCTTTGAATAATTCAATATCTTGCGTTGTGCGCAACTTGGAGTTTTAACACACCATGACCAATCAATCTAGCCATTATGAATAGTAATACCAACTTTTTTAAAAAAAATATTTTATTTTTCAAAATGGACTTCATTTTTGAATTCAGAATATCGAAATTAGATTAGGGTGAATTTATGGTATTTTTTTGAAAACATTAATTTTTTGATGAATAGTGAAAAACACTGTGTTATTGGTTAAAAATGACTTTTTATTTAAATCATTGGTTATTATATTGAAATTTATATTAAGTAAAAATAGATACATAATACCTATATAAGTTCAATGTAATTAATTTGAGTCATTTTACAATAAATTTAGATATATAAACTTTTTATTGAACTTTTTACCGTCTTTTACCCACCTCTTAGGAGCATTTTCAAATTTGAATAGAACATAATTTTACCACTTCTGTTAATTAAATTTTAAAAATCCAAGAGACACGGTTGATATAATTATGTAAAATTTGGTTCAATAAGATAAAAATAATTTTTGGTGAAAAGTAACTTTTAACTTTTATTTGCCACGGTTAAAAGTTAGCATGGTAATTAATGGTTAAAATGATATTATTATAACCCAAACACATGCCGTAATTATATTGGATAATTTTAATTCGACCAAAAACAACCTTATGAATAAAATAAAATCCTTTAGGACCACTTGGATTAAATTAGGTCATTTATTATTATTTTATTTAAAGAAGAGCTAAAAGTGTTAAAATTCAATGTTTAATAACAAAACCATTTTTAATATAGAGTTAAACATAAGATAAATTAGACTATAAATATTCATTAAAAAACTAAAAATATTTCCTAAATAATGGTATTTTTTATAATTTTTAGACAATAGATAATTTAATTTATTTATGACACAATGATGAGGCAGTAATTACCTTATTAATGAAATATTAAAATAAGTGATATTATAAATATACAAATAAATCTAATTTGAGAATTTTGTTGAATTACACTAATTTTATAGGTTAATATGACATTATAGGGTTTATTAAATTAATTTAATTATAATTAATAATGTTTTTAGGACTCTGGAAAAAATCGATTACTAAATAGTGTCAAAATTGACATAAATAGGTTTAAAAAAATACTCTATTATTAATTGATATTATATTCCTAAACATCTATGGTTTGGAAAAAGGACTATGTTAAGATTATATATATCAATAATTAACCACATGGGGTTCTCTTTTAAGTTTTTAGTAAGTTTACTAACTATATAATATAAAAATACAAAGAGACATGGTAAATGTTATACTATTTCGCTAAGAGTTAAATCTCAAATATAAGGTTAATATGGTGACCTAAACCTATATAAAACCTATTTGTTGATAGTTTTTAGACCCACCCCCACCTTATCCTCGAAATAAATCATTTTTGAACCATTATAGAACGAAAATGATTTTATTATAAAATAATATTTCAATCCTTTCCTAAGGTGCCCCTCACCCCTCTTATAAAAGGGAACTTCCCCTTATCTCAAATGTACACCTCCAAAGCCATTTTTCTAGGACAAAACCTTCCCAAATAAACTCTAAAATATCCTACCTTCATCTTAGAGGCCTTACTTTTTTTAGAAATCCAACATTAGGATCCCTTTTGATCAAAACAAAATGAACAACCCAAAGAAGAGGTAAATATTTCATCACCTCTTTCAAGTTATTTTCTTCTTCCACTTCCCATTTCATTGTTGTTTACATTATAAAATAATAAATATAGTGTCTTCTATATACTGTGATGTTATTATAAAAATGTTACAACAATATTCTTTATTCTATCAATCCTAAAAGTGACAAAGTCACTATACATGCGTACGTACGGCTTACCGTCTCCATGCCGTGGTGTAGTTTTTATTCAATGCATTTGGATGGGAATATTAATGATGTATAATTGATGTAAATAATAAATATAACATGTTAATTATTTTTTATATATGATATAACGTCTATTTACATAATATTTTATTATTAAAAAAATGATACCGTTGCTCGTGCGTACGTAAAGATTACCATATCCACGAACGCGATAAGATTCATTTCCCCATCGTAACCATTCAAGAATAATATTCATTTGATGGTTAAAAGTAATTTTTAAGAACTTAATATAATTCTTTATATGTATAAAATACATCCTATCCATAAAAAACAGAACTTATGTAACAAAACATAAATAGGAAAAAGAATCAATTATCACCCGAAAAGACAATAATTCTAAAATATTATTAACAATGAAATATTAGAATATCATATATGATATCATATTTATGTATATGGTTCTTGTATAGTTTAATAAAAACTATTTAACTACTATACAGGAGGTTAACGTACCCCCGACGAAGTAAAAGTACAAGGTAAGGGTTAATTTCAAAATAACTTTATTATCCGATGTTGTTTTTATATAAGCATCTACTGAGACCATTTTATAATCCACATTCATGTTTCTTAAAAATGTATTTCAAAAAATTTTAATATTTCATATAATATGGTTTAAAGACTTTTATACCCTTATTTGACCTTATATTTTTTGAAAGGAATATTTATTTTGTTTTCTAAAGAAGCTACTTTATGACCTTTTTGACAAAATTAAGGTAAAATGTTTTTTAACTTATACGACGGGTGCAGTTATTCTCCACCATTATTACACCTTTGAAGATTCCCTTACAATATTATAAGAATATTTTCAAAATAAAAGTTTTCTTTTATAATTATTTTACTTTAAATGATTTAAAAAAAGAAAGATATATTTCTCTCAAATAGTTTTGATTTTATCTATGTCAACATCCTTTGATGGATTTTACACTTGTTCGAAGTTGATTCATTATGATACAAATATTCCATATGGTATTCAAGTTTGTGTGATATGTTTGAGTGTAGATGTGTTATTTTTATACCATTCACTATTTATGGTTAAAGTATTAACATTTTGTATGCTAGTTTTAATATGATTGTTTATGTTATGTTTAAATCTTTTCATATGAGGAATGCATTGGACTTATTAAGTGACGGGTGGAGCCCGCTATAGCTCCCCGATGCATCGGTAGGTCTCATTAGACAAACTAGTGTCTTGGAACAAGGCCTTGAAAAAATATTATTTGTAGTCTTGGCACAAGGCCTTGACTATGTAGTAATGATATATGGCGTTATGAATTCCATCATTATGAAATTGGATATTGATATTACATGTGATTATTCGACTAGTAGAATATCCATGTGAATAATTAAATGAAATTATTTGTTTTATAATTTCCATATTATAAAGAAGTTTAAGTTTAAAAGGCTCATGTTTTAGTCTTATACATTGACTTAAATGTTTATGCTTATTTATGAAAGTTTCCACTATATTTTTATCCTTAGTAAGCATCTTAGCTCACCCCATTTTATGTTTTATTTTTTCCAGGATGAAAAGAGGTAAATTATGACTGAACTATAAGGATAGTCTATGGGATATGACTATGTTTAATGAAGAAAATGTTTTTGCTGTTTTTTATTTTATAATGTAATTTAAAATTTATGAATTGATCTAGTACTTCCAAGGCTATTAAACTGATCGGTCTTTCGGGACATGATTTCCTTGTATCATGCCAATGTTATGTAATAATGAACCGACTCTGGGTAACTAGGGTCGGGGAGTTACATTCATGGAATTGAGTTTATAGATAGATAAGAATTGTCAAAGAGAGTCTCCGAGTCTAATGAAACAAATTAGGGTCGGGGGAGGATGATTAAGATTTAAAATGGGTGATTTTGTGGAAGAAATAAGAAACTAACCCATGCATCCTCATCCTAGAAAACCCCCATAGATGAGTTGGAGGAAGTTACTATCTGACTGGTGGATTTTATTGAAATATTGATGCAACATGATTGTCTACTATCGGTATAGTGGTGTAGCATGAATTTAAACACCATAATATACCCTAATAGATATATGGTGAGATTCTTATTATAAACCCCTATAGTTAGAACAACCATGCATGCCCAGTGGACCTTACCGACTTTTAGATGGATGGACTATAGCTCTTCCAAAAACACATTCAATTCCAAACTTAATCTAACAACCTGTGGAACCAATACCATTTTAAACCAAGAATCAAAACATCAAATGAAAATATTTTATCCATCCGAAAACAACAAAAATAGTCGATGATCCTGGATTATTAATCATAACCCCTATACCCAACCCCTCTATCCATCCATACAAAATATTTTTTTAGGTTGAAATAATCCCCCTCATCCAGGTATTCTTAACATAATAGCTGCATGTAAAAGATGTTATTTTTTAAATAAAAGGAATGAACACAACTATTTGTATTAGAGATGAGTATATGTATTCTCATTGTTATTATTTATGTGGATGAAATATTTTCATAATGGTTATAGGGAGTATTCATGTGAGTATTTCTAAAAATATATAACGAATCATTTTGGGATATAAAGAAATGGAGATATTTGTTTCTTTTTGGGATAAATATATTTTAAAAATTATACATATATTTTATAACAAAAAGATGAAAATTAATTATTAAGAAAATTTCAAATGCGAGACTATAAGAAAGCTTCATCACCCATTATAGATGGTGTCAAATTGAGTACGGATGAAATAAAAAACAGTGTGATATATATAGAGGGTTTGAATATAAATGGAAGTATAGCTTATCTCATAGAGTCAGGAAAATATTTTTTTTATACAGTAGAAATTCGGGATAGGAGCCAAAGTAATAAAAACGAGTCACATATTTTTGTTTCTATGTGAATAATTATATATATAAAATAAGCTATTTTTTATCTTCAACATTATAAATCTAGTGAATAATTAAATCTATTTGGAATAAAAAATTCTGATTCTAGTGAAAATTATAAAAAAAGAGCTGAACATGAGGTTGAAAATTATTTTTGATTGAATTTTTTTTAGATTTTATTAATGAAAATAATTATCTATGACTATGACCTCTAGCAATGATAATTATATTTTTACTACACATGTGTGCACAAATTTTTTTTGGGTGAAATAGAAGATGGAGTTTCTATAGGTGAAAGTTGAGAATCCTTTGATAATTTACTATCATAATCAATATGAAATTAATATATCCAAAAATAAAATCCTACAATATTGATTAAGAAACATTGATATCAACTATCATTTTATAAAAAATATGGTTTCAAATAGTGATTCTAGGATGAAAAACGACGTTCAACGATTCCCATAATCCTATAGATTATGTATTAAACGTGGTGAAAGAATATAACTAATGTGACACATTGTGTGTGGTATTGATTTTTTTTATGAAGTGGGTATTAGTTTTTTTGATTAATGGTGATAAGAACAAATATAAATTTATTAACACTAAGGGATGAATTTTCGTCATGAAATAAATTTATCTGATAAATTAATTTCAAGATATGGCTCATTTCTAAATTCCTAACATCATGATTGTAGAGACCCGAAGCTTGACGTACATGGACATTACATTACATTTGCGGAATACTTAGTACATAACAAAAACACACACTAAAGGATCGTAATAGTTTAGTGTCTTTGGAAACTCGGAACGTAATCTTCTAATCGTGGTGAAAGTTCTTCAATATCTCCCATAAAGATCTTCCTTTTTTTTTATACCTAAAACCTTTCTTTATATCCTGGGGAAAAGAAAACATAAAAGGGTGAGCTCAAATGCTCAGTAAGGGTAAACAAAAGAAATATCAATCACATAATTTTCATAAGAACATAACATTTTTGGAAATCTTAACCTGCAAAAGAGAGGATAATTTCATAACATGGGATAAATCATAGTAGTGAAAATGAAACCCTTACTTAAAACATTACTCATTGTGGCATACACACATAATCATAGAGAATCATTTCTTGTTAGTCAAGACTCATTGCCAAGACTATCTTAGTGGACAAAGTCCCTTTCTGAATCGAGTAATCCTCGTTTCAGTCCTGTTTCACTGAACCGGTATAACCTACCATTCTAGCCATGTCTATCTCATGAGATATGAAATCTTTACCCAATGCATTGGAGGGAGATATAGGTCCCACCCATCTCTTAATGAATCCTTTCTTATGTGTGCCACAAAATCATAAATCATACATCATTGCATAACCCATGTAATAAAAATGGGATTCTTAAACAACATAACATCATAAAACCATTCATATAAGATAAAGGAATTCATAAACATAATTTCATCACAACATAGTCAAATCAATGTAAAAATATGGATAGAAACAGAACCCTTTATTATCTTATATGGAAAATAATTTTGATAAAACACTTGAATTGAATTCTTGAGGAAAATATCCTTTCTTCTTCAAAATCAATTTCTTTTCACAAAACATCATGCAATTTTAAAAGGAATAGATTTTATTGAAAATAGTCATGAAATCTTTTAGAGGAAGCTTCATGAAAATAAGGCTTTATAAAACAGTATAAATCCGTTCGTGCCGTATAAGTTAAAAAAAACATTCTTCGTACTTTTTTCGGAAAAGTCAAAAAGTACCTCGTACGAAAAACGAAAAAAGATTCCTTTCATATCCTTTACTAAAAACTCATAGAGGGGTAAAATTGGATTTAAACAATTTTAGGTGGATGGAAATAATATTACATATTGAGGGAACATGGATGTGGATGATAAAATACACCCCAGTAAATACATACGAATAAACAATCTCGGATAAAAATGAGATTGTGATATTTCCCTTACCTTAGGTCCGACTTGCTTTGTAAGTGTCCGAACCTCCTGTATAATGATTTAAATCATGTTATTGACTTATTACAGAATCATATTCATTGTTATGATATCATATATGGTTCACTTATGACATTATATTACCCGTTCTTTTGTAAATTCCATGTTAAAGAAGCGTTTTGGGTAAAATCGTTTCATTTATCGTAGGTGTTTTGACTTGTTGTTCTTGACATCATTATTACTTATATCATGATTTACTTACTTCCAGAATATAAAATATGATTTATATATCATATATATTCAGTATATATATATATATAATAGATAGATAAATAAAATGAAAAACACCGTTCATGGAGACGGTAGTCCGTACGTACGCATGAACGCTGTTTTTCTTTCCTTATTGTCCTGAAATGGAAGTAAGTAGATGACATACATATGTATATATATACATAAATCCAGTAGCCTTATAATGTCATATATTTCATTATTATTTCTTATATATACATTATAATCATTCTTAAATGGTTAACATGGAGAATGAATCTCATCGCGTCGTGGAGACGGTAGTCCGTACGTACGCACGAGCGATGATATCATTTCTATAAATATTGAATTGAATTGGAGTGGATTATACAATATATCAGAATAAATATGATGTTGTAATAACTATGTATAGTTATTCTTTATACCATTATACCCATCCATGTAAGGTGGTGGTGGAAAATAGATTACACCACGGCGTGGAGACGGTATTCCGTACGTACGCACGCGCGGTGATTTCTTTTTCCGTAGGATGGATAGATGGTGAAATAGGGTTGTTTCATACATATAATAACATATCAGTATATGAGTGATACTGATGTTATTACTTCATAATGAAACAACCTAAGAAGAAGAAGTGGAAGAAGAAATAAAGATGAAAGAATTGGTAACGGTAATTACCTCTTCTTTGAAGTGCCTCTTTGAGACCTCCTCTTAGGGCACTAGAATTGGTCTTTGAGGAAGACCAGAACCTCTAGGATGTTTCTAGGGAAGTGGAGAAGGAATTTTGGCAGGGGTTGGCCGAGCTTGAGTGCTCAAATTGGTGTGAGGAGGAGGGGGAGGAGGTGTCCTTTTATAGGGGAGGAGAGGGGCACCTTAGGAATATCTCAAAATATTATTTTATATTAAAGTCAAAATCGGTTTATAATGGTTCCAAAGGGTCTTATTTCGAAGATAAAGTGGGGATGGGTCGAAATCCTATCAACCAATAGGATTTAGACAAGTTTAGGGTATTATTTTAACCTTATCAATTAGATTTAACTCTAAGTTAATTAATTTAACTTTTACCGTGTCTTTTTGTTTTCTTTCACTATATGGTTAATACACTTACTATAACATGCCAAAAGAACCCCAAATTGTTTATTATTAATATATATATCCTTATCTAAGTCATTTGGCCGAACCTTAGATTTTTAGGAATAAAATAACAATTAATAATATTATATTTGATTTAAAAACTATTTTGTGTCAATTTTGACACTATTTGATATATGATTTTTGTGAAAGTCATAACAGAATTATATGTTCGAACCAAGTTGACTAAATCAATACTAATATATCATAGTAACCTAGAAAATTAGTGGAATTCATAAAAAGTCTCAAATTACATTTATTTTGGTATTTATATTATCAATTTTGTCAATATTTCATTAATAAGATAATTACTGCATCATCTTTGTGTCATAAATAAATTAAATTATTTGATGTCTAAAAATTACAAATAAAATATCATCATGTATTAAATCTTTTTAGCTTTCTAATGAATATTTACAATTGAATTTATCTTATGTATAACCCTATATTAAAAATGATTTACTTATTAAACTTTGATTTTAACTATTTTAACCTTTCTTTAAATAAATTAATAATAAATGTCCTAATCTAATCCACGTGGGCCTAAATGGTCATATTTTATTCCTAAGTTTGTTTTTGGTCGAATTACTCTTGTCCAATAGAATTAGGACATGTGTTAGGGTAATAGTAATATCATATTTACCCTTAGATACCCTATTTACTATTAACCGCGGTAAAAATAGTAAAAAGTTACTATTCACCAAAAAATTATTTTTATCTCATTGAACCACATTTTAGTCCTTGATATTAACCGTGTCTCTCGGATTTTCGAAATTCCATTCACAGAAGCGGTAAAATTAAGTTTTATGCAAAATTCAGTTTTTAACCTACCACTTAGTAGTTTCACTATTCATCAAAAATTGATGTTTTTCAGAACAATGCCAAAATTTCATCCCAAGCTATATTTCATATTCCGAATTCAAAAATGAAGTATATTTTACCAAATTCATAACATAAAAGTTGCATTAATTAATTTTATAATTAAATCCCGCTGTTAAAACAAATAGCGTGTTTTTAAGAAACAATATCTATCAAAAGATTGACACTTGTTTATGTCTAGTTTAAATGTGAAACTACATCCAATGACCAACATTGTATTAAATTGTAAAAATATATTCTAAATATACTTTAAAACCACTCAAATTAATGATTTATCACTATTAATTATTTCGATTAAAAAAGTTGTTTTTAATTATAATTTAGTAATTTTCACTATTCATCAGAATATGAAAGTTATCCGAAAAGTACCAAAATTTCACCTTAGGCTAAATTCGATACTTCGAATCCAAAAATAAAGTTCATTTTGAAAAATAAGATTTACTGGATTTCAAAAAGTGGTTATTACTATTCATAACGGCTAGTTTTAATAATATTTTTATAGCATATCGTTGTTTAGTGAAACTCGGTATTGCGTACTACACACGCTATCGAGGAAGGTCGCGATTGCGTGTAATGCAAGTCAAGTCAAGGATGTGTGTTGTGCAAGCTCCTTTTGGTGTAGCGTACAACACAAGACATTAATAAAATTAAAAAGAATATTTTTTTTTATAAAATCTTGGGCTGTTACATTCTACCCCCCTTAAAATGAATTTCGCCCTCGAAATTCGTCGGGGTTATAAATGGTTTACTATTTGAAAGTTTTTTTTAATAGAAACCCACATCGTAAAAGGGAATACCTAAACATGGATTTAAAAACTAAAGTATGAAATGTAACGATTACCCAAATAAACTAATAACTGGGTTTCCACATAGGTGAAAATATGGATATGGAAGAGAAATCTAACCATCATGTTCTGATGGAGAGTGGTAGAGAACATGGATATGGAAAATCCAGTAATCACAAATCCATAAATTTGTGACGATCTAAGGTACCATCTGATTCATCAGGTATAAGATCACTAGGACAACATTTTTGGTTTTCAAGATCATTTCCCTAAAGTTGAAAATTTGAATTAGAATAAATACTTACTTTATTTTGATACAATATCACTGTTGTTCGTGCCTTGAACAATTTCCACTTCATATCTTAAATAAATGAAGTTGAATTTGTTATTCGTGAAGTGTTAGCAGATCATGTGATAGAATGACGGGTCATTCCATCTGTCTCAAACAAAAGGTAAGCAAAAGTTATTAAATATACATAAGTCATTCTATAGTGAGTTTAATCATATATAGTTCCTAAAATGGACTTATACTTCATATATCATACTGCTTAATATAATAAAACTAGTTTCTACTAAACAGGGACTTCCTGTAGGCCAGTGGTAGGCGATAAAGGCCAGTCGCACTTTGGTTGTGGGTTCGATTCCTACAGCCTTGTCCGAAGCGATGGGCTGTCGCCCGTCCTGCAGGATGTCCCTTTTTCTAAAACTACGTTACTATAACATCCCATCAATAATATCGAAAATCTTCTATCCTTAAACAATACTAACTTATGTCCAACATAATCCAGTCTAATCTTTAGGCTTATAATACTGCAGTCCACTCTCATAATATAGTGACAACGATTACCAGAGATTTAATACTGTCGTTGATCCCCACATATCATAAGATATGTCTTGTTGGTCACATTCCAAACATTCAAAGTCCTTAATCTTGTACTCTCTTGAATACCCATTGAACCTTATTGAAAACATGAATTATATTAAAAGTTAACTCTTTCCACATACCAAAATCTTCAAAATTCTATATACTCAAACCATGATATCACTTAGTCCTTATATCAATCATGAGCTCATGAATACTATTAAACATTTCATTTTCTCGTCTTCATTATGCGCATATCATCTTATTTCCAAAAAATATCTCAATCACTTTGAATACCACATCAATAAATATTGCAATACTCAATGATACAACATTATTTTGGAATCCCATTACATAAACACTTAATCATTCCACAACATCGTTGTCATATTCGACATTGCCAAAAGTGATCGCATGTGATTTCCCTTTGTCCTTTGCCTTCAGTGGTTGCTCATGTTGATCATCACTAACCCTTGGATTAGGGCAATTATTAGCATAATGCCCCATTTCCTTGCACTTGAAGCATTGAAGTGTTGGCGGTGCGTTCTCGGCAGTGTTTTCTTTATTCACATCATTAGAAACCCTTTTTCCATTACTTCGACACTCAGCTGCTCGATGACCTTCTTTTCCACACTTAAAACGTTTTCTAGTCCCTTTAAGACAATCTCCACCATGATTCTTTCCACACTTTGTGCATAAGGAAACATTCATCTTCTTTTCACCATTATTCTGAGATTTCTCCTTGAACTCCATCTTTCGTTTCTTGTCAAAACCATGAGATGGATATGTAACACCAACTTCCATTTATACCTTGATAGCACAACGCACAATTTCTTCATAGCTACTGAAGTCTCTTATAGCTAATGCCCTTCAAAGACTTGGTTTTAAGCCACAGAAAAATCGATCAACTTTACTTTCAGGTTGGATGATAATTCCAGAAGCATACCTTGCAAGTCTTGTAAAATTTGCTTCATAGGTACCAACAGATTCATCGTCCCTTTGCTTCAGTTCAAGAAATTCTTTCTCCAACTTTTTTCGAAGAATACGAGGGAAGTACTTACTGAAAAACAAGTTCCTGAACTCGTCCCATTCCATGGACTCAATTTCATCTCTTGGCCTCGTATTCTTGATAAGATTCCACCATTGATCAGCTTCACCTTCCAAACGATATACTGCTAAGATGACTTTATCATGTTCAGAACATTGAAGAACTGAAAATATCTTTTCAGTAGTACTGATCCATTGTTCAGCCACAAGTGGATCAGAAGACCCACTGAAAGAAGGTGGACGTTGCCTCATGAAGGACTCAATAGAATATTGTTCCCTTCTCTGCTCATTTGGAAGTCCAGAATGATTCATAGCTTGTGTAAGTATAGCAATAAGATTTTGCACTCCATCTCCCATAACATTGGTTTGTTCAGGAGGGCAATCATTGCATTGTCCATTGCATTGATCAACACGGTTCCTTCGGGTTCCAGTCATCGTCTAAAACCCAAAAAGAATAGTGTGAGAGGCAAAAATCATGCTAGGGAAAACAACATAATAAAGGGGGAGTACCTTCAATATCCAACATCTTAGGTTTAATTCTATGATCGTTAGCGTAATTCTATTACTATAACCTATACGTATACTTAACCTTAGGGACATACCTAGACATACCTTAGAAATATCTCTAGGAATCTCACTAATGTTTTCGCATCCTAGTTTCCAAAGGTTGACTAAACCTTTCCTCTGATACCAACTGTAGAGACCCGAAGCTTGACGTACATGGACATTACATTACATTTGCGGAATACTTAGTACATAACAAAAACACACACTAAAGGATCGTAATAGTTTAGTGTCTTTGGAAACTCGGAACGTAATCTTCTAATCGTGGTGAAAGTTCTTCAATATCTCCCATAAAGATCTTCCTTTTTTTTTATACCTAAAACCTTTCTTTATATCCTGGGGAAAGAAAACATAAAAGGGTGAGCTCAAATGCTCAGTAAGGGTAAACAAAAGAAATATCAATCACATAATTTTCATAAGAACATAACATTTTTGGAAATCTTAACCTGCAAAAGAGAGCATAATTTCATAACATGGGATAAATCATAGTAGTGAAAATGAAACCCTTACTTAAAACATTACTCATTGTGGCATACACACATAATCATAGAGAATCATTTCTTGTTAGTCAAGACTCATTGCCAAGACTATCTTAGTGGACAAAGTCCCTTTCTGAATCGAGTAATCCTCGTTTCAGTCCTGTTTCACTGAACCGGTATAACCTACCATTCCAGCCATGTCTATCTCATGAGATATGAAATCTTTACCCAATGCATTGGAGGGAGATATAGGTCCCACCCATCTCTTAATGAATCCTTTCTTATGTGTGCCACAAAATCATAAATCATACATCATTGCATAACCCATGTAATAAAAATGGGATTCTTAAACAACATAACATCATAAAACCATTCATATAAGATAAAGGAATTCATAAACATAATTTCATCACAACATAGTCAAATCAATGTAAAAATATGGATAGAAACAGAACCCTTTATTATCTTAAATGGAAAATAATTTTGATAAAACACTTGAATTGAATTCTTGAGGAAAATATCCTTTCTTCTTCAAAATCAATTTCTTTTCACAAAACATCATGCAATTTTAAAAGGAAGAGATTTTATTGAAAATAGTCATGAAATCTTTTAGAGGAAGCTTCATGAAAATAAGGCTTTATAAAACAGTATAAATCCGTTCGTGCCGTATAAGTTAAAAAAACATTCTTCGTACTTTTTTCGGAAAAGTCAAAAAGTACCTCGTACGAAAAACGAAAAAAGATTCCTTTCATATCCTTTACTAAAAACTCATAGAAGGGTAAAATTGGATTTAAACAATTTTAGGTGGATGGAAATAATATTACATATTGAGGGAACATGGATGTGGATGATAAAATACACCCCAGTAAATACATACGAATAAACAATCTCGGATAAAAATGAGATTGTGATATTTCCCTTACCTTAGGTCCGACTTGCTTTGTAAGTGTCCGAACCTCCTGTATAATGATTTAAATCATGTTATTGACTTATTACAGAATCATATTCATTGTTATGATATCATATATGGTTTACTTATGACATTATATTACCCGTTCTTTTGTAAATTCCATGTTAAAGAAGCGTTTTGGGTAAAATCGTTTCATTTATCGTAGGTGTTTTGACTTGTTGTTCTTGACATCATTATTACTTATATAATGATTTACTTACTTCCAGAATATAAAATATGATTTATATATCATATATATTCAGTATATATATATATATAATAGATAGATAAATAAAATGAAAAACACCGTTCATGGAGACGGTAGTCCGTACGTACGCATGAACGCTGTTTTTCTTTCCTTATTGTCCTGAAATGGAAGTAAGTAGATGACATACATATGTATATATATACATAAATCCAGTAGCCTTATAATGTCATATATTTCATTATTATTTCTTATATATACATTATAATCATTCTTAAATGGTTAACATGGAGAATGAATCTCATCGCGTCGTGGAGACGGTAGTCCGTACGTACGCACAAGCGATGATATCATTTCTATAAATATTGAATTGAATTGGAGTGGATTATACAATATATCAGAATCAATATGATGTTGTAATAACTATGTATAGTTATTCTTTATACCATTATACCCATCCATGTAAGGTGGTGGTGGAAAATAGATTACACCACGGCGTGGAGACGGTATTCCGTACGTCCGCACGCGCGGTGATTTCTTTTTCCGTAGGATGGATAGATGGTGAAATAGGGTTGTTTCATACTTATAATAACATATCAGTATATGAGTGATACTGATGTTATTACTTCATAATGAAACAACCTAAGAAGAAGAAGTGGAAGAAGAAATAAAGATGAAAGAATTGGTAACGGTAATGACCTCTTCTTTGAAGTGCCTCTTTGAGACCTCCTCTTAGGGCACTAGAATTGGTATTTGAGGAAGACCAGAACCTCTAGGATGTTTCTAGGGAAGTGGAGAAGGAATTTTGGCAGGGGTTGGCCGAGCTTGAGTGCTCAAATTGGTGTGAGGAGGAGGGGGAGGAGGTGTCCTTTTATAGGGGAGGAGAGGGGCACCTTAGGAATATCTCAAAATATTATTTTATATTAAAGTCAAAATCGGTTTATAATGGTTCCAAAGGGTCTTATTTCGAAGATAAAGTGGGGATGGGTCGAAATCCTATCAACCAATAGGATTTAGACAAGTTTAGGGTATTATTTTAACCTTATCAATTAGATTTAACTCTAAGTTAATTAATTTAACTTTTACCGTGTCTTTTTGTTTTCTTTCACTATATGGTTAATACACTTACTATAACATGCCAAACGAACCCCAAATTGTTTATTATTAATATATATATCCTTATCTAAGTCATTTGGCCGAACCTTAGATTTTTAGGAATAAAATAACAATTAATAATATAATATTTGATTTAAAAACTATTTTGTGTCAATTTTGACACTATTTGATATATGATTTTTGTGACAGTCATAACAGAATTATATGTTCGAACCAAGTTGATTAAATCAATACTAATATATCATAGTAACCTAGAAAATTAGTGGAATTCATAAAAAGTCTCAAATTACATTTATTTTGGTATTTATATTATCAATTTTGTCAATATTTCATTAATAAGATAATTACTGCATCATCTTTGTGTCATAAATAAATTAAATTATTTGATGTCTAAAAATTACAAATAAAATATCATCATGTATTAAATCTTTTTATCTTTCTAATGAATATTTACAATTGAATTTATCTTATGTATAACCCTATATTAAAAATGATTTACTTATTAAACTTTGATTTTAACTATTTTAACCTTTCTTTAAATAAATTAATAATAAATGTCCTAATCTAATCCACGTGGGCCTAAATGGTCATATTTTATTCCTAAGTTTGTTTTTGGTCGAATTACTCTTGTCCAATAGAATTAGGACATGTGTTAGGGTAATAGTAATATCATATTTACCCTTAGATACCCTATTTACTATTAACCGCGGTAAAAATAGTAAAAAGTTACTATTCACCAAAAAATTATTTTTATCTCATTGAACCACATTTTAGTCCTTGATATTAACCGTGTCTCTCGGATTTTCGAAATTCCATTCACAGAAGCGGTAAAATTAAGTTTTATGCAAAATTCAGTTTTTAACCTACCACTTAGTAGTTTCACTATTCATCAAAAATTGATGTTTTTCAGAACAATGCCAAAATTTCATCCCAAGCTATATTTCATATTCCGAATTCAAAAATGAAGTATATTTTACCAAATTCATAACATAAAAGTTGCATTAATTAATTTTATAATTAAATCCCGCTGTTAAAACAAATAGCGTGTTTTTAAGAAACAATATCTATCAAAAGATTGACACTTGTTTATGTCTAGTTTAAATGTGAAACTACATCCAATGACCAACATTGTATTAAATTGTAAAAATATATTCTAAATATACTTTAAAACCACTCAAATTAATGATTTATCACTATTAATTATTTCGATTAAAAATGTTGTTTTTAATTATAATTTAGTAATTTTCACTATTCATCAGAATATGAAAGTTATCCGAAAAGTACCAAAATTTCACCTTAGGCTAAATTCGATACTTCGAATCCAAAAATAAAGTTCATTTTGAAAAATAAGATTTACTGGATTTCAAAAAGTGGTTATTACTATTCATAACGGCTAGTTTTAATAATATTTTTATAGCATATCTTTGTTTAGTGAAACTCGGTATTGCGTACTACACACGCTATCGAGGAAGGTCGCGATTGCGTGTAATGCAAGTCAAGTCAAGGATGTGTGTTGTGCAAGCTCCTTTTGGTGTAGCGTACAACACAAGACATTAATAAAATTAAAAAGAATATTTTTTTTTTATAAAATCTTGGGCTGTTACAATGATTGTTTAATGAATCATAGAAGGTGAAATAAAATACAATTTAGGGAATTAAAGAAACCTTTTAATTATTAAAATTGTACTATATTTGTTTTATACATTGTGAAAAAAATTGGTTAGTTTTTGGGAATTTATTTTATGTAAATTAAGCTGTTAAACCATCTAAAAGTTGAAATTCAAAAGAAATATTTATGAAAGATTAACCATGGATGTAGTCATATGATTTTTTTAATGATGACTTATTGATAAGACAAGTTGAATTTGAGTTTATTGGAAATGGCATATACATTCCCCAAAGTAGTTCATCAAATAATTCTTCTATAAGATCACATGATGAACTAGTTAAAGAAAAGGTAGGATGTATATTCACTAAACATTTATGTGAAGTTATAATAAGAACACCATAAGTGTAAACATGATTGTGTAGGTTAATATAAGATCATAAAAGCAAAGATTCATTCAATGTTTGTAAGGTGATCAAAAAACTAAAATTTCTAAAATCTAAAAAGTGATATATTTGGATAATTGATCTAAATGGTGAATAAGGAAGTATCAATGTGTGAATATTTTTAATATTTGGAATGTGATTCCATACGTAGAATTATTGGAATGAAGAAGAATTATGTAAATATAGTTAGGGATGATGATAAGTATGTGTAATGTGAAATTATTAAAGTATCGAAATTTTGGAAGTGATAATGACAATTTTAAATGATTTTTATGGTTTAAATCTAGTTCTAGTTGTTTCGAGAATATAGATTTTGAAAACTAAAATAAGAAACAGAAGTAGTGGATATAGTATGATCCATATAATGTTGATGTTGCAAAGAAGATATTGAAGTGGAAGGAACATGATCCGAATGATAGAGAAGTTTGGAAGTAGAATTTGGTTATTCACTAATAAAATAGAATAACTTTGTAAGATAAAAAATTTTTATAATAATTAGACATAATGATTCAATGGCTACATATGAATAAATTACGGTCATGAAAGAATACAATGGTGATCACCTAAGTGATTTTTATTAAATATCATAATGATAAGATATTCATCATAATAAATATTGAAAATTATATCATGATTCAATATGAGGTTTTAGAATGTGAAAATGAATAAAGAAAACTAATTGAATTAGATACTTTTTTGGATAAAAAGGGGTAAATTTAAATGTTTAAGAAATTAATAGAGAATATGTTTATGGATTTCAAGTATGTTTCCATTTCCAATGTTAGTTACAAAATGTGGTGATATATGTTGATGCATAGGTTGATATAACTAATAGAAAATGACAGGTATCTTCTAGAAATTAGTAGATCTAATGAGAAAGAAATTTAGATTATGGGAAATATTTATCAAGGCCAATAATTTCCTATAACCTTCATGTAATTCTATAGTCTAGGGCCAATCATTATATCATGGATTGCAACATCATCAGGAAAAAAGTGGGCCTCTCCATATTTTAGAGGTTCTAGGCCAGCAAGAAAGACCTAATCCATATATTGAGGGTGACTATTCCCTTGAATCATTGTAATTTATTTTTTTGTAAAATGACACAACCATCTGCAAAACATAATCATAGAACACACAAATAAGTAAAGAAATACTATAATAGATTTCTTGCAGAAGTCATACTATCATCCATCCAGAATTTAACACTAATCCAATAAAATATAAATAATAAAACAAAAATAGAATAGACACCCACTAGCATTAATAATATCATCATACGACACACACCCTACCGCTATATACACACTATGTTGGACAATCATGACCCACCACATATCCTATATCGAACTAGAAATCAGACATACAGTATACGTGTGAACCAATTTTCCCATCCAGGGAGTGTCAAATAAATATCATTATAGTCCCACAAATAACCTGAATTATAGATAATAATATACATGTATTCATTAAAAAAATGAACATGTTATAGAAACACTTTGGATGTCGACTGAAAACTGAGAATCCATGACTCACTAAACATCAGGTCACCATGTTATAACTATGTCACCATGACACTTGAACAAATAATATTCAGTTCCATTCAATAATTCACCTTGTTACCTCACTAAACCACAACATAGATTCCAATTCCATTCAGGAAATATCAGGGTATGATGGTGTGAAATACCTTGACACAATATTTAAATACACTGAGCATGGTCATACATCCATGAGCCTCAATCCATATATTCGCACTCAATCGAGGTAACTTGGGTATTCATTATTCTATAAACCAACCCATTTGATAGTCAGAAAACCAATCCTACTCAAGGAAATGATCAATTCATGCATATAGACCCATGACATACATGGAAAGGTCCACTACTAACACCCAAAGGAATATGGAATAGACTTTACACTGACCCATTACCAGGTATCCTTTTCAATGCACAATAATCACACCAAACCTTCCACATATATCTAAAGGGGGTCATAAGAAAACCATCCCTACAATCTATGTGCAGGGAATAAATCACACTATCCCATCCCCTTATACTCTAGAGAGGTCATCAAGCACCCCGGATCATCTATAAAGACACTAGGGATGCCACAAATATTGTTCTCAAAACTACATCCATAACCCATAACATATCTCATAGATTCATCCCATGGTTCTAGTTGCTAGAGAGCTGTCAACGGATTGAATAATCCAAGACACCGACCCGAGTATCCCTTGGGATCTATAAACCCCACACGGTCTCACTTTATGAATATCATATCAAACACATTAACCATTGGTGACATCCATGTTGGGGGCGTGGCTCGAGGGGGCTTGCTGGTTGAGAATTTGTGTCCCGAGGTTTCTCAATTGGCATTCATTTTTAATCTTGAATCATAGTGGTTTCTATCTATGGTTCTTCGAATTATATATTTTGGTAATTTCATTCATGGCCTATTTCCCACGGACCCCCAAAGCAGTTTTTGAAAGTAATAAAAATATAATTTTCAGTCACAAAGAACAAGACCCAAAATCCAAATCAAATCATTCCAAACCCCACTCGCATATTATCTGGTCCTACTACCCAATGACCATCCTAATATATACGCCTGTAAACCCCCTTGTAATACTCAAACTATGTCTTCAAGTATGTCCCCAACTCATACCTGGGTCCCATATCACTTCTCATAAAGGATATATCACAACCAAGAACTTACACAATTACCCACCCCACCCCATCCTACCTATTCCTAAATAAATTTCTCTAATCCCAATACTCACAATGATCTCGTTCCTCCCTTATCTGGTCATCAATCATAAGGAGGAGACATACGACATTCCCACTTATCATCAGTATGTCTAATCCTCTTGTGTCTTCTTGACTACTCATTGAAAGACATACTAGGATAACTACAATCCATCTCAAACTATGAGACCTACCAAAGGACTCCCATAATCTCAATGAACACCCCCTCCCCTTATATATAATTTTCTTGGGTAATTCAGATTTACTAAAGGGATATGTAGTACTCATCTAATGAATTGGATGGAAAACACCATTCATTCTATCTCTAGAGGGTATCCCTTGTCCTTATATATTCCACTCAAAACCATGGAATATTCATTATATATGATAATCATATAAAAAAAATATTATATTGAATAAAAGAGAACACCTACCTATTTTATAGAGTTACCACATGTTCGAATTTTCAAAACATATTATCTGAATCCATCCATGCCCTATCCCAACCTGTTCTACCACCTGTGCTCCTTTCTCAAATAATAATAATTAATTAATTAATTATAGATAGCTATAAATAATTAATTAATTTTAAAAAAAGTGTCATATTTATGAAAACTCACCTTGTTCCACTATTAGACCAAAACATCGATCAATTGCACCCTGAGAGTCCAGAGTGTAACACAATACCATCTAAGCTAAAATACATATAATATAGTGGTTGTTTATTCTTAAAATAAGTTAATTTACCCCAAAACCATAATAAAAGCTACTATGAAATGTACCTCTACCAAAATGTTGGTTAATGATGGTTATATAACATCTCAGGTTCTCCTCCCTAAAAGATAAGAAAAATCACTATATAAATCATCAAATTCAACCATACTCAATGGAGTAGGATGCAGATACTTCAAAAAGTATCCACAATTTTGGACAAATGAAAGGAAAAATTGAAAATGATGTATATTTATTAGAATCACCAAAAAATTTGGCCAATAACCACACCAAATTAAGTGGTAGGAAAAAAGTGGGGTAGATGGCCATTCACCCATCTAGAACATGATTTATTGACCTAAAAAGGGGTGGGTGTGATCCCCCATTTAATTATTTTTCGAAATATATCATAATATTCTATCATGTTGTGAATTTGTGTGGTATTGCATAACCCAACATGATAGTTGGGTTCCCCCTATCCCAGAACATTTAGGGAATGACCTCTTTGGCCATGCCATGAACTGTGTGTTTTTGTGACCTTTCATCAGTCTGACCATTTTTTCACTATCCAACAATATCTGAAACACTCAGTTTAAAACTAGATTAGTGGACCCCATTTAAAAACATCATTTATGAACATTCGAATGATCAAAACTCCAGTTCAAATTTCAATTATCAAAATGATTCATACTCAAATAGGGAAAGAAAATTCCATTTTAAATAAATGAAACATAATTCATATGGTTTTTAAAATCTCTGACCATGGAACTTCTCATCCTCAAGATGCAATGGTAACTATGAAATCACACCTCCCAACAAAAATTTCTCTTCAAAACATTGAGTGTTTAGTCCTCGAATTCCAATGGTGCTTCCGATGTGAAACTCGAAACACTAATAGTTTAGACACCATATAATTAACTCAGATACACATACATGTATATTTAATATTTTAAGTTGAATATTCAATATATTAAACAAAAATATTCCTAAGGATCATCATAGTTTAGTTCCTTTGGAATTTTAGAACACAATAATCTAATATGGTGAATATTCATAAATTGTTTCCCACAAAGACCTTCCCATTTATAATTATCATAGAATACCCCACATAAAACCATTCTTCAAACCTGGGTAATTGAAAAATAATAAAGGGTGAGAAAAAAATCTCATTAAGGGTAATAAAAGGGGACACATAAATATAATAAGAATGTTACACTATGATAACATGAGAATAACATTGAAAAACCATACCGCACATAAAAAAGATCATAAATATGAATCATGGAATTAATATTGTCTTTTATTAAGACATGAATTATAATATAATAAAATAAAAAGTTATATGAGAAACAAATAGGAATAATTCATATATTCTTTTTATGAACATTAGAATAGAAAATATTTTGTTAAATTATTCAACCAAGACATTCATAATAAGTTAGGGTTGGGATGACCACCATTGTACCTACTTTGGTATTTGGAAGGCCACAAGGGTATCCACCATTACTATATTGAGATAACTAGACATATACTCCATATTAGAAGATTGGGAGGACCATCTATGTACCCTCTTTTATAGGCATTGTCCGACAACCCATGCATAAAATGGGCTAGTAGAGCATTTATCTTTACACAACTCATTAGAGATAGATATAGGTCCCACTTGTCTTGTAAGGTTAACCATATTTACATTTTCAACAAGATTATTAAAATTTATCAGATCATAACACATGAATTGGAATGGGTACCATAAAAATTTCATCATGTCCTAACCAGTTAAAAATAAACATCATTAATAATACTTTCATTATATAATAAACTGTGAAAATATGTGAGTTTCATAATCATTTCCTCAATGAATAACCAGTGAAAGAGTAACATGTTTTTTAAAAATCATTTCATCATAAAATAAATAATTCAAAGAATGAATATTTAGGGTATGCTTAGTTCATATTCTCAGAAAGTCAGATATATAATCAACATATGAAATCATATATTGAAAATGATTTTATCAATCAATTAAAAAATTTCTCGAGGATAATAACCTTTATGTGTTGTCAAATCATTTTAACATATAAAAAAATTGAAAACACATTTCATTGAAAATAAAATTGAAAATTTAGAAATTAATCATCTAATAAAATATTGGTTACAATTTCAAAAAAATTTGTCCACATCATACATGTTAAAACAGAGGTTTTCCTCATATTTTCTTTAAATACAAAAAATGCATTATATTAGAAAATGGAATGAATATTTATTAAAAAAAATTTCTTCAAAAACTAAAAAATGGATAAAAATTTATTTTTAAAAAACATAATAGGGTAATAAAACTTTTAGAAAATATGTTACTGAATGAAAATAGATATTTGACTATAGAGAGAAATAAAATTGGATTTTCATAATCAATTCTTAATTATCAAAGGTAAAAAAATAGTAGAAACATTGTAATGTAGAATTAAGTTATCATTAATAACTACAGAAGAATATAAATCATCAATAGTCTTTATATATGGATCACAATAATTTATAATTAGACATATACTCATAAACAATACCGATTAATGATGATATTGTAATACAAAACTCATACTGATTTGGTAATATTGAAACAAAATACCCATAAAAGAATGAAATTAACTGAATTAAAAAATTTAATGATGATAGATAAATTCAAATTTTACATGTCAAAGGGGTTGTCTATACACCTCATGGAAGAATATATGTGTATAACAAAACATACGTCTCAATGAAGGATAATTAAGACATACAAATCCCTTACTGTTTGAGTAACTTTTGAATCGTAAGGCATGTGAAATAATAACATAAAGGTAAAAATTAATTATCATTAAATGATTTATATTCATGAAAATTCAAGTAAAATGATATTATATATTCCAAATTAATAAAATAGCGGTGTATAAGGCATAAGTCTCTCAGAAATAAAAGAAAGACTAGAAACCCCCTTAATGATTTGTTAACATTTAAACCGTAAAACCCTTAAAAGATAGATAATAAAATGGATTTATAAAATTAAATTTTTATCCTTAGAAGAATCATAATATAAATTCATATGAAATATAGACAACACATAAACAAAATATGTGGTGAACATGGTATGTGTCTCACAAAAGTAAAAAGTGAGATGTAAATACCTTACCTTTGGACATGATTCTTGTCGTACTCATTCAAAACACCTATAAAATAAATATAACTTTATTATAAATATTTCATAAAATCATATTTATATATATAATTCTATTTATTATTTAATTATGACTTTATATTACTCATTTATTAACAATTCCATGTTAAAGTTATGTTTCGTGTAATAACCTCTTTGTTTTTCATTCATGTTTTGAATTTTTATTCTCGGTTCTCAAGATTATATCATGATTTAACAATTTTTAGAATTATAATGATGATAAAATATCATATATTTTCAGTACATTGTATGTTTATTAATCCATAAAATTTAGTGATAGGAAATTAAAGACATTGTTTTTGGAGACGATAGGTCGTACGTACGGATGAACACTATTCCCATTTTCCTTTCTTATTGAAAGAAAGAAAAGAAAATGATATATATATATATATATATTATCATAATAATATATATTCCATATATATAAAATAATTTTAGTAAACCTATTATTAATAAATTCCATGTAAATCATAAACTAATCACATTGCTTCGTGAGGAGGTAGTTCGCCGTAAACATAAAAAATGATCTAATATTCCCATAAAATGGAAATTAAGAAGGTATGTGTTATAAAATAACTATATAAGAATAAATAAATATTAAATATCACATATATAATATATTAATATTATCTCCATATTTATTTAAATCCTTAAATGTGGTAATGGGAAAACTCATGACATCAGTTTACGAGGCGGTCATCTGTTGTACACACGAATGATGATTTCATAACCCATTTGATAGAAGGTTTTTTGTTTTCATGTAATACCATTAATAGAATAGAATATCAGTATATTTAATATAATGTGGTTATTATATAATAATTATATAAAAATAAGTTATGCAGTTTGAGAAATAAATAAAATAAAAACACTTCTAGAAGAACATTACATATTCTTCAGCTAGCCTCCAAAGGTTTTTACTAAATCACTGAAAGGATGAGTTTATGACTAATATAAGGCTTCTAGGATTAGTTAAGGGAAGTTATTTTGTTATTTGGGTAGATACTAATTGGTACAAATTTCTTGATAGGTTTGAATAAATGGGGGGAGTGAGTGCCTTTTTATTATTGGCGATGAGTGTCATTCTTGAAAATTCTCAAAATTATTAAATATTTGGAGCTCAATAATATCTCTAGTTTCTCAAAAGTGATAATTAAAGAGTTATAGGTATTATATGGTCTATAAACACCACAAAAATATATTTATGCACATTTTTTAAACATTTGGTTCCTTAACTCTTATGGTTTTTTATTTTACTATTTTATTTCATTATGATAACTAGTTTTAAACATAATTAATTTATTTTTCAAGAATAATATAAATTGATAATTATTAGATAATTTGGAATCAATGAATAAAAATATTATATGTCATTTATAAAGTACAATCAATTTTTTTGGAAATTTTCATTAACATAATTACACATAACCTGGAAAAACCATCCACTAAACATAGCTGCTCTAACAATGTTTTTTTATATTTAATGGTCAATACAATACATATAATATAATTTTTTCCTGTTATTGGAAAATTTTTTATAGTAAATAATATTTAATAATCTCCTTTCAGATGATATGAGTTTTAGTAAATTTACAGAAACTACTAAGACAATATTTATTATAAAATCAAATTACTATCAATTTTGAAATTATTCATTTAATTTAGATTAATAAAAAGAAAATAATGCAAATAAAATAAATTATGTTCAAACCTATGTAACAAAATATAGTCATCTATAAAGATAATTTAACATAATAGTTCATTCCATTTACTTTTATTTTAATTTTTTATTATCATTTTATTTATTTAATTATTAAGAAAAGAATTCATGCATTGACGTTTCATAAGAATTTTATGTAATTATATTATTATAAAAAATTTAAATAAAATATTATGATAAAAAATCAGATATCTTACAAAATAATATTTCTCCCTGAACATATATACCTATTTCCAAATTTTAAATATTCATACAAATTAAAAGAGAGAAAGGTACAATTATGGGTGTTTTCTTTAAAAAACCTATTGTATGGGTAAAAATGAAGTAAAAGGGTAAAAAAACACA
The DNA here is from genome assembly GCA_963277665.1 of Viscum album. Lineage (NCBI taxonomy): Eukaryota > Viridiplantae > Streptophyta > Magnoliopsida > Santalales > Viscaceae > Viscum > Viscum album. Next base: position 1,173,560,884 of record OY728160.1, read on the forward strand.
TAAAATTCAATAATAAGTTCATGAAGGTCAGAATATGGCCAAAAATTGAGTTTTGGAAAGGTATTGTCTAACAACCCAAGCTTGACAAATATGGACATTACATTTCTTTTGCAAAATATTTAATACATTACACAAAATTATGCCCAAATATTGTATTAGTTTAGTGTCTTTGGAAACTCGAAACATAAAATTCTAACTTGGTGAATGATATTCAATATCTCTTATAGAGATCTTCCCCTTTTGTTTTCCCACCTAAAATATTTCTTTATATCTAGGGGAAAAGAAAACCGAAAAAGGGTGAGCTCAAAAAATTAGTAAGGGTAAAAATGGAGAACATAAAACAAACCATTAACATAAGAAAGTAAAAACATGATCATAATGTTTAAATATCAAAATCTTGAGTCATGAAATAAATCTTGGCAGTACGTAAGGCATAAATAATAAAGGAACATTAACCCTGATAAAATATCATTGGCATAAAACATGGAATTGTGGAAAGAAAATAAGTACATAATTTAATTTACATAGTATCCAATTAATTACTATAAAGACCATCATAGTAGACCATATTCATTACATAACAGAGTTTACATATCGTTCCAGCCATGTATTACTGAACTGGATTTACTTGTCATTCCAACCCTTTATTAATGAACCAAATTTACTTGTCATTCTAGTCATATCTATATTATGAGATATAAATCATTACCCCATGAATTGGAGGTAGATATAGGTCACACCCTTCTCATAATGAAATCATTATTACATGTTCCCCCAAAACATAAATCATTCATCATAGCATCACCCATGAAATAAAATGTGATTCTTAAAACAAAATTCCATAATAACATAATCCATATAAAATAAATGGATTTCATAAAAATAATTCCATTATAAACAAAATAACATCATTGTAATAATAGGGAGAGAAACATAACCCTATGTTATCTTAGATGGAAAATAATTTTGATAAAACACTTGAGCTTAATTCTTGAGGAAAATATAATTTCTTCTTCTAAAAATGTTTTCTTTTCATAAATTTCTGCACAATTTTAAAAGAAAATAATTTAGATGATACTAAACACTAAATATTGTAAAAGATGTCTTATGGAAATAAATCATTATGAAGACATAAAAATATGTTCATGCTGTATAAATTAAAAAAACATTCCTCTCGTACTCTTGTTGAAAAAGTTAAAAGTACCTCGTATGGAAACGATAAAAAGATTACATCCATACTATTTATTAAATGTTTACCAATGGATAAAATTAACTAAAAATAGTATAAGAATAGATACTGTATTATATCTTTAGGAATCATGGACGTAAATGATAAATATACCCCAATAAATACTTAAGAATAAACAATCTAGGATAATAATGGGATTGTAAAATTATCCATTACCTTAGGTCCGATATGATTTGCATATATCCAATACTCATGAATAGTGGGTTTAAACATATTATTATTCTTTAAAAGAACCATAATAATATTTATAGAACCATATTTGATTCACTTATGACTTTATATTACCCGTTCATTCATCAATTCCATGTTAAAGCAACGTTTTGGGTAATAATCATTTTATTTATCATATATGTTTTCACTTTTCATTCATGATATTATTACTTATATCATTATTTCCTTACTTACAGAATTTAAAAAGTGATTTATATACCATATATATTAATTATATAAATATATATAATAGATAGATAAATGAAATGGAATACACCATTCATAGAGATGGTAGGTGGTATGTACACATAAATGCTATTTCTGTGTCCTTATTGAATTGAATGGAAGAAAGTAAATGACACACACACACAGATATATATATATATACAATATAATTATTATTTAATATATTCCATGGTTATTTATTATATATACCTCATATAGATTTTTTAATGGTTAACATGGAGAATAAATCTCACCACGTCGTGGAGACAGTAAGTCGTACTTACGCACGAGCGAATATATCATTCCTTTGATGGTTAAATAGAATGGAATTGAATTGCACATGAATTGTATAGAATAATTATAATGTTATATTCATTATTTATATGCATTATACTCATCAATATACCGATCCAAATTAAGTATTGTTGTGTGACAATTACTCCAGGATGTGAAGACGGTAAGCTGTACGTACGCATTCATGGTGATATTGTTATTTGTAAGATGGATAAAAGGTGGTATTGTAATGTCTCGAAAATTCTGTGTATTTTTTGTTATATGGAATTATTTTGAGACCAGGTGATGAGACGGTGTGCGATTTCAAGGCCCAGAGTGTCCGTAATGATCCGTCGAAAAATGTTAATCCCAAAATAGCCTGCAAGAGTAGTTTTCTAGAAAAAGTGGATTAAATTTTAAATGGGTGCCTGGATATAAAATCCAAGGGCATCATTGCATTCGGGTTGGTGTGTTTACCCTGGATGTGACTTATGTTTAGTTGGTGCAACCCTCTAGTGAAAAAACCCAAAAATGGAATAACCGTGAATAAAATAATTAAATACTATTATTTTATTTCCCTAATGCTTATAACTCATGAACATTGACTCAAATTAAAAATATGAGACCACTAAAAATTTTGTGAGGGTATGTTTTTCTTAGGTAGGACCTGACAATGGATGGTACTAGTCAATAGTGGAAGTTTTTTTTGGTCATAAATAAAATAACTCAGTAAAAATTATTTTATTATAAAATCATTATAACTCCTAAAAGATAACTTAGAATGAAAATCCGAGATTACCGTTGAGATCATGAGGGCATGTTACCCTTAAGTGGAGCCTAACCTCAACCGGCACAGGTCGAGGGTGAAAGTTATTTTTTTGATTTTTTAGCTATGTTTAGTGAATGCATGAGTAGGATTTCATAACATTTGAAATAGTTCTTAGATCAAAAATAAATGGGCACCATTGAATTCAAAATGTCGGGATTCACCTAGAAAGAACTTAACTTCGACTAGTAAAATTTGAACAAAAAATTTATTCTTTTTTGGAAAAATAATAAAGTTGATTTAAAAAGTTATTTTATTTTTATTTCGGACTATTGAGTAGAGGAAGGTGACACAATGATGTTAGAAATAAGGGGATGATGAGCCGTAATTCAGGAATCCACTTAATGGCTCGTTGAGAAAGCGGAACCACTACACTATTACATAAATGAAACAGTGTAACGACGCAATGTCACAGCATAACATAAACGCTATGATGCATTCATTTTTATTAAATGAACACGTTAGACGGTGGGGGAAACAAACTGCAAGGATTCTCTAACGAACCATCAATGAACTTCCCCTCCAACTAATAATGAAAAATGCTCACAAATGTCAAACATCTTCGACACACCTTTAAGAACGAAGCTGGGAGTGAGGAACAACGTTGACGTCTTGAATCATCGAGGGCATAATGATTCAAAAACAAATTTCAAAAAGGTAGGGGTTTAGTTTGTGCATGTTATTCCCCGTTCTTATTCTTGAAATGATGAATGCAGATCAACCCACAAACAGGTTGATCTGTGAATCTTGCTTTTATACAGGAGGGTAATTTCATTTGGGGTATTCTCTATCTGGGATTATTTTATATTTTTCTATGATTGAACATCTCTTTCTTGCATCCCTAGTTTTAAAAAATCTAACACGAAGCGCACCGGTTGACACAAACAAAGGCCTGAACCCCTCTTCATATGTGCTCATTGTGAATGGATTGTCCAAAATGGCAAGAAGGTGTATCAGAGACAATAATGGTGATGGCAGAGACCTGAGATTCCTATAGGCACAGATGGATAGGAAAAGTGACCACTGGAGAAATAGGGATGATATGCAGTAGCCGACCACATCCTGGTCAGGCTAATTACCACCGGCCGCCCATGCGGCTAGGCTTCAGGCTAGAGGCCATGCCCCCAGCAGGCAGGCCGGTCCCGTGCCCAGAGGGCTAGACCCGCACTGGTGGGCGAGACCCACACTGGTGGGATGAACCCAAACTCAGCCAGATGGACCCGCACCAGTAGACTAAATCAGTTCCATTTGGGCCATCCTGGACTAGACCGGGTTGCTGGGCGACCCGATGAGCTGGACCCTTATCCAAAGTGGGTCGGGTCCAGTGGGGCCCATTAGGCCTGGCCCATGGGCCAGGTCAGACCAGACCGATCCAAACCCAAATCAGGTCAGTTTGAGTTAGTAAAACTAAACAGAGGTATGTGGGACCCCCAGGCTGGGTTGGTCAGGTCAGTCTGACCGGGTCGGACCGGGCCCAGACATAACCAACCCCTATTTACTAAAATGCTAATAACATCCAAACTGAGCGTCCGATTGACGTGCTGTCAGTGGGGATGGGACCCTTGTGACGAGTTGATCCATATGAGATACTCTACTTGAGTTTTAGTAGAAGTTGTCATATGTACAGGTTGGATTGAACTCGAGTCTAACTAGGCCCTTTTTACAATAATGACCATATCTTAGTGACCGGGTGTCCATTCGACGTTCCATCTATTGCATTGAGACCCTTATGACGAGAAAGTCCATTGGGGTTACTCTATGTAAGAGTTTTTTGCAGTTGAGGTAAAACTGATGGATTTATGAGTCGATCCTCACAGAATCATGCGTGATATGTACGAGAATCAAGTGGCTTGTTATGACATGAAGAATGAATAATTATCATATATGGGTCATCACCTAGAAATCCTAAGTGGGTCAGCAGGTAGTGATCCTATGTGGGTCAGAACCTAGAGATCCTATGTGGGTCAGCACCTAGCGATCCTATGTGGGTCAGAACATAGATAGCCTCTATGGGTCATCACCTAGAGACCCTGTGTGGATTAGTAGTGGAGCCTCTTTACAGAATAAGATGATACAGCTTTAAAAAAATCATCTTTTCTTCTACACATAAGTTATACCTAGTGTGAGCTGGGTGTTTTACTTTGTGCTAAGGGTTTGAGTTCTATCTTGGTGGGATTACTACTGTGGTATTATATTTGTGGAATACTGAGAGACCTTCGGGGGTCTTGGGATCCCTACTGAGTATTATTATACTCACCCCTGCATGGGAATCACCATCGCCTATTGTGTATTGTGTAGACCATAAACATCTTGGACTGGGACTTTTGGTAACTAGGACTAGACGGTGCTCAGAGATGGATTGATAGACATGGTTTGCTGTAGCGACATCTGACAGGGAGCTATACCTACCCTTTAGGTAGGATCATTGAAGGGCAACCTCTGGAGATTTTACATTTTTCTCGGTACTTTCCTTTCATTTTGGCTTATATTCTGACCCCTTTACTTTCAGTTTACAAACTATACTCTAAGTGGTGGTACTTTTTAGTGGTTGTATTACTTTTCTTTCCTTCATGATTTTCTTTGTGCAGTTTTCCTTATCAGTGTGTGTAAAGCTTTAAAGGCAATGCCTTTCATTTTTGATATATGCCTTTTCTGGTGCTAGTCACCAACCCCGGGCCTATGGAAGATGGGCTTGGGGTAGTCATGACATGTGTCCCGGGGGATGGGTCGTCAAAAAATGTTATCAAAGGGAGGCTGGTTCTACCTTAGAGACTGAGAGTATGTTATTTTTTTATTCAGGAATCCATGATAAATGTTGTGAGTCCAACTATCAGAATCAGGGAATCCATTGTTGGTGAGGTAGCCGACGTATCCATATAGCAGGACCCTAAATTCTGTTTTCTGACTCAGTACACAAAAACACTGATTGCATGTGTTTTGGAAATGTTTTTATCTTGATATCTTTAGAGTAATCTCACCAGGTATAACTAATTGACTGTGGTTCGTCTTGATTCTCCGTCAATATATCTCCACACAAACAGCTAACCATGATTCCAGTAGATGACCATGAGGATGGTCCACAAAGTGACGGGGATTTGGTACATGGATCATTTCCCGAGATGGTACCTTCGAGCAGTGTCCTAGAAATACCACTGCCTGTTGGTTAGCAGTTACTACCAGCGCTACCGGTTGAGGAAACATGTAGGCTCAGTGCCTTACATGAGTTTCAGCGATAGATACCCCTCTGGTTTTTATGAGAGCCCTAATAATAGTTGGATAAGCATCATCTTGATTTGGTGACCAAGTTTCCATCTAGATATGGTGCCATTAGATCATATGTCGGTATAGGTATTGAGAATTCTACGTGGCTCAGTAGGGAAATGTAAGGGTTTGTATTACCCATATCTTACGTTGATGTGACTTTTGTATTGACAGATCATGCGAACTTTTCTCAGAGAAAGGGTCTCTTTCCATAAAAAGATTAGGGGTATGTGTTTCCAAGAGCTTCTAAAACATCAGCAGGACGACATGTCGGTAGCTAAGTATTAATCAAGGAATACCAACCATTTTTGGTACTTGATGAATATGATACGACCAACGATTCAGGGATTGAACCTCCAAGCGATATGTGTTTAAGGACATCTGAGCTAGTTCTATTCATCATTGCATTTATACTTATGTTAGGGTGCTAGAGAGAACCATTTTGGTTGAGAGTTCTTTGGTTGAGAAAATACAACCAGTGAATGTCAATAGTGGAAATTTTTGAAACCAACATTTCTGTGAGAGAAGTGGACTTGTAAAATGATTCTAAAAGAGGATATAGAATATTAGTAAGATGTGGTGTACATTTATCCATGTTACAACCACCACCTCAATGTCCCCACCAATATCAACTAGCTAGAGGAAAAAGGAAGGATGTAGCTACATGTGGTTAAGGAGTATGACCTAAGGGAACCAGGAATGATTTGACGTATGATATGTGTGTACTAATATATTAAATATTAATAGAAATAAGTACTAATTATTCCATATTATCATTGATCTTGTTCAAGGCCTATAGTTTCCGGTTAAACCATTGACTTAATCCTTATTTCGGGAGAAACCTATGGGAGGAGACCCGATAATCAAACTTATGCTGACAGGGTGATCTAACCGTTGAGGTGAGAGTTTTGGTTGGAACCTCTTGGTGGAAGTATCGATGCCTTATGATGTGAGTTTGGGTATGGACTGTTCATCCACATTCCATTATTAGATTGATTGTTTTATGAAAAAGGATGCGGTATATCTGTAGCATTGGAATGTGGTTTCCTTGGTTGGAAAAAAGTAATCACAGGGAGCATGGGATAAAATCATTTATAGGAGGGTGAAATCGATCACTATTGAGTCATCTATCCTTACCCTCATGGAAATGGATGTTTTGTATTTTTAGTTCCCAATATTAATGGTGGAGTGTGGGAACGTCCTTCCAAAATATTTTTCCAGGATTTACCTCCCACAGGGAGAGGGACATTGGAAACATTATACACACTGAGATGGCACTGATATCATCATCCAGATATTAGATATCTTTTATTGAACTTCATGAGCAGAGGGGGTAGGTGGGTGAATTGCAAAGGAAGAGATTCGTAAGACCGGGTGTTCGAGGTTATGTGTGGATTGCCGAAAATTTATCCAAGTGGCCGTGGATAATGAGTACCCACTACTAAGGGGTTGATGGGAACATCAATTAGTTTGAAGGGGTATCCTCTCACGTGGATGGAAACATGCTCGTAGACTTTTCAGATTTTGAGACAGTGGTGATGGATTGAGTCCCTCCAAGACTATGAATTTGAGATATTCTATACTCCAGGAAAGGGAAATGTGGTTGAAGACGTGCTTAGTAGGAGGACCAGTTCGCAACTACTGAGTACGGAAACATGGCAGTTGGCTATGATGTAGTTATCATTTGTGGGTGATGGTGTAGATTATTACCTTTATTCGATGAATGTTACTCCTCCACTCTTACAGTGAGTAAAAGAGGCACAACCAGTGGATGTTGGCTGCAAGGCCCGACATGCTCAGTTATCCTCAGGACGGGAGCCTGATAGATTTTCGATAGGTGGGGAGCACATAATCCTTTTCAGAGGGAGCACCATAGTGCCAGTGATGTTTCCAGAGGAGTTATTGAGGGAGTTCCATACATCACCCTTGGTGGTATATCTTGGAGTGGTGAAGATGTACCGGTATGTCCGAAGTCAATACTTGTTTCTAGGGATGAAGAAAGCAGTGGCCGAGTTTGTTTCGTGATGCCTCAGTTGTCAGAAAATGAAGGCCGAGCACAAGGAAACCATGTACTTCCAGGGGTCACAACTCTGTTTGTGTGATCGCTAACCGACTCAGTAAATTGGATCACTTTATACCCATCTGGGAGTAGGTGCTGGTAGAGGGCTTCAGGCGCCTCTACGTCTAGGAGATAGTGCAGCTTCACGGGGTTCCATCAATGATCTTCTCAGATCATGACGCTTGCTTTACATACCAGTTGTAGAGGGGATTACAGGTGGCATTCGGGATGCAACTTCACTTGTGAAAATCTTTTCATCCCTAGAAGAATGGTCAGACTGAGTAGATCATACAGAGCCTAGAGAACATGCTACATGCCCGCATCCTAGATTTTGGTAATAGTTGAGGGGAACACCTACCACTAGTGATGTTTTCATAAAATAAAAACTATCACTCTACCATTGGTATGACACCGTTTGAGGCCTTGTATGGGTAGCCTTGCAGATCATCCCTATGAGGGACAAACCCAAGTGAGTCGAAACTCATGGGTCTAGAGTTGGTATAGGATATCACTGAGTAGGTGGAGATCATCTTGGAGTGGATGAGGACTACATAGAGTAAGCAGTAGTCTTATGCCAATAGGAGACATAAACACTTGGTGTTTTAGAAGGGTGATCAAATATTCCTTCAAGTCTCACCCCAACGTGGATTACATAGATTTGTCTAGGGCATAAATATATATCTGATGTTCATTTGACCTTTTGAGACCCTAAGTAGAGTTGGTGAGGTGGTGTACCACCCAAATATTCCCCCACAGATGCACCATGTACATGATGTTTTCAACGTGTTGCTGTTGAGGATATATGTGCATGATCAATCACATTTCATCGACTACGGAAAGCTTGAAATTATAGATGGGGCGATGTTTGTAGTTTTCCCAGTGATGAGAGTGGATTGAATGATGTGAGTACTATGTGGGCAGTCAATTCCTCTAGTGATAGTTTGGTGGCAGCATGAGAATCTCCAGGAGAGCATATGAGAGAAGGAGGCTTAGATTTGTGCTAAGTACCCTAATCTGTTTGATTATTTTTTTCTTTGGATTTCGGGGATGTAATGCCTTATGGTCGGGAGAATCTAATGTCTCAGAAATTAAGTGTATTTTTTATTATATGGGATTATTTCGAGACCAAGCCCTGAGATGGCGTGTGATTCCGAGGCCCGGAGTGCCTGGAATGATCCGTTGAAATATGTTAAGCCTTGAATAGCGTGCATGATTAGGTTTCCTGAAAAAGTTGAATAAATCTTAAATCATTTCCTAGATTAGAAATCTAATTAAACTGTCGCATTCAGGATGTCGGGTTTACCCTAGGCGCGACTTATGTTTAGTCGGTGCATCCCTCTAGTGAGAAATCCCAAAAATGGAATAATCGTAAATAAAATAATAAAATAAAATAATTTTATTTCTCAAATGGTTATAGATCACTAACCGTGACTAAAATTAAAAATATGAGACCATCTCGGAGCTTGTTAGGGTATGATTTCTTTAGGAAGACCCTAACATTGGCCGGCACAAGCCAGTGGTGGAAGTTAGTTTTGGGTCGTAAATAAAATATTTAACAATTATTTTATTGAAAAATACTTATAACTATTAAACAGTAACTCAGATTGAAAATTTAAGATTACCATTGAGCTCATGTGGGTGAGTTTCCCTTAGGCAGAGCCTATCCTCGACCGACACAGGTTGCAAGTGAATGTTAATTTTGGAAAAATTTTTAAGGTACGTTCAGTGAACATGTGAGAAGGTTTTACTGACATTTGAATTGGTGATCAGATTGAAAATCTGAGGGAACCGTTGAATTTAGAACACTGGGATTCACCTAGAAAGGACTTACCTTCAACGGACAAGGCTCAGAAGGAAAAGTTAATTTTTGGGGTTTTTTGGAAAAATTAAAAATTAACTTTAAAAGTTATTTTATTTTTCATTCGCACCATTGAGCTGCGGACAACAATGATGTGGTGTTGTGACAAGGTGATGATGAGGAATAATTAAGGAACCCCATTAATGGATTGTTGTTCAATAATAACCGCTACATTGTTTCATAAATGAAACAACGTAACAACGCAACATCGCAGTGTAACAGAAATGATGTGGCATGATTATTTTTATTAAATGAATACATTGGAGAGTGGGGGAAAAACTATGATGATTCTATGATGAACCTCCTACAATCTTACTCTCCAACGAATAATGACAAATGATGAAGAACTTCAAACATCTTTAATACACCTCAAATAATGGAACCAGAAGCAATGAATGACTTCGACGTCATGAAACCTTGAGGACGTAACGTTGCGACAAAAAATGTCAAAGAGGTAGCGGTTTTGTTTGTACAGGATCTTACCCATTATTATTCTTGAAACAATAAATGAATAACCACCCACGAGTTGGTTGATCCATTAATCATGTGTTAATGCGGGTGGTTAATGTTATTTGAGGGATTATCTATCTAGGATTAGATTGTCTTTTCCTATGATTGAACATCTCCCTAGAGCCTCCCCGGTTTTAAAACATGTAAGGAAAATGGCGTGGAAAAACATGAATAAAGTCCTGAACCCCTCCGCATGTGTGATCCTTGTGAACTTATTGTTCAAAATGGTGGAAAGGCACGTCCTATATCATTTTGGTGATGGTGGAGACCCGAAAGACCTGTAGGCATAGACAGATCGGAAATCGGACCAGCAGAACAACTCATGTGGCCCACAGAGGGTGCCTCCGGTGCGACACCACCGGCAGAAGCGGCCAGCCGACACCGTCTGTGTGGAGGTGCCAACACTATCAAGCGCCACGACAGAGGAGGTGGCCGACCCTCACCGAATATGCTGGAGGATGGGGGGCTCCATGGGAGTCCTGGGGTGATGCGGTGCCAAGCGGGCCCCACGTGAAGGTGTGGCCTACATCTCAGCCACCCTGATGAGCTGGAAAGATGCGGTCTCCCGACCATGGATAGAGGATACCCCTTGCATCTGTGGGGGATTAGGGACCTGACGCGGTAGCTGGCCACATCCTGGTCAAGCAGACCCCCATCCGGCCCCTCATGCCGCCATGCTTCATGTTGGCCAGCCGCGCCCATAGCCAGAGGGTCGAGAAGGTCCCACGCTTAGCAGGTCGGAACCGCACGCAGTGTGCTGGACCTACGCCAGCAGGCTGCACCATGCCCATCAGGCTATCCATGACTAGACCAGGCCACCGAGCGACCCGATGTGTTATAACATTGGCCAAATCGGGTTGGGTATAGTGGGGCCCATTGGTTCCAGCCCACTGGCCAGTCCAGACCAGACCGACCCAGACCCGAACCGGGTTAGGTCGAGTTAGTAAAATTAAATAGGGGTATGTGGAACCCTGGCCTGGGTTGGTCGGGTCGGACCGACTGGGTCAGACTGATCCCAGACTCAACCGACCCCTGTTTTCTAAAATGCTAATAAAATCCAAACATGAAATCTGATTCATGTACCATAAGTTTCATTGGGACCCTTGCGATGAGGCGGTCCTTATGAGATACTCTTCGTGAGTTTTGATAGATGTTGGCATACAGCTGGGTTGGATCAGGCTCGAATCCAACTGGGGCTCATTTACAAAAATGCCCATATATTACAGACCAAGCGTCCGTTCAATGCGCCATATGTTTCATTGGGACCTTTATGTTGAGTCATTCCTTTGGGGTTACTCTATGTGGTAATTCATAGTGGTTGAAGAATGACCGATGGTTTTAGGAGAAGATCCTCCCAGAATCAAGCGTTCTATGTGCCAAAATCTAGTGGATTGCTGTGATGTGGAGACCAAATAACGATCTTGTATGGGTCAAAACCTAGAGATCCAATGTGGGTCAGCACGTAGCGATCTTGTGTGGGTCATCACTTAGTGATCCTCTGCGGGTTAGCACCTAGCAATCCTTTGTGGGTCAACACCTAGTGAAGCTATGTGGGTCAGCACCTAGTGACCTTCCATGGATCAACATCTGAGCCTCTCGATAGAATAAGATGATCAATCATTACGACTAATCATCTTTACTTCGTTACTTATGTTATTCCTAGTGTGAGTTGTGTATTTTACTTTGTGCTATGTGTTTGAGATATTGATTGGCAGTATTAACTCTTTGGTATTTCCTTTTTTTCATTTTTCTTTATTGACTACTGAGATACCTCCAGGGGTCTCTATGTCCCTACTTAGTATTGTTATACTCACCCCTACACGAGCATCACCCGCACATGTTGTGTCTTGGGAAGACAACAAACAACTTTGATAGGGACATTGGAGAGATAGGACTAGACAGTTCTTGGAGGTTAATTGATAGATGTGTTTTTCTACAATGGAATCTGATAGAGAGCTATACCTACCCATCTAGATGGATTTATAGCAAATGAACTCTTGATCTTGTAGTTCTTTTTCTATGCTTTCCTTTCAGTTGGGCCAATATTCTCGACCGTATACTTTCAGTTTACACACTTTACTCTCAACATTGGTACTTTGTGTGGATTTTATAAATTTTCTTTCCTTCATGATTTTATTTTTGTAGTTTTTCCTATCTATGTGTGTAAATGTTTAAATTCAATGCCTTCTCTTTTTGGGATATTATTTTCTGGTGCTAGTCACCAACCCCTGGCCTATGGAAGGAGGGCTTGGGGTAGTCATAGAAAGGGTACGGGGGGATGGGTCATGACAGGTATAAAGTTTTCCCATAATTATAATAATATCTTATCATGTATAATATACAAAGGTTTTTAATTTAGTATGGGAACAACATAAGAATAGGAAGTAGAAGAAGATAAGATTTTTCCAAGAGGTGTTAAAACAATTAACTTCTTTTTGGTTATCTCTTTTAGGTCTGCACAAAAGGACTATTTAAGATGAACTTATTCCCAAAGGGTTGCCTCTATGATGAAGTGAGGGATGCTGGGAGAAGATTTGGGAAGGTTTTGGCCAAGGAAACGTTCATTGGGGGTGTGATTAAAAGAGAAGGAGAAGTGACCTTTTATAAGAGTTGGGAGGGGAACCATCGGAAAGTCTTGAAATATTAATTTATTATAAATTAATTTTCACTTTATAATTCTCCCAAACTCATTTATTTATATGATAAGATGATTATGGGTCGAAATAATCTTAACTAATAATGTTTATACATGTTATTATTTTATTTTAATCCTAATCATTTTGATTTATCCTTATTTAATATATTAATTTTTTTATGGAAATAACATTCTAAATATTAAATTGTTATAAATAATTACTTATATGTTGAAAATTGTTGATAATAGGATACTTTATGACATTTTAGACAACACAAATGTTCAATTTTTAATTTTTAAATATTTTTTTGTATTTTAAATAATTAAATAATATGGTATTTTTATAAAATATAAATTATGTAAATTTTATAGCTAATTCCCTATGAATACTTGGTTTTATGTCACTAAAGAATCGATCAACTTTACTTTCAGGTTGGATGATAAATCTAGAAGCATTCCTTTCAAGTCTTGTAAACATCTCCTCATATATACCAAAAAAATCTTCATCATTATGATTAAACTCAATGAACTCCGTCTATCTTTTTTTGAAATGTACGAGGGAAGTAAATATTGAAAAATATGTTCTTGAACTCATCCCATTACATGGATTTAATTTCATCTTGCTTCCTTCAATTCTTGATTTGTGTGCACCACTTGTCAGCTTCTAATTCAAAATGATAAATATCCCAAATGGATTTTTCATGTTCTGAATAGTGAAGGATGGAAAATATATTTTCAATGGTACTGATCCATTATTCAAAAACAAGTGTATAATAATACACTCTGAAAAAAGGTTGGTGTTTCCTCGTGAAGGACTCAACAGAATGTTGTTCCCCTCTCTACTCATTTGGAAGTCCATAATGATTCATAGCTTGTGTAAGTATAATAATAAGATTTTTCATTCTATCTCCCATAACATTTGGTTGTTCAAGAAGACAATAATTGTATTTCATAGTGAATTGTTCATTAACATAGTTACTTTGTGTTCCATCCATTATCTAATATCCAAAAAGAATAATGTGAGTAGGAAAATTCATACTAGGAAAACAATATAATCAAGGGGGTACTTTCAATCTCTAACATATTAGGTTTAATCCTATGTTATTCTTGATCATTACCATGATTCTAGGATTGTATCCTATAGTTATACTTACCCTTGGTGACATCCCTAGACATAACTTATAAATATATCCAGGGATATCATTAATGTTTTCGCATCCTAATTTCCAGATGTTGACTAAAACTTTTCTCTGATACCAACTCTAATGACCCAAGCTTGACGTACATGGACATTATATTAGTTTTTTGAAATACTTAATACATTACAAAAATGTACGTGCAAAGAACATGTTAGTTTAGTGTCTTTGGAATCATGAAACATAATCTTTTAACTTTGTTAAATAATTTCACCATCCCCTATAAATATCTTCCCCTTTTGTTTTCCTACCTAAAAATTTTATTTATATACAGGGGAAAAGAAAACATAGAAATGGTGAGCTCAAATGTAGTGTAAGGGTAAAAATGGAGAACATTAAACAAAACATAAACATAAGAAATTAAGAACATGAACATAAAGGTTAAATATCAAAATAGTGATCCATGAAATAAATCTTAGCAGTACATAAGGATTAGATCATAAAGGAATATTAACCATGATAAAATAGAATTGGCATAAAACATGTAATTATAGAAAACAAATAATCACAGAATATTTTTTTATTAGTTAAGGAATTACTTCTGATATGATCATAGTGGACAATTTTCATTATCGAACCTGGTTTACATGCCGTTCAGGACATGTATTACTGAACTAGATTTACATGTAGTTCCAACCCTATATTACTGGACAATATTTACTTGTCTTTCTAGTCACATATATCCCATGAGGTATAAATTTTTACCCAATGCATTGGAGGGGGATATAGGCCCCACCCATCTCATACTGAAATAATTCTTACATGTACCACAAAAACATAAATCATTCATCATATAATAACCCATGAAATAATATGGGTTTCATAAACATAATTCCATTATATCATAATCTATATTAAATAAATTGACTTCATAAAACTAATTCCATCATAAACATAATAAAATCAAAGTAAAAATAGGGATAGAAACATAAACCTATGTCATCATAAATGGAATATAATTTTGACAAAACACTTGAGTTTAATTCATGAGTAAAATACCCTTTCTTCATCAAAAACCATTTCCTTTTCTCCAAATTCAATGAAATTTTAAATGAAAATAATTTAGATTAAAACAAAGATGAATTTTTTTATAAAATTTTTAAATTAAATAAGTAATTATGAAGATTTAAAAATCTATTCATGCCATATAAGTTAAAAAAACATTCTTCTCATACTCTTTTTTAGAAAAGTCAAGAAGTACCTTGTATGAAAACGAAAGAAAGATTCCTTCCATAAAATTTATTAAAAATTTAACAATAGGTAAAATTAACTTTAAAAAATAGTATAATAATATAAAAAATATTATATATTTAGGAATCATGGGGGTAAATGATAAATATAACTCAGTAAATACTTAAAAATAAATAATCTCAGATAATAAAGATATTGTAAAATTACTCCTTACGTTAGGTATGATATGATTAGTATGTATCTGAAACTCCTATATAGTGGTTTAAAACATTTTATTAAGTTTTAATAGATCCATAATATTATTTATGGAATCATATATGTTTCACTTATAAATTTATATTACATATTCATTTATCAATACTATGTTAAAGCAATGTTTTGGGGAATAATCGTTTTATTTATTGTACGTGTTTTGACTTGTTATACTTGATATTATTACATATATCATAATTTAATAACTTAAAAAAATGTAAAACGTGATTTATATATCATATATATTTAGTATATAAATATATATAATAGATAGATAAATGAAATGTAATACACTATTCTTGGAGACGGTAGGTCCTATGTATGTATGAATGCTCTTCCCGTTTCATTATTGAATTTATTGGAAGAAAGTAAATGATATATAGATATATAAATAAATCTAGTAGAATAATTGTGTAATATATTTCATGATTATTTATTAAATATACCTTATAATAATTCTTGAATGGTAAACATGGAGAATGAATCACATCGTTTCGTGGAGATGTTAAGCCATACATACACATGAGCGATAATATCAATTCCTTGAAGGTAAAATAGTATTGGATTTGGTGGTATATGAATTATAAAGAATAATTACTATTTTATATTAATTACTTAAATCCATTATACTCATTAATTTACCCATCCTAATTAAGTATTGTTGAATAACAATTACACCACTGTGTGGAGATGATAAGCAGTGCGTACACACGTATGGTGATATTGTTTTTTGTATGATGGATAAACATAGGTATAAGGTTTTAAAATATTTATAATAATATCTCATTATCTATAATATACTATATTTATTACATTATTATCAAAACAACATAAGAATAGAAAGTATAAGAGGAAAATAATTTTGAAAGATGTGATAAAACAATTACCCCTTTTTCATGTATCTTTTTTTGGTATTCACAAACGGGCTCCATTAGATAGTTTTATTCCTAATGGGTGGCCTCTAGGATTAAGTGAGGGATGTTGGGAGGAGGTTTGGAAAGATTTTGGCTGATCCAAAGGGCTTTAGAGGTATGATTAAATGATAAGGATAGGTAACCTTTTAAAAGAGGGGAGGGGCACCTTTTTAAATATTTAAATATTAACTGATTATAAATTCATTTTGAATTTTTAATGATCCTAACCTCATTTATTTTGAAGATAATACTGTTATGGGTCTAAATACTAACAAAGAATAAAGTTTTAAAATGTTTTTATTTCATTTTAAACCTCATCATTTTTATTTATCCTTATTTAATCTTGTTAAATTTATTTGTTGTAATAATATTCGAAATGTTAAATTGTTATAGAAATTTACTAATGTGTTGTAAATTTTCAATAATTGGAAACTTTATGACATTGTAGACCCTATAAATTTCACTTTTTAATTTTTAAATATTCTTGTGACTGTGAAATAATTTAATTATATGTTATTTTTATAAAATATCAATAATATCAATTTTGAAACTATTCATTTTTAAGAAATTAAATAAAATTCAAACAGAGGATAAATAATAAAAAAATATCTAATACAATCAAAAAATATCATAGGAACCTTGAACATTAGTTTATCAAATTAATTAGTTCATATGATATTTATTTTATTATTTTTTTAAACCATTTATTTGATATTTCTATCAATAAAATAATTTCTACATCACTATTGTGTAATCATTAATGGTAATTACTTAAACAATAAACTTTTAAAAAAATTGACATGATTTATAAAATTTTATTAATTTATGGAGACTATTTAATTTTTATGTTTTATCTTGTTTATCACTATATTAACATTATTATATTTATAAGCTATGTGAGAGTGACATGTGGTCACCTTCATTTGTTTTAATTATACTTACACCACTTTCATGGAGAAAAGTCCATTAAAGGAATTAATTCAGAACCATAGGTGATATTGGTCGACTTTAATTCATGAAATAATATTGTGGTTGGTGTTATGGTAATTTTATTATCTTTATCATATTTTTAGTTACTATAATTTATCTGATTTATCTTTAACTATGGTGAATAAAAATTGCCGTATTTACTATTCATAATATCCAAAAAAGAAATGTAACCTATTAACATAATTTTCACCCATTTATTCCAAATATGGAATCAATTTTTTATAAATCAAAAAAATATATTTTTCATAAATAAATTAAATATTAATTCATGTTGTCAAAACCAAAAAGTGGGTTTTAAAATGTTAAATCTTACCAAAAGATTGTCATGTGTTTATGTCCAATTTTACTGTGAAATTAATTAAAATGACCAAAATTTGATTAAATTACAAAAAAATAATCCAATTAAACTTTAAAACCAATTATAAATACAATCTATCTATATAAATAAACTAGAAAAAGGAAATTCTGAATTAAAAAGCATTATTTTTACTACTCATCAAAATATGAATTTCATCAGAAATATACCAAAATTTCAACCATGTTAATGTTTCATATACTGATTATAAACAAGGGAATTATTTTTTTCAAATAGAATATTTAAAAGTGTTAAAAACTAGATTTAAAATTTGTGCGCTCTCAAAAGGTAGAAAAACTACATTTTTTGAAAAAAAGTATTTTATATAAAAATTGAATTTATTATTATATCATGTTTTAGAAAATACATAAGATGAATATTAATGTTATATAAAATTATAAATTTGGTTGATACTATTCCTAAAGGCTAGTTTGTATAATATTTTAATAATATATAATTGTTTAGTGAAACGCGATATTGTGTACAACAGAATCTATCGAGGAAGGTCACTCTTGCGTGTGACGTAAGACATGTTAGTGTTGATTTTAGTGGAAGATTACTTTGGTTTTTCATATAACATAATCCAAACATGGTTCTTTTATATATTTAAAAAAAATCTATACTCAGTGTTGCATGAAATGAATTCTATGAAATGAACTTAAGATTGTGTGTAACACAATCCAAGTATAGTGTTGCGTATAATAGAAGCTAATAAAGTGTTACGTATAGAAAAATAAAATCTTAGTGTACCATAAAAAAAAGTCATAATAAAAATTAAAAGGAATATATCACATAAAATCTTGGGGTGTATGGTATTGGGTCATTCATACGCATTATATTATAAGTTTAATCACTATGTAAACTTGTTTTTACATTAATAACTATAATTAATATTAATCATTTTTAGTAATACCTTATATAAAAAATTATGATTTTATTATTATATGTTATAGGTTTTACTATTTTAAAACATGGAATCCATTTTTAATAATTCCTATAATATAATTTAGAAAACATATTTTATAATTTAATCCCACGCCTGGGATGAGACAACAATTTTTTAAAGTGAAAAAGCTCAAAAGGTTTTGACATTTTTATTGCCAATTTCAATATTAAATTGTTTAAAATGAGAAAAATTAGATTTATTGATTTATAATTTAACTAATTAAACATTAAAACCAAATTTAAATATAATTGATGTATATAAATAAATTAATCAAAAGGTAGTTTTCAATTAAAATTTAGTAGTTTTCACTATTCATCAAAAAAATAACTTTTTTAAAAAAGTTAAAAATTAAACATAAGACAATTTTGACTTTATTAATTCAAAAAAGAAACTTATTTTATCAAAATAAATTTCAAAATGATTTAAAATTGTTTTTAATTGTTATTCAGAAAAATTAATAAAAATATGTTTTTGAGAAAATAATATTTTCAAAACATATAAAAATGTTACCAAAATAATATGGATTTCATTATAATTTTTTTCATTAAACAAAATCATTATATTTAAAAAATAATTATTAATACTCATATTACAATTTTTAAGAGATATGTCATAATGGATGATTTTAATTAACTATATTAATAATATATCATCATTTTGTTGAAACTCAACATCTTGTGTTATACAAGCTAAACAAGTATTTTGTGTAGAATAGGATTAACTTCATATTGAAGATAATTTAATATTAACATGGGTTATAATTAAATAAATACATAAAATAATTTTAATTTATTTTAAAAAAAATTATTTATAAAAACTTGGGGTGTTTCATTCTATCCCCTTAAAATGAATTTCATTATCGAAATTCATTTGGGCAAGGGTTGGTTTTATACTTGTAATATTATTTCTCGAATCCCACATCCTAAAATGAATAAGAAAAATTCCCTTAAAATGGATGGTTTAAACATAAAACTTTCCAATAGTTACTCCTAACTAGGATTTCATATAAGAGAATAAGGGTGGGATGTAAAAACATGGTCATATACGAGAAAAATAATTCCCAAATACTAGTGGAGAGTGAAAAGAGCATGGTAATGGGATATTTAAAAATAAAAAATCCATATTCCAAAGTGGACTGAAAATGATCATTGATATCATAAAAAATTATGATAATATGAAATTTTTTTATTTCAATACCATTTTCCTAAAGTTAATTTTTGTCATATACATTATTGATTTCATTCCATTTTATATGAATAATCTCAACCTTTGATTGTAACTTGATCAATTTCCACTTCATCAGTTAAAATGAAGTTGAATTTGGTATTCTTGATTCACTATCAGATCAAAAGATCCATAAATAGAATGATACATCATTTTTTCTATCTCCAATTTTCATAAAAACGAAGTGTTTAATATAGGTTATCCAATATGCATAAATATTCATATATTGAAATAATACATTAATCTATAAAAGAACATTTAATGTTAATAATTCACCATTTTATAATTGGTGAACTAGTTTACCCTTCTAAAAGATGAAAATAAAAAACTGTAGAAATAAATTGACTAAATTTCACATAATTAACTTAATATTAATCCCCCACAAATCTCAATATAGATCATTATTAAAACATACCAAAAATTTGAATACCTTAATCATTTAATCTCTTTAAACATGTTAATAACTTGAATTTTCATAACAACATTGAAAGCATACATGCTTCTTCATTCATTATATAATCTCTTATCTAATTCAAATAATTTTATTAGAATCTTGGGTTAATCCTTATACCAATATGACATGTGATATAATTATTCCAGAATCCAAGTAGATAATGACATGAAATTTCACTAATGGAAAAAAATAATATTTTCATAGGGGTCATTCTTAAAATATAAAACATGAAATTCCAAACTAAGGAAAAGAGGTTATGTATTACATAATAATCATGGTTCAATTCATTGATTATGATATCATAAGATTTACCTTTGTACTTTTTGTAACAAATTTACTGTGCCAAATCAACCACATTAGTCCTTCTATTGGGAAACTTGTTATCATAATTCCCAAACTCTATGAAATTGAAACACTGAAGTGTGGTTGGTTCATTTTATGGGGATTTTCCATTATTTATATCATCTGCACACTTCTTACCATAACATTGGGATTCATTCACTCGATTAACATAACTTCCAATCTTAATAAATTTGGTAGTCCCGTTAAGACAATTCTCACCATGTTTATTCCATCAATTCATACATAAAGAAAGGCACATATTTTTTTTATCCATGTTTCTTAGAGTTTCCTTTTATCACCATATTCCTTTTCAAGTGGAAATCGTGATATTTATAGGATACTCAATCCTCTATTTACACCTTGATAACACATCAAAAAACATATTCATATACATTCAATTCTATTATATCTATTTCCTTTTGAAGACATGGTATCAAGCCACTGAAGAATCAATCAATTTGCCTTTTGGGGAAGTTGATTAAAATTCAATAATACCTTTAATGTCTTGAAAAATTATCATGATAGGAACAAATAGATTCGTCAACATATTTCTCAAGTATAAGGAATCCCTTATCAATATGTTTCACAGAATACAAGGGATGTAATTGTTGAAAATTATCCCTTTATACTCTTTGCATTCCATATATTCAATTTGTTATTATTCAGTCATGTACATAATAGGAGACTACCACCAATATGATTCTCCTTCCAAATGATAAACAACCGAAATTACCTATTAATTTTCTTTGCTGTGGAGAAATGAGAGTATCTTTTATGTGGGTCATATCCATTACTCAACAACTAGTGGATCATATGTCCCACTGTAACATGGTGAACATTAGATGATGATGTAATCAATAGAAATGTATTATCTCCTCTGTTCATTTAGATGTTAAGAATCATTTATATGTTGAAAAAGATTTGTGAGAATAGAAATGAGTTTTTTCATTAGAATTCCAATAAAATTTGGATTCTCAGGAGGAAAATCATTTTGTTTCTAATAAAATTCTTCATTAACGTGGTTCCTTTAGGTTTCAGAAATTGAGTTAACCAAAAATCATATTGTGAAAAACACTAACTATAGTTTGAATCCAAATAATCATGAAAACCCACCTATAAGATTCCTAAATCATTAATCCTTCTTTAATCTATGACATATTAGGTTCATCCTAGGTCATTCATAGTCATATTATATTCAAATCCTCGATAATGGTTCATAAGGAGTTTTTGAATTTTTTTTTGAACATCCCCTTGGAGTGTCAAGCTAGGTGTGAAACAAGGCAATTGTTACACACAAGTTCCTTATAATGTCTTACTTAATAAAATGTTTTTGGTGTTGTTACACCTATATACATTTGTACCATATCCATATCTACATGTAGTATCCATAGAGGGATGTAATTATTTAGAAACCAGTCTATAAATCCTTTACAAAAAATCTATGAAATTTTTCTAAACATTGACTCATACTTAGACGTATAATTGGTAAAATCCCAAGACATATACTTATAAATATCCACAGGGATCTCTGTGATGTTTTATCATCTTAGTTTCAAATGATAACTAACCCTTTCCTTATATACCATCTTTAATAACCCAATATTCTCACATATGGTTA
The DNA here is from genome assembly GCA_963277665.1 of Viscum album. Lineage (NCBI taxonomy): Eukaryota > Viridiplantae > Streptophyta > Magnoliopsida > Santalales > Viscaceae > Viscum > Viscum album. Next base: position 1,173,583,472 of record OY728160.1, read on the forward strand.
TTACATCCTTTTAGATGAATATTGAATACATTATAAAAATACATGCCTATGGACCTTAATAGTTCAGTGCATGTGGAAACATAGAACACAATATTCTAATCTGGTGAATATTATTCTATTCTTCCCAAATATATCTTCCCATTTAGTATTCTACATAGACAAACCATACATTAAACCATTGTCCATAACATGGGGAATGGGAACATAAGACAAAAGTGAGATCAGATGCTCATTAAGGGTAAATAATGGAGATAAATAAGCATAACATGGGAAGAAGTGTATAATAACATGATCATAACATTCTAAAACCATAAAATTGATGATCCATTGTGATGTTTTTTGTAACATGTTTTGTATTAGTTGAAAAATAACCATCTGTGAAAGTATGTTTTTTGTTTTTCAGGAATAGACCCAATTAATTGGTATTATTTTATACAATAATTTCAAAAGGTTCTAAATTATTGAACCCAAATAGAGAGAGGGTGAAAACTAATGATTTTATTTTGGGAACAAGTTATAAAATATAGATGATCTGGATGATGAATGTGTTATAAGAATATGTGACGATGGTTCTATGTGGATATTGATCAGACAAAACATTGGTCTCATATCTATCATCATGAAGATGAAGATCAGTCCAAAACATTGTTTTTTGTAAATACAAGATAATTTTTGAAAGATAGTTAGAGTGTTGTTAAAGCCAAGAAATTATGTTTCAAGGGAATCAAGAATTAGAATTTTATTTACTTTCCAACCTTATGTCGAAAGATGATTTACTGGTTTTAAATTGTCAAATATCATAAGGTTTATATAACTCTTGTGACACAAGACTTAGGAATAAAATTGGGAGATTATTTTTTACCAATCATATTGAGTTTTTTTAGAAGTAAAAGGGGATTTTTAGGTAAGGGGCTTCCTATTAATATTCTATGTAAGTCTAAAGATACTTTTCTGTTATTGTAGTTATCATAAATCATGATAAATTCTCATGATAAATGTTTTTGAAGAATAGAGATGGTTCAAAGTATTTGATAAGTTGGAATTGGTTCCTGAAATACAGACACAAAAAATTGAATCCAAATATATCAAAAAAAACAAAATTTTAGAAATAATTTTAAGTAAAGCCAATAAATTTTGAAGAGTATCTGAGTAAAGTAACCATTTTATGATGAACATTATACAAACTAGAGTTACTGGAACAGATCCATTGGATAGGGATGACTTATGAATGTATGATGAATCTAAAAGATATATTCTTACATAATAGAATGAAAAATAGTGAGTTCAATGTTGATATTGTTCCACCAGACCAGGAACAGAAACTGATCCATCAGATGAATGTTTCACATATATATAGCTTTTGATATAGTTGTTCATGAAAAATGTTATCTATAATAAGTTTTATGAGTTACTATATCATAATGAGATGATTAAGTTACTTCATATTGTATTGTGTATGATCCATCATATTGAGGTAAGGATGTTTCATCATAATGAGATGAGGAGGTTCCATCCGACTCAATAATGATAAGGATGTTCAAGATAGATTATTATGAAGAAGTCACAAGAATATTTTAGATGATTAGTTAAGAGTGGATATGGTCAATCATAAAATTAAAATATTCATTGATCTTAGTGTTTTTGAATTTGAGATAGTGGGGAATATTTTCAATTATCCATCATTTTCCATTTTCAGATGTCTAAAAATATAAGCTAAATATATTCATACTTTTTATCCCACCACAAGAGAGGAAAAAGTGGAGCATTGTAGATTTCATGTAAAATTATATTTCCAAACTAATACCTCAATGGAAGGTTAGAAATATGAATTTTTTTTCTTTTATACTGAGTAAGAAATGACTGGGAATTTGAGAAGTGTTTGAGTAATGTATATTGAGAATGTGTTCATTATATTAAGTCAATATGACTGAATTAATTGTATTTAGTATATAATACCCAATCCCTTCTGGTTGTGAGAATCATTCCTATCCATTACATACTAACGATCTAGGAAAATAATTTTTGGAGTATTTAAAAGTAATTATTTTCTTTTTTTATGTATCATTTGTTTGTATGAAAACATTTTAAACTGATGGGAGTCAGTATAATCATTACTATTGGGAGGTATAATAGGAGTTTTCCAATGTTTTATACACCTTTTCAAATTAGTGAACTTCTAAACACACACATGAATAGATATGGAAAGGGTGTAGGTTCTCACACAGAGGATGAACCTAGTATATCTTTGGTGCTTTACATAATTTCATACTTTTGAATGCATGATTATTTACAAAAATATGATAATGTAATGAACCATAATAGTTTTTATTATTCTGGTTTCTCATAGTTTTAAAACTTATAAATGTATAGAAATGATTCAACCCCTATCAAGTGTTGTTAAATCCATTACAACTTCAGTTGGTACCATAGAGAGGTTCCTTTTTTGAATCCTTATAATAGATTGTCTCAATTCTTTTGATAGTAGTAGAATTGTTACATTTTATGGAAAAATTATTTTTTTTAAGAATATGATGATTCCACATCTCTTATATATTATCCTAGATGTTTTTTATTCTTCTAAAATTGGTTTTCTACCTATTGAAAACGATTATCCTATGATGTTTTATGATAAGAAAAATATTAAAGTTGATGAAAAGACTAGAAATGATATCCTTATTACCTTATAATAAAATGATTATATCATGGTGATGGGTGTCAAAACTTCGAAGAGTATATTAGAAAATATAGAATTATTTTAAAAGGGAATAATATTGTGACGGAAGTAAAGATGAAAATCTAGAATAATAATTATGAAGATGTAATAATGACACATGAAGAAACTATTGATGAATGATTCAAAAGAGTAAATGAATGTGTTTATGACAACTGGAGATTCAACAATGTCCTAGAACATTCTCAAATTGTTATGAAACTTATGAGAAACTTTTTGGATTAGTTTTTGCCTAAATATTTTTAGTTAGAATATGAATATTATTTGTCTCTTAATGAGTTTCATATTATTCTTGTTTCTTATGAAATGTTAAAATGTCAATTGTTCAAAAATAATTTGAAATATGAAATTTATTTTGAAGCTATGTGAGATAATGAAAATTCAAGATGTTGTATATTTTGGTCCTTGTTACTATGTACATTAATAGGATGATGAGTTGCATGAAAAAAATATACCTATTATATTTAAGATACATCTAAGAGGATTTGGAATATATAGAGGTAAAATTCCTCTCAAATTATTTAATATTGGTGGAATCAGAAATATTAATGTGAATTGTCTCAAGAAGAAATGTGGATAATTTCAAGATGATTCTGAAGAAAAAACTGGATAGGAGAATAGGAAAAAAATGAAATGATGAAAAATCATTCGAAAAATATACGAATATGTTCACCGGAGATAAAAGGAGTAAACTGGGTAAGAAATTATAATTGGACTCAATTGAAAAAAAAAATCTCACAGAATTAATCATTAGAAAATTTCATAAAATTTATTTAAAAAGTCAAGAAACTTAAAGACTCCTTAATTAGTGAAGAAGGTGGAAATGAAGAATCTTATAGAGAGTCACATCTTAGAGGAAATCTTTTTTAATGTATTGATAAAAAAATATCAGTCAAGAATGAAATCAAAATGATAAATAAAGATAGTGGAAATCCTAATTAAGGTGAAAAATATTTTTTTCATGAAATAATAAGAATACATCCAGGTGATATGATGTTACAAAATAAGAATATATGAAGAAGAAAAGACAATTGAATATCTCATTATGAATTTTTAAGCTATGGAAGAAGAAGATAACAAGATTAGATCTAAACAATATGAACCTAAAAGAACCATGAAGAAGATAAAATAAAAAATCCGGAAAACCTTCGGATATATAAATTAATAATTCTAATGTTTTAATAAATTTAAAATCAATAACTGGGTGATATCCTCACTCACTAATAATAATGGTTCATCTTATTTTTCTAACAATGCATGTGATAAGAAAAGTGTTCGGAAAGCATGGGATTTGAAGGGATGTGAGAAAACTGACACATATAAAAAAGTTAAAAACTTATTCTACATGAAATATAGCTTACACCCTATGTATTTTAGTATATAAAGAAGTCATCATCCTCAACAAATTTTATATGGATAAGGATCTTACAATAATAGAAAATCAAGATTTTCTTGTTATGGTTGGTGATGTCGAATCTATGGGAATATGTATTATAATTTTTGGCTTAACATATATCTTCCTAGAAGAAGGTTTGAACAGAGTGGAATAAATAGTGAAATTGTAATGACTAAATTTTCTATCTTATAGAAAGTTGAAGTAGTGAAATATCAATATGTTAGAAACAATCCAATGAAAAATAAGTTTTATTATCTTAAAGATGTTTATGGATGATGTGATAAACCATGCCATTTCTATGAAGAAGTTATGAATACTCTTCAATGAAATGTTTTAAATGTATGAACATATAAGGATGAACGATAGAATAATGTATAAGAAATATCCTATATAGTTGAGACTTCCGTAAAAGATAGTAAAAAAGAACAAACCATGGATACATGATAGTGGTTGTTCTCTACACCTGATAGGTTATTTAAAAATCATAAAACATGTCTAAAATAATGAAGGATTGTTGTTACCATTGAGAATGATAGTTATCTAGAAAACCAAGGAATCAGAATAGTTGAGATTCAAGACAAAAAGTTGAAATATAAGGATGATCTGTTTATCATTGGACAAAAACAAAACGTACTTAGAATAATACAATATTGTGATGATGGAAAATAATTGATCTTTAGAAAATATTTTTGTTTTATAAAAGGTGTGAAACTTGTAAAATTTATTACAAAATGAGAAAGAACTAGTAATAGTATCTTCCAAATAGAAGAATTCAATAACATTCATTAGTAAAGTGCTGAAGATGAAAATATGTTGTGGCACCAAATACTTGGCCAGATTGGGAAGAAAAAATGGACAAAATGTCCAAATATGATGATTTAAGAGGTCTTATAAAATTGATAAGAAGAAAATAAGATGTGTGTGTAACATTTTATAAAGGGAAGATAACTAATTTGAGTCATATGAAAGTTTATATTCAATCTACCAGACCTCTTGAACTCATTCATTACGATCTATGTTGGCCTTTGAGACATCAATAAAAAAGTGGAGTTGTACATTATTAATTTTATTAATTGTTTATCTCAGATTATTAACATCATGTTTTCAAAATAAAAGTTTGAGGATTCATAAATGTTCTGAGTATTTAAAAGATAAGTTGAGTAAGAATTGTTGGTTTACATAAAGAAGTTGTGAATAGATAATCCTGTTGAATTCAAATGAAATAAAATTCATACATATTTTAGAAAAAATGGAATCAAGAATAAATATAATGATCCATATAACCCATAAAAAATGTAGTAACCAAGATGTAGAATATAATTTAGGTAGATATGGGATGAATGATGTTAGTAGAATACATACATTCATTGTTCTATTGGGGAGAAGCTGTTCATCCTATTTTACATGATTATAATGGATGATTTTTGAAATTAGAATCCCACATGAATTCTTGTGAAATGTGGTAAACAAAAAAACATCATTGAAATACATAAATGTTTTTTGGAAGTCAATGTTTACTTAAACTAAAAAATTCATGTATTTGAATGTTTCATGAGAATGATTAAGAATAAACTTTTATTGGTTATTTACCAAATGTATGAAGTTACTAGTTTTTTAAAAAACATTTAAAAAATTATGTTGACTAATATGATGTGGTTGATATTGAAAATAGAAACTACTTATGAAAATATGATGATAATGTTGAGGAAAATAAGATAAATAATTACACTGATGATGATAGTGAGTTAAAAAAGACTTATGAAGATTCAGGTGAATTGTTTGATGAACAAAGTGAAGATACATGAGAAAATCTAAAATTTATTACATTATAATAAAATGTTGACACTAAAAATATTCTTGCGGACTAGAAGGATATAGTTTAGACCAAAGGAAATATAATATTCGATAACCAACCTTTAATAATTTTAAAATTTTCACTTGAATTAGTTTCAAAAGCTATTCGAAAAAATGATTGGGTGGATGATATGAATGAAGAGTTGAATAAAATTGATAAAAATAAAACATGGAAAATTTTACCACTTCCAAAAGGTAAAAATGTTATCTAAATAGTGTGGGTTTAGAAAAACAAGTTGAATTAACATGGAGAAGGATCATGGAATAAAGATATTATTCTTTGTAATGTCTATGCATAAGTAGTATGTGTATATTTTGATGAAACATTTTCCCCTATAGAAAGGCTATAAACTATTATAATGTTTCTATATGTGAGATTCATTGTAGTAACAATGTGTATTAGAAGGATGTAAATTCAGTCTTTCTAAATGGTGAGATTGAAGAAGTAGTTTATAATAAGAAACGTTGTGGGTTTCTAATTGATGAAGATGGAAATAATGTATGTAAATTGAATAAATATTTTTAAGGGTTTAAATAATACCCATTTTCCTAGTATTAAAAACATTATAGTTTTTCAATAATATTGAATTTTTATAAAATAATTTTTGATAATAACTTTCTTATGAAAGAAGTTAACCATAGAACACTAATTCTTATTATGTATGTGGATGATATATATTTTCTGGATGAATAAAATGTTTTCAAATAATTTTAAGAGGAAATGAAGAAAAATTATCAAATTTTAATGAGGGTAAAATTAACATTCTTCATATTTATTCATGTTCAACGAAAGGAAATGTACATTTTTTATCTAAAGAAATGTATAATTGACAACCATTATAAATGTTTGGTATGGTAGATTCAAAATAAGTTTCAACTCCTATTTCAATTGGGATGAAGATGATTAAATATTTATTCATATAAAGTGAGAATAAGAAATATTTTTAGAATTTGATAGGATGTTTTCTATATCTCACAGCCAAAATTAATGGTATAGTTTATGATGAATTTTTTTTTGTAAGGTATCAATGTAATTCAAAATAATATAATATATTTTTTCTATAAAGGGAATTATTATATATTCCGAAGGGAAACATATATGGTATTTTATAAAAATGATGTCATGGAATAAAAATTTACGGTTATTTCAATGATGATTGGTATAGAGATTAAAATGACAGAAAATCAACTTATTGAGGAACATTTTTTGGGAAAATGTTGTGTGACTTGGTATAGTAACAGACAATGATCAACAACTTTGAGAACATAATAATCAAATTTTTTTAGCTACTCGGTCTTGTACTCAAATACTATGGATTAATGTTCCACAAGATGAATTAAAAGTATAATTTTTTAAACCATTGAATATTCTTTGTGATAATCACAGTTGAATTGATCTTTATAAAAACCCTATTCAAAAATCAATATCAAAACACATTTGTATAAAGTTTCACTTTATAAAAAATAATTTCGCTGCTGGTGATGTTTTTGTGGAATATATCTCAATGAAGTATCAAATTTTTGATATCTTTAAAAAGGATACTCCAAAAGAGATAATTGTGGAATTTAGCCTATAACACCATGTTCATCCTCTACTAATTACTTCCTATAACTCAAAAGGAATAACTCTCATCATGCTTTGGTTTATATTTACTATAACAAAACAGGTACATATTGAATAAAAATTTTTGATTTCTAATAATACTTATGAAATATATATTAATTTTAAGTTAAACGGGATTCTTTTTTCTGATATCATACTTGACACGCAACAACGGGCTCCTCCGAAATCATACATTGCACACAACTTTGAGTTATAGTGAAAAATAATACAATAATAATATTATTATTTTAAATGGTAGTTAACAACTAGCCATTGGAATGGTGAGAATGAATAATATAAACTGAATTCTGAAATATGGTTTACAAATGTTTTAATTATGATTCATTGATTACCAAATTTATTAGAAATGTAAATAATAACCAATTGAATATAATGGATGTGTTTTTATGAAAACGAATTTAGAAGAGAATAATTATGTATTCATATCAATTGTTATATATTTTTATTTAATGAAAAATATTTTACATATATTGAATTTAATTTTTTAAATTCATCTTATATGTTTTCTAGATATTATATAAGAATAAACTCATTTTTGTTCCGATAAAAGAAGTATTTTTCTAAAAATGTAGTTTTATTGACTTTTGAGGGAAAAAACTTTTTAATCATGTTCTTGAAAAATTTATAATGTTTTTTTTTTGACAAAATAAAAATCTAATTTAGAAGAAGAACATCAAAAATCACATCAGATGAAATTTTTGGTATTTTTCTGCTAAAGTTATTTTTTAATGAATAGTGAAAAATACTATATTTTAATTCAAAACCACCTATTAATATAATATGTTTATATAGTTAGATTGTATTTTTAATTGGTTTAAAAGTTTAATTTTATTATATTTTTATCATTTAATCCAATTTTTTCATTTGAAGTAATTTCACTTTGAAATTGGACATAAATGCATGTCAATCTTTTGGTAGTTTTTACTTCTTAAAAACACACTTTTTGGTTTTGACAATGGGAATTCATATTAAATTAATTGATGAAAATTTTGTGTTTTTTAATTTGAAAAAATGGATTCCATATTTGGAATTAGGAGGTCCACATTTTTTAAATAGGTAAATTTTATTTTTAGACATTATGAATAGTAAATTCAGTAAATATTTTATTTACCATGGTTAAAGGGTAGATCCGGTAAATAAGGGTAAAAAATAATATTGTAATAATATTAAATTACCCTAACACACGTCCTAACCATATTTGATGAGATATTTCAGACCATGGTCATCCTTGGGTTGATTTTAGGACCCCATTGATGAACTTTTTTGTGAAAATGACATTTAATTGCTTTTAATTTAATGTTAAGGAAAATATAACATAAACAAGTATCTTTTAGTAAAACAATTTTTATATTGGGTAATATAAGTTATTTTTTGGATATAAATAGTCATTATAAATATAAAAAATATTTCCTACATCATGGAATTTTATTTATAATTTTTAGACATCTAATAAATTAATATATTTATGACACAATGATGATGTAGCTATTACCTTGTTAATGAAACATTTAAATAAATGAGATTATAAATATTAAAATAAATTTATTTTTAAACTTTTTATGCCATCCACGAATTTTAGGGATTATTAAGACTTTTTATATTTAAAATTATGATGTTTTTTCTAAATAATCAAAATTTTATGGATTTTTAAAAAGTCCTCAAACGAACAGTATAAAAGTTGACATAAATGTGTTTTTAAAACAAATATTCTTTTATTATATGATATAATAGTCATAAAAATATAATATTCTTAAAAATGACTTATTTAATTTTTAAAATGTGATTAATGAACAACTTTATGTTCTATTGTAATTTTATATTAACTATATTAACCATATAGTATGAATATACAAGAAGACATGGTAAGAGTTAAACTAGTTAATTAAGAGTTAAAGCTAAAAAATATGGTTATATTTGAATCCAAAACAATTCTAAAAGAAATTGGTTGAGAGTATTTATAAAAATAGTCAAATTATCTTCTAATTAAATATTATGTGGAATATTTGAAAATCGAAATTAAGTTTACAATAAAATAATCTTTCAAAACATTCCTAAAGTACCCCTCCTCCCTCTTATAATAGGCCACCACATCTAACCACTTATTCAAAACTATCAAGACCCTTGGAACATCAAACCTATGATCCAAAAATATCCCAACATCCCTCTATTCGCCCTAGAATCCATACCATAGGCAGAAAGCAATTCAAGGAAGCCTTTTGATCAAATCAAATGGAGTTACCCATTTTAAGAGGTAGTGACTTCTCTAAAGTTTATTTCCAATATTATAATTATTCACTCCATATTCTGTTCTTATTATTTTCTAACATAAAAATACATATATCATAAATATTCTAAGATGTTTTTATGAGATGTATATTAACTACACTTACACACACCTCCATCTAAAGGATTTAGAACATACTGTTTCTGTGGATTATGAACACTGCCTCACAAAACGATGATTGTTTAATTATCTCCTACCACCTCTAATGGTGTACATTGTGATGGAAATGTATTTATATGATATATATTATGTTTATATTGTATTTATTCTTATGTAATCTTTATTTACAACACACCTTTCTGTATTTTATGATGTGTAAACACGATAATTTAATTTGAGGAATCGTGAACTACCACCCCCACAAAGTGATATGGCTCGTTCATTCCATACATGGAACTTATAAAGGATGGTGTTAATGAAATTATGTAACATATATAAAATATTATATTATAATGTTATTATAATATACCTATGTATCATTATGTTTTCATTCCATTAAATATGAAATATAAACGAAAGTAGGGTTCATGCGTTTGTACGCCTTACCGTCTCCATTAACGATGCATTTCATTTCTTTTCTCAAAATGTTATGGAATATTATAAATACATATAAAATGAAAATATTTGATTTATATATGAATAATATGTTAGAGTTAATGGAATTTTGACCACACTGACAAATTGTAAATATTACAAGATAATTTTTTACTATAGTACCCAAAATCGACAAAATGACTCATATCAACTTAAATAATCATGTAATTTTTATAACCTGGTAATAAGTGATATAAATGGAATAATAAAATTTAAAAGGGTTATGAATCAAGTATAAATTAACTATAATTTATTATTCGGGAAATTAAAGAATGAACGAGTCATGTCGGACACAAGGTGAGGGACTTCTTCTCAGTATCCTTTCATTGAGGCATATTTCGATAATATATACCTCATTATTTTATATAGTGTATAAAAAATCCAATGGAATTGTAATTTAATTAAAGGGGAATATTTTTTTCAATGAATAATTTTACTAAACGATAAAAATAATGTTTTCAATTCATGCGACGATAATGACCACTTCACTGCTGTAATCATTATTTGGCTTCCTTTATAAGCCTTAATGTTTTTGAAAGGAAATTAAATACCATATTCCATTTTTGGGTGTTTTTGTATTTAAACATTTAACACCTAGAGCCCAGTTACCCTGAGTTGGTGCATTATTGCATAAAATTTTCATGATATAAGGAAATCTTGTCCCTAAAAGCCTGATCCGTTTAGGAGCCTTGGAAATATTAGATACATTCATGAATTTTACATTACATTATACAATAAAAAACAACAACAAAATTGTCTTCCTTAACCATATTCATATCCTATAGAATATCCCTAAAAGTCATCCATAATATACCTCTTTGAATCCTGGGAGAAATAATACATAGAAAGGGGTGAGATCAAATGCTCAGTAACGATAACAATATAGCAGAAACTTTTGTAAGTAAGTATAAATACTGAAGACAATGTATAAGACTAGAACAAAATCATTTTAAACATTAACTTCATTATAATATGACAAAGATAATATCAAATAATTCCATTTACTTATTCACATGGATACTCAACTAGTCGAATAATCACATGAAATATCAATAGCCACTTTCATAATGATGGAATGCATAATGCCAGACTTCATAACCACATAGTCAAGTCCTTGTGCCAAGACTACAAATATGATTTTTTCAAAGCCTTATGCAAGACACTAGTTTGTCTCATTAGACCTACTGATGCATGGAGGAGTGATAGTGGGCTCTACCCTACACTTACTAAGTCCAATGAATTCCTCATATGAAAATATTGAAACTTGATGTATACATTCAAAAAAAAACTAGAATACGAAATGTCAATAATTTAACCACATATCATGAATGGTATAAAAATAACACATCCATAGTCAAAAAAAATCATTAAATCCAATATGGAAGATTTTATTAACCTCAATCAAGAATAATGAAGGATATTGACATAGATGAAAATAATCATCAAACCAATTTGAGAGAAATATCCTCTTTTTTCTTGAAAATATTTAAAAGTCTCACTATTTATCAAGAAGCCGTTTAAAAAAGATTTTTTATTCAAAGTGTCCCATACCATTTTGAAACTTTTAAAAGGAATTTTAATTTTGAAACATTAATGTCCATATATATAAATCCTAAAAACCATTTTTAAAACATGGACATTAATGGGAAAGATTTAGAAGAATAAATCATTAAAACATTTAAAATGATATTTTAGTTAGAGTACCTAACCAAATGAGAGACACTTGAATACAAATAATTATGGTAATATAGACTTTATAATATCATTGGAATAAAGTTATTCACGATATACTATGTCAAAGTACATTATATACACCATATAAAACAGAATTGGTGTATAATAACAATGAAGTCTCAATGGAATGTAAATTGAGATGAAATCCCTTATAAAGACCATATCCATAGGTTAAGGATAAATCAAAGACATAATTTTTTGTGAAAAATATAGATACACTAAATATGATTGGATATTAATTTTAAATCAATAATAGGATATTCACACATATTCTTGTAAATACAACACCGATGACTTGGATTATTAACTCAATGAATGGAAATTGTGTTAAGATTACTCTTATCAAGTTCATATGAATGAATTTAGAAATTATAAATGGGGTTATTATGTGAATCAAAAGTATAACCACACAAAGGGTAGTAGAAATTAATACATAAACAATAAATTTTGATTTCACACATAATATTGGAGTAAAATAATCATTGAATAATGTGTAAAGGCTAATGGGTGGAAATTGAAATTTGAAATGCTCTTACCTATTAGGTAACTCACGAAGCATACACCCCATGAAAGAAGTTTCATACAATGAAGATGTAAATAACCATAAACTAAAGTATATTAAACAAAAAATACAATCATGGGAAGTACATAATACACCACAAGCAATAAATAAGTGGCAAACAATGGAAATCTCCTGAAATTAAGAGTGAGATAAGAAACCCCTTACCTCTTGTCCAACTTGACTCGTTCGTTCTTTAATCTCCAGAATAATAAACTGAAGTTAATTTCTAGTTGATTAAGAACATTTTTCAAGTTTATTATTTCTTTTATATCACTTATTACCATGTTATAAACATTATGTAATCATTTAAGATAATAATGGTCATTTTGTCGATATTCTGTACTTGAGTAAAAAATGAACTTGTAATAATTACAAATTGTCCATATGGTAAAAATTATATTATCTCCAGTATAAAATTCTTGATTTAAATATAATATATATTATATATATCCAGTATATATAGATATTTATAATTATTTCATGATATTTGCAGACAATAAATGAAATGCGCCGTTCATGGAGACGGTAGGCCGAACGTACACATTTTTTTAAAAAAATTGGTGACATGAATTGATCACTCAATTCATGCCCCAGGGAATTTACTAAATCCAAAAGAGTCAATAAAAACATGAGGTGTAAATATCTTACATTAGCAGGGTGTTAAGGAATACAAATCAAGAAAAAAGGAGATGATTTTGACACCAACCAGCTCCTATTCTCTATGCCGACGTAGACCAAAACTGTTGGGATACTAAGGGAAGGATTCAGAAGACCACTTTGAAAGAGGGAGACAATCCTTTGTGTCACAAATCAGAGATGAAAACATTCATGTAAAACAACCAGTGGGAAGGGAAATAAAGAAGCATTTGAAAGGACCACTGTCCCTTAGCAACGATGACGTTGAGCAGAGGCTGGAAATAGGAGCTAATGCACTATAAAATCTTTCCCATGGGATATATCTAAATTTGAAATCATGATTCATTTTGTATTCATCAACCACCTCATGAAAATGAGTTTCCTAATTTGAAGCTACATCTCACCTGAAATTTCACCATTGATATATTTTGTGAATGTTTTTTCATCTTGATCATCCATATATGCATCAATTTATTCGCTCACTTCATCCGTCATCATGATCCGGAAGGCATTTCTATACATAGGGTTATTGTATTGATCTTTCCCCTACTCATCAATTGCAAGGGATGCAACAGGTTCAACAATTGTTAGTTGTGTTGGAGGTTCAGTTTTTTTCTATCCAGAGGGATCGAATGACCTGGTAACTACTTTTCTCTCGAGTGTAGAGTAGTCCATGCGCTTCCTAGTTTTATAGGGTTCAGCGTGATGTACTCATCCGTATCCACAATAAATTTTTTACCAATACTAGAGAGGTATTTGAAGTATACATCTTCAATTTTATTTGTTTTGTCTTCATCCTCCTGTAAAGAGTCATTAGAAGAAAGGGCTTGCTCCTCATGTGAATCAAAATATTTTTCATGCTCCTATGCCAGATTAAAGATGGAACTTGTTGGAGCAGGCTGAGGATTTTAAGAGTGCTGATTGGTAGTAACTGAAGTCTTCTTCTTCATATCACCCTTCTTCCCTTCAACATATTTCATGAATGAATCATATCACCTTGAGGGGGCGGTAGTCCGCACTTCCTTGAATGACATTATTGTGGTCACATATATAGGAAAGCATAAAGGAGTTTTTGTAAATGAAAATTACAGAAGCATAGAGAAATCATAAACACAATATATATATAATATATAAATACAGTGCCATCATAATGGCCACCATAAGAGGCGATAAGAGATAATTGAACAATCATTGTTTTTTGAGGTGTTATTTTTTTCATCCACAGAAACAGTATGTTCTTCACCCATTAGATGGAGGTGTGTGTAAGTGTAGTTAGAATAATTCTCATAACAACATCCTAGTATATTGAGAATACTGGTTTTGTTATAAAATAAAGGAATAAAAAGGGTTTAGTGGGTTGTATAAGTAAAATAAAACAAAATAAAACAAAATAAAACAAAATAAAACAAAATAAAACAAAAGAATTTAAGAGAAAGTGTTACCTTTAATTTGGGTATCCTTCTTTGGTTTGAACCAAAAGGACTTCTTGATGTGCCTTATTCTTATTTTAAGGCTTCTAGAGGGAAGATGGGGATCTTGAGATCTTATTTGGGCAGGGTTTGGATGAGCGAAGTGGCTCTAGAGGTGTGTGGAATTGGTTAGAAGTGGTGTCCTTTTATAAGGGGGAGGAGGGCTCTTTAGGAAAGTCAAAAAATATTATTTTATTATATATTAATATTAGGTTTCTGAAGGTCTAAAACTAATAAAAGTAGAATGTAAGATGACACATGGTTGAAATAAAATCAGGCAATAATAATTAGATAGGTTTTGGATTTTATTTTAATATTAATAATCTTATTTATTGAAATCATTTATTACTGAGGTAGATATGTCATCCTTATTGTGTCATTTATAATTTAATTTATTTGATGTCTAGAAATTATAATAAAAATACCATGATGTTGTAAATATTTTTATCTTTCCAATGAATATTTATAGTCGAAAATATGACTTATATAAATCCATGTAAAAATTTATTTACTAAAAGATAATTGTTTATGTCATTTTTTCCTTTGCTTTAAGTTAATTAAGACAAAGTGTCATTATCATTCATAAGTGGCTCCATGGGGTCCCAAAATCGACCCAAGGAAGCTAATGGTCGGACATGACTCATCCAATAATGTTAAAACATGTGTTAAGGTAATTTTTTATTATTATAATATTCTTATTTTCTTGAATTACCATATTTACCTTTAACCGTGGTAAGTAAACTCAAAAGTTACTGTTCACCAAAAATTATTTTCATCTTATTGAACCAAATTTTACTTACTAATAACAACCATGTATGTCTTATTTTCGAAATTCATTTCACAGAAGCGGTAAAATTCCATATAAATGAAAAAGTCAGTTTTTTAACTTCTACTAAGTGGTTTCACTATTAATCGAAAATTGAAGCTTTTCAGAGAAATACCAAAAATTCGGCCTAATCTATATTTGATATTCTGAATTCAAAAATGATGTCTATTTTACCATATTAAAAAAATATATGTTTCATTAATTAATTTAAAATTAATCTACATTGTAAAAACAAATAGCGTGTTTTTTAAGAAACAATAAGTATGAAAATATTGACACTTGTTTATATCCAATTTCAAAGTGAAATTAATTCCAATGACGAAAATTTGATTAAATGGATAAGATATAATCTAATTATACTTCAACCCATTAAAATTTATAATTGTACAGTATATATTATTTTGATTAAAAATGTTGTTTTCAATTAAAATTTAGTATTTTTCACTATTCACCAAAATTTGAAAGTTATTAAAAAAACAACAAAAATTTATCGAAACTAAATTTTCATGTCCCGATTCTAAAAAAGAAGTTTATTTTGTCAAATTGAATATATAAATGTTTCAAATATTGAATTTAAAAAGGGTTCTCTATTAAAAAGTGGTAAAATTGCATTTTCTTGAAAAATACATTTTTTTATCTAAAAAATTGAATTTTTTCTTATAATATGTATAAGAAACACATAATACATAAGTTAAAATTAAACGGAGTACATAAAATTCAAAATACATCTAATACTATTAATAACTGTTTTTGAATTGGTGGTTTGGTAAGTCGTGGTGCGCTCGAACTCAGTGTTGCGTATACTACAAGTTATTGAATTACATAGAAGAAATAAAGTTGCAAGAAATCTTCGGGTGTTACATTCTACCCTCCTTCAATAAATTGCATCCTCGGAATTTGAATTTTTTCTTCAAAAATAAAATTTTAAAATAGAAAAAATACATTTGTGGAAAACCCAGATCAGAAATTGTGTTAATAAAATTTAGTCTTAAAAAGAGGGAAAGAGAATGAAAAAGTCACCACCAAATTATGATCTCGATTAAGAGAACATTGGTGGAAATTAGAGACAAATAATTAGAGGAGAAACATAAATGTTTATAGGGAGTGATTGAGGTCATCGATCACAAAAAAGTGTAAAATTGAGGACCTCAATTCCATCAATATAAGATGATTTAAAATACCATCTGTCCAACAAAACATAAAGCATTATGATACTAAATTTTTAGTTTTGAAATCCCTTCCCTACAATTTAATAATTAATTTATTCATATAATAAGAGAAATATATATATATATTTATACTTTAAAAGTAGAGTTTCATACTTCATCTAATTCATACCAAAAACACATCTTTCACTCCAAATGATGAGTATTCAAGATGACTTGGTTACACCTGAAGTGCTAGAATCAACTTATAGAGAATCACATAATCTATAAAGGAGGAACTATATATTTCCCTTTTTTATAGATTTACCAAAACCAAACTGGTTAGTAAATTATTAGATGGTCCCCAAAAAGGATAATCCTTTAGAGAAGGAAATAATAATCTTAATTTCTAAAATTTAACCAAAAATACCCACATTTCTATAAATACCATTCAATAAACAATTGCCCATAAATTATTTCAATATAATCCAAACTAACACTGAAACCCAAAACTCAGAAGAATTTTCTTACATAGTCTTCCACGTTAAATTGTATCTCCAAATAACATTTACTACTCTTAAATTAACATACTTTAAAGTATTTAACCTAATCGCATATTATCTATGAAAGGTCAATCATTTACATAAATAACCCAAATCTCTATAAATCCACAATAAAAATATAGATAAAAACCAACCATTACTCCTCAAATGAAATCCAATAGTATTATATTTTCCTTAGGCATATTGTTTTACCAAAAGGGCGAACATCTTCCAAAATAACATTTGTCACCTAATCACCAAATCATTTACCTATACTGTGGATAAATCGTAAGTTCCCAAAATAAACATATTCTTGATCCATAAAATCTTTTAAATAAAAAGAATTAGTCATACTAACTAAGTACTTCATGTAGTCCAGTGGTCGGTGATAAATCCTAATCTCACTTTGGTTGTGGGTTCGATTTCTGCATATTTGTCCAATGCGATGAGTTGTCACATGGTCTACGTGTTGTCCTTTTTTAAAAATTATATCATTTTATAATATTCCTAAAAATGAGATAGATACCTCAAAATAACTATAACATAATTTAACCACAAATGTTATCTCATACCTTTAATTTTCATCCCAAATATTAATAACCTGTTATTGCCCCAAATTCTAGGGTTATATAATCCCGAATGGTTCTGTATAACAACATCCACCAAAGAAGAGATAATTTTTTCTCAAATATCATTTTAATAAAAAAACTACATGGTTTCACATAAAAGAGAATAATATTCCAATGTAATCCCATTTTTAAACATTTATCCATCCATTTATTTCCACATAGGCTCTTCCTTGACCAAGAGGTTATCCTATAAAATAGGGAATTCACTCGGGTAATGGCCAAGTCCCCAACATTTATGGAAAATGACTGTAAATGTATTCTTGGGATCATTTTTAATTTCATCCATAGTACTCTTCATTTTTCCACAGAAATTATTTACATTATGTCCTTATTTCCCACACATAAATCATTTCTTTGTTCCATTGAGAGACTTTCTTAGGTTTCTCCATCCACATTTCCTTCTTGATGGAAATTGAGATTTCTTTTCTCCATGGTCTCTAATACTAGATATCTTATCATTCATCACCTTTCTATTATTTATTGAGTCTGATAGTTGGTTAATATATATATATCTGATCATATTTTTGGAAAAATGATTTGGCATGAACACGATATCTTTTTACACCTATCAAAAATCCATTTCTTTGCTCATTTACACCGTTGTTCCCACCTTGTACATCATCTTCAATGTTACTATGACTTCCTTGGAATCCAGCAATTAACTAACACAAGAAATCATAGTGTAAGTCATAAAATAATTTAGAGAATATCATAACACTTAATTTTTATTCTAAAACACCTTAGGATTAACCAATGTTATTTATTTTCATCATATATTAAAATATTTCAAATCGGTTTTAAAGAAAATGTGAATTATCCTAATAATATCCCTCGAGAGTGTCATAACCAAGAGTGCAGTAAGGCCCATTGTCGTGTACTAGGATACCCCGAGCCAATCCCAAAACACCTTGTTGGAGTTTTCACTCCTTGGTATATATGTTCCAGAGCCGCCTCTACCTGCTCGTATCCTGACAGGGATGTATTTCTTGAAAAATACACAAAATCACTAAATTACTGAAATTATAGGAAGTTCGTATATACTAATCCTAAAAGTCTATCTTAGGGTAATGTTCTTTAATAAGAGTTTATCTAAATCAAGTTTCGAGGGTTTGTACTAAAATTCTTCTGATACCAACTATAACGGCCCGACCCCAGTTACCCAAAGTTGGTGCATTATTACATAACATTTGCATGATATAAGGAAATCATTTCCCGAAAGACTGATCAGTTTAGTAGCCTTTGAAATACTAGACACATTCATAAAATATACATTACATTATACAATGAAAAACAACAAAACAATTTTATTCATTAACCAATTCATATCCCATAGACTATCCATGAAATTTAGTCATAATATACCTCTTTGCATCCTGGGAGAAATAAAACATAGAGAGGGGTGATCTTAGATGCCATTAAGGATAACAATATAGAGGAAAATTTCGTAAATAAGCATAAAAAATTGATGGTAATGTATATAACTAAAACAAAATCCTTTTAAGCATGAACTTCACCATAATATGGAAAAGATAAAATCAAATAATTCCATTTACTTATTAATATGAATATTCTACTAGTCGAATAATCACATGAAATATCAATAACCACTTTCATAATGATGGAATGCATAATTTCAGACTTCATAACCACCTTGTCAAGTAATTGTGCGATGATTACAAATAAGATTTTGTCAAGGCCCTGTGCCAAGACACTAGTTTGTCTCATGAGACTTACCAATGCATCGAGGATCTATAGTGGGCTCCACCTGTCACTTACTAAGTCCAATGCATTTCTCATATGAACAGATTGAAACATAATCTATACATTTGTACGAAAACTAGCATATGAAATGTCAAAAATTTAACCACAAACCATGAATGGTATAAAAATAGCACATCCACAGTAAAAAATAACTCATTAAATGAAAAATGGAAGACTGTATTAACCTCAATTGAGAATAATTAAGGATATTGACATAGATGAAAATAATCATCAAAACTATTTGAGAGAAATATCCCCCTTTTTCTTGAAAACATTTAAAAGTATCACTATTTATCAAGAATCCATTTAAAATAGATTTTTTAATCAAAGTGTCTCATACCAATTTAAAACTTTTAAAATTAATTCTAATTTTATAAAATTAATTTCTATATAAATAAATCCTTAAAACCATTTTTAAAACATGTAAATTAATGATAAAGATTTAGAAGAATAAATCAATAAAACATTTAAAATGATATTTTAGTTAGAGTTACTAACCAAATGAGAGACACTTGAATACAAATAATTGAGCTAATAAACACTTTATAATATCATGAGAATAACAGGATTCATGATATACGATGTCAATGTACATTATATACACCATATAAAAGTGAATTGGCGTATAACAACAAAGAAGTCTCAATGAAAAATAAATTGAGATGAAATCACTTATAAAGACCATATCCTTAGGTTAAGGACAAATCAACGATATGATTATGTTTGAAAAATATAAATACAATCAATATGATTGGATATTAAGTGTAAATAAATCAGAGTACATTCACACATATTCTTGTAAAAACAACACCAATGACTTGGATGTTTAACTCAATGAATGGAAATTGAGTTAAGATTACTCTTATCAAGTTCATATCAATGACATTAGAAATTATCAATGCAGTGATTATGTGAATAAAAAGTATATCTAGACAAAGTGTAGTGGAAATTACTACCTAAATAATAAATATTGACTCTACATAAAATCATGGAGTAAAATAATCAATGAAGTAAGTGTAAAGTCCAATGAGCGGAAAATAAAATTTGAAATTCTCTTACCGATTTTGTAACTCACGAAGCATACACCACATGAAAGAAGAATCATAAAATGAAGATTTAAATACCCATAAATTAAAGTATATTACACCAAGAATAAAATTATGGGCAGTACATAATACACCACATGCAATAAAATAAGTCGCGAAAAATGGAAATCTCCCGAAATTATGAGTGAGATAAGAAACCCCTTACCTCGTGTCCGACATGACTCGTTCATTCTTTAATCTCCTGAATAATAAACTAAAGTTAATTTATACATGATTAATAACCTTATTCATGTTTATTATTCTATTTATATCACTTATTACCATGTTATAAACATTATGTAATCATTTAAGTTAATAATGGACGTTTGGTCGATATTTGGTACTTGAGTAAAAAATGAACTTGTTATAATTACAAATTGTCCATATGGTCAAAAGAATATTTTATCCAGTATCATATTCCTGATTTAAATATCATATATTTCATATATATCCAATATATATATATATTTATATTTATAATTAGTTCATGATATTTGGAGATAAGAAATGAAATGCACCATTCATGGAGACGGTAAGTCGTATGTACACATGAATTCTAATTTCATTTCTATTTCATATTTAATGAAATGAAAACTAAATGATACATAGGTATATTATAATTCCAGTATATTATAATATGATATATTTTTTACATGATTTAATTAACTCCATCATTTATATGTTCCATGTATGTCATTAATGAATCATATCTCTCTGAGGGGGCGGTAGTCCGCACTTCCTCGAATGAAATTATCGTGGTCACACATATTAGAAAGCATAAAGGGTTTTTTTTCAATTAAAATTACATAAGCATAGAAAAAAATAAACATAATATATATAATATATAAATACATTTCCATCATAATGATCACCTTAAGAGGCGGTAGGAGATAATCGAACAATCATCGTTTCGTGGGGCGTTAGTTTTCCATCGACAGAAATAATATGTTTTTCACCCATTAGATGGAGGTGTGTGTAAGTGTAGTTCGAATACCTCTAATATAGACATCCTAGTATATTTAAGATACTGGTGTTATTATAAAATAAAGGAATAAAAAGAGTTTAGGGGATGGATAAGTAAAATAAAAGAAAATAAAACAAAAGAATTTAAGAGAAATCATTACCTTTAATTTGGGTAACTTCCTTTGGTTTGAACCAAGAGGACTTCTTGAAGTCCCTTCTTTTTAAGATAAGGATTCATGGAGGAATAGGGGGATCATGAGATCTTATTAAGTCCAGGGATGGATGAGCCAAGGGGCTCGATATGTGTTTGGAATGGGGTAGAAGTGGTGTCCTTTTATAAGGGGGAGGAGGGGCTCTTTATGAATTTGTGAAAATATTATTTAATTATATTGTTATATTCGGTTTCTAAAGATAATAAATTAATTAAAGAAATTGATAAGATGACTCATGGTCTAAATAAAATAATCCAATTAGAATTGGACAGGTTCTAAATATTATTTTGATATTAATAATCATATTTATTTAAATCATTTATTAATGACGTAGATACTGCATCATTATTGTGTCATATGAATTTTAATTTATTTGATGTCTAAAAATTATAATTAAAAAAAACATGATGTTTTAAATCTTTTAGATTTCCAATTAATATTTATAGTCGAAAATATGACTTATATAATCCCATGTAAAAATTGATTTACTAAAAGATATTTGTTTTTGTTATTTTTGCCTTTACTTTAGCTTAATTAAAATAAAGTGTCATTATCATTCATAAGTGGCTCCATGCAGTCCCAAAATAGACCCAAGGATGCCAATGGTCGGCAATGACTCATCCAAAAAAATTTGTACAAGTGTTCAAGTAATTTTTTATTATTATAATATTCTTTTGTTTCTTCAATTACCCTATTTACCTTTA
The DNA here is from genome assembly GCA_963277665.1 of Viscum album. Lineage (NCBI taxonomy): Eukaryota > Viridiplantae > Streptophyta > Magnoliopsida > Santalales > Viscaceae > Viscum > Viscum album. The sequence continues at coordinate 1,173,606,223 of OY728160.1, forward strand.
ACCGTGGTAAATAAAAGTCAAAAGTTACTATTCACAAAAAAATATTTTCATCTTATTGAACCACATTTTACCTACTAATAATAAAAGTTTATTTTTGGATTTTCGAAATTCAATTCACAGAAGTGGTAATATTCCATTTAAATGAAAATGTCGGTTTTTTAACTATTACTAAGTGGTTTCACTAATCATCAAAAATTGAATCTTTTCAGAAAAATACCAAAAATTCAGAATTAGATATATATGATATTCAGAATCCAAAAATGATGTCTGTTTTACCATTTTAATAAAATAGAAGTTTAATTAATTAATTTAAAATTAATTTCCATTGTCAAAACAAAGAACATGTTTTTTAAGAAACAATAACAATCAAAAGATTGACATTTGTTTATGGTAATTTCAAAGTGAAATTAATTCCAATGAAAAAATTGGATTAAATGGTAAAAATATAATCTAATTATACTTCCAATCCACTAAAATGTATAATTGAACACTATAAATTATTTTTATTAACAAATTTGTTTTTCAATTAAAATTTTGTATTTCTCACTATTCACCCAAATATGAAATTTATCAGAAAAACACCAAAAATTTATCAAAACTAAAGTTTCAAGACTAGATTCTAGATAATAATTTCATTTTGTCAAATTTAATATATAAAAGATTCAAATATTGGATGTAGAAAGGGTTCACCATTAAAAGTTTGTAAAATTGAATTTTCATGAAAAATACATTTTTTATCTGAAAAATTGAATTTGTTCTTATAATATGTCTAAGAAACAAATATTACATAAGTTTAAATTTTACAGAGTATATAAAATTAAAAATCCAGTTAATACTATTCATAACAGTTTTTGAATGACTAGTTTGGTAAGTCGTGGTGTGCTCGAACTCAGTGTTTCATATAGTAAAAGTTATTGAATTACTTTGAAGAGATAACGTACCAAGAAATTTTGGGGTGTTACATTCTCCCCTGCTTTAATAAATTGTGTCCTCTCCATTTGAAATTGTTCTTCCAAAATAAAAGGATCAAAATAGAAAAAATACTTTTGTGGAAAACCCACATTGGAAATTGGGTTCATAAAATTTTGTCTTATTAAGAGGGAATGGGAATGAAAACGTAATGAAAAAATTATGATCTCGATTAGGAGAAAATTGGTGGAAATTAGAGATACATAATTGGAGGAAAAACGAAAATATTTATAGGGAGTTATTGAGATCCTTAATCACAAACAAGTGTAAAATTGATGGTCTCAAATCCATCAATCTATGATGATTTAAAATATCATTGGTCTAACAAATCATAAAGCATTAGGATAACACATTTTTGGTTTTAAGATCCCTTCACTAAGGTTTAATAATTAATTTATTCATAGAATAATTGAAATATATATATATATATACTTGGAAAGTAGAGTTTCATCTTACATCAAATTCTTACCCCAAAATCATGTTTCACTCCAAACGCTGAGCATTCAAAATGAATTTGTTACACCTGAAGCGCTAGAATCAACTTATAGAGAATCAGATAATCTAAAAATGATGAACTATATATTTCCCTTTTCTATAGATTAACCAAAACCATACTAGTTAGTAAAAGAATAGATGATCTCCAAAAAGGATAATCCTTTAGAGAAGAAAATACTAATCTTAATTTTTAAAATTAAACCACCAATACCCAAAGTTCAATAAATACCATTCAATAAAAAAATTTCCATAAAAAATTTCAATATAATCCAAACTAATATTGAAACCCAAAACTCATAAGAATATTCATACGTAGTCTTCCACGTTAAATTTTATCTCCAGATAACATCAACTAATCTTAAAGTCACATACTTTAAAGTAAGTAACCTAATCACATATTCTCTGTGATAGGTCAATCATTTCCATAAATAACCCAAATATCTATAAATCCAGAATAAAAACATAGATAAAAACCCACACGGTCTAAAATAACATTTTTCACTTAATCACCATATCAGCGAACATATTCTAAAATAACATTTTTCACTTAATCACCAAATCATTTTCCTATACTAAGGATAAATTTTATATTCCCAAAATCAACATATTCTTGATCCATAAAATATTTTAACTAAAAATAATTAGTCATACTAACCAGGGCCTTCACATAGTCCAATGGTAGGCGATAAATCCCAGTCTCACTTTGAATGTGGTTCAATTCTCGTAGATTTTTCTGATGTGACGGGCTATCACACGATCTGTGTGTTGTCATTCTTCAAAAATTATATAATTTTATAATATTCCCAAAAATAAGATAGATTCTTCAAAATAACTACAAATTAAATTAACCACAAATGTTTTCTCATACCTTGCATTTTCATCCCAAAAATTAATAACCTATAATTGCCTCAAATTCAAGGGTCATATAATCCCAAATGGTTCTTCATAACTAAATCCAAATAAGAAGATACAATTATTCCTCAAATAACATTTTCACAAAACAAACTACATGGTTACACATAAAAGAGAATAGTATTCCAAAACAATCCCATACTTTTAAACATTTCTCCAACCATTTATTTCCACAAAGGTTCTTCCTTGACCAAGAGGATGTCCTATATAATACGGAATTCACATGGATAATGGCCAGGTCCCCTATATTTATGGCAAATGACCGTAAATATATTATTCGGATCATTTTTATTTTCATCTATAGTACTCTTCATTTCCCCCAGAAATTATTTACTTTATGTCATTCTTTCCCACACATAAAGCATTTCTTTGTACTATTGAGACTCTTTCATCGGTGTCCCCTTCCTCATTTCATGCATGGTGGAAATTGAACTTTATTTTCTCTATGGTCTTCACTACTGGAGCTCTTATCATTCATCGCCTTTCTCTTCTTTGTTGAGTCCATGATTTGGTTAATATATATGTTGTTGATCTTATTTTTGGAAAACTGATTTTTCATGAACATGATATCTTTTACACCTATCGACAATCCATTTTCCTGCTCATTTCCAACATTGTTCCCACTTTATACATCATCTTCAATGTTTCTATGACTTCCTTGGAATCAGCCAGTAACTAACACAAGAAAGCATAGTGTGAGTCATAATATCATTAAGAGAATATCATAACACTGTATTTTTAATCTAAAACACCTTAGAATTAACCAAGGTTATTTATTCTCATCTTATATTAATATCCTTCAAATTGGTTTGTAAAGAAAATGTGAATTATCCAAAGCATATCCCCCGGGAGTGTCGTTACCAAGAGTGCAGCAAGGCCCATTCTCGTGTTCCACGATACCCCAGGTCAAGACTGGAACTCCTTGTTGGAGTTTTCACTCCTAGGTACATCTATGCCAGATCCACCTCTACTTGCTCGTATCCAGACAGGGATGTATTGCATGGAAAATACACAAAATCTCGATATGACAAAAATTATAGGAATTTCTTCTATACTAATCAACATAGTCTATCTTTGGGTAATGTTCTCTAATAATAGTTTATCTAAATCTAGTTTTCATGGTTTGTACTAAACTTCATTTAATAGAAATTGTAATTCCCCGACCTCAGTAACCCAATGTTGGTGTGTTATTACATAACATTGGCATGATACAATGAAATAATTTTCCAAAAGAGCGATCAGTTTAGTAGCCTTGGAAATACTAGATACATTCATAAATTTTACATTGCATTATACAATAAAAAACCAACACAACCTTGTCTTCATTAACCACAGTCGTATCCCATAGACTATCCTTGCAAGTCAGTCATAATGTACCTCTTGGCATCTTGGGATAAATAAAACATAGAAAGGGGTGAGCTTATAGGCTCTATAAGGAAAAAAATATAACAGAAAACGTTTTTAAATAAGCATAAACATTTAAGGAATTATATTAGACTAAAAAAGCCTTTTAATCTTGAACTTCAGCATAATATGGACAAGAGAAATCAAATAATTCCATTTACTTATTCACATGGATATAATACTAGTCTAATAATCACATGAAATATCAATATCCACTTTCATAATGATGGAATGCATAATGTCAGAATTCATAACCACATAGTCAAGGCCTGATGCCAAGTATACAAATAAGATTTTTTCAAGGCCTTGTGCCAAGACACTAGTTTTTCTCATGAGACCTACCAATGCATCGAGGAGCTATAGCGGGCTCCACCCATCACTTACTATGACCAATTAATTCCTCATATGAAAAGACTGAAACATAATATACACATTTGTACTAACACTAGCATACGAAATGTCAATAATTTAACCACAAAACATGAATGTTATAAAAATAGCACATCCACAGTCAAACATAACCAATTAAATGAAATATTGAATATTTTATTAACCTTAATCGATAATAATAAAGGATATTGACATAAATTAAAATAATCACCAAAACTATTTGGGAGAAATATCCCCCTTTTTTGAAAACATTTAAAAGTATCACTATTTATCAAGAAGCCGTATAAAATTGATTTTTGAATCAAAGTGTCCCATACAGATTTGAAACTTTTAAAAGGAATTTTAATTTTAAAACATTAATGTACATATAAATAAATCTTTAAAAACATTTTTAAAAAATTGAAATTAATGAGAAATATTTAGAAGAATAAATATTTAAAACATTTAGAATGATATTTTAGTTAGAGTTCCTAACCAAATGAGAGGAACTTGAATAGAAATAATTGAGGGAATAAAAACATTATAATATCATGAGAATAAAGGGATTCATGATATACTATGTCAAAGTAAATTATATACACCATATAAAAGTGAATTGGTGTATAGCAACAAATAAGTCTCAATAGAATGTATATTGAGATGAAATCCCTTATAAATACCATATCCTTAGGTTAAGGATAAATCAATGAAATAATTATGTTTGAAGAATATAAATAAAATCAATATAATTTTATATTCAGTGTAAATAAATCATAGTAAATTCACACATATTATGGTAAACACAACACCAATTACTTGGATGTTTAAATCAATGAATGGAAATTGAGTTAAGATTATTCTTATCAAGTTCATATCAATGACTTTAGAAATTATCAATGTAGTGATTATGTGAATCAATAGTATATCCACAAAAAGGGTAGTTTAAATTACTACATAAATGATAAATAGTGATTCCACACATAATCTTGGAGTAAAATAATCAATTAAGTATGCGTAAAGACCAATGAGTGGAAATTGAAAATTGAAATTCTCTTACCGATTTGGTTACTCACGAAGAATACACCCCATGAAAGAGTGATCAAATAATAAAGATGTAAATAAAAATAAATTTATGTATATTACACCAATAATAAAATTAGGGGAAGTACATAATACACAACATGAAATAAATAAGTGGTGAATAATAGAAATAACCCGAAATTAAGAGGGAGATAAAAAACCCCATACCTCGTGTCCGACTTGACTCGTTCGTTATTTAATCTTTTTAATAATAAAGTATTGTTAATTTCTACTTTCTTAAGAAGATTTTTCGTGTTTATGATACCTTTTATATAACTTATTACCATGTTATAAACATTATATAATCATTTAAGTTAATAATGGTCATTTTGTCAATATTTGGTACTTGAGTAAAAAATAAACTTGTTATAATTACAAATTGTCCATATGGTCAAAAGTATATTATCTCCATTATCATATTCCAGATTTAAATATCATATATATCATATATATATCTAGTATATAAGTATATTTATAATTAGTTAATGATATTTTGAGATATGAAATGAAATTCACCATTCATGGAGACGGTAAGTCGTACGTACGCATGAATGCTACTTTCATTTATACATCATATTTAATGAAATGAAAACTTAAAGATACATAGTTATATTTTAATTAAATTATAATATCTTATGATATATGAATAAAATAATTTAAATAACTCCTTCATTTATACGTTCCATGTATATCATGAACGAATCATATCACCTTGAGGGAGCAGTAGTCCGCATTTCCTCGAATAAAATTATAGTGGTCAGACATATTGGAAATCATAATGGTGTGTTTGTAAATGAAAATTACATAAGCATAGAGAAAACATAAACATAATATATATAATATAAAAATATAGTTCCGTCATAATGGCCACCATAAGAGGGGGTAGGAGATAATCGAACAATCATCGTTTCGTGAGGTGTTAGTTTTCCATCCAATGAATCAATATGTTCTTCACCCATTAAGTAGAGGTGTGTGTAAGTGTAGTTATAATAATTATAATAACAAAATCCTAGTATATTGAGGATACTGGTGTTGTTATAAAATAAAGGAATAAAAATAGTTTATTTCGTAGGAGAAGTAAAATAAAAAAAAGAATTTAAGAGAAAGCGTTACCTTTAATTTGGTTAACTTCCATTGGTTTGAACCAAAAGGACTTCTTGAAGTTTCTTATTACTAAGGTAAGGTTTCTAGGGGGAATAATGGGATCTTGAGAGCTTATTGGGGTAGGGTTTGGACGAGCCAGGGGTCTTGGTAGGTGTGGAATGGGTTAGAAGTGGTGTCATTTTATAAGGGGGAGGAGGGGCTCTTTAAGAAAGTGTGAAAATATTATTTTATTATATAGTGATATTCGGTTTATAAAGGTCCAAAACTAGTTAATGTAGAAGTTAAGATGACTCATGTTCTATATATAATCATCCAATAATAATTGGATAGGATTTGGATATTATTTTAATATTAATAATCATATTTATATAAATCATTTATTAATGAGGTAGATACTGCATCATTATTGTCTCATATATAATTTAATTTATTTAATGTCTAAAAATTATAATACAAATACCATGATGTATTAAATATGTTTATATTTCCAATGAATACTTATAGTTGAAAATATGACTTATATAACCCCATGTAAAAATTTATTTACAAAAAGATATTTGTTTATGTCATTTTTTCCTTTACTTTAAGTTAATTAAAATAAAGTATCATTATCATTCATAAGTGGATACATGGGGTCCCAAAATCGTCCCAAGGAATCCAATGGTCGGCCATGACTCATCAAATATTGTTAGGACAAGTGTTAAGGTAATTTTGTATTATTATAATACTCGTTTTTTCATTAATTACCCTATTTAACTTTAACTGTGGTAAATAAAAGTTAAACGTTACTATTCAAACCAAATTATTTTAATCTTATTGAACCAAATTTTTCTTACTAATAACAACCATGTATGTCAAAATTTATAAATTAAATTCACAGCAGTGGTAAAATTTCCTTTAAATGAAAAATTCAGTTTTTTAACTACTACTAAGTGGTTGTACTATTCAAAAAAAATTGAACCTTTTCAGAAAAATTCAAAAAATTAACCCTAAGATATATTTGATATTCCGAATTCAAAAATTATGTCTATTTTACCAAATTAAAAACATATAATTTGAATTAAATAATTTAAAATTAATTCCCATTGTCAAAACAAATAACGTGTCTTTTTAAGAAATAATAACTATCAAAAGATTGACACTTGTTTATGTCCAATTTTAAAGTGAAATTAATTCCAATGACTAAAATTGGATTAAATGGTAAAAATATAATATAATTATACTTCCAAGCCATTCAAATGTATAACTGAACACTATAAATTATTTTGATTAAAAATGTTGTTTTCAATTAAAATTTAGTATTTTTTAATATTCACCCAAATATGAAAGTTATCTGAAAACCACCAAAAAATTATAATTTTTATATATATCAAGATTCTACATAAGAAGTTTATTTTGCAAATTGAATATATAAAAGTGTCAAATATTGGATTTAAAAAGGGTTCTCCTTTCAAAGGGTGTAAAATTTCATTTTCTTGAAAAATACATTTTTTTATTTGAAAAATTGAATTTGTTCTTATAATATGTCTAAGAAACAAATAATATATCATTTAAAATTATATGTAGTTTATTAAATTCAAAATACAATTAATAATATTCATAACCATTTTTGAATTGCTAGATTGTTAAGTCGTGGTGCTCTCGAACTCAATGTTGTGTATAGTACAGGTTATTGAATTACTTTGAAGAGATAACGTACCCAGAAATCATGGGGCGTTAAAAAAATGGTTTTTGAAATGTATTTAGTATTTCAATATCTTGAAAATATATCTTGTGATTGAAAATTAAATTTTATTACTGAAATGTTGGTTTTTTTAATATTTTATGTCTTATGATTATGAAATGGTAATTGAAAATTTGGCTGGTGGTTACGTGATAAACCAATGACGAGTGGTTACGTGATAAACCAAATGACCGGTGGTTCCGTGATAAAGCTAGGATGGGTGGTTACATTATAAACTTTAATACATTGGGTATGGAAGTATACCATATGACAATTATATTTAGTGATATGTGTGGAAGTCGACCGTATGGTTATTACATTTAAGTATGTTTATGTCCCAAGTTAACGTTATATGTCATACATTGTTATCTATGGGATTTAGGGTATCCTTTTTGTTAACAAAAGGGTAAGCGACGAGCTTATATATAATGAAGTGTTTTTGCTACTTCTTTAAGGTGACAAGTATTACTTTATGATAAAGTATTCATGGTTTTAATGTTGTTTTGAAAAACTAATAGTTTTACTTATTTATGTATCCCTTACTGAACTTTATATGCTAATCCCAGGTTTTCAATTGTTTTTCACAGGAATTAAAAATGAATAGGGTCAGGTATGGGATTAAGGAAAAGTCATGCTATCTAAAACTGGGAACTAGACATGTTTCTTTTTTTAAAAGTCTTGGTTTTATGAAAAAATGGATAATGAGTAGAAGTTTCTACTTGTTATATTCAGGTTTTTATGTATTAGTTATGACCTAATTATCTAAAGATATAATCCTGAAAAGATCCTCAATGTTAATTATAAACTTAAATAATTATTATGTAATGTTTAAGGTTGGTGTCTTACAATTGGTATAAGAGGTCTGTTTAGATTACTTTAGAGGTTAGGGTGATATTTAAAAATATGTGACAAAAGAATAATGGTTAGAATATTAGAAAGAGTCATAGTTATTTAGATAAATTGAATGAGTTTAAGACAACATGAATAACTATATCATAGTATTTACCTTCCTCATAAGATATTATATGATCATTTTTTTGATATAATCACACTGAAATTTTTGATTTTAGTAAATGGCTAGATCTAATAGGCACCAAGGTAATAATGGGCGTGAAGAAAATTGTGATGGTTTTCTGAATAAGCAACTGAATTAAATGGGAGCTGCAATGAGAACTCTTGAGGTTGTTCTCAGCCATTCTATCTCGACTAATGATTTACACATTAACCTTGGGGATTTTTATAAGGCATTGTATATGAGAGAAACAAATCCCTACAAAATTTCACATAATAATCATAGAAGTATGTAAATTAAAAAACATATGTGTCACAAATTTGGAAAGAAACACCTGGGAAAATGATTCAAAAGGGATTAAAATATTCCATTGAATTGGTAATGAATATTACAAATCAAGAACCTACCATGGAAAAAATGAAGTGTTTAGTTGACTCTGGGAAAGGGAAAGAAGTTCTTCCCAAGGGATCAATTGAATGTTTTAAAAGTGGTGTGCATGGTCATTACACAAATATATGTCCTACGAAGAAGGTTCAGAAATGGGATCAGTAGGACCATACATATATATTTTTACTAATACCTAATTCCATTTCAATTGAGGATTTGGAAACTTTCAATGACCAATGAAAGGTATGAATTTTTTATTAGCTGATGTTTTGACATTATTGAATCTTAGTATATGATTCATGATTTTGTTTGAAAGAAGAATTATTACAAAATAAGTTATAAAAGAATGGTTAATGGATCCTTAAGAACATTTAATGAGTAAGAAATCTATATATAAGGGATTCAAGAGATATGGTAAATTTTAGGATGATGAAATTCTTAAAAGTATTAAGGAGATTTTGATAATGGTATTACATTGAAAGACTTTTTCTTGTATGTGTAACCATGATGTTTGATATGTGAAAATATTTTTCAATAAATAATTATCTTTTCTTTTGGTAAAAAAATGTATAACCTTATGGGTTCATATGATATTTTCTTTTTGAGGTGATAAATGGTTATTACATTTTGGGATGCAAAATGAATGGTATAAGACAACCTTTGAGGATAAAATAGATTATGGTTATTTATGATTAGATTAGATTATTTTTTAGAATTTTATAAGAATTATATGGTTATAGAAAAAGGACAAACCCAAGGATGGGTGACAACCCATTGCGTCCGTCAAGGCCATGGGAATCGAACCCCCAACTGATGGGCGACAAGGGTGTATCACCTACCACTGGCCTATGTGAACTCCCTGGTTATTATGACTTATTCCTTATAGTTAAATGATTTTATTGATCAAGAATAAGTTAATTTGGGATCTTATGTTTTATCAAATAAATATCCTCAATACAAGAAAATGATTTGGTGATTAAGTGATAAAGGTTATTTTGGAAGACGTTTTCTCTTTTGGGAACACTATATTCCTAAGGAATGTAGAATACATTGGGATTTAGATTGAGGAGTAATGGTAAAATTTTATTTTGGAAGAATCAATGTTTTTATTGTGGAAATATAGAAATTTGGGTAATTTATTGAAATTTTTAACCTTTCCTTGAGAATATATTATTAGGTTAATTACTTTTTAGTATGAGACTTTAAGAGTAGCCGATGTTATTTTTAGATAATTGGTGAGATTTGTGTGGAAGACTCTCTGACCAAATCCTTCTGAATTTTGGTTTTCAAACATAGTTTGGATTATTTGGATTAATTTTAAGGAAAATTTTATATGGAATGGTCTTTGTTGAGATTTTGGTGTTGTTTGTTCAATTTTGGAGAAAAAGAGTAGTATTTATTTTTTATAAAAGATTATACTTTTTGGGTATTTATTTGATTTTGTACTAACCATTTTGGTTTTGGTTAATGTCTACAGATTGGGGAAATATATGGTTCGTCTTTTTTGGATCATGGTATTCTCTAGAAATTTATTCTAGCGCTTATGGTGTGACCAAGTCATCTTGAATACTCATCAATTAGAGAAAAGATGAGTTTTTTAAGAAACTTATTAAAGAATGAAACTCTTCTAGAAAAGTAATTATATTTATTTATGTTCTTAGTCAATCTGATAAAAAAATTCTCCAACATTATTAAAGGGAACATAAAACAAAAAAATCTTTTCCATTTAATTTTTATACAAGGGAATCAACGACAATTTAACCTATCAAAAGTTTGCGGTTCTTGGGTGGTTAAATTTCTCGTGATCTTGTTTTCTACACCCTTCATCAGAACCTGATGGTTCGTTTTTTTCTTTCATATCCATGTTTTCATGGAATCCTATTATGTGTTATCTCAGGTGACCTTTATACTTCTCTTTATTTTTTTGAAGTGATAGTTTTATTTACTCTTTTTTCTGATGTGGGACTTTCAATGAAGTTGTGGTGCCCAATTTTATAATTTTGAAGATGCAATTTCCAAAAGGGTGGAAGGATTTAACAACCCAGGTTTTAAGGAATAATAATTTTTTACTTCTATAAATAATTATGAATAAGATATTAATTTTAAGTTAAATGGGATTTTTTCCTGATAGTGTACTCGACACGTAACAACGAGATCCTCCAAAATCTTACATTGCACAAAAATTTACGTTATACTGAAAAATAATACAATATTATTATTATTATTTTAAATAGTAATTAACGACTAGCCATTAAAATAGAATGAATGAATATTATTAAATAAATTTTTAAATATGGTTTACACATGTTTAAATGATGATTCATTGATTATGAAATTTATTAGAAATGGAAATAAAATCCAATTGAATATAATAGATGTGTTTTTATGAAATCCAATTTAAAAGAGAATAATTGGGTCTTCATATCTCTCTTTATGGTTTTTTATTTAATGAAAAATATACGATATATATTCAATGTATTTTTTTAAATTCATATTGTATGTTTTGTAGATATTATATAAGAATAAATTCAGATTTTCGGGATAAAAGAATCAATTTTCTAAAAGTTCAATTTTACCACATTTTGATGGAGAACCCTATTAAAATCTAGGTTTTGATACCTTTATATGAATTATTTGATAAAATAAACTTCTTATTTAGAATTGTGACATTAAAATTTACTTTGGATAGAATTTTTGTATTTTTCTGTGAATGTTCATTTTTAATGAATTGTGAAAAATACTCCATTTTAATTCAAAACTGCATTTTAATTTAATTTATTTATATAGTTAAATTGAATTTTTTAATTTTTTTTAAAGTTTAATTGGATTATATTTTTATCATTTAATCCAATTTTAGTCATTGTATGTAATTTTACTTTTAAATTTGACATAAAATCATGTTAATCTTTTGGTAGTTTTTATTTCTTGAATACACTCTTTTTAGTTTTGACAATGAGAATTAATATAAAATTAAATTCTAAAACATATGTGTTTTGAATTTATTAAAATTGATTCCATATTTGGAATTTGGAGGTAAAAATTTTGTAAATAGGTAACTTTTATTTATAAACATTATGAATAGTAACTTTAGTAAATATACTATTTACCATGGTTAAATGGTAAATCTGGTAAATAAGGGTAAAACATAATATTATATTAATATTAAATTACCGTAACAGATTTCCTATCTCTATTTTATGAGATATGTACGACCATGGGAATACTTGGGTTAATTTTAGGACCCCATGGAGACACTTGTGTGTCAAAATTACATTTATTTACTTTTAATTTAATGTTAAGGAAAACAAAACCTAAACAAGTATCTTTTAGTAAATTGTTTTTCCTACGAGGTTATATAACTTCTCTTTTACACAATAAATATTCCTTATAAAGATAAAAATATTTCATAAATAATGGTATTTTATTTATAACTTTTAGACATCAAATAAATAAATATATTTATGACACAATGATGATGTATTGATTACCTTATTAATTAACGATTTAAATAAATGAGATTATAAATAATAAAATAAATTTATTTTGAAATTTTTTATGCCATAATCGAATTTTACAGATGATTATAACTTTTTATTTTTTAATGTATTTTGTTTTTTCGAATGAATAAAGTTGTTATGGATTTTTATAAAGTCATGATATTAATAGAATAAAAATTGACACAAATGAGTTTTTAAAACAAATACTATTTTATTAAGTGATATAATAGTCCTAAAAATATATGATTCTGAAAAATGACTTATATAATTTTTAACATGTCATTACATAACCACTTGAGGTTCTATTTTCATTTTATAGTAACTATATTAACCATATAGTGTGAATATACAAGAAGACATGGTAAGGATAAAATTAGTTAACTAAGGGTTAAAGATAAAATATAAGGTTAAATATGAAACCAAAAATTGTATAAAACCTATTGGTTGAGATTATTTCAATCAATAATATTATTATCTTCTTATTAAATTAGTTTTTGAAATTTTTAATATCAAAATTTAGTTTATAATAAAATATTATTTCAAGAAATTCCTAAAGTAGCCCTCTTCCCTATTATAAAAGGACACCACCTATAACCCCTCACTCACACCTCTCAAGCCCCTTTACTCATCCAAACTATGCTCCTATAATCTCCCAAAATTCCTCTCTTACTTCTATAATCCTTACCTTAGGTAGAATGAAATTCAAGAAAGCCTTTTGGATCAAATCGAAGGGAGTCACCCGTTTAAAGAGGCAACATCTTCTCTAAAGTTCCTTTCCAATATTATACTTCTTAACTCTCTATTATAATATTATTCATTGATTACATAAAAAAACAATTATCCTAAAGATACTATTATATTTTTATGACAATTATTCTAACTGCACTTACACACACCTTGATCTAAAAGATTTTGAACATACTATTTCTGTGGACGACGAACTACTGCCTCACGAAACGATGTTTGTTCAATTATATCTTACTTCCTATCATGATTCCATTATGATGGAACCATATTTATATTATATATATTATGTTTATATTGTCATTATGATTCTGTAATTTTTATTTACAACATACCTTTACACATTTCTTGATGTGTAAACTCGATAATTCCATTTGAAGAAGCGCAGACTACCGCCCCCTCAAAGTGTTATGACTCATTCATGCCATACATGGAATGTATAAAGGATGGAGTTAATGATATTATGTAAGATATATAAAATATGATATTATACTTTAATTATAATATACCAATGTATCATTATGTTTTCATTTCATTAAATATGAAATAGAAATGAAAGTAACCTTCATGCATTCATACCACTTACCGTCTCCATGAATGGTGCATTTAATATCTAATCTAAAAATGTTATGTAATATTATAAATACATATATACTGGATATATATGATATATATATATATATGAATAATATTCTATAGATAATGTATTTCTAACTATATGGAAAAATTGTTATTATAACTAGATAAATTTCGACTCAAGTAACCAATATCGACAAAACAACTAATATTAACATAATTAATTATATAATTTTTATAACATGATAATAAGTGATATAAAAGGAAAAATGAAGTTGAAAAAAGATCTAAAGCATGTATAAATTAAAATATGGTTATCATTTAGGAAATTAAAGAACGAACTTTTCAATTCTGACACGATGTAAGGGACTTCCTCCAAATATCCTTTCATTGAGGCATATTTCTATAATATATACCTTTTTATTTTATACAGTGTATAATAAAACCCTTTGAATTTTACATTTTTTCAATGGGAATCTATTTTTCTAGAAATTATTTTACTAAACGACAAAAGGAATGTTTTTAACATATGTGGCGATAATGACTTCTCCGCCACTATAATAGTTATTTGCCTTCCCCCATAAGTATTTATGTTTTTAAAATAAAAAGAAATCCCTTATTCCATTTTTCTTTGTTTTGGTATTTAAAATGGTTTTTGAAATGGATTGAGTATTGCAATATCTTGAAATTATATCTTGTGATTGAAAATTAAATGTTTTTTAAAAAATGTTGATATTTTCATTGTTTTATGTGTTTTGATTATGTAATGGTACATGGACATTTGATGGGTGGTTACATGATAAATCAATGATGGATGGTTACATGATGAACCAAGTGGCTGGTGGTTCCATGATAAACCAAGGATGGGTGGTTACGTTATAACCTCCAAAGTGTTGGGTATAGAAGTCGGACATATGGCTATTCCATTTAGTGATATGTATGGAAGTCGACTGTATAGTTATTCCATTTAAGTATGTTTATGTCCCAATATTACTTTCTATGATATACATTGTTTTATATGGGTTTTATGGTAATATTTTTGTTACAAAAAGGGCAAGAAATGAGATTATATTCGGTGAAGTGTTTTTTCTACTTCTTTAAGGTGAAAAGTATTAATTTAATATATTGTAGTCATGGTTTACATGTTGTTTGGAAAAAATAACATTTTTCCTTCATTATGTATCACTTAATGAGAATTTTATTCTCATTCCATTTTTTGAAATGTTTTTCACTGGATGTAAAGATGAATAGGATGAAGGATGGGATAAAGAAAAAGTCATCCTATCTATAATAGAGAACTAGACCTGATTCTTTTTTAAGAGTTTCTCATGAAAAAATGGATAGTCAGTAGAAGGGTCTACTTGTAATATTCAAGTTGTAATGTATATGTTATGAACTAATTCTCTAAATCACTAAACATGAAAAGATCTTCAATGTGAATTATTAACTTAATTCAAGATTATGTAATGTTTAAGGTTGTGGCCTTACATTTACATAGTGGGAGAATATGCACAACATTATTCTTCAATGGAATGGGATGCGATTTTCTTTATTAGATGAATCTAAAGCTGATGTTATCATAAAATTGGGGATATAAAGATATTAGTGAGTGAAAAAAATAAAATAAAGGGAGATAATCCAAACATGGACACAACATTTTCTTATCACTGAGAGATGATATTCCATTAGAAACAATACTTTATCCAGTATGGTGGTATTATAACACTATTGTTTTAGAATGTATTGTTTTGGTAATTGTTAAAAAATAGGTTTTCTAAAATATTTTGAGTGGTAGAAAATTGGTTAGTTATGAAAGTTGATAAAAATGTTTTCTACAATTTGAAAGGGGGAGATTGATAATATTTTGTAATGTTTCTGTTGGTAACATGTGTAGTATTTGTTAATATGTAAACTTGTTTAAAAGTTTATTTTTTTATCAGACCCATTTCATCAGTATGAGCGTTTACAGGAATGTAAAAATCTATTAAATGTATGAAACCAAACATATAGGGGGAGAAAAATATTTAATGTTTTTCTCTGGACACAGTTTATTTCACTGAGCTATTCCAGAAACTGAAGTAGTAAGAAATATAAGTGCTACCAGTTTAGTAAAATTGTTGACTACACAAAACATAATTCTTAGTTCAATCACATGAACTTCAATATCAATCAGACACGATGTTTTATAGAAAGAAAAGAAGATATTTGAAATAAATTAATAGTGTTGTTGAAGGCTAGAAATAACGTTTCAAGGGTATTAGAATTTATAATGTTATTTAATTTCCATAATTATGTAAGATAATGCTATGGTGGTTTTTAATTCTCAAATATCATAAGTTTTGTATAAATTATATGATGCAATCCTTATGAATAAATGGGGTAGAATAGGTATTTTCAAAATTAATGTGTTTTTTGGCATGAAAGGATGTGATGGAAGAAAGGGAAGTCATAATAACTTCATACGTATGTTAAATGTTGCATTGATTATCTTGGAGTTATCATACATCATGATAAAATCACATGATAAATGATTTTGAATAATGGAGTCTATTGAAAGTCTTTTATATGTTATAAGTGTCTCTAGAAATAAGACATAGAATCAAAGATCTAGATGTATCAGAAAAAAAAACTGTCAAATAACTTTCTAAGTAAAGATGATAAATATTGAAGAGTATCTGAGTGATGTCTCCATTTTATGTAGAACATCCAAGTAACAAGAGTTTTATACATTTATCCATCAGACACAGATGATTTATGAAAGATGATTTCAAAAAAAATCTTACATGATAACATGAAAAATAATGAGTGCAATTTTTATACCAATCCAATGGACATGGAATTGACATTGTTCCACAAGACGAATGTTTAACACCAATAAATATTTTTCTATAGCAGTTCAAGAAATCTGATTAGTCTATGAAATTTTTAATGGAACCAAAGAATTTGAACCATGAGAAAATAAAATAATATATATATATATATACCATACACAAAATAATAAAAAATAATTTTGTTAGTATTAAACGGATCACTTCAAATAACATTCATTGGAATGGGTTCACTCCCAAAACTAGCATAGTAGTCAATGTTAATTTCCAAGTGTATCATAGTAGCCAAAAAAACTTACTGAACTAGGTTCATCCCCATTGCAAATCTATTGATCTGATGATATATCAATATTCAACCAATACATTGAAGGAAGATATATGTACCACCCATTATATAATGAAAATCCTTGATACATATTCCAGAAGATCATAAAACATTCAACATATCAAAAACCATGAAAATAAATGGGTTTCATAAATAATTCATAATATAATTCCATGGAAAAAAGAAACACATTTTTTAATCATTTCCTCATTTCATCGTAGTATATCCTATGGAAGAAGATGTCCATTTACAATCATTTTTGCATCGTATAACTCATGGAAGAGAAATGGGTTTCATAAATATCATGCCATCATTAATGTAATCCATTCAAAGAAATAATAGAAATGATATCCTTGGTTTATATCCTAAGTAATGCACAAGTTTCATTCAAGGATTCCACCTTAATTGGAAAATGATTTTTAAAGATCACATGTAACATTTCTTTAGGAAAATAACCTTTTCTCTTTGAAAAATAAAATTTTAAAATATAAATTATAAAAAAAAATTAAAATAATTTTCATTTAGAAAAATATTGTAAAATATTTGTGGAATATTTAATTGAAATAATTTTCATGATGTTTATATCTACTGTATAATCTATACATGTTAATATAAAGATATATTTCACATTTTTTTGGTAAAATCCAAACTACGATTATTTGGAAAATGGCTTGAAGAATTCATTCACATATTTTAAAAAAAGTTAAAATGGGTGTAAATGTCTTTAACAAAACGTTTTAGGAATGGTTAAAACATTTTTGCAAAAAATCATAGAAAATATGGTCATTTAAGAAAGTGGGGTTTCAAAAAAAGAGAGAAAGAAATGTAATTTTTATAAAAAAATTATTTTGAACTATTGAGTACATTAAGAGAGAAAAATGAAAATAAAAAATGTTATGATTATAAATAACTAGGGGATAAGAAGATATATGATTTAATAGAGAGTTAGATCATAGGATTTCATCATTGGATGTATAATGTGGAACAATCCTCGTGAAGGATGAGATTTTATCATAAAACCCTTATCACTTTGGTTACATTGAATCATAAGACCCATGAAGGAATGAAATTAAATTAAACATAAAATCTCATTATAGTAAATAAATTAATGATATTACATGTCAATGGGGCCACATATACATGTCATAATATAATATAGGTTTGTAACATAACATATGTCTCAGAGAAGGAAAATTGAGACAAAAATATCATACATTAAGTCTCTACTTAATTCATACACATTTGAAAATAAATTGAAATAAATATAAGTTTATTATACATCTATTAAATAAAAATACTAATATTTATCATACCATATATGAGTTTTTTATGACTTTTTCTTACCCATTTTTTAACAATACATTGATAAAATTATGTTTTGGGTTATAAATGTATCGTTTTTCATGTATGTTTTGATTTATTATTTATCATCATCTTAATTTGATCATGGTAAAATAATTTATAGATTTTTATAAATGATATAAATATCATATATATTTAGAATGTATGTATTTATAGTGATGCATAATAGTTAGGATAGAAAATTGAAATAGAAGTTTTTGGAGATGGTAGGTCATACCAACACATGAACGTTGTCTCCATTTTCTCAAAGAATTGATATAATTAAAGGTAAATAATATATAAAAATTAAAAATAGTATGTCATATGTATCACATATTTTCCATAAATCATTCCTTATTACATTCCATGTAAATCATGAATTAATCAAATTGATTCACATGGTGGTAGATCATCATACACACGAGATTTGTTATCGTATTCCAATGGAATTAAATGTATGAAGTTATATATGATAAAATAAATACAGAAGTGTAATATTAACATATATGTCATATATAATGATTTAATCTATAATATATTCATTTCTGTAATATTTACATTTATATCATATAGAATCATTTAATCCATAATATAAACTATGATGATTCCATCCCTGGAATCCATTTTTCACAATTCCATTCACAAAATTATAATCAAAATTAATTTAAACATAAAATCATACAGGTGATGATAAGTAGTGTTTTCAAAGAGAAAATATTCCAATGTTCACAAATATTTTATATAATAATTCATTATGGAAATGATTCCAATGTCCTAAATATGATTAATAAGCATAAAATTTAAATATTTTTTTCTTTTAAACCCATTTTTATCATAAAAATAACTTTAAAATTTCTTTAAATGAAATTTTATTTTTTTTTTAAATGAAACTAGTATTTTTCAGTATTCATAAAAAAAATAATATTTTCAAAAAAAAATCCAAAAATTCAGGTTTAGATAAATTTTACATAATAATTTAATATTTGATGTCTATTTTAAAAAGTAATTTTTTTAAAACTATAATCAAGAAATTTTATTATCGATCACAAAAAAAATAATCAACATTTTTTGAGACAATAGTATTTTTACAACTTTAACAAAAAATATTTTTTTCAAGTAGGTTTCATTATATAAAACCATTGTAAAAATTATTATAAAATTATTTAATACTATTCATATAACTATTATTAATGGCTATGTTATGATATTCACATTTAAATAACAATATTAATAATATATCATAGTTTGTTTAAACATTTTTTAACGTGTCACAAATGATGAACTATGTGATTCGTGCAATATAAGATAAACTCTCTGTTTAATATAATGAATGATAAATGCGGAATTTTTTGTGATTAATGATATAAAATAAACGTAATTTATTAAAAAAAATAACCCATAAAAATTGAGGGTGTAACATTCTATAAAAGACCCATAGAATTAAAAGAAGAAAATTATATAAGATAGTGTAATGGAAACACCGAATTGAGTTAATCTTATATTACATGGAACACTCAGTTTATATTGCATTACACACAACCACAATATTTTTTTGTTCAATGGTGTATTTAAAAATCAACACTCAACTTACGCAACCCATTATATATAGTACTATTATAAAAAAGATGTTAAATTTGAGTGTCTGAATAATATTAAGTGCATTATGAAATATATATATAAATAAATAAATATATATATAATTTTCTCTAAATATAAATTATTGATAATTTTTTATTTAATAATCAATAAATTTTTAGTAAAGGGATATTATTCTTCAAATATATATTTTCTTAAAAAATGATTTCTATTTATTTTAATGAAAAAAATATTATTATATATTTTTTAATTTTATATACTTGTTTTTATAAAATAAATTTCATTTTTTCAATCACATTTTCAAAATTTTCTTTGGATCTAGTTTTTGGATTTGTCATATAATATTTATTTAATTTATGAATTTTAAAATACCATTTTTTGTGAAAAGCCTCTCATTTTAATTAGTAAATTTAATCTAAAGTTCCAATATCCTTTTAATATATTTTAAAATAAATTATGTTTTATTTAGTTATATTCTATCCAATAATTAATTTTTATCCAAATTTATATTATTTTTTGTATTAGTTTGTCATTTTGATTAAAAGATGATATTTTATAAAAAAATATTATAAAATGAATAGTTTTTCTACTTTTTAATTAGTTTAAATAATACCTAATGGAAATTTTTTTAAGTAAAATATATAGAATATGTATTAGTAAATATTAATTTATTTTCATAAAATTATTAATATTATTCAATGAGTTAATATAGAATCTTCTTTTTCATAATAATACTCTATATAAAAATCCACATTCTCTTTGCGTAAGAAAGATTAATATTAAATTTAAAACATCAACTTATATGATTTTAATTTTTTAAAAAGTATTCCATATTTCCAATACAAATTAATTTTTTATTTATAATAATGGAAAATAATTTGTTTACATGAGTTCTTAGTAAAAATAGTTAAATCTAATTACAATAAATAAGAAAAAAAATAAGTTTATCAAGGGAGTGGAATTTAATCAAATAGAAAAAAATATCATTGAAACCATTAAAAAACCCATTTTATGGTCATATGTCTACCCACATAACCTTAGGAAATATTTTTATTTATTTTGGTACAAAATTCCATGAAATTGACCAATATAATTTGTTTTGTAAACAAAAATAGAAATATAAACCTTTTTTTCATTAAATTTCTATAATGCCTTTGGAGTAGGAAAATACAATAAAATGATATTTTATATATATCATTTATAATAGAAAAATAGTTTTCTATCATGATAATTTATCCTTAATTTTTATAGATGAAATAATTACTTATCATTCTTATGAAATGACAATATATTAATTATACATTTAATAATTAACAAAAATAAATGATACTAAAAAAACTAAAAGTGATATAAATAGAATGAATTAATAGAATGAATTATTTTTAGATTAATATAACATGTTAAACATTTTTGAAATTAAAATATTCAAAATCCATATTTTCATTGATATTTGTAATATTAAACTGAATAAATAATGTCAAAAATGACATTAACGTTAATTTTATCATAAATGATATATTATGAAATGATTTAAAATTATTAAAAATATAATATTCTTATATTTTATTTTTAATATTAATAAATATCAAATATGGTCCATTAATGCACCAATTGATCTTTTATGATAAAAATATTGACCACTAAATATTAAAAACACAATTGGTACGGTAAGAGTTTATACTATTTTTTTTGTGTTACATGCGCTTCTGTTAATATTAATTTCCATCTAACTTGGTATTTTCATTTTATAAATTTTATTTATTATTTATCAAAATAATTTAATATTTTTATAATATTACTCAATTTAATTCAGTTTTTTTTTGTAAAAAATAATTTGGCTAGAAAACTAATTGCCTAAATGAAAAACCAAAATAAAAAAAACATACAAAGGATTTAAGGAACAAATGTTTTAAAAAATGTTTTTATTTTTTATTTTTGAAGTCTTTATTGATTAAATAACACCCCAACTAAATTAGTATCTATATTAGGGATTCTTGAAGTATGTTTGACCACCCAATATTGATAGTTTTGTGTATTTACAAGAATTCCATTCCACGTCATATTTAAAAGGGAACTCACTCCCGCCACTTATTCCAACCACTCAAGCCATTTGGATCGTCAGAAAAAAACAAATATAACATCCCAAATTCTATATAATAATCCAATAAGCCTTATTTTATGATGAATTCAAAACTATTAAGGTTTTAGTGAATACTTTAGGAAGATACATGAAGAAGTGGAAATGAGCTTCTAAATGGGTTTTTATTTTATGTCTTTCTCAGACTCATTAAATTCTTGTAATAAAATGATTATATGATAAAATAGGTATCCTAAATATAAATAAATGTTATTATTTTATCTTTTACTTCCTAAAACTACACACACTTCCTTAAAATGTGTTATGAAATCATCATTCATGTGTACGATGGACTACTGCCTCCCAAAGCTATGTCATTCGATTTTCCATTACCACTTATCAATGATGGGAATGGTGATGGATATAAAAATATATATGATATTTATAACATAATTATATCTTTTTAGTAATTATGTATGTTATAAACTTTTTCATTCTATACTATAGGGGATACGATAATGTCGCTCGTTTGTATGATGAACCACCACATTGCGAAGTGATGTGAAGGATTTTTCACTAATGCATTAAAAGGAAGGTATTAAGGGTAACTATAATGAATACATATGATAAAAATTTCATAATTATGATATTAAATATTTAATTATAAATCATGAAATATAATATATCATTTTTATATCATTTTCATACACTGAAAGAGTGATAATGTTGTCATTGATCATCTGGACTACCACATCCTCGAAGCAATTGGTTTCCTTTTACATCAAAATAATGATATATATATATATAAGTATATATAAGAAAATAAAATGGAATTTATGATATATTTATAGTTTTTTAATTATAAAATATCTCTTTCCCTCTCTCCATAAGAATTGTTGAAAACGTGAAATGTTACTCATGCGTACGTACGATATACTAATACCATGATTGCAACGTAAGTTAAATTTTTATAGACATATTTAATGATTTTTTTAAAATTATAATTGATTAATAAATATGATAATTACATAATTACTCTTATTCTTATGATTTTTATATAATGTACTTTTTGACTATAGTCAACCTAGAAAAGACATTTTTGACACATAAGCTGAATATGGTCGCAACACCTGACTTAATATTATGAAATTATGTAATAATATAAAAAATGATTATAAGATAAATAAAAGTAATAATATACTAGGAAAATGTTTCCACATAAGTAAATAATTAAAATATTCTTATGATCCAGGAAGATAATGAACAAGTTTGACAAATCAGAGTCAAGGTGAGGGGTTTTTACTGTCTCGCTTATATTTATATGGGAGACATGTTCTATTCACCACTTAATTTTGTTGTGTGTTTTATATAATTTACATGAAAGTATTTTTTGATTATTTTTCTAATATTTATAGGGATTTACATATCTATTATAGGATCTCTCTTCCACGGGGTTTACACATTCAATGATACCAAAGTAGTAATGGATTTCTCTCACAATTTCTCAACATTGAGACTTATGTCGTGTTATAAACAAACCTACATTTATGAGGAATATATATATATATATATATATATATATATATATGTTGACATTTAATATAATGAATTTATTAACTTCATGGTATTTTATGTTTCCTTTTAAATTCGTTCATGGGGATTATGCTTCAATGTTACCAATGTGGTGAGAATTTTATATTGCAATTTCATTATTTATCACGATTTTTTTTTCATGTTTATAATCTTAATTTATTATGATAAATATGTTATGAAACCCATATATTTTATTACCATATAGTTATTAACGATATTTACAAGTAATAGTCCATTTTTTCAATCCTAGGTACAAAATTTTTTTTTAAATGTTTTTAAAAAAACCTCTGTTTATCTCTCTCTTCGGTCGGAAATAAATTTTATTACAAAAACATGATATAAAAATGTCTTCAAAATGTTTTAACCTATTAAATATGATATAGTAAATGAAATTTTTTAAAAAAATTAAAAGGAATCTTTATGTTTTTTTCAAAACAATTCCCATTTATCTTTTCCCAAAAATATGAAAGGAACCTTCTTGTAATTTTCCAAACAAGCCACTTTCTTTCTATTTCAAATTTAAAATGGAATGTTATTTTTAAATTATATAGAATTTATAGGGATTAACCCCATTATTTATTTTCTTTATCCTTAATATTTTTACTAGGATCTTTTTAAATAAAAGATTTTCAAAATTAAATTTCAATGAAATGTATTTTCCATGTGCTTTATGATCTATGGTGTTTTTTTTTGAAAATGGAAAGGATCACTCTATCAAGAATGTTTTTGATGGTTTTTTAATTCTATTTATGTCCACAAACATCAATAGACCTTTTTTTCAATTATCCACCATTGGGGAAATTTTTGTAATGATATCATCATTTTTTATGGTTGGATTATGATTGTTAGAAATAGATTTCTATAGATCTCATTTCATTTCCATCGGTTAAACATGTTTCAATGAAATTTTAATAAAACACATTTCTTCTAAGCAAGTTTTCATGTTTCAAATATGTTAAAATGAAGTCCATTTATTTTTCTTAGGATTATTAAGTAATAAAATAATAATAACTTTTTCTATGACTTTTATTGTGAAATATCTATGAATTTTATTCATGTTGTGGTTCTTGGTCATTATAGAGTAAACATGGGGTTTCCTAGATATTATTGGGTATACCCATTACATCTTCTCATGGGGTGCTCTAGATAATTCCAAGAAATCCCATTACATGTTAATCTTGGGGAGGACCAAATAGAATAGAGTGATCCAATTTTAGTTTATAAAATGGGTGCACTTGTATTTCACTCTAATTCATTGGGTATTGTTAATATTTTAATTATTCCTTAATTTTATTCCAATTATAATTATTTTTAACGGATTTTCTAAATATAAATATCCATGTTACTAAAAAGTGTTTTAACATTGTTGCAACGAGATTATGATGTTTTATTTAACCGAGATTGATATCACATAGCTCATGATAATTGATACTAACAGATATTTCATTTTTAAGTTTTTAATATGTCATAATATAGATATTTTTGGGTATGAGTTATTTTAGGATTCATTCAATCATTTTAATTATGATCGCACGCCCTTATTCACTTCTTATTCTCATTGATTACGTTCAATTATTAATGATTATGTTTACCCTTGTAGAGCATTTGATCTCACCTTATTATGATTCCTTTCCCCTAGGTTATAAATAATAAGTTTGAATCAATTATATATATAAGATATTTTATATGGACGATTATGATGACTTAATGTAGAATAAGAAAAATGGGTTCAGTTGGAGAACATATGATTTTATGTTATGGTTTTTGATTATTGAAGAGTTTGTAAAAAATATATAAAACCCTATACCTAAATGGTCCTCAAGAATGTTTGTGATTCATGTTCTCTATTTATGTTGAATAGTTGGATAGAAATAGTTGTGTTTCAATTATCAAAATAAAAGACGAAAATGTGATTTTTATGATTTTATTACCGGATCCGGGTGTACGAGAACTTGGATGTCATAATTTGTATCAATGGTTGATATAGATATCATTTTAGAATAGTTTGTTCTCATATGAGGTTATATAAAGAGTTACATATACTATCACTGTTATATGATATTAATTATGATCGTATGATCAAATGTTTTAGACACATCATGTGAGGGTTTCACGTAGTAAAACATTTAACGATATTAATGACATTTTTGGATATGTTTAGTTGGTTTTGGGTCTTTTTAATTACTAGGATCAACCTGGAGTGTTATATTGGAAGTAATTATTTTTCATGATTAAAACAATGACAACCCATATGTTGCATGATAAACCATCACATCCAAAAAGGCAGTGGGGCTAGAACCGATGAATAAAAGTTGGTAAGGGTTTTTTTCTACTATTAGCCTATAGATTTCCCAAGTATGAATTTTTTTATAGGTAAATATTATGTTTATTTTTTTTAAATATATGGGATTTTAGTTTAGGATTATAAAATTATTTATCTTTGAATAACATATCATCAAATCCCTATAATCATTGGTTTTGAACATAGTCTGGAGATTTTTAAATAAACTTAAGTATAATTTCTTATAGAATTATTTTGTTGAATCTTTGGGTATTATTGTTTTGAGATTAATGTATGAATTATTATTTTGGAAATTATCTTACTATGTTCCTACAATTTTTTATTGATTAATGAGTAAATAAAAGAGATATAAATTGTTATTATTTAGGGGTTAGGTGGTCATTTAAAAATTTATTTTAGTGCTTTAGGAATTATAAATTCATTCTGAATAATCATATTTTTTTTGATAAAGATGGGGTTGTGCATGAAATTTATTAATTTATGAAATTATACTCATCAATTAAGTATATTCCCATATTCTCTTAGTATAGATTTTAAGAGAGATTTTAAACTCTTTGAAAATGATCATGAAACTAAACTATTATCCTAGTACCTAAATATCTGATGAATAATATGGTTTTTAGATCATCACAGATTTATGGTTTTGAGGCCCTTAATTTACAATCTATCATTCACAAGTTTTTCATCAATGACCTCATTCACACACTATAATTATTTACTCTTTTCCTCCATTCCCACATATGTTTTCCTTTTGTGATACATAGTTATGTGTTATTACATATAACATTTGAACATATCTTTCTATAATATTCTTTCGATTTTTTATTAACCTTTTTATGAATTGGGTTAAAAAATAATACTTTCAAATATACATCTATTTAATTTTGAGATAATCTTCATAATTCGAGGATTCAATTTATTAAATTATGAAGAATGTAGAACCCTGGGATTTTAAATGAATAAACTTATATTTGATAGTGTAAAAGATACAACACATTGATTTTATCTTGAATTAGAGTAAACACTCATTTTATCTTATGTTACACACAACCCTGATAATTTTATGTTCGATGGCATATTCAACACACAATACCGAACATAAACAAACCGTTGTATATATTACCATTATAACCTAGCCATTAAACTTGATGTTATGAATTGTATTAAATAATTTTTCAAATATATAAATATATTTATATATAATTATATCACTCAATATAATATTTTGATAAATATTTAGTAAATAATCAATCAATTTTTATGAAAGGGATTTTATTCTTCAAATTTGACTTTTCTTTATAAATGATTTTTATTTCTATTCAGGAAAATATATTTTAATAAGTTTTTAGAACCATCAAAAAGTTTATTTCATTAAATGAACACTATTATTTTTATAAGAATATAATAATGTACGTTGGGTAAAATTTTGGTATTTTATTAATAATATTTCTTTTTTGGTGAATAGTAAAAAAATACCATTTTTTAAAAGTATTTTATTTTTAAAGAATTATTTAATTTAAAGGTAAAAATATCTTTTAAATATTTTTTAAAGAAACCTAAATATTATTTAATTATATTTAATTAGATAATTATTTTTAATCAACTTTATATTTGTTTTTATTATATATTTTTTTTTGATAAAAATGGGTCTTCTAAAAACTATTTTTGAATGTAGAATTATTATACTTTTCAATTAATTAAAATACTATATTATAGGATGTGTTTTAAATTAAATATATATTATATATTATTAGATATTAATTTAACTTCAGATAATTATTATTATTTGTCATTGAGTTCATATAGATTCAATTTTTTCTAAAAAAAGCTCTCTTTATAAAAACCTGTTGTATCACCGCATCTGCGAGATTAATATTAAATTAAAATTTTACTATTATATGATTATAATATTTAAGAGTTTATTATATATTTTTAATAAGAATAATTTTCAACTTATAATATTGTAATCTTATTTTTTACTAGAGTAACTAGTGAGAATAATTAAATTTAATTAAAACAATTATGGTAAAAACGTCTTTACCAATGGATTAAAATTTAAAATTAAGTTAAAAAATTAACTATAAACATGAAAAAAACACATTGGACGTAAAAACATAGACTAATTTGACATTAGGGTATACTTTATGAGTTTTTTATTATATTTCTTGAATTTGACCCATATATTTATTTAAGTAATCAAATAGACAAAAAGGAAACATTTAACTTTTTATCTCTATAAAGCCTTGGTATAGGGACAAAGAAAACAATGTTCAGTTATATATATAATTTTTAAAGATAATTGGGGGTTTTAAAATGATAATTTTTCATTAATTTTTATTGATGACAAAATTACTTAAAATTACTAATAAAATTAAATAAAATAATGATTTGGTTAATAATTAACTAAAACAAATGATAAAAAATATTAAAACTGAAGAAAATGGAACAAATTATTGTCTTATTTTAATTGAGATAAATAATTTTTCATTTTTAATAGTTTTAAGGTTATAATATTTAAATTCCACCTATATATTTATACTTTCAATTTTTAATTATATAAATAATGTCAAAATTGTAATTAATGTTATTTTAAAATAAATGATTATTTTAAATGATTTAAAATTACTACAAATATTAAATAATATGAAATAATTTTTAATTATCAACAAATATCTTATATTTTCCCTTAATGGAAAAATTAGCCTTTATATGTAAAATATTGATCCCAAAAATTATAATAACATTATTGGAATGATTAATGTTAAAGGAGTGTTTTGGCATTCTACATGCTCTTCTGTTAAAAAAAATTCAACGCACATCGTATTTTTTTTATAATATTAATTTCATATTTAAAATTAGTGGTTATAATTTTTTTGACAACTATACATTTAATTTATTATAAATGGATTAATTACTTAGGTTAGAAAACTAGTTTCCTTAATAAAAAACCAAAATAAAAAATTAAGAAACATAAAAGTTATGGAGAAAAGTATTCTAAAAAATGCATTTATTTTGTTTTATGGAGGGATTTATTGGCCAAATTATCTTTAACACCAATTAATATAAATCTTGGAGACTCTTTATGTAATATTTACCTCTAAATAGTAAAATACATTTGGGTATTTACAAGAATGTAACTCCACTTCCGTAGTAAATTGGATCTCACCCCACCCCCTCAAATTCACAAAAAGAACACCATTTTTTTCATACAAAAACTAAAAAATCAATTAAAAAAATAACTCCATTCATTATATAGGTTTTAGTTTTGTTATAATGTAATCATTTTAAGGTTTTATTGCAAACATTAGGAGGATACCTGAAAAAGAGGTAATGTTCTTCTAAAAGAGTTGTTATTTTACATCTTCATCCACCACCTTGTAATATTGTTATAAAATTAGTTTATAATTTCCATAGTATCATAAAAATAAAAATATGGTTTTATTTGTTTTTTAAAAACCTACAACCACAAACACTTCTATCAAATATTTTACGTATTTATCATTTGTGTGTATGAGAGACTACCTCCACCAGAACCTATGTCGTTTATTTTTCAATTAAAGCCTCTAAATATTGTGAGTATTGATGAATATAAAGATTATATAAGATATTTATAACAAAATTATACATATGGATTCAAAATATAATATATAAACTATTTAAATTCCATGCAATATGGGAAATGATGACATCACTAGTGTGTATGGAGGAGTTCCGCCTCACGATGTGATGTAAATCATTTTGCACAAATGTGTTAAATAGAAGGTAATACTGTTAATGATAATAAACATATATTATATAAATGAAATAATTATTATATTCATGAAATAATTATATTTATGGAAATACAATATATCTTTTATTTATTACCATTTCTGTTAGGACCAATATGAGCCTATATACCCTGAGAGGGGGGTGAATCATGGTATGGATATTCTTTTTCAAAATTCATTCTACCCACTTGATCTTGACCTCTTTATTACAAGGGTAACTTTGTTTTCACTTGGGTTTTTATTATGATCACTTACTTTCTTCTTTATCAGATTATGATGCTTTAAATGCCATGTAGGTAAGTAGTGTGGGAGACACAATGATTTTTACTTGATTCACCCTCACTGGGCTACGTCTAAGGAGCATATGCCGAAAAGTTTCCGGTCATACCAAATTACACTACTCATAACTATATGTGGATACAAGGATTCGGCTATAGTCACTCTGTCCCAGGATCATTTCCTTTACATGGTTTAGGCTTAGCTCACTGCTTTCCCAAGGGTCACTCCCTATTTCTATCTCTCTAACTCACTGCCGGTGGAGAGGATCACCATCTTCCTCTTCCTTTGCTCACTGCGTCGGAAAGTATCCACTCACAGTTTATAGACCTGTAGGTATCCTCATTTGCAAGAAATAATACATCTTACTCTGTAAGTAGATGCTCTGTTGAAGCCCAACTTTCACCCGTAGATGAATCTCTCTTTGCACTGAAGGTATCAGGCAAACTTCCCGCTTCCACGCAGCCTAAAAATAACCGCTGGAAATAAACCTTACTTGGAGCGCAAGTCAATATCGGTGCGCAAGTATTGGTGCGCAAGTCACAACCGGCACACAAGTCATCATCAACCACTTGCGCGACAAAAGCTTCCTCAACTCCAAACATGCGTGAATCAATTCCTTTTACAGCCAATCCATTATTGGCGCGCAACTGCCAACAACCGCCCTTCTTTAAATCTGGCGCGCAAGTCCCACTTGCGCGACACACCACCACTTGCGCGACCACCACACATGCGCGATAGGATCTCTGATTTCACAAAGTATTAAACTCTAGTGAAGAATGAATAGGGGTCATCCAGTATTTATAGGCATTTGTTCACCCCTGCACGATGGTGCGCAAGTCTCGGTGCGTAGGTATATTCTCCTCCAATTCACTTGTGCGTCCTAATTCCAAACTTGCACGAACCTCTTTCCTTTTCCATATTTTGATCTTATGATCTTGAAAACCCACAGGAGTGCATGTTCTAAAGCTTCCAAGGCATCGACACACAAGTGTCTTTCACAGTGCGCAAGTCACTTGCGTGACACCACCAATACTTTCACGACACTTGTCCCTTTTCCATATTTTGATGATCTGATATTGAAAAACATATGGCACGAATGTTTCCAAGCCTTCAATTACATGGCGCGCAAGTCCCTTTGAAAAAAACCACTTTTCTTCATTTAATGATTTTTAGGCCCAAAAATTTGGCAAACACTGGAAAATGGTGCCACCTTATATCTGTTTTTTTTGTACCGCCTCCAGATCATCCATTCTTCTTGTCTACGTCCTTAAATCAAAAATGGATCGTTGACCTCAACTCTTGAACTCGATATTCCATCATGAAATCCTCTTTGTCAACAAATTCGTATGTCGTTGTATTGCTTTGTCAACAATCGCCACTCAGATGTCCACTTTGTCAACAAACACAATCACCTCAAAAATGCTTCAATGATACCTTGAGGGATTTTTTCCCATCATTTTCACACACAGAAAAAGTTATAACGTCATTCGTGGATGTGTGGACTACCGCCTCCTTGAAGAGTTGTGATTCATTTAACGTGAGAAAAACGATAAATTTAGGTATATATAATTATGTATAATGGAATTTATGATATAATTATCATTATGGAATGATAAATTATTACTTACTTTATTGCCATAATGGTAATTGAAAATGGAAATGTTACTCTTGCATTCATACGACCTACCATATCAATGATTGTAACATTAGTTCATCATTGATAAAATATTTCATGGTTGGCTTTGATGTATAATGTATGTATAAATATGACCATAATTTCATAATTATTATACTGTATATTTTTATATAATGACTTTTTTTGAGTATTGTGAACATACCAAAGGTATTTTTGACACATAAACCGAATATGGTCCAAACATCAAACATAACATTAATTGATTATGTAATTAAATATTAATTATTTTAAGTGAAATAAATGTATTAATATACATGTAAAATGTTTTAATGAATGTGAACAACTAAAATTAGTTTATTATTTACTAATTTAAAGAACCACTATGGTGAATTAGATTTAAGGTAAGAGGTTATTCTCATATCATTATTATTTCTGCGAGATAAATGCCATATTCAACACTTTTTATTGTTGTGTGATAAATATAATACCCATGAATGCATTTTATGGTTATTATAAAAACTTTTATGGGTATTTACATATCCCTAATAGGATATTTATTTCATGGTTATTATGGTTTCATGTTTACCAATGCAGTAATAGAATTTTGTCCCAATTTGACTTCTTTGATACTTATATCCTATTATGCACCTTTCTTATTTTATGAGGGGTATATAATTACCATTTTAAATGAAATATCATTAACTTATTTATTATCAAGAAAATGATTTTTTATTTTAAATAGATTAATGGGGCTTACTTTTTAATGTTAGAAAAAGTGGTAATGATTTTATGTTGGAATTTCACTGTTTAACGGTATTGTTAATGATTATGTTTAAAATAATAAATACTTATGAGATATCTCTAGATTAACTAATAAATTTCATTTTAATCTCATAATTAATGTTATTTTTATGTAATATTTCCATTTTCCAACATTGGGAAATTGTTTTACAATGTTTTTTAAGAATATGACTTCATTTCTCTCTTTGTTCTGAAATCGGTTTTCTTATAAAAACATGTTGTATAAAAATGGTATCTATTTTTTTACCTCTTAAAAAGGTTTTGTTAAATTAAATTTTAAAATCTATTTTCAAATTAAGGTTTATTTCATTTTTAAAACAACAACCATTTTTATTTTTCCAAAAATATATGCAAGGAACCTTCTTGTAAGCTTCCAAATGAGGCACATTCTACCCTTTTTACAGTGAAAATGAAATGATATTTATCATTTTTACGACTTTTATAGAGTAATACACAATTAATAATTTGAATAATCTGTTTATATTTTATGAGGAATATTTCGAAGATGTTTTTTAGAATTTTTTTTAATGAAAATAATTTTTAAAAAGTTTAAATTTTTAAAAACATTTCATCAAAATGAAAAGGATATTTTCCAAAAAAAATATTATTAATATTGTAATGGTATTTAGATTCATCAACATAAAGAAACATTATTGTTATATATCCTCCATTGGGGAAATTTTTTACTGATAACATCCCCATCTTTTTTATGGAGTAAGACTATTTCAAAGTTATTTTTATAGAAACTATTTCTTTGAAACTGGTAAAACATGTTACGAATAGTTTGTTATGAAATCCATTTCTTTTCCAATGAATATTATTGTTTCAAATATATTTAAATAAAATCAATTTATTTCATAAGGTCCATCAGTTTATAAATGAATAATTATTGTTTATATATGTTTTATGACATAATCTCTATGTATTTTATTCATGTTATGGTTCTTGGAATTTACATCATAAACAATGGGTGGCCCAGATTGCACTATGTAATCCAATTATAAGTTAAAATGGAGTTTCACCAATAGAATCAGTTATATCCATTATTTACTTAAATATTGGGTTTTCAGATAGAGCCGAGTGACCCCATTATAGTTTATAAGATAAGTACACCCCGATATCACTCCAATAGATTGTGTAATGTTGATATTAGAAGTCGGACATATGGTTGTTAAAATTAAATTCATTTTGTAATGGTTTTTAAATGTGGTGCTCCAAGATACCAATAAGTTTCAAAATTTTATTATAATAGTTTATTGATGTTTTATTTTATCATTAATTATATTAGATATCCCATTATTATTGATTTAAATTACTCTCTAATTTTTTATGTTTTCAAATTTCAAAATCCAGGTATTGATGGGTATAAGTTCTTTTATTAATGTCTTATTTACATTGATTATGATTTCATACCCTTATGCAGTTATTATGCTCATGAATTACATTCAATTGTTAATTCCTTAGTTTGGACATTCTAATAATTTTATCTCACCCTTATTATAATTCATTTTTCTATGGTTTTAAAGAATGAGGTAATGTAGATAATGTGTAGATGGGATTTAATTTGGATTCTAATAATGAAATAACATAAAATAAGAAAGGGTAATTTGGTTGAGAACCTCACTTAATGACAGTAATATTGATTGGGTATGAGTTTTTCCTAATTATTTAATAATCTAAACAAAAAATGCCCTTGAGAATTTATGTGATTTTAATTTTCCATTTAATATTTTATAGTTTAATGGTTAAAAATTGTCTCACAATTATTAACATCAAATATAAAAATGTATTGTTTATGATTTTAGAACAATATTTGGTAGTGTGTGTCTTTGGATGTTATATTCTACCCCCTTATAGTGATTTCCCACAAAATTCATCAATCCAATAAAAACATTAGGATACGTATTCCTCAGCCTTTCTTAATCTTCCCACATAACTTCATGAAACAACTTATTTCACAAAAAAAATTGACCAAGGGAGTGGGATTGTTTTATAAAACATTATCCATTGAATCTACAATCTCCACTTTTTGTTCCTCATAATAAATACATTATTCAAAAGGTATGATATTTATTCACATAACATGTGAAGGTAAGGTATTTAAATCCTCAAGAGAGATACATTGAACACATCATGAATATGTAAGTGGTTTGGTGGAATCACTAATAGATATGATAACATACAGATATGGTCAGTAATTTTAAAATTATAGATATACATAGGGATTAGTTTTACCATTTCCAAATTATCATTACCTTTTTTCCATTGGAAATTTCATAAAAAAAATTATTTCCATGGTCAAATTCTAGATCACATCGGCTACTATCAACATAATATTTCTATCGAATCTGAGCTACCTAGATGTGTTGTTTATTGTATCAAGACATATCCTCGATTTCTTAAATTATATCATTTTCTAAAATATTTTTACCAGACATAATCCTTATAAATTATAGTTTTATACTTCTTTTCATAGTGGTTTTCAAACGGATCTAGCTGATTTCTCAAGTGAAAGCTATTGTTCTACGATAACTCATCCTAAGAAAGGTGATGATCCCAAAAACCTTTTAAAACCAGATATCAATATATCAATGTATCATATAGGGTTTTAATTTTTCTATTGGAGTTAATATCTATTTGAGGATGATATGTAGTGATGAAACTCAACTCTATAGAAGGATCATTCTGAAGACTTCTCTAAAACACTAAGGCAAACCTCATATCTAGATTAAGTACAATGTAATGTGGTACTACATGAAACCATTCTACTTCCTTAATATATATCATTAGAAGATGATCCAAAGGGAAATATTCTATACCAGTGATTATTATTTTGTACGTTGTATGGTGATTAACTACAACCAATATATCATTATTTCCTCTAAGTGTTTTTGGGGTGTCTGATGAAAAAATCCATTGTGTTTTTTCCATTTATATAATGGTATGGGTAATAGATGTAAAATCCCCTTATAATTCATTATCTAATATTAACTTGATTACATACAATTCACTGAGAAACAAACACATCAATTTCTATCTTTATTCCATACAAATAGAAGTTCCCATTCAAATTTTAAATCATCTTCATACTTCAAGGATGGATAGTGAATTAAGAACAATGAGTTTCCTCTAAAAACTCATTATTAAAATCTAGTACTGAAGGAACACATTGAAATTTTCATACCCTTCACATTACATCATGCAAAGGTTACTCAATGCAACATTTATATCCTTCTTTTGTCTCTCTACAAATTCCTTTCGAACAACTTTAATATACTCATGGATTGATGGTTAACCATTCAATATAGAAAGAGATTATTTCCAACCTTCTATAAAGATTTCAAAAACCAATCATCTTAAATTCAAAAAATTTGGATCTTTTTTATCATCATCATTGACAAGAAAGAATGATCCTCTCGACTCAAAGCATCAACCGCCCTGTTCTATTTCACCGGGTGGTAAGGTACTGAGGAGTCATAATATTTAATTACCTCTAACCTTCTTATCTAGAACATATTCAAATCATTATATGTGAATATATTCATTTAAATTTCGTTATTTTATATTTAAAAAACTTATCCCTATAAATAAAATTCCTATATTTAATTAATGAAAAAAACACCACAGCTAACACCAAATCATGTGTTTGGTATTTTTCCCATGAACCATAAATGTTCAGGTGGAATAAGCTAACAATTTTACTCTTTATAATAAAAAATACCAATCCCTTATTAGATGCATCCCTATAGATTACAAACAAATATCCACTATAGGTTAATTTAACAATAAGCATGATAACTAATATTATATCTCGTTCCATGAAATTTTCCTTGCACTCACATGTCTAGAGGAACTTGGTTCCCTTCCTTGGTAACATGATGAGTGTATTAGATAATAGTGATAGATTCTAGAAAAACCATCGATAATATCGAAATAAACAAAAAAAACTGAACATATAAGTCATCATTGTTGTTTTAGAATAATATTTAAGAGCCTCTTTTGTTGATAGATCTACCAATATACCCTTTATTGAGATTATATGACTAAAAAATGAAACCTTTTTTCCAAAAATCAAAAAAAATTAAATTTTAATATAGTTTATCCTTTCATAAGGTATTTATTAAAATTATATATTGATATTTATTATCTTCCTTATAAATTTAATATTTATGAATATCATCGATAAAGACTACAAAAACTAACTTATTTAATTTCTAAAGTCAAAATTCTTTAAATATTTGAGGATAGAGGGGAAATTAGTAAGAATGAATGGAATTAATATATATTAATTTTGTAAATACTTTTTAAGGAATATTTTCTTTGGTATATCAACCTTCTTAACATTCAATTGATGATATCCATAATGAATTTCAATCTTGGAAAAGTATTGATCTCCCCACCGATGATGAAATAAGACATTAATACGGGGTATAGAATATATGTTATTGATCATAATATTATTTATATCCAATTAATAAGTAAAGTGTCTCATCGATCAATAATTTATTTCACAATGAAATATGTACCCCATATGGTAAGTCACATGACCAAATGAATTTGTTGTCACAGTTCCCCTAGAGCTTGTTCATCTACTCCTTCAAATTAACCATGTCCATTCTATATAAACTATTTGAAATAAGAGTGGCACTTTGTATGAAATCTATTGAGAACTCACAATCGCATTTTTGAGGAAACATTGGAATTTTTTCTATAAAGGCATCAAAGAACACTTGAACAGTAGACGTATCATTCATTTTGAGTTTCTCCCCAAACATATGATATAAAATCCCCTCTTGAATAGTAATCAAAACCCATGAAATTAATTTTATTAAAATAATAAGATCATATATATTTTATCAATGATAGATTATCATAGTTTAGTTTAATGTCCCAAATGTGAAATCCCTTCCTTGGAAATTAATGTGGTCTTTATATAGAGAAATCCAATCTATTCTTAAGATAACATCAGAATCAACAAGAGGGAGAATGATAAGATTTGACTCAAGTATGATTAAAAACATATCAATAGGAGAGTAATCATATATTTGATATGTGATCATCATACCATTATAGGTTTTCGCTAATAATTCTATATACAATCATAAGGACGATATCTTTATAAAAAAGAAAATTATTTAGATATTAATGAATGGGTTTATAAATAGTCAAATAAGACTTAGATGTTCGATAGATGATGTAAGTTGAAATTTTATCACATCATTATATTACCCCTCATTATAAATTATGATCGCATGAGATTTATCTTTTTCACTAACATTTAGAAGGATTTAATGTTGATCATGAACATTGAAATTCATATTTTTAAACTAGTTACAATAATTACTACACTCCACAAACATGAAACATTGGATTGTGTTTGGTTAATTCATTAGATAGTTATCTCTGTTTCACCATTATATAACTTATTCAAATCACATTGGCATTAGATTTACCTATAATATTTATTTTCACAATTAAAAAATTTTCTATTCCACTTAATACAATTTCATTCATGTTATCTTCCACACTTTGAGTGTGAAAGAATGATCATCTTCTTCCCCCATGGGTTTTAGTGTTTCGACCAAAATCCATATTCATTTTCTTGTTGAAATAATGATATTAATGTGTGACTATTATCTCTATTTAAAACATGAGATCACTTCGAATGATTTATTAATTTCTGTTGAATTCAATTATTTATAATGAACTTCATAGTCTTGGTTTTAATCTAATGAATAATTGGCCAACCATACATTCCGGTTGGATGATAATGCCAAAAGCAGACATCAAATGTAATTTAAAACTTTACTCATAGACACCTAAAGATTCATGATACATCTTATTTACCTCAAGGAATTACTTCTACATTTTTGTATGAGGAAAACAGGGATTTAATTATTGGAAAATAATATGTTAAACTATTCTAACTCAATGCTCTAAATTTCATCAAGATCGATTATATTATTTATGAGAGTCCACCATCAATCTTACTCTATTTCAAAATTATATACGTTAAAAATGAATTTTTCATGACCCAAACACTGGAGAATGGAAAATATCTTTTTATTGGTATCAATCCATTACCCGACATTTTTAAAATTAGTAGCTTCACTGAAGGATGGTGGAAGCTTCCTCGCGAAGGGTTCAAGATAATGTTGTTCCCTCCATTGGAAATTTAGAGGTTAAAAATTATTCATGTCTAAAGAAATTTGTTTGAAAATTTCAAAAATATTTATCCTTATGACTTTTATA
Source organism: Viscum album (assembly GCA_963277665.1). Classification (NCBI taxonomy): domain Eukaryota; kingdom Viridiplantae; phylum Streptophyta; class Magnoliopsida; order Santalales; family Viscaceae; genus Viscum; species Viscum album. The sequence goes on from OY728160.1 coordinate 1,173,645,295, forward strand.
AGGATTGGATGGTGAGGAGGAAAATAATATCATTGTCTATCACATAAATAATTACCATAGTTTCATCGCATTGTAGTCATTTATTAAAACCAAAAATGAAATGTACAAGAAATAATATCCAAAGCGGGGAGCCACATAATCATGGAAAAATCACTTATAGAATGTCTCAATCATGAAATATTGTTTTCATTCATTGAAACATTATGTTTATACTAGTTAATTCATGGAAATTATTCAAAATCTTCATCATGGATCATAAATATTTCATGAATTTCAAAATAATATCCCCTGAGAAATTCAAACTAGTTGAGTAGAAAGACTTTTAAGCACGAACCAATTGATGATCAAGCCCATCTCAAAAAACACTTTTTAAGGTTATTACCCTACGTACCTCTATTCTAAAGACACATTCTCTTTTAGTAACTAGATTGTGATGAAATTTCATGGAATCAAATTTCTCAATCCTTTACCAAAAGTCTAGGATATTTTTATATGCATTGGCTCATCCTTATAATTATCCTGATACATATCCTTACAGATCTCAATAATGTATTTCCATCCAAATTTAAAAAATCTAACTAAAAATTTCATTAAAAATTACAATTAAAAAAAACTTATCATATATAAATATTACATATTAAGATAAGACTATTAATATCATAAAATAATGATTCATACAATAATTTGTTCGGTTAGTGCCTTTGAACTGATGTGAAAATAAAAAATTAGTCCATAAGTGATCAATGTTATCTCCCACCAGGTAATCTAAAACTATAAACCTTCATTGAAATACCATATATAATACCTTTAAAAAACTCCTAGGGAATGAAAATATAATAAAGGTTGATATTAGATGCTAATTAAGGATAATCAAGGGAGATATCAATATAACATGAGAATAATGGTATGATGTCATGAGAACAACATTTTAGAATCTTACCACACATATCATAGGTTATAAAATTGAGTCATGGTTTAAATCATTTAACATCATAAGACATAATTCATAAAAGTATAAAATGAATAAATACATGATAACATAATATTGGAGTAAGAAATATATTTTTGTTAAACACATAAGTATTTAAAATCATTTCCTTATTATTCAATGAGTCTTTGCCAAAGAAATTATTGGAGAATGATTTCACCCGCTAATACATCATAGTTGTCATGGTATGCTCCCTAGAATTTCATAGTGTATAGAGTCTTGTACTAAATTGGGATGACTTCCCACTGCATACTTGTTTATCTCATGAGTTATCAATATATACCCAATAAATTAGAGGGAGATATTGGTCCAACTTAGCACATTAAGAAAATCATACATACATATTTCAGAAGATGATAAAACAATAATCATATCAGAACCCATAAAAAGTTTTTGATTCATAAACATTTAATGAAATAATAACCTATTGAAAATAAAATTGTTTCATAATAATTTTATTATTTCATCATATCATAACCCATTGAAAAAATAAACATTTTTCATAAGAATTTTATCATTGTATAACATGTTAAAAAGAAATGGGATTCATAAATAACATTTCATCATAAACATAAACCATTATAAGAAATAAAAATAATATTATACTTGTATGATATCCCCAATAATTCATAAGTTACATCAAATGATTTCATCTTATAAGGACCATTATTTTGAACAATCACTTGTATCATTTTTGAGGAAAATACCAATTTCTTTTTTAAAACACTTTTTAAAATTAAAAATTCAGAATAAAATATTTAAAAAACTATTATTTGAAATTAATAATATAATATTATAAATTAATGTTCAAATAAAATAATTTTAATCATATTATAAAGATACATTAAAAATTTAAATGTTAAAGAAAATATTCCATATCCATTTTGGTAAATTCCAAATGGGCCTTATTTGGAAAATGTCATGAAGATTGTTGTGATAAAGTTTTATTACAATAAAAACATGGCTGAAAATTTATTGAATAAATCTTTTAAATACTGTAATATAAATTTTTGAAAACATTTTTTGAAAAATTGGTTATGGATGAAAAGGGGTTTTCAACTAAAGATAGAAAAAAAGATTATTTTTCTGAAAAACATTAATTTTATCTCTGGAGAGCATAAAAAGAGTAATGTTTTTTAAAATAGGTATTATTACTAAATAAATATAGTAGAATGAAATAAATTAGTTTCATGAGAGATTTATCTAATTATATCATCATTTGAGTCATAATCATGAACAATCATTATAAATGATAATATTTTAACGTAAGACCCTTACCAAATTGTTAAAATTTAATCATAATGCCAATAGAGGAATAAAATTAAATAAAATATAAAATATCATGAGAATAAATAATTTCATGACACTAAATGTAAAAGGGTATTTATTTACACTTAATTAAATTATATTGATTTATAGTATAACATATGCCTCAAAGAAAAACAATTAAGAAAAAAATCCACTACATTAAGTCTAGACATCCTTCATACACATTTGAGCATACCTTATAATAAATATATGCTAGTATCTATCGATTACAAAACAATAGTCACATGTATCTTACCAAATATTAATTTTTATGACTTTCATAATATCTTTATTAATAATTACTTATTAAATTTGAGTTTCAGATAATAACAGCTTTATTTATCATGTTTGTTTTGAATGTCAATTTTTGGTAATCATATATTGATCATGGCTCCATAATATTTACAAGGGTAAGAATGATGTAAATATCATTATATATAGTATATTTTTATTTAGAGTTATATATAAATGATAAATATTGAAAATGTAATACATTGTTCACAGAGATGGTAGGTCATACATACACATGAATTCTATTTATATTTACTGGAAAATTTTTAAGAAACAAACCGTAATGAATATATTATCTTTTAAAATTCATTTATATTAAATATATATAAAAACTTTTCATTAAAACCGTCATTATAAAGTTACATGTAAAGTGTGAATGAATAACATCGCTTCCTGATACGGTAATATTCTATATACTCGAATGATGTTATATTACTCCCATGTAGTGGAACGTAAGATGTTATATATGATAAACTAATTATAGAAGTATAATAATTCCAAATATTTCATATATAAACATTTAATTCATCATTATATCCATCTATGAGTGGTGTTTATGGAAAATGAATAACATAGGTTCACTAAATGGTAGTCTTCCATACACACTATTGATAATTTCATATCACATTTAATGGAAGATAAGATGGATATAGTTTAGAACAATGATATTATAAAATATTTGAGTATTTTTGAACTGGTGTTATTATTTCATCTGAATAGAATAGTATATGATGATGTTCAATGAAGTTAAAAAATGGATAGTTTAATACATTTCCTCTTCTTTGGAAAACCTCTTTGGTTTAACCTAATGCCTTCATAGATTTGGCTTCGGACCAATCCAAAGATTATAGGATGAAGAGAAGGAATTAATGAATTTATTTGTGTATGTATTGTATGAACCAATTTATTTTTTATGTGTGGAGATAATATGAGAGGGGTGACCTTTTATAAGAGAGGTGAGTTCCACATTTGTAATTTCTGAAAAAAAGTTTTACCAACAATTTTATGATTAAAAATAATAAAATAATTGTCCATAATTGGTAATATAAAATATGTATTCGAAATATAGGATGATAATTGGTGTTGGATATGTTTTGGTTTATTATCACCCATTATTATTTTACTTTAACCACATATAAACTAAATTTAACATTAGTAGTGGTAAATAATATTTATAGTTTTTACAATTCATTATGGTGAAATAGTTTGTTTTGCTTTTTCGATAAAAATAATTATTATGATACCAAAGATGGAATATATTTTTTCAAATTTTATTCATATAAGTGGAAAATTTTAATTTAAAATTAATCTCATATAAGTGACCAGAATGTTAGAATTCTATGAGAAAATATTCCTATGTGGAGAATGTTTTAATATAGAAATTAAATGGGAAAATGAGTGAAATGACATAAATTGGATTAAAAATATATAGTTAAAATAATATTACTTTAAATAAATTAAAAAAATAAATATATTTTTTAAAATAAATGATGGTTTAAAAAAACACATATTTTTCACTATTCCTAAAAAACAATCATTTATATAAAAATAAAAAAATTAACCATAATAGAATTTCAAAATAATGATTTAAAAATGTAGTTAATTTTATCAAAATATTTTTATAGATGTTTCGGATAATAATTTAATTATTATTCACAAAGCCAACTATTTTTTTGAGACAATAGTATATTAAAGAATTTAATGAGAAATATGTTCTTTTTTATCAATATGTTTTAACTATTACCAACCAATATAAAAAAAATTTAAAAAGTTTTTACAAATATTCATATAACTCTATTTAAGGGATAAGTTATAATGGTCATGTTTAAATAATAATATTAATAATATATCGTAACTTGTTAAATCTTAGTGTTGCGTGTGATATAAGCTAAATTCAGTATTGTGGGTAACATATGCTAAACATAACATGGAATGCAATGAAATATAATATTGGTGTTGTGCCTAATGGAAGATATTATGGAAAATTTATTCATTTAGAAAAAATAATGAATAAAAACAAGTACTGTCACATTTTCTATGAAGGAATTGAATATATGATTGAGACAATTGGTTGAATACCATTAAAAATATGACATCGACAATACTTACATCCTATGTAATGAGACTATCATTATAGATTCTATCAGTTAGAATATACCATCATAGGCTATTCTGGAATCAAAGGAGGTGTGTATTCTTATAATAATTATCACTCGTTTTCATCTAGACGATCAGGAGGATATTTCATCCATGGTTCCGACCTCTGTTCAGTTATCATCATTAATAATTGAATTTATTTTGAATGGTTAGTAGTATGATGATGAGTTCAAATATATTTTTGAAAACCTTTATAGAGTGTTGACCAATTCTAGTTAGTCTCTCCAATTAATTTGCATACTCTATTTTGGGGATTGTTTTAACATACCAATATCCATAAGGACCTTAGTTTTTTTGCACTATCATAGTTCTTAATTGGCCGTTCATCTAAGCACTATGAATTTGTAATACGACATGAGAAGAAAATTCTGGTTTCCATGTATGACGTGTGGGATTTTAATTTATGTATCCCACTGTTACACATGCTAACATATAATGGTAGTGTATCTGAAACATTCTGGATTTCTCCACCCTCTTCTGATGTCAATTTGGTTATGGGATGAGGTATCCATGGACATTGTTATAGGTTTACCATATAATCACTGAGGGAAGAATTTTATCATTGTTGTGATTTATTGGTTGATAAATTTTTCTACTTTCTTCTTATTTTTGGATACCAGTAATGTATTGAGAATTAAATAAGCTATATATGCATGATATTTTGAGGTTATATGGGGAAACATTTACCATTGTCTCCGATAAGGGTAATAGGATTACCTCACTGTTATAGAAGAGTCTCCAGGTGGTAATGTGGACTCAGGTCAAGCTGAGTAAAACATACAATCCATTGAAATACAGTCAGATTCATGCAATTTAGATCTCGGAAAAAACTCTCTATGCATGTGTCTTGGATTTTTGTGGATCATCATATAAAAATATCCAACTTTTGAGTTTTCTTATATAAGCATTTATCACTCCTCAATTAGAATTGATCCCTTTGAGGCATTGTATGGTCACCCATGTTGGTCCCCACATTGTAGGGAAGAGGTTGTGGAGGAGTCTAAGGTTGTAGGAAGTCTCATTTATGATTCATGATATTTTATAGTGTCTTGTTAAAACATAGAGTTGGCGGAAATTGTGTACCAATTGTCAACAAATTATTTTATAGATTTATGTTTATAACCAAGTTTTACTAAATGTTTATTGATAGTTGGGTCACCATCATCATGTAAAATATTGTTATTTTAATATGGGATCTGTTGGACTGTTTGAGGTCACTAAGCATCATGAAAATTCAATATTTTTATTGTAATTTATACTATAGTTGATGGGTATTCATGATTTATTCTATATATGCCATGTTAGAAAATGTTCTTTATATACCTCTGATATTATATGTTGGGAAGAGATTGAATTAGAGACAAATGTTTCTACTATGGAGAACCCAATGTAGATTATTGACCCTTAGGTGAATACATTTCATGTAATATCTATCACTTTAGTAAAAGTGATATAGAAACCAAGATCAGATTCTCACGAGACATGGGAGCATGAAACATTAGCTAGTTATTAGTTTCCTAACCTATTCCCAGATCACCATTCCATGACATGAATTCTCAGGGATGTATTGACTTTTGGTGGGTAGTTTATGAAATCTTCTTACCATCATTCATGAATTTCCCATCCATATTTTTGTTTCCCATTTTGTTTGCTCTTGTTTCATACATTTAGAGGATGAAGATCATTTGTCGGAAAAAACGAACTAATGTTTGGGGATGTAATATTTATTGAATTAATTTGGAAAAGTTATAAACTAATGAACGGATTTTGAGGGATTCCCTTGGGGGTGTAAAGCGTTCGAGTTTTATCAAGTTTTTTCTATAGAATCTTGACTATAAATTGATTATATGACACTTTCACTTCATGAATATGTTATATGGCATGAATCTATTTTCAAGAAGATGTTTTGAACTAGATCATTGTGTAAAATGACTAAATACTGTGAAATTGGTTCATGTTATGAAAATTCCAATCAATGTAATTTTTAATCTGAGACGACACATTTTTCGAGGTATCTTGTAATTCTAAAAATTAATGTTATGAAATGGTGTTACATCATGAATGGTTTGGGACTACTATATTTAACCACACCATGTGTATGATATTATTTTCATTCAATTTTTTGGGTTCTCTCTGAAAACAAATGATCTATCCTTGGTGATGTTATGGATCTCCAGTCCTTCTGATCAGTTCATTAGGCAATTGATCGTCATGTTGGTTTCACTACATCGTTATGGGTAAGTGATAATTATGATTCATCATTTACATTTATCATGATAGTGAAATTTCATTATGTTTCTATATATTTTTACATTTTGGTGATTTTCTTCTTCATTTTTTATAGAACTATTTGTTGATCATATTATATAGTTTGAAATTTTCTTTGGTTATGGTATGGTATAACAATTCTCAGAGGATTATGTGGCCTATCCACTCATCCGACCTTGATTATCATGGATTATAATTTTGAGGTATGAGAATCATAATTATGTCTTTATATTGATGTTTTCTATTTATTTATATGGTTTCAGATCATGTTTTAGGAACATGAAAGATAATGTTATGTAGGTGGTTACATGTATAACTTATGTTGGATGAACCATGACTGATCTAGTTTTCTAAATAGTTTTAAAAATAAAATGTAATGATTTATTTATTAATTGGTCTATTTTTTTGAAAATGGTTTTTAAGATAAAAATTTCCATAGTTTTGTTAAAATAAAAGGTCATTTTCGAATAATTCTCAAATGGTTTTGTGAAAAGGTTTTGAAAGAATGGAGTCTATTAAATGGTTAGGAAAATGTTTCACATGAGAGGCCTTCAGTACATAAGTGGAATGTGTAGTAATGGGCCTCTTACATTGATACCATCATGGGGTTGACTCATGGGGAACTTCTCTACTCTCTAGACCTATTTTTCTATGAACTAGTTGACACTATTAGGGAGATCAATTTTGGGGGTGTTAGTTTTTTATCAAGATTCAATGCATATGTCTACAATTTTGATGGGTCTTATTTTCTACTTTAGGGTACAAGTGTTCAATATTTAATAACATTTAGTTATCCTTATCAAGATGTTACCTGTGATTTTTAGTTATATAGATGTCCCTTTATTAAATTCTTTGATATATGAGATATATTTTGAAACTATTTTCCTAATTTATAGGGAATTTGAATATAGTGTAATATTTTAATATTGTTTTAAAATGAAAAATATTTAACTTATTATCATGAATTTTTTTATTAATATTTTATAATTTTTATATTGTTATATATATAATAATTTTGAAACACTTGGGTGTGATCCTACATATTCAGTTGCTCACAGCATGTGCACTCCTTTGGAATTGTGTTGACCTTGTTATTTATTTTGATGTAGGTGAGGTCAAGGAACTGTAGTGAGGTGGTGAAAAGATTTTATATTCTATATTGGTTAACTGGTGGTGGTATAACAATATGTTTTATGCTTATTAAATATAGTACTTTTATATCATTTTGTGCTCCTTTTCTTTTTGTTTTAGACATATAACATGGAAATTATTTATCCAATTTTAGGTTATATCGCTTCTATTATGTATTTTTAGGTATGTAATATTTTTTTTTATTATGGAAATTATTCCTATTATATATATATATATATATATATATTAGATGTTATCATCTTTAGGTTTGGAGAAACTGTTCCCTATAGTTTTTGTTTATATCCAGGTGTTAGTCAAAATCCCATGGGTATTGGGAATAACCTTTTGGTATGCGATTGGTCGAGATAGGTACAACTTTTCACTAATATCTGGGGTGGTTCATTACACTACCATATTAATTATTAGTAGATACCTAGGGGTTTCATCATTACTGTGGTAATTTATGACTATTTAATTTATTTTCCCTTAGGTTGGATTATCGAGTCACTAATTCCCTACCCTCATACAATTAAGGTAATTAATTTTGTATCTTTAATATTTCCCTTACATCTGTTAGTATGATGACCATCATACCTATATCCTTCATCGAACTTCATATTTCTCTTATTTGGTGTGTTTGGAACAAGAAAAAAGATAAAATTATGCATTATATTTCACGATAAGGGATTTGGAAGATTCATAATATTTCTCACTCCATCACCCATTCTATAGGGATGTTCCTTAAAGTAATATCATAATTTTTATTTGTACTCATGGTTAGTTCTAGTCCCATCCATTATGAAAACATAAAGGGTCAACAAGTGTTATGATCTATCATGACTCAAACAGAGCTAGGGATCGATCCACAACTACCCCCATCCCATCTCCATAGTCCAGGGGTGGTGATTAGTACAGAGGGATCACTAAACATAGGGATTAACATTCCCAAAAACCTATATACATTAACACAACCAACTCTATAATGAAGTAAAAAGGGAAAGAAATGAATAATGAAACACTTATGTAAATATTCCTAATATGAATGATCCACAAAATATAATGACGTGTTGTAGTGTATAATAAAATGATAATGGGATAAAATATACACCCAAACTTGTAATATATCCCAAACTGAAAAATTTGAATAGTGAAATTAGGTGACAGAACCAAGATCATGTATCCCATGATAAGACCACCGTATGAGGTCCAATAGTATCATATCTATAAGCTCCTCTGAAGTCATGATCGACCTATCTAACATCTGAAAAAGACACGACATGTGTTGGGAAAGCCCCATATGGGGGTGATAATATACATACCAAGTATAATGCCCTAAAAAGGCTGAAGGGGAGTAGAAAGATATATAATTTAATAGGAAAGTAGTAGATCGAACAAAGTATAGTAAGAGAGTATAGATTAACCCATTAAGATAGTGACATTGAACTTGGATAAACACAAGGATATTGATATGGTGAGAAGACAACCCTCTATTCATGTATTCTCTACTTATAGTTGGATAGTGGACTCATCCAACCATGTGATGATAAACATAGAAATCATGTGACAAAATCTATGCATCTTTAACTCTGATGCAAGGAGAGTAAATATACCCAATGAGTGGGTACTAATGTATGATATATATATATATATATATATAATCTATCAAATAATTCCAAATGGGAGAGTAAGGTTATATCCATCTCGGAGCTTAGCCCAAGATGATGAGTATCCAACATGTCCAAGGTAATGTCTATATGCTATTCCATGCACCACATGAACCTACCCCGGGAACACATGTCAAATAGACTCAATTAACACACCTTAATACTATCCTCTTTTGGTGGAACTGACTCACATGCACGGTTTTAACTTGCGTCATAATGATGCTTCTCAGTGGGGAAGGAGTCCCTATTCCTCGTGAGTCCAGTGGTTTTTCAAACCATGCCTCACAACTGTGTTGTAGAGTCAAGGGGTTACTTGTTTTAGGAAAGGATCTCATGCCACGGTATAACAAGATGGTCCTACTACTGTTGTCTCTGAGGACCACCACTACACAATCTTACTAGAGGGTACATTTCGAGAAGGTCACCAGGGAATGCCACTACCTAGTCCTATTAGAGGGTAATCCTGGTGAGTTGTTAGGGAAATGGGAATATGTATCCCCACTAGAGAGTTACTCCTAGAAGATGTTATCAGGGAATGCTAATACTCATCCCAACTAGAGGGAAATCCCATAACATCAGGGAATTCCACTGCCCAACCCTAGTAGAGGGTAACACAAAAACATCCATCTAGGAACACCACTACCTATCAAAGCTAGAGGGTAAGGTCGGAACTGCAATTAGGGAATGCCATTTCCCAGCCCAGCTGGAGGGTATGTCAAGTTCTATTTGGTGACAATGTACTATCTTTACCATTATCAGGTTTTATATATTTAATGCCATACCCAAAACATTTCTCATGTTATCTTTATGGACCATTGTAAGGAAATTATCACATTCAACATGGAAAAATTATAGCATAGGATACTCATAAAAAAACATGTGCTAAAATGAAGGAGATAGAGATCATTGTAGTTTACAGAAATAGAGTTAAATTTCTTATTGGGAACCCTCGTGTTGTGTGGTCCTGTACTGCTAGATGAACGTGTCCTCACCAACACACATCATTCAGGAAATGTTGTACAATATGGTGTGTAGGGTTACTACATGGCGTGTACCATCAAAAAGTCTAACGAACGCATGAGGATCACCATAAGTATAATTATTAAATGAACTATTTCCCTAATATTCCTCTTTAAATGGAATCATATGTCCAAACCGATAACACTGTTGTGATCCTCAGGGAAAAATACAAGACATAGACTATTCACTTGCCTCAATTGAACACCCAGTGAAAAAGTCCCATTTCCCCACATAACACTTGAACGATGATTCATTTCCCCAAATTAGGGATCCAAATTAAATACATGAAAATGTTTTTAAAAGGTCCATCATAATTTTATGGTTGCGACATCACATATAGGTCATCATTCTGACATCGTATGAGGGAGATACATCAGACATAATATCCAAAAATAATAATTATTTTATTATTATTGGGTGCTTAATTGTCCGGAGGAATGAGCCCATAAAATATATCCAACATCAGTCTTAATATCATCATCACAAATCCAAGTAAATACTTGTGAAGAAAATTATTCAATTGGATATCGTAGAAGGATTTTATCGATGAAATGGTATTTTATTAAAAAGATAATAATATAAATTATAATATTATTAAAAAACAAGGACGAGGCACATGTCATCATCCCTCCATGATCAAAACTAACTCATTATATGATGTACGTATGCGAACACCCCTATTATGACCATGTGTTCTCCGTGGAACTTAATATTAATTTACTAATAGTGATAATAATATTAATATATTAATATATTAGTATTATAGAAAGGGAGGTTTTGAACACTCCCTTATTCTACTGGTGTAGCCACCATACCTCATTTACATTATTAATTCCATCATTCTAAATCAAAAACATTTAATAATAAATTGTTTCTATTCAATAAATTAAAACAATTTAATTTAACTATCCACTCATTTTATGCCACTGACATTATTATTATATAATATAATAAAAATAAAAAATCTGCTACTTTTTTACAACTCATCACCGTTATTATTATTATTATTATTATTATTAATTATTAACAACTTTCTCAATGACGAAATCCAACCATGTCATCAGGGATCTAAGTTCAACCATCATTATGTCCATGCCATACATCCTCCACCCTGAGACTCCACGCATGACCAACACGCAAAATTGACCCCATCACACTACAAGTTGTCGATGCTTTCTAATCAAGAAAATGAGGGTTATCGATATAATCCCAAACCATCTCTGATCCGAAACACGAATCAATGAGGTCAATCCAATCTATTCACCAAACACCATACCGACCATTTATCAATGAGTCCCCAAAATATCAAATTTCATATTGTTCATGCAACCACAAAAAATTAGGGGATTTGATCATACTCGGACCTTCCTCAACAATGCCAAATTGTGACCCCATGGTATAATATTTCTGAACATGAATAGTGGATGGGGAAATGAACCTATAAAAAATTTTTATACATCACCACCGAAGAATTTGGGGATAGTGATCAAGAACATGGCACTGAGGTTAGATGAACTAATATGAAAATAGTTAAAACTCCAAACATGGTCACATACTAAGGGTTTTAAAATTATGGGAGATCCAAAAGAGGGAATTGATAATGATCAATATTTTAATTATAATTGAGGAAACCCACATATAAAAATTGATACATTGATTATATATTAATGTTGGTGAAGAATGCATCTACTATCGATGAAGATGATCTATTGCGTCCTCAGCCAGTCGATTCACCTCGATTCGATCACCGGTCATCATCTGATCTCAATCCACCAAATGAGTAGGGGTGGAATATACTCTCAATGATCTCTGGGTTATGCATATAACCATGAAAACATTCCATATAATCTTTTTTATAGAAGAAATAATTTTATTTCATTTAATTTAAAATAAATAAATAAATTGTTTATTTTAACTAAACCCACTTACCAAAATTTTCTTCTTCCAAACGCCCATAAATGACTAACATTAGGTTCCATATTATGAAAATACTACATTAAAAACAAAATGTTTGTATAAAATTTCCAATCCTAGTCTCTGTTTGTGAGTTATTTGGGTTTATGATTATTAAATTAATTAATTAATCCAATTAACCCACCCACGGCTCCCGCATCCCAATGTCCTGTGTTGATGAACTTTAGGTCCCACCTATGGTAAATTCAACATTTCAAATTAAATGGTTGTCTAATATTTATGACCCATGACATATTTTTTGGGATACTATTCTTTTTCGGTAAAATATTGTTAGCATAATAAAAAATATTTTTGATATTTTTATAAAATTCATTCTCGTCTCTTTGGGACATAGAATCACATGTCGTCTCAGCTTGTGGCTCCAAAAATATTTCTTGTAATATTACAAAGTCTTACAAAAAAAAGAGTCTCTACATTATTCTGTTCATCAATGATTTTTATCCATGAGAAGAAGAAACTAAGAAAAGGGGTGGGTAAACTGAGACTACACTTAGTTGTCCCCTACACTAAGAGGTATAGCCAAAGGAGAAGTTTAAAACTCACTCATCTCCCCCTATTGTATTGGTACTGGAATCACTAATCATCCATAAAAAAGGATAATGTGATACCCTTATTCTAAAAATATATCTGGTGAAACTCCTATGGTTATTTGGTCATTAATAATATCATATTCAATGTATCCCATATGAGTCTCTCTCACATTCTTTAGAAGTGAAGTAGTCACCACCATCGACGGAATAAAAAAAATTGTACAATCCTGATACACTAGGGTTAGCTAAAAGGAAGCTAACTACTTCGATGCTTACAACACTAAGAGAGTCTCAAACATCCTTCTTAGTGCATCTACTACAATGTGCACCTTAACTATAGTATTAACTATCGCGACGTTATAGCCTAATATGAATTCCAACCAGAGAAGCTATCTTAGGCTCATGTCTCTCTGAGAGAAGATGTACTTGAGACTCTAGTGGTCTGAGTAAAACATAAATTTCTCCCCCAAAAGGTAGTACCTACAAGTGCTCAAGGTAAAGACTACCATTTATTTCTCTACGTAGTGAGTTGTGTAGTTTATTTCTTGGGGACTCAACTGCCTCAAACCATATGTGATAACTATCTACTACTGTATCAAGGATGTTATCAAGCACACAAGAGCACCAAAAAACAAGGAAGGTGAGTATACTAATCCAACAATGATAATATAGACAAAGAAATCATGTGTAATACCCAACATATCTAATCCTCTCTTGTATGGAGAGTAAACCAAACCCATAAACTCCACCACACCAACTAGTGGAATCCCTATAAAAAAGTGTCAAGGAAAAAATAACCCTTAGAAATACCATGACATATTCCAAAAATCAATCACACAACCTCCCCCTGAACACACAATTCAATGAGACTCATCCAACAAACATCGATTATATCCACTTTGGGAGGCACTGACTCACCCTCACTATATTTTTAGTGTCAAAAAAACATGTCTCAGTGGGGAAGCACCCCTCTTCCTGATGCTTTCGAAGCTATGTTGAAAAACACCGACACATGGTTACACCAACACCCGTTGTCACCCAGGTTTAAACCTAAAGAAAGAAGCAAAGAGAATGAGTACCTCACACAATGTTTAAAAATTACTACTATATAAAGTATAATAGACACATAGATTACCTCTTCTAATCTCCTGCATTGTGGGAAGAAAGACATCTAAAGATTACAAAAATCCACACTCCGATGGCTAGCCCCCTAAACCTAATTTGGGCCACCTTGTCGTGGTGGTAGAATGACCTTATACCGCCACCACCCAAAATAGCTCCGCCTACTCGTCTTCCACCTCCACCTCCCCAGGGACCACCTTGTCCCCACTTAGGAGATCACTGATCACAAAACTATCTTTATAGTGGTTGTCCATCTACTATCTTCCTAGGATGAACATCTCATCTGGTTGGGAATTCATGTTATATGTGATCTCACCCATTACAAGCATAACACTATCCCTCCTCAGGATTCTCGGGTTCTCTACACCACAACACCACTACATGACCACATCGCTGATTATGTTCACATAAATGTCTCTAGTTTTGAAATCACTGAAACTAACCAACTTCTATAACTTACTAAACTATTTCATGCCCACCAAGAACTCCAAATAACTGGCAACACTCAGACATAAATATCTATATCATAATATCTTACTCCAACACCCTGGTATAAATTTTGATGTATAAGGGAACTATGCTGGTTTATATCTTTCTGTAGATTCCCTACTCAACATTCCATTATTGGGAGTATCTATCTCCAATAATGTTAAAATTCTAGTGTTTAAGGTCTATTAACCTAGAAACAGAATCATCCACTATCATCCCTCCCTATTGATACTCAAGAATCTCATGGATCTAAATAGAGTGTAAGCAAGAGGGGTAGTAATATTAAAAAAACAACTACCGGATGCCTTCCCATGGGAGTTTCGACACATCATGCATCTAGGTAATGAGGCTCCACCAAGTCCTCAATTCTATGTGGAAAATACTCTATTCCAAAGCCACCATCTGTTCTATCAGTGTTCGAGGAATCCTGATGATATAGACCAATGACTCTAGAAAATGAATTAAAACTAGAGTATCTATGTCCCTTGGGAACCTCAGTAGTCGCTGATGCTGTAACTCATGGTGTGCGCTTAACCCGCTCACTTCCTCATCCATCTCTGCTAGGACAATATGATACTCAACAGGTAGAGGTGCTGCTACCTGACCACATGGAGGTAGTGGATAGTGAGAAGGTCCCTGAACTGAGGCCTCAACACTCATAGTGTCATCATCACGAACATGATTTGGTATCCTGGATGGATGTCATCATGGAATCATCATAAAAGTTATCAAGGAATACCACGATCAGATAAGTATATGCATATATATCAACAACAATAGGGATTTGATTAAATATGGACTGTTAGAGACTCAATCATTTATGATGAATGTACCATTGATCCCTATAACAAATGTCTTGGAACATTGAGTCAAAGAGTAGGTACTCACTGACCTAGTGACTTGAAATTTTGTTCTCCAAACCATCACTGGACTCCCTGGCATGATATATGCACTCGATACACTTTTACATGGTTGATGTAAACCCAACAAATAATCTTTTTAGGGAAACAACTGAATAATTTTCCAAGGGTTGATCCTTCTTTTGATACCATTGTTCCATGAACTGATCCATGTCTGGGTACAAGCCGCTACTACACCATGCCTTCATCCATAGGCCAGGGGGTGGAGACATGTGCTGAAGGAACACTAAACATGTGTAAGAATTTTCTAAAAAATCTATGCACACATACACAACCAAATCAATGAAATGTTTAGAGGGAAAGAAATTATTAATGAAAAACTACTATAAATATACCAAATATGAATTAACAACAAAAAATAATGAATTAAATTGGTTTATATTGAAAATAAATGGAAAAAATACATTCCTAAACTAGAAATAAGTCACACAAAAAAACAATACTGGAATAGAGTAAACAACTAAGAGATCCAATCTCATGTATTCAAACCTATGAACACTATATATGGTCCAATAGAACTATATCCCAAAGTTCCTTTGAATTAATGATCGACCTATACACCATCTACAAAAGAAAATATATGTGTTAAGAGAATCCCAAGTATGAGTGAGTAAATACATACCCAGTATAACTCCTCCAAAATAGTGAAGGTCTAGTAGTAAGAGATACGACTAAAGAGGAATGTAGAACATCAAACAAAGTTGGTAAGAGGGTATAAGTCAATCCAATGATAGATTTAAATTGATATCTTCCATAAAAAATGAGATATACAAGGTGAGAATAAGAACTTCTCATCGTGTCTTCACTATATGTAGAATAAGAGTGGACTCATCCAACAACAAGAATCTAAAAATAAAAAATATGGGGCATACCCCACACATCGTCACCCCTCCTAGAAGGAGAGTAACTATACACATGGAGTGGGTATTATTGTAAGATATATATATATATATATATGTGTGTGTGTGTTTTGTTAAAGTATCCCAAATGAGAGACTAAGTGGATCTCCATTTCATAGCTGATCATAAGAAGATAAGTATCCAGTAGTTCCAAGGAAATGTTCATCTACTATGACCAACATCACATGAATCTGCCCATGGTAGAAAAGACAGTGGGAATCAATCACCACACCTTGTTAATATATTTATTTTGGGCCACTAACTCACCTACATGGTTTTAATTCGCATTATAATGAAATGTCTCGGTGGGGAAAGCGTCCTTATTTATCGTGAGTCCAATGGTTAAGAAAACCATGCCTCACCACCAATCCGCACAGTCAAGGGGTTACAATTTTTAGGAAAGTATCTTGTTCCCAAGAATGATAGGGGGATTACTCTGGTATTCACTGAGAAATTCCAATTCCTACTCCTATGGAGGGTACCACCTGTGATGGTCATTAAGGAATGACAGTACCCATTCATAGTGGAGGGTAATCATGTTGAGTTGTCTGGGAAACACCACTTTTCAACCTAGTTGGAGGGTTACACTATGAAGATGTCATTAGGGGACGCCACTACCTATCCCATCCAGAGGGTACACCTAGAACATCGAGGAACTCCACTGCATAGTCCTACTAGGGGGTAACTTGGTAATATCATTAGGGAAACTAATGCCCAGGCCTACTGTATAGTATAACTAGAACTACCATAAGAGAATTCCACTACCCATACCATATAGAGGGTAATCCCATAACATCCATTAGAGAACACCACATCCCATCCCAGCTAGAGGGTAATCTCAGTACTCCTCTGGTGATTCTTTATAATTAGTGCAACTATTTCGTGTCATCTGAGTTGATTCCAAACCATAGAAATTTCTCATCATATCCCAAAAGTTGATTGTGAGGTAATCATCCCATTATACATGGGAAAACACTCATGATAGGATACTATCAATCCAAAAGATAATTTCAAATGAATGAGATACAAAACATGGATGTTTCCTCATGTAGAGGTACACGACATGCCGAAGACCCACATGTTTTGTGGTCCACCATTGCTTCCTTGCTATTTCCTTGGTAGCTCAAGGATTACCTTCTATATAGTACTACATGGAGTGTAGGGGTTACTACATGAAGTGTCTTGGCCAGAATTCTAAGAGATTCACGAGGATCATCAGCGGTCTAATGGGTAACAATTTTATTTCACTAATATGCCTCTTCAAACAGCCCTAGATGGCCAAATATCACACTATTGGGATCCCCATGGATAGATGGTTGTGATAAACTATTCACATTCCTCAATCAGACACCCCGTGAAAAAGTCACCTTTCACTGAATCCTTCGTGGACGGTGCATTGGGGGCCCCAAAGACAAGTCTGAATAAAATACATGAAATTTCCATTGACACATTGGACTTAATTTCAACATTCTAGCATCACAAACATTTTTTCATTATGAAACATATGAGGGAGATATTCTTGACACAATATTCCATAATAAAAATTATTAATTTTATTAGTGGGTTTTTCATTGACCCAAGGCATGACTCCAAAAAAGATATACAACATCAGTCGTAAAATGACTCTATGTATTCCAGGGTCAGGTCGCAACTAACGGTTCATCAATTGGATTCCACACATAGATGTTATGAATGATATTGTGTTCTAATAAATAATAATAATAATATTTTTATTATTATTATGTTATTATAAAATATTGATGAGTCACATATCCTCATACGTCTATGCTCAAAATCACCTCCTCCCATGTTGTGTGCGTGTGACCATCCCCATTTTAACCATTTTTTCTCTAAACCACTTAATATTAATTATTCTAATAGTGATAATATTTTTATTATATTATATATTATCATTATGGAATGCTAAGAGTTGAACGCTCCCCCATTATCCTTGTGTAGTCTCTACACCCTATTTAATATATTAATTCCCCCATTCTAAATGAAATCCATTTAATTCAAAACAGTTTCTATTCATTAAATTAAAAACATTTAGTAAAATTTTCTATATATTTTAGGCCACCACCATTAATTTTATTTAATATAATAATGATACAAAATCATACATTAATTTTTATCAACATGTTTTCATTATTATTATTATTAACATTATTTGTTAATGCATATCACGTTGACCAAATCTAACCACCACATTAGAGATCTATCTCTTAACATCATCATGTTCTTTCCAAATAGCCTCTACTAAGTGACTTTGAGGTAGACCTACACTCAAATTAAACCCTGTCACACCACACATGATGATCGCCTATCAATCCGGAAAATAGTGGTTGTCGAGCCGATCCTAAAAGACCTCCGACCAAAAACACGCATCCATAGTGCCAATACAATATGTTAACAAAAAATCATACATCTAATTTATCAATACATCCCCAAATCATCTATTCAAATGTATTTTATTCCACCAAAACGAATCTGGGGGGTTTGATCACACTCAAACCATCCCTGAAAAATGTTTAATCTTTACCCCATGGTATAACAACGATGAATGAAAATAATGGTGTGGGAAAATCACCAATAACAAGGTTTAAAACATCACAAGCCATGTGTTCTTGGATGGTGATCCCAAATGGGGGAACATGGTTTAGAAGAATAAATTAGAAAATAGTTACAACTCCAAACATTGGAACAAGATATGGTTGTTCAAATTAACATAGATCAAAGAGAAGGAATTGATCAAGCTCAATCTATTAATATTAATGGTGAAAACACATATATAACAAGTCCTACATCAATTATGGATTAGTATTTGGTGAACAATCCATCTTCTTATCATTAAAATGATCTTCTACATCCACCACATGTCGATTAACCTCGGTCTGATCTCCTTTCATCATCCAATCTCAATCCGCCAATAGAGAAGGGGATAAATATCCTCTCAATAATCCCAAGGCTATGTGGAAAACCCTGTATGTAACACTGCAACCCTTGAAGATCATATATGGTGCACTATTTTAATATAATTGAATAATTAAAAAGAATCAAATGCTAAAGAACCGATCAGTTTAGTAGTCTTGTAAAATTTATTGCATACATAAAATTTACAATAAAATTCAAATCCCAAAATACAACACGGATAATCCTTCTAAAATTCCATTATTCTGTAAGCTTAACCCTGCATATCTGTCACAACACACATCTCGACTTCCTGGGAAAGTAAAACATAAGAGAGGGATGACCTCATATATTCAGTAAGGGTAAACAATCCATTAGAATCTCTTATATATAAGAATAAACATTTAAATAAAGGTATAAAACTAAAATTATTGACTTTTAAAACATATACTTTGGCATAATTTGGATATAATAAATAAAATAATTCCTTTCAAACATTTACATGGATATTCTACTAGTAAAATTATCACATGAAATATCAATAACTAATATCATAATAAGGGAATGAAAAATGTTGGATATCATAACTATACAATCATGGCATTGTGCCAAGACTGCACATAAGTGGGTAAAAACCCAAAATAGTTTGTCTCATGAGAACTATTGATGCACCATAGGGATTTTCTGAACATGTCCTCAAACCATAGGGATATTATTATGTTGTTCTGAACCCATCAATTATGATGTCCAATGCATTTATCAAATGAAAATGTTAAAATATAAAATAAACATTCATATTAAAACTAGCATATGAAATATTAATAAATTAACCATAAACCATGAATGGTATCAAAATAGAAAATCCATACTAAATAATATCATAAACCCATCAATACAATATGGAAGATTGTATCATAATAAATCAAGATCAATTAAGCATGAATTCAAATCAAGGATGTTGACATAGATGAAAATAATCTAATAAAATAATTAAAAATAGTTGAGAGAAATACAATTTTCTTTATTTTTGAAATCATTTAAAACACAAAAAATTAAAAAGAAACTATATATTTTACAAATAACAATTTAATCATGAAAAGTTATCTTTAAAACATTCAGACGTCTTGATGGTGTAAAAATCATCTTGTGCCGTAAAAAACATTCATTACTTAATTTTTATAAAAGGTTATAATGTAGCTCATTTGGAGAATGAAAGAAAAATTCATTTCAAAAAAATTATAAAAATAAAATTAGAGTATAAGATGACTTTAAAAAATTGTATATTAATAGTAATAATATTTCAAAATATATTTTAAATAATGATGAACATGGATGATAAAGATGTCCCAATAGATTCCTACATATAAATCATATTGAATAGTAATGTGATTGTGAAGTTAACCCTTACGTAAAACCATAAAAGATTCCATTTGAAAACATTTAAATTAACATAAAAATAGAAATAAATTTTCATTTACGATCCTTTTAAATCCACAATAATATTTATGTATAATATGATCAAGAATATTATAATTGAGAAACGATTAATTCATTAAACATTCAATATATCCCATACAACTTTGAACATTTAAATAATAAACCCAATATCATCAAAAGAATCCTTATATACTAAGAATATAAATTACTTCATGATATTAAATATTATAGGGTAGTACATACACTATATACAAGAAATATGTGGTGAATTTGTCTTATATCTCACAAAAATTAATTGTGTGACAAAATTACCTTACAAAGATCGCATCATTAGAGTGAGGATAAATAAATGAAACAATTATGTGGGAAAAATATAACTCCAACAAATAAAAATTGATATTAAGTTTAAAAAAGTCATGGCTCATTCCCAAATATTAGTGGACTAATATAACCAATGACATATATGTTTAACTTAAGGAATGGAAGTTGAGTTATGATTTCGCTTACCTAAGGTCTGATTTTCCGTATATGTGTAATAAACTCTAGTATAATGGTTTTAAACATGTTTTAAAATTCACCTAGAATCATAATAATATTTATGATATCATATATGATTCATTTATGACCTTATATTCCTATTTTACGGATAATTTCTTTGTTAAAGAAACATTTCAAGTAATAATCGCTTTATTTATCTTCTGTGTTTTGACTTGTTATTTTTTTATTATATTAAATAGATCAAGATTTAATTATTTTTATAATTTAAAAAAATATTTATATATCATATATATTAAGTATATAAATATATACAATAGATAGATAAATGTTATGGAACACACCGTTCAGGGAGACAGTAGGCCGTATGTACGCATGAACACTGTTTATGATTTTTACCACATTGAATGGAAGAAAGTGCATGATATATATGTATATATATATAAATAAAGTAATTTTTTTATGTCATATATTTCATACTTATTAATTATATATATTTTTATAAACATTCTTAAATGGTTAACGTGGAAGATGAATCTCATCGCGTCGTGGAGACGATAAGCCGTACGTATGCACGAGCGATGTTATCATTCCATAATGGTAAATAGTAAATATTTGGATGGAATGTGAATTATAAAGAAATAGTATCATATCATATTTATTACTTTAATCCTTTAAATTCATCATTATACCCGTTGAAATAATTGATAGATGAAAGAACATTTAAACCATGGTGTGGTGACGGTAAGTCTTACGTTTTCATGCAAGGAGATTTTGTTTTTCAGAGGATTGGTAAACAGAGGATTGTGGTTGAACCATAAACATAAAAAAATATTAGAATATATTATATTATGGATATATAAATTTAGTATGAAAATAAATTAATATAAGGAAATATTTGAAGAAAACAACTTTGAATGGGTTGGTAAAATAATTACCACTTCTTCCAGTGTCTCCTTTGGATTTGTACAAAAGGAATATTTAGGTTAGATTTATTCCATATGTATGGCCTCTAGGATTAAGTGGGGAATTTTGAATGAAAAATTTGAAGGTTTTTATCAACCAGAGGGATTTATATGTGTGAATCAAAGAGAATTATAGGTTCACTTTTATAAGAGAGAGGATGGGAACTTTAGAAACTCCAAAACAATTAATTTATTAGAAATTTATTTTAGATTTCAAATATCACCAATGTAAGTTATTTAGTGTCTAATTTAATTATGGGTAGAAATACTCTAATACAATGATTTTAGACAACTTTATTTTACAAAATTAACCTTGTTTTTTTTTGTTTAACCATAAGGTAAACAGCTTAACTCTTACCGTGTCAACTTGTCTTTTTACAATATAAAACTTATATAGTTAATATAAAATTACACAAAAAACCAACTGGATAATTTATGAAATATATATTACTATTCATGTTATCTATACTACCTTATGTTTTTATGGAATTTATATAATTTAATAAAATAGTTTTTATTTTAAAATTTCATTTATGACAATTTTGACACTATTTAATACTTGATTTTTTTTAAAGTCATAAAAACGTGATTCCTTCTAAAAAATTAAATTAAATCATACCTAAAATGTATATTTAATAAAAAATATAATTAATAAAATAAAATATTTCAAATTATATTTATTTCAATATTATTAATATTATTTAATTAATTCCTCTTTTAATAAATCAATTACTGAATCATCATTGTATCATCATTAAATTTAAATTGTTATTTAATAAAATTTTATATAAATTACAATTATGTAGATAAATTTTTTTATTTCTAAATAATATTTATATTCACCCATATCACTTATATTACCTCATATTAAAAATGACACAGTTATTAAATGTTGAATATTACAATTTTATCTCTTCTTTAAATAAAAACTAATAAATGTCCTAATATGAAAAAGTGGCCAAAAAAGGATTATATATTCTACCTAAGGTTTATTTTAGTCCAAATAAACTTATCCAATTATATTTAGGAAATTTTTAAGGTAATTTTATATTATTATAATAATATTTTTACTTTTAATTAACCTATTTCACTTTCACAATGATAAATAAAATTCAAAAGTCACTATTCATCAGTAATTATTTTGATCTTATTAGACCAAATGGTTAATACATATTACATCCATGTATTCTTTTTTTTCAAAATAAAACTCACAAAAGCATTAATATTTCGTTTATTTCTAATCCCACAGATGTGTCTAGAAGGTGGTTACAACCAACGTTAAAATGTTCGAATTTTTTTTATATATAATTCTATTATAAAAATTTCTCCAATGACAAAAATTGGGTTAATATTTATTTTATTTATATATTTTTAAATTAATATAAATTGAAAGTACCATAATTATGTAAATGAAAATTTCATATTTTAAAAAATGAAGTATTTTTCACTATTCATCAAAAATCGAATCATCTAATAAAAATAAAAAAATTCACAATAAGATAATTCCACTATTATGAATTCAAATATCAAATCTATTTTGATGAATAAATTCTTTAAATTTCAAAATGTGGTTATTACTATTCATAACCTATTTTTTAGACGGCTATTTCAGTATATCATAGTATGCTCAAACTCGGCGTTGTGTGAAACAGAAGTTGCTGAATATAACGCACCATGAAATCATGGGGTGTTACATTATCCCATCCTTCAATAAATTCTATCCCCAGAATTTAAACTCGGGAAAAACAACAATGGGATCCACTTTTCCAAATATCTTTATTAAAATCCCATACAAAAATAGATTAATGAGACTGTTATTTTAAATAATGGTAAGTATGGAGGTCAGTAGATATAACACAAAATATGGTTCCATATTGGAAAAAATGGATGTGGAAGATAAATTGAACCATCATGTTCAGATGGAGAGTGATACAGAACACGTTCAGAAAAAAGTTAACAATCATAAAGAAAGAAGTCAGTGATGATCGAAGGTACTGGTGAATTCATCCTAATATAAAGTACTAAGAATATTTATTTTCTTTTATGAAATTTACCCTAGAGTTTAAGAATTTATTTACTTCATATAATAAGAACCTAATGAAACATACTTAATTAATTAATGAGTATATTTTCCTACTTTAACCAATTCTCACCAAAAACTCATATTTTTCTCCAAATGATTAGTGTTCAAGAGGAATAATTCAAGATTGAAGACCTTCAATTAACATTTAGAGAATCACATTATCCAAAAAAGATTAACTATCTATTTATCCTATTATGAAACTTTTAAAAAACTAAATTTTTAGGTTATGATATGATATTTCCCAAAAAATAATAATCCATTATAATAATGAATAATAATTTTAATCTCCAAAATTCAATTGTCATACCTAATATTCAACATAAACCATTAAAAAAATCACTCTCCCTAAAATCCATCAAAATATTTGAAAAAAATATTGAAACCTAATGTTCAAAATGATTTGATCACATAGTGCTGTAAGAAAAGTTTTAACCGTTATTCCTAAATAAAATTAATCACTATTAATGTCTCATACCAATAATTAATCAACCTAATGAAAAATTACCCATGATAGGTTTATCATTTCCATAAATAACATGAATCACCATTCATCCATAATAAAATCATATTTGACTCCAAAATATACTTCAACCCTTATTCATTATAATATTTTGTTTACATTATTCATATAGGATTCAAAAATCCAGAAGGTATTCAATGATAAAATTAATTACTTAATCCCCAAATCATTTTTCAATTCCAAATATTTATATTTGAAAAAAACATCTCTTAATGGAAAATAATATTTATCCATATAAAAAAGGTAATGTTAATCAAGACATCATGTAGGATAGGGGTAGGTGTTGCACCACTACCAAACATTGGTTGTGGGTTCAATACCCATGGCCTTACTGGATGTAGTGGATTTGTCACCATTCGTATGAGTTGTCCTTTATATAAAACTATATAATTATTATAACATTATGAAAAAGAAAAAAACATCTAAAAAATAACTATAACACATTTTAATCTCAATGTTTATCTTATGCCTTTAATTTTCATCCCAAAATGTAATATCCCATAATTAATTCAAAATCAATGATCATATAGACCATAGTTGTTATTTATACCCTTATAATTATTTCCACATAAGAAAATATAATTCTTCCTCGAATAACATTTTAACATAACAATATTCATGGTTACATATAAAAAAATTACTTCCAATATAATCTCATTATAAAACAAATTAATACTTTTAAATATTTCATCATCCATTTATATCCTCACAGGTCTTTCCATTTCATAGGTTATCCAATAGAATAGGTAATTTAATTGGGTAATTCCTAGGTCCTCAACATTTACAGAAAATGACTAAAAATTAATAATTATGATCAGTTTAATTTTTTTCCATTTTACCCTTCATTTTTCCTAAGAAATTATTTACTTTATTTGTTTCTTTCCCATACATAATCCATTTCCCTTATCCGTTGAGACAAATTCATAGGTTTTCTCCTTCCACATTTATTCCATAATGGAAATTGGGCATTTTTTCTCTATGGTATCCACCATTGGAGATCTAATCATGATCTGCCTTTCTCATATTTGGTGAATAAGGAGTTGGTTAATGTATATTGTTGGTCGGAGTGGACACTCAAGAGGGGGGATGAAATGAGTTCCAATTAAAAACTTCTGTTTTAAAAAAAATATTTCTATTAAAATCCCCAAATTTATAACAGAAGATAAAATGTAGTGAATTTTTAAAACTATAAAGGTTCAATTAGGTTATCAATGATTTATTATTTCTCAGTTAATTTAATCAGAAGATCAAATTAGCTTTTGAAACTAATCTACTGATTTACAATAGTTAAAAACAGTTGCTAGATTAACTATCAACGTAAACTGAAAATAGTTTTGTATTCCAACATAATAGTAGCGTAATATAAATTAGATATTGAATACTTTAAACATACACTAAAATGCATAGAAGATATAACCAATAGGATCAGTCTCAAGCCGAGACTTAGTCCCCTCAAATTAAAATATAAATTTGATCCACACCCTGGATCGGGGTTAACAACAGTACAATACTGTCGAGGTCCTAAGACCTCTACCACAGTTCTTCGTGGGAAAAAGAGGATAACAGCACATAGGCTTTCCATGTCACACTTGACCTCTACCACTATCCTTAGTGGGATACAATATGATGTATGGAGTTTGGAATGAGGATTTAGTATCCTCCAGTTCATCACAGTAGACAGTGTGTGTGTAAAGTTTACAGAGTACACACACTGCTCGAAATGTAAATAAATGAATCACATAGAGAGAGTAGGTAAGAGTTTAAAATGCTCTAGATATTAGCAATGCAGTTATGGACTCATTGGATTCAGTAGAAATGCTTCTGAGTCCTTCTCTGGTTTTTCTATTGAAAAACAGAGTATTGTGGTTCAGCTTGGTGTCCTTCACAAGTGAGTATGTTCTCTGATTCCCAGTGATCTTCGTGTGTTCTTCAGTAGTGCTGGGTTGCATGCATGAGAGTTCTTTGAAGATCTTCCAATCTCTTCTTCGAGTTCCTTGTGTGTTCTTATTTTCATATATGTATGTGCACGGAAGAATTATATCTCTATTCCTTTTTACGCGCACCCTTTAACTGCAGCTCAATGTTCCTTTTATTCCAAGAGCTCTGACAATGGGAATGATTACCATTTCATAGGTACGAGGTACAATCCCCTAACATGGAAAAAAGTAACATTAAATATCATTAATTGAATTAAAAACATCAAATAAGACCGTTGGAACTAAATAAGAGTTTATAGAAATTCAAACCGTTTCCATGACTATCGATGAGTCATGAGATTGGTGAGTCATTTTGAATCTTCATCGGTTTCTGTAGCTCATGATCATTGGTATTAGTGACTCAAGATCATCGGTATCTCTTTAGATCTTCGGTACAGTGCGACCGTTACTATCGGTGTGACCGTTCCTATCAGTGCGACCGTTCGGTGAGATCGTTGTCATCGGTGACTTGATCTTCATAGGTGCGACCATTCCTATCGGTGCGACCATTCAGTGCGACCGTTGTCATTGGTGACTTGCTCTTTGTCGGTGCAACCGTTCCAATCGGTGCGACCATTCAGTGAGACGGTTCTCATCGGTGACTCGCTCTTCATCGGTGCGACCGTTGTCATCGGTGACTTTCTCTTCATCGGTGCCTCAAGAATATAACTAGTGGTGAGACAAAATATGGAATTTTCACAGTGTCTGTTTGATTCCAGAATACTTCCAGGTCAACAGTAAAACATAAATTAACATAGATAAACATATGTAAACTTTAATTAAACAAATAGAAACACATTTAGAACAATTTGAACAAAAGAATAAATTGTCATAAATACAACAATGATTTGGGATTATTAAAATAATAATCTCAGAGAAAGTTCAACAATCTCCCCCTTTTTGATAATCAAAAATCAATGACATAAATGAAGAGAGAAGATACTATGTCATTCCGTATGCTGCCCCTGTATAAAAAAATATATTCCAAAAGATAAAATAGAGTTATAATATCAATATGAACTTATATAACTGAGTCATTAACCCCATATAATATAATTTAGATAATACAATTCATTCTCCCCTTTAATCATTACTCCCACAAAGATACAGAGGCATTATTTCACCCCCTGTTTATGCATGCATGCAGTAAATAGCCGGCATGGGCTCATATGCACATTCAGTTCACCCATTCATATGCATGATCTTCCTAATTTCTCCCCCTTTGGGATTGTCAAAAAGAAGATTGAAGGACGATAACAAGAAGATTCCACAAAAAATAAGGTTTGAAAATGAGTAAAAAAATCACATACAAAAGAAAAAAGTACATGACATAGACACGCTATCAAATATGGATAGATACAACTATATCTCATGGTGAAATGGAGCTTCTCCTTCGGCATTTGGAGGAATGGATGGTCCATAAGGTGGCTGGGTGGAAGGTTGAACTGGCCGGATAGAGAAAGAAGGCAGGATGACTCTGGCTGGATGAATTGTGGGTTCTACGGTCACCTACGGAGGAGTAGAAGATCTTTCTGAAGGAGTCTGTTGAAAGACTGGCTGAATACTGGAGAGAACTTGAGAGATAGACATCTGACTGAGAGAAAAATATGAGGATTTAAAAGGCTCAGCAGTCGAAAAAACAATGGCCTTAGCTTTCACAAGAAGGTATGGTTTGAAAAAATTGATGAAGTCTTGAATTACTTGTCCACCGTACTTCATATCATTTTCAAAATCATCCTTATTCTGCATGAAACATTCCAAAGTAGGAGTAAAATCCTTTAACCCCTTAACTTGAGCCTTAAAATCTTCAGTAACTGGGGGAAGTCTCAAATTATCAGCTAATACTTTGAAATGATGATTAAACTAATGCTTGGTGTAAATCTTAGTGATGTAAAGATCTACTTTCTCCTTAATCTATTTTTGAGCCTTGGTAGCATAAGTTGAATACAGCTGCACCATTATTTGAATATGATCTGTGTTCTCTTTCATCTTTTTCAAAGAATCTAAATCCAAAATCTTTCCAACAGCTACCAGATATTCTCTAACAACATCCTTTAACGTATTAACCTCATGATCAGTAATCTTGGTTACTTTTGAAGAACTAGCATGAGCAACAACTTGCGTGATCTTAGCTTTCAACTTCAACAAATCTGCCTTATTCAAATGTTCTATCAGATTTCTTAATACTTACATCATACCTGAGATGGTTGATCTGAACACTCCTGATAAGGAATCTAGATTGCTGCCTAAATCCGTGAGTGTTTGATTCAAAGAAGAAATGTGCCTTCCAATCAACTCACTAGAATTGGCCAGGTCTGGCTTGATAAGGCTTACCACTCTTTGAGACAAGTCATCCATAGCAGCTTCAGAAAAAGACTCAGGTGCAGGTGTAGAAGCATTTGACAACCCCTCCTTCATAGAATCTCTATCTTCTTGAACCAACTCAACCTTAAATCTTTCAAAATCATATTTAGCAACTGCAGGATCAGGTCTAGCTTGAGACACTGAAAGATCAGGTTGTACTTCTGCTTTTTTCATTTACTCAACAATTAAACGAACATTAACTAAATCACTTACTTGTGTAAGATCCACTTCTACACCTTCATCTTCCTCTGGGTAATCTAAACCCAGAACTGTAAGACCAGAGTGTTCTTCCCATGTAGCTTTACATGAAGGATATAGAGGTTTCACAAACTGAGATCTTCCAGAATTTTCAAGAGGGACTTCTGCATCCTCATCAGTCTCTGACTGTTTTGTCCTCTCAGTCTCAGGGACATTTTCTTGATCAATTGGTTGGGGTTGAGGATCATCTTGGATCTCATTCTGACCTTCTACAGGTCAAGGATTAGCATCATCTGCATCACCACTATCACTATCATTGCTACTACAATC
The DNA here is from genome assembly GCA_963277665.1 of Viscum album. NCBI lineage: Eukaryota > Viridiplantae > Streptophyta > Magnoliopsida > Santalales > Viscaceae > Viscum > Viscum album. The sequence goes on from OY728160.1 coordinate 1,173,675,334, forward strand.
ATTATCACCATCAGCATCACCCTCATCACCACCATTGCCTTCATCATCATCATTATTAACTATTCTCTCACTTGAACTGTCTATACTATGGGATTTATACTACTCAGTGTTTGACTCTTCAGTCTCAGCTTCTTCTTTATCATCATCATTTAAAAGAGGATCAATTTCTGGTAGGTTTAGTGGTGGACTAGCTGGTCCAAATTTCATTCTTCTTTTCTTCAGGATAACAATATCAGGATCACTCCTCTCATCATGAGATGATTCAGCCTCCTCTTCCACATTCAGATTATCACCAGCTTCTTCTTCTTCTGTTCCCTTCTTACTGGAATCACCAGTTTCCTTAGGAACTATTACTTCCTATTCATCATCTGAATAAACCACTTCCTCACCAAGTTTTAAACTAGGATCTCTTATCCCCTTTGGTCTCCTTGGATGATCAGTAGGATTGAAGGAATCATATAACATTTCTTCATCAACAACCTATGATTTCATCCATGGGTTCCAATTGATTTTCATCCTTTTAAAAATAATTTGTTGAAAAAAATTCTAATTGATGAGATACACTCATATCTTTAATCCATACAGCCCAAGAATTTCAGCATGGTAGAAATTTTCATAGAATAAAACAAATTAGTATCTTTCTTTGAAGGTTTTATCATCTCAAAAATATGCTCAGAAAAATATCTACACAGATTTATCTTTTCACTATTCAACAAAAGAAATAACAGAAAGGCATCCTAATACTTTACTGAAGCAAAGTCACATTTTCTAGGATATATTTGATGTTGAATAAACTTAAACAGGATTCTACTCTCACCATCCAACTCAGCATAATATTTCCTCCTCGATTTAGACTTCCCAGTCAATAACTCCAGGGCTAGCTCATAAGAAATGTATTCAGTTATAGGAGGGATATTACCAGAATAGTTCTCGTATGTTCCATTTTTAGGTACTCCTAGACATTCATCCCACTGCTTTGATGAAAAAATAATCTTTTTCCCTTATACTATAGAAGAAAATATCGCTTCCTCTACTCCATCCAATACTACACTCAATTTTAAATAGATCTCATGCACCATCTTCGGGTAAAAGACACGATTATTATTGCCAAACCAATTATTCAAACCTTGCATTTCCAACACCTTTAAGAGAACAGACTTGATAGAGAAAACCCATTATGAACATATTTCATTTTTAGCTATAACTTCCCATTTTTATAGCTCCGGGTTCACAGACCTCTACGTCGTACAACTCAACTCACCTCGTGCACGATTGACAGGTGAAGATCCTTCAGATTCCTTGCTCTGTCTCTTTTCCTTGGCCATTCTGAGGTTTGAGACAATCGAGAGGATTGGAAAGATTCAAAAGCCTCAGGTTACAGGAAAGAGAGGAGAGTGTTTAGTAGGAAATGGAATGTCAACAGTCTTTAGATAATGAAATAGCCATGGGTCATTATTTGTATCATTTAGGGTTACAAAACAATAGAATATCAATTATGTAAAATAACATCATTTTAAATAGACAATAATGATTTTAAAAACTGTACAACCCAATCGGTAGAACTAATTGATTTGACAGATCAGTTTGACAGATCGGTTTCACTGATCAGTTTTACTAATCGTTTTGACTGATCGGTTTGACCGATCGGTTTGACAGATCGGTTTGATAGATCGGTTTGACATATTGGTTTAACAGATCAGTTTGACAGATCAGTTTCATAGATCTATCATACCCAACTCTTGTTTAATCAAGTCTAACCATTCAAAACTTAAGCTATTGGTGAAAATGTCAGCTAAGTGATGTTCAATACCTATAAACTCAAGATTAATATCACCTTTTTTGTTGTGATCTCTCAAAAAGTGGTGCCTTACATCAATGTGTTTGGTTCTAGAGTGAGAAAAAGGGTTCTTTGATATGTTAATTGCACCAGTGTTATCACAGTTGATTGAAACATGATTAAAATCATATCCATAGTCCAAAAGAGTGTGTTTCATCCACAGAATTTGTGCACAACAACTACCAACAGCAATGTATTCTACTTCATCAGTAGATAATGCAACATAGTTTTGTTTCATACTACACCAAGATACCTGGGACATTCCAAAAAGATGACATGTTCCAGATGTGCTCTTTCTATCTAACTTGCAACTAGCAAAGTCAACATCTGAATAACTCATTAAGTCAAAAGATTGTCTTTTTGGATAAAACAAACCTAAATTGGCAGTATGTTTAAGATATTTGAAAATTATTTTAACAGCAAGTAAATGAGATTATTTTGGATTAGCTTGAAATCTTGCACACATGCACACACTAAACCTAATATCTGGTCGACTAGCAGTAAGGTAAAGTAAGCTTCCAATCATACCTCTGTAATTTTTTTGATCCACTGGTTTCCCAGTTTCATCTGCATCCTATTTATAAATTGTACTCATAGGATTATCACTTTCCTTAATACTATCCAAACCAATATTTTTTAAAATATCCTTTGTATATTTACCTTGATTCAAAATAATACCATTTTCATTTTGAAAAACATGAAATTCAAGAAAATATTGGAGTTCTCCCATTAAACTCATTTCAAATTCATTTTTCATACTCTTTGAAAAATCAGTACATAAAGAATGTTCAAAAGATCAAAAAATAATATCATCAACCTAGATTTGTACTATTAAAATGTCTTTAGAAATTACATTAATAAAAAGTTCTGGATCAGAAATCTTTTTTGTAATACATTTTGAAATAAGAAAACTACTAAGCCTATTATACCAATTTCTTGGAGCTTATTTTAAACCATATAAAGCTTTAGAACGTTTAAAAAACTCGATTTGGAAAATGAGGATTATTAATTCCAGGTGGTTGTTCAACAAAAACTTCTTCAATAATAAAACCATTTAGAAAATCACTTTTAACTTCCATTTGATATAACTTGAAATTCAGATGAGTAGCATAGGCAAGTATAATCCTAATAGCTTATAATCTAGCTACAGATGAAAAGGTTTCCTCATAGTCTATACCTTCCTATTGACTATATCTTTATGCAACTAGCCTAGCTTTGTTTCTAACTATATTTCCAGACTCATCAACTTTATTTCTAAAAACCCATTTATTGCCTATTGTCTACGTTTCCTTGGGTCTGTTAACTAATTCCCAGACGTTGTTTCTTTGAAATTGATTTATCTCTTCTTGCATAGCCATTACCCAAAATTCATCATTGATTGCATCATTGATATTTTTAGGTTGTATCTGTGAATGAAAGGCTCGATGTTCAACCTGGTTTCTTAGAGAAGATCTAGTCGGTGTCCCTCTATCAAGATTACCAACAATAGATTCCAAAGGATGAATATTTAGAATACTAGTTGATCTAGTAAAGGTATGGCTAGAAATTTCAGGTTCATCTATATGTTTGGGTTCAATAGAAGCAGATTCTAGCATATGTCCAGAGCGAGATGTTTTTACAGAAGGTTCTTTAGTTTTATCATAAAGGTCCAGAATACTCAAATCTTTTTCAAGACTCTCAAGAGATGGTTTAGGTTCACGTGGACCAGTTTCATCAAACATAATGTGAATAGATTCTTCCACACATTTGGTCCTTTTATTAAAGACTCTATAATATTTAATGGATATGGAATAACCTAGAAATATTCCCTCATCACTTTTAGAAGAAAATTTATCTAGATTATCCATTGTATTAACAATAAAGACTTTGAAGCCAAAGACTTTGAAGTAACTAACATTAGGTTTCCTATTATTCCATAACTCATAAGGGGTCTTTTTATGAACAGATCTAATTAAGACTCTATTGATAATATAACAAGTTTTATTCATAGCTTCAACCCAAAAATAAATAGGTAGGTCTTACTCATTAAGCATGGTTTTTGCTATTTCTTGAAGGGTTCTATTCCTTCTTTCTACTACACCATTCTGATTTGGTGTCCTTGGAGCAGAAAAGTTGTGATTATAGCCATTGTGTGAGAAATAAGATTCAAATTCATGATTTTCAAAACGCACGTCCATGATCACTTCTCTGGGTTTTATTCATAAGTCCACTAAGGTTCCCTACAGACATGGAGTATTTAAAAAAGTAAGAACATGCTTCACTCTTGTGAGCTAAGAAGTATACCCAAGTATATCTAGAAAAGTCATCTACTAGGATATAGACATAGTGCTTCCCATTTATAATAGAAACTCTATAAGGTCCATACAATTCCATGTGAACTAACTCGAGAGGTTGAGAAGTTGATAATTATTTCTTTGATTTAAAAGAAAGTTTATGTTGCTTTCCGTTTTGACAGGGATTACAAACTTTGTCATTTGGGAATTCAAGCTTAGGTAGGTCTCTAACTAAGTTTTTCATAGTCAGTTTTCTAAGTGAATGAATGTTCCAGTGTCCTAATCTTATGTTCCAAAGCCAAGATTCTTTATGAAAATCATTTTATCAAATAACATTTTATTTATCTATAAAATTCAAATCAATAGAATAAACATTTTCATTTCTTAATGTAGAAAATACTAAAAGATTTTTAGAGTTAAAAATATTACAAGAATCATTTTCAAACCTGACATTAAATCCATCATCACATAACTAATAAATACTTAGAAAGTTGTATTTCAATCCATCAAAAATAGATATTTAGAAATTAAAACTGAGTTTCTGTTACCAATTTGGCCTAGGCCGATGATCTTTCCTTTAGAATTATCTCCAAAGGTGACATAGCCTCCATCAACCTTTATTATGTTCTTGAAGCATGAGTAATACCCAGACATATTCCATGAGCATCCACTGTCCATGTACCATATCTTCTTATGGGAACACTTCAAACAGGTTTCCTACAAAACAGAGTTAGATGGAAAATTATTTTTGTACCCAGATCTTCTTGGGCCCAGATAGGTTAGAAATCAATGCTTTAGGTATCCAAATTTTTCTTATTGGTCTTATATAATGAAGAGATTTAACATATTTTTAAAGATAAGCTCTATTTGATCTATAACTGTGTGAATAACTTGTTGAGGCATATGAATTACCAGAACTAGAACTAGCACAATTTTGCCCAGATTTAGGAATAAATCTAGTCTTAGTAAGATGTCTCTATACAAGTTTATAACCTATTACAGTGGTATATTTTGGTGCCACTTTTTTTCCTAGAATTGTTGTAAATACATATACTCAATTTGTAAATTTTTCTATGTCTTTCCTTAAATGCTCATTAGAAAACTTCAGTTCAGTATTTTCCATTAACAGTTGAGCATTCTTTTCCTTTTCTATATCATGTAAAGATTTAAGATTTGAGGTGAGAGCATGTTGTTTCTTTAAGGATTTGTGCTTGTCCTTAAGTTCATTACATGTTTCTTCTAGAATATGACAATATTCAAAAATATCCTCACTAAACATGTTTTCAGATTCAGAATGAGTTCCAGAATAATAATAATTTAGCATAGGGGAAACATGTCCTCAGAGGTATCGGTCATAAAGAACATGTTGGTACAATTCATATCAGAATCAGAAACATTAGATTCACTTGTGATATCTTTTGAAGCACTCCAAGTAGCTTTCATAGCTCTCTTATACTTACTGTCCTTGTAGTCATATTTCTTCTTGAACTTCAGTTTTGGACAGTCAGCTTTTATGTGTCCTTTCCTTTTGCAGTCATAGTAAACAACTTCATCATTGTTGTCATGATTTTTCCAATCCTTTTTCTAATGTCCTTTGTTGTCCTACATTCCTTTATAGTTTTATTTTCTGAGGAATTTATTTCTCCTATAGAATTTCTTGAATCTCCTGGCTATCTGATCCATCTCAGCATCACTGTCATAGTTTGAATCTTCAATTGTTGAACTTTCAGTTTGTATTTGAACTTTTTCTTTGTCCTTAATCTTCGAAGAATCATATTTAAAAGCTACAAACTTCCTTTTAGGTTCATCATCCTCGTACTTATTAACCTTTAGTTCTTCCTCATACATCATAAGCTTACCAATTTGCTCCTTGACTGGTAGATTGCTTATGTCACATGATTCTCTACTTGAAACAGATGTGTCTCTCCATCGATCTGGAAGACATCTCAATATTCTCATGATTTATACCTTAGCAGTGACATCTCTTTTAAGAGAGATCATTATATTGAAAATCTCATTGAATCTAAGAAACATGTCAGATATAGGTTCATCAATCTTCATTTTAAAATTATCATATTTAGTAGTATATTTTTTTAATCTCATTTCATTAACATTAGTTGTTCCTTAATGAAAAACACTCAAAGTATCCCATATTTCATAGGCAGTTTTCCACGAAGATATTCTATTGAACTCTTCATCTCCTTAATCATAATACAGCTCATTCATAGCTTTATAATAATTATTGTAAGCTATCTTAGTAGCTTTATCCTAAGTAGTTCTAACAGTTTTTGGAATCTTATATTCAATTTCTATAGCAGTCCAGATATCAAATCCCAAACATTCTAAATGAATTTTCAGTTTCAGTTTCTAATGGGCATAATTTGTGCCATAAAAGAAATGTGGCATGTTGGTAGCAGCACCTTCTAGTCTATTGTCCATAGCTAGAATTTATAAAATAAATTTAATGAGATAAAATTTAGAACTAACAGAAATTTAAGATCTTTAAAATACAACTAAAATAATAGTTGCAAAACAGAGTATTTGAAAACATTGATAAAAAAACAAACCCTCTGATACCAAATGTTGGTCGGAGTGGACACTCAAGAGGGGGGGTGAATTGAGTTCCAATTAAAAGTTTCTGTTAAAAAAATATTTCTATTAAAATCCGCCAATTTATAACACAAGTTAAACTGTAGTGAATTTGTAAAACTATAAAGGTTCAATTACGTTCTCAAAGATTGATTAGATCTCAGTTAATTTAATCAGAATATTATATTAACTTTTGAAACTAATCTACTGAATTACAATAGTTACAAAAACATTCTAGATTAACTATCAAAGTAACTTGAAAATAGTTTTATATTTCAACGTAATAGTAGCAGAATATAAATTTGATATTGTATAATTTAAACTTACACTAAAGTGCACAACAGATATAACCAAGAGTTTCAATCTTAAGCTGAGACTTAGTCCTCTCAAATTTAAATATAAATTTGATCCACACCATGGATCGGGGTTAACAACAGTACAATACTGTCCAGGTCCTAAGACCTCTACCAATGTTCTTCGTGGGAAAACAAAGACAATAGAAAACAGGCTGTCTAGGTCACACTTGACCTCTACCACTATCCTCAGTGGGATACAATACGATGTATGGAGTTTGTAATGAGTATTTAGTATCCTCCAGTTCAGCATAGGAGACATTGTGTTTATAAAGTATACAGAGTACACACACTGCTCAAAATATAAATAAATAAATCACTTAGAGAGAGTAGGTAAGACTTTAAAATGATATAGAGATTATCTGTGCAACTCTGGACTCATTGGATTCCGCAGAAATGATTCTGAGTCCTTATCTGGTTTTTCTGTTGAAAAACAGAGTATTGTGGTTCATCTTGGTTTCCTTCACATGTGAGTATGTTCTCTGATTTCAAGTTTTCTTCGTGTGTTCATCAGTAGTTCTAGGTTGCATGTATGATAGTTCTTTGAAGATCATGCTATTTCTTCTTCGATTTCCTCATTTGTTCTTCTTTTCATGTATGTATGTGCATGGAACAATTATATCTCTATGACTTTTTACACACACCCTTTTACTACAGATCAATCTTCCTTTTATTCTAAGAGCTCCGACAACATGAATGATTACCTTTTCATAGGTACAAGGTATGGTCCCCTGACATGACAAAAACTAACATTAAATATCATTAATTTCATTATAAACATCAAATATGACCATTGGAATTAAATAAGAGTTTATAGAAATTCAAATAGTTTTCCTGACTATCAGTGAGTCATGAGATCAGCGAGTCATTTTGAATCTTCATCGGTTCTGGTAGCTCATGATCATATGTATCGGTGACTCATGATCATCAGTAGCTCTTTAGATCTTCGTTAGCCATCGGTGCGACCATTGATATCGGTGTGACCGTTCCTATCGGTGCGACCATTCGGTGAGACCATTGTCATCAGTGACTTTCTCTTCATCACTGCGACTATTCCTATATTCAAAACCATTCTGTAAGACCGTTGTCATCGATGACTTGCTCTTCGTCGGTGCGACCATTCCTATCGGTGAGACCGTTGTCATCGGTGACTTGCTCTTCATCGGTGCCTGAAGAATATAACTAATGGTGAGATAAAACATGGAATTTTCAGAAAGTATCTATTTGATTCCATAATATTTCCAGGTCAATAGTAAAAAATAAATTTACATAGATAAACATATGTAAACATGAATTAAACAAATATAAACACATTTAGAATAATTTGAACAAAAGACTAAATTACCATAAATAGAAAAATGATTTGTGATTTTTAAAATAACCATCCCAGATAGAGTTTAACATATATATTTTTAAACATATTTATAGAAAATTCATTAGGTGTGAACACTATATTCTTTAGTCCTATAAACTTTCCATTTGGTTTGTCATCAACACCAACTTTTCCACCATGATCATCATGATTAATTTTAATGTAACTATTTTGGTTTCCAACCATTGACTAAAACCAGAAATCATACATTGAGTAAAAAGTGTCATTAAATAATTTAAAGAATATAATCACATCATTATTTTCAATATAAAACTCCTTATATTTATCCAAGGTTAATCATATTCATATTATATTAAAATTATTCATATCCGTTTGTAACAAAAATTTGAATTATATTTAGCATATCCCCTTGGAGTGTGAAACTCTATGCACTGTATACCCTGTTTTCATGTAGCACATTACCCTGAGTCAGGTTGGAGACACCTTATCAGAGATTTCACCCCTTGGTATATCTATGCTAGAACAGTGCCCACATGTAGTATCCAAAAATAGGTATATTTTATTGAAATGCCCACATAATCTCTATATAACCAAAATTAAATGATTTTCTTTTTCACATAGCCTCAAAGTCTATCATAGGGTTAGGTTCCCTAATCTATGTTTTCAAAATCATGTTTCCAAGGTTTCTAATAGACATCCTTTCATACCAACTATAATGCCCTGACCACAATACCGTGGTGTCAGTGCATTATTTTAATACGTTTTTATGATTACATTGAATCAAATCCTAAAGGTTCAATCAGTTTATGAGTCTTAGAAAATAAATTACTTATATGAACTTTACATTAAAATTCAATACATAAAATACAAAATAGATAATCCTATGATAATTACATTATTCAACTAGTATAACCCTCCATATCAGTCATAATACACATCTTAGCATCATGGGAAAGTAAAACATAAGAAAGTGATGATATCATATGCTAGTGTAAGGGTAAATAATACAGAATAAGCTTTTAGAAATAAGAATATACATTTAAGGAAAAGAATAAAACTAAAACACATGCGTTTTAAAACATAGTCTTCATCATAATATGGAATGAATAAATCAAATAATTCATTGTAAACATTCACATAGATATTCTACAATTATAATTATAACATGAAATAGATATAACTATTCTAATAATGTGGGAATTCATTATTTTGAATATCATAACCATATTGTCAAGGCCTCTTTCCAAGACCATACATAAGTGGGTAAAAACCCAAACTGTTTTTTCTCATAAGAAATATGGATGCATCGTCGGGATTTAATTAACCAGTCCCCAACCCATAGGGATTTCATTAATTGGTCCCTAACCCTTCACTTATGATGTCCAATTCATTCCTCAAATGAAAAATCTAAAACATAACATAAACAATCATATTAAAACTATCATAAAAAAATGTTAATACAATAACCATAAATAATGAATGGTATAAAAATAGAACATATAGAGTCCAAAATATCATAAAACCTTTAATATAATATGTATGATTGTATCATAATAAATCAATATCAATTAATGATTAAATTCAACAAAGGATAAGGATATATAGGAAAATAATCTAATAAAATCATTTATACTATTTGAGGGAAATATCACTTTTCTTCTTTTGAAATCACATAATAATACTTCAATTACAAAAGAAAATATTTATTTTAAAAATAACCTTGTAATATTTTAAGGGGATATTTTTAACGTTAAAGTGTCAAGACGACATAAAAAGCTACTTGCGTCGATAAAAAGACTTTCTTTCCTTAATTTGTTAAAAATGTCATGAAGTACCTCATTTAGAAAATGATGGAAATATTCATTTCAAAATGTTTTATAAAAATAAAATAATGTGTAAAAATGAAATTAAACAATTGTCCCGTAATAGTAATAATATCTCAAAATACATATTTAAGAATCATGGACCATATTGATAAAGATGTCCCCGTAGATACATTCATATAAACAATATCAAATAATTATAAAATTGTGAAATTAACCCTTAAATAAAACCTTAATAGATTCCATTTTAATTTATTTAATGACCTCATACATAGACATAAAATTTACATTATATACCTTTTAAATCCACATAAATAGTTTTGTAGTATAAGATCAACAATATTGAAATGGAGAAAGAATTAATTCATTAAACATTCAATTCATCCCATACCACATTGAACAATTAAAAAATTACAATAATATCTTCAAATGAACCCTAAATTACCTTAAACATTAATCTATTCCTGATATTAAATATTATAGGGTAGTAAATACACCAAAACAATAAATAGGTGGTGATCGTGGCTTATATATCATGGAAATTAAAAGTGAGACAAAATTCCCCTACAAATACCATATCATTAGATTGAGGATATATAAATGAAATTATTATGTGTGACAAATATAATTCCATCAAATAAAAGTAGATATTATGAATAAAACAACTAGGGTTCATTCACACCAATTCATGGAAGAATATATACAATGACATAGACGTATAACTCAATGAATGGAAATTGGGTTATTATTTCTCTATCCATAGGTCTGATATTCACCGTACGTGTCCAAAACTCCTATATATGGGTTGGAAGGTCTTTGTTAATTATAATAGAATAATAATAATATTTATGATAACATATATAACCCATTAATGACTTTATATTCCCCATTTACTAATAATTTCAAAGCTAAAGCAACATTTCAAGTAACAATCGCATTGATTATATTACGTGTTTTGACTTGTTATATTTTAATTATATTAAATAGATCATGATTTAACTAATTTAATAATGTTAAAGATGATTTATATATCATATATATTTAGTATATAAATATATAAAATAGTTAGATAAATGAAATGAAACACGCCGTTCATGGGGATGGTAGGTCATTCGTACTCATGAACGTTGGTTCCATTTTATTATCGTATTGAATAGAAGAATGTAAATGAATTGTATGTATGTATGTATATATATATATATTAAAGTGGAATTATTAAGTAATTTTTTTCATAGTTATTCATTACAATTATTTTATAAACATTCTTGAATGGTTAACGTGGAATATGAATCTAATCCCATTGTGGAGATGGTAAGCGGTATGTATGAATAAGTGATTCTATCATTGCAAATGGTTAAGGGTAAATAATTGGATGGAATATGAATTATAAATAAACAATATCGTGTTATATTTACTATTTAAATCCTTTATATTCATAATTATAAATGTTGAAATAATGTTTATATGAAAAATAGTTTAAAACATTGCGTGGAGACGGTAAGCCGTATGTACTCACACATGGTGATATTTTTTTCATCGGATTATTAAATTGAGTAATATGGTTTTACCATAATCATAAAAAAATATCAACATATATTATATTATGAATTTATAACATTAGTATCAAAAAAACATTGGATAATGAAGTATATGTTGAACAGAACATTGAAAGAGTTGGTAAATGAATTTCCTCCTCTCCAAGTGTCTCCTTTTGGTTTGTACAAAAAGGACAATTTTACCGTTAGTTAAAAAGATTAACACTTACCATATCAACTTGTATTTTTACACTATAGGGTTTTTATATTTACTATAAAATGCCAAAATAAAATTAATTGGATAATTTATGACATATTTAACACTATAAAAGATATTAGGATGAACCTTTAATTTTTATGGGTTTTATATAATTTAATAAAATAATATTTATTTAAAAATATCATTTATGTATATTTTAAAACTATTTAAAAGTTTATTTTAGATAAATTCATAACAAATTATTCTTTTGAAAAAACTATATTGAATTATTCTCAAAATTTCAATGTCGTCGAGAAAATTCTTGGATGACTTCAAATATTTTATGTTATATTTATTATAATATTATTAATACCATTTAATTAACTATTCCTTTAATAAATAAAAAATTACATCATCATTGTGTCATAATTTATTTAAGTTATTTATTTAGTAAAATTATAAATAAATTAGCATTATGTAGATAAAACATGTATATTTATAAATAATATTTATAGTAAAACATATCACTCATATTACCTAATATTAAAAATAATATAGTAATTTAAATTTGAATATGACATTTATATGTCATGTTTATATAAAATAAAATACTTTTCCAAATCTAACTCAAGTGGATTTAAAAGGATCGAATTTTTTACCTAAGGTTGATTAGGGCTGAAATAAACTTATCCATTGAAATTTGGGAAAGTGTTATGGTAATGTTATATTATTATAATAATATTTTTAATTATAATAACCATATTTACCTTTAACTGTGTTAAATAAAACTCAAACGTTACAACTCAAAAAAAATGTATTTATCCAATTAAATTTTTTTTTACTGATTATAACCATATATCCACTTTTCGATGTTCCATTCACAGATGTGTTAAAATTATGTCTAATGTTAATAAAGTAGATGTGACTAGAAGGAGAGTAAAAGTGACGTTAAAAAGTTCATTAATTTTTTTATAACTAATTATCTTATAAAAATGATTACAATGGCCTACATTGGTTTAATAATTTTATTATTTACATATAGTGACTATAAAATAAATTTAAAGTATTGTAATTATTTAAATGAAAAAGTATTTTTTTTAAAACCAAAAATACTATATTTTCCACAATTCATAAAAAATTGAATCTTTCTAGAAAATACCAAATGTTTTCTCTAAAAAAATTTAGATATTGTAAATTCAAAAATTAAGACTATTTTTATAATTAATAATTATAAATTTCACAACGTGGTTATTATTATTCACAACCACTTTTTTAAATCGGTATTTTAGAATTTTATGGTATGATCAGACTCAGTGTTATGTGAAATGCAAGTTATTGAATATAATGTACCATGAAATCACGGGGTATTACATTCTTTCCTCCTTCAATAAATTTCATGCTCACAATTTGAAAATTGGGTCGAAGACTATGGGTTGTAATTTTCAGAATATCTTTATTAAAATACCATATTAGAAAAAGGATTAGTGAGACAAGCATTTTAAATAGAGAATGAGATGTAAGAAGGTCACTAGAGAGAACACATACTTGGGTTCCATTAGAGAAAATGTAAGCGTGGAAGACAAATCGAACCATCATGTTCTGATAGAGAGTTATAGAGAATATGGTCAGGGAAAAGATAACAATATCAATGCTAGATGTCAGTAACGATCTAGGGTACCATCAGATTCATTATAAAAAAAGTAATAGGATTTTTTTGGTTTTAAGGTATTTCCCTTAGAGTAGAATAATTTCTTTACTTATTATACTATGAACATAATGAAACATACTTGCTGACTTGATGCATAGTGTTTCCTCCTTTAATTAATTCTCACCAATAACTCATTTTTTCCTGAAATGGTGAGTGTTAAAAACGATTTTTTCATGCCTAAAATCGTATATTAGATTTTAGACAATTTCATAATCCAAAAACAATTAACTATTTATTTCCCCTATTTTGAAACATAAAAGAAAACTATAACGGTTAGGTTATGATAATTTACTTTTAAAAAAATAATATCCTTTATAAGAATAAAGACTAAATTTAATCTCCAAAATTCAATAGTACAACACAATATTCATCATAGACAACTTAACAAATGACTATCCTTAAAATATCACACAATAATCCTAACTTAGGTAGAAACCCAATGTTTAGAAGGATGTGTTCACAAGGTCTTCCAGGAAAAATTTAAACCTTTATCTCCAAATAACATAAATCATTATTAATGTCTCGTACCAAAATATAATTAACTTAATCACATATTAAGGAATATAGGTTAATCATTTCCATAAATAACATGAATCACAATTCATCCATAATAAAATCTTATTTAATTCCAAAATATAATTCGACTATTTTTTCATGAAAATAATTCCATTACTTTATTCATATAGGATTCTAAAATAGAGAATGTCTTCCAGGATAACATTAATTACATAATCCACATACATTTTTCCAATCCAATTTTTTTTATATGATAAAAAAGTATCTTAAATATAAATAACCATTATAAATATAAAAAAGGTCATGAAACTAGGATGTCACATAGGCTAGTGGTAGGAACTTCACCCTTGTATTCCTTCTATTTCATGTTCAATACCCATGGACTTACCATACTCTATGGGGTTTTCACCCTTCTTTTGAGTTGCCTTATATATAATACGATTGAATTCTTATGACATTACAAAAATTAGATAAAAATTGCAATAAAATAACCATAACATATTTTCATCTTAATGTTTATCTAATGCCTTTCGATTTTCATCCCAAAATGTAATATCCCATTATTACCTCAATATTAAGGATCATATAAACCTATTGGTTATTTATACCTTTATAATTATTTCCACACAGAAAAATATAATTCTTCCTCAAATAACATTTTAACATAACAATATTCATAGTTACACATAAAAAAGGACTTCCATAGTAATCTCATCAACAAAATAGAATTAATAATTTTAAACATTTCATCATTGATTTATTTCCTCAGAGGTCCTTCCTTGGCCTATAGGTCATCCTATAGAATAGGGAATTGACTAGGGTAATTCCAAGGTCCCATACATTTATGAAACAATTTTACAAATGGATTCATAAAATTAGTTTTTTTATTCCTTCATACACGTCATTTTTAGTCATAAATAATTTTCTTTATGTCCTTTCCCACACATAAAACATTTCTTCATTATATTGAGACACGTTCCTGGGTGTATATATATTGGAAAAGACCCCATGGTCTATCCCTTTTCCAAATTATGGTGTTTTGAACACCCTGGACCTATCATGTCTAGATCCGAAGGGCGGTGTCTTGGTGGTCGGATGACATCACGGTGTCAACCATCGGTTACACCGATCGGTTCCACGGGGGTTTCCTCCCTAGTTTTTTCCCGTGATGCAAATTTTAAGTCTTTTCAACCTTTCAAAAGTGGTTCATGGACGTTTTTAGGCCCATAAATAATGTTTTAAATTCCTAAGTGTTGGGAGACCCTCAATGAAACCAGACTGTGTGTCCGTGTAACTTGTTTTCCTCTGTTTAAATAAAATATTTTAACTCACAACTATTATGGACACCTGTATAGTTTTATTAAATAATAATTATTTTCCATCATGTGTAACCACCCAACTGTATGGTGAAACCACAATCCACATTTCAAGCCGTTCAAAATTCAGATCCCATGACTCCAAGATCTCTCCCTTTTAATCGCACTAGAATTCTTTCCTTCTTTCTTCTTCTTGGCTGGTTTGTTTCTCTCCTTGGTGCGTTTAGAGTCTCTTTCTTAAGGCTAGTGGTGCACTTGTTCCGGATCCCCTCCTACTCATTCTTGGGGTCCTCGGAGTTTCCTCCCCTATAAGTCGTGCATCCCGCTTATTGGTGCAAGTGGAAAAACATCGATCTTTGATCATCTAGGTAGGGTTCTTCCTTCATCTCTCTTTACTGTGTATAATGCAGGGTGGGTGTGAAAAGGTTTCCTACGAGGATGGATGAAACCAAACCATAATGAAGATGATAAATGTATTTAAAGAATTAAGAGGTGTGTTTGATAATTTTGTTTTACCCCTTTATCTCTTCCTATATGTTGTTAATTGAATGGGATTATGTCCACTGAAAACAGTGGTCGTTGGTGGTCTTTTCTTGTGCACTAATGAACCTATGTTTTTCTGGATAATTATGTGATTGAATGGATGTGACATGGAAACTGGTTAATCATGTAAACACAGTTGATTAAATGGATTCCCAATCAATAATAATCCTTGTGTGATCACCCTGGTTAACCAAACAGGAATATGGAACTAAAAGAAAGGAATATTCAAATTTGAAAACTCCCTTGCACTATTCTGGTGATGTTTATGGTTAATGCTTGGGAAGTGGCATACATGGGGATGGGATCCTCTATTATGGTGAAGTTTTTGATTTTTGGATTTGAGGCTGTGTGGGGATGTATGGTGGAGCTTGGTCTGGTTCAAGTACTTTGAGGGATCTCACAGATCCCTTTTTTGTTGTGACTTTACAAGAGAACCAGGTGTGAATGCATAAATTATTGTTTGGTTTTTTTCCGTTACATGGATTGTGGCTATGCCTGTTATTTACCCAGTAGTTCAGAATTTACTTAAATGGATTCACTTGAATATGAAAACAAGAACGGGTTCAATGGGAATTGGTTTATAGGAATGAGTTGTGACTTGGTTGAGGCTGTTGCTCCCTTATGAATGAATAGTAACGAATGTTTTTGTGTTAGGTTTGTTTGGAACCCCGTGTTTGGGATGAGTTCTTGTTACCTATATGTATAATTTATTTCCTATGTTTATTCTTCATTCCCCACACAAGTTGAGAAATTTGTACCTAACACCCCATTCATGGGGAATGTTGTTTTTCACAACACTACTACAAGTGGCAGGTTATTAGATCCTTTTCTACTACCTTTATTGAGTATCCCGAGATTCTTTTGGCAGGTTTTGATGTCCTGAGGCCCATTATAGCCCGAGATTATTTGGGCAGTGTATGTGGTAGTTTTTGGCCAATGTCTATGCAGGAAGGTTGTTTCCCAAGTGTCTTCAGGATTAGGCCCAGGTGTCCTCGGGTGTGGTAATAGTTGTTCGGACCCTGGTTTGTCCGGGTGTGGTTAAGTTTGGTTGTCGTGGACCGGGTTTTTGTGGGAGTTATGTGTGGTAGTGATATCCGAGGTGTTTCTGAGTGGGATGTGTGGTTGTGTTATCCCAGGTGTGTGTGGGCGGGGGATAGAAGTGGGACTGCGGTGAGAATAGCGGGAGAGGTTTGACGCGTAGGATCTCTTCAATAACCAGTGGGTACATGGTGTGGGTACCCAGATAACTATGTGATATTACTATTACTATATTTGACTTACAATATTTTTGGAGTGGTCCTTGGTGAGGCTTGGGTGGATAGTTTTTTTCCTAGGTGCTCTGGTTATCACCTTTTCCATAGGGCATTAGAATGCCTCCCACTTTTTCCTGAGAGCTTTTGTTTTTCCCTACTGAGTATACCTGTATACTAACCCTACATATATAAAACTGCTTTCCAGTTTCGAGGAGGGCTTCAGGGATCATGTGGGTCTGTACAAGTTCAAATGACGTGACAGTTTTTGTTGCTATTTTCCATTTCTTTAGTACTTTCCTTTAGAGTTTTCTTGTACTTTTTAGTACTTACATTTGGAACATGAATATGGGAATGGTTTGTTTTGAATTTACTTTTACCTCTAGTTTTGGTGTTGTTTGGGATATACTATATTATCTCCCGATCCTACTAAATAAAAAGTGTAATGCCTTATATTTTGTGTGATTCTATACCCTTGGTACTAGTCTCCACTCTGGGACCTATTGAAGGCAGGTCTCAGGGGTCATTATCTATCCTTCAACTTGAGGAAGGAATGATCTGGCAGTTTTCTATCCCATTCCTCATCTGGGTGAAGGTGGTTTATGATGGTATCATTCTACATTTCTTACATGATGAAAATTGAGATTTCTTTTCTCCATAGTCTCCACAATTGGAGATCTATTTTTGGTCCACCATTCTCTTCTTTGGATAATTCGGGTGTTGGTTAATCTATATGTTCTTAATCATATGTTTGGGTAAATAATTATGAATGAACACTGTAAAGACCCGTAAAATTCAAGGGAAATTTTTATTTAATTTTCTTTGGAATTTTACAAGAACGCGGTTTCAGACGACACTTGATTCTGAGGCTCGGAGTGCCCGGAATTTCTATCCGAAGTTTAGCTCGTGTACGTTCAGTGAACGAATGAGCGGGAATTTCTAACTATAGAACTAGTGCCCAGAATCGAATTCCGAGGGCACCAATTGAACCGCAGCACCGGTAATTGCTTAGGAACTCCTGTTTCGGAGTTGCATTATCACGGGTGTGGATGATAAAAATTGTGGAAGTTAATTTATTATTATTCTACAATTTTTATTTTCCTTTTGTGTTTTAAGGCTATGGGTGGAAGTTGGGTAACTACCCAACCTCCCTTGGGAGGTTATGAGGATGGTGGGGCCCACACGAACCCCACCCCTTCATTTTCTTCAACTCTTCAACTCCCCATTAACTCCCCTTCATTTAATTTTACAACTTGTGTAATTTTAATGAGGTGAGTTAAGTGTGGTTAATTGAATTTCAAACCCTTGAAATTCAAAAGGGTAAGTTGTGTTAATAAATTAAGACATGAGATTATTTTATTAATGTGAGAGTTTATTCCACGTTGATAGGTTTTGGGAAGCGTGATGACCTCCTTCATCTCCAACGAAGAACATCTTCGACAAAGAACGTGAAGAACACTTCTGACTTCGATAAAGAACACCATTCTGCAACGAAGAACATCTCCGCCGAAGAACGCAGAGAACTTCTCCAACGACGTTTCCTCTTCGGAAGCAACTCGACGACAACAAAATCGATGTTTGTTTTCCGTGACGTCCGACCTCCGCGACGCTCATCTTCTGCATCTCATTGACGTGCACCGTTCTTGAAACCGAGGTAGGGGATTGTATTTAATTAATTTGTTCGTGACTACTTCGCTGAATTTCTTCGTGAAATTTAACAAACTACTATCGATTAATGTGAGGGGGGGGGGGGGGTGCCCAAACACGGCCGACCCACCTCCTTGTTTTTCTTGTTGGATTCTTTTGGATTGAAATGGAAGTGGTGTGGGGCCGTCTCATGGCGCGGAATTATTGCGGCAAGAAATATGTGGTGCCGACGCGTCGCGCCGCGAATTAATACAAGGACGTGACGCCATTGCACCACGTCAGAGACATCCGAAAATACCGCGGCCGGTACCGGGGCCTTGGCGGAGGGGCGCGGCGTCGTCACGCCATTCCGGACGACAAGGGTCGTGGCCGGTTCCGGGTTGCGGCGGAGCAGGGTGACCGGCGACCGGTACCGGGCCGCCGGCGTCAGAGTTGGAAGGGGACCAGCCATTGCCGGTCCCGTTAAGCAAGAACCAGCTGGCCAGGTCTGGCCGGCTGACGAGGAGAAATCAAGGGAATAAATTCCCCCGATCGGCATTCAATGCGGCCCCCAATTAAGGGGCCGCAGTTACAAGAAAATGGGAGGGGCAGCGCCCCCCCCCCCCCCCCCCCGCGCGTGCCAAAAACGGCTCGGCCGTTTCGGCCGAGCAATCGACCAGCGCGCCCAGCGCGCGGGACGCCGGTCCGGGCCGCCGGGCCAGGCCGGGCCATGCCGGGGCGGTCCGGGCCCGAAACCCCCGTTTTCGGACCGTTTGGGTTCAATTGCCCATAACTCAGGTTACGGACCTCCGATAGACGCACCGTCAGCGGCGACACGATCCTTGGAACGAGACGGTCGTTTCGGTATATCGCACTCAAGGTTTTGGAATACTTTGGGTATGGTCGGGTTGGTTCGTACATGAAACCAATCGGGGACTCTAAGCGGAAACACACATATCTTGAGCTTCGGACGTCCGATTGACGTGTCGTCGACTTTGTTGAATTCCTCTAAGTGATACGGATCTTTTGACTTACTCCTCATGAGGTTTGGACATAGGTGGAGTATGGCCGGGTTGGTTTTTCCTTAAAAACCAACCGGGCCCCTAGGACAAAAAAAGCCAATAACTCTCAGACCGGGCATCCGATTGACACGTCGTCTGCGACGTTGAGTTCATGGTGGCGATACAGAACTTTTGGATACATCAACTCTAGACTAGGTGTCAGTTGTTGTATCAGCCTCTCGGCTCGTGGAGAGGACCCTCCCGAATGATCTTGTTGTGTGCGGGAACCCTAGAGCGGGCTGCGACTTCTACTGTGACGACGATGACTATACAGAGATCCTCAGTGGATTCGACTGTGACAATGATGAAAATAGTACGGAAATCCTCCGTGTTTTCGGCAGTGACTCTATGGTACATCTTGGGATACGTCAACTCCGGACTACATGTTAGTTGATGCATCGACCTCTTAGCTCGTGGAGTGGACCCTCCCGAACGAGCTTGCTGTGTGCGGGAACCCTAAAGCCGGTTGAGACTTAACGACTGCTGAACGAGCGACTTGATGTGTTACGGATAGCCCAGTGGGGAGCGCTTCGTTGTAGCGGCAGAACCACGGCGGAGGAGCGCTTGGTTATAGCAGCAAACCCGCGGTACTCAACAGAAGGAGTACCTCTGGAGGCTATGAGGGGGAGCGCTTCTTTGTAGCGGCAGACCCACGACGGAGGTGCGCTTGGTTGTAACAGCACTGGGGAGCACTTGGTTGTAGTGGCAGACCCACGACAGAGGAGAACTTGGTTGTAGTGGCTGACCCGTGGTACTCAACAGAAGGAGTACCTCTAGAGGCTATGAGGGGGAGCTCTTGGTTGTAGCGGCAGACCCATGGTGGGAAGCGTTTGGTTGTAGCAGCAGGCCCACAATACTCGATAGGTGGAGTACTACAGCAGTCCAAGGTGAGAGGGAAGCGCTTGGTTGTAGCAGCATAACCACTGTACTTGATGGAGAAGGAGTTTCCCAATAGCTTTGGGTTCAACTTCATGATCGATCCTGTGTGGGTCATTGTGGGGGTTAGTATCTACAGATCCATGTGGGTCTGATGGCTTAGATGAATCAGTGGCTACATCTGATCATCTCTAATGTCATATGAAGAAGTATACCTGTATGAGCTGAAACCCTGTTTTGCTTTCCTTTGTTGATTGTGTGGTGCTATCCTGTGTGGATTTACATTTTTCTTTCCTTTATGGATTGTGTTGTGCTTATGAGTTGAAACCATGTTTTTCTTTCCATTGTGGATTGTGTTGTGCTATCCTATGTGGATTTACTTTTTTCTTTCCTTTGTGGATTGTGTTGTGCTATCCTGTGTGGATTTACCTTTTTCTTTCCTGTGTGGATGGGTTGTACTTGAGCTCGAATGTTGGAGCTGAGCAAGAATTGATGACTTAGGTATATGTATGGGAATATACCTAAGCCGTGTCGGATGTTACTTCGTAATTGTATCATTCCTTTGTGGATTATCCTTTGTGGATTCTGGGAGACCTTTGGGGGTCTCGGGGTCCCTACTGAGTAGCTTATACTCACCCCTGCATGGGTTATGCCCGCACTACGTTGTGTTGGTTGCAGACGACGGACAACGCTGGTCGTGGTGGAGGCTTGCGGAGCAGGACGATACTTGGAGGTGGACCACTTGGCGGGACGTACTAGGAGCGGTCAGCTGGACCCGAGGAGCAGTGGAGGCTATCTGTACCCACCCTTCATTTGGGAATTCCAGTGGATGGATTGGCGTTGCGGCTTTACTTTTCAGTTGTTGTTTTCCCTTTTGAGTTATAATTTACTTTCATATTGGGATTGTATTCTGGCCCACTTACTTCCGCACTTACTATTGTACTGGCTTTTACTTAGTGTTTACTTCTTCTGCGTGCTTGCTCTGTGGTGTTTGTTGTTTACCTTACAAGACAATGCCTTCCCTTTACCTGGATTTATGCCTTGGTGCTAGTCTCCAGCCCCTAGCCTATGGAAGGCGGTCTTGGGGTAGTCACGGCACGGGCCCCGAGGACGGGACATGACAAATTGGTATCAAAGGAGTTTGGTTCTACCGTAGACTCTGATCTTTTCTTTGTGAAGCAATAGTGTTAAGCGTATTGCGTGTGGTTATCAGTCCAGGGAGTCTAGTGTTGGTGCGGCGGCCGACGTATCCGTACACCAGGACCCTGACTTATGATTTCCGACTTATTGCACGAAATCATTGATTGCATGTGTGTTTCAAGTTTTCTTTGTGATTTCTTTGTATCAGCTTACCAGGTATACTGTTCTAACAGTGGCGCACCGGTTTCCTTTTCAGGATGGCCCCACGACGGCAGCCAGCTAGGGTTCCGAGAGTTGAGCCTGACGAAAGCCCACCGAGTGACGAGGCTTCGGTACATGGCCCTTTGACAGCTGAGGCACCGACGATACCTTTACCCGTCGAGCCACCGATGCTTCCATCCCCAGCCGCTGACGATGCACGTCGCCTTAGTGAACTGCCTGAGTTCCAGCGCCAGTGACCGCCCAGGTTCAGTGGGGAGACGGACCCCAGGCAGCCAAGGACTGGCTGGAGGCCATTGTACGAGTTTTCTGGTTAGTGATGACACCAACAGACCTCATGGTGATCATCGCAGCGAGCCTACTGCACACAGCAGCAAGCCGATGGTGGAGCTTGATGATCCAGGTGAACGATGAGTCATCTCTTCTCTGGACGGACTTTGAGAGCCTCTTCCGCTCGGAGTTCGTCCCAGCCACCCTCCGTGCGGTACGCATCTAGGAGCTACTACAGCTGCGACAGGGCAGCATGACAGTAGCCCAGTACGCGGCGAGGTTTACCGATCTCTCGCGCTATTCCACGGACATGGTATGAGACCCATTATTCAGGGCCTGAAACTTCGAGTAGGGGCTCAGGCGATAGATCAGAGCTTCAGTTGTTTCTCATAGCATTCTGACATAGAGAGGGGTGTTGGAGCGAGCCCTCTTAGTGGAGAGTATCCCTGCTGAGTAGTCTCCCGCAGTAGGACCCACCACTAGCCGGAATGCGGCAGAGTCTTCTATAGTGGGTAGTAGACAGATGACCTAGGGGTCCAAGAGGACTAGACCTACCGGTGGTCGACCACATGACACAGGATCGTTTGTGCGAGGCACCCGGGGTGGACAACGACTTACCATGAGCGGGCAGTGTTACTCCTGCGGCGGGGTTGGTCACATGGCTCCTGACTGTCTGACCCGCCATACGGATGACCAGCAGATGAACGAAGGACCTCCCAGGCAGATGAAGAGGTTTGATTGAGGCAGATCACAGGGAGTATGAGACCGTGGCAGGGGAGCTGGCCATGCAGGTGGAGGTGGACGACGCTTCAAGGTGTTGCCACCACCACCACCAGGAGGTCCACCCCGACCGCAGAGAGCTGGTGGACATGGGAGAGCTCAGTTTCAGGTAGCTGAGTCCTACGATCATGGAGCTCCGAGAGCAGATGGACAGGAGCGGGACTAGCTCCAGACCTGGGGATTTTGTTTATGATGCCTCTAGCGTTGTTGATGTTTGTTTGTTTGTACATGTCTTGTGTCTTTGTACTTTGAGCTGCAGTAATAAAAGACACTTTTCTTATCGCGTTTACCTTCCTGTCCTCTCTTTCAGTTGTTACTAAGAGGATCCGGTTTAAAAACAGTTGTCTTGACCCTCACTTTGAGATGCCTACTGGAGGATACCCAGTGACCACACACTGATGCCGACAATCTGAATCAACCCTTAGAGGCGAGAGTAACAGTTGGATCTCTTAGTAGTAGCGTCGAGGCCTTACGACGTCATCCTTGGTATGGAATAGTATCATCCATGTCATGATTGACTGTATTAGGAAAATAACATGGTTCATCTAGGGGATGAGACCGAATTTCTCTTATGGGCGAAGAATAAATCTCAGCAGCTCTTGTAGGACCAGAAAGGTCCAAGTCATCCATGAGTGGATGAGGATAGCCCAGAGCCGGCAAAAGTCTTGTGCTGACAGGAGGTGGAGGCCACTAGAGTTCGAGGATGGCGACCACGTCTTTTTGAGTGTCTCACCTCGACGTGGATTACAGAGATTTGGCCAAGGCAGAAATTTGTCTCCACGCTTCTTCAGACCATTCCAGGTCCTCAGCAGGATTGGTGAGGTGGCTTATCGTGTGGCTCGACCACCTCAGTTGCACCGGGTGCACGACGTCTTCCACGTATCTCAGCTAAGGAGATACGTGCACGATCCAACGCACATCATTGACCATGGGGAGCTAGACGTTGATGATGGGGTGACTTTTTCGGAGGTCCCAGTGGAGATCGAGGATCGACAGGAGCGGGTCCTACGAGGATGGTCGATTCCTCTAGTGCGCATCAGATGGCAGCACGAGAACCTCCAGGAGAGCACTTGGGAGCGGGAGGCTCAGATGCGTGCTCAGTACCCTCATATGTTTCCCTAGTTATGATGTATCTTTACGGGGATGTAAAGCTCTGAGGTGGGAGTAATTTAAAGACCCGTAAAATTCAAGGGAAATTTTTTCTTAATTTTCATTGGAATTTTACAAGAACGCGGTTTCAGACGACACTTGATTCCGAGGCCTGGAGTGCTCGGAATTTCTATCCGAAGAATATCTCGGGTATGTTCAGTGAACAAACGAGCGGGAATTTCTATCTTTTGAACCGGTGCCTGGAATCGAATTCTGAGGGCACCGATGGAACCGCAAAGCCGGTAATTTCTTAGGAACTCATATTCCGGAGTTGAGTAATCATGGGTGTGGATGATAAAAATTGTGGACGTTAATTTATTATTATTCTACAATTTTTATTTTCCTTTTGTGTTTTAAGGCTATGGGTGGAAGTTGGGTAACCACCCAACCTCCCTTGGGAGGTTATGAGGGTGGTGGGGCCCACATGAACCCCACCCCTTCATTTTCTTTAACTCTTCAAATCCCCATTAACTCCCCTTCATTTAATTTGACAACTTGTGTAATTTTAATGAGGTGAGTTAAGTGTGGTTAATTGAATTTCAAACTCTTGAAATTCAAAAGGGTAAGTTGTGTTAATAAATTAAGACTTGGGCTTATTTTATTAATGTTAGAGTTTATTCCATGTTGAGAGGTATTGGGAAGCATGAAGATCTCCTTCATCTCCAATGAAGAACAGATTCGACGAAGAACGTGAAGAACACCTCGAACTCCGACGAAGAACACCGTTCTTCAATGAATAACATCTCCGCCGATGAACGCGGAGAACTTCTCCACCGACGTTTCCTCTTCGGACGCACCTCGACGACAACAGAATCAATGTTCGTTTTCCGCGACGCCCAACCTCTGCGACGCTCATCTTCCGGAACTCGTTGACGTGCACCGTTCTTGAAACCTAGGTAGGGGATTGTATTTAATTAATTTGTTCGTGACTACTTCCCTGAATTTCTTCGTGAAATTTAACCAACTGCTATCGATTAACGTGAGGGGGGGGGGTGGACCGCACAAACACGGCCGACCCACCTCCTTATTTTTCTTGTTGGATTAATTTGGATTGAAATGGAAGTGGCATGGTACCGTCGCACCGCGCATTTCGGAAAGAAATATGCGGCACCGAAGTGTCGCACCGCGAATTAATACAAGGACGCGATGCCATTGCGCCGCGTCAGAGACATCCGAAAATACCGCGGCTAGTACTGGGGCCGCGGCAGAGGGGCGCGGCGCCGTCGCGCAATGCCAGACGACAAGGGCTGCAGCCAGTTCTGGGACGCAGCGGAGCAGGGTGACCGGCGACCGGTATCGGGCCGCAGGCATCGGAGCTGGAAGGGGACTGGCCATCGCCGGTCCCGTTAAGCAGGAACCGGCCGGCCATGTCGTGCCGGCCGGACGAGGAGAAACCGGGGGAATAAATTCCCCCATCCGGCCAACAATGCGGCCCCCAATTAAGGGGCCGCAGTTACAAGAAAACGGGAGGGGCAGCCCCCCCCCCCCCGTGCGAGCCAAAAACGGCTCGGCCGTTTTGGCCGAGCAACCGACCAGGGCGCCCAGCACGCGGGACGCCTGGCCGGGCCACGCCTTACTGGGCCAGGCCATGCCGGGTCAGGTCTACCCGGTTCGGGCCGACCCTGGGGGTCTCGGGACGGGTCGGTCCGGGCCTGAAACCCCTATTTTCAGACCGTTTTGGTTCAATTGCCCATAACTCAGGCTACAGACCTCCGATCGACGCACCGTCAGTGGCGAAATGATACTTGGAACGAGACGGTCGTTTTGGTATATCGCACTTAATGTTTCAGAATACTTTGGGTACGGCCGGGTTGGTTCGTACACAAAACCAACCGGGCCCTCGGAGCGGAAACGCTCATATCTTGAGCTTCGGACGTCCGATGGACGTGCTGTCGACTTTGTTGAACTCCTCTAAGTGAGACGGATCTTTTGGATTACTCCGCCCGAGGTTTGGATGCAGGTGGAGTACGGTCGGGTTGGTTTTGTCTTAAAAACAAACCGGGCCCCTCGGACGAAAAAGCCAATAACTCTCAGACCGGGCGTCCAATTGATGCGTCGTCTGCGACGTTGAGTTCCTGTTGGCGATACGGAACTTTTGGATACATCAACTCTAGACTAGGTGTCAGTTGATGTATCAGACTCTCAGCTCGTGGAGTGGACCCTCCTGAATGAGCTTTCTGTGTGCGGGAACCCTAGAGCTGGCTGCGAGTGCTACTGTGACGAAGACGACTGTACAGAGGTCCTTAGTGGATTCGACTGCGACGATGATGAAAACAGTATGGAAATACTCCGTGTTTTCGACAGTGACTCTACGGTACATCTTGGGATACGTCAACTCCGGACTACATGTCAGCTGATGCATCGACCTCTTAGCTCGTGGAGTGGACCCTCCTGAACGAACTTGCTGTGTGCGGGAACCCTAGAGCCGGTTGAGACTTGACGACTTCTGATCGAGTGACTCGATGTGTTACGGATAGCCCAGTGGGGAGCGCTTGGTTATAGCAGCAGACCCACGGTGGAGGAGCGCTTGGTTGTAGCGGCAGACCCGCGGTACTCAACAGAAGGAGTACCTCTAGCGGCTATGAGGGGGAGCGCTTGGTTGTACGACAGACCCACGACGGAGGAGCACTTGGTTGTAGCGGATAACCCGTGGTATTCAACAGAAGGAGTACCTCTAGAGGCTATGAGGGGGAGCACTTGGTTGTAGCGGCAGACCCATGGTGGGAAGTGCTTGGTTATAGCAGCAGGCCCACAGTACTCGATAGGTGGAGTACTACATCAGTCCAAGGTGCGAGGGAAGCACTTGGTTGTAGCGGCAAAACCACTATACATGATGGAGAAGGAGTTTCCCAATAGCCTTGGGTTCAACATAATGATCGATCCTGAGTGGGTCATTGAGGGGGTTAGTACCTACAGATCCTTGTGGGTCCAACGGCTTAGATGAATCAGTGGCTACATCTGATCATCTCTAACATCATATGAAGAAGTATACCTGTATGAGCTAAAACCCTATTTTGTTTTTCTTTGTGGATTGTGTTGTGCTATCCTGTGTGGATTTACGTTTTGCTTTCCTTTCTGGATTGTGTTGTGCTTATGAGATGAAACCCTGTTTTTCTTTCCTTTGTGGATTGTGTTGTGCTATCTTGTGTGGATTTACGTTTTTCATTCCTTTGTGGATTGTGTTGTGCTATCCTGTGTGGATTTACTTTTTGATTTTCTGTGTGGACTGGGTTGTACTTGAGCTCCGATGTTGGAGCCGCGCGAGAATTGATGACTTAGGTATATAAATGGGAATATACCTAAGCCGTGTCAGAGGTTACTTCGTGATTGTATCTTTCCTTTGTGGATTATCCTTTGTGGATTCTGGGAGACCATCGGGGTTCTCGGGGTCCCTACTGAGTAGCTTATACTCACCCCTTCACGGGATATGCTCGCACTACATTGTGTTGGTTGCAGACGACGGACAACGCTGGTTGTGGTGGAGGCCTACGGAGCAGGACGGTACCTGGAGGTGGACCACTGGGCGGGACATACTCGGAGCAGTCGGCTAGACCCGAGGAGAAGTGGAGGCTATCTATACCCACCCTTCAGGTGGGAATTCCAGTGGACGGCTCGTCGTTGCGGCTTTACTTTTTAGTTGTTGTTTCCCTTTCGAGTTATACATTAATTTCAGTTTGGGTTTGTATTCTGGCCCACTTACTTCTGCACTTGCTGTTGTATCAGCTTTTACTTAGTGTTTACTTCTTCTGCGTGCTTTCTCTGTGGTGTTTGTTGTTTACTTTACAAGGCAATTCCTTCCCTTTACCCAGATTTAGGCCTTGGTGCTAGTCGCCAGCCCCTGGCCTATGGAAGGCGGGCATGGGGTAGTCACGGCACGGGCCCCGAGGACTGGTCGTGACAAACACTATATATTTTACTCATATCAACATTCTATTTGGTTTCCCTTCCCCACCACCTTTTACACATTGTCCATATTTTTCATCATTAAGATGAATCTTTTGGGTTCTAGCTATTGACTAAAACTTGAAAGCATGGTATCAGTAAAAATAGTCATAATACAATTCAAGGAATATCATGACATCGTATTTTCAATATAAATCCCCAATGGTTTCACCAAGGTTATTCATTCCCATTTTATAATAAAATTATTTATATCAGATTGTAAATAAAATTTAAATTATCCTAAGCATATCCCTTAGGACTGTCAAACTAGGTGTGAAGTAAGTGCCATTGTCGTGTACTAGGTTATCCTGAGCCCGGCCTGAGACACCTTATCAGAATTTTCACCCCGAGTTACCTCTACGCCTGAACCATGTCCACTTATAGTATAAAGACAAGGATATATTTTTTCCAAATACCCACATAATATCTACATTACAAAAATTATAGGATTTTCTTATTTTCTTATCCTCAATGTCTATCTTAGTGTTATGTTCCCTAATCCAAGTTTTCAAAATATAGTTTCCATGGTTTTTACTAAACATACTTTGATTCCAATGTTAATTCTCCAACCTCAGAAGCCTGGAGTATGTGTATTATTATAATACATTGGAATAATTATAAGGAATCAAATCCCATAGGTCTGATCAACTTAGAAGTCTTGTAAAATAGATTACATACATGAAATTTACATTACAATTAAAAATATGAAATACCACATAGATAATCCTTCAAGAATGCAATTATTTTCCAATCATAACCCTACATATTAGTCATAATACACATCTTTACCTCATTGGAAGGTAAATTATAAGAATGCAGTGAGCTCAATGCTCAGTAAGGGTAAAAAATATTGTTTAAGGGTTCATAAATAGGAGTATACATTTATTGAGAGGTATAAAACTAAAAACACAATATTCAGGATAATATGGAAATAATAAATAAAATAATTCCATTTAAATAATCACAAGGATAATCTACTAGTTGAATTATGACAAGAAATATCAATAACTAATCTCATAATGAGTGAATTCATAATTCTCGACATCAAAATCCACCCATCTTGGCCTCTTCCAAAGACTAAACATAAGTAGGTAAAAACCCAAAATATTTTGTCTCATTAGAACTGTTGATTAATCGTGGGGATGTCATTAATTGTTCCCCAACACAATGGATTACTCAAATGAAAATATTAAAACATAACAAAAAAATTCGTATTAAAACAACCATAAAAAATGTTAATACATTAACAATAAAAAATGAATGGTATAAAATTATCATATATACAGTAAAAAATATCATAAACCCTTCAAAATAATATGGAATATTGTATCCTAATAAATCAAGAACAATTAATTATAAAATTCAACAAAGGATGTTGATATAGATGAAAATAATCTAATAAAATAACTAAAACTCTTTGGGATAAATATCCATTTATTACATTGAAATCATTTAAAAGTTGCACAATTATAAAAGAAAAATTTTCATTTAAAAATATCCTTGTAATCATTTAAGGGAATTTTTATATTGTTAAGGATTAATTACAGTGTAAAAATCTGCTCGTGCCGTTAAAAAACATTCATTCACTAATTTATCAAAAAGGTCATAAATATCTCAATTGGAAAATGGTGGAAAGTTTCCTTTACAAAAAATATATAAAATTTAAATCATGGGTAAAATAGAAAAATAGGCAATTTTTTCGGAATATATATTAAATTTAGAAATATATTTTTAAGAAACAAAGACATAGATGATAATGATGTCACTGTATATACTTTCATATAAACTGTCTCGGATAATAATGATATTGTGAAAATAACCCTTACACAAAACCATAAAAGATTCCTTTTGAGTTTTTTTAATAAACATAAAAATATACATAAAATTTCCTTTATACTGCTTTTAAATCAATATAAATATTTATGAAGAATATGATCAAGATTATTAAAATGGAGAAATGATTAATTCTATAAACATTCAAAGCATCCCATACAACATTGACAATTTATATAATAAATCCAATATATTCAAATGAATCATTAAATACCATGAATATGAATATTTTAATGATATTCAATATGATAGGGCAGTACATTCACCACACACATAAAATAGGTGGTGAAAATGGCTTATATCTCATGAAGATTAAATGTGAGACGAAATTTTCTTAAATATGATTGTATCATTAGTGTGATGATAAATCAATGACATAATTATGTGTAAAAAATATAAATCCACGAAATATAAGTTTATATTCAGTATAAAACAATAAAGTGTCATTCACATATATTCATGGAAGAATATAACCAATTACATTGATGTTTAACTCATTGAATGAAACTTGGGATAAGATTTCCCCTACCTTAGGTCAGATATTCTTCGTACGTGTCCAGAACACCTATATAATGGTTTTAGACTTATTATTAACTTCTTCCATACTCATAATACTATTTATTAATTCATATATGATTCATTTATTACTTTATATTTCTCGTTTATTAATAATTTCCATTTTAAAGAAATATTTCGGGTAATAGTTGATGTGTTTATCATACGTGTTTTGAATTGATATTTTTTATTATATTACATAGATCATGATTTTAATTTTTTCAGGAATTAGAAAAATAAGTTATATATCATATATGTTCAGTATATAAATATATTTAATAGATTGATAAATGAAATTAAACACACCATTCCTGGATAATGTACATTGTACATAAACATGAATGTTATTTCCATTTTTAATCATATTGAATAGAAGCATGTTAATAATATATATATATATATTATTCCAGTATAATTACTATGTCATATGTTTCATACTTATTCAATATATATATATATAAACATTCTTGAATGGTTAACGTGGAAGTTGAATCTCATCGTATCGTTCAGACTATAATCCATACTTATGTTCGAGCGAAATTATTATAAAATAATTGTAAAGGGTAAAGAATTGGATAGAATATGAATTATAAAAAACTAATATCATGTAATATTTACAAATTATATCCTTTCTATTCATCATTATACCCATAAAAATAATGTATCGATGAAAAACAGTTTACATGACGAAATGGAGATGGTAAGCCTTATGCCCGCACGCATGGTGATGTTGTTTT
The DNA here is from genome assembly GCA_963277665.1 of Viscum album. Lineage (NCBI taxonomy): Eukaryota > Viridiplantae > Streptophyta > Magnoliopsida > Santalales > Viscaceae > Viscum > Viscum album. The sequence goes on from OY728160.1 coordinate 1,173,706,797, forward strand.
TCATAGGATGGGTTAAAAGAGGAACATGGTTGTGCCATAATCACGAAAACATTTAAAGGTAAATTATGCTCTTTATTTATTAATTTATTATGGAAAAATTTTACGTAAATGACATATAAGAAGAAAAGATATTTGAAAGAGTTGGTAAAATAATTACCTCTTCTTCGAGTATCTCGTTTTGATTTGTACAGAATAAATTTTTAGTTTGTAATTCAACACAAATTATTACCTCTAGAAAGAAGTGAGGGACGTTAGGAGGAAATATTAAAAGAATTTTTATGAAATAATGGGCTCTATATGTGTGAATAAAAGATATGTAGATTTCTCCTTTTATAATATAGGGGTGATGCACTTTAAGAATCTCAAAAACTATTAATTTATTATAAATTTATTTTCAATTTCCAATTTCTAAAAAGTGAGACATTTAGAGGATATAGTGAGGTTGGTTTGAAATTCACTAAAAGAATTAGTGTTAGACCTGTTTAGGTGCCAAAAGACCTTCTCTTTTGGGTTTAACATTTAGTTAAATAGTGCAACTCTTACAATGTCCAATTGTCTTTTTCACAATATAGGGTTACTATATTTACTATAAAATTACAAATGAGCCCAAATTGGATAATTTATAACATATTTAACACTATCCATGTTATTTGTATGAACCATATATTTTTAATACATTCACATATTATAATAAAAAATTATTTATTTTAAAATCTCATTTATGTCAATTTTGAAACTATTTAATACGAAATTTTTTTAAAGCCACAAAAACTTGATTACTTAGAATCAACAACATTATCTCATCCATAACATGTTAATTTCATTCAAAAAATTTGTGGATGACATGAAATATTTCAATTTGTATTTCTTTTAATATTATTAATCCGATTTAATTGATTCTTCATTTAATAAATCTATTATAACATCATCATTGTGTCATCATTTAATTTAACTATTTATTTCATAAATTTTAGACTAAATTACCATTATGTGGTTAAAACTATTATATTTCTAAATAATCATTATAGTTGACCATATCACTTATATTACCTAATATTTAAAAATATTTAGCTTTTAATATTTGAATATGAAATTTTTAACTGATCTTTAAATAAAATATAATAATTGTATGTAGGTAGATGGCGAGCATTCGGGGAGCTAGGGTTCGGGAATGACGACGGCCGCCGTAGGCGGTGATGAGCTCCAAACAGATCCCTCCTCCATTGGTGGAGGAGGGATTTCCGCAATCCTCTCATAATCATTGATTTCTACCTCTCTTAAAACCTGACCTATTGCCTTCATTCCCTGAAATCTTTCTCTCCCCTAAAGTTCCTGAGTTGCATGAATGGATTCCATAGCTCTCGGTCACGACTCAAGAGTTTAATGATGCCTCGTCCTTGCTGAATCTGACGTTGATTTCATGCTTCAAGCAGCGACGCCCGTCTGTGGATTTTTTTGATCGTTTCATCTTTGATTCATGGAAGCTTCAGGAGCGTGCCTCTGTGGGTCTTCTGGATTCGAAACATATAATGGTTTTCTTTGCGTCGGAGGATGATTTGATCCTAGCCTGGTCCTCTGCCCCACGTACCTATGATGGATGTCGTTTCCTGCTCTTCTGATGGTCATATGATCATTATCTGAAGCGAGACTCCTCAACTATGGAAATCTGGGTAAGATTTCCTAAATTACCACTTCCATTTCAAAATCCTTCCATCATCCGAATGCTGGGTAATCTTGTTGGTCGTTACTTATGTTCGGACAGTAGAACTAGTGTAACATCCCAAGTAAGTAATGAATAATAGATATTTTTATCTATGTCTATTAATGAATTAGATAGTGTTTTAGAGGCTTAAAATGAAAATAAATCCAATCTTAAGCATGGAATACACTAATATTTTTAAAAGATTGTTTTACTGCCTTTTGATGGAAAACCATTTTTAAATCTATCTTTTGACAATTTTATAAGCTATGTTTGTCAAAATAAACTTATTCATTATGTTTGGAACATCAAAATTTATTTTGTGTGAATTTTTGGTATATTTCTAACAATTTTCATTTTTTTAATGAATAGTGAAAAATACTGCATTTTACATCAAAACTGCTTCTTAATCTAATTTATTTATATGAATATATTATCTTTTAAATTGGTCTTAATGTGTAATCTGAATATATTTTTACCATTTAATCCAATGGTGGTCATTGGAATCAATTTCAATTTGAAATTTGACTTAAACTGGTGTCAATATTTTGATACTTATTGTTTTATAAAAACACCCTCTTTGCTCTGACAGCGGGAATTAATTAGTAAATTAATTAATGTGACTTATATTTTTTGAATTTTGTGAAATATTCTTCATTTTTGAATTCGGAATATCAAATATAGCTTAGGGTGAATTTTTGGTAATTTTCTGAAAAACTTCAATTTTTGATGAATAGTGAAACCACTAAGTGGTACTTATAAAAACTGATTTTCCGTTTAAAAGAAATTTTTCCATCATTGTGTTTTGAATTTCAAAAATATGACATACATGGTTTTCATTATGAAGTAAAAATGTGGTTCAATGAGATTAAAATAATTTTCTGGTGAATAGTAACTTATTAAGTTTTTAATCGCGATTAGTGGTAATTAGTGTAGTTTAAGGTAAAAATAATGTTTTAATAGTATGAGATGAGCGTGAAACATGTCCTAACCTCATTGGTTGTGTCATGGCCGACAAATACAAGGCATGGGTCACCTTTGGGACCCCATGGAGCCACATTGGTTGGGAAATTACAAAATAACTTTTTATTTAATGTAAAAGTAAAATTGACACAAACATAATATGTTTTACGAAAACAATTTTTACATGGGGTTATAAAGATCTGATTTTTGATTATAAATAGTAATTGGAAAGATACAAATATTTCCTACATCATAGTATTTGTTTTATCATTTTTAGACTTTAAATAAATTATATTATTTATGACATCATGATGATGCAGCAATGACCTCATTATTTAACGATTTAAATAAAATGGAAAGATAATGTAATATCTAAAACATACACATGTCCAAAAACTATTGGATGGGTAGATTTAGAACCCTTATCACCTTATCCTCTAATTATATCAATGTGGGACCATTTAAATCCGAAAATCATTTTCAAATAAAGTAATATTTCTTTACTTTCCAAGAGTGCCCCTCCTCTCCTCTTATAAAAGGCCCCCACCTCTACCTCCTTACCCACACTCCCGAAGCCTTTGGCTCGGCCAAAACCTGCCAATTTTGTCTCTACACTTCCCTCTCTTACTCCTTGAAGCCTCACTTTGGGCAGAAGTCTTCCCAAGGAAGCTTTTGAGCTCAAACCAAAGGGAGTTACTGATTTTAAGGTAAAGTCTTCACTTGAGTCCGTTTGTTATATTTTTCTTCTCCAACCCCCTAAACCCTTTTTATTATTTTCTTTTGTAACAACTCCAGTATCCTAAATATACTAGGATGTTGTTATAATAAGGATTCAAGCTACACTTACACACACCTACAACAAATGGTTAATGAACATACGGTTTCCGTGGATGGTGAATTTATGCCTCCCGCAACGATGATTGTTCAACATTATTTTAACACCTTCAAAGGTAGCCATTAAGATGTCACTATAATTATATATTATATGTGATATGTTTATTTTTTCCTTAAGATTCTGTATTTTCTTTTTCTGGGCATACCTTTATGGTTTCCATTATGGGTGAACGCGATATCTTCATTTAAGGAAGTGCGGACTACCGCCCCCTCAAAGTGATTTGATTCGTTAAATACCATATGTGGGACGTATAAGGATTGAACTATTATATTTTATATGATATTATACTGGAATTATAATATACCTTTATATCATTATGATTCCATTCTATAAAATACGAAATAGAAATGAAAGTAGTGTTCATGCGTACGTACGGCTTACCGTCTCCAGGAATCGTGCATTTCATTTCTTACCTCTAAATGATTATGTAATATTATAAATGCATTCATGTACTAGATATATATGAAAAATATGTTATCTACATCATGAATACCATCCTGTATATAATGGATACATGAACAACATGTAATTATAAAGGGCTTATTATTTACTCAAGTACCAATGAATGTTAAAATGACCGTTATTAACTTAAATAATTACATAGTGTTCATGATATGGAAATAAGTGATATAAAAGGAATAATGAACTTGAAAAAGGTTCTTAAACAAGTAGAAATTAACTCAAGTTTATTATTTAGGACGTTAAAGAACGATCGAGTCATTTTAGACCCGAGGTATGGGACTTCATCTCAATCTCCTTTCATTGAGGAATATTTTATTTTATACACAAATATCTTTTAAACGTTGTATAAACCCCTTTGACTGTTACTTTTATTCAAAAGGAATATTTTTTATACGAAGCATTTACTAAACGACAAAAGGGAATGTTTTTGTCGTACGTATGCGGCGACAACAACTTCTCCACCGTCGTGAACATTATTTGAGTTTCGGCTTCCTCTATAAGCCATACCTTCTTTTTAAAAGAAAAATAAATATCATGTTTTACTTTTCTTTTATTTTGGTATCAAAAATGGTTTTCATAATGTTTGTATATCAATGTGTTGTATTGATATCTTGTGATTGAAAGGTGGGAATGTTATGTTTCCTTTATGCATGTTTTATGTAATATGATTATGTTGAGGTTCTTGGACATTATTATGAAAACGGGTGGTTCCGTGATAAACTAAGGGAAGGTGAGCCCGATATAGCTCTCCAATGCATTGGGTAACATGAAGGAGTGAAACGTTAAGTTTTCTCCGAAGAGATTTAGGGAATATACTATGATGGGTATTCCAAACGTACCAAGAGGGTTACTCCCTACATAAGAATGTTATGAATGCCTCAAGTTACCTTTATGTCTTATGATTTCTATGATTTATTTATGATTTGATGAGGTATGTTAAAGTGCTTATGTTTTGTTGGTAAAGTATGATCTCATACTTATATATATATTTACCCATGTTTCCTTTCCATATTTCTATATCCCTTACTGAGCTTTTTATGCTCATCCAAAGGTTTTTGAAATGTTTTTAACAGGTCAAGGGAAAGGTACATGATATGATGATAGTGTCAAGGAATTTTCAAGAAATAATCAATGTTTATTTTAAATATGTTTCCATTGATGGGAATGAAGAATACTATCTTTATGTAACCACTTTGTTTATATGTGGAATGTAATGCAAGTTTTTATGATCTAATTCTCTAAAACATTAAACCCGAAAAGATCCTCAATGTGTAATCTTGTAATAACTCAAGATTAAGTATGTTTTAAGGCTGGGGCCTTATAGTTGGTATCAGAGGTCGGTTTAGATAACTTTAGGAGTTTGAATTCTATTAAATGATTATCCAAAAATATTTTTTTATGGTCAAATTGAAGTGATATAGTATTTGATGATTACCATGTTGCTTCATCTAAGGCATGTTTGTTCAGAATGGTTTTCCATAGAGGAAACAGGGAAGCAGTGCTAGGAAGGCATGCGGAAGGAAATAACCTTCCGAATCAGTATCCTGAGATGATCGGAATTGGAACTGAACAGTTTGTTGCAGTAATGGCGCAGTTGACTCATGTGATAAATGGTGGTGGTATCCATGCACTAGATCAGCCAGATCAACCGCAGCGGAACATGTCAATGGTGGAACATTTCATGAGGCAACATCCCCCATCATTCAGAGGATCATCTGACCCTGTGTTAGCTGAAGGGTGGATTAAAGAACTGGAGAATATTTTTGATGTCATGGGGTGTTCAGACAATCAAAAGGTTAGTCTTGATATTTACCGTTTGGAGGGTGAGGCAGATCAGTGGCGGTCTATGGTTAAAAATATCAGGGACGCTGATGATATTGATGCTCTCGACTGGGATGAATTCAAAGGTATGTTTCTTGAGAAGTATTTTCCTAAGGCTGTTCGACTTAGGATGGAAAATCAATTCTTGGAATTGAGGCAAGAGGAAGACTCAGTGGCTACCTATGAAGAAAGGTTCACTCGATTGGCAAGGTATGCACAAAATTTTATCTGAGACCTTGATAGTAAAATCAATCATTTTTACTCAGGATTAAAACCAAAATATCGAAGGGCATTAACTTCTCGTGAGTTTAAAAGTTATGAAAAGCTTGTTCGATGTGCTGAGAAGGTGGAAATGGAGTTTGCCGATGACCAAGTGTTCTATAACAACCAGCAGAAGAAGAGACCGAGGTGGTAGGAGAAAGGTAAGAATTCTTCAAAAAAGTCTGATGGTAAGAAAACTAAGTTTCCAGTTTGTGATAAATGTGGCAAAAGGCATGCTGGGGAATGTCTTCTGAATTCTGGAAAGTGCTACTGATGTGTTAAGATGGGACATAAGGCTCGTGATTGCACTGAAAAGGATCAAGGTGAACGTAAGACCAAATTCGAATTACAGTTAGTGAAATGTTATAAGTTCAATGAGATGGGTCACTATGCAAATGAGTGTCCGACAAAGAGCTTGAGTGATGGGAAGAAGGTAGACTACAAGAAGAATGGGGTGGTGAAATCCTTTGCAACTACTTCAGTAGATGTCGGGCCGTCAAATGAAGTTGTATCAGGTACTTTGTTTGTTTTTTCAGATTATGCCAGTGTGTTGTTTGATTCGGGGTCTACACATTCTATCATCTCTGAAACCTTTTCTAGTAAAACGGGAATACCATTTCAAGAAATGAATCCTGAAATTTTGGTAAAAACACCTGGGGGAAATGTTGAGGCAAAAAGAATTTATAAGAATCTTCTTATCCTTATCTGTGGAAAGAACCTACTTGCAAACCTTATTTTTCTACCTCTAGTAGAGTTTGATGTTATCCTGGGTATGGATTGGTTCTATATTTACCATGCTAAGATTGACTGTAGAGCTAAATAAGTTTCTTTTCAGAAAGCCTTTCAGTTTGTGTACAAGAATGAACCCTTACTTTTGATAACATATCAAGAAGCCGAGAAACTTGTAAAAGATGGAAATGAATGTTACCTTGCAAACATCGTTGAAAATAAAGGAACTGTTCAAATTAATGATGTGCCGGTGGCAAATGAGTATCCTGATGTTTTTCCTGATGAGTAGCCTAGAATAATACCAGATCAGGAAGTTGAGTTTACTATTGACTTAGTTCCTGATGCTAAGACAATTTCAAAACCCCCTTATCGAATAGCTCAAATTGAACTTTTAGAGATGAAGGAGAAATTGGAAGATTTATTAGAGAAAGTTTTCATTCGACCTAGAACATCACCCTGGGGTGATCCTGTTTTATTTTTTAAAAAGAATGATGGTTCTATGAGACGTTGCATTGATTATAGGTCCTTGAATAATATCACTGTTAAGAACAAATATCCTTTACCTCATATCGATGATTTGTTTGATCAGCTCTAGGGAGCTCAGTTTTTTTCAAAGATTGACTTGAGATCAGGGTACCATCAACTGAAGGTAAAGGAAGAAGATGTTCCAAAGACCGCGTTCCGTATGAGATACGGCCATTATGAATTTGTAGTAATGCCTTTTGGGCTAACCAATGCACCTACTGTATTCATGGACTTAATGAATAGAATTTTCCATGAGTTCTTGGATAAGTTTGTGGTGGTTTTCATTGATGATATTTTGGTGTTTTCTAAAAGTAAAGAAGAGCATGAAAGACATTTAAGGGTTATCTTGAAAACCATAAAAGAAAAGAAATTGTATAGGAAATTCAGCAAGTGTGAGTTTTGGTTGCAAAAAATTTCTTTCCTTGGTCACATTGTTTCAAAAGATGGCATAACCGTTGATCATGCAAAAACAAAAGTTGTTGATGAATGTCCAAGACCCACAAATGTAACTGAGATTCATAGATTCCTTGGTTTGGCAGGCTATTACCGAAGGATTGTTAGAAATTTTTCACGGTTATCTAGTCCAATGACTAAGCTAACTCAGAAGGGTGTTAAGTTTATCTGGACAAAAGAATGTGATGATTGTTTTCAGGAATTGAAAAGAAGATTGGTGAATGCCCTAGTTTTGGCACTACCTTCCAGGAATGGTGAGTTTGTTATCTACATTGATGCTTCATTGAAAGGACTTGGTTGTGTCCTAATGCAGAATGATCAGGTAATTGCTTATGCTTCACGACAGTTGAAAACCCATGAGGCAAATTACCATACACATGATTTGGAATTAGCTGCTGTTGTTTTTGTTTTAAATTTTTGGAGGCATCATTTGTATGAAGTAAAGTGTGAAATATATACCGATCACAAAGGTTTAAAGTATATATTCACTCAAGAAGAATTGAACTTGAGACAAAGGAGATGGCTAGAATTAATCAAGGATTATGATTTTACAATTCATTACCATCCGGGAAAAGCAAATAAAGTGGTTGATGCTTTGAGTCGAAAAAGTAATGCTTCATTAGCAATGTTGTGTTTGGAACGTGATCCTTTGGTTAAGGATTTGATGAACTTTGGCATAGAAGTTGTTGGTACAGGAAGTTCTTCTGTTTTGTTTCAGGTATTAGTGAGATCATCTCTATCAGATAGAATCATGAAAGCATAGAAGCAAGACAGTGAATTGCAGAAAAATGTAGAGCTGGTTCAGAAAGGTAAGTTGCTTGAATTCGACATTGATAATGATTGCGTTTTGAGATTTGGGAAGAGATTGTGTGTGCCTAGTGATTCACAGTTGAAGAGAGAGTTGTTATGTGAAGCTCATAGTTCTCCGTTTTCAGTTCATCCATGCAGTACTAAGATGTATAGAGATCTGTGAGAGTATTACTGGTGGGATGGAATGAAAAGAGATATTGCTGATTTTACTGTGAAGTGTTTGACATGTCAACATGTTAAAGCAGAGCGGCAGTTACCGAAGGGATGCTTCAACCTTTTCCAGTGCCAGAGTGTAAATGGCAGAATATATCCATGGACTTTGTTGTGGGATTACCAAAGACATCTCGAGGTAATAATACAATCTGGGTTATTGTTGATCGCTTGACCAAATCTGCTCATTTCCTTGCTATACGAGATACTTTTTCCCTAGATCAACTTTCCCGTTTGTATCTTAAAGAGGTAGTCAGGTTACATGGAGTTCCTCTCTCCATTGTATCTGACCGTGATCCCAAGTTCACTTCTAACTTTTGGAAAGGCCTTCAGAAGTCGTTGGGTACTGAATTAAATTTTAGTACATCTTTTCATCCTCAATCAGATGGGCAGTCAGAACGAACAATTCAGACATTGGAGGATATGCTACGTTCTTGCTCTATGGATTATCAGTGAAGTTGGGACCAACATCTTTCTTTGGTTGAGTTTTCATATAATAACAGTTTTCATTCCAGTATACAGATGGCACCATTTGAGGCGCTATATGGGAAGTGGTGTCGAACTCCAGCTTTCTAGGATGAAGTGGGTGAAAGGAAGTTGATGGGACCAGAATTGGTAGAAGAGATGGCAGAACAAGTTCAGCTGATTCAGAAGCACATGAGAACAGCTCAGAGTATCCAGAAGATTTATGCAGACAACAGGAGGAAGGATCTATCTTTTGAGGTAGGTGATCATGTTTTTCTCAAACTCTCACCATGGAAAAGTGTGATGCGATTTGGTAAGAAAGGAAAGCTGAGTCCAAGGTTCATTGGACCATATGAAATTATGGAGAGAGTTGGATCAGTTGCATGCCGGGTGGCTTTACCTCTGAGTTTATCTCAGGTACACAATGTTTTTAACGTTTCGATATTGAGAATGTATATGACAGATCCATCTCATGTTTTGAGTCCATAGGTAGTTCAGATGGAAGAGAACCTATCTTATGAGGAACAACCGGTCCAGATTATTGACCACAAGGAGCAAGTGTTACGGAATAAGGTGATTAAGCAGGTAAAGCTTTTGTGGAAAAACCACATGATGGAAGAGGCAACATGGGAATCTTAAAATGCAATGAGGGATAAGTACCCCCATTTATTTGATAAATAAATAAATTGCAGGGACACAATTTTCTAAAGGGGGGAAGGATGTAACATCCCAAGTAAGTAATGAATAATATATATTTTTATCTATGTCTATTAATGAATTAGATAGTGTTTTAGAGGCTTAAAATGAAAATAAAGCTAATCTTATGCATGGAATACACTAATATTTTTGAAAGATTGTTTTACGGCATTTTGATGGAAAACCATTTTTAAATATATATTTTGACAATTTTATAAGATATGTTTGTCAAAATAAACTTATTATTTATGTTTGGGACATCAGAATTTACTTTTTGTGAATTTTTGGTATTTTTCTGACAATGTTCATTTTTTAATGAATAGTGAAAAATATTGCATTTTACATCAAAACTGCTTCTTAATATAATTTATTTCTATGATTATATTATCTTTTGAATTGGTCTTAATGTGTAATCTGAATAAAGTTTTACCATTTAATCCAATGGTGGTCATTGGAGTCAATTTCACTTTGAAATTAGACTTAAACTGGTGTCAATCTTTTGATACTTATTGTTTTATAAAAACACGCTATTTCCTCTGATAGCAGGAATTAATTATTAAATTAATTAATGTGACTTATATGTTTTGAATTTTGTAAAATAGACTTCATTTTTGAATTTTTAATATCAAATATATCTTAGGGTGAATTTTTGGTAATTTTCTGAAAAACTTCAATTTTTGATGAATAGTGAAACCACTAACTAGTACTTATAAAAATTGATTTTCCGTTTAAATGAAATTTTTCCATCATTGTGTTTTGAATTTCAAAAATCAGATATAAATGGATTTCATTAAGAAGTAAAATGTGGTTCAATGAGATTAAAATAATTTTTTTGGTGAATAGTAACTTATTACGTTTTTAATCGTGATTAGTGGTAATTTGTGTAGTTTAAGGTAAAAATAATTTTTTAATAGTACGAGATGAGCTTGACACATGTCCTACCCTCATTGGTTGTGTCATGTTCGACCAAGACAAGGCATGTGTCAACTTGGGGACCCCATAGAGCCACTTTGTTTGGGAAATGACATAAATAACTTTTTATTTAATGTAAAAGTAAAAATGACACAAACATAATATGTTTTACGAAAACAATTTTTACATGGGGTTATAAAGATAAATTTTTTGATTATAAATAGTCATTGGAAAGCTAAAACGATTTACTACATCATAGTATTTTTTTTATAATTTTTAGACATTAAATAAATTAAATTATTTATGACATCATGATGATGCAGCGATGACCTCATTATTTAACGATTTAAATAAAATGGAAAGATAATGTAATATCTAAAACCTAAACATGTACACAAACCTATTGGATGGGTAGATTTAGAACCCTTATCACCTTATCTTAGAATAATATCAATGTGGTACCATTTAAATCCGAAACTAATTTTCAAATAAAGTAATATTTCTTTACTTTCCAAGAGTGCCCCTCCTCTCCTCTTATAAAAGGCCCCCACCTCTACCTCCTTACCCACACTCCCAAAGCCTTTGTCTCGGCCAACCCCTGACCATTTTGTCTCTCCACTTCTCTCTCTTACTCCTGAAGCCTCACTTTGGGATGAAGGCTTCCCAAGGAATCCTTTGAGCTCAATCCAATGGGGGTTACCCGATTTTAAGGTAAAGTCTTCACTTGAGTCCGTTTGTTTTATTTTGCTTCTCCAACCCCCTAAACCCTTTTTATTATTTTATTTTGTAAAAACTACAGTGTCCTCAATATACTAGGATGTTTTTATAATAAGGATTAGTGCTACACTTACACACACCTACATCTAATGGTTAATGAACACACTGTTTCCGTGGATGGTGAATTTATGCCTCCCAAAACGAGGATTGTTCAACATTCTTTTAACACCTTCAAAGGTGGCCATTAAGATGTCACTATATTTATATATTATATGTGATATGTTTATGTTTTACTTAATCTTATGTATTTTCTTTTTCTGGGCACACCTTTATGGTTTCCATTATGGGTGAACACGATATCTTCATTTAAGGAAGTGCGGACTACCGCCCCCTCAAAGTGATTTGATTCGTTAAATACCATACGTGGGACGTATAAAGGATGGAACTATGATATTATATATGATATTATAATGGAATTATAATATACCGTTATATCATTATGATTCCATTCTATAAAATACGAAATAGAAATGAAAGTAGCATTCATGCGTACGTACGGCTTACCGTCTCCATGAACGGTGCATTTCATTTCTTACCTCTAAATGATTATGTAATATTATAAATGAATGCATGTACTGGATATATATGACATATATGTTATCTACATCATGAATACCATTCTGTATATAATGGATATATGAAAAAAATGTAATTATAAAGGGCTTATTTTTTACTCAAGTACCAATGATCGTTAAAACGACCGTTATTAACTTAAATAATTACATAGTGTTCATGACATGGCAATAAGTGATATAAAAGGAATAATGAACTTGAAAAAGGTTCTTAAAAAAGTAGAAATTAACTCAAGTTTATTATTCAGGACATTAATGAATGATCGAGTCAAGTCAGACCCGAGGTATGGGACTTCGTCTCAATCTCCTTTCATTGAGGAATATTTTATTTATACACAAATTTCTTTTATACGGTGTATAAACCCCTTTGACTTTTATGTTTATTCAAAATGAATCTTTTTTATACGAAGAGTTTACTAAACGACAAAAGGGAATGTTTTTGTCGTACGTATGCGGCGACAACGACTTCTCCGCCGTCGTGACCGTTATTTGAGTTTCGGCTTCCTCTACAAGCCATACCTTCTTTTTAAAAGAAAAATAAATACCATGTTTTACTTTTCTTTTATTTTGGTATCGAAAATGGTTTTCATAATGTTTGTATATCAATGTGTTTTTTTGATATCTTGTGATTGAATGGTGGTAATGTTATGTTTCCTTTATGCATGTTTTATGTGATATGATTATGTTGAGGTTCTTGGGAATTATTATGAAAACGGGTGGTTCCGTGATAAACTAAGGGTGGGTGAGCCCGATATAGATCTCCAATGCATTGGGTAACGCGAAGGAGTGAATTGTTAAGGTTTCTCCGAATAGATTTAGGGAATATACTGTGATGGGTATTCCAAACGTAACCAAGAGGGTTACTCCCTACGTAAGAATGTTATGAATGCCTCAAGTTACCTTTGTGTCTTATGATTTCTATGATTTATTAACGATTTTATGAGGTACCTTAAAGCGCTTATGTTTTATGGGTAAAGTATGATCTTATCCTTATGTATATATTTACCCATGTTTCCTTTCCGTATTTTTATATCACTTACTGAGCTTTTTATGCTCATCCCTAGTTTTTTGAAATGTTTTTCACAGGTCAAGGGAATGGTACATGATATGATGATAGTGTCAAGGAAGTGTCAAGAAATAATCCATGTTTATTTTAAATATGTTTCCATTGATAGGAATGAAGAATACTATCTTTATGTAACCACTTTGTTTATATGTGGAATGTAATGTAAGTTTTTATGATCTAATTTTCTAAAACTCTAAACCCGAAAAGATTCTCAATGTGTAATCTTGTAATAACTCAAGATTAAGTAAGTTTTAAGGCTGGGGCCTTATAACTAGGGTTGTTTTCCATCCCATTTCACCGAGAATTTTTGTTAAAGTTGACCTTTTGAAACCGCCGGTTGAGTCGATCTTCATTGTTGTATGTGTAGAATTCAGGTGTAAGAAGAATGTTATATTTGATTCATGGTTTGATTATTTCTCTCGGTGTCTTAAGGTTGGGCATTTGAGATAGTATTGTAGAGGTAGGAAGGTGGTCTTGCAGGTATCTTTGGCGCCAATGATTGCGGAGATGGTGGCTTTAAAACCTCAGTAAAAGGAGCATAATCTGGGTAATGGAGTCTGGGAAGGAACATGCCCTATGAGTATCAGTACTCTGGATGGAAAGCGCAGGGGGAGCTGAAGGAGTCTTTGAACCTGAAGTTTGATGAGGTGTTTTCAAGACTTAGAAGTGATCTGGGGATGTCCAATGCCGGAGTCTTGAGCAATGATGTGAGACAGGCAGTCCATCCTGCTAGGTTAGGCAGTGAACAAGTGCTGGTTTCAGCAGGCGGTAAGAAGGTAGTGGATAGACCTGTTGTGTCTTGGCAGGCAGAGGCTGCTACGGAGGAGGCTGATGGTTGGGTGAGGGCCTCTCCTGGGATGAAGACCACTCGTGTGCATCAGGTGGATAGTATTAATGTAAGCAACTGGGTTTCTGGTCTGGAGAATAAAGAAACAGAGGTGGGTCAGGATCAAACTGCTTCTGATTTGGCTCCTGGCCGGTTATCTGCTGAACCTCTTGAGTCCCATGGTAGGGAGGAGATGGGTCTGGACCTGACCTGTGCTAAGAATGGCAGCTTCAATGGACACGTACAGGGGTAGGAATCCCTTCATTGTTCTAAAGAGCAGGATCAAAGGGAAATATGTCATGTTGGTGAGAAGTTTTCAAGGATTGAAAATGGCAACATGTAGGTTGAGTTGCACTCCCATGATGTTGTATCTAGTGAAGGCCTCTTGCAGGCCAGGGTGCTTGGTGATCTCGAGACTTTGGTAAAACCATAGTGCTAATAACTTCTTGACCCTAACAGTCATGTGGAGTAGGAGCATGGTATGAATAAGGGTCATTCAGTGGTGTCTTTACCTGGGAAATGGGGGGACTTGTCTGACAGTGAGGAGGAGAATTATGGCATATACCGAACCTCGTTTAGTGATGTTGTTCAGTTTGGGAAGAAGGAGATGGTAGGGAGTATGGGTGTTATGACCACCCCTCCAAAAAGAAGGTATAGGAAAGATTACTCATATATGCCATGGTTGATGTCTACCAGATCATCTTTGAACAAAGGTAAAGGGATGAATTCTTCTGAGGAGTTCTTGCAACTGGAGAAGTTAATTCTTAGACGAAAGTATATGAAGATTATGAAGCAATATGAAAGTTCATAATGGGAGTCGGCAACCGCAGATGAGGAATTTGATCATGGAGCAGGTGATGGGTTCGACGACGGGTATGGTTTCTAACTTGTATTTGTATGCTCTTGTTCTCACTATTCTCTTGCTATACTTTTCCTTTTATTTTCATAAACAGTCAGGGACATTGTCTCTGGATGAGCTTTCCTGGTATAATAATTGTCTGTATCTTACAAAAGTGGCGTAAAAAAGATCATAGTTTCATCATAAGGTTTATTTGGGTCCAAAAACACTTATCCAATGAAAATATGACAAATGTTCGGATATATTTATATTATTATAATATTATTTTTACCATTAATTAACCTATTTAACGTTAACTATGGTAAAAAAATTCAAAATTTAGTATTCATAGAAAATTATTCAAATACTATTAGACCACATTTTTCATTCTAATTATAACCATGTAATCCTATTTTTCAAAATTCAATTCATAGAAACAAAAAAATTAGGTTTAATGATAATCCAATAGATGTAAATAGAAGGCGGGTAAAAGTGACATTCAAGATTTGAATAATTTCTTATAAATAATTATAACTATAAAAATGATTAAAGTGGCCTAAATTGGGGTAATATGTGTATTATATATATTTTTTGAATTTAAAATTAATATTGAGTAAAATAATTATTTAAATGAAAAATTTGTTTTCTAAACAAAAAAGAAGTATTTTATACAATTCATAAAAAATTGAACTTTTTTAATTACCAAAATATCACCCTAAGGTAATTTTGATATTATGAATTAAAAAATATATTATATTTTGATAAATAGAGTTTTCAAATTTCAAAATGTGGTTAGATTTATTCAAAAATTCTTTTTTAAATGACTACTTTAGTATATCATGGTATTCATGAACTCGATGTTTTGTGCAACACAAGCTATTGAATATAATATATCCTGAAATATTGGGGTGTTACGTTGTAGATTTTACAAAGAATATTATTTATATAATAGATAAATTTAGGTAAGGTAATTTAAAATAAATTAATTTTTTTTTATTTTAACTAAACACACCCGCCAACAACTCCCTCATATGAACGCCCCTTGTCGATGAACTTAAGGTTACGCCTAGAGAAAGTATCATATCACGAACACACCATGGGTATCATATTTTTGATTTTAGTATCCTTATATGAGTTATTTGGGTTTAGTTTTATTAAATAAATTAATTTATACAATACACCGACCAATGACAAGCCCATCTGAACATCCCATACTAAAGAAATTTAGTTTGTGGCTATAGTAAACTGTATTTTTCGATTTCAACCGTTGTCTCAGATTTCTTATCTGAGACTCTGTTTTTTAGATATTCCATTTTTTCAAGAAAATCAGGCATTCATAGTTAAAATATGTTGAATATTTTTATAAAATTAACATCTGGATCACCGGGCCTTAGAAACATGCATGGTCTTAAATACAGGCTCTGAAAATATTACTAGGAATATTCCACATTAATACACAGAAAAACAAAACTTTATATATTAATCCTGTATTCAAATATTTCATCCATGAAAATAAAAAACTATGAATAGAGGTGGGGATATTGTTCTTGCACCTGCCTCTTCCCTGCACCGGGATGTATAACCAAAATAGAAGTGTAAAACTCCCTCATTGCCTACTCTCGCTTCATGATCAGAATCATTGTTCATCCCAAAAATGCCTACATGATTCTATTATTCGGAAAATCCAACAGGTGAAACTCCTATGGATATCTAGGCATGCAAGATCATGGAATTTTTTTCTCCACAACGAAAATGTCTCACATGCTTTAGAAGGAAAAGATTCCACACCATCAAATGAAGAAAAGACACAATACACTCCTAATCCACTAGGGTCAGCTGTGGGGAAGCTATCTTCTTGAAATATTTTTACTGTAAGAGAGAATAATAATTACTACAAGGGGAATCTAAAACAATGTGGCACTTACCTAGAGTATAAACAATTTAGATGTTAGATACACACTGGAATTCCAACCAGCACATCTGTCTCAGGTTCAAGTCTCTCTATGTGAAGACATACCAGATACTCTGGTGGTCTGATTAAACCACAATGAACTCTCCCAGAATTTAGTTCATCCATATCCTCAATGGGATGTCTAATTCTCCAATATTTTCATTTTTATTTGTGTAGTTCCATTCATGGGGTCTCAACTTCATCAACCCATATGAAATAACTATCTTCCACAACATCTATGTTGATTCCAAGCATGAAAAAGTACCAATGAATAAGATAGGTGAGTAGGCTAATGCCATCATGAGAATATAGACGTGAAAATAAAATATTATAAAATGAGAGTCCTTGCCTCACGTGGAAGGAGGGTAACCCAAACCAGGAAACTCTTCCACACATTATAGTGGAATCCGAAGAAAAAAGTTTCAAGAAGAATATATCCACTGGCAATGTCGAAAACTGCTCTGACAATATATCACACAAGAATGACCTGAATGCTCAAGTCAGAGGGGATCATCCACCACACCTCAGTAATAACCTATTTGGGATGCACTCAATCTCCCGTACTATTTTTCTTACATCATGAAAATGCATCTCAAGGTGAGAAGGATCCCTTTTCCATGTGTATTGGAAACTACATTGAACAACCCTGACACTAGGTCACACCAATGCCCCATGTCACCTTGGTTTAAACATTGAGAAAGAATTATGGAAAAATAGTATCTTAAATAGTGTTTAACAATTACAACTACAAAAAGTAGAAATGATACAGGGCATACCTCTTATCATCTTGTGTGTTGTGGGATCATAGACATCTAAATCTTATAGCTATCTGTGGTGATGACTCCTGACTCCTGGAACCATATGTGGTCCACCTATTTCTGTAGGCGGAATGACCTCATACCATCATCCAACACATGGAGCTCCTCATGCTCCTCTAGCAACTCTACATCCTCAGTGACCACCCTATCCTTATTTGGGAGATTTTTATCATATTTTTGTCTCTACCACGATGGTCCATATATTATATTCTTAATATTTTCATCTCTTCTAGTAATACATTCTCATGACATGCGATTTATCTCTTCAAAACCATAGCACCGACCCTCCCCAGGCAACCCTGGTGCTCTAAACTAGCCATAAATTTTATGAAAATGTCATTTAGTCTACTTATGGATGAGTCTCCTTTTCTAAAATCTCTTTCTCCTACCAGCTGAGGTAAATGTCTCATCTCTATCGTTCCCACTGCAATGATAAGCTAATTAGAATCCCGCTAACAGAATTTTTTCTATCACATGTTTCCTCTCTAGCACCCCGACATAGATGGGGATGCACAAGGGAACTATGCTGGCTCAGATCTCACTGTAGAGTCCCTACTCAAACATCAATGACTAGAAGTACCCATCTCTAATCATGACAAGAGAGTAGCAGATTTGTTCTTTTAACCTAGATTCATACTAATCCATTTTCATCCCTCTCTTATATTCTTTAGAATCTCCAAAATGTGAATGGATCATAAGAAGTAGGGGGTAATACTACTCATGAAGTAGATACTAGAAGTTGTCCCATGTGATTGTCAACTCATCATGAATTTGAGAGATGAGTCTCCTCCAATAGCCACATGATATGTGGAAAATGATGTGTACCAATGAAACCATATAATCCATTGTTTTATGGATAATCCTGATGATACAGAACCCTAACTCTCGCCAATCTACTACGGCCAGTGGATCTGGCATGCTGAGGAACCTCAACGGTCTTTGACACTCGCAATCATGGAGTGAACATAGAATGTGCATGTTGTCAGATGAATCTACTCAGACAATATAATTCTCAACAGGTGGAGATATTACTACATACCCACATAGTGCAAGGGGATCATGAGACGAACCCTGGACTGAGGCCATGTTACTAATAGGTTCGTCTTCCCTAAGTGGAGCAGGAATCCTTTTTGGCTATCATTGTGGAGGTATCGTAAAAATTATCAATGTGTTTTATGGTAAGATGTTTGTATGTATATATATATCCAAAAAATGGGGATCTTATTCAATAATTAAATAAAATGACTCAATCTTATATGATGAATTTACCATTGATACCTGCAAAAAATGTCTCGACATTCTGAGTTGACTAGAAGGTAGTCAGGGTCCTTTTGAATGGATACATCATACATCATACCGTGAATGGAATCCTTAGACTAAGAGCGTAACATGAGACACATTGAAACCACTGACCTAAAACCAACAAAAAACTTTTTAGGGAAACATCCGAACAATGTCCCAAGGGTCGAACATCCCTTTGATACAAATCTGTTGTGACCCAACGTAGGGTGGAGCTCGAGCCACAACTACCTGAAGCATGTGCTCATTGGACAGGGGTGGAGACAATCTCCAAAGGCCCACTAAATTTTGGAATACCATTTCATAATGACATATACACACACAAACATCTAACTAAATCCAAAATGTTGAGAGAAATAAATGATGAATGAAACACTTCTATAAATATACCAAATATGCATGAACCACTAAACAGGAAGAAGTATGTTAGTGTATACTGAAAAAATGGGGAAAAATAAACGACCAAATTTGCAATATGTCCCAACATAACAAAATTAGAATATAGTATAATACTGAGAGATCTAAAATCATGTATCATAAGCTACAACCACCATATTACATCCAGCCATATCATAACCCTATGCTCCTCTAATTTCTCGATCGACTTATCTACCATCTCCAAAGTGCATGAAAAATGTTGGGAGAGGACCAAGTATGGGTGAGTATATACATACCCATCAAGATTCCTCAAAAAGGTTTAAGGGGGAATTAATAGATACAACTGAAGATTAAATTAGTAAATAGAATAAGGTATAGTAAGATAATACAACTCAACCCAACAAGGGAGTGAAATTGAACTCTTCCAAACACAAGGAGTTCAGTATGATGAGAATGTGAACATCATTTCGATTCTTCAATACATATTGTTGGACAATGGAGTCTTCCAACCATGAGAATCTAAAAATGAAATGCATGTGGAATACCCCATGCATCATTGCCTCTCCCGGAAGGTAGTTCCTCCACACCCTCAAGCCATAGACTATCACTACCAACTCTACGTTGTGAGTTGCATAGTTCCATTCATGGGGTATCAACTTCCTCGACCCATATTTAATAACTTTCTGCCTTATAATCAAGGATGATACTAAGAACCCAAAAGTACCAATGAAAAAGAGACGTGAGTAGAATAATCCAACCACGAGAATCTAGACATGAAAATAACATAGCATACCCTATGAGTCATCACCTCTATTGGAAGGAGACTTTCCCCAACCTACAAAATCCCCCACAAAAAGTAGTGGCATCCCATGAATTGAGTTTCAAGAGTAATATCTCCACCGAAAATGCTAAAACCGAAATTGACACTCCTTCAGAAAACCTTTCCATGAATGCACATGTTAGAGGGGCTCATCCACCACATATTAATACTATCCAATTTTGGAGGCACTAAATCACCCTTATGACATATCTCGCATCAGAAAAACACATATGGATGGGGCAAAAAACCTCATCCTTACTCATTCAAAGTTACATAAAAAACACCTGCATAGGGTCACATCGTTGCGCCATATAACCCCAATTTAAACATCGAGAAAGAAGAAGGAAAAAAATACTACCACATATAGTGTTTGATAATTACACCTTCAGCAAGTAGAAAAGACATAGAGTGTATATCTTATCATCTCATGAACTATGGGATTATAGACATCCCAAGCATGTAGTTATCCCAAGAACTGACTACTGACTCTAGGAACCTAATGTGGGACACCTGTTGGTGGTGGAGGAATGACCTCATACCACCATCCCCCACATGTAGCTCCTCCTACTCCTCTAGTATCTCTTCATCCTCATGGACCACCCTATCCCCATTTATGAGATCCCTGATCAGGGCGTTGTCTTTACTGCGACAAACCTTCTACTATATTTTTTTGTTTATCATATCTTCTATTCAAGAAGTCTAATTCCATGAGACCTCTCTTATAACAAGAATAGAACCATCCCTCATTAGGCTACCCTAGTAGTCTTCAATTCCCCTGCACTGTACAACCATGTCGTAGAGTCAATTTTTGGATTTCTCTTGTATTCTGAGATCTCTGGATCCAACCAACCACTATAAATGTATTAGCTCTATTGCACCCACTTACAACCAAACATAATCAGCATCCCTCTAATAGGATGTTATCTATCACATGTGTCTGATATTTCACTCCAACATAGGTGGGGATGCAAAGGGGGGACTATGCTGGCTCAGATCTCTCTACGGAGTCCCTTCTCAATCTTATGTGCTCAAAAGTAGTCATCTCTGATCATGCCAAGAAAGTATAACATAAGGCATGTGAACCTAGACACATACAAATCCATTTTCATCCCTCCCATAAAAATCTCTATAAGATCATGAATATGAATGGATCATAAGAATGGGTGGTAGTACTCCTAACAATATAGCTACTGGAAGTCATCTCATGAGTTTTTCAACTAATTGCGCATTTCAAAAACCAAGCTCCACCAACACCCATCTAACATGTAGAAAATGCAGTATGCCAAACCCACCATCTGATCCATTGGATTGTAAATAAGCATAATGATACAGACCACTGACTCTAGCCAATGTTCTAATGAAAGAGGATCTGGCTCACTGAGGAACCTCAACGGTCTCTACTATTGAAACTCAAAGAGTTCACTCAATATGCATACATACTTAGCATACTGTGATGTGTGAATATATTCTCAAAAGGTGGAGGTACTACTACGTACCCACCTAGAGGAAGGTGATCATGATATAATCCCAAAACTGGGGCCCTATCGCTCATAGGTTCATCATCATGAAGTGGAGTGGGTATGCAAGCTGTCTATCATCATAGAGGCATTCTGAAATTTATGGAATATTTTTTCGGTCAGATGTTCATATACATATATATAAAAAATGGGGATCATACACAAGAATTATAGTCAAATAATCAATCCTATATGAAGCATTTACCATTGATCCCAGAAAAAAATGTATCGACATGACGAGGTGACCATAAGGTAGTCAATGTACTAATGAATGGCTACATCGGTCGTCATACCATCACTATAATCCTTGGACTAAGAGAATAACTTGAGACACATTAACATTGTTGACCTAAAACCGACCAAATATTTTTAGGGAAACGTCCGAACAATGTACCAAGGGTTAAAACTCCCTTTGATACCAATTTATCACAACCCATCCCAAGCTGGAGCTCGATCCACAACTACCCCAAGCCTTCCTCCATAGGCTAAGGGAGGGTGAAAATTATTGAAGGCACCCTAAACATGGTGATTCCATTTTAGAAAGACCTATACACATTAAAAAATCCCACTCTATGAAAAATTACAGATGGAAATAAATGTAGAATGAAACACTGTTATAAATATACCAAATATGCATGATCAACTAAATATAATGAAGTAAAATGGTGTATATTGAAATTAAAATAGGAAAAAATAAATGCTCAAACTAGAAATACATCCCAACATAAAAAATTATAAAGAGCATGATACCGAGAGAGTTACATTCTTGTATCCCAAGATACAACAACCATATGCGGTCCAAGAAAGTCATAATCCTATGCTCCTCTAATGTCACAATCGACATGTTTTCCTTATGCAAAAGGCATGAAATCTGTTGGGAGAAAAAAATTTAGGGGAGAGTATATACAGAACTAGTATAAGTCCTCAAAATCTGTGAAGGTGGGAATTAAGAGATAAAGATGAAGAGGAATGAAGTAGATAGAAGACAATATAGTATGAGAGTATAGATCTACCCAATAAGATGGTGAAATTGAACTCTTCTAAACACAAGAAGATAAATACGGTTGGAAGATAAACTTCTTGTTGAGTCATCACAATGTATAGATGGAGAGTTGAGTCATCCAACCATACGAAGATAAAAATGAAAATCATTTGGCATACATTGCATGTCTTTCCCTCTCATGTAAAGAGAGTAAATATTCACAATGAATGGGTAATAATTTACAACAAATGTAAATTTTCTCAGAGAAAGAAAACCAAATGAGACTGTAAGGTGATCTCCATATCACAGCTCAATACATTAATATGAATATCTAACAATATAAAGGTGATGTCCATTTATTAAGACCAACAAATCATGCATCTACACATGGCATATAAGTCAAAGGGAATCAATCACCACACCATGATTCTATCCTCTTTCGGGGGAACTAAATCACCCACAATGTTTTGTGTCACATCATAAGGAACAATATCAATCGGGAATACATCCCCATTTCCTGTGATTCAATGGTTCGTCAAACCCTGCCTCATCACAATGATTCTTAGTTGAGGAGTCACCATTTATTGGAAATGATCTCATGCCCTTGTATGAATGGGCGTCCCTACTCTGTTAGTAACCCTGGAATACCACTACTTAGTCCTACTGGAGGGTGCTACTCAAGATGTTCACTGGGAAATACCACTTCCCATTCATAGTAGAGGGTAATCTTGGTGTGTTTTCTCGGAAATGTCACTTCATATCCCAGCTATAGGGTTTCGTGTTCATGATTTCCCTGGGGAAAGCCACTACCCAGCCCAGCTAGAGGGTAAGTCTGGAATATTGAGGAACTCCATATCCTAGTCCTAGTAAAGGGTAATATAGAAATACCATAAGATAAATCCACTACCCATTCCTTCTAGATTTTATGACAATAAAATTATATAAGGGAAGTCCACTGCCCAACCCAGCTGGAGTATAAGCCCGGTAATGCTCTTGTGATTCTGTATGGTCACTGCCATCATCGAGTGTCATTTGAGTTTGTGCCAAACCTAAAACACTTACCATATTATATCAAATCCTTTTCTGAGGGAATAATCATTTTATACATAATAAAACACTCTGGATAGGCTAATAACATAACAAAATTCATGTTGAAATGATAGAGATATGAAAATATTAATTTTACTAAAAAATAGGTACACTTCATGTCTAGGACCAACACGTTGTGTGGTCCCACTCTAAAGCCTAGTTATGTCTTCCCTAACATATATCATTCTATCTATGTAGTAATACATGATGTGTATGAGTACTAAATTGTGTGTAGGGGTACTACACAATGCGTCTCGACCATAATTCAGGCAAACACATTAGGATCATCATCAGTTTGAAGGGTAAAAATGTTATTTCACTGTTATTTCACTTCAGATGTCCTCAGATAACCAAATAGATCACACTGTTGCAATCCAAATGGAAAACTATTCGAGATAGACTATTCACTTTCTTCAGTTAAACACTAGGTGAAAAAGTCACATTTCAATGCATCACACTCGAATGAAGATTCCTGAGGATGAACCGCGAGTCCAAAATAAGTACCTAAAATTGGTATTGAATTTTTTTCCCAAAATTTAGGGTCACAACATCATAGATAGCTCATAATTTTGACGCCATATGAGGGAGATACATCAAACACAATATGCCATAATAATAATAATATAAATTTTATTTAGTGTTTCATTGACCCGATACATGAGTCAATAAAGATATTAAACATCAATCTTAAAATGTACATCTCAATTTAAGGGTCATAATACTTCTGACGGTTTATCAATAAGATGTAACACGAAGAATTTACAAATGAAATGAAGTTTTAATAAAAATATAATAATATTAACTATAATATTAATAACAAACATTGACAAGGTGCATGGACTCATCTCTCTACGCTCAAAACCTCCTCCTCCCATGATGAACATGCGCGCCAACCCCATTCTCACCATGTGGTCTTCGTGCCACTTACTATTAACTATACTAATAATTTTAGTAATTATTTTATTTTAATATATCAATATCATGGAATGGGATTCGTTGAACACTCCCCCATTATCCATATTTAGCCACTGTAACCAATTTAAATTATTAATTACCTCATTTATATCAAATCAATTTAATTCAAAATGGTTTCTATTCATTAAATTAAAAAGGTTTAATTTAATTGTCCACACATTTTATGCCCCCATTATTATTATTATTTTATATAATAATTACAAATCCTCCTTTAATTATTATCAACTCACTTCCATTGTTATTATTATTATTCACAATTATTATCACCTTCACATTGACCACATTTAACCACCTTATTAGGGATCTAATTCCAACCATTATCACGACCACACCAAACAGCCTCCACCATGATACTTCATGCATGAACTCCACTTGAAATTATCCCCCTCACACCACATGTTGTCATCACAGACTAATAAGTAAAATTGGGGCTATTAAGACGACCCCAAACCACCTAAAATTAACAAAAAGAACCCACAATGACGATCCAATCCATTCACTAAACACCATACTTATTGTTTATCAATATGAACCCCTCTATTTGATTCACATGTCGTTCATGACACCACAACAAATCGGGGGGTTTGATCACAAACGAACATGAACCAACAATGTCGAATAGTTTCCCCATGGTATAAAATGGAATGAAATGAAGAATGGTGGGTTAAAAACCAATTAAAAAGTTTTTTACATCATCGACACATCATTATTAGAATGTGATCAATAATAGGGCACTGAGACTAGTTGAACAAATAAGAAAAAAGATAAAACTCCAAGCATGGGAACATGAAAAGCATGTTAAAATTAACTCATATCAAAGATATGGAATTGATCGAGAATAATATTTAAATTATAAGGGTGTAAATCCACATTTAAGAAGTCCTACCACAACTATTATCGATCATTTGAGAAGAACACATCACCTAATGATGAAGAGGATCTTTTGTGTTCACCACCTATTAATTCACCTCAATCCGATCATTGGTCATCATCCAATATCAATATGCCAGCAAATATGGTTTGGTAGATCCTATCAATTATCCCAAGGTTATGGGTCTAACCCTGTAGATTTTCTATAGTATCATATTTATAAAAGAGTTGGTTTTGGTTATTTAAATCAAAATAATAAATAAATTATTTATTTTAACTAAACAAACATTCCAATAGTTTCTTCATTCGAACGACCAACACTAACCAACATTATGTATCTCTTAGGGAAAATGTCTCATTAAGAACTCCATTGTGGTATCACATTTTCTATTAGAGTGTCTGTCAATGAGTTATTTTGTTTTTTGGTTATTAAATAAAATAAATAAAATTATTAACTTATCAAATTCACCCACCAAGATATACCCTATCCAAACATCAGGCATTTGTGTACATCAGGTCTCTCCTTGGTTAAAATCAAAATTTTAAATTCAACTATTATATCAAAATTTTTGATTTAAGACTTATTTTATAAGATATTAACCTTTTTTTAGAAAACCACATTCTTGATGTAAAATTAATATTTTTATAAAATTAATTTATGTCACACCGAGCCTTAGAATAATGTTCCGTCTCTGCACCTAGTTGTGAAAATATTACTAGGTATATTCCAATGTCATAAAAATAAAAACTAGAGACTCTATATGATCCTTAAAAGATAAGTATCATAAATAACCATTCCAAAATTTTACCTCAATCATTATCACATTATAACACTATATTTATTAACCTATTCATCATACAAAGCAAATTGTATCAAACTTGATTCAAGATGAGTTAAATTGAGTTTTTAACTCATAATTACTAATATAATATTTAAAATAGATATCTCAAACTACAATAAACATTTTAATAATGTTTTCAACCCAATAATAATTGAAATCTATGCTACTTGAATCTGACCTATCATTCCTCAAGAAAAAATATTCAATCATAAAATAATATAAATAAGAACATGTATACCCTGATCATATACTCTGAAAAACGTATATTTCCCAAAACCTATTTTAATCTCCAAGACATTATACCAGAACAATATTATTATATTCATCCATAATTTGACTCTAGATTTTACCCTCAAATTTTATGAATCACTTATTCCAATGGTTACACACTAATAACTATGTATCATCATCACAAAAATAATATAAACATAACCAATTAATTATAACTAATTCAATGGGTATTGATACTAAATAACCCATATTCTCAAAATCACCCACCCTTTATTTTATTGATAACAAAACCTAAGCTAAACCTAATACATATCCATCACTGTAAAATTTAATAATCAATAGATTTTTTTCAAAAATTTAGACATTCCAAAAACGCATTTCTCAAGGTTATTAATACCAATTAAAATGATGCTTCCATACCATTAAAGTATAAATACTGATGAACAATCCTTATATGATTCATATAATACTCAATAATGTATATGATATAGAAAAATATTATCAATACATATCAATTCACAAATTAAAATATATATGAATTTGAATATTATTTAATGAAAAATATCAAACACATTATAAATATCTTGGAATGTAACACATTTCTCTCATAGAATGATAGTAAATTATATTTGAACCATTTAAGTATGATCCATAAATTTGGTTATAAAATATAAGGGTTTTTGGGAACACGAAACGCTCAAATTTATTTCCGTGACCCCATTTCGAACAAATACTAAAAACAAAATGGTTAAGGTAATATATAATATATGGATATCAAAATATCAATATGAATATTTAATCCATTATGAAATTTTTTTTTTGACATTTGATGCATTCAGATCATCCTATGACTTTAATTTCTCAACCCTTCGGTATAAATGGTCATCTTCGAACTAGGTTCTATGACCCAAAAATATAAAATCCCTCATAATGGATTATAAAAATAATGTGACTAAACAAATAATACCCCCAATAGTTTATAGAATTTTGTATAGTATGGCCATTTTTTCTTCCAGTAGATCATGGTTCAGTTAGTACCCAATAAAACATCATTCCGATTATTACTGTAAGGTGCATCATTGAATGCACCAAATACACAATCTAGTATCTAAATATGGATTTAATTAATGAGAAAACTGTATTATAATTATTTTACCAAAATATAAATATGTTTTCCAACACTCAAACTTATTCCAAGTGTTTTTACTACTGTTCTATCATCAAAATCCCCAAATAGAATTTTCATTACTACATTGTCTTTAAATAATAAACTATCAAAAAGGAACATCTATACCTTTTGAATTATTATAAATATTAATATAGTAACCCTTAAATTTTCATAAAAAACATTTCAATATTAAATGTAATCTAAAACATTACATTGATACCGACTATGTCATCCCAGACACACAGTCCTAGATCATGTTCTATCAGAGCATACTTTACACACTTGATTTGATATCAATTTTAAAAGATAAGATATGACCATTTATAATTACAAAATCATTAACAATTATTGAAAATATTAATTTGAATAGAAATTTTATGTTTGAGATATTTAAATAATTAGGATACATATAAAATAAAAAAATCCCATAAATTTCTCAACTAATGGACATTTCATTCCACTTTATTCTAAATTATCTAATTCAGGATAATTCTTCATCATCGCTAAAATATTCATTGACACGTTCAATTCATCTAAACATGTCCCTTGTGTTACATTTCATGATAACCTAGAAAATGGAAATATCATAAATGTTTGAGATCAAATTAATAGTAAAGGAAATATTTAATTGAAAACATCATGGCATAGACATGGAATAAAGATTATGGAATGAGTAGGAAAACAAAAATAACCCATCATCAAATTGAAATTGAGAGAATGATATATCCCTGATAATAAATCAAAAAAATTATATCAATAACACTAAACTTATATTTATAGAATACATGATGTTGGAAAACTAAAAACTACTATCAAGTCTTTTTTAAGTCATTTTCTTATCTTGAAGAGCTCAATTAAGAAAACATATAGAATAGGGAAGGCAAAAAACAAATACCCAAACATGTTTTGTCTCATGAGATCTATCATTCATGGTGGTATATAATTTGGGAAACCACCCAGCATCTTATTATGTACAATTCATTCATCATATGAGTTGTTAATACCATTATATCATTTCCTATGGAACCTCTTAATCATTAAAACATTGTTTTCTATATAATGATAAATACAAAAATAAAATTTATATTAAACCTACATTAGTAGTAAACAATCACAATGAATTCCATTAATTTTCTCTATATAAATAAAAGGGGTAAAATGATCATAACCCGTGTAGATAAATAAGTTGTATGTTAAAACATTACATAATAAACATACAGAAATTCATCTATATTGGAATAATAATATATGAAACAAAAATATTTTTCCCCATGAAATAAATGGTATAACATGATTTTAACCCATATCGAGGAATATGGTTCTTGGTTAAACAATAAATATTCAAATTTACAATATCAATTCATATTTAAATAACAACATACATGACAATAATACATTTCCCCACTTCAGTAGAATAAAATACATTATTGGAGAACATAAACCAATATGAATTATGTAAAATTTGATCTTCAAACCATATAAGTAAATGACTATAAAACTATGTAAATTTGGGAATAACATGATGATAAGACATATAGAGATGTAATTTGAATGTTTCTAAAAGAATATAAACCTACTTTAATAAAGGAATCATATATTAATGCTTTTATATATGTAAAAAATATTTTCAAAATAATTCATGAATGATACCACCAATGAATGTAATTGAAATTGGATTGTTTCATACATTTAGTTCATTCCCCAAAAATATAAATAAATATTATATCATAAATAGTCAAACAAAAATCCTTTTTGGGAAAATATTTTTTAAAATGATATAAAAAATACATCTAATGGCATAAATTACCACTATGAAATCATTTTTATCATTTTCGTGAATGTTGACATTATGGGTCACATACAATTGAATTTTAAAATAATGAACTAAAAACTCTTTGAAAATGTATAATTTTAAATAGATAAAAAATAATTGATCCATAAAAATGAAATATTTGTTTGATAGTACTTTTCTATCCAAACAATTTTATTAGGAAAGGAATATTTTTAATATATTATGTTTTCATTGTTGAAAACCCATATTGTATAAAGATACATAAAACAGTATTTATATTAAAAAATAATTTTACCAAAAAACAATTATAAAACAACAAAAAATATTTTGGTGGGAGAACTCGATCATTTAATAATAATGTTCAATATAAAACATTATTACTCAAACTATGGGGTTTGAGTTTCCAAAAATTATTACTAATGGGGAAAACCATATCAATAAAAAAAATGAAAAATGGAAAATTATTTGGATAGTAAATACCATGAAATACAATTATTATGAAAAAAATATCTATGGTTTGTGGATACAAGATACAAAGTGAACATGGTTCTTAACATGTAACACGTATTGAAGGGTTAATGTTAAGACCTAAAAAATATTACATCTTGAGTTACTCTTTAAAAAACCCCTTGAGAATGGGATTATAATAGAAATAAAAAAACCATAATGAAAATATAATTCTTGTAATTATATGACAAATAGTTCATATATTCCTTATATATGGTAATTTTATTTATAGTACCCAACACGACTTAAGGAGAAGAATTTGAGAGGAAAAACCTAACCTATTTGGTAACATATCGATTACAAAGTTTTGATAGATAAAAAATGGATATTTTATTTATAGATAATTAAATAAATTTTATTAGTGATAAAATATCATAAATTAATTGAATAGAAACCTAAAAAATTAGGTTTATATGTACAATACTTGTCTCAATGAGGGGAAATTGAAATAGAAACCCTGACATTGTTTCTATGCTTAGTTGATAACATTGTAACCTCAAATAAAAAAAACTGACATAATATCTTATTTATGAAGCTTAATAATTAATTTTACCATTTTAAAATCCTTACTATAAACTTTTTATCATGTGTACATTAATAGTTATAGCTTATTAGGAACTTTATGTGTTCATATCTATAATTGTTTCACATATTTTTAATAATTTGTATATCCTTAACAATTATTTGATATATATTAGTCTTTAAATATATTATTGAAGAATCTAATATATATATATAATACATTTATTTAAAATATTATTATTACATTCAATATGTTTTTTGGTTATATTATGTGAAAATCGAATTTATAAAGGCTTATTTCGGTAAATCTGTTGGTGGAAGATGATTTTATAATAATAAAATATATGCCATATATAACTTTTAGAATAATATAAAAAACCCTTATATTCATAGTAATATATAATAATATATGTATTTAGTTTCTCATAGTCATCCATGATTTGATTATAGACCATTTTTCATGTAGGATGTTAAAGAGAAAAAACATGAATATGTGGAACTCGATGGGTGAGTATGCTTATTGAGGCTTTTTTTGAAAACATATCATTATAAGAGAATAATAGTGATATATATTATGTAATTATTTTAAGATATTTACTATATTTTATGAATTTTGGATTAAAAAATTAATACTATACAACAAATTAAAAATGATTCTTCATTGATGTAGCAATTCAAACCCAAGCATGATTGATGTTCCATTGTTTTTCTAAAAATGTGGAAATGAGTAAATAATGGTTTTACCATTAAAATAAAAAATAACCATGTAAAAATTATAGAAAATTAATAATATTATTTAAGTGATAATATATTTTTGGGAGTAATATTAATAAGAAAAAATTAGGAAAGAAATAATAAATATGTTAGTGATGTGAACTTTACTTAGAAGTCTCTTTGGAAATGACGAGATTAGGTTGTCAATGAAAAACCAATGGATTATCTATAACACTATAGGATTTAATAAAAGAATAAAAATATATTATATGTTATAAGGGATATGAAACAGTGATTTTAGAATTATTTACATGAAACAATGAGGTTATCATGTGTTACACACAAGAATGAGTTTCTTTGAAAGCTTGTTTTACAAACAAGATTGAGTTTTAATAGAAAATAATATATTTATTTAATATAATATTTATAAAATAGTCTTTATATTTTTGGGTAATATTTGTATTAACTTATTTATGATAATATATAGCTTGAATATATTTATTTTAAATCTCTTTATTATAAGTAAGTTGAGAAACAAATTAATGAAAAAATGATTTCTAGAAATTATATTGTTCTTAATATTTTGTTACGATTCTTGGTAAAAAAATTTAAAACATAGTTTTTAAATTTTATAAAAGTTATATTAAAAATTAAATTTAATTTTTTAAATCATAATAAAAAATATCGTTTGCATAAATTTTTGTTTTTTATGAAATTATACATCTTTTGATAAATAAAAAAAATGCTAAATTTAAAAAAAAATTCAATTTCATTTAAAAAATTTATAAGGGTAAATTATATTTAAAATTGAGAATAAATTAATATTACATAAATTTTATATCAATTAATATAAATAATTTTATTTGAGTATCTATCATTTTGAAATTTGATATTAAAAAATTGTAAACATTTGAACATTTTCACTTTAAAAACCTGCTTTCTATTCATCTCAATGGAATTAATTTTAAAATATATTTTGAAAATTATTTAATTTTAATTTATAAAAATTAAATGTATATTTTAAAATAGAATAATTTATAATTTATTAAATGTTAAACATAATTATTGACTAATGTGATTAGTGTAAACTATTAAATTTAATTGCAACGGTTAAGTGAAAAACGAGTTTACCAAGCGGTTAAATTTTTTTATATGGTAAAAAAATGAACTAGACACTTATAAAAACCCCATTTTATGGAAATATGTCAACCCATATGAACTATTTATATAATTTTACTATCTTATGCCCTCCTTTTCCATGAAAGTGACACGTATAATAAGTCATGTTCAGAAAAAGAAAAAAGAAACCTCTTTTCTCCATTTTATCTCTATAAATATTTAGGATAGTGGAAGAAAAGACATGCCCACTTATATATAAATTTTTTAAATATAATGGATTTTTTATCATGATAATTTTTCATTGATTTATTGAAATTAAATAAACATGTCAAATAGATAAGAAATACCAATATAGTAATTATTTAGTTAATAATTAACAAAATAATGATACTAAAAATATTAAAAGTGATGTAAATTGAATGAATTATATTTTTCAATTAATTTGGTATAATAAAATGTAATTTAGAATAATGTTTAACTAACTATATTAAAATTTCATATTTTCTAGACATTTTTTAATTTAAACTAAATAAATAATTGTAAAATTGAGATTAATGTATTTTATATTAATCGATAATGTATTGAATGATTATTAATTACTAAGAATACTATATAATGATAATTTATTTTTAAATTTAAATATATATCAAATATGGACCATTAGTATACCGTTTTATCATTTATAATAAAAATAGTCACCACCTAATTAATAAAAACTAAATTTTCATAGTTAAGGTTAAAATGGTGGCTTATCAAAATTCTTGCGCTTTTGGTAAAACTAATTTTGAATGAATTATATTTTTTCTTAATAAGTTGGATTTTATATTTATAATTAGTAGGAAAAAATTTCCCATAATTCTCACTTTAATTTATTTTAGTGGGATAAATTACATTTATTAGAATACTAGTCACCTTAATGAAAAATCAAAATGAGAAAAATAAGTAAAAATAGTAGTTAAGGAACTACATGATTAAAAATTTATTTATTTTGTTTGGTGGAGTTTTTTCAATACAAAATAGTCCTTAAAAAAATAATGATTATTTTTTTGAGGTATATTTTTGAAGGGATACCTTTTGTGTATTTTAAAAAAATGCCACTCCTCCTCAACTATAAAAGGTCTCCCACTCCCTACCTTATTTAAAAATCTACAAAAATTTCCAACATAAATCCACTACCCAAATAAAATACCATTTTTTCTCATCTAATATCAGAATACTCACTTTAGGTATAATGAAAAAGTATGAAAATTGGGTCAATCCAAAAGGAGTTACGAGAAAAAGTTTTAATGTTCATCAATGCTATTTTTTTTATTTTTTATCCCCCAATTAAATTATTATTTATCCAAAATTATATAGTTATGTAAGAAAAATAAACATAATTAGATGTTTTTATATTATTTTTTTGACCTAATCATGAAACACATCCATCAAATGGGTTATAAAAGCATTGATCATGTGTACGACATACTACTACCGCATGAACCGATATCATTTGTTTTTCCACTACAATATTTATAGGATGGGAATAATTATGAATGTAAAGTTTATATATTATATTTATAACATAATTATTCATCTGGTGTCATTATATCATATATAATTTTTTTTTCATTCCATTCCATGTTTGTTATGATCGCGTCACTCATGTGTACGACGGACTATCGCCTCTGTAACACCCCAAACTTCTACGGTACGCTTCTCTTTGAATAATGCGATAGCGTGTGTTGTACGCAACACCGAGTTCTAACAACCAATCAAACTAGCCGTTATGAATAGTAATACCTACTTTTTAAAATTTTATATATTTTATATTTCAAAATGGACATCATTTTTGGATTCGGAATATCTAATTTAGCCTAAGGTGAAATTTTGGTACTTTTCGGATAACTTTCATATTTTGATGAATAGTGAAAATTACTAAATTTTAATTAAAAACAACTTTTTTAATCAAAATAATTAATAGTGATAAATTATGAATTTTAGTAGTTTTAATGTATATTTAGAATATATATTTACCATTTAATATAATGTTGGTCATTGGACATAATTTTATAATTAAATCGAACCTAAACAAGTGTCAATCTTTTGATAGTTATTATCTCTTAAAAACACGCTTTTTGTTTTAACAGCGGGAATTAATTTTAAATTAATTTATGCCACTTCTATGTTTTGAATTTAGGAAAATGGATTCCATATTTGGAATCAGGACGTTCAAATTGTGTAAATAGGTAACTTTTATTTTTAGACATTTTGAATAATTACTGCGGTAAATATTTTATTTACCATGGTTAAGGGTAAATCCGGTAAATAAGGGTTAAAAAATAATATTATAATAATACTAAATTACCCTAAAACGTGACTTAACCCTATTGGTTGATACATGGTCGACCATGGGCATCTTTGGGTCGATTTTGGGACCACATGGATCCACTTGTAAGTGATAATGACACTTTATTTTAATTAAGTTAAAATAAATACAAAAATGACACAAGCATATATCTTTTACCAAAACAATTGTTACATAGGGTTATATATGTTGGATTTTAAATTATAAATATTCATTAGAAATATAAAAAGATTTCCTACATAATATTTTATTTATAATTTTTAGACAATAAATAATTTATTTTATTTATGACACAATGATGATGCAGTAATTACTATAATAGTGAAAAATTAAAATAATTGATATTATAAATACCCAAATAAATATAATATGAAACTTTTAATGAATTAAACTAATTTTATAGGATAATATGATATATTTGGATTGATTTAATTTACTTTGTTCGGAGTAATCAATCTGTTATGAGTTTCACAAAAATCAACTATTGAATAGTGTCAAAATTGACATAAAAGAGTTCTTAAAACAAATATTATATTATTAATTGATATTAAATTCCTAAAAATCTAAGGCTCGTCCAAGATACTTATATCATGATAGGTTCATCATTAATGGACCACTTGGGGGTCTCTTGGATGTATATAGTAAGTTTATTAACCATATTATATAAAAATACAAAGAGATATTGTAAAAGTGAAACTAATTAACTTAGAGTTAATACTTAAAGATAAGGTTAATATAAGTACCCAAACCTGTCTAAATTCTATTGGTTGAGTGGTTTTCGACCTATCCCAACCTTAACCTTTGAATAGTCAACTTTGGATCCACTATAAACCGAATATGAATTTATTATAAACTAATATCTCTAGCTTTTCCAAAGGTGCCCCTCACCCCTCTTATAAAAGGGCACTCCTCCTTCTCATTTCTTCACACCTTCAAAGCCTTTTGGTTCGGCCAAACTCTGCCCAAATACTCTCCCAACTTCCCTCACTACAACCTAGGGGACTTAGTTTGATCAGAAATCCAACCTAAGGAGACCTTTTGATCAAATCAAAAAGAAGAACCCGAAGAAGAGGTAATGATTTCACCACCCTTTTCTAAGTTCATTTCTTCTTCCACTTCTTCTTCCTTTGTTGTTATCATTATAAAATAATAAATCCAGTATCATATATATTCTGTGATGTTATTATAAATATGGTACAACCATATTCAATATTCTATCCACCCTTTGAATAACATGTCACCATACGTGCGTACGTACGGCTTACCGTCTCCACGTCGTGGTGTAATTGTTATTCAATATAATATTATTTGGATGGGTATAATAATGATGTGTAACTCATGTAAATAATAAATATAACATGTTAATGATTCTGTATATATTATATACCATCCATTTATATATTATTTTAATATCAAAAGAATGATATTGTCGCTCGTGCGTACGTACGGACTACCGTTTCCACGAACGCGATGAGATTCATTCTCCATCGTATCCATTCAAGTATAATTATCATTTGATGATTTAAAAAAATGATGTTTAAGGACATGATATCATTCTGGATATGAATAATATAAATCCTATCCTTTACAAACATGTCATACGTAAAAAACATATAAAAGAAAACAAGTAAGTTAACACCCGAAACAACGATAATACTAAGATATTATTATGAAATCAATATTAAAAGATCATATATGATATCATATTAATGTATATGATTATTGTATAATTTAATAACAATTATTTCACCATTATACAGGAGGTTAACCTACCCAAACCAAGGAAAAGTACAAGGTAAGGGTTATTTCACAATCTCTTCATTATCCGAGGTTGTTTATACATAATAATCTACTGGGATTTCTTTATCATCCACATCCATGTTTCTTCGAAATGTATTTCAAAACATATTTATTATTTACAAGAATATGGATTAAAGTCATTTATACCCTTCTTTTACATTTTAGAATAGGTTTATAAAGGAATCTTTTCGTAATTTTCAAAACAAGGTCCTTTTTAACCTTTTCGACAGAATTAAGGTAAGAATGTTTTTTTAACTTATATGGCGGGTGCGGCTATTTTCCGCCGTTATAAAATCTTCAAAGCTTCCTTACAAGATTATAAAATATTTTCAATGAAAATGTTTTATTTTATATGGATCTTAAATGATTTCAAAATAAAAGGAGATATTTCTTTAAAAAGAATTTTGATTTCATCTATGTCAACATCCTTTGATGGATTTTACGATTATTTGAAGTTGATTTATTATGATACAAAACTTCTATATTGTATTGAAAGTTTTGTGATATGTTTGACTGTGGATGTGCTATTTTTATACCATTCATAGTTTATGGTGAAAGTATTGACATTTCGTATGCTAGTTTTAATACGAATTTTTATGTTATATTTAAACCTTTTCAAATGGGAATGCATTGGACTTAATATGTGACGGGTGGAGCCCGCTATAGCTCCTCGATGCATCGGTAGGTCTCATGAGACAAACTAGTGTCTTGGCACAAGGCCTTGACAAAATCTTATTTGTATTCTTGGCACGAGGCCTTGACTATGTTGTTATGATAGTCTGGCATTATGCATTCCAACATTATGAAAGTGGTTATTGATTTTTGCATGTGATTATTTGATTAGTAGAATATCCATGTGAATAAGTAAATGGCATTATTTCATTTTATTTATGCCATACTATGTTAAATGTTCAAGTTTAAAAGGCTTTTGTTTTAGCTATACATTGACTTAAATTTTTATTCTTATTTATGAAAGTTTCCGCTATATTGTTATCCTTACTGGGCATTTGAGCTCACCCCTTTTCTATGTTTTATTTTTCCCAGGAAGTGAAGAAGTAAATTATGAATGACATGCAGGGATGTTATGTGGGGATATGAGTGTGGATTATGGAGACATTATGTTGTTGTAGTAGTTTTTCATTTTATGATGTAATGTAAAACTTATGAATATATATAGTGTTTCCAAGGCTACTAAACCAATCGGTCTTTCGAGATTTGATCATTCTTGTGATCATGCCAATGTTATGTAATAATGCACTGACACTGGGTAACTAGGGTCGAGGCGTTACAGTTGGTATCAGAGGAAGTTTAGTACAAACCTTGGAAGCTAGATTTAGATAAACTCTGATTAGAGCACGTAGACCTAAGATGAACTTTGAGGATTAGTATAGAAGAACTTCCTAGAATTTTGGTATTATAAAGATTTTGTGAGTTTTCCGAGCAATACATCCCTATCTGGATACGAGCAGGTAGAGGTGGCTCTGGCACAGATGTACCTAGGGGTAAAACCCGAAAACACCGCTTTGATCTAGACTCGAACGGGAACTGGTGCACGACAACGAGCCTTGTTGCACTCTTGGTTACGACACTCCCGGGGGATATGCTTAGGATAACTCTCATTTTCTTTACAAATCATTTTGAAGGGATTATAAGTATATACTTCCTCAAAGAAAACATTTTTATGAATATGGATTATATCCATAAATAGTTCAATTTATGTTAAGTGTTTTATAAGTATGGGATTATGTATTTTAATTCATAAACTGATCTAGGTTATGCCATTGTTTAGAAATGGCGCCTAGTGGAAGAAATGGAAACCGTATCAATGCACGCACTCCATGTAGGGATTTCCCTCCTGCTCAAGATAATTATAGTGGAGCTGGTGATGCAACTGGAGCCAATCAGCTAATCACCATAATGGGACAACTTACTCTGGTTATGAATAATAACCTTACCCGTATGGATCACCCTGATCCGTAGCGTGGAGGATCAATGTTAGATCGATTCACGAGGCAACAGCCACCAACGTTCAATGGGAGTACAAATCCCTTGGTAGCTGAGCAATGGATATTTTCCCTAGAGAAAATATTTCAGGCTTTGGGGAGCAGTGAAAGGGAAAAAGTTATCATGGCAGTTTACCGCCTCACTGGAGATGCTGATCAATGGTGTTCATTGATTCAAAATACGAAGGAAGATGATGAAGTATCAAATATGGAATGGAGGGAGTTCAAATATCAGTTTTTAGAAAAATACTTTCCTCACGACCATCGAGCAGATATGGAAAGGCAATTTCTAAGTCTGAGACAGAAGGAGGATGAGAATGTCACAAAGTATGAGTCTAACTTTACAAGGTTAGCAAGGTATGCTGGTGATTATATACGTAACCAAAGAAGTAAGATTGATCATTTCTTTTATGGGTTAAAACCATTTCTCCGTCGAGCATTAGTCTTACAATCCTTTTCATCGTACGAAGACATTGTCTCATGTGCAATCAAGACCGAAAAGGAATTCTCTAAGTCTTATGACTTTAAAGAAAAGAAAGAGAAGAAGAGGCCTGCTGATCAATCTGGGAATGGAAATAAGGGGAAGAAAGGAATGGTTGAATATCCATCATGTGGTAAATGTGGGAAGAAACACCACGGTGCTTGCTTTAAGGGAATGGGAGTCTGTTACAAGTGTGGTGAAAAAGGCCACCAAGCTCGTGATTTCAAAGGGAAGAAGGAAGCCACCAATGTTCAGTGCTACAATTGCAGGGAGATGGGACATTATGCGAATGAATTTCCTAAGCGTCAGGAGAACTTACCTCAGAAAAGGCCAAGGGATCAAGGACAAGCTTATGCTATCACTACTGCTGAGGTAGAAGCTCCGAAAGACGTGGTGGCGGGTAATTTAATGGTTTCCTCAAGTTTAGAAAATGAATTATTTGATTCTGGATCATCGCATTGTTTCATATCATCCCAGTTTGCTAAGAAAATTAGATATTTCCAATTTGATTTAACAAGGGAGTTGTCAGTTAAAACTCCTAAGGGAAGTATCATTGCAACAATGTTTTGTGAATCAGTCCCCATTAGAGCACATAAATGTTCATTATCTGCTGATCTCATCGTCATACCTATGATTGAGTTTGACATAATCCTCGGTATGGACTGGCTTTCGGACTATGATGCGAAGATTTATTGTAAGAAGAAAGAGGTTATGATTCTTGATGATAATGATAAGGAACACCTTATCTTTAGAGCAGAATCGTCACCGCCTAATTCTTATTTAGATCCACCCCCATTAGATCAACTTAATTCAATTATTGGGGAGGAAGAGAATGAAATAACTGTCGGTGAGGAAAGGAATGTTCAAATAGAGGATGTACCTGTTGTGAAAGATTTTGTAGATGTATTTCCGGAAGATTTACCTGGACATCCTCCAGAACGAGAAGTTGAGTTTTCCATTGA
The DNA here is from genome assembly GCA_963277665.1 of Viscum album. Classification (NCBI taxonomy): domain Eukaryota; kingdom Viridiplantae; phylum Streptophyta; class Magnoliopsida; order Santalales; family Viscaceae; genus Viscum; species Viscum album. Next base: position 1,173,746,964 of record OY728160.1, read on the forward strand.
TTTAATTCCTAGATCAAGGCCTATATCGAAGACCCCCTACAGAATGTCTACTGTAGAGTTAGTCGAACTAAATAAACAACTAGAGGAATTGAGTAATAAAGGATTTATTCGCCCTAGTGTTTCTCCATGGGTAGCCACTGTTCTTTTTGTTAAAATGAAAGATGGATCTATGAGGTTATGTATCGACTACAGGGAGATCAATGCTATAATGATAAAGAACAAGTATCCCCTACCTCGCATTGATGATTTATTTGACCAACTGCATGGAGATCAATACTTTTCAAAGATTGACCTTCGATCTGGATACCATCAGTTGTGTGTGAAGAAGGAAGACATTCCGAAGACAGCATTTCGAACCAGATACGGGCATTACGAGTTTACCGTAATGCCGTTTGGATTGACTAATGCACCCTCTGTATTCATGGATCTGATGAATAGAGTTTTCAAGGAGTATCTCGATGAATTTGTGGTGGTATTTATTGATGATATCTTGGTATACTCAAAAACCTACGAAGATCATGAAAATCACTTGCGCATTATCTTGAAGACTCCGAGGAGGCATGAATTATATGGGAAGTTTAGCAAGTGTGAATTCTGGCGTTAGAAGATTTCTTTTCTTGGCCATATTGTCTCTAAAGAGGGAATCTCTGTTGATCCTTCTAATACCAAGGCAATCCAAGAATGGCCAGCACCTATGAGTATAACTGAGGTACGCAGTTTTATTGGTTTGGCAGGTTATTATCGACGTTTCGTCTAGAATTTTGCTCGATTGGCTAACCCATTAACGAAGCTCACACGTAAAGGGGTTAAATTTGTTTGGACAAAAGAGTGTGTAGAATGTTTTGAAGAACTGAATAAAAGATTAGTCAATGATCCTATATTGACTCTACCATCGGGGAATGATGGGTTGGTTATTTATAGTGATGCATCGATGAAAGGACTTGGTTGTGTCCTTATGCAGAATGATAGAGTTATTTCCTATGCATCACGACAGTTGAAAATTCATGAACAAAACTATCCTACTCATGATCTCGAGTTAGAAGCTGTGATCTTTGCTTTGAAGATATGGAGGCACTACCTCTATGGTGAAAAATGTGAGATTTATACTGATCACAAGAGTTTGAAGTATACTTTCTCACAAAAAGAACTCAACATGAGGCAAAGTAGATGGCTTGAATTACTCAAGGATTATGATTGTAAGATACACTACCACCCTGGGAAGGAAAACAAGGTGGCAGATGCTTTGAGTAGAATAGACCATGGAGTTTTGAACAATATGAGAATTGAAAGGGATCCAATTTTCATGGATCTAGTGAAGATGGACATGGGAATAACCAGGGAAGGTGAAACATCAATGCTTTTTAAAATGGTTGCCAAACCATCTTTACTAGAAAGGATTAAGAGTTCTCAGGCCGATGATGAAGAATTTCAAAAGAAGATTAAAGCTGTTAATGATTGGATATTGAGAGACTTTGTGTATGAAGATGGAATTTTGAAATTCGGGAAGAGACTTTGTGTTCCTGATTTACCTGATCTAAAAAGGGAATTGCTGGATGATTCTCATAGTTCCAATTTCTCTATACACCCTGGGAGCACAAAAATGTATAGAGATTTGAAGGAACATTTTTGGTGGGACAACATGAAGAGGGAGATTGCTGATTTTGTGTCAAGATGTATGGTTTGTCAACAAGTGAAAGCTAGAAGGCAACAGCCTGGAGGAGTCATGCAACCTCTTCCCATACCGGAGTGGAAATGGGACAATATTACGATGGACTTTGTCATGGGGCTACCAAAGACTCCTTGAAGGAACGATGCAATATGGGTTATTGTTGATCATCTTACCAAGTCAGCACATTTTCTTGCTATAAGAGAAGATCTACCCCTGGAACGTCTAGCAAGACTATATATTAATGAAGTTGTGAGACTTCATGGAGTACCCCTATCGATTGTTTCTGATCGTGATCCCCGTTTTACTTCAAGATTCTGGAAAAGTCTTCAGAAATCCCTGGATACTGAACTTCATTTGAGCACTGCTTACCACCCTCAGACAGATGGACAATCAGAACGGACTATTCAAACCCTAGAAGACATGTTGAGATCTTGCTCACATGACTTTCAGGGTATGTGGGATCAATACTTACCTCTCGTAGAATTTTCCTATAACAATAGCTTCCATTCGAGTATTCAGATGGCACCATATGAAGCGTTATACGGAAAGAGATGTCGTACAGAAACCTGTTGGGATGACGTTGGTGAAAGAAAACTTGTAGGCCCAGAACTGGTGGAGGAAATGGTGGAAAAGGTGAAAGTAATCCAAAATCACATCAAAGCAGCTCCAAGTAGTCAGGAGAGCTATGCCGATAATCGAAGGAAGGATTTGGAATTTCAAGTCGGTGATCATGTTTTCCTAAAGGTATCTCCACGGAAGGGAGTCATACGTTTTGGTAAGAAAGGTAAATTGAGTCCCAGGTACATCGGACCCTTCGAAATTCTAGAGAGAATTGGGGTTGTAGCTTACCGATTGGCAACGCCGCCAAGTCTCTCTAAAGTTCACGATGTGTTCCACGAATCTCTGTTGAGGAAATACATGCCTGACCCAACGCATGTACTCACTTACGAGGAATTAGAACTGGAACCCGATCTTTCTTATTGTGAAGAGCCCGTCAGGATTCTTGATACGAGAGAACAAGTACTGAGAAACCGGACGACACGTCTGGTAAAAGTTTTGTGGAGAAACCATAAGATGGAAGAGGCAACGTGGCAACCCGAGGAACTTATGATGAAGAACCACCCGAGTCTTTTCATGCGATAGTATTCTAGAAATTTCGAGGACGAAATTATTTGAAGGAGGGGAGAATGTAACACCCCAAACTTCTACGGTACGCTTCTCTTTGAATAATGTGATAGCGTGTGTTGTACGCAACACTGAGTTCTAACAACCAATCAAACTAGCCGTTATGAATATCAATACCTACTTTTTAAAATTATATATATTTTATATTTCAAAATGGACTTCATTTTTGGATTCGGAATATCTAATTTAGCCTAAGGTGAAATTTTGGTACTTTTTGGATAACTTTCATATTTTGATGAATAGTGAACATTACTAAATTTTAATTAAAAACAACTTTTTTAATCAAAATAATTAATAGTGATAAATTATAAATTTTAATAGTGATAAATTATATTTAGAATATATTTTTACCATTTAATATAATATTGGTCATTGGACATAATTTTACAATTAAACCGAACATAAACAAGTGTCAATCTTTTGATAGTTATTATCTCTTAAAAACACGCTTTTTGTTTTAACAGCGAGAATTAATTTGAAATTAATTTCTGCCACTTCTGTGTTTTGAATTTAGGAAAATTGATTCCATGTTTGGAGTCAGGATGTTCAAATTGTGTAAATAGGTATCTTTTATTTTTAGACATTTTGAATAATTACTGCGGTAAATATTTTATTTACCATGGTAAGGGTAAATCTGGTAAATAAGGGTTAAAAAATAATATTATAATAACACTAAATTACCCTAAAACGTGTCTTAACCCTATTGGTGGATACATGGTCGGCCATGGGCATCTTTGGGTCGATTTTGGGACCCCATGGATCCACTTTTAAGTGATAATGACACTTTATTTTAATTAAGTTAAAATGAATACAAAAATGACACAAGCATATATCTTTTAGAAAAACAATTGTTACATAGGGTTATATATGTTGGATTTTATATTATAAATATTCATTAGAAATATGAAACGATTGCCTACATAATGATATTTTATTTATAATTTTTAGACATTAAATAATTTATTTTATTTATGACACAATGATGATGCAATAATTACTATAATAGTGAAAAATTAAAATAATTGATATTATAAATACCCAAATAAATATAATATGAATCTTTTAATGAATTAAACTAATTTTATAGGATAATATGATATATTAGGATTTATTTAATTGACTTTTTTCGAAGTAATCAATCTGTTATGAGTTTCACAAAAATCAACTATTGAATAGTGTCAAAATTGACATAAAAGAGTTCTTAAAAAAATATTATATTATTAATTGATATTAAATTCCTAAAAATATAATGTTCGGCCAAGAGACTTATATCATGATAGGTTAATCATTAATGGACCACTTGGGGGTCGCTTGGATGTATATAGTAAGTTTATTAATCATATTATATAAAAATACAAAGAGACATTGTAAAAGTGAAACTAATTAACATAGAGTTAATACTTAAAGATAAGGTTAATATATGTACCCAAACCTGTCTAAATTCTATTGGATGAGTGTTTTTCGACCTATCCTCACCTTAACCTTTGAATAGTCAACTTTGGAGCCACTGGAAACCGAATATGAATTTATTATAAACTAATATCTCTAGCTTTTCCAAAGGTGCCCCTCACCCCTCTTATAAAAGGGCACTCCTCCTTCTCATTTCTTCACACCTTCAAAGCCTTTTGGTTCGGCAAAAAAACATCCCAAATACTCTCCCAACTTCTCTCACTACAACCTAGGGGCCTTAGTTTGATCAGAAAGCCAACCTAAGGAGCCCTTTTGATCAAATGAAAAGGAAGAACCCGAAGAAGAGGTAATGATTTCACCACCCTTTTCTAAGTTCATTTCTTCTTCCACATCTTCTTCATTTGTTGTTGCCATTATAAAATAATAAATCCAGTATCATATATATACTGTGATGTTATTATAAATATGGTACAACCATATTCAGTATTCTATCCACCCTTTGAATAACATGTCACTATACGTGCGTACGTACGGATTACCGTCTCCACGTCGTGGTGTAATTGTTATTCAATATAATATTATTTGGATGGGTATAATAATGATGTGTAACTCATGTAAATAATAAATATAACATGTTAATGATCCTGTATATATTATATACCATCCATTTATATATTATTTTAATATATAAAGAATGATATTGTCGCTCATGCGTACGTACGGACTACCGTCTCCACGAACGCGATGAGATTCATTCTCCATCGTATCCATTCAAGTATAATTATCATTTGATGATTTAAAAAAATGATGTTTAAGGACTTGATATCATTCTGGATATGAATAATATAAAACCTATCCTTTACAAACACGTCTTACGTAACAAAACATATAAAAGAAAACAAGTAAGTTAACACCCGAAACAACGATAATACTAAGATATTATTGTCAAATCAATATTAAAAGATCATATATGATATCATATTAATGTATATGATTATTGTATAATTTAATAACAATTATTTCACCATTATACAGGAGGTTAACCTACCCCAACCAAGGAAAAGTACAAGGTAAGGGTTATTTCACAATCTCTTCATTATCCGAGGTTGTTTATACGTAATAATCTACTGGGATTTCTTTATCATCCACATCCATGTTTCTTCGAAATGTATTTCAAAACATATTTATTATTTACAAGAATATGGGTTAAATTCATTTATACCCTTGTTTGAATTTTTATAAGAGGTTTATAAAGGAATCTTTCCGTCGTTTTTAAAACAAGGTCCTTTTTATCCTTTTCGACAGAATTAAGGTAAGAATGTTTTTTTAACTTATACGGCGGGTGCGGCTATTTTCCACCGTTATAAAATCTTCAAAGCTTCCCTTACAAGCTTATAAGAATATTTTCAAATAAAATGTTTTATTTTATATGGATCTTAAATGATTTCAAAATAAAAGGAGATATTTCTTTAAAAATAATTTTGATATCATCTATGTCAACATCCTTTGATGGATTTTAAGATTATTTGAAGTTGATTTATTATGATACAAAACTTCTATATTTTATTGAAGGTTTTGTGATATGTTTGACTGTGGATGTGCTATTTTTATACCATTCATAGTTTATGGTGAAAGTATTGACATTTCGTATGCTAGTTTTAATACGAATGCTTATGTTATGTTTAAACCTTTTCATATGGGAATGTATTGGACTTCATATGTGACGGGTGGAGCCCGCTATAGCTCCTCGATGCATCGGTAGGTCTCATGAGACAAACTAGTGTCTTGGCACAAGGCCTTGACAAAATCTTATTTGTAGTCTTGGCACGAGGCCTTGACTATGTGGTTATGATAGTCTGGCATTATGCATTCCAACATTATGAAAGTGGTTATTGATTTTTGAATGTGATTATTCGATTATTAGAATATCCATGTGAATAAGTAAATGGCATTATTTCATTTTATTTATGCCATACTATGTTAAATGTTCATGTTTAAAAGGATTTTGATTTAGTTATACATTGCCTTAAATGTTTATTCTAATTTATAAAAGTTTCCGCTAAATTGTTATCCTTATTGGGAATTTGAGCTCACCCCTTTTCTATGTTTTATTTTTCCCAGGATTTGAAGAAGTAAATTATGAATGACCTGCAGGGATGTTATGTGGGGATATGAGTGCGGATTATGGAGACTTTATGTTGTTGTAGTAGTTTTTCATTTTATGATGTAATGTAAAACTTATGAATATATCTAGTGTTTCCAAGGCTACTAAACCAATCGGTCTTTCGATATTTGATCATTCTTGTGATCATGCCAATGTTATGTAATAATGCACCGACTCTGGGTAACTAGGGTCGGGGCGTTACAGCCTCACAAAGCGATGTGAAGCAATTTTCACAAATGTGGTACATGGAAGGTAATAAGGGTAATTATAATGAAAATATATTATACGAATGGCATAATTATGATATTAATTATTAAAAAATATTTTTAAATTTTTAATATTTCTTTTTATTTATTATCTATTCATTCAATCAAAAATTGGTAATGTCATTCGTGGATGTGTGGACTACCACCTACATAAAGCGATGCCAATCCTTTTACATCACAAGAATGATATATATGTGTATATATAATTATATATCAGTATATCTATGATATAATTATCATTATATAATGATGAAATAGTACTTACATTCTTTACATATTTGACATTGTAAATTTAAAATGTCACTCATATGTGCATATGACCTACCGTCCCCATGATCATAACATTTGTTCATTTATCATAACTATAATTAATAGTTGGTTTTAAAAGTATAATTGATTTATAAATATGACAATTATTTAAATATTATTATTATTTATGTGATAAATATTGACCACTTTGATTATAGTCTACCATCTTAGGTCATTTTTTTCACACAAGTCGAATATGGACAAACAGTCATACATAAACATAATTCATTATGTAATTATATACAACACATTAATAAATTAAATAAAATTTATAGTAAACTTCAATATGTTTCTAAATATTTTAAATAATAAAAATAAGTTTATTTCTAATTTATATAAATACACACATCGCATGTTCGACTCAATTTAAGGGGTTTTCACATCTCACTTTTATTTATTTGAGATATATGCCAGATTCACCCCATTTTTTGCATGGTTTAAAAAACCCATGAATATATTTTAATATTTTAATCATTAATATAATGGGGATTTAAATATCCATTTTATGTTCTATCATTTATGGGGTTTATGGTTTCAAATACAGAAAAGGGATGATGGATTTTGTTTCATAATTTTCCTCCGGAGACACTTATGCCATGTTATGCACGAATATTCTTTTATGAGATATATATAAATCCAATTTTACATGTAATATCATGAATAAATTTATTCTCATGGTGTTTTTTGTCTATTTTAATGAAATACTTTCATAGGGATTGTGATTAAAAGTCACAAATGTTGTAAGAGTCTTTTTTTACAATCTCATTGTTTATCATGATTTTTTATGATTAAGCCACTACTGTTGAAATATTATAATAATAGTAACAAATATTATAAAATTTTTACTCCATATATTTTAAATAAATTTATCATTTCCCACTCATTGGAACTTAAAAATCTTGAGAATGTTATTTTAGAAATATATTAATTCATTTCTCTCTTTATTCTGAAATCTTTTTAATTCCAAAACAATGTTTTCTAAACAAACGCTTATTTTGTAGAAGTATTTTTTAAATAAGAATGGATATGTTAGTTAATAAATAATATAATTTTTTTTAAAAAAATTCATTATATTTTATATGTTTATTTTTTCATAGAAATGTATTTTGAATATATTTTATGTTTTTAAAAGTGATTTTAATAATGAAAAAGATATCTTCTATAAGAATGTTTTTTAATGAAATTTTAAAGGTGTTTCCATTCATCATTATATAAAAACATTGTCTAATCATATACTCTTATGGGAAACTTATATATTGATACCATCCTCATTCTTTCAAAGGATAGATAATATTTTTTTCTAAAATATTTTTATAGTACTGATTTAGATTACATGTTTAATCATCATTTAATGTTATTTCCATGAAACTAGATTATTTTAAAATGGTTAATAAGGTTATGAAAAAAATATTGATTCAATGAGATGATGAAGTAAAATATCAATTCAATTTATTATATCCATCCAAATTTCAGATTTTATTAATGAATTTTTAAATAAAAATGGGAAACCATAGTTCACAAACTAGCTACCACTACATGCTTAAAGAGATCACAAAATGATTAAACACACATCTAAGATTACTTGAATTGTCTACTCTATATAGTTCCCAGTGTAGCGTACTATCCTGAGTATCATGTTCCTCTCGAATAAGATCTTCATAGTGAGTAATCATCATTTCCATTGTCTAAATAAATTCCATTGAGTTGTTTTAGCTCTTACTAAAGCCCTGGGATAGTAATTGATCTTTTTATATATTCACACTTCCTGGTCCTTGTTGGAATTAACTTACAACCTTTGTTCATAAATTATTTTAATCTCCTCTTCTGAGACATTGGTCTAGACAAATTTTTTAAGCATTCCTTCCTTGGAATGTAGGATAAGTTTCAAGAACTCCCCATATTCTTCTTCCTTGTATAATGTATTACTACTAGATTATTCAATTTCCTCATTCATTAGAGGTTTTATTTCCTTTTTTATAACCATCTTTTATGACCTAGTATCGATTGGTTTTAGAATGTGGGAGTAATCCTCTGTCCCATTGGTTTTTTCCTTGAACCACAATATATTTCCCTTAGCCTGAAATTACTTTTTCCCCTTTCCTCCTTATAGGGATATGAGGAACATTCCCTTGAATTATGTCTATGGTATCCATTGATGGGTGACTATAGATGTCATCAACTGAAGATTTCTCCTTTTCGGGAAATGATGGTTCTTGAACACACAAACCATAAAGATGGATCCCCAACTTTATCGTCAAGCCTTCTTTGAGGGGCCTCTGATTACACAGAGACTCCTCCTTACCAGAATTATTCTACCATGTAGTTTTCATACCCCCATTCCCAACCAATAGATGGAATGTGGAGTTATCACTGAGGATGTTTGGATGTAATGGCCCCATGAACCTATATCCGTCCATCCCCAGTCATCTATAGTGAGATTATGTTGCAACCAATGAGAAGGACTTCCCTTGAATCATTAATGAGCCTATGGGATACTAATATCAACGACCCATAAACTGTGGTTGTTTGTTAGTTTCCTCTAATCCCTGACCTTGAGAGCTACTAAGACCTTGTAAATCACACACTATCAAGCTTACCTCACCTTCCTCGATAAAGTTGGTTGAAACTGGAACTTCCACTCTAGCAATAAATAAGGGACCCACCTTTTTTAATCCATGTAGATTAAAATAATGTTTTCAATGGGAAAATATGTCCAATACCAATGGATATTCCTACACAGGCTTCACACTCTTAACTACCACTGGAGGGACCATGGAAGGCAACTGATGGAGCTGATCCTCCAAGGTGCGGAACTCAGGGACTTGAAATTATTGTTACTTGAAATGTTCTATTTTCTTTGGTACAACCCCACACACCTCCTCATATTCTCCCAAACTATAAATATCTTTCACATGTTGGTTCACAAAAGGATCAACCTACACCTCATCTCCCTTAGTTTTACTAATCACAATTTGACTATCTTTGAGCCTGCAATGACAACCAGAGACCAAATGGCCTAACCTGTGAAATCCCATGTAGAATGCTGGCCACGGTTCAAATAACGCCTTTTTTGACATCTGAAATATTCTCCGAAAGAAATCCATATCCACTCTAGTGGATGATTTGATACACCAACCTCAACACATAAGCGAGGGGATATTGGGTGACAAACTGCAGAGGTGGGTCTATTAGAGCACAAATACCTTCCAACCAGATTCTCTAACATACATATAACTAATGGGTTCTAGAATGGGAGTGGTAGGTTAGGAAAGCTAACCCACACTATAGAAAAAGGCTTATCATGGTTCATATTAAACTCAAAAGTCCATAAAAAGAGGTAAAATCCACATACATTGATAACACGAGGGGTGTTGGACCAGGTGATGATCAGATCTTCCTCCGAGGAGAAAAGAATCATCAAGTGGTTCTTACCAAGAAGACCCTTTACCACGTGATCTTGAAGACCACACGATTGAATGAAAAATCTGTCAAAATCATCCACCGAGGGATAGTAACCCTTGAATAAAGCCCCAAGAATCTAACTGTGAAGATCTAAAGATGTATTGAACTATTTTGTAGAAATCGCAAGCTGCGGTGAGCCATCGTAAAGGTCAGGGACCTTAGGGAGGAGAGGGATCAACTAGAAAAGTGGAATGAAATCTATGTTTCTGAAAGGGGTGAAGGACCGAGCCATCAAGGAGGACAGGAGGTCATTCCCGCCTGCCCTTTCCGGGAGGAGGGGGATGAATCCTCTATCATATCTATTAGAGAATTCATATGTTTGTGTAATTTTATCCCTATTAAATTTATTCACATTGTGTTTCTGTGATATTAAAACATAATCATGGGGTTTCAGAGATATTTCTAGGCAACCATGTTAGTATTTAAACATTTTGTGGTCCATGTAGCACCAAGTGACCCCATTATATATTATACGTTGGGTGCACCTAGATAGTTCACCAATGAATTGGGTAATGATTATATTGGAATTTGTGAATATGTTTATTCCATTTAAATGGGTTGTGAGGGGTTTTTTGAATATGATTATCCAAGTAAGCATAATGGGGTTTATTTTATTTTATGGGTTTACAATGTGTTATCATGATCAATATTGATATAACATGGCTCATGATTATTGATTTTGATGAATCTTCCTTTTCCATGTTTTCATATTTTATAATCTAGTTATTGATGGGAATTGGATATTTTATGATTCTCACATTCACTAGGATTATTTTTTCATACCCATATTCACTTATTATGATCATTGATGACATTAAATTGATAATAATAATGTCTTTCATTATTGATAATTTGAACTCTCCATTATTATGTTTAAATTTCCAAATTTTATAATGAATGATGTAAAAAGAGTTTCATATGGAAGGAATTTCATATAGATAATGATGCTGTCTTAACGTAAAAAATAAAATATGTTTAATATTGGAAAAATTTACACTTAAAGTCATTTGAGATTATCTTAGGTGGAATGGATACCACTATAGGTCTACAAAAATAAAGATGATATTATGTTCAATGCCTTTGAAACCCCTTTTAGGTTTTAGGTAAAGAGATCTTAAAGTGACTACTTTCATTTTAGGAGATATTTTAATAGGTTGAAAAAAAATCTTTTGACGTGATGTTTCAATTGTAATTTTTTGGAAATGATATTTAACATATTGATAATATTTTGTGGTTATATGATCCTGGATATTTAGAACACATGTTTTATCACATAGTTAAATAAAATATTGAAATGTTATTTGGTGAATATGTTATTAATGTTAGATTAAAAAAATATCACTCTTTTTTTTTGATCCAAATATGAAAGGAATTATATTACCATTTATATTAGAAATATTTGAATTTTGAGTTTATGTGGGTTACTAGGATACATGTTTAAAAATTATTTAGTTTGAACTTGGGGTATTACAATATAATTGTGGAGATTAATGAATCATGTGACAGTTTACTCATTTTGGGAATTATCTTACTGTGATCTAACCATTTTTTGGATAATCTATAATGACAAGTGAAATATCATCTCATAATTTTAGGGATTTTGTATTCCATTACGATTTTGTTGTGCTTTATGAATTATAAATTCGTCCCAAATAAATTTCATTTAGAGAAGACATTAATATTTTGGAGGAAATTTATTAATGGATTAAATTATAATCAATAACCACGTAAACATCCATATTCTCTTAGTCCAGATGCTAAGATAAATCATCTACTCCTAGAAAAGGATCACGATTAAAAAAAATTATCATATTAAAATAAAATCTGGAGATATAAATGACGTTTTTACACCACTTTGGATTTTGGTTTTGTTGTTTTTAAAATTATGTGATCCTTCACTTTGTGGGGATTGATGATCACTATCACTTTATATCCTTTTATGGAATTTATATTTTTTTTCATGTCCAAATATTCACTTCCCACCAACATTCTCCTACTATGGAAACATGATTTTTGTTATTCTAAATTACCCTCATACATCCCAATATATCTTTTTAAAAGGATTTTTATGATCGCTTTTTATGATGTGGTTTTACAAAAAAAATTATTTTTCATTTCCACTATTTGATTACTAAGGTAATGTAAAAAATGTGAGAAAAAAATATATTAATTTAGGGAGGATGGAAAATGTAGAGACCCAAATCTTGATGTACATGAGCACTACATTACTTTTACGGAATACTTAATACATAATAAGAACAAACACTCAAGGACCGTAATAGTTTAGTGTCTTTGGAAACTCGGAACATAAACTTCTAATCGTGGTGAAAGATCTTCAACATCTCCCATAAAGATCTTCCACATTTGTTTTCTTACCTCAAACCTTTCTTTAAATCCTGTGGAAAAGAAAAAATATAAAGGGTGAGCTTAAATTCTCATTAAGGGTAAGCATAGATAAAATAAAACAAATCATACACATTTGAACTTCAAAACATGAACATAATATTTAAACATCAAAATCTTGAGAAATGACATAAAACATGTTAGTACGTAAGGAATAGATCATAAAGAAACATTAATCATGATAAAATTGAATGGGAATAAAACATGTAATTTTGGAAACCCTTAAGTACATGTTATAATTTCCATAGTAGTCAAGGCATTGCTACCAAGACCACCTTAGTGGACAAAGTCCATTTCTGAATTGAGTTCACTCCTCGTTCCAGTCCTGTATCACTAAACCGGATTAAATTACCATTCCAACCATGTCTATCTCATGAGATATAAATCTTTACCCAATGCATTGGAGGGGGATATAGGTCCCATCCATCTCATAATGAAATCATTCCTACTTGGGCCACAACATAAACATAAATCATTCATCATAACCCAAAGAATAAAAATGGGTTTCATAAAAATTATCCCATCATAACATAATCCATATAAAACAAATGGATATAATTTCATCATAAGAAATGTGATACCATATAAATCATAGAGACATTATACTTGAAGCATACACATATGAAATAATGTTATCTTAGATGGAAAATAGTTTCGATAAAACACTTAAAATGAATTCATGAGGAAAATATCCTTTCTTCTTCAAAATAATTTTCTTTTCACAAAATTCCATGAAATTTAAAAAGAAAATTGTTTTGTTGAAAATAATCATGCAATATTTTAGATGAGGATTCATGAAAATGAGGCGTTATGAAACCGTAAAAATCAGTTCACACCGTCTAAGTTTAAAAAACATTCTTCTCGTACTTTTGTCGGAAAAGTCAAAAAGTACCTCATATGGTAAACAAAAGAATGATTACTTACATACCATGTAGTAAAAGTCAAAAATGGGGAAAAAGGGCAATAATAATACATGAAACAATTTTTAGAAAACATGGACATGGATGATAAATATAACCAAGAAAATACTTACTATAAGCAATCTCGGATAAAAATGATATTTGCAAAATTATCCCTTACCTTAGGTCCGATATGCTTCGCACGTATCCGAACCTCCTATATAATGATTTAAATAATGTGATTGACTTATTACAGAATCATATTCATTGTTATGATATCATAAATTGTTCACTTATGACTTTATATTACCCGTTCTTTGGTAAATTCCATGTTAAAGCAGCGTTTTGGGTAAAATTATTTTATTTATCGTATGCGTTTGGACTTGTTGTTATTGATATAATTATTACTTATATAATGATTTAATTTCTTCCAGAATTTAAATCATGATTTATATATCATATATATTTAGTATATATATATATACCATAGATAGATAAATGAAATGAAATACACCGTTCATGGAGACGGTAGGCCGTACGTACGCGTGAACGCTATTTTCTTTTCCTTATTGACTTGAATGTGAGTAAGTAGATGACATATATATATATATATATATTCATAAATCCAGTATCTTTATCATGTCATGTATTACATTAGAATTCATTATATATACTTTATAATCATTCTTGAGTCGTTAACCTGGAGAATGAATCTAATCGCGTCCTGAAGACAGTAATCCGTATGTATGCAAGAGCGATGATATCGTTCCAATATTTATTGAAGGGAATTAGAGGGGATGATATAATATCTTAGAATTATTATGATTTTATAATAAGTATATATAGTTATTTTTTACACCATTATACCCATACAAGTAAGGTGGTGGTGGAAAAACAGATTACACCACAGCGTGGAGAGGGTATTCCGTACGTACGCACGCATGGTGATTTCATTTTCCGTAAGATGGATAGAAAGTGAAATAGGGTTGTTTCATATTTATAATAAAATATCATTATATTAGTGATACTGATGTTATTACTTCATAATGAAACAACTAATGAATATGAAGTATAAGAAGAAATAAATTTGAATGAATCGGTAATAGATATTACCTCTTCTTCGACACGCCTCTTTGAAACCTCCTCTTAGGGAACTAAAATTGGATTTGAAGAAGACCAGGACCTATAGAATATTTCTAGGAAATTTTATAAGGGAAATGTTGAGGGTTTGGCCGAGCTTGAAGGCCCAATGTTGTGTAAATACGAGAGGGAGGAGGTGCCCTTTTATAAGGGAGGAGTGGGGCACCTTTGGAATCCTCAAAAGTATTTGTTTAATATAAATTGAAACGCCATAAAAAACCTCAAAAAATGACTCAATTCGAAGATTAGATGACATAGGGTTGTAATATCATCAACCAATAAAATTTAGACATGTTTTGATCTTATTTTAAACCTTATCATTTTGATTTATCCTAATTTAATCTATCTAATTTTATTTGTCGTAATAATATCCTAAATTTGAAATGGTTATAAATAATCACTTACGTGTTGTTAATTTTCCATAATTGGGTAAGTTATGAAATTTTAGACTATAGAAATTTCAATTTATAATTTTTAAATATTTTTGTGATTTTTAAATAATTTAATAATTTGTTATGTTTATAAAATAACAATAGTGTCATTTTTGACACTATTCATTTATTTGAATTTAAATAAAATCCACAGAGAGGATATATTCTAAATAAAATATTTAATAGGTTCCTAACATGTCTTATTACTCTATAAAATTTGTATTCCACATTAAATAGTTCATATAATATTTATTTTACTATTTTTAAAACCATTTATTTGATTTTTCTCTTAATAAAATAATTACTAAAACATTTTTGTGAAATTATTAAATATACTTATTTTTTGCAAAAGAAATTAAAAATAAAATACTAGGATGAAGATAAATCTTATATATTTCATAATAATACATTTAGTATTATTTATCTTCTAAAAAACCCAAATTGTAAAATGTTATATTTATTACATTATGAAGGTGACAACATTGACATCAATTAAAAAAAATATACGTGTCATAATCACTTTTATAAGACTCCAGATGGTCATATATTGGGTCATTGGATGATTATGGTGTATATATACACTAAAAATATGTTTTGGTCAGGTTTTTTAGCCCTTTAATATGTATTACTATTTCAATAGAAACAATATTATTGATTTTTTTTACTAAATCAAAAATTCCTGCATCATTAATGTATAAGATAATAAGGTAATTAAATAACTCTTAAAAATTACAAATAAATTACCACGATAAAGAAAAACATTTTATCTTTCAAATGAGCATTTATAAACGAATTTATATTCTGTATAAACTTATATTAAAAATACTTTCATTATTAAAATTGAGTGATACATATTTCACTTTCCTTTAAATAAAATAAACTAAAGGTCTTAATCACATCCAAGTGGGTTCCAATGGATTACATTTAGACCCAAATATTCCTTAGGAATAAATAAAAGAATCCAATTATATTAAGACAAGTGTTAGGGTAATTTTATAATATTATATTTACCCTTAATTACCTGTTTTACCTTTTACTATGGTAAATAAAATTTACCGTAGTTACTATTCATAATGCCCAAAAATAAAAAGTAGCCTATTAAAATAATTTGGATCCACTGATTAAAAATATGAAATCCATTTTTATAAATTCAATACACAAAATTTGTAGAAATTAATTTACAATTAATCATGTTTTTAAGAAAATGAGTTTTAAAAGTTAAAATATTGCAAAAGATTGAAATGATTTTACCTTTGAATTCAATGTAAAATCAATGCTAATGACATGAATTATATTAAATGGTAAAAATATATTCTATTTATTCTTTTAAACCATTAAATATTATAATTTAACAATATAAATTACTAGGGTGAAATAAGTTGTTTTAAATTAAAATATAGCGTGTTTTTACTATTCATTAAAATATAAAAGTTATCAGAAAAATATCAAAACATTATCCAATGTAAATTTTTATATCATGATTCAAAATAAGAACATTATTTTGTAAAATTTAAATTATAAACTTTTCAAAAATTATATTTAAAATGGGTGCGCCCAAAAAAGGCGGCAAAACTACATTTTTTGAAAAATACTTATTTTACCTGAAAAATTAATTTTGTTCTCATACCATGTTCTATAAAATGTGTAGGATGAATTATAATGTCATAAAATTCAAATTTTATTTACTACTATTCATAACAGCTAGTTTATAATAATATTATAATAATTTATCATTGTTTAGTAAAACCCGGTATTGCGTACAACACACGCTATCGAGGAAGGTCGCGATTGCGTGTAACACAAGCCAAGTCAGGGTTGCGTGTAGTGAAAAGCTCCATTTTTGTTGCGTATAACAAAATTCAACTATATTTCATTTATACATTGAATATATGTATATATATACTCAATTTTGTGTAGAATAACTACTATCAAACAAACATGAAATTGTGTGTAACACGATCCAAGATTACTGTTGCGTATACTACAAGCTAATACGGTGTTGCGTAGAGCGCAAGATAATTTAGTGTAGCGTACAATAGAGGACATCAAAGAAATTAAAAAGAATAATTCTCATAAAATCTCAGGATGTTACATTCTACCACCTTTAAAATCAATTTCTCCCTCGAAATTTGTCGGGGTTATAAATGGTTTTCTACTTGAAAGTTTCATTAATTGAAACCCAAATTGTAAAATGGAATCCCAAATCTTAAATTTAAAAACTAAAGTATGGAATGTAATGGTTACCCAAATTAACTAATCACTGGGTTTCAACATAGGAGAACATAGGTGAAAATATAAATATGGAACAGAAATATAACCATCAAGTTATGATAGATAGTGGAAGAGAACATGGCTATGAAAAATCCATAAATCGCAAAGCCATAAATTTGTGATGATTTAAGGTACCATCTGATTCATCGGATATAAGGACATTATGACAACATTTTTTTGTTTTCAAGATCATTTCCCTAAAGTTGATGAATTTTTGAATTAAAAGAAATACTTACTTTATTTCTATATAATCTCACCATTGTTAGTTCCTTGAACAATTTCCACTTCATCTCTTAAAGAAATGAAGATGAATTTGTCATTCTTGAAGTGTTAGCAGATCATGTGATAGAATGATGGGTCATTCCATCTGTCTCAAACAAAAGGATAGAAAAAGTTATTAAATATACATAAGTCCATCTATGGTGTGGTTAATTGTATATGATTTAAAAAATGGACTTATACTTCATCTATCATACCGCTTAATATAATAAAACTAGTTTCTACTAACTAGGGACTTTATGTAAGCCAGTGGTAGGTGATAAAGGCCTGTCGCACTTCGGTTGTGGGTTCAATTCCCACATCCATGTCCGACGTGACAGGTTGTCTCCCATTCTTCATGTTATGCCTTTTCTTAAAATACACTATTATAACATTCCATCAATAATAAAGAAAAAAAATTCTAGCCTTAAACAATATTATCTTATGTCTAACTTAATTCATTCCAATCTTTAGGCTTATCCAAAATACTGCTATCCAATCTCATATTATAGTGAAAAATATTACTAGAGAGTTCATAAAACAAGCATGTTAATACCATCATTGATCCCCAATATATCATAAAATATATCTTGTTAGTCACATTCCAAACATGTGAATATCTTAATCATGTATTCTCTTGAAAAATGAATACCCATTGAACCTTAGTGACAACATGAATGCTGTCAAAAGTTAAATCTTTCCACATACCAAAATCCCAAAATTTCTATATACTCAAACCCTGATATCTGTCATGAGATCATTTCATTTTCTCTTTATCCCTTCATTATGCGCATATCATCTTCTTTCAAAAAATATTTCAATCTCTTTTCATGGTTACCTTTACCATATTATTATAGAAAACCACAATGGACCAATACATAGATATTTCAATATACTATAAAAGTACCTCAACAGCATTATTATTGAATTACAATACTTAATCCCTTCAATGAATCCACTTCAATGATTGTCGTGGAATAGGTCCTTCCTCGATTTAGAAGTAACTTCTTAGGTCAGGGTATTGAGTTGGGTAATGCCCATGTTCTCCGCAGATAAGACATTGGACTCCATAACAGTCTGTTACTCTATGACCCTTTTCTCCACATAGATAACAGCTTCCCCTGAATTTGAGGTATTCGTCAACGTTATTCATCCCTTCTTTAGAAATTTCATTCTTCCTTTCTCTATGCTCCACACCATTCTAACATGCATAAAATTCCACCTTCCTCTTATTTGATGACTTAGGAATACAACTTATGTTCACCTTGATAATCATATATCGAGATGATAGATTCTATATAATCACAATATCTTCCTCTCCAGGCGTTACATAATTTCCTTGATCGTAGTCATCAATTTGTCCATTGGAATCAATGTTAACTGAATTCCTTCTCGTTCCCTCCATTGACTAAGACCGGAAACCATAGTGTAAGAAACAGTTAAAATAACGAGGAACCACGTAATCATAAAAAGTCACTTATGGGATGTCTAACTAATCAAAAAATCTTTAATCGATGACACCTTAGGTTCACCCTAGGTTATTAATGATTGTAAACATAATTATAGGACTCTAATCTATATGTGTACTTAACCATGGGGAAATACCTAGACATACCTTATAAATATCTCTAGGGATCTCACTAAAGTTTTTGCATCATAGTTTCCAAAGGTTAACTAAACATTTCCTCTGATACCAACTGTACAGACCCAAATATTGATGTACATGAAAGTTAAATAACTTCTGCGGAATACATAATACATAATAAGAACCAACACTCAAGGAACGTAATAGTTTAGTGTCTTTTGAAACTCGGAACATAATCTTCTAATCGTGGTGTAAGATCTTCAACATCTCCCATAAAGATCTTCCCTTTTTGTTTTATTACCTAAAACCTTTCTTTAAATCCTGTGGAAAATAAAACATATAAAGTTTGATCTTAAATGCTTAGTAAGGGTAAGAATGGATAAAATTAAACAAATCATATACATTTGAACTTCAAAACATGAACATAATATTTAAATATCAAAATCATGAGCGATGACATAAAACATGGCGGTACGTAAGACATAGATCATAAAGAAACATTAATCATGATAACATATCATGGGAATAAAACTTGTAATTGTGGAAACCATTAAGCACATATTATGATTTCCATAGTAGCCAATGCATTTCTACCAAGACCATCTTAGTGGATAAAATCCCTTTTGAATTGAGTTCACTCTTCGATCCAGTCCTGTATCACTGAACCGGATTAACATACCATTCCAGCCATGTCTATCTCATTATATATAAATCTTTAACCAATGCATTTGAGGGAGATATAGGTCCCACCAATCTCATAATGAAATCATTATTACTTGTGCCACAACATAATCATAAATCATTCATCATAACCCAAAGAATAAAAATGGGTTTCATAAACATAATCCCATCGTAACATAATCCATATAAAACAAATGGATATCATTTCGTCATAAGAAATGAGAAACCATATAAATCATAGAGACATTATACTTGAAACATACACATATGAAATAATATCATCTTAGAAGGAAAACAGTTTCGATAAGACACTTGAAATGATTTCTTGAGGAAAATATTCTTTCCATTTCAAAATCATTTTATTTTCACAAAATTCAATGAAATTTTAAAAGAAACGTGTTTTGTTGAAAATAATCATTAAATATTGTAGAGGAAGCTTCATGAAAAAGAGGCGTTATGAAACCTTAAAAATCTATTCACGCCGTATAATTTAAAAAAACATTTTTCTCATACTTTTGTCGGAAAAGTCAAAAAGTACCTCGTATGGTAAACAAAAGAATGATTCCTTACATACCAGGTAGTAAAAGTCAAAAAATGGGTAAAAGGGCACTAATAATACATGAAACCATTTTTATAAAACAGGTACATGGATGATAAATATAACCCCAGTAAATACTTACGTATATGCAATCTCGGATAAAAATGAGATTTGCACAATTATCCCTTACCTTAGGTCCGATATGCTTCGTACATATCCGAACCTCCTGTATAAGGATTTAAATAATGTCATTGACTTATTAAAGAATCATATTAATTGTTATCATATCATAAATGGTTCACTTATGACTTTATATTACCCATTCTTTTGTAAATTCCATGTTAAAGCAACGTTTTGGGTAAAATCGTTTTATTTATCGTATGGGTTTGGACTTGTTGTTCTTGATATCATTATTACTTATATCATGATTTAATTACTTCTAGAATTTAAATAATGATTTATATATCATATATATTCAGTATATATATATATAATAGATAGATAAATTAAATGAAATACACTGTTCATGGAGATGGTAGGCCGTACGTACGCATGAACGATGTTTTCATTTCCTTATTGACTTGAATGTAAGTAAGTAGATGAAATATATATATATTCAAAAATCCCGTAGCATTATCATGTCATCTATTACATAATTATTCATTATATATACTTTATATTCATTCTTGAGCGGTTAACATGGAGAATGAATCTCATCGCGTCCTGGAGACGGTAATCCGTACGTTCGCACGAGCGATGATATCGTTCCCATATTTATTGAATGGAATTGGATTGGATTATATAATATCATAGAATCCATATTATGTTATAATAAATATATATAGATATTATTTACACCATTATACCCATCTAAGTAAGGTGGTGGTGGAAAACAGATTACACCATGGCGTGGAGACGGTATTTCGTACGTACGCACGCGCGGTGATTTCGTTTTCCGTAGGATGGATAGAAGGTGAAATAGGGTTGTTTCAGATTTATAATGACATATAAGTTTATGAGTTACACTGAAGTTATTAATTCATAATGAAACAACTAAATAAGAAGAATTAGATGAAGAAATAAATTTGAAATAATCGGTAATGGATATTACCTCTTCTTCGACATGCCTCTTTGAAACCTCTTCTTAGGGCACTAAAATTAGACTTTGAAGAAGACCAGGACTTGTAGATTATTTCTAGGTAAGTTGATAAGAGAAATGGGAAGGGGTTGGCCGAGCTTGAAGGCTCAAAGTTGTGTAAATATGAGAGGGAGGAGGTTCCCTTTTTTAAGGGAGGAGAGGGGCACCTTTGGAATCCTCAAATATATTAGTTTAATATAAATTCAAAACCCACATAAAAACCTCCAAAAATGACTAAATTAGAATACTAGATTCGATAGGGTTGTTATATAATCAAACAATAAAATTTAGACATGTTTTGATCTTATTTTAAATCTTATCATTTTGATTTATCATTATTTAATCTATTTAACATAATTTGTGGTAATAATATTCTAAATTTTAAATGGTTATAAATAATCACTTAAGTATTGTTAATTTTCCATAATTTGATAATTTATAAAATTTTATACTATATAAATTTGAATTTATAATTTTTAAATATTTTTGTGATTTTTAAACAATTTAATAATATGTTATTTTTATAAAATAACAATAGTGTCAATTTTGACACTATTCATTTATTTGAATTTAAGTAAAATCCAAACAGAGGATATATTCGAAGTAAAATATTTAATAGCTTACTAACATATCAAATTACTCTAGAAAATTAGTTTAGAACATTAAATAGTTCATATAATATTTATTTTACTATTTGTAAAACCATTTATTTGATATTTTTCTTAATAAAAAAATTACTACAACATTATTGGATAATTATTAAATATAATTATTTGTTTCATAAAATTACAAATAAATTACTAGGATGTAGATAAATCTTATATCTTTCATTAGAATATATTTAGTCAGATTTATCTTCTAAAAACCCAAATTTTAAAATGTTATATTTATTAAATTATGAAGGTGACAACATTGACATCATATAAAATAAAATAATATAAGTGTAATAATCACTTTTATAAGACTCACAACGGTCATATATTCGGTTATTGGATACTTATGGTGTATATATACACTACAAATATGTTTTTGTCAGGTTTGGGAGCCCTTTAATATGTATTACTATTTCAATAAAAACAATATTATTGATTTTTTTACTAAATAAATAATTTCTGGATCATTAATGTATAAGATAATAAGGTAATTAAATAACTCTTAAAAATTACAAATAAATTACCATGATAAAGAAAAAAAAATTATCTTTCAAATGAGTATTTATAACCGAATTTATATGTTGTATAAACTTATATTAAAAATACTTTAATTATTAAAATTGAGTGAGACATATTTCACTTTCCTTTAAATAAAATAAACTAAAGGTCTTAATCACCTCCAAGTGGGTTCCAATGGATTCCATTTTGACCCAAATATGCCTTAGGGAGAAATAAAAGAATACGATTATATTAAGACATGTGTTAGGGTAATTTTATAATATTATATTTACCCTTAATTACCTAATTTACCTTTTACTATGGTAAATAAAATTTACCGTAGTTACTATTCATAATTCCCAAAAATAAAAAGTAGCCTATTAACATAATTTTGACTCACTGATTCCAAATATGAAATCCATTTTTCTAAATTCATTACACAAAAGTTTCAGAAATTAATTGAAAAATAATCCCGTTGTTAAAAAATTGAGTTTTAAAAGTTAAAACATTGCAAAAGATTGAAATGATTTTATAAATGAATTCAATGTAAAATCAATGCTAATGAAATGCATTATATTAAATGTTAAAAATATATTCTACTTATACTTTAATACTATTCATTATTATAATTTAACCATATAACGAATTACAATGAAAAAAGTTGTTTTTAATTAAAATATAGCGTATTTTTAATATTCATTAAAATATGAAAGTTATTAGAAAAATATCAAAACTTTATCCAATGTAAATTTTTATATCATTATTCAAAAGAAGAACTTTATTTTGTGAAATTTAACTTATAAAATTTTCAAAAATTATATTTAAAATGGGTGCACCCTCAAAAGGTGGCAAAACTGCATTTTTTGAAAAAAACTTATTTTACCCGAAAAATTTATTTGGTTCTCATAACATGTTCTATAAAATGTGTAGGATGAATTATAATGTCATAAAATTCAAAATATATTTTCTAATATTCATAATGTCTAGTTTATAATAACATTATAATAATATATCAATGTTTAGTGAAACCCGGTATTGCGTATAACACATGCTATCGAGGAAGGTCACGATTGTGTGTAACACAAGCCAAGTCAGGGTTGCGTGTAGTGCAAGACTCCTTTGTTGTTGCGTATAAAAAAATCCAACCATATTACATTTATACATTGAATATATATATATATATATACTCAATGTTGCGTAGAATAACTACTATCAAACAAACAAGGAATTGTGTGTAACATGATCCAAGATTAGTGTTGCGTATACTACAGGCTAATACGGTGATGTGTATAGCGCAAGATAATCTTGGTGTAGCGTACAACAGAAGACATCAAAGAAATTAAAAAGAATAATTCTCATAAAATCTTAGGTTGTTATAGAAAACCCCATAATGTTTTAAAATAATAAAATTATATTTGATAAAATAAAAGAAATTCAATGATTACTTTATCTTTTTATATAGGAAACATAAAGTTACTATTTCATTAGAGGAAAGAATGATTTTTTCCAAATCGTTCGTTATGTGTAAGAGAATGTTTTATTGGAAAATATTATGATTATATTATATATTAGTTACAAACTTGTCATTAAAATGGAGGGTAAAATTGGACTAACCAAATTATGAAATTATATAGTTTACACTTGTTTATTATATATTTATTTATTATAAATAAAATGAGAATCATTTAAAAGTGAAAATAAAAGTTTTCTGGAAATTGTTTTCATAATAGAAGGTTTAATAATTCATGGTTGACATAGTCTAAAATTCATTTTAACACAATTATTATGTTTTTATGAATAAATAAAAATATGTTTTTAAATATTAATACAATAATTATTTCAGTTTAATTTGTTTGGGATTTTTATATTTTTGTTGTTTTTTAATGAATCATGAAAAATAATAATTTTTAATTAAAAGATTCCTTTTGGTTAAATAATTTATTATAGATACTTAGTGTTAGTATATATTAATAGTAAAATAGTTTTCAGAATAAATAAAATATTATGAAAATACTGATGCCCAATGACCATATTAGTTTTGTAATTTTGGAAACATGGTAACATGAACAGTGGTACCTAAGTGTGCTACATTATCCCCAACAATGTTTTTATAAAATGGATCCTTCAATAGAAACCGCATAATTAATAAAAATTTTCATAACATGGGGAAGGAAACATGAAATTGGGTGAGCTAAGCTGATCCATAAGGAAAAACAAGGAAGACATATATTAGTATAGGCATGAGTATAAATGTATGAGAATGTGATAAAAAATATGAATATAATACCCCACATATCAGTGATCATAAACATGAATCAAGGAAT
This sequence comes from Viscum album, assembly GCA_963277665.1. Taxonomy (NCBI): domain Eukaryota; kingdom Viridiplantae; phylum Streptophyta; class Magnoliopsida; order Santalales; family Viscaceae; genus Viscum; species Viscum album. The sequence continues at coordinate 1,173,772,248 of OY728160.1, forward strand.
AAAACATAATAGTTCATAATAATTTAGTAATTATTAAATAAAAAACACAATCCATGAAATAATAACATCAAAATAAATCATTGAATTATGGAAAAAACGTAAGAATATAATATGATTTCCATAGTAGTCAAGGCTTTGCTTCTAAAACAGTATTAATGGAAAACTTCCTTTATTGAATCGAGTTTACACCATATTATAGACCTATATTACAATATCCATTTCACTCCTCATCCCAGCAATGTATTACTAAACCGAGTTCACTCCTTTTTTGCCCCATTATACAAAACCGAGTTCACTCCTCATTCCATCCCTATAATACTAAACAATGTTTATTTATCATTCTGAAAATGAATCTATTATGAGATATAAATATTTACCCAATTCATTGTAGGTATATATAGGTACCAAAAATCTCATAATAAAATCCTAAATACATATTCCCAAAATTAATTTATAATCTTATCTCAACCCATGAAATGAAATGGGTGTCATAATCATGAAATCATAGCATAACCTATGGAAAAATAAATAGGTTTCCTAATCATATCATCAAATCATAACCCATTAAAATAAGTTTTTTTCATATAAATATATCCATGAAAGAGAAATATATTTCATAAACATAATGACAATAAGCATTAATCATTCAAAGAAAGAATATGAATCGAAATGTTAAATAATTTTTCACAAAAGACATAAGTAACACTAGGGGGTGTTATCTTATATGGGAAATTATTTTGAAATATTATTAATAAAACATAATGAATAATTTATCCTTAATCCTTTTAAAAATTATTTTTAAAATGCAAAGACTTCTGAAAATGATTTTCATAAAGAAAATCTTGTAAACATATAAATGGGGCATTGAAACCATTTTGAAATCCTTTTTCCTTGGAAAACCTCTATAGTAGATTGAAAAGCATTTGTAATCTATTGTTTCATTAAAATATATTTTAAAAGAATTTTGTTTAAAATTAAGCATAACAATTGAATGATTTCTTCAAATATGTGATGGCTATTAAATTTTTATATGTCGTATGAGTTAATAAGAATATTTCATTTTCACGGTAAAATATGAAGAAAATTTCCTCTTTCAAAAAGAGATAAGGCGATTCCTTTGAAAATATTGGTATAATAAAAATGTTTAAAAATTAAAATTAATGGTAATAATAGATTAGTATAATAGTATTGAAACCCTTTTTTTAGTAAAAATTAGTTTTTAAGTAACAGATATCTCTGGCCCAAGAGAGAGGAAAATTCCAACATTCAAAAAAATTCATTCATAATAATCATGTATAGAAAATAGTGGGAAAATGCTACCAATATATGAAGATATTATGAATAAATAGAGGAGAGGAAAAATCATGAGTTTTAATGAGGTATGGATCCTAATATTTTATCAAAGGAAGTATATTCATAAATAATCTCAAAAAGAGATGACATTGTTTTAATAAACACTTACCACATGAATACATGGAACCAATTTACACATTTAAAAAACTTGAAATTACATGAATCTTAAAATAACATGAAAAAAATGAGATAGATGATATAACATTTCAATGGCAGTATATACACCTCGTGGAATAATGTTGGTGAATAACATGGAATGTGTCTTAAAGAATGTAAATTGAGACAAAACTATCTTACTGATTTGTTATCTTTTGATACAAAAACCCAATGAAATACAGATGATAGAATTAATATGTAATTAAAAAAATATTTGAGAATAACAATTATATAATTCATTTGTGGGCAGTATATACACCATGCATAAGGAAAGAGTATATGTATCTCAAAAAATCAAAATGTCAGATGAAATCCTCTTACCATTAGTCTTTATTTTTTTATGTGTCATTATATTTCAAAATAATAAACTAATATTAATTAATTACATTATTAAAATAATTTTTTAAGTTAATTATTATGTTTACTAAATTTTTAACTTGTTTTATACAATTACTTAATCTGTGGTTTTTAAGTCAGGTGTTTTGAAAAAACTTGGTTCATGTTTTCGAAAATGACTTTGGTTGGTAGATTATGGTCAACGGGGAAATTATATAGGAAGATAAAAAATAATTATCATGACATAAATATCAAATTTATACACTAATTAATATTTTAAAACCAAGCATTAAATATATTTGTGAAAAATGAATCCACATTAAAATCGTGGAGATAGTAAGTCATACATACGCATGAGTAATGTTCCCATTTCTCAATGATAATTATAGAAGGATGGTATGTGAAATTAATATTTACATGATGATAAATATATAATAAATAACACATTATTTAATCAAATATACGTATATATATAATTCTTATGATGTGAAAGATATCACATCATGTCGAGGAGGCAGTAGTCCAAACATCCACAAATGATGTTATAACATCTATGCGTGTAAAATGGTAATAAAGAAAATGGTACATGTTATATTTATATAAATTTATTTATTTCATTAAAATAACATTCCTTTATAAATTCCATGCATAATATGAATGAATCAAATCAATTTGAGGGTTTGGTAGTACACACTGCCTCAAATGAAATTATCGCATTTACACCAAACAGAACTATGATGATTTGTTTGGTAAAAGTATAATAGAATAACAATTAAATAATAAATAAATAATATATTACATATAAATAGAGTTTCCATAATTATTCACACCATTATAGGTGTTAAAGGAATAAAAATAGTCACCATTTTTTGGGATAGTAGTTCATCATACGCATAGACAATATGTTCATTACCCATTAGATGGTGGTCTGTGTAAGTATATGTCGAACCCTTATTATTAAAAAATATCTGTATATTGAGGATACTGGTGTTGATGTTTAAGAATGAAATAATACTAATCGAGTGAGTGGAGAATGGAAATAAAATAGAGGAGTTTGATGGAGGGTGTTTCCTCTTAACAGAGTACCTCCTTTTAATTTTCACCAAAGGGATTCATTGGATGAGTTTCTTCCCTAATGGAGGCTTCAAGGTGGAAGGGAGAATTTTGTGAGTATATTTTAGTAAATCCTCGATGAACCTTTTTCATTTTAGGGGTATTATGAAGAAATATTTTTATATACCATGTGGAAAAGTGTATGAGGATATTATAATAACATTTGAAAATCAAGCCCTTCATATCATAGATCATAAACATAAGTCATGGAATAAATCATTACATTTTACAAGACACAAATCATTATGTAATCAAATAATATGATCACAAATAAAATAACACTAGAATAAGACATTGATGTATGGAATAAAAATATGAATAGAAAATAATTTCCATATAATTTCAATGATCATTAAAAATATATATTATATTTTATAGGCTTCACTCCCCAAACCACAATAGTAGTCAATGATCTGTCACAAGAATATCATAGTGGAAAGAGTCTATAACACCCTAATATTTTATAAAATATTTTTAAAAAAAAATTAAATTAATTGTTTCTATGTTTATATATATAATAATCACTATTTTTATCATATGTTACACAGAACACTAATTATTTATTTCCTAACAAACAACACCAATATTAGTTTACATTATAGGCAACAATTAGTTAAAAATAAATGTGACATATTATTAAAATATTATTATTTAAAATGATAATTTTCACATACTATTGGAATGGTAGTTATGTTTAAGAATAACTAAATTATTAAAATATTATTAACATAGGTATACAAAATCAATTAATTTGTGGCTAATTAATTCTAAATGAATATAAATCAATATTTCAAATGAAAGGAAATCATTCACCAAAACCTATTTTTATGTTCACAAATGAGTTTCATATAAATTAATTTAACAGAAAAGTATTAGTAAATTATTTTAATAAAATTTATATGTAATATATTAAATAAAATGGTTAGAATTTATATTATATGTTTTATTGGAATTAAATAAAAATAAATCCAATTGTACAGTTAAGAACTATATTTTTCAGAAAAAATTGTTTATCACCTTTTCCCAAACATATAATAAATTATATTATTAATATATTTAGTAAATAATGTTTTGAAATAAAATTAATTTCTGAAATCATAATTCAATAATTTTGTAGAGTTAACATACTTAATTATTTTTGAAAAGATTCATTTTTTGATAAATATGACAAATATGGAATTTATCCAGAAAAATAAATTTTCATTTGTATTATTTATAATGTAATATTATATTATTAATTAATTTTAGCATAAAAATAATTAAAAAGTATTTCAATTAATATTTTAATTTTCATTTAAATCAATTTTATATATAATTTTGGTATAAATACAATTCTTACATTGGAAATGTTTGTCTTTAAAAACACATTTTTTCATCACAAATGGAGAATTAATTATAAATTAAATATTGTATCCTATATGAATGTAATATTGAATCATAGATTCCATATTTGGAATATGTATAATTTAGGATTTATAATATGGTCAAAAAAATTTTAATCGGAATAAATAGTTATTTTGGTAAAAATTAATTACGACATTTAAGATAAAAAATGATTTTTCAGAGGGTTAAACTAAAATGATAAGGGTAAAAATTTACTACTCACTTGCCTAAAAAGTTTTAATGTAAATATTTGAATGATTAAAGCTATAATTTTTTTAAATGGACTTATTTTTACAATTTTTTCATATGAAATACGAGTGAGTGGTTATTTTATTCAAATAATCTATGTCTTTTCACTCCCAAACTTATAAAAGGCCAACCGTCCGATCTATTCTTCACACCATCAAAACAGTTTGGTTTAGAAAATACATACCAAAAAATAAATTAATAAATAATATAGAATAATCGTATTTTCCTTTTTATTTGGTAGAATGAAATCCTCATAAGGCTTTTAGTGAAAACCTGTGGAGGATACCCGAAGAGGAGGTTATATTCATCAATGATTGTTTTTGTTTTATTTCTTAATACACCCAATTAAATCACTATAAAATTATTATAAAATAACCAAATTAAATTATATATATATATGTTTTTATTATTATTTAATGACATAAACCCATATTTAATTCCATCAAATGTGTATCACCCCTAGTGTCAACTAAGTAATCCTTTTTGTTGATTTAAATTTAAAGTATATGGGTGATGTTTCTAAGGGTTTCGAAAGAATTAGAAGGTGTGTAGTCTTTTATAAAGGTGAAATTTTGGTTTATGGTTATTATAAACAATGAATCACATATAAGAACTCGAGAATAGAGAGATATAGGCTAAGGGGATGGTGCATGGGTAGGGGCATGGTTTGTCCAAACTGAGCGGCCACAGAAGAGAAACCATGAAACTCAATACAGTGGGATTTTGCATGGTTGGTGCATGGTTTCGATACTATGAATGAAAACGACATGAGTTTTATTTTTGATATAGAATCCAGAACATGGTTAGTACATGGTTTTCCTAACAATGAGTTGAATCATGCATAGTTTAAAAATTAGATCGACAAAAAAGTAGACATTGGTTAGGATTAATGTTTGACCACACATTTTCCTCAAATCGAATCTAACATGATATTTTATACTCCAATATATAGTATAGGAATATAATATTGATATGGAGGTGATTCAATGGCTTCTCTTGGCCTATTGAATCCATACTCTTACAATAAGTCTTCGTTTTTCATAGTTTTCATTGGTTTTCTGTAGTTCTACTTCTCTCTCTCTCTCTTTCGGTTTATTATTTCAACACAAAATTTGAATTTATATAAGGTAATTCATGACAAATATGACTATATTTTGAATTTTTATTCAATTATAATATATATAATGTGAGGTTTTGGAGTTTCAACCCGTTTCAGTGGATGTTTTCTTGTAGTTTTAATTTTTTTCCATGTTTTTCGACGTATGTGGATTCACACTCGACTCCTCTAGATTGAAACAGAATTATTAGCATAAAATTTATTGTTTTTGTTGAAATTTATTTGTTAAATTTAGGTTCCTATACTGGTATAAACCACTTTTGTTATCATTTATATGTTTTTGGTGAAATTTTGGATTAATGGAAATTGGATGTGAAAAGTGATTTGGTTTCATTATTTTAAAATGTATATTTTAAAATGAGGATTTTATGTATTTGTATTAATGTTTATAATTGAAATTTTTTCAATTAAAGGATGATTTTATTGAAATGAATTGAAATGTTTTATATAAAAGTTTTTCAATATATGTAAATTTTTATTGAAAGGGTTGTTTCGATATTTGTTTTTGTGATAATGGTTGTGTGTGTTCATGTGATTTGAGGATGAAGAAGGATAAGTAGTATCCCCCATATTTTTTTTGGACGGATAAGGGTCAAGGACAACCCCCATCAAATAGGATCATAATGTTATAGATTAGTGAAAGGCTAACTAACCACTATCATGTATAGGGAGGTACATGTAACATACATGGTTTAATGTGTGGATATGTGGAATGGAATACATTACTCTGAAATGAAATTCTTGAAATTTTTTAGAGTTTTTTCTAGTTTCCTTCCTTGGAACCTGTCGTTGTTTTGAAAAAACTATTTTACTATGGATATTTTTTATATTTTAATATAAACAGTTTTATAGAATAATTTATATAATTATGATAACATGTTCTATCATAGTGGAATGGGTTGGGAAGTAATTGGGGAAAACCTACTGAGTTTTATTACTCCTACCTTCTTTGTAACATTAGTGATTTTGGAGAAATGTTGTATCGAGACATTGGAAAAAGAATTTTTTCACACTTCTCTAGCAGTTCTTAGTGATACATGGTATTTTTTTTGTGGAAGTCGAATATTGATCTTGATGGATCATGAATTTTTTTCATGGATTCATTGATTTTTTATGTTATATCTTACCATGTGAAATTTGTTTTTTGTTGTAGTCTAAATCTATGGAACTCTTTTATATTTGGTATTGATATAAATGGTATACTTTTTTTCAATAATTAATATCATCCATCATTTGGAGGTTTATTTTTTTACTTCAGGTTTTTATAATTCATAAATTTTAATAATTAAAAAAAATCCACAAACTATTAATGAGGCCCTTAGAATTTATTTCTATCCCTTGGTTATAAGGCCCCAACAATAATCATTACAAAATCTTAAGATAAGTCAATAATTAGACTTTAATTTACATCGAGGATTTTTTTAGTTTTATAAATTTAGAGAATTAGTTCATAAATCATACATAAAAACGTAAATATGACAAAGTAGACACGTATTCACTATCTATTTTTTCATAAAACAATAACTCTTAAAAAAACATGGTGTCATTTCATCTTTATATATCATAACATTTCCTTGATCCCATACATGCCTATGTTATTATTTACATCGGATAAAAAACATTTCAAAACATGGAATGAGAAAAAAACTCTGTAAGGGATACACAATGATGGAAAACTGTTAGCATTGTGAAAATATGTAAACTATGATTAATTTATCATTAAGTAATACTTTTTAACTTTATGAAGTATTAAATAATCTCCACTAAAAATAAGTTCATTGAATACCATTTTTCTACGGAAGATATTATAATTAAACCAATATAAAGCAACATATAACATATAAAGGTATCTTGGGACATAATCATATATAAATAGAATAACCATACAGTTTACTTCCACACATAACACTAAATGGAATAGCTATACAAATGACTTCCATACATAACACTAAATGGAATAGTCATATGAATGACATCAATAACCAATGAATCAGAGGTTATAAGATAACCACTCATCCTTTTATTATCACAGAGTCACCCATACGGGGTTTATCACATAACCACCCATCATTGGTTTATCACATAACCACATTTAAAATGTCCATGTACCATAATATAATCATAACATATACAAGATTACAACTTTAAACTTTTCAATCATAAAGTTTTAAATAATAAGAAATCATTTGAAAATATAATAAAATAAATATTAAAACCATTTTAAATACGAAAATAAATAAAAGGGAAAATGGTATTTATATTTCTATTAAAAAAAATATGTCTTGTAGAGGAAGCCAAATACCAAAATGGTCATTGTTGTAGAAAAGAGATTTTCTCTGTGTACATTAAAAGTATTCCTTCTGTTATTTTGTAATGAAAGTAAAATAATTTATATAAAAAGATTCCTTTAGAAAATTGTTGAATTAAATTAAATGTTAAAGTGTTTCTTATACACTGTCTTAAACAAGGAGGTGTATATTATCAAAATATTTCTCCTTGAAAGGATATTTAAGCGATATCACATAACTTGTGTTTGATTTGTTGTGTATGTCCCTTTTTCTTCTGGAATAATATAATTAGTTTAACTTATAATTTCCTAAGAACCTTATTTATGTTTTTTTAATATAACTGATTACCATGTTATACAAGTTACATAATTCTTTAAGATTATATTAGACATTTTGTTGCTACTTGGTACTCGTGTTGAAAATAAACAAGGTTTGATGTCAGTAGACTATGTGGTCATAATTCAATCATCATGAGAATAAAATTAAGGACATAATAATTAATTTTATACATAAAATGTAGTTTTCAAATCAATACATTCATTTATGATATGAAAAATGATCAACTTTTTAATCATGGAGATGGCAGGCCGTACATACAAATGAGTAACGTTTCAATTTTTAATTAATCGTTATAGATATAAGGTAATTATTATTTTATCATTTCACAATTATCATTATGTAATTTTTATTATAATAATAATTTAAATAAACTTATATATATATCATACAATCGATGTGGTGAATAAAAACGATTCACATTTCTTCGTGGAGATGATAATTCACTCGTACGCACGAATGAATTTATCATTTTTATGTGCATGGTAAGTAAGAACATAATTGAAATATCATTCTTTCAAAAAGATAAATAAGTCATGAATATGATATATAAACATTTATTCCATATTTTTATCCAATATTAAATGTTGTTAATGGAAAAAATCTATATCAGTTCACGAGGCGGTAGTCCACCATACAAACAAATGAAATGTTAATTTCGAATTTTATGAAATTGGAAATAGATTTTGGTGATGATATTAACATAATAACATATCATTATATTTAGGATACCAGATTTTTTATTTGATCATGGATGATGGATATTTAAATTATGTGGAAGAAGAAATAAAATAGAAACACTAAAAAATGATACCTCTTCTTTGGTTGATCACATTTGACGAACACCTTAAAACTTTTAAAGAGGGTGTTATGACTAAAATAAGACCGCAATAATGTTGGGAGGGATTTTAATAAGGGTTTAGGATGGATATTGGGTGATAAAAAACGATTTGGAAGTGTGAGTATTAGAGAAGAGTGTGTACCTTTTTATAGGATAAGGGAGGGGCACCTTTGGAAACTCTTAAAATATTAAATTAATATAAATTAAATTCCAGATTCAAATGGTCCAATTTTTTTTTATTTACTAAAAATGATGTGTTTGGGAAGAATCCCCTTTATAAAATTATTATTATAAATGTTTTAAATATTCCATAATCCTTATCTTTTTAGTTTAATAATTATTTACCCTTTTTAATTGTATCGTGATATCATGTTATCTATACATTGTGGGTTAATTTAATTACCATAAAATTGAAAATGATCAAAAAAAGTGACATTTTTATCATATTGGGACATATCATAACCATTTTTCTAAATAATATATTTTTATGAATTTAATAACATTTAATAAACAGTTTTATATTTTAAAATAAGAATATTGTCAATTTTGCGACTATTCGTTAGCCAACTTTTAAAAAATATCATAACAACAAGATATGTTAGAAAAAATCCATTAAATCACCACAAAAATGTTAAATATATCCATAAAATTAATCTATGATAAAACTTATATCATATAATATTTATTTATATATTTATGAAATCCTTTATTTTATTCCTTCATTAATTAATAAATTCCTACATCATCTATGTGTCATAATTAAATTAAATTATTTAAATTACTAAAATTAAAAATAAATAATAATGATGTAGGTAATTATTTGAGATTCATAATGAATATTTATAGTTTAAGGATACCCTATATAACTCTATATTAAAATACTTTACTTTTTAAAAAAAATGTGTAATAAAATTGACTATTCATTGAAAAGAATATTATAAAATCACTAATTTCATACATGTGGCTCAATGTTGTCCTAAAATCTGCACATGGATGCTCATGGTAAAGAATCACTCATCCAATTTTATTATGATATGTTTTTTGTTAGTTTTATATTATTATAATATTATTTTTACATTAAGTAACCTGATTTACCTTTGACCATGGTAATAAAATTAATTACCAAAGTTACAATTCATAATGTACAAAAATAAAAGGGTTCTATTTACATAATTTTTAACTAATGATATTAAAATATTTAATCCATTTTAAAAATTCCAAACACCAAATTGGCAGAAATTAATTAAACATTAATCCTTGTTGTCAAAATGAGAAATCATTTTTTAAGTAACCCCATCTAAAGATTAAAATGTGCTTATATCTAATTTCAATGTGAAATTACATTCAATGAAGAAAATTACATTAAATTATAAAAATATAATCTAAATATACATTAAAAACCATAGTAAATATATTTAAAAATATAAATAAATTATCCAAAAATGATATCTCCGATTAAAATACATTATTTTTCATTATTCATTAAAAAATGAATATTATCTAAAAAATACCAAAACATTATCCGAATTAAAATTTTACACCCTACTTCAAAATAAGAATTTTATTTTTTCAAATATAACATATAAATGTATCAAATTCTATATTTAAAATGTGTTCTCTATCAAAACGCGGTAAAACTATTTTTTTTTGAAAAATACTACTTTTATATGAAAAAATGAATTTGTTCTTATAAAATGTCTATAAAACATATTAGATGAATTTTAAAAATTTCATTTAATACATTATATATATATTTATTTAATAAAATCTACGATGAGGGATTTTATTATTTTATAAACTCATTTATTTATGTATAAATAGTTTATCAGAAAAACACATCCTTTATATTCAATTAATTTTTATTTAATTTCTTAATTATTTTGATAACATATGATTCATTATATATACTTGGATAAACGCTATTTTTCATAATTTAGTTATTCTTTTTCATTCCCACCATTATCACTGCTAGGTTATAAGATTTCATAATAATATTTTTTTGTTCTCTTAAGTTCGATGTGGCCTATTATGTATGCTACCGAACGTAGTGTATCTTTTTCAAAAACTAGGGATGTTAAATTCTTCCCCATTTTGAACAATGCATCAACACAATTTGAATTTGTTTTTGGTAACTATGTTATGACTTTTCAAAATACCTTTACTGCAATCCCACATCAAAAAAATGGATTAATAAAACTACAACTTAAAAAGAATGAAACAATATCATGAAGGTCACATAAGATAAAAAATATTAGGATTACATGTATGAAAACATGGATATAGAATAAAAACTAACAATCTTGTTCTGATGAAGATTGGTATAAAAAATTGTTAGGAAAATGTTAACAATCAAAAATATATAAATATGTGATGGGTTAAATGGTCTTTAACATTTTAGTAGGAAACGTAAATAGAAAATTGTTTTTATATCTTTTTCATAATTATGTGGAAATATTTTACTTTATTTACTAGAAATATAAGGAAACATACTTACTTTACAGGTAGAGTTTCATAATTTAATAAAATTCCACCACAAAATTATCTTTTTCTAAAAAAAGATTGTATTCTAGATAAATGAACTTATTAATACACAAACTATTAACTATATATTTCTCCTACAATGAAATATTAAAAAACATTATATTTTGGATAACATAATTATCTCAAAACAATAGTCCTTTTTATGATGAAAATATAGTTTTAATCTCCAAAAATTCAAATCTAATATCAAAAGATCAACACAGAAAATTAAAAAAATAAGAGTACACAAAATTCCAAAAAATAATCCAAACTAATAATGAAACCCAAAATTAAGATGGCTTTGATGACATAGTTTTCCAGAATATGTTTTAACATTAATCCCCATAAGTCACTTTTAATGTGTCATTATAAAAATTAATTAAACTAATCACATATTCTCACTAATAGGTTAATAATTTCCATAAATAAAATAATTTTCATAAGTCCGCAATTAAAATTATAGATTCTTACAAAATATATTTAAACCATTAATTCATTAAAACACCATAGAATTATATTTAACTTAATCATATAAATTTCAAAAAATAGTGAATTTATTCCTAAATATCATTTATCAAGTAATCCCAAAATCAATTTCCAAAAATAACGATATATATTTGATAAAAATAAGTGACCAAAATAAACTTATTCTTATTGAATCAAATAGTTTATCTTAAAAAAATTATATAAACCAGGTACTTCATATTGGCCAGTGGTTGGTGATGCACCCTTGTCTCCCTTCAGTTATGGGTTCGATCCACGTGGACATGCTAAATATGACAGGTTTTCACCGATTCTGTGAGTTTTCCATTTTCAAAAACTATATCACTCATATAATATTCCAAATAATATTATAAATACCTAAAAATCAACCTCAAAATTTATTTCATACCTCAACATTTCCATCGCTGAAACTGATAAACTATAAATTCCTCAATGGTGAATATCTCCAAAATTAAAATTAGTCACATTAATTATTCAGAACATAAATCCTCAAAATGGTTTTCTAGGACATTGATCTTATGATCAACCATAAAATTATAAACCCATGATGATATCATAAACTCTTAAGAAAACACCCTAATCTCCAATGTTTTCTAAAAAATCCTCTGATACCAACTCTATGGACCCAACCTTAAACATTACATAATATCAAGATAAGGCAATTATTTTACATTAATATAGAATGCAGGTCTTTTTCAGTTTAGGGCATTAGAGAAATAGTTCATAACTTGTACACAACAACTTAAATATTACAAAGTATTCACTTCTACTCACTATCCATTTTTTCATAAAACAAAAAACATTAAAACGAAACATGGTTTATTTTCATGTTTAAACAACATAACTTTTCCTTGACCCCATATTTCACTCTATTCTTCTTTAAATCATATAGAAAACATTTCAAAACATGGGATGAGCATAAAAATATTTACATGGGAAAACAAAGAAGGAAAACCATTATCCTTTTGAAAACATGTGAACTGTTAATAATTTATTATAAATTAGTACTTATCAACTTTATTAAGTAGTATATACTCTTCACTAAATTTAATATCATTAATTACCCTTTTTGTAACCACAATTTTAACATAACACCCTTAGAAAAAAACATATAACATATAAAGGTAACTTGGTACATAATCATTATTATATGGAATAACTATATGGTAAAATTCCAAACATATCACTAAATAGAATAGCCAAACAGCTGAGTTCCATATATATTAGAAAATGGAATGGCCATACGGTTGACTACTATGATGTCCCAGACTCAGATTCCACTATATAGGTGCCCTGAGCCCGATGGGACACATGGCCTCAAGTGGTTATCCCCAAACATGAGAGGGTACTGACTAGCTGTGAGGGCCTGGGGTGTGCATGTGGGGAGACTATTCCCTCACTACCAAAGTGTAGCGTAATGGATGGATGTAAAAAAGGTAAATATCGAATGTAGTATAGATAAACATAAGGAGAAATAGAAAATAGGTACAATAAAAACAATACCATAACAATTGGAACAACATTAAATAATATATTATTATATGTGATGTACTAGAAAACTAGAAAACATGGATAAGAGACAAAAGGAATAACATGTTACACATATGTATAATGGAATGAAAAGACTACCCCATGTATCCTGAGCCTTGGCATGGTCATCTTCTATCAAGATCCATCCTAAACAGCTTGAAATCAAGTGTTTGAAGACATATGATTCCATTTTTTGAAACACGAAATAATTTAATATACCCAAGGTAGAAAATGATGCCCTAAGAGGGTGTGAGATAAATCATAGTTGGAACCACTAATGCTGTCAATAACATCCAGCCCGTGCATTGGAAATGTAACAATGTGAAAGCCTATATATATAATGTAAATTAATACTATGTAATTAAATACCCAAGTACCTGGTTCGGTCCACTACTAGTATCTGAACATTCCAATAATTCATTTTTTCATTATTACCCTTTTGTAAAAAAGTCAATTGTTAATAATAGTGAAGGTTCCAAGATGTAACAAGGAAATATTTAATGATCTATAATAGTGAAGTCCCAAGGAAATAACTAAGCTAAGGTAGACCTAAAGTGTCACCAACTCAGTAATATCTAAAACCTAACATGTTAAATATTTTAATACAGGAATCATGTTCCAAGGCCTTCCATAACAATGTGCCTACTTAATCCAAAGTGGTCGTCCAATGTAAAATGGGGCTAAGCATAGATAGTGCCCTATGGGTGGTAACCATGGCACCTACTTGTCAATGTTGGATCCAAGGAGTGTCTCTAAGTCATCCTTTTATGATATTTAATGGATCATAAAGTGTCATATCGAGTATCCTATGAATAGACAAAGATTAGGATCTATGTTGGTTGCAACCTAAGCAAGCCGTTACCTTGAATCAGAATGGGGTTCCATAGTGATCACGGAATTCTATAATCAGACTCCAAGGCGAGCTCGAGTAAGGCTATTCATTTTTATATATGAAGTCATGTAATATTTTATTTAGTTCAATACTTGAATTTAATTAATATGATAAGGACAAGTAGCATGGAACATTTTTAACAGGTCATTTTGTTCAATCCTTGGATTACATTAGTTTAACAATTACAAGTATCATGATACCACTTAATCCATTTAATATATACTCAATATTCACATTTAATTAATATACCATACATTAATGTGGTATGGGGTACTGCAGATATGAAACCTACCATTTATTTACATTTAAGTCTAAGTCATATACTTAGTAAACATTCCAGTTCACACACCACAAATTGTTGTCAAATTGAAGCACTTACCTTTGGCGAGTCAAGTTGTATGAAAACATTTTACTTTCCATTTTGAAATTAACATTATAACAATCCATTTATATTAGAAATATTACCCTTAGAGGGGTCAATCTATTGCACCCTTTTATAGTGGCACAAATGTGTCAAAACAATAAACAACAATTATGGAATAACCATGGACATGGAATAAACAGAGTTATGTTCATAACCACCAATATCTAATCACATATATGGAAATAGTATATCTATATGGTTCAAATTATTATAAACATGAAATTTAAATTCTAGAAATGGAAACCGATGAAATCTTTGGGCCCCACATGACAAATCCAAAAATCAACAATCTTAAGGGATGAGTTATATCCCAACAACCATAGTCTTGTATAACACCCCTCCTCTGGTACTAGACCTTAATTTGGCTTGGATCAGAGTAGATATATGTAATAGAGACATACACTCATACCCTGATAACATAGTCATTAGAAAAAGAGAAGGAGAACAACTCAAGAAGACTAAAGTACGCACCATTGTGCATCCAACATGATGAACAAAAGATCAATCAGATCAAGGATGTGAGAGATATTAAAATCCCAATATTTGGCCATCAAAAAGTTCAAAAATGAGTGGGATAGAGATAAATCCTACATAATCTCTTATTAAGGAAGATATTGGGAGGCTAATAAATTATGAAGGGAAATTTTGGTAAAATTACCCAAAAAATTAGCATGTGAAAAATTTGTCAGCACAGTTTGACAGACCGTGTGAAAACTATGTGAGGATTTCTAGGTAGGAGGGGAATATTGCATAGTTAAGCCACATGACTGTGTGAAAACAATTAGAATGGGTTATGTCTAGAAATTACAATCTTCCTGATTATCCATCTCATGCAAGAAATGTGTGGTAACAATGTAACCTATCTAGTTTTCCCAAAAATATTGGTTATGGGCTCTGAACATGCCCCAAACACCCAAGAGACCTTCACTAACTCAAAATTCGTCCATATTAAATCCAAATTAATGATTTATACTTAAATTTAAAGGATCAATACCTGATTGAAAAACTAGATTATTAGAGTCTTCTCCCCTAAATAGGAC
The DNA here is from genome assembly GCA_963277665.1 of Viscum album. NCBI lineage: Eukaryota > Viridiplantae > Streptophyta > Magnoliopsida > Santalales > Viscaceae > Viscum > Viscum album. The sequence continues at coordinate 1,173,788,330 of OY728160.1, forward strand.
CCATCCCCTAGTTCACCTTCCAATGGTGGAGTAAAAAAATATGAGAACAAATCTGGCTGCTAAGCACTTATGTTGGATTCCCTCTCCCAAGTATTATCCATTACATGTCCATGCATCCATAACACCCATACTAGAGGGATAAACAGACCTCTACGAGATGTCATGCTTCTATCAACTATGTGTACCGGATACTCCTCCAAGGTAGCATCGACATCTGACTAAACTTATTCAGGATCAAAATTATGGGATAGATTAGAATGGAAATATTGAAGCTATGAGACATTAATGATATCATGCAAGGCACTTTACCTATGCAGAAATAGTAACTGATAGGCTATCATCTTGACTCTCTCTAGAATTTCAAAAGGCCATACATTACTAGGCGATAACTTTCCTTACTTATGTAACTATCTATGAACTGGACTGGGTGATACCAGAAGGAAAAAATGACCCCCGACCTCAAACACAAGAGGTCATCAATAGAAATTTGAATTAGATTTTTTTCTAGATAGAATAGTAGTCATATGATTTCTGATTAGATTAACATGATCTAAAGTCTCTTGAACGAGACGAGGACATAGTAGTGCGGCCTCACATATCTATAACGAACACAGGGGTGAATGGAATGGAATAACATACAAGGAATCCGTATGATCTATTTGAATGATTGCTTGAATGTTATATTTATATTATAAATCCATGAGAGGGATATGAATCTCCCAGGAACCTCCAAAATCAAGGACACATGCTTAGAGAATATGCTCTAGAACCTCTATTTTCCGTTCTGATTTCCCATCAGTCTGGGGATGAAAAGCTATGCATAAGAGCACATGACTTCCCGTAGCCATATACAATCCCTACCAGAACCATGATGTGAAAGGATTATATGGATATGAAATGATAGTACTAGGGACTACATGTAGTTGTATGATATCATAGAGATACAATTTTCATAGATCATCCAATATGAATGTCTCCCAAATAGGAATGAAGTAGGACGACTTCGTTATTCAATCAAAAACTACCAAGATAGCATCACTACCCCTCGATGACCTTGGTAATCCTACCGCGAAATCCATTAAAACATATTCCCATTTCAATTTTGGGACTGAAAATAGCTATAGCATCACCACAAGCCTATGGTGTTCCACCTTCACCTGCATAAAGGTGGAACAACAAGTGGTAAAGCCTGCAATCTAATGTTTCATTCCAGGCCACCAATATTAGCGTCGTATATCTCGATAAGTCATCGAGATTCCTAGATGAACTACCCACTGAGAGGTATGGGACTATTTCATCAACTCATCTCTCATATATCTAGGGACCCATACATGTCCATGAATATGTAGGATGTCATATCTATAAAAAGACCAATCTAAATGTGGGTTATATCCTTATATATTATCCTTGAGAACCAAGCCTCCAGGATCTGAAAATTTTATACTCTTCACCTTCTCAAGGAGGGAATACATAACTATCAAGGATAACAGATAATACTACTTGTGACTATCATAAAAATCGAGATGTGTCTCAGAAAAGTGGGCCATTAACTTCCATTTATCACATGATTCTCGTAATTCATGTGACTGAATTTTATGAATCAGTGAATCTACAACCAAATTTCATATTCCAGGCATATAGGTAAGCTCAAAATCAATGGAATGTAGATATTCAACCCATATATATTGTCTGAGGATCATGTCATTCTGAGAAAAGATATATTTGAGGTTGTTGTGGTCTATGTACACCACAATGCACTCACCCAAAAGATAGTGCCTCGAGAAATGTAAGTCATGGAGAACTACTACTTTCTTAAGGTCATGTGTTAAGGTAATTTCTCTCATCTGGCCTCAACTAAAGATTTCCATATGCAACGACTCCATCTACCAACATCAGCAGTACTCCTGGGCCAATGCTTAATGCATCCCATAAGACATTATAACCTACATCCGACTTAAGAATAATTAATATAGGTGTTGAGACAAGCCTCCCCTTTAGCTCTTAAAAGCCTTCTTAACATGAGTCTTACCATATGAACATGACACCCTTCTTTTTCATACTAGTAAAAGGTTAATAAAGGTGTAAAAAGTCATGTATTAAATGCCTATAATATTTAGCCTTCCCCAATGAACTTCGTATGTCAAACACATTTTTGGGATGCTCCCAGGATACTACCATACTAACCATTTCTAGGTCTACAGATACTTCCGATTCTTATATTATATGAACTATGATGTGGATGTTTTCAATTCAAAAGTGGACCTTAAAAATCATGGAGTAATGATAATGCTCTCTCAATGTACTCATAATCATCTCAAGATTTTTGGCATGGAAACTATGAGTGAGAGAGTACACCACAATGAAATCCACAAAGTCCATGAAAAAAGAGTCCAAATAGGGGAGAAAAATACTATTCATCGTAGCCTTGAAAATGGCGGGCGTGTTTATAAGAAAAAATAAAATAACAAGGTACTCATATAGAACATAGCTTCTATAAAAATCTATACGAGCTATGTCTAATTGTCTGAATTTTACCTAATGATAACCCAATATCATGTCGATCATAGATAAGACATTTTCTCCTCAGATCAGGTCAAAGATATAATCTATTTGAGGTACTAGATACTAGTTCTTGAAAGTAAGCATGTTCTACCTCTGGTAATCCACAGAAATATGTATGGTTCCATCCACGTTCTTGAAAAAAACCATGGGCGAACCCCAAGAGGATGTTACGGGCCATATAAAACCATTTTCCTCTAAATCTTCTAACTAACTCTTGAGTTCCTAATGATCTTTTTGTTCTATCATGTATGGAGGAATGTATATTTGAGATACTCCCAGATGAAGCTCAATTGTATACTCTACCTCAATGTCAAGAGGTAACATTGAAAATTCAACATGATAGACATCCCAGAAATGATCCACTACGGGGGAAAATCATATTGTTGAAAACCTAGAGACGCAATGAAGATATTTTCAATCAAGATAGTCACTCCACCTAGCGCATGATGTTATGGTCCATCTCTACTAGCTTGAACATCCCATTCACCCTTATTGATATAACTGATGCCCTCCAGTGATGTAAATGATTCATTGTAGTAGTTGTAGTATACCAAAGAATGATAGTGAACCAACTAGTCCATAATATGAATGGATTCGAATCATATCATCTTGAGAATTATGAGGTTCCATAAGAATGGGGAACTACCTCCCTCTATGGGATAGTCCCTGCACTAGAGTATGCTCTTGATTCTTACCCCTAACAGAATATCTAGGCAAATTATAATAATATTATATATCTAATCTGAGACTTTCCATGATAGGTACAATGATATAATAGTTTTAAGATCCCATACCAAATAAACAATATACTATATTACATGATACTAGAACAACACATCATACTATAGAAGGTCTCATAGATTGATCATCAGGTATTAGATTTATTTCATGAAACTGACATGATCCACAATCCTACGCAACATATGGACTACCGTGATCATAGCTACTCTATTAGTGCTGATGGTGACCAGGGGTCTGGCTAACAAGTCCACAACCTCATCCTTGGAAATACCGACCAGTTCTATTCCAACTCCCAGCCTAAAATGGCTTAAAAGAACCCACCCATCAAGGTAGAGCTGGCACACATCCTTTTCCACTCGAAGCTGGTGGAATGGTCATAGTGAAACATAAATGATTCCCAATACTACCACTTGCTCGACACTCCATTGGGTCTCCATAACATTGAGGCATATTGTTCCCCCATCATCCACACTAATGGAAGTCCATAAAGATATTAAAATGGGCACTCTGATTTCTACTACACTAATGAGAAACCTCAAGTGAACATTTCCTACCACTAGAAGAACTAATAGTCTGATGCGACACTGATCCTATATACCTAGTACTATTGTCCTCCATTAAGTTATGCTCAGTGATAATTTCCTGATTGACTATCGATGAAAAAGTAGGTCGAAAAAATAAATTGACTTACATATGGACAGAATACTGATGTAAATCCTCAATGCATCTTGTACGAGAAGGATCATCACCAAATAAAAGTGGTGAAAAGCATAGTAATTCTGTGAAACGCACTAAATAATCCATAACTGGCCATGGAGCCTACTTGAGATGCATGAAAACTTTGTCTCTATTGTCCCTTAGCATTTGTGGAAAGAACCTATCATAGATGTCAGTCTAGAAATCATCTCATAACATTCCCAGATGATAAACTGCCTTGGTAACCACATTCCACCAATACATGTCCAAATCCCGAAGCATAGAAGTAGCAAGCTTAAAATCTCCACTCTAAGGGAGTTTCCAGATGCTCAAATATAGATAGGGTGTCCAATAGCTAATTCTCAGTAGCAAAAGACTGCCATCCCTTGAAAACGATATAAGATATTACCGCTAAAACTCACGAGTTAGTTCAACCATCATAGCTACAAGCCACGAAACACCATACATAGACTACATTAGATGTAGGAAACTATCCCAAAAATGGGAATCAATTTCCATATAAGGTATAGTAGGTGGTGCCTCATGTGGAACACATGGAGTTAAGACTAGTATCACATGGCCCACTATGTCTAGAGAATAGTCGTATCCACCTTCATGGTACACAATACGAGGATGTTTTTACGGCATTGTTCTTCAATTTCCAAGCACACACCTCGAAATAATATTATCTAGAAATATGGCTTCACTAGTGGAAGATGATCATAGGAAAACTCACTACCCATGGAATATTACCCTAGCTACCTATATAGACAGCCAGGTATCAGTAATTGCTCATGTATAAATTTCATTTCATTTTACATTTATATACATGGGTCACTCCTTTACCTTTCATAACCATGACAAGGCAGGATAAGGATGTGAAACCAATTTATTTTACATTTCATGATCCACATTATAAGGGATATCCATTTCCGATGAATCATATCCCATAAACCTATCCCTAGAAATGAAACCCATTTTTTATGGCATCATATATCGACTCAGTAAATAACTTATCGCAAACCATAAAGGCCCATACACCTCATGAATTGAAACAGATAATCACTTAATAACAACCAAAAGTAATACGTATACAAGAAATTATCATAACATCACTCCAAAATCACAAGTATATCAGCCAATTAAATGTACAGAAATGCACTTAGATGGCATGGAAGTATACATTACATGTGAATTCAAGATGCCTATAAGGATGCATGTTACAATGCACATTTCCCTCATATCATCAGGACAAGGATGAAGTATAGTCCTCAAACAAAGTAATAATGAACATCACCACAGAACATGTGTGTCACCCAATGGTGAAATAATGTCAATTGTAATATGAAAAAATCAGAAAAAAATTATAATTTAGGAAACCTGGTTTTTACCCTGGACATGGGTTTATGATGCCCAAGAACAGCCTATGACCAAGTCCCAAAGGTTCGTAATATCGAGCATATTGTCACCCATTAGTAATGAAATAAAGGAACCCTTATGATACCATATTGTGATGTCCCAGACCTAGATTCCACTTGATAGGTTTCTCGAGCCTGGTGGGCCAGATAGCTTCAGGCACATCTCCCAGAACACCATTGGCTTCCGACTAGTAATGAGGGCCTAGGATATGTCCATGGGGAGACTATGACCTCATTACCAAAGTTAATCACAATATATGGATGTAAACATTGGTAAATAGCATAATAAATATATTTAAATAGAAGGTAGAACAAAAATAGGGAAAATAATAAACATAATTTAACAACATGAACAATGTTAAATAATAGATGATGTTATGCCATGTACAAGAAAATTGGAAAAAATAGACACAAGACAACATGAATAATGTGTTCCATATAAGTACAATGGAATGAAAAAACTATCCCAAGCATCTCGAGCTCCAACTCGGTCATCTTCTATCAAGCTCCATCATAAACATCAATCAATCGTGAGTTTGAAGATGTATTCATCCCTTTTTCAACACTACAACCATGTAATCTGTCTTGAGTACCAAAACAACTTCCAGAGAGGGTGTGATATAAAAACCATTGGGCCACCACCAATTATGTCCATAACATAAAGACCATGTAATGGAAATTTAATAGTGTGCATGAATTAATATATAATTTAACGAAATACAATGTATCTAAATACCCATGTACATGCTTCACCCCTTAGTTGGTGTCTGAACATGTCAAAAATTCATTCTTTTATTATTACCAATTTTTAAATACGTGACATGTTAATAATAGACAAGGGTTCGAGATGTAACAAGGCAACCTATAATAATCATTAATAGTTAAGTCCCAAGGTAATAACCAAGGAGACGTAGAACTCAAGGGTCAAAAACTCAGTAATAACGGCATTCTGGAATGTGTAGGAGTGTGATCGAATGAGCATGTTCCAAGGAATTCCATAATAATGTGCCTAGTAAATCCAAGGTGATCTTCAAATGTAAAACGAGGCTAACTAGAGACAGGGCCCTATGGTCTATAACAATGGAACCCACATGTTCATTCTGGATCCAATTAGTGTATCTGAACCATCCTACTATGATATGTAAGGGATCTTATGGTGTCATATTGGACATCCTATGAATAGAAAAGGATCATAGTGTAGGTGTCTATTAACCTAAGAATGTTGTGACCTTGAATTGGAATGGGGTTCTAGCTTTCACTTGGCATTCTCCGATCTGAATCCAACGTGTTCTCGAGTCATGCCATTCTGGATTAAGTATGAATTCATGTAATATTTAATTTTTTTCAATCTTTTCCATTCATTACTATGATATGGCCATGTAGTGTGCAACCATTTTATCCAGTAATTTTGTTTAAGCTGTTCCTTTCATTATTGTTAAAAGTATAATTAACATGCATCCATTAAATCCATTAAATTCATATTCCATATTTGGGTTCATTCAACTACCCTCCATTACTATTTTATGGGGTTCTATGGATATGCAACCTACTATTCATTTACATAAAATGTAAAGTCATATACATAGTGACCATGCCAATTCACATTTCACATGTCGTTATCCAATTGAATCACTTACCTTAGGCATGTCAAGTGGTACATATACATGTTATTTTACATTATGAAATTCCCAAAATAATAAGCCTTTTAATACATAATATCTTACCATTGAAATGGTCTATCCAAGGCACACCCAAACAGTGGTGCAAACCTGTTAAAACACAAAACAAAAATTTTGGAATAACCTTTAACATGGAAAGAATAGATCATTTGTCATAACCACAAAAAACTAATCATATATATGGAGATATCCTATCCATACAGTTATAATGATTATAAAAATGGAATTTAAATTTTATAAATGACAACCGATGAAATCGGTGGGCCCCACATGACAAATCCAAAATCAGAGAACATGAGAGATGAGTTATAGACCAACCACCTTAGGCATGTATGAATCTATTCCTCTGATATTGGCCATTAATTTAGCTTAGATCAGAGTAGATATGAGAAAGGGAGAAAAATTCTCATATCCTGACATCTTGGTCGAGAGAAAAAGAGAAGGAGAGTGGCTCAACATGACTTAAGTACTTACCGTTTCACATCCAATGTGATAAACAGAAGCTCAATCTGACAACAGATGAAGTAGATCATAAAATATCTAGCTTTGGACTTAAAAAATCTCCAAAATGAGGGCCATGTAGTTAAATCCCATATAATCTCATATTGTGGAAGGAGGAAGTTTAATTGATTATTAAGTGAAATTTTATAGAATTACCTAGAAAATTATCATCTTCATGGTTTGTTCCCATGGTTTGAAAAACTGTAATCAAACTATGTGAGGTTTTCTTGGTAGAAGTGTAACATTGCACGATCATTCCACAAGACCATGCACAAGCCATTCGAAGTGATTCTATCCAGAGATTTCCAACTACACAGTAGCCAAACAATGCACCAACTGTGTGAAAACTATGTGACATGTCTAGTTTTCCCAAAATATGGGTTCCGGTCTTCGAAAATGCCCCTAAACCCCCTAAGACTATTACTAACACAAAGGAATCCATATTAGGCCTAAATTAAATATTAAGATCTAAATTTAAAAGATGTATACCTAATTGAAAAATTGGGTTCTTCAACTAACTTACCCAATGAATTAATGGTTACAAAATAACCACCAACCCTTGGTTTATCAATAATCCACCCTTATTTGGTTCATCATGCAACAACCCATTTTTAGTTTATCACATAACCACCCACAAAATTCCCATGTACCATTATATAATCATAACACATAACAGATTTCAATTTTCAACATTTAACTCATATAATTTAAAATCACAATGAATAATTTCAAGATAGAATCGATCAATTCTTAAAACCATTTTCAATACCAAAATACCAAATAAGTGAATATGGAATATATTTTTCTTTAGAAAACATTTTTTCATGTAGAGAAGTCAAAATACCAAAATGCTCACGATGGTGGAAAATTTGATGTCTCTACATATGTTAAGACATTTATTTTATCATTTTGTATATAAAAACTAAAAATCATCATATAAAATGATTCATTTTGAAAACCATTGAATGAAATTAATAGTATAAGTGGTTGTTTATAGACCGTATAAAAAGGAAGTGTATATTATCAAAATATGTCGTAGTGAAAGGAGATTTAGATAAAGTCCCGTACATATGTATGATTCATCAGGAATGTTCCTTATTCTCCCTGAATAATAAAATTAGGTTAATTTATACTTAATTTAGAGGTTTTTAAAATGTATTATTTGTTTTATATCACTTATTACAATGATATAAAGATTTCATAATTCTTTAAGTTCATATCAGATGTTTTGCCGATATTCGATACGTGAGTTGAAAATGAACAGAGTTTGATAATACTAGTCCATGCAGTAATAAGTCCATCATCACCAGAATAAAATTTATGAAATAATAATAAAATTCATACATAAATTATATTTTTTAAATCAAACCATCAATTTATCGTATGAAAAATGAACAATGTTTTAATCATAGTGACGGTAGGCTGTATGTACGCTTGAGTAATGTATCCATTTTTCATTGATCATTATTGAAATAAGGAAACTATTATTTTATCATAAAATTCGGTCATAATATAATTAAAATAATAATAATAATTTATACATACTTATATATATCATATAACTGATGTGTGAATAAAAACGAGTCACATTACTTTGTGAAGGTGATAATTCACATGTATACATGAATGATGTTATCATTTTTATGTTCCTGGAATGTAAGAACATAATTTAAATATTATTATTTTAAAATTATAAATATGTCATGAATAACATATATAATCATTTATTCAATCACTATAACAAGTCTTGATTACTGGTAATGAAAAATTTACTATATCGGTTTGGGAGGTGGCAGTCCAATGTACACACGAATGAAATGTTCATTTCCCATTTGATGAAATTGGAAAAAGATTTAGGTGATGATATTAACCTAATAAAATCTCATTATATTGAAGATATAGTATTTATTAGTTTATAATGGACAATGGATGTTTAAAAAAAGTGGAAGAAGAAATAAAATAGGAACACTTAAAAAATAAACACCTCTTCTTTGGTTGGTCACCTTTGAGGAACACCTTAACACATATAAGGAGTGATTCATGCCTAAAATAAGGCCTACGAAATGTGTATAGGGATATTAGAATGGTTTTTGGGATGATATTGACTAAACCAAAAGGATTTGGAATTGTGGGTATTAGATATGAGTGGGTACCTTTTTATAAGAGCGGGGAGGGGCTCCATTGGAAACTCTTATAATATTAAATCAATATAAATTAAATTTCGCTTCCAAATTAACCCAAAATAATTTATTTTAAACATAATATGAATATCGGTCAAATCACCAAAATCCAATTTAAATTATAGAATTTATACATATATTTTAATCCTTATATTTTTTGTTTAACCCATATTTTACCTTTTTTAATCTTATCGTGATACCATTTTATTTAAAAATTGTGGGTTAATTTAATTACCATAACATCTCAAACAATAAAAAAAGGTCATTTATGAAATATTAGGAAATATAATACCCATTTTTTGGAATATTATATATTTCGGTATTTTATAAAATTTAATAAACTATTTTATATTTTAAAATACCAATAGTGTCAATTCTGACAATATTCATTAGTTGAATTTTAAAAAATATCATACCATCAAGATAAATTCGAAAAACTCTTTTAAATAATCAAAAACATGTCAAATATATCTATAAAATTCGTTCATGACATAAATTATGTTAAATAATATTTATTTTAATATTTATAATATCATTTATTTGATTCTATATTTAATTAATAATTTACTACATCATCTTTATATCTAATTAAATTAACTTATATAATACCTAAATATTATAAATAAATTTTCATGGTGTAAGTAATATTTTTATCTTTCTAATGACTATTTATAGTGGAAATATCCCCTATATTACACCATATTAAAATACATAACTTTTGAAAATAAAAAGTGAAACAAAAATGACTATTAATTGAATATAATATTATAAAAGCATTAAATTCAACCATGTGGTTTAAAATGGACCTAAAATTGACCCAAGGATGATAATGGCCAGAATAAACTCATCCAATTAAATTAGGACATGTGCTACAGTAGTTATATAATATTATAATATTTTTTAACTTTAATTACTTGATTTACCTTTAACCGTGGTAATAAAATTTATTACTGAAGTTACAATTCCAACAGTCTAAAAATAAAAGGGACCTATTTTCAAAATTTTGGACTTATGATTAGAAATATTTTATCCTTTCTTCAAAATTCAAAAAACATAATTAGATGAAATAAAATAAAAAGTAATCACTGTTTTCAAAAAGAGATAAAATGTTTATTAAAAGTAAAAACCATCAAAATATAGAGATGAATTTATAACTAATTTCAATGTGAAATTATTTAAAATGACCAATATTTTATTAAATAAATGAAAAATAATCAAAATTTTTATTAAAACCAATAAAAAATATATTTTAACAGTATAAATCATTTTTATGACAATTTAGTTTTGGAATAAAATACAGTATTTTTCAGTACTCAATATCAAATGAATATTATTAGAAAAAGAGAAAAACTATAGTACCCTATATATAATTATATGTTATTATAAATATTTTACAACCATATTTATTATTCTATCCATCATATGAATGAAAAAGTCACTATTCGTGCGTACGTATGGCTAACTGTCTCCATGTCATGGTGTAGTTTCATTATTTGTATGGGTATAATAATGAGTATAATTTATTTAAATAATAAATATAAAATGTTAATTAATATTTCACATAATCTACCATCCAATTACATACGATTTCAACATCAATAAAATGATATTTTTTCTCGTACATACGTACGACTTACCGTTTCCACGACGTGATGAGATTTTATTCCCCATCAGAATCATTCAAAAATAATTTTCATTTGATGGTTAAAAATAATTTTTAAGAACATAAAATCATTCTTGATATGAATCGAATTCATCCTATTCATAACGAACATGACTTATGTTACAAAAAATATGAAGGAAAATGAATCCGTTAACACCAGAAACAATGATACTATTGAAATATTATTAACAAAGAAATATTATAGGATCATATATGATATCATATTTATGTATGTGGTTCTTGTATAAATTAATATAAATGATTTAACCATTATGCAGGAGGATAATTGACCATTGGCTAAATAAATATACAAGGTTAGAGTTAATTTTACAATCTCTTTGTTACCTGAGGATGTTTATACGTAATTATCTATTGTGACTTCTTTATCATCTGAATCTGCATTTCATAAAAATATTTTTCAATTTTTTTAACTATTTCCTAGACTGGGGGTTAATGTAATTTAAACCCTTCTTGACTTCTTATAAAATGTTTTTAAATGAATCTTTTCATCATTTTCCAAACAAGGTACATTATGTCCTTTTCAGAAAATTATGGATGAAATTTCTTTAATACGGCAGCTGTGGCTATTTTCCACTATTATAACATCTTCAATGCATCCCATACAATATTAAATGAATCTTTTAAAAATAAACGTTTTTTTATAATTATGAAACCTTTAAATGATTTCAATGATGAATGAGATATTTCTCTCAAATAATTTTTAGATTGATTTCATCTATTTCAACATCTATTTTTGGATTTTCTGTTTAATTGACACTGATTTATTATGATACAATATTGCATATTGTATTGATAGTTTTATGATATTTTTGACTGTGGATGTGCTATTTTTTTATTATTTACAGTTTATGGTTAAAGTATTAACATTTCGTATGTTAGTTCAATACGAATGTTTATGTTATGTTTCACCCTTTTTATATGAGGAATGAATTGGACGTAGTAATTGATGGGTGGGGCCCGCTAAAGCCCCTCGATGCATTGGTAGGTCTAATGAGACAAACTAGTGTATCGTAACAAGGCCATGAAAATATTTTTATTTATAGTCTTGGCACGAGGCCTTGAATATGTGGTTATGATGTCCTGTATTATGAATTCCATCATTATAAGATTAACTAGTGATTATTCGACTAGTAGAATATCCACGTGAATAATTAAATAGATTTGTTATTTATCTTTTCCATGTTATGCTGATTATTATGTTTAAAAGTCTTGTGTTTTAGTCTTATACATTTTCTTAAATGTATATGCTTATTTAGGCTATTTTCTGCTATATTGGTATCCTTACTGAGCAACGGATATCACCCCTTTGTTATGTTTTATTTTTCCCAGGATGCAAAGATTTATATTGTGACTGACCTATATGGATAGGCTAAGGTATTTGAGTGTTTTAAAAGGATATACAATGTTGTTTTTTTATTTCATTTCCTAATGTAATTGTAACACCCGAGACTTTTATGAGAAATATTTTGTTTTTATGTTATATTAATCATCAAAGGAATCTTTCACTACACACAACACTAGCTTGGCTTGCTTTACACGCAACTGTGGCCTTCCTCGATAGCTTGCGTCGTACGCAATTGTAAAGACCCGTAAAATACAAGGGAATTTTTTTCTTAATTTTCTTTGGGATTTTATAAGAACGTAGTTTCTGACGGCACTTGATTCCGAGGCCTGGTGTTCCTGAAATTTCTATCTGAAGTTTAGCTCGGGTACGTTCACTGAACAAACCAATGGGAATTCCTGTCTTTTGAACCGCTGCTCGGAATCGAATTCCGAGGGCACCGATGGAACCGTAGCGCCGGTAATTACATAGGAACACCTGTTCTGGAGTTTCATTTTCACAAGAGAAGATAATAAAAATTGTGGAAGATTAATTAATAATTTAACTACAATTTTTATTCCCTCTTGATAGTTTTTAGCTTTGGGTGGAAGTTGGGTAACTACCCAACTTTCTAAGGGAAGTTATGAGGGTGGTGGGGCCCACACGTACCCCACCCCTTCACATTCTTTAACTCCCTCAACTCTTGTTTAAATTTGATAACTTAAGAATTAATAACTTATGTTATTAATGAGGTGAGTTTAATGTTTGTGTGGGTTTGAAATTCAAACTCATGTCTAGTTAATAAATTAAGTGAGAGCTTAATTTATTTTGGGTTAGTTTCTTGTGGTGGAGTCTTGTGGAGAAAAAGGCTAAGGATTGAGGAACTTCTTCATCTTCGATGAAGAACATGAAGAACACATTGGTCTCCGATGAAGAACGCCGAGTTCTCGGAAACCGATTACGCGACACCGTGTACCGCGAGGCCGGCGACGTCTTCTTCCGCGACGTCTTCTGTAACAGCCCAAGATTTTATAAAAAAATATTCTTTTTAATTTTATTAATGTCTTGTGTTGTACGCTACACCAAAAGGAGCTTGCACAACACACATCCTTGACTTGCCTTGCATTACACGCAATCACGACCTTCCTCGATAGCGTGTGTTGTACGCAACACCAAGTTTCGCTAAACAACGATATGCTATTAAGATATTATTAAAACTAGCTGTTGTGAATAGTAATAACCACTTTTTGAAATTTTGTAAATTTTATTTTTTAAAATGGACTTCATTTATGGATTCGGAGTATCGAATTTAGCCTAAGGTGAAATTTTTGTACTTTTCGGATAACTTTCATATTCTGATGAATAGTGAAAATTACTAAATTATAATTAAAAAACAACTTTTTTAATCGAAATAATTAATAGTGATAAATCATTAATTTGAGTGGTTTTAAAGTATATTTAGAATATATTTTTACAATTTAATACAATGTTGGTCATTGGATGTAATTTCACATTTAAACTAGAAATAAACAAGTATCAATCTTTTGATAGATATTGTTTCTTAAAAACACGCTATTTGTTTTAACAGCGGGATTTAATTATAAAATTAATTAATCTAACTTTTATGTTATGAATTTGGTAAAATAGACTTCATTTTTGAATTCGGAAAATGAAATATAGCTTGGGATGAAATTTTGGCATTGTTCTGAAAAACATCAATTTTTGATGAATAGTGAAACTACTAAGTGGTAGGTTAAAAACTGAATTTTGCATAAAACTTAATTTTACCGCTTCTGTGAATGGAATTTCAAAAATCCGAGAGACACGGTTAATATCAAGGACTAAAATGTGGTTCAATGAGATGAAAATAATTTTTTGGTGAATAGTAACTTTTTACTTTTTTTACCACGGTTAATAGTAAATAGGGTAACTAAGGGTAAATATGATATTAATATTACCCTAACACATGTCCTAATTCTATTGGACAAGTATAATTCGACCAAAAAAAAACTTAGGAATAAAATATGACCATTTAGGCCCACTTGGATTAGTTTAGGACATTTATTATTAATTTATTTAAAGAAGGGTTAAAATAGTTAAAATCAAAGTTTAATAAGTAAATCATTTTTAATATGGGGTTATACATAAGATAAATTCGGCTATAAATATTCATTAGAAAGCTAAAAAGATTTCCTACATGATGGTATTTTATTTGTAATTTTTAGACATCAAATAATATAATTTATTTATGACACAAAGATGATGCAGTAATTATCTTATTAATGAAATATTGACATAATTGATAATATAAATACCAAAATAAATGTAATTTAAGACTTTTTATGAATTCAACTAATTTTCTAGATTACTATGATATATTAGTGTTGATTTAATCAACTTGTTTTGAACATATAATTCTGATATGACTTTCACAAAAATCATATATCAAATAGTGTCAAAATTGACACAAAATAGTTTTTAAATCAAATATTATATTATTAATTGTTATTTTATTCCTAAAAATATAAGGATCGGCCAAATGACTTAGATAAGGATATATGTATTAATAATATACAATTTGGGGTTCGTTTGGCATGTTATAGTAAGTTTATTAACCATATAGTGAAAGAAAACAAAAAGACACGGTAAAAGTTAAATTATTTAACTTGGAGTTAAATCTAATTGATAAGGTTAAAATAATACCCTAAACTTGTCTAAATCCTATTGGTTGATAGGACTTCGACCCATCCCCACTTTAGCTTCGAAATAAGACCCTTTGGAACCATTATAAACCGATTTTGACTTTAATATAAAATAATATTTTGAGATATTCCTAAGGTGCCCCTCTCCTCCCCTATAAAAGGACACCTCCTCCCCCTCCTCCTCACACCAATTTGAGCACTCAAGCTCGGCCAACCCCTGCCAATTTCTCCTCTCCACTTCCCTAGAAACATCCTAGAGGTTCTGGTCTTTCTCAAAGACCAATTTTAGTGCCCTAAGAGGAGGTCTCAAAGAGGCACTTCAAAGAAGAGGTAATTACCGTTACCAATTCTTTCATCTTTATTTCTTCTTCCACTTCTTCTTCTTAGGTTGTTTCATTATGAAGTAATAACATCAGTATCACTCATATACTGATATGTTATTATAAGTATGAAACAACCCTATTTCACCATCTATCCATCCTACGGAAAAAGAAATCACCGCGCGTGCGTACGTACGGAATATCGTCTCCACGCCGTGGTGTAATCTATTTTCCACCACCACCTTACATGGATGGGTATAATGGTGTAAAGAATAACTATACATAGTTATTACAACATCATATTGATTCTGATATATTGTATAATCCACTCCAATTCAATTCAATATTTATAGAAATGATATCATCGCTCGTGCGTACGTACGGAATACCGTCTCCACGACGCGATGAGATTCATTCTCCATGTTAACCATTTAAGAATGATTATAATGTATATATAAGAAATAATAATGAAATATATGACATTATAAAGCTACTGGATTTATGTATATATATACATATGTATGTCATCTACTTACTTCCATTTCAAGACAATAAGGAAAGGAAAACAGCGTTCATGCGTACGTACGGACTACCGTCTCCATGAACGGTGTTTTTCATTTTTCTACCTATTATATATATATATATATACTGAATATATATGATATATAAATCATATTTTATATTCTGGAAGTAAGTAAATCATGATATAAGTAATAATTATGTCAAGAACAACAAGTTAAAACACCTACGATAAATGAAACGATTTTACCCAAAACGCTTCTTTAACATGGAATTTACAAAAGAACGGGTAATATAATGTCATAAGTGAACCATATATGATATCATAACAATGAATATGATTCTGTAATAAGTCAATAACATGATTTAAATCATTATACAGGAGGTTCGGACACTTACAAAGCAAGTCGGACCTAAGGTAAGGGAAATATCACAATCTCATTTTTATCCGAGATTGTTTATTCGTAAGTATTTACTGGGGTGTATTTTATCATCCACATCCATGTTCCCTAAATATGTAATATTGTTTCCATCCACTTACAATATTTTAAATCCAATTTTTACCCTTCGGTGAGTTTTTAGTAATATCTATGAAAGGAATCTTTTGTCATACGAGGTACTTTTTGACTTTTCCGACAAAAGTATGAAGAATGTTTTTTTTAACTTATACGGCACGAACGGATTTCTACTGTTTTATAAAGCCTTATTTTCATGAACCTTCCTCCAAAATATTTCATGACTATTTTCAATAAAATCTTTTTCTTTTAAAATTGCATGATGTTTTGTGAAAAGAAATTGATTTTGAAGAAAAAAGGATATTTTCCTCAAGAATTCAATTCAAGTGTTTTATCAAAATAATTTTTCATCTAAGATAATAAAGGGTTATGTTTCTATCCATATTTTTACATTGATTTGACTATGTTGTGATGGAATTATGTTTATGAATTCCTTTATCTTATATGAATGGTTTTATGATGTCATGTTGTTTAAGAATCCCATTTTTATTACATGGGTTATGCAATGATGTATGATTTATGATTTGGTGGCACACATAAGAAAGGATTCATTAAGAGATGGGTGGGACCTATATCTCCCTCCAATGCATTGGGTAAAGATTTCATATCTCATGAGATAGACATGGCTGGAATGGTAGGTTATACCGGTTCAGTGAAACAGGACTGAAACGAGGATTACTCGATTCAGAAAGGGACTTTGTCCACTAAGATAGTCTTGGCAATGAGTCTTGACTAACAAGAAATGATTCTCTATGATTATGTGTGTATGCCACAATGAGTAATGTTTTAAGTTATGATTTCATATCACTACTATGATTTATCCCATGTTATGAAATTATGCTCTCTTTTGCAGGTTAAGATTTCCAAAAATGTTATGTTCTTATGAAAATTATGTGATTGATATTTCCTTTTTTTACCCTTACTGAGCATTTGAGCTCACCCTTTTATGTTTTATTTTCCCCAGGATATAAAGAAAGGTTTTAGGTAAAATAAAAAGGAATATCTTTATGGGAGATGTTGAAGATCTTTCCCCACGATTAGAAGATTATACTCCGCGTTTCCAAAGACACTAAACTATTACGGTCCTTGTGTGTGTGTTTTTGTTATGTACTAAGTATTCCGCAAATGTAATGTAATGTCCATGTACGATAAGCTTCGGGTCTCTACAGTTGGTATCAGAGGAAAGGTTTAGTCAACCTTTGGAAACTAGGATGCGAAAACGTTAGTGAGATCCCTAGAGATATTTCTAAGCTATGTCTAGGGATGTCTCTAGGGATAAGTATACGTATAGGTTATAGTAATAGAATTACGCTAACGATCATAGAATTAAACCTAAGATGTTGGATATTGAAGGTACTCCCCCTTTATTATGTTGTTTTCCTTAGCATGATTTTTGCCTCTCACACAATTCTTTTGGGGTTTTAGACGATGGCTGGAACCCGAAGGAACCGTGTTAATGCGGAATGTGATGGGCAATGCAATGATTGTACCCCTGAGCAACCAAACGATATAGGAGCTGGAATGAAAAATCTTGTAGCCATGCTCACACAACTTTCTCAAGCTATGAATCATGCAGGACTTCCAAACGAGCAAAGGAAGGAGCAACATTCTGTTGAATCCTTCATGAGGCCGCGTCCACCTTCTTTCAGTGGGTCTACTGATCCATTAGTTGCTGAACAATGGATTAGTACTACTGAAAAGATATTTTCAGTTCTTCAATGTTCTGAACATGATAAAGTCATCCTAGCAGTGTATCGTTTGGAAGGAGATGCTGATAAATGGTGGAATCTTATTAAGAATACAAGGCAATGGGATGAAATTGAGTCTATGGAATGGGACGAGTTCAAGAACTTATTTTTCAATAAGTACTTCCCTCGTATTCTTCGAACAAAGATGGAGAAAGAGTTTCTTGAACTGAAGAAAAGGGACGATGAATCTGTTGGTACCTATGAAGCAAATTTTACAAGACTTGCAAGGTATGCTTCTGGAATTATCATCCAACCTCAAAGTAAAGTTGATCGATTTTTCAGTGGCTTAAAACCAAGTCTTCGAAGGGCATTAGCTATAAGAGACTTCAGTAGCTATGAAGAAATTGTGCGTTGTGCTATCAAGGTAGAAATGGAAGTTGGTGTTACATATCCATCTCATGGTTTTGACAAGAAACGAAAGATGGAGTTCAAGGAGAAATCTCAGAATAATGGTGAAAAGAAGATGAATGTTTCCTTATGCACAAAGTGTGGAAAGAAGCATGGTGGAGATTGTCTAAAAGGGACTAGAAAATGTTTTAAGTGTGGAAACGAAGGTCATCGAGCAGCTGAGTGTCGAAGTAATGGAAAAAGGGTTTCTAATGATAAAGTAAACACTGCAGAGAACGCAGCGCCAACACTTCAATGCTTCAAGTGCAAGGAAATGGGGCATTATGCTAATAATTTCCCTAATCCAAGGGTTAGTGATGATCAACATAAGCAACCACTGAAGGAAAAGGACAAAGGGAAATCACATGCGATCACTATTGGCAATGTTGAATATGACAACGATGTGGTGGAATGATTAAGTGTTTATGTAATGGGATTCGAAAATAATGTTGTATCATTGAGTATTGCAATATTTATTGATGTGGTATTCAAAGTGATTGAGATATTTTTTGGAAATAAGATGATATGCGCATAATGAAGACGAGAAAATGAAATGTTTAATAGTATTCATGAGCTCATGATTGATATAAGGACTAAGTGATATCATGGTTTGAGTATATAGAATTTTGAGGATTTTGGTATGTGGAAAGTGTTAACTTTTAACTGCATTCAAGTTTTCACTAAGGTTCAATGGGTATTCAAGAGAGTACAAGATTAAGGCCTTTGAATGTTTGGAATGTGTCCAACAAGATATATCTTATGATATATGGGGATCAACGATGGTATTAAATCTCTGGTAATCGTTTTCACTATGTTATGAGAATGGACTGCAGTATTATGGATAGGACTAAAGATTGGAATGGATTATGTTGGAGATAAGTTAGTATTGTTTAAGGATAGAAGTTTTTTCAATATTATGGGATGTTATAGTAATATAGTTTTAGAAAAAGGACAACCTGCAGGACGGGCGACAGCCCATCGCGTCGGACAAGGCTGTAGGAATCGAACCCAAAACCGAAGTGCGACTGGCCTTTATCGCCTACCACTAGCCTACAGGAAGTCTTTGTTTAGTAGAAACTAGTTTTATTATATTAAGCAGTATGATATATGAAGTATAAGCCCATTTTAGGAACCATATGTGATTAATCTCACTATAGATCGACTTATGTATATAATTTTTGCTAACCTTTTGTTTGAGACAGATGGAATGACACGTCATTCTATCACATGATCTGCTAACACTTCACGAATAACAAATTCAACTTCATTTATATAAGAGATGAAGTGGAAATTGTTAAAGGCACGAACAACAGTGAGATTGTACCAAAATAAAGTAAGTATTTATTCTAATTCAAATTCTTTAACTTTAGGGAAATGATCTTGAAAACCAAAAATGTTGTCCTAGTGATCTTATACCTGATGAATCGGATGGTACCTTAGATCATCACAAATTTATGGATTTGTGATTATTGGCATTTCCATAGCCATGTTCTCTACCACTCTCCATCAGAACATGATGGTTAGATTTCTCTTCCATATCCATATTTCCACCTATGTGGAAACCCAGTGATTAGTTTATTTGGGTAACCGTTACGTTTCATACTTTTGTTTTTAAAGACTGGTTTTGATATTCCTTTTTACGATGTGGGTTTCTATTAAAGAAACTTTCAAATAGTAAACCATTTATAACCCCGATGAATTTCGAGGGCGAAATTCATTTTAAGGGGGTAGAATGTAACAGCCCAAGATTTTATAAAAAAATATTCTTTTTAATTTTATTAATGTCTTGTGTTGTACGCTACACCAAAAGGAGCTTGCACAACACACATCCTTGACTTGCCTTGCATTACACGCAATCGCGACCTTCCTCGATAGCGTGTGTTGTACGCAACACCAAGTTTCGCTAAACAACGATATGCTATTAAGATATTATTAAAACTAGCTGTTGTGAATAGTAATAACCACTTTTTGAAATTTTGTAAAATTTATTTTTTAAAATGGACTTCATTTATGGATTCGGAGTATCGAATTTAGCCTAAGGTGAAATTTTTGTACTTTTCGGATAACTTTCATATTCTGATGAATAGTGAAAATTACTAAATTATAATTAAAAAACAACTTTTTTAATCGAAATAATTAATAGTGATAAATCATTAATTTCAGTGGTTTTAAAGTATATTTAGAATATATTTTTACAATTTAATACAATGTTGGTCATTGGATGTAATTTCACATTTAAACTAGAAATAAACAAGTATCAATCTTTTGATAGATATTGTTTCTTAAAAACACGCTATTTGTTTTAACAGCGGGATTTAATTATAAAATTAATTAATGTAACTTTTATGTTATGAATTTGGTAAAATAGACTTCATTTTTGAATTCGGAATATGAAATATAGCTTGGGATGAAATTTTGGGATTGTTCTGAAAAACATCAATTTTTGATGAATAGTGAAACTACTAAGTGGTAGGTTAAAAACTGAATTTTGCATAAAACTTAATTTTACCGCTTCTGTGAATGGAATTTAGAAAATCCGAGAGACACGGTTAATATCAAGGACTAAAATGTGGTTCAATGAGATGAAAATAATTTTTTTGGTGAATAGTAACTTTTTACTTTTTTTACCACGGTTAATAGTAAATAGGGTAACTAAGGGTAAATATGATATTAATATTACCCTAACACATGTCCTAATTCTATTGGACAAGTATAATTCGACCAAAAAAAAACTTAGGAATAAAATATGACCATTTAGGCCCACTTGGATTAGATTAGGACATTTATTATTAATTTATTTAAAGAAGGGTTAAAATAGTTAAAATCAAAGTTTAATAAGTAAATCATTTTTAATATGGGGTTATACATAAGATAAATTCGACTATAAATATTCATTATAAATCTAAAAAGATTTCCTACATGATGGTATTTTATTTGTAATTTTTAGACATCAAATAATATAATTTATTTATGACACAAAGATGAGGCAGTAATTATCTTATTAATGAAATATTGACATAATTGATAATATAAATACCAAAATAAATGTAATTTAAGACTTTTTATGAATTCCACTAATTTTCTAGATTACTATGATATATTAGTGTTGATTTAATCAACTTTTTTTGAACATATAATTCTGATATGACTTTCACAAAAATCATATATCAAATAGTGTCAAAATTGACACAAAATAGTTTTTAAATCAAATATTATATTATTAATTGTTATTTTATTCCTAAAAATATAAGGTTCGGCCAAATGACTTAGATAAGGATATATGTATTAATAATATACAATTTGGGGTTCGTTTGGCATGTTATAGTATGTTTATTAACCATATAGTGAAAGAAAACAAAAAGACACGGTAAAAGTTAAATTATTTAACTTGGAGGTAAATCTAATTGATAAGGTTAAAATAATACCCTAAACTTGTCTAAATCCTATTGGTTGATAGGATTTCGACCCATCCCCACTTTAGCTTCGAAATAAGACCCTTTGGAACCATTATAAACCGATTTTGACTTTAATATAAAATAATATTTTGAGATATTCCTAAGGTGCCCCTCTCCTCCCCTATAAAAGGACACCTCCTATCCCTCCTCCTCACACCAATTTGAGCACTCAAGCTCGGCCAACCCCTGCCAATTTCTCCTCTCCACTTCCCTAGAAACATCCTAGAGGTTCTGGTCTTCCTCAAAGACCAATTTTAGTGCCCTAAGAGGAGGTCTCAAAGAGGCACTTCAAAGAAGAGGTAATTACCGTTACCAATTCTTTCATCTTTATTTCTTCTTCCACTTCTTCTTCTTAGGTTGTTTCATTATGAAGTAATAACATCAGTATCAGTAATATACTGATATGTTATTATAAGTATGAAACAACCCTATTTCACCATCTATCCATCCTACGGAAAAAGAAATCACCGCGCGTGCGTACGTACGGAATACCGTCTCCACGCCGTGGTGTAATCTATTTTCCACCACCACCTTACATGGATGGGTATAATGGTGTAAAGAATAACTATACATAGTTATTAAAACATCATATTGATTCTGATATATTGTATAATCCACTCCAATTCAATTCAATATTTATAGAAATGATATCATCGCTCGTGCGTACGTACGAAATACCGTCTCCACGACTAGATGAGATTCATTCTCCATGTTAACCATTTAAGAATGATTATAATGTATATATAAGAAATAATAATGAAATATATGACATTATAAAGCTACTGGATTTATGTATATATATACATATGTATGTCATCTACTTACTTCCATTTCAAGACAATAAGGAAAGGAAAACAGCGTTCATGCGTACGTACGGACTACCGTCTCCATGAACGGTGTTTTTCATTTTTCTACCTATTATATATATATATATATACTGAATATATATGATATATAAATCATATTTTATATTCTGGAAGTAAGTAAATCATGATATAAGTAATAATGATGTCAAGAACAACAAGTCAAAACACCTACGATAAATGAAACGATTTTACCCAAAACGCTTCTTTAACATGGAATTTACAAAAGAACGGGTAATATAATGTCATAAGTGAACCATATATGATATCATAACAATGAATATGATTCTGTAATAAGTCAATAACATGATTTAAATCATTATACAGGAGGTTCGGACACTTACAAAGCAAGTCGGACCTAAGGTAAGGGAAATATCACAATCTCATTTTTATCCGAGATTGTTTATTCGTAAGTATTTACTGGGGTGTATTTTATCATCCACATCCATGTTCCCTAAATATGTAATATTGTTTCCATCCACTTACAATATTTTAAATCCAATTTTTACCCTTCGGTGAGATTTTAGTAATATCTATGAAAGGAATCTTTTGTCATACGAGGTACTTTTTGACTTTTCCGACAAAAGTACGAAGAATGTTTTTTTAACTTATACGGCACGAACGGATTTCTACTGTTTTATAAAGCCATATTTTCATGAACCTTCCTCCAAAATATTTCATGACTATTTTCAATAAAATCTTTTTCTTTTAAAATTGCATGATGTTTTGTGAAAAGAAATTGATTTTGAAGAAAAAAGGATATTTTCCTCAAGAATTCAATTCAAGTGTTTTATCAAAATAATTTTTCATCTAAGATAATAAAGGGTTCTGTTTCTATCCATATTTTTAAATTGATTTGACTATGTTGTGATGGAATTATGTTTATGAATTCCTTTATCTTATTTGAATGGTTTTATGATGTCATGTTGTTTAAAAATCCCATTTTTATTACATGGGTTATGCAATGATGTATGATTTATGATTTGGTGGCACACATAAGAAAGGATTCATTAAGAGATGGGTGGGACCTATATCTCCCTCCAATGCATTGGGTAAAGATTTCATATCTCATGAGATAGACATGGCTGGAATGGTAGGTTATACCGGTTCAGTGAAACAGGACTGAAACGAGGATTACTCGATTCAGAAAGGGACTTTGTCCACTAAGATAGTCTTGGCAATGAGTCTTGACTAACAAGAAATGATTCTCTATGATTATGTGTGTATTCCACAATGAGTAATGTTTTAAGTTATGATTTCATTTCACTACTATGATTTATCCCATGTTATGAAATTATGCTCTCTTTTGCAGGTTAAGATTTCCAAAAATGTTATGTTCTTATGAAAATTATGTGATTGATATTTCCTTTGTTTACCCTTACTGTGCATTTGAGCTCACCCTTTTATGTTTTATTTTCCCCAGGATATAAAGAAAGGTTTTAGGTAAAATAAAAAGGAAGATCTTTATGGGAGATGTTGAAGATCTTTCCCCACGATTAGAAGATTATACTCCGAGTTTCCAAAGACACTAAACTATTACGGTCCTTGTTTGTGTGTTTTTGTTATGTACTAAGTATTCCGCAAATGTAATGTAATGTCCATGTACGATAAGCTTCGGGTCTCTACATCTTCTTCCGCATTATCTCCTTCCATGACGTCTCTACCCGCGATGAATACTCATTCGACGAACCTTTGTTCAAGCTCGCACGAGGTAGGGTTTTATTTATTTTATTTTGTTCGTGAATTCTACTTTGTCATTCTTCGTGGAAATACGACCAAACGCTATCGATTAACGAGAGGGGGCTGGACCGCACAAAGACAAACGGCCCTCCTACTTTTATTCAATGTTATTGTTTTTAATGTGTTGGAATGGAAATGGCGCGGTGCCGTCGCACCGCGCGGGATAGTGCGACAAGTAATGCGCGGCGCCGTCGCATCGCGCCGTGAAATTTAACCATGTCGCGGCACGGTCATGCCACGTTGGAGGAAACCGAAGACACTGCGGCCGGAGCAGGGCCGCGACGGAGAAGGGTGACCGATGGACGGTTCTGGGCCGCCGCTGTCAGAGCAGGGAGGGGACCGGCCGTCTCCGGTCCCGTGGTGGCAGAAACCGCCCGGCCAGGGCGGGCCGGCCGGACAGGAGAATAGCCGGGGGTTCAAACCCCCAGCCGTCTAGCTACCGGCCCCCATTCAGGGACCAGACTCGGATATTTCTTGATGCAGGAGCGGGCCGTGATCGCCTATGGATCACGTCAGTTGAGGCTGCATGAGCAGAAATATGATACCCACGACCTGGAGTTAGTAGTAGTGGTCTTCGCTCTGAAGACATGGCGACACTACCTGATGGGCGAGCGCTTTACATTCTTTTATGACCATTAGAGTCTTAGATACATCTTCTCTCAGAAGGACCTGAATCTGAAAGAGTGGTGATGGCTCGAGTTCCTCCAAGACTATGACTTTGAGATAGTCTATACTCTTGGGAAGGGGAACGTGGTAGCTGATGCTCTCAGCAGGAGGACGGGCATTCAACTACTTGAGGAGGCGACGGAGCAGCTAGCCTCTTTTCAGATATACTTCGTGGATAGAGATGGAGCATCCTTCCTTCAGTCTCTCATAGTCACTCCAACACTACTACAGTAGGTCAGAGAGGCACAGCGTGGGGACGCTGACTATGAGATGTGGCGTGCACAGATATCCTCAGGACAGGCACCTGATGGTTTCTCCTTTTGAGTATAG
The DNA here is from genome assembly GCA_963277665.1 of Viscum album. Classification (NCBI taxonomy): domain Eukaryota; kingdom Viridiplantae; phylum Streptophyta; class Magnoliopsida; order Santalales; family Viscaceae; genus Viscum; species Viscum album. The sequence continues at coordinate 1,173,814,357 of OY728160.1, forward strand.
AACATTACCCTTTTCAGAGGACGTACCATGGTACGAGTTTCATTACGGGAGGTGGTGTTGAGAGAGTTTCACACTTCTACTTTGGCAGTACATCCTGGAGTGGCGAAGATATACTAGGATCTCAGATGAGAGCACTGGTGGCCGGGCATGAAGAAGGTTGTGGCAGAGTTTGTTTCTCGAAGCCTCAACTGCCAGTAGGTGAAAGCAGAGCACCAGGTACCAATAGGCTTCGTACATCCCTTAGAGGTCCCAGAGTGGAAGTGGGACATGATATCTATGGACTTCGTGACTGGACTTCCACGCACTTCTAGAGGTCACAACTCTATTTGGGTGATTGTCGACTGACTCACCAAGTCGGCACACTTCTTACACATCAGAGAGCAGGGCTCAGTGGAGATCTTTGGATGAATTTACGTTCAGGAGATTGTACGGATTCATGGTGTGCCATCATCTATCGTATCTGATCGAGATTCTCGCATTACTTCCCGGCTTTGGAAGGGGTTTCAGGAGGCGTTCGGGACACAGCTACGTCTGAGCTCAACCTTTCACCCTCAGACGGATGGTCAGACGGGGAGGACCACTCAGACATTTGAGGACATGCTCCGCGCTTGTGTCCTCGACTTTGGTCGCAGCTGGGAGGACCACCTACCCTTGGTGGAGTTCACGTACAACAACAGTTACCACTCCACCATCGGGATGGCACCATAAGAGGTGTTGTACGGCCAACCTTGCAGATCTCCTTTGTGCTGGATAGACCCTGGGGAGTCAGTACTTGTGGGACCGGAGATAGTCCAGGCCACGACAGAGAAGGTACAGGTCATCCAAGAGCAGACGAGGAAAGCTAAGAGCCAGAAAAGTCTTATGCTGACAGGAGGCGGAGGCCACTAGAGTTCGAGGGTGGCGACCACGTCTTCTTCCGTGTCTCACCTCGACATGGATTACAGAGATTTGGCCGAGGCGGCAAGTTGTCTCCACGCTTCATCGGACCCTTCCAGGTCCTCAGTAGGATTGGTGAGGTGGCTTATCACCTGGCTCTACCACCTCAGTTGCACCGTGTGCACGACGTCTTCCACGTATATCAGCTGAGGAGATACGTGCACGACTCGACGCATATCATAGACCATGGGGAGCATGACTTCGACGATGGGGAGACTTTTGTGGAGGTCCTGGTGGAAATCGAAGATCGATAGGAGTGGTTCCTACGTGGATGGTCGATTCCTCTGGGGCGCATCAGATGGCAGCATGGGAGCCTCCAGGAGAGATCTTGGGAGCGGGAGGCTCAGATGCATGCTCAGTACCCACATTTGTTTCCCTAGCTTATGATGTATCATTACGGGGATGTAAAGCCCTAAGGTGGGAGTAATGTAAAGACCCGTAAAATACAAGGAAATTTTTTTCTTAATTTTCTTTGGGATTTTACAAGAACGCAGTTTCTGACTGCACTTGATTCCGAGGCCCGATGTGCCCGTAATTTCTATCCGAAGTTTATCTTGGGTACATTCAGTGAATGAATGAGTGGGAATTCCTATCTTTTGAACCGATGCTCAGAATTGAATTCCGAGGGCACCGATGGAACCGTATTGCCGGTAATTGCTTAGGAACACCTATTCCGGAGTTTCGTTTTCACGAGAGAAGATAATAAAAATTGTAGAAGTTTAATTAATAATTTAACTACAATTTTTATTCCCTCTTGATAGTTTTTAGCTTTGGGTGGATGTTGGGTAACTACCCAACTTCCCAAGGGAGGTTATAAGGGTGGTGGGGCCCACATGAACCCCACCCCTTCACATTCCTTAACTCCCTCAGCTCTTGTTTAAATTTGATAACTTAACAATTAATAACATATGTTATTAATGAGGTGAGTTTAATGTGTGTGTGGGTTTGATATTCAAACTCATGTCTAGTTAGTAAATTAAGTGAGAGCTTAATTTATTTTGGTTTACTTACATGTGGTGGAGTCTTGGGGAGAAAAAGGCTAAGGATTGAGGAACTTCTTCATCTTCGACGAAGAACGCAATGATCACATAGGTCTCCAACGAAGAACGCTGAGTTCTCGGAAACTGATTACACGACGCCGTGCACCGCGACGCCGGTGATGTCTTCTTCCACGACGTCTTCCTCCGCAATATCTCTTTCGGTGACGTCTCTACCCACGAAGAATCCTCGTTTGACGAACCTCCGTTCAAGCTCGCACAAGGTAGGGGTTTATTTATTTTATATTGTTCATGATTTCTACTTTGTCGTTCTTCATAGAAATACAACAAAACGCTATCGATTAACGAGAGGGGGCTGGACCGCACAAACATGGCCGACCCTCCTCCTTTTTTCCCATGTTATTGTTTCTAATGTGTTGGAACGGAAATGGCGTGGTGCCGTTGCACCGCACGGGATCGTGCGACAAGTAATGTGTGGAGCCATCGCACCGCGCCGTGAAATTGAACCAAGTCGTGGCGTCGTCATTCCATGTCGGAGGAAACCGAAGACACCGCGGCCGGAGCGGGGCCACGGCGGAGGGGCGCGGCGCCGTCGAGCCGTGCCGGACGGACTAAAACTATGGCCGGTTCTGGGCCGTGGCGGAGCAGGGTGACTGGCGGCCGTTTCCGGGCTGCCGGTGTTGGAGTAGGGAGGGGACCGGCCGTCGCCGGTCTTGTGGTGGCAGAAACAGGCCGGCCGGACAGGAGAACAGCCGGGGGTTCAAACCCCCCGCCGGCCAGCTAGCAGCCCCCATTAAGGGGGGCCGCAGTTAAAAAATTGCGGGTGGCATCGCCCCCCCCCCCCCCGAATGAGCCGAACAGCTCGGCCGTTCGGCCGAGCCAGCTGGCGCCACGCGCCAGTGCGCCGTGCCACCAGGCCAGGCGTCGAGCCGGGCCTGGTCGGTCCGGGTCCGAAACCCCAATTTTCGGACCCTTTTGGTTCTTTTGGCCATATCTCGGGCTACGAACCTCCGATCGACACGCCGTCAGTGGCGATGCCATCCTTGGATTGAGGCGGTCGTTTCGGTATATCGCACTTAAGGTTTCAGAATACGTTGGGTTCGGAAAGGTTGGTTCGTACACAAAACCAACCGGGCCCTCGGAGCGGAAACACTCATATCTTAAGCTCCGGACATCCGATTGACGTGCTGTCGACTTTGTTGGATTACTCTTAGTGAGACGAATCTTTTGACTTACTCTGCCTGAGGTTTGGATGCAGGTGGAGTATGGTCGGGTTGGTTTTTCCTTAAAAACCAACCGGGACACTCAGACGAAAAAGCCAATAACTCTCAGACTGAGCGTCTGATTGACGCGCCTTCTGTGATGTTGAGTTCCTGTTGATGATACAGATCTTTTGGATACATCAACTCTAGACTATGTGTCAGTTGATGTATCATCCTCTCGACTCGTGGAGCGGACCCTCATGAACGAGCTTACTGTGTGCGGGAACCCTCGAGCTGGCTGTGTTTGCTACTGTGATGACGACGACTATACACAGATCCTTAGTGGATTCGACGGCGACGACTACAACACTCATCGATCCTATATGGATCAGTGCTACCGATCCTATGTGGGTCTGATCCTGCGTGGGTCAGCACTCAGCGGTTTTGTGTGAGCTAGCGTCTACAGATCCTGTGTGGGTCTGATCCTGTGTGGGTCATTGCGGGGGTTAGTACCTATCGATCTTTTGTGGGTCCGACGGATTAGATGAATCAGTGGAAATATCTGATCATCTCTATCGTCATACGAAGAAGTATACCTGTGTGAGCGGAATCCGGTTTTTCTTTCCTATGTGGATTGTGTTGTTCTATCCTGTGTGGATTTACGTTTTGATTTTCTGTGTGGACTGGGTTGTACTTGGGCTCGGATGTTGGAGCCAAACGAGAATTGATGACTTAGGTATATGTATGGGCATATACCTAAGCAGTGTCGGATGTTACTTCTTGATTGTATCTTTCCTTTGTGGATTATCCTTTGTGGATTTAGGGAGACCTTCGGGGGTCTCAGTGTCCCTACTGAGTAGCTTATACTCACCCCTGCATGGGCTATGCCTGCACTACGTTGTGTTGGTTGCAGACGACAGACAACGCTGATCGTGGTTGAAGCTTGCGGAGCAAGATGGTGCCTAGAGGTGGACCACTGGACGGGATGTACTCGGAGCGGACGGATGGACCCGGGGAGCAGAGGAAGCTATCTGTACTCAACCTTCAGGTGGGATTTCCAGTGGACAGCTCGGCATTGTGTCTTTTCATTACATTTGTTGTTTTCCCTTTCCAGTTGTACTTTACATTCAGTTTGGGTTTGTATACTGGCCCACTTACTTTCCACACTTACTGTTGTACCAGCTTTTACTTAGTGTTTACTTCTTCTGCTTGCTTTCTCTATGGTGTTTGTTTACTTTACAAAGGCAATGCCTTCCCTTTTTATCGGGAATTTACACCTTGGTGCTAGTCGCCGGCCCCTGGCCTATGGAAGGCGGGCTTGGGGTAGTCACGGCACGTGCCCCGAGGACGGGTCGTGACAACAATACCGAGTTTCACTAAACAACGATATGCTATTAAAATATTATTAAAACTAGCCGTTATGAATAGTGATAACTACTTTTTGAAATTTTGTAAATTTTATTTTTCAAAATGGACTTCATTTTTGGATTCGGAATATCGAAATTAGCTTCAGGTGAAATTTTGGTACTTTTCGGATAACTTTCATATTTTGATGAATAGTGTAAATTATTAAATTTTAATTAAAAACAATTTTTTTAATCGAAATAATTAATAGTGATAAATTATTAATTTTAATGGTTTTAAAGTATATTTAGAATATATTTTTACAATTTAATACAATGTTGTTCGTTGGATGTAATTTCACATTTAAACCAGACATAAACAAGTGTCAATCTTTTGATAGTTTTTATCTCTTAAAAACAAGCTATTTGTCTTGACGACAGGAATTAATTTTTAAATTAGTTAATGTAACTGATATTTTTGAATTTGGTAAAAGTTAAATTATCTAACTTAAAGTTAAATCTAAATGATAAGGTTAAAATTGATACTGAAATTTGAATAAATTCTATTGGATGAGAGTATTTCTACCCATACCCACCTTAGCTTCTAAATATATCAATTTGGAGCTATTAAAAACCGAATTTTACTTTATAATAAAATAATATTTTTAGTTATTCCAAAGGTGCCCCTCTCCTCACTTATAAAAGGGAACCTCCTCCCTCTCTTCCTCACACCACTTAGAGCCTTCATGCTCAGCCAAACCCTACAAATATCTCTTCTCCACTTCCATAGAGAAATCCTAGAGGTCCTGGTCTTCTGCAATGACCAATTTTAGTGCCCTAAAAAGAGGTCTCAAAGAAGCGCTTCAAAGAAGAGGTAATGTCCATTACCGATTCTTTCAACTTTATTTCTTCTTCCACTTCTTCTTCTTTAGTTGTTTCACTATGATGTAATAACATCAGTATCACTCATATACTGATATGATATTATAAGTATGAAACAACCCTATTTCATAATCTATCCATCCTACGGAAAACGAAATCAACGCGCGTGCTTACGTACGGAATACCGTCTCCACGCCGTGGTGTAATCTATGGGTATAATGGTGTAAATAATAACTATATATATTATTGTAAAGTGATATTGATTCTGAAATAGTATACATACACTCCAATACAATTCCACGATCATGGGAATGATATCATTGCTCGTGCGTACGTACGGAATACCATCTCCACGATGTGATGCGACTCGTTATACATGATCTTCATTGCATAATGATTATATAAATTAATTGATTGAATTAATATGATGTATATTACACTAATACCATTCTGTAAATGAGGTATCTATAACCTAAAAAGAAAAATAAGAATCTATTCGACAAAACACGCATAAGAACAAAAAGTAATAAACACCCGAATAACAAGTAGTAATGAAATATTACTAATAAGAAGCTAAGAATATGACCATATATGATATCATAAAAATATGTATGATTATGGAATAAGTCAATAACATTATTTAAATCATTATACAGGAGGTTCGGACACTTACGAAGCAAATCGGACCTAAGGTAAGGGAAAATATCAAAATCTCATTTTATCCGAGATTGTTTATACTTTGGTATTTACTAGGGTGTATTTTATCATCCACATCCATGTTTCATGAATATGTAATATTGTTTACATCCACCTACAATTTTTTAAATCCAATTTTACCCTTCAATGAGTTTTTAGTATAAGATATAAAAGGAATCTTTAGTCGTTTTTCGTATGAGGTACTTTTTGACTTTTCCGACAAAAGTACGGAAAGATTGTTTTTTTAACTTATTCGGCATGAATGGATTTTTAAAACATTATTTCCAAGAAACATACTTTACAACTTTTCAAGTTTATTTGTAATCAAATTATTTTAGTTTAAAATTGTATGACATGTTAAGAAAGGAAAATGTTTTGGAAGTAGAAAAGATATTTTCCTCAAGAATGGAGTTCAAGTGTTTTATCAAAATTATTTTCAATCTAAGAAAATATAGGGTGCTATTTCTATCCCTATTATTACATTGATTTTATTATGTTGTGATGGAATTATTTTTACGAATTCATTTATCTTATATGAATTGTTTTATGATGTCATGTTGTTTAAGAAACCCATTTTTATTACATGGGTTATACAATGATGTATGATTTATGATTTTGTGGCACACATATGAATGGTATCATTATGAGATGGGTGGGACCTATATCTCCCTCCAATGCATTGGGTAAATATTTTATATCTAATGAGATAGACATGGCTAGAACTACAGGTTAAACCGGTTCAGTGAAACAGGACTGAAACGAGGAGTGATCTCGGTTCAGAAATGGAATTTGTCCACTAAGATAGTCTTGGCAATGAGTCTTGACTAATAAGAAATGATTATCTATGATTATGTGTGTATTCCACAAAGTTTCATGTTTTATGTTATGATTATTGGGATTTCATTTCACTACTATGACTTATCCCATGTTATGAAATTATGCTCTCTTTTGCAGGTTAATATTTCCAAAATGTTATGTTCTTAGGAATATTATGTGATTGATATTTTTTTACCTTTACTGAGAATTTGAGCTCACCCTTTTGTATGTTTTCTTTCCCCAGGTCAGGAATAATGTTATTAAGTTTGATATGACAAAAGGGACTATAGATATTATGAAATAAATGGGAGACAGTGTAGACGTTTTATGAACCAGTTGTTTATGTTTCCCAGTTTCTAAAGACACTATACCTATACGGTCCTTTCCTGGTTTTGTTATATTTTGTAATAAGTATGCTTCAATTTTTATGTAATAACAATGTATGTAAAGTATGGGTCATTATAGTTGGTATCAGAGGAAAGGTATAGTCAACCTTTGGAAACTAGGATGTGAAAGCCTTATTAAGAACCCTAAGGATAATTCTAAGCATAGAACACAATCTTAGTGTTTTAGAAATGACCATGAATAACCTAGGATAAGACCTTAAGTGTGAAATTTTATTCTTGATTATGTGGTTTTCCTATTATAATTAGTGTTGCTCACACTAATCTTCTTGGTTTTAGTCAATGGATGGAACCCGAAGGAACCGTGTTATTGCGGAATGCGACGGGCAATGAAATAATTGTCCCCCTAATCAACCAAACGTTAAGGGAGCTTGAATGCAAAATCTTGTAGCCATGCTCACAGAACTTTCTCAAGCTATGAATCATGCATGACTTCCAAACGAGCAAAGGAAGGAGTAACATTATGCTGAATCCTTCATGAGGCAGCGTCCGCCTTCTTTCAGCGGGTCTACTGATCCATTAGTTGTTGAACAATGGATTAGTACTACTGAAAAGATATATTCGGTTCTTCAATGTTCTGAACATGATATAGTCATCCTAGCAGTGTATCGTTTGGAAGTAGATGTTGATCAATGGTGGAATGTTATTAAGAATATGAGGCAAAGAGATGAAATTGAGTCCATGGAATGGGACGAGTTCAAGAACTTATTTTTCAATAAGTACTTCCGTCATATTCTCCGAACAAAGATGGAGAAAGAGTTTCTTGAACTGAAGCAAAAGGATGATGAATCTGTTGGTACCTATGAAGGAAATTTTACAAGACTTTCAAGGTACGCTTCTGGTATTATTATCCAACATGAGAGTAAGATCGATCGATTCTTTGTGGCTTAAAACCAAGTCTTCAAAGGGCCTTAGCCATAAGGGACTTCAATAGCTACGAGGAAATTGTTCGATGTGCTCTCAAAGTTGAGATGGAGATTGGAGTAACCCATCAGTCATATGGGTTTGATAAGAAGAGGAAAATTGAATTCAAAGGAAAATCTAAAGAGCACACTGAAAAGAATATGAGCTTTCCCTTATGCTCAACGTGTGGATAGAAACATGGAGGGATTTGTCTTAAAGGGACAAGTAAATGTTTCAAATGTGGAAAGGAAGGTCATCGGGCATTTGAATGCCGCAATGATGGGAAGAAGATGTCTAATGATGCAAACAAAGGAAGGGACACACAGAATGAACCTACTACAATTCAATGTTTCCAGTTCACGGAGATGAAGCATTATGCTAATAGATTCCCTAATCCAAGGGTTGTTGATGATGATCGACATCAACAAAATCTTAAGGCTAAAGACAAAGGAAAGTCACATGAAATTTCTATCAGCGATGTAGAGTACGATAACGATGTGGTGAATGGTACACTTACCATTCACTCTAAAGTATAAAATGTTTTATTTGATTTTGGATCCACCCACTCTTTTATTTCTGAATAATTTTCTAATAGTATCACCGAATTACCTCAACAATTAGATGTTGAGTTAGCTGTGACAACACCTAATGGCACAACAGTCGCATCAAAAGTTTATAATTCTTCCCCGATTGAAGTTTGTGGGAAAGTGCTTCCTGAAAATCATGTGATCCTTCCTATAGTGGAATTTTATGTGATTATTGGGATGGATTGGCTTTCTTTATATCGAGCTCATATCAATTTCCAAATAAGGGAAGTCACATTTCACATTCCAAATCAATCTATGATCGTCTATCGATGCAAGGATGAACATAACCTTCCAGTGGAAATTTCTTCCATCTTATGGATCTTGATTCCACTGAATGAAGGTTATTTATCTCAAATGGTTGGTGAGATACTCACAATTAAGAATATTCCCATTGTACGGGAGTTTGATGATGTATTTCTGGAGGAATTTCCGGGTCTTCCACCAAATCGTGAAGTTGAGTTTTCAATAAAAATCGTACCGGGTGCTTTGCCTATTTCAAAGACACCTTATAGAATGACCCCAATTTAGTTGCAGGAATTGAAGAAGAAGCTCCAAGAGAATCTTGATAAGGGATTAATATGCCCTAGTGCGTCACCATGGGGAGAACCTGTTCTATTTATTAAGAAGAAAGATAGATCAATGAGACTCTGCATTGATTATCGAGAACTTAAAAAGATCACTATCAAGAAAAAATATCTGCTCCCATGCATTGATGACTTATTTGACCAACTACGTGGAGATCAATAATTTTCCAAGATTGATCTTCATTCAGGGTATCATAAATTAAGGGTCAAAAGGGAGGATATACCAAAGACAGCTTTCCGTACAAGGTATAGACACTATGAATTTATAGTGATTCCATTTGGTCTTACTAATTCCCCTACTATCTTCATGGATCTGATGAATAGAGTCTTTAGGGACTATCTTGATCAATTTGTGGTAGTCTTTATAGATGATATTCTTGTATATTCAAAGAGCAAGGAAGAACATGAAGTTCACTTGAGAATTATATTTAAGACCCTGAGAAAGGAGAAGCTTTATTCCAAATTTACCATGTGTGAATTTTGGCTTCAAAAAGTTGCATTTTTGGGTCACATAATCTCAAAAGAGCAGATATCTGTGGATCCAGCAAAAACAAAGGTTATTGAAAGATGGTCAAGACCAACAACAGTAACTGAGATCTGAATTTTTCTTGGTTTGGATGGATATTATCGGCGTTTTGTGAAAGATTTTTCACGATTATCTAATCCACTCACCAGGTTGACTCGGAAAGGAGTTAAGTTAGTTTGGACGGAGGAATGTGAAGAGAATTTCAAGGAGTTGAAAAGAAGGTTATCCAGTGAACCTGTGATCACACTGCCTTGTTGTGGAGAAAGGTTTGTGATCTACAGTGATGCATTCAAGAATGTGTTGGGGTGTGTTCTTATGCAAAATGATATAGTGATATCTTATGCCTCACGACAGTTGATAATACATGAGCAAAATTACCCAACACATGATTTGGAGTTAGCTGTAGTAATCTTTGCCTTGAAGATTTGGAGGCATTATATTTATGGAGAAAGTTGTGACATTTATACTGATCATAAATGTTTAATGTATATTTTCACATAAAATGAGATGAATATGCGCCAAAGAAGATGGATGGAACTGATTAAGGATTATGACTGCTCAATTCATTACCACCCTGGGAAAGCAAAAAAGTTGGGAGATGCATTAAGTCGACAAGACTATGCTAGCTTATCCATGATGAGGATCACAAAAGATCCAATATTTATGGATTTACAAAGGATGGATCTTGGAATTTTAAGGGAAGGGGGAAAATAGTATCTTTCTCAAATGAATATTCAACCATCTATACATGTGAACATTAAAGAGGCACAGAAAGAAGATGTAGAGTTACAAAAGAAGGTGAGAAATATTCCTGAATTCAACCTTGATTGTGATGGGATAATAAAGTTCAAGACTTGGGTTTGTGTTCCTCCCATCCCAGAATTAAAGAAGGAGCTGCGGGATGAGGCTCATAGTTCTTCATTCTCTATTCATCCTGGAAGCAGGAAGATATATAGGGACTTGAAAGAGTACTTCTGGTGGGATGGCATGAAAAGAGATGTTGCTGAATATGTCTCTCGATGATTGGTTTGTTAGCAAGTTAAATATGAGAGACAAAAGTCTAAGGGGATGTTACAACCATTACCCATACCAGAATGGAAATGGGAAAACATCGCTATTGACTTTGTCACAGGACTTTCTAAAACATCCAAAGGCAATAATGCTATCTGGGTCATAGTTGATCATCTTACAAAGTCTGGACACTTCATTGCTATTAGAGAGGATTTCTCTCTAGATCAGCTTGCCAGGATATATGTAAAGGAAGTGGTAATATTGCATGGAGTACCACTTTCTATTATATCTGATCAGGATCCGAGAATTACCTCAATGTTATAGAGAAGTCTTCAGCATACTCTGGATACAGAGTTGAGTTTCAACACTGCTTATCATCCTCAAACAGACGGTCAGTCTGAGTGAACAATTCAAACTCTAGAAGATATGTTGAGAGCTTTCTTTATGGATTTCAAAGGTGGTTGGGATCAACACCTACCTTTGGTGGAATTTTCTTATAATAATAGCTTTCACTGCAGTATTCAGATGGCTCCTTATGAATCTCTCTATTGAAAGAAATGCAGGACTCCAACTTGCTGGGATGAAGTTGGGGAAAGAAAGCTATTAGGACCTAATCTTGTTGATGAGATGGCAGAAAAGGTCTAATCTATTCAACAACACTTAAGAGCAGCTCAGAGTCGACATAAATGTTATGCCGACAACCAAAGAAAAGACCTAGAGTTTGAAGTGGGTGATAAAGTGTTCTTACGAATAACTCCCTGGAAGAGGGTCATGAGATTTGGAAAGATGTCGAAGTTGAGCCCTAGATATATTGGTCCTTTCAAAATGTTGGATCGTGTTGGAAAGGTAGCTTACTGAATGGAGCTTCCACCGAATATCTCTCAAGTTTACGATGTGTTCCATGTATCTCTCATGAGAAATTACATACCTGATCCTTCACATGTACTCAACTCAGAAGTTGTACCGCTGGAGAAAGATATTTCTTATGAAGAACAGCCGATAGATATTCTAGGTCGTAGTGAAAAAGTCCTACGGAACAAGACCACTCGCTTGGTGAAAGTTTTATGGAGGAACCACCAATTATAAGAATCTACATGGGAGCTTGAGGATCTGACGAGGGAGAGGTATCCTCATCTTTTTGTTACAAAGTGACGAATTTCAAGGGCGAAATTTATTTTAAGGGGGGTAGAATGGAACACCTGAGAATTTTATGAGAAATATTTTGTTTTTATGTTATATAAATCATCAAAGGAATATTTCACTACACACAACACTATATTGGCTTGCTTTACACGCAACCGCGACCTTCCTCGATAGCTTGCGTCGTACGCAATACCAAGTTTTACTAAACAACGATATGTTATTAAAATATTATTAAAACTAGCCGTTAGGAAGATTAATGACCACTTTTTGAAATTTTATAAATTTACTTTTTCAAAATGGACTTCATTTTTGGATTCGGAATATTGAAATTAGCTTAGGGTGACATTTTGGTACTTTTCGGATAGCTTTCATATTTGGACAAATAGTGAAAATTATTAAATTTTAATTAAAAACAATTTTTTTGATCGAAATAATTAATAGTGATAAATTATTAATTGGAGTGGTTTTAAAGTATATTTAGAATATATTTTTACAATTTAATACAATGTTGTTCTTTGGATGTAATTTTCACATTTAAACCAGACATAAACAAGTGTCAATATTTTGATAGTTATTATCTCTTAAAAACACACTATATGTCTTGACGATGGAAAATAATTTTTCAATTAGTTAATTTAACTGATATGTTTTGAATTTGGTAAAATACACATCATTTTTTAATTCATAATATCAAATATAGCTTAGGCCTAATTTTTGGTATTTTTCTAGAAACATTCATTTTTTGATGAATAGTAAAACAGCTAAGTGGTAGTTAAAAAACTGAATTTTTTCATAGAACATAATTTTACCGCATCTGTGAGTGGAATTTCTAAAATCTGAGAGACAATGTTAATATCAAGGACTAGAATGTGGTTCAATGAGATGAAAATAATTTTTGGTGAATAATAACTTTTTACATTTTTTTACCACGGTTAAAAGTAAATAGGGTAGTTAAGGGTAAAAATAATATTATTATTACCCTAACACATTTCCTAATTCTATTGGATTAGTGTAATTCGACAGAAAAACCTTAGGAATAAAATATGACCATTTAGGCCCACTTGGATTAGATTAGGACATTTATTATCAATTTATTTAAAGAAGGGTTAAAATAGTTAAAATCAATGTTTAATAACTAATGAATTTTTAATATAGGGTTATAAATAAGATAAATTCGACTATAAATATTCACTAGAAAGCTAAAACGATTTCCTACATAATGGTATTTTATTTGTAATTTTTATACTTAAAATAATTTAATTTACTTATGATACAATGATAACATAGTAATTATCTTATTAATGAAATATTGACATAATTGATGTTATAAATACCCAAATAAATGTAATTTTAGACTTTTTATGAATTACAATAATTTTACATGTTAATATGACATTTTATTATTGATTTAATTAAATTTATTATTACTAATAATTATTTTATGATTTTCACAAAAATCAATTACCAAATAGTGTCAAAATTGACATAAAATAGTTTTTAAAACAAATACAATATTATTAATTGTTATTTTATTCCTAAAAATCTATGGTTCGGTGAAAGGACTTATATAAGGCTATATATGTTAATAATAAACAACTTGGGTTCGTTTTACTTCATATAGTATGTTTATTAACCTTATAATGTAAGAAAACAAGAAGACACGGTAAAAGTTAAATTATCTAACTTAAAGTTAAATCTAAATGATATGGTTAAAATTGATACCTAAACTTGTCTAAATTATATTGGATGAGAGGATTTAGACCCATACCCACCTTATCTTAGAAATATATCAATTTGGAGCTATTAAAAACCGAATTTGACTTTATAATAAAATAATACTTTTAGTTATTCCAAAGGTGCCCCTCTCCTCCCTTATAAAAGAGAACCTCCTCCCTCTCCTCCTCACACCACTTTGAGCCTTCAAGCTTAGAAAACCCCTTCCAATATCTCCCCTACACATCCCTAGATACATCCTAGAGGTTCTGGACTTCTTCAAAGACCAATTTTAGTGCCCTAAAAGGAGGTCTCAAAGTAGTGCTTCAAAGAAGAGGTAATGTCCATTACCAATTCTTTCAACTTTATTTATTCTTCCACTTATTCTTCTTTAGTTGTTTCACTGTGAAGTGATAACATCAGTATCACTCATATACTGATATGTTATTATAAGTATGAAAAATACATTTTTCACCATCTATCCATCCTACGGAAAACAAAATCACCGCGCGTGCGTACGTACGGAATACCGTCTCCACGCCGTGGTGTAATCTATGGGTATAATGGTGTAAATAATAACTATATATGTCTATTGAAAAGTGATATTGATTCTGAAATAGTATACATACATTCCAATACAATTCCACGATCATTGGAAGGATAGCATCGCTCGTGCGTACGTACGGAATACCGTCTCCACAATGTGATGCGACTCGTTATACATGATCTTCATTCCATAATGATTATATAAATAAATCGAGTGAATGAATATGATATATATTACACTAATACCATTCTGGAAAGGAGGTATCTATAACCTAAAAAGAAAAATATGAATTTATTCGACAAAACGCGCATAAGAACAAAAAGTAATAAACACCCGAATAACAAGTAGTAATGAACTATTACTAATAAGAAGCTAAGAATATGACCATATATGATATCATAAAAATAAGTATGATTCTGGAATAAGTCAATAACATTATTTAAATTATTATACCGGAGTTTCGGACACTTACGAAGAAAATCAGACCTAAGGTAAGGGAAAATATCACAATCTCATTTTATCCGAGATTGTTTATACTTTGGTATTTACTGGGGTGTATTTTATCATCCAAATCCATGTTTCCTCAATATGTAATATTGTTTCCATCCACCTAAAATTGTTTAAATCCAATTTTTCCCTTCATAGAGTTTTTAGTAAATGATATAAAAGGAATCTTTTGTTGTTTTTTATACGAGGTACTTTTTGACTTTTCTGATAAAAGTACAGAAAGAATTTTTTGTTAACTTTACGACATGAATGGATTTTTAAAACATTATTTCCAAGAAGCTTACTTTACAAGTTTTCAAGTTTATTTTTAATCAACTTCTTTTAGTTTAAAATTGTATGACATGTTAAGAAAGGAAAATGTTTTTGAAGTAGAAAGGATATTTTCCTCAAGAATGGAGTTCAAGTGTCATATCAAAATTATTTTCCATCTAAGATAATATAGGGTTCTGTTTCTATCCCTATTATTACATTGATTTGATTACGTTGTGATCGAATTATTTTTATGAATTCCTTTATCTTATATGAATTGTTTTATGATGTCATGTTGTTTAAGAATCCCATTTTCATTACATGGGTTATGCAATGATGTATGATTTATGATTTTTTGGCACACATATGAATGGTATCATTATGAGATGGTTGGGACCTATATCTCCCTCCAATGCATTGGGTAAAGATTTTATATCTCATGAGATAGACATGGCTGGAACGGTAGGTTAAACCGGTTCAGTGAAACAGGACTGAAATGGGGAGTGATCTCGGTTCAGAAATGGACTTTGTCCACTAAGATAGTCTTGGAAATGGGTCTTGACTAATAAGAAATGATTCTCTATGATTATCTGTGTATTCCAAAAAGTTTCATGTTTTATGTTATGATTATTGGGATTTCATTTCACTACTATGATTTATCCCATGTTATGAAATTATGCTCTCTTTTGTAGGTTAAGATTTCCAAAATGTTATGTTCTTATTAATATGATGTGGTTGATATTTCTTTTGTTTACCCTTACAGAGCATTTGAGCTCATCCTTTTATATGTTTTCTTTCCCCAGGTCAGGTAGAAGGTTATTATGTAAGATATTCCAAAAGGGACTATAGATATGATGAAATATATGGGAGACAGTGTAGACACTTTATGAACCAGTTGTTTATGTTTCCCAGTTTCTAAAGACACTATACCTATAAGGTCCATTCATGGTTTTGTTATATGTTGTAATAATTATGCTTCAATTTTTAAGGAATAACAATGTATGTAAAGTATGGGTCGTTATAGTAATGTAAAACTTATGAATGTATCTAGTACTTTCAATGCTACTAAACTAATCGGTATTTTGGGACTTCATATCTTCAGATCTTGAAAATTTTATGTAATATTGCACTAACTCTAGGTAACTGGGGTTGGGGCGTTACAGTTGGTATCAGTGGAAATTTAGTACAAACCATGTAATCCAGATTTAGAAAAACACTGATTAAAGAACATTACCATATGATAAACATTGAGGATTAGTATAGATAAACATCCAAAAAATTTGGTGATGTAGATATTATGTGGGTTTTCCAGAAATACTCCCCTTTCTGGACAATACAAGTGGACGTGGTTCTGGAATAGATATACCTCAGAGTGAAAGCTCCAACAAGGAGTTTTAGGCTTGACCCGAGGTATCTTGGTACATGACAATGGGCCTTACTGCACACCTAGTTTGGCACTCCCATGGGATATGCTTAGGATAATTATCATTTCATTTCCAAACCATTATAAAGGATTTATCAGTAAATACTTACCCAACGAATAAATTTTTATTATTTTGGATTATATGCACAAACTATTCAATTTATGTTTAGAATTTTACATGTTTTGAATTATGCATTGCAATTCATAAACTAATCTATTGTATTCCATTGTTTAGAAATAGATCCTAGTGGAAGGAATGTAAACCATATCAATGAACATAATCCATGTAGGTAATGACCTCCTATTCAAGGTAATTATAGTGTATATGGTGATGAAACTGGTGATAAAACTGTTATAACCATATAGGGATAACTCTCCCAAGTTATGAATAATAAACTTACTCATATGGAGCACCCTGATCCAAAATGAGGAGAATCAATGTTAGAGCGCTTCATGAGGAAAAAACTACCAACATTTAATGGGACTACAAATACATTTGTAGCTAATAAATGGATATCTTCCTAAGAGAAAATATTTCAGGAGGGAAAATGGTGTCTTGGATATTTATCACCACTCAGGAGATGCTGATCAATGGTTGTCATTAATTCAAAACACAATGGATTATAAAGAAGTATCAAATATGGAATAGAGGGAGTTTAATGTTATTTTCAAAGGAAAGTACATTCCTTGTGAACATCGAATGGATATGGGAAGGGAATTAATGAGTCTAAGGAAAAAATGGATGAGAGTGTTGCAATGTATGAGACGAACATTACAAGGTTAGCAAGGCAGGCTACAAATTATATACGTAACCCAAAAAGTAAGATTGATCAATTCTATGATGTGTTTGTTTTTTATTGTGATTCTTCAACGAAAGGACTTGGTTGTGTCCTTATGCAAAATGATTGAGTTATTTCCTATGCGTCACAAAAGATAAAAATTTATAAACAATACAATCCTACTCATGATCTTGAGTTAACTGCTATAATAGTTTCTCTAAAGATATGGAGGTACTATCTCTATGGTGAAAAATATGAGATATGTATTGATTACAAAATTTTGAAGTATGTTTTATCACAAAAAGAACTCAACATGTAGCAAATGTGATGGATTTAAATACTCAAGGATTTTGAACGCACAATACACTACTAGTCAACGAAGGAAAATAAGGTGTTATATGCTTGGAGAAGAAAGGATCATGGATTTATGATAATGATGATAGTAGAAATGGATCATATGTTCATGGATGTGGTGAAGATGGATATGGGAATAATCATGGATGGTGAAACTTCAATACTTTTCCAAATAGTTTCCAAACCATCATTACTAGAAAGGATAAAATGTTCTCAGACTGATGATGAGGAGTTATAAATGAAAATTAATACTGTGAATGATGGGAGATTAATTGACTTCATATATGAAGATAAAATTATTAAATTTGGGAAGAGGCTTTATGTTTTTGATATACATGATATAATTAGGGAATATAAAGATTATTCTCATAGATCTAATTCTCTATACACCCTGGTAGCACTGAGATGTATAGATATTTGAAGGAATATTTTTTGTGGGACAACATGAAGATGGATATTGATGATTATGTGTCACGATGTATCATTTTAAATAGATGAAGGATATAATAAAACATCCTAGTGGTTTCATGCATCCTCGCCCCATACTTAAGTAGAAATGGGATGATATTATGATGGACTTTGTCATGGGGCTACCAAATACTCCTATAAGGGATGATGCAATATGGGTTATTGTTGATCGTCTTACCAAGTTTGTAAATTTTATTTCTATAAGAGAATATTTTCCACTTGAATGTTTATAAAGACTATATATTAATGATGTTTTAATACTTCATGGTGTACCCCTATATATTGTTTCTAATCATGAACATCGTTTACATCAAGATTCTATAAAAGTTTTCAGAAATCATAGGATACTAAACGTCAGTTGAGCACTACCACCACCCTAAAACTGATGGAACATCTGAACGGACTATCTAAACCATAGAATTAATGTTTATATATTGATCAAGTGACATTCAAGGTATGTGTGATCATTATTTACCTCTGGTATAATTTTCATATAACAGTAGATTTCATTCAAGTATTTAGATGGCAACATATGAAGCATTATTTGGACAGAGATGTCGCACACCAAATTGTTGGTTTGATTTTAGTGAAAGAAATCTTGTATTCACAGAACATGTTGGGGAAACAATGGAAAATGTGAAGATCATCCAAAACCACATCAAAGAAGTTCAATGTAGTAAAATAAGATATTTCGATAACTGAAGGAGGGATTTAGAATTTCAAGTGGGTGATCGTGTTTTCATTAATGTATCTCTATGGAAGGGTGTTATATGATTTAGTAAGAAGGGTAAAATAAGTCACAGACACATCAGACCTTTCAAAATTCTTGATCAAATTGGGGTTGTATCTTACTGTTTGGAAATGCCACCGAACCTCTCCAGTGTTCATGATGTGTTCCAAGTATCACTGTTGAGAAAGTACATGGTTGACCCAATGCATGTGATCAACTATGAATAAATAGAACTGGAACCAGATTTATCTTATTGTGAAGAGCCTATCAAGATTCTTGATACCAGAGAACAGGTGTTGTGAAACCGGACGCCTCTTCTAGTAAACTTTTATTGGAGAAACCATAAAATGGAGGAGCTAACATGGGAACATGAAGAATTTATGATCAAGAACCAACAAAATCTCTTTATGCAGTAATAAATTAGAAATTTTTGGGAAGAAGATATTTGAAGGATGGAAGAATGTAAAACCCCAAGCTTCCATAGTACACTTATATTTGAATAATGCAATAGCTTTCACTATATGCAGCTCCGAGTTCTTATACACCACGACCAATCAAACTGGCCATTTAAAAAGAAGTTATGAATAGTACTACACCCTTTTTGAAATTTTATAAATTTTATTTATCAAAATGGATTTAATTTTTCGATTTTTAATATCAAAATTAGCTTCAGGTGATGTTTTTTTATTTTTCTGAAAACATTCTATTTTTTATTAACAGTGAATAACACTACATTATTGTTTAAAACTAACATTTTCTTCATATAATTATTTCTAAATATAAATTTATTATAACGTCAAAATAGATACATAATACCGATATAAGTCCAATGTAATTTATTAGAGTCATTTGATAATAACTTTAAATATATAAAATTTTATTGAACATTTTTACGTCTTTCACCCAGCTTCTAAGCACATTTTCAAAATGGAGTAAAACATAATTTTCCCGTTTCTATGAATTTAATTTCATAAAATCAGTGAGACACAGTTTTCATCAGTAAGTAAAAAGTTGTTCAATAGGATAAAAATAATTTTTGGTGAATGGTTACTTTTGATTTTTATTTTCCACGATTAAAGGTAAATAGAGTAATTAAAGGTAAAGATAAGGTTATAAAAATATAAAACTACTCCAAAATATGTCCTAATTCTATTGGATAAGTTTCATTCAACATAAATCAACTATAAGATAAAAATGATATCCTTTTTTATCTATTTGGGTGAGAATATTACATTTATTATATTTTACTTAAAGAAGAGTTAAAACTATTAAATTCAAATTTTAATAACTAAACCATTTTTAATATTGGGATATATATAAGGTAAGTTAGAATATAAATTTTCTTTATAAATATAATAATATTTCGCACATCATGGTGTTTTATTTATAATTTTTAGACTTTAATTAATTAATTTTATTTATGACACGATGATGATGCAACAATTACCTTATTAATAAATGATTAAAAATAATGAAATTTTAAATTTTAAAATAAATGTAAATTGGGACTTTTGATGCCATATAGTAATTTTATAGGTGAATGTGACATGTTAGGGTTGATTAAATGTATTTTTTTCATAGTAATCATGTTGTGATGACTTTAACAAAAACCAAATACTAAATAGTGTCAAAATTGACATAAAGGAGGTTGTAAAACAAATACTATTTTATTAAATTATATAATAGTCTTAATAATCTATAATTCAGAAACAAAACATAGATAATGTTAAATATTTCATTAATTAAGCACTTTAGGGTCTTTTGGAAATTTATAGTAACTATATTAACCATGTAGTATAAAAATACAATAAGACATGGTAAAAGTTAAACTATTTAACTAAGAGTTAAATATAAAAGATAGGGTTAATACGATGACCTAGAATTGTCTAAAAACTATTGGTTGAAAGGGTTTAGATCCATCCCCCCTTATCGTATAAATTAATCCATTTAATGCTATGAGAAACCGAATAAAAATTTATAATAAAATAATATTTCAAGATTTTCCTAAAGTGCCCCTCACCTATCTTATAAAAGTGTACTTACCTTCTCTTAAATTTAGTCCTCCAAAGCTATTTAGATCAGCCAAAATGTAACAAAATATCCTTCCAAATACCTTCACATCAACTTATAGGCCTTAATTAGATCATAAATCCAACCTATATAGGCCTTTTGTTCAAATCAAAAGGAAGCACCCAAAAAAGTGGTAATTATTTCATCACCTCTTTCAATGTTCTTTTCTTCTTCTACTTCCTATTTCTTTTTTGGTTCCATAATAAAATATTAAATCTAGTACCTTATAAATAATGATATTTTATTATAAATATGGTAAAACCATATTCATTATTCTATCCATCCCATGATTAATAAATTCACTATATGTGTGTACGTACGACTAACTGTCTCCACAACATGGTGTAGTTTGTTATTCAATACTTCCTTATTTTGATGGGTATAATAATGAGTAGAATTGTTATAAATAATAAATATAGGCTATTAATGATTCTTTATATATTATATAAAATCTAATTACATACGATTTCACCATCAATTGAATGATATTGTCAATCTTGCGTACTTACAACTTACCGTCTCCATGACTCGGTGAGAATTCATTCCCTATCATAACCATTAAAAAATAATTTTAATTTAATGATAAAAAATAGTGCTTCATAACATAAAATCATTCTGTATATGAATCTAATACATCATATCCATAATGAATATGATTTACGTAACAAAACATATGAAGGAAATTGAATCGGTTAACATCCAAAACAATGATACTATTGAAATATTATTAGAAAAACAATATTATAGTATCATTTATGATATCATATTTATGTATGTGGTTCTTGTATAATTTAATTTCAATTATTTACCATTATATATGAGTTTGACGAACCCTTAACTAAGGAAATTTACAATGTAAGGGTTAATTTTACAATCTATTTATTACCTGAGGTTGTTTATACGTACGTATCTACTCGGACTTCATTATTATCCACATCCGTGTTTCTTATAAATGTATTTGAAAAAAAATTACTATTTTTTACACTATGGGTTAAACCCATTTATTCACTTGTTTGAATTTATATAATATTTTTTGAAAGGAATATTTTCTTTGTTTTTCAAACAACGTATTTTATGGACTTTTAGACAAATTTAGGAAAAAATGTTTTATTATACAACGGGTGCATCTATTTTCCACTATTATACTACCTTTGAAGCTTCCATTACAAGATTACATAAATATTTTCAAAATAAATGGTTTATTTTATAATTATGAAACTTTGAAATTATTTTAAAGTAGAAAGGTATATTTCTCTCAAACAGTTTTCTGGATTGATTTCTTCAATGTCAACATCTATTGTTGGATTTTATGTTTAATTTACATTGATTTATTATGATACAATATTTCATATTGTATTGATATTTTTATGATATTCTTGATGACAGATGTACTATATTTATGTCATTAACAGTTTAGGGTTAATGTATTAACATTTATTCTGTTCATTTAATACGAATGTTTATGTTATGTTTAACCTTTTTCATATGAGGAATGCGTTGGATGTAGTAAGTGATGGTCAGGGCTTGCTATAGCCCCTTGATGCCTTAGTAGGTCTCATGAGGCAAAAATAGTGTATTGTCACAAGGCCTTGACAATATTTTTATCTATAGTCAGGGCACGAGGCCTTGAATATGTGGTTATGATTTCCGACATTATGCATTCCATTATTATGAGATTAGCTATTGATATTACATATGATTCTTCTATTATTAGAATATCCATGTAAATAAGTAAATGGATCTTTTTGGATTTATCTTTTCTATATTATTATGAAGGTTGTTGTTAATCATCTTGTGTTATAGTCTTATACATTGCCTTAAATGTTTATGATTTTGTATGTTTGTTTCTGCTATATTTGTATCTTTACTGATCATTTAAGCTCACCCATTTCATATGTTT
Source organism: Viscum album (assembly GCA_963277665.1). NCBI lineage: Eukaryota > Viridiplantae > Streptophyta > Magnoliopsida > Santalales > Viscaceae > Viscum > Viscum album. The sequence continues at coordinate 1,173,837,128 of OY728160.1, forward strand.
TATTTTTCATAGGAAGCGAAGAAGTATATTATGACTGATCTCTAGGGATAGTCTAAGGTAAATGAGTCTTTTCAAAGGAGACACAATGTTTTTTTTTTCATTTCATATTTTAATGTAAAAATTATGAATGTATCTTTTACTTCAAAGGCTACTCAACTAATTGGTATTTTTGGACATGATCTCTTGTGATCATGCCAGTGTTATATAGTAATGCACCGAATCTGGGTAACTGGGGTTGGGGCGTTACATTCTTGGTCATTCTAAGTATTCATATCAAATAAGTAGTGTCAACTTGTTCAGTCATATCATTTCAATATGTACTCAGTTCTATCAGTTTGATTCTAGTCTATTGATTGAGTCCAGATGGTATAAAAGAGTATAATTTTTGGGACACCAAATTTAGATCATAAAATATGAAGGTAACCTGGTTATACTAAACATTTAGTCACTAGTTAGTTGGGTATATAATAGTTTTGGAGACACATATATGAATTGGAATATCATTTTCATGAGTTTAGCCAATGAGAGGAGCATGACATGGATTATGGAAAATGACATTACACTAAGAATGGATATTTCATTTTGAGGAATGACATATGATTTGGTAATTTTTTTTGTATTTTTCAAAATAGTTGAAATTGTTTTCAAATAAAAGATTTTGAAAAAGGGCAAGGTTATGGTTTTTTAAAAATTGTTTGATTTTAAAAAAAAGTGGATTTTTTTCAAAATAATGGTTGAATGTGGGAAAAAAGGAATTCATAATTTTTTTGATAAGTGTGATGTGTTAGAGTTTTAAATTTGAATACCTCAGTCGATATAGAGAGACTTATGGTGTTTTATGTTGGTTTAGAAAATGGCACTTTATAGGCATCGTAGAAACCAACTAGAGGAAGTAGCCGAGAATGTGGTTGCAACATAGCCATAGGTGAACCAAAAAATGATTTAGAGTATAGTCTATGTTGTTATTGATTTGGATATGAGGAAATTGATGGGTGAAACTAGGAATTTATATCGCTCTATCCAGTTCCAGGATCAGAATCCACCCATCATTCGGTGTGATTATGAACAAGAGAGGGCAGAGGTGTGACTGAATGAGATGAATCATATCATCAATTTCATCCGCACATCAAAAGATCTAGAAGTTAAGTTAGTGATATATATTCTAGAGGGTCATTCATGTTAATGGTTTGAATATAAATATATTTGGATAAATTGGACCATGCCCTTGTATAAGATGATTTTTAAGAATTGTTCAACAAACATTTTATACTCACATGTTAAGAATTCAAATAATGCTATAATGTTTCCACATAACGAAGTAAAATAATTATCTCATGTATTATGTGGTTATATTCAGGAATTTAGTGTGTTTTAGACCCAATGATGCCACTATTAAATCCTTGAAGGAACAAATCATTGAATTAGAGTCGAGTTAGGAGATTTGTTTGAATATTTTTCTCATATGTATTACAAATTATAAAAAGATGCTCAATAGGGAAATCGTAGAAGAAATGGACATCTAATAAGATACATCTGACGGAAAAATGTTGTTATCTATAGGAAATTGTGGGACCTCTAATACTATGAGTAAGTGGAAGAGGGACACCTATTTCCAAGGTGGGAGTATGGCTCAGGATCAGACAGATGGATCTGTGAATCTTCCTCCAAAACCAAAGATCCATCCAAGATGTTTTAAATGTTTTTTTTACCACATGTATTGATGTTGTATGGAACCACCTAGATAAATCCACAACTGCAACAATATGGGGAATCTTTAGAACTATTTTTTGTAGTGCTATGAGGTCGGGAGTTAATGATACTTATCCGGTGTTGCATGAATCGTATGATTCGATTGGATGAGGGAACAAAATCAATCTCATCAAAAAAATAGAGCTATCCGTGATGATTCTAGGAATATTATCCTCAGCATGAATAATTTCAACAGGTAAATGGAGAGATAACATATGCTAAAAAGCAATTATATGGAGCTGAGTAGGTGATTTTTGATGACCAGTCTAGACCATCAACTATGATAGGTCTAATTAATTTAAATTCCATATATATGCTATATTTTTTTATATAGGTCCATAAAATTTTTTTTTTCTTCTTCTGCTATTTATTTTCAATATTTAAAATTTTATATGATTCCTTCTATGTTAAACATCAAAATCTTATCGGTCAAAAAGATTTTTGAGCCATTATGTGTATAGAATGTTCTATAATTTTTGATTGATCCGAGATAAAATTTTATTTAACTATAATAATATATATGTGAATGATATAATCCTAGGTATTATTATTATTATAATGTATAATGCTTATATCAATCATTATATTATAAAGGTGAGTTTTACATTTAAAGATTTCATTGATCATCTCTTTCAAGGAGACCAGTCTGTAAAGGCTGGAACAATTATCTTGTTGGCACTATCAGTTGGAATGATATAGTAATAGTTGAAAGAGTTGAAATTGGAATATATGCAATAGATCAAGATTAATAGTTTTATAGTAGTATATGATTAGTTTCCACATGTGTTTCCCAAAAAATTTTAAGTGTTTCGACCCATAGGGGAAGTGAAGTTTATGATTGATCTCCTTATAGGGAATAGTCTTATTCCACGTCTACCTTACTAGATATAACCAAAAAAATTAAGGTAATGAAAATTGATGTTTGAAGAGTTAGAATGAAAAGGATTCATTAATCCCATAACGTCTTCATGGGAAGCACAATTATTGTTCGTTAAAAACGAGGATATAACTCTAAGGATATTTGTGGATTATCATAAGCATAACCATGTTAAGATAAAGAATAGGTATCCACTTCCATACATTAATGATCATTTTGATCAACTGAGGGGAAATTAATGTTTCTCTATGATTGAATTGGGATCATCTTATCACAAAATGTAATTTTAGAAGGATAATTTTCTGAAGAATGTTTTCAAGAGAATATAAGGACATTATGAATATGTGGTAATATATTTAGGTCTTACGAATTCACTAGTAGTCATTATAGTGTAAATTAGTATGATATTTAAATGATATATTCATTCTTTTTTGGTGTTGTTTGTAGATGAGATATTTATGTATTCATTGACAAGGGATAAGAATGAACAACATAAGGAAACAATGATGGGAATCCCAAGGGATCAACACATGTATTCAAAATTTTACAATGTGATTTTTTAGACAAGAGGAAAATTTAGTTTTTGTTGGAGGTGGTTCTTTATATCCCGAAATGATCAAGATTTCTATATATTGAAGACCGCCGAAGAATGACTTCATGATATGCAGTTTCCTTGGCCTAGATATTTATCATAAACACATAGTTTCTGAATTCTCATGACTAGACTCAACTATGAAAACATTTTAAAGGAATAAGTTTCAATTATAATGTAATGAGGAATATAATAAGTATTTTCAGGAGCTTAATGTTCACCTTACATCAGCACCAATGTTGTTTTTTTTATAATTGGGACATGGGTAAATGATATATTGTGATGCTTTGTGATATCAGTTTGCATGTGTTCTCATGTATGGAGATCATGTTATTGTCTATGGGTCAAGTAATTTCCATGTTCCTAAGAATAACAATGCAACATGTGATTTGGAGTTAGCTGATGTAGTCTATGCTTTGATTAATTGGCATCATTTCCTCTTTGGTTAGAAAATCACAGTGTTTACGAATCATAAGGTCATGAAACTTATTTTGTAACAATGTGATTTTAATATGAGAAAAATAATATAGAAGGAGTATCTTCAAATGTTTGAATTCAACTAGAAGTATACTCATCGTAAGGGAAATATGGTGATAGATTCATTAATTAGAATCTTTTATACTTGGTCGGAAAAAGAAGCTTCAAATGAGTGGCATTTGATGTCAGTCCAAGATAACAAGCACATGTAATGTGATTTATGAGGTGAAGTTGTGGCCTGCATTCATGTTTCATTTGTTCATGATTTGGTTGATATTGTTAAAGAGGCAATATAATCTAATTCAGAATGTGTTTCTATTAGGACAAAAATAAATGGTGGGGAGGCCATTAAGATATGGAAGATTGATGAATGTTTAGTGATGTGGTTGAAAAATTATATGCTCATACCAATCTATTCTCAGGAAAGGAATCTTCATTATTACCACCATATGAGATGGGTTCTTCATTCTATAATACAAAAGATGTATAAGGGATTGATTGAATAGTTTTGGGTGGACGACATGAAAATAAAACTGGATGATCATGTTTAAATACGCATAACTTGTCAGGAGTTTAAATAAGAACATAAGAATACAAATATGTATGTTGTTTTATTCACCTATTAAAATTTGGAAATGGGAGAATATATATATGTATTTTGTAGCATGTCACCCATTAATGGTTCATGAACACAATTCAATATGGGTGATAATGGAATGCCTCAAAAATTCCACTAACTCTGTCCCTATTCGTGAATCTGATATAGCAGAAAACTTTTCCAAAAGCTATATATGATAACTAGAAAAGTGGAAATGAAAACCAGTTTCTATAATATCCTATAGATATCTAGGATTAAATTTGTTTGGAAATCCATGCTGAAATCCCTTGGGACGTTCTGGACTATGAGTATGGTGTATCATCCTCATATGGATAGTGAATCCAAAAATAATGATACAAGCATTGGAAAATATGTTTCAGTCTTCTGTAATAGATTTTGGGGGTCCATGGGAAGAGAAAATACCCTTAGTGGAGTTCTCACATAATAACAGTTATCAGGCCTTGATACATATCGCTCATTCCAAAGACTTTTATGGGTTTACTTAACATTATTCACTTTTTTGGGTGGAAATATTTGAGAATTTAGTATTTGGGTTGAGGCTTGTCCAGGAAATAGCTAAAATGATTTTGTTTGTTAGGAAATAGATGGTGATCACACATGGTCATCATAAATCATATGTTGATCATCATTTTTGATCATTATCATTCTAGGTTAGTGTTCATGTGTTCTTGGGGATCTCCAAAAGGCTTAGAAATCATCGTTTTAGGAAGTAGGGAAAGTCATATCCTTAATACATAAACCCTTCTTATAAATATGAATGATTAGGTTGGATGAAATATCATTTTGCATCACCACCACACTTCCATGAAGTGCACAGTCTGTTTCATGTAACTCAGATGAAAAAGTACCAGCCTGATCTAGACCATGTGATCTGATGGGATCATGGTAACGTAGATCTAGATTCTTCATTAGTGCACTTGCCAATGAAAAGTTTGGATAAGAAAGAGAAAGTTTGTTGTATCTATAATGGGTTTTGTGTAAATAAGGTAGCATTTCAGAAGGGACATGGGAATGTTATAAGAAAATGAAAGGACAATGACCAGGACACCTTTAGAGAAACAATGGTTTTATTTTATACGGAGGTAGAAAGTCCAATGGTGGGGAGAATATAGCGCCCCACCCCAATTTAAAGTATGAAATAATTATTTAAATCTATTTTATGTATTTAAAAAATATGGTTGAGGTTTGGGAGGGTTTAGAGACCCTTTGGAATATTCTTTGGTCTTTTATAAAGGTGCATGATTGGTGAATGAGTAGTGGAAACCATTTAACACCGATATGCAATAGTACATAGGGTGACATAGTCTAAGGGGAAGGTTCCGAGGTAGGTACATGAATATTCCAATTTTTTCAGCTTCTAGGAGAAACCATGCAACTCGAGAAAGGTGTCTTTGGAATCATTGGTATATATTTTGGAAGCTATGTGAACCAACCATGTGAGGTTCTCTCTTTAGAAAGATTCCAGGGCATGGTTAGAATGTGGTTTGCCTAAATGTTGGACTAAACATGCATGGTTTGAAAATAATAATAAAAATATTAGGTTTGGGATTATTTTACACCCCACATGTTTACCAATTTTGATTATATTGGGAATTATTAATTATAGGGGAAGAGATCAAAGGTGGGTTATGGAGTTTCAACCAATTAACATGGACATTTTCATGTCTTCAACCATTTTCACCATGTTTTCTGAGGTAGGTGGCCTTAATATCAACTACACTTTCTCGAACATGAAGGCATAGAATCAATTTTTTTATTGAAATTGGTTGGAGAATTTGTGAGTAAATAATTCTATAACCATATTTAGTGATGGTTTAGGAATTTTTCTTGAAATTGTGGTTATTTAGAAATTGGTTGTTCAAAGTGCTTAGGATTATTTATTCAAAAAAGGGGATTTTAAAATTTGGATTTTCTGGAATTTTAGAAAAGGGTTAAATTGACATTTTTTTCAAAAAAATGATAATTTTATTGAAACAGATTGAAATGGTTTGTTTGAATGTTTTTAAATAAATTTATAGTTTTATTTAAATGGTTGAAATGGTTCTCTTAATTTGTTTTTGGAATAATGGTTTTGTGTGTTCATGTTTATTTGGGGTGGATAAGTGTATGTATTATACCCCATCATTGTCAGTATGGATAATGGTTAGGATTCACCCCCATCAAATTGGTTTATTAAGTGACATCTTTGTGAAATGATGACTCCCCACTCATGAGTATTTGGAGGTCAAGGTTACAAGCATGGTTGGATGTGTGGTTATATGGAATTGGATGGATTATTCCAAAAGGGAATTTGTGAAATGATTTAGATAATTGTTTGGTTTCATTCTCTGGAACATGTTGTTGTTTTGAGAAAACATTTTCTATGGAACTTGTTTACATGTTTATAGAATAGTTTTTGGAAATTTTTTTATTTAATTATGTTAACATTTTTTAACATAGTTTCATGGGTATGGAAGTAATTTGATAAAAACTGCATCATTTTAGTACTTACCCATACATTAGAACATTGATTATTTTGTATATATGGTGTATCAGGACATGTGAAAATGTAATTTATCACACTCCTCTAGAGAATATTAGTGATACTTGGGTATTTTTTGGGAGATGGGGAATGTATCTTGTTAGAGGATGGAGTTTTGTCTTGGAGTCATTGAGTATTGTTGTTTATGCCCTCTGATGCACACTTGGGGGTTTTTTAGTCTTCCACTATGGTACGGTTTTATAAATGGTATTGATATAAGTGGTATTCATTGAGTTCTATTTAATTTTTTATCATGCATTATATAGAAGTTTATTTGGTTATATCATGTTTGGTTGGTTTTTAAATCTTCAAAGGGAAAATCATCCTCCAATAGAAAATGAAGACCTTGAAATTTATTTCCAGCTTTTGGAATCTCAGAGAGGTATCTTAAGGCCATGTAACATCCACCCACCTATTGATGAAAATTTGGAGGGCTAAGATATTACAAAATGGGTTAATAAATCAATGTTCATGTGTATTTAAAGCTAGCACCTCGCTAACCGATGTCATTCATTTTTTAATTATCACCTCTAACAGTTTGACTTACTGAATGAATTATTGTTTTTTAAATAATATTTATGATTATATTATTATTATTATTAAATGGTTATATTTCAAATACCAAAATTCTTAAATTTTTTTATATATGTTAATATCACCCATCTATATAATATATTGTCTTCTCATGAAGCAATGAGATTCACTCATTTTTTACATCGAATGTATTAATGATTGTTTTAATTTAAATATATGATATATATATACAACATATACAAGATTCGTGAATGATAATATTTAAAATTTACTTTTCTTTCCATTAGACCAATAAGAAATAGAAAAAAAATATTTCAGTCATACGTATGACCTACCATCTCCAAGAATAGTTTCTTTTATTTTCTGTCACAAAATATTATAGAATAATATAAATACATATATAAACAATATATATTATATTTATATAATTTATATCATTTTAAATTTTATTAAAACATAATAAATTTAATGTGACCAAAACTATAAAAAATCCAAACATATATGAAAATAAAAGTGGTTGTTACATGGAACATTAGTTTAAAATTCAATTGTTATTAAAGGGGTACTAAACTTTTTTTAAAAAAAATATGGTATTATATAAATGAATATGGTTCGGAAATATATATAATAATATTAAATTTATTATATAGTATTTATGAACAATTATGAAGGAATTTAATTCTTAAGGTGAGGGATTTTCATCTCACTTTTTACTTCCATAAGACACAATACATATTCACTGCCTATTTATTTTATGTGGTTTGTATAATGATCATGAATTTAATTTATGAATCTTATATTAATAATTATTTGGATTTTCATATCTATCATTGGATCGATTTTGCATGTGGTTTATGGTTAAAACATTACTGAAGCTGCACGTGTTTCTTTTGTCTCATTTTTCCTTCTTTAAGAGAAATGTCATATAATGTACCCATTTTATTTTAAAAGGATCATTTAAAAACACATTGAAATTTCAAATAATGATTTAATTTATCCTCATTATATTTTATGATACTTTTAATGCTATTTTATCATGTGGATTATGATTCAATGTTACCAATGTGTTGTGATTTTTATGTTATATTCTAATCAATTATCATGAATTTATTATGATTTTGATTCTAATGATGAAATATTGTGATATATACCTCAGGAAAATCATCTATTTTCATGTCCTATTGTTATATCAGGAGAATAAATATTTTCCATTAATTTTATTCAACATATTTACTCAAGATATCAAAAGAATGATTTTATTAAAAATTTCTTTTTCTTTTGAAATCTATTTTTCTTCTAAAACCATGTTTTGTAAAATATTTTAAAAAATATTTTATAAAATTATTTTAAAAAAGTAAAGGATATTTTCTTAAAGAAAATTTTTAATTTTAATTAAATATTAATTTATTTATTTCAATGTATACTTTAAATTAATAGGATTTTCAAAATGTTTTCTGTTTTAGAGATTGTTTTTCAATTCAAAAATGATATTTTCTTAAATAAAACTTTTAAACTCGTTTTTAACGATTTCGTTATGAATTGTCAATGTTATTATAAATGAAAATGATTTTGAAAGTGATTTATGTTATAAAAATTTCATTTCAATTAAATGTTATTTTTCTTATGAAATGTTCAATGTGATCCTTAAAAATACATCTCAATGTATGCTGAAATACTTTGAGATAATTAAGGATTTAATGGTGATGTGATCAAAGGTTACCATTCCTGGTCTTTCTATGAATACATTATGTTTTTGATGAAAAAATATTTATAAAACTCATTTCTATTTCATCGGTTATAACATGATGTAACTCTTACGAAATACATTTCATTTCATTGGTTAAGCTATGATTAAATGATGAAATTATTATGAAACATGTCACTTTTCCACATGTTTTGATATGATTAAATGTTTTGGGAACCCTTAAAATTATATGAGTTATGATATGATAAATATTTTATGATCTTGTGGGAAACATATTTATTATTTTCATTATGTTATGGGTGGGACCTATATCTCCCTCCAATACATTGAGTTAAGATTTATATCTCATGATATAGATAGGATATGAATAGATATTGAACCTAGTTCAATAAGGTACTTTGTCTAGTATGATGAAATTATGAGTTGAAAAATGTAATGTCATACATAGACATGCCTTTCATGTGCATAATGTTATGCGTGAACCAGATTACATGTTGGAAACATTATGCATGTACTTAATTACATGTTCTTACTGCTATGAAGGGAGCTATCTTTTATAATCATAATGTTATGTGTGGAAATTTTCCCATGTCCATAATTTCATGGAAGGGATATATTTCATTTCATTAAAATATGGGTGAACACATTTATTTTTATACATTATAAAAATGTTTTTATATGATGTATTTTTGAAAAATATATGTTTTATCCTTGTGTTATTCAATCATGGATCATATTATTTTTTACCTTATGTTTCATGCCTATGAACTACCAATATTTATTAAATGAATCATGATTATAATATTTGAGTGGTTGGGTATTAATAGTGCATGTTAAGTTCATTATCACATACAATTATTCATATATTATCTTTTCACATGTTCATATATTTGTATCACTTTTGTTTAATATGACTAATAATCTTAGATAAACCATTCTTATGTTTAATTTCACAAGGCTAGGATGAATGGTTTTATGTAGGGTATGTATATGAAGTGAACTAAATGGGACAATCATTATGAGGAACATTGAATACCATTCATCATATTATAATATAGTGTTACATTCTTCCAATATAAGTAAACTATTTTAGTCATCATGTGTGGGGTATGCAATGTAATGAATTAATCTAAAGTGATATAAAATCCATGTATGAGAAGCCTGGGTAACTGTAGTAGGTATCATAGGAAAGGCTTAGTTAACCTTTCAAAACATGGTTGTGAAATATTTAGTGAAATGCCTAGTTATATTTCTAAACATATATAAATGTTTGTATCGAAGGATAAATATAAGGATGATTTAATGTATAAGAAAATTTCATGAAATTATAGTAATGTATAAAGATAGTGGTTTCCATGAATCTACATCAAATTCTAGATAATAAAATTGGACATGGATCTGTAATAGATATACCAAGGGTTAATGACCCTAAAATAAATTATTGATCTTCACTCGATCGAGAATTGGTGAACAAAAAAGGGCCTTGTTGCACATATTATTTGACCCCCTCTGGGGATATGCATTGGAAATTCAAAAACTCTTTTAGAACAGTCATGAAGGATTTAAATTGATGATGACAATGAATACCTTGGAAAAACATATGGTGTCATTGACTAAAAATATGTTTTCTTGATTTTTACCTATTAAATTATTTTTATATTATGCAACTTCCAATTATGATTAGAATAACCCACAGTACACTATCTGGTAATAGTCAATTGAGGGAACCTCAATGTACCTTGTTAAAGGGGAATTAAATTGAAAATTCAGTGAATCCCTCAAGAGAAGCTAAATTTATGGGTTGATGGAATGAGAAACATCATTTCTTTTCTCACAAAAAAATGTCAATCTATGACTCATGGTTACCATAAAAATGATAAAAAGAGGGAAGAACTTTTTTTTGATTCATTTATGGTGATAAACCCTCCTTCTATTAGTATTTTAAATGATCTTTTATTTAAGGAGAAATGGATTGACACCAATAATACTATATTATTTGTTCTCTAGTGTCCAGATCCTGAATACTCACTCTAGTTATCTACCTTATGGAAAATTCGGAAAATTAGTGTTGGAATGTAATTATGAATAAAAATAAACAAGAAGAAAATGACTCCATTATGTTGGATGTGTTTATAAGCATCTTTTCTCAATTTTTAAAGTTCTCATATTCATTATAAAAAATGGTGATGGAATCCAAATAACAAAAATAAGAGGGAATATTATTTTATTATATCTTATAATGAAAATAAAAAAAGGTATGTGAAGAAATATTCATGTATTATAGGTCATACTTAATTTAATGTTAATTGATTATTCAGTTTATTTAAAAAAACATTGAATGGTGTTATGCGTATGGGAATTAGGATGCAACAATGAAAATTTTTTATGTGAACAAATGGAAAAAGGTGTTTGAAACCCTCTTAGTTATGGGGAAAAGAAAATAATAATGTAGTTCCATGGAATTTCTAAATACATGTTACATGGAGGGATGAAATAGTTTCAAAAGCGTACATTCCAATATTTTGGTAAGGATAACATTAGTGAGTTATAGATAGGAACAAGAAAGAGTTTCATTTTTGGAAATCTAGATTATCTAGGAAATGAATGTATAATGATGTGAAGTAGCACGTCAATGAAAAATAATTAGAGAGTTCTCAGCAAAGTAAGACACCCAGAGTTCAATATTTCATGTTAACAATGGGTTTTCACTATGAAACTCAATACCCTCACCTAGGGGTAATATGGATGATAAGAAACAACTATAACACCCCAAACATTTTATTGTATGTTTCTGTTAAATGCATTTGATTAATTAGATAGCGTATATTTTATAAAGCACCGAGTTTCATTGAAACAACACTTATTTATTTAAGAGATAGTCATATCCAATCCATTAAACATAAATTTTCCACTTCTATGTTCTGAATATTGAAAAACAGACATACACTGTTGCGATCAGGGTGATATTTCGAGTCAGATAAAATCAAGTTATTTATCCGTGAATAGTAACATACATTTTAGAATAGTAGCATACCCTTATTAATAGTAATATACCCATTATTAATAGTAATGAGACCCTTATGAATGGTATCCTTACTCATAAAAGTATAAATAAATTTAGGAACCATGAAAATGAAGATGAATATTTTAAATGATTGTATTTTTTTATTAAATTACGATTTTAATTTTAATTTAAAATTATCATATTTAGAATTTTTTTTTGAAAAATGGAGTTCAATTTTGGATTATTAAAATCAAGAAATGCTTACAGTGAATTTTTGGGATTTTTCTAAAATTCTTGATTTTTTAATTAATAGTAAAATACGATAAATTACGATATATGCGAAATACACGATTTACTACATCATAAGTGATGCACGGATGATGTAAGCCGACATATTTAGAAATCACATTCCATTATTACTATCATGGACCACATGAATGAAAACCATTCATATTCCTTAGAAAAAATATTAAAATAATTCAAAATCCCTCCTCCCATCCACTATATAAACCACCCCTCACCCCCTCTTCCTCCCACACCACTTAAACATCAAGCCTTGCCTAAATTGTGATAAAATATCTCCTTATGATCCTCCACCACCTCAATGACCTTATGGTATCACAAAAAGTCCAAAAAACAATCCTTAATGAGATTCTCATGGAGGAGTACTCAAGGGGTGAACCTCTCTTCTCTTTAATTTCAAATTCTTTTAAAAGTTTTATTTTTTTTGTTATCTCCTCTCCTCCCAACATGCAAATTCTTTTAAACTTTTAGTACCTTAAATGGACTAGAATTTTATTATTCCAATTTACTATTTATTCATCATATCTCTTTTCCCCCACCTCTTACCCTAAAAATGAAAATAACATCTGAGATGTGTTAATTTTACACATTCAAGGAAGACAGGTTTTCAATTTCTATTACTATTGTCAAGACTGATCATGAAACATTTTTAATGGTTTAACCAGATCATAATATATTTATGTTAACTTATTAAATGTTCTAGAATCCTTATACACTCATAATAAAAAATAATTATACAAAATAAGGTCATTATGCACAAAACCAAAAAGTTAATCCAAGCGTTTATCAATAGCAATTAACCAATGAACCATCCTCAAGTATATAACCCAAAATCACTCTAAGATCATTTATAATGTCACTAATAATATATATTTAAATTTAATAATGTTGAACCATATTTTAAATGAACTTCCATTCTTGAATACAAGTATATCAATCATGAAAACCAAATAAAAAAATGTTTACAAAACAATAAAATTAAATCTCTAAAACCCATCAAAAATGAAATGAATGAACATAATACGATTATAACATATCTATTAAATTTTTATGTGTTTATTTAATTATTAATTAATGAAGATAAATTTTTTCATTATGGTCATTAAGAACAATCAATAACACCATCAAGCATAAGGTAAGGGATATCTTAACTGAATTTCTATTCATTGAGTTAAACATCAATGTCATCAGTTTTTACTTTCTGAGAATACGTGTGAATGACCTATGATTATTTTATAACTTATATCCACATTTATAAAGTGTTTTTATATTTTCACCCATAATTATTTGATTTATTTGTCTTCAATCAATTGTTTTGGAAGGGGACCTGTCTCTTACTTTTATTCAAGAATTCCCCATATGATGTGTCAATTTTTTTAATTTATAAATGATGGGGTATTTTTTCTCACCTTACACATACTTCACTTATGATATATAAATGATGGTATACAACTTTACCTCTCTTGAAGCCCTCACAACAACACCCATTTCATTGCTGAAATGATTGTAAGGGGGTTCTCATATCACTGTTATTTCGGTGAGATTTCCATTGTTTTCCACTTATTTCATGCATGTGGTGTATCTATACTTATATTTGATATATAATATCATGACTCTATTTATTTTCATGGTATTCAGTTATTAATTTGATTATTATTAATTCTTGGTCACATGAAACAAGTGATTACAATGTGGTAACAAACTTTGTCACAATTTTTCATTTCGTGGTGACTTACATTGTATTATGCACATAATAATTATTATGTGGTAAACATATTTCCCATTCGAGATAACATTTCATTTGAAATTATATTCCTTTTAAACATCTATATTCTCATGTCTTGGATATGATTATTTTCTTAATTGTATACCATTTTACATATGGTGTTCCTTAAATGTTGTTTTAACTATGCAAGTATTGATGAATCCATATCCTATATTCTATGAGAATAATGTAAATTCCTATTGATAATGTATTTAATACATGTATAAATAATTATTTGGATATGCAGTGACCAGATAGTCCCTCTATATCCCCTCGATGCATCGATTGGTATCATTAGACAATCAGTTGGTGACAAACCCTTCGAGTTTGTTTCCTAAAATCAAACTTGTTTCTATGATGAAATATAAACCATTATGATAGTATAGTGATATCATGTGCTAGACACATGACGTAAAATTTATAATCATTCTCTTTATTAATTTTCAGTTATTACTATCCAGGACTTTTTCACTATGAAAAAATATATGGATGTAGTTTCATTCTTAGTTTACTAATGGAATGTGTTTTTTATTTATCCACCATACCATATTGACTATGCCAATTTGATTATCTTTCAGTTATTCACTAATTCTTCCTCCATTTGTAACCCTTAATGAGAATTTGAGCTCACCCCTTTACTTTATTTACCTTCAACATGTTATGAAGAGGAGATCATGTATTGAGTTCTCATGGATGCCGTTTTTTAGTTTTTTATGTAGTGTATATGTTTAAAATTCTCATTGTAATTTGAGTTACATCTATGTATCTAGTTTCATAAATACTACTAAACTGATCATTCCATCAGGATTTATTTCCTTATAACCAAGAAAATCTAATTAGTAATGCACCTACTCTGGGCTTTTGCGGTCGGGGTGTTAATGTTGGTATCAGAGTGTAACACCCCGAGCTTCCACGATACGCTTCTCATTCAATAATACAGTAGCGTGTGTTGTACGCAACTTCGAATTCTAACACACTGCGACTAATCAAAGTAGCCATTATGAATAGTAATAACCACTTTTTAAATTTATAGAAATTTTATATTTCAAAATGGACTTCATTTTTGTATTTGTAATATCGAAATTATCCTATGCTGAATTTTTTTTAACTTTCTGAGAACTTCCAAATTTTTATGAATAGTGAAAAATACTTAAAACAACTTTATTAATCAAAAAAATTTATAGTGATAAGTTATACTATTGAGTGGTTTTAAAGTATAATTAGAATATATTTTTACCATTTTATCCAATGGTGTTCATTCAAATTAATTTCACTTTGAAATTGAACATAAACAATTGTCCATCTTTTGATATATATTGTTTCTTAAAAACACACTATTTGTTGTGACAACTGGAATTAATTATAAAATTAATTAATGAAACATATATGTTTGTAATTTCATAAAATAGAAATCATTTTTGAATTCGGAATATCAATTATAGCTTAGGGTAAAATTTTGGCATTGTTCTGAAAAACGTCAATTTTTGATGAATACTGAAACCACTAAGTTGTAGTTAAATAACTGATTTTTCATTTAAATGAAATATTACCATTTCTGTGATTTGATTTTCAAAAATCCGACATACATGGTTGTCATTAGGAAGTAAAATGTGTTTCAATGAGATTAAAATAGTTTTTTGGTGAATAGTAACTTTTAAGTTCTTAATCGCGATTAGAGGTAATTAGTGTAGTTTAAGGTAAAAATAATGTTTTAATAATATGAGATGATCTTCAAAACATGTCCTACCCTCATTGGATGTTCCATGGCCGACCAAGACAATCCATGGGTCAACTTGGGGACCCCATGGAGCCACTTTAGTTGGAAAATGACATAAATACCTTTTATTTAATGTTAAAGTAAAAAATGACACAAACATGAAAGGTTTTACTAAAACAATTTTTACATGAGGTTATACAAGTCATATTTTTTTACTATAAATAGTCATTGGAAATCTAAAAAGATTTCCTACATCGTAGTAGTTTTTTTATAATTTTTAGAAATTATATAAATTAAATTATTTATGACATCATGATGATGCAGCGAGGACCTCATTATTTAACGATTTAAATAAAATAAAAAGATAATGTAAAATCCAATGCATACACTTGTCAAAAACCTATTGGATGAGTAGATTTAGAACCCTTATCACCTTACCCTCGAATTATATAATTGTGGGACCTCTAAAATCCGAAACACATTTTATAATAAAGTGACTTTTCGTTACTTTCCAAGAGTTCCCCTCCTCTCCAATTATAAAAGGCCCCCACCTCTACCACCTTACTCACACTTTCAAAGCCTTTTGGCTCGGCCAACCTCTGCCCAAATACTCTCCCAACTTCCCTCCCTTACTCTTAGAAGCCTCGCTTTGGGCAGAAATCTTCCCAAGGAAGCCTTTGGCTCAAATCAAAAGAGTTACCCAATTTTATGGTAATGTCTTCTCTTATGTTATTTTGTTTTATTTTGCTTATCCAAACCCCAAAACTCTTTTTATTCCTTTCTTTTGTAACAACAACATTATCCTAAATATACCAGGATGTTGTTATAATTATTATTAGAGCTACACTTACACACACCTACATCTAATGGTTAAAGAACATACGGTTTCTGTGGATGGTGAATTTCTGCCTCACGAAACGATGATTGTTCAACACTCATAAAACACCTTAAAAGGTGGCCATTAAGATGTCACTATATTTATAAATGATATATAATATGTTTATGTTTTACTTATGGTTCTGTATTTTTCATTTATGGCATACCTTTATTGTTTCCATTATGGGTAAACGCGATAATTTCATTTTAGGAAGTGCAGACTACCGCCCCCTCAAAGTGATTTGAATCGTTAATGCCATATGTGGGATGTATAAAGGATGGAGTAAATGGTATTATACAATATATTATACTGGAATTATATTATACATTTATATCATTATGATTTCATTCCATTAAATACGAAATATAAATGAAAGTAGCGTTCATGCGTACGTACGGCTTACCATCTCCATGAACGGTGCATTTCATTTCTTACCTCTAAATGTTATGTAATATTCTAAATGAATGTATATAATGGATTTATATGATATATATGACATCTAAATCATGAATATAATTCTGGAGATAATGGATATTCTACCACATAAACAACTTGTAATTATAAGAAGTTTATTGTTCACTCAAGTACCAAAGATCGACAAAACGACCGTTATTAACTTAAATAATTACATAATGCTCATATCATTGTAATAAGTGATATAAAAAGGATAATTAAATTGAAAATGGTTCATAATAAGGTATATATTAACTCTAGTTTATTATTCAGGAGGTTAAAGAACGGTTGAGTCAAGTCAGACACGAGGTAAGGTAACTTCTTAACCCAATTTCTATTCTTTGGGTTAATCTCCTACTTTCAAATTATGTCATGATATTATTATGTCCTATCGTGTATTTTTACATTATTTATGTGTACTTATATTGAATACACATTATAGATGTACTTTATTTAAAAAAAATGATCTTTTTAAGGACTTCGTCTCAATCCCCTTTCATTGAGGCATATTTGGTTTTATACACAACTTTCTTTTATACGGTGTATAAACCCCTTTGACTTTTACATTTGTTCAAAATGAATTTTTTTTATACGAAGCGTTTTGCTAAATGACAAAAGGGAATGTTTTTCTTTCCATACTTATGTGGCGACAACGACTTCTCTGCCGCTGTGACCATTATTTGAGTTTCAGCTTCCTCTACAAGCCATCATTCTTTTAATGAAAAATAAATACAATGTTTTAACTTTCTTTTATTTTGGTATTGAAAATGGTTTTGAAAGCGTTTTTATTATATCAATGTGTTGTATTGATATCTTGTGATTGAAATGTGGAAATGTTATGTTTCCTTTATGCATTTTTTATATGATACGATTGTGTTATGGTTTATGATATGTTTAAACCTATTCATATGAGGAATGTATTGGAATTAATAAGTGATGGGTGGAGCCCGCTATAGCTCCTCAATGCATCGGTAGGTATCATGAGACAACTAGACGTGGAATTGGCCGAGTCCCTTTCCCAATTTGATTTATGGTTTTGGCCGAGGCCTTAATCATTTTAGACGTCTTGGCCGAGGCCTTGACAAAATTTTTCAGAATTTCTGGCATTATACATTACCTCATTATGAAAGTGGTTAATGATATTTCATGTGATTATTCGACCAGTAGAATATCCATGTGAAGAAGTAAATGGAATTATCTCATTTTAATTTTGCCATATTATGTTGATGTTCATGTTTAAAAGGCTTTTTTTAGTTATACATTGCCTTAAATGTTTATGTTTATTTATGAAAGCATCCGCAGTATTGTTATCCTTACTGAGCATCTGAGCTCACCCCTTTCAATGTTTTAATATTTTCCAGGATGTGAAGAAGTATTTTAGGAATGACCTACATGGATAGTCAGAAGAGGATATGAGTGTGGACTATGAAGACTTTGTTATTGTAGTTTTTCACCTTATGTTGTAATGTAACATTTATGAATGTATCTAGTGTTTCCAAGGATACTAAACTATTTGGTCTTTCGAGACTTGATCTTTTGTGATCATGTCAATGTTACGAAGTAATGCACCGACTTGGGGTAGCTGGGGTCGGGGCGTTACAGTTGGTATCAAAGGCAGTTTAGTACTAACCTTGGAAGCTAGATTAAGATAAACTCTGATTAGAGCACATAGCCCAAAGATAGACTTTGAGGATTAGTATAGAAGAACTTCCTAGAATTTTGTTATTGTAGAGATTTTTTGAATTTTCCGAGCAATACATCCCTGTCTGGATACGAGCAGGTAGAGGCGGCTCTGGCACAAATGTACCTAGGGGTAAAACCCGAAAATACCGCTTTGAGCTAGACTCGAACGGGAACTGGTGCACGACAACGGGCCTTGCTGCACTCTTGGTTACGACACTCCTGGGGGCTATGCTTTGGATAATTCTCATTTTCTTATTAAACCACTATGAAGGGTTATTAGTATATACTTCCTCAAAGAAATTTTTTTTTGAATTATATCCATAAATAGTTCGATTTATGTTAAGTATCTTACAAGTATGGAATTATGTATTTTGATTCATAAACTAATATAGTTTATTACATTGTTTAGAAATGGTGCCTAGTGGAAGGAATGGAAACTGTATCAATGCACGCACTCCGTGTAGGGATTGCCCTCCTACTCAAGATAATTATTGTGGATCTGGAGATACAACTGGTGCTGATCAACTTATTACCATACTAGGACAACTCACTCAAGTTATGAATAATAACCTTACTCGTATGGATCACCCTGATCCACAACGTGGAGGATCAATGTTAGACCGCTTCATGAGGAAAAAACCGCCAACATTTAATGGGGGTACAAATCCATTAGTAGATGAGCAGTGGATAAACTCCATAGAGAAAATATTCCATGCCTTCGGGAGTAGCGAAAGGGAGAAGGTTGTCATGGCAGTTTACAGCCTCACTGGAGATGCCGATCAGTGGTGGTCACTGATTCAAAACACAAAGGAAGATGATGGCGTATCGAATATGGAATGGAGGGAGTTCAAAGAGCTTTTCCTAGAAAAATACTATCCTCATGACCATCGAGCAGATATGGGAAGACAATTTTTGAGTCTGAGATAAATGGAGGATGGGAATGTCGCAAAGTATGAAGCCAACTTTAAAAGGTTAGCGAGGCATGCTGCAGATTATATACGTAACCCAAGAAGTAAGATTGATCGTTTCTTTGATGGGTTGAAACCATTTTTCCGTCGAGCATTAGTCTCACAAACCTTCTCGTCATACGAAGATATTGTCTTGTGTTCTATCAAGACAGAAAATAAATTCTCTAAGTCTTATGAAAACAAAGTAAAGCAAGAGAAGAAGAGAACGGTGGAACAAGAGACAGATAAAGGGAAAAAGGGAAAGAAGGATTTTCCATTATGCGATAATTTTGGGAAGAATCACCCTGGTACATGGCTAAAAGAAATTGGAGTTTTTTATAAATGTGTGGAAAAAGGTCACCAGGCGCGTGATTGCAAGGGAAAGAAAGAGGCTATCAATGTTGAATGCTACAATTGTAGGGAAATTGGGAATTATGCAAATGAATTTCCTAAGCGTCAGGGAAACTTACCTCAGAAAAGGCCAAGGGATCAAGGACAATCTTATGATGTTAGTACAGTTGAAGCAGAATAATTAATGTATTGGTGCTTTTGGACTCAAGGATTATATTCTGGTTATAAGGATAATGTGATTGTACAGCATTACTTGTTGTTTTCATTAAGGATTTAATATGATGAAGGTAATCATATTTTTAGTATGTGACAATAAGATAAACTTTACTTTGTTTGGGGAATCTGATGTTATAATTGATTTTGGAATTAAGAGACCTTTTAGAGAAAGTCTGGACAGAGGTATTTTGGATAACTATAAAGGTTGGAGTGGATTAATTTGTTCTTTGGATGGTATTGTTTAAGGTTAAAACATTTATGAAGATTATTTTTGAATATTATAATACTATAGTTTCAGGAAAAGGACAACCTGCAGGGTGGGGCATAACCCGTCGTGTCGGACAAAGCTGTAGGAATCGAACCCACAATCATAGTGCTACAGGCCTTTATTTCCTACCACTAGACTACAGGAAGTCCCTGGTTATTAAAAAATAATTTTACTAATCTAAATGGTATGTGTTAACATTTGGAACCTTATAAAATTAGGATAAGTATACTATTTTTGAGTTCTATTATCTTTTTGAGTGAAAGATGAGTTGAAGGTTGAAACTCTAACTGTCAAGCATAAATATATATATACCTATCTCTTATTCAATGAATAAATTAATTCTTAAACTTTAGTAAAGGTATATTAAAACAAAAAAATGTGTTATCCTAATACCTTATGTCTTGTTGAACTGATGATATTTTAAATCAACATAGATTGAAGGCTTTGAGGCCCTCAATTTGACAGTTGATTGTGGTTGATGACCTCAATCACTCCCTACAAATATTTACGTTTTTCCTCCAATTATATGTCTCTAATTTCCACCAATGTTCTCCTAATCGAGATCATAATTTGGTGGTGACTTTTTCATTTCCATTTCCCTCTTATTAAGGCTAAATTTTATTAACCTTATCTCCGATGTGGGTTTTCCACAAAGGTATTTTCTATTTTCAACCTTTTATTTTCAACGAAAAATTTCAAATTGCGAGAACGCAATTTATTGAAGGAGGGGAGAATGTTACACCCCGAGCTTCCAAGATACGCTTCTCATTCAATAATACAGTAGCATGTGTTGTAGGCAGCTTCGAATTCTAACACACCACGACTAATCAAAGTAGCCGTTATGAATAGTAATAACCACTTTTTAAATTTATAGAAATTTTATATTTCATAATGGACTTCATTTTTGTATTCGTAATATCGAAATTAGCCTATGTTAAATTTTTTGTAACTTTCTGAGAACTTCCAAATTTTTATGAATTGTGAAAAATACTTAAAAAAACATTTTTAATAAAAATAATTTATAAGGATAAGTTATACTATTGAGTGGTTTTAAAGTATAATTAGAATATATTTTTACCATTTTATCAATTGTGTTCATTAGAATTAATTTCACTTTGAAATTGGACATAAACAATTGCCCATCTTTTGATATATATTGTTTCTTAAAAAACGCTATTTGTTGTGACATCGGGAATTAATTATAAAATTAATTAATGCAACTTATATGTTGGGAATTTCATAAAATAGAAATCATTTTTGAATTCGGAATATCAATTATAGCTTAGGGTGAAATTTTGGCATTGTTCTGAAAAACTTCAATTTTTGATGAAGAGTGAAACCACTAAGTGGTAGTTAAATAACTGATTTTTCGTTTAAATGAAATATTACCACTTCTGTGATTTGATTTTCAAAAATCCGACATACATGGTTTTCATTAGGAAGTAAAACGTGGTTCAATGAGATTAAAATAATTTTTTGGTGAATAGTAACTTTTAAGTTCTTAATCGCGATTAGAGGTAATTAGTGTAGTTTACGGTAAAAATAATGTTTTAATAATATGAGATGAGCTTGAAACATTTCCTACCATCATTGGATGTTCAATGGCCGACCAATACAATCCATGGGTCAACTTGGGGACCCCATGGAGCCACTTTATTTGGAAAATGACATAAATACCTTTTATTTAATGTTAAAGTAAAAAAATGACACAAACATGAAAGGTTTTACTAAAACAATTTTTACATGATGTTATACAAGTCATATTTTTGACTATAAATATTTATTGGAAAGATAAAAGGATTTCCTACATCATAGTATTTTTTTTTAATTTTTAGACATTAAATAAATTAAATTATTTATGACATCATGATGATGCAGTGATGACCTCATTATTTAACAATTTAAATAAAATAAAAAGATAATGTAAAATCCAAGGATTACACTTGTCAAAAACCTATTGGATGAGTATATTTCGAACCATTATCACCATACCCTCTAATTATATAAGTGTGTGACCTCTAAAATCCGAAACTCATTTTATAATAAAGTGACTTTTCTTTACTTTCCAAGAGTGCCCCTCCTCTCAACTTATAAAAGGCCCCCACCTCTACCACCTTACTCACACATTCAAAGCCTTTTGGCTCCGCCAACCTCTACCCAAATACTCTCCCAGCTTCCCTCCCTTACTCTTATAGGCCTCACTTTGGGAAGAAGTCTTCCCAAGGAAGCCTTTGGCTCAAATCAAAATAGTTACCCAATTTTAATGTAATGTCTTCTCTTATGTTATTTTGTTTTATTTTGCTTATCCAAACCCCTAAACTCTTTTTATTACTTTCCTTTGTAACAACACCAGTATCCTAAATATACTAGGATGTTGTTATAATGATTATTCGAGCTACATTTACACACACCTACATCTAATGGTTAAAGAACATACGGTTTCTGTGGATGGCGAATTTCTGCCTCACGAAACGATGATTGTTCAACACTCATAAAACACCTTCAAAGGTGGACATTAAGATGTCACTCTATTTATAAATGATATATAATATGTTTATTTTTTACCTAAGATTCTTTATTTTTCATTTATGGCATACCTTTTTTTTTCCATTTTGGTAAACGCGATAATTTCATTTTAGGAAGTGCGGACTACCGCCCCCTCAAAGTGATTTGAATCATTAATGCCATATGTGAGATGTATAAAGGATGGAGTAAATGGTATTATACACTATATTATACTGGAATTATATTATAAATTTATATCATTATGATTTCATTCCATTAAATACGAAATAGAAATGAACGTAGTGTTCATGCGTACGTACGGCTTACCGTCTCCATGAACGGTGCATTTCATTTCTTACCTCTAAATGTAACGTAATATTATAAATGAATGTATATACTGGATATATATGATATATATGACATCTAAATCATGAATATAATTCTGGAGATAATGGATATTCTACCACATAAACAACATCTAATTATAAGAAGTTTATTATTGACTCAAGTACCAAAGATCGACAAAACGACTGTTATTATCATAAATAATTACATAATGTTCATATCATTGTAATAAGTGATATAAAAAGGATAATGAAATTGAAAATGGTTCTTAATAAGGTATATATTAACTCTAGTTCATTATTCAGGTGGTTAAAAAATGGTTGAGTCAAGTCAGACACGAGGTAAGGGAACTTCTTAACCCAATTTCTATTCTTTGGGTTAATCTCCTACTTTCAAATTATGTCATTATATTATTATGTCCTATCTTGTATTTTTACATTATTTATGTGTAATTATAGTTAATACACATTATAGATGTACTTTATTTTAAAAAATGATCTTTTTAAAGACTTCATCTCATTCCCCTTTCATTGAGGCATATTTGGTTTTATACACAACTTTCTTTTATACGGTGTATAAACCCCTTTGACTTTTACGTTTATTCCAAAGGAAATTTTTTTATACGAATCGTTTTGCTAAACGACAAAAGGGAATGTTTTTATTTCTGTACTTATGCGGAGACAACGACTTCTCCACCGCCGTGACCATTATTTGAGTTTCGGCTTCCTCTACAAGCCATCATTTTTTTAATGAAAAATAAATACAATGTTTTAACTTTCTTTTATTTTGGTATTGAAAATGGTTTTGAAAGCATTTTTATTATATCAATGTGTTGTATTGATATCTTGTGATTGAAATGTGGAAATGTTATGTTTCCTTTATGCATGGTTTATGTGATACGATTGTGTTATTGTTTATGATATGTTTAAACCTATTCATATAAGGAATGTATTGGACTTAATAAGTGATGGGTTCAGCCCACTATAGCTCCTCGATGCATCGGTAGGTCTCAGGAGACAACTAGAAATGGAATTGGCTGAGGCCATTTCCCAATTTTATTTATGGTTTTGGCCGAGGCCTTAATCATTTTAGACGTCTTGGCCGAGGCCTTGACAAAATGTTTCAGAATGTCTGGCATTATACATTCCCTCATTATGAAAGTGGTTAATGATATTTCATGTGATTATTCGACCAGTAGAATATCAATGTGAAGAAGTAAATGGCATTATCTAATTTTACTTTTTCCATATTATGTTGATGTTCAAGTTTAAAAGGCTTTTGTTTTATTTATACATTGCCTTAAATGTTTATGTTTATTTATGACAGCTTCCGCAATATTGTTATCCTTACTGAGCATCTGAGCTCACCCCATTCAATGTTTTAATATTTTCCAGTATGTGAAGAATTATTTTAGGAATGACCTACAGGGATAGTTAGAAGAGGATATGAGTGTGGACTATGAAGACTTTGTTATTGTAGTTTTTCACCTTATGTTGTAATGTAACATTTATGAATGTATCTAGTGTTTACTAGGATACTAAACTAATCGGTTGTTCGAGACTTGATCTTTTGTGATCATGCCAATGTTACGAAGTAATGCACCGACTTTGGGTAGCTGGGGTCGGGGCGTTACACATAGTATGTTTAGTAGAAAACATGGAAACTAGATTAGAAATTATATACATGGGAAACAAATCCAAAATGTAGTATTTGAGGATAAAAATATAATAGAATCCAATTATTTTGGTATGGAATAGATTATGTGGATCATTCTTGAAAATAAATATATTTCCTGATACAAACAGGTAGAGGGGACTCTGGCACAGATGTACCTAGGAGTGAAAGCTCTGATAAGGAGTTTTGGGCTTGAACCGAGGAATCCTAGTAAACGACAATGGGCATTGATGAACTCTTGGTATTGAAACTCCTAGGGGATATTCATTTGATAATTCAAATTATATTTACAAGTCGTTATGATAGATTTTAATGTAAATTTTTCTTCATAGAAACCATGTTTATGAGATTTTCTATGCAATGAATTTTGATTTATGTTATTTACCTTTCTACTAGATATTATAAATTATGATTCATAACCTAATCCAGTGTATTTCATTATTTATAGACTGATCCATATGAAGTATTATATGGTAAGAGGTGTCGAACTCCAACCTCTTGGGTTGAATTTGATGAGAGGATAATTATAGGCCTATAACTTATTGAAGATACAACGATAACTGTAATGAAAATTGAAAACCATATTAAAGCAGCCCAAAGTAGAAAGAAGAGTCATGCAGACAACCAGATAAAAGAATTGGAATTCCTAGTGCTCGATCATGTATTTTTAATGTATCTCTATGGAAGGGTGTCTTATGGTTCTATAATAAAGAGAAACTGAGCTCTAGGTACAACAGACCATTTGAAATTCTGGAAGGAATCAGAGCAATATCTTACCATTTAGCAATGCCAGCGACTCTCTCCAATATTCTTGATGTGTTTTAAGAGTCATTATTTATAAAATACATGCTATACCCAAACTTTTTAGTCACCTATGAATAAATATAACTGCAACATGATTTTCCATAATTTAAAGATCCTATCGGGATTCTTGACACAAGGTAGTAGGTATTGAGAAATTGGACAACTCGCCTAGTAAAGGTTCTTTGTAGTAACCAAAATATGGAAAAAGTAATGTGGGAACCTAAGGATGTCATGAAGAAGAAGCACACATATCTTTTTGAAGGGTTTTATACATCAAAAAATTATATGGATGAAATTTTTGAAGGAGGTAACAATATAACACCCCAAACATTTTATGGTATGTTTCTCTTAAGTGAATTCGATCCATTAGATAGCCTATATTTCATAAATAACTGAGTATCATTGAAAAAATGGGTATTTAAGAGATAGTAACAACCTAGCCATTAAACATAAATTTTCCACAGTATTGTTTTGAATTTTTAAAAACGGACATACACAGTTTTTATTAGGGTGATATTTGGAGTCTGATAGAATCAAGTTAATTTACAGTGAATAGTAACTTACACTTATGAATAGTAACATACCCTTATGAAAAGTAACCTACTCTTATGAATATATATATTAACCTTATGAATGGTAACCTTACTAACAAAATTATAAATAATTTTTGGCACCTTGAAGATGAAGATGAATATTTTATTTTTTTTGTATTTTTGTGATTAAATAATGATTTTAATTAAAAATTAAACTTATCATATTTAGAAAATTATTTTTTTAAAAATTGAGTTCATTTTGTGATTCTACATGCCGAGAAATGGTTAGCGTTAATTTTTTGGAATTTTTCAAAAACAATTGATTTCTTTTGAATTGTAAAATACGATAAATTATGATAAATGCTAAATACATGATTTATTGCATCATAGGTGGAGCAAGGCTGATGTAGTCCTACTTGGTTCGAACTCACATGCCATTATTACTATTTTGGATCACATGAATCATGGTTATTCATAGTCTTGAGAAAAGATATTAAAATAATAATTAAAATAATGTAAACTTTCTCCTCCCCTCCACTATATAAACCACCCCTCACCCCCTCTTCCTCCCACACAACTAAAGCATCAAGCCTTGCCTAAATTCTACTAAAAAATCCCCATATTCTCCTCCCCCATGACTAAGTCCATCTAGAATTACCAAATGAAATAAAGGCCCTAAGGATATTCTCAAGGAGAAGTACTCAAGAGTTGAACCTCTCTTCTCTTTTCATTCAAATTATTTTACAAGTTTTATTTATTTTGTTGATCTCTCCTCACCTCCAAAAATCCAAATTTTATGAAAATTATAGTAACGTAAATGGACGGTAATTTTATTATGATAATTTAATATATCATCATCATCTCTCTTTTCCCCCACTTTATATAGTAAAAAATGAAAATACCATCTGATATATGTTAATTTATCACATTCAAGGATGAAGAGTTTTCAATTTCTATCACTATATTCAAGACTAGTCATGAAACCATTTTAATGGTTGAACCAGATCATAATATACTTATTTTAACTTATGAAATGTTCTGTAATCCTTACACACTCATAGTACAAAACTATAATACAATACAAGTTAATTATGCACAAAATCGTACTGTTAATCCAAGTGTTTATCAATAACTTTTAACTAATGAACCATCATCAAGAATAAAACGCAAAATAATTATATGATAATTTATAATGTCACTAGTAATATATATTTAAAATTATATAGGTTTAACCACATTTCAAACGAGCTTCCATTCAAGATTATAAGTAAATATGTCATTAAAACCAAGGAAAAGAATGCTTCCAAAACAATAAAAATGAATCTCTTAAACCCATAAAAAGGGAATGAATTAACCTAATAAGGTTATACCATATTGATTAAATGTTGATGAGTTTCTGGAATAATTAATTGACGATTCGAGAATTGATTATTCAGGTCGTTAAGAACTATAAATAACACCATCGAGCAAAAGGTAAGGGTTATCTTCACTCAATTTCCATTCATTGAGTTGAACGTCAATTTCATTGGTCTTTTCATTCCCAAAATATTTGTGAATGACCTATGAATGTTTTATGAAATAATTCCACTTATATTTTTTGGTATTATTTTTTATCTCATAAATATGTCAATTTTTTGTCCTCAATCTAATGATATGTTCTTTGTAAGGGAGCCTCTTTCTTAATTTTATTCATGAATTCACCCTATAATGTGTCCTTTTATTTTTTTAATTCCAAAATGATGGGGTAAGTTTTTTCACCTCCCCAATATTTCCCATCTGATATATAAATTATTGTAGACCCCTTTATCAATCATTAAGAGATCATAATAACACCCGTTGCCATGCTGAAATTTTTGTAAGCGGTTTCTCATCTCACTTTTATTTCTGGGATATTTCCATTGTTCACCACTTATTTATTGCATGTGGTGCATGTGAACTAAAATTTGATATATAATATCACGAGTCTATTTATTTTCATTCTATTGACTTATTCATTTAATGATTATTAATTATTGGTCTCACAAAATGATTGATTACAATGTGGTAACCTGCATTGTCTCAATTTTCCATTTCATTGTGACATACTTCGTACTGTGCACATAATAGTTCTTATGTTGTGTACCTACTTCCCATTTGAGATCAATTTTAATTTGAAATTAAATTCCTTTTAAATATCCATATTCTCATACAATGGATATGATATTTTTCTGAGCTATATACCATTTTACTTAGGGTGTTTTTTTATATTATTTTAACTTTGGAAGTATTGATGAATCTGTATCCTCTATTCTATGTAGATAATATAAAATCATATTGATCTTGAATTGAATATATATATAAATATTTTTTTGGACATTAAGTGTCAGGTAGGTCCAGCTATAGCCCCTAAATGCATCGGCCGGTCTCATGAGGCAATCAGTTGGCGACAAACTCTTGAAGTTTGTTTCCAAAAATCAGATGGGTTTTTACCCATAGATTTAAACCGTTCCAACAGTACAGTGGTATTATAATCTATATTTAAAATTCCCAATTAATAACCATTTAATTTATACCTATTAGTTTTTACAATTAATGAGGATTCACTTTGAAAAAATCTATGGACGCCGTTTCATTCTTAGTTTATTAATTGAGTGTGTTTTTATATTATTTACCATTCTATATTGAATATGCCAATTTTTTAATGTTTCATTAATTCACTCATGCTTCATCTATTTGTATCCCTTACTGAGCATTTGATCTCAACCCTTTCATTTACATACCTTTTACATGTTATGTATAGGAGATCATGTATTGAGTTTCCATGGATGTAGTTATGTAGTTTTTTACATGCAATATATTTTGTTACCTTTCTTGTTGTAATTTTATTTACAT
Organism: Viscum album; assembly: GCA_963277665.1. Taxonomy (NCBI): domain Eukaryota; kingdom Viridiplantae; phylum Streptophyta; class Magnoliopsida; order Santalales; family Viscaceae; genus Viscum; species Viscum album. The sequence goes on from OY728160.1 coordinate 1,173,866,518, forward strand.
CTATGTATCTAGTTTCCTCACGAATACTAAATTGATCACTAATTTAGGATTTATTTACTTCTAACAATGCTGATGTAATTATTAATGCACCGGATCTAGGATTTTGGGTTTGGGGTGTCACAACTACTACCTCTAAAGAAAAATGAAAAAAGGAAGGCTTATGAAACCATAATTAATGAAGTGATTAATGATAATTAAGGAACAATTATCAAACCCTCCACAGTTAGTAATTTCAATTAGGATTTTGTATGAATAAGAACTATTAAAATATTATTATTCATTCATTAGTAAAATTTCATTTAATTATATCCCTTAACATGGACTTAGTAATAATAAAATAAAATTTGATATTCTATATGTACAATAATGAATCTTTGCTTCGAATAAAAATATTTTCGTATAAGATAAGATCATATTTATGTGGTAAAAAATTAATTATATTATTGAATCATAAATGGTTATTCAAACAATCACTGTTTTATTAGTTTGAGGTAGATTATTAATATAGTTTTATTGAAAAACCCTTTTGAGGTTTTATTTGAAAATATTTTATATAGATTAAGGATATTTTAGGTGACATATATGGAAATGATACACTATGGTAAAATATTCTGTGAAAAATTAATATTTGGAGGAATGAATTTAAAGTTGGGAAAATATTATTAAAGTATACTCAAAGAACTTGTCTAATGGATCTAAATGTTGGTTGCGATGAAAAACTTCTTAAAGATTAGTTTTCATAGAACCACAGCTCTCAGTTGAGAATTTAGATGGATATTTATATATCCCATAATGTAAGGAAGTGTTGAAATCAAATATAATGGAATGATGTTACATAAAGAATGATACTAGGACTTGACCAATCCAATTATATGAGAGATATAGTTAAAGTCTACCAAAAACATATAAGAGATGAAAAATTTTGGCAAAGAAGTTTTGCTGATAATCAATGACATGATCAAAAATTTTTAGTTGGTGAGAAGGTATTTATATGAATTTTAAAAGGATTATATTATGGAAAACATGGCCCTAGGTATATCAATCACATTAAAAAACATGGTCTTATCGAGTTAATATCTTATCATTTTTTTCTTCTAAAAAACCTTTATCTATTTCTATATGAGTTTTTTGTATCACTCATGTGTAAGTATATCCCCGATCCTTCACATGTATTGAAGTCACATGTTATACCACAAGAGAATTATATATATTGTGAGGGATAATGTATAATGACTCTTGATCAAATAGTTAAGGTTATACTAAATAAGACTACTCACATGGTCAATGTTTTTTCAAAAAATCAATAATCTTGAAGATGTTACATTGGAACCAAAGGATAAATTAGGGTAAAAGTTTCTTCCATTATTGATACCAAATTGATTACTCTTGGGGGTGAAATTAAATTTAATGTAGGTATAATGTAACACACGTATATTTTATGAAATATTGTTTTTTATAATTAATATAATATTTTAAATATATCACCTTATCATGAACAATATGATTGACTTAAGATACCTTAAATAATGATTCTAGCTTGTGTTACACTCAAAAAGTTGTTTAACTTTCATTTCATGAAAAATTGTTTCTAAATGATACAACACATATTATTAAAATATTATTATTTTATATGGTAGTTTTCAATTTGCCATTGGAATGATGGTTTTGAATAAGAATAAATAAACTATGAAAATATGATTTCATATGTATATAAAATTAATTATTTGGTTACTAATTAATTTGGAATGAGTTTTTTTTAAAAGGATATAACACTTTCTAAAACTATTTTTTTAGCATAGAAGTGAGTTTTATATTAAATAGTTTACTAAACAAATTTTTTTAGTTATTTAAATAAAATTTAGATATTTATTATTGAATAAGATATCTAATATTTTTCTTGTATGTTTCCAATATATAATATAATTTGAAATCCATGTTTACACATAAAACATATTATTACAAAAAGATATTTTGTCACTTTTTTCACACTTATTAATAAAATTAATTTTTTATAATTTATGAAATAAATTGGATAAAATAAAATTCTTTTTTTTAAATAATAACTTCAAAATTATATTAGGTTTTTTGTTAATTTTTCTAGAAATAGTCATTTTTAAATTAATATTGAAAACTGTTGAATTTTATTAGAAAACTGAATTGTCGTTAATATTAATGATAATATCATATTATATTTCTAAATGTTTTTGAAGTAAAAATAAATTAATTTTATACCATTTTATCTTATTTATATAATTTCTATAATACACCCACCCCAGAAGCCAAGAGCTGGTACATTATTTTATTACATTGGCATGATTTCCATAAATGAAACCCTAATGCAATAAACAATTTTACAGTTTTGCAAAATAATATTAAATAAATTCAACACATTTTATATTGCGGTAAAAAATATTTCATAACAAAATTAAAATACCAAAATACAAGAAAATCACTCTATGGATTCTTCTTCATAACCTGGGTAAATGAAAAATAATGATGGTGATCTCAAATCCCCAGTAAGGGTTAATACAACAGAAGTAATCTTTAATCAATAACAATAATAAATATGTAAATGTAAATATATGTTCAAAATTACAATTTAAAAAAAGGATAAGGAATAATGAATATGGTATAGTAGATAATTGAATCACAAGGTATCTAATAAACAAGCTGAGAATGAAATGTATCAATAGATATGTAGAATAAAAAATCTAATAAATATTAATAATAAATAAATAAATTATCATTTATGTAAATGATTAATTTTTTAACTCTATGTTTTATATGTACGTGGAACCATTAACATAACTATATTTCACAAGATGATTCAAAACATGATGGTTAAACACAAATTTCGGTTTTCTAATATTAATTTTTTTTGAAGACCTTTCACAATATAGTTTAAAACATACTAGTTATAAAAATGAAGGGTATACCCCAATTGAATTTGTTGCATTATAATCCCAATTCATCATGTGTATTATATTAAATTGTACTCAACATGTAAGTCTTTCATTATCATGTACCAATCTTATAGACATTCATTATCATGTACCAATCTCATAGGCATTCATTATCTAGTCTCCAACCCATATAGTGAATTCCATATGTATCGAATAATTATTTTATTTAATAAACAATGTGAGTTATCATAAAATAACCAAATCAAAAAAATAATATATATTTATCAACAATTCCTCATATTATTATATGTAACAATAAGGGTTTTCTATGTTGATTAATGGAAATGACATCGAAAGATAAATAAAATTATTCATGAGGAAAATAATCATTAAAAATTCCATATTATCCCATTACACATTGAAAGATTTGAATCGTAAGACTAAGGAATGAAAAAATTAAATGAATGGTTTTACTAACATAAATACAATGTATTTCTTGATATAATATATCAAAATGGTAAGTAGTTGCACCACACAAAATAATTATGCAGTGAAATGGCATAATCCTCATGGAATGGAAAGTATGACAAGAATCACTTATATTGTATCCTATATATAACATGTTTCATTAAAATTATCCATTAAAAAAACTTATGTTAATTATTTACATGAATCCGGACCGTTTTTATTTTTAACATTAATTTTATTTCACTTATTACTTTTTTTTTAAAAACTATTTAAACAATTATGTTTACATCAGGTTTTTTGTTTTCCAAAATTTGGTTCTTGTGTTAAAAACTAATTTTTTAGGATGAATATGGGAAAATATATCATTATATAAATATATAAATAATAATAACCATTAAATTATAATCATTTTTATACATCAATTATACTTGTAAACCAAATTATGAAATATCATTAGAAAAAATGAACATCCATTATAATCATGGAGACATAGGGTCATATGTATGAATGAGGAGCATTCCCATTTCTAAACAATCATTATGGAAAGAAGTAAAGTAACAGTATATAGTTGAATTATTATCAATATATAATAAATACCATGTTATTTAGTCATTTATAATTATATATCGAGTTATTTTGATTCAAAAGTAATCACACTACATTGAGGAGGAGGTAGTCCACACATCCACAAATGGCGTTATCACTTTTTTAGTGTGTGAAAATGGTGACAATGAAAATGATATACTATAATTATAGAAAGGAAATTTACTAATTTGTATAATATAGATTTAAACTCTTTCATATATGAATAATTAAATCAATCTGAAATACATTCCATTTAATGTGTGAACGTATCACATCGCTTTTTGGAGGTGGTGGTCTACAAGTCCACAAATGATGTTATCATATTTACACAAAATGGAATTAATAATGGTATGGGTTCTATAAAAATTATAGATGAATAAATAAATAATAAATATTATATATATATTATATAAACAATCAGTTAATCTGAATGTCCATTCCTGAAAAGAGCTAAAGGAAAACTCAACGACATTATTTCGTGAGGAGGTAGTTCTCTATACACGAATGGTAACTGTTCTACCCATTTAATGGATGTTTTTGAAATTGTAAATCAAAAAAATTACATAAAAATATAATTATATTTATGTTATTTATGTTATTATATAATAATGTAATAATATGAATATAATGATTTACGAATGAAATAAAACATAAGTGATCGTTGAAGGATGTTACCACTTTTTTGGGGGAAACTCCTTTTGGGTTAACAAAATATGGTTTTGATTGATTGATTTATTCCCAATATGAGGATTATATGTTGAGTAGATGGATGATGGTAGTCTATTTTGGATGATTTTGGATGATCCAATGTGGCTTGAGAGGTGCGATGAAGGGGAATAGGGAATACCTTTTTATAATGGCGATGAAGTGGCATTCTTATAAATACCAAAATTGTATACACTTTTGTGAGGTATCCCTTACCTCATGAGCATACAAGATTAGAAAATAATGGAGTAAATGATATTTAGGGTCCATGAAAAACACCAACGCAAAAAAATACGTGCATTTTTATAATTTTTATCATTACCCTCTATGTTTACGAAATTTAATTTTTTTGTTTTTATTAAATTCACTAGTTTTATAACCTATGTAATTTGACCAATAATATTAAATTAATGTGAGATTTATTTTAAAATATTGAACCAATTAATTTTAAAATATATTATCTAATTTCTTAGATATAAATATCACGTGTGATGGAAATTAATTTTATAATAAGCGCATGTAACACACAAAAACAATACATTAACCCAGAACATGAAAACAATGGTTTTAATATCTATAGTTTAAGATGTTAATTATAAAATCTAACATTTTACCTTTATGAAAACAATTTATATTTATTATAACATATCATTCACTAGACAAAATATAGCATTTTTAATAATTTTAATTCATTAACTATATATTAATTATTATAATGTAACATTAATGTCAATTATTACATTATGTACTTAATTTAAATTAAAAAATATAAAAAATGGTATTAAAATTTGTTAAGTTCATAGATATGTAACATTTTAAATTGACTAAAAAAATTATAGAACAAAATAATTTAATAAATTTACTTTAATCTTAGTTTTTAAGATTCATTTTTCTTATTGAACTATTAACTAAATAATCCATGATTTTGAGTTTATTAAGAATCTAATGTAATTATATAATCTATAAATTTTAATTTTAAATTATATTGATTAATTAAAATCTTTTTAATTTCAAAATAAGGTCTATGACTGAATCTATGTAGCTTTTTCAATACTCTAACACTTTATAAATGTTAACGTTAAAGATGGTTATTTGTTGTCTTTTTCCTTATTTAACTTATTATATCAGTTACACTCATGAAACTGTGTCCTAATAACATATAAAATTTAAAAAAGGTGATATGGATTAAATAGAGGAATCCAATTTCTTTTGAAAATGTTTCTAGATAATTTTACTCATATGTTTAAGGTTTATTCCTTTATTAGGTATAATTTTACATTAATCATTGAAATTAATTTTAATTACTTTCATTAATATTTAATTTCATTCAAATATGTATATATTATTAGACTATAAATATCATAATTATTAAAACCATTTATTTTCATTTTCAATATTTAATTCATCTAACTCAATAAATTAAATTTAATGCTAATCCAATTGATGTGGCGAGAAAGTGTGTTTTTAATGTGAAAATGTTCAAAAGTTAGTTAAGTATTTAAATAGAAATTAAATATTAAAATTATTCTAATGAACTAAATTGTATCAATATATCTAAAATATATCTATTTTTTTAATTTAATAAAATTTAAAATATAATTCGACATTAATTATTATTTAAGTGAAAATGAAATTTTCAACTAAAGGTAGTATTTTTCACTCTTCACCAAAATAAGAAATTTTTCATAAAAAATACAAAAACTATCCCTATGATAATTGTATTATTCCGAATTCAAAATTGAAGCTCATTTTTACAAATAAAATACATAAATTATTCAAAATGTATTTTTTAAAATAAGTGTGCCACCAAAGGGGTTAAAACATGGTCTTTTATGTAACACTAGCTGCCTGAGTTTTGTGTGTAGCTTTTACTTAACACGGTGTTGTGTATAAATAGATATAGAAACAATGTTAATTTTATATAAAAATAAAAATATTTTACATTCCCGGGGTGTAACATTATTTACACCTTAATTAAATTTTTTCCTCGTAATTTGATCTTGATCTGAGTAATCTACTATTTAATATTTGAAAATACTAATTTTTGAAGAACCCATATTATGTATGAGGTTAATAAAACATCATATAAATAAGGGGGAATGTAAAATTACAATGTCATCAAAAAATTAGGCTTTTAGATAAAATAATTATAGTTAAATCTGGGACATAGATGAAAAATAAAACTATCTTGTTCGGATGGAGAGTAAAGGAGAACATCTCTTGCTCTAAGTCAATGACCAAAAATTTGTAAACTAGAATCATGAAAAAGACATTGATATCATCAATAGTGACTATGATATTACTAAATTTTATTTTCAATTACCTTTATAAATTTGGAAAAATTCATTAACACTCCATGAATATAATTATATATATGTTTCTATAAACATAATATTTTCCTTTTATTATTCCTTGAACTATTTCGACTTTAACCATTTGAAAAATATAGTTTATATAGTGATGTAATGCATCAATATCTAAAACCATGTCCAATTTACAACATAATCCATTTCAAAAATGGATAAATTTTATAAATAGTTATAATACCAAACATTTACAAATTAGGTCACTAAATTTCAAGAAAGAACTTATTTTCAATCCAAACAACATGAAAATGATCTCTAACTATCACATAACAAACATGCGAACACCTTTGTCATGAATTTTCTTAAAACATGGTAATAACCTGAATTACCATAAAACATTATTGGAAAACTGAATTCATCCAAATTTCATAAGTAAGAACCAATTTATTTTCCATGTACCTTAAAAATCCAATGTTGTAGTAAACTCCATGAATGACAGGATACTTTTTTTTCAAAAAACCATTACTAAATTACAAGGTAGTAAGTACTATAAATATTACTTTATCAAAATCAATTACCACATTATCTCAACATCATTATCTTATTATCAAAAACATATTAATTCCTATATTTCCCTAAACTGTGTGTTTAAAAAAAAAAACTTCTTACCAAATCACTTTTATTTGTACCAATCAAAATATGATCTAAAATAACTGACCAAAAATTACTAAAATTCAATACTCATATATTCCATAATTCTTATATATAATAAATCATGGATGAAATATTCAAATAACAAAATTATTGAAACAAATCATAAACACATTAATAATTCATATATGTCTTTGGTATACATATAATAAATAAAATGATAAATTATCCTATTTTGGAGTATATTCCATTGAAAAATGACACATTTATTTTCATTTTTTCACATATCCTTTAAGTTGAGGAATTCTACATTGAAAACCATTATCTTATCCATGAAATTACAAGCATTATTTCCTTTATCTCCACACTTGTTGCGAACTCCCATTGATTTTAATCTAGGACCATGGTGATTATTTCAACTATTATTATATTTGGTATAATGCTACATTTTCTACATCCATTTATTCATCTTTTTCCTAGTTTTCCTCTTGTTATCAATCATCCCTCTGACATCACAATACATAGAGAATTCATTTTCTCTATCATTATAATATGATGGTTTGGCCCCATATAAGAATAATTGATGGGAGAGTAGTTCCCTTCGATATATTAGTTTAAGACCACAAAATATATGATAGTTTTTACTATTTGGATTATGTGAAATAGTTAGTTTCGTATTCCTTCTACTGGGTTCCATTTATAAATTACAACTTAGAATCGATTAAAACTTATCATTATGAAAAATAATTTATAATCCAAAAACAAGTAGAACAATTATCATAAATATAAATTTTTTTATATAATCTCCCAATCATAAATATGGCTTCTTTGGTATTTTATTCTATAATTATATGTACATTATACATTAGATTTATTTTCCGTAATATATGTTTTCTAAATGTAGTTTATACATTTTCTACAAAAAGTCATTTAATACTAACTATAATTCCATGACCTCATGAGATCAGAGTGAGTACCTCAGTTTATTACTTATGCATGACTATAAGGAATGAATACTTGAAGGACCCGATGAATTAATAGTTTTGTAAAACCATATTATACACATGGAACCCATTTTACATTAGGTATAGAAAAAATTTCATAAAAAACAAAAAGATCAAGGTTCTTGAAACTCATTCAAAGGATTCATCTTCATATACCTAGGAAATTAAACATAATATGGGTGATCTCAAATTCTCAATAATGATATGTACAACTGATGTAATCATGAATTAGTAAGAATAATCAATATGGAATGGTAAATATCTAAAAACAAATTCCAGTTAATAAAATGGAAAAAGAATAAAAAATATGGTATGGTAGATAACTAAAATACATTCATTTTAATAAATAATTAGAGAATTAAATACATCCATAGAGATATTAATTAAATGTATCTTGGATAATAACAATAATAATTGAATTTTCAGAAAATGAGATGTCTAATTTTTGGAAGAAAATTTTATTAGATACATGTAACCAATACCGTAAAGATCATTGAAATAAAGGGTTAAAACATACTAGTTACAATCAAATTTGATTCTTCAAACCTTAACTATACTATGAAGACCATTCACAATTCCCTATAAAACACAATGGATACAAAAATGAAGGGTTTTTCCAACTGAATTCTTCCTAAGAGATTCCAGATATATCATGAGGATTATATTAATTGGTCTCAAACCCTTAGATCTTGAATTAAACAATCCCTGAACAATAGGGATTACATTACCTAGTCCCCAGCCTGTATAGTACATGTCCAATGCATGCATCATATATCAAATAATCAATATAATTAATAAAAAATGTTCTTTATCATCGGATATCCATAATGAATAAATAATAAATATTTATCAGTAATTACTTAATAGAGTATAAGTAACAATAATGGTGCATTATGTTGATGAATTTAAATATAATTGAAATATAATTAAAATTATTCTAGATGAAAACAATAATTAAAATGTCAAAAGTGTTCCATATGACATTAGAAAATTTGAATAACAAGAATCATGAAGGAATAACAGTAAATGAATATTTCAAATACCATGAATATGAAATAATTTTTTGATATAATCTATCAAATGTGGTGGTAGATACTTCACATAATATAATTATGTAGTTAAATTGTGTATGTCTCATGGAAATAAAAGTGAGACATGAATCCCTAACATTGATAATGAATTGTCATGTATGTATTTATGTTCTGAAATAATATTATTATTATAATTATTTACATGAACTATATTTTTTTCATGACTATAATTACTTTTATTTTACTAATTACAATGTTGTAAACCACTAATTTAATAAATATGTTTATTTTGGGTATTTTTACCAAATTCTGTTCATCTGTTAAAAACAAATTTTGTAGGTCGATTATCACCAAATGGGTAAATATATTAAAATATACCAAATAATTATCATCAAATAATAATAATAATACATAAAAACTATATTTAAAAAAATTATGATTGATGGTTATGAAAAATGAATCAATGTTACTATAATTGAAATGGTAAGCTATATGTACACAAGAGTAACATTCCCATTTTTCAATGAACATAATGAATAGAAAGTAAGAAAAATAATATATTTATATAATGATAATTTTCCATAAATAAAATTCATGATAATCATATATAATTATATATTTATTTCTTGTCATGTAAATTGAATCACATCACGTCAATGAGATGGCAGCCCACACATCCACTAACAACGTTATCACATTTTTAGTGTGTGAAATAGGTCACAAAGAAAATGAGAAATTATATTTATAGAATGGCTATGAAGTTCTGAGTAAAATATTTATTTAATTAATTTTAAAAATGTTTAATTAAAATATCCCTTAATACATTCTATGTATTGTGTGAACTTATCACATTGCATTGAGGAGGTGATAGTCCATGCATCCAAAAATGAAGTTATTGTGTTTACATCAAATAAAAACCATAAATATATGTGATATATAAAAAATAAAGATGTGTAAAGTTATTATAAATATCATATATATAATATGGAAATGATTTTCCATCATAATTCTAATCAATGGATGTTGTTAAATGAAAAATGAACGACATCATTTCATGAGGTGCTAGTTCACCGTACACGGATGGTTGGACAGGTACTAATTTGATGGAAGTGTGTGTAGGTTTAGTTATAAAACATAACATAATAATAACAATTTATTATATTGAGGACACATATTATATTATATAATAATATAAAAGGATTTATTAAATGGTTTGTGAATGAAATAGAAAAAAATTAATTATTGTAGATTGTTACATATTTTTACTGGTATCTCCATTTGGATAGAACGAAATGACTTCAATGGATTTGTTTCATCCAAATTTTAGGCCACTATGACTATTTTTTTTACGTTTTAATATTAATTTGGAGTAGTTTTCACAAGACATTGGGTCTTGATATGAATATGGAAGTAGAAGAGTGGATTCCTTTTAATAATGGAGGGGGAGTGGAATTATTTTAAATACCAATAGGTATACACTATTAGGAGGTTTACCTTACCTTATTTTCCTAAAAATGGAAACATAATTGATTAAAGTGAAATTAATTTTTTAAAATCCCTAACAACACAATAATAATTTCAATTTTATAATTTTTATCATTATCTTTTAACATTTACCAATTATATTAATTGAGTTTTTATTAAAGTAACATTTTTTCTAACTAATGTAATATAACAATTATGACTAAATAAAAGTTAAATTTATTAGAAAATATAGAACTATTTAATTCTAAATATGATATGTAATTTAAAAAATAAAAATACCATATCACTTAGGAAAATAATTTCAAAACAAGTGCGTGTAACGCGCAAAAACATTAATTGAAATCGGACAATGCCAAAAATGATTTTACTATCTATGAGAAAATATTCTAATTATAAAAAAATTGGTCATTTATTTTAGAATATTTTATATTTATTAACACATAGAATTTACATGGATAAATATTTTTTAAATTTTAAATGATTTAATAAATATCATTTATTGTAAAATAACATTAAAGTTGATTTTGAAATTATTAACATAATTTTAATTCAACAAAATAAAAAAAATTATGGAATAAAAATATATTATGTTAACAGATGTGTAACATGATATATTCATCTACCAAATATAATGTAAAAAAACAATACATCCAATTTTATTTACTTTTAATGTTTTTAGTATCATTTGTTTTATTGAATTATTAACTAAAAATTCCATGAATTAGCATTTTCTTAGTGGTTAATGTAATTATATCATCACTAAAAATTAATTTAAAATTGAAATGATAGAAAAACACATTTTCTTATCAAAATAATGTTTATAACCAAAACTATAGAGATTCTTTTACACTCTAAAGCTTTTTAAATGTTAATGGAAAGAATGTTTCCTTTTTTCCATTACATAAATTGTTATATTGGTCATAATCATGAGAACATGTCTCAATTACAAATAAAATTAGAAACAATAGTGGACATGTTCAATATATGGTTATAATCATGTTTTTTGAAAAGTATCAAGGTCATTTTTCTTTAAATTTATGGTTTACACGCTTGTAAAGCTAAATTTTACCTAAATATATGTAATTAGTTTTAATTACTACAGTAATATTTTTTGTTAAAAACTAATTTTATATTATTAGACTATAAATATCATACTCATTACAAACATTTATGTCTATTTTTTAATATTTGATTTAAATATGTGTCCAAATTAAATTTAATTATAATCTCAAAGACATGAATAAAAACTAAGTTCATAATGTTAAAATGTTCAATAGTGCTTCATTATATTATATCTAAATGAAATATAAAAACTATTATATTTATAAAAATTGGATTAAAATAAATCTAATTTTTCACTTTTACTATAAAAAAATTTAAAATATAATTTAACATTAATAAATATTTATGTCAAAACACAGTTTTTACCTATAATACTACATATTTCACTACACCTCAAAAAATGAAACATCTAAGAAAAATAAAAGAAAGTAACTCTAATTTATCTATAAAATAAAAAAATTAAAAAATAATCTTATTTTAGAAAAATTTATTTTATAAAAGTTTCAAAATTAAGTCTTAAAATTGATGAGTTAGTAAAAGGCTATAAAACATTGTCTTATGAGTAACCCATGGTAAGTATGTTTTATGTGTAGCATAGGATTAACATATTTTTGCATATAAAGAATTATAGAAACAAAAAACTAATTTTATTCAAAATTTAAATTACCATAATTTCATGGGGTGTTATAATTTAAATAACATTCATGTTCAAATTTTATAGAAAAACATTTCATACAATTTACCATTTTTTCTTTATAACCCTACTTTCTCATCGCATCTATGAGATTAATTTTAAATAAAAAATTTTCAATTTTATTTACAAGTTTAAGAAATTGAATAATATTTAAAATATTTATTGATAATGTATAGTAATTTCACTATATGTTTTTATGAAAAAATTATTAGTGATTTTAGTAAAACTTAATTACCACTATTAAAGAAAAAAATGGGTTTAACCTAGGATTAAATTAAAAAGATAAGGGTAAAAATTTCTAATAACGTTTCCTAAAAACTATTTTCCGAAAATACTCCGACCATAAAAAATATATTGTTCTATAATGTCTTAATTTGGACACATTCTAATTATGAATAACATAGGAGCACATATTTGTTTCTTAAAATATCATGTTTGTCCTCTCCCCCACATATAAAATGCCACCCCTCTCCTATATTCTTCACATAGACAAAACTATTTGTCTCATCAATGAACTACCTAAATAACTTAAAAAATTCCATCCAAAAATTAAATTTTTCTTTATTGAGATGAATAAAATCTTAAGAATTCAATTACTGGAAACCTAGGGATAATACCAGAAGAAGAGGTAATTTTCATCAATGAGCATTTTTAAATTTCTTCATACACCCCTTTAAATTCATATTATACAGTTTTTATAAAATAACCACTGTATATTACAAATAATATAATTTTTTATGATATGGTAATGACCTACAAGTATCTCCACTTCCATAAAATGGGTTAATAAATCATATTTCTTGTGCAAGATCGACTACAGCCTTACGAATCAATGTCCTTTGTTTTTACATTGCCTCCTCTCAAGGATAGTCCTAATTATTATTTTATTGTATATGTATGATATTTATGAATATTTTATTTTTATAAAATTTCAATATCCCACATATCTTCCTGATTTTCATTTTCGGAGAATATGATAATGTTGATGGTGTGTATGGTGGACAACAACCTCACAAAGAGAAGTGATTCATCCACACATTACACAGAATGTATTAAATATGGGTTTAATACACATATTTGATATATATACCACATAAACAATATTATGTAATTATATTATATATCATTAACCATTCTTTCTTTCAAATATAAAATAAAACGAATAAACAACATTCATGCATACGTATGTCCTATCATCTCCATGATCAATGTGTTTTATATTATATCACTAAATATTATACATTACTATAAATAAATATATAATGAATATATATGATATTTATATCATTGTTATAGGTTTTGATATTATGGAAACATAATCATAGTTATAGGGAAAAAAAATAAAAAATTAAATCATATAATGAAAACAAAGTGGTTATTTCATGAAACACTACTTTAACATTGATTTATAAATAGAAAGATAACAAAATGTAACGATAAAATTGTATATAATTTTATATATATAATTTTTTTATATAATAAACTTATAAATGCATATACATGTTATAAAAGAGGTTTTAATGAGTATAATGGATGACAAGACACAAGGTAAGAGATTTTATTGTCAATTTTACTTTTGCAAGACACATGCCATATTCACCACCTTTTGATTTTATGTGGTGTGTATAAATCACATTATTTTATTTTATTACTAATATAAAAAGTATTATTTAGGCTAAAAATAAATTTTATGATCATACATTCATGGGGTATATAGATAAAATGTTACCAATGAGGTAATATATTTTTGTCTCAATTTTCCTTCCCTGAGAAATATGTCATGTTATACACCTATGCTCTCTTATGAGATGTATATATATATTCCCACTGAAATATAATTTCATTAATTAATTTAAAATAAGGATATTTTATTTTTCAATAATTTATATTTTTATGGGGCTTATGATTCAATGTAAACAATGTGATAAATTTTTTATGTTACACTGTTATAAGATATAAAAAGTGATTATGATTTATCATCAAATGATGAAATATTATGACCTGTCTTTCATGAAACTCATTAATTTGTATCTCATATTTTTATTTCAAATGAATTAATTTTATCCCTTAATTTTCCCATCTTTTTTATGTTATAGATTAAAAAGAAATTTTTATGAGAAATCACATTTTGGGTGAAAAGACATTTCCGTCAAAACCATGTTTTATACAAATGTTTTCAAAAATATTTTAAAAAATCATTAACAAAGGTGAAAGTGTATTTTCACCTATAATGTTTTTAATTTTATTAATTATTTTATTATAATTTTCTTCAGTATTTTAAAAAAATATCATTAAAATATCATTGGTTTTAAATTATTTGTTAAAGTTAAAATGATATTTCCCTCCATAAAATTTTTAAATGAATTTTTATAGATTTAATTAATTTATTTAAATTATATTCAATGAAATTAATTTTGGAACTGAATTTTATTTTTTAATACTATTTTTCAATGAAACATTATTTTCCACAATAATTATTTAAACTGATTTTAAAAATACTTCTCAATATAAGATGACATCATTTGAGAAATTTATCACATTACTGGGGTTATAACCCAATGATGATATTATTAATCATTATATGAATTTTTTATATTTATGATGAAAATATATTTATGAATCTAGTTTATTATCAATGGGATATACCCAGATAAAATTCTTATTAAACCTGCTTCCTTTCTTTGTTTATACAATGGTGATATTCTAAAATGATAATGAAACCTATCTATTTTATAGATGGTACGATATGATGAAATTTTTATGAAAACCTTCCCATTTATTGGGTTATGATATAAATTTTTTTTATGATATTCACGAAGACATATGTATTATTTTTATTTTTTAATATAAGGGACCTATATCTCCTTCCAATGCATTTCATAAATACTCATATCCCATGGGATAGATAAGACAATAATGAAGAGTGAACCCAGTTTTGTAAGGAATTATGACCTATATGATAGTCATATTAGTGAAACATGACTACTATTATGTTATACATGGATATATTTTTTTGTCCATAATGTTCTGTATAGACCCCTTTACATGTTGAAAATATTATGTGTGATCCTCATTACATGGTCACAATTTTTTGTGTAGACCAATATTTATGTCTGTAACGGTATGTGTTGATTTGGTTGCGTGTCTATATGTTTATTCAAGGGCGTAATTTCATGTCCTTAACAAAATCAATGAACCTATTTATATTTATAAATATGAAAAAATTATATTATGTTGTGTATTCCACGAATATCTATTATTTCTAATGAAATTATTTTAGGGATAATGTTATCTGATTACCTTATGCTTCATGTCTTATGATATTCCAATATTGATGCCATGGACCTTGTTTATGATCTATGAATGGTAGGGTATAATCATAGAAATTTAGTTTTAGTATAACATTCCATTATTCTAATATTGTGATTCATAGGATTATATATTTATTTCACTTTTGTTTACCCTTATTGAGCATTTGAGCTCAATATTTCTTATGTTTCCATGACATCATTTATGAAGAATGGTTTTATATAGGGTATGTATATAAGGATTACGAAACTGGAAGATAACTACGGGAAACATTGATAATATCTCACTAGATTATAATATTATGTTCCATGTTTCCAATGGAATAAAACTATTATGGTCATCAATAATTTGTTTGTGCAATGTAATTAGTATTAATTTAGAAATATTTAATATACTTGTATGAGATGATTGAGTTTCTATAAAGCCTCTTAATGAATTGGTTTCAATTCCCATTCGAATCCATTTTATAACAAGAGATATCAATCTTTACCCAATGCACTGTAGGGATATATAGGTCCCATGAGTCAAAAAAAATGAAAATCATAGTTACAAGTTCCACAAGATCATTAACCATCATCATATTATACTCATGAAAATAATAACATTATATATACATTTCATGATAACATAACATGTAAAATTTGTATTTTTTTTTTAAATGATTTATTAATATTTCATCAAATCATAACATGTAGAAAAAGAAATGCATTTCATTGGAATTTTTCCATGGTATAAGTCTTGTAAAAGAAATAGTGTTTATAAAACTCATATAATAATTAAAAAAAACCATCCCAGGGAAGAGTAATAATTGTATCCTTGAATCTTATCCCATTCAAATCAAAAGTTACATCAAAATATTTCATCATAGATGGAAAATAATTTTCAAATATCACTAGGAACATTTTTTGGTAGAGAAAGTAACTTTTTTTTGAAAATTACTTTTTAAAATAAATAATTAAAAAATATTTCATGGATGATTTTCTATGAAAATATACATGAAAAATATAAAGTAAATATAAAATCATTTTATCATCATGATGATTGGAAATTTCATACATGTTGTACATATTAAGAGAAAGATTCCTTTAACCTTTTGTTAAAATAAAAAGATGATTTTTTTAGAAAATAATAAGAATATAACATTCCAAATATTTTATAAAATGATAAACATAGTTAAAAATATAATTAATTAATCGTATTTTGAATGTTTATTTATTTTTTGGATTTTTTATAAAAACATGGTTTTGGTTGAAAAAGGGTTATCAGCCGAAGAGAGATAGAAAGATGATTTATATGAAAACACTATTCTGAAATATTGATTGAATAAATATTGGGAAAATGAAATAAATACATTAATTCTTATGAAATTACGAGATTATAAGGAAATAAATGAGTTTTGTTAGATATATCATAATATTTTTCCATCATAGAATAAATATAAACATTTTAGATATATTGTGACATTGTAACATAAAAACTGTACAACATGAGAAACAAGCAATCATAAACTCAAGAATGAATACCATTAAATTAAAAATTAAATATATTGACAAAAAAATTATTGATATAACATGAAATATTTTATGTACATACACCTCATAAAATAATATACGTGCATAATACACCATTTTTCTCAAAAAAGAAAAATTGAGATAAAAAACTATTACTTTAATATATGGATTCCTTCAAACATGATAAAACCTCACTTACAAAGAATTTATTTTTATTTTATATATATGTATGAATAACAACAATATTTATTGTATAATATATTATTTACATAGGACTTATAACCCGTTTATCGATAAATCTTTGTTAGAATCATGTGTTGGGTAATAACTTTATGGGTTTTCAAATATGTTTTGGTCTTATATTTCTAGTTATTTTACAATAATATTGGTAACAAAATAAATATTATATTAACCATAATATAAATATCAAATATATTTGGTATATATTTATTTATCATAATACAAGAAAGATAGAGATAAAAAATGAAATACACTATTAATAGAGACAGTTCGCCATATGTATGCTTTAATGTTGATTCCATTTTTTCAATGGATTAATTGAAAGAATGAATAATTATGTATTACATTTATAAAATAATTTTTAGATCATATATGTCACATATATTCATTTATTTTTACCCTAATACCTTCCATTGAAATCATTACTGAATAATAAATCACATTATTTGGTGTGGCTGTAGTATGTCATACACACTTTCATCTTTATCGTTTCCCTACAAAATTGATAGTAAATTTTTCTATTTGAATATATATTTATTAAATTATATTTATGTTAAATATGTAATATATAAAAATTATATAAATCATCATACCCAACCATCATATTTGTTGATGAAAAACATGTCTCATCTGTTCGTGAGGTAGTAGTCCACCATACACATGAGAGATGTTATTATTTCCCATTTTAAGGAAGAGGTGTTTGATTATGTATTTATAATATAATAATGACATATAAATATATGTAATATAATTATGTCATACGTTTATGATGGTTTAATAATATTTCAAGGAAGTGGAATAAGAAATAAAATGAAAATACTTATTGAGTAATGTAACCTTTTGTTCAAGCAGCCCACACTATTTTTCACAAAAATCATTCCTAGGAATTATTTATGATAAATATAAGGATTTTAGGATTATATGAGGGAAATAAGTAGGGTATTTTGGATGTAAATTTCAAAATAAATGGGTTTTTTATGTCGTAATATGAGAGGATTGGTGGTGGCCATTTATTAGTGGGGGAGAGAACATACATAGTGTTTTTGAAAAGAATAATGTGTACAAAAAATTTAAAAATTACACAAAGACAAAATATATTTCATTATCAATTGTTATATGTGATATGGTTCAAATATTTCTTAAAAATTGGGTTTGTTAATGCTTTGTGTCATTTTATCCCTTATCTTTTTGGTTTTATCCCTCATGAAGCCATTTTACCCTAATTGCGATAAACAATTTTTATTTTTGTAATATCAATTAATGTAAAAAATATGTAATAATTATTATATAATATACGTATTTATGATTTGAAATTTGTAATACATTATTTATAATGAAAATGATAGATGCCTTTGAAATTAATTTTAAAAGAAAAATGTAATATGATTAGAAAGAGGGTTAACAAAGGGAATATTTTCATACTTAGAGAAAGTTTTAATATAAAAATTCAAAATGAAATTGACTCCAATGAACTCAATTATATTAAAATAAATTTATTGATATAATTTAATTTTTAAAATAATATTAATTTTTTTATGTTTTAAAATTTTTTTATTGAGAAGATAATTATTAATAATAACTGGAATATTAAAATTTCACCGAAAAACTTAACTTTTTATAATATTTCTAGAAAATCACTACAACATAATATTTATATGTATAATAAATAAATGGGTAAATCTAATCACCTAAACATTATAATCGTGGTAAATATTGATTTTATTATTTGTTAACATAATGAAATATGAAATTTTTCTTTCCAAAATGTTATTCTCAAAACATATAAAGTCTTTTCTATAAATTATTAACTTTTTTATCAATATTATTATTTTTATAAAACCACTATAATTAATAATTAATTTTTAATTCTTAAAATGGAAATCTATATGTTTTAGAGTTATGTTATAATTGTCAAATTTAAAATATAATATTAATTATATATTACAGTTTTTTTGAATCTCTATGTCACATATAATGCATGAAAAACATTATATTTCATGTATAAAAAGTTATACTAGTTATTTCATATAATTAAATATATTAATGAAAATATAATTTACATAAAAAAATTAAATAAACAAGTTCGGTTATTGTGTATGAAATTATTTTTTGTAGTTAGATTTTCTTACTCAATAGAAGTACATGAATAGTGTTGTTGAAGCTGATATGATATTATTCAAAAAGTCACTTTTTTAGTTTGTGGGAGGTATAATTTTACTTTTATACGAATTAACTTTCAATTCATATTGATAGGAATGAAAAATGTGTGTTTTAGTTTAAATACATATAACATGTTGACTATCTAAATGGTTGGATTCCATGTATATGTGCTATGAGGCTATGATGTTTATCAAATTGAATATATTATTGAAGAATAATTAACTTTAGTGGGTAAATAATCACAATAAAAAATTATTATTACATGAAAATGAATAACCATGTATAATATATAGCATCATGATCTTTATTTTGTTCATTCACAATGTAAGGATTAATGATAAAAAGGAGTGGTTCAATAACATAACCAGATATAAAGGTTCATTAAAAAATTAAATCACAAAAATAATTTCTGATTTAGCCATCCCCATATTATTAATCTAACGAAACCTTTACACTAATGAAGAAACCATAATTTATATTAATTATTAACATAATTATTAGTTTTATGTGATTATTGCCTATAACAACATGAAATTTATTAATCATATTATTGATATTATTAAGTAATATGTTATCAGGATGTAATTTGGACCCATGAAACAAAATTCTAAAATGAAATGGTTTATAGATATGAATAATATTTTTTCATTATTTTAAAAAAATGTTTTAAAATACTAATTTCAAATTATTATGGGTAAAAATATTGAAAACTACTCTTACACCATTTTATTGAATCTTATATTTTAGAAATGTCGCTTCATGATTTATTGAGTCTATATAATAGTTAGGTCTTTATTTTTATGTGATAATATAGATGGAAATGTAATTAATGGAATAACTAATAGTCCTCACCGTTTTAAATTTTTTTTAGTACGGTTACTCTATATGATAGAAATATATGTATATATCATTGCGATTCTCTTAAAAATATTCTTATATTAATATATATATCATCCATTCATTATATTTCTATTTATGTTTTATAAAATGTAATAATATGGATATTTTAATTATTGGTTATGTGGAAACTGACTATTAAATGAATATACAAACCTAATATAAACTCTATATTTTTTTAATCAAGATAAAATATTCCATAAAAATGAATCATGAATCCATGCATATATATATATATATATCTAAATTGCTAATGAATAATGAACTACTTTTCCAAATCATATTTATTTATAACTCACAACTGTCATTATAAATTTAATAATTTATGTCTTAGAATATTTAATTATTAATGATAGTAAATATGGCATATATTTATCCATGAATTGTGTTTATCATCATATATCATAATATATAGATTAATGATTTCATTTTAATACATAAATAATATTATTTCTCAACATATTTGTAAATAAGATATATACAAGTGAGTTTCTTGTTGATATGATCACTAAAACATTAAAATTATCGATGTCTTGTCAATATTTAGATCAATAATGCATCAAAGTTTTTTGGTAACTAAGGTTTTATGATCCTCACATGAGATAAAATTTTATAATTAAATTATCCAAGTTATTATTTATGAATGACACAAGTATGATTTATTAATTTATTTCAATATTATTCATCTAATTATCTTGTTTTGGTAGTTTATTACATATGGGTTATATATTATTAATGCTTTAGCTGTATTTTCCTACATAGCCCACTTTATGTTTATATTAAAAAATTATATATGTTTTCATGGATTGTACATTATTTAATTAATGTATTATTCCAACATTTTATTTCATCCATTTTTAAGATCAAATAGTACCAAACATAAATTTTTTGTTTCACCATCATGTGTTTTACAGTCTCTTATATTCTAGATCCTATTTTACTATGAATAAATATAACTATAGCTTACATGATTTTCCACTTATGAATCTCTTCATGAGTTTCTCCAATACATGATTGATGTCTTTTCTATTTTAAATTTTATTATGATGAATATTTTTTCAACACACACATCTTTATGGATGATCAATCCATCCATTTAATGTATAATTAGATGCTTTCTCACACTTTTTATACAATTTTTTTTATTTTAAACTATTTATAGGCCTCCACTCCTTTTATATAGATCTCATTGATTCACATCTTGACATGATTTTTTTGAGATGATGTTTATGTTATGGCTAGATGATTGGAAATAAGATTAATTTTTTTTATTGGATGACGTTTTATCTATAATCCATAATTGATATCACTATATTTTGTTTATAACTTCTTTTTCAATATTATTGTTTTAATTTATCCATATTATAAATATTAGTATTCATGATTAATGTTATTTGAAATACGGGTGAACATTAATTTTTTATGATAGTGGGTTGATGAATGTTTCTAGAATGATTTGTTCTTTACAATTGAATTATAGACTAAATGCAATGGGAAATTATCAAACATTCTATTTCATTTATATAAATATGGTATTCATCACTGATAAAAATTAAATCCACATAAAATTTTACTTTTATAAACCTTACTATAAGAACAAATAAAATTTGACAATTATAAATATTATTTTTTCATTGATAATGTATAACATTTATCAAATTCTTATTTTGTGAAAATAAATAAATACTAATAACAAATTTCTATATATATTTATAATGAATTATTTAAATAGTATGATTGCAATATATTATATTTAATGATATTTTTTATTATAAATTAATTATACATTTCATGTTTTCAAAATTTATAGATGAAGTTTTAAACATCAAAGATACTATTTTATATTTTCCTCATATATGTGAAACTTAATTTTATTTTACTGAATATTGTTTCATATTGAAAATTTATTAAAATAAATATTATATTAATTAAATACACTATGAAATACATATATGTGTGGTCATTCACCTATCATACACTCCCACATAGAGAAAAAAATGTATGTTTCTTCTTCACACACCACACACACATATATTTATATATTAATCAAATTTATTTAAAATAATAATTATTGAAATTCAACCATAAATATTGTATATGTTCTAATAATGTATTTACTATCATATTTCTAATAAGAAATTTTAAGCATATAAAAATAATATTTATTTTCCTTACATATATAAATATTTGTTTTAACAAATAATTAATCATTGAAAAAATATAAATGAATACTACATAAATATATTTTGATGCAATTTATAAATATTATACTAAATATTTCTGTGATTATTTCATAATATATATCTATATATAAATATATAAATATAAATATTCTTCAAAATAAATATAAATTTATATAAGAAATATATTTTAATTTTTTTTAGAACACACTGAAGCTTGGGGACCCTTTTATTAATGAACATTAAGTAAAAAAGGAAACAAAATAGGACATACAAAGTCCAAAAAAACATATAATAAAAAAATAACACCAATCAACATGGGAGAGAGTATGCATACTATGAAAACAGGATCGTCTACACCATCCAAAAGTGTGAAGACCCCTCCTCTACATCAAAAAATACATATATAGGCCACCTACATCATCTATAAGTCTAGTATAAAAATCTTACTTCATATCTTCTACTCCAAACATGACATCACTTTTTTACCATATATCTATCTCCAAGTAGAGGTATGGAGTTAAATATCACTATGTCTTCTTGCCTTTATTTTTACCTTATAGAAAAAAACATTTGAAAAAAAACATCTTGATTCCTCTATAATTTCATAGTAAAAAACATTAGATATGTACATGGGTTGTTTGCTGATAGGAGTTACAAATACTTTTCATTAACACAACAGGCTCATCTCACCTCTATGACAATAGAATAGAAACACGATGATCCAACATTCCTTAAATAGGGTTTGCTGATAATTTTGGCCTTGAATGGTCTTTGATATCAACATTATACTATTTATCCATCGCCACATGATAATAAAATATCATATGGTAAAATCTAATAATTAATGAATTTAGATTCTACAATAGTGAATCAACATCCATCGTGTGGTTTTTTTAAACAACTAAAACAACAATCATGGGCACTTGAACATACACCCTACCTAAAGATAACGGAATTGTGTAATATTATTTATTAATTAACCTATATAGAATAATCTATGACGACAACTTAGGTCCCAAAAAATCATTTCCACAAATATTGACATGAGCAGTTGGATACTTACTAACACTTCGATCCGTTGAATGAACTAACCCAACACATTTGTGTACAAGGTGGATTGATGATACTATTAATTAAAAAATATATTTCATTTTCAAATAAAACATGAATATTTTATTGTAATTTAGATAATTATAATCATTAAATGTGACTGAAATATTTACCTTCACCTTCTAAGGGGAAGAGTTTCATTGATCTTGAATAGCCTGTTTGTATTTAACATTTATTAGAATGGTTGCATCAATTTTAACCTTCCAAGTACGACTCTTGGAATGGATCATATTATAATATTCCCCCAAGATGATATCCACAACATCATGGGTAGATAATTCATGGAATATTTGTCTCTCATATGATTACATACCATCATGGTCATAAAAAATGCAAGTGGAGCGAACATCCTTAAAAGAAACACCAGGATTACCCAAATGATTCAACTCATCTATATGATCGCAATACTTTCAGGGATTATCACATACCATATAATAATATATGTTGTCTTAAATCCATCATAAATAGAAGTAACATCCTTGGATATAGGCCTTTCCAAATATTCATGTTTCTAGTATGACACTCAAAACGAGGCACTTGTGTTCCATGGGAAGAAACATGATCATTAAAAATAATATTCTCTGATTTGAGATTAACAGGACATGGATATGGAACCCATAAATAATCATCACTTACAAAGACCTTGTCTTTATTTTTAGTGGGCTAGGCATTTCTTTTAAAAAAATTATATTTATTTTCATATAATTGTTAAAAAAATATTTTTAATTATACATTTTAAAATTTAATAACATATTGTAAAAAAATTCTATACATTTATAATTTTTATGTTATTAATTAACAAATATTAAAATATTAAAATTTAAATGTATATTTTTTAATTTATTTTGGTAAAATCTATTAATAATATCTTTTTATTTAAATTTTTTGTTAATATTTTGAAAATAAGTATTAATAAATTGAAATATTATTAGTACTATATATTTAATCATTTTCAATTTTTTTCAATGTATTATTAAAAATTATTTATTAATGTGAATAATTATTAATATTAGATATATAATTAATATTATATAGTTTAATTGAAATAAATGACATATAACGAGAATGTATATTATGAATTTATTAATTATTTAAAATTTTATGAAAAATTGAATTGCAATATATAAAATACTATTATTTTTTTTATATATTTCAAATATATGTATGAAATAATGTTACTGAAATTAATATTATCTTATATAGAAATTACTATAAATTTTATAGTATATGGTTTGTATATAGTTGGATCTACCTATATGTGTGACAATCTCAACTATTACAAAAAGAAACACATAGGCACACACAAGTGTGTGTCCATCAAATGCATATACAGACGTTTATTTATATAGTATTAAAATATAATACAATCTATTTTGAATTGGAATTTCTATATAAAAAATATATTTATATATTATTCATTTAGTGATGTATATTTCATATGAAATATTTTTCATATTTCCATAATATTTACTTTATATATAAAAATAAGTTAAAATTTAAAAACAAGAAAAAATTTAAATACAAATTTAAATTAACATTACATCTATTTTTTAACGAAATTTATATTAAAATTATTTAGTCAATTTTTTTTCTTAATTATTAATATAGATTCTATATGTTTTTAGTAAATTGAATAATTATTCAATCTAATTAATTATTTATATAATTGGTGAATTATTTTAAATAAATATTAAATGATTTTTATAAATGATTTTTTAAAAATATAATTATATTTGTGTTATGTAAATAACACTTAATTTTGGTATATATATTGAAAATAATATATACATATATAAAATTAGTAATTATTTTAAATTCTTTTCTTAAATAAAACTATTAATATCATTGTATTTAATTTTACATCTATATAATTAATTTAAGATTATGATCATTAGTGAAGGTATGACATTTTTAATTTTTTAAACACCCTTTTATGGTTAAATAAGTTTTTATTGACTGCTTGTAGAGTTTTAGATGTGTTCCTAGGGTGTGGTACATGAGAAGTGGTGGAAGTGGCTAACAGTGTAGAGTGCATGGCCAGTGCATTGTTAGTGTAAACTGATTGCCTATCCTAGGTAACCGTGTGGTAGGGGAACCATTTCAGACAGAGGTCTAGAATACAGTTACTACATAGTTTTCAAAATAGGTGTCTCTAGGTAACCATGAAACCAATTAAAAGTCGAGATATTTTAAAATTTTCCATTTCATAATTTTTAGATCTTTACCAAATTTATCCCTCATTTAGACCCCTAATACCCTTGGTGATGAACCAGTATCCCCCTCTCCCTCCATTGATCACTACCCTTCATCACATGGTTGTTTGGAGTGCATCGGTGTGAGAATCAAATATCTGTGTTAGTCTAACACTCCATTTTTTTTACGGATTAGGGATTGAGGAATATTTCACCTTCATCAGAATCCCTAAAACCTTCATAGTTCTAGAAGATTATAGTATGGGACTCTAGTGGGTATTTGAATTTGAATCAGGGGAAGATATTAAGAAAGCATTTATCAACGGTCATGAGGTTCATGGTCTTTAAGCGATTTCCCATAGTGTTTGTTCTATTTTTATACAGTGTCACATCTTGATTTCTTGGGTTACAAAATGGTATTTAGAGCCCTGGTTGATGTGTATGAACTTTCACAGACCCTATTTGTTTTTTTGATGATGTGAGACTAATCCTAGGGCCACCAATGGGGTAATATAGACCCTTGTATGTGGTGAACAATAATTTATAGACCATGAATATCGGTATTATGAGATTGAAGGGGTAGTGAAGATATATTTGATGTGTGGGAAAAGTTAATGATTTTATTGAAATGAATTATATAATGGATTTTGTACTGATTTTAATGGTTTTGAATTGAATTTTTGGATATATTAGGGGTTTGGACCTGATTATAGTTTTATTGATGGAAAATTATCATCGAATCTAAGAAATGTCTTGAAAAAATGTGTTGACAACAAAGTGAATAAAAAAATGGTTTTACAAGAGTTTTATAATGGTGAATAAAATAGAATCATGGTTATCCTTTTGTGAAAATATTTTAATGGTTGTATTTATTTGGTTGAAAATAGATATAAAAATCATTAGGGAATGTTTTTGTTTTTCCAGGGGAAAGTCCCATGTTTTAATGGGTGGATTCTTGATGTTTTCAATGATTACATGAATTCTGTTTAATTCCATAATGTTGTTTATAATGGTCTGATGGGGACATGTTAAATAAAGCTATGTAAGGGTAGTGATATAGAACCCATAAAAATTATTCTTTCATTTTAACATGGTTATGGAATGAATGAAATTATTAATGAAGTTAGTCAGTGATATAAAATAATGGGGTGTTTGGAAAGATATTAAAATGGTTGAAATTGGAAAAATGAGAAGGTGACCAGTGAAATGAGATTTTAAATTTATATGCACAAGTTGTTAATACATTGGGAATTTTGAAAAGTTTATGTGAGTTAACATAGATAATTTATGAATATGTAGATGGGTTAATGCATACGAATTCAGGAATATGATTAGAAAGTTAGGAATAAGAAATGGGAATTGGGATAAATGAAAATGTAATATAAATAAAAATAGGTTAATGGGTTATGTAATGATTTCAATTCAAATTTTTAATGACACAAATTTTTATTTTTATGTGTATTGGTTGGATATTTTGTGTGTGGGGATCAAATATATATATATATATATGTATATATATATGAATGTGAAATTTTATTGGAAGATTTGGATATTGACATGATGTTCAAGGCCCACAAGTCTAGTTAAACTAAGGCTCTAAACTCCACCCCACAATGCACGAGTTTGGGTAGGGGATGAGGATATATTCTAAAAACAGATTCATTCAACCTGGACTAATCCTTCATGGTGGGGATGATTTTTTGTTTTGATGTTTTTATCCCTAGTCAGATATGTAACTGAATTATCCCTTAATTCATGGTAATTGACCATCATAGATAAAGTGTAATTGGTGTAAATTCCTAACTCAAGGATCAAGTGATGAAGATTAATCAATGTTATGGAAATAATATTCGTGATGGAATATAAATAATTATAAAAATGGATTAAATTAATGTTGTAGCTAATGGGTATGTGATATGAGGAATTTGGTTAAACCCCCATTTAGATAAAAGTTTGTTCAACCACTTGTTCCTTGATTTAGCTTCCTATTGTGATATAAGATAGTTTGTCATTCGGTTCATTCTAAAATAATTTATGGGTGAAATGAAAATAAGATAATTAATTAAATCTTCTACTTGTTTTTTTATTTGTTTCAATTTATACCTGCATAAACCACGTACAAAATATTTCTTAATTTAGATTCTATTGCTGGTGTCATGTTGAGTTATAATCACACCATTCTCGGGCCGCTATGGAACTTGGGTACTGAGCATATTTCACTTATTCCATGTAAAGGTTTTAGAAAGGGGAATTGTGTTTAGTTATTCATGGGATGATAGGTTTGAGTAAGGGAGGTTAGGAATGGGTTGGGGTTTAGGTCTTGGTTAGAGTCCTAATATTTTTGATCTTTCTTATATTGAATAAATGATTGGCATATATTGTTTCACTAGATTTGATTATAATATAAGCACCTTGTTGCTTATTGGTTTTGTTGCTTTCTATCCATTTGTTGTTCATGCAGTTATTTTTCTTAACTATGCTACTTATTTTGTGAATCCACTAAGGTAAGAGGGTATAGTTACCCATGTTCCTCTTCAAAACCATGCCACTAGCTGTAATCCTCTTGTTTATGGAGAGGACCACCTGAGTTCATGTGAAATTCGAGCTCGGGGCATTGGATATTGTGCATTCTAGATCGTGGACATTGCAAAGTGGTATCCAATAAGAAGTTATTTTTTATAATATTTTGTCATGGTAGACATGAGTTTATGATCATGTTAGGACATGTTAATAAGTTCATTCCTCGGTTTCTGCAACCCCAGGTATGATAGAAAACACATGTTTCCAGCGGTGCTAAATAATTTTATGATTTTTTGCAACTGGTTTATTTTTCCACCTTCAGATGAAATCACGAATGTTATTTTATAGATTTAATATATTTCAAAACTTATCTAAAATTGGTATGAGATGTTCTGGGGTTTTATTACTATTATTAGGCACATAGGATAGATATGTCATCTGTATGTTTCCTGTGAATGACTTTTTAATGGCATGAGGATAAAGTGAATAGGTATAAATAAAAAATTTAATGAAATAATGGGTATTGAAATGTGAGTAGAAATGTTTTTAGAAATGGAAAATCCTTTAGTTTGTGATATGGGAAAATTCTTTGAAATGTGGTTTTGAATAAAATTTAGGTTTTGAAAATGATGGGTTAAAAAAAGGTTTTTTAAAGTATAAATTCCTGGGTTTTGGAAATGAAGAGTTTTGATAAGTGAAATGGTGGGATTAAATGGTACTGTTAATTGAGAGAAAAAATAGGTAAATTATAGGACATAGGGAATCCAATGGTGTTTATCCCTGTTATTGATTTTTCAGCCAATGTACCGGTTGTTTGGGCAACGAGATTGACATAGTTTGAGACCCCATGTTATGGGATGTGAGGCTTTGTTGAGTTGGATGTGAAAATTATTGGGATAATGTTTCTTTAATCTGAGGTTAGGTTTTGAAAATAATGTTTTTTAATGTTATCGGTTAATGTGAATATGGTCACTCTTGTTGATTGAGACCCTATTAATTGTGTTTTGGAGCCTATAGTAGATATTTGGTTCATGGTTCCGGTGTATGTGTATGCGTATCATTAGTGTGGGAACAAGAGTAAATGGTTGATTGATTCATTAGGCCCTGTGTAACAACCCGTGTACTTAGAAAATATATTGTTCTGTATTTTTAGTTAAATACATTATGATCCGACTATGGAAACCGAGTAAATAACGCATCTATAATAATGAAAAAAAAATATTATTAATAAATGGTTGGAATGATGTTATAAAATCATAATATATGGTATTATAAAAATTAATATGTTTCTTTAATGTATGAAAAAAATTGTTTAATGATTTAAAATGAGTTTTAAACACTTTTGATGTATGACGATCCCATAATGAGGGAATTCTCAACCTAATTTCCATTCATTGGCTTAACCTTATACTTGATTGATTATGTGATACTAAGATTATTTTTAAAATATATTTTTATAGTATCTTTTATTATGTGGATTTACTATGTATATGCATATTTTATTCTATTTATTAATTATCACATGAAATAGATGATATTTGTAAGGGGTATTTATTTTAAAACCAACTTTTAATTTATTTTATTTTTTTAATGGGAATGATTTATATGATGTAAGTATAATTGTTTTATGATTATGTTATTGTTCATGGGAATTATTTATGATTATCGGTGGAACCTATATTTTTCTCCAATGCATTGGGTATGTTTATGTCGGAGTTCAGATGTATGATTACATCAAACGTAACTGCAATGGTTACACCATAAAGTAGTCATGGGGGTTATATTGTAAGGTAATTGTGAGGGAAACAAATCACAAGGTATCTGTGTGGGTAAACACATTAAGTATGAAATGCACCAAGTAAAATATATTGTTTATTTATGTTTTATATTTTTTTTAAGACACATGTTTTTATGAAGTATATGATACATTATGGGTGAGATGTATGTCTTTGTGGGAATTAGCTCATATAGTTATAAGTATTCATGTAATAATGGTTTCAATCCTTATTTTCATATCCCTTATTGTGATTTTTGTGGTTATACCATGTTTTAAAATGTTTTTCATAGAGTTTAATATTGTGTAAGAGAAAAGGGGAATCAAATATGAGTATTGAAAAGACTTTTAATGAAATGATTTCATGTTTTTTATTAATGAATTGGGTAATATAAAAAATGGATATTGATTTGGTAGTATCTATTTTGAATTCATAAGGGTTGATATTTATAAATTATGACCTAATTTTCTAAATCTCTAAATCTAAAAATATCATTACTATAAATTAATGTAAATTCATGGTTAAAAATAAAGATTAGTAAATGTTTAAGGTCAGGTCCTTATAGTTTGTATCATAGGATGGTTTAAATAACATTAGGGATAGGATTATGTTAATAGAATACCATAAATGATTTTATCCTTATTTTTATGTTGAAATTATATATAATTTGAAGATTTCCATATTGTTTTGTCTAATATATGTTTCATCAGAATCGTTCTCCAATGAATAAATAGGGAAGCTAAATAAGGAACACCCCAAGAGGTTGATATGTTTCTAAATATTCATCTTAAAATAGTGTGAATTGGAACTGAAAAGTTTGTGATTGTAATGGAAAACTTAACATAGGCAATAAATAGATGTGGCATCCATGCAAGTGAAAAACCAAAAATATTTCAAAGGAACATAACTATAATTGAAAATTTTATTCGGCAACACCTTACTAGTTTGAGTGGATCTTCTTACCATGTAGAGGTTGGAGGGCGGTTTCAAGTACTTTAAAAGATATTCGGTGTCATGGAGTGTTTGGGTAATAAAAAGGATACTATTTAAATTTATATTTTCAAAGTTGAAGCTGACCAGTGGTGGTAAATGGTCAATAATATCAGGAATAGTGAGGAGATTGACTCCGTTGAATGAGATGAATTTTAAAATATTTTCCATGAAAAATATTTTCCTAATGTTTCTATGAATTGTATGGAAAATAAATTATTTGAATTGAAGAAAACATAAGATAATTTAATGGTCTTGTATGAAGAAAAGTTGACATGATTTGTAATGACCACTCTAATCCATATTTAGGTTCTTGATAGAAACATCAATCATTTTTACTCATGATTGAAGACAATATACTGAAGAGAATTAGCATCCCATGAATTCAATAGTTATGAAAAACTCATATGATGTGTTTGGAGAATATAAATTATTTTTTCTAATGTTCACATGTACATTGAAAACAAGTAGAAGAAGATGTCCAGATAGTACGAAATTGGTAATAATCAATCAAAAAAATATAACGGTAAGAAATTACAGTTCTAAATTTTTGAACATTATGGAAAAAATAACACAGGGTAATGCCTTAGAAAAATGGGACGTGTTTTCAGTTTAGTAATTTTAGATATATTTCACGATATTATATTGAAAAGGAACTTCAAATCAACTCTGATAAGTAATCTATAATGTGTTTTAAATGTGGTGAGATGGGTCATTATGCAAATACCTACCTAAAGAATGATATTAATGATGGAAAGTAGTCTGATTGTATATAGAAATATGTAGTATGATCCTTTGTGACTACGTATGTAGATGTCAATCCATCAAATGAAGTGTTAACAGGTACATTTTTTACATAGATTTTTTTGACTTCATGTTTGATTCTGGGTCTAAACATTCCATTATTACAGAGAAATTTTAGGGTAAATTGGAAATTTCACCTTAATAAATTAGACTATAAATGTTGTTAAAAAACCAGAAGGAAATATTATAGAAAAAAGTAAGTATGAAAATATTACTTTTATTTATTGGGGAAAGGCTTTACCTAAAAAACTTATTGTTTTAAACTTATTATATCCTAATGTCATTCTATGAATGGATTGTAATTCTGTTTATCATGTTATAATTGATTGTAGACCCAAGGAAGTTGTTTTTTAGGAATGAATTTCATTATGTATAAAATAATGAACCCATACAATAGATATCATATAAATAATCTGTCAAACTGTTAAATTAGATAAATGAATGTTATCTTGCACATAATTTTGAATTTAATAAATGAATACCTGGATGTATTTCTGGACGAGTTTCCTCATGTTATTCTTAATTGGGAAGTTGAATTTACCATATAATTAGATAGTGATGTTAATCCAATTTCAAAACCCATAATCAAATGTATCTATTGGAACTAATTGAATTGAAAATTCATTTGTAAGAGATTCTTGATAAAGGCTTCATTATAACAATCACATCACCATGGGGTGGTCTTGTTTTGTTCCTTAAAAATAATGATGGTTCCCTGATACTTTTCATTGAATATATATTTTTTAGTAAAATTACTGTTTTGAAATGTATCATTTTTCTCATTTCTGTAACACCCCAAACATCCATGGTACCCTTCTCTTTGAATAATACAATATTGTGAGATGTACACAACAATGAGTTCAAGCACACCACAACCTATCAAAATAGCAATTTAGAAAGCGGTTATGAAAATTAATTACCACATTTTGAATTTTACATATATACCATATAATTTTAACATTCATCTTTTGTGTTTCTTAGACATAATATAAGGGAAAACTGAATTTCTCAGATAAAAGAAGTATTTTTCAAAGATACTATTTTTTCGCCTTTTAATGGAGAACCCTTTCAAAATCTAATATTTGAAACTATTATATATTAAATTTGATGAAATTAAATTATTCTTTAGTAGAGGGACATAAAAATAATGTTTGGATATTTTTTTTGTGTTTTTATGATAACTTTCATATTTTGATGAATAGTGAAAGATACAAAATTTTAATTGAAAACAAATTTTTTAATCAAAATATTTATTGTGCTATATTATACATTTTAATGGTTTTGAAATATAATTATATTATATTTTTATCATCTAATCCAATGTTATACATTGGACATAATTTCAATTTTAAACTAGACATAAACTCATATCAATATTTTGACAGTTTTTACTTCTAAAAAACCAGCTTTCTCGTTTTGACAATGGGAATTAATTTTAAATTTATTAATGAAACTTCAATGTTTTGAATTTGGTAAAATAGACATCATTTTTTATATGTAATATCAAAATTATCTTAGGGTGAATTTTTGGTATTTTTCTGAAAACATTCAATTTTTGATGAATAGTGTAAAACACTGCATTATTGTTTAAAACCGAATTTTTATTTAAATAATTATTTATTTTATTAAAATTTATATTAAGTTTAATTAGATACATAATACATATATTAGTTAAATATAATACATTGGAGTTATTTTTATAATAATATTTGATGTATAATGTTTTATTGTATTTTTTAATGTCTTTTACCCACCTTCTAGGCACATTAGCAAATTTGCATAAAACGTTATTTAAATGCTTTTGTGAATTTAATATCAATAATCTGACAGAAAAAGTTTATATAGGTAAGTAAAATATGGTTCAATAAGTTGAAAATAAGTTTTTGTGAATAATAAAGTTTGAATTTTATTTACCACGATTAAAAGAAAATAGTGTAATTGATGATAAAAATGATATTATAATTACCCTAACACATGTCATAATTCTATTGGATAAATGTATTTCAACCAAAATCAATCATAGGAATATAATATGATCCTTTTGGTCCACTTGGTTTAGACTAGTACATTTATTATTATTTTCTTTAAAGAAGAGTTAAAAGTGTTAAATTCAAATTTTAATAACAAAAACATTTGTAATATAGGGTTATGCATAAGATAATTTCGACAATCATTATTCATTAGAAAGCTAAAAATAGTTCCTACATCATAATGTTTTATTTATAATTTTTATAAATGAAATAATTAATTTTATTTATGACTCAATGATGATCTAGTAATTAACTTATTAATGAATGATTAGAAAACTAATATTTTAAATTTTAAAATAAATGTAAATTGAGACTTTTGATTAATTATAAAAAATTTATTGATTAATATTAAATGTTATGGTTGATTTATTTTATTTTCATTCAAAGAAATCAGTTTGTTATGACATTCAGAAAAACCAAATACTAAATAATGTCAAAATTGACATAAATGAGTTTTTTAAATAGATGATTTTTTAATGAACCACTTGGGGTTGTCTTGAAATTTTATAGTAAGATTATTAACCATATAATATAAAAATACAAGGACACTTTGTATATGATAAACTATTTAACCAAGAGTTAAATCTAACATATAAGGTTAATATGGTGACCTAAACCTGTCTAAAACCTTTTGGTTGAGATCTTTTTTAACCATGCCCCACAATATACTAGAAATAAATCTTTTTAGAGCCATTATAAGCCAAATATGATTTTATAAAAAAATAACATTTCAAGGTTTTCATAAAGTGGCCCTGACCTCTCTTATAAAAGGAATCTTCCCCTTCTCTCAAAATCACACCTCAAAAGCAATTTGGATTAGCCAATACCATTTAAAATATCCTCCAAACTACCCTAAATTGTACCTAGATTCCTTAATTTGATTATAATCACACCCTAAGGATCCATTTTTGTTCAAATCAAAAGTAATCACCCGAAGAAGAGGTAATTTTTTCATCACCTATTTCAATGTTCTTTTCTTCTTCCACTTCCTCTTTCTTTGTTGTTTCCACACCAAAATAATAAATCCAATACCTTTTACAAAATATCATGTTTTTATAAATATGGGACAACCATATTCATTATTCTATTCATCCTATTAATGAAAATACACCATACGTGTGTACGTACGACTTACCATCTCCATGTCGTGGTTTAGATAATTAATCAACAGTTATTTATTTGGATGGGTATAATAATGAGTATAATTGATTTAAATTATAAATATAACATGTTAATGATTATTTATATATGATATACCATCCAATTATATATTATTTCACCATCAATATAATGTTATTGTCGCTCGTGCATACGAATGGATTACTGTCTCCATGAACGTGATGTTATTCATTCCACATCATAACGATTAACGGAAATATTTCAATTTATGATAAAAATATAATGTCTAATAACATTATATTATTCTTCATATGAAACAAATATATCCTATCCATAAAAAACATGACCTACATAACAAAACTTATAAAGAAAAATGAATCAATTAACACCTAAAACAATGATACTACATAAATATTATTAACAATGTAATATTAAAAGATCGCATATGATATCATATTTATATATATAGTTCTTGTAAAATTTATTAAAAATTCATTCCCCATTATAAAAGAGGTGAATTTACCCTCAACTGAGGAAAATTACCAGGTAAGGGGTTTTCATATCACTTTTATTCCCATGAGATTCATGCTATATTTTCCACTATTACCGTTTTTACGGTGTCTGTACTTCCCATGATTGTATTATTTGTGTAATATAAATTAATTTATGGCTATTTAAATAATCATTTTATGATCATTCATTCATGGGGTGTATGCTTCGTATATTACCAAATCAGTAAGAGAATTTTAAATTTCAATTTCTACTCATTGGGTTTTATGAAAACATCATTGATTATTTTACTCATTATTATGTGTGAAAACAGTATTTATTTAATTATGTATTAATTTACACAAACCTTAGTGTGGATATAATTTTTATACACATAATCACTCCATTTATAAATTCTCAAGTCATCGATATGAATTTGATAAGAATAATTTTAACTCAATTTATATTCATTTAGTTAAACATCCAAGTCATTGGTGTTGTTTTTATACGAATATCTGTGAATGTCCTATGATTTATTTACACTAAATATCCAATAATATTTATTGTATTTATATTTTTCAAGCATATTTATGTCATTTATTTACCCTTAATCTATGTACATGGTCTTTATAAGTGATTTCATCTCAATTTACATTCCATTGAGACTTATTTGTTTTAATGAACCAATTCACTTTTATATGGTGCATATACTCTACTTTAACATAGTATATCATGAATCCCTTTATTCTAATGATAATTTAAAGTTTTTAATACCTCAATTATTTGTATTCATGTGTCTCTCATTTGGCAAGGAACACTAACTAAAATATCATTTTAAATGTTTTAATGAATTTTTTTATAAATCTTTCTCATTAATGTCTCGGATTTAAAAATGGTTTAAAGTACTTATTTATATGGACATTATTGTTTTAAAATTAAAATTCCTTTTAAAGGATACAAATTGGTATGGGACAATTTGATACTAAAATCTATTTTAAATGGCTTCTCGAAAAATATTGAGACTTTTAAATGTTTTCATGAAAAAGGGGATAGTTCTCTCAAGTAGTTTTACTAATTATTTTCACCTATGTCAATATCCATAATTATATTTTATTCTTGATTGAGGTTGATTTTTTATAATACAATCTTATATATTGTATTTAGTGAGTTATGTATGACTGTGGATGTGTTTTTTTATTACATTCATGGTATATGGTTAAAGTGTTATCCATTCGTATGCTACTTTTAATATGAATGTTTATGTTATGTTTAAACCTATTAATATAATGAATTAATTGGACTTATTATGTTATTGGGGGAGCCTGATATAACTTTTTGATGCATCATTAGGTCTCATGAGACAAACTGGTGTCTTATCCCAATGCCTTGAAAAAAATATTATTTGTAGTCTTGGCACGGGGCCTTTACTATGTGATTATGATGTCCGGAATTATACAATCTATCCTTAATAAATTAGCTATTGATATTACATGTGATTTTTCCACTATTAGAATATCCCTGTGAATATGTAAATGGAAGTATTTGATTTATATTTTCCATATTATGCAAAAATTTATGTTTAAAAGGCTTATGTTTTTTGTCTTATACATTGCCGTAAATGTTTATAACTACTTATGAATGTTTCTTCTATATTGTTATATTTATTGAGCATCTGAGCTCACCCATTTCTATGTTTTTTTTCTCAGTATGTGAAGAAGTATATCATGATTATCATACAGGAGTAGGCTAAGCAATGTGACTGCGTTCAAAGGTGAAAAATGTTGTTTTTCTTTATATCATGATGTAATGTAAAACTTATGTATGTATATAGTACTTCCAAGGCTACTAAACTAATAGGTATTTTGAGACTTTTTCTCTTGTGATCATTCCAATGATATTTAATAATGCACCGACTCCGGATAACTAGGGTTGGGGCGTTACAGTTGGTATCCAAGGAAGTTTAATACAAACCATGGAAACTAGATTTAGAAAAACTCTTATTAGAGAACATTAAGATAAGATATAATTTGGTGATTAGTATATAAGAATATCCTAAAATTTTGGTAATGTGATTATTATGTGGGTTTCCCAAGCAATACATCCATGTTTTGATATGATCAGGTAAAGGAAGCTCTAGAACAGATGTACCTAGGGGTAAAAACCAAAAACACTGCTTTGAGCTATACTCGAATGGTAAATCATGAAAGACAGTGAGAATTTCTACACTCATGGTTATGACACTCCAGGGGGATATGATGTGGATAATTCACATTTTCATTATAAACTTATTTGAAGGATTTTAAAATAAGATGAAATAAACATGTTTAATCCTAAAGAGTTTTAGATTAAAAATGAGTTTTCATGATATTATTTAAATAATTTTATGACTATTCTTACTCGCACAATGCATTCTGGTTTTAGTCAATGGATGGATTCAAAGGAATTCATAGAAACATTGAACGTGATATAAAAGGTGGGCATAGTATTGGAAATGAGAAACTAAATGGAATGTTGCTAGGTGTAAAAGATATTGTGTTCATGTCGAATCAGTTTTCCAAAAATATGATCAACAACATATGTATTAACCACCATTCTCACTCAACAAAGATGAGAAAGGAGATGAATTAAAAAAGATCCAGTAGTGGAGACCATGGAGAAAAGAAAGCTCAATTTGCATCATGCAGAAAATTTTGAAGGAGACACCCAGGAAAGTGTCTCAATGGAACAAATAAATGATTTATCTGTGGGAAAGAAGCACATAATGTAATGAATTGTCAAGGAAAAATTAGGGGTACTATGGAAGAATATAAAAATTTTACCAAGAATCCATTTACAGTCATTTTTTTGTAAATTTAGGGGACCTAGGAATTACTCGAGTCAATTCCCTATTCTATAGGATAACCTCTTGGTCATGGAAAATACTGTTTGATGATAAATGGATGGTAAAATATTCAAAATTATTAGTTCCCTTTATTGATGGGATTACTTTGGAAAACATTTCTATTGTATGAGTAACCCTCTAGATTGTTATGTGAAAATTCTATTCGAAGAAGAATTATCTTTTATTTTTTGGATTTATTTATAAATAACCATTTGGGTACATATGATCCTTCAATTTTAGGAAATTACATGATATTAATTTTTGGGATGAAAATTCGAGTTATGAGATAAAATTTATGTTAAAAATATGTTATGGTTATTTTGAACAATTTATCTTATTTTGGGAATGTTATAAAATATAGTTTTTGAAAAAATGAAAACACACAGATCGTGTGACAACCCTACACGTCAGACAAAGCTATGGGAATCGAATCCAAAACCAAAGTGAGACTGGGATTTATCACCTTCCACTGGACTACGTGAAGTCCGTGGTTAGTGTGACCAATTTTTTTTGATAAATGATTTTAGTGATAAATAATATGTAGATTTGGGATATTATGTTTTATCAAATGGATATCCTTAGTGTAGGAAAATGATTTGGTGATTAAGTGATAAATGTTATTTTGGAATACATTCGCTCTATTGGGAAGACTATATTCCTAAGGAAAATAGAATACTATAGGATTTCATTTTAGGTGTAATGGTCAATTTTTATCTATGTTTTTTATTTTGGATTTATTACAGTTAGTGATATTTATGGAAATGATTAACCTATCATAAATAAAATGTGATTAGGTTAGTTCCTTTTATGTATGTGATTTTATGTGTAGTCAATGTTATTTGGAGATATAATTTAATGTGTAAGACTACTTATTCATATTATTCTGAGTTTTGGGTTTCAATCACAGTTTGGATTATATTGAATGATTTTAAAGAAAATTTTTAATTGAATGATATTTATTGAACATTGGGAATTGTTTCTTTAATTTAACAAATTAATATTAGTATTTATTTATCTAATGGAGTATTGTTTTTGGGGATCATATGATCTTGTACTAACCATTTTTGTTTTGGTTAATCTCCAAAACAAGGGAAATATATATTTCATCCATTGTGGATTATGTGATTCTCTATAAGTTGATTCCAGTGCTTTAGGTGTGTCAAAGTCTTCTTTAATAATCATCTTTTGGAGTGAAAGATGAGTTTGTTGTAGAAATTTGTTAAAGGATGAAACTCAACTTATCATGTATTTTTTTCTTATTCTATGAAGAAATTATTTCTTAAACATTAGGGAAAGGATCTTAAACCCAAAAATGTGTTATCATAATACCTTATGTTATTCATTATAGATGTATGGATTTGAGGCCCTGAATATTCCATTCACTTGTTTTTAATTGATTAACTAAATCACCCCATATAAATATTTATTTTTTCTCTCCAATTATAATTGGCACCAAGGTTATCTTATTCAAAATCTTAATTTGGTGATTACTTTTTTTATTTCCCTTTCCCTATTATTAAGACTAAATTTCATTAACCTTATTTCCAATATGGGTTTTCCACAAAGGTATTTGCTATTTTTAACCTTTTATTTCCGAAGAACAATTTCAAATTGCGAGGAAAAAATTTATTGAAGGAGGGAAGAATTTAACTCCACAAGATTCCACGGTATGATTCACTTTCAATAATGTAATATCATGCGATGTACACAACACCGAGTTAAATGGCAACATGACCTATCAAACTATCCATTTATAAAGAGGTTATGAATATTAATATCCAAAATTTTAATTTTAAATATATCCAATATAATTTTAACATTTATATTTTGTGTTTCTTAGTCATTTATAAAGAAAAATTCAAATTTTTAGATAAAAGAAGTATATTTCAAAAAATGCAGTTTTTTCACCTTTTAATGGTGAACCCATTATAAATCCAATATTTGAAACTTTTATATATTAAATTTGATAAATTAACTTCTTATTTATAAGTGGGAAAAAAAATTTAGTTTGGATAAATATTTGGTGTTTTTCTAATAACTTTCATATTTTGATAAATAGTGAAAGTTATTAAATTTTAATGGAAAAAAACTTTTTTAATCAAAATAATTTATAGTGTTAAATTATAAATATTAATGGTTTAGATGCATAATTATATTATATTTTTATCATTTAATAAAATTTTAGTCATGGGAAGTAATTTCACTTTTAAACCAGACATAAACACATATCAATATTTTGATAGTTTTTATTTCTCAAAACCCGCTTCATGGTATTGACAATGAGAAATTATTTTCAATTAATTAATACAACTCCTATGATTTTAATTTGTTTAAATATACATCATTTATTGGATTTGTAATATGAAAATTATCTTTAGGATATTTTTTGGTATTTATCTGAAAACATTCAATTTTTGATCAATAGTAAAAAACAATGTGTCATTGTTTAAAAATTGACTTTTTTATTTAAATTATTATTTATTTTATTTTGATTTATTTTATGTAAAAATAGATACATAAAACCTATATTTGTTCAATTTAATTCATTAGAGTCAGTTTAAAATAATATTGGATGTATAATTTTCTTTGAATTTTCTAACCTCTTTTACCCACCTTATAGGCATGTTTAAAAAATTTGAATAAAATGTAATTTTACCAATTATGTGAATTAAATTTCAATAATCCAGGATACATGGTTTAAATCTATAATTAAATTGTGGTTCAATAAGATGAAAATAACTTTTGGTTAATAGTAACTGTTGAAATGTATTTACCATGGTTAATAGTAAATAGTGCAATTAATGTTAAAAATGATATTATAATTACCCTAACACATGTCATAATTCTGTTTTATAAGTGTGTTTTGACCAAAATGAATCTTATGAATAAAATATGTCCTTTTGGTGTGCTAGGTTTAGATTAGAACTTTTATTATTATTTTACTTAAAGAACAGTTAAAAGAGTTAAATTCAAATTTTAATAACTAAATAATTTTTAATATAGGGTTATGTAATGCCCCGACCCCAGTTACCAAGAGTCGGTGCATTATTACATACCATCGACATGATTACAAGGAATCAATTCCTGAAGGACCGATTAGCTTAGCGATCTTGGAAAATAGATTACATACACGAATGTTACATTACACTTCATAACATACAAAACAAAAAAACAATCCTTCATGAACACAATTATTTCCTTTGCTTAACCCTGCATATCAATCACAATACACTTCTTGGAATCCTAGGATAATTAAAACCTATAAAGGGGTGAGCTCAGTTGCTCAGTAAGAATAAAAATACAACAGAAACTTTCAAAAATATGTATAAATATTTAAGGAAATGTATAACTAAAACAAAAGCCTTTAAACATGAACTTCAGCATAATATGACAATGATAAAATGAAATAATTCCATTTAATTGTTCACATGGATATTCTACTAGTCGAATAATCACATGCAATATCAATAACCACTTTCATAATGATGGAATGCATAATGCCAGACTATCACAACCACGTATCCAATGACTCGTTCCAAGACTAAAAAAAAGATTTTGTCAAGGCCTCATTCCAAGACACTAGTTTTTATCATGAGACCTACCAATGCATCAAAGTCATATAGCGAGATCCACCCGTCACATACTAATTCCAATGCATTCCCCATATGAAAAGGTCTAAACATAACATTAACATTCGTATTAAATCTAGCATACGAAATGTCAATACATTAACCAAAAACCATGAATGGTATAAAAATAACACCTCCATAGTCAAACATATCAAAAATCCTTCAACAAAATATGAAAGATTTGTATCATGATAAATCAACTTCAAAACAAGTTCAAAATCTATTAAAGGATTTTTACATTGATGAAAATTAATTGTAAAACTCTTTGAGAGAAATACCCATTTTTCATGAAAACATTTAAAAGTCACAAAATTTGGAAAAGAAGTCATTTAAATACATTTTTGAAAGAATGTGTCACATACCACTTTGGATCTTTTTAAAAGAATTAATATTTTAAAAACATTCATTTCCGTATAAATAAATCCTAAAAAATCATTTTGAATACATGGACATAAATGAGAAATATTTAGTTGAACAAATATTTAAAACATTTGAAATGAAGTTTTAGTAAAAAGTACCTTAAAAGATTCCCATTGAAAACTATTTCATAAAACATGGACATGGATAATAAATATGTCCCAGTAAATACTTACACACAAACAATTACGGATAATAATGAAATTAAGGAATTAACACTTACTATTTTGGTAACATACGAAACATACACCCCATGAAAGAGGTATCATACAATGAATATGTAAATACACATAAATTAAAGTGTATTACAAAAATAATACAATTATGGGATGCAAATACACCACCGAAAAGGTAATAGTGGAAATATGGCATGAATCTCACGAGAATAAGGAGTGAGATGAGAACCCCTTACCTTACACTTTCCTTTAGTCGAGGGTACGTTTAGCCTCCTGTATGAAGACTATAGTATCTTATTAAATTATACCAAAAACATATTAATATTTATGATATCATACATTATTAATTTATGACTTTATACGACCCATTTAATAATAATTTCCATGTTCTATTAATAATTCGGGTAATAATCGCTTTCTTTATCGTATGTGTTTTAACATGTTACTCTTGATTATATCAATTAGATCATGATTTAAATACTACCAGAATATTAACTATGATTTATTTATCATATATATTTAGAAAAAAAAAATTTATAATAGAAGTACATATGAAATGGAAAACACCGTTTATAGAGACGGTAGTCCGTACGTACGCATAAACACTGTTTCCGTTTTCATATAGTATTGAACGGAAGTAAGTGAATAATACATAGGTAAGTACATAAATACTTATATATAAAAATATATATCTCTCCATTATCATTATTAAGTCATATATTACATACTTATTAGTAATATATATTTTTTATAATCTTCGATGAATGGTGAACTTGAAAAAGAATCTCATCGCATTGTAGAGACGGCAATCCATACGTACGCACGAGTAAAAATATCATTCTTTTGATATTAATATAACATAAAATTGGATGGTATATAATATATACATAATAATTATCATGTTATATTTATTATTTACATCAAATACACATCATTATTATACCAATCCAAATAATAATGTATTGAATAACAATTACACCACGACGTGGAGACGATAAGTCGTACGTACGGGCGTATGATGACATGTCATTCAATGGGTAGATAGAATAATTAATTTGGTTTTAACATAATTATAATAACATCAAATTATATAGAATATACTATAGTTATTATTTTATAATGGAAACAACAAAGAAAAAGGAAGTTGAAGAAGAAAGTAATTTGAAAGAGGGTGGTGAAATCATTACCTCTTCTTCGGGTTCTTCCTTTTGATTTGATCAAAAGGGCTCCTTAAGATGGGTTTCTGATCAAATTATGGCCTCTAGGTTGAATGGAGGATATTTGAGAGGGTATTTGGGCAGTTTTTGGATGAGCCAAATGGATAAGAAGGTTTGAATTAGAGAGAAGGGGGACTGCACGTTTATAA
Organism: Viscum album; assembly: GCA_963277665.1. Taxonomy (NCBI): domain Eukaryota; kingdom Viridiplantae; phylum Streptophyta; class Magnoliopsida; order Santalales; family Viscaceae; genus Viscum; species Viscum album. The sequence goes on from OY728160.1 coordinate 1,173,911,210, forward strand.
GAGGGGTGAGGGGAACCATAGAAAAAACATAAAATATTATTGTATAATAAATATATATTCGGTTTCTAATCTCTACAAAGTTGATTATTTGAAGTCTATGGTGGGTATAGGTCTAAAACAACTCAACCAATAGGATTTAGACAAGTTTAGGTTACTATTTTAACCATATCATTTAGATTTAACGCTAAGTTAAATAATTTAACTTTTACCGTGTCTTCTTGTATTCATAAACTATATAGTTAATAAACTTACTATATACTGCCAATCATCCTCCCAAGAGGTCCACTGATGATACAAATAGCATGACAAAAGTCTTTTGTCCGACCCTTAGTTTTTTAGGAACAGAATATAAATTAATAATATAATATTTGTTTTAAAAACTCTTTTATGTGAATTTTCGCACTATTGGGTATTTTTTTTTTGAAAGTCATCACAACTTGATAACTTCGAACAAGATACATTGAATCATCCCTATCATTTCATATTCACCTATAAAATTCGTGTATTTCATAAAAACTTTGATATTGTATTTATTTTATTATTTATAATACCATTTATTTGATTTTTTTCATGAATATGGTAATTACCGCATCATCATTGTGTCATAAATAAATTTATTTATTTAACGTCTAAAAATTATAAATAAAATACAATTCTATAGGAAATACTTTTATCTTTCTAATGAGTATTTATTAACGAATTTATCTTATGAATTACCCTATATTAAAAATGTTTTAGTTATTAAACTTTGATTTTAACTCTTTTAACTCTCCTTTGAATTAAATAATAATAAATGTTCTAATCCAATCCAAGTGGACCTAAATGATAACATTTTATTCATAAGGTTGTTTTTGGTCGAGATACACTTGTCCAATAGAATTAAAACATGTGTTAAGGTAATATTAATATCATTTCCACCCTTAATTACCCTATTTACTTTTAACTGTGGTAAATAAAAGTAAAAAGTGACTATTCACCAAAAATTATTTTTATCTTATTGAACCACATTTCACTCCTTGATATTAACTGTGTCTCTCGGATTTTTGAAATTGAACTCAAATAAGCGGTAAAATTACGTTTTATGTGAATTTACAAATTCTCCTAGGAGGTGGGTAAAAGACAGTGAAAAAGTTCAATAAATATTTTATATATCTAAAATTATTATAAACTGACTCCAATGAATTACATTGAATTTATATAGGTATTATTTATCGTTTTTTAACCTAAACTAAATTTAAATAAAAATCCGGTTTTAAACAATAACTTAATGTTTTTCACTATTCATCAAAAAATGGAAGTTTTCAGAAAAATACCAAAATATCACCCTAAGATAATTTTGATATTCCGAATCCAAAAATGAAGTCTATTTTACCAAATTAGAAACATATAATAATCATTTATTAACTTTAAATTAATTTCCACTGCCAAAACCAAAAGGCATATTTTTAAGAAACAATAATTACCAAATGTTTGACACTTGTTTAGGTCCAATTTCAAAGTGAAGTTACATAAAATGACCATCATTGGATTAAATGGTAAAAATATATTCTATTTATACTTAAAACCCATTAAAATGTATAATTTAACAATATAAATTTTTTTATTTAAAAAGTTGTTTTCAGTTAAAATATAGTATATTTTTACGATTCACGCAAATATGAATCTTATGAGAAAAACACCAAAACTTTATCGAAACTAAATTCATATGTCCCGATTCTAAATAAAAAGTTTGTATTGTCAAATTGAATATATAAAAGTTTCAAATATTGGATTTAAAAATGCTTCTCCAATAAAAGGCTGTAAAATTGTATTTTTTGAAAAATACTTTCTTTATCTGAAAAATGTATTTGTTCTTACATTATGTATAAGAAACTCATAATATGGATTATAAAATTATAAAGATTATATATAGTTCCAAATTCTGTTAATACTATTCATGACCTCTTTTGAACGGCTTGTTTGGTAAGTCATGGTGCGCTAGAACTCGGTGTTGCGTGTAGTGAAAGTTATTGAATTACTTTGAAGAAATAACGTACTATGAAATCATGGGGTGTTACATTATTCCCTCCTTCAATAAATTTCATCCTCGCAATTTGAAACTGTTCTTTGAAAATAAAAGGTCAAAAATATAAAATACATTTGTGGGAAAACTCAAATCGGAAATTCGGTTAATAAAATTTATTCTTAATAATGGGAAAAGGTGAATAAAAAAGTCACCACCAAATTATGATCTTGAATAGGAGAACATTGGGGGAAATTAGTGACATATAATTAGATGAAAAACATAAATATTTATAGGGAGTGATGGAGGTCATCAATCACAAACAATTACAGAATTGTGGGCCTCAAAGACACCAATATATAATGATTTAAAATACCATCAGTTCAACAAAACGTAAGGTATTAGGAAAACACATTTTTGGTTTTAAGATACCTTACCTATTGTTTAAAAATTTATTTCTTCATAGAATAAGATAAAAAAGCATACTTGTCAAGTAGAGTTCCATCCTTTATCTAATTTCTACCACAAACTCATCTTTCACTCTAAAAGATAATAGAACATTAAAAAATATATTCTATTTATCCTATTCCTATAGGTTCCCAAAAATGAATTTATAATTAATCTACCAGAACCATTTAAAAAAACTAAATTATTCAATCGAGGACATCATGTGGTTCAGTGGTAGGTGATACACCCTTATCGCCCTTCGGTTTCAGGTTTAAGTACCACAGACTTGCCATATGCGACGGGTTGCAGCCCGACCTCCAGGTTGTCCTTTTTATGGAAATCCAAAAGTAATCTCAAAGTAGACTTATCCAAAATACTTCTTTCCAAACTCACAGTCCAAAACTTATAAGGTAGGTAAACACAATGAAGATCTTTTTCCACGTAATAGCATGTGGACACCTTCATCATGTATTCTTTTAAAACACTGCAACATCCTGAAATACCATAAAACCTTTTTGATTACATTCATGATCCATTATTACTTATAGAATACTGGATATACTCCTTCTATCCAAAAATGTTGTAAACTCCAATAATTATGGAATATAAAAATCATTAATCAGTTTCAAGGTAGTCAAGAACATCAAATATAAATAATCCAAATCATTCATTTATTATTCCAAAATCACTACCTCGGTATCAGAACCATATTTTGGTTTATCTTTCTCTCAACCATAAATTTTCCAAAACATTAACCTAGTATTGAGTCACTTATCTTTGTTCTCCACAATATCAAGTCCTTAATGAAATAGTACTGCAGTACAAGACTTATATAATCCATCATTATTATAACCAGTACATTGTTGATACAACACTCAAATGACATAATTCTCTAATAAGAACTCTAATCATTCCTTATCATCTGTGTTAGTATCATAACATGATTATTATCCAATAGCATCATTTGGGGCATACTATGACGATTTGGAAATTAGTTCGCATAGTGTCCCAACTTCTTACAGATGAAGCATTGTACATTTAAAACCTTTTTCTTACCCTTGCAGTCACGTACTTGGTGTCCTTTTTCACCACACTTATAACAAACTCTAATACCTTCAAGCATTTACCAAGGTGATTATTTCCACATTTATCACAAATGGGAAAATCTTTCTTTCCATTATTCCCTTTATCCATATTTCTCTCTACCATCCTTTTCTCCTCTTTCTTCCCTTCAAAGCCATAGGACTCAGATAATTTCTTACTTATCTTAATACCACATGATATTATTTCTTCATATGTTGAGCATACATGGGAGACTATTTCCCTACTAAATGTTGGATTAATACCATGAAAGATATGATCCTTCTTACTCTTTGGATCATACATATTGCTGGAGTTCACATTCCTTCTAATGGGTGCTATTTATATATAATATCATAAAATAGGTCAGTTTATGAATTAAAATAATTCCAAACTATAAAATACCTAACGTAAATTGAACGGTTTATGGATATAATCCATAATCATAAAGATGTTTTCATTGAGGAAGTATATACTCATAAACCCTTCATAATGATTTGTAAAGAAAATGAGAATTATCCTAAGAATATCCCCTAGGAGTGTCGTAACCAAGAGTGCATCAAGGCCCGTTTTCATGCACCAGTTACAGTTTGAGTCTAGCTCAAAGAGGTGTTTTCAGGTTTTACCCCTAGGTACATCTGTGCCAGAGCCACCTCTACCTACTCATATCTAGACAGGGATGAATTTTCTTAGAAAACTCACAAATTCTCTACATTACCAAAATTCTAGGAATTTCTTCTATACCAATCCTCAATGTCTATCTTAGGTCTATGTGCTCTAATCAGAGTTTATCTAAATCTATCTTCCAAGGTTATTTCTAAACTTTTTCAGATTCAAACTGTAATGCCCCAACCCTAGTTACCCAGAGTCGGTGCATTATTACATAACATTGTCATGATTACAAGGAATCAAGTTCCGAAGGACCGATCGGTTTAACAGTCTTGGAAAATAGATTACATACATGAATGTTACAATACACTTCATAACATACAAAACAACATAAATAATCCTTCATGAACACCATTATTCCTTTGGAAAAACCTTGCATATCAATCACAATACACTTCTTGGAATCGTGGGAAACATAGAACATAGAAAGGGGTGAGCTCAGATAATCAGTAAGGATAACAATATAGTGGAAACTTTCATAAATAAGCACAAAATTTTATGGCTATGTATAACTAAAACAAAAATCTTATAAACTTGAACTTTAGAATAATATGGAAAAGATAAAATGAAATAATTCCATTTACTTATTCGCATGGATATTCTACTAGTCGAATAATCACATGCAATATCAATAACAACTTTCATAATGATGGAATGCATAATGCCGACTATCATAACCACATAGTCAAGGCCTCGTTCCAAGACTACAAATAATATTTTGTCAAGGCCTCATGCCAAGACAATAGTTTGTCTCCTGAGACCTACCAATGCATCTAGGAGCTATAGCGGGCTCCACCCGTCACTTACTAAGTCCCATGCATTCCTCATATGAAAAGGTCTAAACATAACATAAAAATTCGTATTAAAACAAGCATGTGAAATGTCAATAAATTACCCATAAACCATGATTGGTATAAAAATAACACATCCACATTAAAACATATCACAAAACCTTCAACACAATATGGATTATTTGTATCATGATAAATTAACTTTAAAACAAGTTTAAAGTCCATTAAATGATTTTGACGTTGATTAATATGATTTGTAAAACTCTGTGAGAGAAATACCCATTTTTCATGAAAACATTTAAAAGTCACATAATTTGGAAAATAAGTCATTTAAATACATTTTTTAATCAAAGTGTCCCATAAAACTTTGAATCATTTGAAAGGAATTTACATTTTAAAAACATTCAGGTCCATATAAATAAATCCGTAAAAACCATTTTGAAAACATGGACTTAAATGAAAAAGATTTAGAAGAATAAATATTTAAAATATTTGAAATGATGTTTTAGTAAATAGTACCTTAAAATAATCCCTTTGAAAACTATTTCATAAAATATGGACATGGATAATAAATATGACCCAGCAAATACATACACATAAACAATCTCGGATAATAATGAGATTGAGGAATTAACCCTTACCAATTTGGTAACTTACGAAACATACACCCCCTGATAGTGGTATAATACAATGAATATGTAAATACACATAAATTAAAATTTATCACACAAATAATACAATTATCGGCAGCACATACACCACACAAAGGGTAATAGTGGCAATAAGGCATGAATCTCATGAGAATAAGGAGTGAGATGAAAACCCCTTACCTTGCACTTTCCATTAGACGAGGGTACGTTTAGCCTCCTGTATGAAGACTATAGTATGTTATTAAATTATAACAGAACCATATTAATATCTACGATATCATACATTATTCATTTATGACTTTATACTACCCATTTAACAATAATTTCAATGTTATATTAACAATTCGTGTAATAATCACTTTCTGTATCGTACGTGTTTTAACTTGTTACTCTTGATTGTGTCACTTAGTTCATGATTTAAATAATTATAGAATTTAAAACATGATTTATTTATCATATATATTTTTAATATAAAAATTTATAATAGACCTATATATGAAATGGAAAACACTGTTTATGGAGACGGTAGTCTATACGTACGCATAAACACGGTTTCCATTTTCATATAGTATTGAACGAAAGTAAGTGAATAAGATATATGTAAGTACAAAAATAAATATTTATATATATAAATATATATCTCCATTAGCATTATTATGTCATATATTACATACTTATTACTAATTTATTTTTTTATAGCCGTGGATGAATGTTGAACTTGGAAATGAATCTCATCGCATCGTCGAGACGGTAATCCGTACGTACACACGAGCAAAAATATCATTCTTTTGATTTTAATATAATATATAATTGGATGGTATATAATATATACAAAATCCTTATCATCTTATATATATTATTTAAATCAAATAAACATCATTATTATACCCATCTAAATAATTATGTATTGAATAACAATTACACCACGACGTGGAGACGTTAAGCCGAACTTAAGCACATATGGTGAAATGTCATTCAAATGGTGGATAGAATAATTAATTTGGTTCTACCAAAATTATATAAACATCACAGTATATATAATATACTGGAGTTAATATTTTATAACAAAAACAACAAAGTAAAAGGAAGTGGAAGAAGAAAGGAACATGAAAGAGGGTGGTGAAATCATTACCTCTTCTTCGGGTTATTCCTTTTGATTTGGTCAAAAGGGCTCCTTAGGATTGATTTCTGATCAAACTATGGCCTCTAGATTTAGGAGAGGATAGTTGAGAGGGTATTTGGTCAGGGATTGGCTGAGAAAAATGGCTTAGAAGCTGTGAATTAGAGAGAAGGAGGAGTTCCCTTTTATAAGAGGGGTGAGGGAAAACTTGGGAACAACTTAAAATATTATTTTATAATAAATTCATATTCGTATTATAATGCCTCCAAATTTTATTATTTAAAGTCTAAGGTGGGAATAGGTCGAAAAAAAAACTCAAACAATAGGTTTTAGACAAGTTTAGGTTACTATTTTAACCTTATCATTTAGAGTTAACTCTATGTCAAATAATTTAACTTTTATCGTGTCTTTTTGTATTCTTACACTACATGGTTAATAAACATACTATATATACTGTCAATATACCCCAAGTGGTCCACTAATGATACACCTATAATGATATAAGTCTTTTGGCCGAACCTTATATTTTTAGGAATAGAATATCAAATAATAATATAATATTGTTTTAAAAAAATATTTTATGTCAATTTTCGCACTATTGGGTATTTTGTTTTTGTGAAATTCATCACAACTTGATAACATCTAAAAAGATATATTGAATCATCAATATCATGTCATATTCACCTAGAAGATTCGTGTATTTCATAAAAACTCTGAAATTATATTTATTTTAATATTTATAATACCATTTATTTGATTTTTGTCATGAATAAGGTAATTACAGCATCATCATTGTGTCATAAATAAATTTATTTTTTTAACATCTAAAATTTATAAATAAAATACAAAGATTTAGGAAATATTTTTATATTTCTAATGAATATTTATAATCGAATTTATCTTATGAATAACCCTATAGTAAAAATGTTTTAGTTATTAAACGTTGATTTTAACTCTTTTAACACTTCTTTGAATGAAATAATAATAAATGTCCTAATCTAATCCAAGTGGACATGAATGATCATATTTAATTCCTAATTTTGTGTTTGGTCGAGATACACTTGTCCAATAGAATTAGGAAATGTGTTAGGGTAATATTAATATCATTTTTACCCATAAATACCCTATTTACTTTTAACTGTGGTAAATAATAGTAAAAACTTACTATTCACCAAAAATTATTTTTATCTTATTGAACCAAATTTTACTCCTTGATATTAACCGTGTCTCTCAGATTTTTGAAATTCAACTCACAGAAGCGTTAAAATTATGTTTTATGTAAATTTACAAATTCTCCTAGGAGGTGGGTAAAAGGCGGTGAAAATGTTCAATAAACATTTTATATATGAAAAATTATTATAAACTGACTCCAATGAATTAAATTGAATTTATATACGTATTATGTATCTATTTTTACCTAAAATAAATTTAAATGAAATAAATTATTATTTAAATAAAAATTCGGTTTTAAACAATAACTCGGTGTGTTTCACTATTCATCAAAAATTGAAAGTTTTCAGAAAAATACCAAAATTTAACCCTAAGCTAATTTCGATATTGTGAATCAAAAAATGAAGTCTATTTTAAAAAATTTAAAACATATAAGTTTCATTTATTATCTTAATATTAATTCCCACTGTCAAAACCAAATGGTGTGTTTTTAAAAAATAATAACTGTCAAAGGTTTGACACTTGTTTATGTCCAATTTCAAAGTGAAATTACTTATAATGACCATCAATGGATTAAATGGTAAAAATATAATTTATTTATACTTCCAAACCAATAAAATTTATAATTTAACAATATAAATTATTTTTATTTAAAAAGTTGTTTTCAGTAAAATATAGTAATTTTTTTACTATTCACCCAAATATTAAAGTTATCAGAAAAACATCTAAAATTTATTGAAAGTAAATTATTATGTCTCGATTGAAAAGAATAAGTTTATTTTGTCAAATTGAATATATAAGAGTTTCAAATATTGGATTTAAAAAGGCTTCTCCATTAAAAGGTGCTGAAATGGTATTTTTTGAAAAATACATCTTTTTTCTGAAAAAAATGTTTTTGTTCTTAAACTATTTCTAAGAAACTCATAATATGTATTCTAAAATTATAATGATTATATAAAGTTAAAAATTCAGTTAATAATATTCATGACCACTTTTGAATGCCTTGTTTGGGAAGATATGGTGCACTGGAACTCCATGTTGTGTGTAGTGAAAAAGATTGAATAACTTTGATGAAATAACATACGATGAATTCATGGGGTGTTATAGGTTATACATAAAGTAATTTAGATTATAAATATTAATTACAAAGAGAAAAATATTTCATATATCATGGTCTTTTATTAATAATTTTAATACACTAAATAATTAAATTTATTTATGATATAATGGTGATACAATAATTGCCTTATTAATGAATGATTAAAATAATTGATATTATAAATAATAAAATAAATGTAAATTTAGAATTTTGATGTATTAAAAAAATTTATTGGTTAGTATTTCTTTTTAGGGTTGATTAAATTTATTTTTTTTCAAAGAAATATGATTTTTATGACTTTCACAGAAACCAAATACTAAATAATGTCAAAATTGACAAAAAATGAGTTTTTAAACAAATACTATATTATTAAATGATATAATAGTCTGAAAAATATAAGGTTCTTCCAAAAAACATTTATAATAATATATATGTTATTAATAAACCACTTGGGGTTCTCTTGGCATTTTATAGTAAGATTATTAAGCATATAATATAACAATCCACAGAGACATGGTAAATGTTAAACAATTTAACCAAGAGTAAAATTTAAAAATAAGGTTAATATAGTGACCTAAACCTATCTAGAACCTATTTGTTGAGAGGTTTTAGACCCATACCCACTTTATCCTCAATATAAATCTTTTTGAGCCATTATAAATCGAATATGATTTTATAATAAAATAATATTTCAATGTTTTCCTAATGTTACCATCACCTCTATTATAAAATGGTACTTCCCCTTCTCTCAAAATAGCACCTCCAAATCCAATTGGCTCAGAAAAACCCAGCTCAAATATCCTCCCACCTACCATAAATTCATCCAAGAGGCCATAAATTTATCATAAAGCCAACCTATAAAGCCTATTTGATCAAATCAAAAGGAATCACCCGAAGAAGAGGCAATTATTTCATCACTTATTTTAATGTTTTTTTCATCTTCCACTTTGTCATTCTTTGTTTTTTCCATACCAAAATAATAAATCTATTATATTCTAAATACCGTGATGATATTATAAATATGGTATAACCATATTCATTATTTTATCCATCCCATGAATGACAAAATCACCATACGTGTGTACGTACGACTTACTATCTTCACATTGTGGTGTAGTTTGTTATTAAACACGTAATTATTTAGATAGGTATAATAATGAGTATAATTGAGGTAAATAATAAAAAAAAACTTTAAGTATTCTTTATATAAAATATATCTTCAAATTATATACGATTTAATCATCAATATAATGGTATTTTCGCTCGTGCGTACGTACGGATTGACGTTTCCACGAACGCGATGAGATTCATTCCCCATCGTAACCATTCAAGAATAAATGTCATTTTATGATTAAAAAATAATTTCCAAAAACATAATATCATTCTGTATATAAATAAAATACATCCTATCCGTAACAAAAAAGACTTACGTAACAAAACATATAACCAAAAACGAACCAGTTAATACCCGAAACAATGATAACATAGAAATATTTTTAACAAATCAATATTAAAAAACATAAATGATATAATATTTATGTATATGGTTATTGTATAATTTAATAAACAATATTTCACGATTATACATGAGGATAATGTATCCTCAACCTAGGAAATGGACAAGGTAAGGGGTTTTTATCTCACTTTTATTCCCCTGAGATTCATGCAATATTTTTCACTATTAACTTTTTTATTGTGTATGTACTACCCAGGATTGTATTGTTTGTGTAATATACTTTAATTTATGGGTATTTACATCATCATTGTATGATACTTCTTTCATGGGGTGTATTTTTCGTATGTTACCAAATCAGTAAGGGAATTTTTGAATTCAATTTCCACTCATTGGGTTTTTTCGAAACCTCATTGAATATTTTACTCCAAGATTATGTGTGAAATAGCTATTTATTTACTTATGTAGTAATTTACACTCCCCTTTGGATGGGAAATAATTTTTAGACACATGATCATTCCATTTATAAATTCTCATGTCATCGATATGAACTTCATAAGAATAATTTTAACTCAATTTCTATTCATTCAGTTAAACATCCAAGTCAATGGTCTTTTTACAAGAATATGTGTGAATGTACTATGATTGATTTAAACTTAATATCCAATAATACTGAGTTTATTTATATTTTTCACACATAATTATGTCATTTATTTATCCTAACCCTAAGGATTCAACCATTATAAGGGATTTCATCTCAATTTCTAATCCACGGAGACTTCTTTGTTGTTATGCGCAAATTCACTTTTATATGGTCTATATACTGTACATTGACATAGTATATCATGAATCCCTTTATTCTGAAGATAATATATTGTTTTTATTTGCTTAATTATTTGTACTCAAGCGTCTCTGATTTTGTTAGGAACTCTAACTAAAATATCATTTTATATGTTTTATATATTTATTTTTCTAAATTGTCTTCATTAACATCCATGTTTTAAAAATTGTTTTAAGGATTTATTTATATGTACATTAATGTCATAAAATTATAATTCCTTTTGAATGTTTCAATGTGGAATGGGACAATTTGACGAAAAAATCTTTTTTAAATGGCTTCTTGATAAATAGAGATCTTTTAAATTTTTTTCATGGAAAAATGGATAATTCTATCAAATAGATTTAGTAATTATTTTCATCTATGTCAAAATCCTCCATTGTATTTTATTCTTGATTGAAGTTGATTTATTATAATAAAATCTTCCACATTTTATTGAATGAGTTATGTTTGACTGTGTATGTGTTATTTTTATACCATTCATAGAATATGGTTAAAGTAGTAACATTTCATACGCTAGTTTTAATACTAATGTTTATGTTATGTTTCAACATTTTCATATGAGGAGTGCATTGTACTTAGTAAGTGACAGGTGGAGCCCACTATATCTCCTTGATGCATCAGTTGGTCTCATGATAAAAACTAGTGTCTTGGCACATGGATTTCAGAAAATATTATTTTTAGTCTTGGAACGAGGCATTGAATATGTTGTTATGATGTCAGGAATTATGCAATCCATATTTATGAAATAATCTATTGATATTACATTCAATTATTCATTTAGTTTAATATCCTTGTGAAAAATTAAATGGAATTATTTGATTTATATTTTCCATATTATGATGAAATTTATGTTTAGAAGTCTTGTGTTTTAGTCTATTACATTGCCTTAAATGTTAATTCTTATTTATGATGGTTTCTTCTATGTTTTTATTCTTAATTAGCATCTGTGCTCACCCCTTTCTATTTTTTATTTTTCCTAGGATGTGAAGAAGTATATCATGGTTGACCTGCAGGAATAGGCAAAGGGATACGAGTGTGTTAAAAGGGGAAAAATGTTTTTTTCTTTATTTCATAATGTAATGTAAAACAATTGTATGTATGTAGTACTTCCAAGGTGAATAAACTAATCGGTCTTTCTGGACTTGATCTCTTGTGATCATGCCAATGATATGTAATATGGCACCAACTCTAGGTAACTATGGTTAGGGCGTTTCAATTTCGATAACTTGTTTGATCATATACATGGAGCTCTGTATTTTTCCAAGACTGACTTGACGTCTAGGTACCATTAACAAAATGTGGAGGAGGATGAAATTATAAAATCAACATTTTGTATTAGAGATGACTATTAAGAGTTTGTGTTTATTCCCTTTGGATTGAAAATTTCTCCTAATGTATTTTTAGATCTTATGAATAGAATATTCTGTAATTTTTTTGATAAGTTTTTGGTTTTTATTAAAGATATTTTAGTATTTTAAAATATAATATTATATTACAAAAATAATTTTAGGGATTTTCTTGAAACCCCTCAATGAAAGTAAGTTATATGAATAATTTTAGAAAATGGATTTTTTTTTGTTTCAAATTATTCATTCTCTTGGTCACATTGTACATAATGATGGAAGAAAAGATGATCCTACCAAAACAAAAGTTTTTGATGAATGTACAATTCCTAAAAATGTTACAGAACTTCATAGTTTTATTGGAATATGAGATTATTACATATGGATTGATAACAAACTTCCATATGTATCCTACCCAGTAACTATGTTAACAAGAAATGGGGTTAAATTTAATTGGACTGAAGAATGTGATGTTTTTTAGAAACAAAAAAGATATTGGTTAATTCACGTGTTTTGGAATTCCCTTCTAGAAATGATCTGTTTTTCATATACATTGATGCTTCATGGAAGGTCCATGGTTGTGCTCTAATGAAGAATAATCAGGTAATTTCATTTGATCCAAGAAAACTGAATCCTGATGAGGTAAATTATGCCAGACAATATTTTTAAATAGCAGTTGGGTTTGTTTCTTTTAATACTTGGAGGTATCATTTATACAGAGACAAATGTAAAATATATACTTAATACACATGTCTAATTATATATTCACTCATAAGTAATTAATCATGAGGTAGTGAAGATGGATTTAACTGGTAAAGGAATATGATTGGATTATCAATTTCCTTCCAAGGAAGGAAAACAATGAGATAAATTTCTTGTGCTGAAAACATCGTGCGTCATTTTCCATGTTACATATAGAACAAGAATTCTTAAATAATTATGTCATGAATTTTGGCTTGGATATTGTTGTGGAAGGGAATTACATTGTTCTATTTCAGGTGTCAGTTCAGTCATATCAATCATACAGAATTATGCAAGCATAGAAGGAAGTTCATGATTTCCATAATAAGGTATATTTGTTTAATGTGATTGAATCTCCAAAGCATGAAATTCCTTCCTTGTTTATGGCCCCCTTTTTTCCATGAAGAGTTTCAAGGACTTAGAGGCTTCGAAACCCACTCATAGAGCCGCTCCCCTATCGTTGTTTGCGGTTCTCCAGGAAGCCCCCCCCCCCCCCAATTCTCGGATTATCCTTTCACAGTGCAATTGAAAAGAATTAGTATAATATAGGTATTCGACCATATCCCACAGTATGTGCTGTCTAAAAAGGAAGTCATATTCATGAAAAAGATGACTTCCTTTCATGTAAAGGCCCTAGAGAGGGATGTTGTTAGAAGAGCATGGACCAGGTCGAACTGAACTTTATAAGGAAAGGGGGGAAGGACAGAGAAGATAATGCTATGTTTCCATAATTTAGGAATGATAATTTTTTAATGATTTGGAGATAGAATATTCATTCCTTGTGATTATTAAGTGAAAATGATTTATCCTTTGAATTTTGTTTTTCTCCAATTTTAGTTCCCCAGGGTAGTACTATGATGTACAAAGACCTTTGAAATTATTACTGGGTGGAAAGAATATGAAGAGATATTGTAGTTTTGAAAATGAATTTTTTAACATGAAAAAATGTTAATGAAGAGGGATAGTTACCAAAGGGGATGCTTTAGACTTTTTCAGCTCCAAAGTAGAAATGGAAAATATAACCATGGACTTCGTTGTGGGACTATGAAATACATGTCTAGGTAATAATGTGATTTGGGGTATTATTGATCGGCTGAATAAATTTTCACGTTTCCTTCCTATTTGAGACAATCTTTCTCGAGTTCATATTTCTTAGTTGTACCTTAAAGATATTTTCATGTTGAATATAGTTACTCCCCCATTATATCTATCCTTGATCCCATTTTTACTTATAACTTTTCAAATGAACTTCAGAAGTCATTGGTCAAAGAATTATACTTCATAACAGTATTTCATTATCAATATATTAGATTGATTGAGAATAGAAATTAGAATATGGAGGATTTGATTTCATCTTGTTAAATGGATTACCAATGATATTGGGATCAATATATTTCTTTAATTAAATTTTATTATAATGATATTTTTCAGTATAGTATACATATGGAATTTTTGAAAAATTATATGATAAAAAGTGTCAAAATAAATTTTTTTGGATGATGTCGTTGAAAGGAAGTTGATGGGACCAGAATTAGTAGAGGAAGAGGATGAGAATGTAAAGTTGATACAACAAAATGTGAGGATAGCTTAGAGCCGATATAAATGTTATGAAGATAACAGGAGGAAAGTCCTCTAATTCGAGGTAGTTGATCACATTTTCCTTAAAATACCACCTCGGATAAGTGTTATGCATTTGGGTAAGAAATGATATTTTATTCCCTGATTCATTGAACCTTTTCAAATCCTAGAAAATGTTTGACTAGATTCCTACTGATTTTACATTCCTCTAATTTTATCTTAGGTACACAATGTTTTTCATGTTTCAATGTTGAGAAGGTATGTTCCAGTTTCATCTCATGTTTTGTTCCTAGAAGTAGTTCAGTATGAATATGATCATTATTATGAAGAGAAAACTATTCAGATTAATTATCATATAGAGAAGGTATTGCACAATAATGTAATTCACTTGGTAAAGGTTCTTTAGAGAAAAAAATTAGTTGAAGAAGTGATATGGGAATGTGAAAATGATATGAGGGAAATGTACATTCACTTGTTTCATAAGTAGATAAAAATTTCAAGGATGCAATTTACAGAAGGAGTGAATAATTTAACAACCTAGTTACATATAAAATAATTTTTTTCATTATTAATAATTAAATCCATTACAAATTGACCATGGAACCCATGTAATGAACTCACTTGAAATAATTGAAATAAAAAAAACCTTATTAATAAATATGTGGAATGGTGTTATAAAATTATCACATAAGGTGTTTAACAAAAGAAGTTGTTTCTATACATTATTAATAACACTCATTAAACCATTGTACATGTTGTTTAAGCAATTTTGATGTATGATGATCCTTATGTAATAAAATTTTTAACCTAGTTTACATTAATTGTGTTAACCTTATAATTAATTGATTATATGGAACTGAGATTATTTGTGAAATTCATTTTCGGTATTTTTCTAATAATGTGTATTTATTGTGTTTATAGATATTACATCCAATTTATTAATTCTTAGTAGAAATATGTGATATTTTAAGGGGATTTTCATTAAAAATAATCCTTTTATTTTTTTATTTTTATAAAGGGAATGACTTATATTATATAAATATTCTTGTTTTATGATTATGTTTTAGATCTTGGGAATTGTTTATGATGATGGGTGGAACCAATATTTCCCTCCAGTGCATTAGGTATGTTTAAGTTGGAGGTTGGTCATATGGTTACACCATGTCAAACTATGATGGTTACACCATAAGGTAGCCATTAGGGTTACATAGTAAGGTATCCGTGAAGTTTTCACATCTTACGGTATCCATGAAGGATGAAATTTTAATTAAGTAATTCCCCTAGTAATCTATATGGCTAATTTTTGTTTTTTATGTTTTATGGAAATATATTGTTCTCAAAAAGTAAGTATATGATACATTATGGGTGAGATGTAAGTGTTTGTGTTAATGATTTAATATGTTTATAAGTATTCATGTACTAACACTTTATCTAATTATTTTTATATGCATTATTGGACTTTTTTTCTCATTCCATGTTTAAAAAAATTTCACATGGTTTAAGGATGGGTATATGAAAAGTAGAATCCATGATGAGTTTTGTGAAGATTTTCATGAAAAAATTTCATGGATTTTATTAGAAAATTTTATAAAGAAAAAATGGATATTCTTTTCGTTGTATAAAATTTATATGCTTAGGGGCTTAAATGTATTAATTATACCCTAATTTTCTAAAGCTATAAAACTAAAAATATAATAAAAGGAAAAGAATGTAAATTCATGATAAAAACTCAAGATTATGATATTTTTACAGCCGGTTCCTTATAAATAGTGTGGTTGGAATAGGGGTACGATGAATTCCATGAACAATTGATTTCTTGAGATTGGTGTGTGTAGATTTGAGTGATTGAATGACTTTTCTTGGTCCATTTCTAGTTAATGTAGTTGGTATCATTAGAATTTTTAGGATGAACTGTAAGATACGTTTGTTGGATTGTTAGTACTTATGGGTGAATGTGTCATAAGTAGAAGTTTGGGACCATGTAAGTGGCACACATTTAGTGTTTGCAAGTGCTGTATTTACCAAGAGGGATAAGAGTTGATTATATTGGGAAATTGGGGGTAGCCTCGAGGGTGGTTAGATGGTATTGTGTGTAATTAGGAATGTAAAGCTTCGATGGATGCTTTAAATATGAAACCATTGCAAAATGGGGGCCCTCATGTTTCGATTAAAGTGTACTATAATTCCTTTGAATCAAATTGGGGAAATAATTTTGTGCTTGGATTTTGTTTTATGGGTGGATGTGAAGGAAATGATCATTTAGATACCTAAAACTATGGATTTAATGGAGATAGAAGCGTAATGTAATTATTTTTTGTGAAGACAAGGAATATGTGATCAAAGGGTGGATAAAAGGTATGTCAATGAAATTTTTTTAGGGGAGATGTTGAGAAATATTTGGGTCCAACTAGCTAGGTGGATAATGTAGTATGATCATCCCGTGTGTGTAAAAATTGATTTTTGTGTTTGGTTGAAGAAGAGTGTGAGACTATGATGGTTCTGATGAGTACCATGTCATGGGACATGTTAGAGATATACAGTGATAATGATATTTGTTCAAAGGTGGTTTGGATGTAAGAACACATGTTTTCCATGACATCAAAGTAGGGAGGCCCTGTCACTATGAGAGACCAATGGATTTTTAACCAGTGTAATGAATCATTTTGAATTTTTTGTCATCTATAGGACTTTACATTTTGAATATAAGAAGGTTGATGATAATGGTTTCAAAGGTAATGTTGTTTCATGGCTTCTAGGTATAGGGTCATGAGGTGGTGGATAGTTTAAGTATGAAACTCCATTAGAGTTGTGGCGTTCTAGTGTGGATAAGACATTGGTGGGAAGGGGAACCTCAGACCTTAACAATGTTGAGGTGTCTACTTAGTGAGAGGTGGAACATGAAAGGGAAGGTTTTGGTGGTGTTTTTTGATGAAAAATTTTCGTACTGTTTACCAATGATAATAATTTCTATCATCTCGACATCAACCAGGTGCGTTGAGAAGGCCTTGGCATTACACCTAGCTTCTTCAATGTGTTCTGGTTGGATGTGGACACCATTGAGGATATTCACCGGGAGTAATAGTTGTGTTGGTGTTGTACGGTGGTGGAGTACACCATCGATCTATTATATTGAGGTCCTCATAAAAGACCAGATTCCGAAAATCACCATGCGATTCATTCCTGAGATTCAAGAATGGGTAGTACGTATTGTTAGTTTTTTTGTCCCAATAAAGGATGAAAAACCGCATTCATGGTCAAGTTTCATCCTATGATCAAGTCATAAGCCCATGTAGTTGAAAAGGATTGAGGAAGGTAGTGAAAATGATACTTCTACGGAGGGGATAACTATATTAAATAAAGGATGTGTGAACCAGTCTATGAAGTAGATGTTGTGGTATCTAGAAGAAAATGGAAATCCTATGAGGTACATGTTTGAGTAATTTATGAAAAATTCAGGTTGGACATCTGTGTGATGATCAGCTGAGCCATGTGTTGACATTATACTTAGGAATGTTCTCAAGATAATTAGTTTTGTCATGTTGGAGATGAGTTTAGTGGAGATATGGATCACGAAAATGGTTTGAAGAGTAGATAATTTCCTGAAGGAATAAATTTCACCAAACATATAGGATGACTTTATTAAATGTGTGAAAATTATGGATATATTCATTAATTGAAAAGGGGTCATGTCAAGGTAAGTGGGTCGTGTATGAACATGGGAATATGGGTATCTATATTGTGATTCAACTGAGAAAGGCTTACTCATGTGGACAAAAACGAGTGGTTATAGTTTGCTATGATTCACCTTTTGTTAGAATCATAAGGATAAGCACATTTTGGTCCAGTGAATGGGATTAGTGGTAGAACCTAGTCACCCTAAAATGAGCATTGATAGTGGAGGTTTCCAATACAAATGGTTTCAATTAGTGGGTATGATGCGTATGTTGGATGGTATTCTCGGGGACGTTTGGGTGTGGTGAGTTTTAAAAAACGTTTCCTATGCTAAAAAATATGAGTTAAGGTTCTTTTGGTCTCATTTTCAATTATGGAAGTGCTCAGTATTAGAAATTGGTTGGTGATATGATGAAGTATGGGGTGGGAGTCATCATAGAAGGAAAGAGTTTATTAATGAAATAACCGGTGTATAAGTTTGATGAAATCTATTGGGAGTCATATTGGGGCATTAGTTTTTGTGATGGAAATTAACATTAATGTTGACTGGTTGAGAACCTATAGATGAATATTATATTGCGTTATGATATTTAGATGTTCAAAATAAAATGGGGATTTTGGGCCTCACATCACAGACCATGGTAGGTCATTAAATGTGGATAAAAATCAGTACCCTTATTCTAGTGATGTTAGGATTTGATCAATATTAGAGAAGTGATAGAATCTAGGTGATGTGCTTCCAAGAAATTTGGGAAATTATTTTTGAATTAAGTTAGATATAGAGTTTCATGGTTGGTTCATCAAGGGAAATATAGTTTCTAGAGATTATCTTATCATGTGGTGATCATGTGGGGTTAATTGGACCCTTCCCGTTTTCTTGGTGTTCGTAATGGTGAGTTGAGGTGGATGTGTCCTGAAGGAGAATCGGATTGTGATTGTGGAACGTGGTGAGGGTAATTCTCATTGTATAGTACTGGTTCCTTGCTCCATGTGTTTTCTAGCATGGCTATGTTCAAGGAGAAACTACTAATGTGACAGATGATTGATTTATCCATGGAATGACTGGTTTGGTCTTATGTTCTTAGTAATTCGTGGAGGTCCTACTCGAGGACGATATGTTATATGGTGGGTAGGATATAAGAGACCAGTCTTTAGTGAAGGTAAATCCATGTTAACATTTTTTCTAAACTATTTTTTTTCTAAAGAACAATTTCTTGAATGCTTGAAATGTTTTGGATGTGTTTCGGGTGTGTGGGATGTGTGAAGAGGAGGAAGTTTAAAATAGCTCATAGCACATAGTTAGAACATAGTTAAAGTAAAACATGATCCTCACATAGAAAACCGTGAGGTAGGGGAACCATTTCAGATAGATGGGTAGAACATGGTTACAACATGTTTCACAAAACAATGCAGGTTTCTAAATTTAACCATGCAAACCAATTTCCCTTAGAAAGTGTCTTGCAAATGGGTTGCGCTGGGTTGTGAAAACTGTGCTGATAAACCGTGTGCCCATTAAATATTGATAAATTTAATGATTTTTCCTCTTAGTAAATTTTGAACCCCACAAACATTATCCATCATTTTGACCACATATACACTAGGTTAATAACTAAAACCTCCCTCTCCCTTAATTGATGATTCCCCTTTGATTATTGGGAATTTGGAGTGAATTTGGGTGAGAATCGAAGATTTGTGAGAGTCTAACACTAAAGTTTTCTATATTTTAAATATTAGGACTTGAGAATTCTATCCTCTTATTATGAAGCCCCAAAACATTTTCTTTTCCAGTATATTATATGTTGGGTGTCTAGAAGGTGTTTTTGTTTGAATAAAAGGTGGAGATTAAGAATGTGTTAATCAATAGTCATGAGGTAGGTGGTATTTAAACCATTTTCTATAGTCCCAACGTGATATATGTGTATGTAGATTCCCTATTTCATTAATATGTTATGTGTTTATTTCTTGGGTTTTAGAATTGTATTTGGATTCTTGGCAGTGGTTGAATAACCTAAAGGGACGGCTTTTGTTGCTTTAATGATGTGAGGTCGAAACTAGGGCTACCAATTAGGTAAGCCGAACCCTTTTATGTGGTGAACACAAATGAGTAAACATTGAATATGGTTATTATGGGAGTTAATGGGTAGTGAAAATGTAATTTATGCATTCATAAGGTTAATGGTATGATATAAATGTACTATACATTTGAATCTACAAATGATTAAATGGTTTACAATTGGGTTTGATAATATGTTTGTGGTTTTGAGCCGATAATATATTTAATGATGGAAACTTTTTTTTAAATTATTAAATGTGTTTAATAGTGGTGTTGACCTCAATGTTATTTAAAAGGTGTTTTTTATAATGGATATCAATTTTTTTAAAAAGGAACAATGTTACCTTTTTTAGAAATGGTTCATTTGTTATGTTGATTTTTTTGAAAATGGAAATAAAAGCCTTAGGAATTTTTTTAGGTTTTCAAAAGGGAAAATCTTGTTTTTAATGGTAGTTTCACGATGTATTCATTGATTAATTTCATTTTTTTTATTTTCATGATGTAGTTGTTAATTGTCCGGTGGGACCATGAGAAATGAATATATTTGAGGGTAGTGAGATGGAACCCATAACAATTATTTTTATATGATAACATGGTTATGAAATGAATTAAATTATTAATGGACATAGTTTGTGATTGAGAATAATGGGTTTTTTTGCCTTATTTGAAAATGGGTTAAATGAGATTAATATGAACATTCCAAATGAACTGTGAATTATATATAAAATGCATAATTGGTTAATAAAAGGCAGAATAATGGATGGGTTATGTGAGTTAATGTATGGAATGGGTTAATATGTTAATGTGTTAATGAATTGGAATTAGTGAATTTTCTTAGCCAGTTAGGAAAAAGAAATTGGAATTGGGATAAATAGTAATGTTATGTAAATGATATTGTGTTAATGGGTTATGACATGATTTTGAAACCCATGTTGATTGAAATCGATTGGGATTGTTCGGAGTATTGGTTGGAAATGATATATGTGGCAATTAGATATATATATATATATATATAATGTTCAAATGGCTTCATAGAGTGTAGAATTGACAAGAGGTTCTCCTCCAATGGTACAAATTTGACTGAAACTCCAAATTTCACCCCAAAATTCATGGGTTATGGAAGGGGACATAACTCTCTTCCTCTAATGATTTATTTACACCTAGACTAATACTCCAAGGTGAGGAAATTTTTTTTGTGATCTGTTTATCCCTAGTGAGATAGAGAAATGAATTATCCCCTTATTCATGGTAATCGACTGGCTTAGTCTGTATTGTAAATGATGTAAATGGAAAACCCATGGAACAAGTAATAAAGATAAATCATAGTGAGGGAATTAAAATAAGTGACGAAATTGAAAAAATTGATGAAAATGTTTTAAATTAATATTTTATACAATGGGTATGCACTATTTTGCATTTAATTAGTCACACACGTTAATAAATGTTCCTGTAACAAATTGATCCTTGGTTCAGATTCCTAGTGTGACATTAGTTAGTAATTAATTTGGCTCTTCCAACAAAACAAAATGGGTAAATTGAAAATTAGATATATACTAAAATGTTCTTCTGGTTTTCATGTTTATTTATCTCAGTTTTTACCTGCATACTCCTTATACAAGATGGAATTGATTTTGAAATCATTGTTGGTGGCCTACTGAGTTGTTCTCAAACCCTACTCAGGTCGCCATGGCACTTGGTTACCAATGAAATTTTCACTTATTCTAGGTAGAAGATCAAGATAAAGACATGGTGTTTTCTTGTTCATCAGATTAAGGGTTATATCTTGGGAGGTCAAGACCAAGTAGGACATAGGTTAGGGTTGGAGTCTTGAATGTTTTTATCTTTGTTATATTGTATGACTTCTTGACATTTAGTGTTTCACCAAATTTGTTTAATGCATGAGCACCTGTTTTCTTAATATTTTTTGATGCATTCTGTCCACTTATTTTTCCTCTAGTAATTTTACCTGTATTTGTTACTTTTATTGTGGATCAACCCTGATTAGAGGGAATATTATCTTCATGTACCTCTTTAGACCAATACTGCTAGTCAGCAACCTTTGGCGTACACGAAGGTGTTCCCAAAGTCATGTGACGACCAAGATTAGGGAACTATTTATAGTGTCTTACGGGTCTGGGATGTTACAAATAATTTTATTTATAGTAGAAAATATTTATATATTTTTAAATTTAATAATATTTTATAAATATGTTGAATATCATTGAAATATTTTATAAGAAGTAACAAAAATTAAAAATTTATATTTAATTAAAAATAATATTTATATGCATCCATATACAGGAAACTGTAAATGAAAGTAAATATAATATTTAAAATTTATTTGTAATTTTATTTTCTTATAATTAATAACATGTTGTGAAAATTTTATTTTTATCTAATTTTTTAAAAATTATTATAATTTGAAACATATAATATATATATATATATCAAGTTTATATTATTTTAATGATAGTTGACAATGAATTTTATCAAAAAATATATATAATTAGTGTTATATTTAAAATGAGATTCTATAAATTGAAATATAGTTGTGATTACATATTAATTCAATTATATAATTATTAAATTATTTTAAATATTATGAAAAATATTCTAATGAAATTATTAAATTGTTAATAATATATAAAATTATTAATATATTTATTTATTTATTTATTAATTAATTAATTAAATGGGGTTTTTAGGATTTATTTTTTAAAATATTATTAATTATTTCTTCTTTCACAAAATTTATAAAATATTGTAAAAAATATGTACATATTTATCAAATTTATAATAATTTATAATAAAAAAATAAAAATTGAAATATAATGGTAAAATAATAATGTTATTATCTATTTAAAAATATATACATATTTTAAATTCATTTGGAATTATTAGTATAATTATAGGTGTTGACAAAGTCTCTTGAAAAATAACCCAAGGGGAATTATGTGGATGTGTCTCGGCAGAGATCGTCCCCCACCAGTGATGCCCTAGTGGACATGCCCGCGGCTCCAGCCCCCTCCTCCCAAAAGGGGGGAGGGGGAAAGTTCTCCATTCCTCCTTGACGGCTTTATCATTCAACCCTTTTACGAACCTGGACTTCTTTCCCCCTTTTCCATTAATCCTACTTTTCCCTAAGGTCCCTGACCTACACATCGGCTCACCCCACCTCTAGATTTCTATAAAAGAGTTCAACGAGGCCTCAAATCTTTTCCAGTCGATGCTTTTATCCCAATTCAGAAGTCTCCATCCCTCTGTCGACACATATGATCTGTTCATATTTGTTTCATGGGATCTACAATAATGAACAACGGTGGGACACTTCGATCGACATCACATGATGATTCATTTCTCCTCAGAGGACGATCTGATTGCATCCTAGTACAAAGCCCCTCATGAAATCAATGAATGCAACTTTTTTTCTTCTTCACTGGCCTATCAGACTCATCATCAGTCACGATGTGCCTTTGTATATGGTATGGGAATGTTTTCCTGATCTACCTCTACCTTTCTATAACCCTATAATTATCCTAATGCTAGGAAATATGGTCAGTAGATACTTGTGCTCTGATAGTCAGAAATCAGATGTCTGTCACCCAATCTCCCCTCATGCATGTTTTTATGCTGATGTTTCAAAGGACCCCATGGAGTAGCTGTGGATTTCGGTTAGAGAAGAGTTTCACTGGAAACAAATGGCCATCATTGAATAGTGTCCTATATTCTGCTAAGGGTGTCAAAAACTAGGACATTCGATCTCTGCTTGTCATCACGGGAACATGGTTAGTCAAGCCAAGATTAGTGCAACTGAGGGGAATGTGGGGTAGGTTTAGCCTATTGCGAACAAGAAGGTGACGGATTTTGAAGGTAGGGATGAGCATGTATAGGTGGACAGGGTTGCTCTGGAGGTTTTGGAGAGCTCGAGTGGAGCTAGGGTGAAAAAACAAGAAATGGTCTTTCCTCTAGGACCTAGTGTCGTGGAAGTTTTCAAAAGGCTTAGAAGTGATTTGGCTAGCCCTACTGACAACCCGCCTATAGAAGGGGGCACTCCGGCCAATGGAGTGGCTGAAGCAATCGTTGACACATTTGCTGCACCTACTCTGGCTCTAGAGGAGTCTACTAGAGCTATTGTCCCATCATCTGGGGCCTAGGTAAGAAATCCATGCACTTATGCAATGGCGGTAAAAGATGGAAGTAAAATGAACTCGTTGAAGGCATAACATGAGTGGGAGCAGACATCACAAGGGGTACGTAGGCCACTGAATACCCTGAAGGACACTAACTCGAGGAGAGATCTATCATGAATTGCCCTCAACAACTGATTTGGACGTTTGATAAATGAGGGAGAGTTCGAGGGAATTTACAAGGGCCCTACTAAGGATAAGTATGAGGGTGATGAACAAATCTATGATGATAATGTTTTGGGTGGGGTGGGAAAAGGATTGCACAACCGATGACAGAAGAAAGGGGACAAGGAGAATAAGGACCCGAGGTGCATCATTTTTTCTAGGATGTCGAATCCGAAGTGGCACAAATACTACTCTTAACTTCCTAGACTGGTGAAGACCCGGTTAACCAAAAAAAGAGGAGAAAATCAAGGAGAACGAGATATAGCTAGTGGAGGGAGTGGAAAGCTAACATGTCTTGGTATCCGAGTCTCATGAGCAAGAGAATGAACCCTCACAGGAAGGATATCAACATGAAGAGATGCAATTTGCATTCATATAAAGTGAGACCAGTGGTGGAGGATTCTACTTCCCCTAGTTTGCCATGTGAGGTAGGAACCATGCCAATTGATATGGTCGGTGCCGATGCTGTGGAGGTGAAAATGAAGGAACTGGTCTCACCTACCATGGTAGAAGTGGAGGGGATTCCTGGGGAGTTGCAAGGAGAGTCTATGATCAGGGAATATCCATGGGAGTTTCTATAACAATATCAGGAAGAGATGATAGAGAATTTTGTATCTATCTATGCTTCTGCTGAGGTTACCCAACAGATGAATGCAAGATCGATTATAGTAGAAACAAATAAGGGGATGAGAAAGTGTATTGAAAAAGAACACATAATCCTTGTTAGAGGGTTCAACAAAAATAAAGTAGTTGAGGAGTTATTGCGAGCATGGGGTAAGCTAGATTTTCATTTCAAAGAAATTATCAGGGAAAACCCCCACAAAAAGGTAAAAACTATTTCCTATAAATTGTTCATGGAAATTATGTCATGTGGGTTCATGATGGTTTTTCACAATTTTGTATTGTGCTATAGTGTTTGAGGGCTCGGTTTTACTTGTCGGTTTCATGTATTCTCCACAATAGTGTCCTTTCAATAAAAAATATATGAAAAAAGGATCATGTAAGATTAATGTGGTTCTTTATCATGCTATGTAAGAGTAAAATGAATATTTGTGAAGTTATGTAAACATTGAATTATTAAGAATTATTTTTAGTGGTGATAAAATGAATCTTTACATCTCTAAAATTATCTTTAATAAAATATCAATTTATCAGTCCCTATATTTATATCCTTTATAAATGAAGTGATTATCAGGGTTTCATTAGGATTTAGTAATAAACAATTCTACTTATTCTTAAAATAACTATAATAATGATGCCACTAAACCATGATGGTCAATCATTTATGGTTTCCATCTTTTTTTATTCTCCCTATGTAATATTTTCTTGTTTTGAGTTGAAGTGTTAATGTGTGTGATACAACAATTTTTCGATATGATTACTGATCCATGAATTTATGTATTTTTCATCATTTTCAAAATTATTCCTTATGTAGATAAATTTATATTTAATATCATTAATTATTCAATTCATTAACCTATTTAATATGAATTTCAATTTTTATTGGTAATCTCAATTTGGATTTGAATATTGTTTTTTTTCATCTGCTCCTCGATTGGATTTTCATCATTTTGGTTTTTTTCATCCCATAGTCATCTATAAATACGATATCAAATAATATCTATATTTAAATAAATATATATATATATATATGGTTATAAATTTATATAACAAAAATCAAATTAATTACATCAACCCTTCTTTAGTTTTTTCTCTGCAAATATATCTCTATATATTTTTACACATATACATGTAGATCCACACACACAAACATATATATATATATTTAATATTTTTGTTCGATGTGTTTTTTGTTATAAATAAATAATCATATATATATATATAGTGTGTGTGTGTGTGTATATATTTATATCCACATCTATGCGCGTGTGTTTGTATAGGTATATATAAATGTTTATATAAATAAAAACCAATATACACAATAATTATTATATTCATTAAATGTTTATGTATTTTATCTATGATTAATATAATTTTCTATCATAATTTTGTAGCATATTATTATAATTTTTAAATTATACTTTGAAATTTTTTTCATTATATATATACACATTAATATTTATATTTTCACACAAACATAATTAAATATTTTCAAAAGATACCTAATTTTTTGAAATATTTATGAACATATATACAATAAAAAATTATATTTATATAAACAAATTTTATTTTATATATATTTTTAACTATATCATAAAACATATTCGTTAAACCTAAAATTTTAAAAACATCACATGTGTATATAGTACAATTCATAATTATATTATGTTAAATATAATTTATTGAATTTATTAATAAAATAATTATTCATTATGATCATACCATTTTTGTATTTATTTTATAGTTAAATGAAAATACTCTTAAACCAAATGGGATGAATATGGATTAAGAAATTTTTGGATATGAGTGTATAAAAATAAATCATGAACAAGAGTTTATAGAGTTCCTAAAGTATAACAGAGAGAATTGAAATGAGCCTTGTAAAATCATTTACTCATGTTTATATTGTGATTATTATAGAAAAATAACATTCTCCTGAGTTGGAATAACAAATGAGCTTTTAAGTAATAAATAATATTTATAAATATTAGTCAAAATATATTGAAATATTTGATAATTATATTTCTTGGATAATAGTATGTTTGTCTATTTTATGATATGATTAAAACTATTAATATTGATGGATATTATATTGATGAAATGGAAAAAATGGTGGAATATACCCTTCATGATTTTTCAATGTAGTTTATGATATTAAATACAAATTTAAAGATTCCAATATATACTATTTCTTCTAAATATACTACTTTGGAATTGTTATTGAGGTAATATATTTTGAATTATAAAAATGTATGATGATAAAAAATCTTTATTAATTTGTTTTTCAATAAAATGATTTGTTAAGAAATGATAATATCTTTAATTATCTAACATGTACCACTAAATAATTGTCATGTTAAATTGATATGATATCCAAAAGTGTAAAATACTTTTAGTGTTATTTTAGAGTGTTTTAAAAGAAAGAAATAATCAATATAAAATATCTGTGTGTGGTGAAAATATAAAAAAAATTGATGAATATTGTTCTAAAAATATCGTATAGTACATACAATTACATCCAAAGTTTAGAGAGTTGATTTACTCCACGAACCACATTATTCATTGATAAAAAAAAGATCTATTTATTTTATTTCATTTAGTAGAATTGATACATAGAATTGTTTATTTAATAATGTGTCATTTATATTAGTTAGTTAATAATTTTAATTTTCATAAAATGTTATTAAATATCTTGTTTTGATTGGTTAGAACGTGTTCTAAAAGTTTCATGTAGTTTTCCTCATCCAAAGAAGGTATTTGAGACCATGAAATATAATTTTATGTTTTTTTAATATTATTACATATCCAATTAATATATCCAAATACTCCATATAGTCTATTATCTCATGTAGCCAATTTATTATTCACTACATAGATGATTTTCTAGTATCAGTTACGTTCTATGATTATACCATACCATGGGACACAAAAATATAAATTTCGTGTTTTATTATTTCATTGGAAATATAAATAATGCATCTAAATTTAATTATAATTATTAAAACTCTATATATATCATTATTATATACCAAATTTGGTTATATGTAAGTATATGTATTAAGTCTAAATTACATAGTTTTTTAGAATTAATTCACTATAGTATTTTGATGATAAAATGAGATATAACAGTAAAATTAATGTGAATAATTATTATATTGAAAAATTGAGAAATTAAAAAAATCCAATTCCACCTAAGATAAATTAGATTATTTATTTTAAAAGTATTTATCATGTTTTAAAATTTTAATTTCATTTTTTCTTTAGTTTTCATAATTCAAACATGTCGATTTTTTGATAAGTGAAAATTTTACTTTTGTGGTGAATCGTCTATGTGAACCCCCTACATGAATCCCATATGTGGGTATTCCTATGTCATTTTATGATTTTATAATTCATATTATAAAACCTAAATATATTATCTTTATTTCACAACATGACTTTTCAAATATTCACATGTTTACTAATGATATATTTATTGTTTTCATTAGTATATAATTATTATATAATTAATTAGAAGACATGAAAAAATGTTTTAAACGATTTTATGATGGATTAAATGGGACTATTAGGGGTAAAAAATGTATTGAAATTACAAATTAGATTTTGTATCTTGAGATATTTAATGTCAAATCGAATTATATATGGAGATTTAGTCTCAAATTTCCTCAGGGAGTATTTATATGATATCAATAATTATATTAAATGCAACATTAAATGTTATAAATATTTCCATACTGTATATTTTTAGATAATATCAAGGCAAACATATAGAAATGTGTTTTTATATATAAATTATATAAACATTGTATATCATCTAAGAAATATGTGTGGCATTTTTGAGGTAGTTTGTGGAAGCTACATGTGTGGTTACTCCTACGAGAAAATATAAGACACTAAAATCTTAAGATATTATTTATGTTATTAATAATAAAACTCTAATAATTATATAGTGTTCATAGAAACAGTTCAACATATGAGGTTGGAAATATTATTGATATATACATGTGTTTCAATTTTCAGTAGATCATATACTTTTATAAGATGACCTGAAATACATTGATCCATTGTTGCAAGAAGATTTATTAAAACCTCGACACCCAAACAATGTTGTCTACATCTGGGTATATGAATTTACTAATTTCAATTATTTTACTATGTTTTTAATTGTAAAGGGTTATTCTTCCCATTAAAATTTAGGTAACTGGGGTATGCATTATAAACAAAATTCAAATACTTGATTGTACCTCCAGGGAAAAAAGTACAATGGTTTGGTTTTTCCTCTAGGTTGAAAAGGGTAAGATTGGGGAAGTTTTAAGTCTCCATTAATATATGTGATTTATAATCCTTTTTTAAATCTAGTTAAAAATTATTCAATGCATAATTCAATTATATTGGTTATTTTGGGTTCTATCTTGCTCAATTTGTGGAAGGGGTGAAGACTAGAGTGAGATTAGTTAGTTCTGAACCACTATAACAATCGCTTATATCGATTTTATATTTTTTATCACTGTATAAAACTTATAAATATGATATAATAAATAAATTCATTAATTGATTTTAAAAGGCCAATTCACCACTTCTTATATAATTTTACATCATAACAGAAGAACATCATGAATGACTCTATGAAATTATGGATCCAGTAAGTTAACTAATTAGTCATGCATATAAACAGTTCAACATGAAAATTTATAACACTAGGAAAACAACTACTTAGTGGAATAAAACTGGTCATGAGTATTCGAAATTTTTAAATTAGTACATAATCATCATTTTTTAATAATCTACAGATGGTATGAATCCATTTAGTGTACACTAAAACACTTATAGTAAATTGACATTTATTTTGGTAAATTATAAATTTACATCATGGTTATACATAAATCCCAAGTATGTTTTGTTTTATCTACTTCAATAATGAGAAATATATTATCAATGAAATTTATTATTATTTGGATCATTAATCATAGATCATGAATTTATGTCTGATCTATTTTTTACATTGTATCATTCTTATACAAGTGATGATTTTATATAGAGCTATATATTTTTGTATAGAAATAAGTGTAGTTACTACTTATAGAAATTTATCTAGAAATTAGATTAAATGAATGAAAATGATTCCCATAAGAGATGAAAGAAAAAAATTGTTATGATAAAACACTCCTTTAATATAATTCTTCTATGAAATCAAATATTTTTACCCCAATGATATAAATACATTTTTCAAAATATATCATTTGATGAGAATTTGGAAGAAGGTAAAACTCACTATCCATTAATATCTCATTAATTTTTTGAAAATGAAAAAAGAAATTTTAATTTTTATTAAAAACATTTTAAAAAAACAGTTTGAAAATATGATGAATAAATTTATAATTTTTACAATGTATCTTATTTTATTTTTTTGTACATCATACTTCTTCTCATATAAGTCACATTGAATAAAATTTATTTGATATTCTAATTGAAAAATTACTATATTTGACAATTGAAACAATATATATCTTTGAGGATCTATTAAACCTAAATTATATGGGTAGAAGGTACGTTTCACATCCAGGTCATGGATAATGTTGAATTTTTCCTCCTCTAGTAGCTTACACCCATTCTAGTAAATATATATATTATTTTTTCAACTTCTGATATGGGGTAATGATTCTAGATAGATATATTTCAAATATCAATAACATAATTTTGATCATTAATTTGAAATAAATGCGATATAAATAACATATCTATCATAATTTTATGAATTATTTATTCTATTTTCATTTTTGATTCATTTTTCCTAAAAAATCTCATCAAACATTATCCATGTTTTTCTTCATTATAAAACTATATGATTTAAAGTTATATACCATATGAAGACTCTACCTTTTGTAATATAAATTTCAATCATTTTATGTGATTTGAATATTATTTTATCACATTCATTCTTTGATATAATGGATCACTTGGTGGATCTCATGGTTAGAGTGATTAAAATACGGGGACATGAAAATTACAGATAGGATAATCCCATTGGATGATATATAAAAAAAAATTTAGACTATGTCATATATATATGTATACAGGAAGGTTTTATTTTAAACATGTATAATGGTGATGATGTTGTACATTTATATACTGACTACCTATCTTATGTTGAAAACTTTTTATTACTAAAATGTAGTCACATTGGGATCCTTGTGAGTGAAAAAGTTTTAGGAAGAGTTGGTTTCATATGTACTTTCACATAGAAGTACCAGGATAATGTAATCATTTCACATAATATAATACATGTCTCGCTATTTTTGGAAATTAATAGACATATCGTTTTTGGACATTAATCCATTAAGGAGTGAATGTTGAATTCTTTTTACACATAATAAGTAGTTTAAAATATGGTTTCATGAAACTATTTTTAATTATTTATAGTCTTATACAGATTCAATGTCAAATGGACTTTGATATATGTCAAAAAGACTAAAGGCACATGTATAATGTTTTTTTCTAATAAATAGTTACATCATACATATAATGGAAAATTATTAGTTTAATAAGATTAAAAATGGTAGGGTTACACTTATCAATGATGGGATGAATGTATCAGGTATCAAAAAAAAATTTATTTAGATGAATCTGTCCTACATTGGAATCATATAAAATATGGATTTTTTATATTTAAATATTACAAATAAATATCTATAGATATAATTTTTTTTTATTAAATGAGTTAAATAAATACTTAGGAATTTTTGTTTCTAAAATATAATTATTTAATGGAAGGTATATTTGATAAAAATTTCATAATGTTATTATAGTAGCGTAATATTTATATGCTCAGAAAAATGAAAACATAAATTGGGTCAGTGTATTTTTTTTATAAAAATTAATGTAGGGTAAAATTTAAATTCCATTTAGGATTACACATTAATAGGAATTTAGAATCCATTTCACAATGGTTCGACTATTTACTATGTACTGAATTTTTTAGGGGACCACAACTAAGGGTTTTTAAAATAGTAAATCGGGAACAAATCCATTCAAACTATAAAAAATAATAAATATTTGAATGAAGTGGTAAAATATATATCAACTTTTTTAATAAAAATAGTTTCCTTGTAATATTTTATGTTTAACACTATATTTTCATAATATAAATTAATTGATTAAATATATGTGAAAATAAAGTCCTATATACTTACAGATGATACCGATCATATGGAACAACATTGTGGTGATTTTCACATTGATCAAATGTTTTAAGGTGAATTACATATTAGAAGAGATAAAGTTGGATACATTCATTTGGTTTAAAAAATAAAGGATTGGTGTATAATGATAGTGTTGGTAAATAATATTATATGGGGAAATACATTTCATAAATTCAAGGTTGAATAGATTGCACAGAGTTTACTAATAAAACCCAAGAAGTACATTTTTTTGTTAAATAATGGTTAGTACTAAAATTTGTGTGTTTATTGATATTTATACATGGAATAATATTGTGCCTATATTGAAGGATTTTTTTAAATTCATTAGGGGTAACATTGTGATATAATTTGTCAATTTTAAATAGAAGAAAAATAATTGTATAAGGTATCACCCTTTTATATCACATATAAGATACATTTATATTATATAATAGTATAAAAAATTGTTAATAATAATATAAATAATGGATAATATAGGAATTCAGACATTTTATAAAAATCATATTCTATTGGATATTGAGGGAAATATTTATCCCCACTGAATAACTATGTATAGAAACATCATAAATCAAACAGAATGAAATGATTTTCTTAGGAATAATGAGAACAAAAAATTTATGATATAAGTTAATTGATATTATCATATTATGGATTGCATATATCAATAAATTTGATTTAGAATTATTAATTTTTATAATATAAATATAACACAAAAAACGTGATTCATAAAAAACACAAGACATGCATCATAAAACAATTATTGTTTAAAAATTACATGAAAAATTTGATTTTAAATGAAATATATTGCAAAAAAATTATGAGATATTAAAGAAAAACTGAATTCAATATAATTTTATAAATATATATAATAAATAATTTTAATTTAAATCAACTTTTATACAATATTAGGTCTTATGGATGGAGACTTATGCATATCAAAATGTTAAATTAGTAGAGGAAAATATATAGAAATTATATGAATCATGTTAATGAATGATATAATAATTTTTTTATTCTGAAAAATATTTTGATAAATCCATAACAATAAAATTTCTTGTATTGTTCAGTAAATTTTATATATAACACATCATATATTGTAGATGAATAAAAAATATCATAAAAAATTTGGAATTTCCTAATTAATGTAACCATATTAGAAAAGTATTTTTTGAAGTTTCACCATGTGGATACATTGATAAAATAATCACCCAAGTGAGGGAAAATAATAAAATGAAGAATATTCGTGGTCAATTAGTTTTTCAAATAAAAAAATATTTTATTGGGATATAGAATAAGATATCTATTTTGAAAGTATTAATAAGATGAATCAGTACAATAACAGCCACAACAATGATATCCACACACTACTTGTTTAAGTTAATAAATTTCCCTACATGATGTGATTTTACTGAGATAATTTTTTTTGATAATATTTCATGTCAATGTGTATATAAAATCTTGTGATACATTTGTTATTGGAAAATTATATATGATGAAATTGAATAAAATTTAAATATACTAACATAAATTTATTTCCTTTTTCTCGGAGGAATAACGTATAATTACAATGGTGATATTTTAAAAATTTAAAAAAAATTAAAAATTCCACATACCAATATCAATTCACATGGTTATTGATCTAATAACTGAACTAATGATTCGCCTTCATGATCTTATTATTAAAATGGATGGAAATTCTATTTGATTTTTTTAAACATGGAATTACAATATTACAAAAAAAACATAATGATAATGAGGTATTCTATTTCCAATAAAAATATATTAAAAAAATTTAAAATGAATTTTTTAAAATACTAAGGTATGTCATTATATATAGAAAAAATGATGAAAAACTTTTGATCCATGAAAATCAAATGGATCATTTAATAGAAAACAAATATTAGTTGGGGATAACCTAATGAAAATATTTTCAGTAATAATTTAACTAAGACTACATGTTATTGAAAATAAATTCATTCAAAATAACATTATGAAATAAATTTAATTTTAAAGGGAATAATTAATGTTATGAACCTGTATATTTGGTTGTCCTTGATAATGTAAAAGAAATTATAAATCAGATATTCATGGTAAGCTTGATTTAAAATGTATAAACGTGGTAAATTTGTCTAATTAATTTATCTTATAGTGAATTTGACTTTTTATTATAATATCATTGTATTTAAATTTTATTGAAATGTATATATAATATTTCATATTTTCTCAAATTATATAGTATTTGCATCTGTCACTGCATGACCTTAGGAATGCCCGCTAATAAGACAGAGGATGATCACTTGTAGTTGGGGACTTGAGTGGTACATCGAGAAGACTATAAACCTACATTATTGTATGAAATATCATATAAAAATATTCCAATATCATCCATATGTTATAACCATCCACCAGCGTATTTGAAATAAAATTAATGTAACCATCAATAAAAAAGTTGTGGATGCGTAACAAGAATTCATATATTCATGATTCCCCACTATTACAACCATGTATACAAAGGGGGAAAAGAATAAAAATATACGGGGAGCTTCATAGATCGTTGACCCAGAAATCATCACTATCTCAAATCCCATCTGAGCTCTCCCCCTATAACTTTCATTGTTTTGTCTCAACCAACCCTGAACCTATAATAATTGAGGGATACATAGGTACCCAAGTGAAAAAACGTTTTTGGAGGGTAAAAATACAAATCATACTACGGAACCAATTTTGAATTACTATAATTATATTGTCAATTAAATTTTTGATCTTGTGAAATGATGTAAATAAATTAATTTTTCATGTAAACAAATAAATACAAATGCCCCTTTGGTACCATAGTAACACTCAATCCTGATTATGATTACTGTAGTGAGTTTCCAGCTACCTACAAAGGAATATGTAGGTATCAAGCCCTAATTACTTGAAGATGCATATCAACTGTAAATCTGACACTATTTCATGTCACAACCATGCATAGGGAAGCATATAGGGAAAAATACCTCGTTACCCAAGTATATATGTAGCCATAGTGCTTAATCATATGAAATATCTCAAATGACTATAAGGGAATATTTATGCATCATTACCTAATTACATTGGGAATAATATAACCAATGTTTATATCCGTATATCATATTCTAACCACATGAAAGTGAAAATGTATGTTTCGTGATGTAATTATAAGGTATAAATCTCTACATGAAAATTAGACTCTATATTGTATCACCTTCAAAAAAAATTGGATACACAAGTGTTATGCCCTAATTAATTAAGGGCACACATCACTCTTTTTCCTGACACAATATCATATCACAACATCCTTATAGAGAATTTCTGTAATATTTTTCATATCTGCTACTCTTTAGGCATACGCCATTTAAAATCATAAATCCACCCCAATAGTTCATTATATATTTCATATAAATTCATAAAATTATAATTAATGGTGGGATCCTAAGAAACACATATAATAAACCATATATGGTCATCATTAGCTCATATCAACTCTCATTTATGGTTGGGGATCTAGTGTGACACCAAAAACCAAATATAATAATCAAAACCCACTCCATAAAAGGGTAAATATATCATTGGGGAACTATCATGGGACTATTGGGAAACTACATATCCAAGTCATTATGCTTGGGGACCTCGATCAAGATATATTTCCACAATATTTTTATTATTATAACACAACCACATGGGTATCATATAGAAATTCACATCAGTATCGATCCAAATAGATGGCAAAAAAACCATCTCTTGGCTAGGGTTATCCCATAAACCAATGGATTTATGGTGTCTTCTAATCACGTTGTCTGGTAAGGTCCATGTATACATAAAGACCACCTCAAATCATGGGGAGTAGAAATAGTATCTATATAAGTGTAATATGAGGCCTACTAGGGCCAAAAGCATTAAAAAAACACACATTTACTATGTGTTTTCTAATGATACAATAGTAGACCCCAAGTCATATAAATTTAATTCCATACTAAATAAACCCCTGAATTTTGGTTCACATAAATATTCATATCACATTAATTATGACACAACACATTAGAGGTACAAGATATATGGTTAGTTCATGAGGTTCTGGTGTGGCTCTGAACAACTTGTTCAATTAAACTATAACATAACATAATAACTAGCTACACCAATTTAACTATTTATTTTTTAAATTTTTTTTTTTAATTTAAATAGTTCAAGAAATAAATTAGTGTTCCCACATACCATATACGACATATAACATGCATAAACCATAAGGGAAGGTACAATGTACCAAATATATAATTTTGAATCATTCAAAATTAATAGTCCAACCTAAGAGATATTACTAGACTCACTAATCCTCAACCTATTTTCATACCATGTTTGACACATTAATTGAGAAAAATCTTAAATTATATTCTATAAATAGTTTATTATAAAAAATCATAATTATTTTATTTAAAATGATGAATAATATCAAACAAACCACTCACCAAGCATCATCGTATCACATAAAAGAAAACCAAATACTCTCATAGAATTCACAGTACAATAATTGATAGTACTATAGAATAATACATAGCCTCTATCACCTGATCATTCTCTAAATTAAAAAAATTTTAGAAAAAAATTCTTAGACAAAACCACAGTTTTGACGTAACACATTAAAACAAAAATAAGAATCATAAGAATGACATATCAGGATTACCTCTGACTAGGATGCATGGAATAAAATGATAAATATTGTGATTTGATTATTATCTAGTGAAATTTACATAATGGAACTTAATAAAAATATCTCAAAATTTTCATAAGGGACAGAATAAGTGTAATAAAATAATATTTTGAATGTCATAGCTAAAATATCTATCAAAATAACAATATAAAAATACCATAAACTAGTGGATAACCAATGATATTAGGTGATGGATCTATCATCCATTGTGTACAAAATATGTAAGAGAATGGGGGATAAAACAATTCAAATCACAATGAACATTAATTCTAATTCATCACCCAAAAAAATTTCAAAACCAAGAACCAATTTCATTCATCAGTGATATGATGGGATATTGGTCAAAAAATGCTGGGACACTAACAATACAATGAGCACTACCTATCACAATTTGTATACTACCATTATTTTTTATGCCTCACCCCACCATCATATGGCGTCATTACACCACCATCAATTGATCATCACATTCATGGCCCTGCCAAAATACAACTCAATTCAAAACAACCTACTTAGATCCAAAACATTCAACACCATTATAATATCATATGAAAACCCCTAATCAGTCGTTTATGAAACTATTTTATTCTATTTCCAACAAACCACATACAGTCACACAAAAAAACACAACTTATACCACCTCTTACTGACTCTTCTTGAATATGCGCAGATACACATACTGACAATCTATAATGTCTTTTAATTATGATCCATTGAATCATGTATATGTCACGTGAGCATCCCATAGAAGAAAAACACCATCTAAAAAACCAATGTGTAATTCTATAGTCGATTTTTCAAACATCGAAGATCTCCATTAAGATCTACCAATGAGAACTAATGCATCATAGATCTAATTCACCCTTGTATATTCAATAATGCATCATGAGATTGATGAAAACACATTATTTATTTATCGAATCATATATAGATTAAATTATTGTATTAACTAAATTTTTTTTATAAAATTGAATTTATAAGAACATAAACATTTATTTCCATCACGAACACCTACTGGAAATATTGTCATTTCTATGTCCCTTCAAAAAAAGAGTGACACTATCCAAAAATAAATGTTATTATACCCATTATAAGAATTTACTTATCCCAATACACTGGATAAATATCCAAATTTTAATATCCCAAATCTCATGTTTCACTAAACATAGTGATTTGATGTGTTCAAACCTAGTCTTTCCTGAGCACCACAAAAAGTGTAAAATGATTCATGCTAGTATCTCGTATAAACATCATCCACAAAAGTGAATGATATCTTATTTAAAATAATGCGAAGAACCCAAAAATCCAAAGTGGTACTCCCATACAATTGGTGTAGTTGATACTATTAATTGAGTTCATCCTCATTAGGGTCAATCATTAATATATATGTGAAACTCATCTTGTTCCACGCTTACACACATTTCCAAAACTATAATCATCCTCTCAAGATATTATGATGAATCAATGTGTCATCACTTATTATTCTCATCTCAAGATATGGTCCCCCATCATTTTATTACTTCTATTAATCTCATTGGATCTTATCTCACATATGACTGTTTAATGATTTATAATCCAAAAATAGCAATGTACCAAAATTTGAAATATTAAATCGTGATCATGATAACACGATTACAATCCAACACCATTCAATCTATAAATTATTTATCATTTCCCAAATGACTAACACAACAAAAAATCTGGGCTCCTCCCTCTTAAGAACATACCATTTTCCATATACATTAAATTCTTGTTAATCTAGAATAACCATAATTAGTCATATTCAAAAACAATATCCAATCATGTTCTTTAGTTAATCAAATGACCAGAGGCGACCAATATCACACTAAAACCAAGGGCATCTACCAATGTGTGTATCATGATCTGTAGAATGTCTGGAATCATCTAATCTAGACAATCAATATGTATGACCCTTTAAAATTATCTTCGATAAAAAAATCACAAGAACTCCTTGTAATTTCATTAAAATTGATTATATGGAATATAAGAGTTCATTTTATCAAATCCATTTATGGGTGTTCAGATTCCCATGCTAACCCCTCTTACGGAGAAACCTCACAAACAAATATGAATCCAATCACTAAAAATAAGAAGTCATATTTAAATGGAAAGTAGGTTCTCCCATTAAGAAAAAAACATTTCATCAGTCATGGGAAATGTACTACATCCTTTTCATAGTGATAGTGATATCTTTCATGCCAAAATAAACGCACAGTCGAGGAGAATATACCCTCTTTAAGAATCTGTACTATAAGGCTACACCATGGATGTTCAAGTTTAATATAAGTGTATATTTATATATTGGTATCAAACTAGATGATCCATAATGGTAACATTAATTACGAAGCATAATTAATTATAATATCATTCCATGGTATATGGGAAAATGCCATATAGGTTCTCCATGAAACATTAAATTATAAAGAATATTTTCTCATCCAGAACAAAAATCATGGTCACCCCCACGGAGATGATCACCAATGATTTGATAACATTATCGACCAATTTGTTTCAATACACACCCCCTACAAGAGGGACCATATCATTTTCATCACCATCAATCATCTCACCATAAATTCCACAAGTCTTATCATCATAACAAAATATATACATATCATTAATGATCATAATGATTGAGATATTGCTATATTTATGAAATTTTAATATAATCTATTATAGAAATTATATTGTTTTATACCCCAATATTTAATTTCAATAATCATATTATATGGATTATATGTCACATCAATCCATTGTTCCTGGAATGATGCATGGATTTGTTCATCTCCCCAATGGGATTTGAGCCAAAAGATAATAACTATAATCTTTTAAATGGGAAATTTTCTTTAATACACCACATGTTGATCCAGAAATAAAGTTAATCATAAGGTATTAAATTATTTAATTGTAACACTAAAGATTGATAAATTCACTTAAAAGACCTTGGAGATAGGGACATCCATCAGAATAAGTGTTCTCATTGCATAAGATTGGGTTATATCACATAGTCTAATAGATTTATATATCTTCATTATATAATATAATAAATAAAAATGAAAATAGAAATAGTATCCAACATGACTATGTAATATCCCATACCTAATCACTCTGAATTGAAAAAGAATAAGACTCTGCATGTCCTTTAGAGATCCTCCTAATACACAAGAGGTAGTTGACTAACATTGGGGGTAATGACTAATATAGTATAGATACAATACCCCCAATATTAGAGTTCCAAAATTTGGATAAAAATAGAAATAAATAATCCAAAAATTATAAATATCCATTAGATTAGACGGAATAAAATAAACTCCACCATTATTAATAATCCATGATTTAGAAGATTAACATATAGTCATAAAAACAATATTTCCCATCTGGGTGAACAAAAATAAAAAGTTGGAAATGAATAAAAATATAAGAGGATCTCATAGAAACCCTGATTGTAATATGATCCTTTTATCAAATTCATTCAGATATATCCATCTCATTCATAAAATATCAATACCCAACCAAGACCAAACCTATAAAAAGTGGGGGCTACTGAAGTTCCCAAATTCAATGGCCACTCGAGCAGTGTGTCTGTACATAAATTTTCTTTCAACAAAACATATGTACCATAACTAAACAGTAAATTTAGTGTGTGTTCATTTGACATGATCAAAATATTTTTTGTCATAATGTGATGAAATAAAAACATCCAAACTATGGGTTTTAGGGGTATAGGAGGCTTCTTATACATGTTTCATCTAGTGTCAAACTATCATTGATATTGTTGTATAGTCCTTAAAACATGTAAAAAACATGGGGGACTAAGAAAACATTGTATAAATGAGATAAATATTACTTATAAGGGTGTATATATGTATCTAGGCCTCCTTACCTGGAGATATGTGCCACCCTGACATCAGACCCTATATTATATCACATTATCTCTATGGTACATATCATTCAAACTATTAAAGAAATATCATATCACATATTACTAAAATGGAATATATGGGTATCGTGACCTCATTAACTGAGGTATCATATCACCATGACCCATGAACATATATCATCTCGTAGCTTTCGATAAGGTTGTATACATGTATCACATTCTCATTAACTGGTGGTAAATATGATCCCAACCACTAAAAATATATAGTATTAAAACCACTTAATAACTATTATGAATGGATTAGGATATAATTAAACGAGGATATATATAACCCTGATGCTAAATCATATATTAGATCATAACTTCTTCTCTGGGGGTTTGAGTATAATTCATAATAACCACTAGCTCAAGTGAATTATTAATTTATAAAACTATAACCACTCATGTATCAACCATTATTCATTTATATAAAGATAAATTTGAATATAATAGAATTATAATAGAATTTCTTGTTTAATATTTTATTGAATAATGTTTCTAATTTGGTAGGAAAAATATCAATTTTGAGCATAATGCATCAAAATAATCCTTATAAATGAATCTTTTAATTTTTACATTATAAATATCATTTTAAAAAAATTAAAATGTTGAATTTATATAATTATAACTTTATTTATAAGAATATTCGATATATTTTTATAATTATACATATATTTGTTTCAAATTTTAAAGAAATAAAGACATAATCAATTGGAAATAAAAAGTTATATTTTTTGAGAACTAGTTTAATTTAAAAATAACATTCCATTCTAATCATGTTAAATAGTCCATAATTATGGATTATTTTGATTAAATTTTTATATTATATATCAATCTATATGAATTAAATTTTAAATAATTTTGATTTCTAGTCACTGAGTTAATGAAAAATCATCTTATTATTTAAAACTACATTTTTATAAAATAAATCAACAAATTTTATGGGGTTTTTAAATTAATTTAATCCATGTGTAGAAATAGAATTTGAAATAATAGATTCTATATTTGGAATCATAATTTTAAATTTTTTTAATATGCTCACATTCATTTTTTTCCATTATAAATAGATTAAATGGTAAATATTGGTTACCATTGTTAATGTTGAAAATGTTTTAATAGGGGTTAATCAACAAATAGAATTGCTAAACATTCCTAAAATGTAGTCTAAAAAATTTTAAATGAACTAATTTCTACCCTATAGTTTCTATACTTCATAATAGATTCAATTTTGAGAAGATATTCCATGTAATTGACATAATAATATTTAAATATTTAAAATATATAAAAGTTCTCCATAGACCTCAGATATAAAAGAGAACAACCTCCTCTCAGTTCCACAAACCTCTTGAGCTATTTACCTCAATATAACCCTACCATGTTCTCTCCCTAAAATACGTATCTATATTCAAGAGGCATTATTCATCCATAAAACCAACCTTAGGGTAATTAGTAGGATATGTAAAGGGTATTATTTATTTAAGAGGAGGTTAAATAATGTTTAACTAATTGGATACATGAGGAAGGATATTTCATCTCAATTTTCTCTACATTGAGACATATTTGGTATTATAACTTTATTTACAATATATAAATATATATAATTCCCATTATATATATTTATAATTAATTTATACTTATTTTTTCTAATTAAAATTTAAATTCAAGTATACTATTTCAAAGGGTTACAAATTAAATGTTACCAAAAGATAAGAATGATTTTTGAAAATCTTATATTTTTCAAGACTGAATATATTTTCATAAAAATAATATTATAATATATATCCCATAATATAAAAATATAATTTTTTTTCATTAGGATGTTTAATCAATTTCCATGATTTCTTCTAAACATTATTCCCTTTGGCAGTTGAATCCAGAAAATATATTTTTAGAAGG
Source organism: Viscum album (assembly GCA_963277665.1). Lineage (NCBI taxonomy): Eukaryota > Viridiplantae > Streptophyta > Magnoliopsida > Santalales > Viscaceae > Viscum > Viscum album. Next base: position 1,173,954,650 of record OY728160.1, read on the forward strand.
AAAACTAATATCCATTCTCTTATTAATCATGTATTTATTTATTCCTTGTGTATATATTTCAAAATAACATAAATTTTTTTTATTAACTGAATTCTTTTATATGGATGTTTTATTTTATCCCTGAAATTTTATACCATCTAAAAAGGATCATTCTAATGTTTTCTAAATGGGTAATTTTCCACTTTCATTATAAAAAGTCAAATGAAATGTCTCGTTTTATCAAATACAAAGTTAACATATTTTCAAACCACCCAACCCATTTTATGTCATTTAGATTCATCTATATATTTTCAGCGGTTTTACTATAAAAAATTTGTATTTAATATTTATTTTAATGTTTTTTCATCAATTTAGTTTTATTATCTACATTTCATGACTTTAATAATTCATTCAGATAAAATTATGATTATCTATCATCACAATATTGATTTAATGGTCATTAATTTTTTTTGAAAACAATAAAATTCTTGTGATATAATAAATTATACAATAAAATTCACTTCAATATCTATATTCCTTATATAATGGTTATGAATATCAGAAAATCTATACAAAACTTCTAAATTAAATATTTTAAAATAAAATTTATTTGATTAGGTGATTAAATCATGATATTCAATATTCATAATTGAATAAATATTAAACAATAAGAAATATTTTTTTTATAAATTAAATTTATCATTTAGTATACGAGGAATTAATTGGATATATATTTTTGGGTGGGGTCTTATTATCGATAACACCTTGATTCATTAAAAGGATTTATTAGGAAAAGTACATGGATAACGTTATTAAATATTTCTTCGCGTATATCTACACATATATAAAAATAAAATATCAATTGTTATTGATCATGACGTATTCCAATACTGATTTTAATCATTTAAAATTTACTTTTTATTATCTATTATATTATTACATAGATACTATCAATGGTTTCCTTTCTTACAAAAGATATTGATTTTTCCCTATGGATTTAGTTAATTTTGTTTCCATATTGACTATTCCTTATTTACCCACGATAGATTCCCCTATTAAAAAACATACTTGGAATATTAACATGCCATTATATGGTTTACCTTTTACTAGGATATAAATAAGTAATAATAAAATGAGTTTCACAGATAAATAATGTATTATATTGTAACATTTTATATTTTAATTGTAATTTAAAACAAGAATAATGTATATATCTAGTTCATCAAGACAACTAAACTGATTGATCAATGGGATGTGATAAATTCTATCTTTTCTTATGTAAAATTGTTAAAATGGATTAGAGTTACTATAGTCTGGTTTGTTACATTTTTTTAAATTGGAATTGTTAGTAGAATCCATGGGCACAAGATTTCAGAAAACATATATTATGGAACAAAACCCTCTAATAAATATTGGGGATAAGTCTATGTAAAAGGAAATATCAAATGTTTTGTAAAAGGTGTATGGTGTGTTTATCCTAGAAAAATAACCTCAACATATATTATTGAATGTGGATGGAGATGTGGCACATATTCACCTAGAGGTAATAAATATAAACGGGGGAAGATTGAGCATTAAATCACAAATCAATGGTATATAATGATTGGACTTAATACTTTATACTTGTTTAAAAACACTGATAGTTTATTCTCTGGTGATTTCACATAGTCTTTATGGTTCAATATTAATGATTTATATTTTTGTTTTCTAAAATGAATATATGCACAGTGAAATGAATTTTATGATTACCGTATTAGTATTTCCTAAATTATAAATTTATGTGGTGTATGAAAAAATTATTTTGAGTGATATAACTTTAATAATTCTATGACCATCTTCATTTTATTCAATTTTTTTAAAAATACTAATAGAATAAATAATTACATTAATTCTCATGTCTAATAGAGATATTTTACTACTTAGTAACCAAATAAAACTTATGTTGGAATTGAGTAGTTTCACAAACACTTTATGGAATATACCCACGTTTATAAATAATACACATGAACATATGGAACAAAATGATATTCCTTAGTATGATAATTTTTTCGGATTATTTCATGATATATAAGCATTCATAGTTTAGTAGATATTTTAAAACCATTATAGATGAGTAATGCCTTATGTCACTTGAAAATATATTTCTAGCCTTGGGATGCAATGAAATGGAAAATATTTTGAGGGATATATATTTTTTAAAATATTATGTCTTTAAATATTTGTTTTTAAACCAAAATAATAGAGTGTAATAATACAAATAACATATGGAATGAAGAGATTTCAAATAAACCCATTTCAAAAAATATTTCATGTATGATCAGTGAACTAAAATTAAGAAATTTTTTCTCAAAATAATTAAATGTTAAAAATATATTATTTTATAATATAGGAATTCCGTTTGAAGACTACAAAAGTATGTTTCATGTTATACTTTTAATATAGAAATAATTATTTAACATTTCATTGATTTTTTGAATCGAAGACATCAAAGTGTTTTCATTTTTCAATAATTTTCATTATATGATGTAATAATAATATATTCAATAAAATAAAGGGATGTATTTTATAGATAATAAATTATTACAGGAAATATTTAGAGGTGATTTAGTTTTCTAAGAACTATGAAAAGGGAAAATATAAAATGAGAATAAGAGAATAATGAAATTTCTATGATGTCGAAATTATGGATATGAACATCATGTAAAATACATGATGGGAATTGGTGTTTGTTGAGTTTGTAGAGATGAGGGTTTTAAATAAAATGAATTCATGGGAAAGAATGAAAAAATGGTATCCCATGATTTAGCTTCAGAGTTATAGGGAAATATTCCAACATATTTCTAATGTATCAATGAAACCTACGAAAGAATAGTTTAAAGGGGAAAATATATTTCTTATACAATCACTAAAGTTGATGATGGTATTTATAATGATGTGGTGGAAGGTACATTTAATAATTACGTCATATTTCTCAAATTATTTATTTGATATTGGATCTTGAAAAACTTTTATGAATTCCATTTTATATGAATATTTATTGTTTCTATAGTAACATAAGAATGTCATTTTCATCCATGACTCAAAGTGGAAATTTTACCACCACAATGATGCATTAGTCTATACCCCTTATTAAATATAGTTATAAATTTTTTGGATACATTTTTTTATACCAATGGATTACATTGACATAATTATTTCTATATATTTTCTACAAAAATGTAAAGAAAAGTTTTATTTCCACGAGGCATAAATTCTGAATTTTTATAAATATATGTAATTGAATTTCATTATAGGGTAGAATTCAATAACTAGATCATGTAAAGATCCACCTATAATATGAATTATAAATGATATTATTGGGAAGAAGGGAAGATTCAATATATAGATGCTAAATGAAATATTCAAATAAATTATTTAAATATTATAAAGTAATAGATTGACCTGATGCATTTGAAATTATAAAGACATAAAAATGATCGTGGTGTTGAGTATTCCATTTATATAATCCTTGATATGAGGACTTTATAAAATAATCCCTATACAATGAATATTGTGGAATTAATGTAACTGAAGAAAAAAATAATGTTGTTATCTCGTTAAGGCTTTACACACCCTAGTCTATCACCTTGTAAAACCATTGTTCTTTTAATTTAAAATAATGATGAGACTATGTGGTGTGAATTGAATGGATGTAAATCCATGATATAAATATAAATATAAGTTATCCTCTATCACATCTTGAATAGTTATTTGTTCAACTTTAAGGAGAACAATATTTTCAATGATTGACCTTGATTATGTGTATCATTAATTGAGAGAAAAGAAGGATGATATTATAAAAATAGAATTATAAAAAAATTATGGTCATTATAAGTTTACAACAATGAAAAGTTTTTTGACTAAAAAAAATTATGTTTCTATATTTACGAAGAACATAATATTTTTGGAGTATAATGATAAATGTTTCATAATATTTATTGATGATATCTTGGTGTACTCTAAAAGATATGAATAATATCAGAACCACTTCTGAAACATTATTGAGACTCATAGAAAATATTAAATAATTGAAATTTATAATGTGTGAATTCTTGCATCAAAAAGTTTTTAGTCATGGCCAAATTTCCTATATGGATTGAATCTCAGTTAATGTTATGATGAGAAAGGTACTCAATGAATGTCCTACACAAAAAAACCCAACTGAGATATTTTTTTCCCTTTTTTTGGATGGTTACTATCATCATTTTTTTCTATCTTTTTCCCAATTGGGTAATGGATATACCACGAGAAAATGTAAATGGGTTATGTTTATAGGAAAAATGAATGTGAATAATTCATTAATGAATTGAAGATGATAATATTCATGTATTCAATCATTACTCTTCCTTTGAGAATGGATGTATTTGAAATATATAGTTATTAATCAACAAATGGACATTATTTAATACTTATAAAAATTGATAATATTATTTCAAATGCATCAAGATACTTAAACACTCATAAATAGAACTATCAAACCCATGATCTTGAGTTAGAAGCTATAATCTTTTATTTGAAGATATAGAGATATTATCACTATTATGAATATGGTGATATACAGAAATCATATTAGTCTAAAATAAAACATTTCAGTGAATGATATCAACATGAGGTAAAGGATATGGCTCTATAAACAAATGGATTTTTGATTTTTCAGTAAACTAAATCATAGGGATGGAAAATAAGGTAGCAGATACATTGAGTTCTATTAGATAGGCATTCTGGACATAAATTAGTATTAATAATGATCCTATGATTAGGGATTTATTAATAATAGAAATATGAATTAGTATGGAAGAGGAAACATATAATATTTTTTGAAAGATTTCAAATTAATAATTATTTTAAAAGATAATGTGATCTCATCATGATGTTATGATTTTTAAAATGGAAATTAAATCCATGAAAAAATTGAATTTGGTAGAATTAAATTATGAAAAAGTTTTTTATATTTTGGGTGGACGATATGTGTTATATCTATAACTAAGCTCAAAATGACATTATTAGATGATTATCATAGATTAGATTTCTCTATACACCGTGGTATCACCATGATGTATAAGGAATTAAAGGATCATTATTGGTGGGATAATATGATTTGCAAAATTGGTGATTATGTATTAGGGAAGTTGATTTTTCAATAGGTAAAGACTAGTATATCACATAATATTAGAGTCATGAAACCATTAACATTCCTATGTTTAAATGGGGTGATATATTTATATAAATTTTTATTAGATTAAAAAAGACACCTATAAAGAATGATTTCATATGGATTATTATTCATCACATTATCAAATCTGTACTTAACATCACTATAAGAGACAATTTAGCTCATTATAATCACGCATGGATCTATATTAAGGAAGATAAAATACATCATCATTATCCACATTTGGTTATATGTAATCATGAATCAATATTTCAGTCAAATGTTTGACATGTACTTGAAGGATCATTACAATGATCCCTTTTTGAGCACCTACTATCATCCTCACATTGATGGACAATCCTAAAGGATAATTAAATCATTAAATGAAATTATAAGGTAATTTTACCATAACTTCCATGGTATTTGATATCACAATTTACCTTGGTAGAGTTTTTCAATTAAAATATATTTCATTCGAGTATTAAAATAACACCATATAAAGAATTATATGTCTAGATATATCATACTCCAACTTGTTAGTATAATGAGGGTAAATGGTAGAATGTGGTCCTAGAACATGTAAATGAGATAATAGAAAAGATAATGACTGTTATGAACCATATTAAAGTAGATCATAGTAAGAAAAAGTCAATATCAATAATTTAATGAATTATTTGGAATTTAAAGTGAGAGATCACATTTTATTCAATGTGTCTCTATGGAATGGTGTTTTAAGGTTTAATAAGAATGCTAAACCAAGCACCTAGTTCATTAGAAATTTAAAAATTAGAGAATGAATTGGTCATGTGGATTTTATTGAAATTATATTGATTCTCTTGTATATAAATGATGTCATCCATATATCAATATTTATGATGTATATACTGGACCCAAATTCATGTGCTCACCTATAAATAAAAATAATTTAATCATAATCAATCATAACTAGAAGAGTATATCTAGATTTTTGAACCAATAGGAAATGTGTTATGGAATATAAAACATTAAATGGTAATGGGGCCTTATAAAAATCATAAAATAGTGGAAGAAACATGGTAACCTTAGGATGTGATGATGACAAACCAACCACATTTTTCTAGAATGTGATATCCATGAAAATTTACTGGATGGAGATTTTGAAATATTGATGAATGTGAAAAATGAGATTCAATTATAGTATGTGATTATTTTATCCTAATAAAGCTATAATACAATAATTTTTTTAATATTTTATGGAACAAATATTCCAATTTTATTGGATCAATAAATATTTCGAGCATACTATGTCATAATAAGTTATGAAATAATTTTCCCAATATTTCCCTAGAAATATTATATTATAAATTATTAAATATATAAGAAATATATAATATTCATTTCATTTATGATTTTCTATCATAATATGTATAATTAAACATATATTGATTATTGACTTGATATAAATAAAGGCACTATCATCTAGATTTCTAAAATCCTATATTTTTAAAAAACTTTTTGTATGTGCATAATGAATTTTTAGATTAAATAAGTAATATAAGACATAATGATTACATATTTTATTGGAAGAAATATATATAATTTATAATTATATTAGATAAAATTTATTTAACGATTATTATGAGCCATAGTGTTAATGTAATAATTTATTATGGTGGAAAATATATATTCCTGAAAAATAGCTCTTCATCACGTTTTTTAGATTTAATTTTTTGTTTTTTCTACAACTTAAAGAAATTGAATTTTCTAAAATAACATCAATATTTTGAAAAATAAATTCCAAAATTTAATGATACATTAAAATATTGTTTTTTATTTAGAATATTAAAAAATGTAAAAATTGGTTTCCATGATTAATGTTAGTATGGGTTTGACATGGGTATATCTAAAAAACAAGGGTTAAAATTACCCATTAACTTCTTGAAATCTTATTCCTTGAACATATTTTTACACCTATAATAAATTTACATCTAAATAGACATAATTTAAATTATCTCTTCCAATACTTCCACTTGGTAAAATATAAAAACATTCATAAAATAAAAGTATTTCACCCACCTGTCTTATAAAAGTGAACATCCCCCCTCACATTTTCTCACATATTGAACCATTTATCTCATCAAAACCCCAAAACATTTCCTTATCCACATTCAGGAAGTATTTTTCATCCCAAAATTCTTTCCATATGTTTTTTATGATGATATATCAAAATATATTCATCATATTATAGGACGTTATTGAATGGTCCACTATATATAAGCATGGGGTAATAGATTTCATCTTAATTTCAAATCCACTAATAGATATTTGGTATTATGAATGTATTTTTATATGTGGTGAATATACTTCACAAAGGATGTATATAACTCAAATCTGTATTTAATCATGGTAATTAATATTTCAATTCAAGTTTATTCTTTCAAGGGTTTATAATTTAAATATTATTAATTAAGAAATATTTTATTTTAAAATCTACTATTTTGGAATTTCATATATTTTCATTGATATAATGTGAATTTTTTTTCTTCATAAAATCCATTAGTTTATTATGCATTATATATTAATGGAGTTTCCATGTTTTATTCCTAATTTTCATTTATAGGGAACTTGAATAAGTATTTGAAATTTTCAACTGAAAAGTATATCATGTATATCATTATGATTGAATATATTTTTCATTGATGTACATATTTTTCAAGGATATTTTGTAAAAAAATACTATTTACTAAAAGTAATAAAAAAAGTCAATGTTATCTTTTCTTTTTTAAGTGTTTTAAACGAATATTTATAATGTTTTTTAAAAGGGTTATTTTTATACTATCATTACAAAATGTAAAAATGGTATGATTATTTTTAATGTGTACAATATTAATAGATTTTCTCACTACTTTAACTGTTATATACTATTTAACTTACTAAATAGGTTTTCAAAAGTTCTAAATTGAAAATTATTTAATGAAAATATATTTAATTTTTTATCAATTTTTATATACTCACTAAATTAATTAATTTTAATTTAAAATATAATTTTCTAATTATTTAGTGGGAATATCTTAAATCTTGAATAATATTGTGTTCATTAATGTTTTCTTGAAAACATTTAACTTCTTGTTATAATATTTCATTAAACATTACATTTCAATTCTATATACATATTACTGTTATTATGTGTATTCTTATTGCGTATGCCATATTACATTTCAACATATTTTTATTTAATATGAAATTAATTTAATAAAATCATAAATCTTTTATATTTGAAATTTTATCCTCAATATGGATATTTAATGTTGAGAAAGATTTTTTCGGTATTAAACTGATCAATAAAAATATGAAGAATGCGTTTTACGTGGAGTTACAGGTTGTTCCCAATTATAGATATCCATTGATAAATCAACATGTATCATGAGTAAACTAGTTAGATAGCCTTTATAAGGGGGTTTTTTAGAATACTGAAACCAATTTAAAAATAACATATCACAAGGCCTTGATTATGATTTTTGAAATTATGAATTCCATTCATTGAGAATTTAATTATTATTATCTATTAGATTATTACATTGATATCATCCTTGGAATCATTATCTAATCATGTTATTGAATAAATGACAAGTTTTTTAGTTATTTACATGTTTATATTGATTATTACATATTTACATAAGATAGATTCTACGATACACCACCCTTAGGGAACATTTTTATCATTATTATTTTTTTCCACTCGATAAGAAAAAGTAAACTTGGAATGACTGTCAAGGATGTAGAATATTTTCTTTTGTTATATTATATATTTTAATTCTAATGTAAAATTTGAATCATGTAATTACATGGTTATTTAAGGATACTAAAATAAAAAATAGATAATTATGTATTCCCTTATATATTTACCAATTTAATAAAGAATAAAATAGATTATGGATAATGGATTTCAGGTTATTAAAACAAAAATAATTTATTACATAAACCAAATCATGATATCTAATTATTATTATAGGACTGATTCTATGAAGAAAATCTAAACACCCATATAATATCATTAATTTATCCTCAAACCACTCATTTGGTTTTGGAAATAGGGTATATGAAAAATCAATTATTCTTATTAGAACATGCACCCTAATAGGTTTAATCTATCGTTGATTCACCAAATAGGGTCTCTTTAGACACTACATAGACATGGAACCTTACATGGGATACACTATCATGATCACTATCCATGGTCTAGTTGTTATGATAACTTGTACTCTTGGTCCACCTATAGTATTCCACACTATTATTGGTTGAATGAGATTGAGAAATTCCTATCTAAAAAATCAGGCTATCCCACTAACCAAAGACTCTAAGGTGTCCCATAATTAAATAGGCCTATAAGGATAAAAAATTCAAAAACTACATGTTCCCACACAAGGAAGGTCTAAGAGTCTCTACAAAAATAACATCTGAGGCCTATTAGGTAAAAATAATTAGCCATCACTCACCAATACATGGTGTTGTCTAAGGTTCCCACACTGGGCCACCAAGTCACATTCATTCCATATTATATTAAATATACACTTTAAGTGGGGTTCAAGTATATATCCATGTTATATTAATTACTTCATAATAAATCTATATCATTGCATATTAGGTCGGTCTATAAGGTTATATCTTGGATCTAAGTACCTTTTATGTTCAGTTATGTGTTCCCTTTTAAATTAATTAAAATAGTATAATTTATCATTTAATTAAATAGTTTCTTTAACATTAATAGGCCATGTGATTAAGTTATTTTACAATATCCCTTATTCCAATTATATAATTAATCAACTAGAATTGATTGTATGAAGGTTCGATACCCCTTTTCATTGGATTTAAAATTAATTCCCTTGACCAACAACTTTATCAAGGCTCTACTAACCTTACAAAAGCTCAACTCTAATCATGAATCGTCATCCCAGACTTATCCTAGAACACAGAAGATAAATAATTTATTATAATTTATTATAATTTTTTAATTAATTTAAAAAAATGTTGGATAACCATCAAAACACACACTACTCATTGCTACACTGTTTAACCCCAAACCAACTACACTTGGAGGGTCCGTATGACTCCCCTAATAACAACATGAGTAAGTATACTATCAAATAACATTTTTTCATTGGAAAAATACATCTAAAATTTGAAAAATATTATAAATTAAACCATCAAAGTTATATACCTCATATAAATGTAATTTCTTGACATGTCGATAACATATATAGATTCCCTCTTATAAATCTATAAAACTGGACCTTTGAATTTATGTTTCATTACCATTTTCTGATGAAATAATGATTAATTTCATGTACCATAACTCCTCAAAATATTTAAAAGGGTTATAGGAATTGAAATAATTACAATATTTTGGTTTCACCTTCAATTTAAACCAACACTTCCAATAAACAGTGCCCCAAATTGGAGGAGAACCAAGGATCCATGTGGCGGTGGATGTCGGCTATACAATCAAAAATATGGGTGGAAAGATGGATAACCATAATGAAAACAAGAAGTGGTAGAATAATAATATTATTAAATTCAATAACATCATCAATGAGTCGGGTTATCATTGGATGACTAGTTCTTAGCTACCGGCTGATCATGCAAGCTGTTGTGAACTACTTTGTTAACCACCCATCCCATCCATTGATGCAAACTCACTACTCCCCTCCACCTTACATAATCATTTACATGTCAAAAAAATATGTTTTAGGTGATAAAAAGCTGGGAAATATGTTAATATCAGTATTTTACAATCAAACTCCTCTACTAATGGAATATTTAAGTATTACTTAACACAGATGTCCCATATGTATTCATGTTCATACTATATATATGTCAACAATATAATTAAATTATGTTTTCTCACTATAATTGAATTAAATTCAAAAGATGAATGTCACACCCTGCCCCGACACCTTGTGTCCATGGTTAGTTTACTTATATCAGAGTCCTTTTTTGATGTTTTAAAATGATGAAATTAAAAATAAAAATCAATGAAAATAAAATAAAAAATAAAATGATTTAAAAATAATAATAATGATAATATTATTATTATGAATGATAATAATAATATTATTAACAATTTGATTATAAAGGTTATTATTATTATCATTATTATTATTATGTGGTTATAATTATTATTATTATTAGGATAATAATAATAATTATAATATTATTATTATTATTATTATTATTATTATTTCTATTATAATTATTTTTATGATTATTATTAATATTAGATAATTTTATTGGGTTGTTATTCTCTTCCCCTTCCCACGTTCCATGAACCCTTCCCCCCATGGGTCGTAATGCCTCACCCCCTTCCTAAATTTGCGGCATGCCAATGCACCTCCATATTTCTTTCCACAAGACCCTGACAACCTCCCCTTTGCCACACTCCCAATCCAACTACCTCCACTAGTTGGACTCCCTCTTCTGGGTCACACCAAACTATCCAACCTCCCTCCTCTAATGCACTAAAAACTTATATGCCTCCTCCTTCGGAACCACAACTAGTTCACCTTGCTTCTCCGGCAACAAAACCTCTCCTACATGAGCCCATGTACCACCACCCCACTCAAAACCTCTATTAGGGTTTTCTTCTCCCTCGGCTTAGGGTTTCAGTTTAGGGTTTCGTGTTGTTTGGGGCCCTATCTTAGAAACATATCTTTCTATCTTTTGGGTTTGGTTTCAATTGGGTGTTTTGTTAATATTAGTCACATATTGTGCTTGACACGTAATATTGTGGTTTTCGGCACAAATGATATGTGATTATATTCTTATCTATCAATTGCTAATTGTTTCTTCATTCTGGTTAAATTTGGAATGTTTTATGAAATATATGTGGGGTGAACAAGTGTCCTTTGAAGTGATTTTCCCTGTGTTTGAATTGATAATGTATTTTAACATGTGAAACCGAGTATGTTTTGGTGTAAACCCTTATTGTTTGTCTTGAAATGTTTTAATAATATTGAAAGTATTTATTAGACTATGTAGGTGATTTTTTTAAATTGTATAAATGATGAATATGGTGTTTGAATAAGGTTATAGTCCGTGTTGGATTATAAAGAGATGAATTTGAGTGTATTTTTGTGGTAGAACATTATTTTTTACCTTGTAAATGTTCTATTAATTGTTAAATTTATTTATAAAATTGTTTATATGGTGATAAATTTGTTTTTAATAAATTTCATTGTTTGTTTGATTCTTAATGTGGTATTTTGATTTGATAGATTATGCATTTTTGGATGAAAACCCACATTTTTTCATTAAAAAGTGTTGTATTAAATCATGCATATGGTTTATTTTATTGTGGAATATGGTTTAATATTGTTTTATAACTTATTAACATGGGTTATTTAACTTTTCAAGTGGTGAGAAGTACATTTTAAAATGGTTTTGGTGTGTGTTTACTGTGTTTTGGGTGTAAAGTCGTGTGGTGTTGTCTGAAAACTGTTTTATTAAATTATTTATGTGATGTGAATCAGGAAATGGATTGGTTTTGGATAATGAATGACGCTTTTCCACTGTGTTTTGAGTTGGTGGTAAATTTTTCCAGAGTTTGTTTTGTCCTGTTGACGTGGTTTCAAGCTGAAGGTATCAAGAACACCTATATTCACATGCATAGGTTAGGAAAATATATATTCCATATTTTTACATATTCCATCAAGGAATGAGGAATATATGAAATTAATATAGGGTTATATAGATATGTATAAATGTATGTGTGTGTACATAATAAGGGTAGTTACGGGTGGCCATCATCCAGAAGCTACATGTCTGAGGTAGGTCCCGTAAGCCTAAACCTTTAATTTAAATTCCATAACTACCTTATTGTTTCAGAAATATGTTTTTATATTTATGTAGTATATGTATATGCTATGAAATCTTGTTGTAATTGTTAGAAGTAGTTCTTCATTGGATTACATAATTTATCTAAGTTCCCAATGGGAATTTTTACTATTGATATATGTTCTCATCATTATTTGGAAGACACAATACTAATCTAATGCTAAATTAGTTTTAAAAATTTATGTATTTAAATGTGTCTTCTCTAAATTACTGTTGTGTATGTTTGTTGTGAAATTTGATTTTGAATGAATATGGTTTAGTGTGAGATATTCATTAAAAAGAAAAATTCATAAATTTGGTATGTTTGGAACGATGTATGGACATTGACATTAATTCAAGGAAAAATAGTGTCTTGCCTTTCTTAAATGAGTTTCATTGATTTATTCATGGTTTTCAAGCTATTTTAAAATGTGTGATTCCTTTATTGTTTAATTGGGATTTCAAATGGTTTTAGAACTTAAAAGTGTGGTTTGAACATGTAATCTAAAGAAAAGTTATTCTTTCAAAAATAATGAGGCCCGTTTTGGAATTTGAGAATGGTTTGTGAAAGTGTAACCCCCATATTGAGGCATAGACCTTTTTTAGAAAAATATTTTTGAAGAGTGTGAGAATTGTGATATGTAATCAGTAAATAGGTTTGTGCCTTATTACGTGATGAAAAAAGGGGAACACGCATGAGGTCGAGATCTGTGTTGAATGGATGAATGTGTTTTTGAATAATGAAAATGATTAATTTATGTATGTAAGTTGATGAAAACTCACCACCACTTGAAATAGAGAACCTGAGAAGCCCATTGTATCTTGGTGTGAGGACTAGGACTAGTATTCTAGTTGATTCGAAAGTGGATTGTCCTAGAGTCTTCTAATAGGATTAATGCAACAACATTGGCTTAACTTGTGATATGATCAGAGACCACTAGGATTTGTCATTTTATTACCCCTAGTGGATCGTTCAGTATAACACGGATGGTCTTGGTTTCTATACCACGTTTTATTAATGTGATTGGAGACCACTAGGCATTGGAATGCGATTCCCCCCTAGTGTCTCATGCATGAGAACATATTTTTTTGTGGTTTTTATACCACATTTCACTGAGGTACGAGGACTTTAGGGTACCAATTTTTCTAGTTAACTACACATATTTACCATGGACCTCATTTGTGACATCATTCTTGTGATTTGATTTTCATTTCATCTGCATCAATATTTCTCTATCTCTTTTGGGAAAACAATACTTTAATTTAAAATTGCATACAATTCATTTTGAAAACATATTAATTGCTTGGTATCTATTTTCAAAATGTAGTGGAATAGAAAAATTCTTTTAAAAATGTAAACATATGACTTGAATTTAAAAGGAATGAAAAACATTACTTTATTATGTAAAATTTTGAAAATAGCATGATTGGGTTTCTTTTTAATCGTACGAAAATAGGGTGATTTTTATCCTTAACATTCCTACTAAGAATCTCAGTGCTTAGAGATAATTTATTTTTCTATTTATTGGTCCTATAGTTTTGGATCTCTCTTGGAGTGTGTGTGGTTTATGTTCAGTGGTGACACACAATGTCACTTGAGGTATTTATCATTGCATAGTTTATTCCTTTTATCCAATCCTGATTTTTTTAGTTTATTTTTGTTTATTTATCTAACTTTTCAGGGAAAAAATCTTTCCCATCTACATTATTTTTATTCCTTGCTCTAGATTCCAGACCAAGGGGATCAGGAATGCCCTTCTAGCCTTTCCACAGAACTAGATGGGTGCCTAATTACATGAGGAACATGCTTGGTTAACGAAAAAATGGTATCAGAGGAGGTAATGATTTTTTTAGTCTTGTACATTAAGAATGAGTCTGGGTAGACCAGACTAAGATTTTCAATATTTTACACTATGATTACAAGTAGGGTTCCTAGCCAAAACACCTCATGAAAAGACTCATGATTCCATGGGATTTTTATTTTCATTTGAGTCTTTAATCCTTGTGGTTTTTTGTTACTTGGGAAATGAAATGGGAGTTAGGAAAATGGTCCATGTGAGCTCATAGGGCCTGAAAAGACTTCTAGAGTTAGGGAAATTACCCTGGAACACTCTTAGTGGCAGTGGTGTGACTGGTGTATGGACGCCAACCACATTTCTATTTTACCCACCGACACTACTTTCCTTTTGCATCATCTAGTGTAATCTTCTATTTCTAGGAATATTGTTGTGTGGTGGTTTGATCATGAAAACTCTTCTTGTTTGTGAGATGTTAGATGTTGTGTTCTGTCGGTGAGTCCGTTTGAGATAATGGATTATGGGTTTCTCTAGAAAAATGTTAGGGTTACCTTTGGGTAGGTTCCCATTGTGAATTTGTTGCTCTCTTGTGGTATTCTTTGAGCCAATGGAATAGTTTTATTGGACCCTTGGTTTTCCATTGTTGTATTCTGTATGACCCCATGAAGAGTTAATTCAAAATTGAAGTGTAGCCATAGAAGATTCTCTATTAGTTGGGTAACACCCCAGGTAAATAAAGAATATGACATTTTCATATTTATCTATATTTTTGAATAAAATATTAATATTACTTTAAAGGGGATTCTATGCTCGATGGCGTACCCAATACGCAACAACGAGTTTCTTGGGAATCTTACGTTGCACTCTAATAACAAAATAATATTATTTTAAATGGTTGTTAATGCCTAGCCGTTGTAATGGCGGGAATGAACAGAACTAACTAAAAAATGATTATATATGTTTTCCAAATATTTTTACATTTTAAAATAAATGTTAGAGGATTAAAAATGCGAATGAATCCAATTTTAAGCGTAAACATTCTAATATTCTTTAAAAGGTCAATTAACCGCCTTTTGATGGAGAACCTCTTTTAAATCAACTTTTTGACAATTTTATGTGTTATATTTTACAAAATAAAATTTTTCTTTAGAATCAGGACCTCAAAATTTACTTTGTGTAAATTTTTGGTTTTTTCCGAAAAAGTTCATTTTTAATGAATAGTGAAAAATGTTGTATTTTAATTCAAAACCTCTTTTTAATCTAATTTATTTATATGATTATATTATCTTTTGAATTGTTTTAAAGTGAAATTAGAATATATTTTTACCATTTAATCCAATAGTGGTCATTGGAATTAATTTCACCTTGAAATTGGACTGAAACTAGTGTCAATCTTTTAATAGATATTGCTTCTTAAAAACACGCTATCTGTTTGGACAGCGGGAATTAATTATTAAATTTATTAATTAAACATATATGTTTTGAATTTTGTAAAATAGACATCATTTTTGAATTGGGAATATCAAATATATCTTAGGATGAATTTTTGGTATTTTTCTGAAAAACTTCAATTATTGATGAATAATGAAACCACTAAGTGGTAGTTTAAAAGCTGATTTTTCGTTTAAATGAAACGTCACCACTTCTGTGATTTGAATTTCAAAAATCTGACATAAATGGTTGTCATTAGGATGTAAAATGTGATTCAATGGGATTAAAATAATTTTTTTGTTGAATAGTAACTTTTATGTTTTTAATCGCGATTAGAGGTAATTAGTGTAATTTCAGGTAAAAATAATGTTTTAATAATATGAAATGACCTAGACACATGTCCTAACCTCATTGGATGTGTCATGGCCGACCAAGAAAATCCATGGGTCAACTCGGGGACCCCATGGAGCCATTTTGGTTGGAAAATGACATAAATAACTTTTTATTTAAAGTTAAAATAAAAATATCACAAGCATGAGTTGTTTTACTAAAACAATTTTTAAATGGGGTTATACAAGTCATATTTTTGACTATAAATATTCATTATAAATATAAAAATCTTTCCTACATCATGATATTTGTTTTATAATTTTTAGACATTATATAAATTAAATTATTTATGACATCACGATGATGCAGCGATTACCTCATTAATAAAGGATTTAAATAAAATGAAAAGATACTGTTAAAACTATAACATAAACTTCTCAAAAACCTATTGGACGAGTATATTTAGAACCCTTACCACCTTATCCTCGAAATAAATCAATGTGGGGCCTTTAAAATCCGAAAATCATTTGAAACTAAAGTATCATTTTGTAACATTCCAAGAGTGCCCCTCCTCTCCTCTTATAAAAGGCCCCCACCTCTACCACCTTACCCACACCTATCAAGCCTTTGGCTTGGCCAACCCCTGCTCATTTTGTCCCTAAACATCCCTATATTACTCCTAGAAGCCTCACTTTGGGCAGAAGTCTTCCCAAGGAAGCCTTTGAGCTCAAAGTAAAGAGAGATACCCGATTTTAAGGTAATGTCTTCACTTGTGTTCTTTTGTTTTATTTTGCTTCTCCAACCACATAACTCTTTTTATTCATTTATTTTGTAACAAATCCAGTATATTAAATATAATATGATGTTGTTATAAGAATTATTCGAGCTACACTAACACACACCTATATCCAATGGTTAAAGAACATACTGTTTCTGTGGATGGTGAATTTCTGCCTCACGGAACGATGATTGTTCAATATTATTTTAACACCCTAAAATGTGGCCATTAAGATGTCACAATATTTATATATGATATATAATATTTTTATGTTTACATAAGCTTCTGTATTTTTCATTTATGTCATACCTTTATGGTTTCCATTATGGTTACACACGATATCTTCATTTTAGGAAGTGCGGACTACCGCCCCCTCAAAGTGATTTGATTCGTTAATACCATATGGGGTACGTATAAAGGATATATTTAATGATATTATATATGATACCATACCGTAATTATAATACTATTATGTATCATTATGTTTTAATTCCATTAAATAAAAAATAGAAATGGAAGTAGCTTTCATGCGTACGTACGACTTACCGTCTCCATGAACGGTGCATTTCATTTCTTACCTCTAAATGTTATGTAATATTATAAATGCATGTATATAATCGATATATATGATATATATGATATCTAAATAATTAATATAATTCTGGATATAATATATATTTTACCACATGAACAACTTGAAATTATAAAGAGTTTATTTTTGAAAACGACCATTATAACTTAAATAATTACATAGTGTTCATAGCATGGTGGTAAGTGATATAAAAGGAATAATGAACTTGAAAAAGGTTCTTAAGGAAGTATAAATTAACTCAAGTTTATTATTCAGGAAGTTAAAGAACGATCGAGTCAAGTCAGACCCGAGGTAAGGTATCCTACCCCTCTTTTCTTTTTAAGTACACTCTTTTATGTAATTCCTTTTAAGCTCATATTTCCTATGATTGGGATGTTATATTATATTCCACTTTCTTTAAACATTATGTTAATATGAAGAGAGACCCTATTTGATCTCATCAATCCATTTTTGGAAGTTTTAAGTGGCGCTGTTGGGCTGCTGCGTTTTCGTAACGGATTTTTCATCTCACTTTTATTCCCGTGAGATTTATGCTACATTTTCCACAATTTCATTTGAGTGGTATATGTACTGACCATTATTTTACTCTTTGTGTAATATAATTTCGTTTATGAGTATTTACATCAATGATGTATTGTCCTTCTTTCATGGGGTGTATGTTTCGAAAGATACCGAAGTCGGTAAGGGAACCTTTCACCCTCTTCTTTTTAAAAGACTTATTATGTTGGGTCTTTTAATTTACATATTTTAAAGTTGGGATATGTTCTTCTATATCCTTATTGATGTATATTTTATGTCTGAGTCATGAGATACCCTTTTTATCTCTCATAAACTCATTTTCTGAATTTTGAAGTGACGTCGTTAGGCTGCCAAATTTTTTGCAAGGGAACTTCTTAACCCAATTTTGATTCTTTGGGATGAGCTGGTACTCCTTGAATATGTCATTCTATGAAAATGTGTTAATAACCTTTGATTGTTTTACAATTAATTTCCACTTATATTTGGTGTATTATTTTTTCACACATAATTATGTAATTGATTTGTCTTTAATCCAAGGATATAGTCTTTGTATGGGACTTCGTCTCAATCTCCTTTAATTGAGGCATATTTTGATTTATACACAACCTTCTTTTAAACGGTGTATAAAACCCTTTGACTTTTATGTTTATCCAAAAGGAATCTTTTTATAAGAAGAATTTTACTAAATGAAAAAGGGGAATGTTTTTGTCATACGTATGCGGCGACAACGACTTCTCCACCGCCATGACCATTATCTGAGTTTCGGCTTCCTCTACAACCCATACACTTTTTTTAAAAGAAAAATAAATACCATGTTTTACTTTTCTTTTATTTTGGTTTTGAAAATGGTTTTCATAATGGTTTTATATCAATGTGTTGTATTGATATCTTGTGATTGAGAAGTGGAAATGTTATGTTTCCTTTATGCATGTTTTATGTGATACGATAATGTTATGGTTCTTGGAAATTATTTTGAAGACGGGTGGTTTCGTGATAAACTAAGGGTGGGTGAGCCTGATATAGCTCTCCAAAGCATTGGGTAACACCAAGGAGTTAAACATTAAGGTTTCTCAAAAGAGATTTAGGGAATATACTGTGATGGATATTCCAAACGTAAGCATGAGGGTTACTCCCTACGTAAGAATGTTATGAATCCCTCAAGTTACCTTTATGTCTTATGATTTCTATGATTTATTCATGATTTGATGAGGAATGTTAATGTTATTATGTTTTATGGGTAAAGTATTATTTCATTCTTATGTATATATTTAATCATGTTTCCTTTACATAATTTTATATCCCTTACTGAGCTTTTAATGCTCATCCCATGTTTTTGAAATGTTTTTCACAGGTCAAGGGAAAGGTATATGATATGATGATAGTGTCAAGGGAGTGTCAAGAACGAATCGATATTCTATTTTAAATATGTTTCTGTTGATGGGAAAAATGAATATTATCTTTTATGTAACCACTTTGTTTAAATGTGGAATGTAATGCATGTTTTATGATCTAATTCTCTAAAACTATAAACCTAAAAAGATCCTAAACGTGTATTCTTGAAGTAACCCAAGATTAATTAATGTTTAAGGATTGGGCCTTATAGTTGGTATCATAGGTCGTTTTAGATAACTTTAGTGGTTAGAGTGTTGTTTAAGAAAAAGTGACAAGTTGTGTATAACCACAATGGTTAGTATATTAGATGGAGTCATCATTTTTTTGAAAGTTAGAATGAGTTTGAGATAACATGGATAAGTATATCTTGGTGTTTATCTTCAACTTTTTTATTTGATAATTTTACCGATATACTCACACTGACCTTTTTGGTTTTAGTAAATGGCTGGCTCTAGAAGGCACCAAAGTAAAAGTGGATTTGAAGAAAATTGTGACGGTTTTATGAATGAACAACTGAATGATATGGGAGATGCAATGATAACTTTTATGGTTATCCTCAACCAACTATCTGGAGTCATGATTGACCACCTGAACCTTAGTGATTTTTATAAGGAATCGTATATGCGAGAAACAAATCCCTACGAAAGTTCAGGTAAATATCATAATGGTAAGTATGTTCAAAAACCTATGTTTCAAATATGTGGAAAGAAACACATAGGAAAATGTTTCAAAGGGACAGAAAGATGTTGTAGATGTAGAAATTAAGGTCATAAAGCATGAACATGCCATGGAAAAAGAAAGCATCTAGTTGACTCTAGGAAAGGGAAAGAAGTTCTTTCTGAAGGATCAATTGAATGTTTTAAATGTGGTGTGCAAGGTCATTATGAAAACACATGTCCTACGAAGAAGTTTCGGGAATGGGGTCACCAAGATCGTACAAATATTCATTTACTAATACCTAATGCCTTTCCGATTGAGGTTGAAGAAATTGATAATGAAGAATGAAAGGTACAGATTATTTCATAACATATGATTTCCTATTATTTTAATCTTATGATATGATTCATGATTTTGTTTGTAGGAAAGAATTATTTCAGAATAAGTTTAAAAGGAATGACTAATGGATCATGAAGAATTTTGAATGAGTAAGAAGTCATCATATAAGGGATTCAAGTGTTATGGTAGATTTTAGGATGGTGAAATACTTAGATGTATTAAGTCTCTTTTGATGATGGGGTTACATTAGAAGACTTTTTATAGTAACCCTGATGTTTGATATACAAAAATTTTATTCAAGGAATAATTATCCATTCTTTTGTGGATATAGTTATAAAGAACAATTTGGGTTTATATGATCCTTTAATTTGAGGCAATACTGGTTAATACATTTTGGGTTGCAAAATGGAAGTTATCAGATAACCTTTGTGGTTAAAATATGTTATGGTTATTTTTGATGAATTTATCTCTTTTTGAGGAATGTTATAAAATTTTATAGTTTTTGAAAAGGGACAACACGCAGACCGTGTGACAACCCGTCGCGTCGGACGAAGCTGTGGGAATCGAACCCACAACCAAAGCGAAACTAGTATTTATCGACTACCACTGGACTACGTGAAGTCCCTAGTTAGTTTGAATTATTATTTTTAGTTAGATGATTTTATGAATTAAGAGTAAGTTGATTTTTGGTTATCAATGGAAATGATTATCCTATCATGGAAGATATGTGATTAGGTTAATTACTTTTCAGTATGAGACTATAAGAGTAACTGATGTTATTTTAGAGAAAAATGTTAAAATTTATCTTAGGAGACTATGTGATTAAATCCTTTAGAGAATTGGGTTTCAATCTTAGTTTGGTTTACATTGTAGAATTTTATGGATAGATTTTTATTTAATGGTCTTTGTTTAACTTTGGGTTTTGTTTGACAAATTTTGGAGATTAAGAATAGATTTTTTTATAATGGATTATCTGTTTTGGGTATTATCTGATCTCATACTAACCTTTTGGTTTTAGTATTGGATACGGTCTAAAGACATGGTAAGTATATAGTTCTCTTTTTTGGATTAGGTGATTCTCTATAAGTTGATTATATCTCTCTTAATGAGAACAAGTCTTCCCAAATACTCGTCTTTTGGAGAAAATGTGAGTTTTTGTAAGAAATCTAGTAAAAGTTTAAATTCAACATGAAAATTAAGTATACTTCCTTATGTTTTAGTTAAGCTCATAAATAAATTCCTCAATGAAAAGTAACATAAAAAAAATGTTGTGTGTTAATTTTTCCAACTGGGGAATCAAATACCCTTTAACCCATCTCAAGTTTGTGATTTTCTTGTTGTTAACTTTCTCTTAGACATGTTTACTATCACTCTTCATCAGAACATGACCCTTTTTTTCTCCATATCCATATTTTCATACTTTCAATCCTAGTATGGGTTAACTCGGGTGACATTTGTACTTATCTCCCATTCTTTTAAAGTGATAGTTTTACTGACTCTTGTTCTGATATGGGATTTTCAATGAAGCTTCCAAGGCCAATTTTAAAATTGCAAGGACGCAGTTCCCAAAAGGGGGGAAGGATGTAACACCCCAGGTAAATAAAGAATATGAAATTTTCATATTTATCCATATTTGTGAATAAAATATTAATATTAATTTAAAGGGTACGCTATGCTCGATGGCGTACCCAATACACAACAACGAGTTTCTTGGGAATCTTACATTGCACTCGAATAACAAAATAATATTATATTAAATGGTAGTTAACGCCTAACTATTGTAATGGCGGGAATGAACCGAACTAACTACAAAATGATTATATATGTTTGTCAAATATTTTTACTTTTTACTATAAATGTTAGAGGATTAAAAATGCGAATGAATCCAATTTTAAG
This sequence comes from Viscum album, assembly GCA_963277665.1. NCBI lineage: Eukaryota > Viridiplantae > Streptophyta > Magnoliopsida > Santalales > Viscaceae > Viscum > Viscum album. Next base: position 1,173,977,398 of record OY728160.1, read on the forward strand.
CGTAAACATTCTAATATTCACTAAAAGGTCGATTAACCGCCTTATGATGGCGAACCTCTTTTAAATCAACTTTTTGACAATTTTATGTGTTATATTTGACAAAATAAAATTATTCTTTAGAATTGGGACCTCAAAATTTACTTTGTGTAAATTTTTGGTATTTTTCCGATAAAGTTCATTTTTAATGAATAGTGAAAAATGTTGTATTTTAATTCAAAACAAATTTTTAATATAATTTATTTATATAATTATATTATCTTTTGAATTTTTTTTAAAGTGAAATTAGAATATATTTTTACCATTTAATCCAATATTGGGCATTGGAATTAATTTCAATTTGAAATTCGACTGAAACTAGTGTCAATATTTTAATAGATATTGTTTCGTAAAAACATGATATTTGATTTGACAGCAGGAATTAATTATTCAATTAATTAATGCAACTTATATTTTTTGAATATCGTAAAATAGATATCATTTTTTAACTAGGAATATAAAATATAGCTTAGGATGAATTTTTGGTATTTTTCTGAAAAACATCAATTTTTGATGAATAGTGAAACCACTATGTGGTAGTTTAAAAACTAATTTTTCGTTTAAATGAAACATCACCACTTCTGTGATTTTAATTTCAAAAATCCTACATACATGGTTTTCATTATGATGTAAAATGTGGTTCAATGGGATTAAAATAATTTTTTTCGTGAATAGTAACCTTTAAGTTTTTAATCGCGATTAGAGGTAATTGGTGTAATTTAAGGTAAAAATAATGTTTTAAAAATATGAAATTACCTAGACAAATGTCCTACCATAATTGTATGTGTCATGGCCGACCAAGACAATCCATGGGTAATCTTGGGGACCCCATGGAGAAACTTTGGTTGGAAAATTACATAAATAACTTTTTATTTAAAGTTAAAATAAAAATGTCACAAGCATGAGTTGTTTTACTAAAACAATTTTTAAATGGGGTTATACAAGTAATATTTGTTACTATAAATATTCATTATAAAGATAAAAATATTTAATACATCATGATAGTTTTTTTTATAATTTTTAGACATTAAATAAATTAAATTATTTATGACATCATGATGATGCAGCGATTACATCATTAATAAAGGATTTAAATAAAATGAAAAGATAAAGTTAAAACTATAAATTAAACTTGTCAAAAACCTATTGTATGAGTATATTTAGAACCCTTACCACCTTATCCTCAAAATACATCAATGTGGGACCTTTAAAATCCAAAAATAATTTGAAAATAAAGTAACTGTTTGTAACTTTCCAAGAGTTCCCCTCCTCTCCTCTTATAAAAGGCCCCCACCTCTACCACCTTACCCACACCTCTCATGCCTTTTTCATGGCCAAACCCATATCATTTTGTCTCTACACATCCCTATCTTACTCCTAGAAGCCTCACTTTGGGCAGAAGTCTTCCCAAGTAAGCCTTTGAGCTCAAATCAAAGAGAGATACCTGATTTTAAGGCACTTGTGTTCTTTTGTATTATTTTGCTTCTACAACCCCCTAAAAGCTTTTTATTAATTTATTTTGTAACAACTACAGTATCTTAAATATACTATGATGTTGTTATAAGAAGGATTCGAGCTACACTTACACACACATACATCTAATGGTTAAAGAACATATTGTTTCTGTGGATGGTGAATTTCTGCCTCACAAAACGATGCTTGTTCAATATTATTTTAACACCATCAAAGGTGGCCATTAATATGTAACTATATTTATATATGATATATAATATGTTTATGTTTTACTTAATCTTTTGTATTTCTCATTTATGGCATACCTTTATGGTTTCCATTATGGTTAAACGTGATATCTTCATTTTAGGAAATGCGGACTACCGCCCCATCAAAGTGATTTGATTAATTAATACCATATTTGGTACGTATAAAGGATTGGTTTAATGATATTATATATGATACCATACTAGAATTATAATACTATTATGTATCATTATGTTTTAATTACCTTAAATAAGAAATAGAAATGGATGTAGCGTTCATGCGTACGTACGACTTACCATCTCCATGAACGGTGCATTTCATTTCTTACCTATAAATGTTATGTAATATTATAAATGCATGTATATAATGGATATAGAGGATATATATGACATCTAAATAATGAATATAATTCTGTATATAATATATATTTTACCACATGAACAACTTCTAATTATAAAGAGTTTATTTTTAACTCAAGTAGCAATGATCTACAAAATGACCATTATTAACATAAATAATTACATAGTGGTCATAGAATGGTGGTAAGTGATATAAAAGGAATAATGAACATGAAAAAGGTTCTTAATCAAGTAGAAATTAACTCAAGTTTATTATTCAGGAGGTTAAAGAACGATCGAGTCAAGTCGGACACGAGGTAAGGGATCCTACCCCTCTCTTTCTTTTTAAGTACACTCTTTTATGTCATTCCTTTTAAGCTCATCTTTCCTAGGATTGGGGTGTTATTCTATATTCCTCTTTATATACACTTTATGTAAATATGATTATAGACCCTATTTTATCTCATCAATCCATTTTTGGATGATTTAAGTGGCACCGTTGGGCTGCCGAGTTTTCGTAAGGGAGTTTTCATCTCACTTTTATTCTCGTGAGATTTATGCTACATTTGCCATAATTTCCTTTGAGTGGTGTATGTACTGCCCATTATTTTACTCTTTTTGTAATATAATTTCGTTTATTAGTATTTACATCAATGTTGTATTGTCCTTCTTTCATGGGGTGTATGTTTCGAATGATACCCAAGTCGGTAAGGGAACCTTTCACCCTCCTCTTTTTAAAAGACTTCTTTTGTTGGGTCTTTTAATTTACATATTGTAATGTTGGGATATGTTCTTATATATCCTTATTGATGTAAATTTTATGTCCAAGTGATGAGATACCCTTGTTATCTCTCATCAACTCATTTTCTGAATTTTGAAGTGACGCCGTTATGCTGCCAAATTTTTTGCAAGGGAACTTCTTAAACCAATTTTGATTCTTTGAGATAAGCTGAAACTCCTTGAATATGTCATTCTATGAATATGTGTGAATAACCTCTGATTGTTTTACACTTAATATCCACTTATATTTGGTGTATTCGTTTGTCACACATAATTATGTAATTGATTTGTCCTTAATACAAGGATATCGTCATTGTATGGGACTTCATCTCAATCTCCTTTCATTGAGGAATATTTTGTTTTATACACAACCATATTTTATACAGTGTATAAACCCCTTTGAATTTTACATTTATCCAAAAGGAATCTTTTTATAAGATGCGTTTTACTAAACGAAAAAAGGGAATGCTTTTGTCGTACGTATGCGGCGACAAATCCATCTCCGCCGCCGTGCCCATTATTTGAGTTTCGGCTTCCTCTACATGCCATACCCTTTTTTTAAAAGAAAAATAAACACCACGTTTTACTTTTATTTTATTTTGGTATTGAAAATGGTTTTCATAATGTTTTTATATCAATGTGTTGTATTGATATCTTTTGATTGAGAAGTGGAAATGTTATGTTTCCTTTATGCATGTTTTATGTGATACGATTATGTTATGGTTATTGGGCCTTATTATGAAGACTGGTGGTTCCGTGATAAACTAAGTCTAGGTGAGCCTAATATAGCTCTCTAATGAATTGGGTAACGTGAAGGAGTTAAACATTAAGGTTTCTCCGAAGAGATTCAGGGAATATACTGTGATGGGTATTCCAAACGTAACCATGAGCGTTACTCCCTACGTAAGAATGTTATGAATTCCTCAAGTTACCTTTATGTCTTATTATTTCTTTGATTTATTCATTATTTGATGAGGAATGTTAATGTTCTTATGTTTTATGGGTAAATTATGATTTCATTCTTATGTATATATGTAATCATGTTTCCTTTCCATATTTTTATATCCCTTACTGAGCTTTTTAAGCTCATCCCAAGTTTTTGAATTGTTTTTCATAGGTCAAGGGATATGTACATGATATGATGATAGTGTCAAGGGAGTGTCAATAAAGAATCCATGTTTTATTTTAAATATGTTTTCATTGATGGGAAAAATGAATACTATATTTTATGTAACAACTTTGTTTAAATGTGGAATGTAATGCATGTTTTATGATCTAATTCTCTAAAACTCTAAACCCAAAAAGATCCTCAACGTGTATACTTGAAGTAACTCAAGATTATGTAATGCTTAAGGTTGGGGACTTATAAGTATAGCCTCCATTTGTTCAATGTAATGATTACCTTATAATTTTTTATATTCAAATCCACTTATCCTTTTTTATTCAAGTGAATCCTCTCACAGTGGATGAATGGATGCCAGCTGAGTTGAATAAACCATTAGTCTCCTTAAGTCACTTGATCACCAAATGTGAGGTCGGGAATCTTAAATTTTGACGGTCCCACCTCAATGTACTAAAGGGAAATACAATGGGGAATACAAGATGTGGTAAGGGTTGTTGGTGGTGGTCATTTGCATAAAAAGGACTCTGGATCATCTGGTGGTTTTGTTGAAGAAATGGTTTATGCTAAGCAACCTGTGTGCTAAATCTGGCCGTGAGAGGCTATTATGGCCACTCACAGTAATATCACGCTATTTGGGACTCAGTTAAAGGTTCCCCCTTTTATAATGTCTCTTTCAGTTATTGGGGTCATGTCTGGTGTCACCTTATATTGTTATGTTCTATTTTAGATGTATGGTGGATGTTTTGGAACCTTTTGAGAGCTTCTCATTTAACATAAATGTGTTAGTCTTCCAAGAATTCCTATAATGCTCCAATAAACATGAAGGTTCTTTCTAAGTGACATTTCTGTCATTGTTTCTCGTTCAGGGTGGAAAGGGGGGATCCTTTAGGATCTCGTCATGGTGAAGTATCATGTTGAAACAAAGTGAGTCTTGGGATGTGTCTGTTCTATTGAATTATATGATTGTGGTGTGGTTGCATGTGGGACCATTAGTAGAATTTTTGTACATCAGGTTTTAGATCTTGAAAGAAAGGAGAGAGATACTATGATCATTAGAGCTGTAGTGGTAGGTCACAGAGTCATGCATGCACGTAGTCAAGAACACCCTAGTTTATAAGGGACCTCGGCCTAGAGTTTTTCATTAAATTTGGAAATGGAGTGAGTTTAAGATTTTTTTGTTCCCATTCCATTTATAATGGTCCCATTGGATGTGGGGAAATAAGGAAACTATTTCACTATGGGGGAATTAGGTTGCGTGGGAAGCTCCCAGGTCAGCTCTTGTTATGATTTTTACGTCATTCCATACAAGTCAATTAAGCTTGTTGGACATTATGGTTTGGATACCCGCTGTGGGTATTTCGGAAATTCCCTATATGTAAATGAATGTTACCCTTTTTGTTATGGTTGGGATTCCATTCGAGACTCCCCAAGATGGTATCTCGATTATGTCTTGGGTGTTAGTTCCCTTTTATGGTGGGGATTCTAGTTGATCCTCCCTGTGTCAACATTTGAGTATCTTCCTTGGTGTTGGGTTGGTTGTTGGTAGTATTGTAGGAATATATTCAACCCCAATCCCATTTCGTGTGTAAATTTTGGGTTCGAATCATTCACAATAGTGTGGTGAAGAATAGACATGGTAGTATTATTGAGTTAGTTTTTTTGTTTTTGGTAAAATGTATGGGTACCTTTGGAAATGTTGAAGGAGTTTTTTCTCGAGGTGATGAGTGTTGTGTTGTGAGAGTTCCTATCATTTGACTATCAATTGGAGGTATCTTAGATTTTGGTGTTGGGAGAGACTTGGCGGGGAGTCCATTTTGGGTATCACAAGTTCATGTTGTAGGTCCTTATCTTCGTTGGTGGTGTTCTTTCCTCCTCTCGCTTGTTGTTATTTAGGAATCCCCTTGGACTTTAAAAGTGTATGGTTTCTACATTGGGGTTAATATTTGTTGTTGATTTTTGGGGGCTGAAAGTATTATGGTGGGGATAATTGTCACACCCCAACCCAAAAATCTTGTGGTTGTGTTTAGTTTACCTATATCTTAGTCTTTTTTAGTTTATAACTCATCATATTAAAAATCAAAATGAAATAAATGTAAATAAAATGAAAATGATTCCAAAATAATAATAATGATATTTTTATTGTGAATAATAATATTATTATTATATATTTTATTATTATAATGTTTATTATTTGTATCATTATTATTATTATGAGGATGTTATTTTCATTTTTATAATTAGTTTATTATTATTATTATATTTCATATTAATACTATTATAATTGTGATGATTATTATTAGCTCATTTTAGGGATTTTATTCTCTTCTCCCTCCCCCTTTCCACGAACCCTTCCCCCCTTGGGTTGCAACGCCTCACCCCCCTTCTTGGACCTACCGTTTGCCTACCCCCCATGGTCTCCTTCTAGTGAACCCAACCCCCATCCCCTTTGATGCTCTCCCCTTTCAGCGATCTCTATAGCTCGGACTCCCTCTTCAAAAATGCACCAAACCTGCCGACCTCCCTCCTCTGGTGCAGTATGAACCCACCGACATCCTCCTATGAAACTACAACCCACCAACCTCCCTTATTGGGAAACCCTACCCACCTGTCCAAGCCCATGTACCACCACTGCATCATATCCCTCAGAAAAGGTTTTCATCCCCCTATCCTTAGGGTTTTGGTTCGGATTTTTTATGTTATTTAATGTCCGATGCTGATAATTTTGGTTCAGTCTTTTGGTTTTGGGATCAACTAGGTTTGTTTGTTGTGAATATTTTTTGCGGTTGAAGATGCAAACATATTTTTGGGGTTCTCAACATCAATGGTTGGTGATTCCATTCTTACATATTAATTAATGAATTTTTATTCTTTATTGTATAATTTGGCATGTTTTGTGACATATATGTGGGATTTAGAGTTCTTTGAAGCCAATTTTCATTCATTTTAATTGGAAAAATATTTTTACATGTGAAACCATGTATGTTTTGAGGTAAACCACTTTTGTGAATCTTGAAATTTTTTATGAATAGTGAGAAGGATTTATTGAACTACACAGCGGATTTTTTAAATTTTATAAAAGATGTGAATGGTGTTTTAATAAAGTTATAGTGTGATTTCAATTTTAAAGAGATGAGTTTTAGTGTATTTTTGTAATAAAACTTTGGTGACCACCATGAAAATGTTATATTAAGTGTTCAGTTTATTTATGAAATTATTTATGTGATGGGAAATTAGTTTTAACTAAGTTTATTATGTGTTTGGTTTTTAATTGTGTTTGTTCATATGATAAATGGTGATATATTGATGAAAACTCATATTTTTTCATTAAAAAGTGTTATATTAAATCGTGAATTTATTTTATTTAATTGTGAAAATTGGTTTTATAGGGTTTTATAATTTTTGAACATGGTTTATTTAACTATGCGTGGGGGTGTGAATATTTTTTTAAAATGGTTTTTGTGTGTGTATAATTTAAAAGAGGATTTTGAGTGTGTTTTGGTTGTAAATTCAGGTGGTGTTTTCATAGAAATATTTTATTAGTTTCTTTAAGTGCTGTGAATCAGGAAATGGATTGGTTTTGGGTGATGTGTGGGTCTATGATGTTGTGATATGAGTTGTTCGTAAATTTTTCCATAGTGTGTTGGGTCTTGTTGATGTGGTTTTGGGATATGGGTATAAATATCACCTATATATAAATGCATATGTAAGGCATATATATATATATATATATATTCCTTTTTGTACGTATTCCCTCAAGGAGAAAGGAATTATGTGCAACAAAACTAGGGATATATATTTATATACATATATATTTGTATATATGTATAAATTCATGAGTGTGTAAGTTTAAAGGGTTGGTTCGGGTGGTCGTCATCATGTAGCAGCATGTTTGAGGTAGGTTACCCTATGCCTAATCTTTTAATTTAAATTACAAAACTCCATTATTTTTTTAGAATTATGTTTTAATATTTATTTAGTATATTTATAATCTATGTAATCTAGTTGTAATTCTTTTGAATAGTTCTCCATTATTTTACATAATTTATCTAAGATCTCAATGTTGGTTTGTCCTATTTAGATATTCTCCCAGCCATGTTTGGAAAACCAAATTGATTTTTAATTCTCAATTGGTTTTAAAATGTTAATTTTGTTAGAGTGGCTTCTTTAAATGATTCGTGTGTATGTTTTTTTGTGAATTTTTATTTTGAATGAAGATGGGTGGGTGTGTGATTTTCATTAAAAAGGGGAAATTCACTAATTTGGTATGTTAGTGAAGATGTATGGGCTTTGATGTGAATTCACATCTAAATTGTGTCTAACCTTTTATAAATGAGTTGATTTTATTTAATAATGGGTTCTAAGCTATTTTAAAATGTGTGATGCCTTTTTGGTTAATAGGGATTGACAATGGTTTTAGAACACAAATGTTTTGGGTGATCTTGTTTTATTAAGAAATTTTTGTAACACCCCAAAATGATAAAGACTTAAATTATTAAATGATATGACCCATTTCAACAAGGTGAACCTTCCTTTTCAGAAGCGTACCGCGATTGAACTCCACAGTTAAGCATTCATGGCATATAGTAGTCATCAGGATGGGTAACCTTCTAATAAGATTCCTAGGGTGTGTGCGAGTGAGGACATAGAACACTGGAAATGATATGTGTTGGCCTGTGGGGACTTTCATTAGTCAGATGAACCATTCAGGAATGTCGGTGGACCTTACGATGGGGACCACAAGACTGCAGGGTAACTGGTGGTACCTGGCGGGCCAGGACCTGATGAACATATTAGGTTGGGGTGTCTAGGCTATCACTAGGGCCCATTTTTTACATTTGGTATCATTGGTGGAACCAATCCTTAAGTGAGGTTCACTTCCTAGGTTGAGATGTGAGGACCACAATGATGATGTTGCGATCTTGGGGGGGGGGGGTGATTGTAACAATTGAGGATGATAAATATTTATATGATTAAATGATATGAATAATTTCAAAAAGGTGCATCTTCATTTTCAGGAGCCGTCCTGATTAGTAATCCACAGTTAAGAGTGCTGGCCTAGAGTAGTGATAAAGATGGGTTACCTTATAGGGATATTCATATGGAGTGTGTGAGTGATGGAAAATCACTCTTGAAAGGAGTTGTGTTGGCCTATAGGGATTTGCACTAGTCAGATGAATTTTTCAGACATTTGGGTGGATCCAATGATAGGGACCATGAGTTTGTGAGGGAACTGGTTGTACCTAGTGGTCCAGGACCCAACAGACATGATATGGAGAGGTGTATGTGCGGTCAACGGGGCCCAATTGTTACAAATTTAGTCCTTGTAAAATATTGAGGCCCATTTGGATCTTTGATAATGTTTTGTGAAAGTGAAAAAACATTCTTGAGGCAAGGACCTTGTTTTAGAAAATGATGTGTTTTAATTATGGGAATTGTGATATGTACCTATTAAAGAGGATTGTTCATTATTATGTGATGGAAAAAGGGGGAATATCCTAGAGGTGGAGACTGGTACTGAGAGGGAGAATGTTTTTTTATTAAAGAAAATAAAGTGTTTATGTATGTTTTATGACAAAAACACACCACCACTTGAGATAGAGCACATGGAAGGCCTGATGTATCTAGGTGGGCAGACTAGGACTAGTACACTGGTTGATTTGGAAGTGGTTTGTCCTGATTTCTTCTTGGATTATTGATGCTACAACACTATCTAAACATGTTATATGAATGGATAACACGAGGAATTGGGATTCAATCCCCCCTAGTGGCTTGTTCATGAAAATGATGTTGGTCAGGGTTTCTATACAACATCTTTGTGACATGATTAGAGACCAATAGTCCATGGGATGTGATTCCTTCTTGTGGCTCATAAATGAAAAGAAAACTGGTTGTGGTTTCTATTAAACATTTCACTAAGGTACAAGGTCTCTTGGGCACCTCTGGTCTTAGTTACCTATAGGGATTTTCCATGGTTCCCAGTTGCAAAAGAATCCTTGTGATGTGATTTTAATTTCAATTGTTTCAAGATTTCTCTCTCTTTTGGAGAAACCATATTTTAATTATAAATAACTTACCTTTCAATTTGAAAACATATTTCATGCTTGGAATATATATTTAAAATGTAGTTTAATCGATAAATTCTTCTAAAAATATAAACAAGGGACTTAAATTTCAAAATAATGAAAAACATTACATTATCATATTGAATTTTCAAACTATCATGGTCAGGTTTCATTTCAAAGGTAATGGAATTTGACGTTGATTATCCTAGTAATTCCTATTAAGAATCTTGGTGACCACACCTATTTGTTTCATTTTTAGGTTCCTCTTGTTTTGGATCACTCTTGGAGTGAGTGTGGTTTATGTTCGGTAGTGACCCACAAGGTCACTTGATGCACATTTCATTGCATAGTTTGTTCTTTTTTTCTACTTCCAGATTGTACAATGTATTTTTATTAATTTGTCTATCTTTTCAAGGCTAAATCCTTCCCAACAGCTTTATTTTGATGCTTGGAAATAGTTTCCTGCCTGTGGGGATTGGGAAAACCATTCAGGCCTTCCCACAGACTAGATCAATCATCATGTTGTATAGAGAGACAATTTGGTTTTATACAATGAAAATAATCTTATTAAAACAAGAAATTTCATTGTTAATAATTTTATAAAATTGAAGAAAATTAATTTTAATTAATTTTAAATAATTTTTATTTTTTTAATTTATAAATCCCACTAGATGCTCAATTATATTAATTTAGGTACTCCAATAGAATAATTTATTGGATCTAATGAATGGTTATTCGATGGATCAAAAACCTAGGATGTCCCTTAGGAACATGTATTGCATTTCTTTAAAAATTAATCATATGAAATTCTAATTATATATTTTAACTTAATTTTAAACATCTATTTAGTTTTTATACGTTGGTTTATATTCATCATAACAAAGATTGTATGTGGATAGTGAATGTGAATAGATAAAATATGGATTTAAATTACTATTAATGTAATAGGGTATATATAATAATACTTTATTTTGAAAAGATATAAAAAAATTAATTATATTCCTCGATGTATTTATGTTTGTAGGAAAAAATTTACATATGTTGATTTTGGATATTAAATTTATAAATTTATGAATGATATGATACATCATCATAAAAATAACATCCTAAAGAGGAATTTTTGAATGTAATTAAACATTCATTTAAAATATTTAGTAAATAAACATTGCTAATATTTTTTCAAATGATACCAGATCTATAGATATTATAATTTTAGAGAAAGGAATTATATTTTTTCGAAAGATTGTGAATCACACATATTAATATGTTTTTATAAATCAGTAAGAGTAGGATTCAATATAAATCTTTACTTTTTCTTTGAAATGAAAAGGTGGTTTATCGACTACGCATTTATTTAATTTTCTTCTCAAATTTTATCATTGTGAAAAAAATTTACTAAATGAAATTATAATATTGTTAAATGATTATTATTATTATTGAATGAATTTAACAATTAAAAATATTAGTATTGATTAAAAATGGGTGTATTAATATTGGGGGTATTTTATTCAATACAACTTCCTATAATACTCAATAAACTAAATCCAGTACTAAAATAAACTAGATTTTTTTAATATATGAACACATATCTTTCTCATGAAAATTATCGCAATTACTGATAAATAATATAACAAAGAGATATGTTCATACATAAATGAACTTATGTTTCTTTGTGTTTCAATTATAGATGATTATGAATAGAGGAATGTTATTGGAAATCTAATAACTGTAGGGTTGATTTGGAGACTCTTATTTTTTAATTACTGAAAATCAATTAATAATACAATTTCCTTCAAAACATTCCAGTAGAAAAGCAACATTTAGGTTCAAAATTTCCATCATACACTCAAAAGAAATGAAAAATAGATATATTGTAGTGATACCTTAGGATAACGACCTATTGTTAATTTTAATTCTATATGGAATAACAATAAATTAATCCATCAAATAGTTTGGATTTCATTTTAAAAGGCTCACAGATTATAAGAAAATTGATATTTTAATGGAAACCACATTTAATATACTCAAAACAATGAAAAAATTATAAAATATTCAAGATATATTGGGTTAATTATTTCAAGATCTTTGGTAACTATTTCAATTAACCTCAGATAATCTTAAAATAAAATTTATAAGTTTATCATCCTTTCCCTAATTTTATAAATACAACTCAAAAATAATTTTATCATCCCAGAAAAAAAAGTTTAAATACATTTAGAGATTATCTTTATAAAATTATTATTAAATATTATTTAATTATAGTTTCCACAAACATGTCTAAAATAGATTACCTTCTCACATGTTCCTATATACAATATATTATGAAAGATTAAAATAAATTAAGTGAGCTCAAAAACCCAGTATGTGGAAAAATGATAATGTGTCATAAGAATTTTGTTACGAATCATTGGAGAAAACATGATTTTGGGGGAAATAACTGATTTAAAAGAATCATGGAACCATATAATTTCTCAAAGATGTATAATATGTTGACATATAACAATAAATGATTAATTATATAAAATGTTATATGAGTGTCAGAATAAGAGATAGCAAACATGAACATAGATGAATAACAAAGGCATATAATAGAGAAATATGGAATGAAAAATATGCCATAATCACATTGATAGGAAATACTAACAGTGTGAACAATGATAAAGAAAAAATAAGTCCACATATAATGTTTAAAAAATAATAATAACATCCATGGATCAAGTGGTGAACATCACAAAAAATATCAATCACAATGTCCGGAACATAACAAAAATGTCCCTAAAAAAGAAATATCTAATGAGACATTAATAATTGACCAATACATTGAAATTATATATAATACCTCACATAAAAATGAATTGGTTTAAAATGATTTGTAATTGGAATTAGATAACATGAAATCAAGAGTTAATCAGTTAATACAAAAAAGTAAATGTCCAAAAGGATAGTAAATTAATTTTAATAATGATCCATTATAACCCCTCTCCAAATATGTAACACAATTGTATATTAAATAAAATTTAATTGAAGCCATAAACAAGAAATTTTGTGAAATAATATTTTTCATTTTTCATAAAAGTAATAGTTATGAGTATCATTTAAAATTAATTTTATAGAATTTTCATTGAAGAAATTATGGAATATCACATTAAAATAATAACTAATAGTGTATCATTTTAATGAAATAAATTTTATGTGAAAAAATATTTATTCAATGAAAAAAATGTTTCAGAATGAATTGTGACAACTTATTTGATTTTTGTAATTTTTTAATAAATAACCAAATCAACGAAGGATTTCAACAAAAATATTTAAGAAAATATATAATAATAACGATGGTGAATAAACAATTTTATAAAAAAAATTATTTCAAAATATCATAATAATTATTTTTTTGTTATGAAGTAATTTCGACATATAAGATAAAAAGTCACTAGAAATGAGGTGAATTATTATTAACAACATATTATTTATATAAATAGTGATATTTATAAAATAATAATAAATTTATAAAAATATATAATTTCTTAAAATAGAATGAGAACCCAAATTACTGAATAGAGTACTAACGATATAAAATAAAACTTGAAGATAATATTGAATTGAGGAAATTTATAACTAATAAAAAAGGGAATTTAGTGAATAAAACACTAAGGACAATCATAAAATTAGAATAAAATCCAATGGAATGATAAAAAATTAAATGAAGAATTTAATAAAATTAATAATTATTGAATCATGAAATAATATTTTAAAGAGTAATTATAAAATTTTAATAATATAAAATTGTTTCGTAATACAAAATGTGACTAAATGAATGTAATTTGAGATGTTAAATACTTTACATAGATAATTAGTTAAACCGAATCTATTTGAACTGTAATATAATATACTAAAACTAATTGATAATATATTTTTTAATTATATTCCTATTTATTAACATTTATATTATTCTATATCATTCATTTATTAAATTCCTATTACTTATTTCTATTCAACATTGATCATCATGGTTTATTGTTTTAACCATTCATTTTATGTGTTTCGTGTAAATATTTTAGTTATGATTTTAAATTAAAAATTCCACTATATTTTATATATTCATTTATCATTAATATATCTCTCATAGTGAGTCATGATATTCCAGGTCCCCATATTGGGTTTTTTGTGTATTATTCTTCAAGATGAAATCCATAATTAGTTTGTTTAGGTAATTTTTATAGAAAAAAGTTGGTATATAAATATGAGATATATCATAACATTTTAACTCTAGAACACGAACCAAAACATTATATAATTATTAATATCAAATCATAGTAGTACCACCAATTATTTCAATCACAATAGATTTCCCAAAATTTGTTTAAATTTTAAAAATGACTTTGTATAATATTTCTTTGGAGATAAAATAACTATGAAATTTTAATGAAAACATTATTATTACCATTATAATATTCCCAGGTAAATATATAAATAATTTTATTAAAATCAATTTTCTTCATTAAATCCATTTTCACAACCATCCATGTGATCCAGTGATGGAAAATGTAATAGATCATCCATAGAAGTGGTGAATTGATGATAAGGAATTTTACAATTTTATTTAAAAATGGATTGGAGGAATACAGATAATAATTATTTAAAAAAAACATATGTAAAATAATTATAATGATTTCATTGTATTAATTTTTTATTAGAATTTATAGATATAGTTGAAGTATAAATTCACATTAAAGAACTATGTAAAACAATTACCATTACCATAGATATCCATGATTAGAATACACATTAATGATTCTTACACTTTTTTTGAGTAAAAAAACTATTTAATTTATAAGTAAATTGGGAAATGGTTTTCTAATATATAAGTTATAACATCTCGCCCCAACTAATTTACATGACAGGATCCAAAGATTTTATTCACATTAGGTTACATACCCTGCACAATAATGTCCTGAAATAAATGGTACAAAATTTGTTAAAAATTAAGGGGATTATTTTACATGTAAATAAAAAATAATTTTGAAACATAAAATATAAAAATATAATCTTACTACAAAATTTATTTTTATAAACAATACAACCCAAACATATATTCAACTATACAATAATTTCACAGTGACAAAGATATAATAAACATCAAAAATCAAAGCCAACAGACACATGATTGAAGAACATCAGGTGACATGATCCTATGAAGCACCCAAACAAGATCTATTATCCAAACCAAACTTCCATTCCAACTATATCATGATGAATTAATAGAGAAATATAAAACATTTACGTTCCACGTATCTTAGTATATGAAATCCGCAATACCACAAATGTTTCCATATAGGGGGTGTGTATAAACATAGTAGGAATTCCCTAATACATCCAACCACACAATAATTGGAAAATAAATCTTTATCATAAAATAGATATACCATTTAAAAAATATTCAATTAGTTCTTATAAACACATAAGTGAAATCCATGTGAGAAAACCATATACAGGAATAGTAATATTAGTTCATATTTTGTGCCACCATTCCCATATTCACAAAAAACACACATATCCATCCATAAATTAATTCCTAATGTTACCATTAGTGGTGGTACCAAATGAAAATTACCCATCATATGTTGATGTAAGAAGCTATAACCACACTCTTTCAACTTGAAAACACACCAACCCAATTATTCAAAATTCAATATCGAAGAAACTTTCACTAACAAACCATACATTGAAAAAATTCCATCAAAATACATTACATAGATCCAAACCATTATATAAATTTATAAGAATACTTTTAATAATATAATTTTCGGGGGGTTTCCAAAAGGAATCCATTTTAATGAAATTACATAATATAAACAAAAAAATTCATTCTTTATGAAAAAACAAAAGTGTATCAGAGATAATCTATTTATTTTTTTACAAAATAATAGATAATGATAATGAATAAACATAAATGAGAGATAATCCATCTACCTCATAATGTATTGTGAAAAAGTAGAATGATATTGAGAGATTTTCTATCATGGATTAAAACACCTTTCCAGCACTAGATCCAACATGATCTCATAAAGAATCAGTTTCAATCCCATAGGTATATCCATGAAATAATATATTTATGGATCTATATGAGAGTAGAATAGTATATCTAATATGAAAAAGAGGAACAAGGACTTATTGGTGATTCATGATCTCATAGAAAAAGTATTTATTCAATTTTTTTCATGGTCAACGGGAACTAACTTTTCATCTTAATAGAGGAAAATGAGTATGATTCATATGGAGAATTTGATATTAATTAGGGATTTGGGGAATTATCCTAAAATTAATGTCATTTTTTGGAGCAATAATTTATTATAACATGGTAATGTTATACGATTTAGAAAACCATATACCCAAAATTCGCATACTATAAGGTATTACCTAGGTGTCCACAAGGTTAGGGTAATCATTTGGAAAAAGAAAGAACTAACTAAGAGGTCCTTCTATCTCAATGATATCCCCTTACATGGTTGGATCACACTATTTAAAAATTTGAGGCATAACCAAACATCACAAAATTTTCTATTTGAAATTTACCCCATATCATTCTCATGGTGCAGAAAATATTTTATCAAACTTTTCACAATCACATTGACTCTTATCATCACCTTAAAAAGTTTCATAGATATGGTAAAAATTTTATAATAATTGTGCTCAAACCATGAAATAGTATAAAAGATAAAAAACACTCAAATCATATACTGAACCTCGCATCATGTAACACAATAGTTAAATTAAATTTACATTTACAAATAAGGATAAATTGTATTAAATATAGGGGTCTAAATTCTCACCAATTTTGGTTTTTAAATCCTTAAAAAGTTAGATATTGTTGTTTCATTGTACGAGTTAGGCCCACTAATCCAACTTTTCCTTTTCACATTCCAATGTATCTTCAAAAAGATTACCATAAAAAAATTATCCTCTAAAAAACTGATTCTTTTTCCACATAAGAGATTCTATTTCCTATAAAACATATGTATGAACACAAGAGTCATTGTAGCATATGGTCACAATATTTATGATCCCATAGATTCATATTTTCATAATGAATATTGTAAATTCATAATTTAGATACATTGGTAACAATAAAAAAACTAAAACATACTTTTAAAATCCAACAAATATGTAATATCTATAACCAATTCAATTCTCTCAAAAGGGAAACTGTAACAAGTATAAAATTTTCCTTATTTAAAAAAGCAGTTATATTTATATAGAGAAATTCTCATGACTATATGATCATATACCAAATATAATTTTTTCCTTTTTTCTAAAAAATCTCATTTCTTTGTCTCATGCATAACATTAGGTTTGATATGTGTAGCCTAAGAAGTTTCCACACAAAAAAGCAGAGAGAAAAAAAGAAGGACACACAATTTTTGAATATAATAAATATGTATTAATGAATGATAACATATGTTTTATAAAAACCCTGATATCATTATATTCTCTTCTCATGTTCCTTAAGAATCCATTACAGAATATTTTATCATGTATTACATTTTTTTTTGATCATATACTAAAACTATACTTCTATTTTTTATGATAATGAATTCTCATGGTCAATTTTTTTTCTAATGGATTACAATAGGGACATTAAAAAGTGTGATGTCAAACTATGATCTTAGTAGGATTAAATTGAGACAGGAACACCATGAATCCTTAAAACATCTTAAATATTTATATTGTAATAGTCCTCTTCTGTATTAGATTAAAAAAATGAAATGAGAAAACATAGAAATTTAAGGAATAATAATCCATATGAAATTTAATTTCTTAATCATTCATTATAGTCCTATAAAAAATCCATATATGTATGATCCCATTTACACATGTGAATTCAATTAAAATTCAACTTACATTCTATCAATTAGTGTTTCTCTTTGATATGTCGATAGGTGAGTCATCTCCTTAAAAACATTTTCATCTTACTATTATGCCATCCCACTAATATAGTTCTCATATAAATTTGTACATATTTTGAATTATTAATTGATTTTTATCTCAATTTTTTTCACAAATAATAATAATGTTTGTATATGGGTGGGAAGAACCAAAATACAATCTCTTTACTAAAACATAAAAATCACATATAGATTTCATCCCTCAATAGTATCTTTTCCATTATGTATTGACTTCATCATTGAACATTTATGGTTGGAAATTTTAGAATATTTAGCCTCCTCAAAAAAATATGGAACTAGCCAAATATGAATGAAAACCAAAAAATGTACTTTTTTAAAATAAGTGATATGAATATAAACTATATGTGAAAATAGGTTTCACCAATCAAAAGATACTTTAGCCAACTTATTATATGACTACATATTCAACTGAGTAACTATAAAATTTCCATTTCCCAGTGTATACATCAAGTCAATGTCAAAAATCTATAGATATTCCAGAAATCTACATTTTCATAGGTTCAGATACAATTGTTATAATATGCGTTTAAATCACTTATGATCTATGAAAACTATAAATTTATTACCAAAGTATGTTTATAAAATATCACTAATTCATGAACTACAAAAAAAATCATGTGTTTCTAGTTGTTCTCATGAATCTATAACTATCATGATCTATCCACAACAACACAATATACCTATATGGGAACACAACAGAACCCATATCCCTATAAATTATTAAAAAACAACATACACCTTTTCAAATTCAAACAACACAATGATATTAGTTGATGTTTATAGAATACAATGATTCTAAAAATATTTGTTACACCATTTTATCAATTCCTAATGGAATTCCTTTCCTTTTTAAAGTATTCATTGTTGAGGAAAGTAATAAAAAATTATGAAAAATGAATTTTTAATATATAAATAATCAAAAAAATCATCATATCTCAAAAAAAATTATTCATAGTTTTCCATGAGATAACATCCTCAACATTTTCAAAATTAATATAAACACCCCTCGCAGAAATGACATGGACAATGTAACGTATATAATTTATTGAATAACACAATTTTAAATCAAAACATAATGGATGTTATCCAAAAATATACTTAGCACTATAGCACTATACTTTTCATGATTGACAACAGTTCTATAATAAACCAAAATATCATAAATAAACATCACTATAAATAAATTAGGAAATCTATAAAATATGTAATTCATCATTTCATAGAGAATAATGGTTATTTATTAAATACTGATTGTATAACCACATATTTTAGATGGAAATAGCATCTTTGGTATGATGTTATATAAATTATAACTTCCAAACTTGTAGATGGTGATACCCTTTTAAAAAACTAATCCTAGAGAACTATACAGATCCCATGAAAAGATAAAAAATCACCAGTTATTGGAATATGATTCCAATTCAGTATTACAACATTTTAAATATTAAAATAATTCACACCAATGTCATTTTTGAAATCCACATTCCTCACTAATAGAACTAGTGTCATGCTTGAGGATGTGTTGGCTCGAACAGACCCAATCCATTAAAATTTTGTTATTTGGAAAATAAATCCCATTAATTGTTCCATTAAAATTTTATTTTATGGTAGCTAAATATTCTAGTTCCACGTAATGAGATCAATCAATAATTCAATTTCCCTATTTTGTGAAAAAACAATGAAATTTCAAAATAATGAACATGATGGTTTTCCAAAATGGTTAGACAATAATATTATTTGATTCTGTCAAAAAACATAAAATTAATCAGTTCTGAATTACAATATATTTCCACCAAAAATACTTAAAAATGTATTTTTCTTCTTATGTTCTTATCCCAATCTCCATTAAATAAATTGTTATTTCTATTAGAATATTTTAATGTGACCAACAATATATAACATTTTAAATTGGTAGAGAAGGTCATCTACCAATTCATCCTCAAACACATGTAATTAATATTCATATCTAGAATATAGAAATACTAACTCTATTTAGCCTTATTGAGAGTTTTAAAAAATTTATACACTTATTTTCTATAACAAAAGAAGAGGTAAAATAATGGGAAAACCCGATATAAGAAACGTCTTTTGAGAGAGTATAATTTTTAGGAATCAATCGTTGCATTGTCGAAGTACTAGGTTGATCATACATTATCATATCCTTGAAGACATATGATACATACTATATCCTAACCAATACACAATTCTTTCATATTATTTAATACCATGAGGATTTGTGGTGTTCCCCAAATCACTATGGTTTACTTGGATTTTAGGTTGATAGTTATTCTAAAAAGATCACTCCATCAAGGCATAAGAAGTCTATGCAACATACTATTCATGCCCCCTTCAATATTTTACAATTATATGACTAGAATTATAGATATTTACCATTTTATTTCATTTTTTGACCTAATATAGGTGGTTCCAAAATGCCCCCCTTCATAGGAGATGTATAACTGAATTAGAAACAAAATCTATATATATGTGGTCAGGTAGTAAAATTAACCAATCAAATATTGCAATTTAGATACTTTATGCTGCCATGGATATTCGTTTCCCTCCTTCAATTATTTATATTATTTTATTTTTCATCTATTCCCATAGTGATAAACATTCTATATATATCCAATATTCCAAAAAATTCATTGCTCTAGAGTCTCTCTGTTTTCCATATCCTTATAATAAATAATATAAAAAAATACCATTGTGTTAATATCTAGTTACATTGTAGATTAAAAATATGTCACTTATAGGTTTTACTAATATAAATGTATGTATTAAATAGGACTCTATTGATAAACTTTTCTATGAACTCTTTTGTGGATAAATTCTATTTTTTGAATAAAAATAAATTATTTATTTCGGTAATCTAGAATATATAATGATATAATTATTTTTTGAAATATTCTTAAATTACATCTAATCTAATACCTTGGTCAATATCATTTTCAAAAGATAAGTCTAACCAATATTGTGAATAATCCTCTTGCATATATGTTTGCAAAATGACTTTTATCTTAAATGGTGTACTAAAAAATTCAAATATTTGGTTCATTGTATTTATCAATTCATATAGTTTTTTATGTTTAGAATCACCCTAAAGGAATTTTGGATTCTATTTATAAAACATGATAGAGTGGTACACATTTAATGTCACATTATTCATATTTCCTCTATCAACGACATTAAAATCATGATTTATGATCCTCCTATATTATACATGAGTCTAAATAATAAAACTGAAACATAAAACCCATAATATTATAACATCATAGTATCAAGTGAATAAATAACATAAAAAACTAAATCAATGAACGAAATAAATCAATGACATCTTGAGACTTGATTCCATGCACCACCTGAACTATCTCCAAGCCCCAATACTAGTATCCATGCACAAATGTGTCATAATGAATTAGTAAATAAATAAAAAAAGCTTTACCTTATATGTATATCAACATATTAATTCTAAAAACGCACTAATATTTCCAATAATGGTGTGACTATAAACTCAGAAGGAATTCCACCAATACTCACCATAATAAGAAACTATGAAAATGACTTATTAGAAATATTGCTATAAAATAGTTTGGAAATAGGTAAACAATTTATATAATTCCTTATGTGAATCCCAAATGAAAAAAATAATAACATAAATATTAATTAATATTTGGCATAACCATTCCTATGTCCACACACACACATATCTATCCATACACTCAATAATGGAGCTAACATTAATGATGGTATTCCATGACCATAACCCATCACACATTGATGGGGAAACTTATAGAAATAGACCACAAAATTTAATGTGCCAACAACCCAATTATTCCAAATTATATGAAAATTAATCATTCACTAATAGAAATTATTTTGAAAAAAAATCATCATACACATTTATTATATCGAAACATGTTTTAGTTTTTAAATAATAATTTTAAAATTATATGCAAAACGGTTTCTCAAAAATCCATTATATTATTAAAAAATAAAAAACATCAATGAAATAAATATTTCCAAAATCACACAATAATTCCATATATAATCCAATAAGAAAAAATTTATCAAACAATAAAATAATGTTCTACAATAAAAAGAGATGGGATTGAATTGACATACCTACCAATATATGGTGGAAACAAATAATGACTCTATGATCAAATAGATATGGTATCAAAATTCATTCCCTTAACTAGAAGAGACTGGATCTGATTGAGTTTCACATTATATCACATAATTACATCCATAATAGAATATATATATATATATATATATATGACTTTGAGGGAGATTATAAGACAATATAAAATAATAAATAAGATAAGTAAAGTCATATTGATGAATTTAGATCTCGAATTCTATTTTTTGTCCAAAATTATCTTTTAGAACAAATGGAACCTCCCTTGAAGCATATGGGTAGGAAATAGATTTAATCCATTATATAACTGTATAATGGTGTGTGTTTTGGGGAATTAATATGAATTAAAGCTTATTTAAAACTCATTGACTAAAGGTTTCATGGTTGGGTCGTTGAATTTAATAAACTATGCAACAACCATTAACATGTTACTAGAAATAACCCATGTAGATAGGTTTTCAGGACACATGGTTTGAAAAAAAATGAACTATTTGTGTACTTATACTATTCAAGGTACACCCCTCCCAATGTTGGATAAGATTCTATGAAAACCTATTTGGTAATCATGTATCTCCAATTTTTTCCAACCATTTGATTTCCATTACATGCACATGGTTTTGAAAACATGTTCTCCATCAATTAATCAATCCAATGACTAGAAAAATCACCTTATACTGTATCCTTGAAATATGGATTTTTTTATAACCATGATCAGACTATGGGTCTCCAAAATCAATTACAAAACACTAAACCCCCCAACCCCCAAAACTCCCACAACCTATATAAATAATTAAATACTGTGAAAATATAAAAAACTATAAAGCACCTAACATTTATGGTATTTCTTTTGAAATGATAATACGTTTTGTTTTTGAGGATAAGCAGGTTGGTAAAGGGGGCACTTTGTAGGTGATACAATTATAATTTTTTTTTGTAAATATTAATTTCTTACTGTCAAAATTGATATTATTATCATGGAATTTTTATCTAGAATTCATATTTGAAGTAGAAAAGATAGGTTATGTTCATTTAATCCCTTATCCAACAATGTATATAGGGTGTATGAAGATATATTGAGACTTTATATCTTCATAAAATATATTTTACCTTATTTTATTATATTTGTCGTGACAAATAATTACTTTGGTAAAAAACATTTATGATTAAAAAATAAGTAAAACGTTTTACTTTATATCTATTATTTTTATTTTGAAAACTAAATCCATTTTATTGTACTAAATTTAAATTGCAGAAAAAAAAACTCAAATATATGTTTTCAAAAAGAAATAATTTTTATAAATATGAATTTTTGGAATAAATATACATATTAAGAAAAATAATATGTAAAAACTAATTCTCATGATATTTATTTTCTTATGATAACTGTGAATTTTTAGATTTTTAGGATTCAAAATAAATCATAAAAGGAAAAAAACATTGATTACTAAATTAATAGAAAACAAAAAATAATAATTTTTATTTTATTAGAGTCTATCATGGATTAAAATTTTTCCATAATATCATTATCAATTCCATATACTATTATTTAGTTATTTACAATTCTCCATAAATATATCATTTTTAGGGAAAAGGGTTCCATTAATTTTAAATTCATGTATATATCATCAATATGACATAAATGGTATAATATTTATAGAATAGTTTATTTTTTGCATTATCCTCTAACAAAACCCAAAAAAATATGAAAAATTATATATAATTTAAAATAGGAAAATTAAAAAATTAGGCTAAATTATTTTTGTTCTAATTCTAAAATTTATTAATTTAACATTTACATGAAAATATTAAATATAAGGGAATTTTTTTATAAAAAGAAGTTCAATAAAATTTAAGTATTATTAATATTATTTAATTTAAATTACAAGCAAATTGATTTGTATTTTAAATTAAATAAAATTATTATAAAAACCCGTTATAATAATTCAATTTTGAATTTTGATATTAAAAATTAATTATATATACAAAATTAAATTTATATAAAAAAATTTCCTTAATGGATTTAATTAATTTTTTCGTATACATTACTTTTCAACAATTCAATAAAATTAAAATAGTTTAAATATTCATGTAGTTCAAATAATTCCATTTACGTGTATTTTTATTTACATGATATTATACTCTCTAATGTAATTTTCATAAGGATATCTCACATTTTTCTATCCTGATGGATTAAGGTTTATCATTTGTTTTAGAATATATCTTGAATAATTTTAGTGTTTTTTTGTGTATGATAGAAGCAATAAAACATAATTATTATTTTTAAAAAAAATAGATATTAAAATTTTTGGGTGTTAGATAACTGTACATCTATCTAGTCCCCACATGGCTTGTATGATGGATGTGTGTGTTTTCAATTTGAAAGTAATATTTAACATGTTATAATGTTCCACATAAAAAAATTAATGATAATTTACTCATATTATTTTTTAAATTAATGAGAAAAATCCAGCATTCATTAGGGATCTATATTAATTAACTTCACATTAATTTGATTCACGATATTTTTTAATGATAGAACGTGATTGTTTTAAATGGAAATGTTATATTTCATTTAAAAATGCAATCCACATACTCCAAACGGATAATACATGAATGGATTATCATTATAATTTATCATAATGTCTTTTTAATCATTTTTAACATTCCATAATAATCATCAGGTCAATATGACACATTATATAATTGGTATTCAATAAAGTGTTTGTTTTCAATTAAAAAGTGACATTTTATATAAAAACTCTATATAACGTAAAAAAAGAAAGAATCCATGTAATATTTATGATAATTTAAGAAAATGACCAAATATTTATTTTTTTATATAACAATTATCCACCGGATAATCTAATCCATGTTTTGACTAGTAGACTAAAGGTTCATGTTTTATGTTTAACTATCATATTTAAGTTCATAACATGTTATAAATATCCAAATCTAGGAAAAATTCTCATATTTCCATGAAACATTAGGAAGAAAAATTAGGATTAACATTTTTCCCATGAGAATTATGTTATGGTCAATGTGATGTATGATGTCATCAGTAGTGTTTAAAGTGCATGTTTTGAATTAAAAATTGACAATTTAATTCAATATACATATCAAATACTAAAAAACGAGAAAAATTAATCAAATTTTTATTATACATTTGAAAAAATATTTTTAATTCCTTTTGACATGCATTAATTAACATCATTTGAATCTAAAACACAACAATTTTAGTATGACTGAAAGTGAATGTTTATATTTTAAAGGGGATATTTTTGGTTCAAAACCCATTTCACATATTGAAAACCAAGACTAAAACCACCTATTTTCATAATAATTTTGAATAAGGACCAGTAATTAATTTTTATGTTGGAATTATATACAATCCAACTCAATGCATATTTTGGTCATCATGGGTGATTGTTTATTATTTCTTTTTAAAAATAAAATTTTATTTCAAAAAATTCACATACATAAGTTCAAGAAAACATGTTATTATTATTTTGAAAATTCAGGATATTGATCAGTGATTCATTTTCTATGTGTAAAAATTAACAGAATATTAATACGATACATTGTTCGATAGTTATTAACTAAAGTACATGTATAAAATTTAAAATTAAAATATGAATTTGAGCTAAAAAAGTGTATCAAATACTCAAAATAATGAATAATGCTCTTAATTTTGTGTTATGTTATAGTGTTTTTTATATATTAATTTATTATTTTTATTACATTGTTATTATTTGTCATTTATGTTGTCAATTTTAATTTTTTTTATTGTGTACTCCAGTATAATACATATTTTCTATTTGTTTAGTTATTTAATATGTATAATATTAAAATCATGTTTTATTATAGTTAAAATTTTTATCTCTACAGGGATGGGTAATTTGTTAGAGAAATTATAAAAAATGATAGATTCCTTTTTAGAATAGAAATTGTAATATTAGTATCAATAACTATATATAGAAAATGTATGTATAATTTATTCAAATTTTCCCATGAAAATATATTTATATTCAATTGATTTATTGTTGATATGTTATTAATTGAAAATAATATTTTAATTTCAATTATATAAATTATGTTTTTGGTTTCATATCGGATGTGTCATGTGTTTGACATGTAGAAATATATCACTATAACTAACAAAACATTTATCAGTTCCACTTTTATCTCTGATAAAATTATCTATTAAGAATGCTAAATCTAGTGCTGATAAAGCAGGAATTTATCAAAACTTATTTAGGGAGTATAATTTTTGATGACCTAATGTTTCATTCAAAAAATCTATACTCAAAATTCAATAATAAAAGTGATATTTCATGAAAAAATTCCAATATCTGTCATAGTGTATTTTTGATTTTAAAATTTTATGTTTTATTTATATTATCAAAAAATATCTATGATTTAATTCATACATACCATATTTCAATTCTAATCATCCACACAAGATATTGTGCCTATTTTTCTTCCTCATCATTCTATTATATATGTATAATTATTATTTTTTAAATAAATTTATCAATTTGAAATCCTATAACCCATAAAATTAACTTATTTTTACATATAAGGAGGTTTATTTTAAAAATATTTTAATTTAGAATTTAATATTCAACATGTAGAGTAAGGTGTTTGTGATCCAACTATTCAGACATCCATGGATAATGGGCTTATCTTTATGGGTTAAGAATTTATGGTGATTAAAGAGGGTGTTTAATGGAGAAATATGTCTAGAAATAAATTGAAATTTTTATTTATATTATATTATATATATGTCTGTTCAAAGAAATATTATTAAAGAAAAAACTCCTGATTGACATAATTTTCGAAAATGACGGAGACCCGAAGCACGCACCAGAGTCACCCGACGCGGACTTCTAACCCTAAATCAGATTATTGCTCTTATGCTAAAGTTGTTGCGGGTAAATCAGATGTTGTTGTGGATAAATCAGGAGATGTTTTCGTCGATGCTTGCACTGAAATCCAGATCAAACCTAAACAGTTTCGTTATCGAGGTCAGCTCGCGATTTCTTTTACCGAGGATGAGGTAAACAGTTTATCTTCTGATCTTCGGCTTGTTTTAGTTGGTTAATGCACAAATCGTCGGCCTTCTTTGAGGTTTCTTAGAATGACTCTGGAATCAATAGGTTTTACGGGTTTTAGTTTGGGTCTCCTTAATTCGCATCATATTATCTTTCGGTTTGTCTCAGAAGAAGATTACTATAGGCTATGGATGAAGAGATCCTGGTCTTTTGGAGGATGTTATATGAAAATTTTGAAATAGACCCCTGATTTTGACTCGTATGCTGAATCCCCAATTGTGCCTATATGGGTCAATTTCCCTGAATTGCCTTTGCACTTGTTTAAGAAAGAAGCTTTATTTCCAATAGCTAGTTTGATTGGATGTCCTCTGAAGTTAGACTCAGCCACAAAGCTCTTATCTAGACCCTCTGTAGCGAGAATCTGTATTGAAATAGATGTTTCCCAGCATCTTCCAGACCAAATTTGGATTCTGAATGGAGATTTCGGTTTTACACAAGATGTTCTCTATGAAATACTACCTGATTACTGTTATAGTTGTTTTAGACTCGGACATTCAGCGAAAAACTGTGTAAAGGATTCTGCTAACTCTAAAATCAGGAAAAATGCTTGGGTTGAAAAAGAGATGCAAGGTCATAAGGCTATTGCTGGTTCTTCTGGCTATAAGAATCTGGCAGAGCCTAGTCTGAATACTGAATTGAATAATTTACAAGTTGGAGATAATCTAATTTCCGATTATGTTAACTCTGTTCATGAAGTCACTGCCCATCCTCCTATTTGCATGGGTGAACCGCATTCATTGTGGATAGAAAAGGATAAAGGAAAGCAAATAGTTGTGTCTGAGCCCTCTAAAGATGTTTGAAGGACGGAGAGGATGTAGATAAAATGGGTTTGAAGTTGCAAGCACCTGAATGTCAGCCTTCAGAATTCGTTCAGGATGGTCTTGATGTCTCCAAACAGCAAGAGAACCCTGTCTATGTTAACACAGATCAAGAGGTTTCTGAAAAGGTTCAAAAAGATGGATCGGTTTGTAGTGGATCATCATCTGAAGAGGCGGATAAGCCTGCACAATTAGAATAAGAATACCTGAAAACCATGGCTAGGAAAGGAAAAAAATCAGTGGTAGATGCTGATGGTTTCATCACCCCGAACCCAAAAAAGACTAGAAGACGTAAGGATTATTCTTAGGTGGAAAGAACCATCACCACTAGGTTGACTGAAGCTAATAAAATGGTTTACCCCGGAAAAGAGAAAAGAGAATTAATTTGCGAGAAATCCAGCGTTGTTTTATATTACTTCTCATTTCAATTCACGGAAGAGGACATGCAAGGGTGGATTGCTCATACGAGAAAGCAACAAGATTTGTTGAAACATGAGAGACAAAAAGGGATTATCAATGAGGATCAATTCGAGAATGCTATGAAATTCATTTACTTTGAGAAATTGAAGATGAAAGCACCACTTTCATGATGTTTGTTTGTAGACATTCCGTGTGGTCTTTGTTTCTGGTTTACTGGTCACAACTTTTTTCTGTTCTAGCTGATCTATGTTCCTCTAAAGCTGATTATCTATCCTTGATGTGGTTGGAGTTGTCTGATCAGACTTGATGTGGTCTATCTGCTGATCTTGGATCTTTGGCATTTAAATGCTGTTATTTTATTTCCTAGAAGTTCTCCTGGTTGGTACAGTTAGTGGATTTCTTTGGATGTTTTGAGGAGCCTTATCTAAGGGTTTGATTGAATATGGCTAGTTTCATCTCTGTTCTTCTGTTTTTCTGGAGACTTGTTCACTTTGATGAACAGCAGGCTTGCTGTCTTTGTTTGAAGTTTCAGTCTTGTGATTCTGCAACTCTGTTTTGAAGGAATGCCATAATTTTTCGCATCGGCAAATGTCTGAGCATCTATTCTGGATATTCATGTATTTCTCATGCGCTATATAGAGAATCTGTTTAATCATTTCATAGTTTGACATGTTTTGTGAGCGTGATTTGGAGCAGGTTTTCTCTTCTAGAATGAATTGTTGGGAGATCATGATGCTAGAGCTGGAGTTCCTGTTCTTGTTTAAATCTTATTGATAGACTTTTGCCCACCTAGATTGCATAGCTCGGACAGTTTGGGATTGGTTTTCTGGAATGCTGGGTGGGATATTCTTGTTGGAGTGTGTTTGGTCGGTTCTTGTCAGCCTAGATTTCTCGCCACATGGTCAAGATTTTTTGAACCTCCAGCTTGTTCTCGCCTGAACACTGGTTGATCTTGAAGAGTTTCACTATATTCTTCAAGGGCTGGACTTAAGTTTCGGTTTACTTGGTTTGTTCAGTATGCCTTATGACTTTTTGACGGCTGTAGAAAATATACTTTGGCAGCAAGATGGTTTCTTTCTCCTCTTTCCCTCTGCTCCACATGGTGTTCATGCTGACTGCAGGGGAGGAAGATTCAGACTGACCACTTTTCTCTATTTGGACAGCTAGCTGATTTTGGATGGTCTACATTTTTGAAGTTACAGCTTTGAAGTAATTGAATGGTGACTTCTCTGGGCTGTTATCAAGAACTGGTTCCTTTTTTTGATTGAGTATCTGTTGTAACCCACTTAATTCCCTGCTGGTGTAAGTTCATTACACCTCATGGTTGTAATGTTCTTTTTTTACTTTAATAAATTCCATAGGCGACATGAATTGGAAAACCAATTCATGTCCCCAATTTTCTTAAAAAAAATTAAAGAAAAAACTCCAAGTTCATTGAAATAGAAATTTAACAAGATCTTGAAATCGTCATGGAGAACATTAACTAAAATATATTGAAACTGTAATTGTATAAAATCCAGTCAATGATTCTATTTTCTACTATGTTATGTTTTCAGGGAATAGAAACACCCATAGATCATTCTTATATTTTATCTTGAAAAGTTATACACACTTTTCCATATCATACAACATCAATATATTACAGAACCACCCATATTTATTTCCCCATTGTTCCCACCATCCAGGTTATCATGGTCAATAATGACTCCACATAAAAAAGAAGAACCATTATACCCTCATAAAATACATTCTTAGTGTAAATAGTGGTCTATATAATCAAACAACCTAATTTAGAATAATCACTATAGACGTTCAAATGGTGCATCACTAGGGAGTTTGGACAATTTAAATTTATGGCCTCCATGGTAACAAAAATCTATTTTAGTAAGAATTTCATTATGTAAATATTTTATTGATTATAATATCATATATAGAACAACTAACAATAGTGTTAATCATCTATTAAAATGATTGGAGCATAGAAAAATATTCGAGTATATAATTTAGGACAAAATAAATAAACAATCATTGCTAAATGAAATAAAATACGCTAAGGAACACATAAAATTTAAAAGGTTTATTTTTTTGTAAATATAACATTTAATTATATTTTTAATTTTACTATGAAATCTAAATGAATGTGTATTTACCTGACCTAGAGGGCCCCCCCTGGCCAGTGATAATCCGAGTGTGCAGCCCAAGCATGCCACCAACAAGGATAGGGTAGTAATAATTACTACGTAGGAATAAAAGAAACATGGGAGGCCTTAGTCTAATGAACCTATATTCATGAACACATATGAATTCCTACAACACTGTAAAAAAGAAAAAAACATGCCAAAAAAATTAATTCAAACATACAAATCCCATAATCATAGTACAACCTTTGGCGGAAAAAAAGGAGAATACAATCTCTCTAAAATTATAAAGGATACAGACCTTATAAGAAGGATGGGACCACTAATATGAAACACCAAAAATGGTATGCATAGACCCAAATACTCTTCATATCGTTATTCCACCTTGGACATTGTTAAATGGACATCAATCTATATACGATCCCACATGATCAAGCAGATATAAAGTTTTCATACTAATCCAAACCCATGTTCTCCATTCATTCTTGTATGTATGGCTATGTTCATACCCATGTACCCCTAGGGTACACATAGAGCTTCTATATTTGAGTCACATGATGTGTTTTTGGGCTAAGAGGCCTTTGTTATTTATCATCCTTCTTAAATTCAAATTTATGTGTCCAGGTTTTACATGAACTATGATTTTGGGATTACAAATCATGTACTCAATATTTTTATAGAAATATAGATACTTCAAAAATAATATTATGAAGAAAATCCTTCCACTATTTATACCTTGACACTCCTTGGAAATCATAAATTTGAGGTGTCTAACCCTTTCCACTATCAGGGGATATATTTGTTTTGTCCCGAACCTTTACGAATCACTCCTAAATTCATTGTACGACCTTCACTACACCAAATCAGGAAAAAAATTTCTCTAATGAAAACATCAACCCCAGTGGAAATATATTTGACAACAAATAGTTTTAATATCAATAATTAATTGACAATGAAGGATGGGAGAAAAAAACCAAACAAATTAACAGTAATGAGACTCAACCATTTTTGAGTCAGAATAAATTTGTTTCCTTTAAAATAATGAATAATTAGAAAAAAATAATGGAATAATACTAAAAATATCATACGTCCCCTTCTCACAGGAAAATAAACCCACAAATGTAAAAATTATCAACCAATTAATCAATCTTTTAGTCATTCTGATTTCTATTTTTCAGGGGATAAAGATATACTGTTACAAATAGTGAAAAAAATTACTTAACTTGGGTTTACATTTATCAGTGACATGGAATAGCTCTATGTTTTAGTCATTGTTGAGATCTAGAAGCTATGATTGGTATATTGATTAGTAATCCACAATCCATCATTGATCATCTAATAATCCTCTAAAACAACCATCTCTCAATCACGAGAGTTATGAGGCAAACCATAGGGATTATATATATGTGTTATTTTATATTAGAGAGTCAGTTCAAATGATTAAAATAAAAACAAATTAAAAGTTAATTCTTTTATTTACACCCATGAATACACATTTTCAAAATATTTTTCATTTATAATTATTATTTAATGCGTAGGTTAAGACCCTAATGTAGGATTTAATGGAAGTATTAGATTTCTGGTCTAGGACTCCATTCAAGAGTTATACTGTTATTACCAAAACACTATGTGCCTATGATATAATATATTTGATATCTTTGTAAAATCAATACTAAGCCTCCCCAAGATTTGCAATCTCACATGGACGCATCACATGAAATTAAAATTAATCCTTAAAATGCATTATTTTATGACATAGAATTTTTTTAAAAAAAAACTAGGTTATTAGGAACACATCTAGTTCTCTTCCTCCAATGTTCTCTCATAAATATTGTCATGGTTCCATTGATCTTGCAGCATGGGAATATTATATCCAATAACGATATTCTCTTGGTTTTCCTTGAACTCATATAAGAATTCCTCAACAGTAGACTCATCCTCATCATCTAGAATACTGAAGTCCATAACATTCAATGGGTTGAGCACACACCTTCTCATATTGAACACATGGGAAATATTATACAAAGAATTTAATTGAGGATGTTAGTAAAATAAGTGTATGACCCCAGGACACCCTGAGAGGGGAGGGGTGAATCAGGGTGTCAAATTTTTATTTTAAATTAAATGATCTAGTTCCCACGTTGGTAGGAACTAGCTGAACCTGTATGATGGATATGATCAGCAATGAAACATTCGTATGGAAAAGAGGTGACACCGAAAATTTTACTTGGTTCACCACTAAGGGCTATATCCAAGGAGCATACGCCAACAAGATTTCGGTCATACCAGATTCCAATAATCATCACTAGATGTGGATTAGAATGGTTCAGGCATAGTCACTCTATCCTAGGCTCAATGCCTTTACAATTTTTTAGGGATAGCTCATTGCGTCCCTTGGGTCACTCCCGCTGACTCGCCCTGGCTCACTGCCCTTGGTGAAGTCACACTCAGTTTATAGACATGAAGGTCTCTTCAATAGATTTTCATTGAAGTCTCTGTCTCCTCTTAGCATGAGACACTGCTTGCATCATAGACCGGAATTGATGCACTAGAACACACAGAACCACTGAACCAGATAACCAGCACTTGTAGAAAAACTTCACTGACAATTGCGCGCAACACCAACCCTTTGCATGCAAAATCTTCATATTGCGCGAAAACGTTACTTTTCGCACGGAAAATATTGCGTGAAAAACCCCCTTTTTTGTGCAACTAAACCTTTTATGCGCGAACCCAATTTTTATGTGCAACTCTTCATTTTTCTCACATCCCGAAATTTTCCACGTAACTCAGAATATTTCACCAAAGACCCTTTAGGCGATCCTTTTCCATGCATCAGACCTCAGATCTTCTATAATTCTTCAACTGTACCGAATGATGGGGGTCACCTCATATTTATAGGCATCTGAGACCCCCGCGTGAAAAATCCTCTATGGTGAATAAAACCTCTTATCTGGCACGTAATATTTCCCGCCTGTATCGTTTTTCGTGCACATCACCAGATATTTCACGCAGCCCATGCCTTTGCCACTTTTGGGCGTTCTTATTCCGAAACATTACTTGCGCGAAAAACATCGCTCCACTATTTCACGCACCACACTGTTTTGCGCGCAAACCCGCTATTTTTCGCGCCCTACTAAAATATTTCGCGCAAATTCTTTATTTTTCGCACACCACATTCTCTTTGTAACTGCATGCTTTTTGAAAAAATCCATGTCTTCATATTCTGATTTTGAGGCCCAAAAATTTGGCAAACACTGGGAAACAGTGCCTCCTTCAATACTATTGTCTGCTGGAACTGTATGATCACTTTTCTGGCACACATTTTGAACATCCACTGAGGATTGACAACAAACACAAACCATACTCCAATTCATGTATAGAATACCATGGTTCCAACAATCTACCCCTTTGGGTTTGATGGAAATCAGAAAATAAATTCAATTGATCCCCATCCATTTGAAAACCAAAAACGCAAGAATCAACTCAGCCAACACACTAAGTCTACCTGAGCAATTCTCGGTGTAGAAAACAAAAGAGGAATATGGAATTGGGTTCTAGTGTTTTGGAATTCTCAATGAAACCCTAGAAGCATGACATGACCAATGAATTCCTTGTCATCCATCTCATCCTATATCTGACACTGAATTTGTTACATGACTGAACATGCCTGAATTTTTTCCTTTCTCCCCCATTGACAATAACCCCAAAGAGCAGTAATTTATTCAATGTTCTAATCAAACCCTACTACCCTTGGATAGTATCACCCCTATAAACCTGCATCACATCCATAAACAGATATAAAAAACTATTATAATTGGAGAGAGGGGAATTTCGGAACCTCCTTATGTAGTAGGAGGTGGTTGAACACTGAGGTTCAACCGATGCTTTTCAAACACATCTGCTGACAATGGCTTCGTCAGGATATCAGCTACTTGCTCATCAGTTCCCATGTGATCCATTCTAATAACCTCTTTCTCAACATTTTCTTTGATAAAGCAATACCTGATTTCAATATGTTGTGTACGAGAATGCTGAACATGATTTTTTGTAAGATCAATTGCACACTTGTTATCAGAGTAAATCACCATTGGTTGCTTTACCTCATCACCAATATCTGTTAATTGTTGCTTCATCCATAACAGTTGAGTTCATGCCTTTGTGGCCCATATATACTCAGCTTCAGCGGTACTAAGAGAAGTACTTTCTTGTTTCTTGCTCAACCATCCAACATAGTTATTCCCGAAAAAGAATGCTCCACCGCTGGTGGACTTTCTGTCCATAACACCGCCATCCCATTCAGCATCCAAAAATATGGACAATTCATTGTCCCTTCCTGCAGCAATGTATAATCCACAATTGTGAGTACCTTGAATATACCTCATGATTATTTTTACTGCTTCCATAGGTTCCTCCATTAGGTTACTCTTAAAGCGGGATGCAAGACATGTGGCAAGGACAATATCTGGCTGTGTCTCTATTAGGTACAGTAGGCTCCCAATAATCATCATGTACATGGTGGGATATAAAGATTTCCCATCCTCATGCTTCCCAAGTTTGTTTCCAACTGTAATCGGAGTTGACATTTGTTTGGAGTCTTGCATATTAAACTTCTTCAGCAGCTCTCTTGCGTAGTTTTCCTGAGAGATAAAAGTGTAGTCTTTCATTTGAGTCACCTGCAGTCCCAAGAAATATTTGAGCTCCCCAATCATTGACATTACAAATTCTGATTTAATATGATTGGAAAATTCATCCACTAATTTCTGTTTGCTTCCACCAAATATAATGTCATCGACGTAAATGAGAACCATGAACTAATCTTTCAGAGAATTGTTCACATAGAGATTGTGATCTAATCCTCCTCTTTTGAAATCCAGCTTCTCGAGATAAGAATCTAGTCTGGAGTACCATGCCCATGGTTCCTGTTTCAAGCCATAAAGTGCTTTCTTCAGCTGGAAAACCGTTGATTTATCAGCACCATGAAGAAAACCCACTGGTTGTTCAATGTAGACTTCTTCTTAGAGAACACCATTTAAGAATGTTGCCTTGACATCCATTTGATATACTTTATATCCTCTTTGGAGAGCCATGGAAAGGAACAGCCTGATTGACTCTAGTATAGACACTAGAGCAAAGGTTTCTTCATCATCAACACCTTCAATCTGAGAATAACCTTTACATACTAGTCGAGCCTTGTTTCTGATAACACTTCCAGGCTCATCAAACTTGTTAATGAATATCCATATTGTTCCAATCACATTGTGACCTTTGGGTCTCTGGACCAGATCCCATGTCTGATTCTTGTCAATCTGATCTAACTCTTCATTCATGGCTTTCACCTAGGATTCATCCTTTGTAACTTCTTCATATGAGGATGTCCCCACAACTAACAGAAATGCAGAAGGAGTGTTATTCCTCATCCTACTTATCTATGTGGGGGAATTCCTATCTCCAATTATGTTAGATGGATAAATATATGCTCTTCGATTTATCCTGTCAAGTTCAGTCGCATTCTCACCATCCAAGATTTCCTCTTCAGATTCTTCATCTGAGTCAACATCATGATGTGACCCCTGAGTGTTTTGTACACGTTCCTCTATTTCTGTATTTGTATTTATTCCATGTTCGCATTGATTCTCATCTTCTATCACATCATCATAGGTACTATTTGAAGCATTTGGTGTTTTTCCATCAATGATTTTAACATTGTTTCTTTCCAAAATCCTCCCCAAGAGTTTATTGAAACACTTGTAAGCTTTACTGTTCATTGGATACCCAATAAAAATTCCTTCATCAGCATTGTCACCAAACTTTCCTTGGTTTCCTTATTTATTCCAGATGAAACATTTGCTTCCGAAAACATGAAAGAATTTCAAAGAAGGCTTCCTTCCATGCCATATTTCGTATGGTGTCTTCATTTCTTCCATTTAGAGCCTTGTTAGATTCTGAATGTGCACTGCAGCTTCAACATCCTCCTTTCAGTAATGGCGAGAGATACCACTCTCAATCAACATAGTCCTAGACATATTGTTGACCTCTCGATTTCAATGATCATCAACTCAATTTTGTTGTGGAGTTCTCACAGCAGCTACCTCATGCTGTATTCCATGATTTTATAGGAAATTTTAAAACTCAATGGACGTTTATTCCCCTACATTGTCAGATCGCAGGACTTTTATTTTCCGTCCAGTATCATTCTCAGAAATCTAGTGATAATTTTTCATACAATCAAGTACTTGTCGCTTTCTATGAATCACCATTATACAAGCCATTCTGCTATAATAATCAATGAAAAGGACGACGTACCTTTCTCCATGGGTTCCAGAAACATTTATTGGGCCATATACATCTGTGTGAATGAGATCAAGAAGATGCGATTCCCTTTTCTTCTTTTGATGATATGAACTACATACCAGATTCCCATGAATACAAGCATCACAAGACTTTTACCGTTCACGTTTTAGAATGGGAATATCCATGACTATATTCAACTTAGATATCATTTCCATGTCTTTTTGGTTATTGAGTCACAGCCTTCGACGCTACAAATTGTTTTCTTCTTCAACAGACAAATAGTAGGAGTTCACTTTGCTATCAACCTAATATAAGATTCCATCTGTTCTATATCCTTTCATAAGAGAATTCCATGTTTTTCCTTTTATAGTGCTGCATTTTTGATTGAAGGTTACTATGAGCCCTGAGTCACAATGTTGACTTACACTGAGGAGATTATGGCGTAGACCGTCCACATAAAGAACATCAGTTTTCTTCACCTCTCTGTTGGAGAGAGCAGTATTCCCGCTGCCTTTAATCTTCAAAGAAACATCATCACCAAACCATACTGTTCCATCAACCTTCATTTCAATGTTCTTCAAAAGGTCATCATTTCCCATCATATGGGAAGAGCATCCACTATCAAGGATCCAGGTATTGCTGCTCTTTGTAGGTTTGAGGGCTACTTCTGCAAGATTGGATCTCTCGATATTCTTCTTCTCTTTCCATGAGATATTGGATTGAGCATAGGATACTGATTTCCTTTTAATACTTTCTTCCACATAATCGGAGTCTTCATACTGATAATCTTCTTCCAGAGGGGAAAACTGTTTGTGAGAACAACATCATCAGGAGGATTAAAACTCCAACGTCTTTGAGTGTTGTATGAATTTCTCTTGTCGTATCGCTGCCTGCAATACATAGCTTTGTGGCCAAAGTTAGAACAATTAAAACAGTAACCATAGAATCTATTTCTTCTATAAGATGGATGATATGAAATCGGTCTCCTTTGTTGACTTCCTAGATCTTCCCCATTGAAGCAGCTCCTTGCCTCTTCGCAGTATGACAAGGTATGACCCAGATGACCACATAACTAACACTTCATGAGAGGAAATGTCTTTTCACTTGAATTTCTCCTCATGCCTTCTTCCTTGGGAGAATAGTTGAACTTCCTGTCATTTCTGAAATTTTGAGGATAACATTCAGATCTTCTTTTAGTTTGGATTGAGGGTTTCTTTTTCATCATTTCAGATAATGTTTCAGCATGTCCAACTTTCATCTTGTCGTTCTTTTGTCTCTCTTTACTTTTAGCAGTTGATGTCTCAACTACACAGCCAATTCCACTCTTTCCCATGTAAGTGGGTCTTTGATCACTTAATATTTTTCCATCCCCATCTGAACCACACTTGGCTCTTGCTGGTAATTCTGCATCTTAGAATCTTCCAAAATGAATTTTCTTCTTTCCCTCATTTATCGTTGATTAAAATTCAATTTTACTTCTAAGATTAACTACTTCTTCCTCAAGTCCCTCAACAGTCTTGGACTTCTCTTCTAGTCTGGATGAAAGGTCATTTATGACCTTTGCTTTTTCTTCAATTTTAATCATTAGTTCCACTACATTGTCTATGCTTTCAAGGATTGAAGACAAAATTCTCACTAGTTCTTCTAGTCATTCAATCTCTGCTTCAAGCTCATCAACATATTCTGATGATTCTTCCACCATTTCCTTCCACTTATTACATCTCTTACATTTCTTCTGAAGCTTGGAAAAATCATCCTTAATTTGATTCATTGAATCACCATTAGAAATAATCTTATTAGATCTGTAATTATTGATTAAGGGTTATGACTTTTCAACCATAGCCATCATGGAAGCATGCTATTCCATTTTAAATTCAGTTTCTTCTTCATCACAAAAATATGTATCCTCATCTTCCTCTTCATAGATAAACCTCTTCCTCTATATTTTCTTTCCATATTTGAAGTCTCTCTTTTTGAAAAATCTTTTTCGAGGCTTCTCGATGTACTCATCTTCACTATCTTCATCATTGATCTTTCTTAAACATTGAGAGGCAATGTGCCCAACTTTTCCACAACGAAAACATGCGAGAGGTAACTTCCCTTTCAATTTCCCTTTTCCCTTTTGAAGCTTCTTTGCAATGAGAGAAAGATTCTCTTTTTCTTCATCATCTTCACCGCTACTATATTTTGAGATTTTCAGTTTATCCATGGCCTTGAACGCCATTTCCTTGCTCAAACGAGTCGTCGCATCTTCTGGTTTGACTCTCATTTCGTATGCTACCAAGCTGCTCAGTAGATCATCCAGAGAAAGTTTGGAAAGATCTCTTTCCTCAAGGGATGACACCTTTTCATTGTACTGGGGTGGAAGTCTTCTTAATATTTTCTTTACAATATCAATGTCATTGATGTCTTCGCCTAGACCCTGAATTGCTCCAACCACTTCAGTAATTCGATTAAAGAATGAGTCTGCATTCTCATCTGGGTGCATCTTCAGATCATAAAACTGATTGTGCGGGACTTGTAATTTTTCCTCCTTCACATTGCTATCTCCTTCATAAATATTTTCGAGTTTATCCCACATGGATTTTCTTGAGGTGCTACTGATCACCTTTAGATAGATCTTATCATAAAGAGATGCGGTGAGTGTATTTTGTGCTCTAGCATCTGCATCAAGAATTTTCTTATCTGTGTCAGTCATAGCCAGTCCTGTTTGATCAGTGACTTTTATTCCTTGCATAGTGGAAAACAGAACATCCATTCCAAGAGATCTTAGATGAGAACTCATCCGGTTCTTTTAGATCTGAAAATTACTTTCATCGAAGAGAGGGACTCCCCTAACATTGACTGCATTCTCCAAGGCGACAAAGGACAGATTCAACACCAGAAACCTGCCTCTAATACCACTTGTAGGACCCCGGGACACCCTGAGAGGGGAGGGGTGAATCAGGGTGTCAACATTTTCTTTTAAATTAAAGGATCTTGTTCCCACGTTGGTAGGAACTAGTTGAACCTGTATGATGGATATGATCAGCAATCAAACATTTGTATGCAAAAGAGGTGACACAAAAAAATTTACTTGGTTCACCACTAAGGGCTACGTCCAAGGAGAATACACCGACAAGTTTCCAATCATACCAAATTCCACTAATCATTACTAGATGTGGATTAGAATCGTTTGGGCATAGTCACTCTGTCCCAGGCTCACTGCCTTTACAATTGTTCAGGGATAGCTCACTGCGTCCCTTGGGTCATTCCCGCTGACTCCCCCTAGGTCACTGCCCTTGGTGAAGTCACACTCATTTTATAGACGTGAAGGTCTCTTCAATAGATTTTCATTGAAGTCTTTGTATCCTCTTAGCACGAGACTCTTCTTGCATCATAGAGCAGAATTGATGCACTAGATCGCACATAACCACTGAACCGGATAACCAGAACTTGCAGACGAACTTCACTGACAATTGCGCGCAACACCAACCCTTTGCGCGCAAAACCTTCCTATTGCGCACAAACGCTACTTTTCATGTGGAAAATATTTCACAAAAAAACCCCCCTTTTTCGAGCACCTGAACATTTTATGCGCAGACACAATTTTTACGCGCAACTCTTTATTTTTCACGCATCCCAAAATTTTTCGCGCAACTCAGAATATTTCGCGCAAGCCCCTTTATGCGATACTTTTTCGTGCATCAGACCACAGATCTTCTCTAAGTCATTAACCTTACCGAATGAAGGGGGTCACCTTATATTTATAGGCGTCTGAGATGCCCACGCGCAAAATCCTCTGTGGCATGTAAAACCTCTTATCTGGCATGTAATATTTCGTGCCTGTATCATTTTTCGCGCACATCACCAGGTATTTCACACTGCCCAAGCCTTTGCAACTTTTCGACATTCTGATTCCGAAACATTTCTTGCGCGAAAGACATCGCTCCACTATTTCGCGCACCATGCTATTTTGCACGCAGACCCGCTGTTTTTCTCGCCCCACTCAAATATTTCACGCAAAGCCTGTGTTTTTCGCGCACCACTTCCTCTTTGCAACTACATGCTTTTACCAATA
Organism: Viscum album; assembly: GCA_963277665.1. Classification (NCBI taxonomy): domain Eukaryota; kingdom Viridiplantae; phylum Streptophyta; class Magnoliopsida; order Santalales; family Viscaceae; genus Viscum; species Viscum album. The sequence continues at coordinate 1,174,018,405 of OY728160.1, forward strand.
ATCCATGTCTTCATTTTCCGATTTTAAGGCCCATAAATATTGCACACACTGGGAAATGGCGCCACCTTCAATACTGTTGTCTGTTGGAACTGTATGATCACTTTTCTAGCACACATTCTGAACATCCACTGAGGATTGAAAACAAACACAAACCATACTCCAATTCATGCATAGAAGACCATGGTTCCTACAATAATTACACCACCAATCATTTACAATGTTTTTATAGAAATGGTCAATGAATATCAATGATAACATTCCACCATAGAAAAATATTTTCAATCATTGTAAAGGGGAAAACATTTGGAACACATGGTTCCCCTCATCAAAATCCAATGGCTTCTTTCATCAGTCTTCATAAGACTTGGAATAGATCTTGTTTGTTTTAATAAACTCCAAGATGATCTAAATCATATCTCCCTTTTCCAAAAACCAATTATAGACCCATGACCATAGAATCCCATGGACCATTCCATCATAATGGTGAATAATAAGGTCTCCCTTACAAGACCTGAAATAGTTTCACACAAATGGTGGAATAGTAACTAGTTTTCAAATACACCACAGAAAGGTTAGGTGATGAAATGTTTTATGAACAATGTCTAACCTGAAAGACAACAAGGATTCCAACAAACCTAAATAGTATTCACATATTTTCCATCATTCTACGGGTGGAATTACATTCTCATATACAACTATCTCCAAAATTACTCCTATAATACTCTACATAATTTTGATGTGAAGTAATCATCATAGTTTGAAATGATCATCAATTTAACTCCATGAATCTAGACTATCATCTTCATGTAATGGAATATATATATATCCCCAATACTATTATTGGATAGAAAAAAAGTGGATCGACTTGATGTGTATCTCCAGGATCACCCATAATCAGTGTGTCTTCTAGATTATCATGTAAACAATATCATGAAGACAATAGATATCCCATATGTCTTCTAAAATAGAACATCAAGGGGTGGATCCAAACCCATAAGAAGTTTGCGATCAACATTCTTGTACAAAAAAATAAGTAATCTAGAGGAAAAAATAACTACACAATTCATCATCATTCAACACCTGAACTCACACTAATGGTCCAAGTACATCTATAGTAAACCTAGATTAACTGCTAAGTGGGATGAATATAACACCCTGAGTTTTCATTAAACTATTTTTAGATGATATACAATTAATTTTTGGATTTAATTATATTCTCCACCAAGTTAATCATTAATTATAAGCACCACCAAGTTAATATTGTTCTATATAGTACACCATCTTAGCATGTGATAGACAAACCAATGAGTTTTAAAAAAACAATGATGTATAATTAATAAATTTTTTAAACTTGACTGTTAAAGACTAGCTGTTAAACATAGTACAATTATTTTGGTAATGTCTTTTTATGTATTGAAAATAATATTTTATAAAAAACTGATTTGTATTAATTTTTATGAACTATAATAATTTTATATTTAAATTTCAAAAATATAATTAGTAAAAATATGTTTATTTAAAAATTTAAAATTTCATAATTATCTTAGGATGATTTTTTGGTATTTTTCTAAAAATATTCATTTTTTTATGAATAGTGAAGTATACAAAATTTTAACTGCAAATTGCCTTTTCACATTATTAATTGATATTGTTAAACTGTATTACAATTTTTATAAAATGTATACTTATAAAATTTATTCATAAATAAATCCAATTTATTTCATTTGAATAATTTTAACATAGAAATTGAATATAAAAATATTTCAATATTTTGAACATTTTCTCTTTAAAAACATTTTATCTCATCCCATCTAATAGATTAAATTATAAATTAATTTCCTCCCCATATGTTAGTGGAATAATTTAATATTTAATCTATGGTTTTAATTAGAATAATTTATAATGTATAATAATGAAAACATATTTTCTACAAAAGGTTATCAGTGAAAGTGAATAAAAAAATACATTGATTAAGGTATAAATGAGTTCACATGGTATTTAAAATTATTATATAAGGTGTAAGAATGACCCAAAACAATTACAAAACACACTTTATATACATCTTAATACCCTTATGACCATAGTATCTAACTTTATGATTTTTTTATAAATTTTTCTATGATGGAGACCCACCTAAGATGTTATTTAATAAAAAAGGAAAAAAATGTCCCCTTCAACATTATAATTTATATAAATAATTAGAATATGGAAAAAACTAAATATGTTATGTTATAAAAATAAAATTTTAGTATAATGTTTTATTATCATGATATTTTATTTTAATTTTTTTGTAATTATATAACTAAATTCAATTCTTAAGAAACACCAATACAATAGTTAATTAGTTAATAATTAAATGAATCATAATATACTAAAGACATTAAAAGTGAATTAAATTGAATAAATTAATCTGTTAAATTATTATTTTTTAATATTTCGTGTTAAAATGTTGTGTATAATGGATTTTATTTCCATTATTGTATTTTTTTAATTTAAATGAGTAATGTAAAAATTGACATTAATGTTATTCCATAATAATTATTATTTTATTTGTTGATTTAAAATAAAAAAAATCATATATTCATTCTAGTTATTTTTATATATAAATGAATACAATATTGGTCAATTCATGGATCAAATTTTATATTATAATGATTATTTGGACCTTTAAATTTAGAAAACAATGTTATCATATATATGATTAAAGTGGTGTTTTTCTGTGTTACATAGTCTTATGATAATGTTAAATTCCAACACACATATGATTTATTATTTATTAAATATATATCCTATTTAGAATTATTTAGTGCATATTATATAATACTGATCTCTCTAGCATAGATTTAAATAATAAACTAATTTTTTTTGAATACTTGTTAACATAACAAATAACTAAAATGGTAAAATATATAAATAGAGGAGTTGTGGAACCAAATGTTCAAATAAGTTGTCCAAATTTGTGGTGGAGGTTATTTTTTGCACCATTTCATCCCCAATACACATTAACTTTTATTTTTGTAGTGACATGATGTATTTTTTACCTCCCAATAGTGAATTCCTTTGATTATTTACAAGAATACCACACATCATAATCTATAAAAAGGAACTCGCTCACCTAACTTCATCACACCTATCAAGAAATATTGATTTAATAATATCTAACCGATTAACCTCCACTATTCCATCCCCTCAAATTTTACGACTTATTTTTTTTTGTAAAAAGAAAACCTTTCAAGTCATTAGTGCATAACTAAGGTTGGTACATGAAGAAGAGATAATGTTATTCTAAAAGTATTTTATTAAATTTTCTTATCAAAATAAATATTTTTTTTAAAATGATTATATAATAAATTTAGTATCTTAAATATTATTATATATTCTTATGGTAATGTAACAACCTTCAATATAGCATAATTCTATCAAATCAGCAATAAAGCAATAATTTGTGTGTATAGCAGACAACCTCCACACAAATCGATGTTGTTCGTTTTTTCCATTACTAAATTTGATGGTTGTGAATAATGATATATAAACTATTTATATATTATATTTATTATGTATTATTTATTCTAGAATTATTATATAACACATACCTTCATTATTAATATTTTTTTGGGAATACGATAACATTCATTGTGTGTACGACAGACTTCCTTTTCATGAAGTGATATGATTATATCTCCATTTATAAGGATTTGTATTAATGATTTACTCAGTTAAAATATATGATATATTTTCCATAAAAATTATATAGAGATATATGTATATAATTTACTTTTATTTTATTCAATACAATATAAAAATGGAATCAATAATTATGCATATGTATGACATACCCACTCTATGAATGGTGTATTTCATTTTTGTTCACTAAATTTTATGGATTACTATTAATATGTATATAAGAAAATATATGATATTTATATATTTTTTAAAAATCTATAGATTATGAAATCATGACCTATGTATGTCAACCAATGATTAAATGTCAAAATAAATTATGAAAAAAAAAGCAGTTTTTTACCTAGAAGGTAGAATTAAGATATAATTGTTAATAAATAGGCAATATAAAGTCATAAATAAATAATATATGGTATTATATATATGAGTATTTGTTTTAAATTTTTTTTTAAAAAATTATATTTATTATAGATTATTTTTAATGAGTATGATGAGAGTCAATACCTAAGGTAATTTATTTTTATCTCACTTTTTCCTTCCATGAAACACACGCAATTTTCACAACATATTTTTTTATTTGGTATTTTTACATCCCATGAAATTATATTATGTTTTCCCCAATGAAATATATTGGTGTTAAAATATTAGTTTTATTTTATATATTTCATGAGATTTATAGTTTTAATGTTAACAGATCAATCATAGAATTTATAGTCTCACATTTATTTGAGAGAGACTTATTCCATATTCACCACTTGATTATTTTTATGTGGTGTATATAATTCCCATTGATTTTATATGTCATAAATATATATAATATCAGGATAATTAATGTTTCCCTTAATGATAGTATTTCATGTGGGTGACGATTCAAAAGTTACTCATGAATAAATGGAATTTTTTCCCAATTTTCATTCTTTGAGATGTACGATATGTTATACACCTATATAATTGCATGAACTTTATATAAATCCCCTTTGACTAGTAATATAATAAATATATATATATACTAATGATATCTTATGTTTCATTTATTGACATTCCTTTATGTGTATTACATTTATAGTATTACCAACATGGTATGTGTTTTATGTTACAATCTAATTGTTTAATAAAAATGTTTATGATTATAGTTCCAATGATAAAATCTTATGGTCCATATTCATGAATTATAGAATATTTCATTCTATTATTAGTTTTAATGATATCTCAAATTAACAGTACCATGTTTTGACTAATTTTATGTTTACATAATGAATAAAAATATTTAATGGAAATCTTACGTTATTTCTCTATTCGGCCAGAAGTATGTTTTTATTTAAAATCATGTTTTCTAAACAGCAAATAATTTTTTACTAACATATTAATGTTTTAAAAAATTAAAATTTTCCCATTTCTTAATTTTTAAAAATGAATCTTAATTCATTTTTACTAACTAATGGGTGTATGGATTTTATGAAAAATACGAAAGGAGCATTCATTTTAACTTGCCCGGAATGCTCTAAATTTTCCAAAATCGGGAATAATCATGGAATCAAAAATTAATAATTTTTATTTCAAATTTATTTTCAAACTAATAGTTTATCAAAATTTAATGTGTTTTAAAATTTTTTTTCAATACAATAAGGATATATTACTCATAATTTTTTAAAATTATCTATCAAAATCATTTTCCATCTTCTATTTTGTAACGCTCTGAATCCAAAATCCTAGAAGAAATTATGTACTTTATGTCATTTGGAAAGAATAAAAGGAATCAAATCCTGAAGGATCGATCAATTTATAATTTCTCAACAACAGGATGCATATTTGTAACCCATTTTACATTGGTAATATAAAATAAAACATAATATATAACAAATGATGATAAACTGCTTCATTGGAAACACAATCAAATATATATTTATTATTAACTAGGGACAAAAAATAAGATAAGGGTGAGATAAAATGCTCATTAAGGGTTATGTATATTGGAAGATATCATGAATCAATAATGAATACAATATATTTAAAGGAAAATAACTAAACACACATTACATTTTAAAAACTCTATTAAGAAAAATAAATATAGAAATGTTAATAAATGAAAGAACAAACAATTTATTATATAAAACGTGAATGAAATGTATCTATAGATTTTTTTAGTAAAAATAATTTGGATTTTCAAAATATAATAGTTAATTAAGGGAATGATTTGTTATTGGATTCCATAATCTATGTGAATATGAATCCATTACAATAATGATTTATTCTCAGAATAGTTTGAAACTACTCTAAATTGGTCAAAATATTCATCTTATGAGATTATCGATGCATTGAGGTGATTAATTTATCTCAGTCCTAACCTTGTATTCATGTTAAAATCATTCCTCATATATTTAATAATCGATTTAATTGATAAAAAATGTGCAATTTTATTAAATATCCATATTTAGTAAAATATTATGATATATCAAATATTCCCCAGTTAATCAAATAACATTCAAACTATAAAAAGTATATCAAAATGGAATATGGTTTTTCTAATAATCATATTAATCAGAAATTATTATGTATATTTATAAAAAATTTATTTTCAAATGAATATTCATTATAATAAAGTGGTTTTTTCAAGATAAAGTTAACAATCATAATGTAATGTGATATTTTTCAATTACATTAAAGACATGATAATTTTATTAGTTTTAATTCATTAAATATAATAATTCAATATGAAACAAAAAAAATATAATGAATTAATCATGATATTATATGTCAAATAGATATTATATACATCATATATAATTGAATTATTGAATACAAATAAACATGTCTCAATGGAATGAAAATTAACACGAAATCCCTAGCAATCTGAGTATGTTTTGAATCATGAACCCTGTGAAAGAAAAACATCAATGAAAAAAATTTAATATCATGAAATAAATTAAAATAATTAAATAATATTCCATAGGGTATTATGTACACCACATAATAAAAACATTTTGTTGATAAGGAATAAATCTCGTAGAAATAAAAGTGAGACTATAAATCCCCTTACCATACACTCCCTTTTAAATGAATAACCTTTAAAATATTGTAAAATTGTTTTAATAATGTTAATAACATATAATTTTTTATTATTATTATTTATTATATAATATATTATTTTATAATAATATAATATTACTTGTTTGTTAATAATCATTCATTATTCTCACTATTTCTGGTGTTCATTTCCTATTTGATCATATATGCTTTGAGTTGTTATTTTTTGTTTATTGGAATTAGATTATGATTTAATCACCTAATGAAATTACATATTTATTTAAATATCATATTTATTCATTACATAATTATTGAGAATAATTGATAATATTTTGTGGAAGGAGATTTAATGCACTATTCATAGAGATGGTCGGTCGAATGTATGGATGAGTTTTTCTTTCATCTTCATATTGTGTTGGAAGAAATAAAATATAATCATATATGAATATATATATTGTATTATAACTATAATACAATTTTTAGATCATATATATCACATTTTATTACTAAACCTCTCATTAATAAATTCCATTTAAATTGTAAATGAATCACATAGTTATGAGGAGGAGATAATCCACACATCCACAATCAGTGTTTTTGTATTCCCACAAAATGTAAAGCATGAAGGTATGTGTAATATAAAAAATAAAAAAGAATAATAAAATAATAAAATTCATTAGAAAATATATAATAAATACATCACTACTACCATCCTTAATGGTGTTAATGGAATAATGAACAACATCAGTTCATGAGGCTGTAGTCTGTATACATGATCAATGATTGCATATCTCATTTGATGGAAATATGTGTGGGTATAGGTAATACACTTAACAAAAAAAACAATCAGTTCACTTAAGATATTTATTTTATTATATTTCAAATATATAAGAACAATTAATGGGGTGTAGAAACAAATAAAACATAAGTACTCCATCAAGAATGTTACATCTTCTCGGAGTAACTCCTATTGGTTATCATGAATGATCTTCTTTAGATTTATTTCATCTATGTTGAGGCATCTAGGATAAGTTGAGGTATCTTGGTAGTAAATTTTGGTAGGATATAGGTATGTCAAATGGATTGAGTGGTGTGAATAATTGGGATGGGAGAGTTCCTTTTTGTAGTTGAGGTGTGGATTTCTTATAAAAATTTGAAGGTAAACAATATTGGGAGGTCTCCATTAAATCACGTGAAACTAGTTATGAACCCAAATATATAAAATGGAGTATAGGGTCGAAAAGGATATAAAAACATTGGTTTATACATATTTCTAGATAATTTTTTATAGTTATGTTTTAGTCCCCTATTAATCTTGTTTTTCTTTTAATCACTGTATTTTTTTAATTTCATTCACTAAAAATTTAATTAAAAAACTAATTTCACATAATTAGAAATTAAAAAATATTCTTATTCAAAATATGGAGTCCATTTTTTCAAATTAAATTCACATAAGAGGAATAAAATAATTTATTATTAATACCACAGACATGATGAGAAAGTATGCTTTCAAAGTCAAAATGTTCAATAGTTCGAAATATTTTTATAAATATTAATAAATAAAAACTCATTATAATGACCATTATTGGATTAATAGATGTATAATTGAAATAATTAATCAATAAAAACAAATTTAAAATATAAATTATCTTCATAAATAATTTCCTTGAATAGTCAGTTTTAAATTAAAGCTCAATATATTTCACCAATCATGAAAAAATAATTTTTTTCCTGAAAACTACCAAAAAATTCATCCCATGAAAATTTTTATATTCCACTTTTTTCAAAATGTTATTTATTTCATCCTAAAATATTTATAATAGTGAGAACATTTATATTTAAAATCTGTGAACCATTAAAAGGTGTCACAAATGCATTAAGAAAAATACTTATTTCTTATGTATTAAATATTATATTACATTATATAATTATAATATGATAAATTGGATGAATACATAAAAATTTGGTTTAGTATGTAATATATAAATTTCATTATTATCCATCACTAATAGAAATCAATTTAATTTACTATGATAAAACCCCATTGATGGAATATAAATTATTATTTATAAAAGCAATACCTTTAGGTTCAATTAGTAATTATTGTAATTTATAATTAATTTCAAATAAACGAATTCAATTATATATAATATATTTAATCTTATTCATAGACCCAAATTTACCTGAATGTATTTAACTATTATATTGAATATTATTATTATTATTATTATTATTATATTGTTGTTTGGTAAAACTAGGTCTTATGTATAACACAACCTATCAATGGAAGTAATTTTTGAATATAATACAATCTAAATTAGTGTTTCATGAATCTAATGATATATAATATAATGAATTTATTTAAAATATGAAATTTATTCAAAATTATTAAGATATTATATTCCATACTAGACATTTTTGTGTGTGTCATACATGATATAAAATACAATTCTCTTAAATAATAATTATGGTACGTTAGATTATCTACACCTTAATTAAATTGCATCCTCAAAATTTAAACATGATAGTGGTAATAATTTTTTTGACATTTGGAAATAAAATTATTTATAAAACCACATTTTAACAGGGTTATTGAAATATATTCATAATAAAAATGAATGATATGAACAATGGTCACATAACTAGGTTTCCATGTTGGAGAACATATATGAGATATGAAAACATGTACATGGAATAAAATTCATAATTGTTAATAGATAGTGATTGAGGTCATTGATCAAATGAATTTGAGTGATCAATGGAATTTTGAAGGGATCAACTGTAGGAATGTTTGATCATTTAAATGTATATCAGTTCAATGAAAATTAATGTATTAGGATACCATTATTATTTTAAGTCCTTTTTCCCTATATTTGAGGAATTATTTTAATCTTCATAAATATTATGAAATATACCAACATGATAAATTTCAATTTTATTAGAATTATCTAATCATCTAGTTGTACATTTGATCTATTTCTAATTCATCTATAATCATAGGTTGTATCTTATGGTGAAGGAGTTTATTAATCTCTAGATACTCATCCATATATCGAAATGTACCATTTCATAAATTGTTATCTTTTCAAAATATTTATGATCCCACACATTAGAAATAACGTAACCAGATTTCAAAATAAACATAATAACCATCATTCAATATGTAATATCCCTTAAAGGTCACATACTTAACAGTTGAATACCTTAATTATGTATTTTCCTGAAAAAATGTAATAAATTCATCTACCATATATACTTATTAAAAAACATGAATTATTCCTTGTTCCATAAATAAAACAATGGTTGGTAAAAATTTTCTTTAAACCTTATAATGTTATAGATACGATCATTGATAGAATAAAATAAATTTTTAACTAATCATTAATTAGTTATAGTATAGTCAGCACCTATCTAATTTACATTATCCAAAAAATAGTCTCTTTATCCTAACATCATTATCTCAACACACAAAACATATTAAGGATTATTATTCAATCAACTAAGTATTTTCCAAAAAACTTATCTTACAAATAAATTACTTTTTTTTGAACCATTCAATATAGGTTTCTAGATCATTTATTAAATAGTATTAAATTAAAATTCATATAAATTTAATAATTAATATAATGTGTTTACCATTAATGAAATAATTTTTCAGAATATTTTGTATATCCCAATATAGAAGCACGGTAATAATTACAATTTTTTTATGTCTTTAACATAATATTTAATGTGATCACTTATCTTATTTTGAGGTATATTTCCTTGACCCTTAGGGACTTAATTTTAATAGTTCCACAATTCACTATAGTTCAAAAATTTAATTATATTTTTTTGATTCGTCCCTTTTCATAATTTTTCCTAGTGACCCGTGTCTTCTATCATATAAAAAACACTAAGTACATTTAATAATTTTAAGGGCTATTCATTGAACAGTTATCAAATGTGGGAAAATACTATTTTAGATTCACTATTTTATCTATATTTTCTGTATCTATCCACTTTATCTGATGATTCTCTTTGAAGCTACTACACATAGAAAAATATTTATCTATCTGGTCATAACATTATACTATGTCTTAATATGCTGAGAATGTTTTGGAGATTAGTTCCAATTATAAGATCAAATTAAGCGAAAAAAATATGATCTCGCATACTCCTTGGGTAACACACATTTTTGAGGATCCTATTCATTCTAATTGTATTCATTTGTAAATAATGTCATATACTAGATTAGGTCATATCATTATGTACAATAATTTATAATATGAAAACTAGTTAAATACATATCATAAATTGAAAATTCTATTTCAAACATAACCCATAATCATAAACATGGTTCCTTTGGGAAGTTCTTTTATACTTATCCTCAAATTATATAGTTTGGTCATGTTCCCTAATCTATGTTTTCATAAATCTAGTTTCCATGTATGAAACTAATCTTCCTTTTATTCTAACACTAATTCCTTAGCCCCAAGATCCTATAGATGGAGCCTTAAATTATTACATTTGAATAGTTATGGGGAATAAAATACTATTGGAATGGTCAATTAAGTAGTTTTGAAAAAACTAGTCTCTTAAAAGTAACCCATTTTACATTTGAAATAAAAAATGAGACAAAATACAAAACAAAACCTATAAAACGGCATCCCTAAAAACTCTTTTAAATATAACTTCTCTATAATCAGGGGAGAGGAAGAAATAAGGGTGAGATCAAATCCTCAATAAGGGTTAGGTACGTTATATGTTATATTGAATAATTTATGAATATATAATATTGGAATGTAAATAACTGAACACACATTCTATTTAAATAACTAGATAAGGAAATATCAATATTGTAATGAAAATAAATGAACAGACATTCCATTTAATCAAATAATTGAGAATGAATTACTTCCAAATATTTTTCCATGATGATTTTTTTTGGATAACAACAAATTAATACCAAAAGAATTAAATGATCAATTATTTGATTAAAATTTTCCCAGGAACATATTACCATTACCGTCATGATCTATTCCCAAGATAACTTGAAACTACTCTAATTTGGAAAACTGGTATGTCTCATAAGACTAACAATGAATTAAGCGTAAATCATTAATTAGGACCAAAAATGTAATAAAGTACAATTTATTTATCATATATCAAAAAATCAATTTAGTTAGTAAATAATACTATTTTTCATCAAATAACCATATCGAAAGAAGAATACAAATTTATCAAAAAATTTCCCAGATAATCAAATAATTTTCCAAGAAAATATAATATCTAAAAAAAGAATAACTATTATAAAATAATATAATAAATAATCTATGAATATTGATATTTTATAGAAATTTAATTTCTAAATAATTTTTTTTTCAATAATGTGATTTTTTCAAGATAATATTGACAATCACAAAAGAAAGAGAGACTGTTCAATAACATTGACCACATGGTAATTTTCAAATATAAATAAATTTTATGAAGTAATTCTAAGTGAAACATTAAATTAAATTAATAATTAATTAATCATGATATAACATGTCTTAGGAAGAGTATATAAAACATATATTATTCAATTTGTTCACAATAAAAAATATGTATCAATGGAATGTAAATGGGGATGAAATCCCTTACTACTTGAATAAATTTTAAATCATGAGATCTGTGAAATAATTAAAAAATTGATTTTTTATAATAAATTAAATTAAATTCAGTATATAATATTTCATTTTTCATTATATAAATCACACAAATTAAATGAGTGGTGAATATAGAATATTTATCACATAAATAAATGTGAGACCGAAAGTCCCCTTATCTTGTGATCCATTTATTTTGAAAGCCATTTAATCTCCCCTATAATGGGTTAATCATGTTATAAAATTATTCTATAACAATATTAATATTTGAAATATAATATATCTTTCTCTTATAATATCTTATTACTGATATGTTAGTAATCATTCATTATTTTCTGGTTTTTTGAGTTAATTGTCCACTTTTTTAATTATGTTATGACTTAATATTTTTTAACTTGAACATCAATCTTGATTTCATAATCTCTACGATTTAAATTCGAATTTAAATATAATATATATTTAATAAATATTTAATTTTATTAATCCATTATATTTTGTGATAGGATATGAAATGCATCATTCATGGATACTATAGTCTGTATGGACACATAAACCCCACAATAATTTTATTATCATATTATAATAAATAATAGATATATATATATTATAATAAATGTATAATTTTTATTTCATATATTTCACACATAATTATTAAACCCATGAATAATTTATCCCATATAAAGCATGAATGAATCACATGTCTTTGAGGAGGCCGCATCCCACATGTCCAAAGAGAATGTTGTCGTATTGCTAAAAAATGGAAAGCATGAAGTTGTGTGATACATATAAATTAAATAACTATTAAAACATCATAGATAAAATAACTAACGTATATAAACTATAAATAAATCCTTACTCCCAATATTGAATGTTTGTAATGAATTAATGAATGAAATCAGTTCTCAATGATATTGTCTTTCGTACACTTGAATGATGATTGTGTATCCCATTTGACGGAACTATTTATATGTGAAGGTATTTAAAATAACATAAAAAATATTTGTGTATTTAATACAATAGGGTTTTTATATAATAATGATATATGAATAATTTAAGGGGTGATGAATGAAGTAAATCAAAAGTGTTTAATTGAAGAATATTAAATCTTCTTCTATTAACTCCTATTTGTTTGTACCAAATAACATCCTAGGTATTCATCAATAAAAAATTGATGATTATATGATGAGAAGTGGAGTTTTTGGAGTTTACTTGGGTAGGTTTTGTATGACAAAAATTGGTTTAGAGGTTTGAATAAGCAGAAGTAGTGAATACCTTTGTATAATGGAGGAGTAGTGAAATTCAAGTAAATATAATAAGGTAAACACAGTTGGGAGTTCTCTCATACATCATGAGAATAAAATTATAAAAATTAGTCTATAAAATGTATGATATTTTATAATTATTCATAGATAATGTATTTTCTACATGTTTCTAGGTCATTTGTACCTGTTTTTTATGATTTGTTCCCCTGTTAAGGTACATTTTCTCTTTATTGCTGTAATTAATTTTACATTCATTCAGTATTATTTGTTGTCATAATATAAGTTTAACAAACAATAAAATATAAAATTTTCTGAATACAAATATGGCATCCATTTTTTTCATAATTCCAATCATAGACGTTATATACATTATTTAAATATTAATCGCAAAGATGTGATGAGAAAGCAGTTTTTTAAGTGAAAATGTTAAAATGTGTGAAATATTTTTAAATCTAATTTAAATTTTAAATTTATTCTAATTAATTAAATTCTTTAAATATGTCTAAAATTGTTGTAATTTAATATTAAAACCATTATATAATATAATATTTCCTTATAAATTATTTACAAAAAAGATATTTTTCAATTAAAATTCATTATTTTTCATTAATAATAAAAAATGATACTTCTCATAAAAATAACAAGTATTAAACTTATATAAAATTGAATTATATTTTAAAAATAATTATATTTTTTCATATAAAATTATGTAAATGTTTCAAAAAATAAATTTAAAATAGTGGCACCATTAATGTTTTGAAAAACCACCATTAGAAAAGTACAAATTTTGATACGTAAATATGGATTTTTTATTATCTTATTCCTCTAAAATATAACAGAAGAATAAAAAAAATTACTAGAATATATTATTTATTAATTTCATTAATATATATCACTAATAGTGGTATGTTATATTTATTAACATAAAACACTTTTTCGGCATAAAATATGTTTCAAAAAAACATTTCCATTATATTGATTTTTTAATATTTTTTAATAATTAATTAGTAATCAATGAATTAAACCTTATATAAGTTAGCTAATACTACTCATACCCTCTAATTTAACATATAATTTATAAATATTAAATTAAATAAAAATATTAATAGTAAATTTTTGTTTCGTAAAACCATTTCAAGCGTATAAAATAAGATATCGAAGAAATTATTGGTTGCATGAAACAAATGCTAAATCAGTGTACCTTGAATTGAACGCTATTTAAAAAATTGATTTTTTTGATTATTAAATATATTATAATGTCTTTGGATATTATGTACCCTTCTACACTTGGTTTTTAATTTCATACATGTTATCAAATATAATGTTTATCCTTGATATTTTTGGGGCATTACAAATTTCATATGTTGATGATAAATACAAATTATAGGGGATATGATCCAAGGATACCATTCATATTGATCATATTAATGGTTAGTGTTTTTATTACATTATATCTATGATTTTTCTTCTTCTACGGGTAATTCCATGATGAAATACTAATGAAACCTACATCGTTTCACTAGTTATTCAATAATGAAATTATTTTCCCACATGTATCTTTTTCACCCAATATGATATGATGAAGCAATTAAGATACTCATTTAATTTCATGGATTATGATATAATTAATTTTTAGGATATTGTGTGACACATAAATATGTTTTTCATTTTGTAACAGGTGGGACCTATTTCACCCACAAATTCATTGGGTAAGGTTAAATTATTTGTATGATTATAGGGTTCATGAGTGGTTATCGAAATACATTAACGGAGGGTACACTAATAATAACATTACTATAATGGATGGTACATGGTTCATCATCTCAAGATGGTAATGGAGGGTACATGAGTTTTCATCCCAAGCCTAACAAGTTATGAATGTCCTCGTGGCTATTATTGACATAATTTTTTTTTCTTATATTTATAACACAAATCTATGTATTATTCCATTTTTATGAACTCATGGAACATTTTATTGGATTATATTATCATACTGGTTTGACAATCCTAACAAATATGATATAAAAATTTAAAAACAAATTGTGAACAATCAGTAATGATTTATATATAATATGACTAAGAGTTTACAATGATGAATATAAGGTCTCATCGATTAAAAAATGTGATATGATTAACACATACTATAAGAGATTTTTTTGAATATTTGTTTTCCAAATATGAATAGTCTTGATCATATTATAAGTTTTGGTTGTATTTCATGGATGGAACTTCAAGGAACCACATTATTCTTGAATGTTAAAAAATGAGTCAATTTTCCTCTCGAGAATCTAAATGTTATAGAAGAAAGAATGAAAAATCATATTGATAACATCACATAACATTATCATTTTCAGAATCATTATAAACATACAAATAAGAAAAATGGTGAATAATTTTTTGTTGAGTCATTATTGAGGAAACGTCCACTATCTTTCAGTTGGTATTTTGATCTAACAGTTTCGGAGTAATAGATTAGTACCACTACAAACTTATTGTCCATTATTTAGTTTTTAGATCAGGAAAAATTAATTTTTTCTATTTAACATTTGGATGTTGATTTAGATTTTTGGTGATCTTTAATTGATAACATGAATGAATATGAATATATTTATTCTAGGTAATGAGACATATTTATGTAGTGATTTTTTAGTGAGTGCTTCTTTTTTGTTCTATAAATAAAAATGTAGAAGTAATTACATAAGCTTAAGAAAAAGGATGATGAATCTGTTAGTACATATGAATCTAGTTTTGAAAGATTTTCAATGTATTTTTATAGTTTAATCATTATCCATGAAGTTAAAATTCATTGATTCATCAGTACTATAAAATAATTTCTACAAAATTACTTGGATATAAGAAACTTTAGTATCTATAAGGAATTTATTTGATGTTATATGAAGGTTTAAATTGTTATTAGAGTTTGGTTTCAATCTCATGGTTTTGACTTAAAACAGAAGATGGAGTCAAAAGGATAGTTTTATAAACACAGTGAAAAGAATATGATCCTTCCTTTGTGAACAAAATGTGGATGAAACATGGATGTAATTATCATAAGGTGAATAATAAATATTCTAAATATTGAGGTAAAGGCCATCCATTGGATGAATGTTCTAGTGACCGTAATAAGTTATCTAACATTGAGAATACTAAAAACTCTTTACATATTGGACCTCCCACACTATACTTATAAAATTTCATGGATTTTGGGAATTATGATAATATGTCACCCAATCCAAGGACTAATGTGGATTATAATCCATAAAACCCTCTAAAGAAAAATTCTAAATGGAAATATTATGCTATCATAAGTGATCAAGTGCACCGTTATAATTAGATAATACTTATCCAGCTCCCCTAATTTCATAATTTCATGTTTTATTTTGTATGAAAAAGGCCTTTGAAAATATTGTTGTTCATACATTAGTGAAATATCATGTGATGATTTATATCGATTCTCGAATAATGAAATTATAAGTTCTATCAGTACAAGGGTGAGCCCATGCATCCATTGATTTTTTTAAATAAGACGAGATCATATATAATAAATGATGATTCATAAATGTTATATATATAGTATTTCTATAAATCATGAAATTACTACATTTCACGAAAATACCAGATGACAGTATTCACCTGTGGGGTATTTTTCAATTAATAGATACATTATGATATATAATGGGATCAATGTTAAGTAGATTTTGAGAAATTTGGTGACCTTTTATAAAACTATAGGGATTTTTAACATTCAGAAGTTCGAAAAGGATAAAAATTAATGAAATGGTTTATTTTAATCATTGGATGTTGCTTTAGATATTAATGTGTGATTTATCTATATAAGTTTTTATGCATATTATATAACTTGTTCAAAACACTTTTTTGATGTTAAATGAAGATAAATGGAATAAAATGAAATGAAATTTATTGATATTATAATATGTTAGTGATTCAAGTATAACAAATTATACTCCATTTTAAGATATGAGGTGGAAATTCATCAATACAGAATGAAAGGGTAATATTTTTCAAAGGAAATGAAATGAAATCAAGTACGTATATGAAAAGTATTAATATTAATGAAAAGGGACTTCAAATAAAATATTTTTCAGCAATCATAAATTTTTATAAAATCAATAAACCTTTTCAAGATAAATTATATAATGGGGTTTTGATCATCAACATTATCCTATACATGATCTCTATCAAAATCTATTAGAATATGGTTTTTAGTTTTCTCTTCTATTTCCTTGATTTCACTTCCCAACTATGATATACTATATGAAAAACTAGTTATGAGTTATTTTGGGAAACCACTCTATTTTCAAATTTCAATTTGAAGGTATGTTTTATTATTCGATTTTACTATGTGGGTTTCAATAGTTTAATCTACATAAATTATACAATTGTAGACCCATTAAACTTTTGAGGGAGAAAGTTATTTTAAAGTATGTAGAATGTAATATAGCGAATTTTTAAGAATTAATTTTTTATATATAATTTAAAATTAATTTATGGATTTCATGGAATGATACACTAATTTATTCTTTCTTTATTCATAACACCATGTTAATGTTGAACTAAATGCAACACTGGCATAACTTCTGTTACAAAAAACATTGAGTTTATCAACAAAACAAATTATATTATTAATATACTAATTTTCACTCAACCGCTATAGCTGAGCCATTATACATAGAAATTTTCATATTAAAAATTAATTTTTAAATATATAGGTCATTTCTATATATATTTAATATATTGATGATGGAAAACCTAATCTTCTATATAGTCTTTATATGGTGAAAAATTAATAGTTTTTTTTAAAAAAATGTATTTTCGTGAAAAATAATCAAATTAATTTTTGAAATATTGGGAAATTTATTTTGATAAAATATTATTGTTTTATGAATGAGAATTTTAATTATTATTATAAGGTGAATTTTCAAGATTTTTCTAAAATGATTAGTTTTTTGTCCAATTTTGAACAATACAGAATTTTAATTAAAAATATATGTTTCTCTTAATTAATTTGTGTCGTTAAATTATATTAAAATTAGTATTTAAAGTATATTTAGATAAATTATAGATCAATTACTCCAATTTATCTAATTATAATATATTTATCATTGAAATTGGACATAAAAACATTTCAAACATTTGAAATTTTTCACATTAAAAACACAATGTCTCATCATGTCTACCGGAATAAATTTAAAATTAAAATTTACCAAATCTATGTATGGAATTTGTAAAAATGGATTGAATTTTTGGAATAATTTTTTTTTAAAATAATAATAAGGAAAACATATGACTTTACCATTGAGATTACTGAAATAGGTTAAAGTTACTTATAGTGATTAAGGTTAAAATGTGTTTACCTAGTTGTTAAATATAGAATATAAGCATTAATAAAGAACCAATACTTATCAAAAATACATTTTATAGACATATTTAGACAAGTATTCCCTTATGATATAATTTTATGATTTTTGGGAAACATTTCCATAAATTTGACCCATATAACATGTTTGGTAAAAAACATACAAAAACATACATTTCTACCTTATAATTTATTTAATGCATTAGAGTTGGAAAAGATATAATATGTTTGGTTATAAATATTATATATGAATATAAATGAGTTTTTATCATGACATTTTATTAATTTTATTGAGATAATATAAATATAGTAAATTTCTATGAATCTCCAATGAATGATTAATTTAGTTAATAATTTAACATATAAAATGATACTAAAGGCATTAAAGGTTAAAAATATTGAATGAATTAGAGGGAAAAATTATTTTTTATACTAATGTATCGTGTTACATATGTCTGAAAATAATGTATTTCGTTTCCATTATTGTCTTTCGTATTTTAATTTAAATGAAATGAATAATGTCAAAATTGGCATTGATGTCATTATATAATAAACTTTAATTCCATTAATTGATTAATAATTTCTAAAAATACTATCTAATATTTATTTATTCTTAAATAATAAATAATTTCAATAATTTTCCATTAATAAAATTAGTTTCCTATTATAATTAATATATTCACCAATAAAAAGATAAAACATGATTAGCATGATAACTGTTAAAGTAGTGTTTCTTGAGTGTTACATGAAATTGTGTCAATATTAACATACATAACACAATGAATTGTTAAAATATAAATTAAAAATAATATTTAAATTTTTTACTAAAATTAATATAACAATGGTAACTCTAACTTATTATTAATGAATAAACTATTTATTCTAGAAAACAATAATCTATAACGAATTGGGAAAATTTTAAAAAAAATAATGTTAATAGTTAAGTATCCAAATAATTTGAACATGTTTATAATTTGTTTTTTTGGTTCTTATCAACTTCATAATCCCTCCACACCTTTATATATAAATTTTAGATAAAAATGTGGTAATCATGACCTCCCAATAGGGAATACCTTTGATTAATTACATGAATCCCAATGCTCCTCATATATAAAAAGACACCCCCACTTATTCCAACATGCCTGGCCATTCCTATCAACCAAGATCTCCCAAAATCACTTCCCAACTACCCTCTCATATTATGAGCCTTAGTTTTGTTATAAGGAAAACAATTCAATACAATAGGGAAAATATAAGGACGATACCCGATTAAGAGGGAATATTATTCTAAATGTTATTTTTTTATCTAACTCATGGACTTATTTTTATATTTTTATATTTTTATTATATAAAAAAGCAGTATCCTCAATATAATAATTGTTTATGGTTATTCCCTACAATCATCCACTCATCTAAAAATGGTCTAAAGAATCATTATTCATGTTTATGTTAGACTACCGCCACATGAACCATGGTAGTTAAGGTGTATGTACAACCTGTCATATCCATGAACATTGTATTTAATTTCCTGTCACTAAATTAAATGGATTACACTAAATAAATTTATAATGAATATATATTATAATGATACCATTTATAATACTATATATTTTTAAATAATGACCCATGTAAGAGAACAAATAACAAAAAGTCAAAGCATATACAAAAAAACAATGACACTTTTAACCGGAATATAACATTATCATGCAATTGATAATAGTCCGGTGATATATAGTCATAAATAAATCATATATGGTATTATTAATACGAATATGGGTCTATGATATATTTCTAATAAACATATAATTATTATACATGAAGTATGAATGAGTACAATGAGATTCAATACATATGATATGGTATTTTCATCTATCATTTTTACTTTTTTGAGAAACATTCCATTTTTACCATATATTTAATTTATGCGGTGAATATACTGACACTGAATATATATTAATTTTCATATAATGATAATTTTTTTTTCACATATCCATTTTATTATTTCTCTTTCATGGGATTGATGGTTAACATGTTAACAAATCGATATGTGTATTTCTAGTCTCCCTATTAGTTTTGAGAGACTTATTCCACTGATCAATCATTTTTGTGGTGTATATACCTCATTTCATGATAATTAATGTTTCCCATTAAGTTGTTCATTCAGGAGGATTATGATTCAAATGTTTCTCATGTAGTTAGGGGACTTTTTCAAAATTTTCCTTCTTTGAGTCATAAGTTATGTTATACACCAATATTCTAACCATAGTTGTATATAAAACGCCTTTCACTTGTAATATGATAAATTTTTATATCATATTAATATACTAATTTTCATTTATTGTAATTCCTTCTTTTGGATTTAGTTCCAAAGATTAGTAAAGTGGTATGTGTTTCTATTACAATCTCGTCGTTTATCGAGAATGATTATGATTATAAATCCAATGATAAAATATTATGTTCCACATATCATATATTATCATCAATTTTCTATTCCTATGGTAATATATAATATCTCTATGTAATGGTACCAAGTTAGCAGTCATTTTTTATTTAATTTAATTATGAAAATGTTTTTAATGAAATCATAACTTATTTCTCTCTTCATTTAAAAATTTGTTTTCATTAAAAACCATATTTTCTTAAAATGATTAAAAATGTTTTGTTAAATTCTCATAATTTTTAAAATGGTAATTTTACCCATGAATTTAAACATATATTATTGGTCAAATGAATCATCATGTCATTTTTCAAAATAATGCATGATTTGATTTTACTAGAAATATGAAAGGAACCTTCATATAAACATGTATGGAATAAATTAATATTTTTATGAAATGACGAAGAATTAATTTAGAGCATCATTTATAAATTTTCAATTTTATTTTAAATAAAATTGTTTTTCAAAGATAAACTTATTTTTTCAATATAGTAATGATATATTCCTCAAGAAATGTCTTAAATGATCGTCAAAATCGTCTTCCATATGTGATTTAATATATTGATTCTACTGATTCACTCTTTGAGATATGATATGGGTGACCAGTCATATTATTTCTCTCAATGGTTTATTTTTTAATGAAATTTTGTTTGTGAAACCCTATTCCATTTCAAATGTTATTCTGTGATGGATTAATTATGAAACATGATTCTTTTAAGGATTTATTCTATGATGAAATGATTATTAAAACTGTCACTTTTTCATAGGTTATGAAATGATGAAATGTTTATGATACCCAACTAATTTCATTTTTTATGATATCACATATTATTAGGAATTTGTTGAACATGTAATTTTTTCCCATATATTATGGGTGGGGCCTATACCTCTCTCTAATGCATTTGGTAAAGATAAATTCTCTACAAGATCCAATGGTACATGAGTGGTCATCTCAATCCTATAAATGTGGGTACATTGGGGGTCTACCCATTCCTTTACTGGATGTTATATGGGTGGTTATACAAGGCCTATAAATTAGCGTATATGAGTGGTAGCCTAATCCCAAAGCAGGTACATGGGTGGTAAACTGAAGCGTACCATTTTATGAATATGTTTATGACTATCCTAAACATATGATTTTATATGATTATGTATATAACAAAAATCTAAGTCTTATTACTATGGAATTATCTCATAAAAAATTTTCATTCATTATATTATGATTCATGTGTTAGGAAATTTAAATCATTATTCCATGATACAAGGTTATGATATTTGATAATCATAGTATGGGTTTCCAATGCTATTATCATGTTCACATACCATTATGTCCATATTTTTCTTACATATCTCCTTTTTTACACTTATGAAGCATATAAGATCAACCATTCTTATGATTTCATTCCCTGGGTTATGAGGAATTGTTTTATGTAGTAGAGGTCTATAAGGAGTACTAATTGTAAAGATAATTGTGGGAATCATTGAAGATGATTCACCGGGTAATAAGTATGTGTTCCAAGTATCCAAATACACTAAACTATTATGATCCTCTGTAATGTTTTTGTGTGCATTTTTTATTATTTATCACAAAATATGTAATATTATTGTATTCTAAGCCTAAATCTTTATAATATTTGACATTACCTCAAACTTCCCCTCACAATGTCACTAGGTCCACCATTAAATAATTAAAATGGATGAAATGCTCGCCACCATTAGAAAATCCATCGGAAGAACATCCAGTGGAGATCTTTATACATAGGGTCTCATAATAAATATGTCTAAGATGAGAATCCATAACATGATGTATAAAAAGAGGGGTAATAAACATCAACTAGAGGTAAGTTAAATTATCATCATCCACTAAGTACAATATTAATGACACTAAATACTCTCATACCTCACTTAACCACTACGAACAAGAGCTCATACTGGGAGAATCTTCCACAATATTCTCATCAATGAGAGTATAAACTATCATGATTTCATAATCCTAGAGAAACTGTATACACAAAAATGATCGCAATTTAATAATCTACTTTTAAAATATATACATGAGAATATTATAGTTAGAATATATAATAAACCAATAATCAATAAGGTAATGTCGCAACATCTTCTTGGTGAAGACCACTTGTTCCTGTGAAATATTATGGGTAACATAATTCTACACATGATATCTTATCTTCTGATACCCATAGGTGATCATAACCTTCCTCTGTATTAGTACATAATAAATTCATATTCTAGAGGTATCATTAAATGATATGTAGCAAACACACTCCTCTGACAGTCTCTAGATGGAGGAACTCATCTAAATCTACCATAACTCATGAAAATTATAAAATCCTTTATATAATATAAAGGATTCCCCTTCCATATTGAAGTAGTCGATGGTGAAAATATATTATATAAATCAAAAATATATCTACGGTAGTATCCAACCAATCAAATGAATCTCTATAACTCAGTTATACCCTTGGGTGGATCCCGAGCTAGTATTTACTCAAACATCATAAGGTCCATACTAAACCATATAATGAAATGACATGTCTAAAAAATTTGATATCATGAATCAAGATATAGGAAATTAAAATCATTCTGGGCTCTTATTTCTCTCAGTGTATATCAAGAACCATCCTCCAATTTATTACATGCTCATCTTTGGATACTGAGTGTTCATGGATTTCATTGATGAAGAATAGAATCAAAAGATCTATTAAAGGATGAAATTTCCTATTCATTTATCCCATAAAAATATAATAGGATTTAATCAAATTGAATGGAATAAACAAGTACTCATAGTGAATAAAATGATATTATAATTCCATCATGGTCATATCTTTATCATGAACATGGATTTGGTGATACAATGATCAGCGGTCTATCATCGAGAACTATCTCACCCTATTTAGTTGGTCTAAGATGATGTTAGACATCTGTATCTGAGAATTATTCATCACATTCACAAATTTGTTTTGAAGGAAATCCACAAAAACCCTCAAGTTCCCATAAACCATCATGGAGAACAAAACTGACGCTACCCAAGGTGAACAGTATGTCCGAAAAGAACCTTCCTCTATAAATCCTATAACATTAACATCATCTCATGAATCTCTGTGGGAGACTTAAATTTTTTTAATAAAGATATAAAAGTATTTCAATTGTGGAATTATATGAATAATTTTATCTATCAGTAAGGAGGAAATGTAGGTAGATCCTCAAGCAGGGGGTCTTCATACTCTTCCACATCTATAAGAGACTATTAGCCCAAATAAGATATTAATCCAAGGGTCATACTAGTGAAATTATGTGTAATTGAATTTATCATATACTATATTAGATCATAGTGATCAATCTAATCACACTCCTCACCCACTACAGTAAACCTCATCGCATCTATATGGGAACAGTAAAAACATCCTCAAATGCATTTCATTTTGGCGTGAACTGTGTATATTAATTCCATACATAAGTTTCTTTTATAAGGCCTCACCACTACTAATATGATATATCATAGTAATAAATATTAATCAAGAGTTAGGTACAACTATCGGTAGGTGTGTGTGATTATGGAATTCCCCTAGTATGATTCTACAGTTATGATGGTCGATTCAAAAGCTCAACTGGGATATCTAAATCTAAAATAATGGAAGCATTAGTAAATGAATGTCTCATGACTATGTCTAGAATTATTGTATCCTACTTAGAGAAGGAATGAATCATAACTATATTCATCCATATACCCTCTTTGATGTATGCCCCTCTGGAATGAAGCTCTCCTTTTCATTACCAACAAGCTTCGAGTTTCTGGCATGGAAAACATTGGGGTACTGATAGCCAAATGTCAAAATTTATTCAACCACATTATTTTATCTCCAATATATAATGAATTTTTTCTACACTGTATAATCACCAATAAATCTATAATATATTATGGGATGGTACATGTAATGTCCCCAACCAAGGGGTGACAAAACTGGTGCCCCAAACCAGGTTTCCACATGACCTCAAGAACACCTCCCCATATTCCAGAGTATTTTGACTAGCATTGAGGGTTTAATAAGATACATGGAGAGACTATAACCTCAAAAACCGAGTAAACCACAAAATGAAACAATTTAAATAGTTGAAACTATATGAACATCAAATAAACACAAAAACCAAACATCTAATAATTCAGTACAAACCATAACTCAACATTAACAATTTAATGACAATGTAGTAGTGAAGTTGAAGAAAACCAAAAAATAAGACATAAAACCTAACCCAAAATAGGTTCTGACTCCAAGTTCATATCCTTCTCCATGTAAATTCTTGGCCTAACTCAACATCCTAGGGTGGGTCCTTTTCCCACGTCCTGACCAGTAACCAAGAAGTCTTCTCAGGTACCCAACGATGGCCCGATCATGATGTGAGTACAAAACTCAGTTGGCCACCACAACTGGTGTCTAAAAAAATCAATTCTAATAGATAGGGAATGAAAGTAAAAAATAAAATCTATGAAAACAAGGGACAATTCAAATGCCATTTGTTAATGAAGTTCAATTAATTCAATGAAAGGATTTATCCCAGTTCCATTTCTTAGACAATCATTACTACATTATACATTTTTCACACAATCTCTTTGGGTTAGGAATATACATCTTCTATACATGGGTATATGGCATGAAATATCTATGCATATGGGAAATAAAGAAAGTCGCTATCTCACTAGGGACACAAATATCACATTAACACATTACCGTCACCACAAAGCCTCAGTCTGGGGGGAATGAAACTATTTGGGGAATAGAGCCTCCATCCCTTTCCCTATACCGTGAATTTTGGGGAGGAGTATGGAGCAACATTATAACTCAACCTGTGGTGATAGAGCTTCAAGTCAGTACCACACTCTACGAATCTATGTGCACATGATTATTTATCAAATCACCACAACCATACCATAAAACAACCAGGCATAAATAGTGACAATGTAGTTCAGAATACATAAAAATCTAGATGGGAATTAGTACTATTTGAAAACCCATTAATAATTTTACCATTTACAATTTATATCAATTTAACCAAATTCCCATTATCATTCCTTAACCCATTATGTTTATTCATCAACCACTATGCCTTGGTCTATTTCATCAATGACGAGACATTTACCCATTTAGGCTATTAACCCTTTCTCAGGAATTCACCGACTTCTGCATTTAATGTACTTTTCTATTATCTCATAACCCAACCACATATATATTCAACCATTAGGTTTTCCAAAAATCCCATGTAATAAATATTTCAACATATTCATCCATTTTATTATTAAAACCCATTACCATACTCCCCCTTTCCCATTCCATCATCAAATTATGATTTCAACTTTTAATATTCATTTATCCTCTTAGGCGATTCAAATCAAATTCTATGAAATAATTGACATAATCCCATTCAACCCATTTTCCCTATTTTCATGTCATCTCAAAAAACCATTATGCCTTGTAACACAAGGAATATCTATTATCACTCCATTTACAACTTATAAATCCATTAAAAAATGTTCTACATGGGCTTCACACTTTTCTCGGGACTCCACTACTTAACCCTACCACTCTCTAGGTCCGGGATTTTCAGCGCACCCCATCGGTGGACCTAAAATGGTCAATTCATCCTCTACGCAACCCAAGGGGATCATGATGGTTTCTATTTGTCACTTAGACACCCATTTTTATCAAACTGTTCATTGGGACCAAGAAAACGCGGGGGGAAAACCAGAACACAAACTTCCATGCACAAATCCAAATTAAATCTATGGGATAATACTTGTAGACCACCTACCTCAAATCTGATGATGAACACACTATTAATAGTATAATTGTATCCAGATTCAAAACCCATTTAATCCCTCACATATATATCATTAGAAAAATAGGGTTTTAGTGCTTCATAAGGACACTGGAGAAAGACGAAAACCCTAATCGAATAGAGGATGAAAGTAGGTGATTTGACGTACCCAGGGCTTCAATCTACAAAAAAAGGCAATCCAAAAAACATATTATCAAAGGAGAAACACATATTGGAATCTTTTTCCATCCATGTTTGAAACATGAGTTGCAAGGGATTAAATGGAAGAGAAACCCGAGTTGGAGTTTAAAATCCCTGAGTGTAAATTTTTAAACTTTTCTAACTTTTCTATGCTACACGGTTTACCCGAAATGTTTTCCAAACCGTGCATGAGACACTATCTGAAAAATAGCCCCCTTTAATTGTTTCATGTGGATTCCCACATGTTTTTCACTCACCGTATGCAAACTGTGTCACATTCCCATGACTATCTATTCTTTATCTTTTGTGTTTCGATCCCCCGGATGACCCATGAGCCTTTAATTGAAAATGGGGAAACACTAATCTATCAAAAAAGAAGAGGCCAAACTCAAACTTAATAAAAAACATACATTATGGATATTTTCAATCTTGAATCCTCCACACATTATAATGGCTCATCCTTAAGCCGCTCTTCCAAGAAGAACCAAGCTTCCACAATAAGAGATCATTCCAGTATGCACTTTAATACAATTCCATCATCCAAGTTTTTGTTTTCCCAACACAATGTACACTAAACACGGATCAAGGGAATTGAATGTCCTAGCCAGACTTCCTCACCACAACCAGAACATGAACCAAAAAATATTCAAGGATGTATCAACATCAACCATACAAAACCACTATAATTCCATAGAGAAAAATTAGGCAATATATCCAAACTCACTGCACATAGAAACATCGCACCTAGTGTCACATGATTAAAGAGGAACCAATCTTCACCACCTCGATCTGATCCTCTACAAAAATTGAGACACGAATCACTTGGAATCCTTTTCCTTAATTTTCAACTAACTTTAACCATATACAAACATAATATCTCTCAAAGGAGAACACATGTTCTTTTCATCCTTATTTTCCAACTTACATAAATTTACCACTATTGAGGAATGTTCCACTGATTCCCAACTAAACTTTTGTACCTACTATCATGTCCCAACTCACCATGCATGAATATCTATAGGGGCCATACCTTGAATTGGATTCCATCTGCAATATTGAAACCATTCAGGTTGACATTTCTACACTATCCATTAAATGAATAAAATCAACACAACCTCACTCAGGTACAAATTCATTTCCAAAAAGGCAATTTCCGCCACATAAGAACCTAGAGGTGGGCCACTCTCTCCACACATATTCAAGAATACCATCTCAAGTTGGACCACACCTAACTTTCTTGTCCTAGAGATCCCACCTTCCAATGATGGTATGCTACCCCTTTCTCACCATCCCATGGTGCTTTCTAACATGAAACCTATCATTGTCATCCCACACAACCACTGAGGTCTTTCCCTGTATTCCAGTAGAATTCCATCATCATGGGACTAACGCCTTCTAGACCATCATCTAGATTCACCCTTAGTATAATGGCACATTGCAAGTCCAAGGGTCCCTCACCTCCATGATGTTCTAAGATAACCCAAAGTGAGATTACTAAAGTATTACATCGACCTTCATTAGAGTTATAGAATGAAACTTCTATTTCCACAACCTATTGTTATTTCGAACCACACCATTATACCACTTAAGCATAGAAATCACACGCTTCTCATAGAACCACCCTGAACATGAATCCAACACCTAGATCAATAGTCACCACATCCATGTACCACATTGCCTCTTTGAGAAACCCAACATGCACCTCACAGGTTCCTCACTGGCATCCTGGTGCCACTACACCAACTCGATTTTATCCATTGCACATCTATGACGGGCTTATCACTGCCCACTATAGGAGTGGCATTACCATTTCTCACCATGAGGGATTATATCCCCTGTATCATATATTCAATCACAAACTGACCACAATATTATACATGGCTATCTAGATTTTATTTCCCAAAAAATGCATACAAACAAAACCCATTTCCCATTCCCAAATTTTGTGAACCACACCCATGGCGTTTTTCAACACCTAATCCAACCCGAGGAAGTCACCCTGAGCCATCGAGGTGACATTCCTCCATCGTGATCCACATATGCAATTTCCATGAGCATAAAATCTGTCATTTCCCTCACCCGAGAAAACACCTTGATGTATCTAGGCATAATTCTAGAGCTTCTCAACACAGCTAGGATGATATCAAGATATTGGGGAGGATCATAACTAGTGGAGGAAGACTATGTAGTTTATGAAGGACCCCAGCACCAACTTATCAATTTCTGATGTTGAACTATGTGACACCAGGCCAATGATTTCGGGATCCATTACCAAATTCATCTCATCAACACTCAACCACCACTTCTCAGGCATAATTTCCAACCATGTCTCACCACTGCTCCATGACAAAATCCAAAGCAACTATTTACCAATGTTTCATGTTTCACTACATTTCCCACACTACTAGTGTTCTTCTTATGTGTCCCTTATATATGAAAACTGAAACACAATGGTCTACTAAACCAATCAAACAAATAGTTTCTCACAAATAAACCTTAACATGGGTATAACCCATTGTCTACTTACACACATAACCATATATCTTGGTTAGTCAGTCTTATCATCTTTGAGGAAACCCATGTATTACACCTAATAAAAAAAATTCATACCATCATGTTCAACCATGTGAAAAACCTCACCTTGGGTTCCACCATAGATAAAAATATTATATCCACACATCAACAACCATTGGCTTTTCTGCTAAAAAAACTACAAGACACCCCATTAGTAATCATCCAAATATGTGATTCGAGCATCCATACGATACAACCACTTTAAAAAAACCTTACATCCTATAAAAAAACACTACGATTTTCTTTTGAATGATCAGAGGAACCACTAAAAAAATTTCCAAACATAGTGGTACTCATTATGAATTGAAACCACCTATACAGCATCTCCCATAATAACATTTCATGTACCTACACCATTGGGAGAACCTTCAACGTGGGCACCCTTGCATTTTTTGTGCTATAAATGCATACCCACAACTTGAGTTTACCCACCAGCCATCAACCTTCCCACTTATCCTTCTAGATAAAATCTACACCATGCAAGATTATGAGTTCTACTATCAAAGTCCAAAACATCCATATGTGCGACACACACCCAAAAGCACTAGAAACCCCATACGACCTCTCTCATAGCTCACCTTGGAGGTTGAATGTTACCAACTCCCTAGAAAAGATTCACACCAAATAAAATACAATTTTCATCACTCATAACCATACATATCATGGCACGAACAATGAAATGCTTGAAAATGGCACTCCAACCGCTATTCTGATTCAAATTGTCCATAACACACCAAGATACCATTTACTCTAGGTTCTGTACCCGAGGTGTACACATTCATCATCACTACAAGAAAAAAATATTCTCTGGGATTCAAAACAAAACATTGAAGTTCTGTACTCAGTAGGTCACTAAGACCCGTACACCGGCCTAAGGGTAAAAAATGTACTCCGTACGGTCATGATACCTGATAGTTTTCAGATTTGAATTACAAAACAATGCCTCGCAACCCAAAGGCCACAACCCCACCAAGGGTTCCCTAAACAAACCCCCTAGTCCATATCCTAACATAAAAGACCTCATAATCCAAATCTAATGTCTCAATCTAGGGAACTCTCACTTCCCCATCCTACATATAAAAGGGTTACCCAACAACACAAATGATACCCACATTTGAACCCAATCATTATCCTTTTTAACTTATCGTTCACCCACTGCGACAAAGAATTACCAATAAGATATAACCGTAGATAGGAAACGTGTCAAGTTATCAAACTTAAATAACCCATTATCTATACTCTATCCCAATGTTTATCATCACACTTATAACACTACCCTATACCATACCAACCGTGGTCATGGTCAACATGGGATAACCAACTTCTTTAATAACAAGTCTTTATTCTACACATCTTCAAACCAATGTTTCTCCTATAACACGATCCCTTCCACGTAGGCACATTTCTTATTTTACAACATGTTAAAATCATCATTTTCACTCATTTAAACATTTAATTACAAAAAATTCAGTAACAATTTTACCATCCTTATGTAATACATTTTAATTTAGATACCAAATCATCCATTAAAATTTGTCACAACACAAAATGTTAACCCATTCACAAAATTTATTTATACACGATATTCATTAACTATTCATTTGAATTATTTTCATTAACCCACTTAAATAACAATTATTAGAAATCATTTTCATCAGATTTATCAAGGATGTAAAATGATTTTTACACTCTATGCTCTGCACATCCATCATGTGTGTGTGCCAATAATGATTCATGTCACCGGTATCCTTAGGTGCCTAATATAATCCATGAATGCACAAACTCATGTCAGTCCCAAAATGATATGATTATCATAAATCAGTAAAATCACAAAACATGTGCATCATGAAATGGTGAAATATCATTCAAGTGTTACAACACACATCAAGAATAACAATTCCCACCCAAGGGGACTTGGTTTATCCCTCGTACATGGGTAGCTACTCTTATAATATCGTATTACTGATTTGTTAGTAATCATTCATTATTTTCTGGTTTTTTGAGTTAATTGTCAACTTTTTAAATTATGTTATGACTTGATATTTTTTACCTCGTACATCAATCTTGATTTCATAATCTCTATGATTTAAATCCTAATGTAAATATAATAAACATTTAATAAATATTTAATTTTATTAATCCCTGATATTTTGTGATAGGATATGAAATGCATCATTGATGGATACTATAGGCTGTATGGACACATAAACCCTACAATAATTTTATTATCATATTATAAGAAATAATAGATATATATATATATTATAATAAATGTATATTTTTTATTTCATTTATTTCACACATAATTATTAAACCCATGCATAATTTATCCCATATAAATCATTAATGAATAACATGTCTTTGAGGAGGCCGCATCCCACATGTCCACAGACAATGTTGTCGTACTGCTAAAAAATGGAAAGCATGAAGTTGCGTGATACATATAAATAAAATAACTATTAAAACATCATTGATAAAATAACTAACGTATATAAACTATAAATAAATCCTTACTCCCAATATTGATTGTTTGTAATGAAAGAATGAATGAAATCAGTTCTCAATGATATTGTCTATCGTACACTTGAATGATGATTGTGTATCCCATTTGACGGACTATTTATATGTGAAGGTATTGAAAATAACATAAAAATATATTTGTGTATTTAATACAATAGGGGTTTTATATAATAATGATATATGAATAATTTAAGGGGTGATGAATGAAGTAAATCAAAATTTATTAATTGAAGAATATTAAATCTTCTTCTATTAACTCCTATTTGTTTGTACGAAATAACATCCTTGGTATTCATTAATAAAAAATTAATGATTATATGATGAGAGGTGGAGTTTTTGGGGTTTACTTAGGTAGGTTTTGTACGACAAAAATTGGTTTAGAGGTTTGAATACGCAGAAGAAGTGAATGCCTTTTTATAATGGAGGAGTAGTGAAATTCATGTAATTATAATAAGGTAAACACAGTTGGGAGGTCTCTCATACATCATGAGAATAAAATTATAAAAATTAGTCTATAAAATGTATGATATTGTATAATTATTCCTAGTTAATGTTTTTTATACATGTTTCTTGGTCATTTGTACCTGTTTTTTATGATTTGATCCCCTGTTAAGGTACATTTTCTCTTAATTGCTATAATTAATTTTACATTCATTCAGTATTATTTTTTTTCATAATATAAGTTTAGCAAACAATAAAATATAAAATTTTCTAAATACAAAAATGGCATCCATTTTTTTCATAATTCCAATCATAGATGTTTTATACATCATTTAAATATTAATCGCAAAGATGTGATGAGAAAGTAGTTTTTAAGGTGAAAATGTTAAAATGTATGAAATATTTTTAAATCTAATTTAAATTTTAAATTAATTATATTTAATTAAATTCTTTAAATATGTCTAAAATTGTTGTAATTTAATATTAAAACCATTATATAATATAATATTTCCTTATAAATTATTTACAAAAAAGATATTTTTCAATTAAAATTCATTATTGTTCATTAATAATAAAAAATGACACTTCTCATAAAAATAAAAAGTATTCAACTTATAGAAAATTGAATTATATTTTAAAAATAATTTTATTTTTTCATATTAAATTATGTAAATGTTTCAAAAATTAAATTTAAAATAGTGGCACCATTAATGTTTTGAAAACCCACCATTAGAAAAGTACAACTTTTGATGCGTAAATTTGGATTTTTTATTATCTAATTCCACTAAAATATAATGGAAGAATAAAAAAAATTAGTAGAATATATTATTTATTAATTTCATTAATATACATCACTAATAGTGGTATTTTATATTTATTAACATAAAACAATTTTTCGGAATACAATATGTTTCAAAAAAACATTTCCATTATATTGATTTTTTAATATTTATTAATAAATAATTAGTAATCAATGAATTAAACCTTATAGAAGTTAGATAATACTAATCATACCCTCTAATTTCACATATACTTTATAAATGTTAAATTAAATAAAAATATTAATAGTAAATGTTTGTTTCGTAAAACCATTTCCTGTGTATAAAATAAGATATCGAAGAAATTATTTGTTGCATGTAACAAATGATAAATCAGTGTAGCTTGAATTGAACGATATTTAAAAAATTGATTTTTTTAATTATTAAATATATTATAATGTTTTTGGATATTATGTACCCTTCTACACTTGGTTTTTAATTTCATACATGTTATCAAATATAATGTTTTTCCTTGAGATTTTGAGGCATTACTGATTTCATATGTTGATGATAAATAAAAATTATAGGGGATATGATCCAAGGATACCATTCATATTGATCAAATTAATGGTTAGTGTTTTGATTACATTATATCTATGATTTTTATTCTTCTACGGGTAATTCCATGATGAAATACTAATGAAACCTACATCGTTTCACTAGTTATTCAATAATGAAATTATTTTCCAACATGCATCTTTTTCACCTGATATGATATGATGAAGAAATTAAGATACTCATTTAATTTCACGGATTATGATATAATTAATTTTTAGGATATTGTGTGACACATAAATATGTTTTTCATTTTGTAACAGGTGGGACCTATTTCACCCACCAATTCATTGGGTAAAGTTAAATTATTTTTAAGATTATAGGGTTCATGAGTGGTTATCGAAATACATTAAAGGAGGGTACACTAATCATAACATTACTATAATGGATGGTACATGGTTCATCATCCCAAGATGGTAATGGAGGGTACACGAGTTGTCATCTGAATCCTAACATGTTATGAATGTCCTCGTGGCTATTATTGACATAATTTTTTTTCTTATATTTATAACAAAAATCTAAGTATTATTTCATTTTTATGAACTCATGGAACATTTTATTGGATTATATTATCATACTGGTTTGACAATCCTAAAAGATATGATTTAAAAATTTAAAAACTCATTGTGAACAATCTGTAATGATTTATATATAATATGACTAATATTTTACAATTATGAATATAAGGTCTCATCGATTAAAAAATGTGATATGATTAAGACATTCTATAAGAGATTATTTTGAATATTTGTTTTCCAAATATGAATAGTCTTGATCAGATTATAATTTTTGGTTGTATTTAATGGATGGAACATCAAGGAACCACATTATTCTTGAATGTTAAAAAATGAGTCAATTTTCCTCTCAAGAATCTAAATGTTATAGAAGAAAGAATGAAAAATCATATTGATAACATCACATAACATTATCATTTTCTAAGTCATTATAAACATACAAATAAGAAAAAGGGTGAATAATTGTTTGTTGAGTCATTCATGAGGAAACGTCCACTATCTTTCAGTGGGTATTTTGATCTAATAGTTTCAGAGTAATAGATTAGTATCACTACAAACTTATTGTCCATTATTTAGTTTTTAGATCAGGAAAAAGTAATTTTTTCTATTTAGCATTTGGATGTTGATTTACATTTGTGGTGCTCTTTAATTGATAACATTAATGTATATAAATATATTTAATCTAGGTAATGAGACATGTTTATGTAGTGATTTTTTTAGTGAGTACTTCTTTTTTTGTTCTATAAATACAAATGTAGAAGTAATTACATAAGCTTAAGAAAAAGGATGATGAATCTGTTAGTACATATGAATCTAGTTTTGAAAGATTTTCAATGTATTTTTCTAGTTTAATCATTATCCCTGATGTTAAAATTCATTGATTCATCAGTACTAGAAAATAATTTCTACAAAATTACTTGGATATAAGAAACTTTAGTATCTATAAAGAATTTATTTGATGTTATATGAAGGTTCAAATTGTTATTAGAGTTTGGTTTCAATCTCATGGTTTTGACTTAAAACAGAAGATGGACTTAAAAGGATAGTTTTATAAACACAGTGAAAAGAATATGATCCTTCCTTTAT
Organism: Viscum album; assembly: GCA_963277665.1. Lineage (NCBI taxonomy): Eukaryota > Viridiplantae > Streptophyta > Magnoliopsida > Santalales > Viscaceae > Viscum > Viscum album. Next base: position 1,174,054,352 of record OY728160.1, read on the forward strand.
GAAAAAAATGTGGATGAAACATGGATGTAATTATCATAAGGGGAATAATAAATGTTCTAAATATTGAGGTAAAGGCCATCCATTGGATGAATGTTCTAGTGACCGTAATAAGTTATCTAACATTGAGAATACTAAAAACCCTTTACATATTGGACCTCCCACACTATACTTATACAATTTCATGGATTTTGGGAATTATGATAATATGTCACCCAATCCAAGGACTAATGTGGATTATAATCCATAAAACCCTCTAAAGAAACATTCTAAATAGAAATCTTATGCTGTAATAAGTGATCAAGTGCACCGTTATAATTAGATAATACTTATCCAGCTCCCCTAATTTCATAATTTCATGTTTTATTTTGTATGAAAAAGGCCTATGAAAATATTGTTGTTCATACATTAGTTAAATATAATGTGATGATTTATATGGATTCTCAAATAATGAAATTATAAGTTCTATCAGTACAAGGGTGAACCCATGCTTCCATTGATTTTTTTATATAAGACGAGATCATATTTAATAAATAAAGATTCATAAATGTTATATATATAGTATTTCTATAAATCATGAAATTCCTATATTTCACGAAAATACAAGATGACGGTATTCACCTGTGGGGTATTTTTCAATTAATAGATACAATATGATATATATTAGGATCAATGTTAAGTAGATTTTGTGAAATTTGGTGACCTTTTATAAAACATTAGGGATTTTTATCTTTCAGATGTTCCAAAAGGATAAAAATTAATGAAATGGTTTATTTTAATAATTGGATGTTGCTTTAGATATTAATGTGTGATTTATCTATATAAGTTTTTATGCATATTATAAAAATTCTTCCAAACACTTTTTTTTATGTTAAATGAAGATAAATGGAATAAAATGAAATGAAATTTATTGATATTATAATATGTTAGTGAATCAAGTATAACAAATTCTACTCCATTCTAAGAGATGAGGTGGAAATTCATCAATGCATTACGAAAGGGTAATATTTTTCAAAGGAAATGAAATGAAATCAAGTACGTATATGAAAAGTATTAATATTAATGAAAAGGGAGTTCAAATAAAATATTTTTCAGCAATCATAAATTTTTATAAAATCAATAAACCTTTTCAAGATAAATTATATAATAGGGTTTTGATCGTCAACATTATCGTATACATGATCTCTATCAAAATCTATTAGAATATGGTTTTTAGTTTTCTCTTCTATTTCTTTGATTTCACTTCCCAACTATGATATACTATATGAAAAACTAGTTGTGAGTTATTTTGGGAAACCACTCTATTTTCAAATGTCAATTTGAAGGGATGTTTTATTATTCAATTTTACTATGTGGGTTTCTAGAGTTTAATCTATATATATTATACAATTGTAGACCCATTAAAGTTTTGAGGGAGAATGTTATTTTAAAGTATGTAGAATGTAATATTGCGAATTTTTAAGAATAAATTTTTTATATATAATTTAAAATTAATTTATGGATTTCATGGAATGATACACCAATTTATTCTTTCTTTATTCATAACACCACGTTAATGTTTCACTAAATGCAACACTAGCATAACTTCTGTTACACAAAACATTGAGTTTATCAACAAAACAAATTATATTATTAATATACTTATTTTCACTCAACCGTTATAACTGATCCATAATACATAGATATTTTAATATTAAAATTTAATTTTTTAAATATATAGTTAATTTTTATATATATTTAATATATTAATGATGGAAAACCTAATCTTATATATAGTCTTTATATGGTTAAAAAATAATAGTTTTTTTAAAAAAAATAGGTATTCTCGTGAAAAATAATCAAATTAATTTATGAAATATTGGGAAATTGTTTTTGATAAAATATTATTGTTTGATGAATTATAATTTTAATTATTATTATAATTTGAATTTTGAATATTTTTCTGAAATGATTACTTTTTTGTCAAATTTTGAACAATACAGAATTTTAATTAAAAATATATGTTTCTCTTAATTAGTTTGTGTCGTTAAATTATATTAAAATTAGTATTTAATGTATATTTATATAAATTATAGATCAATTACTCCAATTTATCTAATTATAATATATTTATCATTGAAATTGGACATAAAAACATTTCAAACAATTGAAATTTTTCAATTTGAAAACACAATGTCTCATCCCGTCTACCGGAATAAATTTAAAATTAAATTTTACCACATCTATGTGTGGAATTTGTAAAAATGGATTTTATTTAAGGAATAATTTAAAAAAAAAATAATAATGAAAACATACGACTTTACTATTGATATTATTGAAATAGGTTAAAGTTATTTACAGTGATTAAGGTTAAAATGTGTTTACCTAGTTGTTAAAAATAGAATATAAGCATTAATAAAGAACAAATACTTATCAAAAATAAATTTTATAGACATATTTAGACAAGTATTCCCTTATGATATAATTTTATTATTTTTGGGAAACATTTCCATAAATTTAACCTATATAACATGTTTGGTAAAAAACATACAAAAAACATGCATTTCTACCTTATAATTTATTTAATGCATTAGAGTTGGAAAAAATAGAATATGTTCGGTTATAAATATTATATTTGAATATAAATGAGTTTTTATCATGAAATTTTATTATTATTTTTTTGAGATAATATAAATATAGTAAATTTCTATGAATCTCTAATGAATGATTAATTTAGTTAATAATTTAACATATAAAATGATACTAAAGGCATTAAAGGTTAAAAATATTGAATGAATTAGAGGGAAAATTATTTTTTATACTAATGTATCGTGTTACATATGTGTGAAAATAATGTATTTCTTTTCTATTATTGTCTTCAGTATTTTAATTTAAATGAAATGAATAATGTCAAAATTGGCATTAATGTCATTATATAATAAACTTTAATTCCATTAATTGATTAATAATTTCTAAAAATACAATCTTATATATATTTATTCTTAAATAATAAATAATTTCCATAATTTTGCATTAATAAAATTATTTTCCTATTATAATTAATATATTCACCAATAAATAGATAAAACATGATTAGCATGATAACAGTTAAAGTGGTGTTTCTTGCATGTTACATGAAATTGTGTCAATATTAACATATATAACACAATGAATTGTTAAAATATAAATTGATAATAATATTTAAATTGTTTTACTAAAATTAATATAACAATGGTAACTCTAACTTATTATTAATGAAAAAACTATTTATTCTAGAAAATAATAAACTATAACAAATTAGGAAAATTTTAAAATAAAGAAAGTTAATAGTTAAGTAACCAAATAATTTTAACATGTTTATAATTTGTTTTTGTGGTTCTTATCAACTTCATAATCCCTCCACACCTTTATACGTAAATTTTAGATAAAAATGTGGTAATCATGACCTCCCAATAGGGAATACATTTGATTAATTACATGAATCCCAAAGCTCCTCATATATAAAAAGACACCCCCACTTATTCCAACATGTCTGGCCATTCCTATCAACCAAGATCTCCCCAAATCACTTCCCAACTACCCTCTCATATTAGGATCCTTAGTTTTGTTATAAAGAAAAAAATTCAATACAATAGAGAAAATATAAGGATGATACCCGGTTAAGAGGGAATGTTATTCTAAATGTTAATTTTTTATCTAACTCATTGACTTATTTTTATATTTTTATATTTTTATTATAAAAAAAATCAGTATCGTCAATATAATAATTGTTTATGGTTATTCTCTACAATCATCCACACATCCAAAAAATAGTCTAAACAATCATTATTCATGTTTATGGTAGACTACCGCCACATGAACCAAGGTAGTTAAGGTGTATGTACGACCTGTCATATCCATGAACATTGTATTAAATTTCCTATCACTAAATTAAATGGATTACACTAAATAAATTTATAATGAAAATATATTATAATGATACCATGTTTATAATACTATATATTTTTAAATAATGACCCATTTAAGAGAACAAATAACAGAAAGTGAAAGCATATACAAAAAACAAAGACACTTTTAAACGGAATATAACTTTATCATGCAATTGTTAATAATCCGGTGATATATAGTCATAAATAAATCATATATGGTATTATTAATATGAATATGGGTCTATGATATATTTATAATAATCGTATAATTATTATACATTAAGTATGAATGAGTACAATGAGATTCAATACATATGATATGGTATTTTCATCTATCATTTTTAATTTTTTGAGACACATTCCATTTTCACCATATATTTAATTTATGCGGTGAATATACTGACACTGAATATATATTAATTTTCATATAATGATAATTTTCTTTGAGATATCCATTTTATTATATCTCTTTCATGGGATTTATGGTTAACATGTGAAAAAATTGATATGTGTATTTCTAGTCTCCCTATTATTTTTGAGAGACTTATTCCATATTGATTGATCAATCATTTTTGTGGTGTGTATACATACTTACTAATTGATATGTCTTGAATCTACCTCATTTCATGATAATTAATGTTTCCCATTAGGTTGTTCATTCAGGAGGATTATGATTCAAATGTTTCTCATGTAGTTAGGGATCTTTTTCAAAATTTTCCTTCTTTGAGTCATAAGTTATGTTATACACCAATGTTCTAACCATAGGTGTATATAAAACCCCTTACACATGTAATATGATAAATTTTTATATCATATTAATATATTAATTTTCATTTATTATAATTCCTTCTTTTGGATTTAGTTCCAAAGATTAGTAAAGTGGTATGTGTTTTTATTACAATCTCATCGTTTATCGAGAATGATTATGATTATACATCCAATGATAAAATATTATGATCCACATATCATAAATTATCATAAATTTTCTATTCCTATGGTAATATATGATATCTCTATGTGATGGTACCAAGTTACCAGTCATTTTTTACTTTATTTAATTATGAAAATGTTTTTAATGAAATCATACCTTATTTATCTCTTCAGTTAAAAATGTGTTTTCATTAAAAAACATATTTTATTGAAATGATTAAAAATATTTTGTTAAAGTCTCATAATTTTTAAAATGGTAATTTTACCCATGAATTTAAACTTATATTTTTGTTCAAATCAATCATCATGTCATTTATCAAAATAATGCATGATTTGATTTTACTAGAAATATGAAAGGAACCTTCATATAAACGTGTATTGAATAAATTAATTTTTCTATGAAATGACGAAGAATTAATTTATAGCATCAATTTTAAATTTTTATTTTTATTTTAAATAAAAAAAATTTTCAAAGATAAATCGATTTTTTTCAATATAGTAATGATATATTCCTCAAGAAATGTCTTAAATGATCGTCAAAGTCATCTTCCATCTGTGATTTAATATATTGATTCTACTGATTCACTATTAGAGATATGATATGGGTGACCGGTCATATTATTTTCTCAATGGTTTATTTTTTAATGAAATTTTGTTTATGAAACCCTATTCCATTTTAAATGTTTTTCTATGATGAATTAATTATGAAACATGATTCTTTTGAGGATTTATTCTATGATGAAATGATTATTAAAACTGTCACTTTTTCACAGGTTATGAAATGATGAAATGTTTATGATACCCAATTAATTTCATTTTTTATGATATGACATATTATTAGGATTTTGTTGAACACGTAATTTTTTTTCCGTATGGGATGGGTGGGGCCTATACCTCTCTCTAATGAATTTGGTAAAGATAAATGCTCAATAAGATCCAAGGGTACATGATTGGTCATCTCAATCCTATAAATGTGGGTACATTGGTGGTCTACCCATTCCTTTAATGGATGTTATATGGGTGGTTATACAAGGCCTATAATTTAGCGTATATGAGTGGTAGCATAATCCCAAAGCAGATACATGGGTGGTAAACCGAAGCGTACCATTTTATGAATATCTTTATTACTATCCTAAACATATGATTTTATATTATTATGTATATAACAAAAATCTATGTCTTATTACTATGGAATTATCTCATAAAAATGATCATTCATTATATTATCATTCATGTGTTAGGAAATTTAAATCATTATTCCATGATTCATAGTTATGATATTTGATAAGCATAGTATGTGTTTCCAATGCTATGATCATGTTCACATACCATTATGTCCATATTTTTATTACATATCTCCTTTTTTACCCTTATGAAGAATATAGGATCAACCATTCTTATGATTTCATTCCCTGGGTTATGAGGAATTGTTTTATGTAGTAGAGGTCCATGAGGAGTACTAATTGTAAAGATAATTGTGGGAATCATTGAAGACGATTCACCGGGTAATAATTATGTGTTCCAAGTATCCAAATATACTAAACTATTATGATCCTTTGTAATGTTTTTGTGTGAGTTTTTTATTATTTATCACAAAATATGTAATATAATTGTATTCTAAGCCTAAATCTTCATAATATTTTAAATTACCTCAAAATTCCCCTCACAATGTCACTAGGACCACCGTTAAATAATTAAAATGGATGAAATGCTCGCCACCATTAGAAAATCCATCAAAAGAACATCCAGTGGAGATCTTTATACATAGGGTCTCATAATAAATATGTCTAAGATGAGAATCCATAACATGATGTAGAAAATGAGGGGTAATAAACATCAACTATAGGTAAGTGACATTATCATCATCCACTATGTACAATATTAATGACACTAAATACTCGCATACCTCACTTAACCACTACGAACATGAGCTCATACTGGGAGTATCTTCCACAATATTCTCATCAATGAGAGTATAAAATATCATGATTTCATAATCCTAGAGAAACTGTATACACAAAAATGATCACAATTTAATAATCTACTTTTAAAATATATACATGAGAATCTTATAGTTAGAATATATAATAAACCAATAATCAATAAGGTAATGGCGCAACATCTTCTTGGTGAAGAACACTTGTTCCTGTTAAATATTATGTGTAACATAATTCTACACATGACATCTTATCTTCTGATACCCATAGGTGATCATAACCTTCCTCTGTATTAATACATAATAAATTCATATTCTGGAGGTATCATTAAATGATATGTAGTAAACACACTCCTCTGACAGTCTCTAGCTAGAGGAACTCATCGAAATCTACCATAACTGATGAAAATTATAAAATCCTTTATATAATATAAAGGATACCCCTTCCATATTGAAGTGGTCGATGGTGAGAATATATTATATAAATCAAAAATATTTCTACGGTAGTATCCAACCAATCAAATGAATCTCCATAACTCAGTTATACACTTGGGTGGATCCCGAGCTAGTATTTACTCAAACATCATAAGGTCCATACTAAACCATATAATGAAATGACATGTCTAAAAAATTGGATATCATGAATCAAGAAATAAGAAATTAAAATCATTCTGGGCTCTTATTTCTCTCAGTGTATATCAAGAACCATCCTCCAATTTATTACATGCTCATCTTTGGATGCTGTGTATTCATGGATTTCATTGATGAAGAATAGAATCAAAATATCTATTAAAGGATGAAATTTCCTATTCATTTATCCCATAAAAATATATTAGGATTTAATCAAATTGAAGTGAATAAACAAGTAATAATACTGAATAAAATGATATTATAATTCCATCATGGTCATATCTTTATCATGAACATGGATTTGGTGATACAATGATCAGTGGTCTATCATCGAGAACAATCTCACCCCATTTAGTTGGTCAAAGATGATGTTAGACATCTGTATCTGAGAATTATTCATCACATTCACAATTTTTTTTGAAGGCAATCCACAAAAAACCTCCAGTTCCCATAAACCATCATGGAGAACAAAACTGATGCTACCCAAGGTGAACAGTATGTCCGAAAAGAACCTTCCTCTACAAATCCTATAACATTAACATAATATCATGAATCTCTGTGGGAGCCTTAAATTTTTTTATTAAAGATATAAAAGTATTTCAATGGTGGAATTATATGAATAATTATATCTATCAGTAAGGAGGAAATCTAGGTAAATCCTCAAGCAAGGTGTCTTCAAACTCTTCCACATCTATAGGAAACTATTAGCCCAAATAATATATTAATCCAAGGGTCATACTAGTGAAATTATGTGTGATTGACTTTATCATATACTATATTCGATCATAGTGATCAATCTAATCACACTCCTCACCCATTATAGTAAACCTCATCACATCTATATGGAAACAGTAAAAACATCACCAGATGCATTTCATTTTGGCGTGAACTGTGTATATTAATTCCATACATAAGTTGTTTTTATAAGGCCTCACCACTACTAATATGAGATACCATAGTAATAAATATTAATCAAGAGTCAGGTACAACTATCTATAGGTGTGTGTGATTATGGAATTCCCATAGTTTGATTCTACAATTATGATGGTCGATTCAAAATCTCAAATGGGATATCTAAATCTAAAATAATGGAAGCATTAGTAAATGAGTGTCTCATGACTATGTCTAGAATTATTTTATCCTAATTAGATAAGGAATGAAGCATAACTATATTCATCCACATAACCTCTTTGATGTATGCCTCTCTAGAATGAAGCTCTCTTTTTCAATACCCACAAGCTTCGAGTGTCTGGCATAGACAACCTTGGGGTAGTGATAGCCCAAGGTCAAAATTTATTCCACCACATTATTTTATCTCCAATATATAATGATTTTTTTCTACACTGTATAAATCACAAATCAATCTATAATATATTATGGGATTGTACTTGTAATGTCCCCAACCAAGGGGAGACTAAACTGGTGCCCCAAACCGGGTTTCCACATGACCTCAAGAACACCTCCCCATATGCCAGTGTATTTTGACTAGCACTGAGGGTTTAATAAGATACATGGAGAGACTATAACCTCAAAACCCGAGTAAACCACAAAATGAAACAATTTAAATAGTTGAAACGATATGAACATCAAATAAACACACAAACCAAACATCTAATAATTCAGTACAAACCATAACTCAACATTAACAATGTCATGACAATGTGGTAGTGAAGGTGAATAAAACCAAATAATAAGACACACAACCAAACCCAAAAAAGGTCCTAACTCCAAGTTCATATCCTTCTCCATGTAAATTCATGGCCTAACTCAACATCCTAGGGTGGGTCCTTTTCCCACATCCTGACCTGTAACCAAGAAGTCTTCTCAGGTACCCAACGACGGCCCGAGCATGATGTGAGTACAAAACTCAGTAGCCCACCACAACTGGTGTCTAAAAAAATTCAATTCTAATAGTTAGTGCGTGAAATTAAAAACTAAAATCTATGAAAACAAGGGACAATTCAAATTACATTTGTTAATGATGTTCAATTAATTAAATGAAAGGATTTATCCCAGTTCCATTTCATAGAAAATCATTACTACATTATCCATTTTTAACACAATCTCTTTGGGTTAGGAATATACATCTTCTATACATGGGTATATGGCATGAAATATCTATGCATATGGGAAATAAATGAAGTCCCTATCTCACTAGGGACACAAATATCACACTAACACATTACCCTCACCACAAAGCCTCAGTATTGGTGGAATGAAACAATCAGGGGAATAGATCCCTCATCCATTTCCCTATACCGTGAATTTTGGGGAGGAGTATGGAGCCACATTATAACTCAACCTGTGGTGATAGAGCCTCAAGTCAGTACCCCACTCTATGAATCCATGTGCACCTGATTATTTATCAAATCACCACAACCATACCATAAAACAACCAAGCATAAATAGTGACATTGTAGTTCAGAATACATAAAAATCTAGATGGGAATTAATACTATTTGATAACCCATTAATAATTTTACCATTTATAATTTATATCAATTTATCCAAATACCTGTTATCATTCCTTAACCCATTATGTTTATTCATCAACCACTATGCCCTGGTCTATTTCATCAATGATGAGACATTTACCCATTTAGGCTGTTAATCCTTTCTCAAGAATTCACCGACTTTTGCATTTAATGTACTTTTCTAATATCTCATAACCAAACCTCATATATATTCAACCATTAGGTGTTCCAAAATTTCCATGTAATAAATCATTCAACATATTCATCCTTTTTATTATTAAAACCCATTACCATACTCCCCCTTTCCCATTCCATCATCAAATTATGATTTCACTATTTAACCTTCATTTATCCTCTTAGGCGATTCAAATCAAATTCTATGAAATAATTGACATACTCCCATTCAACCCATTTTCCCTATTTTCATGTCATATCAAAAAACCATTATGCCTTGTAACCCAAGGAATCTCTATTATAACTCAATTTACAACTTATAAATCCATTAAAAATTGTTCTACATGGGCTTCACACTTTTCTCGGGAATCCATTACTTAACCCTACGACTCTCTAGGTCCGGGATTTTCAGCGTACCCCATCGGTGGACCTAAAATGGTCAATTAATCCTCTACCCAATCCAAGGGGATCATGATGGTTTCTATTGCACACTTAGACACCCATTTTTATCAAACTGTTCAATGGGACCAAGAAAACGCGAGGGGAAAACGAGAACACAAACTTCTATGCACAAATCTAAATTAAAACTCTGGGATAATACGTGTAGACCACCTACCTCAAATCTGAGGATGAAAACACTATTAATAGTATAATTTTATCCAGATTCAAAACCCATTTAATCCCTCACATATATCTCACTAGAAAAATAGGCCTTTAGTGCTTCAGAAGGACATTGGAGAAAGATGAAAACCCTAATCGAATAGAGGATGAATGTAGGTGATTAGACGTAACCATGGCTTCAATCTACAAAAAAAGGCAATCCAAAAAACATATTATCAAAGGAGAAAAACCTATTGGAAGATTTTTTTCATCCATTTTTTACACTTGAGTTTGAAGGGATGAAATGGAAGAGAAACCCGAGTTGGGGATTAAAATCCCTGAGTGTAAATTTTTAAAATTTTCCAACTTTTCTATACTACACGGATTACCCGAAATGTTTTCCAAATCGTTCATAAGAAACTATCTTAAAAATAACCCCATTTAATTGTTTCATGTGGATTCCCACATGTTTTTCACTCAGCATACGCAAACTGTGTCACATTCCCATGACTATTTATTCTTTCTCTTTTGGGTCCCGATCCCCCGGATGACCCATGAGCCTTTAATTAAAAAAGGGGAAACACTAATCTATCAAAAAAGAAGAGGACAAACTCAAACTTAATAAAAAACATACATTATGGATATTTTAAATCTTGAAACCTCCACACATTATAATGGCTCATCCTTAAGCCGCTCTTACAAGAAGAACCAAGCTTCCACAATAAGAGATCATTCCAGTATGCACTTTAATAAAATTCCATCATCCAAGTTTTTGTTTTCCCAACACAATGTACACTAAACACCGATCAAGGGCATGGAATATCCTAGCCAGCCTTCCTCACCACAACCAGAACATAAACCAAAAAATATTCAAGGATGTATCAACATCAACCATACAAAACCACTATAATTCCATAGAGAAAAATTAGGCAATATATCCAAACTCACTACACATAGAAACATCACACCAAGTGTCACATCATTAAAGAGGAACCAATCTGCACCACCTCAGTCTGATCATCTACACAAATCGAGACCCGAATCACTTGGAATCCTTTTCCTTCATTTTCCACTAACTTTAACCATATACAAACATAATATCTCTCAAAGGATAACACATGTTCTTTTCATCCTTATTTTCCAACTTACATAAATTTACCACTATTGAGGAATGTTCCCCTGAATCCCAACTAAACTTTTGTATCTACAATCATGTCCCAACTCACCATGCCTGAATATCTATAGGGGAATTACCTTGTATTGGATTCTATCTGCAATGTTGAAACCATTCAGGTGGACATTCCTAAACTATCCATTAAAGGAATAAAATCAACATGACCTCACTCAGGTACAACTTCATTTCCAAAAAGGCAATTTCCACCACATAAGAACCTAGAGGTGGGCCACTCTCTCCACACACATTCAAGCATACCATCTCAAGTTGGACCACACCTAACTTTATTGTCCTAGAGAACCCACATTCCAATGATGGTATGCTACCCCTTGCTCACCATCCCATGGTGCTTTCTAACATGAAGCCTATCATTTTCATCCCACGCAACCACTGAGGTCTTTCCCTGTATTCCAGTAGAATTCCATCATCATGGGATTAATGCCTTGTGGACTGTCATCTAGATTCACCCTTGGTATAATGGCACATTGCATGTCCAAGGGTCCCTCAAATCCATGATGTTCTAAGATAACCCAAAGAGAGATTACTGAAGTATAACATCGACCTTCATTAGAGTTATAGAATGAAACTTCTATTTCCACAACCTATTGTTATTTTGAACCACACCGTTATACCACTTCATCATAGACATCACATGCTTCTCATAGAACCACCCTGAACTTGAAGCCAACACCTAGATCAATAGTCCCCACATCCATGTACCACATTGCCTCTTTGAGGAATCCAACATGCACCTCACAGGTTCCTCATTAGCATCCTGGTACCACTACACCAACTCGATTTTATCCAATGCACATCTATGACCGGCTTATCACTACCCACTATAGGAGTGGCATTACCATTTCTCACTGTGAGGGATTCTATCCCCCACATCATATATTCAATCACAATCTGGCCACAATATTATACATGGCTATCTAGATTTTATTTCCCAAAAAATGCAAACAAACGACACCGAATTCCCATTCCCAAATTTTGTGAACCACACCCATGGCGTTTTTCGACACCTAATCCAACCCGAGGAAGTCACCCTGAGCCATCGAGGTGACATTACACCATCGTGATCCACATATACCATTTCCATGAGCATAAAATCTGTCATTTCCCTCACCCAAGAAAAGACCTTGATGTATCTAGGCATAATTCTAGAGCTTCTCAACACACCTGGGATGATATCAAGATATTGGAGAGGATCATCACTAGTGGAGGAAAACTATGTAGTTTATAAAGGACCCCAACACCAACTTATCAATTTTTGATGTTGAACTATGTGACACCAGGCCAATGATTTCAGGATCCATTACCAAATGCATCTCATCAACAATCAACCACCACTTGTCATGCATAATTTCCAACCACGTCTCACCACTGCTCCTTGAAAAAATCCAAAGCAAGTATTAACCAATGTTTCAGCTGGCACTACATTCCGCACACCACTAGTGTCCTTCTGATGTGTCCCTTATATATGAAAACTGAAACACAATGGTCTACTAAACCAATAAAACAAATAGTTTCTCACAAATAAACCTTAACATGGGTATAACCCATTGTCTACTTACACACATAACCATGTCTCTTGGTTAGTCAGTCTTATCATCTTTGAGGCAATCCATGTATCTCATCCAATAACAAAAAAATTCCTACCATCATGTTCAACCATGTGACAAACCTCACCTCTGGTTCCACCATTGAGAAAAATCTTATATCCACAGTTCAACAACCCTTGTCTTTTCTGCTAAAAAAACTACAAGACACCCCACTAGTAATCACTAAAATATGTGGTTCGAGCATCCATATGATACAACCACTTTAAACAAACCTTACATCCAATAAAAAACACTACAATTTCCTTATGAATGATCTGAGGAACCACTACAACATCTTCCAAACTCAGTGGTACTCAGTATGAATTGAAACCACCTATACAACATCTCCCATGATAACATTTCATGTACCTACACCATTGAGAGAACCTTCAACGTGGTCACCCATGAATTTTTGGAACTATAAATGCATACCCACAACTTGAGTTGACCCACCAGCCATCAACCTTACCACTTATCCTTCTAGATAAAACCTACACCATGCAAGATTATGAGTTCTACTATCAAAGTCCAAAACATCCATAAGTGCGACACACACCCAAAAGCATTGGAAACCCCATACGACCTCTCTCATATCTCACCTTGATGGTTGAATGTTACCAACTCCCTAGAAAAGATTCACACCAAATAAAATACATTTTTCATCACTCATAACCATACATATCATGGCATGAACAATGAAATGCTTGAAAATGGCACTCCAACCACTATTCTGATTCAAACTGTCCCTAACACACCAAGAGAACATTTACTCTAGGTTCTGTACCCGAGGTGTACACATTCATCGTCACTACAAGAAAAAAATATTCTCTGGGATTCAAAACAAAACATTGATGTTCCCTACTCAGTAGGTCACTAAGACCCATACACCGACCAAAGGGTAAAAAATGTACTCAGTACGGTCAAGATACCTGATAGTTTTCAGATTCGAATTACAAAACAATCCCTCGCAAACCAAAGGCCACAACCCCACCAAGGGTTCCCTAAACAAACCCCCTAGTCCAAATCCTAACATAAAAGACCTCATAATCCAAATCTAATGTCTCAAACTAGGGCATTCTCACTTCCCCATCCTACACATAAAAGGGTTACCCAACAACAGAAATGATACCCATATTTGAACCCAATCATTCTCATTTTTAACTTATCATTCACCCAATGCTTCGAAGAATGACCAATAAGATATAACCGTAGATGGAAAACGTGTCAAGTTATCAAACTTAAATAACCCATTATTCATACTCTATCCTAATGGTTATCATCACACTTATAACACTACCCTATACCAAACCAACCGTGGTCATGGTCAACATGGGATAACCAACTTCTTTAATCACAAGTCTTTATTCAACACATCTTCAAACCAATGTTTCTCCTACAACACGATCCCTTCCTCATAGGCACATTTCTTATTTTACAACATGTTAAAATCATCATTTTAACTCATTTTAACATTTAATTACAAAAAATTCAGTAACAATTTTACCATCCTTATGTAATACATTTTAATTTAGATACCAAATCATCCATTAAAATTTATTACAACACGAAATGTTAACCCATTCATAAAATTTAGTTATACATGATATTCATTAACTATTCATTTGAATTCTTTTCATTAACCCACTTAAATAACAATTATTAGAAATCATTTTCATCATATTTATCAAGGATGTAAAATTAATTTTACACTCTATGATCTGCACATCCATCATGTCTGTGTGCCAATAATGATGCATGTCACTGATATCCTTAGGTGCCTAAAATAATCCATGAATGCACAAACTCATGTCAGTCCCAAAATGAGATGATTATCATAAATCAGTAAAATCACAAAACATGTGCATCATGAAATGGTGAAATATCATTCAAGTGTTACAACACACATCAATAAAAACAATTCCCACCCAAGGGGACTTGGTTTATCACTCGTACCTGGGTTAGCTACTCCTAAGAACATGCTTATTACCAAGGCCCAACACATCCTATTATCTTTTCTAACCTCCCCAAAAAGTAATAAAGAAAAAAAACCTGCCTCTGATACCACATTGTGACATCCCTAACCTCGAATCCATTAAACTAGTGCCTGAAACTGGGTCACCACATGACCTCAATCATGCCTCCCTGTACGCCACAGGCTGCCGACTAGAAAAGAAAGTATAATAGGATATTTGGGGAGACTATACCCTATTGAGCAGGGTAAAACATAACAAGAAATTATTTAAATAGTGGAAGATATGAACAACCAATAAACACAGATGCCAACAATCTCCCAACTAGGTACAAACCATAACTCAATAATAACAATGTAATGACATACTAGTAGTGCTTGTGAATTATACCCAAAAACAAGATGGACAACCAAACACAAAATGGGTCCTGACTCCATGTCTGGATCTTTATCCATGTACATTATGAGACCAACTCAACATCATAGGGTGGGGCCTTTACCCATTTCCTAACATGCAACCAAGAAGTTTTCTCAGGTACCTAACAGTGGCCCAAGCATGGTGTGAGTACAAAACTCAGTATTCCACCACCAACGGTGTCTACAAAGTCTGTATTATAATAGACAGTGAATAAAAGTACAAAATAAATGTTATGTAAACAGGGGAAATTTTATATGATATTTGTTAACTAAGTGCATTTAATTCATGACTATCATTTATCCAGGTTCTATTTTTTATACCATCTTTACTACTTAATCCATTTTTTACACATTCTCTTTGGGTTAGGTATATACATCATCTATACATGCTTTTATGAGAGTAAATATATATGAATTAGAGAGATAAATAAATTCCATATCTCACAAGGGATAAAAATATCACATCAACACATTAACCACACCAAGAAGAATCAGTCCAGGTGGGATGCAACCGTTAGGGGAATATAGCCTCCATCCCCTTCCCTAACTCGTTCCTTTTGGGGTGGACTTTAGAGCCTTAGTCTAACTCGACGCATGGTTGTACAGCCTCAAGTTAGTACCCCACTCTACCAAGACATGTTAAAATGCTTATTTATCCAATCACCACAACCATACTATAACACAACTAAGTATAAAAAATACCAATCGAGTTTAGAATACATAACAAACAACATGGGAATTAATACTATGCCATAACCCATTAATACATTTACCATTTAAATATTATATCCATTTAGAAATATATCAATTATCCTTTCATAACCCATTATGTGTATTCAAAAACCCCTATGAGGTGTCCTATTTAATCAATGACCAAACATTTACCTATTTATCCCATTTATCATTTCACAAGAATTCTCCCACTTCTGCATTTCAAGTAGATTTCTCATATCTCATAACCCAACCATTTGGTGTGCGGCAATTCCCATGTAATAACTCATTCAACATATTCTTCCATTTTATTATTACAACCAATTAGAAAGATCCCACTTTCCCATTCCATCATCAATGTATGAGTTCACCATTTAACATGAACTAATCCTCTTACGTGATTCTAATCAAATTCTGTCAAATAAATGAAATAATCATATTCAACCCATTTTTCCATTATCATGTAAAGTCAAAAAACACGTATGACTTGTCACTTGGGTAATATATATTATGACTTCATTTAAAAATTATCCAACCATTAAAACATGATCTACACAGGCTTTACACTTTTCTCGGAAGACCTCCACTTAACCCAACAACACTCTACGTCTGGGAATTCCCTTGCACCCTATGGGTGGCCCTAAAATGGTCATGTCCTCTATCCATACCACATGGATCATGAGGGTTTATATTGAACACTTAGACATCTACTTTTATCAAAATCTTCAATAGGACCATGAACACGAAAGGGGAAAATTAAAATACAATCTTCCATGCACAAATCCAAAATAAAATATGGGATGATAATTGTAGACCACCTACCTCGAATCCGATGATAAAATCACTCTTAATCTTAGACTTGGATTCTAATTCAACACTCATTGGAGCCCTAACCAATATATCACTAGAAAAAGAGGTCTTTAGAGATTCAGAAGGAAATGTGAGAGAGATGAAACCCTAATCAAAATGAGGAAGCAACGAAGATATTAGACTTACTCGGGGAATCTATCCACAATCAACGGTGCTCCAAATTTCCAAGAATCCAACAAGAAACAACTCGTGGATGCTTGGGTCATCCATGTTCGTCTCTTGGGTTGCAAGGGGAGAAATGGAGTAGAAACCTATGTTGGGGATTAAAATACCAGAGTGTAAATTTTGTAAATTTTACAACATTTATGGACTGCATGGTTTACCCACACAGTTTCCCAAATCATGCTTGAGATACTGTCCAAAAACACCCCCTTTTCACAGTTTTTTGGGGATTTCTACATGGTTTTCACAAACTACACACAAACCATGCAACATGTACAAGAGTCTCTTATCATCCTATTTCATGTCCCAATCACCTAAAAAGCCCCCCAAGCCTTCATAAAACATACGGAAACGGTTATATAGCCAAAAATAAGTGGCCAAAATAAAACATAATAAAAAACATACTTTACAAAAATCTGTAATATTATACTTCCATCTATTATCTGTCTATCTACTTCTCAGTGGTTTATAAAATCTCGCATAATATTTCCCCGACTGTAGAAATAGAAACACCACCTATCTTTTGGAAGAATCAAAAAATCCTAGGAGCCCTAAATAATAGAGACCCTATATTGATACTATCTCCTAAATCCTATCATATTATCATATCAAAATTTTCTTCGACAGCTACCAGTGGACAAAGTACCATTCATGTCTTCCCACTACTTTCCCAACTGTCGATATCTATTTTTACCAAAAGTAATCTACGACTAAATATCTAAAAAATTAACCATGTTTATGTAAGAATGAAAATATTTATTAGTTTATCCCTAATAACTCATAATATTCTCCATTTTAATTTTTTTATTGGAATAATGTTACATGAACCATATCTACAGAGATTCACGAGAGGTTCATGAACCTCGATCAAATCTCTTTCATGTAAATGATTCCCTACAAAATATCTAAATAAACTATAATAAAAATCCTATAAAATGTGTCCAAATATAAATCTTCCGTGATTTGATTCTAAAAATATTAATAAGAGAGGGGGTACCTCATCACCTTTCATATTCACCAAACACCTCCCCCAGATCATTATTTTTCTACACAATGTAAAAAAGGTGTAACTAACTCAAACCAATCCCCAAATACCTCAAATTTATCATTCCCATAATATTGATAGGTCAATTACTTATAATCTAATAGAAAATTACCATCCTATAAAATCCTCAAATGATACTTTCTGTGCACCTTATGACTTAATATGTGGGAGTGAGACTCAGAAACCATATGGAGGAATCACCTCTTCCACAATTCCACATATTGACGCCTAGTGACTTGGAATATCATCATCATTATCCCACTTTGAAATCCAATTCATATTTCATCACATAGGTATCCTATAATGAAATTATAAAATACAACATTAAATGTGTATATTTGGGGTGATAACTAAAAAATCATGGAAATTAATCAAATTCCTATACGATGCATGTATCAATATTTTTTTGGTAAACCATTTAATATATATACAAAGACAATGATAATTTTATTTGATTCATGGTCAATGGATATCTTAGAAACCAACTAGAAAAAGAGTTCATCTTCATAGAGATAAACATGAAACACTTTAAGACTATTAGTTGAGTTACTAAAAAAATTCTCATAGATAGAAAATCTCCAATATATTTTCCTAATATATATTCATTCTGATTCCACACTATTTGAAAATTCCATATCACAGACCACCTATCTATAAATATATTGACATTGAAACCCCAATCCAACCTCCAATAGAAAAAAGTATACTGACATGCACTTAGTAGGCATGAAAACCCCATGCAAGGCCAAATCCAATGGTACCCATATGAACATATAAATTTATAATCAAATTACACCATGAAAAATTATTAAAATAAATCAAATACCAAAATTCATGCATACATATAAGTCCCACCATTTGAAAAAAAAGTTATTTAATTAAAAAATTTTGAAAACAAGTCCATGAAAATTGTAAAATAGTCCCTCCTAAGACTTATGTGTTTATCACATGAATCACTGACCATGGTTATTCAATATCATTATGTTTTTCTTTCCACACATACTCCTTGGACAATGTGAAATTTCAATTAATTTTCACAATACATAACATTTGTGGATAGATCCCATACAAGGGTGAGTATAATGATACCCACTAGGACACTCCAAAATCACCAAACATAGGGTATCTGGAGTAGTTATCACTTCATCATAAGGAGATTATATTTTGATATGAGACATAAGAATGAAAAATAACATAGTATATATTCAAAATAGACACCATGTTTATGAGGGGTCACAACTATAAAAACTTCCACAATATTATACTTGAGATCATTAAAGTAATACTCATTTATATGGACTAACTCTAGTATCCTGATAATACCAATGAAACATATCTAATAGGTTTTTATCATTGTGTATATCCATGGATATGAACTCACTAAAACGTAGAATATCTCACTAGAAATTTAGTAGATCTCCCATGGCATATAGGGTATAACATAACCTAACTGGAATAACATGCTATATAATGAATTGTATGACATGTCTGTTGGTCATGATTATCTCTCAAAACTCACATAGGGATTTATAAATGATACAAGATCATACCATAGGGTAGACATATTTATTCTTGAACTCTATCCAAGAAAAATCCCAAAAATATGATCACATCCACTGATCTCGATGTAATTCATCATTATTCTATGATGGAGATTGGCAGAAAGAATATACCATATAGAAAATAGGTGTAAACTATTCATAATGGTGGTATTAAGATACCATGGAGAATGTGTTTGAAATGTATTGTTTTCCTTAGGTATACCCATGTCTCTCAATATCACGTGACATGCAATTCTCCATATTCAGGTTGTTTCCATTTTTGATACATGAAATTTAGAGGTTGGGCTAGCACTTTTGATGTACTAACTTATAGATTGTATTTACACTATTATGTGCATGTGTACTTTGTTCTGTGATAATTTACATTGTTCGTGATTGCGTACCTAGACGTGTTCATGTTTCAGGACATTATCATGTTCATGGAAATGTCCATTATTTCATATCCCTAGGTTACACATTGAGAAACCAACAATGAATCACATCACATGTGATGGGTCCATAGGGTGTGTTAAAGTTTTCTTCATGCGTAAATTCTATCTTCCACAGCATGGTTTCACAAAGCATATATTCCTCAGAATAATTAGTATGTTGTGATGATTTTTATAAAACATTAAATACATCATGTGTGTTCAATTTGAGTCCCCTAATCCTCCAAATAAAATTTTATACACTCTATAAATCATTTATATGGGTTAAAAACCCCAACATTAAATTTTTTATTGATCGTGGTCAGTCAAACCATCTGGGAATCAATCCTCATCACATTGTGCTTTCATCACTACACTAAACCATGAACCACAAGTCATATATACAGACCCTATATTTTAATATTCATGTAAAAAATTTACCATGACATAAACACCAACCGTAAAAACATAGTTATGATCCAATTAATATAATAGTTTTTATGAAATAATCATTCACCATTTATTTATCAACCAATATTATAAAGGGTATCCCAATGATGAATTCATAGTGAATGGTGGGAAAAAACCACAACAAAACAAGAGGAATGATCTTTGAGCATTTTTTATGCTGTCATGAAATAGTTTTTAATATAATGAATAATTAAGATGATCTAATGAAGGAGGAATAATTAAATATAATCAATAACCCAAGCTATGTCTATAAACCCACACCCGAAATCAAGACTAACATGCAAATAAATCTTTTAGTGGAGTTGAAACATGTTCCTCATGGGATAAACACATAGGGATTAAAAAATAAAATAAAATTACCTACCAAATGATAAGATCAATCTCCTATAAATAAAGGAAACACGTAATAGTTTTGGGAATTATCCATAAGCTCTGATTGGGACACAAATTTTCAATCCCAGATCTTATGAGGATTTTGTCAAAAATTTCTCCTACAACCCTCACCCAATACCCATGGAATTGAATATAAACCTATATATTTTACAAAAGTTGGATTTTTGAAGAGATTAATTCCTTTTTTAATTTAATTGAAAAATAAAATATTCAATATATTTATTTTTTTATTTTCCCTCATGAAATCAAATTAAAAAAACCTGACACTAAATATATTTATGTCACTCCAATGGTAAAACCCATACCCATGAATTACTTGTAGTATTAGATTTCAAGTGTGGTAGTCTAATGATTCTTTATTTCATTATCATAGAAATACATCACATGCATGATAACATATATTTATTATATTTAATATATCATTATTGAGCCTCTATATGCCACATAATCTCATGTTGACTCATCACGTAGGTCAAAAAATATTTAATAAAATATATGAAATTCATACTGGGAAATATATTTCAATATTGAATGAAACTTTATTTTTTTTAATTTTATTAAATGAACATTGTGTTTTGGATTAAAATATAAATATTACATTAGGATAACTATTTTCCATTATCTAGAAATTGTTTATTTTTGGTTGAATCTAGGAAATCACTGATTTTTGAAATACCACATTATTTATGAAATAATCTTGATAAAATAAATAATAAAAATTAAATAATGAAATTTTAATTATCAAATATTTATTTTAGGTAGAATATAAATGTTTTAAATGAACTATTTTAAAATTTCAGAATAATTATTCATATTTTTTGAACATAAGATATAATTTTATATAATAAAAATATCTTTTTAGTATGTTTAAATTAATTAATAGGATTAAAGGTTTCATTTTTTAAAATATCTAAAACAGCCATTTTTGAGAAAAATGACAATAAATTTCATAGAGATCATTTCCACCTTCTATTATTGTGAACTATATTTTATATTCATAAAAGATAACATTATTAAAAAATAGTTTTATTTTATTATAGAAACTTTATTAAAGGTAATTTTAAATATTATTGAAATTTAATCATGAAAAATGTCAACCATATTATAAATTAGAGTATTCAAATTACAATGTAATGTCCCTCTATGTTTTCATCATAGTGAATAGCTACGATGGTCAATGTTTTTCGTAATTGTAAATGATAGCAGTGTTAACAAGAAAGCTCAACTAAGTGATAAGGATTCACATATCATCTAAATTTACTTACATATGATATTATGAGTGTGTTTAAAACTGAAAAATATCCTATACTAAAAAATGGAAATTTTTAGTTAATTACATTGATAATGGAATTGGTTTTGTATTAAATAATTACTAAAAGATTTCCAGTATCACTTACTTCATACATTGACTATAAAATTATATTGATAAAAAATTATAAATAGTTAAGGATCATATTATTTATTATGGATAATTATTTTTTAAAAAATTTATTTTTACATATATTTTATTATATATTTATCTATAAGACTAACAGATCATTGGAACATTACTTTTTGTAAGTATCAAATTAATTAGTTAAATGATTTTAAAATCATTAAATGTAATATTATTTGGATGTATCATAGTTTTCTATGATTTTTTGATACATTTTTTGTTCAAATCAAGATTTATGTGCTTAAAACAGAACTACATTATTATCTCAATATTTTAAAAGTTAAATTCCATAAATAGTCATCAAAATTAATATAATGATAGTAAATGTTAATCAATGTTTAATTATTTTGTTTAAGAAAAAAAATATTATATTATTACAAGTTGGATGTATAATGGAGGAATATATCATATGTTGTCTATTTTTGAGACAGTTATACTTCTTTAAATTACTTTTAAGAACCTTAATTATGACATATTTGTGACAAAAAAATTTGTTTCTTTCATACAATAGTGGTCTTAATATTACCATTAAAAGTGAACATATTAATTTGTATTTCCCTAAAAATATAAGGTATTATCCTTAGAATATTACATAATCCACTTTTATGTCTATAATATTACTTTATTTAACATTGAGGACCATTTCATGTTTATTGTTTTAGAGAGTATGGAATATCTCATACAAAGATAAACCATAAAATAAAAATTCGACACTTCTATACAATATCTATTTTTCCATAATATAAAACATATAAATTAAAGCATGAAATATTCAATGATACTCTTCATGAAATCTGAAGTAAATTATTTGAATCCATTACACATCCTTATGTCATGTGCTGAGCATTTAAAAAATATGGGATGAGTTCAAAAAGACCATTAAAGGGTATAAAAATATGTAATCATTTAGTCCATTGATAAAAATTAAAACCCATTGAAACAATATTATACTCTAATAATTTTTAACTTTAATAAGTATGAAATAACATCTTTTGAAAATAAATTCATTTAATGCCTTTTTTAAATAAAAATATTAACATAAAACCTTTATAAAAAATATAATATAAATAATGTCACTTTGGGGAATAATTATACATGTCACTCTTATAAATGGAATAACCCTACAATCAAATTCCTTACATGTCACTCATAAAATGGAAAATACATATGGATTACATATATACCCAATGCATTGGAGGTAAAAATGTAACAACACATACCTGGTTTATCACAAAATCACATGTCCTTGGTTTATCGCATAAGTGAACATAAAATTTCTAAGTACCATTATATAATCACAACCCATAAAATATTTCAATTCTCAAGATGTCTCTATTAAAATTTCATTTTATCTCAGAAGAAAACATTTCGTGATATTGAAATAATCATCCCATTTTCAAAACCCATTTTTAATAACAAAATAAGCATAAAATTAAATGATTTGTTCCATTTAAAAAACATGAATCCTTATAGAGGAATCCAATTAACAATTAATTGTCATGGAAGTGGAGAATATTTTTTCACCATATATGTTTAAGAAAACATTCATTTTTTAATTTCTAATTAAAGTCAAACATTCAATACCGAATATATAAAAATATTAGTTCATTAAATCCATTGAATGAAATTTAAAAAACATAAAATAAGAAATCATCAATAATATTTTCCTAGTGAAAAAGTTTTGAAAATTAAATTATTATAATTTCAGAGCATCCCACACCACTTTGACCATTTATTTCATAAGAATGTGAAAGAAGAAAATATAAAAAAATCTTTAAATTTTTTTATTATAGATATAATATGGATATTTTCTATCAATGAATATTTATATACACTTTATAAAAGATTAGAGGTTCATATCATTTATAAATTAATCAATGAATGGTGATTGAGGTGAAATACCATACATTGAGTCTATCTCGATATTAAAATTCAATGTATTCCTGAATAATAAATGTAAGAAAATTATATAATTTATTTATAAAAATTTTAATTTTAATTTTTAATTTTTTATCACTTATTATCATGTAATAACAATTATATATTTATTTATGTTCATGTTAGAGGTTTTGACGATATTCGGTACTTGAGTCCAAAATGAATTTGGAATGACATCAATAGTAAAAGTTTTCATAAGTACATCATATCCTAAATAATATTAATTAAATAATAATATTCTATTTACATACTTTTAAATAATGTAATTAAATATGGACATGTAAATTGGACTATGTTGTAATCATTAGACGATAAGTCATACGTACACAAGGGTAAAGTTTCCAATTTTCAATAATAATAATTGAAAGAAATTATGTATTAATTTATCTTCACAAAAAATAGAATAATATAATTAATATAATATTTTTCATTAAAATATATTTATATATATAATCTATTTTATGTGGTTATGATAATTAATCACATCTCTTTAGGGGTGTGATAGTTCACACATACACACGAACAACGTTATCATTTTTATGTGCATAGATAGGTAGTAACATGAATGGAATATTATCTTTTTAGAATGGAAAATATTTCATTAATACAACATATTAACATTTAATCCATCATTATAACTAGTTTCTAATGATGTTGATGGAAAATTATTTATATCAGTTCGTGAGGTGGTAGTCCTTCGTACATGAGAATGATTTATAATTTTCCAATATGATATAAGTATATATGAATTTATGAAAAGATATTAAAATATTAAAATATAATTATAGTTATGATATTGTAATAATTTTTAATCGTGGTTTAAGATGATTTTAATTATAACACCCTGACCCCTCTAAACAAGTGTCAGTGCCTTACTAATTACATTTGCATGTTTAGATGGAATGAAATCCTAAAGGATCGATTGGTTTAGTAGTCTGGAAGAAACTAGATATATAGATGTAACTCAAATTACATTGGGAAAGGTAATAATGTACAATGCCTAAAAAAAACTAAACCAAACTGCATCCACATAAACTCAATAAGTGATCACCTCGTCATAAGATGATAAAGAAAAAAAACGAAATGGGTGAGCTAAAATGCTCAGTAAGGGTTACAAATAGTGGAAGCATGAATCAATATTAATTGAATCATAAAATAATTTTCTTGGTCTCTAGGGCATGGTGAATAAATGAAAAACACATGCCATTGATGAACAAAGAATGAACCTGCATCCATAGATTTTTTCAGAGTGAAAAACTCATAGATAGTAATAACTGATAATGAATAAAGAGAATGATTATTATTTGGACCTCATGTATTTGTAACATGATACATTTTACCATTGAAATGGTTTATGTCTGTGGGTTGAAAACCGTCTGATGTTTTGGAAACAAACTCAAAGGGTTTATCGCCAACTGATTTTTCTCATTAGACCTGTTGATGTATTGGGGGACTATTGTGGGACCCAGACATCACTGCATTTCCAAATCATGATTTATATATAGATTTATTAGAAGATAAATATTCCTTAACATTCTCCATATATAATAGAGGATAAAAATTCACCAACACTTCCACAGTTAAAAAACCATTCCAAATAAACATAGTATGTGAAAGGGTATATAGGTAAAGACTATAATCATATCCATGAAACCAGAATATGTATATATTATATAAATATAATATCAAATTAAAGGTGATATCAAATGGTATGTAGGTATATCACATTTTTATTATTAGGTGCACAATACAAAGTAAGTCATAATGAAATTGAAATTTAGAAAAAGCTTGTTACCACATTGTAATCCATCGTACCATGTGACCAAATATTAATAATAATTAAATGAATAATTTAATACCATGAATATAAAGGTAATAATTATATGATATATCAAATGGATGCACAGAGACAACACATACAAGAAATAGCTGGTGAATAATGGAAATCTCATGAAAATGAAAGTGAGATGAGAAAACCCCTTACAAATATTTTGGCATGGTAACGGGTGTTCCTGTTAGGTATTAAAGAGTGGTAAAGGGGTATACCATTATTTATATTTCATAAGGAAAGTACGGGGGAGGTGAGAAAACATACCACTTCATTTGGATTTAAAAATAAAAGGGAACAACATAGGGGGAATTCATGAACAGAAGTGAGAGAGAGGATCCCTTAAAAAGATTGTATAATTAGAATAGATAGAAATCAACAACATAATTATGTGTGAAAAATATGAATACATATAATATAAGTGGATATACAATATAAAACAATCAGACTTCATTTTCACATATTCTTGGAAAAACATAACCAATGAAAAAGTGTTTAACTCAATGAATGGGAATTGAGTTATGATATCCCTTACCCTATGCTTGAAGGTGTTCTTGATTGTTCTTAAAGACCTGAATAATAAAATTTAGCTTCATTAAATAATAATTCTAGAACCTAATCATCATTTAATTGATATGTTATAAACTTATTAGGATCATTAATGGAATTTTTATGGGTTTAAGATGTTCAACATTATTGTTTTCGAAGCATTTTCTTCCTTTTTTTAATAATCAGTTTACTTGTATTCATGAAGGGATGTTCATTTCAAATATGGTTAAAAATAATGAATTGTTAATATATATTATTAGTGACACTAATTTGATATAAATTATCATATAATAATTTTGGTTATATACCATGAGGATGACTCATTCGATAAGTTAATGATAGACACTTGGATTTAGCTTGGCGGTTTACTGCACAATGAACTTGTTTTGTATTATTATTCCATATTACGAGTATGTAATATTCAAGAAAGTTAAAAAGATAAAAGAAATAAATTATGATCAGGTTAAACCATTAAATAGGTTTCATGAATAGTGTTGATGATAATAATGAAAATTGAAAACCTGTCTTCCTTGAGTGTGATAAATTAACACATCTAAGATGGTGTTTTCATTTATATTATAAAAGGAGGGGAAAAGAGTGATTATAATGAAATATTCCAATTTCACAATGAAAATCTAGTACATGTATGGTACTATAATTAGAATGTCATTTGTATGAGATGAGATGAGAAGAGGGAACAAAATAATGGAACTTGTAAAAGAAATTAAATAAAAAAGGAAGAGAGGTTCACCCCTTGAGTACTCCTCTTTGAGAAAATCCTTAAGACCATTGATTTTGGCCTATTGGTGAGACTAGAAGGCCTTGGACCAGGGGAGAGGTCTTAGAAAGACTATTTGGAATAATTTAGGCGAGGCTTGAAGCTTGAGTGGTGTGGTAGGATGAGGTGGTGAGGGGTGGTTATATAGCGGTGGGGGGAAGGGATTTAACATTATTTTAAATATTATTTTAATATATTTTCTCAAGACTATGAATATTCTTGATTCATGTGATCCAAAATAGTAATAGTGGCGTGTGAGTTCAAAAAATGTGGGCTTGCATCAGGATTTCATCACCTATGATGTTGTAAATCAAGTATTTAGCATTTATCATAATTTATTGTTTTTTACTATTAAAAAAAATAATGTATTTCAGAAATATCACCAAAATTGACCCTAACCATTTTTCTACATGTAGAATCCAAAAATGAAATCTGTTTCACAAAAAAATTCTACATATGTTAAATTTAATTTTAAATTAAAATCATTATTTAATCGAAAAATATAAACACTTAAAATATACATCTCCATTTTTAAGGTTCCTAAATTTATTTATACATTGATGGGTATGGATACCATTATTAAGGGTCATATTACTATACATATAGTTAAGTTAATATTCATAAGGGTTGGTTACTATTTCTAAGGGTAATTTACCATTCACTAAAAATTAAGTTAATTCTATCAGACTCTCAATATTATCCTGATCGCAAATGTGAATCTCCTTTTTTCAAAATTCAATACACAAAAGTGGAAAATTTAATTTTAAACGCTATGTAATGACAATCAATTAAATAACCATGTTTTGTTTCAAAGAAACTCATTGACATAAAAAATAGGCTACCTATTTAATTGAATGTTTTTAAGAGAAACATACCATAAAATGTTAGGGGTGTTACATTATTCCCCCTTTCAGAAATTTATTCATCGAAATTTCTCATTTATAATGGCCTCCAAAAATAAGTGGGTGGTTATTCTTCATAACATCCTCAGGTTCCCATGAGGCTTTCTCTATGTTATGGTTTCTCAATAAAACCTAGACTATACATGTTGTTCGATTTCAAATTACCAGCTCCCTCGTGTCAAGAATCCCAATAGGCTCTTCACAGAATAACAAACCAGGTTCTGGTTCTATTTCATCATAGGTGAGTACATGTGTTGGGTCTGGCATGTATTTCATTAACAAATGCACATGGAACACATCATGAACATTGGAGAGACTTGGGGGGATTTCTGAATGGTAAGCTATAGCTCTAATTCTTTCCATAATTTCAAATGGCCCGATGTACCTTGGGCTCGTTTTTCCTTTTTACTGAACTTTATGACACCCTTCCATGGATATACTTTCAAAAAGATGTGATCTCCCATATGGAATTCCAAATACTTTATTCGGTAGCCATCATAACTCTTCTTTATACTTTGGGCTACATTAATATGGGATTGAATTGTCTTTACCTTTTCTGTGGTCTCTTTAATATCTTTTTTCCCTATTAGATTCCTCTCACCAACATCAACCCAACAAGTTGGAGTTCGAAATCGCTTTACATATAATAGTACGCCAAAATTGGTACTTAGCGGTAGTATTTTTGTTGCCTTTAACGGCGGTTTAAACCGCCGCTAAATCATTCTACGTCAGTTTTGGAAAACTGCCACTAAATCATGTGTTGGTAAATAAATAGGGGCAGTTTAAACCATCTCTACATTATTTAAATTGTTTTTAAATTTTTTAAAATTTATTTATTTTTCAATTCACGGTGGTTTTTTAGCAACGGTTTAAACTGTCACTAAATAATTCTTAATTTTTTAAATTTTTTAAATTTTTTAAATTGTTTTTATTTTTTAATTTTTTTAATTAAATAATTATTTATTTATTTATTTAAATTATTAATTGTTTATTTATTTATTTATATATATTTATTTATTTATTTTTAATTTATTATTACTTTATTATTATTATTATTATCATATATTTTTATTTACTTATTTGTCTATTTATTTCCAAGCAAATGCTCATCCATCTCCATGCATAAGTCTACATCCATGCACATGCCCATGCCATATATATAAATTCTGTGTTGGGTGAGATTTGAACCACTTACCTTTTTCTTATTCTCCAAAGACTTTACCACTCCAACACGCTCTTCATGTGGTCAATAACTCAAATTTAATATACTTATATATATATATAAATATATTAGTTGGAAAAACAGGTAATACATAACAAATAGATACAAACTAAAAAAAACTATTAATAAATAATTATTAATCAATAATCAATAATTAATAATATATAATCATAATATATATATAACATATAACATATAATATACGAAAAAAGGTACATCATGAGCGAACCCATGATCCCAAAATTTATTACTGAAAATAAAAGCAAGCATACAAAATGGAGACATCATAAAAAGCCGGTGAATGAACACTGCTACAACAATCAAAAGGGAATAGGATCATCCATGGGAGTGCCGAACACCACCCCTTCCTCGCGGATGTTGGCCTCTCCTCCATTTTTTAGGTTGTTGCCAAGTATCATAAACCACCAGGGACTCAGTATTGTCCTCAGGTGGTAAGGAAGCGCTCCCAAATTCATCACTAAAGACCACCTTGCTGCTGTATCTATGGAGAATATCAACCAGGCTATGACCATTTTTACCAGACTCAGGCACGCCACTTGGACTAATCTCTCCTTGACCTTCAAGAGGTGCCACATGAGAAGTCACCAATGGAGTTACTGCTTCAGCCAAAATTACAACTCCATCCTTGTCCACATGAAGATCAGAGTCAACCTGCTTCCCTTTCATGTTTTTCGAAGATTGTCGCTCCTCCCAAAACTGAGAGTCGGCATGCATTTGTGCATCATGTTCTAAGTCAGATTCATCACATTGATCTGCAACAGTATCTTGGACTCCTGTTACAAGAACATCATGGAAGGAAGTATTAGAAATGACATTTTTACCAAATCCACATCCCTCTTTAAAGGCAGAACTAGATGTAGAAGTGGGCTTCCCCATTGGAAGATGATTAACTAAATCATGATCTCCTGTAGACTTCTGATGTGCCCCCCCTACACTCCCCCTTGAGCAGAAGGCATCAAAGGGTCCCTCACCTGGGCCTACTCAAAGGAACTAGTAATCGGCTGCTGATTAAGGGACTTGCGCCTTTCATTGGAGACATATGTCTTAGTGATATCACCAGTTTTGGTCTCCATGAAAGAACGATGATACTTTTTTTCATTGGAAAAAGGGCCCACATTCATTTGAATTTTCCTCGCATTCCTACATTCAGAGACATCATGTCCCACCAACCTCCAGAACTTACAGAAATCATGGATTGAATCACATTCAAACTCAACCTCAAACCTCTCACCATTGGCAACAAAATTGACAGAATCAGGTAACGTATTCTACATGTCCACATCTACCAAAAATCTGGCAAAGTAACCAAACTTCCCATGCACTGTATTCTCGTCCATCTTCATGGGAACACCAATACACGAAACTAAGTCATTCATGATTAACGAATGCCAAAACACCAAATTCAATCCATGGATTCTAACCCAATTCTGAGCATTGGAATGCTTCTGCAGGTATGGGTTAAAATTTAAATCCCAAGTAGAAAGTAAAAAACATCCTGGATTAAGAGAAAAAAACCCATTGCTCCATGCCTTTGATCGATCATTTTCATATATGAAAATCAGATGAAAATATCCCCTGCCGGTAGGGACTATTCGCCAATCTGAAAAACCCCATATATGAGAGAACCTAATCTTCAGAGACTCAGTATTCAGCGGCTTATCACCCTTAGAGAGAACTAACCATCCAACAAGAGAAAACCTTCAAGCCTCAAGTCGTTCCATAAGTCCCATAGGGTGAGCGATGACGGTGAATCTTCCATCATCAGATTTGGAAATTCGGGAGTCACAGGACTCATGTGAACCAGACTCTTTTGATAAATTAAAGGCATCATAGAAAGAGATAGAATTTGAACCTTTCAACACTCGATCACGAGGAGCATCCCCACGATTCAAGACAGGAAAATCTGGAGCGCAAGCCGGGATGTTCAGATCTGAAACACGACCATCCAAGGTAGCCAGATCTGAGGTGCAAACAACCGGTTCCAGACTGTTCAGATCAGAAGTGCGAGCATCCAAGTCAGCTAGATCTGAAGAGCGAGAAGGATGTTCTAAGGCGGCAGGTTCCGAGGCGGAAGGAGCAGAAGCGCGTACGGGAGGGATCATGGCAGTAAGAACCGGAGTGCGAGCAGCATGATCCAAGGTATTCAGATCAACGCAAACACTAGGACACAAAATCACACCATGATCGCCGGGAGCAGACGGATAAGAAGCACGAGCAGATGGAACCCTCACGGGATCGTCAGGAGCTCCACTCCCCTCTGTCTCCATACTTTCATATAATATATAATGTATTATATATAATATATAATGTATAATTTATAATATATTTTATCTAATATAAATTATATATTATATATTATATATTTTATATTATGTATTATATAATATATAATATATAGTACATAATACAAAATATATAATATATAATATAAAATATATAATATAAAATATATAATATATAATATATAATATATAACAAAAAATATATATATAAGTAATGTATAAATAATAAATTAAT
The DNA here is from genome assembly GCA_963277665.1 of Viscum album. NCBI lineage: Eukaryota > Viridiplantae > Streptophyta > Magnoliopsida > Santalales > Viscaceae > Viscum > Viscum album. Next base: position 1,174,086,976 of record OY728160.1, read on the forward strand.
TAAAAATTAATTTAATATATAATAAATAAATAAATAATAAATAATAAATAATAAATAATAAAAAATAAATAATAAATAGTAAACAATTAATAATTAATAATTAATAATTAATAATTAATAATAACTAATAATTAATAATTGATCATTAAGAATTAAGAATTTATAATTTATAATTTATATTTAAATATTTGTAAACAATTTATAAATAATTAACAATTAATTAATTAATAATTCATAAATATTGAATAATAAATAAATAAATAAATAATAAATTGAATAATAAACTAATAATAAATTAATATTTAGTAAATTAAAAATAAATTAATAAATAAAAAATAAAAAATTATAAACAATAAATAAGAGAAAATAAATAATGAATTAAAAATAAATAATAAATAAATAAATACATCAATAAATGGATAAATAAATATTAATTAATCATTAATAATAACTAATATTTAATAATTGATAATTATAATATGAATTATTCATAACTAATAATGAATAAATAATTAATAAATAGTTAATATTTTATTTATAAATAATCAATAAATAATCAATAATAAATAAATAAATATATAAATAAATAGTAAAATAAATAATATCTAATTTGTAATTGATAATTAATTATAACTAATAACTAACAATTGATAATTATAAAATTAATAATTCTTAATTATTAATTAATATTTTAATTTTAATATTTCATATGTAATATTCAATTTTTATTATTTAATAAATAATTTTTAATTAATTAATAAATAAGTAATGAATATTTAATAAAGAATAAAGAATAAATAATTAATTAATAAATGAATAATAAATTAATATTTCGTAAATTAAAAATAAAGAATAGAGAATAATGAATAATTAATAAAGAAAAATAATAATAAAAAACTAATAAATATTAAAAAATAAACCATAAAGATATATAGATATAACTAAATAAATAGACAAGTAATTAATAATTAATTAATAATTGATAATTATTAATAAATAATAACTAATATTTAATAATTTATCTTAATAATTAATAAACAATTAATTAATATTTAATAATTAATTAATAAATACTGAACAACGAATAAATAAATAAATAATAAATAAATAAATAAATATATAATAAACTAATAATTAATAATTAATAATTAATAATTAATTAATTAATTAATTAATAATAAATTAATAATTATTGTGTACATAATAACTAAAGAATAAATAAATATATATGTATAATAATATTTAAATAAATAAATAAATGAATAAATAATTAATTAAATATATCATAAAACATTAAGAACCACTTAAAACCCTAAAAACACTGAAATGGTCAAAAAAATATGATCTGATACTCGTTTTCCAGTGCCACAACCAGTAAAATCGAAGAACGTGAAATAATCATTGATATGATATGTGGTATAATCTGAAGAGAATGTTGGATCAAAAGTTATAACCATTTGAATTTTAAGAAATCGATGTCTGCAACTAAAACCTCTATTTCAGAGTCCTTCTGGGCCTTTCTGGTGGAATAAAAAGGGGTAAAATACTCAATGAGTTAGTACAAGGCCAGAACGGTGTAGAGCTCGTCACAAGCTTTGATTTGATATGTTGTAGAGCCCAAATGGGCACCCGAATTAAAACTTATGGTCGTTTGAAGTTCAAGTTATATTTTCGACTTTTGAATTTTCAATATATATTTTTTCCTTTCATTATCAAGTGATTTAAATCTCACATGGTTTTTTCGCATATGATAAACTTATATTTGACTGGTTATGCAGCAGAAATGGTCACTGAGATCAGAAGTTATGGAAATTATTATGCCGATGTCTGTTCTTCTACTTATTTAACATTTTCCTTCCATTTAAAAATATTATTAACTAATAATTATAAATATTAATTAATTGAAACATTATAAATATTTAAATTTATCAATAATAAACTATATTTTATTGTAAATAATAAAAACAATGGATAAAAAAATAAATATGAAATGATATTTTATATTTTTTTAAAAAAAATTTCTTAAATTTTGCGGCGGTTTTCAAAAAGTCGCCGCTATTTCGCTGTGGTTTTTTTAAAAAACCTCCATTACAAATAAATTATTTTTTTTCAGAAAATATTAAAAAATAATAATAATAAAAAAAATTATCTGCTGTTTTTTCACGGTAGTTCTAAAAACCACCGCTAAATTTTTGTTCGAAAAATATTTAGCATTGTATTTTCAAACTGCTGCAAAAAAACTACTGCTAAAATATTGTTTTCTTGTTTTGTAATGCTTCATATAGAGCCATTTGACTACTATAATGAAAAACATTTTTATATTAAAATTATACCAAAGGCCAGTATAGATCCCACAAACCTTGAGTGTCAAGGGATCATGATCTCAGCATGTCCTTTATAGTTCGAATTGTCCTTTCAGTTTGTCTATTGGTTTGGGGGTGATAAGTAGTACTCATATGAAGCTCAGTATCAAAATCCTTCTGGAGACTTTTCAGAATTTTGATGTAAACTGGTTATCTCAATCAGACACAATTGAAAGCGATGCACCATGAAGTCCTTCAACTTCATTAATATAATTTTTTTCGAGGCAGTCAATTATAAAATCCTTTCTTATATCAAGGAACTGTGCTGATTTTGTGAGATGATCAACAATTACTCATATTGCATCATTCCTTCTAGGTGTCCTCATTTTTCTGGTGACAAAATCCATCTTAATTTCATCCCACATCCACATAAGAATTGGTAGAGGTTGCATCACCCTCTAGGATGTTGTCTCTCTGCCTTTACATGTTGATAAACTAGACAACTTGACAGGTAGTCAGCAATTTCTCACTTAATATTATCCCACCAAATATATACCTTCAGATCACTATACATCTTTTTTCTACCCGGGCGTATAGAGAAATTTGAGCTATGAGCATTGTCTAATAGTTACATTTTTATCTAAGGTACTGATGGAACACATAACCTCTTCCCAAATTTCAAAACTCCTTCTTTATACACAAAGTCTTCCAATATCCCATCCTTAACGACATTAATTTTCCTGTATAGATTCTCATCATCATATTGAGAGTTTTTTATATTCTATAATAAAGATGGTTTAGAAATCATTTTAAAGGGGAAAGATGTTCCCCCTTCCTTAACAATTCCTATATCCATATTTAGTAGATCCATGAAAATAGGATCTCTCTCAATTCTTATTTTGGTCAGGGGTCCATGATCATTCCTTCATAACGCATCTTCCATCTTATTTTACTTTCCAGGGTGGTAGTGTATTGAACAATCATAATCTTTTAATTAATTCATCCATCTCATTTGCCTCATGCTGAGTTGTTTTTTCTTAAAAATGAATTTCAATCTTTTGTGATCTATGTATATCTCATATCATTCACCATAGTGATAATGTCTCCATATTTTCAGAGAAAATATTATGTCGGCTAAACCAAGATCATGAGTTGATTAATTAATCTCATGAGCCTTCGACTGCCATGATATATATGCAATAACATTATCATTTTTCATAAGGATGCAAACCAGCCCATTCTTTGATGCATAACTATATATCACAACTCCATTATTTCCTCATGGATGAGTCAGAATAGAAGCATTTGTCAATATTCTCTTCAATTCATCATATAATTCTATACATTCTCTCATCTATACAATTTTAACCCCTTTAGGTGTGATCTTGGTTAGTGGGTTAGCCGGTTAGGAAAAATTCTGAACGAAACGCCCATAGTAACATATTATGCCAATAAAAATGTGTACCTCAGTTTTATTTATTGGCGTGTTCCATTCTTGGATTTCCTTTGTCTTCACAGGATCAACTTATATTCCAACCATAGATATAATATAGCCATGAAAAGAAAATTATTGAAGGCATTGTTCACACATGCTAAACATTCCATATAATTCATTTCTTCTACGTGGTTTCAAAATAATACTCAAGTGATTATCATGGACATCATATTTTTTTCATTATACCAGGATATCATCGATGAATACCAAAAAAATGTAATCATGATATTCCTTGAAAACTCAATTCATTAAATTGATGAAAATAGAGTGTGTATTAGTTATTGAAAAAGGAATCATTTTAAGATCGTAATGTTCATACCTGGTTCAAAATGTTGTCTTTGGAATATCTTCCTTCCTCACACATAGTTTAGGATATCAAGATCGAAGTTGATTCTTCAAAGATTATTGTGCTCCCTGAAGTTGAACAAATAAATCATCAATTCTTAGAATATAATACTTATTATTTCTTTTAATCACATTGAATTCCTTCTAATCAGTGCATAGCCTCATAGATTTATCTTTCTTCTTGATTAAGAAGACAGGGTCCCCACATGGAGTAAGATTGGGTCAAATAAATCCTTTTACACTCAATTCATCTTGTTTTTTATTTATCTCCACTAATTCCACAATGGCCATTCTATAAGGAGTCTTTGATATAGGTCATACATCAGAAATTAAATCAATAGAGAACTAAACTTCCCAGTCTGGAGGATGTCCAAGAAAATCCTCTAAAAATACCTCATTGTATCAGTGCACTATATGCACATCTCAATTTGAATATTTATTTCCTCGCCGATAGATATTTGTTTATATTCATCTCCATGTATTTTATTGAGTATAGCTATCGGGGGTGGATCTAGATAAGAATCAAATGGCGATGTTTCTTCTCTAAAGACAATGGATTCTAAACAATTTTACCAAATTGTAACTTTTTCCTTCTTGAAATAGATCTTCACATCATTATTAGATATCCAATTCATACTAAGAAATATATCAAAGTTAATAAATGATATGATGATAATGTTAGACACTAAAGCACATTTATGTGTCATGAGAGGGACTGATCGTCACACCCTTAATACAATGGTTCACCAACTATGAGTTTTGACTAATATAACCATTATTAAATCAAATTGGTCATGTCTAAGTTTCTTAGAAAACTAGTAAGATATAAATGAATGTGACGATCCAGAACCAAAAATGCACTGGCTAAGTCTGAGGAAACAAATAGAGTACCTTCCACCACATAATTAGAAACACTAACCTCTGTGTTCGTAATTGCATAAGCTTTCCCATGATCTTGTGGCCTTTTCTAAGGAAAGTTTTCTTGGAACATTGGACACTCATTTTCATAGTGTCCCATCTATCTATAATTTTAGCTTTTAATATCATCGAATTATTTCATCCCCTTGCATTCATTAGATCAATGAATCTTTTCTCCACAATTATAGCAGACTCTGATGCCTTTCATGCATTTCCCGAGATGATTATTTCCATATTTCTCACATAATATGAATTTATTCATTCCTTGTTTCTTATTTGGCACTTCACCTTTTCCATGTTTATAAGATTACAGCTTCATATATTGATTTCCCTTGAACAAATTAGATCTAAAAAATTCCTTCTCTTTTTGAGGGTACATGATACAATTTCATCATATGATGAAAATGTTTGAGAAGCCAGTGCCCTATGAATACATGGCTCAAGGCCTTTAAAAAAATAATCTATCTTTTCTTCTGAGTCTTGTACCTAATCTATGGCATTCCAAGATAAACTTTTGAATGTATCCTCTTACTCTGCAATACTGTCTTCTTCCCTTTCTTTTATGATAAATAATTTCCTCTTCATTTTGGTTCGTTGCACATTTGGGAAATATTTTCTAGAGAATATTTCCTTTAATATATTTCATTTCATATCATATATTTATTTCTTCCGTTGTGGTATTCTAGATCAAGGACCACCATTGATCAACATCACCGTTGAGAAAATATACTGCCAGCACAACCTTTCATTTTCATTGCATTTTAATTCCATGAATATCTATTCAAGGAACGGATCCACTTATTAGATACCACTAGATTAGTTGTCCCACTATAATATCGGGGATTATGCCTCATGAAATGATCCAACATAGGTGTAGCATGGTTTTTCGTGATAACCTGAGTAAGTTATACCAATAAGGTCATGATCTAATCCGCTCCAACATTGACTGTGTTGACTTTTTAAGGGGGGAAATCCTTAAATTTTCCATGGGTATTGATTGCACTTTTTCCATTTCGAACCATCTATAAAAAATTTCATACACTATATTAGGTTATGAATCATAATTTATACTCTCAAATATAAAATTACATAGCATAAATTAAAATTTTATGCATATCTAATCAAATAATCATGGTTTCTCTAAGGAAAATTTTACATTAAAATCCTTCATAATAGATTTTAAAGAAAATATGAATTATGAAAAGAATATACCTTGAGAGTTTTAATACCATGACTGCAGTAAGGCATGTTGTTGTGTACCCGCATACCCTGAGTCATGCCTGAAACTCCCTGTTGGATTTTTCACTCATATGTACAGTTGTGCCAGAGCCACCTCTACCTGTTTATATCCAGAAAGGGGTATATTTTCTATATTGATCCGTATAATCTATTCCTTACCAAAATTCCATGACATTATTGTATGCTTTTCCTCAAATACTAACGTAGGTACTTTTCCGCAAATCTACGGTTTCTAATCTAGTTTCCAAGGATCCTAATAAACATCCTCTAATGCCAACTGTAACACCGCGCCCCTCCAAAATGGAGCATGTGCATTACTAATTACATTGGAATGGATATAAGGAATGAAATCCCAAAGGAAGAATCATTTTAGTAGTGTTGTGGAAAAAAGATACATATATGTCACTCAAATTAAATTTGGAAAGGTAACAAAGTACAATACATAACAAAAACTAAAAAAACTGCATCCACAAAAACTCAATAAGTGATCACCTCTTTATAACCGAATAAAGGTAAAATAATGAAAGGGGTAAGATTAAATGTTCTGTATGGGTTAAAAATAGAGGAAGCATGATTCAATATTAACTGAATCATAAACAACATGGAATAGTCAATATGACATCTTGAATAAATGAACAATACATACCATTAATAAACTGAGAATGATCCTGCATCCATATATTTTTTCATAGTGAAAACATCATGGATAGTAATAAATGATAATGAATAAAGTGAATGATTATTATTTGGATATTACATATCTAGAACATGATACCATTATACCATTGAAACTGTTTAAACCTGTGGGCAGAAACCCGTCTGTTTTTTGGAAATAAACTCAAAGAGGTTGTCGCCAACTGATTTGTCTCATGAGACCTTTTGATGCATCGAGGGTCTACAATAGACCCCACCCATCACTGCATATCCAAATCATTATTTATAAATAGATTCAGTAAAAGATAAATAAGCCTTTACTTTTTCTGTATAGAATAGAGGATATGGATTCATCAATACTTCAACAGTTAAAAAAACATTCCAAATAAACTTCTTATGTGAAAGGGTATAAGACATAAGACAAAAATAAAATCCACAAAACCTGAATATTGATATATAATAGAAATATAATTTAAAATAAAAATTGATCTCAAATGGGAAGTAGGTTCCCCACATTATAATTATTAGGTTCACAATACAAACTAAGCAACAATGAAATGGAAATTGAGACAATTCTTGTTACCACATTGTAATCCATCGTCTCATGTGACCAAATATTAATAATCATCAAATGAATAATTTAATACCATGAATATTAAAGGAATCATGATATTATATATCAAATTGAAGAATACATACATTACATTAATGAAATAAGTGGTGAAAAATGCAAATCTAACGGAAATGAAAGTTAGATGAGAAAACCCCTTACAAATATTTCAGCATTGTAACTGGTGTTCTTGTGAGGGCATAAAGAGAGGTAAAGGGGTGTAAAATTATTTTTATGTCATATGGTAAACATGGTCAAGGTTTAATAACATACCCCATCATTAGGAATTAAAAATAAAAAGGCACAATGTAAGGGGAATTCTTGAAAAAATGTGAGAGAGAGGATCCCTTATAAAGATCGTATCATTAGGGTGGGGATAAATAAACAACAAAATAATGTGTAAACAATATAAATCCACAAGATATAAGTGGATATGTAATATAATACAATCATATTTCATTCACACATATTTTTAGGAAAACATAACCAATTAAAAGGATGTTTAACACAACGAATGGAAATTGAGTTAAAACATCCCTTACCTTATGCTTGAATGTGTTCTTGATTGATCTTAACGACCTGAATAATCAAATTTAGCTTCATTAATTAATAATTCAAGAATTTACTAATAAATTTATTGATATGGTATAACCACATTAGGTTCATTAATGTCATTTTTTATGGGTTTAAGAGGTTCAATTTTAATGTTTGGGAATCATTTTCTTCCTTTGATTTTGTGATCTGTTTACTTGTATTCATGAATTGATGTTCATTTGAAATGTGCATAAAAGTCCCGAATTATTAATATATATTGTTATTTAAATTAAATAGATATAAATTATATTTTAATTATTTTGGTTATATACCATGTGGATGAATTATTCTATAAGTTAATGATAAAGGCTTGGATTTAGCTTGGTTGTTTTGTGGATAGTGAACGGGTTTTGTAATATTATTCCATATTTTGATTGTATAAATATTAAAGAAAATTAAATAAGATTAAATACATATATTTAGATTGGGTAAACCATTAAAATGGTTTCATGACCATTCTTTAAGATATTAATTCAAATTGAAAACATGTCTTCCTTGAGTGTGATAAATTATCACAACTAAGACGGTGTTGGAATTTATAGTATAAATGGAAGGTAAAAAAGAGAGATTATAATGTAATAATCCATTAAAAAAATAAAAAACCTGTACATTTATGTTACTATAATTATCATGGAATTTGGATGAGGTGAGGTGAGAATACAGAACAAAATAATTGAACTTGTAAATGAAATTGAAAGAAAAAGGAAGAGGGGTTCATCTTTTGGGTAGTTCTCTTTGAGAAACACCTTAAGTCCTATGATTTTGGATTTTTTATGAGACCAGCAGGTCATTGACGTGGGTAGAGGTCTTGGTAAGAGAATTTTGAAGAATTTAGGTGACAATTGAAGCTTGAGAGGTGTGGGAGGAAGATGGGGTGAGGTGTGTTTTATATTGTGGGGGGAGGGATTTTACATTATTTTAATTATTATTTTAATATTTGTGCTCAAGGTTATAAATAGTCTTGATTCATGTGATCCCAAATAGTAATAATGGCATTTGAGTTCGAACCAAGTGGGCTTACATAGACCTTGCATCACATATGATGCAGTAAATCATGTATTTGGCATTTATCGTCATTTATAATATTTACTATTCATAAAAAATTCATGTATTTTAGAAATATCCAAAAAATTCACACAAACCATATTTCAATGTGTAGAATATAGAAATGAAATCAATTTTTCAAACATAATTTTATATATTTGATACATTTAATTTTTAATTAAAATCATTATTTAGTCGAAAAATAAAAAAATTAATATATTCATCTTCATTTTTAAGGTGCTTAAATTTATTTATACACTCATGGGTATGGATACCATTCTTAATAGTCATATTACTATTCATAAGAGTAAGTTAATATTCATAAGGGTAGGTTACTATTCATAAGGGTAGGTTACTATAGACCAAGAATTAAGTTAATTCTACCAGACTCTAAATATCATCCTGATGGCAACTGTGAATGTCTGCTTTTCCAAATTCAATGCACATAAGTGGAAAATTTTAGTTTAAAGGATAGGTTATGTGTAGATAATAAATAACCAAGGGTTGTTTAAAAAAAATCAGTGCTTTATGAAAGTATACTACCTAATGAATAGAATATATTTAAGAGAAACGTAACATAAAATGTTTTGGGGTGTTACATTACTAAGTTGACATATGAAACAAAAATGAAACACTTAATTAAAAACGATACCTTTATTCAGAGAAAATACTTTTAATAAAACCATAAGAACTCTAAGGAGGCTTCTAAACCTAAAATAAGGCCTCTCAAATGTGGGGAGGGAATTTAGGAAGGGATTTGGTCAGATATTGGATGAACTAAATAGGTTTTTATGTGTATATAATTGATAAGAATGGTTTCCCTTTTATAGGAGAGGGGATGGGAACTCTTGGAATTATCAAAATTATTAAATTAATATAAATTAATATACTATTTAAATTGGATAAAAATTAATTGTTTTCAATATATGATGAATAAGTTTCTAAATTAATTCATCCAAAAAATAGATATGTTTGGACTATTTTTTAATCATTGACTTTTTTTGTTTATCCCTCATTAATCTTTTTTAATTTTTATCGTGATATCATTTAATTTACACTTTTAGGGTTAATATATTTAATATAAAATAGAAAAACCCTAATAAATGAGTAATTGATGATATTTTAAGACATGTAACAATAATATCCCCTTATGTTATTATTTTATAAATTTTATATCATTTAATTAAATACCATTAATGTTATATCTGACACTGTTCAATAATTTACTTTTGAAAAATATAATAAAAATATGATTTCCTCGAACCAAAAAGTTGATTGCATAACAATAGTTTCATACTTATTCATAATATTATTGGATGAAATTAATTATATCAGAATAGATTTATTTTCATATGTTTAATATCTTTTAGTTGATTATTCCATTAATTAAATAGTTAATGAATGATCATTGTCTCACTATTTTAGGTATTTATTTTTCACTAAAAATTAATAATAAACTACCAAAATGTTGATATAAATTTTATATTTCAAAATAATATTTATAGTAGGACATGTCCCTTACATAACACATTATTTAAATTATATATCCTGTTAAAAAAATTATGAAAATTTTGTCTTTCATTTGAATATAATATTATAAACATTGTATTTTCATAAAAAAGATCATTAATGGTGTCATAATTAATCAGTTAACGATAAGGGAAAAAATTTAATATACTGTAAAATTAAGAAATATTTAGGATAATTTATAAATATTTATAATATTATTGATACTCTTAATTACCCGATTTACACTTATCCATGGTAATAAAAATGTACTAATGTTATTATTAATATTGTCCAAAAATAAATGGGAGATATTTACTAAAATTTCCACATATGATTCAAAATATTGAATCTATTTTTGAATATTCAACATAGAAAAATTTCTTAAATTAATTAACAGTTAATCACTTTGATGGTATGGGAAAAGGAGATTCTAATATAAACTGTTCAAAAGATCACAAATTTTTATATCCAATTTCAATGTGAAATTGATTCAAATGGAATATAATTGATTAAATTGTAAAAAAATATCTAGTTATTTTTTATAACCTAGTAATAATAAAATTTCACCCTATAAATTACTTAGATGAAAATTATTTTTTAAATAAAAATGTATTATTGTTTTATTATTCATCAAAAAAAATAAAAATGTCAGAAAAATATAAAAAATGTAACCAAAGAAAATTTTGATATTAATAATTAAAAAATTATCTATATTTTCAAAATATAATTTTATTTTTTTTAAGAAACAATAATTAATACATGTGGACAATCAAAATGAAATAAAATTGAATTTTTTTTAAATTACTTCTTTTATGTGTAAAACTGCATTTTTTATTACTTAATGTCTAAAAACATATTATAAATACAAGACATTATATTTAATATCATATATATAAATATATATCATGAATATAATCAAAAAAGTGTGATTAGTTTATTTATCCATATAAAACACACTTGTGAACAAATAGTTTTTCAGAAAAACATTTCTATTTATTTTAAAAAGAGTTTTATATTCATTTATAATTTACTGGTCACCAAATAATTATATATATATAAACGTGTAAACCATATTTTCATAACTTAGTTAATCATGTTCCAATCATCCTCTCTAATAGCTAGTTCATAATTGTAACATTTAAACAATAATATTTAATTGTTCATTAAAGCTTGATGTGGTATATTATGTATGATATCGAACATAATGTTTATTTAAAAAACTCAGGATGTAAAATTTTCCACCTTTTAATAAATTTAATCCTCTCCCTTTGAATCAAAATAAATATATAGGGGTTGGAATTTTCAAAAAACCGTTCATAAAATCCCAATATGGAAAAAGTATTAATGAAACTACCACATTAAAATAAAAAAAACAGGTAAGTATGAAGGTATCCATAGATATAAAATATTAAGGTTCCGTGTCAAAAATCATGGAAATAGAAGAGACACTAACTATTGTGTTCTAATATAGAGTTATAGAAAACATGGCTATGATAATTTTAGTAATCATAAATCAATAAATTTGTGATGGGTTATAGGGTCATTGATTTTGATAGTAAGAGAAGTAAATGAATATGGTTTTTGTTTCAGATTCATTTTCATAGAGTTGAGGAATTATTTGATCTTGTATGTTAGTATTAATACTTTCTTACATCATTTATTTCTATTTTATAAGCACAATTTCATCGTTATGTAATGAGAATCCAAAAAAAACAAACTAAATCATCAGAGATCAAATAAACCCTACATGTTATCAATAACTTAAAATAGTTTTAAAAAATAAAGGAATATTTAAAATTTAAAAATTCTATACACATATATAAATCCAATTAAATACCCCACAAAAATTTACATAGTCACTTTTTGATAACATCCCTTTAAACCTAAGAAGTAGTATCTAAATCATTGAATGTAGGGAAATCTTTCTTAAAATACCAAGCTCCCTAGAGCTCACCTTACTTCACCATATGTTTCAAAATCAACTGTATTAGTATTAAAACATTTTACCACTCCTTTTCATCCAATCATAACGATTTCATCCATAATTAAGTATCTTCAGACACACATAGGAATACTTTCCTAACTACATTTAAAAAAACATCATACCATTGGATTCCCATTATGTTCTTGAATATCTCCTTGGCCATTTTGAGCCATATGACTAAACTTAACACATTGGAATCACATTCCTTCCATTTATATACAATCTCTAGGATGATTATTGTAACATCCCTTGGATTTAAAAATAAATAGAAATGCATGAAAAAATTAGACTTTAGATAATGAATCTTTTTATAAGTATATAGTTATAAAATAGCTGTTAAGCTTTATTTTTCTAGTTCTATGATTTTAATTTCAAAAAATGGAAATCTACGGTTGGGATCAGTAAGTTATTTGAAGTATGATAGAACCAACATGTTTTTTATTGAATAGTAACATTCCGTTATGAATAGTAATATTAATATTAAGATGATCCTTATGACACAAAAATCATATTATTATTTTATTTTATTATGATTATAAGATAATGAGATCTTGATTAAATTTTCAAGGTGGTATAAAATGATGAATAATTTTGAAGTTTTTTTTTGGAATAAATTTTGATTTTATTTAGATATTATTTCTTACATATTTAGAATATATTTTTTGATAAAATGGATTTCATTTTTTAATTATAAAAATTTTAAATTGGATAGGGTTAATTTTTGGTATTATTCTGCAATACACAACTTCTTGATGAATAGTGAACTATGGAAATTTACCGTATATATACATTATATTTTAAATAAACTATTCATAGAATCATGGATGATGCAAGGACCATTAGTTCAAACTGAAATTATCTCTTAACTATTTTGGGTAACATAAATCAAGGTTATTCATAGTCTTGATAAAAACTATTAAATTAATGATTAAAATAATGGAAAACCCCTCCCCTCCTCCACCAGAAATACCACCCTCATCCCATCATCCTCTTACACATCTCATGTTTTTAGGATTGTCTAAATTCTGAAAAATATCCTTCCAAGTCCCTTAAAAACGTCTAAGACCATCTTGTATCACCAAAATGACAAAACCAATGTCTTTAAGGAGGATCTCAAGGGGTAGAGATCAAGAGGTATAAATCCTCTTTCATTTTCTTGTGTTTTCTTTTCAATTCGTTTTTTTCTCATACTATATTCACCTAACCATATCCAAGACACATGAATGGTACAATATTATTTATATTCAGGATTTTTATCATGCTTATGGGAAAATTCATCTCCATTCTTCTTCTCCTCTTCCTCGTGTTCTAAAAATAAAAACACCATCTGTGATGTGTCGATTTACCAACAACATGGACGATGTGTTTTCCACTTCATTTACATCCTTAATTAAAGGTTGTAATGCCATTTTAATTGATTAAATAGATCATAATATATATTTTATGATCTCTATTAAGTCTTGGAATTAACTTATATTCATAATATTAATGGTATATAATCAATGAATCTTGTGATTATCAAAGAACTTCCAAAATGATCTAAATGAATATCACTAATGGTTTATCTACTGATTCATTATCATACCGTATAACAAAAATAATAAATGGATTGATTTAATATTATTCAATAATATTAACTCAATATCATTCCACTTTTATTTTTTCACTTCCATTCGACACAAAAATCCTTTACAAACTGACAATGGAAATCATGTGAAGCACGCACCTGAAAGAATGGAAATAACATAATATTATTAATAAATGGGTCAAATTTTGTTATAAAATGATCATATAAGGTTCTTTATACATGAATATGATTAATTAAAATATTTATAACAACCTTTTAACCATTATATAGGATTTTGAAACATGTTTTATGTATGATTAAATGGTGGTAAGTAAATTCTTAAAACAATTATCATTCAATGAGTTATCCTTCTACATTATTCATTATGTGGTATTAAGATTATTTTTGTGCAGATTTTTTGTTTATATTATGGTTTATTATGTTTATTTACACTATAAAAACATACTAATTTATTTATATTAATTTCTCACAACAATAATATGATATATTTTAGGGACTATCTATTAAATATCCTCTTTTAAAATTCCATTTTAATAATATAAAAAGAAATGTTTTTTTTGAAATTATTCGTGTTTTGTGATTATGTTATGGTTCTTGGGAATTTTTTATCATGAATGGTGGGACATATATCACCCTCCAATGCATTGGGAATTTGTATGTTGGAGCTTATTCATATGGTTACTCTAAGTGTAACTATGATAGTTACACCATAAAGTAGTTGTGAGGGTTACATTTTACGGTATTCGTGAAGGTTACAAATCATAAGGTAGATGCGAAGGTAACAATATAAGTAGGTAATTACCGAATATACCTTAATGGGTTTATATAATTCATTTAATGTTTTATTGAAATAACAAGATTCACATAATATATTTAAATGGGTGATAAGTATGTTTTTGTAAAAATGTATTCATATGTTTAAAAGTATTAATGGAATAATAGTTTATTTTATTCTTTTTATATTATTTAATAAGATTTTTATTCTCATACCATGTTATAAATTTTCCTTGATAGGATATAAGGATGAGTATGACAAAGAAGGACCCTAAGTTAAATGTAATGAAATCTTTTCAATGAAATCCTGTTGTTTTTGTTGTTTTATGTTAAAACTTTTACATTTTGAAAGAAATGGAAATATTTTAATTATACCATCTTTTTATTCTTTTGTGTTGTTTTGTATGATATTTTTCCTAAATTTGAAAAAAAAATAAACAGATAATATCATTGGGAATATAATGAAGTACAATCTTGTTGAAAAAAATTTATTATGAAGTGTTTAAGGATGGGTCCTTATGGTTATTAGAAAAGCATGGTATAGATAACATTACGAGTTATTATGATGTTAATAGAATATTCTAAATTATTTTTACATTATTTTTATATATAAATTGTATTGAATTTAAATATTACCATGTTTCTTCATCTATGTTATGTATATTTGGAATGATTTTTTGCACAAGTAACATGGAATTTGAAGTTGGATGGATCAGAGAGGCTGATATCATTCTAAATCTGCAACTAGGAATTGTGTGAATTGGGACTGAGTAGTTTTTGATAGTAATGGATAAGATGATTCATCTAATAAATTGAAGTGGAACCCATGAACTAGGAGGACCAGTTTGGGATATACCTAACACTGAGGGGGGGGGGGGGGGTCAATCAATGTTGGGGACTTTTTTAAACCAATTCTAACTTTTATCCCTATACCTATTGACCTGTTATAATCTTGATTCTCTTATTCTCTTTTCCCTATTGCATGAAATAATAGAATGTGTTAAAAATATGCACACGAGATTTTAACAAGATTCACCACTCAATAAGAGTATCTGCATCTGTGCCATGCATTGATATGACCAGTGCATGGATTCTACACTATGATGTGATATGCAGTTAAAGTGGAGTGGCTAGGAAAGAAATCATCTAGCCAGTGTGAGTCCCAAAACTTTAGAGGGGGTGGGAAACAATACTCTTCCCTATACTGGTGATGACCTAGTCACACATGTAGCCTCTAGCTAGTTCTTTATACTCCCTATGGAAACAATCTTCTCTCTTCTTAAAAAGTTAGATTCTACTCTTGGCCTTCTTTAGTGCTCTTCACATGATTACTTGTAAAGAAGTAGCCAAGAAATTCTTCTTGTCTTCTTCTTTTATTCTTCACTAGTGCAAAACTAGATGCACTAGGACTTCTTCTTCATCTTCAGTGAAATGACAGAATTCACTTACACTTCTTCTTATATCTTAGAAATAATCACACAAACCAATCTGATTAATCATACAGTGATGATCGGTTGACTTGGCATCATCTGAATCTAACTACCTTGAACAATTTTCAGCATTCAATTGGGCATACTCTGTTAATTTGTTTCTTCTCTCCTATTTATTTGACACAGTAGAATATAGAAAGGTATTATAGTGTCTTAATCTCCTTCTTTTGTTCTCAATACCAACACATAAGTGTGTCGGTATACTACCTTCTTCTTCTGCGCAATTATGAATTTAGTTGCACAACTAGTTCTTCTTAAATTCTCAAAGCACAAATAGAGTGTTAAACACCAGCCCTGTGAGTGCGGTTCTACTTCTCTTTGTGATACCGAATGTTTCACAGTACTTCCTTCTTCGCATAGTCTCTTCGAGAGTGCTATTCACCTATCGAAGGCCCGCGGTACACTCAAATTTTTCGCGCAACCTTCTAGGTGGAATGCATGTAAAATTCAACCCTTGAGTGAAAAAAAACACCTTCTGGCACGAGAAACACTTTTTGCCCAATTCTACTTTTTCGCGTAGAACTCCCCATTTTTCATGCCACACATCATTTTTCGTGCCAAAATTATTCTTTTCCCTCAATACTCTAGACTTCAATTTTCCCGCACGTCAGAGCTCAAGATGTTTCTAAGTGTCAAGTCTCTCCAAATGAGAGGGGGTCACCTCATATTTATTGGCATTTTTTACCCTATGCATAAAACCCCTTCTTGCGCGTAAAACTCCTTCCAGCACGTAAAACTGTCTCTCACTTATTTAATTACATGCACCATCCTATATTTTCATGCAACCTGCCTAAATTTCTGCGCACTCCATGACTTTGGAATTTTTCAGTGTTTTGACCATGAATCTTGCCTTTAGCGCAAAAATCCAAACCATCTCCAATCTTTCATGCTACATCCATTGCCAAAAACCCATATTCATCTGTGCCACCTTATACTATGCTTTTATGTCACCCCCAGATTGTCCATTGCATTGTCATTTCTCTCTTCACTGCTTCCCATAACAATTCTCTAGATTTTATCAAAAATTACACTATCGTGTTATGTATCCTTTTTTAGATCAGCTTTAGTATCATCAGAGTTACAATGGAATGTACTGAAACATCGCATCTTCCAACAGCATCATTCCTTCCAATCAAAACTCTATATTATTGGCATCATCATTTCTCCCCATTTCCATTACAAGTCTTGCATCACAAGTTCTCATAACATGTGATATTTGTGAAATAAAAATCAGAAAATCATTTTCTAATTTTGTCCATTATTTTTTGAATATGAATTCCAATGTACTTCTTCATCCTCAATTCCTTTGGGAGTGTTAATTACAAAGAACTCCAATCATCTCTCTTTATCCAAATGTGGGGGTTTGAAGCTTCTTAAAATACCTTCAATGTTGCAGACAGTGTATCACCATTGATACATGTATTTGGAACATTATGAACAGAGAAATAATCATCTGATTTCAAGGAAATGTGTAATTCATGACCTTATTAGAATTCCAAGCCCTTCCACACACTCTCTTCTACATCAACCATAATTTATCTACTTCATTCAAATCATAGGATTCTTTTCTTCAAGTAACCTCCTACATGGTTCTCATGTAATCGTGAAGCATTACATGGTCTTCTTTAAAACCTCATTCCTTTTCAATCATCCTCATATGGATGATACTTCTCCATTATGATCCAATCATCCAAAAATAGATGATAATTATCCATTATTCATTGTTGTAAACAATGTGTCACCTTTGACACAAGTTCTTTCAACTTAGTTTCATCTCAACAATCATCTGAATTTAATTCAGGGATAATTTCCCAAGCATAACATTCAATGTTATGATTTCATAACAATTTTCCAGGCATCCTCACTTCAGCTGATCTCCATTAACATTGGATTCCTTCATCTCTTTCTTCATTATGACTAGCATAGACAACTATTAACAAAAAATACAATCTTCAAACATAAATTGGTCCTAACATGAATGTGAAAAACTAGAGTTACCACAATATAACATGATGATAGTGGAACATTTTATGAGGTACCACCCCCTTCTTTCAGGGGATCTTTTGACCTATTATCATATGAAAGACAAATTACTACCCTAGAAAATATATAATATGTTATATGATGTTCAAATGATCAAATGTTTGGTCCTTCAATTTAATGTTTGGAAGGTGACACAAATCTGTGGTATTAAATGGTCACAAATAATAGGTATAGTGAGGTGATTGAAGCATTAGAGTGGTATGAATTTAAATGTCATTTCAAAGAAAAATATTTTACTAAGGTGGTTCAACATTTTATGGAGAATCAATTCATCGAATTGGTGAAAATGGAAAAATATTCAGTTTTGTGTATGAAGTAAAAATCACCCAACTAGCGAGGTATGCTCCAAATCCTATTCTGGATCTCAATAAAATAATCTACAATTTTTACTCAATATTTAATCTTTGATATCAATGGGTATTGGATTCAGGGGAGTTCAAACACTATAAAAAACTACAACGATGTGATGAGAGGGTAGAAAGAGAGTTTTCTAAGGATCATGTGTACTTCGACGACAAGCATAAGAAGAGGTCCATATCAGAAGTGAAGGGTAAATATCAATCAACGAAATTTGATGGTATGAATTTCATGTTCTAGTTTGAGAAATGTGTTGTAAAAATCACCTTGGGGAATGTCTTACCAAAATATGTAATTGTTTTCTATGTGGTAAGTTTTCCCATATGACATGATAATTTAATGATAATGATCTTATGATCAATAATGATAAAAACCTATAAAGTGTTTCCAATGTGGTTAGATGGGTCATTATGCTAATTCCTATCCAATGAAACTTCAGAGGGATGGAAAGTAGCCATACTATAAGTAGAAAGTTTTAGTGAGACCATTTGCGACTATGTCAGCAGATGTATGTACATCCAATTACGTGGTATCATGTAAATTGTTTATTTATTCTGAATTTATAAATATTGTTTGATACAGGGACTACATATTCCTTTGTTTATGAGAAAGTTTCCAGTAAAATGGATATTTTACCCAAGGAAATGAGATCATAACTTATTGTTAAAACACAAGGGGGTATGTTACTACAAAAATTCATTTAATAGATATTCATATTGTTATCTGTCGAAATAAATTACCTGAAATCATTGTATTTTCTAACTAGAATTTTATGTCATTCTAGGTATAGATTTATTTCTATTTATCATGATATGATTGATTATAGAGATAAAGAATTTGGTTTTTAGAAAGACCTTTAGTTTTCATATAGGTATGGACCCATACAATAGATAAAATTTTAGGAAGATGAGAAACTACTGAAAGATGGAAATGAAAGTAATTTTTCTCATATTGTTGAAAACAAGGGAAGTATTCATATTAATGATGTGCCAGTGGTAAATGAATACCTTGAAATTTTTCCTAATAAGTTACCAAGTGTTATACCTGATCAAGAAGTTGAATTCTTATTTCTATATTTTAAGACAATTTAAAATCCCCCTTATCTAATGGACCAAATAGAACATCTTCAAATTTATAATCAGTTTCATGAATTACTTGATAAAGGCGTCAGTAATCGTAGAACATCACCATGGGGAGCTCCAGTTTTGATCATTAAAAATAAATAAGGTTCCACGAGACATTTCATTGATTATATAGAATTGAATAACATCAATATTAAGAATATGTATCATTTTCCTCACATATATGTCTTGTTTTAATAGATACAAGGAGCTCTGTCATTTTCCAAGATTAACATGAGATATAGGTACAATAATATGAAGTTTAATGAGGACGAAATTCTAAAAAAATATTTCTGAAATACGTTTTATTGTTATGAATTTGTTGTTAATCTGTTTGGGTTAACTAAATAACATGTTGTATTCATGGCTCTTATGAATCTAATATTCCATGAGTTCTTGGATAAATTTTTGTATGTTTTTATTGATGAAATTATGGTATATTATATAAGTAAAGATAAGGGTGAATAAAATCCATGGTTTGTTCTTTAATCCTTAAAGGAAAATAAACTGTATGGAAAATTCAGCAAGTGTGAATTTTGTTTGCATAAAATTTCTTTCATTTCTCACATTGTTTCTAAACATGGAATAACTGTAGATCTTACTAAAACAAAAGCTGTTGAAAAATGGCCAAGAGACACAAATATAACAATGTTTTGTAGTTTTATAAGTTTGGTAGTCTATTACTTGGAGTTTTTTGAAAAATATTCACTATTATCTAGTTCACTGAGAAAGTTAACCATAAAAGGAACTAAATTCATCTAGAAAAAATAATGTGATGATTGATTTCATGAATTGAAAAAAAGATTGATGAATGGTCCAGTTTAGACCCATATTCTAGAAATGGAGAGTTTTTCAACTATAGTGATTCCACATTAAAGGGACATGGTTGTGTTCTGATACAGAAAGATATGGTAATTCGTTATGCTTCAAGTCAACTAAAACATAATGAGTTAAATGATACCACAAAAGATTTGGAATTAGAAAATCTAGTTTTAACTTTAAAAATGTAGAGAGATCATTTATATGGATCCCATTTAAGAATATATACTAACCACAAAAGTCTAAAGTATATATTCACTCAAAAGGAGTGAACCAAGAGTTATAGAAGATGAATTGAATTGATAAAATATTATGAATACACAATCAATTACCATCATAGAAAATTAAACAATGTGGAAGATGCCTCAAATAGAAAACATCACGCATCATTAATATTGTTACAGCTTTAAAAAGACCCATTGATTAATGATTTGATGATTTTGGATTAGAAGTTGTTGTTTTAGGAAATAACATTGTTTTTTCATGTTTCAATGTAGTCAACTTTGTAATAATGAAAAAATAAAGCATAGAGTGAAGGAATGTAGTTACTGAAAAATGTAGAATTGGATGAAATGTGTAAGTTTCCAGAATAAAACCTTTATAATCATTTCGTTCTAATATTTGGAAAATGATTATTTGTTCCTTGTGTTTACTAACCGAAGAAATAACAGTTGTGTGAATATCATAGTTCTCTATTTTTAGTTAATTATGGATACACTAATATGTATATATACCTTCAAGAATATTACTGGTGATATGGAAATAAATGAGATATTTTATATTTTACCATGACATTTTTGACATGAAAAAAGGATAAAGAATAGATAAAAATACCAAAGTGGATGATTCGACCATTTCTCGTTCCATAGTGGAATTTGGAAAAATTATCCATGGAAATCTTGGAGGGACTATCAAATATTTCTCGATGTAATAATGTGTTATGTGTTTTTTTATCTGCTGACTAAATATTCACATTTTATTCTTATTTGAGATACTATGACTTTAGATCAGATTTATCAACTATAAATCAATTAGATTTTCATATTTAAGGGTGTTCCTCTTTCCCTTGTACATGACTATGATCCCGTGTTTACTATTAACTACTGTAAAGGCCTTCTGAAGTCTTTGGGAAAAGAAATAAACATCAGTATAGCTTTTTATCTTTAATCAGATGGTCGTTCAGAAAAGAAAATTCATACATTATAAGATATGCTTCACATTTGTCCAATGTATTACTAGGGAAGTTGGAATCATCATATTTCATTAGTTTAATTTTATTACAACAATAGTTTTCATTCTAGTATTCATATGGAACCTTTTGAAGAATTATATGGGAAGTGGATTCAAACTCCATATTTTTTGGATGATTTCAGGGAAAATATGTTTATGGGACCTGAATTAGTATAGGATGTGGTTGAGAAGGTAATAATGATATTGAGACACATGAGGAAATCTCAGAGCACGCAGAAAAGTTACGAAAATAATACGAGGAAAGACTTTTATTTTGAGGTAGGGGATTATGTTTTTATTGGATTCTCACCTTGGAATATTGTTATTTATTTTGGTATGAAATTAAAGATGAGTTTGTAGTTCATTGGAGATTTTGAAATCCTAGTGGAATTTGGACTGGTATCCTATCGAGTAGCTTTTACTGTTAGTTTATCTCTATTACAGATTTTTTTCAGGATTCAACATTGATAAAGTATGTTCTAGATTCATCTCATGTTTTGATCCTAGAATTAGTTTAGCAGGAAGGGAACCCTTATTATTAATAGAAACATATTCATATCCTTGATCTAAGAGAAAATGTATTTCCGAATAAGGAAATATTCTAGGTAAATGTTTTTTTGGAGAAACCACATGGTTGCAGATATAACATGAGAATTTGAAAATACTATAAATGAAATTTACCCACACTTATTTAATAAGTAAATAAAATCTTGAGGATGAACATTCGAGAATGTGGTTAGAATGAAACATCCCATGGTCTTCAAAATAAATTTAAATTCATAAAATACTGAATCTTTATATAGTGAAACATTTTTTTAATGAGTTTGTTATAAATTAGCAGTTAAACAAAAATTTTCTGCTTTTATGATTTGAATTTCAAAAAATTGACTTCTACGATTGTGATCTGTAATTAATTTGGAGTCTAATAGAACTAACATATTTTGATATTGAATATTAACATTCCATTATGAATATTAATATAAATATTCACATGAACCTTATGAATTGTAAATCATATTATTATTTTATTTTCTGATGGTTATAAGATAATGTGATATAGGATAATTTATAAAGGTGATGTAAAATAAATTATAGTTTTAATATTGTTATTATTGTAATAAATTATATGGTTATTTTAAATTTATTAATTTGAATAAATGGAGAACATTTTGAATTATACACATCAAAAAATGTTTAGGTTGAAATTTTGGGATTTTTCTGAAATATTCGAATTTTGTACGAATAGTGAAATATAGTAATATACTAGATATATACCTTATATGTTGAATACACTATTACTAGAATCATGGTTTATGTAAGAAAACATGTTTTGAACTCACATTATCCCATTATGGTTTTGTGTCACATGAATCAAGACTATTGATTGTATTTTGTAATAATATTAAACTAAATATTAAAATAATGGAATACCAATCCTATCCTCCACTATAAATACCACCCTCTCCTCTCTTCCTCTCACTCCTCTCAAGGATTGAGAAATGACTAAATTCGGCCGAATACCTTTCCCAATGTCATTCTCCACGTCCAATACCTTCTGGTCTCACCATAAATCCAAAACCAAAGGCATTATAGAAGATCTCAAGGGGAAGATAACAAGCGGTAAAAATCCCCTTTCATTTCCTTGGGTTTTATTTTCAATTCAATACTTTTCATGTACTCTATTAACCTCCCCTTATCCAAAAGGAATGAAAGATACATTAATATATATATAATGTATTTTTATCATGTTTATAGAAAAAATTCATAATCAATCTTCCACTACTCTTCATTGTTTTCTAAAAATAAAAACACCACCTACGATGTGCCTATTTGCCAACATCGTGGATATTGTGTCTTTAATTAGATTTACTTCCTTAAAAGACCGGTGTAATCCCATTTTAATGGTTAAAAAATATTTTAATGTGTATGGTATTTCCTCACTTATTTTCTAGAAGTAAAATATAAGAATAATATTAAAGCTGTATAATAAAACAAGTTTATACTTATTGAAGAACTGTCATAATGATCTAAACGAATATCACTAATGATATATCTAATGATTCATCCTGATACCATATAAAAAATTTATTAATGGCATCATTATATATTCTAGAAACATATTAACACCATTTAATTCCACTTCTTTAGTTTTTCATCAATTTGACAAAAAAATCCTTTATGAACCGACAATGGAAATCATGTAAAACACTCATCTAAAACAGTGAAAATAAGAAAATTTTATTCATAAATCGGTCTAATAATGTTATAATATGATAATTTGATATGTTATAACCATTATTATTCATCTATAAAATAGAAATAACAGATTTTTAACCATTGTACAAGAAGGTTAAAGATTTTTTATGTGAGATGAACATGAGGTAAGGGAATTCCTAACAAAATTTCTATTTATTGGGATAACCTTATACATTATACATTATGTGGTATTAAGATTATTTCTATGATGATTTTTTATAGTATGTTTTATTATTTGTATATAGAGTGTATTCACATATTATATTCATTTTATTAAATTACCAAATCAATTATATTATATTTTCGTGGAATTTTTTTTAAAATCATATTTTAAAATTCTATTTTACGTAATTCAAATTAATTATGTTTCTAAAAAAATATTGTATTATTATTATGTGCTGGTTCTTGGGAATTGTTTATGGTGAAGGTTGGAACCAATATCCCCCTATAATTCATTTCATATGTCTATGTTGGAGGTATGTCGTATGGTTAATCCAAGTGTAACTGGGATGGTTACTCAATAAGGTAACCATTATAGTTACATTATAAGGTTTCTATGAAGGCTAAAAATCATAATGTAGCCGCAAGTGTTAAAATATAATTAGTTAATTCCCTTAAATACCTTTATGTTTTTATATAATATCTTTAATATTTTATGGAAATATATTTTTTCACAAAATAAGTAGAAATGGGTGAGAAGTATGTCTTTGTGAAAAAAGATTTCATATTTTTGTAAGTATTCATGGACTAATAGTTTATTTCTTTCCTTTTATATCCCTTAATGGGATTTTTTTTCTAATCAGATGTTATTAATTTTGATCATAGGTTATATGGATGTGTAAGAGAATGATGGAAAATCATGTTAAACATTGTGAATATTTTCAATAAAATCATGTTATTGTTGTTGTTGTCTTGTGTTAAAAAATTTATGTTTTGAAAAAAATGGATATTGTTTTAATGATAACAACTTCGTATTATTATCGGTTTATATTTATCAGTTATGTCCTAAATTTATAAAAATTGAAACTTAAAAGATCATTGGGAATGTAAGGATGTTATATCCAGTTCAGAAAGCTAGATTGTGTAATTTTTAATGCCAGATCCTAAAAATTGTTTCCACATTCCTCCCAAAATGGGAATTTTGTTTTAATACATTAATATTATTTTATGAGTTCTTTCCCATTCCATACAAACTGATCCTCTTATTTTTCATTTTTTAGAGGACATATGACCATCAACCAACTGAATTTATACCGTCTCAATGCACCAAACATGTTAATCATACCTTTTGAACACATGGAAATCAAATTCCAATTTATATATTTGACTAAATATAGAGTAAAAAACATTTATCATACAATCATGATATCAACCAAATCTTCCACATTTTTTCTTAAATCGATGAATGTTTTTTCAACATTAGTAACTTTTTTTTTGAAGAAATATACTCTTTAACATATCCCATTATAAGGCATCAATATCCTCACTTTCTATGATATTCAAAATCATTGACCACTGATAGTTGGATTCACCGTCAAAATGATAAATTCCATTTTTCACCTTTTGGTGATTCAAACTACCCATTACATCAAATATAATTTTCCGGGATTTTTTCCATCTTTAAAATAAAATAGAGTTATATGATCCTCTTAATTATGGGGATTTTGCCTCATAAAATTTTCCAATATACACATGTTCCTTCATGGTATATCAACTTCCTCTATTTCATATATTCCACCACCATTTTTGAAATGTGTCAAACTTATCCATCACTACAAAAAACTATTCTCTTCAAATTCCTTCTCTATGTGGATGCTTATATTGAAGGATATATTCCTCTCATCTCCTTCCCACTATATATTCCTCGCATCATTTGTGGAAAAATATTCTAAAACACTTGATTTAGTTGCTACAATAACATAATATTATAATGATATAACATTTCAATTTAACAACAATATAATAATATTATAAAGTCATTATATGAATAATATCCTTTCTTAAAGGATGTCTAAATTTTTCTTTGATGCAAACTATAATGGTCATTCCTTAAAACATTACATAATATTTAGTTCATCTAGGAATTTTTTTTTCTTTCACATTGAGGAACTTTTTAGTTTTATTGATTTAGGGAATTAGGAAACAACTGAATCTCAACAAATAAGAATACAATGTAGACACTTTCCAACAATATCTATTCTTACAAAATAAAAACCTTTTAAAATAAATCGTGATATATTTTATAATACTCTTCAATACACTGAACATGATTTCTTTCAATGACTTACTCATCATTAAGTCCTATGGAAAAAAAATTAAAAAATGTGGGACAGGTAAAAAATGTTTACTAAATGGTATAAAAATAAGGAATCTATTAGTCTATAGAAAAACATGAAAACCAATGAAAACTATATAAAAAAGTGATAATTTTTATCATTAATAATTCGTAAATAATTTATTTTTATAATAATTTCCTTTCATAATTATTTTGTAATAAAATGAGAAACATAAAACCCATAAAATCATAAAAAATACATAATCTTATGTTAGAAAATCATTTTACATTTCAATCTGCTTAATAGAATAACCATGCAGTTGAATTTTATAAATGTCACTCTTACAAATAGAATAACCATTCAGTTGACATCCATAACCAATGCATTATTGGCTATAACATAACTACCCATACATGGTTTATCACAGATCCAACAATCCTTGTATTATCACATAACCACCCAAAAAATTTCCATGCACCATTATATAATCCCAACACATAAAGTCTTCGAATTTTTAACAAGTCAAAAAAAATCGGTTTCTCTCCTATGAAAATAGTCCAGGTTATAGAAAAGGTCGATCCATTTTTAAACACCATTTTCAATAAAAATAACATAAAATTTAAAAGATATATTTCATTAAAAAAAATTAAATATTATTCAAGAATCAAAATAACAAATAAAATTTCATGGTGGAAGATATGTTTTTTACACTGTATACTTTAAAAATGACATTCCTTTTTTTCATTTTAAAATAATTAATAACATTCAGTAAAAAAGAGCATAAAAAATTTCTTTTTTTTTAAATAAATTTAATTAAATTAATAAATATAAATTAAACAAAATAATATAAAGAATATTGAAATTGAGAAAATGTTAAGAAAATTTAGTCTATAAACATTGAAAGTATCTCGTACGACTTTGAGAAATAATGATATAAGACATGTGAATGAAGAAAATTTAACAAAACATTAAATAACATGAGAATAGATAAAATATAGAAATTGAATATATCAAAAGGTATTTTTTTACACTTAATAAAATAATAATGATGCATATCATCATGAAATTTCTTAATGAAAGGTTATGGAGATGAAATCTATTACATTGAGTTTGAATCATCACATAAAATATTTATATTCATGAATAATAAAATATTGTCAATATCTAACTAACATGATTACTTTTTATTATTTATTGTTCCTTTTATATCACTTATTATCAAGTTATAAAAATTTATTAATTATTTAATTTCACGATTGATGTTTTGACAATATTTGGTACATGAGTCCAAAATGAATTTAGTATGTTGTCAACTATAAAGGTGGTCATAAATACATAATATCGAGAATAATATCAATTACATAATAGTAACTTTTATATTAGTTTTTAAACCCATTCATTAAATGTTGAATGACATGGAGATATTATGTCGTATGTATGCGTCAGTAATAATTATTTTTTTATATAATCATTTTGAAAAGATGGTATGCATTATTTTAACAATCGAGAATGATAATAATATTATTAATATAGTATGTTTAATTGAAATATATATATATAGAGATATATATCATCTATGTGATATGATGATGAAAAACGATTCACATCGGTTTGCAGAGGTGATAGTTCACACACACCCATGACCGATGTTATTATTTTTTCTTCCATGGAACGGTAATAACATAAATGATATATTATATTTTAATAATGATAAATATTTTATTAATATCATTTATAATCATAAATTCCATCAATATAACCATTTGTGATAGAAATTTATTGAAATAAAAATATACCGGTTTTTGTTGTGGTAGTCTGTCCTACACAGGAATGAAGAACTATTTTCCCATTTGATGGAAGTGGAAAAGGATTTAGTTGATTATATTAACATAGTAAGAAATTAATATACTAGGGATACTTTTTTTTATATTTTCATCATGTTTTATGAATATTTTAATGGGTTTATGAAGAAACAAAATAAAAACACTTAATTAAAAATGATTCATTTTCTTCTAACAAAATCATTTTATTAACACCTTAACACCATTATAGATGGTGTTATTCATAAAATAAATAATATAAAATGTGGGTAGGGATTATAGTAAGGTATTTGGGAAGATAATAGATGATTCAAGTTGGATTTGAACATCGTGGAAATGAGAATAATGGGTTCAATTTTATTGGATAGAAGAGGGGTACCCGTGGAATTCCACAAATTATTGAATTTAATATAAATTAATATTCTTTTCAAAATGGATCCAAAATATATAATTAAAATATAGTATGACTATTAGAATAAATCCACTCATCCAATAAAAATGATAAATATTGTACTATTTTTAAATCCCTATAAATTTTTTAACCCTTATTTAACATTTTTATTTTACCATTATATATTGTAGTTTACATTTTTTGGGTAAGAATATTTACTATAAAAAGAAATAATAAAGATAAATGAGTGATTTATGAAATTATAAATCATTTCACGATTATATTATCTAATTTCATTTAATAACTAATTTTATTTCTTTTAAAAAATATTTTTTAAAATATCATTAATTTCTATTTTAACACTATTAAACACATATCCTTTTGAAATTATTATGGAAATATGATCTCAATGAAACAAATATTTTAAATAATAACTAACATGTCACATGCATCCATAAAATTAATGTATTACATTAATTATATAAAAATATATTTATTTCAAAAAATTTAATATCAATTATTTCATTATTCTAGTATTTAAACAATTACTGTGTCATCATTGTGTAACATATTAATACCGGTTTTTTATCACTAAAAATTATAAATAATTTTCCACGATTTAGTTAAACATTTTATATTTGAAACAAATATTTATATTCAATCAAATCCCTTATATAACCCCATAATAAAAATATTTGTTTTGTTAAAATCAAAAGTATGAGAAAGTTTACATTCCTTTCAATATAATATTATCAAGGTCATATTCTCATCTAGAGTCCATAAATGGTATCCTAAATGAGCTTTTATATTTTAGGGAAGCAAAATATTAATAAAAAAATATTTAATGTATTAGGGTAATTTTATAATATTTATAATATTATATTTACCCTTAAATAGTTGATTTAACTTTCACCGTGGTAATAAAAAAGATTACTATTGTTACTATTAATATTGACAAAAAATAAAATTAAACTGTTTTATAAATTTATAACTTTTTATTCCTAATAAGTAATCCATCTTCCTTAATCAAAAAAAGTAAATTTTAGGGATTAATTAAAAATTAATCTCATTGACACAACAAAAAAATTGGTTTTTAAAGTATAAACGTTCAAAAGTTAACAATGTTCTTATATCTAATTTCAAATTGAAATTGATTAAAATTACATAAATTCTATTAAATGATATAAAATTGATCTAATCATTATATAAATCCAATTATTAAATTAATTCAACACTGTAAATTATTTAGATGAACAATCAATTTTGAATTAAAAAGATGTATTTTTTTCACTATTCATCAAAACAAAAAACAAACCAGAAATATAAAAAAAATCAAGAAATATAAATTTTTATGATCCCAAAAAATAAATCGATTATATTTTAGATAATAAATTATAAATTTTCCAAAAAACTATATTTAAAATGATTGTGCCATCAAAGGGTTGAAAAACTTCTTTTTTTTAAATACTTTTATGTGTAGAATTGGATTTGTTCTTACATAATGTATAGAAAAAACATAAGATTAATTTTAAATAGTATATTGAATATATATATAGATATATATTATTAATATAATCCAAAAGAAGTTATTTTTTTATTCGTATAGAACACACATGTGGAAAAATAATTTTTCAGACAATCATTTACTTTTATTTTAAATGGTGATTTACTTTATTTTATAAATAATTGATCACAAAAAAATAATTATGTATACATGTTTGAACCATATTATCAAAATTTTTATAATCATGTTCATAACATCCATTCTAATGGATTTTTTATAATGATAACATTTAAATAATAACATTTAGTTGTTCATTTAATATAGATATGTTGTATCCTGAAAGATATTAAACATAGTATTTCTTTAAAAACTAGGGATGATACATTCAATATGCCCAAATTTCATGATCTATCTAGGTTACCCTGGTAACCTAAAAGCTGACATGATGCTGATATTTCCTAGAGGGCGTTCCCAATCCCTATAGGTTGGCGACTAGCACCCGACATAAAAAACGAAATTGGGAACTATTTTTCACAAGAATTATATAATTAAGTACAAACAAGTCTGAATGCATATATATTACACTCCACATGGAATTTTATACTAGAAGTCAAATGGGTATAAATGACCCAATGTAATATAGAAAATTACAAAAAAAATAAGACAAACTACCCATGTCCCAATATATGCAACTCACCAAGTCCAAGAATCAACTACTATAACCACCACCAAGTGGTACATTACCCTAACTCTAACTTGGAAGGAGATATCCAACAAACACCTGAAGGGACAATTAGTGTGGAAGCTAACATACTAGTATGATGTCATTTAAGATTCCATAAAATATTCTAACATTTAATTAACCCACTAAATATCATTCAATTTTAAATAAAAATAGATATGGAATTTACAAATCATATTTAATCAAATCATTATTTACATTTCAAATGACTGAAATTCATTCAAACTAAATATTCACATTTTATTGATTGAATATTTCTAAAATAATGGATTAAATGAAAATATTTATATAAGAATATTTATATGAATTTAGAGGGCATGTAAAAAAATTTATAAACATTGTAACACATTTATATTTGATATATAAATAAGCAATCAACATGATCATCTTCTATGTGGTATCATAGTTTAAGGTTATGGGATCCTCATACACTCATGTGATACTAACTTCTTTGGGTACAATAATCCCTTTGAAATAGAAATATATGACTAATCATCATTCGACTAGGGAATTTGATGGGGAATGTAATATTTATGTTAGATTTGTAATGTGTTATTTCGGTGCTAGTGCATTCCCATCCTGGTGTGTTTTTTACAATAACTCACAAAATAACTCGGATTTCATGTTCTCTAGTAAGTAAAAACTATGGTAAAATTTTATTAAAAAATTGTTTAAAATAAAATTAATCCCATTCTCCCATTTCAAACATGTTTATTAACATTTAAAAAATGTGGTTTCAATCAAAACATGGATTTTACATGTTAAACCCAATTTTTTTAACAAAAATAATTAAGCCAATTATCTTAATCAATAATTTGAAATCAATTCACAATTCAATTTCAAAACTCACATTCATAGTTAAATTAAATAATTTAATAAAAACTATTTCCATCAAATTAACCACAAACCCCCATCTCATTGAAATTGGTATATTTTTTAATTCTTATTCAATTTCACTAAAAACACCCAACTCAATAGAATTGGGGTTTTTCAAAATTTTACATCAAACCCATATCCATGATTTAAATTCAAGATTATAAATTTCACCAATTTAATTAAAAAACCCTAATTCCATGGAATTCGGTTGTTTTCCTAAGTTCATGTGAAAATCCCATTTTAAATCTACAATTCCTTGGAATTGGGTTCTTTCAGTAAAACCAATCAGAATTAATTGAATTTAATTGAATAAATTTTATTGAAATCATCCATTTAATTTAACTAAATCAATCTACGATTAATAAAATTTGGTCATTCCAGGGGAACCACCTACCATGGGATTTCTAGATCTCAAAAAATAAACCCTAAACACAATTTTCCAAGGGAGAATAATGTTAAAAATTTTTTGGATCAAACCTATGTTTAAGATTCAAAATAGACTATATTATATCCTTCAACCTTTATGGAGATCCATGAAACCCTATGAATGAAAATATATAGAGTGGAAGGTAGATTAATAAAATAGGAAACCAACTGAGAGATAATATACTGTCATTGTCCAAGAATTGATCCCATTATGAGAGCGTTATGAGTGGAAAAAACTTATCTTGGGACCCCTTGGGGATAATGAAAATGATTTTGAGTCATAATGGATTGTTGGATATCTAAATGGTGGGTTTTAGTAATTTTTAAATATGATGTCTAGAATAAAAATCTCGTATGTGTGGTTTGCGGGTAATGGATACATGATTAGACTAAAATATATTCCCCAGTCTTGAAACTATTTTAAATAGACTACATGGTTTATCCTATGTTGGAGAAAAATTTTAAAATAGTTCATAATCCATTGAATTCCCCACTAACTCAGTTTCCATGATTTTCCTTGAGAGGAAGCACAGTTTATAAAAAAAACCATGCACCAACCATTCAATATCCGAAAACACCCAAAATTTTAATAATTTTACATAAAAATCCCCAAACCAAAACCAAAGGAATCATCATTAAAAAAGGTGTCTAAGAATACATAAAAAGTGTAACATGATGTTAAAAACTCCCTAGCATAGAAACATTCTATCCCTATAATGCCTAGTCAAAAGGTTTCATGTTGAAAAAATGAGACCACTTATCTATCATAAGTTGCTCTCTCTCGCATGTCTCATAATTAAAATAATCATGAAACTTTAACACTTGAACAAAAGGTATCATCATATCACTAATTACTATGGTTTCAGAATAATTTATATTGATTGGTCATTTAGCTGGGACAAATCAGGCTCGACAACAACATCGCTCCAGCTGAAAACCTGATATAGATTAGATAGAGAATTTCTAAGTGGATTTACAAGAAACAATATATTTTTCAACATTAGCTACGATGGAATTAAAAATGGTAAGCCACATTTCCCAAATACTCGACAACCTCAGAAGGTCCCACAAAACAAGGAGAGAGTTTCCCTTTCCTCTCAAGTTGTTTATGACCCAATTGAGTTGAAAAATTAATGAACACACAATAAACAACATAGAATTCCAATTTAATATATATATTATCAACATAATACTTATATCTATTATGTGTTGTCACCATCCTATAATGAATCAACTGAATCATTTTTTCCAACTCTTAATCCAAACCTAGATTGACGATGGATGATTCGCCAATATCTTACCCACACAATAATGAAATGAATTTCTAACCATAAAATACCACAAAAGTGTCCATTATGATCGTAGGATGGAAGATATTTTTAAAATAAAACACAACCAGTCCCATGAATTCATCCCAAACTGCACCAAAGTCAAGAACAAAAGCACAGATCATATCCTCATGTATCTGCATTTCTCTTTCTAACTGGCCATCTGAATACAGACATTTTTCCATACTAAAATTGAACTAAGATCCCAATACAACCGAAAGGCCTCTAAAATAAGATAACTGAACTGATGATCCTTATAAGATACTATATAATTTTTCAATCTATGAAAGGAAGTAATATTTTTAAGATATCGATTTTCCAACTCTTCTACTTTGGATGTATTATAAATGGGTATAAATATTGATGACATAGTGATCCCATAAATCACAAAACATATCTTATTCTTATTTATCTATGTGTAAGAATACCCTAACACAATTTTTATTGATATTTCATCCAACATCCAAGTGAGTAGTAGATGTGGCTCTAGAAAACATGATGGTTTTGGGTGCTCAGCCATAAACTATTGGAATTTGTATCAAAGGGAGATAAATTCAGTAATTACTTGAATCATACCTATCCATCAAAACTATCGCCACATGTCATATAACATATTCAAGGCTCCTGGGTGTCCTAAAAACTATAATTAATGAAATACCCCATAACAAATTTCCTTATTGGCAATGGAACAAAAACTAGATTTGAGTGCATTGAATTCTCTCTTTCGAGAATGGACAATCAGAAAATTATATCCCCTCTATAAATTGTTTTTATAATTCTACAGAACTCATCATAATTATATAAATCCATATGAATAATCTCATGGAGATTGGATTAAAACTTAACACATACCAAGGAAACCTCGATCCATAAATCTAAAAATCCAATATGAAATTTTGAAAATAGATCCATCAAGATCCACTCTTCTGAAGATACCTTTACTAGTTGAGTTAGACTCATATTGATTAAAGAATATCCCATGAAATTACCTTTACCAAGGGTATAGGTGATGCCAATATTTAAGTATTTAACACATTCGACCCAAATACTCTATAGGAGATTCCAATATTTTATAGAGATGACTTAACTCAAGATGTTGTGGTTTGGAAACATGGTGAACATTTATCTATAAATTTAATGCCACTAACTCGTAATAATGTGCATTATAGCTTCATGTTCATGGTCAGGGGTCATATAATTATTCCCATGTGGCCTAAAATAATGAGATCCATATTCAATAACATAATCACCATTCATAAGAATACAACCCAAACCTGTACCCATTGCAACAAAAAATACATCATAGCCTTTTTTGGCGTCAGGAAGAGACAACACAATCACAATTTTAAAAAAATGCTTCATCCAAAAAAATAACATTTACATTTCTCATACAAGGAAATTTACTATATTATAATTTAAATAAATCATCGTCTAATAAATATTTTAGATTTACTTTTCAAACTAGCGATAATAAGTATCTAATCCCATCGAGCTATGAAGCCAGAAGACACTTCATGGTTTCTCTCTTGTCATAAGTGCATTAAAATTCACAAGATCAGTTTACATACCCTATTCTAACACCACATGTCACAAAAAATTACTTCTGTGATCCATAAATCACATTTTGAAAAGATGGATTTATGTTGGTTATTTTTCAACAACACTAGAACTGATCTTAGATAATACACATGATCCTCCTCAAACATAGTCTAAATGAGGATCTCATCTAAAATGACTACTACATAGGTATCAAGATATTCATTGAAAAACATATTCATCAAATAAATGATGTCTTCCGGGGAATTGGTTAAAGAAAATATAATGAAAAGGTACTCATAATGGTCATAATTTCACTAAATGGAAATATTTTGAATGTCAGGTTCTTTTATCCGCCACTTATGGTAACTAGATGGATAGTTGATCATTGAGAACAACCTTTACCCTTTCATACAATAAAAAATATCAGCAGTCTATGGAAACAAATATTTTTTCTTTTTCATAACATGATTGATATTTCAATAATTATATCATCTCGGCATTTTTGGGAGCATTCCCGGGCATGTTTTTAGGTAATTTTTGGTTTCTATTATCTTACTTTGTTTTATTTTATGACATGGGGTAAGTTTGGGTGGTGTTTTTAAAAAAACATGGTAGGATAGAGGCTATGCATGTTTTGTGCACGATTAGAAAAACCCATACATACTATAACCATGTAGACAATGGAGGTCAGCATGGAGGGTGCATTATTTGCCTAATCGTGTTCCATCAAGCTGTGTGGGTAGTGGAGGACCACACAGTTGGCACATGGTTTGGATTAACCATGTAGACTCATAGGTGAAACCATTTGTATGGAATAGTTTATTTTATGAATTGGTTTTGAACCGACCCAAACCGACAAAACCACTATAATTCGACCTAGGATTGGGCATACCAATTTATTGTTGTTCCTAAGGCCTTGTAGAGGGATTCCAAGGAAATCCAAAAATAGTTCTTCGATATCAAAGGCCTGGATTGAAGATCCATCTCACCCAGGTATGTGGATTTCATCCTAATGCTTCTTTTATTCTTTCCTCAGTCTTTCATAATTTTTTTCATGTATGATCTTAACCATTTCCTTGGATCTGAACGTTTTTGTTGAGATATAGATCTACAATTGTGGATCTAGATATAGATTTTCAAGATCTTGATACTTTTGTTCCTAATTCTGGTTTAGGTTTCTTGATATGAAGCTTTATTGACGACATTGTGACACTTAGATTTTGGGGATTTCCACTGGGCTATCATCCATCAATAAACTGTGGTTGGTTGTCTAAATTGAACTCCCTTAGTCATGATTTATGATATGGTAATGTGAGTTTATGATTTTCTAGATTCCACTGATAAATGATTTACTAAATTGGAGTAATTAGGAAAGGGGAATTGATTTGAGGTTTCTCTGAGGGTTAATTGATGTTTGTATCATGGAAAAAATAAAGCAAAATTCCGTAATAGATATTTTTGAGATTTTTTATGGGTAGAGATATGGTAATTGAGATTTTTATACAATGGTGATAAGATAATTAATTGGGGAAAATTAATTATGAATTTATTTGTTCCTTTGTTAGATAATTAATTTTCAAAATTAATTATGTGCCAGGATGCTGAGAAAAGATAATTAATTGAGAGAATTAATTATGTGTTGCATAATGTGATCTATAATAATTAATTGTGATAATTAATTATGACACATTGGGTTTTTATATGGATAATTAGTTGTGAATAATTAATTATGGAATGACAATGGGTTTTATTGATTAATTAAATGATGAAATAATTAATGGGTCATGTGATTAGTTAATTGCTGAATTAACTAATGGCCTTTTAAATGATTAACTAACCATTGGATTAGTAATATAATGATGTGAAAAATTATTTTTAATTAAATACTAATTAAAATGATTATATTTTTCTGGCTCTAGACATGCCATACTAGACCGATTAGATGTTTGGAAATGGATATGGAATTCCTCCTCAGTTGATATCTGTGCATTAGATTACGGGGTGCTAGGCATGAAAACCATCAACGAATGAGAAAAGGAGTTCTATGCATGACGACCTACACTCAACGAGATTGTAGTGATATGCATGATTACCTACACAAATTGAATAATGATAATGAATGATGATTCAACGAGATTGTGGTGCTTGGTATGATGACCTACACCAAATGAATAATGATAATGAATGACAATTCAACCAGATTGTGGTGCTAGGCATGAAGACCTACACCAAATGAATAATGATAATTAAGGATGATTAAACAAGATTTGGGTTTCTAGGAATAAAAACATACACCAAATGATTAATGATACTGGGTGATGAAACAATTGGAAAATATGAGTTAAACCTAGCTTAATGTGATGATTAAAGAATAATTGAAAATGTTATAACTATTTAGATTTGGAATCGTATTTATGTTTCTTCAAAAAATTGCATACACTTTCTTTTGACCAGACTTGTTTTAGACACTGTTCGTGGTGGCCTACTAAGTCGTACTCACACCCTACTCGGGCCGCCTTATCAGAATTCAAAAGGACTTTATTGTTGTCAGACATGATAAGGGAAAGGCCCTCGGAGAGGTTGTAGTTTGGGATTGGAGCATAGGAGAGGGAACCCGACATGGTTCGAGACATGTTGTGGGGTCGTTCTATATGTACTTTCATTTTCAATATAAACACTTTACATTTTCATTGTCATAAAATGTTTTCACATTAAATTGACTAATTAATATTAATGATTTGGTTATCATATTATAAGGATTTTTATGGCTATTTATAATCTTCTGCACTTGGTTATTTTAATTTTTTTCCATTGGGGTTTGATTATGATAAAAGAGGGTATTGTATCCCCAAAAATGACATATCATACACTAAATATTGTTCGGCAACCTATGGCATATGGGGAGGTGCACTTGAGGGAATGTGACCAACCTGAACGGGACACCATTCAATGGCTTCTGGGTTGGGACGTCACAAAGTTGTATCAAAGGATTTTTCATTTCATTATTCATATTTTTTCTTTCTATTTTGGGTAAGGTATACAAGATTCTAGGAAGAGTTGAGGCATCGAAATGAGCTCTTTCGTGGGAGTTGCAAACCCATATACGGGGGAATATCTGAGTACTCATGGTGGGATTGTTGTGGTTGTTGTTTATTGTTATAGTTGTATATTATTTCACCTTGGGTGACACTGTAACGGCCTGACCCTAGTTCCCCATATTCAGTGCATTATTTTAATACAATATCATTATTATAGGGAATCAAGTCTCGATGGACTAATCCGTTTTTTAGTCTTGGAAAAAATATTACATACATGATGTTCAACACTAGAAATTGAAACGAAAAACAACCGTAATTTATTCCATTATAAATGTCCAACCCTACTAGATTATCCCAATAAGCCACACATAACTAATTTCTTCATATCCTGGGAAAATAAAACATAAGAAAGGGGTGACCTTAGATTCTCAATAAGGATAAATAATTTAGGGGAAGCTATAAACTTTTATGGAACGATGAGTAATAAAAACAAAAAACTTTTCAATATAAACATGAACATAATATGGAAAAAATAAATCAATCATTACTTTATAAACATGCACAAGGGTATTCTACCAGTAGAATAATCATATATAATAACTTATTTCATAATGAGGGAATGCATAATTCTAGATTTCATAACCTCATAGTCAAGGCCATCTCCCAAGAATAAAAATTAGATTTTTTCAAGGCCTTATTCCACGACACTAGTTTGTCTCATAAGACCTACTGATTCATCGAGGATCTATAGCGGGCTCCATCAATCCCATACTATGTCCAATTTATTTCTCATATGAAAAGGATTAAACATAACATAAACATTCATATTAAAACTAGCATAGGAAATGTCAATACATTATCCATAAACCATGAATGGTATAAAATAACACATCCATAGTCAAAAATATTACAAAACCTTTATTACAATATGGATGATTTGTATCATGATAAATCAACCACAATGAATAATAATATCCATTAAAGGATATTGACATAGTTGAAAATGATCAGTAAAATGCTTTGAGAGAAATACTCCCTTTTCATGAAGTTATTAAAACATCTCACAATTTATAAAAAAAGTTACATAAAAGATATTTTTGAATCAAAGTGTCCAATACCACATTGAAACATTTGAAAATAATTATCATTTCAAAACATTCATGTCGATATAAATAAATCCTTAAAATCATTTTGTAAACATGGAGATTAACTAAAAGGGTTTAGAATGATAAATATTTAAAACAATTCAAATGATGATATAGTTAAATGGATCCTTATATTAAACTATAGAAGATTTATTTTGAATTTTTTTATATGAAATATGGGTATCGATGATAAGTATGTCCCAAAAAATACTTACACATAAACAATCTCGGATAACATTGTGATTGAGAAAATAACGCTCACCTTGTAATTTTCCTTCGTAGAGGGTAGGTTAACCTCATGTATAATAAATAAATCATTGTTATTAAATTATACAAGAACCATATACATAAATATGATATCATATTTGATCTTCTAATATTGCTTTGTTTATAATATTTTAGTACTATCGTCGGTTCGAGTGTTAACTAATTCATTTTCCATTATATGTTTTGTTACATAAGTCATGTTTTTTTGGATAGGATGAATTTGATTCATATATAGAATGATATTAAATTATTAAACATTATTTATAATAATCGAGTGAAAGTTATTCTTGAATGGTTACGATGGGGAAATGAATATCATCGCGGTTGTGGAGATGGTAATCTGTACGTACGCACGTATGGGGACTTTTCCATTTATATGTTTGATAGAATAAAAAATATGGTTGTACAATTTTTTTAATAACATAAAAGTATATAAAATATAATAGATTCATTATTTTATAATGGAAATAACAAGGAAAGAGGAATTTGAAGAAGAAAAGAACATGATTGAAGGTGGTAAATTATTACCTCTTCTTCAGGTGCTTCATTTTGAGTTGATCAAAAGGGATACATATGTTAGATTTCTAACCATATTAATGCCTATTGGATGAAGGGAGTATAGTTTAGTGGATATTTGGGTAGGGTTTAGCTGAGCCAAATGTATTTGGAGGTTTCAATTTGAGAGAAGGGGAAGTTCCCTTCTATAAGAGGTGTGACTAGAACCTAAAGAAAAGATTGAAATATTATTTTATAATAAAGTAATTTTAGATATATAATGTATCCAAAATGATCTATTTATAGGATAATGGGGGATGGGTAGAAATACAATCAACCAAGAGGTTTTAGACAGGTTTAGGTCATCATATTAACCTTATCATTTATATTTAACTCTTAGTTAAGTATTTTGACATTTTCTATGTCTCATTTTAATTTTATATCATATGGTTAATAACAATACTAGAAACTTCCAAGAGAACCCCAAGAGGTTCATTATTGACATATATATTATTATATAAGTCTTTTTTCTAAACCATATATTTTTAGGACAATTATATCATTTAATAATATAGTATTTGTTCTAAAAACTCATTTATATTAATTTTTACACTATTTGGAATTTTGTTTTTGTGAAAGTAGTACCAGCTTGATTACTTCTAAATAAATATATTGAATTAACCTTATAATGTCATATTAACCTTTAAAATTTGTGTATGGAATCAAAACATTCATATTATATTAATTTTAATATTTATAATATCATTTATTTGTTTCATTCATTAATAAGGAAAATATAGCATCATTATTGTGAAATATATAAATATATATATTTTATGTATAATAATTATAAATAAATTATCATGATGTAGGAAATATTTTTAAATATATAATTTATTTTTATTGTCTAATATATCAATTATATAACCTAATATAAAAATTGTTTTACTAAAATATATTTTCATTTGTTATTTTTGTCTTTACTTTATATTATTTAATATAAATGTCATTATCAGTCCCATGTCGCTCCATGCGGTCCCAAAATAGACCCAAATAGGCCAATGGTTGGAAATGTATCGGCCCATTGGAATATGAACATGTTAGTGTAATTTATTGTTATTATAATATTAT
Organism: Viscum album; assembly: GCA_963277665.1. Lineage (NCBI taxonomy): Eukaryota > Viridiplantae > Streptophyta > Magnoliopsida > Santalales > Viscaceae > Viscum > Viscum album. The sequence goes on from OY728160.1 coordinate 1,174,128,327, forward strand.
TTTTTACCTTTATTTACCGGATTTACCCTTTAACCATAGTAAATAAAATATTTACCGATGTAATTATTCATAATGTATAAAATAAATTGCATATTTACACAATTTGGACCTTGTGATTCGAAATATGGAATCTATTTTTCCAAATTAATAACACAGAAGTATAAAAAAATAATTTAAAATTAATTCCCGTTGTCAAAACAAAAAGCGTGTTTTTATAAAATAATAACTATCAAAAGACTGACACTAGTTTATGTCCAGTTTAAATGTGAAATTACATATAATGACCTAAATTATATTACATGATAAAAAAATATAATCTAATGACACATAAAAATTAATCAAATGTATTATTTTACACTCTAAATTATTTTGATTAAAAATATGATTTTAATTATAATTCAGTATTCTTTACTATTCATCAAAATGTTAACTTTATCTAAAAAGTTCAAAAAATTTATCCAAACTAAATTTTTATGTCCTTATTATAAAGAAACATTTAATTTCATTATATTTAATATATAAAATCATCAAATATTATATTTAAAATTGGATCTCCAATAAAAGGCAGTAAAATTGTATTTTTTTGGAAAAATACTTCTTTTATCAGAAAAATTGAATTTTTTCACATATTATATCTTAGAAACATAAAATATGGATTTCAAAATTATATGGGATATATATAAAATTTAAAATGTGGTCAATTCTCTTCATAACATCTTTTTAAACGGCTATTTTGATAGGTCATGCTGCGGTTGAACTCGGTGTTTCGTACATCGCACACTATTGTATTATTCAAACAGAAATGTATTATGGAAGCTTGGGGTGTTACATTCTCCCCTCTTTCAATAAATTTTGTCCCTGAAATTTGAAATTGTTCTACAAAAGTTAAAGGATATGAAATAGAAATTTCCTTTCTGTAAAACTCACATTGGAAATAGGGTTAATGAATTTTAGTCTTAATAATAGGGAAAATGAAATGAAAATGTCACCAAAAATTAGGGTTTTGAATAGGAGAAAATTGGTGGAAATTATAGAAACATAATTAGAAAAAAAAAATATAAATATTTATAGGGAGTTATTGAAGTCATGAATCACAAACAATTGTAAAATTGAGGGTCTCAATGCCATGAATCAATGATGATTTAAATACCATTGGTTAAACAAAACATAAGTTATTAGGATTAATTTTTTTTGGATTTTATATCCCTTCCATAAAGTTTAAGAATTAATTTCTTCACAGAATAATAGGAAAAAATATACTTGACAAGTAGTGTTTAATCCTTCAAATAATTCCTAACACAAACTCATCTTTCTCTCCAAAAGAAAATAGAATTCAAAAATATTCTATTAATCCTAATCGTATTGGTTTCCAAAAAAATTATAATTCATTTCACAGACCAAAAAAACTACATTATACAAACGAGGAAATCACATTGTCCAGTGGAAGGTGATGCACCCTTGTTTCCCTTTTGTTGTGGGTTCATGTCTTGCGGCTTTGCCGGATGCGACGGGTTGTCACCCTACCTCCGAGTTGTCCTTTTTATAATAGTCCAAAAATAATCATAAGAAATGATTTAACCTTAAGAATAATATCTATTGTCGAACAAAATCCATTCCAACCTTTATACTTATCCAGAATACTTCCGTCCAAACTCATAGTACAAAATTTATAAGGAATGTAAACACAATGAGGATCTTTTTTCCACGTAATAACACGTGAATACATTCAACATGTATTCTTTTAAAACACGGTAACACCCTGAATTACCATAAATCCTTATTTATTACATTCATGCTCCCTTATAAATTATAGAATACTGGATATAATCCTTATATCCAAAATTTTTGAATATTACAACAATGATGAAATAAACAAACCATTAATTAGTTCCAAGGAAGCCAAGAATATAAAATATAATTTATCCAAATCAACCATCTCTTATTCCAAAATCACTACGTCAGTATCAAGACCATATTAAGTATTAATATACCTTTAACCATTTATTTTAAAAAATGCTTAACTTTTAGTTGAGTAACTTTTCAGAGTAACATATAATCTCAAATCCTCAATGAAATAGTACCGTAGTAAAATACTTATTTATTTACATAATTAATGTAACCAGTACATCATTGATACAACACTCAAATGAAATAAATCGTTAATAAAAAAATAAGAACACAAGCCATTCAACTTAATGTTTGGTAGTATCATAACATGATTATTTTCCAATATTATCATTTGGGGAACACTCTGTTGATTTGGAATTTGATTCGCGTAGTGTCTCAAATCCTTGCAGATGAAGAATTGTACATTTGAAGCCTTTTTCATACCATTTCAATCACGTAATTGGTGTCCTTTTTCTCCGCACTTAAAACAAAATCAAATTCCCTTCAAGCATTTACCAAGGTGATTCTTTCTACCGATATCACATGTTGGGAAATCCTTCTTTATCCTCTTCCCTTTACAATATTTATCTCTACCATCATTTTATTCTCTTACTTTCTTTCAAAGCAATAGAACTAAGAAAATTATTTAAATATCTTATTAACACATGATACTATTTCTTAATATATTGTGAATACGCGGGAGACTTGTTCCCTTTTAAATGATCGCTTAATACCATGAATGATATGATCCTTCTTACTCTATATGTATTTATGGAGTTCTCATTCCTTCTACTGGGAACTATTTCTAAACAATGGAATACACTGGGGAAGTTTATGAATCACAATTCATAATTCCAAACATTTAAAATAACTAACATAAATTGAAGACTTTTTGGATATAATCATTAATCATTAATTTTTTTTCTTTGAGAAGTATTTACTCCTAAATCCTTCATAATTTCTTGTAATGAAAATTTGAATTATCCTAAGAATAACCCTTTGGAGTGTTGTAACCATGAGTGAATATGTTCCCATTGTCGTGCACCAGTTCCCATTCAAGTCTAGCTCAAAGTGGTGTTTTCAGGTTTTAACCCTAGGTACATATTTTCCAGAGCCACCTCTACCTCGTATCCAGAATGGGATGTATTGCTTTGAAAACTCAGAAAATCTATACATTACAAAAATTATAGGAAGCCCTTATATACTAATCCTCATTGTATATTATAGGGTAATGTGATCTAATCATGGTTAATCTAAATCTGGCTTCCAAGGTCTGTATTAAACTTCCTCTGATACCAACTGTAACGCCCCGACCCTAGTTACCCAGAGTTGGGGCATTATTTTAATACATTGGCATGATTATAATGAATAAAGTCCCTATCACGAACCGTCCTCGGGGCCCGTGTCGTGACTACCCCAAGCCCGCCATCCATAGTACAGGGGCTGGCGACTAGCACCAAGGCGTAAATCCCAGAAAAAGGGAAGGCATTTCCTTTGTAAATTAAACAAGCACCACAGAGTAAACAAGAGGAAAAGTAAGCACTAAGTAAAAACTGTAACAAGCTGTGCTGAAAGTATAAAAGGGATGGATATACAAGCCCAACTGTAAAGTAAAACTGAAGGGTAAAACAGCAACTGAAAGGAAAAAGCCGCAGCGTCGAGCCGTCCTCTGGAAGTCCCACCTGAAGGGTGGGCACAGATAGCCTCCACAGCTCCTCGGTCCAGCCGTCCGCCCCGAGTACATCCCGCCCAGTGGTCCACCTCCAGGTACCGTCCTGCTCCGCAAGCCTCCACCACGATCAGCGATGTCCGTCGTCTGCAACCAACACAACGAAGTGCGGGCATAGCCCATGCCGGGGTGAGTATAAGCTACTCAGTAGAGACCCCGAGAGCCCCGAAGGTCTCCAAAAATCCACAAAGGATAAACCACAACGGAAAGATACAATCAGGAAGTAACAACCGACACTGCTTAGGTATATGCCCATACATAAACCTAAGTCATCAATTCCCATTCGGCTCCAACATCCGAGCCCAAGCACAACTCAGTCCACACAGGAAAGCAAAATGTAAAATCCACACAGGATAGCTCAACACAATCCACAAAGGAATGTAAAACGTAAATCCACATAGGATAGCTCAACACAATCCACAAAGGAAAGTAAAACAGAGTTCAGCTCACACAGGTATACTTCTTCAAATGGCGATAGAGATGATCACTGATCCATCTATGTCATCGGACCCACGAAGGATCGATAGGTACTAACCCCCGCAATGACCGACAAAGGATCTGTCCCACAAAGGATCGATAGGTAACTAACCCCCGCAAAGACCCACACAGGATCGGGCCCACACATGACCTGTAGGCGCTGGCTCACATAGAACCGCAGAGCGCTGACCCACACAGGATCGGACCCACATAGGATCGGTAGCACTGACCCACAAAGGGTCGCTGAGGGTTGTTCTCATCGCCTTCGAATCCACTGAGGATCTCTGTACAGTCGTCATCGTCAAAGTAGGTGTCGCAGCCAGCTCTAGGGTTCCCGCACATAGCAAGATCGTTCTGGAGGGTCTGCTCCACGAGCCGAGAGGCTGATACATCAACTGACACATAGTCCAGAGTTGATGTATCAAAATGTTCCATATCGTCAACAGGAACTCAACGTCGCAGATGGCGCGTCAATCAGACGCCCGGTCTGAGAGATATTGGATTTTTCATCCGAGGGGCCCGGTTGGATTTTAAAGAAAAACCAAACCGACCGTACTCCACCTACGTCCAAACCTCATGCGGAGTATGCCAAAAGATCTGTCTCACTTAGAGGAAATCAACGATGTCAACGGCACATCAATCAGACGTTCGTAGCTCAAGATATGAGTGTGTCTGCTCAGAGGGCCCGGTTGGTTTCGTGAACGAACTAACCCGGCCTAACCCAAAGTTTTAAGAAACCTTGAGTGAAATATACCGAAACGACTGTCTCGATCCAAGGATTGCATCGCCACTGACAATGCGTCGTTCGGAGGCCCGTAGCTCACGTTACGGGCAAAAGACCGAAAACGGTCCGAAGACAGGGGGTCTGGGCCCGGACCGACCCGGCCCAACCCACCTGGGTCGGCCCGAACCGGGTCGGACCTGGTTCGGCACGGCCACGGCGCGACCTGGCCGTTCGGACCGGGCCGGAGCGGCTCGGCCGAGCGAGGCAGTCGCGGGGCGCTGCCCCCGCAGGATGGGAGTGCCGCAACCCCGTGTGGGGCCGCGCTGGAGTCAACGGACGCGACTATGCCGCGTCCCGTGCATGAGAGCCGGACCCGCGCGGCCGCAGGTCCGCTGGCCGCGGCGGCCCTATCCGACGGCGCACCGGGGCGCCGCCGCCGGAGGCTTCCGTGGGCCACCGGAGTTGTTCCGGTGGTCTGTTTTCCTTCCCGTCTGCGCCGCTGTTCCTCCCGGGTTTCGTTCTTCACTACGGGATCATTTAATCACCTCTGCAGCACGTTTCGTCGTCGCCTGCCAAATCCGCACAACAAGGAAGAACTGCGGAGGGTTGTCGGGCCGTGTTTGTTTTCCTCCCCTCCGCGTTAGATGATAACAGTCGGGAGAAATAATCAACACATAGAAATGATAACACATAACAATATTAATAAATTAAAATTATTCTTATGAAACCAGTTCTTTGTTTTGAATGGAAACATCCACATAGTAAATAAAGATTGTCCTCAAACAAAAAACCATACCTCATCAAGTCGTCACATGCGTGTTCTTCGCGGAAAAGATCTTCGCGGAAGGAGGGGATCATCACGTCGTCGCGGTATCCGGCGTTGCGTCGACGAACTCCGAGGACCAAGAAACAACAGATTTAATTAATAATAATTAAATCCATATTGTTGTTTCAATCCACAAAGGGAATTTAAAAAATAGAGTGCAACCCACAACCTTGTCGCTGCCGATCGAAGGTTGTCGCAGGGTTGGATTGTTGCGGAAGAACGTCACGGAAGAAGAATCGTCGGCTTCACAGAACTTGGCGTCGCGTTGTCGATTTCCAAGGGATCGGCGTTATTCGCGTTCTTTGCGTTCTTCGCGTTCTTCACGAGGAAGGATGAAGTACTCTTGGTTTCTGTCAAATCCTCTCAATGAACATTTTTCCAGATGTCGTGCGTTGGTCTTATTTTATTATTACGCCAACGGATTTCAAACAGGTTAAGAAACGAATAAATTAATTCATAGAATTAATTCAACGAAGAAAACCGCCCAATTAATTCAATGAATAAAACCTCCCAATTAATTGGTGCGTTAAGAAATTATGAAAACGCGTCAGTTGACTTTCATAATGACGGGTTTTTGCGGGTGCGTTACTTAGCAGAAAAGAAACAGGGGGCTCGTGCGGGCCCCACCTCACAAATATCCTACCAAGAGGGTAGGATATTTTTGGATAGTATTATATCTGCAACAACTCAGCTTAAGTAGATTTATGTGGCTTCAAGTGGCTTAAGTGAAATAAAATAATGTTTGTCGTACAATTTATTTTATTTCTTAACTTTAAGCCCAGAATTTAAAAACCACACCCGAGAAAACCCAACTCCAGAAGAGGCGTTTCTAAGCGAATAGCGGCGCTGTGATTCCATCGGTGCCCTCAGAATTCGATTCTGAGAACCGGTTCAAATGTTAGAAAAACCCGCTCGTCCGTTCACTGAACGTACCCGAGCCAAACTTTGGAAAATGATTCCGGGCACACCGGGCCTCGGAATCAGGTGCCGTCAGAAACTGCGTTCTTGTAAAAATCCATAGAAAATTAAGAGAAAAAAAATTCCTTGAATTTTTCTGGTCTTTACATCACTCCCACCTCAGTGATTTACGTCCTCATAAAGATACATCATAAACTAGGGAAACAAATGTGGGTACTGAGCACGCATCTAAGCCTCCTGCTCCCAAGTGCTCTCCTGGAGGTTCCCATGCTGCCATCTGATGCGCACAAGAGGAATCGATCATCCACGTAGGACCCGCTCCTGTCAATCCTCGATCTCCACCGGGACCTCCGCAAAAGTCACCCCATCATCCACGTCTAGCTCCCCATAGTCAATGATATGTGTCAGGTTGTGCATGTATCTCCTCAGTTGAGATACGTGGAAGACGTCGTGCACCCGGTGCAACTGAGGTGGTAGAGACAGGCAATAAGCCACCTCGCCAATCCTGCTGATGAACTGGAAAGGTCCGATGAAGCGTGGAGACAACTTTCCACCTCGGCCAAATCTCCGTAATCCACGTCGAGGTGAGACACGCAAGAAGACGTGGTAACCATCCTCGAACTCTAGTGGCCTCCGCCTCCTGTCAGCATAAGACTTCTGCCGGCTCTGAGCTATCCTTATCCGCTCTTGGATGACCTAGACCTTCTCTGTCATGGCCTGGACCATCTCTAGTCCCACAAGTGCTGACTCCCCAGGGTCTGTCCAGCACAAAGGAGATCTGCAAGGTCTGTCGTACAACGCCTCGTATGGTGCCATCCTGATGGTGGAGTGGTAGCTATTGTTGTACATGAACTCCACCAAGGGTAGGTGGTCCTCCCAGCTACGACCAAAGACGAGGACACATGCGCGGAGCATGTCCTTGAGAGTCTAAATGGTCTTCTCTATCTGACCATCCATCTGAGGGTGAAAGGCGGTGCTCATACGTAGTCGCGTCCCGAACGCCTCCTGCAACCCCTTCCAAAGCCAGGAAGTAAAGCGAGCATCTCGATCGGAGACGATAGAAGATGGCACTCCGTGAAGCCGTACAATCTCCTGAACGTAGAGATGCCCCAAGCACTCCACTGATCCCTGCTCTCTGATGGGTAAGAAGTGTGCCGACTTGGTGAGTCGGTCAACAATCACCCAAATGGAGTCGTGACCTCTGGAAGTGCATGGAAGTCCAGTCACGAAGTCTATAGATATGTCGTCCCACTTCCACTCCGGGACCTCCAAGGGTTGTACCAAGCCTACTGGTACCTGATGCTCTGCCTTCACCTACTGGCAGGTGAGGCATCGAGAAACGAACTCTGCCACAGCCTTCCTCATGCCCGGCTACCAGTGCTGTCGTCTGAGGTCCGGGTACATCTTCTCCACCACAGGATGTACCACCAAAGGAGAAGTGTGAAACTCTCTCAACACCTCCTCTCGTAAAGCGACTGGTATCAAGGTACGTCCTCTGAAAAGGATGTTGTGATCTGCTCCAAAGGATAATCCATCAGGTGCCTGTCCTGAGGATAACTGCGCACAGCCGCGTCTCACAGTCAGCATCCCCACGCTGTGCCTCCCTGACCCGCTGTAGTAGTGGAGGAGAGACTGTGAGATACTGAAGGAAGGCTGCTCCGTCCCTATCCACGATGGATATCTGCAAAGTGGCTAGCTACTCTGTCACCTCCTCAAGTAGCTGAATGCCCGTCCTCCTGCGGAGAGCATCAGCTACCATGTTCCCCTTCCCATGAGTATTGACTATCTCAAAGGCATAGTCCTGGAGGAACTCGAGCCATCGCCCCTGTCACAGGTTCAGGTCCTTCTATGAGAATATGTACCTGAGACTCTGGTGGTCAGAAAAGACTGTAATGTGCTCGCCCATCAGATAGTGTCGCCATGTCTTCAGAGTGAAGACCGCTGCTGCTAACTCCAGGTCATGGGTAGCGTAGTTCTTCTCATGCGGCCTCAACTGATGTGATCCATAGGCGATCACTGCCCGCTCCTGCATCAGGACACATCCGAGTCTGGTCCCTGATGCATCGCAGTAGACTACGTACCCTACTCCCTCCTCAGGAAACCTCAAGATAGGTGCACTGGTCAATCTCTGTCTCAGCTCCTGGAAGCTCTGCTGACATCTATCTGACCACAAAAAGGGTTTCCCATTCTTCATCAAATCTGAGAGTGGTGACGCAACTCTGGAGAACTCTGGCACAAACCTCCGATAGTATCCAGCTAGTCCCAAGAAACTTTGCACCTCTGTCATGCTCTTGGGTGGCTCCCAAGCTAGCACTGCCTCGATCTTCGCAGGATCCACTGCAACTCCTGCCTCAGAAATGACGTGTCCCAAGAAGTGGACCTCACGTATCCAGAACTGACACTTCAAGAGCTTTCCATAAAGGTGGTGCTCTCGGAATGTGTCTAGTACAACCCGCAAGTGATGGGCGTGCTCCTCCTCAGTCGTCTAGTATATCAAAATGTCTTCGATGAAGACCACGACAAATCGATCGAGATATGGCTGAAATATCTTGTTCATGAGGCCCATGAACAGTGCTGGAGCATTGGTTACACCAAAGGGCATAACCAATAACTCATAGTGGCCATATCGACATCTGAAGGCTGTCTTCTGCACGTCCTCGTCTCGAACTCTGAGCTGATGATAGCCTGATCTGAGGTCTATCTTCAAGAACCACCGTGCTCCCTTGAGCTGATCAAAGAGGTAATCATTCCACGGTAGAGGATACTTGTTCCTCACTGTCACCTGGTTCAGGCGACGATAATCGACACAAAGTCGCAAGCTCCCGTCCGCCTTCTTGGCGAACAATATTGGCGAAGCCCAGGGTGAAACACTGGGTCGGATGAAACCCTTTCCCTACAAGTCCTCCAACTGTACCCGTAGCTCTCAAAGCTCAGCGGGGGCCATCCGATACGCTGGAGTCGATATCGAGGCTATCTCGGGGTACATGTCAATATAAAAGTTTACCTCTCTTCGAGGAGGTAGCCCTGGAATGTCATCGGGAAAGACGTCCACGTACTGATCCACCACTGCAGGAAAACTCGGACTCCGCACGTCAACTGATCCTAGGATGAGGCTAGCCAACTGATGAGTGATGGGCTATCCTCTCCTCTGCGTGAGTCCATCCTGTGCTGCTAAGGCTCCCTTCTCGCCGGTGAAGGTGAACTTTCTCCCATCGGTGCGTACACATCGCACCTTGCACCTAATACAATCAATATGAGCATGGACTGTGGATAACCAATCCATGCCCATGATGACGTCATAAGGCCTCGATGCTGCTACAAGAATATCCTAGCCGAAGCTCTTGCCTCATAGAGTAAGCTCACACTGCCGGCACCAGTGCGTAATCATCGAGTCTTCTCCCGTAGGAGTCTCTAGCCGTATGGATCGAGCCAACGGCTCTGTCGGAATCTCCGAGCTTCGAACAAGGGCAGCAACTATGAATGAGTGACTCGCTCCTGTGTCTATAAGAACTACAGCAAGGGTGGAATAGACACAGATCATACCTCGAATCATCTCGGGCGCGCCGTGGTCGTAGGCCTCTGCGGCCTGGAGTTGTGCCTGTCTCTGGCCGCCAGCTCCCTGTGGTTGGGGCGGGCCTCCTAGTGGTGGTGGTGGTAGAGCCTCAAAGCGTCGCCCACCACATGCTGCTCGGCCATCTCCTCTACCTCGTCCGCCTCCTCCCTACGGATCGCCATGGTCGACTATCTGCCTCTGCCTGGGTGGCCCCTCAACTGTCTGCTGCTCCTCGGCATGGTGGGTCGGGCAGTCACGAGCCATGTGACCCTGCTCGCCGCAAGTGTAGCACTGCCTGCCTCTCAAAAGACTGGCCCCGCGCTGTGTGCCCCGCACTACTGAGCCAGTGTCCTGAGGCCATCTGCGTGAGGGTCTGGTCTGCCTGGACCCCTGAGTCATCCGACGACTGCCTGCTGAGGAAGACTCTGCTACGTGCCGCCCTGCGGTAGGTCTCGCTGCTGAAGTAGACTCAGCAAGAAACCTCTCGATCAGAAGGGCTCGCTCTAGCACTCCTGCCTGAGTCGAAATGCTGAGGGAGATCAGCGATGCCCTGATCTCGTGTCTCAAACCCAACTCAAAGATCCGGGCCCGAAAGAATGGGTCACGTACCATATCTGTCGAGTAGCGAGAAAGATTGGTAAACCTCACCATGTACTGGGCGACCGTCAAGCTGCCCTGCCGCAGCTGAAGAAGCTCCTGGATGCGCACCGCACGGAGGGTGGCCGGGACAAACTCTGAGAGGAAGAGGCCCTCAAAGTCTGTCCAGATGAGAGAGGACTCATCGTGCACCTAGAGCATCAAGCTCCACCATCGTCCCGCTACTGCGTGCAGTAGGCTCGCCGCGAGGATCACCATGAGGTCTGCTGGTGTCCTCACTAGCCTGAAAACTCGTACGACCACCTCCAGCCAGTCCTCGGCTGCCTGGGGGGACCATCTCCCCATGAAACCTGGGTGGTCGCTGGCACTGGAACTCGTGTAGAGCTCCGAGGCGATGTGCATCATCAGCGGTCATGGCGGGCATCATCGGTAGCTCGGCGGGTAGAGGTACCGCCGGTGCCTCCGCCGTCAAAGGGCCCTGTACCGAGGCCTCGTCGCTCGACGGGCTGTCGTCACGTACCACTCTCGGAACCCTAGCGGGCTGCCGTCGTGGGGACATCCTGAAAAGGAAACAGGTGCGCCACGGTCAGAACAGTATACCTAGTGAGCTGATATGAAGTAATCACAAAGAAAACTTGAAACACACATGCAATCAATGTTTTCACACATTAAGTCAGAAATCAGAAGTCAGGGTCCTGGTGTATGGATACGTTAGCCGCTACACCAGCACTGGACTCCCTAGACTGATAACCACACCCAATACGCTAAACACTATTGCTTCACATAGAAGAAAGATCAGAGTCTGTGGTAGAACTGACCACCTCTAATACCAATTTGTCACAACCCGTCCTTGGGGCCCATGCCATGACTACCCCAAGCCCGCCTTCCATAGGCCAGGGGATGGCGACTAGCACCAAGGCGTAAATCCCAGAAAAAGGGAAGGAATTTCCTTTGTAAATAAACCAAGCACCACAGAGTAAACAAGAGGAAAAGTAAGCACTAAGTAAAAAAATGTAATAAGTTGTGCTGAAAGTATAAAGGGGCCTGAAATACAAGCCCAACTGTAAAGTAAAACTGAAAGGAAAAATAGAAACTGAAAGGAAAAAGCCGCAACGTCGAGCTGTCCTCTGGAAGTCCCACCTGAAGGGTGAGCACAGATAGCCTACATAGCTCCTCGGTCCAGTCGTCCGCCCCGAGTACGTCCCCGCCCAGTGGTCCACCTCCATGTACCATCCTGCTCCGCAAGCCTCCACCACGATCAGCGCTGTCTGTCATCTGCAACCAACACAATGAAGTGTGGGCATAGCCCGTGCAGGGGTGAGTATAAGCTACTTAGTAGGGACCACGAGACCCATGAAGGTCTCCCAAAATCCACAAAGGATAAACCACAACGGAAAGATACAATCACGAAGTAACAACCGACACTTCTTAGGTTTATGCCCATACATAAACCTAAGTCATCAATTCCCATCCGGCTCCAACATCCGATCCCAAGCACAACTCAGTCCACACAGGAAAGAAAAACGTTACATCCACATAGGATAGCTCAACACAATCCACAAAGGAAAGTAAAATGTAAATCCACACAGGATAGCTCAACACAATCCACAAAGGAAAGTAAAACAGAGTTCATCTCACACATGTATACTTCTTCAAATGACGATAGGAATGATCACTGATCTATCTAAGTCGTCAGACCCACGAAGGATAAATAGGTACTAACCCCCGCAGTTACCCACAATGGATCTGACCCACAAAGGATTGATAGGTAACTAACCCCCGCAAAGACCCACACAGGATCGGGCCCACACATGACCTGTAGGCGCTGGCTCACACAGAACCACAGAGCGCTGACCCACACAGGATCGGACCCACACAGGATCGGTATCACTGAACCACAAAGGATCGCTGAGTTCTGTAGTCGTCGTCATCGAATCCACTGAGGTTCTCTGTATAGTTGACGTCGTCACATTAGCAGTCGCAGCCAGCTCTAGGGTTCCCACACACAGCAAGCTCGTTCGGGAGGGTCCGCTCCTCGAGCCGAGAGGCTGATAAATCAACTGACACATAGTCCAGATTTGATGTATCAAAAAGTTCCGTATCGTCAACAGGAACTCAACGTCGCAGACGGCGCGTCAATCGGATGCCCGGTCTGAGAGATATTGGCTTCTCGTCCCAGGGGCCGGGTTGGTTTTTAAAGAAAAACCAACCCGACCATACTCCACCTGCGTCCAAACCTTGGGCGGAGTATGCCAAAAGATCCATCTCACATAGAGGAAATCAACAAAGTCGACGGCACGTCAATCGGACTTCCGTAGCTCAAGATATGACTGTTTCCACTCCGAGGGCCCGGTTGGTTTCCTGAATGAACCAACCGGGACGAACCCAAAGTTTTCTGAAACCTTGAGTGCGATATTCCGAAATGACTGTCGCGATCCATGTATCGCATCGCTGCTGACGGTGCGTCGTTCGGAGGCCCGTAGCTCATGTTATGGGAAAAAGACCGAAAACAGTCTGAAGATGGGGGTCTGGGCCCGGACCGACCCGGCCCAACCCCCCTGGGTTAGCCCGAACCGGGTCAACCCGACCCAGGTCTGGGTCAGACCTAGTTCGGCGCGGCCCGGTCTGGCCAGGGCACAACCTGGCCGGTCGGGCCGGCCCGGCTCGGCTCCGCTGAGCGAGGCATCCGCGGGGCGATGCCCCCGCGGGATGGAAGTGCTGCGGCCCAGCGTGGGGCCGCGCTGGAGTCAACGGACGTGGCTATGCCGCATCCCGTGCGTGAGAGCCGGACCTGTGCGACCATGGGTCCGCTGGCCGCCGCCGAAGCGGATTCAGCCGCGGCAGCCCTGTCAGGCGTCGCGCTGGGGCGCCCCCGCCTCCGACCGCCGGCGCCGCCCCGCTGGCGACCCGTGCCACCGGAGGCTTCCGCGGGCCACTGGAGTTGTTCCGGTGGTCCGTTTTCCTTCCCGTCTACGCCGCTGTTCCTCCCAGGCTCCGTTCTTCACTGCAGGATCATTTAATAGCCTATGCGTCACGTTTCGTCGTAGCCCGCCAAATCCGCACAACAAGGAAAAACTGCGGAGGGTTGTCGGGCCGTGTTTGTCCCCCCCCCCCCTCCGCATTAGATGATAAAAGTTGGGAGAAATAATCAACACAGAGAAATCATAACACATAACAATTTTAATAAATTAAAATTGTGCTTATGAAACCGGTTCTTTGTTTTGAACGGAAACATCCACAGAGTAAATAAAGATTGTCCTTGAACAAAAACCCATACCTCGTCAAGTCGTCGCACGCGTGTTCTTCGTGGAAAAGATCATCGCGGAAGTAGGGGATCGTCGCGTCATTGCGGTATCCGGTGTTGCGTCGACGAACATCGAGGACCGAGAAACATCAGATTTAATTAATAATAATTAAATCCATAATGTTGTTTTAATCCACAAAGGGAATTTAAAAAAAAGAGCACAACCCCATACCTTGTCGCTACCAATCAAAGGATGTCGCAGGTTTGGATTTTCACGGAAGAATGTCGCGGAAGAAGAATTGCCGGCGTCGCGGAACTTGGCTTCACGTCGTCGATTTCCGAGGGCTCGGCATTCTTCGTGTTCTTCGCATTTTTCGCGTTCCTCGCGTTCTTCGCGAGAGAGGATGAAGAACTCTTCTTTTCTGTCAAATCCTCTCAAAAAACATTTTTCCAGAAGTCGTGTGTTGGTCTTATTTTATTGTTACGCCAACAGATTTCAAACAGGTTAGGAAACGAATAAATTAATTCTTAGAATTAATTCACTGAAGAAAACCGCCCAATTAATTCAACGAATAAAACCGCCCAATTAGTTGGTGCGTTAAGAAATTAAGAAAATGCATTAGTTGACTTTCATAATGACGGGTTTTCATGGGTGCGTTACTTAGCGGAAAAGAAACAGTGGGGCTCGTGCGGGCCCCACCTCACAAATATCATACCAAGAGGGTAGGATATTTTTGGATAGCATTCTATCCGCAACAACTCAGCTTACGTAGCTTTAAGTGGCTTCAAGTGGCTTAAGTGAAATAAAATAAAGATTGTCGTACAATTTATTTTATTTCTTAACTTTAAGCCAAGAAATTAAAAACCACACCCGAGCAAACGCAACTCCGGAAGAGGCGTTTCTAAGCGAATACCGGCGCTGCGATTCCATCGGTTCCCTCAGAATTCGATTCGGAGCACCGGTTCAAAAGTTAGAAAAACCCTCTCGTCCGTTCACTGAATGTACCCGAGCCAAACTTCGTAAAATGATTCCGGGCACACTGGGCCTCGGAATCTGGTGCCGTTAGAAAATGCGTTCTTGTAAAAATCCAAAGAAAATCAAGAAAAAAATTTCCTGGAATTTCTCGGGTATTTTCAGTCCCAATGGACCATCCAATTTATTATTCTTCTAAAATATATTACATGAATAATGTTCAAAATTACAACATAAAAATAGTAATTTGTTCCAATAGATGCATCCAGGACTCCTGGATTATGCCTGCAAATCACTCATAACTAACTTCTTCATGTATTTGGAAGAAAAAACATAAGAAAGGGGTGAGCTTGGATGCTCAGTAAGGGTAAATAATTTTTCAGAATCTATAAAATTTGAAGGGAAGATGTGTAATAAAAAAACATCATTTTAAACATAAACATCAACATAATATGGTGAAAATAAATCAAACAATACCATATAAACATGCACAAGGATATTATACTAGTTGAATAATCAGATGTATTAACTAATTTCGTAATGAGGGAATGCATAATTCCTGACGTTAGATAATAAATAAGATTTTGTCAAGTCTTTGTGCCAAGACACTAGTTTGTATCATGAGACCTACCGATTCATCAAGGAGCTATAGCAGGCTTCACCTATCACTTACTATGTTCAATGCATTCCTCATTTGAAAAGTTTTAAAAATAACATAAATTTTCATATTAAAACAACAATATGAAATGTCAATAATTTATCCAAAACCATGAATGGTATAAAATAACTCATCCACAGTAAAAAATATCGCAAAACATTCAATAAAATATGGATGATTTGTATCATGATAAATCAACCTCAATCAAGAATAATATCTAGTACAGGATGCTAACATATTTGAAAATGATCAATAAAATGATTTGAGAGAAACACTCCTTTTTCATGAAATCTTTAATAAGTCTCACAATTTATAAAGGAATTCATTTAAAGGATGTTTCTTAATCAAAGTGACCCATACCAACTTGAATCTTTTGAAAAGAATTATCAATTCAAAACATTCATATCCATATAAATAAATCCTTAAAATAATTTTAAAAACATGGACATTAATTAAAAGGTTTTAGAAAGGTAAATATTTAAAACATTTAAAATGATGATATATTTAAATATATCCTCACATAAAACATTAAAAGACTCCATTTGAATTTTTTTATGAAATATGGTTATCAAGGATAAGTATGTCCCAGAAAATACTTACGCATAAACAATCTCGGATAATAATGAGATTGAGGAAATAACCCATACCATGTACTTTTCCTTCGTCGAGGGTAGGTTAACATCCTTTATAATAGTTTAATCATTGTTACTAAATTATAAATGAACCATATACTTAAATATGATATAATATATAATCTTATAATATTTCATTGTTAATAATATTTTAGTATTATCGTCATTTCAGGTGTTAACTGATTTATTTTCCGTTAAATGTATTGTTACATACGCTGTGTTTGTTATGGATAGGATGTATTTGATTCATATCCAGAATGATATTAGGTTCATAAACATTATTTATACTCATCAAATAAAATTTATTCTTGAATGTTTAGGATGGGGATATTAATCACATCGTGTTCGTGGAGACAGTAATCCGTACGTACGCACGTATGGTGACGTTGTCATTTATAGGACGGATAGAATAATGTATACGGCTATACAATTTTTATAATAACATAAAATTATATAGAAGATACTTGATTTATTATTTTTATAATGTAAAAAACAATGAAATAGAATGTCGAAGAAGAAAAGAACTCGAAAGAGTGTGGTGAAATTATTACCTCTTCTTCGAGTGCTTCCTTCTGAGTTGATCAAAAGGGATACTTAGGTTGGATTTATGACCAAAATAAGGCCTCTAGGATGAAGGGGGGGTATATTAGACGATATTTGTGTAGGGTTTGGCTGAGCCAAATGTCTTTGGAGGTATAGATTTGAGAGATGGGTAGGTGCCCTTTTATAAGAGGCGTGAGGGGCACCTTAGGAAAAGATTGAAATATTATTTTACAATAAAATAATTTTCATTTTATAATGGCCCAAAAATGATTTATTTAGATGATAAGGAGGGAATGGGTCTAAATCATATCATCCAATAGGTTTTATATAGGTTTATGTCACCATATTACCTTTATATTTTAGATTTAACTCTTAGTTAAATAGTTTGACATTTACCATGTTTCTTTGTATTTTTATATTATATGGTTAATAAATGTAATATATACTTCCAAGAGAACCCCAAGAGGTTCAGTATTGTATATATATATTATTATTTATGTCTTTTGTCCAAAACTTATATTTTTAGGACTACTAAATTATTTAGTAATATAGTATTTGTTTTAAAAACTCATTTATAAAAATTTTGACATTATTTTGTATTTTTTTGTGGAAGTCATAACAACATGATTACATAGAACTAGATAAATTGAATTGACCTTAACATGTCATATTCAACTATAAAATTTGTGGATGTTATGAAAACATTTAAATTATATTTATTTTAATATTTATATTACCATTTTCTTGATTCAACCATCAATAAAGAAATATACTACATCATTATTGTGTCATATATAAATATATGTATTTTATGTCTAAAAATTATAAATAAAATATCATGATGTAGGAAATATTTTTAGATTTATAATATATATTTAGAGTCTAATAGATCAATTATATAACCACATATAAAAATTGTTTTACTAAAAGATATTTTCTTTTGTTATTTTTTTCTTTACTTTAGATTATTTAATATAAAATGTCATTATCACTTCCATGTGGATCCATGGGGTCCCAAAGTCGACCCAAATATGCCAATGGTTGGAAATGTATCATCCAATAGGAATAGGAAAAATGTTAGGGTAATTTAGTTTTATTATAATAATATTTTCTTACCCTTATTTACCGGATTTAACCTTTAACCAGTGTAAATAAAATATTTACCGAAATAATTATTCATCATTTCGATAAAAACATTTACTATTTACACAATTTGACCATCTTGATTATAAACATGGAATCTATTTTTCTAAATTAAAAACATATAAATGGAAGAAAGTAATTTATAATTAATTCTCGCTGTCAAAACAAAAACCGTCTTTCTAAAAAATAATAACTATCAAAAGATTGACACTTGTTTATGTCCACACTAAATTTGAAATTAAATATAAGGACATAAATTATATTAAATGATAAACATATAATATAATAAAAATTATAAATTAATCAAATGTATGATTTAAAACTTTAAATTATTTTGATTAAAAAAGTTGTTTTTAATTATAATTCAGTATTTTTCACTATTCACCAAAAAATGAAATTTATTAAAAACATACCAAATACTTATCTAAACAAACTTTGTATGACCCTATTATAAATAAAAATTTAATTTCATCAAATTTATTAAATAAAAGTATCAAATATTATATTTTAAAATGGTTCTCCATTAAAAGTATGTAAAATTGTATTTTTTGAAATTTAATTCTTTAATATGAAAAATTGAATTTGTCCACATATTATATCTTAGAAACATAAAATATGGAAGTTAAAATTATATGGGATATATATAAAATTCATAATTTTGTTATTACTCTTCATATCCAATTTTTAAACGGCTAGTTTAATAGGCCGTGGTGCGCTTGAACCCGATGTTGCTTACATCACACACTATTGTATTATTCAAAGAGAAACATACCATGGAAGCTTGGTGTGTCAAAAAAACAATTATTATGTGATGTAATATTTTCTTTGAAATATTTTAAATTTTTATTTGGGGACTAAAGAGGCACGATACATGAGTCTACATGCATCATTCTAGGTATTGATGGTTGTTGTGACATGCGTCATTCTAGGAAATCACAGAAAAATGTGTTAAGGTTAAGTTATCAAAATTGATATATTTTCCTCATTGAGAGATTGAAATAATGGTGAAAAATGAAAATAAATTAGTGTCTAATGAGACCCTTTCTTGATGAAATTAGTATGATAAAATAATTAATTTTTGAAATAATTAATTTCAAATAATGTGAATAATTAATGGTTGGATTAATTAATTGGAATGTATGTACCCTTCTTGACCAATAACTAGGAGTAGAATGGTTAAGTATAGTTTAACGGCCTCATAGTTGAACGCGTGGAGATAAAAAATGAGAAGTACATGTTGAAACACTTTGGGTTAGTTTTTAGGCAAATGAAAAAGTTATAATGCTATGTTATGAGACCTAAGACGTGTGTTTGGAATTTTAGAGTTATTCCACCATGACACTTGATAAGGGAGAGACCTAAGTGTATGGCCTAGAACGATGTTCTAGAGAGGGAGATTGAGGCACCATTGGTGAAAGACGATGAGGAAGAGGAACAATTTAGATAGGAATTTACCTATTTCATGATGTTCAGGGAGAGATACACAGGACGGTTCTGAAAAGGATGTCAGAGTTGACAAGGGAGTTTCAGTTGCAGTGACCTCTTTCTTTTACTAGAGACGGTGGACCTGAGGGAGTTGAATCATAAATTAAATACACAGAGAAGATACTTGACCATTTAGAGACTCCGTCTAAGTGGAGGGTCATGTTGGCTACATATATTCTATGGGGTTCAGCGAAGAACTGGTGGAACACTAAGGTAAGATCTAAAATGACAGAAGAAATGTTATGGAAGAAATTTCTAGACAAGTTCAAGAGAACATCTGTCCAACCAAACTGAGGCCAGAGAAGTCTTCTAAAAATATGAATCTAACACAAGGAATTTTTCCATAATGTAGTATGTTAGACATTTAATAGATTTATAGTATTTTGTCCCATATTTGACAGCATATGAAGCTTCTTCGGAAAAAAAGTTTCAGGATGGCCTTAATTGTGAAATTAAGTCCCAGTTGAATATATTTAAGTTGAGTAAATTCTCAGAAGTGGTTATTCAGGATCTTATTTTAGAGGGGAACCTGAAATAGGCTTCTAGTACTGGACAAGTAGTTGTCAATGGATTATCATGGAGTGTGACTTCTGAGGAAATGATGCGTCTTCATGAGAACCATAGTCCGGAAAGTGGAAATAATGGTGGTAAATCAAGAGGAAGAGTAACACTGGATATTTCTCACGTGATTTTCCACTAGTTTGTTAGACAGGGACACTATCATACATATTTTCTTCAAACACCAACGGAGTGCCAGTTTTGTGGCAAGATGGGACACCTACTAGACTTCTCTAGGAAGCAGTGGAAGGCTACTGTTGTGGGAGAAGCTTCTTAGAGTTAGAGTGTGGGAAGGGGGTCTTCTACACCATATAGGACTGGAAATTGGTGCTTTACTAGAAGACGTATTAAAGGGAGTGGATTTGTTGCTTCAGATTATGAGAACACATATCAAAAGAGTGGTCCATCTCAGGGGAGTTAAAGGACACCATAGGGAAGAGGGGAATGAGAGTTACATGTAGTGAAACCTACACTTGTGGAGAGCGATGCTAGCCCATCCACAGTGAGTGGTATTATTATAGTTGCTTCCAAATTATCTAGTTCCTTTTTTTATATTGGTGCCTCTCATTCCCTAATAGATTAAAACCATGTTAATGTCTTGAGACTGGTGGTGGATTCTGTACGTGTGGTCCTGAATATCGATACACCATGGAGAACATGATCGTAGGATATCTATTTATGATGGGGATGTTCTCTAGAGATTGTAGAGAATCATTTTCTTTGGGATATCTATGTCCATGATATAATGTGATTCAACCATATTATGGGTATAGACTGTCTAGTCATATACCAATCCCACAAAGATTGTTACTGCCAGAGAGTAACCTTTGCATCTCTTGAGGGTGAAAAATATGTTCTTTGTATAGAATGGATATCCATGTAGGCCGAGCTGGTCCAATTACTCAGCAAGTGGGAGAGATCACACCCTAGGTTTCTAGTATTTTCAGGGATGATGGGATAGTTAGGCAATACATCCTTCCACCAGTAGTATAACTATTTCAGGATGTCTTTCCTGATGATTTTTATGGGTTTCCACTTGGGAGAGATGTGGAATTCACTATTGAGCTCATTCCAGGGGTTGAGATAATATCTATTCAACCTTACATAATGTCCCCAACTGAGATTCAAGAGTTCAAAATATAGTTGGAGGAGTTGGAGGATAATGGTTTCATCCAGCCAAGTACGTTGCCTTTCTGATCAATTATTTTGTTTGTAGAGAAGTCTGACGAGAGTTTACACTTATGTATAGATTACCGAAAGCTTAATAAAATTGAAAATGAAGAACATATATCATATTTTGTGTGTTAGTGATATGTTTGACCAATTGAAGGGGGATTTCGTGTTCTCAAACATCAATATGAGGTCAGGGTATCATCAGGTGAGAGTTCAAACATCTAATATAACAATAACTTCATTCAATAGAAGGTATGGCCTTCTTTAGTTTTTCATAATGATGTTTGGGTTGACAAATGCTCTAGATGTGTTTATGTCCTTGATGAACATGATATTTCACCCGAACATATATTATTTTGTGGTGGTATTTTTGGATGAAATTTTTTTGTACTCTAAAACACATGACGACCATTCCTAACACCTTGACATCATCTCAGGTACACTAAGAGAGAATCTGATATATTCTATGCTATCTAAATTTCAATTATGGATTGGGAGGGAAAAAAATTTGGGGCATATCATCTTGGAAGAAGGTGTGGCAGTGGGCCTAGAAAAAGTGCAGGCATGGATATCTCAGGAGAAGTCAATGAATTTTTATTATATCTGATGCTTTTGGGGTTAGTAGGTTATTATAAGAGGTTCGTCTTTGACTTTTCTAGATTGGAAGAACCGCTTTCAGGTTTTACAAATAAAGGGGAAGATATTTTTGGAAAAAAATTGTGATAATGCTTTCCATTAGTTAAATAAGCACTTGAAATCCCACCAATTTTGATCTTACCTGAGTCAGGTGACGAATACATAGTGTATTGTGAGTCTTCTAGGGTCATACTCAGAGTTGTGTTAATGCAATGGGTAAAGTCATTGCTTATGGGTCTCGGTAGCTGAGGCCACATGAATGGAATTACACAACGCCTGACATTGAAATAGAAGAAGTGGTTTATACTCTTAAGTGTTGGTGACACTATCTTTTGGGTGAAAAGTTTGATGTTTTATGTATCACAAAATCTTGATATATATCTTTTTATAGTGTGACTTAAATGTTCTACAGTGAATATGGGAGGAGTATATGATGTCTCTTGATTTTGAACAAGCATATAAACCTATAAAAGGAAAAGTGTGGTCAATGCCTTGAGTAGGAAAACATAGACTCGGTAGGTACATGAGTCAAGTGCAGAGTGGAAGATGATGAATTTTCTGGAAAAAATGCTTGTGGTAGTTTAGGAGAGTTTGAAGAGGATGATACTGGTTTCTATAGTAGTGGAGTCTACACTCATGAGATATATCAGGGACAGGAAGTATGAGGATGCAATTTTTTTAACCATAAGGTAAAGCCTTGATGTTGGGGAGGCACCTTCAGATAGGATAATATATTTGGATGAGGTCATCTATGTGAAAAATCGGTTTGTTGGGTCAATGAGAATGTGAGATGAACTCCTATGAGAATTTCATTTTTCAATATGGGAAGTACATCCTGGGGTGAAAAAAATGTATTCTGACCTACGACAACATTTTTGGTTGAAAGGCATGAAAAAGAAGATAGCATGGTTTGTAACAAGATGTTTCACCTGTCAATAGTTGAAGGAAAAGCATTAAGGACCTGGAGGCCTATTACAACCTTTAACTATTTTGGAATGGAAGTGGGGAAAAGTGACTATGGATTTTGTGGTAGTATTTCCAATGACTCTTAGTAATAATGATTCTATTTGGTTCCGTCTGGATCGACTAATGAAGGTATCACACTTCTTGCCTATCAAGGAAACCATTATAGTAGATAATTTGGGAGAACTGTATGTGAGAGAGAGGGTGTTTTTTCATGATGTGACATGGACTATAGTTTCATATCACGATTCTTTCATTACATCGCACTTCTGGGAGGGCATACAGAAGGTTCTTGGAACATACATTCTATTTAGTTCATCATTCAACCCACATGAAAATTGGAAGTCGGAGCATACCATATAGGTGTTAGAAAATATGTTGCGAGCATGTGTGCTTGACTTTGGGGGTTCTGGTAGATGAACATGGCTATAGTGGAGTTCTCCTATAAATATATTTATTAGAACAATATAAAAAATGGAACCATACATGAACATTATTAAAGACCTCATATATCACTACTATGTTGGTTGGAGGCAGGTGAGTTAGAGCTGTTGCATCTGAGTTTCATTCAAGAGACAACAGAATAAGTAAAATTTATTTAGAAATTTATGGTTGTGACTCAGAATAGACCGAAGTCATATGCCAATAGTCAGAGATGACCCCTATAGTTTACAGAGGGTGATCAGGTATTCCTTCAGGTGTCACCTAGACTGGGTCACCATAGGATGCAAATGTAGGAAAATTTGGCACCCAGTTTTATAGGACCGTTTGGAGTGCTTGTGAGAATTAGGCTGGTAGAGTAACGATTAACACTTTCACATAAATTCAGTACTGTTGATGTCAATTTAAATTTGTCTCAACTATGTAGGTATCACCTCGACCCTTCTCATGTTATTGGTGTGGAGAAGGTTGACCTTGATGTAGATGTGTCCTTTGAGGAGAATCTGATATGTGTGTTGGGTCATAGAGAGAAAGTGTTACTGGGAAAGACCACGTAGTTAGTTCATGTGTTATGGAAACATGGAAGTGTTCAAGTGGAGTCTTGGGAATATGAAGCAGGTAAGAGGTATCAATGGAACAATATTTTTGTCCTGGAATCATAGAGGAGTTTGAGAGTGAAGCTTGAGGATGAGATGTTGTAAGGTTGGGAGATTGTAAGATCCTGTTTTTTTTGGGAGAAATCATAGGCATATTTTCTGGTAATTTTTGGTTGATATTATGCAAATTTGGGTCGGGGTACGACTGACACTATGTTTGTGTAATGTTTTAAAGAAACTAGGAAACATAGGGGCTATGCATGATCTGTGCACAGTTTGTAAAAACCATACACAATATAACTACACAAACAGTGGCGGTGGGCACGGTTGGCACACTATTATCCTAAATATACTCCATCAATCAGTGTAGGTAGTGGAAGAGAACACAGTTGTCACATGGTGTGGCCTAACCGTGTGGACTCCTAGGTATAACCGTGCATGCAGAGTAGTTTATTCTGAAAATTTGTTTTAAAACCCCCCGAACCCCCAAAACATCTCTAATTGGAACTAGGATCATGCTTGAAAATTTTAGGTGTTCTCAAAGACTCACATAGGGATTCCAAGGTATCCGAACACCGTTCATTGATATTAAAATCCCATATTGATAATCCTCTCTCCCCCCGATAGGTGGATTTCATCGTGATGCCTCTCCAGTTCTTCCCCCAATCTTTTATAAATATTTTCATGGATAATCTACACCATTTTCATGGATCATAACCACTAGGATGGGATCTATATCTAGGATTTTGTATTAATATATATATTCTCCTGATCATGATTATTTTTATCATAATTATAGATTAGAAATCTAGATCCGAAGCTTGATTGATGATGTTGTGCCACTGATATTTTGGGGATTTCTAATGGGCTAACATCCGTCAAGAAACTTAGGTAGGTGGTCTAAATAGAACTCCCATAGTAATGATTTATGATATGTGATTTTGAGTTTATACTTTGATACATTCCCTTGATAAATGACTTCCTAAATTGGACTAATTAGGAAAGGGGGTTTGATTTGAGGTTTGCATGATGGTTTATTGTTGTTAATATCATGGAAAAAATGAAGGTTGTTTTAGATAATAGATATGTTGGATATTTGTTATGGGTTGAGATATGCTAATTTAGATATTGATTTTATGGTGATTGGATAATTAATTTGGGAAAATTAATTATTAATTTATGCTTGGCTATGTAAGATAATTAATTATGATAATTAATAATGTTCCATAATTTTGACCAAAGGTAATTAGATGATAGAATTAATTATGTGTTCCCTGATTTTATCTAAGATAATTTATTTTATGAATTAATTATGAAACGAAGGGATTTGAAATGGATAACTAATTGTGAATAATTAATTATGGAATGTGAATAGTATTGAATGATTAATTAATTAATGGGTTATGTGCTTTGTTAATTTATAAATTAACTAATGGTATTTGGAATGATTAACTCATCATTGTATTCATAATGTAATGATGTGGAAAATTCTTTTAAATTAAAGAATTATTAAATGGGTGAGATTTTTGTGGTGCTAGAATGGTGTTCTATACCGATTATAAGTTGGGACATGGACATGGAATTCCTCCCCAATAGTTATCAAAGCGTGAGATTATGGGATGCTTTGCATGACGACCTAAACCAAATGAGAAAATGTCCATCAGGAATGACTACCTACACTCATCGAGATTGTGGTTCTAGGAATGATGACCAAAACTAAATCAATAATGATAATTAATGATGATTCAACGAGATTTGGGTCTTAGGCATGATGACCTACAACAAATGAATAATGATAATGGATGATGATTCAACAAGATTGTGGTGCTATTCATAATGACCTACACCAAATGAATAATGATAATGAATTATGATTCAAATGAGATTTGGGGGTCTAGGCCCAAAAACCTACATCAAATGATTAATGATGATTAATGACGATTCAGATGAGAAAAATGAGTTGCGATTTTCTTAATGTGATAATTAAAGAATAAATTAAAATTTTATAACTATTTATATTATTAATTTTATTTTTGTTGCTTCATATAGTTTCATACACTATATTTTCACAGGATTTGTTTTAGACACCATTGGTGGTGGACTATTATGTCGTACTCACACCCTACTCAGGCCGATTGATCAGCACCCGAGGAAACCATGTTGTTGTAGGAAATAATAAGGAAAGGTCCTAAGATAGGTTTTTTTGGGATTGGAGCATGGGATAGGGGAGTGAACATGGTTCAAAGAGTTTCTGTGGTGTCATTGTTTCTTTACATTCAGTTTCATTTTAGAAACATAACATTTTATTTACCATTACATGTTTTACCTCTCATTTGAGTATTTTATCTTATGGATTTGATCATCATATGACATGATTGGTTCTGGTTATTTATATGCTTCTGAACATAGTTATTGTTATTTTCTTCTGTTGGTGTTTGATTCTGATAAAAGAGGGTATTGTCACCCCAAGACCGACTTACCATACAATCACTTCTAGTCAGTACCCTCTGGTGTATGGGGAGGTGTGCTTGAGGGAATGTAGCCAACTAGATTGCGACACCATTATGGTTATCTTGGGTTGGGACATCACAATAATCAACATCAAGGCAGAGTGAATCTTCTTCCTTATTAGATAAGAGAACATGAACCACCAATGGTGACACACTAGATCATATAAACACATTCTCTAGAAGCTTATCCAATAGAATATTCAACACATTCATTTTATCTATTTACATATGGTAAGAGGGGTTAGAAACTAGTTGAGTACCAGGCCTAATATCGATAAAAATGTATAACTTTGTTATAACTGGAAAACTAGAGAAGTCAGAGTGAAACATGTTGGGAAATAATAAGTCAACTAGAGGAATATCACCACTCATAGATTCCTGATCGAGAATAAAAGAAAATATATATATCCCTTTATACAACTCTAGATAATACGTTTTGTCTCCTTTTGACCTTAGGTCACATTCTCTTTCGATGAAACGACACACACAGTCATATGTAGTGACATAGACTTTTCAAAGAAAACAATAAATCTCGGATATGTTGGAAATTATCCAATCCCTCTTGAAAATTAATTGAAGAGATTTTATGTAGAGAACCATAAAATCCCAAGTTTGCTAGACATATGACTTAGATAAAACAAAAGTACACTACGAAGACCATATTCTCTCTTAGTAACAAAGGGTGAAGTGATATCAATTACATATGGTAAATTCTTCATAGAATGATTTACCATATTATCTAAAGGGTTTGAAATAAATGAGTGATATATACCAAAATCAAATAAATTAGTCAGTAATATAGAATCTATTGTAATGGTACCAATCTCTGTCACTGGACCCATATCCTTTTCCTATAGAGACTCTTCCATTGGGTTATGAATATTTTTTCTAGATGCATCTGGCTAGAACCCCTTTAATGATGTATCATCTAGTCGAAAAATGGTAATTTTTGGACCATAAGACATTATTCCACTATAAGGAGTAGAAAATTCATGGAAAACTATTGTGTGTGACCTGAGTGTCCACATGAGGCACACACATTGGCTGCCTCAGTGAATACCATCCCTAAATTCCCCTTCTTTCTAAACTGGTTGAAAATTGACAGTCATATTCCATACACTATAGGATGTCTGGAATGACCATTTAGTTGAGATACTTTGTGAGAATCATCACACTTATAATTTATGTTTATGGAACTTATTCCCCCATTGATATATAATGATACACCTAACAACCCTACCTTTCTTACCATGTCTACTTCGACCATCATTTCTCTATTGAGAATATCATTGTAAGAGGAAAACATCATTAAGAAAACCATAGAAATGATATATAGTAAATTTCCCAACTCGATCTGTCAATCCATAATCATACTAGGTGATTATATCTCAAGTGAAGACTAATCAAGCTCAATAAAAGGTATTTTAATATTCTACCCCATTCCTATTAGCATGCTCATGTTTGGAGAACATTAGAGCATTGACTAACAACATTGAACCTGGATAGAAATGGTTAGTGAAAATTACTTGTATATACTTCCATTATAATCTATCATGCTTCTCTTCCATCACCATAGGGTCCCAAAATATTTTTCTCGGTCCTTCAAGCAAAAAGGTGGAACACTTCACCTTAATTTCCTCTAGTTTCTCTATGAACCCAAAATAATGTTTCATTTTTCTCAACCATTCCTCAACCTCTTGAGGGTAATTTTATCCTTCAAATGGTGATGGATTCAAATGAAGTAAATCCTAAGAATTATTCTGGATATCATCCCTTTGAGGATCCATAGCTGATTCCTGAAATGGAACCAGTGGTGATCTGTCACCCAGAGTTTGGACAGTACACACAATCAACTCAAGTTGACCAAGGTCCGTAACAGGATTATCTTGATGAGTTTCATCAGTAAATTACTCCTAGATGTAATTTTCACGTCTCCTTAGAGGAATTATTCTACAAAACATCAGTTGATAATATGAAATACATCAGATTGACACTCAAACAGACCAAAAAGGGAAATCAATCCAAATAGATATAGAAAACAAGATTTGGATTACAATCTATCCAAATCATATTTGGGGAAAAGACTAGAAATAAAACCTAAGAAGGCTATCCAAAAAAATCCTTGGTGATTAAGGGTTCATTATTTTGAGAGATGACTTATAAATTAGTCTCAACCACCTCATATATCTTAAAAATATTACGGAAAATATTGACTTCAAGAAAAATGATCAACATGGAGCTATGATTCCTCTTTTTTATGAACTTGTATGAGTACCTTGGAAACCTTATAAATGAGCCAAAAATGACATCACATAAATGAATTTCCCAATAAATATATGATGGAGACTATAACCTGGCAACATAAAAAATGAAAGAGCGAACAATGTTTCCTCAAATATTGTGGAAGTAATGAAAAAAAGTCAGTATTCATACAAAAGAAACATCACAATGATAAATTTACCAGATGTAAAATAGTTATGAACACCCCAATATACTATAAAAAAAGTAAAAAATAGGAAATCCTATCCATGTAAAAATGTATGAAAATAACTAATTACATAGATAAAAAACTATAACTGCATCCATGTGGTTATTTACCCCCTCCCAAACTTGGAAAGAGATAATCTAAAAACACTTAAAATAAGTGGTAGGATGTGAGCTAAAATCCATGTAGGGTCTCACCATAGATTCCATATAATATTGAAACAATTAATTAAAAAAATAAATAGATTTAAATATTAAATATATATATAGTTGGAATTGCAAAATTATATTTGAAAAAATCATGATTTACATTTCAAATAATTGAAATAATTTCAAAACAAAGAATCATATTCAAATTGATTGAATATTTATAAAATAATTTCATAAAAAAGAATATTTATTAAAGAAAAATTTATATAAATTGATATGGGTTTTAAAATATTTTATATACATTGGAAGATATTTATATCAAAAACATAAACAAGTGAGCAACGTAGTTATCTGACATGTGGTATGATATTTATATGTTATGGGGTCGTCACACAATCATCTGATAATAACTGATATGTTTACTCAAATCCCTAAGCACTACTGAGAAATAACTCACATGCATTTGAAAAAGGGAATTAGATGCATAATGTAATAACTTTTTATAGTTTTAATTCATTAATTTGATTCTAGGGCATTCCCATCCTAGTGTTTTCCCTAATAAATCACTAACTACATTGGATTTCATGCTCTCTAGTAACAATTAATGATGTGAAATTTATATTAAAACCCATTTAAAATAAAATTATTCTCATTACCCCATTTCAAATATTATAATTTATATATAAAAAATCTAAATGGATTTTTAATAAAAACCTACCTTTTCCACTTTTAAACTAATGGGTCTCAATCCAAAAATAATTTCTCTATTTTTACCATAAAAAAGTTGAAAATAATTCATATTTTAATTTTAGAATTCACTTTCAAAATTAAATACAAAAATATAATTGAAACATAATCCATTAATTTCACACAAAAAAACCCCTTATTCAATGGAATTTTTGATTTTCAAAATATTCCAACAATTTCAAACTAATCCCATGAATCAATGGTATTGGGGGTATTCACTATTTTCTATTAAACCCATTTCTATAATTAAAATTATTCAATTCAGATTTCACCAAATTCCATAAAGACACACCAAATTAATGGCATTTGGATTTTTTCTAAATTTCATGCCAAATTCCCATTTCAAAACACAAATTAAATGGAATTAGAATTCTTAAAAAAATTGAAACCAATTTAAATGGAATTAACTAACAAAATTTAAATAAAAATTTAAATTTAAGTATCGAAATTTTGTATTAATAAAATGTGGCCCTCACAACAGAACCACCTACCACGGGACCAATTGAGACCAAAACACAAAACCTGTATGGGATTCTCCTATAAAGAACAATGACAGAAAAAAATTTGGATAGAACAATGTTTTAAGATAAAATAACGGGAATTAGATCCTCCAAAAAACAAGGATATACACCTAATCGTATTAAAGAGTAGAGAGATAGAGAGAGAGTGGGAAGAAGAAAATGATAAGGGGAAACTATTAGGGGGAATATTACTTATCACTCTCTAAGATTTTATTATATTCTTGGAGGGTTATGAGGGGAGAAAAAAAGCTCTTGGATTCTATTGGGGAAGAATAAAATGATTTGAGATCATATATATCAATTGAAGACCTAATTGGTGGGTTCCAGGTATTATAAAATTAAATTTGTTTATTAAAAATATCGTAGGAACGATTAGCTATGTATGGTTGTATTATTAGACCAAACTGTGTGCCCTAGGCATGCGCCTATTCTAAATTAGCTAGATAGTTTCTCCTAAATGGGAACGTGATGTGTCATACCATGAAACATACATGTAATACCCCCACGGTATGGGTTTTCATGGTTTTCTTTAAGAGATTGCACAGTTAGAGAAAATTTTGATTCAACTGTGTAGTAACCTAGAAACATCCAAATTTATTAAAAATGCACCAGAAAAAAAACTCAAATAAAACCT
Organism: Viscum album; assembly: GCA_963277665.1. Classification (NCBI taxonomy): domain Eukaryota; kingdom Viridiplantae; phylum Streptophyta; class Magnoliopsida; order Santalales; family Viscaceae; genus Viscum; species Viscum album. The sequence goes on from OY728160.1 coordinate 1,174,159,129, forward strand.
AAAAAAATATGATTAAAAAGTGGGGTTTAAGAATAATTGAAAATAAGAATAGTATGTTTCTACAAATACCTCAGAAAACAACTAATACAATGTAACCAAGTCCCTGGTGTGACCATAGATATCCATTCTAATTTATTTATGTTCAGTCCAATGGTGGATTTCTATGTAACACGTATAAGTTTCAATCAAATTGTTTTATCATTTTTTTCATATTCATCCACAAAAAATCACACATATTGATATTATAATAAAATAATTATCATTACTATTATAAAAATATATTATATTTATATTATAACATTTTTTATCTCTATTTAATCTATTGGGAAATTTATATGTTGATAATGCATATGTGAGGACCACCACCTCCAGAAAGCATTGTGATTCATTAATCCTTATTGGATGACATGGATGGCCATAAATATAGAACTATTGAATAATTATATATTTATAATGTGAATATTATTATATAATGGTGACTAATTATCATCTTAATTTTTATCTCATCCATTGGATAAATGAAAACTTCTATCATGCATTCATGTGGACTACAATCTCTATAAAAGTGCTACCTCATTTTTCATTATTACATCATATAGATGGGATTAAAAGTAAATTTATTTTATAAAGTGATAATTTTAAAATTTTTAATATATTTATTATGATCAATTCATGGGTCATCCTGAATTTCAATAAATTAATGTTTTTTAGGATGAACATCCTACCATATTCTTAACTGATTTATTACGTAAATAAGAAATATTTATAAAATAAATAAAATGAATAATAATAATTTTAGGAACATCAAATGGTTTAAAATCATGTAAATACATAATATTTTTTTATTATTTATATAGATAATGTATGATTTCATATATTACTCATGATATGAATTATATTTTATAACAATGCATTAATTACTTCATTCTTACTATCTTTCATCCATAGCCATGTTCATCCAAAACTTTCAAGAAAAATCATATTTATACATCCAATGTTCTTAAATATATTTTCAAATGAAATTATTTATTCATTAAAATGGATTAAACATTAACCATTTTATCTTCTTTCAAACCCAATATTTTTTAATATATTTTTAAGAGTAAAAAGATTTTATTTTTAATGTTTATCACGTGTCCACCTTTTCCCACCATAAAATTCATTATTATATTTCAATATTACACTATATTAAATGAATGGTTTTAACTGAAAATCCTATTCTCATTCCTCAAGTAATTTTTTATTTTTCAATTTTTTTTAAAAGCGAAATCCCTCTATAAATTTATATTATCTTGGAAATTAATTGTTTTATGGGTGAAAGTGAATTTTTTACGGGTTTTTGATGAAAAAGTGAAATATTATAAATTTTTAATGATATGGTATTTGTGGATTATATATTTTGACTCTTTGGTACATTATATCAAAGAGTATTGATTTGAAAATTTTTAATGTTGGTTTTAATTTGATTACTCATTATTCATTCACATGTTTCTTTTTTTAACATCTATTTTAAACTATTTCATTGAGTAATAGTTTATTTTTTCATATTACTATGATTTAATTAACATGATCAATGTTCTTTAGGATAAAGTTAGACATTATATGATTTTTTATATCTTTTGATGGACTAATGGTTACCATTATTTTATATCCCTTACTAATGTTTTTCCCTTCACATATTCTCAAATAATTTATGAGGAGCTAATTATGAGTATGTATAATGGAAATATCACTCATTGCACTATGGTGTTTGAAATTAAATGAACAAAATGTGTGTCGAATGAAAAAAATGTATTAATTTCACATCAAAATATTTTGGTTAAAAATAAAATATTAATGGAAATATTAACTTTGATATGTAATTAATTCTATAATGACATAAATCTAAAAAACTAAGAGTTAATAGATATTTATGAATGTGAAATCTAAGTCATTAAACTAATAATTATGGGGTTTTGTGTTACATGGTGATATAGTTGGTATACATGAAATGGTTTATATAATTTAAGGGCTAGGATGTTATCATATTGGAATATATTAATAGTTTTATATTATATAATGGAAATATATTTCTAGGGTTAAATTTAAATTTAAATTTATATATATTTTTTTGAGTTTTGATGAGATTGGATTAAAAGAGTGTAAATGATATACTGAGAGGCATGATTAGGTGTTTGTAAAAATATAAGGTCAATGTATATATTATACCTAGGTCAATTAGGTGATTTATTATGAAGGATACTCATGATGAATGGAATAATATTTTTGAAAATAGTTTCAAGGTAATAATTCTTATTAATGTTAATATGTGATTTGATATTGAGTTAATTATGTTTAATTTTGATAAATGGGATATTAATTATTTTTAGGATAAAATTTATTATCTTATTAATAATAATAGTATTGTGAAAATGGATTTGGTTATTTTGTTGTTAATTTTATTATTTGAGAAGTTCACTATATATTGGGAAAAATTATATGAAATATGATAAAATAGTATATTTTTAGTATAGTATTTTATGTCATATTGGTCGATAATATTTGATGAAAAATGATTGAGTTTACTATTTGAATAATATTTGATTTTATTGTATATTTTTGGTGATTCATTTTATGTGTTGAAAATATAATCAAATTTTAGAGAATATATTATTAGTGGATGTAAATTTTTCTTACGATACATTATGAATTGTTAAAAAAAATTAGATAAATATTTTATTATAATTTTGGAAGAATTTTTTATCAAATAAGTATAATACCTATGTTTTATTTTTTTAGTCTTAATTTTTTGGAATTTGAGGGTTAGTTATTTGTGGAATGATTCTAGTTAACCTTGTGGTCTTCCTTTTGAGTGTATCAGATTATGTAATTATTTCTTCTTATGAATTTTTATTCTTATATAATATTATCAAAACTTCTTCAAACCATTTATTATTTTGATTAATGTATATAAAAATTAGGAATATGTTTTCATCCTTTTCTGGGCCTAATGGTCAATGAAAATTTAAATTTTTTGATTTATGAATGAAAAAATAATATTCATTATTAAATATTTATTGATGAGATAAATTCATTGTGGGAAGCTAATAGAGACACAAAATATAGATGAAATATCAATTTTCATATGGAATGAAAAAATATATGTATATTTCATAACATTTTATATCATGAAAGTAGAGGAATACCAAAACTCAAGTACGATGATGATAAACCTACGAAGTCTTATAATATATATATCAATATTTTTTTTTAGACTTATTACTTTGTATGATTATTATTATATTATATATACAGAGTTAGTGAAATTAAATTATGAAAGAATATGATCCATCATCCTGACATTGAAATTACTAATTTTGAAAAATTATATATCTAATTTTATTAAAATTTTAGAATTCAATCTATTTTGGGAAGAGAAAAAAATCAGGATGACATAATTTCATTAAGATGGAGGTGGTAATGTTACACCCTAGGATTTTAGTGTGCATTACATTATGTTAAAATCATCTATAATTGTGGGACATATTTGAAATCAAAAACTCATTTGTATAATAATTTGTTAAAATACAATGTCTATATTATTACATTTTGAGTATATAATGAGAAAAATAACATGACACTATCTTGAAAAAAACTTGTAATATGTTTAAGAACTCATAATGTATAAATGGGTCATTTTTTAAAATATATGGTTTTTATATAATGTATTTAACATAAAATATAAATTGATAATACTTATAGTTTTAAATTTTTTAAATTAAAATTATTTGAGAATTTAGAAAAAAAAATAGGTTTGGGTAATTTAATGATATTTTAATAAAAAAATTAGTTTTCAAGTAGAATTGTGAAAAATACTTATTTTTGTTAAAAACATAAATTTATAATAATATAATGATATAAAAATAAAATAAAAAAATAATTTCTTGAAGAAATATGTGTTTGAGGAGGAACATATTTCATTTACAAGTATTATGTTGTATTTGGATACCCAATATAGACTTCTGGGAATATATGTTATATTTTAAGGTAATAAGAATCTATTTATGGTTCCTTAAATTTAATGGGGTGGTTGTAAGTTTCATTAAGTTTTTTTATATAAATTAATAATGAACATCATATTATTTAATGTAATAATAAACATCATAGGGATTAATTATATAAATCGTTTGGTGGTAAAATATATTTTATGTATAAAATTAATTTATGAAGAAAAATTATTTTCATTACATTAATTGTACTTATATTAGAATTAATTTTTTCAAATTTTGGTAATTTATTCATAAAAATTGATTAAATATTTTGGATTAAAATGCTAAAATACTTTAACGATTTACCTTTAATTTTAAGTCATAATGAATAGTTACTATCACAACATATCATTACCTTGATAAATGATAAAAGGGATAAAATATTTCTATAAAAATGGTATAAGACATAAAAAATATATAAATCTTGTACAAATAATATTTAAATAGTGTATTCCAACCGTAACATATCCTACAATGTTATATTTGGAAATACGGTTCCACGATTGGTTGAGTATGACATAAAATTGTTGCTGTAAAATTAATATGAATTAAATGTATAATCTCTCTCGCATATTAATTTTTCATGACAATGAAAAATAAAAAATAACATTATTACGTGAAAATATAATAATATTAGTTATGAGTAATTTAAATTATTATTTAAATTCTATTTTAATATTAAATAATTTTATAATTATTTAAGATTCTTATAAAACATCAACATAATGCTAGTTAGATCAGTTGAAAAATTATGTAAATGATTATTTATAAGTGATATAGTTTGTTTTTATTATAGTGTTTCATTAATTGTATAAATAATAAAAATGGATAGTTGACTCTTTAATTTTTTATATTCAATAATCATTTTTACCATGATGTTTTAAATGTCAAATTAAGTGAAATTTCTTGAAAATGAATATAAGGGTATTTAGTCATAAAAATATATTATTAATTGATTTATTAATAATAAAAATCATATATTATTACATGTGTTATTTAAAATGGTCATATATTTAATGCATGGTTAAATTTTTAGGAATTTTCCATTTATAAAATTACATTCGATACCCCATGAGACATAATATTGTTTAAAATAAAATTTATTCTTTCCTATAAAATCATACACAATTGTTCTTTAAAAAATAAACATATGAGTTTACTATTACCTCAAAATTAATCCTGAACACTTATTATTACATCCCATACCACCTTTATTGGCCTCTTTTATGACTGTAAATTTCTTTTATAATGGCAATAAGTTCAATCAAATGGAAGACTTATAAAAAAATAGGTACAAGTCTTAAAAAAATTATTTCATGTTTATTTCCACATAGACATCCATAAAAAATATTATAACAATATAAATACATATAAATATATACCATAAGTATAACAAATTTTTATAATATTTATTTTAAAACTCTTTTCATCTCATTTCCATCTATTGGAAAATTAATATTTCGCTCCTGTGTACATATAGAGTATGATATCCAAGAAGTGATATAATTAATTTTTAATTACCAACTAGATGGATAGTAATGTGTAATTTTTTAAATAATAAAAATTATAATTATAATTTTAATATTATTCCATAAAGGTAAATAAATTTAATGGTTTTTCATTTTCACTCATTGAAAAAATTTATACATATCTCATACATTCTTTTGTGTTTCCATATTATTAAACTATGAATAAAATTTTTTGTGAAGCCATTACATTGGTGGATTAGAATGTATATTTATAATATTAAATTATAATTATAAAAATTTATTTATTTTGGAATGTAGTGAACCTATACACATATTATTATGGTCAACATAGTGAATATTTTTTTGGGAATGACATTAAAACAATAGACATAAACCTAATTATTGTAGTATCAAAATAAAAAATTTTAATAAATGAAATAAAATGAATACATGTAATTTAATTATATTTTTTGACTTATGTAAATCGTTTAATAATTTTATTATTCTAGATTTAGGGAATGTATCATGCATTATAATACTACAGGCATATGATCTTTATTTAAGTCATTGTTTTAGTAATTTACATGAAAATTATTTATGTTCCATATTAATGAACTCAAAACTGTTTATAGAATTTTTGTATTTATAAATAATTTTTCATTTTGGGAAATTTTAAACTATTTTTTTAATTCCATTTAAATGGTTTCAAAAATGATTTCTTTATCATTTCTCATAGATATTTTTTGGGACATTCATCACAGACGATAAAATATAATGAGTATTTTTTTACTACAACATAAATATTTTTCCCATAATCATTCTAATAATTTCATAAAATATTCCTAGAAATATTTTTATGGGTTCTCTATGAATATCCTTTTCTCAATCATTTGTATAATTTTCCTTTTTATGTGTCTTAAAAATAAAAGGATATACCTCCATATTATTATGTGAAAATGGAATGTGAGTTTTCTTATTGTATCAAATGATTATTTCAATAGGTTTTTAATAAAATAGGAAAATCTTATTAATATTTTTTTTATTATTCATTACTTGAAAATTATATATGATAACAGTTGATCTTGGTTCATATCTCTCCAATGCATTGGGTAGTAATTTAGTATTAGATAAGAAATTTTTTTAGATAATCAATTAGTTTAATAATACTAAAATTGTTTAAAGTAAGAGATTAACATAGGAATAAATATGAATCCAAAAGATACATTCCTTATTTTTCTATTCTTCCAAGGGGTTTCAATGTCATTATTATCTCAAAGGGTTATTTTCACAGGGTATTATGAATGATTTTATTCAACCATGTTTTATTATGATAATGGTAAATATATTTATGGGTTTTCATGTTTTACGATAAACTCTTATATTTATTTTGTTTTATATCAATTACTAAGACATTTATTTTCATCCCACATTGAAACATGTTTTACATATGTTTCTCGATGTGTAGAAACTATATCAGTTTAAATTTTTCACTATAGTGACTCCTCAAAAATGAAAAAAATGATTCTTAAATGAAAAAAGGGTGTAAATATATGAAACTATTTTTATTGAAAAGGTGTAAACCATAGATAAATTAACATTTTAATGGTTTTATTAATTCTCCAATAGTATAATCCCGAATGATAATGGTATTTCAAAAATGTGAAGACATTGTCATTAAAATATTATTTTTTGGTTTTTTTGTTTATGGTGTTTTATATACAAGATGATAATGACGATGGAGACCATGGAAGCAATGGAATTTATTGTGTCCTAATTGAACACCAAAATGGTTGGTTGGTACATCATAATATAAAAAAAATAACAATAAAAAATAATCATGGATTCAAATCAAAATAAAATTATTTCCCCTAGAATAAGCATGAATAATTTTTGGAATGTGAAATAGTTGAAAAATACATATTTTTAAAAAATTGTGACAAATATATTTTCAACATTGACACCCCAAAATAATAAATCATATTATATAGTCCATAAATATGAATCCAATAAAAATGATGAGTTTAATATAGATACTTGCAATGAAAAGTGGTATCTAAACGTTATAATACTTTGATACACCAAAAAATTATTTAGTAAACAAATTCATAAATCAAATGTTTTTTAAGAGGAATATATTATATATATCATGATTATTTGAAATAAATGCTCATAATATTGTGCGAAATAAAAACCCAAAATTATATTAAAAAACATCATCAGTGAATCCTCCAAAAAATATGAATAATTATATCAATTTTCTAGAGTCTATATTCTTAACCTTGATTCCACATGAATTATGAAAAATGAGATTCAGGCAAATATATATGATTATAATAAAAAATAAATATTTAATATTTAATTCATTACCCCCTAAATATATTAAGGACCTTTTAAATTAATAACCCCTAAAAAATTGATTCCTTTAAATAATGTTTTTATTAATAGTGTCACAATATGTCTAGGTGGGAATGACCCAAACAAGGGGGTTAATGGAGTAGTAGATTATGTTCATGATGGTGTCTATCTAGTGGAAGAGGAGGGTTTTTTGTTTCCTCTCCTTCTTTTATGGTGATGTTATATGATCAATGGATGTGGTATTTTTGGAACTCAATTTTATCTATTATAGTGGGATGTTGGAATATAAAGTTGATTTGGAATTTCCTAACATAAATGAACACATGGGTGGAAATTTGATGAAACACATCTAACATATCCATGGGAATATTCAAGACCATGAATATATATTACACTTCACGCTACACAGATTCATTCAAGCATCCAGAAACAAAATGGTCTTTAACCTCCACATATGTGGCTAAAATATAGTGAATATGTGTTGTCAAGATGAAGATGATCTTTATTATTGGTGGGTGTGAATTAGGAATTCATGGATATATTTATGGTGTTTTTTATTATATGGGTATATCTTGATTTAGGTTGGATTTCTAATTTCATAGTTGAGTGGGATTATTTTTCTTTCATTATTATAATGAATTTCATAAAAAAAATTTACTGATTGAATGTCATGAATTCATGATTCATACATTCATAAATAATCCCAAAATTAATGAATGACCGATTGAAATTTATTTTTATAAATAATAATTTAGTAACTTTTCATTTAATAACTAACATTAAAATATATATGAAGATATCTTTAACATTAAATTTTATTAAAATCAATAAAAAATATAATATTATAATGTGAGTTGAAAAAAACTAATGTAAATAATGTAAATTATAACATTGGGATTTCAAAACAATGATATTAAATGATCAATTTTAAATATTTTATGACATATAAAGGTGAATTAATTTTTTTATAATTTTGAACTTTTGAATTCTATAATATTTATTATAAATAAATATCATCTCCAGTATTTTTTTTTAATATTTTTATTAATTTTGATTTTTAACATTCTTAATCTATTATTACATCAACATTCCACTACTATAATGAGGTAATAAATCTTTATTTTTGTTAGATTAATTATTGATTTTAATATTATACATTTTATACAATTATGTATTTTTCAGAATTAGATCACTCTTCAAAATCGAGTAAAATTTATTATTACTATTAATGAGATCCACCAAATAATTATCAATATGACTCATGAGTTTTTTGAATGATGAAAATGACATAAAAATTTTATGAAGAGTTGTTCATTGTGATGAAAATGAATATAATGAAATTATCTCTTAAGGTAGAGGAAATTATCACATGTAAGGTGAAGAATTTGAAACAAAAAATGTTTTTTTTAATTTGGTAGTAGAAAAGATTTTTGTTGTTATTAAATTTTAGGATTGATGTTATGATATTTATTATGAAACATTTTTTTCAAATATCATTAATAAATTAATACATAAATTAATTTAATAAATGATGTTGAAAGGAACCTATAACATTGGTTATATATATAACCTAAGTGGAAAGGTACATACCAAATATGTAATATTAATAGATAACATGGTATGATTTCCACATATGTTTTATCAAATAGATGTGAAAAAATATTTACAAAACCAGGCATAATAACATCTATTAAAAACTGATGATAAAATAAAATAACAAATCAATTATATTTTACTATAAGTGAAATTTGATTTTGATTAAAAATAACATCATTTAAAATATTTCATATTCCTCTTTATAGGAATTTATCTCCAAAATCAATTTTTAGTGAAAAAAAATATTGATACATGAATTCAATCATTAAATGAAATGAAATATTATTGATGATGATACATTTTTGATATTTTTCCTTCTGATCTATCAACATCACTTAATATATCATATAACATGATACATATCACAATAATATTATGTCTTTATTTTGTTTATTCTTTATCACCTCATATATGCCATAAACATTTATTGTTAAGATAGGGTAGAAAGGATGGGGGTAACCTGGTTAAGATTATTTACTAGCCAATGTATTAATAAAACAAAAAATCATATATATTAATAAATTATTTAATTTAATAAATAATTTTTATTCATTATTAAGATTATCATTTCGGTTTTTATATATTTAATTTTTTTCCTCATAATATCATTACATATACTATAACTATAAAAAGTAATTTTTTTAATAAATAGAAAGAGTGAAAATATTGGATCCATGTGTCATCATAGAACTGTTTATTTTTTCTACATACTCTGATTTAATACAAATTTTAAGACATTCATGATGTATAAATTACAAAAATGTGTATTTTTATCCATATTTAAAATTTAAAATATTTTACATTAATTCCTAAACAAATGATTCATTACATAAGTAATATTTTGGAGAGAGGATATTATTTTTATTTTTACATTATTAATCATTAATAATTAGTGAATAATTACTATTATGGAATCAATTATAAATTTAGTCAGCTGATATTTAACAAAATTATCATGAAATGATATGAAAGGCCCACGAAACTAGATTTCAAACAAATTTTCAATGGGCTCGAAAGGCATTCCCAATCCTTACAGGTAGGGAAAAGGACCTGGGAAACCAAGATATCCAAAGGGATAATTTCTCCCAAATATTCTAAACAAATTTAGTGAAATATATGACAAGGATAGATAAATATTATATAAAATATTAAATAATGTAAAATAGATATATTAATGAAACAAAATAAAAAACCAAGTATATAATCATTGTGTTATCAATGAATAAAACTTACTGACCACTATCTCCATTTTCCATTTTGTAAATACACCTGCAGCTCAATATCTGAGTCTAATGCTCAGATTACGCTAATATATCCCACCTCATATGGTGATTTTACCTTTACCACATTATAAAAAAAGTTATATACACACTCGATGGTAAAGAGAAGTATTAATGAACATATTCCCAATGAGATCCCACAATGTATTTCACCATAAAACTTTTTTAAATAATCCAAATTTCATCATTTAAAAAAAATGCATGATGTTCAGTTTTCAAATTAAAAAAAACATATAAATTTTACCATCCCAAAAGTTTATGAAAATATCATATTAAAATGTCATTAAATATCATTAAATTATTCCATTTATCATTTTCAAATCATTTCTCACAAATACCCATAATATAAAATAGAAATGGAAATATACCTTTCATAATATAGGTATGGGATTTATAAGATCTAAAACCCCTCACATACTAATGACAAGTATGGAATAAACATGTACATAGTTTGATGTCTTTGTGAGCATAGAAACAATCTGATGCATGAAACTTCATACGATATCTTGTAAACTTATCCCTAACATATTGAACTAAGGATCATAAGAAAACCCTAATGTGTGAAACTCCATATGAGTTATGAATATAAGTCCTCAATGAACCCCTACTTCATAAGTACCCCATTATCCCATGTGTAAAACATTTCATGCCATTGTTAAAATCCATATAAAATTTCTACAATTAAAACCAAAATACATTTTTCTATCAAAAAACCAATCATTTCAATCCAATCTTCTAAAACAATGAAATAGTTCTTTGAAATCAATATTTAATTCCCCTGTAAAAGGTTATAACTAATTTTATTTAAAAAACTACTATACGTGGATTTTAAAAAAATATTTATCAAATAATTAACAATTTAAAAAATTTCAAGAATGTGTAGTTAATAAAAACAATTTTTATGAAAAAATTTTCCTCAACCACATGGTATTTTAGTAAATATATAGGATACAGACACCAAAGGAAAATATAGATATATTAAAATGGATAATAATAGAAATTATAAATCCAATAAAATAATATTAAAACACAATGATCTAAATTTCAATCAATAAGAGATAGATTCCACATTCCATGAAGGTCTAAAATATTCAAACAACCATATACGTGAATCTAAATAATTACACATCTTCTAATGTATGATATTATTAAAAAAATTCAGAAAATGGGGTTAATGATAGATATGTTAAACGAACTTATGATCTATGATTTTCTTTTAGAGAAATGGGAGAGACTATGAAGCAATGAGTATAAGGATTAATAATGGTGACATACATATGAAAAGATAGATCTAACAAGAAATGATCCCTATAAATCGATCACTAATAGTTGTGGAATCCCGGAAATACTCATGTGAAGTCTCATAAAATGAAATCATATTTCAATAAATAAAAATTTAGAAACATTAGACGTGTTTTTTCTCTAAATAATTTGGAATAATTTTTTGTGATCCCATGGTTTGGTCACAAAATTCATCTAACTATGTCACATACATAGATTATTTTAAATGTATTTTCACTTTTATTTCCATAAATTCTTTGTTTTTGGGGTTTCCAAAGGTTTTATGGAGAATAGATGAGTTTTCATGAAATGGGCCAAACAGTGAGCCCAATTCCAGATTTAAAAATAAATTTTGTTTCTTTTATAACATATTCATTTTTTAATATTTTTCACACATTCCAACTCCTAAATGTCTTACCCTAATATATTAACACCAAAATTAAAATTTGGAGCCTTTGGAAATACATAACCAAGGTTTATATGGGTTTTTATTTTATGGATTGGGTCTGCCCGAAAGCCCAATTCCAGTTTTAAAAATAAAATTTTATTAATTAATAACTAATTCATTTTTTAGGTTTGTTCAGTGATTCCAAGCCTCAAACGCGCCCCTTGAACCCAGTAGAGCGCCCAAGCTATCTCTCCCCTCTTTGGAGCTCTTCTACATCGCTATTGAGAGATAAACTTATCAGGGTTTCTAAAATCAGAAAGATTTGAAGAGGTAAATTCATTCCTTCATAACTTCTTCTATTCTTACTCTTTTCCCCCATTCCAATTCGTACATGACCTTCTCAATATTTTTAGAATATGAATTAAATTTTTACTTGTTTTAAAATTCAGATTATGGTCGATTTGGGGTCGTTTTATTCAGGATTGTTTTGGGTAAGTGATTCCTTCTTGGTTTCTTCCTTTTCCCTTAGGGTTTCCTCTCTCTTTCATTATGTTATAAAATTTTCAAAAGTTAGGGTTTGATCCTAGGGTTTCATTTGGTTTATTTGTGGTCAAATATTGTGATCTGGGTCTGAATTTGTCTTCCTTGTGGTGTGGTGGTTGTGCGGTTGACGTTTCAAACCAAGTTTCGAGGGATTTGACACTTCTGGTAGGTGATTTCGTGTGTAATATTTTCTAGATGATTTATTTTTCTTGAATTACTTATTATTCATTCTCATAATATGCTGTTTGTGGTGCAAAAAAAATTATGTTGGATTTGGTTAAGCATTTATTTTTATAGTTTCATTTTAGCTCAAAATTTGGTGTTTTTCATTTGTCACCCTTTGGGTATTGTTTCAGATTTTTTTCTAACATATGAATTTTTTTTAATAAATCTTGTTTGGGATGAAAATTCTGATTTGGTGGGGTATTGGTGTGCCACTAGGTCCTAAAGAGTTTTTAATGGTTTTAAGGTGTAAAACTTTATTGTACTTCTTGAATGTGATTTTGAAAACTTGTGCGTTCCATGTGGATCTTTTGTGCTATTGTTTGAGGTATTTGTATAACACATTGGGGTTGTTTAATAAATGTTTTTGGGGCTTCCAATTCTGTTTTGAATTTTTATAGGTGTGATTTTGTCCTTGAAATATGGTTTTTAAATGGTTTCTATTTGAAAAGCTTTGGTACACTATTTAGAATTGTTTTATGAAATTTTTGAGTGGTTTAATGATTTAAGGAAGAGGTGAAACCATATTGGAAAACTATTTTGGATTATTTATACTTTCAAATGAGACATTTTAAATGTTAATAGTTCTGTTATTTGATGCTTATCATGTTTTTAGGGACTTCATAAAATTGTTAAAGGATGTGTTGGATTGTGAAAGTTATGAAAAAAGTGTTGTGGGCTATTTTGGTGTGTGTTTGATTTCAAAATGCATTTGAATGAAAAGTGGAATTTGTGACTTATGTGATGTAAATGGGGATGTTTGGTTAATGTGTGATGTGGAAGTGTTATATACATGTGAAAACTATATTTCTTGGCTTGTTGAACATGTTTGAGTACAAAGGGAAAACCCGGGTATCTAGTTGGGTGGACGTGTACTAGTATTCTAGTGAATCCGTGGGGTTTGGCCTCAGTTTCACTTAGCAATATTGATGCTTACAACTCTAACTAAACTATGATTATGATGATTGGGTACCACTAGGTTATGGGTATATTCCCTACTAGTGGATCGTGCACGAGAATGGATGTTTTTTATGGTTACTCTCACCGAGATACGAGGTACCTGGGACCCACAGCTAGCTAGTGCCTAGGGGTTATTTCCTATTTCTTGTGCTCATTAGTTACCTTATACTTACCATCGGAATATGGTACATTTGGCAGGAAAATTCAGTAGCTTTTGTGTTTATTTTATAAGTGTTAACCCGTTAAAATAGCCCACTTGAAAACTGTTTTTATTGAATGTTGCATCTTATAAAAATTTTAACTAGCTTTTCATGTTTTTTAAAACTTGCATGCTTTTCGTCTTTAAATGTTTATCACATGGAATATCTTAGTGGTGGTATCCTACTGGGCTTTCACTCACACCCTACTTACACCTTTGGGTGTAAGTAGTCTTGCTTATTTTATGTCACAGGATTTGGTACAGGTTTTATGCCTTTGGTTCGGGTTTTTAGCGGTCCATCTTGATACAGTGTCGTGGAGATGGCTTGAGGGAGGTGCCTATTTCCATGTGGAGGTTCATGGGTTGTCTTTTAATGGGTTTTTACCATTGTAATGGAATTAAAACATTGTTTAATATTTTGTAATTCTGTTATGAATTTTTATTAAAAGTTGTTTTGTTTTGAAAAATCCAGATTTTATTTCTTGGATTCATTTGTTGTTTTAAGTATAAAAAAATTTGGGTAAATCGTTCCCAATTATCATTTTTTGATACCCGGGCACTTGTGCCAATCCGTGGGGATCGGGAACTCCCTTTGGGTCTTGGAACGGGCCGGTTTTGGTTCTAGTTTGATGGTGACCCGATCCGAATCGTGACAAAATGGTATCAGAGGAGGTTCGCTCACTTTGGGTCATGTTATTTTGGGAAGAGTCAGGATAGTATGAATATCAGATTGTAGGGACTTGGTATTCTAGTTATGGGTAGTGTGACTGATCACCACAACTCATGGCAGGATTAATGTTTCCAGGGGAAGTTGGGACCTTTCAGAGTCCTTTGGTTTTCTTGGTTTAACAATGATTAGGGGAAATGAAAAGAGAGTTGGGTTGATGGTCTCAGTAATCTCGCAGGGCCTGGAAAGCCATGTGAAGATGGGGATATTACCAATAACACTCTCTGTGACAGTTAAGTGATTCGAATATGGCTGCCAGCCATATGTCCATGTCACCCACTGAAAATAGTTTCCTCTCGCATTGTCTTGTATTCTTTAGTATTGAAGGCTTGGAACTTCGGTTTTAAACTGACTTGGTTTTATGAATATTAAAGTTTTTGTGAAATGATATTCAAATAAATATGGAATGTTTTGATTTATGAAATAGTGGAATAGAATTTTCAGAATTGTTTTGAAATGGAAAATAGTATTCTTGCACCTCTTTTGAAAGCCGGAACCATATTGAAGTTGGTTTTCAAAAGTGATTCCAATATAGTTTTCTAGACGATTAAAGGGTGTTTTAATGGGATGAGTTGTTTTAAAATTGATGTGAATAACTTGAAAGTGAGTTCTTTTTTAAATGTTTGTGTCCTTATGAAGAGTTTTGTAAGATGTGAATTTGGATTTTGATCTCATTGTTAGGAGTTTTGAGAAAAAGTTTGGGTTGGTTGACCATTTTGGTTTTGAAAAGTGGAAGGAATTTTTGTTTTACCCTTTGGTATTTCCATGAGTGACCACATGCATGGGGTTATATGGGATGATGGATGGTTTATGGAATGACTGGATGAGTTCTGGGATGGATATGAGGAGGGTGACAGGTGTGGCACAAAAACATGCATGTGTGAGGCCCATGGGGTACCATTGGTGGATACACTTACTGCTAAACCGTTTGTTTTCAAAGAATTGGTTTTAATGAAAAACATGATGTCTTGATGAATAGTTTTCTAAGGTTTGTATTATGGGGTTTTGAAAATGTTGATCTTTTGAGTTGTTTTGAGTCCAAGAACCCCTTCTGTTTGAACTGTGTTTTGGGTTTGTGTTTGGTCGGTAAGCTGTGTCGTAGGGACGGTTAGTGGTCTCTTTTGAAAAATGTTTTGGGATGCCTTCATGGTGGTTCCATTCATGTTTTTGGATCCGGTTTGTGGCATGTTTTTACCAATGGACCAGCTTGGTTGGGTCCTTGGGTTCTCTCATTGGATAAGGTACGCCCCCATTAAGGGTTAATGCACAACGGAAGTGCAACCCGTATTGTTTCTCTATTGGAAAATCCTCCAGTTGATCAATATAAGGAATATTTTATAGATCATTGTTGATTGAGTCTACAAACATTCATTTAGTTGATTTTTGGATCCTCTTGTAGTGGGATAGTTCTTGTGGAAGGTTGAAAGAGGCCTTAGTTTCATAAGTTTCATGATTCATCAAAGGTGGAAGTATTTTTTTTGGTTTTCAGTGTGGATGAGTGTCATGATGGTGTCTAAGAGGGCCTCTGGGTTCTTCATAGTTTCCTTGAAGAAAGAGTTATTATTAAACCTCCAATTTTGAGATTTTGGTCATGATAGGATACTGTGTCCACTTTTTGGACTTGTCTGTTGTTTTGGGACATGGAATACGGTCATTTTCTAGGTATTGTTTCTACCAATAACAAGGGTCATGTTCGGTGAGGCATTGTGATGTTGTGTGCTCTTTTGACTGTAAAGTTGAAGGTCACACAATCCTCATAGGTTCTCTATTATGTTGGGAGTATGTATACCTTGGGAAAAACATCAAATCCTCTATCTTAGAGGATGGTGTTTATATGTGTCCTTCCCTTCTGTTGTTTCTCACCCAAAGAAACAAGGTGCGATGTGTGTGCTTATTCTTATCCCTTGTTTCAGTGAAATGTCTGGTTTTGGTAAAGTGTGTTATGGAGTGTGTTATATCATGATGAACCTATTACAGTATGCAGTGTTGTTGTTTGTGGCATCAAATGAAGAAAATCCATATAGGGGTTTCCACAGCCTAACTGCGAGGCCAAAGATGCTTCAATATTTTGAGCTCCAGCCGTAGGTCCCGGAGAGAAGCTGGCGCGTAGTCAGGGGAAACCCCAGTGTCGTTTAAACCTTTGTACAAAGTCCTATCCCCAGTATGAAATATAGGAAGAGTTTAAACCTATGGTGTTATCATATTTATTCTATTGTACCCGTTCAGTGGAAATAGGTAGATGGTCTTGTACCCATGTCATCACACAATGGTATTCCCTCCCCCTTTGTTTTCCCTTGAGTCTTTGGAGAATGGTTGGAAATTTGGCTAGACAAGTTGAGCACACGGTTTCCACATGGTTAGTTCTAACCATGAACAAAAAAAATAACCATATAGATATAAGGATCCACATAGTTATCGCACAGTTTCTCAAACTTTGCAGACTAACCGTGTGACCGTCCCGACTCCTTAATTTTGTGGTCTTTTTGTGTCAGCCCACGTCGATCGGTTAAGATGGTTGGTTCTTATGGTGGGAAGACCCAACATGGGTATCATGCATATTATTTTGTAAATTTCTAATGTATGTATACCCCATGTACTAGGGAGTCTGTTTGGGCCTTCCCCTATTAGTGTCTTGATTCTGTCTCGGGAAAAAAATTAAGTTGTCTCTTATGGTGGGGATCCCATTTGTGTCTCTTCATATGAGTAACTCATGTTATTATTTGGTATTGTCTAGGAATTAGGTAATATCATTTGGATATATCTGACTAATTACATCTTCCTTGGGTAAACATTGATATTGGAGAGTGACCAATGGTTTAGTTATATTAGGGAAAGTGTAACGTTGTTCGATGTTGGTGTTTATTTGGGTTAATTGATTGAGTATTGTTCAGATTCTGTTTGAGAAGTTTTCATTTGTGATAAAGCCTGAATGTGATTTATTGTTTCAGGAAAGTGGTGTTAGTTAGTTTTGTGAGAGTATTCCTTCCTTCATTGATCACTAGAGGTGTTTTGGCCTTTGGGGGAGAAACCTGGCAGGGGAGTACCTCTTGGTCTCTTAGTTGGGTTTGGTTGTTGCTTTGGCCTTACTGTGACTTTCCGGGGTGTAAAGTTTTCATGGAGGGGATAATTGTCACATACATAGATTATTTTAAACGTATTTTTATTTTAATTTCCATAAATGATTTGTTTTGGGGGTTTCCAAAGGTTTTATAGAGAATATATGAGTTTTCATGAATTGGGCCAAACCGTGAGCCGAATTCCAGATTTAAAAATAAATTTTTTTTCATTTATAACATATTAATATTTTAATATTTTTCACTCATTCCAACCCCTAAATGTCCTCCCTTGATATATTAACACTAAAATTAAATTTCGAGCCTTTGGAAACCCATAACCAAGGTGTATATGGGTTTATATTTTATGGATTGGGCCTACCCAAAAGCCCAATTCCAGTTTTAAAAATAAAATTTGATTAATTATTAACATATTCATTTTTAAGGATTTTTCGGTGATTCCAAACCTCAAACGCACCCTTGGAACCCAGTAGCGAGCCCAAACTCTCTCTACCATCTTTGGAGCTCTTCTAGATCGCTATTTAGAGAAAAGCTTATTAGGGTTTCTAAATTCGGGTAGATTTGAAGAGGTAAATTCATTCCTTCATAACTCCTTCTATTCTGACTCTTTTTCCCCCATTCCAATTCCTACATGACCTTCTCATTCTTGTTATAATATCCATAAATTTTTTATATGTTTTAAAATTCATATTATGGTCGATTTTGGGTCGTTTGCTTCAGGATTGTTTTGTGTAAGTGATTCCTTCTTGGTTTCTTCCTTTTCCCTTAGGGTTTCCTCTCTCTTTCATTATGTTATAAAATTTCCAGAAGTAATGTTTTGATAAGAGGGTTTTATTTGGTGTATTGTTTTTCAAATATTGTGATCTAGGTCTGAATTTATCTTCCTTGTGGTGCGGCGGTTGTGCGATTGACGTTTCGAACCAAGTTTTGAGGGATTTGACACTTCCAGTAGGTGATTCTGTGTGTAATCATTTCTAGATGATTTAGTTTGCTTGAATTACATATTATTCTTTCTAAAAATATGCTGTGTGTGGTGCAAAAAAAATTTATGTTGTATTTGGTTAAGAATTTATTTTTATAGTTTCATTTTTACTTAAAATTTGGTGTTTTTCATGTGTAACCCTTTGGGTATTGTTTGGGATTGTTTTATAACATATGAATTTGGTTTAGAAATCTTCTTTGGGATGAATATTATGATTTGGTGGGGTATTGGTGTGCCACTAGGTCATAAATAGTTTTTTAAGGGTTTAAGGTGTAAAACAATATTGTACTTCTTGAAAGTGATTTTGAAAACGTGTGTGTTTCGTGTGGATCTTTTGTGCTATTGTTTGAGGTGTTTGTATAACACATGGGGGTTGTTTAATAAATGTTTTTTGGGATTCCAATTCGGTTTTGAATTTTTATTGGTGTGATTTTGTCCTTGAAATATGCTTTTGAAATGGTTTCTATTTGAAAATCATTGGTACACTATTTAGAATTGTTTTATGAAAGTTTTGAGTGGTTTAATGATTTATGTAAGAGGTGAAACCATATTGGAAAACTGTTTTGGATTGTTTATACTTTCAAATGAGCCATTTTAAATGTGAATAGTTTTGTTATGTGATGTTTATCATGTTTTTAGGGACTTCATAAAATTGTTAAAGGATGTGTTGGATTGTGAAAGTTATGAAAAAGGTGTTGTGGGCTATTTTGGTGTGAGTTTGATTTCAAAATGCATTTGAATGAAAAGTGGAATTTGTGGCTTATGTGATGTACATGGGGATGTTTGGTTAATGTGTGATGTGGAAGTGTTATCTACATGTGAAAACTATATTTCTTTTCTTGTTGAACATGTTTGAGCACAAAGGGAAAACCCGGGTATCTAGGTGGATGGACTTGTACTAGTATGCTAGTGAATCCGTGGGGTTTGGCCTCAGTTTAACTTAGAAAGATTGAAGCCTACAACTCTAACTAAACTATGATGTTGATTATTGGGTACCACTAGGTTATGGGTATGATCCCTACTAGTGGATCGTGCACGATAATGGATGTTTGTAATGGTTACTCTCACTGAGATACGAGGTACCTGGGACCCACATCTAGCTAGTGCCTATGTTTTATTTCCTATTGCTTGTTCTCATTAGTTACTTTATACATACCATCGGTATATGGTACATTTGGCTGGAAAATTCGGTAGCATTTGTGTTTATTTTAAAAGTGTTAACCCGTTAAAATAGCCCACTTGAAAACTGTTTTTATTCAATGTTGCTTCTTTTAAAAATTGTAACTAGCTTTTCTTTTATTTTTTAAAACTTGCATGCTTTTCATCTTTAAATGTTTGTCAAATGGAATCTCTTAGTGGTGGTATCCTACTAGGCTCTCTCTCACACCCTACTTACACCTTTTTGTGTAAGTATACTTGCGTATTTTATGTCACAGGATTGGGTACAGGTTTTATGCCTTTGGTTCGGGTTTTTAGCGGTCCATCGTGATACAGTGTCATGGAGATAGCTTGAGGCCAGTGCCTCTTTCCATGTGGAGGTTCATGGGCTGTCTTTTCATGGGTTTGTACCTTTGTAATGGCGTTCAATCATTGTTTAATATTTTGTAATTTAGTTCATATTTTTTATTAAAAGATGTTTTGGTTTGAAAAATCCATATTTTATTTCGCGGATTCATTTGTTGTTTTATGTATAATTTTTTTGGGTAAATCGTTCCCAATTATCATTTTATGATACCTGGGAACTTGTGTCAACCCGTGGGGATCGGGAATGCCCTTCGGGCCTTGGCACGGGCCGGGTTTGTTGCTAGTTTGATGGTGACCAGATCCGGTTCGTGAAAAACTACTTGATAAGAATGCTCCCCATTCAATGAAACTAGGGGAGTACCACACATTATAAAACTGTGCATCCAATGAAGAATACCCTTATCCCATAATTCATTGTTTTAGGATAAGGTTGCACATTTATTTCTTATAATACACCAACCCTATACCACCAATTGGAATTACAAAATATGTTTCAATGTTCTCATGGAGGGCCAACACAGTTTTCCCTCATAGTGCACCAATCATGCACAAGGATACATATTTAACAAATAGTTCACCACAAAAAACATGAGAAAATATATTATCATGATATGATATGAAATGATATCCCATAATGAACATGATTTTCGGATGCGGTAATTATCCCGACCATATCATTTTCTTCCTCCATAAATTCATGTCGCCAAAGTATTTTTCCAAAATGTTATGTGTACATTTCTCTATAAAAAATGATTAACACTCCCACTTGTCATGTGATTCCTTTACATGACACCATAACACATTTCAAAATAAAATATATTTTTCACATAATACATTCAAACGATAATAAACAGTATGAAATCGTTTTTTTAAAAACATATCCGGTTATAGATTAATCAATTTAAATTAAATACATGGTAGAGATTAGAATAATATTTCCTATGATGATTTATTTTGAAAACATAATGAGTATTATCCATCATATATGGTAACACGAATTGATATGACACCAACCAAAGCTGCTCAACGAACTCCAATAGTCCATCTTATATTGGAGCCAACATAACATGATTCCTAATATGTAAATGACCCAAACAATGTGGTCCATTCATGAATACATGGTATCAAAATTTGAACTCCAAAAAATAATATTGATGGACCACATAAGATTTATTACCACTTCGATTACTCACCCACTTTGATGTTTTAAATACATTACATAAAAGAATTTTCATCGCGACGAAATTAAATACAACACTTATTAGTTCTATTTTAACACAAAGAAATTTTTATGTGAATGTAAACATTATAACAAGAATGTATGACCACTTGAATGGTAATCAGTTCATCCTATTATATCATATTAATCTCAATGGAACAAACATTCAAAACACCCCAACCTAATAATATGATACCTCAATGATAGAAAAATAGGGATTTTCATGATGTAGGTTCATAAAATCATTGAAATTCATGAGACACCTCGTATATACATTCCACTAACTGTGATTATGTCATTGAACATAGCTTATCCATGAAGGTATAATTTTTTAGACCTTGATCATTACACGATATGGAAAAAATTCATGTGATATTCCCACTTATAACAAATCATGTGATTGAATCTAGGGATATGCAATATATAATGTTCCATTATCATGGAACTATTTGTCACATGATTCACAAGAGATATTGCATCAGATAAATTTGAAATTCTCTTTCTGAGTGAATAGGTTCATAATGATTTATGTACAAATCATCCAACACCATGAACATGCATACCTGGATCTCCAACCATCTGCAGTGTAATAAATACAGGGGGTGTCATTTAAAACCCCCTTACTCTCATAAGGAGGATTCAATATAACCCATTGGATAAATATAGAGAAAATAAATATGTTAGGAGAGATAAGGATAATCAAATGATACCAATGTCTCTAATTTGGGATATTTAGTATGTTGTTTTAATTGATAAATTGTTCAATTCCTTAATAATTAAAAAATCATAAAATACATGTTACCGTCGCAAGAAATCCAGTAAATCCAATGATATCATGATGAATTATTAGTAAGTTGATCATTTAAATACATCCTAGACATTCAAGAGAATTAGCTAATCACTTATTATAATTATGGTTATGCTAACAGTTGACCCCATTGTAGCATATGATCACATGATCTCATATCCTTCACACAATCATAAGAACCTATTCCATTTATATGAGTACCAATAATATCAATTTAACCAAGGAATACCACATATTCACCCACTCATTTGATGAAATATCCCTCATGGGAATGGAATATTGTTTATTTCTTTAATTTTCTAGTTCTTTATGATCTCATAAGGAAATAATTCTTATTATTTTAGTCACATTTCCTTACACATTAGTATGCTATGAACATATGAAATATGAGGAATATGATACCTATTAAAATTAGGAAATGTAGGATGAATTTTTATGTCATGGTCTACCAAACCAATACATTTACATTAGTCTTTTCACATTACAATATTTCCCATAAACACTATCATTCAACCATAAGGAATTCAAATTACAATATTTTTTATGAATGTTCATGCCTTCTAAGGAGGAGACATATATCTTATGTGACTCAATATTATCAATAATCCTATAAGTATAAGCTATATACCCTCATGTAATGTGTTTTATCTTACACTGTATAATTTTTCTCATAGAAATAAACATTGAGTAGGTAATAGTGATTTAAAATGATCATTCTATTGACATAAAAACACCCTTCATTTGAATTGTCGATAGGTGTAAGTCCCATAATTATCTTCATGTCATTAAGAGGGCTATAAAACCCATGAAACATCTTATGTATGCCTTAGTGTGTATGTCATACTTCAATTCAAACTTATTCCCTTCTCTAATTGGTATTCTATTTTTGTATCCCCAGATTCTCACATTGAGTATGACTTAAGTGATCTAAGAAACCTGTAATGTCCAATCAATTTTCATGATAAAAATTCTGATAACATGTGAATCCTCCTTAGTTGTATGTATAGAATCTATACTCATCATAAAACATATAATCAAGGACTCATTTTTACATTCCCCATTTAGATGTATATTTTCCTTTTTTTTGTGACAGTAATGGCTTCAACATAAGAACATTATAGAAACTGAATTCTATATTCATATGATACATATTACACCTATAAAACACACAAGACCCCCATATCACAGATCCAAAATTACACACATACATCTGTACCTTTTGAAATGAAATATCAATGTATGTTCATGTCATACAACTTGAACTATTACAATCAAACTACGTCATCATTGATTTTTAAATTAATATAATATATAGGATTCACACCATAAGTTCAAACTCAGCATCATTATCCATCCATCTTTATAAGGTCACATTACCATGAGACCATTTACATCCCTTCCTCACTAGACCACACACCCATGAGCCTGGATGCCTCATTTTATAGGACATATTTCTTCGTGATAATATTTTTGAGGCTATATTTTTTTAAAAACCATACCCCCACCCATAAGATATCTTCCTTTAATGATTATTCACTCCATCCTCATTTGGATCTACCCACATATGGGGATATTTAATGTGGTCATACTTTTATGGATTCTAATAAATCATCAATGGGACACATTCCTCTAATGATCTACAAGAATGGGTTTCCTATTTGTTTTAACTATATTAGAAACTACTCAGAATCATCTACCTAGTTATCCTTACTGCATGAAATTATAATGAATGGTTTTCTACACCTCAAATAAATATTAAAGTGACAATGTGTCTTGTTATGTGGAACTAAACTACATGGGTTTTGATTCCATTCACAATGGATCATATAATGAAACATCATTGTCATCAACATGATTCTAGAAACACCAACTTCCTTATATAATTGTGATAAGACATAAAACTCCATGTTTTATAGAATTAAAAAATATGAACACAAAATCCAAAATCTCTATGTAACAATGGGTTATAATATGGAAAACCTATGATATATACTAATGTTCACATAATGGCTATATCTATGATATATATAGATTCTCATTTCTATATTCAATAATTTATTATAAAATGATTTCATAAAAAGTCTTATATCAAGGTATGGGGAAGAATCACAAACAAAGATTAAAAAAACCACAGTCTCACATAATAAATAATTTCCCCCGAAAAGGATGTGATATTCCCCACAACCCTTCCGATAAACCAATTTTAGTATTTAAGAGTAATTGGTTTAGAACCCCATTGAAACAATCCCATTGGAATGTAAGACCATATATTATTATAGATGTGGGGATAGATGTGGGTTTCTGGTTCCATGAATAGCACCCATGTTAAACCGACCATGATAGGTGTAGTATCCCAAACGTTGGGCCACCCCTTCGATGTTAAAATCATTATTGGTGAAACACATTTAGAATATTCATTAAATAAAATATATCTGAACTGCACATCATTACATTTGTCTTGTGTATCCTCTAAAACAAATAGGTGAATATTATGTGAATAATTTACTAAGAGGGAAAAATAACTAGGTCACACATTCATAAATATATAAAAATATTTCTTTCTTATGATAATACATTGATCAACGGTATTTTTTTATACATGGGGATAATGATACACTTATCATAAACTACATTATATTCCATGGAAATGAAGTCATCAATAGGAAAGAGTTTTGATAATTGAATATCCACATGTGTTTCTACATATGTGTAGTAAAGAAATTTATTTCGTACTAAATGGATCAATCACATTAGAGTAAATGAGATGATTAGAGATTTTAAAATTGATAGATCCATCCTAACCTTGTAATATTTGTGTAAGCGTCAGTATGCATAGAAACATGTTGAACCGCATTTCGTGAGTAATAATGTGATTACTATGGTGGTGAATGTTCCAATCACCAAAATCATAAAGACCCTATCAATGGAGTGAGATAATCACCAAATTCCTTATCAGAAGATGGTGGATTGAGGATTCAAATAGGAACTTGTATAGGTTCATTATTTATCCGTAAATGATATAATCACCCACAACTATCATTGTGACAAAAAAATAAACATAGTCACTAGATGTAGGATCCACCTAGGGAAACAATATAATAGAACCAAGAAAATATTTCATGGATAGATGAGCTGCATACCATATATATTTTCCCCGTATATGAAAATATACTAATTAATTAAACTGAAATATCACATCCATAATTAGTGGGAAGTCCTATATAATTTTTCATACATACCATGTCAGCTTGTACAATCCCTTAGTAAGGAATGGGAAGGTTCATATCTTTTCCCCATCACATGTCCCCCAAAAATATATCTCAAAGGAATATACTGGATTGGATTGGGAATATAAACCATTTTAAATCCAAAATATCTATCAGTAAGTCATGGTGACCAAAAAATAAATTCTTATATTAATTCCCATGCCATTTGGGATTGAATGAATATCCTAGATGTAAATTAGAACTCCATTATCCATTTTTTATAATTATACATCAACATGAACCTAATCGAATTCTAAAATCTTGAGAATTGTATCAAAATGAACCATTTAATTAGATAAATACTCTAGATAAATAACATATTCTTTCTCTTATCAAGGATGATTAATGGTATATCTATGTTAGGGACAAGGTGTAAGAAGGTATAATATCCCCATTCCTACTGGTGTTTGACAATGTAGATTGAAATTCTCCTCAGGATATGCATATATTCCTTTCAAATAAGGTTAGTTAAATATTCAAAATACAAACCAGGATATGGATTATATTTCCACTCTAGCTAATGCTCTTCAGCATATTCTAGAAATCACCAATGGATAGGCCTATGTTTAAACCAAATATATAAAAGATACTCAACATAATATATTTGAAGAAATGATCATGCTACATATTCCTTCACATTATACTGAAATACTATATCAAAATCCCTCAAAGGCTATATATGAGGATAATAATATCACTTCTCTAATTGTATATTTCCATCAAAAAATTGAAGTGGGAATTGACATCTAAATCATGATAATTTTCAAAAATTAAATATAATTGGATGGAATATTATATAATCCACCCATTGATGTGATTATTTTACTACCGATGTTTTGGAACCTCACCATCATAGTGTAGTATCTACCCAAGATTAGACCTTTATACCTTAAGTAACCAAAGAGTGTTATTGACATACTATGGTGACTACTAGGAACCAAGATCATATTCTGGCTCAACCCCAAATAGGGGGCCATCATATTACAAGCATAAAGTTGGATAATGGTCATATTCCTACCCTAATTAATTATTGTATACTTGAGTCCATATAATACATATATAAATCATCTCAAGGATCTTGTTACCCTTAATATAATACAAAATCCATAAAGACTATGAAACACCTCATCCGAGTAGATTAGATATTGATTATGAGGATCCTACCCATATAATACACTATAGACGACCTCCCCAATGTGATATCTCACCTAGGAACAGACATAATCCCCATGTCATCTGTCTTTTTATATAGATATGTTCTTAATGAATTGGGGTCAAAAACATATTCTACCTCTTAAATCACATTTATATCATCACCTCTTCTTGTAAGTGATGTAGTGTAGTGACCCGCATAATTGTATTCTAAAGGTCATTAGTCATTGTCCCTAGAAAAGTTACATATGTATTACGAACATGTATAGGGATACATAACTATATAGGAATAATAATTCATGGAAATTTTGATGGATTTTTCTTAGAAAAACTTCTAGACTATGTTCTCCCCTCACCAAATCAAATAATTATATGCCATATGATCTAATGTATGAGTGAATTACATACTTATTCGAGAAAATTTGGGAATCATTTCAAAGGGTAAAGTCTATGATCCTATATTATCAATGATGTGAGTATCATCAATAGGTCATGAACACTCACTACTATCATATTGACTTTTCATCAATACTTCTAGTTGAGGAATCATGATCAGAAAATCAATGGAATCATTTATGACATTCATGCCTCTAATATCTAACGTACATTTGAAAAATAAATTTGGAACTCTCTGACGATTATAAAAACTAAGTATTGTGATATTTGTGAGAACATACATTAATATATCCCCAAGATTTAGGATTCACCTAAATACAAAATCCTATAATATAATTACTTCAAGATGTTACATAGGTTTAGTTAATGTTTACCCTAATTGGCCTATTCCTAAAAAATAATCATATATCTAAGACATGAATGAATCATGATTGGGATGAGATAACCACTGATAGTCCCATAATCCTAGACACTTGGAATAATGATAAAACATATCATATTAGAAAAATTAAACCTCACACATCCCAATATAACCATATAGAATGTAGCTCCCAATATTATTAGATACCACACATGTATCTTATACAAGTGAGAATGCAAAAAACTGATAATATTTCACTATAATAATTCATGGAATTCATTTAGGAGAAACTACATCCTATAGTGCAGGGAAATTATTACTAAGGACTCATCCCATAGGGTAAGTTGGGTAAAAAATAAATAGATAGTGTCTCTAAATAGTCTATAGTCTTCATGGCATGGTGAAATTTCACCACAACTAGCACCAAATGAGTCAATAAATACTCATTTGGTTAGAAAGTTCCTAGTGGTGAAACCACATCGTCCTAAAACAGAGATATGGAGGAATTATTTCTATCTCCTCTGAGAAAATAAATCATCACTAGTTTGGGAAATGAGTATACACAATGGGAACCTAAACAATTCTATTTTTCATGTGATGAACCCTTTTTGTTCAGGGAATGATCAACATGGGATGTATGAAAATTCCTCATAGTCACTATTCAAATGAAAAACTCTGGGTAATATTTTACAAGGATGGTCAAACTCAATAGAGTTCACAATATTAAGCTGGATAGTGAGTGAAATGGGTGGGGATAAGGCCTTTACATAACTATATAAGGGTGAATGGGTGGTTCAATCTTTCTATATTACTCATAAAGAAATGATAGGGTTCCACTCAACTGATATGCCTCAATGAATGTTATCAATATAAATAAAATCAATGATACAAACCAATTTTTTGACTCCAAGAACTAAATATAAAGAAAATAATCAATGAGAAATGTTACATTGATATAAAAAATGAGGCGACACATGCCTGAAATCAGATGAGAAACCAAAATATGACACCACTGAACGAGGAGTTGTCACCCCATCAAAACTATTCAACCAAGGATAAAAGGAAATTCATATATGCATCCTAATCATCTTCAAGAAAGGGAGATTTAGATTATGCATATGATATTATGTCCAAATATGAGGTGATGATACAAAATATTATACTGAAAATTGAGGTATTTCATAGAGGAAATATTTGTAATAATGATCACCATCAAATAGTAGTGAACAACCCACATACTTCCTATTATTACGGGGTTAAAGTGACTATATGTATATAATCAAAACATCATGTTGGTACTAGATCTATATAGTGGGTCTATGTCAATATTGAAATCGAGGGAGGCCAATATTTTCATACAATATTGAAACAACCATCCCCCATATTTGTATAATTAAATATTTCCATACTAAACTAGAAATTAGCAGCTGATGAGTGCATTAATACCACATAATTTACTTATTATTTCCCACACTTCAGAGGTGTTTTAGTTATTGGTAACCCTATAACTCCTCAACCCTCCATAGTCCCTCACTACTAGAATATAAGTGATTGAAGGGAATCACACCCCACAAAACCCAAGAGGAAGTCATATACTGAATGGATGGATTGTACTCTACCCCTCCATATATTGTTAATATTTTAATATCCACCTTTAATGACATAGGGGATCTATATTGATATCTCTCACACTTCAAATCCCAATATGGTCTCATGATGGGCTCATGTGGCCCGAAAGATGAATAATACTATGGTTATTTGGGTAGAATATTTTTGGGAAAACTAGTCATAGGGTCAGTAGTTTTCATGTAGGGTCCACCATAGGTTTTGAAAACCCTCATAAATAATTAATCAATCAATTTATCACTATTATAATGATGATGAAAATAATTAAACTCACAAAATACTAATAGTGTTATAATAAAATGCTTGATGAATTTATGTCCATATGGAAAATACTGACATACTCACTCAACATCCCACCCTAACAAGAGTATTTATTAGAACATTGTTCATAGAGTCATTGGGAATAAATATATACCCTAATTATCTCCATGAAATATCCATGTGGGATTATGTATCCTTTCATCATAGCCTCATATCTTGGGGATTTTATTTGGAGAACATAATCCAAATCTAGTACCATGCCCTTGATATATTGGAAAAGATATGGAATTTTAGATTATATTGTTTTTACACTCAAAATCAATATATCCCCTACTAGAGAACTCAGGTGGCAACCACATCACCAAAAACCACTCGGTGGGTGGGAATAATAGTATAACTTCTCATGACACGAGGTAAAAGTATATCAAGGGCCCAAAATGGAGGAATGGAAGAACATAATATATTCATTCAGAAATGATCAAGTACATAGTTACATTCTCCCAACCATGTAACGAAACCTTTTAAAGATTTATATCTAAATGAAGACTAATAATGGTGAACTTTATGATAAAACTAACTAATATTATTATAATCTAATATGGAATAACACTATTAAATAAGTCCATTTCATTAAAATATATATCGGTAATTACTGATTTTCAATAGATGATACTTGGAAAATAATGTATCTGCTACTCAACCTGAGGTATATGGTGACCTGAATTATGTTACAACTCAGAAAAAGAAAAAATTCTATATGTCAATGTCTAAAATTAATTTTGATCAATATCACAACTTTCTCAGAATATAAATCTATCAACCAATCATCTTCTTGGAACTTCCTTATTTATCAAAGGGTATGATATTAGAGTCATCCTCGATTGGTGGATGTAATCGTCAAAATCAGAATAGGGGACGTAAGAAGATTTTCCTTAAACACCCAATCTATCTCATACTCTCAGCGATTTCATTACAAAATCAACATGAGAATGGGTTCTTCCCCATGTAATGGAACCGACATGATATGAGGATACACTATTCTATTTTATTGATCTTTTCAAAGAATAAATACACATTAACAATGATGATTTTTTATAAGAACCTATGTTCTCTATATATGACTAGGGATAGAGAAAAAAATAACATGGGTGACAAGGGAACATCAGAAGTTGTAGTCATGGACATGTGCAATATCGTTACCACAATCATGCTGAATCCACATCCATAAATGAGATCCATGGAAATGAATATCAGCAAGACCATAAGAAACATATATTTAGCTTGATGTCATCCAAACCAAATTATTTTGGTCGAATGAATGCTGAGTGTGAACCTATGTTACCATAGAAGAAGTGTGGGAAGACCATCTCATACAAATCCTTCAGAAAAATCATATGACCCAAACATTATTTAGTAAAATTACTATTCTACCTTAAACACATAATATCCCTTGGTATATTTAAAGAATAAACACCACATTGTATTGAAAACACAACTACAGTAGATATTTGACTCTTTGAAACAGTTTAATCTGTCATTAAGAAACTATCAATCCAAAATTCTCTACATATTTCTAGATGAGATAGATATTTTCTTATTGAGGCCCACCACAATCCCCATGAATTTGAGGAATAATTAACCAAGTTCAATTTTTATTGAGTAGAGACCCCGTTGATAAAATTTCATGCCACTATCTATTTCATTGAAAATGATTCAAAATAATCCATTCGATGACATATCTAACCCTTGTAAATTTATAGTAATATAATAATTTTCTATAATATATGGGCTTTTGTTGAAATGGGATAAAAGATTAATCTGTCCCTCTTCCAAAATCTCCAACTTCTGGGACACATTGTTGATGATTTATCACCCACCAAACTAACCATACAAGTGTATTATTAAAAAAATAAAATCTCATATGAATGATCTTTCTCAATGACCAAATCAGATACCTAGTGTATAATTATAAATACATGGATATATTGTAGGTAATTGTGTAAAATTTAAATTTTTAGTGACCTTAGCATCATTGTCACATGATAGATATACCAAAATCCCTTAAGTTCTTAAAATATACAATAGATAAAACATTTGGAATATAGTGTGTTGATATTTACCTCATTGGAACATTGTATCTTGATTTTTTTATTTAGTTTCAATAAGTGGAATGGAATAAAATATATTTTATAGAGATACACGTATTTTTCCACTAAAACGTTTTGTGAACCTCACATTCAATCTCAATTAAAATTATTTGAAATCACTTAGGGATTCCAATAAATTTTAATAAGGCCACAAATTCCACTATATTTGGACATTAAAAATTGAAATAATTAGCTTCCAATGATTATATAGTAATATTCATTCCATTTGAAAAGGACCTATCAAATTATATTCAGATCATCACCCTATCAAGATCCCAATGTCCCCATATACCATTCATGGAAATTAAAAATTTCCCAATGATGTCCCTAAATATTCAATACGTCGATTATTTTCATAGTGACCTACTACCCATGATAAGGATAAAAATTATACTATAATCATTACAAGTACATAAGACATATTCATCATGAAAAATAAAGAGGGTTAGGTTAGGGAAAAAAACTCTAATATTTGAGGAATGCGTCTCCAAAAATGATGATGATCCCATTTTGGTATATATGGGAATATAATATGACCCACAACCTATACTGATTAGTGAGTTCATGTCTATGGAATACCAACATATGTATATTTTCCTTCATAAGAAGAACCACTATGTGTTCACGTGGCATTACCACCTGATTTCAAGGTTTCACCCTGATGTGACTGGCTATCTCTTGGGCCTACCATACGACAATTTAGGATACAAACATACAACCAAAAGATTAGTTCGATCACAAGATTCAAAGTTTGACTATGATGTTGGTAATCATAAAAAAATCATATTAATTCATGTTAATTTGTACAGAAAACGTTTTTTTAAACAATCCACATTTATAAAATACCATGTGGATCGAGGTTTTAATTTATTTAGTGATATGAATTGACATTTTATGAAGAATTATGTCCCTATTCTAATAACGGATCTCATAAATGATGAAATAATAGGCTTACAAGATATTTACTTCTTTTAAGGCTTCTTAGGGATCATACAGATCATTATGGACCCTACTAATGAGGAATCCACCTCCATTAGAGAACATTGGTAGATATTATCCTAACAGATCATTCCCTTTGGATTTAATAATACAACATACACTTAAAAATTCATGATGAATCACAGCTTCAATAATTTATATAAATAAATTATACAACTCAATAATGATAACATATTTGTTATGTAATATAAATGTTTTTATCATATCCCTAACCATGGAAAACCACAGAAAATTTACAAAATCACAGCTTTAACAAGAACCCTCTGAAGTGTAATTTGAATTTAAGATTAGGGGAATTCTTTTCCATTGTGGTGTTACATTTTATAATTTTTTTCAATATACTAGAGACTAGTGTGATCATCCCAATGTATCTTCGTCAAAAACATATCATGTTAAGGGATATTAATGGACTCTTTCTATTATATTAGGAATTTCATGGACAACCTGGCCATAAAATTACTTTTCTTCATGAAGTTGATGACGAAGTGGGTATCCTATCATTGGGATGGTGATTTATAGGAATACTTTAAAATCTAATGTAATATAAGATTCACCAACCAAACATGATTTTATCCTTAGAAGGGAAACCAGTCATCTTAAATATTTCCAATTATGATCGATCAATAAGTTCCCTTCTCACATAGACAGATGATTTGTTGAATGAAAAGAGTGTATACTATTTTAGTATATCTCTAAATGATTTTGAGAACTAATATACTAATAATTTTAAAACCTTAAATGGACTTGTTTTTAAGTATAACACATGAGGAATTACTTCTGAACCACATATTCCACCTCATCTCTCATATCAACCAACTAATACATATTCTCATTCATCCAACGATGATGACACATTTGAAAAAAATGGAATTGATATTGAAGGAATAATAATTTAAACTCATTTTATTAAA
This sequence comes from Viscum album, assembly GCA_963277665.1. NCBI lineage: Eukaryota > Viridiplantae > Streptophyta > Magnoliopsida > Santalales > Viscaceae > Viscum > Viscum album. The sequence continues at coordinate 1,174,192,903 of OY728160.1, forward strand.
GGATATAAAACGGAAGGAAATAATTTATTTCATCATATCACAACTAATACAGAAATGAATGATAGATAACACTAAGCTCCAAAATCAGGAAAATTTTATTCCCATGAAACACACCAAATATATGAAATGTGTTTTTATGTGGAATCTTTATGATTGAAAAATAAGTTTCTAGAATGCCTAAAGTTTAATCATGTTGGTATAGAGATAATCTATTCTTCCACATACAAAGGGAATTTTTCCCCACTCATTCTTTTTACCTAATGGCCACACCAAGAATGAGTTGGAATATCAATAATTAATTACTATTCAAATAGTAGACCAAAAACTACATATAATCTATTTAAATATTATGGGAGACTTATTCATATTATTCAGAAAATAATTTATGAATATACCATCTATAAGGAAGATTTAGCACCTATGATTATATATGTGAGGGGAATGATAGTATAATTCCCTATTGAAAAAAAAGTACAACCAATATCTAATTAATATAATTCAAATACCAATGAACTATATAACTTACCAATATCATTTAAGGATCTTGATTGAGATGAATAAAATGACAACATCACACATTATAGGGTGGATATGAAGGTAATCATATATAATATATAAGAAATATATGATATTAATGTTTCCATATTATTAGATGACCAGATGTCCATTATTGGAATTATGATCCCAATAATAGTGTAACTTCAAAACAATAACCTCCCATTAGAGAGAGATAAAAAGGAATAAATCTGAAATAATGTAGAAAAAATCACTATTCAAGATCAACTGAATGAAAATAATATCCTATATAAATGGTTATTTTATGATGAACTCTTTATATTAAGTGTATAAGGAGAGGGCCTAACATTAATATAGGATTTCCATGACATTTTTGGTGGTTCCAACTAGCTGGGAACCACGTTCCCCTAAAAGATTAAAATGATATGTTATTTCTAGCTTATAATTGATTAAGAGTGATTTGAATTCACCATTATGATTCATACATACTGAATACATGAAGAAAATATCCATCATCCCTATGATAAATTGAATACTTGATAATACACCGGGATATATTCATTTCTGTGAATTGATATTAATGGGCCATTTCTCCCAACTATATTCATATTGATCAAGAATTATTTTAAAGTTACTGTATACATATCCAAATGTGTAAAGGTGATACCCCACAATCAATTATAGATTAACTAATTAATCAACTTCATGAAATCCAATATCATCACCAAAATTACTCCCCACATTAAATTATAATCAAATATTAGACCAAAATATGTCCTTCTATGATGAAAAGGAAAAAACAAGGATATAAAATTGAGTGATAGAATTCATGTAAAAGTAATTAAAGGACAAATGTGAAGATAGATTCCATTAATAATTCCTGAACAATTTAAAAAAAGAATAACATATATAATTATGAGAAATAATTTCCATAAAACTCAAGCATCCCATGTGAGAATATCATACCACAAACCTCAATTCCAAATCAGAGAATCCAATTTTGGCTATATGATGCATAGAGGTGGTAATAACTATGATTTTCATCATATTTACCTCTAAATTTATATTCTAAATCATCTCATAAATTAAAAACAATAAAATAATTGGCATGATGTGTTAGAATGTCTCAATGAGAATAATTTGTATGCGCATCAAAATTTAGAGGTCCATCAGAATCTCATTGTGCGATCCATCAACCTAAAGGATTGAGTCCGATCATTCTGATAAAGATATTTGGTATTATTTTATTGAGCCATAATGATACAAGGAATGCGTAATACAATGAAGAAACAAAAGTGAGGGGTACATTATATCATACACAAGGTCTATTCAAATGGAGTTTACTTCTTAGATGAAATGGGTGTGGGAATGAATCATTCCCCCACTAGTTAATGGGTTATCAATAAATTTCATGTATTATTCCCAAAAAATAAACCATTTACTTGAATAAATACATTAAATAGAATAAAAAACATCCTCACACTTTGACATTAAACAACTTTGTTAATATCCTAACTATTTTATGTTAAAATATATGGTCATCATCCCCACCACGTTACATTAAATTATAAGGTGATATTCATCCATTCAATACATTAAAATTAGTACGGAATTCGAAACTAGGATGAATGTTTCATCCCAATATGATTGTTTGGTTCCCATGGAAGTCTTTGTAACATGTTTATCTTTTAACTTAGGGAATGTATACCCCTTGTTCCTTTCATATGAGTTGGATATATGATATGAATAATATTTCAAAAAAATAATAATTAATTATTGATTTCCATTATAATGGGATAAATATTAACATCCATCAACACTATAATGGACCCTTCCACCATTATCATACAAAAAAATAGAACATTCCTCCATCTTATATATGAGACAGAGGGAATCTTTCAACACTATATCACTCATTTTTGAACATGTGCTTTAAATAAATAGAAGTTTCCTCTATATATGATCCATATATATGTTGGGGGATGCTTTTCCATGGACAATGTGTGGATTTATTTTCGTCATCAAATGATACATGTGAGACCAACATCCCTTAATCCTAGGCCATGATGAAATGTCCAAAAAAATAATGCCCAATTTTTTCATTCCCTAACGCATGATGTTTATAAATATAGGACTCCCATTACCCAGGAATAACTATGTGTGGATGGATTTTAGTCCATGCATGATATAAATTAATTCATGGATCCCCTATCCTGACCCAACCATGATGAGAAACAATATCATTGAACTTTATAATAGTCAATACTATGTGGTGGAATTTATCACTAAGAACTACGTATGGATTTATTCACAACCTTTCAAGATACACATAAATTAGAAGGTATGACTTATTAAGACCATTCACATGTTAATCTATAAAATAGCCTTCATTTATTGTTGTTATATTTTAATTATTAACACATTAATTAGACACAAGATTTTTAATCTACCCATACATATGAAGGAATATCGAAAAATTAGATCAATTTACCTTCACAAGGAAGACAATTATTAGAGATAATACATATTGATAATGGAGGAAACATTATATATGAAAATAATGTTTCACCATTCCAAAAAATTTGTTTAAGAACTCTATAAGGATCCAAATTTAAAAGAAATATATATTTATTGATTCATATCCAATCTTGGGATGTAGCAACACATAGATTCCCAATATTATCCCTAGACCCAATCTTAATGATAAAAATACCCTTATTTTTATCCCTATATATGATATAGATTTTTTTATTAAACAATTAATTTATTCCATTAACCATGAAATCCATTTTATTAATATAAATCATGAAAATATGTAAATGCCCCTTGATGTGGTGGAATCTATTTCATCACTGAATGGACATTCCCTAAGTAGGAATCCATTTTCTCCTATATAACTATCCAGTATTTGTGGGGGACACAATAAATATGAATTTGTAAATTCCTACCCACAAATGATACATAGAAATTCTCAAAACAATTATCTGTTTCCAAACCACATGTTTCAAAATAACACTTTCTACCTTGGAATTTGAAATTTTATCGAGATATATAACTTCCCTTATAACACTAAACTAGGGTTTGGATATAATATCATTCCCTATATATTTTTTTATATGTTTTGAGGAAGTCCCATAAATTTTGTGTTTCGATTAATAAAATCAACTTTTCTATACATAATGTTTTTATCAATACATTGATCGATATGAAAAAACATCTGACTCCATTCAGGTTATCACAAGATGTAACACTCGAAGATTTCATAGTACATTATTTCTTCAATGTTATTAATTAACATCACTACATGCAACACCGGGTTCGAGGGCACCACGAATTACCAAACCAACCATTCGAAAAGCAGTTATGAATAGTATTAAATGAATTTTTAATTTTATATACTCTAAAACATTTTAGAGTCCATATTATGTGTTTTATAGACATAATATATGAACAAATTCAATCTTTTTCAGATAAAAGAAGAAATTTTCAAAAAATGTAATTTTACGCCTTTTAACGGTGAACCCTTTTTAAAAAAAATATTTGACACTTTTATAAATTAAATTTAATGAAATTAAATTCTTCTTTATAAGTGGGATTTAAGAATTTTGTTTGGATTAATTTTTTTCACTTTTCTGATAACTTTCTTATTTTAAGGAATATCGAAAAATACAAAATTTTAATTGAAATCCACTTTTTTAATAAAATTAATTTATATTGTTAAAATATAGATTTGGATGATTTTTAAGTAAATTAGATTATATTTTTATCATTTAATACAATTTAAGTCATTATAATTAATTTCACATTTAAATTTGACATAAGCACAGTTCAATCTATTGATAGTTTTTACTTTTTAAAAAACTGCTCTTTGGGTTTGACAATGGGAATTAATTTTAAATAATTAATGAAACTTATATGTTTTTAATATGGTAAAGTAGAATTCATTTTTTAATTCATAAAATCAAAATTTTCTAATGGTGATGTTTTGGTATTTTTCTGAAAACATTCAATTTTTGATACAGTGAAAAACACTACGTTATTTTTTAAAACCGACTTTTTATTTAGGTAATTATTTATTTTATTTTAATTTATTTTAGGTAAAAGTAGTTACATAATACCAACATATGTTCAATGTAATTCATTGCAGTCATTTTATAATAAGTTTTGATATATAAAATTTTATTTAACTTTTTGTCGTCTTTTACCCACATTCTAGGAGCATTTTAAAATTTTCATAAAACATAATTATACCAATTATATGAGTTGAATTTCAAAAAATCGAGATACATAGTTAATATTTATAAGTATAATGTGGTTTAATAAGATGAAAATAATTTTTGGTGAATAGTAACTTTTGACTTTTATTTTACCATGGTTAAAAGTAAATAGGGTAATTAAGGGTAAAAATGATTTTATAATTACCCTAACACATGTCCTAATTCTATTGGATATGTTTAATTCGACATAGAATAAAATTATGAATAAAATATTATCTTTTAGGTCTATCTGGATTAGATTATGACATTTATTATTATTTTATTTAATGAAGAGTTAAAAATATTAAATTAAATGATTATTAACTAAACCATTTTTAATATAGTGTTATACATAAGATAAATTCAACTATAAATATTCATTATAAATATAAAAAAATCTCCTACATAATGGTATTTTATTTTTAAATTTTAGAGATTATGTAATTAAATTTATTTATGACACAATGATGTCCTTCGTGCCTCGGAGCGACGGCTTCATCCCTCTCCTCGTGCATCTAGGGTTCCTTCGCCCGGTCTTCCCCTCCCCTCCTCTAGCATGGTTCAGCTTCGTCGATGGCTATCTCACTTAGGAATGGCGTCAATCAGTGATGGATCTGTTTGGATCGGCTTCAGTTTTGGTTCGTTGGCGGCTTCTTCGAGCCACTCAGCTTTGGGATCTCACATTGGATCTGGTATGTTCGACGGTAGATCTGTTTTGCTTGAGGATTCATGTTTTCAGATCTGTGTCAACATGCGATGAACTTTGTGTTCTTGGATTCGGGGGTTCGGTTTAGTGTCGAGTTTTCTCCTCTTGGATTTGGTTCACTCTGTGGCTTCGGAGTGCTCGTCATGGATTCTGCTGTGCTCACCGTCGGCCTCCATGGTAGCTGCAGTTCTGTTGTGGCTTTTGGCTTCAGCCCCAGTGTGCATAGATTCTGCCATGGTGACCGTACGACTTCGATTCTTCTGCTTGGATTCATCCCGTCTCGTCAACAGTTTGGTGTGCTCTGGTGTGTTCGGGGTCGGATCCGGGGGCTCAGAAGGAGAGGGGTCATTGTGTTCTGATTCTCTTGAGTTGGTTTGGTTTGCTGGAATTGTTGGGTTTGTTGAAATGGTTTGGTTTGATCTACATGGGTCAGAATTTGATTCTAGTGTTGTTGTTGATGAGACTGGTGTGGTGAGACTGGTGTGACTGGATTTTGTGGAGTTGGGCGTGGCGTCAGCACATCCTGGACTACCTTGATCTGGATTCTTTGTTTCCTTTTTTGGGTGTGTTCTAGGACCATCTCACGTGTCTTGAAGGTTTGGGTGAACTCTGATCGGAGTTCACCACCGGGTTGGTGGTTTTGGGGCTGATGTCGATGGTGGCATTGGCGGCATTCAAGGAGTTCAGTTCTGAGGTTTGTTCAAGCTCTTCTGATGTTCATGTACCTAGGTTCATGATTTGAATGACTGTGTGGTTTTATTTGGAATCTAAAATGAGGTGATTTGTTTGCTGATGTTTGAACATTGAAAGTCATTAAGTCATGGAGGGTTTTCCACTTTTCCTCAAAATTGTTTGTTGGTTTCTCACTTTTACCACAAAAGTGTTTGGATAATAAAAAAAATGAATTTTCAGTCAGACACAATGATGATGAAGTAATTACCATGTAAATGGAAGGTTAAAATAATTGATGTTATAAATATCCACATAAATGTAATTTGATACATTTGATGAATTAAAATAATTTTATAGGTTAATCTGATAAGTTAGGGTTTATTAGGTAAATTTTTTCGATGTGATAAGGTTGTTATCACTTTCACAAAAACAAAATACCAAATAGTGTCAAAATTGACATAAATTAAATGATAAAACAAATACTATATTATTGGTTGATATAATATTCATAGAAATATAAGGTTCGGAAAAAGGTCTTAAATAATATTATATAAGGCATTAATGAACCACTTGAGTTTCATTTGTATTTTTAGTGTATGTTTATTAACCATATAGTGTAAGAATACAAGAAGACAGGGTGAACGGTAAATTATTTAATTGAGAGTTAAATCTATAAGATAAGGATAAAATAGAAACCCAAACATTTATAAAACCTATTGGTTGAGACGATTTCGACCCATCTCCCCCTTATCATGGAAATAAATTAATTTGGATCCATTAGAAATCAAAATTTATTTTATTATAAAATAATATTTCAATCTTTTCCTATGGTTCCCCTCACCTCTCTTATAAAAGGGCACTTCCACTTCTCTAATTTCACACCTCCAAATCCATTTGGCTCATCCATACCCTTCCCAAATATCCTCCCAACATTCCTCACATAAACATAGAGGCCGTCCCTTGAGAATAATGTCAACCTAAGGAGCCCTTTTATTCAAATCCAAAGGAAATACCTGAAGAAGAGGTAAAAATTTCACCACCATCATTCAAGTTCTTTTCATCTTACACTTCCTCTTTTTGTTGTTGTTTCAATAAAAAAAATAATTACTCCAGTACCTTATACATACTATGATGTTATTATAAATATAGTACAACAAGATTTGTTATTCTATTGATCCTATAAATGATAAAGTCACAATACTTGGGTTCGTATTTCATACTGTCTCCGCGTCATGGTGTATTTTGTTATTCAAACACATCATTATTTGGATGGGTATAATAATGAGTATAAATGATGTAAATAATAAATATAAAATGTTAATTATTCTTTATATATGATATAACATCCAATTATATATGATTTTAACATAAAAATAATGATATTGTTGCTCGTGTGTACGTACGGATTACCGTCTCCACAAAGCGATAAGATTCATTTCCACGTTCATCATTCAATAATGATTTTAAAAATATATATTTTTAATAACTATGTAATATATGACATATTAATGCTACTATATAATATATATATGTAGTTATGTACATAAAAATATCATATTTAAATACTTCTGTTCAAAACGATATGAAACCGGAAACAACGTTTATGCGTACGTACACCCTACCGTCTCCATAAACAGTTCCTTTCATTTCATATATTTCTCTATTATAAATATTTATAATCTAAATAAATATTATATATAAATGATGTTTTATATTCAGAAAGTATTTAAATAATTATCTAAATGACACGATCAAGAACAATAAGTTAAAACACGTATGATAAAAAAGAGATTATAACACGAAATGTTAATTTAACATGGAATTAATTATTATATGGGTAGTATAAATACATAAATGAATAATTTATGATATAATTAATTTGAATATGGTTCTATTATAATTTAATAATATTCTATGGTCATTATACAAAAGTTTAAACATACACTCAACCAATGGAAACTGAAAGGTAAGGGTTATTTCATCAATCTCATTATTTCTGAGATTATTTATGTGTAAGTATTTACTATAATCGATACCCATATTTCATAAAAATGTTTTCAAAAGGAATATATTATGGTTTTATGGGAGGGTATATTTAACAAGTTAATTATTTTAAATATTTTAAATATTTATCTTTCAATATCCTTTTAATTAATGTCCATGTTTTCAAAATGATTTTAGGGATTTATTAATATAGACATGAATGTTTTGTAATGATAATTATTTTCAAAATTTTGAACGTTGTATGGGAAAATTTGAATCAAAAATATACTTTCAATTACTTCCTTTATAAATATGTGACTTCTAATTGATTTCATAAAAAGTGATTTTTCTCTCAAAGACTGTTATTGATCATTTTCAACTATTCCAACATCCTTTACTGGATATTATTCTTGATTGAGGTTAATTTTTTATAATACAATCTTCCAAATTATATTGACTGAGTTATGATATGTTTGACTATGGATGTTCAATTTTTATACCATTCATGGTTTATGGATATAGTATTGAAATTTCGTATGCTAGTTTTAATGTGAATGTTTATGTTATGTTTAAATATTTTCATATGATGAATGAATTGGACATAGTTAGTGATGGGTGGATCCCGCTATATCCCCTCGATGAATCGATAGGTCTCATGAGACAAAATAGTGTCTTGGCACAAGGCCTTGAAAAATTCGTATTTTTAGTCTTGGAACAAGGCCTTGACTATGTGGTTATGAGGTCTGACATTATGCATTCCATCATTATGAAATTGTCTATTAATATTGAAAGTGATTATTCGACTAGTATAATATCCATGGGAATACTTAAATGGAATTATTTCGATTTCGATTTTCCATATTATGACAAATTTTAGTTTTAAGAGGATTTTTTTTAGACTTATAAATTTCCTTAAATTTTTATGCTTATTTATGAAAGTTTCCACTATGTTGATATCCTTACCGGGCATCCGAGCTCACCCCTTTTTATGTTTTATTTTTCCTCAGATTCTAAGATGTGTATTATAATTGATAATAAGGGTTAATCTATGAGATTAATGTAATTATCAATGGATATTTTATGTTGTTCTTAATTTTATAATGTGTAACGTAACATTAATGTATGTAATCTACTTTCCACGACTGGTAAACAAATCAGTCTTTCAGGACATGATTCCTTGTAATCATGACAATATATTATAATAATTCACCGCCTTTGGGCTTCTAGGGTCGGGGCATTAAAGTTGGTATTATAGGAAGTTTAGTACAATCCTTGGAAACTAGATTTAGAGAAACACTGATTAGAGAACATTACCATAAGACAGACTTTGAGGATTAGAATAGGAGAACATCCAATATTTTTTGTAATGTAGAGATTTTTTGAATTTTCCATGCAATACATCCCTGTCTGGAAACGCGCAGGTAGACGCAGCTCTTTCACAAATGTACATAAGAGTGAAAACTCTGACAAGGAGTTTTGGGCTTGACTCTAGGTATCCTGTTATAGGAATGCAGTCCTTATTGCACTCTTGGTTACGAAACTCCCGAGGGGACATGCTTAGGATAATTCCCATTTTTATTACAATCCATTATGAATGATTTAGGATTAAATACTTCCTCAAAGAAAACATTTTATGATTATTGATTGTATTCATAATCTATTCAATTTACACTCGGTTTTTTACAAGTTTATAATTATGCATTGCGATTCATAAAATAACCTATTGTATTTCATTGTTTAAAATGGCTCCTAGTAGAAGGAATGAGAATTCCAGCAATAGGCATGATCAAAAGATTAAGATGGATCATATATTTCATGGTATTAAGCTAACATTTAAAAGGTAAACTGTCACCCAAGTATTCTCATCATATAAAGAAATATTATAATGTGTTAATAATATAAGTAGAGAAATACCTGAGTCCTATGGATTTCAAGGGAAGCATGATATGAAAAGGATGGAAGAGAGAATGATGGATAAAGGGAAGTGGGGAAAGAAAGATTTTCCCATATGTGATAATTGTGGAAAGAATCTCTTTGATAAATGCTTTAAGGGAATGGGAGTTTTTTATAAGTGTGGATAAAAATGAAACCATGTACATGATTGAAAGGGTAAGAAAAAGGTTTCAAATGTACAATGATTCATCTACAAGGAGTTGGGACACTATGCGAATCAATGTCAAAATCATCATACTATACCCCAAATGCTGCTATTGGATAATAATCATGTTATGATACTACCAAAGAAGAAGAGGCATGATTATATTTATAACATTTTTATTAAATTATTGTGTCATATGAGTATTGTATTAATAATCTACATGTCATTAGAATTATAAAGTATATAAGTATTGTACTACAGTACTATTTCGTTAAGTACTTGAGATTGTGTGGAACCAAGAAAACTTACTCAATCGTAGGTTATTTTTTGGAAAATATATGGTTGTGAGAAAGGTAACCCATAATATGGTTATGGTACTGAGGTAGTGATTTTGGAATAATATATGATTGATTTGGATAAATTATATTGGATATTCTTGACTACCTTGAAACTGATTAATGACTTGTATAGTCCATCATTGATGGAGTTTACAAAATTTTTGAATAGATGGATTATATCAAGTATTATATAAGGAATAAGGGAGAATGAATGTAATAAATAAGGTTTTATGGTTATTCACGGTTTTACAGTGTTTTAAAAGAAAACATGACGAAGGTGTTAACTTTTTATTACATGAAAAAATGATCTTCACTATGTTTACCTGCTTTATATATTTTTGACTATGAGTTTAGACATAAGTTTTTTGGGTATGTCTAAAAGGTGGAATCAATTAAGATTTAAATTATATACTATTGTTAATGTTAAATCATTTCTTGAGATAATTTTTGGATTGTCATAAAAAGTACAACTCAGAGGTCAGGCGACAACCCACCACGTCCGGCAAGGCTGCGAGACTTGAACTAGCAACTGAAGGGAAACAAGGGTGGATCACCCACCATTGGCATACGTGATTTCCTCGTTTGTATAATGTATTTTTTTTAAATAGTCTGAAAAATTAATTATGATTTCATTATTATTGAAAACCTATATGAGTAGGATAAATAGAATATTTCTTAAATCTATTATCTTTTGGAGTGAATGGTGAATTTGTGGTAGGAATTAGTTGATGGATGAAACTCTACTTATCCAGTAAATGTTTTTCTGTTATTCTATGAATAAATTAAATCTTAAAATTTTTTGAAGGTAATTTAAAAACAATGTGTTATCCTAAAACCTTATGTTTTGATGAAATGATTATATTTTAAATCATCATATACTGATGGGTTTGAGGCCCTCAATTTTACACTTCTTTGTGATTGATAACCTCAATAACTCCCTATAAATATTTACATTTTCCCTCCAATTATGTTTCAATAATTTCCACCAATGTTCTCCTATTCGAAACACTAATTTGGTGGTGACTTTTTCATTTCCCTTTACCTCTACTCAAGACTAATTTGTATTAACCCTATTTCTGATGTGGGTTTTCCACAAAGGTATTTTTCTATTTTTAAACATTTATTTTTGAAGAAAAATTTCAAAATGAGAGGAAACGTTTTATATTAGGATGAGAGAATGTAACACCCCAATATTTCATAGTACGTTCTTTCATCAATGTAATTCAATAACTTTCACTCCACACAACACTGAGTTCGAGGGCACCACAACTTACCAAACTAACTGTTCAAAAAGCTGTTATGAATATTATTAACTAAATTTTGAATTTTATATGCAATATAAAATTTTATAATCCATATTATGTGTTTCTTAGACATAATATAAGAACAAATTCATTTTTTAGATAAAAGATGTATTTTTCTAAAAATGGAATTTTACCACATTTTAATAGAGAACCCCTTTTAAAAATAATATTTGACACTTTTATATATTATATATAATTAAATTAAATTATTCTATAGATGTGGGATATATAAATTTATTTTGGATTAATTGTTTTGTAGTTTTCTGATAACTTTCATATTTTGATGAATAGTGAAATATACTAAATTTTAATTGAAAACAACTTTTTCAACAAAAAAATATTTATAGTGTTAAATTGTACATTTTAATGGGTTTGAAGTATAATTAGATTATATTTTTATCATTTAATACAATTTATGTCCTTATAAGTAATTTCACAAATAAATTTGACATAAACACATGTCAATCTTTTGATAGTTTTTACTTTTTTAAAACCCGCTCCTTTGTTTTGACAACATGAACAAATTTTAAATTAATTAACGAAACTTATATGTTTTAAATTTGGTAAAATATACTATATTTTTGAATTCAGAATATTAAAATTATCTTATTGTGAATTTTTAGTATTTTGCTGAAAACATTAAATTTATGATGAATAGTTAAAAACACTGGGTTATTGTTTAAAACCGAATTTTTATTTAAGTAAATATTTATTTTATTTTAATTTATTTTAGGTAAAAATATATAAATAATACCTGTATATGTTCAATTTAATTCATTGAAGTCATTTTATAATAAGTTGAGATATATAAAAGTTTATTGAGCTTTTTACCATCTTTTACCCACCTTCTAGGAGCATTTGAATATTTGCATTAAACATAATTTTACCACTTCTCTAAGTTTAATTTTAAAAATCTGAGAGACACGGTTAACATAAATAATTAAAATGTGGTTCAATAAGATGAAAATAATTTTTGGTGAATAGTAATGTTTGCCTTTTATTTACCACTATTAAAAGTAAATAGGGTAATCAAGGTTAAAAGTAATATTATAATTACCCTGACAAATGTACTAATTCTACTGGATAAGTTTAATTAGACCCAAAACAATCTTAGGAAGATCATATGATCCTTTAGGTCCACTTGGATTAGATTAGGACATTTATTATTATTTTATTTTAAGAGGAGTTAAAAGTGTTAAATACAAAGTTTATTGACTAAACCATTTTTAATATAGGGTTATACATAATATAAATTTGACTATAAATATTTATTATATATATATATAAATTTCCTACATAATGGTATTTTATTTATAAATTCTAGATTTTAAATAATTAAATTTATTTATGACACAATGATGATGCAGTAATTATCTTTTTAATGAATTATAAAAATAATTGATTTTATAAATAACTTAATAAATGTAATTTTAGACTTTTTATGAATTAAACTAATTTTCTAGGTTCATATAACATGTTAGGGTTTATTATATAAATGTTTTTCGAATTGATAAGGTTTTAATGACTTTCACAAAAACAAAATACTAAATAGTGTCAAAATTGACATAAATTAATTGTGAAAACAAATACTATATTATTGGTCGATATAATATTCCTAAAAATATAAGGTTCAGTACAAGGGAATAAATAATATTTTATATGACTTTAATGAACCACTTTATATTCTCTTGGAAGTTTATTTTATGTTTATTAACCATATATTGTTAGAATACACGAAGACCTGGTAAAAGTTAAATTATTTAACTGAGAGTTACATTTAAAAGATAAGGTTAAAATGGTAACCTAATCTTGTTTAAAACATATTTCTTAAGTGGATTTTGATCCATACCCACCTTATCTTATAAATAAATCAATTTGGATCCATTAAAAACCAAAAATGATTTTATTATAAAATAATATTTCAATCTTTTCATAAGGTGCCCCTCACCTCTCTTATAAAAGGGAACTTCCCCTTCTATTAATTTCACACATCAAAATCCATTTGGATCGGCCAAACCCAGACCAAATATCATCCCATATTTCCTAAATTTATTATAGAGGCCTTCCCTTTAGAAGAAAGCCAACCTATGCCGCTCTTTTGTTCAAATCAAATGGAAACACCCGAAGAAGAGGTAATAATTTCACCACACTCTTTCAAGTTATTTTCTTCTTATACTTCCTCTTTCTTTGTTAATTCCAAACTAAAATAACAAATACATTGCGTTCTACATTATAGGATGTTATTATAAATTTGGTAAAACCATATTCGTTGTTCTATCCATCCTATAAATGACAAATTCACCATACGTGCATACGTATGACTTACCGTCTCCACGTCTTGGTGTAGTTTATTATTCAAACACTTCCTTATTTGGATGGGTATAATAATTAGTATAACTGATGTAAATAATAAATATAACATGTTAATGATACTGTATATATGATATACCATCATATTATATATGATTATGCCAACAAATTAATGATATTGTCGCTCGTGCGTACGTATGAATTATCGTCTCCATGAGGCCATAGGATTCCTTTCCACGTTCACCACTCAATAATGAATAAAAATATATATTATTAATAAGTATGTCATTTATGAAATAATAATTCTACTGAAGATATATATATATATATATCTATGTGTGTGTGTGTCTACTTACATATATCTTATTCACTTACTTCCGTTAAATTTGATATGAAAATGGAAACAACGTTTATGTGTATGTACGACCAATTGTCTCCATAAACAGTGCCTTCCATTTCATATATCTATATATTATAAAAATTTATATTATAAATATATATTATATATAAATCAAGTTTTACATTCTCGACGTATTTAAATCATGATCTAAATTATACGATCAAGAACAACATGTTAAAACACGTACGATAAAGAAAGCAATTATTACCCAAAATGTTAATTTAACATGGAAATCATTATTAAATGTGTAGTGTGAAGTTATTAATGGATCATTTCTGTTATAATAAATATTAATATGGTTCTGGTATAATTTAATCACATACTATGGTCATTATAAAGGAGGATAAATGTACCCTCGGCCAAAGGAAAGTGCACGGTAAGGGTTATTTCCTCAATCTCATTATTATTCGAGATTGTTTATGTGTAAGTATTTACTATCACTGATACCCATATTTCATAAAAATGTTTTCAAACGTAATATTTTATGGTTTTATGGTAGTTTATATTTTACTATTTAATTATTTTAAATGTTTTAAAGATTTATCTTTCAATGTAATTTTAATTAATTCCCATTTTTTCAAAATGATTATAAGGATTTATTTATATTGACATGAATGTTTTGAAATGATAATTCTATTCAAAAGTTTCAATGTGGTATGGGATTCTTTGGTCCAAAATTCTATTTTAAATGACTTCATTTCTAAATATGTGACTTTTAAATGATTTCACAAAAAAATTATTTTTATCTCAAAGAGTTTTACTGATCATTTACAACTATAACAACATAATTTACTAGATATTATTCTTGATTGAGGATCATTTATTATAATAAAATCTTCCATATATTAATGAATGACTTATGATATGTTTGACAGTGTATGTTCTATTTTTATAGCATTCATGGTTTATGGATAAAGTATTGACATTTTGTGTGCTAGTTTTAAATCGAATGTTTATGTTGTGTTTATAATTTTCATATGAGGAATGCATTAGACATAGTAAGTGATGGGTGGTGCCCACTATAGCTCCTCGATGCATCAATAGGTTTCATGAGAAAAATTAGTTTCTTGGAAGAAGGCCTTGACAAAGTCTTATTAGTAGTCCTGGCACAAGGCCTTGACTATGTGGTTATGAAGTCTGGAATTGTGCATTCCATCATTATGAAATTGGATATTGATATTGCATGTGATTATTAGACAAGTATAATATCCACGTGAATAAATAAATGACATTATTTCAATTTATATTTTTCATATTATGATGAAGTTTATGTTTAAAGGGATTTTGTTTTATTCTTATACGTTTCCATAAATGCTTATGCCTATTTATGAAAGTTTCCACTATGTTTATATCCTTACTCAGCATCTGAGCTTACCCCTTTATATGTTTTATTTTTCCTAGGATTCGAAGAAGTGTATTATGATTGATAATTAGGGATAAGATTTGGGATTAATGTCATTCTCACCTGATCATTTATATTGTGTTTCATTTTCTAATGTGTAATGTAACATTAATGTATGTAATCTATTTTCCAAGACTACTAAACAGATCATTATTTCGAGACTTGATTCTGGTAATCATTCCAATGTATTAAAATAGTGCACTGACTTTGGGCTTATGGGGTCTAGGAATTACATAAGAAATAGTGTGATTCCAAAACATCCAATACATGGACCAGAAATATTTTCAAAAAAAATATCACCACTCCCCTCTCCCTACATTCTAGATCTAAAGAGGGGGTTTTCATTGAAATATCTATGTGGGTCTTGACTCATATACTATCAAGTAATATAGTGAAGAAAAAATGGATCCAACCATAGAAATGGAAAATTTCCCCAAACATCTTAGTAAACAATCAATTCACATTTCATTCATGATCGGTCTTGTTCAACCCAACATTAATATATTTCCTTTTACATTGTGAAAAAATTATCTCTACATAAAACCAGATGCTTAAAAAGTGGCATCCTCCTTCATATGAGCTAAATATACTAATGGGTCCTCAAAATGTTTTCTCTCATTGATTGACCCATGATATGGTATGATTACACATTATTTCATGTACCACATTTTCATGAAACCCTACACAATATATTATAGCTTATTCCCTAGATTACATCTGTTTCACATGTGGATCATGACTCAAATGATCATATATGTGTATATTATCCACCACATGAAGTAGAAATAGTTGCACTACGACTAAGGATTTGAGGAATGACTATTCCATCATATAAGAGGATAAAAAACACTATAGTGATCTTAGAGACCCAATTATATTATTTATGAGTAAAATATATTTATTGATCCCCAAAATAAGGCTATTTATCCACAACCTTATAAAAAGAGAAATGTTCCTCCTAATCATGTCCTAGTTGTAAAATCATAAACTATGTAGAATAAATTCCTTTTCTAATTATGTTGAACTATACCAATGTTGGTTCCTTTTATCATTATGTTAATCCAAATCTTATCTACATCATTATTTCATGATGTCATACTTCACATGCCATCATACATTATCTATAACGTCCCAAACTTTTATTAATGAAAATTCCTCTTGATCTAATTAAATTTTTTATTATGTAAAATGGTTATATAAAATGAGAACTTCATTGATATTATGTTTTTAGATTTTAAAATACCATTATTAATTTTGACCGTTGCTAAAATAGTAATTTAACAGTGATCACATGATTAATATAAATATAAGGCATTAACAAATCCAATTTACTTAGGCAAAGGAAGCATGGACTCATCCAGTAGACTTTCCCCTTACAAATCCCATTTTTCGGAGCTTCGAAAGGAGGTGGCGTCGTTGGGATTCTCTAATGACCAAGCCCAAGATGAGCTTCAACATGTTAAGATCGACCATAACCGACTATCCGAGAAGTGGATGTTGATAGAGAATACCACCCAAGCGATGTTATCTGAGCAACCCCAATAGTCTATCACCATCGCACACCGAACCCTTAGGTCCAATGCAGGTGTTATAAGGGGTTATGTAAAAATATCATATCACTATGTTTATGTGCATTATTTTTGTGTATAATTAAAAAATACATTCATTTTATTATTTTTACTTTGTAAATAGTTTTTAAGCACAAATAGTATTTTTTGTTAATATTTAACAAATGGATATATTTTGATAAATTAATGGTTTTTTGAATTAAATATTATTTCAATAATATATTATTTTTATTAAATTAATTTTTATTAAGTATAAATTATCGTATATTTTTTATGAATAAACATGTAATTTTTATTAAGTTTTCAAAGTTGTTTTTGTCAAAAGCAGTGAGTTTTTTCAAAAATTTTGGTTTTTGTTTTAAATGTTAAAATTCACATTTTAGGAAATGATTTAGATAAAAAGAATATTATTTTTCCACTCAGGATGTCGAAATTATCTGACAGTGATTTTTTCATATTTATCTGAGACTGTTTAATTTTTTGGGTAAAAATTAAATACTGTTTAAAACTCTAATGTGTTCTATGACATCAAAATAACCTAATATTGATGTAATAAAATACTATAAATGATATTTTACTCGAATATATGTTTTATAAATTAAATAATGTGATTTTAGATGTATTTTATTTATTTTAAATAGCATTAGTGGACCCTCCAAGACTTATAAAACATCATAGATTTTAAAATTGTTTTCCACGTGAGTGTGACACACCTCCACATAAGAAACCCTATTATTTTAAGAATTTAGGACATTGGCCTTATAAAATATTGTTTTCCAATTCCATTTTCCAAGAACCATGTACCAAAACATTGGTGTGGTTTTTGGTTTTATTTATTTTCATCTGTGGTGTCAGAAACCTAAATAATAAAGAACTCCATCTCTTTTCCTATATAAACCCACCAAATCACCCACTTCGTGTTCACTCAAAGCCTTTGGAGTTCATCCAAGATCTGACATCCTCTCAATATAATCCTCCCAAGGCGCCCAAATATTCTAATAATCCACTCTCATGCGTCTCCCAAGCCTTTGGGAACACACATCCATGTAAGGGATTCCTTCCATTCTCAATTTATCCATGTTTTTTAATATTGTTATGCCCTTTTATTTTCAATTATAAATTATGGAATTTGATTTTTCACCTCCCCTATACTGTTGTATTTATGTTTTAGTCATGATATACCCATTTATCTATCATCTCTTCCTTCCATGTATACTGTTACCATGCCAAAATTCTGTAAGGAATTTCTCTCTCCTCATGTACATTCAAGTAATTTATTTGTATCATGAATCTAAATTCCATTACATTTTTTGGGACATGTATCTATATGACCACCATAATGTCCATTTCATGTACATAAGATTATACACCCATTTCTCTCTCCTAAACCATTTTTATGAGTTCTTATGTCACGTCGTTACGCTGCAGAAATTGCACCACGATTTTCCAAGCCAAAGTCATTTTGTAGTGAATACCATGCCCATTTCTCTGTCAAGGGTATTTGCCTTTATGATCATTTATTTATCTCTTAAATAGTTTAATGTATGAATTACACACTCCTTTATCATAGAATAAACGATGATGTTTATTGAATCCAAGTTTTATGATCCATGTGGAAAACATATGAATGATACGAAATGATTAAGAAGGGTGCACCCTAATAGCGCACCAATGGATTTGGTAAAGTATAGTATCATGATAAGCCATGTTAAATGAGTGTTTAGTCATGCTAATATAAGTGAATTAATGGTTTACTCTTTCATCATGTGAAATGTGGGTTTACTCATGCTCCATGTGCAATGAGCCTTGGATCATGCCCATTTTATGTTATGTGTTTTTTCCACATTTCAAAGTTATGATAATCATGCTATATCATGACTTTATTTTCACGTTCATTTATGATATATTCATATGACTATTTCCTTACACGAATTGAATTCTTTATGTTATGCCTTCATTACTCTATTACTGTGCTTTATAGCACATCGTTTTCTTATGCATGTCCTCAGGTTATCCCATGCAATGCTAAGTACGTGGAAATGTAGTTATCATGTAAAGGATGTTTTCAATAAAGATGTTGTCTGTTTCATGTTTTAAGTTGTTATGTAATGATCGTAAGACCCAAACACACTAGAATTATTGATCTTATATATTTTATCAAGTGAATGTTTTATGTAATAAATTGTGTTAAGTGTGTAATAAAGAGCATGGTAGTCATAGTTAGTATCAGAGGGAGGTGTAGTTATTTTTTGAATTTGGATTAGAAAACCATAGTGAAGAATTATGGATAAGACTAATTATAATAAAAACATACCCAAATTTTGGGGAGTATTGATTAATTGTTTTATCAATGGAATTCATCCATGTCTAGATACGAGAAGGTGTACGCGGATTTGGAACAGATGTAACTAGAAGTGAAAACTCTGACATGGAGTTTTGGGTTTGATCCCGGGTATCCTAGTACATAAAAATGGTCCTTGCTTCAATAATGGTTATGACACTCTTAAGAGATAGGATTTGGTAATTAAGAAGCTTAGTATGAACCATTATAAAAGGGAATTAAAAAAAAATTCCTCTAAGAATATAGTATATCATTGATAACATTGATTGAAGCTTGAAGATGCATAAGTTAAGGAATTATAAGTTATTTACAAGTCATCTGTTTTGTCATTGGATTACCCTTTATGTGTTACCCCTATCTTTCCGTTTATTTCATCCAATGGCTGGTAATAGGAGGACTCAAGAAAATAACCGATGAAAAGATCAATGTGATGACTATTCTAGTGAGATGCCCAATCTCATGGGAGTTGGAATCACAAACATTGTCATGATAATCTCTCAGTTACCTCAATAATTGAATAGAAAGATGGGTCAAGAGGAACTTTCACCCCCCCCCACAAGAAACAACAAGTATTTATTCAGTTCTTCCTAAGAAAAAGGCATCCTACTTTTAATGGATCATCTGATCCCTCAATCGCCGAATAATGGACCAGCTCCATTGAAAAGATCATCTCCAACCTTCAATGTTTTGAATAGGAGCAGGCTTTTATGGCTGCTTATCATATGGAGGGTGAAGCTGATAAATGGTGTAAATTGATAAAGAAAATATTAATATGGAGGAGGAGATCGAGGTATTGGAATGGAAGGATTTTTGGAATATGTTTTTTGATAAATGTTTTCCGCACACCCTACAACTAAAGACAGAATGGGACTTCCTTGCCCTCAAGAAAAATAATGACGAATCTCTCAAAGTGTATGGGGAAAACATCACAAGGTTTTCATGATACAACTCTCTCTTTTTCGTTACTTCCGAATGAAAGGTTGATCCCTTATTTGGTGGGAGGAATCCTTGTCTATGGAAATCCTTGGTGATCCATGACTTCGACTACTATGAGTAAATTGCCTGATGTTCCCTCAAGGTAAAAATAGAGATCAAATAATCTCAGGGGTATCATGGGGATAATAAGAATAAGGAGAACTTCAATTCAGGTAGTCCAATAGATAAATTCAATGGTGCTAAGAAAATCAAGCACCCCACTTTCCAAAGGTGTGGAAAGAAGAACCCTGAAAATCCCCAGAAAGGGGTGAGGAAATGCTTTAGGTGTGGAATATAAGGAATGCTAGATGTTAACTATCGACAAAAAATACCTATAGCTGTAATAGAAGAGATGAACGATTAGTTCAAACCTCAATGTGTTGTTCATTTCACTAACTGCAAAGAACCAGTGAATCTTGAAAATCGGTTCCCAAAGTCAAGGGTTTTCAGAGGCAACCAACAACCTCCAAGGCCGCAAGGGTGAGATTTCTCCATCACTACTGCCGAAGTAATCCCCAAAAATGAAGTGGTTATAGGTACGCTAGTTGTTCATTCAAGAATAGAGAACATACTTTTTGATTCTGGTTCTACGTATTCTCTTGTATCCCGAAATTTTAGTCGAACAATCCCAACACCACCACAAATCATGGATGTAAAGATGTAGGTGAGTACGAAAAGTGGAGATATCATTGCATCCAATAAATATACCTCGTCCCCTATCATATTAAGTGAATTGAGCTTCCTGATGAACCTCATCATACTCCCTCTAGTGTAATTTGATGCAATTCTCAGCATGGATTGGATTCCCTTATATATGGCCTTCATTAAGTTTCATTAGAGGTAAATCACTATCCATATGGAGTATTGACCCTTGATTCTATAAAATGTAAAGGTGGAAGATGAATCTTTTTTTCACCATCATCTCATGTGTGGATATTACTCCCCTATGAGCATGCGTATCTAGCTCAGATGATTGAATATTAGGAGGAACCCATAATTAAAGACATTCCTATTATGAGGGAATTCGCTGAAGTGTTTCCCAAGGAATTTCTTGGTCTTCCTTCTAGAGGATATGATGAATTCTCAATTGAGCTTATACTTGGGGCATTGCCAATATCCATGACTCCATATAGAATTCATATTATGGAGCTTGAGTAGTTGGAGAAAAACAATAGGATAATCTGGATAAAGGGTTTATATGCCCAAGTGCTTTACAATGGGGTACACAATTCCTCTTCGTCACGAAGTGGGATGGTTCAATGCGCCTTTGCATCAATTTTCAAGATCTTAACAAAAATAATGATAAAGAAAAAGTATCCTCTGCCTCAATTTGATGACTTGTTTCGATCAACTGCGTGAAGCACAAAACTTCTCCAATGTAGATTTTCAGTTAGGTTGTTATCAAGTAAGTGTGAAGAATGACGTTATCCCCAAGACTGCTTTTTGTACAAGATACATGCATTATGAATTCATATAAATTCCTTTTGGACTCACTAATTCTCCAACAATCATCATGGACATGATGATTATTATCTTTAGAAATTACTTCGACATTTTTTTGGTAGTCTTTATAGATGATACTCTAATATACTCCAAAACCAAGGAGAATCATGATGATCATCTAAGAAATGTACTAGAAACCTTGCGAATGAATAATCTCTATGAAAAGTACATAAATTTTGAGTTCCATTTGAAGGAGGTATCATTCTTGGGTAATATAATCACAAGAAATCGGATATCTGTGGATCCATTGAAGACAATTACTATTGAGGGATGGATGAGGCCAACATGGGTGACAAATATCTGTAGCTTCTTATGGTTAGCTGGATATTATTGCCGATTTGGGAGAAATTTCTCACAATTGTCCAATATTCATACCAATCTATCTTAAAAGGGAGTAAAATTTTCATGGAGTTATTAATGACAAAATATATTCATGTAGTTGAAAAGAAGGCGCATCACTGCACCCATGCTCACTTTACCCACAATTAAAGAATATTTTATGGTATTTAGTTATGCTTAGAATAAGGTAATGGGTTTTGTGTTGATGCAGAATGATAAAGTGATAGCATACACCTCTAGGCAGCTGAAACTCCATGAGAAAAACAATCCCACACATGATTTGGTGTTGGAAACTATGATTTTTGCATTGAAAGTCTGGCGGCATCATCTATATGGGGAGAAGATTGAGAAATATACTGATCACAAGAGCCTCAAATATATATTAACAGAAAAAAAAAGAATAAAATTTTCCAACAATGATGGATAAAAATCATCAAGGATTATGACTGCTCAATACACTACCATCCTGGTAAGGCAAACAATGTTATAGATTCCCTTGATAGAAAGTATCCTACAAAATTATCAATGATGTGAATTTAAAAGGATCCAATATTCTTAGATTTGCATAGGATGTACATGGGAATCATTAAGGGAGGAAATTCATCAATCATTTCTCAAATTATTTCTCAAGCATCAATCATGGGAAAAATAATGGATGATTGAAGAAGGGATGTGGAAATTATGAAAAGGGTGGAAGCTATTAGAAATGGGATATACATAGAGTTTGTAGTTGAAAAAGATGGAAATGTGAGATTTTGGTCACGATTATGTATACAATCCAATCCAGAGATAAAGAGGGAGCTTCTGGATTATGCACAAATCTTAACCTTCTCTATTCACCTGGGGAGCACAAAGATGTATCGAGATCTCTGAGAAACTTTTTGGTTGGAAAATGTGAAAAAGATATTTTTGAAAATAAATCAAATTGCCTAGCATTTTAGCATGTGAAGGATTAGAGGAAAAAGTCTACGCGAATGGTGAAAGCACTTCCTATACCAACATGGATGTGGGAAAACATTACCATGGACTTTGTTACTGTACTTCCAAAGAAATAGAGAGGAAAAAATTCTATATGTGTCATTGTGGATCGTCTTACGAAGATAACTCACTTTTTCGTGATTCGAGAGGACTTTTCCTTCGATCAACTTGAACAGATTTACATCAAAGAAGTGGTAAGGCTGCATAGAGTACCACTATCTATTGTATCTGATCATGATCCAGGATTCACCATGATGTTCTGGAAAAGTATCCAGCATGCTCTAAACACTGAATTTATCTTAAGTATGTCCTATCATCCTCAAAATGATGGCCAATATTAGCGAAAAATTCATACAATAGTTGATATGTTATGATCGTGTTTTATGGAATTCGAAGGAAGATTTGACCAATATCTTCCACTAGTCAAATTCTAATACAATAACAGTTTCCACTCAAGAATCCAAATTGCATCATATGAATCCCTTTATGGTAAAAGGTGCACAACACCAGCGTGTTGTTTTGAATTTGGTTAGCATATGGTGCTAGGACCAGAAAGGGTTGAAGAAATGGTGGAGAAGGTGAAAACCATTCAGCAGCATATCAAGGAAACACAAATTTGATAGAAGAGTTATATAGACAACCTTTGAAGAGACTTTGAATTAAATGTTGGAAAAATGGTATTTCAATGCATATCTCCATGGGAGAATGTCATGAGGTTTGGAAATAAATGGAATTTATGTCCTAGGTACATAGACCCCTTCGATATTCTTGATTGTGTCGGGGTTGTAGCCTATCGACTAGCACTTCCACCTACCATGGCCAAATTACATCATGAATTTCATGTACCCCTCTTAAAGAAGTATATACTAGACTCTTCATATGTAGTCTCTTTAGAGGTAGTACAGTTAGAGGATGATCTTTCTTACGAGAAACAACCAGTTAAGATCATAGACCATAGAGAAAATGTTCTACGAAATGAGACAATTACCCTCGTCAAGGTGTTGTTGAAAACCCACAAGTTGGAAAAAGTGTTGTGGGAATAGGAGTAAGTGATGAAGTAGAGTTACCCGCATTGTTTTAGGGTGGGAAAAGGAAATTTTGAGGGTTACCTAAAATTTTATTAATGGAAATTCATCTTGATCTAATTAAATGTCTTATTATGTAAATTGGTTAAAAAAAATGTGAACTTCATTGGTTTTTTGTTTTTGGATTTTAAAATACTGTTATGAATTGTGATTTTTCTAATATAGTTGTTGAATAGTGATCACATGATTAGTATAAATATAGGGATTTAAAAAATCTTATTTACTCAGACAATAGAAGCGATGGACTTATTGTAACACCCAAGATTTTTATGTGAATTTTTTTTATGTTATATAAATCATCAAAAAAATCTTTCACTACACACAACACTAGCTTGGCTTGCTTTAGAGGCAACCACGGCCTTCCTCGATAGCTTGCGTCGTACGCAATACCGAGTTTCACTAAACAATGATATGCTATTAATATATTATTAAAACTAGCCGTTATGAATAGTAATAACCACTTTTTGAAATTTTATAAATTTTATTTTTCAAAATGGACTTCATTTTTGGATTCGGAATATCAAAATTAGCCTAGGGTGAAATTTTGGTATTTTTCTGGAAACTTTCAATTTTTGATGAATAGTGAAACTACTAAGTGGTAGTTAAAAAAACTGAATTTTTCATAAAACTTAATTTTACCGCCCCTGTGAGTGGAATTTCGAAAATCCGAGAGACATGCTTGATGTCAGTAAGTAAAATGTGGTTCAATGAGATGAAAATAATTTTTGGTGAATAGTAACTTTTTACTTTTTTTTAACACGGTTAAAAGTAAATAGCGTAATTAAAGGTACAAATGATATTATTATTACCCTAACACATGTCATAATTCTATTGGAGAAGTTTAATTCGACCAAAAACAACCTTATGAATAAAAGATGACCATTTAGACCCACTAGGATTAGATTAGGACATTTATTAATAATTTATTTAAAGAAGGGTTAAAATAGTTAAAATCAACGTTTAATAAGTAAATCATTTTTAATATTGGGTTATAAATAAGATAAATTCGACTATAAGTATTCATTAGAAAGCTAAGAATCTTTCCTACATAATGTTATTTTATTTGTAATTTTTAGACCTTAAATAATTTAATTTATTTATGACACAAAGATGATGTAGTAATTATCTTATTAATGAAATATTGACATAATTGATGTTATAAACACCAAAATAATTGTAATTTGAGAATTTTTATGAATTCCACTAATTTTATAGACTAATATGACATGTTAGTATTGATTTAATTAACTTTTTTCGAACTAATCATTCTGTTATTATTTTCACAAAAATTAATTACTAAATAGTGTCAAAATTGACATAAAATTGTTTTTAAAACAAATATTATATTAGTAATTGTTATTTTATTCCGAAAAATCTATGTTTCGGCCCAATGACTTAGATAAGGTTATATATATTAATAATAAACAACTTTGGGTTCGTTTGGCCGCTTATAGTATGTTTATTAACCTTATAGTATAAGAACACAAGAAGACACGGTAAAAGTAAAATTATTTAACATAATGTTAAATCTAAATGATAAGGTTAAAATAGGAACTTAAACTTGTCTAAATTCTATTTTATGTGATTATTTCGACCCATCCACACCTTCAATTCGAAATAAATCAATTTTGAGCTATTTAAAACCGAACATGACTTTATAATAAAATAATATTTTAGTTTTTCCAAAGGAGCCCCTCTCCTCCCCTATAAAAGGGCATCTCCTCCCCCTCTTCCTCACACCACTTTGAGCCTTCAAGATCTGCCAAAACCTACCAATTTATCCTGTCCACTTCCCTAGAAACATCCTAGAGGTTCTGGTCTTCCACAAAGACCAATTTTAGTGCCCTAAGAGGAGGTCTCAAAGAGGCGCTTCAAAGAAGAGGTAATTTCCGTTACCGATTCATTCATCTTTATTTCTTCTTCCACTTCTTCTTCTTTAGTTGTTTCATTATGAAGTAATAACATCAGTATCACTCATACACTAATATGTTATTATAAGTATGAAACAACCCTATTTCACCATCTATCAATCCTACGGAAAAAGAAATCACCGCGCGTGCGTACGTACGGAATACCATCTCCACGCCGTGGTGTAATCTATTTTCCACCACCACCTTACGTGGATGGGTATAATGGTGTAAATAATGACTATATATTACTATTATAAAGTGATACTGATTCTGAAATAGTATACATACACTTCAATACAATTCTACTATCATAGGAACGATATCATCACTCGTGCGTACGTACGGAATACTGTCTCCACGATGTGATGCGACTCGTTCTACATGATCTTCATTTCATAATGATTATATAAATGAATTGAATGAATGAATATGATATATACTACAATAATAACATTCTGGTAATGAGGTATCTATAACCTAAAGAGATGAATAAGAATTTATTCGACAAAACACGCATCAGAACAAAAATTTATAAACACACGAATAACAAGTAGCAATGAAATATTAGTACTAAGAAGCTAAGAATATGACCATATATGATATCATAAAAATATGTATGATTCTGTAATAATTCAATAACATTATTTAAATCATTATACAGGAGGTTCGGACACGTACAAAGCATATCAGAACTAAGGTAAGGGAAATATCACAATCTCATTTTTATCCGATATTGTTTATACTTTGGTATTTACTGGGGTGTATTTTATCATCTACATCCATGTTTCCTCAACCTGTAATATTATTTCCATCCACCTGCAATTTTTTAAATCCAATTTTACCCTTCGGTGAGTTTTTAGTAAAAGATATTATAGGAATCTTTTGTCGTTTTTCGTACGAGGTACTTTTTGACTTTTTCGATAAAAGTACGAAGAATGTTTTTTTAACTTATACGGCATGAATGGATCTTTAAAAAATTATTTCCAATAATCTTCCTTTACAAGTTTTAATGTTTATTTTTAATCAACTTATTTTATTTTATAATTGTACAACATGTTAAGAAAGGAAAAGTGTTTTTGAAGCAGAAAGGATATTTTCCTCAAGAATGGAGTTCAAGTGTTTTATCAAAATTATTTTCCATCTAAGATAACAAAGGGTTATTTTTTTATCCCTATTAATACATTGATTTGATTATGTTGTGATGGAATTATATTTTTATGAATTCCTTTATCTTATATGAATTGTTTTATGATGTCACAATGTCTAAGATTCCCATTTTTATTACGTGGGTTATGAAATGATGTATGATTTATGATTTTGTGGCACACATAAGAATGGTATAATTATGATATGGGTGGGACCTATATCTCCCTCCAATGAATTGGGTAAAGATTTTATATCTCATTAGATAGACATGGCTGGAACGGTAGGTTATACCGGTTCAGTGAAACCGGACTGAAACGAGGAGTGAACTTGGTTCAGAAAGGGACTTTGTCCACTAAGATAGTCTTGGAAATGAGTCCTGACTAATAAGAAATGATTCTCTATTATTATGTGTGTATTCCACAAAGTTTATTGTTTTAAGTTATGATTATTGGAATTACATTTCACTACTATGATTTATCCCATGATATGAAATTATGATCTCTTTTGCAGGTTACGATTTCCAAAAGTTATGTGCTTATGTATATGATGTGATTGGTATTTCTTTTGGTTACACTTACTGAGCATTTGAGCTCACCCTTTTGTATGTTTTATTTCCCCAGGTCAGGAAGAAGTTTATTAAGTAGAATATGCCAAAAGGGACTCTAGATATGATGATATAAATGGGAGGCAAAGTAGATGCTTTATGAACCAGTTGTTTATGTTTCCCAGTTTCTAAAGACACTATACCTATACAGTCCTTTCTTGGTTTTGTTATATGTTGTAATAAGTGTGCTCCAATTCTGAAGTAATAATAATGTATGTAATGTATGGGTCGTTATAGTTGGTATCAGAGGAAAGGTATAGTCAACCTTTGGAAACTATGATGTGAAAGCCCTAGTAAGAACCCTAAGGATAAGTATAAGCATAGAACACAATATTAGTGTTTTAGAAATGGCCAGGAATAACCTAGGATAATACCTTAAGTATGAAATTTTATTCTTGATTATGTGGTTTTCCTATTATAATTAGTGTTGCTCACACTATTCTTCTTGGTTTTAGTCAATGGCTGGTACCCGAAGGAACTGTGTTAATGCGGAATGCGACGGGCAATGCAATGATTGCCCCCCTGAGCAACCAAACATTATGGGAGATGGAATGAAAAATCTTGTAGCCATGCTCACACAACTTTCTCAAGCTATGAATCATGAAGGACTTCCAAACGAGCAAAGGAAAGAGCAACATTCTATTGAATCCTTCATGAGACAGCGTCCACCTTCATTCAGCGGGTCTACTGATCCATTAGTTGTTGAACAGTGGATTAGTACTACTGAAAATATATTTTCAGTTCTTCAATGTTCTGATCATGATAAAGTCATCTTATCAGTGTATCGTTTGGAAGGTGATGCTAATAAATGGTGGAATATTATTAAGAATACGAGGAAAAGGGATGAAATTGAGTCCAGGGAATGGGACGAGTTCAAGAACTTATTTTTCAATAAGTACTTCCCTCGTATTCTCCGAACAAAGATGGAGAAAGTGTTTCTTGAACTGAAGCAAAAGGATGATGAATCTGTTGGTACCTATGAAGCATATTTTACAAGACTTGCAAGGTACGCTTCTGGTATTATTATCCAACCTGAGAGTAAGATCGATCGATTCTTTAGTGGCTTAAAACCAAGTCTTCGAAGGGCCTTAGCAATAAGGGACTTCAATAGCTACGAGTAAATCATTCGATGTACTCTCAAATTTGAGATGGAGATTGGAGTAACCCATCAGTCATATGGGTTTGATAAGAAGAGGAAAATGGAATTCAAAGGAAAATCTAAAGAGCACACTGAAAAGAAGATGAGCTTTACCTTATGCTCAATGTGTGTAAAGAAACATGGAGGGAGTTTTCTTAAAGGTACAAGTAAATGTTTCAAATGTGGAAAGGAAGGTCATCAGGCATTTGAATGCCACGATGATGGGAAGAAGATGTCTAATGATGCAAAAAAAGGAAGGGATACACAGAATGAACCTACTACAGTTCAATGATTCAAGTGCAAGGAGATGGGACATTATGCCAATAAATGCCCTAATCCAAGGGTTGATGATGATGGTCGACATCAACAAACTCTTAAGGCTAAAGACAAAGGAAAGTCACATGCAATTTC
Source organism: Viscum album (assembly GCA_963277665.1). NCBI lineage: Eukaryota > Viridiplantae > Streptophyta > Magnoliopsida > Santalales > Viscaceae > Viscum > Viscum album. Next base: position 1,174,222,886 of record OY728160.1, read on the forward strand.
TATCAGCGATGTGGAGTACGATAACGATGTGGTGAAAGGTACACTTACCATCCACACTAAAGTAGAAAATGTTTTATTTGATTCTAGATCCACCCACTCCTTTATTTCGGAAGAATTTTCTAAGGGTATCACCGTATTACCTCAACAATTAGAAGTTGAGTTAGCTGTGACAACACCTAATGGTACAACAGTCGCATCAAAAGTTTATAATTCTTCTCCGATTGATGTTTGTGGGAATGTGCTTCCTACAAATCTTGTGATCATTCCTATAATGGAATTTGATGTGATTCTTGGCATGGATTGGATTTCTCTACATGGAGCTCATATCAATTTCCAACGAAGGGAAGTCACATTTCATATTCCAGATCAATATATGATCGTTTATCGATGCAAGGATGAACATAACCTTCCAGTGGAAATTTCTTCTATTTTATGGGTATTGATTCCACTAAATGAAGGTTATTTATCTCAAATTGTTGGTGAGAAACTCACAATTAATAATATTCCCATTGTACGGGAGTTTGATGATGTCTTTCCGGAGGAATTACCGAGTCTTCCACCAAATCGTGAAGTTGAGTTTTCAATAGAACTCGTACCGGGTGCTTTACCTATTTCAAAGACACCTTATAGAATGGCCCCAATTGAGTTGCAGGAATTGAAGAAGTAACTCCAAGAGAATCTTGATAATGGATTCATACACCCTAGTGCGTCACCTTGGGGAGCACCTGTTCTATTTGTTAATAAGAAAGATGGATCAATGAGACTCTGCATTGATTATCGAGAACTTAACAAGATCACTATCAAGAACAAATATCCTCTCCCATATATTGATTACTTATTTGACCAACTACGCGGAGCTCAATACTTTTCTAAGATTGATCTTCGTTTAGGGTATCATCAATTAAGGGTCAAAAGGGAGGATATACCAATGACAGCTTTCCGTACAAGGTATGGACACTATGAATTTATAGTGATGCCATTTGGTCTTACTAATTCCCCTGCTATCTTCATGGATCTGATGAATAGAGTCTTTAGATACTATCTTGATCAATTTGAGGTAGTCTTTATAGACGATATTCTTGTCTATTCAAAGAGAAAGGAAGAACATGAAGATCATTTGAGAATTATATTGAAGACCCTGAGAAAGGAGAAGCTTTATGCCAAATTTACCAAGTGTGAATTTTGGCTTCAAAAAGTTGCATTTTGGGGTCACATAATCTCAAAAGAGGGGATATTTGTGGATCCAGCAAAAACAGAGGTTATCGAAATATGGTCGAGACCAACAACAGTAACCGAGATCTGAAGTTTTCTTGGTTTGGCTGGATATTAACGACGTTTTGTGAAAGATTTTTCACGATTATCTAATCCACTCACCATGTTGACTCGGAAAGGAGTTAAGTTTGTTTGGATGGAGGAATGTGAAGAGAATTTCAAGGAGTTGAAAAGAAGGTTATCGAGTGCACCTGTGCTCACACTGCCTTGTAGTGGAGAAAGGTTTGTGATCTACAGTGATGCATCCAAGAAGAGATTTGGGTGTGTTCTTATGCAAAATGATATGGTAATAGCTTATGCCTCACGATAGTTGAAATTACATGAGCAAAATTACCCAACACATGATTTGGAGTTAGCTGCGGTAATCATTGCATTACAGATTTGGAGGCATTACCTTTATGGTGAAAGGTGTGATATTTATACTGATCATAAAAGTTTAAAGTACATTTTCACAAAAAAGGAGCTGAATATGTGCCAATGAAGATGGTTGGAGCTGATTAAGGATTACGACTGCTCAATCCATTACCACACTGGGAAAGCAAACAAGGTGGCAGATGCGTTAAGTCGACAAGACCATGCTAGTTTATCCATGATGAGGATCACAAAAGATCCAATATTTATGGATTTACAAAGGATGGATCTTGGAATTATAATGGAAGGGGAAAAATCATATCTTTCTCAAATGAATGTTCAGCCATCTATACATGTGAAGATTAAAGAGGCACAGAAAGAAGATGTCGAGTTACAAAAGAAGGTGAGAATTGTTCCTGAATTCATCCTTGATTGTGATGGGATAATAAAGTTCATGAATCGGGTTTGTGTTCCTCCCATCCCGGAATTAAAGAAGGAGCTGATGGATGAGGCTCATAGTTCTTCATTCTCTATTCATCCTTGAAGCACTAAGATGTATAGGGACCTAAAAGAGTACTTTTGGTGGGATGGCATGAAAAGAGATGTTGTTGAATATGTCTCTCGATGCGTGGTTTGTCAACAAGTTAAAGCTGAGAGACAGAAGTCTAGGGGGATGTTACAACCATTACCCATACCCGAATGGAAATGGGAAAACATCACTATGGACTTTGTCACAGGACTTCCTAAAACATCCAAAGGCAATAATGTTATTTGGGTCATAGTTGATTGTCTTACAAAGTCTGCACACTTCATTGCTATTAGAGAGTATTTCTCTCTGGATCAGCTTGCCAGGATATATGTAAAGGAAGTGGTAAGATTGCATAGAGTACCACTTTCTATTATATCTGATCGGGATCCGAGATTTACCTGGATGTTCTGGAGAAGTCTTCAGCATACTCTGGATACATAGTTGAGTTTCAGCACTGCTTATCATCCTCAGACAGACGGTCAGTCTGAGAGAACAATTCAAACTCTAGAAGATATGTTGAGAGCTTGCTCTATGGATTTCAAAGGTGGTTGGGATCAACACCTACCTTTGGTGGAATTTTCTTATAATAATAGCTTTCACTCCAGTATTCAGATGGCTCCTTATGAAGCTCTCTATGGAAAGAAATGCAGGACTCTAACTTGTTGGGATGAAGTTGGGGAAAGAAAGCTATTAGGACCCGATCTCGTTAATGAAATGGCAGAAAAGGTCAGATCTATTCAAAAACACATAAGAGCAGATTAGAGTCGACAGAAAAGTTATGCCGACAACCAAAGAAAAGACCTAGAGTTTGAAGTGGGTGATAAAGTGTTCTTACGAATATCTCCCTGGAATAGAGTCATGAGATTTGGAAAGAAGGGGAAGTTGAGCCCTAGATATATCGGTCCTTTCGAAATACTGGATCAAGTCGGGAAGGTAGCTTACCGATTGGCACTTCCACCGAATCTCTCTCAAGTACACGATGTGTTCCATGTATCTCTCCTGAGAAAGTACATACCTGATCCTTCACATGTACTCAGCTCAGAAGTTGTACCACTGGAGAAAGATCTTTCTTATGAAGAACAGCCGATAGAGATTCTGGATCGTAGCAAAAAATTCCTACGAAAAAAGACCACTCGCTTGGTGAAAGTTTTATGGAGGAACCACCAATTAGAACAAGCTACATGGGAGCTTGATGATATGATGAGGGAGAGTTATCTTCATCTGTTTGTAACAAAGTGACGAATTTCGACGGCGAAATTCATTTTAAGGGGGGTAGAATGTAACACCCAAGACTTTTATGTGAAATATTTTGTTTTTTATGTTATATAAATCATTAGAAAAATATTTCACTACACACAACACTAGCTTGGCTTGCTTTACACGCAACCGCGGCCTTCCTCGATAGCTTGCGTCGTACGCAATACCGAGTTTCACTAAACAATGATATGCTATTAAAATATTATTAAAACTAGCGGTTATGAATAGTAATAACCACTTTTTTAAATTTTTTAAATTTTATTTTTCAAAATGGACTTCATTTTTGGATTCGGAATATCGAAATTAGCCTAGGGTGAAATTCTGGTTTTTTTCTGGAAACTTTCAATTTTTGATGAATAGTGAAACCACTAAGTGGTAGTTAAAAAAACTGAATTTTTCATAAAGCTTAATTTTACCGCTTCTATGAGTGGAATTTAGAAAATCCGAGAGACACGATTGATTTCAGTAAGTAAAATGTGGTTCAATAAGATAAAAATAATTTTTGGTGAATAGTAACTTTTCACTTTTTTACCACTGTTAAAAGTAAATAGAGTAATTTAGGGTACAAATGATATTATTATTACCCTAACACATGTCCTAATTCTATTGGAGAAGTGTAATTCGACAAAAAACAACCTTAGGAATAAAGTATGACCATTTAGGCCCACTAGGATTAGATTATGACATTTATTATTAATTTATTTAAAGAATGGTTAAAATAGTTAAAATCAAAGTTTAATAAGTAAATAATTTTTCATATGGGGTTATAAGTAAGATAAATTCGACTATAAATATTAATTAGAAATATAAAAATATTTACTACATAATGGTATTTTATTTGTAATTTTTAGACATTAAATAATGTAATTTATTTATGACACAAAGATGATGCAGTAATTATCTTATTAATGAAATATTCACATAATTGATCTTATAAACACCAAAATAAATGTAATTTGAGACTTTTTATGAATTACACTAATTTTATAGATTATTATGACATGTTAGTATTGATTTAATTAACTTTGTTCGAACTAATCATTCTGTTATTATTTTCACAAAAATTAATTACTAAATAGTGTCAAAATTGACATAAAATAGTTTTTAAAAGAAATATTATATTAGTAATTGTTATTGTATTCCTAAAAATCTAAGGTTCGGCCAAATGACTTAGATAAGGTTATATATATTAATAATAAACAACTTGGGGTTCGTTTGGCTGCTTACAGTAAGTTTATTAACCTTATAGTATAAGAACACAAGAAGACACGGTAAAAGTAAATTATTTAACTTAATGTTAAATATAAATGATAAGGTTAAAATAGGAACATAAACTTGTATAAACTCTATTGGATGAGATTATTTTGACCCATCCCCACCTTATCTTCGAAATAAATCAATTTGGATCTATTTAAAACCGAACTTGACTTTATAATAAAATAATATTTTAGTTTTTCCAGAGGAGCCCCTCTCCTCCCTTATAAAAGGGAACCTCCTCCCCCTCTTCCTCACACCACATTGATCCTTCAAGCTCGGCCAAACCCTGCAAATTTCTCCTCTCCACTTCCCTAGAAAAATCCTAGTGGTTTTTGTCTTCCTCAAAAACCAATTTTAGTGCCCTAAGAGGAGGTCTCAAAGAGGCGCTTCAAAGAAGAGGTAATTTTCGTTACTGATTCTTTCATATTTATTTCTTCTTCCACTTCTTCTTCTTTAGTTGTTTAATTATGAAGTAATAACATCAGTATCACTCATATACTGATATGTTATTAAAAGTATGAAAAAACCCTATTTCACCATCTACCCATCCTACAGAAAAAGAAATCACCGCGCGTGCGTACGTACGGAATACCTTCTCCACGCCGTGGTGTAATCTATTTTCCACCACCACCTTACTTGGATGGGTATAATGGTGTAAATAATGACTATATAGGACTATTATAAATTGATACTGATTCTGAAATAGTATACATACACTCCAATACAATTCCACGATCATAGGAATGATATCATCACTCGTGCGTACATACGGAATACCGTCTCCACGATGTGATGCGACTCGTTCTACATGATATTCATTTGATAATGATTATATAAATGAATTGGATGAATGAATATGATATATATTACACTAATAAAATTATGTTAATGAGGTATCTATAACCTAAAGAGTTGAATAAGAATTTATTCGACAAAACACGCATAAGAACAAAAACTTATAAACACCTGAATAAGAAGTAGCAATGAAATATTACTACTAAGAAGCTAAGAATATGACCATATATGATATCATAAAAATAAGTATGATTCTGTAGTAAGTCAATAACATTATTTAAATCATTATACAGGAGGTTTGGACACGTACAAATCATATCAGACCTAAGGTAAGAGAAATATCACAATCTCATTTTTATCCGAGATTGTTTATATTTTGGTATTTACTGGGGTGTATTTTATCATCCACATCCATGTTTCCTCAACATGTAATATTATTTCCATCCACCTACAATTTTTTAAATCCAATTTTACCAGTTGGTTTGTTTTTAGTAAAATATATGAAAGGAATCTTTTGTCATTTTTCGTATGAGGTACTTTTTGACTTTTCCGACAAAAGTACGAAAAATGTTTTTTTAACTTATACGGCATGAATGGAGTTTTAAAACATTATTTCCAATAAGCTTCCTTTACAAGTTTTCAAGTTTATTTTTAATCAAAATATTTTAGTTTATAATTGTATGACATGTTAAGAAAGGAAAAGTGTTTTTGAAGCAGAAAGGATATTTCCCTCAAGAATGGAGTTCAAGTGTTTTATCAAAATTATTTTCCATCTAAGATAACAAAGGGTTCTTTTTTTATCCCTATTATTACATTGATTTGATTATGTTGTGATGGAATTATATTTTTATGAATTCCTTTATCTTATATGAATTGTTTTATGATGTCACGATGTTTAAGATTCCCATTTTTATTACATGGGTTATGAAATGATGTATGATTTATGATTTTGTGGCACACATAAGAATGGTATCATTATGAGATGGGTGGGACCTATATCTCCCTACAATGCATTTGGTAAAGATTTTATATCTCATGAGATAGACATGACTGGAATGGTAGGTTATACCGTTTCAGTGAAACAGGACGGAAGCGAGGAGTAAACTCGGTTTAGAAAGGGACTTTGTCCACTAAGATAGTCTTGGCAATGAGTCTTGACTAATAAGAAACGATTCACTATGATTATGTGTGTATGCCATAAAGTTTCATGTTTTAAGTTATGATTATTGGGATTACATTTCACTGCTATGATTTATCCCATGATATGAAATTATGATCACTTTTGCAGGTTATGATTTCCAAAAGTTATGTGCTTATGTATATGATGTGATTGATATTTCTTTTGTTTACCCTTACTGAGCATTTGAGCTCACCCTTTTGTATTTTTTATTTCCTCGGGTCAGGAAGAAGGTTATTAAGTAGAATATGCCAAAAAGGGACTCTAGATATGATGAAATAAATAGGAGGAAAAGTAGATGCTTTATTAACCAGTTGTTTATGTTTCCCAGTTTCTAAAGACACTATACCTATACGGTCCTTTCTTGGTTTTGTTAAATGTTGTAATTAGTGTGATTTAATTCTGATGTAATAAAAAAATTTGTAAAGTATGGGTCGTTATAATCATCTAATAGACTTTCCCAATACGAAGCCCGTTTGTCAGAGCCTGAAAAGGATGTGGCATCATTGGGCTTCTCACTTGACCATGCCCAATTCGAGCTTTGACATGTTAAGCACAAATGGAACTGCATACTGGAGAACTATAAGTTGATATAGATTACCACCCGAGCGATGTTATCTGATCCACCCAAAGAGTTTGTCACCATCACTCACCTTACCCTTCGGTCCTATGTGGGTATTATAAGGTGTTATGTAACAAGACCATGACACTATGATTATGTGCATTATTTTTGTGTATAATAAATAATATACATTCATTTAATTATTGTTACTTTGTAAATAGTTTTTCTAAGCACAAATAGTATTTTTAGTTAATAGTCAACAAAGGAATCTATTTTGATAAATTAATGGATTTTTTTATTAAATTATATTTTAATAAAATATTATTATGATTAAATTTTATTTTATTTTTTATAATTTATCATATAATTTTTATGAATACAATTGTAATTTTTATCACGGTTTAAAAGCTGTTTTTGTCAAAACCCAAGAATTTTTTATAAAAGTCAGTTTTTATTTTAAATTTTAAAATAAAAAATTTAGAAAATATTTAGATAAAATAAATATTATTTTTAGAATCAAGAATTCGAAATTATCTAATGGTAAATTTTTCATAATTTTCAGAGACATTTGAATTTTTGGGTAAAAATTAAATACCATTTAAATATATAATGTGTATTATGACATCACAATGACCCAATATTGATGTATTAAAATAATATAAATGATATTTTCGTGCAATATATGTTTTTCCCTTAAAATAATGTGATTTTATATTTATTTGATTCATTTTACAATGCCTTAGTGGACCCTCCAAGACTTATAAAACATTTAAGTTTTTTTAATTTTATTCCTTGAGAGTGTGACTCACCTCCACATAAGAAACCCTATTATTTTAAGAATTTAGGAAATTTTCCTTTAAAAATATTTTTTCCACACCGCTTTGCACAAAACCATGGAAAACAACCATGGGCTTGTTTGTGGTTTTCATTAGTTTAATGTTTGGTGTCCCTAACCTAAATAATAATGAATTCCCTCTCCATTACTATATAAACCCGCCCATGATCACACTTACTCTTCACTAAAAGTATTTGGAGTTCATAAAACCTCTGAATTACTCTATTTAAAATCCTTTCAAGGCACCCCAATCTCTTAATAAGCCTCTCTAGAGCCTATCCCAAGCCTTTGGGATCACACTTCCTAGTAAGGGATTCCTTCCTTTCACAAATTATCCAAGTTTCTTTATATTTTTATGCCATTTTATTTTCAATTATATATGTCGGGGTATGATTTGAAAACTCTCCAATACTATCCTCTTTATATTTGAATGATGAGATACCCCTTTCTTTCTTTTAGATTCCTTCCATGTATACCCATTACCATGGCGAAATTCGATATGGAATTTCTCTCTCCTCATTTACATTCAGGTAAATCTTTTGTATCATGAATCTAAATTCCATTAAAATTGTTGGGACATGTATACATATGGACTCATTACAGTCCATCTCATTTAAATATGATGAGACACTCCTTTATCTCTCATAAAATATTTATATGCTCCCTTATGTCATGTTGTTACGCTGCCGAAATTGCACCACAATTTTCCAAGCCAAAGTAATTATGTAGTGAATACCATTCCCATTTATGTATCAAGGTTATTCACCTTCATGAAAATTAAAATATTTTTTAAAGAGTTTCATGTATGAATTCGACACCCCATTATCATGGAATAAATTACGATGTTTAATGAATCCATGCTTTATGATCCATGTGCACACTAAGGCGTGAAATGGAATGATTAAGAAGGGGGTTCCCTGATAGCGCTCCAAGGCATTGGGTAATGTATAGTATCATGATACATCATGTGAAATGAGTGTTGAATTGGGATAATTAATGTTCAATGAGGTTTTACTTATTATTTTGGTGTAATGAGGGTTTACTCATGGTTCATGTGCAATGAGCCTTGGATCATTCTAATTCCATGTTAAGTGTTGTTCCCACATTTCCATTTTATGATAATCATGCTATATCATGCCTTTATGTTCATGTTCATTTTTACTCCTTTGATATGCCTATATCCTAACATGTATTTTATTCTTCATGTTATGCCTTCTTTATATCCTTACTGGGCTTTATAGCTCACCCTTTTCTTATGCATGTCCTCAGGTTATCCCATGCAATGCTAAGTACGAGGGAATGTAGTGGTCATGTAATGGAAGTTTTCAATAAAGATGTTGTGTGTATCATGTTTTAAGTTGTCATGTAATGATCCTATTCCCCAAAGAAACTATAGTTATCGATCATTTATATTTTATCATGTGAAATTTTTATGTAATAAATTATGTTAAGTGTGTAATAAAGAGAAGGGTTTTCATATTATCACTTCATGTAAATGGATCAAAACAAACTAATTTTTTTCCACCATGCTTCCATATTCATAAGTCATCTTTCAGAGAACCTAAGACCCTAAGTCACACATCATGTCTTGAGTGACGCTGGATGACAATAGCCAGCCATGTACAATACAATTCCTCCCATCTATCTTCACAGTACCATATGGCTGGATATGCATTTCTATAATGTATCCAACATATAATCCCACAACTATTTAATATGTGGTGTCTTTTCCTTACAAAAGTGACCCCTCTTACTCATGATCCATGATAACATGATAGTGGAGTCTATCACCCCAATGTGTTTTACTCTCAAAATCCATGAAATGTTTTTCTAAAACTATTATTTTGGATTGTGGAACCCTATGTGATTATTTACAACATCCTTATCTCCCATTCCAATGTTTGTTTTAGTATTCTTTTTCATGAGATTCATAATAATGTTATTGTGTCGTACATTTTCCACATTCAAAATCCATACAACATTACTATAAATCCTATGCAATATAGTATGTCATCTACGAACATAAATTCCATACCTTTATGGTCTTGATTGAGAGGCCTTAAACTGATAGTGAGTTTATCTGAAAACATGTCATACTAATATCCAATAAGGATAAGATTGAAAAATGTATATTCTTCACTTTATATGCTATTTATATATAGATATGAGTAAATAGATTGAATATAAAATCAAGATCGTCTCAATGATCATATCGATTATCTCATGGCCCTATAAAAATATAATTTGTGCTCAATAGATCCTTCTAATATAGAAAAATGATAGAACAATGGTTTATCACATCCCTACAAATTGAAAATTTGTTCATTAAACAACATTAACAAACATAGTGTATAATAATAATTATTGAATCTTCATTTCTCCATTCCCTACATCATTACCCAAGTATAAATATATTTATAATTCTAGCATGGTCCTTATAAAGGAGAATTTTCATCTCTAAGGGACCCTCTATGTATCAATTCATGCCTTCCCCTAGATCATGCATATGATCCACCGACCTGTCCACTACTGGAATCATTTCCTTGTTAAAAGGTTCTCTGATATATATGAATCATGAAAATATTAAATCAAAACTCATCACTATTTTCTGTTTCAAAATCATTTCAAATATGTCTTACTCATATCATCATGAATGATTCATACTCACTGATTCATTAATTACACAACCCATAATCCAACTATTTGAGGGGATTTAATGTACTTGATGCTAAGTTACCATGTACCAAACCCATTCTCAAACATGTTATGTGGTACCTATTTATTGATCCATTTTATAGTACTCCAAATTTAATCCAAAATAACATAATATATGTCCCATGATTCATTAGTATAAATTTAATCAACCATTTTATGTGGTCTCTGATAACGTATTTCTTGGGATACGAAACCATCCTTTGATATCCTTTTGCACATATGATAATTAATTTTCCATGTGCATGAATTCTCACAAATATTCCATTTACATTGTAAAGGAACATAACCAACAAAAATGTACCCTCTAATTTACTATACATATCTTCCTCTGACAGTTTGATATGCGACCCTGACATATCATCCAATGAACTCATTGCCTTTCAAAAATTACTTTTGATCCTTGTGGGGCCTGACAATATTTCATGAAAACTCATCACCCCATTATGATTCATGATAATACATTATATGTATTCCCCATCTCATAATCCTTATATTAAGATGATTGGGTCATGATTTTAAAAACCCATAATCCAACTATTATAGTTTGATCAACATCACTGATGTTTTGTTACTCTATAGGATACATGTTCTTGAAGAATGGATGAAATGTGACAAAACCGAACATGTATATACATCCTCTAAAACTCACATTGTGTCTTGAGCACCATAATCCCACAAGAATCCTATCATTGATGAAGGTTTGGGGCATATATATCATCATGGGGCTCTCTACTTTACCATTCATGAATGCATGAATTTCTTTTATAGAAGCCTCTAAACAATTAAAAAAACATTTATTCCCTTTTCAAAAAAAATTGTAATACATGTGAGACATAAGAACACTATATTGGAACCCATCACATATTTTGATTTAAAAATATTCAACCAAACTATATGAACTTAATGTATATAAATATATGTTCTAAAATATATGATTATAATCTACAATAAAATAATGTGTTATCAATACGAACATAAACAATAACATTAAATGGTAAAAAATGTTTTAACTAAAGAAAAAACCCATAGTCCAGAATTAAATAACACAAAACAATCAATGAAAAGTTACATAATACTCATAACATTGAAAATATGTAAATAATGGTCTATTAAAAATTCTCTTCTCTTCATTGTAGACATGCACCTTGTCTGATAATGGGATTCTTGATAATTAATAAAAAATAAGAAGAACATAAAATCTATTAGGTCTAAAATGCATGAAGGTTTTTCTAAGAAAATGTATTTTATTTTCTCACTATACATCCACCCTATGTGATTTTGGAAAATTGATCATTTATAAAACAAAATAGATATAAAACTAGTTAGGTGAAATACCTATAAACATAGGACTATGAAAAATTTGGGTCTCTTAGTTCAATAATAAAACCTCCTTTGATCGTGGTAAAAATTAGAATTAATAAAAAACATGAAACTTGTTAGTTTGAAAACCTGAGAATGGAGGGCTAAGAATCAGTCAAATATTTTCCTCATAGAACATAATTTTATGAATCCTAGTAAAATATAAGCAAAATGGGAGTAAATCTTGTGGGGAACATCATATGGGCCAAAAACATGTTGTTCATTAATTTATGAGCCATCGGGTATTGAAATATTCAGTTCACTTCCTCTCTATGGTATAATCACCAAATCCACCCCCTAAATAGAGAAATTAATCACTTGTTTTCAATTGAACATATATTTTCATTTATAAGGGTGTTAATACATTAAATGTTTTGAATTTCATGCAAAGGAATCTATTAATTATGGAATCAGTGTTTAAAATCAATCTTGTATTAACACAAAATTTATAAAGTGTCTTAAAATGTATATATTAAATAAAAATATTGTAATATTAACTCATAATGGAATAATTTTGTTGATGTTATGAAAATATAACATAGATTTTATAAATTATCAATTTATTTGCTGTACATAAGGAGGTTTGAATCAACTATTCATGGATTCTCTTCAATTTTTTAAAAAAATAACATCCTAAAAGATAAAAATTACAATAGTATCTTCTTACAATACATCATGAGTTTTTCTAGATTCTAATCTAGGGAGATAATGAAATTATTCATTGGATCTACTGATTTAGTCTCTGACACTACTACATATTGTAATAAATTATCCCTAACATGATAATCATAATTGGACTTTCACACCACATAAAAATCCTCTAATGGTCTAAAACTATCTTTGATATAATATATTTTATGTAGTGTATAATTAAAAACTATGGATGGATCGTTTTTGTCTCATCCCACATAGTACTATAGATGTTATTTGGAATCCATATTTTATTTACATGTTTATAGGATTTAACCAATTCCTTATTCGTAAATTGAATTGATGAATCTATAGAGTTTTCAATTTATTCCATAAAGTAATTTCCCCACATCTCCACCCTTATATTGACCACCTGCTTCACCATAGAATGCAATGCTCAGTAATAAAACAAACCATTAATGATGGTTGTGAACATGTACCAAATGTGGAAGAACAAGTTTCTTAGATCATTGAGGTGAAAGACTTGTACATGGATCTAAGAACACCATAGTTCTAACCTCAGATAGAGTAAACATTGATTAATCAGAGCCTTAATATAATATTGGATCAGAAATATGCCTATATCATGTGAACAAGACCTTAAGTGAGGGAGTCATTCTTGTATCTCCTAGCAGTCGTAGTATTATGAAAATGTGTATCAATGTTATTCCAATGGGATGATGTCATATGGTTTTAGAATTAGTGACCTTTGATTCTTATGGTGGAGATACTATAATTAGCACATAAAGATGTGTTAGTTAGTATAAAGGAATTATATTTTCATGAATTGATAATAATGTTAACCAATGATAATATAACTTTATTTTCCATGAAAAAATATACTATTATTGCCTCAATGTCATCTTTATGGGAGATGGTAATTTTCTCCTATAATATGTGAATTTGGGGTGTCAACCATGCCCAATCCATCAAAATAGTCATATCAACACCCTAATGGGATAAAATCATATAATATGTTATATAAAATAGGAACTAATAACATTCCAAATTTTATAATAAATACTTCTCCTTTCATATTGGTACCTATATACTAGTGTGGTTAGTATAAGAATAACTAGTAAAATCATGATCATTTTGTTGTGGAATCATCTATCTCCGGTCAATAGAGAAGAGTATATGTGAATCGTCCTTAGGAACCATGTCTAATCCAAGTGGGATCCCAACCAACATTGTCTATCCATATACAACATATAACTTCTATGGTCCCAATGAAGAAATTAACCATGTATCTCCCTTAGATAAATAATTTGATTTCATAGAAGTGACTTTGTAATAGCCACTGTAAATCAATAAGTCATAATATCACATTGTTGTCATTAAAAGAGAATTAAATAAAAAACACATTACTTACATGTTAACACTGGGTGAGAATTATGGGTGGTATCATTTCATACATAATAATATTTGTTATATTTGAGTAAGGACTATTATAATAGACTGAAACATGTGGAAATTTAGGTGGATCTAGTAGATACATTTAAAGTGATTATTTTTCCTAAAAAAATAAATTCCTCTTTAAGATTTAGTTTCCTGAAGATCAAGGAACACCAGATTCCTTTTTTTTCAATATTTCAAACACAACTATCGTACATCCATGAGTGTATATTAGAGTATTGGGATGTGGAAAATATTTAACCATCAACTTTCAATGATAAAACTGAATAATATAAACATTGTTCTAATTATAATCAAAACATATATAAGTGATGATAAAACTGCTCTTACTTATTTATTGTACATGTCAATATCTCCCTTCTTCTCAAAAGTAACTATCATTCTAGGAATAACTGTCATCCATGCTAAGAGAATGTAATGTACTTAACCTTTAATAGAATAAATCACCATGTGAAGGTACTGGAGATGTTTCTCAACCTCAATAGTATTTTTATTATCAAACATGTCTTCTGAAGTGTTCACTCTATATAATCCCACCTACTCTATGGATTCCTAACATATAACCCTCGAGTCCTTATTGGATGATGTATTCCATCTCTAGTAATCCCATTTTTGGAACACAATGGATAATATAATGATGGCTACTGCCTATTTTGTACTAGTTGAAACCATGTTCGTGGGTACTCCACCTTCAATTTATGCTTCAGCTAGTGGTTTTATGGATGATTGAGTTTTCTACAATAGATTTATTTTTCATTGAATTTATGGAACTATCGGTATACTATAATTTTTTTCCTTCGAGGAATTGGGATTTTTAATACCACTAGAGTCAATGTGACCTCACTCTTATCGTGCATCAATAGATTTATTTTCCTTATCCCAATTGTAGAAAACATTCATTTTAGGAATGACAGACCTAGGAATTTCCATAAACTTTGGAGATACCACCACCTAATTTGAATTAAGTTGGGGGTGGTGGAAATGTTCAATCTAACCTTATTTACCTCTATTGTGAGCATAAATGAGAATTTGTGAACCACCATGGGATGTTTTTCTTCACAGATGCAGCAAGGGGTGGTGGATTTCATCTGAATGAACCAATATTTCCTCTAAAAGAAATGTGTCACAAGCCACTCACAAAAGATAGATTTTTTAATCCATTTTGATAAGTTACCCATATAAATATCACTATGATAAGCTCATTATTTATTATTTTAGTTTCCTGCATTTGTGATTTTATAGTTTCACACAATATATACCATAAAATAAAACATATTTTTTGAGTTTAGATAGCTATTGATCATCCAATTTCGCATCATTGAGGCCCTAATTATACTATTTTAATAGGTAAATTTTCAGAACTAGGTTTTTGGAATTTTGGGTGTCCTCACAAACTCATATCCACCTTTTTAGGCTTCTATCCAATTCCAGAACACATTAAAGGATCCTAATTACCATAATAGAGCCTTCACAATAATATATTTTTTTATGTCAGTGATATAACATAGAAAAAATGGGAAAAACAAAACAATGAATTGAGCACCTACCATTGGCCCTAGCATCCTAAATATGGAGACCCTAATTGTAGCCTATTATTTCACATGTAAAAAGCACCCAATTAGGCACATAACTAGGATGTTGACTATATATAAGGAGATAAGTCTAGGGGAGTAAAAACCACCACCGTTAATTTATTTTACCCTCTTCGATCATTTTCTACTATGTACCCTATTACACATAGGAATCTCTTTATAATAAGGGGTTGGTATTCTTAGATAGATGTTCATGTAGAGTCTTGATGATGATTAGTTCATCACAATTGTTGAAGGGGATGCATGAACCTTGATATGGGCCCTTCCTAAGGTAATTATTGGGTAATTTTAATCACTCATTGACAATGGGATAATTCTATTCCACATTATCCATGAAGACTAGGGTGAAAAAACCTCATCATGCACATCTCAAAAAATAATCCAACCACATATCCTCTAAATATCTGATAAACTAATATAGTCCTGAGAGTTTTTTGTATAAAATGTATGTTTTCATGGAATCCACCAGATGACTAAATATTACATTAAACCATTGTTTCATTTTGAATGATTTTGAGACACCTTGATAACATCATACAAAATGATCCTATTCAGCTCAGCTATGAACAATATAGTAGTATGATTCACCATGAAGTTCATTCCACAATCCATCCCAGTGCATCTGTCTGAACATATATATATATATATATATGATGTATAATAATCCAAACCTATGATTTTATATATAACTTCATTTGTATTATTTATAGACATGTGTTGTTGGATTAGACTCATTCCAATACAATTAATAATACATTTATAGAGGATTAATAAAGTAAATTCTAGTGCGCGATTCAGTAGAGACAAAATAACCCACATATGAAATTTTATAACTAAAAGTATTGTGATTCAGCAGGATAAATGAGGGAGGTATGATCACATCCAAAATTTGAAATACTGGGGAATCGTTTTTATATCTAAACACATACAGGGATAACCAATTTTAATATAGGTACTCCATGATATTGGTCTCATTATGCATGGTAATTTTTCATTGGAAGACAAAATGACCATCCCTTTATCAACATCCACATCATTGACCTTGGTAGAATGAAAAATTACAACCCCCACAATCTCTCTTCATGAATACATCTACATTCTATGGATTCAAACAATTTAAACTAATTATTAAAATGGATTAGTTTGAATTAAAAAGGGGATGAAATAAAATATTTTTCAATGACGTGTGCATCATCACACTAAGGAAAACAACCATTTAAAGTCATGTGATCATTTTACCATAATGGGGTAACATGATCAATTAGATTTTAAAGCTTTTTTTAATGTGTAAAAAATTAAAGGGCATGGGAAATACATTTCATGTAATTACCTTCATTAATCATCTAGTTTGTTTAAGAGGCTTATTATTTAGTGGAATGATTCTTTTGAAACATATGTCTATGGTTATGAGATGGGATCACTAAAATCTATTTACATTATAAATTAAATCAAATATTATATGTGAGAGGGATTAGGAATATAATTCATTTGACCACAAAAAAAAACATATATGTCCTAGACCTTCGAGTTTTGACTGTAGTTGGTAGCCCATCATCTTCATATTTATATGGGCATTTATAAAATTATAATGGACACATAGAATAATAAAATTCATATATAAGACCAAGATATAGTACAGGGAATTGAATTCATTAATATTTATTCACCCCTTATTATTAATAAAATTATTTCTTATGGGGGAACTCTTAGATGATTTCTAGGGGAAGTTGTAAACATAACAAAATATTAGTTCTATTCATTAAAAACTGATTTGGAATAGATGGAATAAAATATTATTTAATTTAATGACTACATAGGGGTACTGTGATTAGATCACTTTATCACATATCAATTAATAGGACACATGAGAACCTAACCAAAACCTATTCATATGTTTCCATAGATAAATGATCACCTACCCCCTCTATCAACCACATGACAAAATAAATCAATGGAAAGAGATTCATGTGATCTATATTGCATTAATGATGTCCCCCAAAGTCATCGAATCACCCCCTTAATTAATATATATTACAATAATATCTATGGTGAATATATACTTGATGGGCTTGTCCAAATATCAATATTATTCATGAGATGCATTGAGGAAACATCATCATTTACATGTTACTTGGTCAAGCATAGTGTATGATATCAGACTAATTTATTTGGGGAGATCTCACATCCTTTGTCCCAAGTATGTTTCTCACCCACATTATGAATAGGTACCTAAATTGAGGTCCAATGTATAATAATACCTCCTTTGAAACTCAAAAACATGAATATGGTCAAAAAGATTATATACATATAGATACAGTTGATTCACACGGAGATCTAACTGAATATTGTGACATCAATGAATCATATTTGAGTAATTGGTTGATTATATAAAAATGAAATAATGGCTAACCAATTGATAATTATTTAACCCATTCATAGGGTGTGATCACACTAGAATTAATTAACCAGATCGCATTAGATCTATATAGTTAATCATGCTTGGGAGAGAATAGTATTAGGATGAGTGATCTCCTAGGTAGTACTCATCTATTTTTTCAATTTTCTTCTCGATAGCAGATGAATACCTCAGTCTTTTGATCAACCGTCTAGTGGACCAGAACAAACAAAATCCCATTCATGTATCTAGGAATGTGAGTGATCCTACTCATCTATATTATGCTAATGACATCATCATTTTCCTCAATGGGATAAAAGAAACATTCTAAACCTCAAAAATGTGCTCTCACACTATGAAGAGGTTTGTGATCATACCATTCACTGGAACAAATCTCGAATCTTTATTGGGAGGAATTTCCCTCCGGGCAGAAAATGTGACATTATCAGTGACATGGGTCTAAAAGAAGGTATGTTCCCTTTCACCTATCCTAGTGTTCCCATTTTTTGGGGTAGACCCAAATATTGTCACTTTTTGATTATTGTTGACCATGTTATAAATGAACTATCTTCTTGGAAAGATTAATCTCTCTCTACGGTTGGTAGGACTTTCCTTGTTAAATCCATTATTGTCTCTAAGATGGAATATTCTATAATGGTTTATAAAAGGCCATTTGGCCTCATTAAAAATATTAAAATCGCCATAATGAACATCATATGGACAGGAATCATTATAGAAAGAATAATTTTGACTATTCCGTGGTCAACTTGTTGCAAGCCCACTAAAAATGGTGGTATTGGTATTAAAAATATCATATAATTTAATTAAGCACTTCATGAAAAACTCACTTTGAATGTTTTACATAGTACATCTAAAGCTATTACTTTTCTGAAATATAGGTTTCTTGACATACAATAAATGGGAAATTCTAAGTTCATTAACTCATCAATATGGCCTTCCATTTAATTCTCCTTCACAAATATTATGAATAACTCTAGATGGATGGTCTCCAGAGACTCCTCCATGAAATTATGATTGGATAATTGGACTGGAAAGATTTTAATTTCCATTATTATTCCTGATCAAACCCATGATAATACCAATAGATCTATCAAAGACATCTTAAACTCCCCACATGATCACCTTCTATACACTATTATGAACATCATTGAAAACTAATATATCTCTCACATCAATGATTTCATAACATGGGAGCCTTCTCACAATGGTATTCTCCAATAAAAACATTTCTACAATCATTATTTTTATAAATCTAAAAGTGACTATAGTTGGGTAAAACATTTCAACAAACCTAGGATTAAACCATTAAGATACAACCTCATATGGAGTATTTCTCACAACAGAGTACCCATTGAACTTTTACTCCAATCCTTTGGCATCCATCATGTCCCTAAATGAAAAATATGTAATCAATGCAGAGAATATTCGAACCACCTTCTTTTCTCTTTCTCTACTTCATCTCCTCTCTGGAACTATATTCTTGACATTTTTTTACTGCAGATGGTTGGGTCTTGACTCTGTCAAATCTCAACATAAAATGCGCATAAATGGTTGGCTCTCAGAAAATCAACATCCTCTTCCATTCGACAGCTGCTAAGCCCCACCATGTCATCTTGTATGATTAGAATGATATTACTCATAATAATTACTCATTTAATCCAAATTACAGTCAGATGAGGATCCTCATTTCCATACAAGATGTTGTCTCGATTCAAATGGGACTTTTCCACAACTCCATTAATGAAATTGTGATCATGAGGCATCTAAGGATTAAAGGAAATTTCTGTTATCCACATCACACACTGGAGGTTTTCCGAAGATCCCCCCTGCTGAGATGGATCATGATAAATATTTATGGCACCTCCCAGGGCAACCCGGGACCTGCAGAGTGTGGTGATGTTTTCAAGAATCACCTCGGTCAGATCCTTGGATGCTTCATGGGTATATGTGGCATTTTCACCTCCCTTGATGTGGAGATGCTGGGCTTGATACATGGTATAAACATTTCCAAACTCTTTGGTAGGAATAACCTTTGGATCCAAGGTGACTCGATGACTATCATCCAAACAATTTGTAATGGCATTATCCACCTTGCTTGGCCGATTACTACCCACTGAATAGGATTATCTCATTCTCTTATTGATCTATAATATATCAACACACATGTTTATCAAGAAGAAAACATGGCTGTAGATGGTCTGGCAATCATGGGAGTCAATCAGGACATTAGTTGGGTCGAAAACCTTCTCATTGCTCTTCATTCCTTTCATGGAAATGATTGTAATATGATATCATTTTTTAGAATCTTGTAATATTTCTTTTAATAATATTTGTGCATTGTTCGTTTTTGACCAAGGCATCGCCTGTTAAAAAAATGTGACCAGTTCATAAAATAGTTTTCTACATAACATGATTACCCCTCATTCTTGAGATTTCATGATGGCCTAAGATCCATAAGATCACATAATTATATCATCAGTATATCAAGACATCACATGACCACCTAACCTAATTCATGTTATGCGATCATTTTACCCAATGTTTATCATTCGATCAAAATACCACAGCTCCATTAGGAAATCAAAAAACTATATTAACTTCATGTAATCTCTAATTAATTTCATTTAATCCCCCTAATCATGCATTTTGTCCTTGTCAAATGTGGAAATGTACATGCTAGGAATCCACCATGGCATATGTTCCCAATATTTCAATGAATTCTAACCTCAATTGGAAATAATCATTTTGAGTTATGTCATATTTCAATATCTATTGGTGATCTTGGAACATATGAATAATATGTATTCTAGTTCTTTTTATAATCACATACTTTTTGAAACATTCTTCGGTTTGAGATCTATATCCAATATATTTAGTGTGGTCTTTTCAAGTGAACATATTCTATGTAGATAGAATCATTCCCTATAATGCTTTTCCATTATCATATTTTTTGTGAAAGATCATTCTATCTAATATAGAGACATATTCTCCATGTGGGTATGGTATATATGGAATAAATAATTTCCAGGATTAATTCCCTTAAGAAATGTGTGTGATCTCCTATTATATCATATTAATCGCTCAACTTATGATTCACACAATCACATTGAGTCACAAAAAAATCATTAAATTAGCATAAAAATAATACCCCTATTAGGGGTATCCCACTTAGGTGCATTCACCAACATTATTTTATTTTAACTCAAAGATCTCTACCACCAATGATGAATCTCATGGTATAATTAGTGTATAAGACCTACATATATACAACCCTACACTCTCATGAAATGGGTTGGGTTTTTCCTATATCTTATTTCCAATAAAAATCATGAATCATATGATTTAAGGGGTCTATAATGATCAATATAGTAGAATGATAAAAATGAATCCAATATGGTAATCCTCGTTAAATGTAATTCATGACTACATACACATAATAAAACTTCGTAGGGAATCCTTTTATTCATAATCCCTATTTAAACATCAAATGTCATACATTTTAGGATATAGATGGTTCCAACATCAGAACTATACATTCTATTAATCATGTCTTTAGATGATACAAGGGAAACCTATCTAAGCCATGATTCCCCTATTTATTACATTAAATTATCCCGACAAACATCCTTAATGCATGTCATTAATCATCATTGTATGGTTTTGTTTAATAACCTTAAACAATGTAATTAGAACAACATAGGGTTTCATTCTCATCATTAAGGGATACAAAAAATGACTCCCTAATGTTTAAATCCATAATCAATGTTAATTTATCCTAATAATTCCATATTACTAATGAGATCATTTATGTATCTTCCTCACATGGCCATAACCTAAGGTGATTTAGAATCTCATTCATTCGGTCTATGTTTCATTATGAACATTCTATTTGTATGCAATGTTCCTGATAAATCTACAAAACCACTCATAGGGATATTTTGTTTCTTAGTCCTATGAAATAATCTTCATTGGAATATACCCTAATGCATTCGATCATAACAGGTCCATACACCACGTGAGATAAATTATTTCTTATTGGGGGAAAATTATCATGGATGTCAACTAGAAAGGGCCTCCCATGGGAATTCCCCAGTATAAACATTTCATTTAAACTTCCACATAGTCATCCATACCACAGGTCATTAAACTACATAAGTTCATCTAATCACATAGAAATAAATGGTACATCATGTAACATTAAGTGTAATTAAACTATGTTGTTAGTGATTACATTATAAGGGATGCATAATCAGTAACTTCAAGGGATACAACATAATTCTATAAACACCTATCATCTTATATGAAATAAATATACACTATCAAAACCATTTATATGACATTAAATCATAAAACCCCACTAAAAATTACTAAGTATTAATGCGTTATATTATAGAGATTAGATGTTTCAAAAAGATGTTTGAATATGTTATATAACTCATATAAGTCAACACACATACATTATCATTCAAAAGTTGGTTAGAAAATTTTATGGTAAAAATCCACATATTTGGTTCTAATATTGACTAAAAAACATGTATAGAATAAATAATAGAATCTGAAATATAGAAATATTACCTGAAAAGGGTTCGATGTGTCTAGACTCCCATATTCCTGTCGAATATAAGTTCATAATCGACATTTGTAAGAAAAAATGATGATATGCCTTTAAAATGATTGTTCATAGATTGTTATGGATGTAGGGACCATTGGGTACTATGGATCAATATATAAACCCTTTTAGAAACCACATAATAAATGAGTAGTAATTCTAATGTTAGGGTATGTCATACTAGGTCAATATATATATATATATATATTGTATATCTAAAGAAAACTCCAAGATAATTCTCTGTCACATAAGTTAAACATCTGTCTCCTCCCACAAAAAAATTGAATATCATTAAGGGTGACTATACATATCGTTGAAAAGAACCTTTATGATAAATGGTTTTTGAGTATTAAAATAATTTAATAAACTACATACAGATTACTATCACATGATCCTCCAAAATTCAGAACACAAGCATTGGTCATATTATCGAGGAACTAAACAACGAGCTCTTCTTGTCCATTTATTGCAGTATTGTATGGCCTGATGACCCTAACCCAATTCAACATAAAATCCTAGATACACTTCCATAATATAGAATTTAAACATTGTTCCATTTAAAAAACTATAATAGAAGTCACCCCCGTAGGAATCACAATATCCTGTTCATACTAGATTCCTAAATGATAAACTTCAATTGTATCCCAAATAACAATCAATTGTGCTAATCTAGCCAAAAAATCAATAAAAATCTATATTTTGTTATTTCGATAGGGATTACATAGTAATGTATTGAAAAAAATATATGGATTCCATATCCAATTTCAAAACCGGAACAATAATATGTTGATGCATACCTGAAGGATTTTGATACATTACTTTAATCCTCTTGAAAGCAATGAAACATGTCAAAAAGTGAGCTATATCATGAATCATTCCCACCAATCACGACTAATGCATCTTTTCATAATGCATCATCAATGAAATCCAGTGAAAACCCCATTATGAATAATGATAACACAATATTAAAATATTCTTAATAGATACTATGATAATGAATATTTTTTTGTAATTAGTGAATCAATTATGAAGATACAAGAAAACTCATTGTTCTCTCCTAGCTATATATACATCCCCTTATATCACTAAACTCACCTTGAAGATTCTGCTACTAAAGATTCAACTTTAGGAGAGTTGAAGTAAGCCAGGTACTAGAAATAATCATCCATGTCATGTCATCTAATTCCACTAAGTGAATTTGATCATATATTCCCATGAATTTCCAATTCCTTATAAATTCAAAGAGGGTCTAAGTAGGTAAATTATTTTAATGGTGTCAAAAACAAAAATTCTATAATAAGGTGGGTAGGAATTGTCAATTTTAAACATACAAATGTATTTCATCCATAACCTATAACTAATATTTTCTTCATTCTATGATAATATATATCTCAAAATATTATAATAAAAATAGAGTATAGACCAATCCATAATTTGTAGTGTCTCCAATACATAAGAGAATGCATAGCTCTCGGGGGTTTGGGATATTGAGAGGTATATTATTTTTCATGTGGTCAAAAATAATGAGAGTCATATACAACTACATGAACTCCCTACATAACCATACACTCCTGATATAAACCCAAACAATCCCATTAAACCACATATACCTAACGGAAATATGGTAAAAGCAATATTGGGGATGAGGTCAGACATTATTTCAATTCATCAAAAGAACTCTGTCATTTTGTTCCCCATAAAAATGTCACCCCTTTTATTATAGGATATATCAATTTTTATGCACGTTTTTATAAGTATTTCATTAAATGTTGATAATAACTCGCTAAATCAATAATCATTTACATAATTATGACATTTCATGGATCCTAAGATATAAAAAGAAACTACAAATTAACTCTATCAACTAAAATTCAAGGTTCCAATACCAATAGTCCGTAGATATGAAATTTCGAAACCCTAAAGTAAAATTTCATTAAAATAGAATTATGGTTGTGAGTCCTCAATATTTCCAAAACCAATTTATGATGGATATCTTTATTTTTCTCAAATTATGAGTAAAATAGAATATCATTTGATAATCCAAAAATAATGGAGTTTGGATACAATTGGAATATGTGGTCAATGAAATATATAAAAACAAAAGGATAATTCATCTTACTTAATGGTGTCACACGATATTCAATGTGGCAATATATATTCCATTGAGTGGTCTTCATGATATTAGAATCCTTATCTCTATGATAACATAGACTAGGAAAATGTTTGATTATAACTAAACAAATATTACTTTTTAACAAATCAATCATTCCATCAATTCAAAGAAAATGAATATTTATGCTTAAATTCCATCAGATTAGGCTTCCAATAATGAATAGAAAGTTGAATAATCCCATCAACATTCTTTGAAAAAATCATTGGAGCTCCCCATCTAAAACAATATTATGAATAAAACACCTTTCATTGAAATTGACTAATAGAATCATCATCTCTTTCACCATGTCTGGTTACATTTGATTGGATTTAATTTAGATCTGCTTTGTACAATGTTCTTGATCATTAGAAAACACCCATATATTTCAATAGGAAGACTAGGGATGCAATTAGGGAATATTTTAAGAAAATCCATTCCATTAAATGAATGATAATAATGAGATGAATCACTCAAAAAATTCAATAAAAAAGAAAATTTTACACTACATAACTCTGAATATGGTGGCCCTATTCACACAAAACTCAGATCTCAGTCACTATAAATCACTAAATATTCCCATTGGGGTAAGAAACGAAAACCATCTAATGATAAAAATAAACCAATTCTAAATGGGAACCCAACAAATATATGCCAATAATAACATCAAATGGATCAAAGTATAGAACCATATAATCCCAAACTATCTCAACATTAGAGATAATGAAAGAACATGAAAGGATTCTAAAACCTCATACCTATTTTATTCAATGTTTTGTCTTTAAATATACACAGAGTGTCATGAGTTATATTGAAATATTTAAAATAATCACAAAATTGGTCGATATAAAGGAATTAGTAGAACATGTATCTAATCGAGTGGTTTATATTGAAGAATCTATAAGTATCGTACCCATATCTATTTCTAGCCTATACAAACTGCCTCCCGAAAATACAATACTAAGGGAATATGATTTCATATATATGCTTTTTGATGGATCCCAAATACCTCTAAAACATCTTAATGTTTATTATTCTAATTGGATGTGATGAATCATAGACATAAGGGGTTATAGAGTAAGCCTGATAGAACAATTTTAAATGACATCAACATCCATAAGAAATGATTACATTTGGATGTGTATGTCAATAATGCATAGTATAACCTTTTTTCCACAAAATTAACAATGTCTATGTGACACATTCAATTGTTATGGATGGTGTGGAGGATTCTTACTACTAAGATATACGCCCACCACCTTTATGATTATTGTGAAACATTATCTTTTATATATGAAATCCACTAGAGGTTCCGTTAGGGAAAGAATGACGTCCATATAAAATTAATTGTCCTTCTAAAACCATTTCTTCTAATAGATCTATATCCACCACCTCTATAGGGATGAATAGATTATACGTGAAGAATAGAAAAATAATTTCTTCTTTCAAAACCATGTTGAATCACTAGGAAATAAAATAGTTATTTATCACAACCGTAGTAGAAAATTAGTCCAATTAATTAAAAGTTATTAGAAAACTATATCATCGAGAAGTTACCCATTTAAAAGGAGGGAAACTATTTAGATTTTTAAATAGTCATTGATTCGGAGAAGGATTTATGAAATAAGTGGGTCTTCATTTAATTCTCCTTAATACCTTAGGATTATACACCTATACAAATACATGAATCCATCTCATATAAGATAAAAAATAATAGATGTATCAAAATTTATGTTAATATATTCTGAAGACACTAGGAAGATAATGATTTTTTCATCATTTCCAAGACCCCCTCCCTAGAAGGTGTACCCCTCCTGGGACAGTGAAGTGAGAAGAGAGAAAATGACCCCCGAGTCCCACCTCTAGTAGACCATGGGTTAGCGACTAGCACTGAGGTTGTAGTAAACACACAATTGCGAGGAATTACCCTCTAAGATAACACATGAAAAACATAGAGATAAGTCAAAAACCAACCAAATCCAATTCAGACTATAATATATAATAAATCCAAAGTATAAATATGAATTGTCAGGTAAAACTACTACAACTGGAAGAAAAAACATCAAGTACCAATGGAAAGTAAAAACAACAGCAACAACAAGCCTGTACAACTCCTACCACCCCAAGCTAGTAGAAACCATCTTGATCTCCAATCTTGTCCATTTGACCTGAAAAACAATTTATATATACATAGGGTGAGTATAAGAGTATAATTAGTAGGATCCACCATGAAGCATCTTGTGAAAAAGTAAAGAATGATTGCTAAGGAACATTGAACAACAAGTGAAAATAACTCATCACCTAAATAGGTATACAATGTTCCCACCCTCACCATGGATACTCTCCCCAACTATTGCACAAACGAGTATATAATATATTAAAAAATATCATGGGAACACTGTTACTACTTCATCACTGTTTTTAGATTTTCCCCAACATCGCACATCCTAGGCCATCTCTCTCAGAAAAGGCTTTCCCGCAAACACCTGGGTGAAAAACCACAACATGAACCTTGTGAAAAAAAAAACAACCACGTCCACATAAATAAAGTAACCAGGTAGTTTTTGGGAGCCACCACAACTTGCATAACGTGTACCGTACATCAGTAATTATACCTCAATCCATTACAACCCACACACCGAGTAAAGATCCTCAAGCCATCACAACCTATACATGTTACACCTATAGTAGTACATAGGTAACAATATCTAGAACATATGTGTGTGAATAACCACAAGACATTACAACCCTCTACATAGGTATATGGGGAAAACTGACTGTTGTTCTTATTAGCACAAGTAACTACCAAGATAAGAGAGGTAGGTCAAAGGGGGTATTCAATCACCCATCCTCCAACCAGAGTGATAGAAAAAACACCCCCACCCCCCGACCTAGGGCTCAGAATCC
The DNA here is from genome assembly GCA_963277665.1 of Viscum album. NCBI lineage: Eukaryota > Viridiplantae > Streptophyta > Magnoliopsida > Santalales > Viscaceae > Viscum > Viscum album. Next base: position 1,174,250,774 of record OY728160.1, read on the forward strand.
TCGGGGTGTAAGTTGGCATAACTGATACAGTGGAGTCCTGTATATAAACACAAAAATTATAGAATATACTATATTTTAGAAACAATCTATTGGCATAAACAATTATTAGATTCAACTACAGCTATCTTCAACTGGAATGCCGACTACCACATCTAAGTCTAGGTATCCTATAAGAACAGAACCATTTAAGGAGCTTGATTACTTTACATCATTCCCTTTTTAGCAGTTTCACTTTATGTTCATTAATTATTTAAACCTTAATAAACTATAAAAAATATCCACATTATATTTCATTAGAATCACAACTAATGTCCATTGCTCTTTAAATTGCAACCTCATCATTGCGTCCCAGCAAGCTCCAACCCCATGGGATAACATCATTTATTAAATTATTTTTTCACAATAATATTACATTCCCATATTCCAAGGAATTCTAGAAAAACAATATACACTACAAAACGCAAGGGGGATCAACATGAAGTGTAGATGAACCACCCGTCGAGTCTTTACTACCTATAGCAAGAGCATAAACCCATTTACCCCCTGAAATCTAAAAACTAAAAGCATGTGGCATATCCCATACGTCTTTTCCCTTTTTGGAAGGAGGATAAAGAAAACCATCTTCCTTGAGCAGTGTAGAATTAATGTAATATAAAAAACCAACATGAAACAGTTAGCATACAAACATTCACATCCATCCAATTCCATCATCTTTGGTGTCCTCCCCAACACCCACATGCATAAACTGATGAATCTCACCACTCTAGGCATAAACTGCTACCATAAACAATATGCCTCCCTACCCCCATATATCACAACACAAGATGTAGGAAAAAAACATCTTATAAATTGGGATCTTGGCCCTCAAACAAGGCATCCATCCATCAAACACAATGAGCTCTCATAGCTCCAAGCATATGGTTGTTGGCCTTTATAATGAAGTGGGTAACTCAGAAACCTATGCGGCCTTATATTTTTATCAAATATCCAGTTCTTTAATCCATCCATAAATAACCGATTTACTATTTTTAGGTTCCAACTATGGGTCACCTAAATAATAATTTATCACATATTGATTAAACATGCTTACTGCATCAATTTGATTAACAGCAAATTACAACAACAACAACCAGATTCATTTACATGCATCTTTATCTTTATCCAAACAACTATCAATTTATTCCAGATTTATTTCCATTACCAATTTCCATTAAGAATGAAAAGCTAAACAATGAAAGAATAGATGTCACACTATCTATAAAAACAAGAGGTAATATCATATAAACGATATAAATTTATTTATCCAATTCAAATATTTATTATGTTAATAAAATTGTGATCCCGTGGTCCAAAACAAGCTAACTCTACATTTTCATGTAAATGAATAGAGAAGCAATGATTCCCCTACCCCAAATAGTTCTTGTCATTGTTAATACGAGAACGATCCACACAATGGATCATGATCTCCTCCCACTGTGACAGCTGCATCTGCCCGAGGATGTCATGGTACAACCGTAGCAACCAAAACCCAAGAAAAATATATTAGATGAATGGATATCACATATAATAACATGGAATGGATAAATAAGAGATGATGAATCCAAAATAACAACGATAAATAATACCCTATATCGATGACTGATTGACACTTATTACTTACCCAAAAATAGGGGGAGCACATGTAGCGGGAAGAAACATCAGGGGGAAACAATACGAGGATTATGGTTCGATCACAGAAAAAAAAATGAGAATAAGGAAAGGTTAGAGTGTCTCTAACCAGGGAACAAGAAGGTAGATCAAGGGATGAATATATATCATCCCTTTAGAAGATTTACAGAGCAGTTGTCTAAGAAACATTGGATTTTCCATTAAAAGAGGATCACATTAAACCACACAGTTTAGCTATGTAAAGATATATCAGGCCTTTGGAAATTTAAAATAGGAGTTATAAGATTTAATTTGGCCTTAAATCCCATAAAACAAGGCCTTGGATTTATTTTATGTCAATGAAAACGTCAAAGGGGTGAAACTATAGGAAGCTGGAAACACTATTCACAATCCTAGAAACATTGTACACTTACCAATCCTAGAAACACTATACACGATCATGGAATCATTATTCCCAGAATTACTCACTAATGCCAATGGAATTGTTCACAGATGGACTCACTGATGCTGATGGTACTGTTCACAGAAAAACTCACCAATGTTGATGGTACTGTTCATAGAATGAATCTCTAATGCTGGTGGTTCTATTCACAGAATGACTCAACTATGATGGTGGTACTATTCACATAATTACTCAACAGTGTCGATGGTACTATTCACAGAACGACTCATCGATGCCGATGGTACTCATCACAGAATGACTCACTGATGCCGATGATACTATTTACTGAATGACTCATTGATGTGGATCATACTGTTCATATAGGGACTCACGAATGCTGATGGTACTGTTCACATAATGAATCACTGATGCTGATGGTACTGTTCACATAATGACTTACCGATACCGATTGTAGTGTTCACAGATTGAATCACGGATGTCGATATTACTGTTCACAGAGGGAATCACTGATGTTGATGGTACTATTCACATAAGGACTCACCGATGCCTATGGTACTTTTCATAGAATGAATCACCAATACCGATGGTACTATTCCCAGAACGACTCACCAATGAAGATGGTAATGTTCATATGTAGACTCATCGATAATGATGTTACTATTCACAGAATGAATCACCGATGCCGATGGTACTGTTCACAAAATGACTCACTGATGTTTATGGTACTGTTCATAGAATAAATCACTGATACTGATGGCAGTGTTCATATATGTCTCACCAATGGAACTATTTGCATCGGTCTCACTGATGGAACTATTATCATCAGTATCAAGGATGGTACTATTCAAATCAGTCTCATATATGGAACTGTTTGCATCGGTCTAACCAATGGAACTGTTCGCAAAATTTGAAATTTTGAAAAGTGATGGGGATAAGTCACGTTGACCTCCCAGAACACCTAAAACACCAGATTTCTTCTGATTAATAGACCGGAGAGGTCCAAGCCCTTACATCAAATACCTCTCAACACTTTCTTTTCTTCATGAATTCAAAACCCACCTAATGGGAAACTGAAATGGGTTCTGAATAACCACCCATCGAGATAACTCTCAAAAGAGAGAAATCCCTAAGAAGCAACAGAAGAAAACCATCTCCTAAACACGAACAATATACAACCACAAAGAAAACATTTATTTACATTAAAAGAGTTAAAAATCATACAACATAGGTTACTAAGAACATATATGCAACTCAAATTCCCAGGTACTGTCTACCATGCCACCGTGTCACCATAAGACACGAACCGAAGGGATATAACGCCCACACAACACCTTCTCTTTGCAGTATTTGATACCACTCTATCATGAACCTCTCCCCACTAGGTTTACCCCACCTGGTCCTACAATGTGAGAAGAGAGATAATGACCCCCAGATTCCCACCTTCAGTAGGCCCCGGGTTAGCGACTAGCCCCAAGGGTATAGTAAACACACAAATGGGAGGCATTACCCTCTAAGAGAACACATGAAAAAGAGAGAGATAAGACAAACATCAACCAACTCCAACTCAGACTACAATATAAATGAAATTCCAAGTACACAAATATAATTTCATAAAAAAACTGCTGCAACTTAATGGAAAAACTACATGTACCAAAGGAATGTAAAAATTGCAGTAAACACAAGCCTAAACAGCTTCTACAACCCCAAGCTATTAGAAACTATCATGATCTATAACCTTCTCCAAGTGACCATAAAAATAGTTTATATATACATAAGGTGATTATAACAGTATACTTAGTATGATCCTCCCTGGATCCTCTCTTGAAAATGTAATGAAAGAATTCTAAAGAACAGTGAACAACAAGTGAAACTAATGTGTCACCTAAATAGATATACTAATTTACCATGCTCACCATGGATACTCTCATCAAGTATCACATACAAGAGTATATAATATAATAAAGAATATCAAGGTTACCCCATTACTACTTCCCCTCTGGTTTGCCACATTTCCCCAACACCGCACATCCTAATCCATCTGTCTCCAAAAAGGCTTTTTGAAGACACTAGGGAGAAGCACCACAACTTTCACCTTGTGAAAAATCCAACACGTCCAATTAAGCAGTGTGACCAGGTAGTTACTGGGAGCCACCACAGATCACATAAAATGTGGCATACATTGGGCATTATACCTCAAGCCATTACAGCACATAGACAAAGTAAGGATCCTAAATCCATCACAACCTATACACGTTACACCTATAGAAGTCCATAGGAAACTATATCCATAATATATGTGTGTGAATAACCACAATCCATTACAACCATATACACACATCTATGGTGAAAAATAACAATTGTGACTACTAGCACAAGTAAATACCAAGAGAAGTGAGTAGGGAAAATGGGGTAGTCAACCATCCATCCTCCCACTAAAATGTTTGGGAAAACACCCGTAGGGCTCATAATCTCTAGGGTGTCATTTCCCTAACTGATAAGTAGGAGTAGAGTATATAAACACAAAAATTATAGAATATAATATATCTCACAACCACACAATGGCCATAACCTAGTCTTAGAATCCACTGTAGTTAACGTATCTCAGAATTTTGACTCCCACTTCTAAGACTAGGTATCCTATAATCACACAACAATTTAAAGGGATTGATTACATTACTTCATTCAATTTTTATTAGTTTAACTTTATGTTCATTAATTTATTAATAATTAATTAACTATTAACAATTTCCAAATTATATTTCATTAACATCACATACAATGTCCACTGTTCCTTTAAATTGTATCCTCAGCATTGCATCCCAGTAAGCTCCTACCCCATGGGTTAACATCATTTATTCATTCATTTATTAAAAACTTTATTACATTCCCATATTCCTAGTCATTCTAGAAACAAATTTTAATTTACTAAACACAAGGGGACTCAACACAGAGAGTAGATGAACTACCTATAGAGTCTTTTCCACCTATAGGAAACAGCATAGATCCATCCTCCATCAGAAAGCTAAACACGGAAATCACATATCATACCCCGCGCATCTTCTCCCTTGTTGGAAGGTGGGTAAGAAAACCATATGCCTTGAGCAGTGTGGAAATTAAGGAAGATAAACAACCAACAAGAAACAACAAGTATCCAAAAATTCACATCCAACCAGTTCAATCATCTACAGTGTCCTCCCTGACACCCACATGCATAAACCAATGAATCTCTCCACACTAGGCATCAACTATTACCACAACAAATATGCCTCCCTGCCCCCACATATCACAACACAAGTAGCAAGAAAACAAAAATAAAATTAATTGGTCTCTTGTCCATTAAACAAGGCATCCAACCTTCAAACAAAATGAGTTCTCACAGCTCCAATCATAAGGCTATTGGACTTTACAAGAAAGAGGGTAACTCAGAACCCTACAAGGAATTATCTTTTTACCGAATAGACAATTAATTAATCATTCTAGAATTAACTGATTTATTATTTTTAGGTTACAACAATGGGTAACCTAAAAAATATGTTACCATATATTGATTAAAAATGATTCCTGCAACAATTTGATTAACATAAAATTACAACAACAAACAGATTTATTTACAAGACTCTTTATCTTTATCTAAACAATTATTAGTTACTTACATAATTTATGTTCATTAACAAATTCCATCAAGAATGAAAATATAAACAGAGCAATCATAGATCTCACACTATCTAGAAACACATGAGGAAATAATATACGATCGAGATCAATTTATTTAACTAGTTCAAATATTTAATATGTCAATTACATTGTGATTTAGTGGTCTAAAACATGCTAACATTACATTTTCATGTAAAATAATGAAGAATCAATGAATCCCCATACCTCAAATAGTTCTTGTCGTTTTTTATACAAGAACTATCCACACAATAGATAGTGACCACCTACCCTCGTGACAATGGCATCCCCCCAAGGACGTCACGACACAACCGCACCAACAGAGACCCACAAAAAATAAATTAGAATAATTAATATCACATACCATATCATGGAAAAGATAAATAGGAGAAGATGAACCCAATATATTGATGATAAATCATATCATATATAGATGAAGTATCGACACTTGCTGCTTGCACCAAAACAAGGGGTGTAGTGCAGAAAGAAGAAACATGAAGGGGAAAAAATATGAGGATTAATGTTTGATCACACCACTCCTATGCGAAGAAGGAACAGTTCGAGCATCTTGCACCATAGAACATGAAGGTAGAATAAGGGAGGAAGATATCTCATCCCTTTACAATATTTGTAGTGTAGCGGTTTAAGATATGCTGGACATTCCATTAAAAGTGGATCACATTAAACCATACGGTTTGACCATGTAACGAATTATAGGGCCTTAGGAATATTAATACAGGAGTAATGGGATTTGATTCGGCCTTAAATCCCTTAAAACGAGGCCTTGAATGCGTTTTACATCAATGAAAAGGTCAATAAGGAGAAACTGCAGGAAGCTAGAATTGTTGTTAATGATCCTGGAAGCACTGTACACCTATTGAACCTAGAAACACTAAACAATATAATGGAAACAAAGTTCATAGAATAAACCACCAATGCCAATGGTACAGTTCACTATATTTCTCATCGATACTGATGGTACTTTTTATAGAAGGACTCACTAATGTCGATGGTACTATTCCTAGAACGACTCACCAATGCTGATGGTACGGTTCATAGAATGACTCACCGATGACGATGGAACTTTTCACAGAATGACTCACTGATGCATATGGTACTATTAACATAATGACTCACTGATGCTGATGGTTGTGTTCACAAAAGGAATCAATAATTTCCATGGTACTATTCATAGAAGGACTCATTGATGCTGATGGTACTGTTTACATAACGACTCACCGATGCTGATGGTATGGTTCACAGAATGACTCACTGATGCTGATGGTTATGTTCAAAGAAGGAATCAGTGATGCCAATGGTACTATTCACAGAATGAATCTCCGATGTCATTGGTACTATTAATAGAACAACTGCCTGAGGTGGATGGTACTGTTCAAATAATGACTCACCGATGCTGATGGTACTGTTCACAGAACAAATCACCAATTTTGATGGTACTTTTCACATAATGACTCATCGATACCAATTGTAATGTTCATAAAAAGACTCACTAATGCCGATGGTACTATTCATAGAACGACTCACCGATGCTGTTTGTACTATTCAGAGAACGACTCACTGATGATAATGGTACAATTAACAGAATGGCTCACTGATGCCGATGGTATAGTTCACAGAATGACTCATCGATACAGATGGCACTATTCACATCGGTCTCATCGATGGAACTGTTCACATCGGTCTCACCGATGGAACTATTCACATCAGTCTCGCTGATAGAACTGTTCACATCGGTCTCAAGCATTGAATAGTTCCTGTTAGTCTTACTAATGGTATTGTTCACATCAGTCTCACAGATGGAACTATTCACATAGGTCTCACTGATAGAACTGTTCGCAAGGGTCTCATTGATGGAACTGTTTGCATCGTTCTCACCGATGGAACCATTCACTTGGGTTTCACCGATGGAACTGTTCGTAGAGTTTGAAATTTGGAAAAGTGTTGTCGGTAAGTAACCTTGACATCCTAGAACACCTAAAACACCAAATTTATGCATAGGAATAGACCGGAGTGGTCCGTGACATTACAAATATTATCCAATAAGTCTTACATTGTTTGGGTTATTCAAACAATGAATGGATGAATGATACATGTAGATAAATTCATATGCTTGGTCATTTCCACCACCAACTGTTGGTTATTACTCAGTAGCCTATTTAATATAAATAGATAACTTATTTCCAACTTTTTGAACTACACATACTATTCACTCAATAAGTATATGATCAATTGGTGGGTTCCCTTGCATAACACCACCATATGGATCTCTAGGACATCTACATGGATGAATTTTATTTCATCAAAGAATGAAATTATTATTTTATAAAAGGATAAAATACTATTTGGAATAAACATAATATAATCAACTAACTAAGAAGAAGTCAAAAATAAACATTAGAAACAAACTTCCTTACAAACTTAGGTATCATAAGGCTCATTAGAATGAGAGATGGCTACACACTCCTTCATAATATCTCCCTTATGTCATAAAAATCATTTCATAAACATAGAAAAAATCCCCTGAACTAAAAACATGATATCTAACCTAAAATAGATGCTACATTTTTAAATATCGACATGATGAACCAACAATCTATGTTTATAACTAATATGAAACAATTCCCGAAGGACATTCCGGATCCCCATGGGTTGAAGAAACGTACCTATAAATAAGGGAAAAAATAAAAAATTATTTTACCCAATAGTATATAATATTCATAATGAAATAGATGATAAATATTGTTAAAAATTACAAGACAAAGTTACCAATAGAAGATATATACATGGATGTAAAAGGAATCTAAATACCATGTACATGATCCTAATGAATCCAAAGTATAAATGACAATGTGTACTATCCCCATGATCTATGTGTGACGAATCCCACTAGATCACCATTTAAATCATAGACCTCTTTAACTAAAATACCCCTTTCCTCAATATAGATCCTTTCCCCGTCATTATTCAAAAAATAATAAATAAACACCAGTGGCATGTGAGTTGTTTGAGTATAATATAACATGTGGGATATCGACAAGTATTCCATATAGATTATTTGAAAAATAAAACGAATATTATTATTTTTAGAGAAGATATATAATAATGTAGAATTTATCCATTAAAAAAAAGCTAGGAATATTACCTTTTAAATATTTTATTAATAATATTGTTTTAAATGAAATCTAAAATAGTTCATATAAAATTATCGGTGCATATGTTTTAAATCCACATCAATTAAAAGAATAATGAAATTACCCAAATGATTATATTGGAATCATATATCGAGGACTATATCCCCATGATATATTAATGATTATAGATAACTAATAAAGTTCATTGTATGAGGACATGATGATTATAGGAACCCCTCATTATCTGAACCCCATTAAAATTTCATGTGACCCTTATGTAGATAAGATAGCTAGTAGATTATAGAAACACCCTGATATTTGACCCTCTCTACATGTGATGAAATCATAGACAAACATATCCACCACCTTTTATGTATTTTATTCTCTAATGTGATGAACATTTAAAATTTTTTAATGGGAATATCAAACTATAAAAATTGAATCCAAACCCCTTTTTCAAACTAAAACTAGGATCTGATATCCTATATTTATATATAGTCTCATTGTTATATAAAATTAACAGTAATTTATAAAATACAAATGTGGACACCATTTTATATCTAATACCACCATATAAATATTTCAATACTGTATATATCATGAAATTGACATTTTATAAATCAAGATTAGAAATAATAAGGAATTTTTTTTTCAAAAAAACAATACATTGGATAAGACCATCAAACCCACCCACTAGGAATTATATAAATTCTAGATTTATCGACAAACAATAGAATAGATAGATATAGTAATAAAGATGAGACAGTAAAAGATAAATCGAATTACATTATATTATGGTCAAACAATACCAAAGTCAACATTGAATAGAGGGAGGAAACATACCTAAACTATTTGAAACATTCACAAAAACTATCAACCAAAATCTAAATAATTACAATTATTTTACAAAATAATATAATTCAAACACCATAACATCATATATAGAACCATTGATAAATTTTACAAAAAGTTTATATAATATTTATCTCAAGATAAATGGGAGCTATTTAGATGAATGTTAAAGAAATATGATGAATGGAGAATTAAAATTTAAGAACAAGATCCCATTCCCAATCATCCCAGAAAATAAGACACTATATGGAAAATGATCCCTAAAATATATATGTAGAGTATTTTACATCTTGTATAAATTTATTGGAGGATGAATCTTGAAAATTTTTGGTGTTAAGAATCATAAAATTTTAATTTTAATTCTCTATTTATCATTGATTCATTTACCCACATAGTTTGAAAATCAATTTTCCCACTTCAAGGATACTAGAGGAGGCACATAGTTTGATTGTTATTTTTTAAAATTCTTGTGGTAAAATTTTCAAATTCCCTTATCCAATGTTTCAAAATTTTTGGGGAAGGATTAATGAATTGGATATATTTTTCACTAATAGTGTTCACACCCTTGGAACTCCAAAAAAGGATTCATAGCTTCTTAATATGACTCAAAATTGTTTTCCCTTTCTATGATCCAAAAATTAGTAGACCATTAATAGTATATTAATCTTAATAGAAAATGACCCAAAATATGAAAGAGAACCCAAAATAAATATATAGTCAAATACAAAGAATATTTATACCTTAATGTGAAATGGAAATGTGAAAAACTGTAAATTTAAATTATTATAAATTCGGACAATCACAAAAAATAAATTGTTTTTACAAATAATAATATAATTTAAAAAAATGAACATATCATAGATTTAAATCAGTTTTAATGATTTTTAATGGTAATATATATTTTTTATAATATCTCCATTAAAAAAAATAAATGTTAGGAGTGGATTTTATTATTATGCAATGTAGTTTTAAAACCATATGTTATTAAAGTGTGGAGAAATATTGATATAGAAACTATTTTTAATAAATTTAAATTTAATTTCACTATTTTAAATCCACAAAGACTCTTTCTTGAAGATAAAATTCCAAATTTTATGACATTGGTAGTATTTTGAGATTAATAGTAAAAATGGCCCATTCGTAATTATTAACAGTTTCAACTCATTATTTTATTTTGACCATAAGAATTTACACATTAATTCAAATTGAAAAATTCTTTCTTTTAAGGATTCTAAACATCTATAGATTTATTTCAACCTTTTTTACCAAGAGCTTAATTGACAATATGGAAGCTCAAAAGAATCTCACATATTGGACGATGAAAACAGTTTATAAATCTGTTGAGTTTTGGTGTGGGGTTCCTAAATAATTCATGGTGGCCCCAATGCCTTTTAATTTTGTTGGGTGGATGCACAAGAGGTTATGGATGTTATTTCTTGAAGCCTATGATGCCTGAATTTTTTGTTATAAGTGTCTTTAATGAATTCTAATCCGGAGGTTAGAGATTTGGGGAGTCTGACTTGAAAGAATAAATTTTCCAACTAAAACAGTAATTACTCTCGAAATACTTGTCCAAATATGATTAAAAAGTGACTAGTGATGGCCATGATATTTCTAAACAACATTCATAAATGGTGAAACGCGTGACTGTGTAATTTAATGGAGATAAAATGCGTCAAACTTCAGGGGATAAATTCTACCTATAAAAGGAGGGGAGATCCTCCCTATCAAATTATCTCATTCCATCCCATTCCTTCCGGGACACCAAGCAGGAGATTGTTTTTCATATTTCTCTCTTTTATTTCATTTATTTTGCATATATTTTTAATGCCTTATTCATCACAATTCATATATTTTACTCTTACCATTGAGTGGTAAAAATTTTGAGTGATTCGGTAATGGTTCCTTTTCTATTTTGAAATACTTGAGTTCTTTGAAATAATTGAATGGAATTTTTTTTCCTTCATAGTTGTTTTCATTTTCATTTAGCGTATTTTATTATCTTGTGCAATCATTATTAAATTTTAATTCTGTAATTTATTTTTTTGGTAAATAAACATTATCACCCTCTATTTATTTTTGGAATGTATACGATGGAATAAACCATAGATTAGTGGTGGAGTACTCAATGATCATCAGTACATGTAAAAGTGGTAGGGGTGTTCTTGATTGTTCATGATAAATAGCACACAATTAGGTATTTCCAAAGACAATTGAGTATATTCAATATAAATATTTTTCTCATGGAATGAGGGTGGACCAAACTAATACCATGGTAATGTTTTATCTCACCATAACTATTTCACCAAGGAAGTGAGAGGAAACAATTTTGGAAACTAATTTTAATCAACTCAGAAGAAGAGGATTTAATTAAATTGAAAAAGTATAGAATTACAATTGGGAAAATGACCCCGAACTAATTACCCATTTAAAATCATTGTTTTCAATCATTTGTATTTCAAATTCAATTTCAATCATTTTATTATTGATTTATTCTAAAAACACACTATTTTATGCCTCATTCAAAAGTGAAAACGTTTTTGGGTACACACCCCTTAGGAATACATCATAGGGTTAATCACTATACTACACTTATGGAATATTAAAATATTTTACCCATGCTTCACGATAGGCATCCATAAAATATTTGAGGAAAATTTAATTTATTTCATCATGTATACTGATAAATAATTGATAAATTTATTTTTTAAGAGTATTGATTTATTTTCAAGAATTTGTATTGGAATATTTTAAAAAAATAAATTAATGATGTATAAAATATCAAAAAAAAATTGAAGAAATTATTTCCAATTTTGTGTCAATTTCATGAATCCATCGCTAAATATAAAATATATTGGATTTTTTAATTGATATAAAACTAAACATGTGATCATTGGACATTCCTTATAAGAATATATATTAAATTCCTGGTTTAACAAAAAAATATTAGATTAAAAATAACATATTTTTTAAGATAATACTAATATGTGTTATATATATTGTGTTCACATAATATATAAAACACAAAATATTTTGAACATATAATAGTTATAAAATAATTTTTTCTTAAATATGTTTAGTAAGAGAATAATAATTTTTACACAGTATGTTTTTTTATTAAAAATTGTGCATAATGTATTAATATTTAAAAAATATCATAGATTACATCAATTAAAATATTTTACTTATGGGGAAAATATATTTTTAGTAAATGTAAAACATGTTATATAAATATGTATATTCTATGTTTTGTGTTTATATAAACAAATATTTTAAATAATTTATTTTATATTGAGATAATTAATATCATGAGAAATATTATAATATTTGTTTAAATTATATATCAAACACAAAAAATGTTTTTACAAAAATAATTATCAAATGTAGGTTAAAAACACATATATCATGAAAGAATAATCATTTCAGCACACATCATTTTTAAAAAAGCATATATATGTATATATATAATTTATAATTATAGATAATGTTGTTCCTGATGGGATATTTCTAATATCATGTTCATTAATGGAATGGAATATATTCCATGTGATTGAAAATATGAATGATAATTTCACATAGTATTTGATATGTCACAATTATGATGTTTCTTACATTGGGGAGGTAAAATTTATGATTAGTTTCTAGGATTTGGATGGGTCCCTTGTACGGAATTATAAATTATAATATCATCAACCCTAATTCATCCTTATAAATGCAACACTAAAAATCTCATTTTGGGTTTTGAACCACTTAAATTAACTGTATTATAGAGAGGGATATTTTAGGATTCATAATAAAATAATGTGTTCTATGAAAAAAAATAGAAATACCAAATTATGCAATAGATATCTATGAATTTTGGTATAACATATATTATATGGACAATTTTATTTTTTATGACCCATTTTTCATTGTAAATTATATTATTTTTTAATTATTAATTGTATAAGAAATATCTCATGTATAACCTATAATTTTTTTATTTTTTAATTCCTTATGTACTCAAATGATAATTATTTATTGTGTTTATGGATCAATGATCTGATGTTCCAAACTGCCAACCCTCACAATGCTCCCTTTCATTGGATTTCATTCTCAGTATAGAATAAAGACTCTCACCTGAATTTAAGAGAATGATACATATATTTTAAAACTACAAATTCTATGTTCTTGTAATACTTCACATCAACACTCTATTCTATATTTAGTTCTTAGGAATAATTAATCAATAAGTTTCATCGAACCATGTTTTCAAAAAAATTCACGTGTCATAGAAAATTAAAAGTGGCATGAAATGTGGAATTCACACAATGCCTAGAAGAGGATATCATAAAGACTTCGGTGGTTTATAGTCATAAACTTCATAGGGGATAATGTTCATTCAAATGTGATGAAATATTATCAAAGAGGGAGAATGTGTGGTCCATAATTGCAATGTTGATTACCGGGTGAATGAAAGTGTAACCTTGATTATTGTGGTGGCAATAATGTTTTCATGATTTATGTTAGCATGTCAATATTTATTATGTTATTGAATAATATACCAATGAATATGACTAATATACTTTCTATATAGGAATAGAAAATGTATATAATTGTAGTAAATGGATAGATGAATACTTTCTTTTTAAGGCTAGAAGTTGATTATATACATAGATACAAGGGGATAAGAATACATGATAGAAAATTTTGTGGAGACAAGTATATGGAGGCCTGAGTGAATGAGAAAAAATAGGTCAGAAAATACAGGAGGAAGGGACCCAAATTTTTAGAAGATCATACAAGTATTTTCCTCACTACACCTAGTATCTAGAAAATACACCACTTCTTTCCCATCCTGCCAATTACAGTGGAGGGTCACACAATTAGAAAAATGTCTATTTCACCTTTGGATAAGGTAGGTTGTAGACCACAGAATAATAGAATTTCCATTTATATAATTTTAGAGCCCAATTTATTTTCATTCATTTATATTAATACATATTTCATGAGAAATGAAGACCTCCAAATTAGTCAACAATTCATGGGGTTTGGAGTTTATCACATTTTGTTAACCATGAAAGCATCTAGAATCCCCCAAAATGGAGCTATTTGGTCACGAAACACACCTCCTTATCTCATAAGTCCATGAGATAATGAACCATCTATAATGAGTTTGATACCCCTACATAAAGGATACCCAAAAACACATCTAATAGGATTTTGAGGTCATATGTGTGTGGGTGTATCCCTTCAACGAGTCATTATTTTTCATAATATGGTGTTTCTGTCCCACTATAAAACTAGAAAAACCAGCTCCACTATATTTTTTCTTGAGAAAATCTAAAACTATAATTATGATATTGTATTGACATAGAAGAAATTTTTGTTTCTAGAAGTATAAATTTTAGAAAAACTAGTTTCCAAGTGAATTATCCATTCCATCTAATAATTATCACTAGCACTCAACCCATTGAAACATTAATACATAAAATCATTAATAGTGTTTCCCTATGAATTGAGACTAGTGGGAGAACCAAATATATTCCAATCCATATCAACCCATTCACTAGTGAAAAATAGATTATAAGTGGAATCATCCTTCTATAATCTCAATCATGGAAATTTTGACGTCTGGTAGATCCCCTTCATTTTAATCGCCACCTTTATACAAATAGAAATGTAAAAAAATTTCCATACAAAGTAGTTAAAAATGATTGTTATTTCCATACACCAGGTTGATGAACCATAGCAGTATGGAACTCCATTATCACAGATAGTGTTTTTCTATTTTTTGGTAGAAAATATACCCTTAGGGGACATAGTGGTGATAATGTGTTTACAGTCAAAGGAAAGATCATTGAGGTCAAAAACATCTTACTTATGATAGTTGAAAACTGATTTAATCATAGTTGGATGGATGAAATAATGATATAATGAAGAAATTTATGATCTTAATGGAAATAAATATCATGTTTTATTAATTCATAATGAAGAGTCTTCATCAATATTAAATGATTCCTAAGATGACCCTATTGGATACTAAATTTTTAAAACACCTTTTAACATGTAGACTAAAGAATAAATTGATTATAGTATATGGTATTGGTGGAATATAGATTATGTATATATAAATAATTAAAAAATTACTGTACATAAATTTTATAATATACACTAATGGTAATGGGTTATAATCCAACGTATCAATAACCACAGTTTAGAGAAATTGTGGGTATAGAGTATTTTATTGAACCTATTACCACAATTTTTATGAAACTATGGGTATATGACCTTTCATATCTACCCTCACTCGAGCAAATGCTCCCCTCCCACTTAGACAATCCCTAATAACCCCATCCTTCTAGATCTGTCATCCTCAGCCTCCACACCCCTCCCCACCTCAATCTTGACCTCTCCCTCCTAGCCTCCGCATCGACCTCCCCGCTTCCACCTCCACGTCATCCTCCTGGACTCCGCCTCTGCATTTTTGTTGATGTCCCAACCTCCACCACCCAACCTATTCCTCTGTGTCGACCTCCCAACCTCCACCTCTGCCTTGACCTCCCGGCCTCCACCTCTCGGCCCCTGCCTCCCTCCCTCCAACTACCAAACTCTACATTCACATCTGCCTCTGCCTACCATCATCTACCTCCACCTAACACAAATCCATAGGGATATCTCTGGATTTATAAATGGAAATTTCTCCATGTATAGAGGTATGGAAGTCATCTATATTATTTTCATCTCATAAATGATAGGGAACATGAGATAATATAAAAGGATATGAAACTGAAAGTATCTAATTAGTGGGATATAACCATGTGGGATGATATTTATTATTAAAATGTGTCTAGAACAAGTTATATAATGTATAGGAATTCTAAGAATAATGTTCTTTAGAATAAATGGGTTTATCACAGAGGAAAGAAGTGGGTGGTAGATGAAGGTACAAGGAGAGGATATTCATGAAGGGATATTAACAAAATGAAGGTGTATATTTTTCAAAAATAATTTCATTAATTGAAAGAGACATGACCATTTCTATAGTGACCGACATGGTTGAATTGGATGGACTTCATCTATTTTCAGGTGCATTAGTTAGGTTTATTTTGGTAATTTCTTCCACCTATTATGTTTCATATTCATAACGTGATGTATTATGATCAGAAGTTACATCCGTACCATAAACTTCTATAGTTTGTGTGATATATATAAGTTTAGTTGCTTCCCGTTGATCTATATTTCTCAATATCGGGCCACAAAGGGATGAAAAATGAATCATATGTTTCTCTAGATCTCTTATTCCCTTAAATATTGAGAAACCGGGACTTCCAAAATTGAACATGGGTGGTGTCTAGATCACTCAATCATGATATGGTTTCTTCTCTAACAATATTGGTGCACAAGAGACATCAACAACCTCTAATCAAGTGGCAATAATATCAAACATCTCAACATATGATTATTTTTATTGTATAAACATTTGACCATGATAGCAAGTTTGATGTTATACCAAGAGACTTATTGGATCTATTGACAGTTGATATCCTAGTATAGGGAAGCCATATTTAACAATGGAGGTTCTAGATACACAAACAGTTTGATGTTTTCTATGGTCAGTTGTGTGGGTTGACTATAATTTCATGGGATGTGCAGTTTCCTCTTCCCATAGAGGGCTACAAAATATCAATATGGAAACATCATTTTGGAAAATAAAATAAAAATTTATTTTCCCCCAAGTTACTCAGCATTAACTTGTTAAATATTTCCAATTTTATCTTTTACTAAGACATTTATTCTTTAATAGAGGGGAAATCAACACAGAGAAGTAGAAGGAGGGTTACAGATATTGCCAAATTTTTCTTTTGAACCAAATACATTATGTGTATATTTATTACCCACACAATATGATTCTAGAAAAATAAAATTCTATTATCCTTCTCACTCTTTGAGAATCAATGCATTTGATCATTCTATATAAATTACGGGTGATATAGATGGTATTAATTATTATTCTCACTTAATAAATATTAAAGAGGATTGTGTTGAATTTCTGGTGTCACATACTTCATTTCCATGTGATTTCTCAATACCCAACTATATCTATGATAATAGATCAATTATTTATGGATAAGATATTGTTATTAAACAATCATTATGTGATGAGGATCTTGATGAATTTACTGAAGAAGTTATCTTGAGGAGATACCTAAAGATTCAGAAGACTTCTGTACCAAATGACTATAGTGTATCATCAAGAGAATGAATTTAATTTGAATAATAAAAATTATCCAGTCACATTTTAAGATAATTATTCTTGTTTTGATAATTTATATTGATTAAATTAGATACTTGAGGAGATGTTTTATATGACTCGTAATAGCATATGGGATCTTCAAGAATTATCAGATATTTTTAAACACTTCATATGAAAATGAGTTATTAAAACCAAGTGTGATTAAAATGGAAATATTTAGATATAAAAATATAAGTTATGAGTAAAGGTATATAATCAAAGAGATGGTACTGATTATAAAGAAAAAATTTCACTATTTTCCACTAAATAAGAATTTTGAGTTCTCTTGTTCTTAGCATCTCATATTTATTTACAGCATCATCAAATGATATTTAAAACAACAGTTTATGAATGGTGATTTTGGTCAAATAAGTATATGGTTTATCGTTATGATTTTATTAAAATGGTTTTTTAAAATTTGTTTTATAATATAAATAAATCCATTTATATGATACGATATGATTCAGGAATATGGTATCTGAATTTTGTGTAGGTGATAATATATTTTAATATTAAATAGAGTGATTCAGATCAAATTATTTATTTAAAATAATATTAAAATTAACGAATTCATTAAAAATATAGTAAAAGAAAATTTATAATTAATGACTCTTATATTGATGGTATATTATTTTCTAGTTGTTTTGATAAACTTTTTAATGAGACAAAACTAATGGTGAGTGAGTACTTTGATATAAAAATACATTACAAAGCCTATGTTATTTTAGGCATCCAAATTAATATTCATAGGACCTCTAATAATCATGTATTATCCTACAGAAAAATATATTGAAATAATCATCATCAAGCTTAACCAAAATTTTATCTCCTCCAACACTACACATATTTCGAGAAATGACAACGTTTCTTAATTCAAACGTCCTCAATGTTAAAGTAAAAAATTACATGAAAATTTGTTATATGATTTCATTGTTGGTAATTTGATATTTTCTCCTATTTATACTCATCCTGAGAATGATTCAATAAGTATAACTTCGGTAACCTTCATCTTGAATTTCATTGGCACATCAATTGTTTTACTCTCTATGCTAAGAGATTCCACATTTGGTTAAACATTATTCCCATCATCTTTCTCTAAATTTATAGACTGATTATTTAGCTTGGTATTCAATTAAATTTGGGCCTCTAACTTAGATATGAGCATGTATTCTATATTTTCTTCTTCCCTAACATTTTACTTAGTAAATAAAATTGTTTTGTTGACATTACACATATTCAGTGAAATTGGTGATTTTCTTTGGTGATTCATCAACTAATTAGTTTCAGAATGACTTTTATTCTTCTTCTAATTTACTCATCAAATTTTTTATATTTCTTCCAGGGTATTTTATCTTGATTCCTCTAGAAATTTACACTATTCTAAAAGGGGATGTATAAAATCTCATGGTAGTGGTATGATGTGAATTTTTTTCTTTTAAATATTCATTCCAATATAATCTTTTTGCTCCTTACTTGCAGGAACATGTTTTGACCCATGGGGCATTATGGTTATTATATTGGGACAACGACTTGTGTAGTCCCAAGAGATACATATGTTATAGTTAAATTATTATTTAATTTTTATTATCACATTGTCCACATAGGCCTTTTAATGCATTTTACGGACATAGTGTAGTTATATTCTGTGAAGGGGGCCAGAACGGCAGTGGAGGCAGCTGTGTAGTTTTATTTGCAGGGTAGGGAGATCAGGGAAGTGGAGGGAATAATTAGTGTGTTTCGTTATTTTCTACCTTTGTGTTCTGTAGTTTTTGTTTATTTTCTATTCTATTAGTTTGGATGTCCGTCGTACGAATGAGTCATGGAGAAACATTATTTATTATTTTATATTGTTTTAATTAATTTTTTTGTGGGTGAAATCATTCCCGAGTGGTGATTCATTAATTCTTGTACACTTGTTCCATCCCATGGGAGTATCCCATACACTTTAGTCCATTCTAGTATTCCTATATTAGAGTCTATGTCTGAACCATGGGAGGTACTAAAAATAATTACTAACATCTCTTACTTCCAGTCATCCACATTTACCTCTTCAATGTCTACTTCAGCTTTTGGAATTTATTTATAGTACATGATGCTCTAAGAGAATATTTATAATCTGTTTATTTAATTTATAGATTCATATTCCAAAACCTCTCTCTCTCTCTATCAGGTTTTTGGTTCTTGTTTTCGATTTTAAACATACATATATTTCTCCATAAATCATAGGAATAATACATCTTCCATACTCAGCATGAGTCATGAACTATTTTCAAACAGTCATGATGATTGTTACATTAAATAAGTAGTATTGAATCATCTTATGTAACTTCTAGAAGATTATTCAAGAAACCTCAAATTATTCCAAATAGATAAACCTAATGTATCAATATGATTATAACAGAAACATATTATCTTCCCAGCTATTACATAAGAAAATGTAAATCCTAAGTATCATTATGAAAAGTTTCTTCATTCCACATTCTTAAAGTCTTTCATCTTCTTAGTAATGTCTTATGAAATTTTTCAAGGTTGTCTCATTTATCTTCCATTAAGGCCTCTACATCAAGTGATTGGTACTATATTTTCGATAAATGGCAGCTTTTATCTATGAATCATCTTTTGAAAATGTATCTTTATTCTATTTTACTTCAACGTATCTACGAATTGTGAAATTTTATTCATCTATCATCTTCTAGATTCACTTCAGATTAGAACTGATAACTTGTATTGCAACTTTGGGACAATGAATTCTAAAATGATTCATCTTATATAGAATGTTAATATTTTATAATTAATGATTCTAAAAACCCAGTTTGGGTTACTGTATCAACCTAGTGGAGGAAGATATATGATCCTTACATCGATGTACGGACTCCTACATGAATGAAAATACTCTTATTTTTATTTTGGAAGATGTAATCACTCATACTTCTCTATTTGGCTGTATGCCTTTTACTTTGGCTAAGCCTTTGTCGTATTTTGGTTATACTTCCACTTCATAATGATAGATGATCCTTACGGTCATAAAATTAATACAAAAACACAAATAATCCTTAGTGGTTTATCAGTTGGTTCATTAGTTGATCCTTACACAGTTGAAAAATTGTCATTATGCACACAATAGAGGGATCATGCCTTTCCCATCTTGTCAATATCTCTAGAAAAATATTCTTATATCGATCCAAATGACTCTTACGTCGATCTGAATGACTGATACATATTTCCTTGTACGAGTTCTTCATAAATTTTCAACACTAGCATATAAATTTCAGCTTTCATCGATCTCACATCATGTCATCTCAGAATCACTTCAAGGCATTCTCAGATTCTTCAAAACATCATCCAAAGGATTTTTTTTCAATAGATGGATTCTCCAATAATCAACTAGCTTCACATGTGATAGTTGAATTTTTACAAGCCATTAGTTGGACTGTATATGATTCATTAGGGGTTTTCTACGAGTCATCTGAGAAATTTCATATAGGTCATTAAATTAATGGAATTTCTAAATATGGTTGAAAAACATCAGTATCCACAATTATGATATATTTTATTAATAAAAAAATGGTCCCCTAGGGTGAAGATTAGTGGTAGTATCTCCTACAGGTCAAGGTGAGGTCTCGAGATCGAGTCTCGCTGAGTACATCCCTACATTGTATGTTGCATATTTTTCTTTGTAATGTAGCCCTTTTACCGGAATCAACTAAGGCTTCAACATTAACTTTTAAATAGTGGTTAATTTTGTGCCATGTTTTGAGTGGAGATAATCAAGGAAAAGTTTTCTAACATCATTTTTGTTATGTTGTCGACACCACTAAAACCATTTCATTAGCAATTTTACATATATTCATACAATTCGGCTCCACAAGAATCACAACTGATTATTCACAGCACCTTCGTAGAGAAAAACTGATCAACACCATCCACACTCCATGTGACAAATATCCTTTATTAAATCAAACTGGTAACCAAAAATTCATCAAATGAACTCCAAGGAATTTTGTCATCCAACATTGTCGTATGATGGTTCTTAGCTTTACAATGGCAGAGCATCACTTAATTTTAATAAAATTGATCTCAACTATTCTAATGGAAAAACATAATTTCATTTCTATTTCATGTATAAAATGGTGGCACCATCCAATGATGAAGTGAGCTTGGAAGGAGCACTATTGGTGTTATGAGTTTAACATATTCCTATGTGTGGTGAATGAAACACCAATATGGGATGATAGTAGGATGGGGGCAGGCAGTGTAGGGGGATGGTGGAGGGGAGGGGGACCGTAGTGCAGGGGGTTGGGGAGTGGAGGGGGCATGCATTGCAGGGGGCTGGGGTGAGGGTGGGGAGGCAGTGCATGGGGATGGGGGAGGGTGGGAGGGGGTCAGTGCAGGGGGCTCAGTGGAGGCTAGGGGAGGCAGTGCAAGGGGACGGGGGAGGGGGAGGGGCGGGGAGGGGGCATGCTGTTTAGGGGCTGGGGAGGGGGGTAGGTAGTGTAGGGGTTTGGGAGGGCTGTAGGGGAGGGTGGGGGAGGTGGTGCAGGGGGATATGGAGGGAGGGGAGGGGGTAGAACTTCCACTATGAAAAAACTGACTTTTGTGATGGGTTATTTGTGACATGTATAAATCTCGTCCCCAGTAGTCCATTGAATAGGTTACTTGCGATGCGGGAATCAACGCATTGCAAATAATTAGTTATTTTCTACAGGACTTGTGTGCCTTTGCACGCCAAACCGCGCTGAAGGGTATTTGCAATATATATCTTGTCACAAATATTCTTGTCGCAACTAATCTAACTTATATATACCCCCCATCTATTTTTCCTTCATTCCCCTCAATTCCTACTATATCTCTCTCTCTAAACTCAAATTTTAGAGTGAATATTTTCAGGAGTTATTTTTTATGAAGAAGTTGTGAAGCCATCTACCATTTTAAGAGATCAATTTTAAAGGTATTTATATTTTATTTAATTTAGTATTTATTCAATTTTTTATATTAATTTTAATTATTGTTGATTAGTTTTAATTAAATTAGATTTAAATTTTTTTCTCATCAGTATTTATTTGAAATAATAAATTGAAATTATTAGTACTATTTCTTATTAATTAGTAATAATTAATAATTATTAATGATAATTAGTAATGTATATAAATAATTAGCGTTAATTAGTAATTTTTTGCTGTAATTTGCAGTAATTAATAGTAATTAATGCTAATTAGTAATAATTATTAAAAATAGTAATAATTAGGAAAATTAGTAATAATTAGGAAAAATAGTAATAAATATTTACAATTAGCAACAAATACTAATAATTTGTAATAAATACTAATAATTAGTAATAAATACTAATAATAATTAATAATTAGTAAAAAGTAGTAATAAATAGTAATAATTAGTAATAAATAGTAACCAATGGAAAACCAATAGTAATAATAGTAATAAATAGTAATAAATAGAAATGAATAGTGAAAGTTAGTAATAATTAGTAATAAATAGTAATAATTAGCAATAATTAGTAATAATTAGAAATAATTACTAAAAAAGAGTAATGAATAATATCAGATAGTAATAATTATTAATAATGAGTAATAAACAGTAATAAATAGTAATAAATAGTAATAAATAGTAATAAATAGTTATAAATAGTAATAAATATTAACAATTAGTAGTAATTAGTAATAATTAATAATAATTAATAACAAATAGTAATAAATAGTAATAAATAGTAATAAATATTAATAAATTAGTAATAAATAGTAATAATTAGTAATAATTAGTAATAATTTATAATAATTAGTAATATTTAGTAGTAATTATTAATAAGTATTAATAAATAGTAATAAATATTAATAAATAGTAATAAATAGTAATAAAAAGTAATAAGTTGGTATAAATAGTAGTAAATAGTAATAAATACTAATAAATAGTAATAAATAGTGTTTAATAGTAATAAATATTAATAAATATGAATAATTAGTAATAGTTTGTAATAATTTGTAATAATAAATAGTAATAAATTGTAAGAAATAACAATAAATAGTATTATATTGTAATAATTCATAATAATTAGTAATAAATATTAATAAAGTGTAATAAATAGTAATAAATATTAATAAATAGTAATAAATAGTAAAAATTTGTAATAAATAGTAATAAATAGTAATAATCTATAATAATGAATAATAATTAGAAATAATTAGTAATAATTAGTCAAATGGGGGCACGACCTCTCAGACACAGGCGAAGAGTAAGACCGATACTGCCGATCAGACTACTGTCGACCATTTCGATGAGGCGACATGGATGTAGGCGACCAAGTATGCCTTCAAGAAGGGCCGAGTAGTTTGTGTTGAATATAATTTAACTTATAGGACTTATTAATGTACTACTGTGATTTTGACCTCCATCTCAAGATGAGATCGTGGATAGACATCATGTTCCACATCACAATATTTGAAGTAGTTGTGTGCTCTGAATGAGCTTATAGAGAGTTTTTTGATGCAACAGGAAGAGATACTTCAGCAGCAACAGCATCAGCTACAGTAGGAGGAGAATATGTATTGATGGCAGCAGCAGTAGTAGCATATGCACGAGGAGGAGATGCGTCAATTGCATCAATAGAAGTACGGGTAGATAGAGTACATGCGCTGTTTGACTCCTAGTTTAGGGATGGTGTTTTCTCCACCATCTCCTCCAGCTTCTCCACCTCCTCCAAAAGACTATCCCACAGTGATTATTTTATTATGTTAAAAATATTTGAATTCCAAATATGTTGTAATATGAACTATTTAATTTTTATTTATTTTATATTGGTGCGAATATTGCACAATTTAATTTTTTAAATTTTTATTATTTTAAATATTTTATTATTTAAATATTTATTATTAGTATTTTATTTTTTTATTGTTTTTTTATTTTACTAATAATAATAATAATAATAAAATTTTATGAATATTTTATATTTTTTGTGAATATTGAATATTTTAATATTTTTTCTTTTTTTATTTTAATAGTATTAATGTTATTTTTTCATTAATCATAATTTTATTATATATATATATATATTTATTTATATAGTATTTCAGATAGGACCTTTTGCAAACGGGTCCGGTCGCAAATAGTTATATATATAGATTTTAAAATGTTTTTTGCGATGACAAATGGACACGTCGCAAATAATTTTTTGCGACGGGACCATCACAAAATGTTTAGGTATATATAACAAATATAAACAGAGAACTATTTGTGACTGACCCATCACAACATGTATTTATATGTATAATGTATATAATTTAAGATCTATTTGTGATGAGATAGTCTCTCATTGCAAATAGTATTTTTTTGCGGCAGTCCCGTCGAAAAAATAGTATTTGAGACACTGTTTTTTTGCAATGGGCTATTTGCGACGGGACCCCATCGCAAAAGTTCATTTGTGATGGGATCTCATTGAAAATTTCCCATTTCAAATACCATAAATTCCAATAGTGTTCATTTCATTGTCATATGACTGATCTCAGTTATTCCAATCCCAAAACATAATTTCATTTCTATGTCACAAAACAAATTGCGACACAATTGGAGACACCTACCATCTTCCGTGATTTAAAATTCATCACCAATCCTCATTCATTTTTCAGGGCTCAACACATTTTTGTATCAAGACATCCGAACTCTATTTCATCTCATCAACCAGCTTGGGGACACCAACTTCCTTCCATGAATCTCATCTTCATCACATATTGGCATCATGAATATTTCCTCCTTCATTGATAATGAATACAAAATAAACACCAAGTGGATTTAATAGATTTTAGTGTTTGGATTCAACCAGTAGTTTTTTTATCTCATGACATGTTGTCTTATAAGAATCATGGTTTGGTTTTCCGCATTATCACACATATTTATCATTATCAAATTTTTCTACAATTAGATCCAAATCTTATTGCTTTCTTCTTTTAGAAGATTATTCATGGCCCATAACTAATGTTGCTAATCGCCATGGTTCTTAAATTTCAATTTATGGGTTGCAGGATTATGGTTTCTCCTCTTCTCCTAAGCCTAGTTCAACTCTTTCTACTTCAGTTTCCCTTGATGAGTCTCTTGGTGGTCATCCCACCTCAGAGTAGTTTTTTGGATAGCCTCTTAGTGAGAATTATTTGATACATTCTCTTACTAATGCTCCATCCTTAGAGCAGTCTTATGGCCATTCAAAAGTCACTATATTCCTCATAATTCTCATCCTATGACCACATGTTTCAAGGCTGGTATTTTCAATCCCAAATTTTATATTTCATATGTGGAATGTAGTTCTTTTAAGGATTACTTTTTTCAACCTTAGTGGCATCAAGTGATTCATTAAGAGTTATTATCTTTACTTAGAAATCATACCTAGTCTTTAGTTCACTTTTTAGTATTGTACGATGTTTAAGGATAAATTGATATGGCATGTATTGCGCACCAAACTACAAGGAAGGTTTCATTTTTCTGGCATGGTTAATTGAACATTGTTTAGTTCGGGTTAATATTTTTCTAATTTTTCTTCTTGATTCAATTATTTGTTCTATTTACATTGAGTCTCTATTGGTTGATTACTTTGCTCTTTCCCTCACCCGATATTTTTTATGGCGTTGTTTGAGTTTTTTTGATTCATTGTTTAGTTTAGGGGGCGCTGGGTAATGGAGGGGGTGGGGCTAGGTACAAGGGGGAGGGGGATGGTTGCAGCGAGTGGGGATTGGTGGGGGGGGGCTGGATGCAGTGAGTGGGGGATTGGTGTAGGGATGAGGAGCGGTGAAGTGGGGGAGGGGGGGCTTGATGCATGGGGTATTTGGGGTGCATGGGGTTGTCCAGGAGGGGGCGAGTGGGGGTGAAGGTGGGTTGGGGGGTCCAAGGGGTGTCAAGAGGGGATGGGGAGTCTAGGGGGAGGGGTGTCAAAGGGGGGTGTCTAGGGGGTCTTGTTGGGGGTGTCCAGGGGGTGTCCAGGGGGTCCATTAGGGGTGTCCAGTGGGTGTCTTGGGGGTGTCCAAGGGGGGTTGTCCAGGGGGTCCAGGGGGTGTCCAACGGGGGGTGTCCAGGGGGTGTGTAGGGGGGTCTAGGGAGAGGGGTTGTCCAGTGGGGTGCAAGGTGGTTATTTCCGAGGGGAGAGTGGGGGTGTGCAATGGGGGATGGTAGTGAGGTTTGACAGTGGTTTCATTGTTTTTGATAATAAATTTTCCATTGTTTCACATTGTATTCTCATTTCTAGGAGAAAGGAGAAAAAAAGGAGGGAAGATTCTTTTTTATTTGGAAAACCCTCTACACGCAAGGTTATTTAAACTATAGGAATATATGTTTCTGTGAAACTATATATACCTATAGTTCAACAAACCATGATAATATGTGTTATGATGAAAACAATCTATAACCATAATTTACTTAAACATGGGCGTATAATCTTTGTTGTAAAAATGTATATCCATGGTTTACTAGATCCATGGGTAATATGAAATTTAAGTGCATTATACCCACAGTTTCTACAAAACTGTCAGTATAGGGAAATATAGACACCTAGGGAGCCCATGGTTCATGAAACCATGGGTATAGCTTATACCCATGATTTCAAGCACTAGGTATAGGGAAATTTTCCAGTAGTGATAGTGAATAGATCTCTTATGTGACAAATTGGATAGGTTATGAATTAGGATTGAATTAATGTGGCTAAGAAAATCATTTAACTACACTAAATTGAGTAATTCTATGATTTAAGATAATTTTTAGTTCTGATATAGAATTTGGAAATATTATAATATTTTAAAATTGCTACATAAATCTATATGAAAACTTTTAGAGTGATTGAATAATTTACTAAGGTGATTATGAGTCTTTTTAAATAGATATGGTAAAACATATATATGTTTTCAATTCACATACTTTGTAATTTGTATAATAAATGTCATATATAATATATTTTTGTTCTATTTAAATAAATAAATAGATAATTCCTTTGGAGTTTCCTAAATGTGTAATGTTTTATATAAAATAGGGTTAATGAATGGAAAAGTCAGGTGTTACATAAAATATTATTGTCAGACCAAATATATATATTGAAGATAAACAAAGTGTAAATGGGAGGAATCCTGTATTAACCGATAATATATTTTATTAGGATATGATGGAAATTGTGGAATAGAAAAAATATCATATAGTACACAATATTTTTTCATCCATACATTGGATATTATTTTAGTGGATGCGTAAATGAAGATCAATAAAAAATATATAGTTATATATTATATTTTTTGGAGTATGTATATGATATTTTTTAGATATAAAAATATGTAACGAAAATTAATTTTATAACATATCAGATACATGCATATAATAAAGTTTATATTTCTGTTACTAAAAATATTATTTATGTTTTTTAACTATAAATATAGGATTTTTATGATGAGTGGAAAAAATATTAAAGACATGTCTTTAATAGAAATTAGATGATGGGAAACCTATCTACCCAGATCAAACTATCACAATAGTTCATTAATCCGTTATTGAAGCCATCAATTATGGAATATTAATTTAGTGGATAATGAAAATACCATTGTGAATTTATTATTATATTTTAAAATATAATGACATGAAAATCACCCTCCAGGATTATATTATGATGAATTATAGAAATTCCATAAATTTTTATTCTGGGAAAATTAATTTAGCTGATGTTGGAATTATACATCAGGGGTTTAATAATTTAAATTAAACATTTTAATTATTAATAGGTATAAGATAAAAAATTATCATGATTTCAAATAAGAATGTCTTCCTACGGTAAAATATGAGAGTAAACAATTAAGGAAGAATAATTTTCTATTATTTTAGATTCTATCAAATCATGATTATAATGGACACATCAATATTTTATTATTAAAAAATACATTAATAAAATAATTTAACATAACATTATTATGAGTGACATATAATTATATTGATAGAAATTTTACCATGTTGATTATTTCAATAAAAATAATACTTATTCAGCATCTATATATTGTGAATTTTTGGAGTTAGGGTCATTATCAGAATATAAATAGTGATAATAAGTTATTAGAGGAAATATTTTTGATAGCATTAGATAATAGCCACATATTTCATTTTAGAAATTAAATAATGGAAAACCGAATAGAGTGTGTTCATGGATTTATATAATAATTATCCTTAAAAAATATTTTTGTGATTTGAGAATATTAAATTATTGGAAAAAGAATGAAAATGTTTCTTTATGAGATATTTAAGAGCATCTTCAATTAATTTTTAGAAAAATAACAATTTATGTATCAAGTAACAAGAATAATTAAATAATATTAGCTATAATATATTTTCTATGATATTATGTATTATAGAAAAATTTTGAGATACTTTTACATAGAATATATTCTTTGATACATGGCATTGAAGATGTATGATATGGGGATAAGTGATGATTGATGATTTTCCTGGAGATTTATTGATGAATCATTAGTAGTACATGTTTTGTGAAGTTTCAATGTTGAGAATATATTAACAAGATTTTGTAAAATATTTTGAGGTCATGATAAATTATAGAGATTGATTTATATACTATATATCAGACCATATATAAAAATTTTAAACTATATTAAGGAATATTATAATAATATTTCATCTACAATCATTCTGAGAATGTTTGGTGAACTTCCCCAAGAGTTTTGTAATTAATTTATATAATATACTTTTTGTATGCATAATGAACCATTTTGAGATGGTACCTATTAACATATGTATTATGTGTATCACTCAACATTGTAATATGGAAATGATGGTGCTTATGATTATATATTCCATAATAAAACTAGTAAAATAATATAGTTTGAAATAAATTTATCTGTATAATAATATAATAAAAAGGTGTTTTTTTCCATAAATAATTATGAAATATGTGAAAACATAATTTACATGTAATTACATTATATTTTTTATTGCAGGTGTGTGTTTTGTGTTGGGAATAAGATAACAAGATCATCCAATAGGAGCTGGAAATAATGGATCAAATATCAAGGGGTCAAAAATATTATAAGGAAAAATGGTTCTATGTTACTATTGGTCACACTTGTGTCAACCCCTTAGATAATTAAACCGATTCATGGTTATATCAATTTTTATTAGTTAAAAATATGATCCTTATAGTTAGATATATTATCTAATTTCTAATGACTTTTTAAAAGTATATGATGAAAATAGTTGAAGAGATTTCAAATGATCCTAATATAGAAAGTTTCTCTTGTTTCCATATAAATAAATGATTATTGGTTTTGTCCATATAAATAATAATAAGATGAAAACATATGAAATCATTTTTTGAAATGATTTAAGAGAAACTTTTGATTAAATTATAGTTTAAGGTAATCATAATGGTAAGTTTTCATTTGTCAAAACTATTGAGAATTGTCCTTTTACGGAATCTTGATAAAATTATGATGTGGATGTCATATTCGAATTGTATTTTTATTTTTATAAACACATTAAGGATTATCTTAAAAATTAATATATTTTTGTTTATATATATTTATACTAACATACATCAAATTTCATCAGGTTGAAATTTCAAATTTTGTTTCATAAGAAGATTGAATAAAAGATTCATTGGATAAGAATTTATAAAACTGTAGAAATATCCCAAACAAGATGAATCTAAGTAAGAATATATTTGAAATTACAATGATAGAGTTTCTATGACTGCAGATAAATCTAGATGAGTTATTTTTTATATTTTTTTAAAAAAATTTGTTGATGGGATCCATGCAATGGAAAAAGTGGATAATTGTAAATGATAAGTGGTTAATGGAATATCTAAGGATGTGAAAAATATAATCAAAATTATTTGTCTTTAATTTATATATTAATTTAGAAATATGACATATTTTAAACACTAATCATCCCATGATAATGAAAAAAATTCTTATTACATTAAATTGTTCATGAATAGATTCATTCGTCTAAATATACATGTAGTAATGGAAAAGGGATTGAAATCATCTATTTATCATCCTAATATAAGATCTTTTAACAGGAAAAAATTTATCTAATTGGTTATTTTTGTACAAGTTTATGATTATATTATCTTACCTCCTAAAAATGAATCATAGGATATATATGGGTGGATAAAAACCAAATAAATCAACCATATTAAATTTAATGAATACTAGTTTCAGTAATAATATAATCACCCCATTCATGTTCTATATATTTTTGAAAAAGTGAAAAAATGAGAAACTCAATATATATATTCTATTAATAAACTAAAAATATAAATATTTTATAAAAAATTATTTTAGTATTAAGATACGTGTCCAAATTTATATTAAGTGTTGGAAAAATATGTTCACTATTGAAATTAATTAAATTATAAATTTCATTATCAGATTTGAAAAATTAAAAAAAATGTTTTGTAGAAGTTCATATCAAATAATTAAATAAATAAATATGAAAAATATTGTTTTTAGATTCTTGATTACATATATTCATATCGTAATTCTAGTCATTATATTTATGATGTGTTCAAGTTTGCACTACCCATAAAAAGTTCACACAATGATATGTAAAAAAGAAAACAATATTGAATTAAGAAATAAGAAGATGTTGATGAATTTTCCTTGGGACTATATAAATAGAATAAAAGTGTTAAACAAAAATTTAATCACATACATAAATGAATATAATAATATAAAATGGATGAAAATGGAAAATCATGTATTATTGTGGGAAATCTATAATGTTGAATGAAAAAGGAAGGAATAAAGAATCATAAAAGGAATTTATCCAAGAGTGGAATAAAATTATTTTGTTTTTGAAAGTCACCAAATATGAAAATCTCAACTTTAATATGTTATTAATAAATAAATAACCCTAAAGATACTGAGAATTTGGTTAGATGTTTTAAATTTCTATGAATAAAAAATTAAATGATTGAAAATTTCACCAAGATAAAATAAATCATAAAAAATTAAATAAAGGGAAAGTGAAAATATATTTTAAAAATACTACTATAAAAAATTATTCCATAAACATACTAAATGATGAGTATTTTGTAATATAATTTAGTACCATATCGACATCCCAGTTGGTATTTCCTTCTAAAAGGTAACTACCATTAAAGGGAGAATGTTCTTTAACAGAAAAAAATGAGAAACCATATTCCATCATAAAGTAAAGGTTAAGGGTTTTTAAATATAGAGGATATAAATATGTCTACTCATTCTAATGAATTCCATTACTAGAATGTCAATGGAAAAGAATGTATAATGAATTTTCATATTTTTAGAGCTATAACGATAATTGTCTCCGAGATGAGATCCATGTCTAAGACTTATTACCCTCATTAAAGAGTCCATAAAAAATAATATTATTACTATTATTAATAGTTTTGTGTTTAAAATAATGTAAATTAATAATTATTTTTAATAAAATAGATATAATAGAATGTTTTTATGTTCATTTACAAAGTATATCTATACATAATAGATAATCTCAGTTAGTATAATGAAACTCTATTACAATAATTTCATTATTATCATGAGAATTTCCTTAGTAACATTTATAAAAAAATCCTTCCATGATAAATCCTCTTGAAAATAATCCATATAGTGGGAGCTATGAAAATGATAAATTTTTTAGATATTTTATACATTATGATAAAACATGTAATTCTGGATCATAGTAAAATAATTTAATTACATGATAAATGAGTATCAATGTAATATTATTATTATTTATAATTTTATAAAATATGATGAAATAATGTAGAGTGATTGTCATAATATTGAATGTTATAATTTACTGAGTGATGAAATATTGAAAGTTATAATATTGATTTTTAAAATATTAAATGTTATTATATTTAAAGGAGGGGTTATGTACCTTGATATTTATTTATTTGATAAGTTTGTTTTGATGTTTACTGAAGGATGATATTTTGTTTCTGAAAAATCTACAAGTGCACTCCCAAATAAGTGAAATCAATGTTGGTGTAAAATTTTTGGGTTCTTAGCTAACAGTTTTTCAGTCAATATTTTACACTAAAATTTAATTAGTTTATAATTTCTATGTTAAGTGAAATTACATCCATATATCTTTGAGAATATATTGATTCCTTAAATAATAAGGTAAATAGAAAAAATATTACCAAAAATTAAAAGGTTTAGTGCACATGATAAATTCAATTTTATGGGTTTTATTTATCAATTCAGTGAGTCCATTGAATTAATTATTAATAATGGGTAAGAGTAATAATTCATCAAAAAATGAAGAATGTATTGATATTAATAGTTTCAAGAAGTAGATAATGTTATTGAAAAAAATTCAATGAAGAATATTGTAGAACCTAATGGATTTTGATTGTTGTATTTTAACAATAATCATGTTAATGTATCTTATTGTTTTGGGTGATTGATAAATATCACAATTATTTGGATTAAGGTGATTCTTGTATAATAATTTGTATAGTAACCCAAGTATTCTATATTGTAATATACTATAATCTTTTAAAATGGAAAACAACATTTCTAAATCAATTATTATATTTTGAATTTATTGTCATAGAAATAAATAACTACAACTAGTGAAGTTCAAATCACTCCCTATGGTACTTTTTAATAAACTTTGAGGAGGTATTTTATAATTTCTTAATGTTTAAAGTATCATTTAACATTATTACAAAATATGAAATCAAATATAATGTAAATTATTGAGAAAATTTATCTAAATTTTAGTGGAACCATTTACGGAGTAATGAAAAAAATATTTATAGTGATAAATATATCATGGTTTCTCTATTAGAGAATGTAGAAATAAGCATATAATTAAATTTCTAGTCCTGTTTTTTACAGTGCTAAAAATATTTTAATTGAATTCCCCAAAAATAATTTTAGTTTTTAAAAAATATTTAGAAATATTCATATATTTTTCAAAATTAATCAATGCGACAGAATAAGTTTTACAGTGATTGGACAATGTTACGAGGGTATTAGAATAGGGATTGACATTTTTTTTGAAATTTTATTTTAATAATATTTTTTTCATAAATCCAAAAATTTTCTTATAAAATTTAATATTTAATATTTTTTCCACCTTATAAAAGATGAAAGTCCAAATCATTACTTTATCCATTATTTGTTATGGGTTTTGATATATACAAGAGTATAAAAGTAGACTAGGCATGTAATATGGACAATATTATATGGATACATAATTTTTTTAATAAGAGAAAAAAATAAAGGAAAATATATGAGTTCATGTCAATATGTAGTATATTTTTTATGGAAAAACTAGAAATGGAGTATAATAAATAATTTATCATAGTATGTAAGATAATATTCAGCGAAGACTAAAATATTATTCCAGAAAAACATGAAATGAAAAAATGATGAACATACACTAATACAAATGTTAAAATAAACAGTATAAAAAATATATATTTCTAGATATTGAATATGTTTTAAAGAGGATTTCATTATTCCATTACTAAGAAATTTGGATCTCGCCCAACTTATACGTATTATTTTTTAAATCATACTAGTGTAATAACACATTACAAAAATATTTGTTTTTTTTAAAATGAATATCTTATAGAAGATTGGTTAGGAAGATAAATTAAATGAATCAGATTCTATTTTACTCTATTAATAAATTACAATGCTTTTTTCTGTTATTATTTAAGCTTTGAGATCTGGAAAATTAAAGTACAAGTGATGTGGAATATCATGTTCTAATTAATCATTTATTATTAAATATATATTTAAAAATTTGTCTTACTGATAAAATATGACTGAATGTACGAAATTATTAGAAAATATATTTAGATTGAAATATATTCAATTTATTCTAGATATGACCTTAAATTGTTTAATAATCATGAATTATGTGCTTCTATCATAAATTTTAGAAATATAATCTTCATGATTGTCAAGAAGATGTTCAGGATGAGATCATATTTGGGCATTAATAAATCAAGATGAATTATTTACTAGATTTTTATTTGAATTAACATTATGATGAAAACAAGCTTTCACAAATAGTATTTGGGATGAATGTTTTTGCAATCATGGATATTTACATCAGTATTGGTGTTGTAGAATTAATTTTATATGAATTACATGGATATACATTATTGAATTAAAATAATATTTATTCTTGTTGTGTAATATGATAAATGTATTATTAAAGGTTATTAAATAAATATTAGTGAAGATAAAAAAATTATATAGAGAAATATTCTTGAGATCATGAGGACACCATCATGATGAATTTTATATAAACATTAATGCACCACAAAATAGAACTTCATAATGATTTTTATATTTTTTATATAGAAAATACATTTAATGTATTAGATTTTATATTATCTTATAATGAATAATTTTAAATCATATCTAAGATATATTTCACATAATCGAATAAGACTCTAAATAAGAATTAGTTTTGGATATTGAGGAAGAATACAAGTTCAATGAGATTACTAATTGAAAATATTATGGATTATAGATTATTTATGAAAAATAAATATATATTTTAAGAAATTCTAGATCCCATGAAACATAGTATTATATATGTATGATTTATTCAGAAGTGAATAATGATGATATGAAGGATGTTTTTCTTATAACCACTTCAATGACAAATACCTTGACGATGTTATTGAGAGATTAGAGTAATCTGATTTAGTGAATTGTTTTATGTCCCTGATATTTATTGATGCTGATTTTTTATACAATTTATATGATATGTTTCAATATGTTAAAGAAATTATAAATGGATATGATTAGATAACTTGAAATAATATCACCTCTAGTTTGTTTAGTGACCTTCCTCCAGAGGGTTTGAATGAATTTATATGAATTAGTTGGATCAAATATAAATAAATCAGTGATGTTGATAGTTACCAATTTAACAAAATTAATAATAAATGACGTAATAAGATGTATATGAGGATTTTGACGATGCCTAACCCAGTGTAAACACTTTATTAATTTATTGGAAAATCTATGTAAAATGACATTATAAAAACATTATAGGGAGTAGATCTCCCTTATTCAGAACGAACCTTGAAAAAAACTATGTCATACACATTACATTTAACATTTCATGTGGGTGTTGTGTTTTTGGTAATATATAAATCCAATTATCAGACCCAGTTTAAGTGGTTAAAATATGATTTGGGTTAAATTATGGAATTATTAATGGGGAACCAAAAATATTAGGCACACCTAATTCACCCCCCCCCCCTCTTAGGTTACTACATAATTTCTTGGTAAAATTTTATAAGATAGAAGATTGTAAGGGGTTTTCCTTGATGGATAAATTATATTTTTATTTATAATTAGATTAGCTAGGGATCTTCTTTAGTAAAACGTATAACATTTT
This sequence comes from Viscum album, assembly GCA_963277665.1. Classification (NCBI taxonomy): domain Eukaryota; kingdom Viridiplantae; phylum Streptophyta; class Magnoliopsida; order Santalales; family Viscaceae; genus Viscum; species Viscum album. The sequence goes on from OY728160.1 coordinate 1,174,287,201, forward strand.
CTGTGAATCCAATTATTTAATCCCCTAGTTAGGATTTGATTTCCTTGAACCAATTCTATTGAGTGGTGTGAACCATGACATAGAAAAACCAATTTATGGATTTAGTGGGCCATATAAATGTTCAAACATCCATGTGTGGTAGATAATTTGACCATGTATGTTGGTGGAATAGCGGTTCTGAAAATCTAGGTAGATAAAAAATGAGACATATGTTGTGGCTCACTAGTCATCCTCTACTTTTTAGATAATGTGGGAATGATATATATCCCTCCTCTATATACGGAATTCCCCATCAATGATAGGTATTAGGGATCATGGTTGGGTCTATATGGAAACAATATAACACCTAGCTGGTATTTTAATGGTGCTATATTCTCATAGGGAATATACCACCATATATATAGATTTTACAACCTAGTGGAATGTTAACCCCTATATGAAATTTCATCAATGACCATCCTAAGGGAAAACACATGGCCCAATGCATAAATTATTTGGCGTTAAATGCTCAATTTTACCATTTTGGTAGGCCTATTCAAATAAAAATATATTCTAAATTATTTTTCCACATAAAACATTATATTAAAATACCTTTTGAAGTTAATAAAAATTCATTGGATGTTTTTTGATGATGCAGTTCATTAATATTATAGGGATGATGCCCAATTTTAAGAAAGGGATTTAGAATAGAAATAATGTTAAATTACACCATTTGATACAGATTGATGCCATAGTTTTTCTCCCTTGAATAAAATACTATGAGTCATAAAACCCAAATATATTAGGAGTGGGTCCCCATATTCATTCAGATATTCTATACTTCCGTGGTCATGACATAGAATATGCCCCTATATAATAGAGGGTTCCTATAGATTACCCATTAATAAGTTGATGGCCTTCCATCTATGGACAGGGAAGTCCTTTATTTAATAATCATTCATAACAAGGCATCAATTCCCCGCTAGGGTTGGTAGTCCCTTTATTGATATCTATAACCTAATGAGGCATTAGTCCCCTAGTAATTATTTTAGAAGAGACATGGGATCCATTAAGATAGAATGTTTAAATTATATGTATTACTTATTATTATAATTATTTGTTTTAATAACATATAATGATTTGTAATACCATGTATTCCTAGTTATATATCCTATATGATTATCATTGCATCACTCATCATTATCCATCAGCCTTATTTCTGATATGGCATCAATTTTACTAGCATAAATATTTTTTTCAATGATTTTTATATTGTATGCTTATAGTCAGCACTACCTGGAAATTCTCAAATTACATGTTTTAATATTATATGATCAATAAAATTATTTAGTACTCATGTATGATGTAGGGTTTCTTGAGTAAGAGTACAGTCTCACATATTGTTGATGATTTCTGTCATTTTTAGTGTAACAACCCAAACATTGTTAATGAAAATTCCTATCATTCTAATTAAATGTATTATTATGTAAAATGGTTATATAACATACAAAAATCCTTGGTATTATGTTTTTGGATTTTAAAATACCGTTATGATTTGTGATCATTGCTAATATAGTCGTTGAACAATGATCACATGATTAGTATAAATACAGGGCTTTCAAAAATCAGTTTTACTTAGACAAAGGCTGCGATGGCCTCATCCAGTATAATTTCTCCATACGAAGCTCATTTTTCAGATATCAGAATGGAGGGAGTGTCACTGGGATTTTCAGTTGACCAAGCCCAAGCTGATCTTCAATATGTAAATCTTGAACGGAACTGCCTACGGGATAAGTGGAAGTTGATAGAAATGACCACATGAGCGATGTTATCCAAGCCACCCCAAGAGTCTGTCACCATCGCACACCTTACCCTTAGGTCATATGCAAGTGATATAAGACGTTATGTAACAAGACCCTAACACTATCAATATGTTTATTTTTTTGTATATATTAATCAATATACATTCATTTTATTATTGTTACGTTGTAATTTTTTAAAGCATAAATAGTATTTTTAGTTAATATTCAATTAAGAAATATATTTTGATGAATTAATGGGTTTTTAATTAAATAATATTTTAATAAAATAATATTACTAAATAACTTTTTATTAAATAAAAATTATTGTAAAATTTTTATTAATACAATTTGTAATTTTTATTAAGGTTTGAAAGTTAATTTTGTCAAAACCCTTGCATTTTTGATAAATGTCGGTATTTATTTTAAGTGTAAAATTTCACGTATTTAGAAAATTATTTTTATTAAATTGAATATAATATTTGGATTAAGGATTTCAAAATTATCTAATGGTAATGTTTTCATAAAATTTTGAGATAATTGAAATTTTAGTTAGAAATTATATACTATAAAAAAATATAATGTTTTTTATAACATAATAATAACCCAATAGTGATGTCATAAAATTTTATAAATGGTATTTTAGGCCAATATATTTTTAACCATTAAAATATTGTGATTTTAGGATTATTTTATTGATTTTACAAAGCCTTACTGGACCCTCCAAGGCTTATAAATCATTTTAACATTTTAAAATGATTTCCATGAGAGTGTGATTCACCTCCACATTAGCAAGCCTAATATTTTAATAATTTATGCCATTGAAAATATTAAATAATGCCTTTCACTCCCCTTTGTAAATAAATGGTCAAAAACAATTGGTTGGTTTGTGGTTTTGATAATTTTAATGTGCGGTGCCAAAAACCTCAATAATAAAGAATTCACCCTCTTTTCCTATATAACCCCACCCAAGCTCCCACATCCTATTCACTGAATGAATTTTGAGCTCGAACAAACCCTTCCATCCTCACTCTATAATCCTTTCAAGGTGCCAGAATCTCCCAATAATATTTTATCAAGCCTCTCCCAAGCCTTTGGGATCAAACTTCCAAGCAAAGGATTTCTTCCTTTCTCATTTTTTCTAATTTTTATTATTTTGTTATACCACTTTTTTTCAATTAAACATTTTGGGGTAAGATTTCAATCCTCCCCCAAACATCCATAAATTTGTTTTAATGATTATGGACCCATTTATCTCCCATTAATTCCTCTCATGTACACCTGTTACCATACTAAAATTTCGTAAGGATTTTCTCTCTTCTCATTTACATTCAAGCAATTCTTTTGTATTATGAAACTAAATTCCATTTCATATGTTGGGAAAAGTATCTATATTACCCCTATACTTAAAATTTAATATAAATATTATGGGACACCCCTTTCTCTCTCATTAACCATTTTTATGAATTCTTAGGTCATGCCGTTATGCTGCCAAAATTGCATCGCAATTTTCCAAGACAAAGTCAATGTGTAGTGAATACCTTGCCCATTTCTCTATCAAGGGTATTCAACTTTATTCAGATTTACTTATTGATTATATATTTTCATGTATGAATTCCATATTCATTTATATTGGAATAAATGATGATGTTTAATGAATCCATGCTATAAGATTCATGTGGCAGACTTATGCATGAAATGAAATGATTAAGAAGGGTGCACCCTGATAGCGCTCCAATGGATTGGGTAATGTTTAGTGTCATGATAAATCACGTTCAATGAAGGTTTAATCGTTATAATTCATGTTAAATGATGGTTTTATCATTCACCATGTGAAATGAGCCTTGGTTCATGGTATATATATGTTAATTGTTGTTTCCACATTTCCACGTTTTGATAATCATGCTATATAATGACTTTATGTTCATATTTCTTTTATACTCCATTTATATTATTATTCCGTAGCATGTATTTTATTTTTCATGTCATTCCATGTTTACTTCCTTAATAGGATTTATAGCTCACCCAATTCTTATGCATATCCTCAGGTTATCCCATGTAATGCTAAGTACGAAAGAATGTGTGTTGTCATGTAAAAGAGGTCTTCTATAATGATGTGTATATCGTGTTTCAATCTGTTATGTAATATTCCTAATCCCAGAAGCCACTTGACCTCTTTATCTTCTATGTTGTATCATGTGATGACATTATGTAATAAATTATGTTTAAGTGCGAAACAAAGAACATGGTTTTTATAGTTGGCATTAGAGGATAGGTTTAGTTATTTTTGGAATTAAGATTTGAATACCCTAGTGAAAGCCTTAGAAATAAGACTACAAATAATAAAAACAACCCAAAAATTTTGGTCAATATTGATTATGTGTTTTATCATGAAAATACATCCCTATCTAGATACGAGCAGGTAGAGGCCACCTTGGAAGAGATGTATCTTAGGGTAAAACTTGAAAACACCATTTTGAGCTAGACTCAAACAAGAAATAGTGCACGACAATGGGCCTTGCTGCACTCTTGGTTACGACACTCTCGGGGGATATTCCTTGTTAATTTCAGAATCTTAGTACATACAATTATTAAAGTAATAAAAAAATCCCTTAATAATATCTATTGGTAAGTAGATCATGGATAATAGATATTGATGCCAATAAATTCATAATTTAAGAAATTAAAAGTAATGTATATGTTATTTGTTTTTGTCTATGGATTACCCATTATGTGTTACCCCTAACTTTCTTATTATTCCATCTGATGGCCAATTATAGGAGGACTCAACCAAACAATTTATGCGATTATCAATGTGACGTATGTTCTAATAAGGTGTCCAATCTGACAGGAGCGGGAATTGAGAGTATTGTCACGTTACTCTCTCGGCTAACTCATGTATTGAATAGAAGCATTGTTAAAATGGAACAATCAACCCCCCCCCCTCCCCCCCTAAGAAAGAAAAAGTTACAATCGAGAGATTCATGAGACCAAGGCCACCTACTTTTAACAGATCACCTGATCCCTCAATTACTGAACAATGGATCAAATCCATTGAAAATATCTTCTCCATCCTTCAATGTTCTGAAAAATTTGGTTCTTCTGGCTTCTTATCATATGGAGGGTCAAGCTGATCAATGGTGAACTTTGATAAGAAAAATATGAATCTTATGGAGGAGATCAAGTTCATGGAATTGAAGGATTTCAGTAAACATTATTTCAAAAATATTTTCCTTGCACCCTATGTATTAATATGGAATGGGAAGTACTTTCCCTAAAGAAAAAAAGACAACGAATCCATCAGAGCAAACGAGTAAAACTTTACAAGGCTTTCATGATATGCCTCCAGCTTTGTCGTTACACCTGAATTCAAGGTTGAACACTTCTTTGGTGGAATAAAATCTACCCTACGGAATGCCCTAGCGATCCGTGACTTCGATACCAATGAGAAAATTGTTTTATGTGACCTCAATGTTGAAATGGAGATAGGAGAATCATAGGGGTATCATGGGGATAGGAATCATTTGGTAGACTTCAATTTTGGCATTCTGATGGATAAATCCAGTGCTGCTAAGAAAATACAGCACCCAAGTTTCCAATGGTGTAGAAAGAAGCACCCTAAAAATACCCTGAAGGGGACGAGGAAATGATTTAGATGTGGAAGAGAAGAGCACCTGACCATTAACTGATGATAAAAAAAATCCATGGCTTTAAAAAAGGATAAGAATGCTTCATTCAACCCACAACGTGTTGTTCATTTCTTCAACTGCAAGGATCTAGGGAACATTACAAACCAGTGCCCTAGGAAAAGGGTTTTCTGTGGAAACCGACAACCTCAAGGTAGCAAGGGAGATATTTTACATCACTATCACCAAAGTGAACCAAGACAACAAAGTGGTGAAAAGTAAACTAGTAATTCATTCATGAATAGAGAAATAAATTTTGTATTCTGATTCTATGCGTTCTATTATATCCCTAAAGTTTAGTAGAACAGTCCCAATACCACCACAAATAATAGATGTAAAGATTTCGATGAGAATGAAAAATGGGGAAATCGTTGCAACCCATGAATATAAATCCTCCTTTTTCACATTTTTTGGATGGAACTTCTTGGCGGACCACTTCATATTTCCTCTCGTATATTTTGATGCAATTTTTTAATGGATTGTCTTTCCTGATATAGATCCAATATAAATTTACATGAGATGGAAATCTCTCTTCATATGGCGAATTTTCCCCTGATTATATACAAGTGCAAGGAGGAGGATGAATCCTCCTTAGCACCATTATCTCAAGCATTGATATTACTTCCCTATGATAAAGTGTATCTTACTCAGATGATTGAGTCTATAGAAGCAAACATCCTTAATGACATGCCTATTATGAGGGAATTCACTGAAGTGTTTCCTCAGGAATTGCATAGTCTTCCTCCTAAAATATATTTTGAATTCTCAATTGATCTTATACCTAGGTTGTTTCCAATATACATGATTCTGTATAGAATGACTATTTTGGAGCTTGAGTAGTTAAAGAAACAACTACAGGAGAATCTGGGTAAAGGGTTTATACTCACAAGTGCTTTACCATGGGTTATAGTAGTCCTCTTCATCAAGAATAAGGATGGGTCAATGCGCCTTTGCATTGATTATTTTGAGCTCAACAAAATCACGATAAAGAAAATTATCCTAGGCCCCTAATTTATGACTTGTTTGATTAGAAACATGGATCACAATACTTATCCAGGGTGGATTTTTGGTCAGGATATTACCACAGAATGGTGAAGAAGGAGGATATCCCCAAGACTACTTTTCATACAAGATGCATGCACTATTAATTTATATTAATGCATTTTGGATCCACTAATGCTCTATAAATCTTCATGGAAATCATTAATAGAGTCTTTATAGATTACCTTCCCAAATTTTTTGTAGTATTTGAATATGATATTCTAATATACTCCAAAAATAAGGAGGAACATGATGTGTATCTAAGCACTATACTAGAGACCTTGCGAAAGAAGAAGCTCCCTAAAAAATACAAAAATATTGAGTTCTGGTTGAAGGAGGTATCATTATTGGTTCATATCATCACAAGAAATGGGATATCTATGGATCCCTCCAGGATAGATACAATTGATGGATTGAAGAGTCCATCATCTGTAATAGATATTTGTACCTTTCTAGGGTTAGCTGAATATTATCGCCGATTTGTGAGAAATTTCTCACGATTTGTCCAACCCTCTTACCAAAATAACTCATAAGGGAGAAATGTTTTGGTGGAGTGATGAATGCGAAGAGAGATTTATGGAGTTGAAAAGGAGGCTTATCACTATGCCAGTTCTAATATACTGACAAGCAGAAAACTTTTTGTGGAATTTAGTGATGATTCAAAGGAGGTTCTGGGCTGTGTATTGATGAAATTTGACAAAGTCATTTCCTATGCTTTAAGGTAATTGAAATATCATGACAAAAACTATCCAACACATGATCTAGAGCTGTATGTAATAATATTTGAATTAAAAACGTGGCAACATTACCTCTTTGGGGAGAACTGTGAAATATACACGGATCCCAAAATCCTCAAGTATATATTCAAATATATTGAGTTGAATATGCACCATAAAATATGGTTAGATCTGATCAAAGACTATGATTTCTAAATCTATTACCACCCTGGGTAAACGAACAAGGTGGAAGATGCTCTACATAGAATGGAGCCAACAATTCTCTCAGAGACATGAATTGAAAAGGATACAATATTTTCAGATTTGATGACGATGGACTTGGGAATCATAAATAAGAGAACATCATCAATCCTTTCACAAATGATTACTGATCCATATCTTTTGGAAATGTTAAACGATGCTCAAAAGAATTATGTGGGAATTCAGAACAAAGTGAAAACTATCAGAAAAGGTAAATACTCAGAGATTAATATTAATGAAGAAGGATTTGTGAGATTTGAGTCCAGACTGTCTGCTCAATAAAATCCAGACATAATGAATAAACTTTTGGATGATGCAAAAAGTTTGAATTTCACCATTCGCCAAGTAAACACAATGATGTATTGAGTTCTCTGAGAGAATTATTGGTGGGATAACATGATGAAGAAGATTTATGAGTATACATTGAAGTGTCTGGTTTGTTAGCAAGTGAAGGATTCGAAGCATAAGTCTATGGGAATGATGCGACAATTAACCAAACCAGCATGGAAATAGGCGAACATCACCATGTAAATTTTCACCGCACTTATGAAGTCATCCAAAGGAAACAATAATCTCTGGGTTTTGATGGATCTCCATTCAATGATTTCACACTTCATTATAATTTGAGAGGATTTTTCATTTGATCAACTAGAACAGATATATATAAGAGAAGTGGTAAGGTTGCATGGAGTACCACTATCATTTGTATCTGATCAAGATTGAAGATTCACCTCTATGTTCTAGAGTAGTCATCAAAATGATCTAAATACTGAGCTAGAATTCAGTACATCTTATCACCCTCAAACTAATGGCCAATCTAAGTGAACTATCCAAACATATGAGGACATGTTTATAGCATGCTCAATGGACTTTAAAGAAGGATGAGATCAACATCTTCTTCTAGTTGAGTTCTATTACAAAAAAAGTTTCCACTAATGAATCTAAATGTCTCATTACAAAGACCTATATGGGATGAGGTGCAGAGCACCTGCATATTGGGATGATGTTGGGGAGAGAAAACTCCTAGGTCCAGAAATGGTCGAAGAAATGGTGGAGAAAGTTAAGACCATCCAGCAACACATTAATGATTCTCAAAATCGACAAAAGATATATATTGATAATCCTAGATGATACCAATAGTATGATGTTGGGGACATGGTATTCCTCTGTATATCATAGTTGAAGAGAGTTGTGTAATTTGGGAAGAATTGAAGCCTTAGTCCAACGTACATTAACCCTTTTGAGATCTTTGATTGCATTGGTGCAGTGTCCTATCAACTAGCACTGCCACCAAACATAACTGAAGTACATGATGTATTCTATTTATCACTCTTGAGGAAGTCCATACCTGACCAATAAAATTTACTCAATCCAAATATGGTATCATTAGAGAATGACATCTCTTATGAAGAGAATCCAGTGAAGATATTAGACCGTAGGAAAAAAGTTCTACGAAATAAGTCAATGACCCTCATCAAAGTGTTTTAGAGAAACCACAAATATGAACAAGAAATGTGGGAATCAGAGGAAGTGATGAAGCAGAGTAACCCGCATCTGTTTAAGTTTGGGAAAAGGAAATTTCCAGGGTAAAATTTCTTCAGGTGTAAGATTGTAACAACCCAAGCATTTATTAATGAGAATTCCTCTTGATGTAATTAAATGTATTATAAGGTAAAATGGTTATATAACATATACACTTCTATGGATTTATGTTTTTTGGATTTTAATATAACATTTATAATTTTTACTATTTCTCATATATTCATTAAATAGTGATCACACAATTTGTATACATATAGGGCTTTAAAAAATATGATTTACTCAGTCAAAGGATGTGATGGCCTCATACTTCATAATTTCTCTATACGAAGCTCATTTATAAAAGCTCTAAAAGGAGGAATCATCACTGGGATTTTCTCTTGACCAAGCCTAAGCCGAGCTTCGACACATTAATCTTGAACGGAACCACCAATGGGAGATGTGAATGTTGATAGAGATTTCAACATGGGAAATGTTATTTGAGCCACCCTACGAGTCTATCACCATCACACACCTGACCCTTAGGTCATATGAGAGTGTTATAATTGGTTATGTAACAAGACCCTAACACTATGATTATATAAATTATTTTTATATATAATAATGAATGTACAATAATTTAATTATGGTTACTTTGTAAATGGTTTTAACGCATAGATATTATTTTTTGTTAATATTCAATAAACAAATATATTTTGATGAATTAATGTATTTTTGAATTAAATAATATTTAAATAAAATATTATTACTAAATTAATTATTATTAAATAAAAATGATCATATGATTTTTATGAATAAAAATGTAATTTTTATTACGGTTTGGAAGCTGTTTTTGTCAAAACCCATGAATTTTTTATAAATGTCGTTTTTATTTTAAAATTATAATATTAACATATTGTGAAAATTATTTTGATAAAATTAATATTGTTTTTTTATTTAGGATGTTGAAATTATCTAATGGTTAATTTTTCATAATTTTCGGAGACAATCGATTTTTTGGGTAAAAAATATATACGATTTAAATATATAATTTGTTTTATGACATCATAATGACCCAATAGTGATTTAATAAAATAATATAAATGGTATGTTTGGACAATATTTTTTTACCTTTAAAATAATTTGTTTTTATATTTATTTTTTATTTTTACAATGTCTAAGTGGACCTTCCAAGACTTCTAAAACATTTTAACATTTTAAAATGGTTTCTTTCAGTGTCTGACTCACCTCCACCTAGGAAAGCCTAATATTTAAAGAATTTTGTCTATTAGCCATATAAAATAATTATTTTGACTCCACTTTGGAAAAAACATGGGTTGGTTTTTGATTTTGATTAGATTAATGTGTGGTTCCCAAACCCTAAATAATAAATAATTCACTATCTTTTCATATGTAAACCCACCAACGATCCCACTTCCTTTTCACTCAAAGCCTTTGGATTTCGACCACCCCTAACCTACTTTATCTATAGTCCTCCCAAGTCACCCCAAGATCTAAATAAACATCTCTCATGCCTCTACCAAGCCTTTGGTATCACACATCCATATAAGTGATTTCTTCCTTTCTAAATTTTGTCGAAATTTCATTATGTTGTTATACCACATTATTTTCAATTAAAAATGTTTGGGTGTGATTTCACAACTCCCCCATACATCCCTCCTTATGTTTTAAGTACAATAGATACCTTTATCACTCATTAACGGGTCTCATGTACACATGTTACCTTGCCGAAATTCTGTAAGGATTTTCTCTCTTCGCATTTTCATTGAAGCAATTCCTTTGTATTATGAATCTAAATTCCATTAAATATGTTGGGAAATTTATCTATATGAAAACCTTACTGTAAATTAATTGTACAATTTTATGAGACACACCTTTCTCTCTAATCAACCCTTTTTATGAATTCTTATGTCATGCCATTATGCTGCCAAAATTGCACCCCGATTTTCCAAGACAAAGTCATTGTGTAGTGAATACCATGACCATTTATCTATGATGGGTATTCACCTTTATGAAGATTTTATTATTTATTATTTAGTTTTAGGTATGAATTCCACAATCCATTATCGTGTAATAAATGAGTATTTTTAATGAATCCTTGTTATATGATCCATGTGTCACACTTATGCATGAAATGAAAATATTAAGAAGGGTTCTCCCTGATAGAACTCCAATGAATTATGTAATGTTTGGTGGCATGATACATCATGTTAAATGAAGATACACTCATTATAATTTATGTTAAATGAGGGTTTACTAATGATCCATGTGCAATGTGCCATGGGTCATGCTAATTTCATGTTAAATGTTGTTGTCGCATTTCCATGTTATGATAATCATGTTATATGATGCCTTTATGTTTAGGTTTACCTTATACACTATTTATATTCATATTTCTAACATGTTTTTTATTTGTCATTTTATACCCTATTTAATCCCATTATGGGATTTATAGCTCACACATTTCTTATGCATGTCCTCAGGTTATCCTGTCTAATGCTAAGTACGAAAGACTTTGTGTGGTCATATAAAAGAAGTTTTCAATAAAGATGTATATTTTATGTTTTAAGTTCTTATGTAATGTTCCTAATCCCAAAAGACACTAAAAATCTTGATATTATTTTTTGTATCAAGTTAAGACTTTATGTAATAAATTATATATAAGTTTGAAATAAAGAACATGGTTGTTATAGTTTTGCCCTAATGTTTGTGAGTCAAGAGGTTGAAGTAATCCAAATATTTGAGGGATTAATTTATATTGGGATAATATTCCCTAGAATTAACCTATATTTTTTATTCACACAATATACCATAAAAAATGTGAGTTCAAAGTCGGTCAGGTCATGTAAATGAGGTAATAAAATATATTGAGTCCTATGGTAAATATATAATGGTAGCAATATTGGGTGTTTGGTTTATGAATTTAGTGTAAAATTTCAATAGAGTATTATTAATTGTCTTCATGTTATGGAACCAAATTAATGGATAGTAAAAAAAACATTCTATGACACTGAATAATAATATTATCTCAAATTACATAAATTAATAATGCATTTTATATTGGGTACCATATATATGTCACATCTACCAGGAAATATTTAATAATTGAATCTTATATCCTTATATCATTATCTCATGATATTATTTAATAACTATTATATAATTTTTTCAATGGATTATGAATATCTATATATTACTAGATTGGAACATGATGTTTTTTCATGATGTGCATGTACCAACACTATAGGAACATGTTATTGGTTAGTTGATTGATGAGGCCTCCATCAAGAAGCCTGATCATGTAACATATATAATGTGAATGTGGGGAGTATATACTCCACACATATTTGTAGTGAGTATAACATCCACCCATAGTAAATTAGGATGTACCTCAACCAAATTAGTAGTGGAATGTTCTATTTAAGAAGGAAACTGATTATCATAGGTTGATTACACTTCATGAGCCTCATTGATTGAGACCCACAATTTTACAAGATATGCATGAACCATTGTCTACTGAGGAATGTATAGAGTAAATGAATCATGTTATCAACATCCTCAAGATACATGTTTATCAAATATTTTTCATGTAATATAGGAAACAATAAGATGCGGTGGGGTACTTTTGGTTCTTCATGACTCCTTCCAATAAGTAACCTCTATACGTTAATATTTATTTTAGAACCATGTTTAAGAGGAATACTACCCAATAATACATTAGATGGTAAATGTTTTGCAGCTCGTTGACAAATTGTAGGGTATCATGTTATTGATCGATTAATAATTTTTGTTCACTGACTTCACATAGTACTATATAGACATGGTTCATGACGTATTCTATTAAGAACATATAATGGACAGATCCCTCCATTAAGAGATATGAGATTTTGTGGAGCCTCTTTCTATACCCACCTACATTTTTATCCTAAAGGGTGATTTGAAGATAACTAGATTCCATATAGAAGGACATAATTGTATGGAGTCTACATTATATAATGAATATGTTGTGTTTTAATGTGAGGATGGTTGAAAATAACTCATAATACCTCAGCATCAATGGAATAGTTATATTTGGTCCAAATCAATGGGATTGTGGATAAGTTAGTAATGGAAATGATCTAACTTACTAAGACACCATATTATCTATAAATGTTGAGGATAAGGTAATATTGATTCAGATTCCAAAACATAATCTGTGGAAGTGGGAATACGGGGTGGTATGTTGTATAAACAGACATTCCATACATAAAATCAGGAACAATGCCTCTCCATGGTGGCCTCGGAACAACTTTAATAGATAGTTTATGAAGAGGATTTAGTTGATAACATAGTGATTCCATATGTTGATTATGTTTTGTTAATCTTAAATAAACTTCATTTAAGTACTTTCCACTCCATGCATAAGGATTTTATGCCTATGTTTTTTGAATCAGTAGTTCATAGAGGGTTATGAATAGGTTTTTGTGAATATGTATTAGTGTAAAATGCCATCCATATCTAATTTGGAGCCAAAACACATAAAACCTAGTTCATGGAATCTTTTTATTATGATATATTCATCATATGTTATATAATTCATCATTGAACGACAATCAAAACAGCAGAACCAATAGAAAAATACTTGAAGAGATCACATTCATGAAAATTATTTTCCCTAGTAAAAGTGTTCACATTGAGGAGGGAGAAATTTCTAGGACAAAATAATGTTTTGGATGAATCCACTTGATTTCATTATTTTCCATAATTGGGTTCCTTTATTATATTGTGGAATATATTTTTGTCAATAGATATTTTCTTGATATTGATTTAAGGGATCAATGTTATCCTTCATGGATGAGAGGGATCTTCAGTTATCATTAGTGGGTCCTACCATTAGATATTTAAATCATATCATACAACACTTGGATATGATAAAATATTATTCTACAGATAATTTTGATGATTATAATTTTATATTATTCAAGAGTTCATGGATTGTTTTGAAATTATTTTAAATAATTTCTAACTATACGAAGATAGATTTTTTCATCATATTTCACCATAAGACGACACCTATCATTCCCTAATGTGATATTTAGGTTCTCATGACCCTTATATTTCAACAATCATATTCCTCAAATATCACAAGATATTTTTCTAAAAAATTTTAGAGATCGTAGTTGTGTTTGGGATGGTGAATTCATATTAAATGATTATTGAAAACCATGCATCTTTCTTATGAATTCATGTGGTATGTTGCATTTGAAGGTGGGTGATTGGGTAGCACATAGTTTTGGATAGATATGTGGAGTTATCCATTAATAATTTCATATTGAAATTGTTGGTTTTTTCATAGCTTTAATTATATTCAAATAATAATGAAATCAAACCACGTGTGTCTCTTGAGAGACATTATGCCTCATATGGTTTCACACGGCTAGTCTAATTGTGTTGTCTGAACTTATAGAATGGTTTTTAAAATATAGAAATATTTTATTAATATTAATTTTTATAAGAATCCTTCATTAATTATAATTTGTTTATGGACCCATAGCTTAAATATATCCCAGTAAAACATAGTTATTTCATCCTCCTCACAAACTAATTACACTTATTTTGAGGGAAATAGATCTAGGAAATTATTATTTTTTGTGTTTCTTCCTCACTCAATTTTTATTATATTCTATATCTCATCTTATGTAAATAAAAGTATTGATATATCTTTAATTTAATTGAAAGATATATGATATTTTATGATATTATTATTATTTTTATAGATAATTCTAAGGAGTGGGATATATAATATGTATTTTCATATATTTGGTATTTTTTTAATCTTAAACATGATCATCAAGGTAGGTGTTTTCAAAAGATAGTTTTATTATAAAATTATGTGATTCCTTTACTGTTTTAATGAGTTTTATAAATATTTATTGATGTATGTCATGGTACTGTGATATTGTTATTGAAAGATGAATGTATTTGAACATCATTTACATTAAAATGTTTTCATATTCTAGTTGTAGGGATTGTGAAAATGCTTTTTTGGTAGTTGTTTTATTATTGGTGAACAGAATTGAGTTTCTTGAAATTCCGAAAAATGGAATGTTTGAATATGTGATGATTATATCAAAAGGGAACCTAAAAAGAATTGTTGCAAGTCTAAGAAAATCACACTAAATTTTTTTATTGTTATATAAAAATCTATTTACACTATAATATTAACAAAAAAATAGTTATACATGATGGGGAGCCACTATTCAGTGTGGTATCATTTTCTTGGCCATGATTTTGGTGTCCCTAGGAGGTTTTCTAATTCACTAGATATTCTAAAATTAACCGATTTAAGATTATATTAGTGGAATATTACTTAACATACCCAAAGGATTTACCCCATGGTGCTAGATTGATTTAATTCCCACCAATTAAAAAAATTTCTTATATAGTCATTGAAATATAGAACATGCATATATTCCTGAAATTATTTATATATTCATGGTTTTTGAAATGATTCATTGATAAATTTTTCAAAAATGGATATAAATATATTTCATTATACATGAAATATTTAAAAGTATATAAATAATATTTTATTGAAGTATATATTATTTTTAAATGAGAAAAGTTGTTTTATTTTCTAAATCCGGATTATAAAACACATTATGGGGTTATAATGGACATGTTGATCTCACACAAACCATATATCATTGGTTTTGTTTAGATCTAATTTTGTTATGTATATTTAATATAACTCCACCTCTATATGACTATGATTATGATAGATAAATGGTGTAACATGTTACTAATGGTGTGGTGAGATATATACCATCATATATCATGGATATGTGATGTCAGTTTTTCAATTTTACCCTTTATAATTAATACATGATATTTTTTCTGACCTTTATGTCCTTTAACCTATTTTATATTATATTTTATTTAGTTGTTTCATATATATTTTATTCAATGGGAAACTCATTCCCAATGGTGTTCATCAATTCACCAGAAAAATAATCCATCCCTTTGGGATTGGGGAATCCATTGGAACCTTGTGATGAACTATCTGTGGTTCCTATATTAATTGGTGTCCCATGTCAGTTATTGAAAATTGTTATCAAAGAGGTTCATCATTTTTCGGTAGATGATGATTGTAGAAAGAAGATAGGGATGTTGGTACATAAGGGATTGGTTTTGAACATGTGCATAAAATATTCCTATAATAGTGTCCCTTAATATACCACATTATGTTGGAAAAGATGTACCTTTAGTCCCAAATGGTTTGGAATTCAGTTTCCCTGTATTAAAATTCCACGTTAAGTGGTTTATTTTAAATTAATTATGGTTTAAATTTTTGTATTTTTACAATATTTCATTGACTTTTGGTAGTACAATTAATTATATAAGACATATCATTAATTTAAAGGTGGATGTTGAGGATAATGTTTCATTGAAAAATCCCTCAATAGAAAAAAATATTGTATAGGATATGGTCACTGTAGTTCATTCCATAGTCCATGGGGACAACCCCATTCGAATTATATATAGAAATGTAAAACCCAATGACGGGGGTGGAGGAGATGAAGGCAAAGTGTTTCTATTGATGAAAAAAAACATCATTCCAATTAATGAATTACAATCCTGAAGAATATGATATATTGGAAATAACAAAAATGATATTTGACTTCATGGAAACCCAAAAATTAGTTTAATTGAAGTGAACTATTTTCAAACCGAATGTTATTTATAGGATATTGTGGGATATATAAGTTATAGAAAAAAACAGAAGGTTTTGAGGTGGAAGGAAATCAAGGACACATTTTCACCATAGTTTTACCTAGAGACACTAACAGTAAAAATTTATAAGGATTTATACACCCTTCAATATCTTGATCATATTATGATGGAGTGCGGAAAAATCTTTTCTATATATGCATGTATCTCACTAGTTGGAATATTGAAGGAAAAGTTTTGGTGTTCAAGGTTTATGATGGGCATAAAACTAAAAAACATACAAAATTAATCATTTATAGGACTATCACTACTAATGAGGTTGTTGTTATAGAACTATTATAAGTGATTGAAAAATCAGCTATGATTTTCCATCGTAATTTTCCACTACTTTTCAGTTCTTGTTATGGAAGAATTTACGAATGGAGTTTAAATTATAGTTATTTTTAAAAAATAAAGTATAACTGAAGCATAGATGTGAACCCATTCTATGTCTCCAAAAAAATTTATAGGACCTCTTACTTTACATTATTATGGAAAGAAAGGGAATGTTAAAAAAACTATAAAACACCTCTAAAAACTATATATTGTTTGGAAATAGAGTCCATTGAAAAATGATTTTCTAGATATCTCATATGAACATGTAGGAACATTTTTATTTTCTTGTATAAGGAATATAGTGTAGCTCGATTCATTTAATGGACCAGGTTCAAATCTAATGATTTTAAATGAGGAATTTTAATCTTTTGGGTTAAATTACTTTCACATGGTGGAAGAATACTAATGACGTTGAGTAAGGTACAAAAACTATGAGATGTTCTATGATTTATTTATGCATATATATCAATTAAATTGTTTTATATGATCTCCTATAACATGTTTATATTGACATAATTCTTGAACTCTGTGATCATACTAAGTAATATCATGGATTTTTTATTTAACCGACAACCCATATCTAATAAAGGAATGGACAAGGATTACACTCCCTTTCTTCCACTATATATAAATAGAATGTAATGATTGCATGGATTTCATTTTTAATTTATATTTACCACAGTAATGTTATCCTTGTGATGGAGTAGATAGTTTACAATAAGGCATGGAAAAATTGTTACCATTGGAAGGCTATTTATTACTTTCCCCCATCAGTGTTCTCATGATTTGAAGGGTATTATGACTATAGGTATAGTAGAGTGAGGCCTTAATATCAATATTTTGGGAAACCAATATCATCTTTTCTTGTTTCCTATATAGAAGAACCGTCAAGCTATAACAATCCAATACTTTTTAGGCAATATCCCGAGGTTTTTATAGAAGAATTCCCCTCTTATCCATTTGAGGGGGATCTATAGTTATGATTTAATATTGTTCCTAGAACCAAACCTATATCTTTTTAAATGTATCAAATTTTATGCGTATGATTAATGGATCTTATGATATTATAGTATTTTTTTAAATCTATGGGGTTTATCTGTTTGAGTGTGTCCCCTTCCATAGCCCTAGTAATTAACAACATGAAAGTGATTGTATATTCTCTATATGTGTTTATTATATAAATATTTATTTGGTGATGATCATTAATATGTATCATTTTCACTATATTGAGTATTTTTTTACTACATAAATAGGGGAAAGTGATTCTTAGAAATCACCATGTACTTTGTGTATAATGAGATTAATATTAAAGAATCGGAAATCCCTATGATGTATTTTTATATTTGTTTTGGATATTTGGATTATCTTATTTGGCTATTTGGAATAAATACCAATCCTACTATTTTTTGGTATATGATGAATCCAATACTCCACTAATAAATTGATTCTAATATTATTATGTATCCATATGATATTATAATATACACAAAAACCTGGTTTGAATAATAGTTTCAACATAGGGTTGTTCTGTGAGTCTTGAAGGAACACTACATTTATTCCATGTTGTAAAACATTCTCTTATGGATCCAAGAGCATTGTTCCCAAGAAATGTGTCATTAGAAAGAAGAATCATAGTTCAACTTGAGAAGGTGTAGAATATTTTATCATGGGGGGATCCCATGAATTCCTTTGATCATTTATGTTTCTTAGTCATGGTAGGATACTACTGAGTATTCATGATGGATAGATCTAATCATGGGTTACAACTTTCCAATATGTCATGAAATAGTTTATTGTTCATGGTGGGATAATGTTTTTGTATTCATTGATTTTTTTGAAATAAAACATATTATTAGAACCAATTATTTTTTCATAAATTGGTCTAGGATACTTGGATTATAGTGATGCATCAGGCATAGACTTGGGTTGTGTTCTTATACTGGGATTTCACATAGTATAGTATAGTCCTCATCAGGTTTTTCTGCGTGTAAAAAGTTAAAAATATGATTAACTGCATGATGTGGGAATGAAATTCCTCATGTGTTTGTAAAAAAAACATTTTGAAAATTATTTTATTTTATTAACTAATAAAAAAAGATCGAGCTACCAACTTCGGCAGAGATTTTCGAATCTCTTGTAGATGTGTTGGATGGAGTATCACCAATCATTTTATTTCAAAAACTCACATAAAAAAGTAAATGGTAATATTTATATATAGTATATCAGTTGGATTTTTTGCTCTCATTCCATTAATTAATCCAATAAGAAGTGTAATATCGTGAGTCTCATTGCTAGAATCAACTTAAATGCAACAAAGGATAGAAATTGTAATTTTTTGTTAATTTTCATCCAAACTATATCTCAATTAGTTGTATTAACAAATGAAAATATAAAAATAATTCTCTTGTATTAGGGAATCTCTGTGTGGTCTAGAAAAAACCATGAGTGGATGATCTCCTTGGAATACATTCCTTGTTTCATGAATCTGGTGGTTTTTACATTATAAGAAAAAGGGAGAGCATAGAATAATTTAATTTCACTTTATTTTATATTAATATAAGCCCTTAGAAAATAAAATATAATTGGAATCACTAGTTTCGTTGGCTAGGTAAGAGATGAGAAATAGCTGACATTGTGCCTCATTAGTATTCATACAAAATATTTAATGTAGAATACCGGTAACCATATCAGTTAATTAAAAATAAAACCATTCTAATACTAAAATTAAACTAGATTTTTTATATTTTAATATTAGAACATTATAAAATACTCAAGAAATATATGATAAATGTATTTTGACAGATTGAATGACTATGTGGGTACACTTCCTTCCATTTTGGAATTCAGCGATGAGAAATGGGAATGTTATCACAGTATGAGATTGGGAGGTTTCATGGAGTTCCATTAGCCATCATATCATAAATAGAACTATGTTTTACCTAAATTTTCAATAAAATTATTTTAGAGATATTGATAAATTATGTTGTTCTATTAACGAAAATTTCTTCATAGATAGATTGACAAGTGAAGAAATCTATTCAGATTCTTGGGGACAAATCCTTCTGTCATCTTAGAATTCAAAGTATCATGGTCTGAAAATGCAGGGTTAGTTGATTTCAATTATATTAATACATAGTATTAATTAATAAAAATGGAACCCTTTGATGAATTATCTCCCTATAGTTGAAAAAAAACATTTTAATGGTTCTAGATGTTTTAAAAATCCTTGATAGTCAAGGTAATCATTCAATATATTCCTATAAAGATCCAAGTCTTTGGTCAATGGATGGTTAGAAACCAGAGTCTACATAAATCATATGTGTATCATCAGTGTAAAAACAAGGTTCTTATAGTTGGTGACAATGTCTTCTTGATGTTTTCAAATTTTATGGGACACTAACTCAAAGGAATGAAATGATTTATGTTCTCATAATACATAGATCCTTAGTAGATCATGTAGTGTATTGGGATGGTATGATATTATCTTGCATTACCATCAATGTTTAATATAATTAATAATTCATACCATATATATAATATTAATTAGTATATCCATGATCTTTTCAATATTATGGGTTGGGAGGATCTCATGATAGAACTCTATTTATTACTGATCATGTAGCATGTTCGTACAGTTGATTCATATGTAATGATCTTACTAGGGAGGAGTATTTTATTTTTATGAAGGATTTTGAAACATTGTATAGATAATTATGATATTTTTAATCATAATAAATTATGGGGAAGAATTGGAATCTATTTTTTGATGGTATATTTTCTTCAATTCATCTCCAAGATATATAAGGAAATATTTTTGGGGGAATTATCACACATCTGTGTCACATTCTGGTACTTATAACATATCATTTTTGAACAATTGTTGTATTATCTATTCTCAATAAACATTGGAATGTCTATTTTAATTTTTTTGGTGTATTAGGTGAATTTCATATTCATAACATGCTTAGTGGAAATTATGTTTGTTTCAAAATATAATATAATTAATTTGATGGATTTCTGGTGGGTGTGCACGAGAAAAACACAATTTTTATAACAACATAGAATTCTCTAGAAAATATAGCATATTGGGAAAGTGAAATCTTTCAAGGTTAGTTCGCTATTTATCAAGCCATCCATCTAAATCAAATTGACTGGTTATAAAAATAAAAATATATGAAATTTAATTTTAATTACAACAAATATCCATGAAACATTATTTCATTGTCATTGGATCTCAAATATAAATAACTCACTTAATGAATTTTGTGACTTCATTCCCTTTGGATAGTTGTTTCATTGATTATAAGTGTGTTGGATCTCAAAAAGTAATTGTATATGTTCATTATTAAGCTATTAATTATAACACTTATATATATCCTCTTATCTTTGTGAATTGAATCACAGATATGTACAGTCATTAATATATCTATTATTTTGGGTATCATCACAATGAAATAATTTTTAACTTTTCTATAGAGAGGGACAGATAATCTAGGATTCCAAATATTAGTTTATATTCCTTGGAAAAAATAAACATTAGAGAGATAGTCTTGAAAGATAGATTTATATTAAAATATTTTTATTCTTACACATGATTTAATCAGGTTTTCATTTTTTTTCTAGATTTTTGGGTTCTATGAAATTAGGTTTTAATTGTGGAAAAAAATTATGAATTTATACATGAAAATGGTTTTGAAATGAGATGGAAAATAATATGGAAATGTCTTTGGGTATATAGTTTTAAGATTTATAAGCTACTTCTGTTTTCTAAAATTCACTAAATTGATTTTTTGATTTTGTGATGATGATTATTCTTGGGAAACTGGGTATTTAAGAAAGAAGGATTCATCAAGAATAATCATATCTTTATAAGCTACCTGACTATGGATTTACTAAAACAAAATTAACTAATCATGGGTTTGACATGAGGGGGTGATACTATAATATTTTGTTTGCATCACCATGAATTGAAGTGAAACTCCCTTGGGGGTTTGCACATGAACATAATTTTTCACTAATCAATATGTCGTGAGGATCATTATTGAAAAGAAAATAACCTATCAGATTGATTCATCTCATGATTAAATGTTGATTAAATTATTAACTATTTGATCCATTAATTTTTTGTTATAATGAATTATAAATGTTGGTCATTCATATATTACAAATATTATTTATTCCATAAATTTTTATAAATTATTTATTGATAAAATTTTATCCAAATGATATCAAAATTGGTTTTTCTCTATAACATATATAATATTATTCAATGCGTTTTTTATTTGGATTTATCTTCATTATGTGAGTAAATGTAGTTTATATATTGAAGTATTATTAAGGAATACATCATGGGATCCAACTAGGATCCATGTGATCACACCCTACAGATGTTGTTGGGTATATGGAGACAGTGTTTTTATGGTATAGGTAATATAACGTATTTGTAATGGTATGGTGGTTATGTGGGATAGATGGTGTGGTTTATTGGTTTTGGTGTGTTATGATACATGACAACATGTCAAATAGATGTTGGATTTTGTTTTTCCTAGATTTCCTTTTCATTGGATCAGTTCCAATGATTCCCATTTTCAAAGTACACACACATTTTTATTACTTATCTATGTTTTTTATTCATTGTTATAATATACATTACATGTTGTATTTATATATATATTTTTATCGTTATAAAATAATTCCATATTATGTTTTTAAGAACCTAGTTTTTATTTGAGGTACAAATCTTTTACATTCAACCAGTTCTCAATGTAGTTACCTGTATAAGGGCTTATATGAAAGATCATTGGAGAAAATTAGGTATCATGGGTGAATGTGGAAGGATCAAGGCCCGAATCCAAATATTTTGGGTGAAATACTCTTGGTGAATTTTTACATCAAATCATTCGAGGTATGTTGCATGATTAGATTAAATTATGTGAGGATGAATATATGGAGGCTACAAGCTGCAAGGTTAGATAGAACCATGTGATTTTGGGTGCACGAAAATTTTTCCATGTCTGTAATTTTTAAAATATTGTTTTGAATGGGATATTAATAGTTAGTCAAACTATGAGACATACCGGGCGGGTTTCCTTCCTTGCACCTAAGAGTTCTTATTTGGTGCACAGTTTGGAGAAACCGTGCATCCAAACCGTGTGGCCTAGATGTATTCTCAATTTTTTCATTTTCCCCTTATTATTTTATAACTAAGAAAAATTGCAATCCTCTCCTCACACCAACATCACCCCTTCAAATCTCCTCATGTTGACTTAACATGAAATCAAGGTAACTCATACTTTATAGAACAGTGTATAGGGATTCTTGTCTCATTAGATCCAAATTGGTTATTTCATCACTTCTTTATAGTATCTATTCAACATTTTGGGTCTCAACAATTCTATAGAGAAGCCTTGTAATTATCTATATTATTATTTTCCTCACCCATTCGTCGATTATCTCTTCTTCTATGTTGAATTAGGAGCCAGTTCTAGATGATATATCAACTATGGTCCTCTGGTAGGTGTACTCATTCCATTATTTAAAAGACAAAGTGTTTGTATATTATTGTGGAATCATAGACCCAATTCTCCGGAGGCACCTTGAAATGAATTTAGATCCATGAATTAAATTTATTCACATGGCCAATGTAATTAATGATCCCATTAATGAATGAATACATCTTATTAAACCTGAATAGAAAATACTCTTTGGGTGTGTTGTCTATTTTGAAGGACCTTCTTGACAACATATAAAATTGGAAACCTTGGAGGAGTACCCTTTAATCTTTTCACTGGATGATAATATTCAATTGTAAAACATGATGTAAATTGTGAAATGACATGTGAGTTGAACTGTGATATCAATTGTAATTGATTTGATTAATGGGATGGGATGAGATGAAAATTCCTTTTTAATTTCTATACAATGTTATGTTATGATTTTCATGCTTGTTTAGATGAATTTCCCATGTGAGTAGTCTATGAAAAGACTTATAGTCTTGTCCAATGACATTGGAAACATGTAGAGTTGATGTTTAATTGAATGTTCTTGATGGGGAGATTGAAATATTTTAAATTATTTGATTAAATTGTATGGATTGGATATTGGACTTGTTTTTCATATGGATTCAATGTAAAATTCAATGTAGTGAATCCATTTGATGTACCTTTCATATTCCTGAGTGAGACATGGGATTTGAATAATATTTTCCAAGGATAGACTCATAGGGATAGAATATTATATACCGAGTGACACTTGGATTCCATAAAGAATGATATGGATGGACTCATGGGAATTTTATCTAATTTTACATGGGTGATACCCTGGCTCCCTTATTGGAATTACAAGGTTGGAATTAGTGGAAATTGAATTATATGACACATACATTGATGTATAGGTACTTAAGAGGTTCACAATATATTGGTTATAGGTTGTTGGTTTATATTACATCTAAAAAGATATTAAGATTCCAAATTAGAAATTCCATGGATGATAGAAAGTTCTTAATTGAATAATTAATTAAATGAATTATGAGATGCATCTACCTGTACAATGAAGAAGCATGGATTCGATCTCAGTTTTAATCTTTATCGATGGCAGCTCTAGCATCCTTTGATCATTTTAACATGAGGGACTTAAGGCTATGTGTTGGGCCTCAATAAATATAAATTAAATGTAATAGGCTCATTAGTTGGGGTTGGCTATAATAATTTAGAATATAATTTATGATTTGTTTACATTCAATACATCCTTTAATTTTTAATTACTACATCCACACTGTAGTTATATATTTTCACTAACTGATTGAAACTAGACCTTGGGTGGTTGCATACTTGGATTATGTCTCACAACCTATCTATAAGCATTTTGGTACCGAGAAAAACTATATGATTTTAGGTATTCATAATGGAATTGTCCCTAATATAGGTTCTTGATTTCTAATTATGTGTTTGGGAGAAAATGACCGAGCTGATGATTATGATGATAACTAGATTCTTTTTTTAGTTTTTTTAATTTTGATAAAAATATTGTATTTTAATATTGTTTTCTTATTATTTTTGATTTGTAGAGAAACGTATCATCATCATTTTATAATAGAATTATTTTTATATTGTTATATTATCCATCTCTGTATCTATTTCCTATATGATTAACTACTTCTTCTTCTAATATTTTATTGTTATTACATTATGATACACTCTGATAATGATGGAATAGTATCCCAATAGACACACCTAGTCCCTTGAAACTAGTCGGTAGCCTCTGTAATTTGGAGATATTTTCTTGAGGCCATGTATCCAACTAGCCATGGTGCACTGTTGAGTGGAATATGACTCTAGGATGTTACAATGTGGTATCATTGGGTTTCTTATATTTTTTCGTGTTTATATGGAATTAATAGAAAGGGATAAGTGGGATAAGGGATTTGGTAATGAGTTTTACATGAGTGATTAAACATACGTTTAGGGAAAAGGCAAATTTCCATGATTAAAATGGTTATTTTCTAGATTTTGACTATTATAGTTGATTTGAATCCACTGATGGGTGATGTACTTGAATTGTTTTGTTCTGTTGGGTTACTACCCAATGAGATGAGGGTGTTACATCTCATAAATCATAGAGTCGCTTTTTATATATCAAAATCCATTCATTATTCCATTCCATTTGGAATGCATTACAAGTTTCATGTGGTTATGATAGGTTCCATGTTATATATACCTTCTATTCTGATATGTACTGCTGAATTTTTTATGTTGTGGATCATATAGACTCCATACATTGGTTTTAGAGAAGTATGGGCCCTCATGGATCTATGTTTGGAAAACAATTTGGTTCAACATATTTGTCGTTAATGTGATATCAATGATAACTAAGTATGAATTAAAATGATAATGAATGTATGAATTCACGTGAATGTAAAATGGAAATTGAAATCCGAAAAGAAGAGAACATGAACCAGACCCAACCTTAGTAGTGAACAGTGTATAGTATCTCTATCTTTTATCTATGAGTAATATATTTCCCATACCCATATCAAGGATAACGCATAGATGTGTGTTCTTAGATATGAATTATCAAACCTATTCTATATCAATATATTCTTTTTTGAGCTAATAACATTGATAGTGTTCTTATATGGGGCATGTGTTTGGATATATTGAGACATGACACCAGGAAGATATCATTCATATGACGTGATGGTGGTGATGACCACACTCCCAAGGTGGTGGGCCATGGGTTACTAGAGGATCCTCTTGTAGTGACAACTATGACATCGGTTGTTCTATCAGACGTAGTAGCAGAGGAATATTTCCATGAATTTTTTTTGGTTTATGCAAACCATTCTCGAATAACCACAACTAGCATCGACTATTGATGAGTTTACACATGAATTACAACAACATCACCTTCAAACCTTTCTAGGGGATGGTAGAAAAAAGTGTGCAGAGTGTGCATAGAGGCCATGATATCTAACATTGAGATATAGAGAATCCTTTGGAGAGGATGGTAAAGCACTATACGTATATTATTCATGATTCCACCATGAGATGGTAGGATTTTATCACACAGATGGATCATCATTGGGAAATTTATTGGAACAATTTTCATAAATCCTTATATGATTAATATTATCCAATGGTATTAAGGGCTGATAGAGCCCAATAATTCTTTCACCTGGAGATAGGTGAATTATAAGTTATGTATTACTCATCCCGTTTTACTTATTTCAATTGTTTCAAACCAATTCTAATGTGTGATGAGTTATATAATTCCTGGTGATTTAAGGATGTCCCAATGTATGAAATCTTACTATAGGAGAATCTATTTTGTCTAAATACCAGTTCTAGAATAGTGAATCAAGTGCTTATCATATAGCACCATTTGAGAGAGGATGGAGGTATGAGTCTAGGTAGTTTTGACATATATATCTAAAACTGCATCGAATGTTAGTATGAAGCGTCATTTTTAGAATACACAGAGTGGTATTAGTATCCATAAAACTTACTCTAGTATCCAAGTGAAGTGGTACTAGTAAATTATGACGTGATATATGATTCCACAGTGTATGAGGGACCTATTCTAGTTCTGATCTCATGGTAATATGGGCCATATGTAGCACTTATTCTATACATTTCCACAAGAATTCAGTTCGAGTGGGTCTATATGAACTCCATGATCAGGATAGGGGTCATAAAAATCACATCAAACTGGGATCTGTATTATAGATAGATGATTAGACTAAGGTGTTGGTTTTGGATGTGGTAGTCAGACCCCAGTTTTATTTTTGCAGCATGGAATCACTAGTGGAAATATAGACAATACCAACAGTTCAAAACCATTGGTATATGCTGGAAAACCATTGGTATAAGATATACCAACGGTTTCCCAAACCGTAGGGAAGTAATGTGGTGGGAAAGACCTTTAACAACGGTTTAAGGAAAACTGTTTGTAAAAGGTGGTGACCGTTTTAATTTCCCTACGGTTCCTCTAAACCGTTGGAAAAAGGATTTACCAATGGTTTAAAACCGTTGGGGAATTCATATTTTTTAGCTTATACCAATGATTAAAAACCGTTGGTATATCTTTTTACCAACGGTTTAGATAAACCGTTTGTATATATTGATATATGCTCAATGTATACCAACGGTTCTAAACCGTTGGTATTGGGTATTTCCACAAAAAACCAGCAGCATGTATACAGCTGCCTCCACTTGATAGACCTGCATAAAAAACATCACAAAAAACATCAATAAATAGACTTCAAACACCACAAAAATCATTGGATGTAACACAAAAAACACATAAAAACATCAGTCTTCCAACCATTCCATCTACTACAATTCCCCATTTCCATCTTGATATGACAACAACTCTTCCAATTAACCTATTTCAATTTATTGGGTTCACACATATCAATTTGTTCTTACTCAAAAAGGTGATGATTATGATAGAAATTGGGGCATGAGTGGTATGTGTGATAAAGTGAATTAACAATGTGGTTAATATTTGTGCATCATCTAGACTGATGGCTGACTTGCATTGAAAGTGATGTGGGGGGATGTCCAGAGAGGGGAGGGGGTTGTCCAGGAAGAGGGGAGGGGAGATTTCCAGGGAGTGAGTATGGGGTTCATGGAGAATGTGCAACAAGGATTTGTATTCAAATTATAGAAAATCATCACATGCATTTGATGAGAATGAGCTAATAAGCTTACCAAGTCATTCATATTGTTCAAGACATAAAAAAATGGAATAATCCCAAATAAAATTGCATGATCAAAGAAATAAAAAAGGCATGTGAAATCAACATTCCTACATTTACATATCATCCATGAGGTATAAAATTTAATCATATTTTAATAGAATTATACATAAGGCATACGAGTCTAATTTACTTGCATACACAGTGGTACAAAAGGAAAATGTTATTCATGTCTGGGGGGCTGTCAGTGGTCTAAGGAGGAGGGTGGGGGGCTATCCAGGGTCCAGGAAGGTGGGTGGGGGGGGGGGGCTGTCTGTTCACATCACATTTGACTCATGGATCATTTTCATTAAGATTCAACAGAAGTCGAATGCCTTTGGTCAGTTTGTCGTATGTTAGTTATTGATTTCACTTAAAATGAAGTCCATTTTTAACAAAACAGAGGCACTTTGAGTGGTGTCGGCCACACCGGGCCTCGGATTCAGGCAGGGATGACTCGAACATGTCACATATGAGACATGGATCGTTTTACAAAAGTATCAACACAATAAGAATCCATTTGATCGGTTTGGTGTATGTACGTAAAATATTGTCCATTTTAAACAAAATACATAAAAATGGAGTGATACCAGTCAAATTGTTCTTCATATTGAGCCAGGGTTGACTCGTACACATCACATATAACCCATGGATCGTTTTCAAAAAGTGTTAACACAATCCGAAGGTGTTTGGTCTGTTTCTTGTATGTTAGTTGTTGATTTCACTTAAAAATAAGTCCATTTTGAACAAAAGAGAGGCTGTTTGAGTGGTACTGGACACACCACGCCTCAGATAGAGGCAAAGTTGACTTGTACACGTCACATTTGACCCATGGATTGTTTTCCTTATGTTTCAACAGAATCCGAATGCGTTTGGTCGGTTTTCCGTATGTCAGTTGTTGATTTCACTTAAAATTAAGTCAATTTTTAACAAAATAGAGGCACTTTCAGTGGTGTCGACCACACCTAGCCTCAGATTGAGGCGGGGTGGACTCGTACACATCACATATGAGTCGTGGATCGTTTTCCAAAATTATCACACAATCAGAAGCCATTTGATTGGTTTGGTGTATGTACGTAAAATATTGTCCATTATAAACAAAATACATACACTTGGAGTGATACCGGCCACACTGCACTTCAGATTGATCAGAGGTTGACCCTTACACGTCAATTATAACCCATGGATCGTTTTGCTAAAGTGTCAATACAATCCGAAGGCATTTGGTCAGTTTCCCGTATGTCAGTTTTTGATTTCACTTAAAAATAAGTCCATTTTGAACAAAAGAGAGGGAGTTTGAGTGGTCCCGGCCACACCGAGCCTCATATTGAGGTGAAGTTGACTCGTAAATGTCACATTTGACCCATGGATTGTTTTCCTTATGTTTCAACAGAATCTGAATGTGTTTGGTCAGTTTGTCGTATGTCAGTTGTTGATTTCACTTAAAATTAAGTCCATTTTTAACAAAACAGAGGCACTTTGAGTGGTTTCGGCCACACCGGGCCTCTTATTGAGCCATGGTTTACTCGTACACATCACATATGAGTCATGGATTGTTGTGAAAAGTAATCAACACAATCATAAGCCGTTTGATCCGTTTGATGTATGTACGTAAAATATTGTTCATTTTAAACAAAAGAGGGACAGTTTGGCTGGTTCTGGCCACACCGTACCTCGGATTGAGTCAGGGTTGACTCGTACACATCACATATTACCCATGGATCGTTTTCCTAATGTTTCATCAGATTCGGAATGCATTTGGTCGGTTTTTCGTATGCTAGTTGTTGTTTTCACTTAAAATTAAAGTCATTCTGAACAAAAGAGAGACATTTTGAATGGTACCGTCCACACCACACCTCGGATTAAGTCAGGGTTGACTCGTACAAGTCACATATGACCCATCGATCATTGTCCAATAGTATCAACAGAATCTGAATGCATTTGGTCAGTTTACTGTATGTTAGTTGTTGATTTCACTTAAAATTAAGTCAATTTTTAACAACATAGAAGCATTTTGAGTGGTGTCGGCCACACAGAGCCTCATATTGAGGCAGGGTTTACTCTTAAACATCACATTTGACTCATGGATCGTTTTCCTTATGTTTCAATATAATCCAGATGCGTTTGGTCAGTTTCCCGTATGTCAGTTGTGGATTTCACTTAATATTAAGACCATTTTTAACAAAACAGAGGCACTTTGAGTGGTGTCGGCCCCACCGGGCCTCAAATTGAGGTGGGGATGACTCGTACACATAACATATGAGTCATGGATCATTTTTCAAAAGTATCAACACAATCAGAAGCCGTTTGATTGGTTTGACGTATGGACGTAAAATATTGTCCATTTTAAACAAAAAGAGGGACCGTTTGGGTGGTTATGGCCACACCGCACCTCGGAATGAGGCGTGGATGACTTTTACACGTCACATATGACCCATGGATCGTTTTCCTAATGTTTAAATAGATTCGGAACCCATTTGGTTAGTTTTTCATATGCTAGTTGTTGTTTTCACTTAAAATTAAAGTCATTTTGAACAAAAGAGAGACATTTTGAATGATACCGTCCACACTGTGCCTCAGATTAAGGCAGGGTTGACTCGTACACGTCACATATGACCCATGGATCCTTTTCCTATAGTATCAACAGAATCTGAATGGGTTTGGTCAGTTTACTATATGTCAGTTGTTGATTTCACTTAAAATTAATTACATTTTTAACAAAACAGAGGCATTTGAGTGGTGTTGGCCACACCGAGCCTCGCATTGAGGCGGGGTTTACTCGTACACATCACACCTGACTCATGGATCGTTTTCCTTATGTTTCAATATAATACGAATGAATTTGGTCAGTTTTCTGTATGTTAGTTATTGATTTCACTTAAAATTACGTCAATTTTTAACAAAACAGAGGCACTTTGAGTGGTTTCGGCCACACCATGTCTCGAATTGAGGCGGGGTTGACTCATACACATCAAATATGAGTCATTGATCGTTTTTCAAAAGTATCAACACAATCAGATGCCTTTTGATCGGTTTGACGTATGTACGTAAAATATTGTCCATTTTAAAAAAAGAGGGACAGTTTGGGTGGTTCCGGACACACCGCGCCTCGTATTGAGGAGGGGTTGACTCTTACACGTCACATATGACCCATGTATCGTTTTCCTAAAGTTTCAACAGATTTGGAATGCATTTGGTCAGTTTTTTGTATGCCAGTTTTTGTTTTCACTTAAAATTAAAGTCATTTTGAACAAAAGAGAGACATTTTGAATGGTACCGTCCACACCGCTCCTTGGATTAAGGCGGGGTTGACTTGTACATGTCAAATAAGACCCATGGATTGTTTTCCTATAGTATCAACACAATCTGAATGCGTTTGGTCGGTTTACCGTTTGTCAGTTGTTGATTTCACTTAAAATTAAGTCCATTTTTAACAAAATTGAGGTATTTTGAGTGGTGTCGGTCACACAGAGCCTCTTATTGAGGCGGGGTTTTTCTCGTACACATCACATTTGACTCATGGATCGTTTTCCTTATGTTTCAATATAATCCGAATGCGTTTGTTTGGTTTTCCAGATGTCATATTTTGATTTCACTTAAAATTAATCCCATTTTTAACAAAACAGAGGCATTTTGAGTGGTGTCGGCCACACCGAGCCTCATATTGAGGTGGAGTTTACTCATACACGTCACATATGACTCATGGATCATTTTCCTTAAGTTTCAACAGAATCCGAATGCGTTTGGTCGGTTTTCCATTTGTCAGTTGTTGATTTTGCTTAAAATTAAGTCCATTTTTAACAAAATAGATTCACTTTGAGTGGTATCGGCCACACTGGGCCTCGAATTGAGGCTGGGTTGACTCGACACGACACATATGGGTCATGGATTATTTTTAAAAATTATCAACACAATCAAAAGCTGTTTGATTGGATTGGCGTATGTACGTAAAATATTGTCCATTTTAAACAAAATACAAACACTTGGAGTGATACCGGCCACACTGCACATCGGATTGAGGCGGAGTTGACTTTTACAAGTCACATATGACCCATGGATCATTTTCCTAAGGTGTAAACACAATCCATAGGCGTTTGGTCGATTTCCCATATGTCAGTTGTTGATTTCACTTAAAAATAAGTCAATTTTGAAAAAAAAAGAGAGGCAATTTGAGTGATCCTAGCCACACCATGCCTTTTATTGAGGCGGGGTTGACATATACATGTCAAATTTGACCCATGTATCGTTCACTTTAGTTTTAACAGAATCCGAATGCGTTTGGTCGGAGGGGAAGGGTCTAGTCGGGTACGTGGAAATGCTCATCTACCTCTGGTACGGACCTCCGTCGTACCATCGGCCTACACACTGAATGGATGAAATAATGAAAAGTGCACATACTTATGTACCTATAAAATCTACAAATAGAAAGAACATATCCTCATAAGGTCAAAAAAAATTACACCAAGGATCAGACAATATAGAATCAGTCATGCAGAGTAATGACAAGTGCACATACAGATCAGAAGTAGCTAAAAAATTGTTGCATACATGCCATGTTTATTTCCTAAAACAAAGTAAAAAAAGCAAAATAATGAAACTCTAGAAAATGGGTTGACTCCTAGGAATCGCTATGTTTTACGTCTTCAGCCAGATGGATGGACACTGGTCAATCGTCTTGGTCCATCAGCTAAGAACTCCTCTGTCTCTTACAAGAATTGGTGGCTGTGTCCTCAAGCTCACAGGGACACTTAGTGGGATTGATCACTTCAGGAGCGTAGCGGGCGTGAATCTGGGGTGGAAGTAAGGGAATATGGTGCTTGTCATCAGCCAGACGCTGAGTTACCCATTGTGTGAGGTCATATGGAGACGGGACGTGCACATCGATGATCATGGAAGAGACAGACAAGCCAGACATTGTTGGTTAGGTTGCATCCACAAATAGATTCATTTTTATATATTAGAACCTTTATAAATGTTTGTACCATTTTTACAAACAATTAATGAGTGAAAATAGTGAAAAATAACTTATCAGATATATAAAAATGGATTTACACATGGACATGATGCATAATATCTCAAATATTCCTCATTGGATCCCAACTTGAAATTTTAATCCATTATCAAATGTCTTATATCAATTAATTTTTATTTGGATCCTTAGGTTGAACTATTTTTGTAAAATCTAGCCAAGGGGGGATAGACTAGTGACTTGGAATAAAATTGGATTCTATGTGGTGAAAACCACATTATAAGCATTGTTTAGGATATTATTGAGGTGGTTTGAGGATCAAATCTATCTTTTTAGAGAAAATCCAACATGTCCAAGTTTAGTGGTTAATATTTTGAAGTGGGGGGTTATTTGGTTGTTGAGGAGGTGGACGAAGGGGATGTCCAGGGTCTAGGAGGAGGGGTGGGGGCTGTCCAGGGTCTAGGAAGGGGGGTGGGGACTGTCCAGGGTCAAGGAGAAGGGGAGAAGGGGCTGTATATGGTCCAAGAAGGGGGGGGGGGCTGTCCAGGGTCTATCGAGGAGGGGGGATATCTAGGCACCAAGGTGGAGGATGGGGGGCTTCCTAGGGCCCAGGAAGGTGGGGGAATATACAAGGTCCTGGGAGGAGGGTGGAGGGGGGTTGTCTAGGGTCTTGGAGGGGGGTTGTCCATGTTTCAGGAAAGAGGGCGGCCAGGCTGTCCATGTTCCAGGAGGGGGGACTGTCCAGTGTCCGAGAGGGGGGGTGTTCAGGGTCCATGAGGAGTGGGGGCTCTGTTAAAGGGAGGAAATACCCAAATAATTCATTTAAAATTAACTAAAAATAATCCAAAAAACATCAAAATTCAAATCCATCACCCAAACAACACCCAATTCATCCTCAATATCACTATCCTTCGCATGCCATAAACAACACAACCTAATTTATACCAAATTAAAACAGAAAACAAAAATAATAGATGAAAAACAATAAAACTAAGGTTGTACTTACAGATTTAGAGTGTAGAACTACAATTTTTTTTGATTGAAGATGGATCTATGAGTGGAACGAGTTTCTGAGTCTTTGTATAGAGAGATCCCAGACGTTTAGGTCAAATGAAAATAGAAAATAAAAAAATAGATGAATAACATTATAACTGAAGTAGAACTTACAGATTTGAAGTGTAGAACATAAAAATTGGTTGATTGAAGAGGATGGATGGAGTTTCGGATGCTAGGTAACGAGAGAGCATCGGGAGAGCTTCAATTTAAGGCTGTAGTCGAGCGGAGGGGGACTACAATCGAGCGGAGGGGCCACTGGACACCCAAACTGGATTTAGGGGAAAACATTCCCAACAGTTTTTAAAAACCGTTGGGAATGTAGTCCTATACCTATGGTTTCTTTAAACCATTGGTAAAAGGTGGCATAGATTCCAACATATACCAACGGTTAGTGTATAACCGTTGGTAAAAGTGTCTTAATTGAGGCCTATACCAACGGTTTTACAAACCGTTGGTAAAATTCTTAATAAAAGCCTCTATTCCAATGGTTTTCTTAAAACCGTTGGTATACATAACCATCCCCAACAGTTTATCAAACCGTTGGGATATAAGCATTAGTAAAAATGGGATTTCCAGTAGTGCTTATTTCCTCAGGGTGTCAATGTAGTATCAAAGGTCAGTTATAAATGTGTATTATACATAGTGAAACAGACCCTTGAGTATGAGGATCCCATAATTTCAACACTCATATGTACTATTCCGGTAGACTGTAATATCGATTTAGTAATTTTTTATATTTTTGTTTCTCATATATTTATATCAATTCCCATTTTGGAAATCCTTGGGCTCACTATTCAACGATTCGATCATGTTATGATGCATGGCAGTTTGTGGGGGATTATAATTGATGAAGTACATCAATGTAGGGAGTTACCCCTTGATATTTCAAGGTCTATGTTTATATTGAACCTCATTTTCCAAGAGATGAAAGGTTTTGAAATCATTATCAGTATGTAATGGTTTACTTCTATTCATTATTTTTTTGGTTTTTATAAATGTTTTTTAAAATTCACATCACAAAAGGGGGTGAGTTTATTCAGAAGGTAGAATGGGATTTCTAGGTGGGATGATCTAGATATGAGCATCATTGGATGGAAAGTATGACAAACCATATTGTCAGATCAAATATGAATGATCATGGAACACATCAGCCCAATCTCCCTATAGTGGTTTATCAATTTAGAAAATATTCTCCAGAAGACATTTCAACATTACTTTCAGTGATAGGGGGGTTTTTTCAATCAAGGTATTTTCAGGATCTTCCCTAATATCCATTACCCTTTAAAAGATGGATACTAATAAAATGCAAGAGTAAAGAAGTAGTTAGAGAATTCATAGAGAAAGGGTTTCAACTACTACATTAATTTTCTATGGGATTTTTTGGCCCTTTTTTCAAAAAGGTGGGTAGAACTCTCTCTCTTTGTGTGGATTATTGAAAATTAAACCAGTTTATGGTTAAGAATAAG
This sequence comes from Viscum album, assembly GCA_963277665.1. Lineage (NCBI taxonomy): Eukaryota > Viridiplantae > Streptophyta > Magnoliopsida > Santalales > Viscaceae > Viscum > Viscum album. Next base: position 1,174,323,034 of record OY728160.1, read on the forward strand.
TATCCTCTACCATAGATAAATGATCTATTCTATCATCTCATTGGAGTTAATGTATTCCCAAATATTTATTTAAGATCAGGTTATCAATAGTTTTTTTAGAACACAAGACATATCTTTTATAGCCTTTTGAAGAATATATGGTTTTATGTGTATATGGATATGCAATTTGGTTTCAAAAATGTGCCAGTATTCTTCAAGACAACAACTAATAGAGTTTTACCCCATTATCTAGATTTGTTTTTTGTGGTATTAATGGATGATATCATTGTATATTCTCATAGTCAACATGACTGATCCAAATATACTATGATTATATTAGATTCACATAGAGGGAATCAGTTATATGCTAAGATTACAATTTCCCACTTATGGATGGAAAATATGCACTTCCTTTGTCATATTATCTTATATTCAGGTGTATTAGTGACCGAAATAACCCGAGAGCTCTAATTTGATTGGATATGCCGAAGAACATATTTTAGGTGTGGAGTTTCTTGGGGAAATATTGTTACTACTGATGTTTCACAAAAAACATTTCATGCTTAAAAGAATAAATTATGTGATAGACTAAGAAGGTTATGTGGTTATTAAAATCATATGTTTGGGTTATTTCATTCCTTGAGATGAATGGGAGATTGAATTCAGCATTGATTCTGATTTTTCCAAATCTAAGAATGATTTACATAATTTACTCTGAGGCATCATGTATCAGGTTTGGAAGAGTTCTTATTGGGGATTAAAGAGTTGTGGCATACATGTCTCAACAGTTGAGGACATATGAGAGGAATTACCTTACACATGTTCTTGAAAATAAAGGTGGGTAAAATATCTATAGTCTTTAGATTTTGTGATTTCTTACATTATTTTTAATGGAAATATAGTTACTGATGTTCTAATTGGGATGAATCATATACAATCAGTGCATAAATCTAGTAGCGAGTGGTAGTTAATGGATTTTTTCCCTATGATACACTTGGAGGTATGATGAGGAGATGATGGTACTTATCCTTGATGGACCATAGATTAGGATGAAATTCATCAAGTATATTGTTTCATATGGGTTTCACCAGACATATGCGAGGAGATGATGTTGAATTTTCATGCATCAGTTTGGGAAGTGCACCCTGGATTTACCAATATGTATCTGTATTTACATCTCCAATACGGGTGGATTTATATGAAAAAATTAAGCTTGTTTTTTCATGAGATGGTCTACCTATTTGTAGATGAAGGTGGAACACCCGTGACTATTCATACTTTTCGAGTATCTACCCATTCCTGATTTCAAATTGAATGACATTGGGATGGATATTGTTATAGTTTTACCATGGTAACGTCAATGTAATTATTGCTTTTGTGTTTTTTTATAGGCTCATGAATGTTTTTTCATTTGAATCCATTCAAGTAAAACATTAGTGTTTATGAATTTAGACGGTTTTATACCATTGAAATAATACAAATTCAAAGGGTCCCACATCCTATCATTGTAGATTAGGACCCCTAGTTTATAGCAAGACTCTAGGGCTATGGACAGTGTTGGGTACAAAGTTGAATCTGAGCACAACATACCACCCTCAACTTGATGGCCAGTCATAGTGCATGATTCTAGTTCTTGGGGACATGCTACGGGAATTCATCCAATATTTGGGGGTCTTGGTAGAAGCATAGACGCATGGTTGAATTTTATATCAATAAAATATTTCAGGATAATATTTTGATGGTGGTTTATGAGGCATTGTATAGTAGGACATTCCAATTGAACCTATGACAGATAGAGGTAGGGGATGCAACTATGATGGTACATTTTCTTGTTTAAGAGACATTCGATCATGTTTAGTTGATTTAGAAGTAGATACCTATAGTGCAGTCTAGATATAAATCATACACTAATTTTAGTAGAAAAAATATCAGATTTTGAGGTTGGGGATTGGGTGTTTTATGTGTTTCAACAAGGTTGGGATGCATGATAATCAAGTTACATTGTATGATTTCACCTTGATATGTTAGAACATTTTCGATTCTAGAGAGAGCCAGGAAAGTAGAAAATCTATTTCATTTACATCAGAGTTACCAAGAAATTCACGAAGTTATCCATGAATCTCAGTTACGTTTCTATCATTATTACTCGTATCATAACATTCAGTATGAAGTGGTTGAGTTACAGATATATGAATCCTTTGAGGATCATCCTATTCATGTTTTGGATTATAGAACAATTATTCTATAAGGAAGTTCAGTTCCTATAGTGCAGGTTTAGTGGAAGCATGGTCATGTATAGGATGAGACCACAGAGGGGGAGGCTAATATTTGATCACAATGTCTAGAGTTATTCAAATTCATTCTTTACCTCCCTTGGGAAGGAAATTCAGGGATGAATTTCAATAAGGGGGATGTTTGTAAGAAGACATATATTCTTTGAGTTATAGATCCTTTCATTTCAATTAATTCCTTGTTTAACAACTTAAATATGGCCTAATATGAATGACCATTGGGGTCATGGATGTATAAAGGGGTTTTAGGCAGTTTCAAAGCCCTAAACACAAGTTATTTGGTGAAATATTCTTAGCACATGGTTAGTTCAAACTGTACAGGGAAGGGCAAACAGTTAGATAAAACTGTATGAGTATTGATGGGGGGAGACCAAATGACACATGGTTAGATAAAACCATGAAATTTTCAGTGCACGTCTATGTATCCATGTGTATAATTTTGGAATTTGAGTTTCTTATGGGCCACACATAGTCAGTTAAACCATGATACAAACTAGGTGGGGTTCTGTTACCTATAACTTATCATGAATTTTTAGAGAATGTTTTATCCAAACTATGCATCCAAACCGGGCGACCCCAATATTATGAGTAGAATGACTATTTATCCATTAAATTTGTTTTAAACATAATCCTAATTTCATTCCACCTATACATAGTGACATCACCCCTTTGAAGTCCATCTCGTTTACTAATCTTGGAAGAATGGTTATTCCTCCAACGAAGATCAGATTCAAGCACCTATCATCTTGTTGGACCCATATCAATGAGTTATCAATTATTTTTTAGAAATTCATAATTATTTTTGAAATTAGATTCTCTATTTATGTGAAAAATAATATTCCATATTTTTGGATTCTTCATCCGTTCTTTGATTATATCCCGGTCTGAGTCAAATCAAGAGATTATATTAGACGATCTATCAGAAAAAAGACCTTCAGTAGGCGGTTTGATGTATTTCGTTATATGTATATGATTTTATATATTCCCTTTCTACTGCATTCCCAATTGTAGTTTTAAGCCTTGAAATGAATTTGCATCCTTGAATTAAATTTATAGGCATGGGCGATGTTAATAAACAGACCCATTAAAGAATCAATATAGGTTATGAACCCAGAATGGAAACACCCCTTTGCTGTGTTGTGTTATTCAATGGACCTTTTTATGGCTTATGAATATGGAATCCATTGAGGTTTTTCTCTTACCCCTATAATGTGATGTTAATATTTAACTATTAATTACGATTCAAATTGGGAAATTACATGTGAGTTTAATTTTTATATAAATTGTCAACCAATTAGTTAATTGGAAGGGATTAGGTGACAATTCTAAATCACCTATCCATGTAATGGTTTTTTAAGATTTAGATTCCCATTTAGATGAATTTACAATTTGAGCATGATTTTCCAATCCTTATAATCATGGCTAATGCCTTTGTACACATTTTGATTTGAGCTTGAATTGAATGTTTTCAGTGGAGACCAAGAAATTTTCTAAATGATATGGTTAAATGGTATTGAATGATTATATTCCTAGGTGATACATGGATTCAAGGAAGAATACCATAGATAGACTCAACTGGCTTGTACCTTTCTTATTTCCAAGTTACACATGGACTTATAAAATATTTTTCCAAGGATAGACTCATAGGAGATGATTATTATATGAAGAGTAACACATGCATTAATTATGGAATGACAAGGATGGACTCAAGGTAATTTGATCTTATATTCCATGTGTGACATATGGTCTAAATTAGTGGACTTCCAAGGATGGACTCTATTGGATATGATTTTGTACCACACCTTGAGCAAGTCATGGGATCTTGATAAGTTTTTCTTGGATGAACATGAAGGGTGTTGGTTTAGAGTATACCTGGAGCGATACTAGGTTTCCAAATTAGTAATTACATGGATGGGATCCAGTTCTAAATTTAATAATTAATGAAATGAATAATTATACATGTAAGGAATTCCAAATATGAATCTTGGATTTAGTTTTGGTCTTACACATTATGGATGACCTACTTAGTCATCCTTTGATATTGTTATCACAGGTGCTGCTGTGGTACATGCTGGTTCCTAATATATATAAATTAAATAGAACGGAATCACTAAAGGGGTTTGTTATAAAATGAGAGTATTAACTTTATATAATTTTTAATTTTAGTCCTTCCTTTAAATTCTTATTACCTCCTTCACACTGTTGTGACAAATATTCCATGACTAATTAGAATTAGACATTTTGTGGTTTCTACAGGGATTATGTATCAGACCCAGTTTGGGGAACCTTTGGTTACCCAAATATACTATATGATTATAGGTATTGATAAGTAAATTATCTCTACAATCCACTCATTATTGGAAATTATGAGAAGGGGAGCACATGACCAAGCTGTGGCTCATAATGATAGACGAATTCAATTTTATTATTATTTTTAATCTTGATATATGTATTTTATTGTACCGTCATGTAAATGATTTGGATTATTTGTAAGGAAAAATATCATAATAAATGTATAAGACATTGATTTTGATATTTTCTACTATCATGTGGTGTATCATTTTTCTTTATGATTTAAATATTCCATTAATTATATGTAATTGTTATTATGATGTGCCACGCATTAATGACGAGGGAATAGACACCCTTATGAAACATATATGCCCTCACTTCTAGTCAGTAACATATATAATTCGAGAATATGTGCTTGAGGTTATTTGGACTACCTGGTTTGGGGTCCTGTAGGGTGGAATCCTAATTCGAGACATAAATTTTTTCAAGTATTCATACAAAATATTTTTTATCCCTTGGGCATCAAGGAAATCATTCGATCAATGTGGAGATCTTGTTCGGGTTCCATGATTAAAAGATATATTTGGTTGGTTTTTGAAAATAGTAATACCATATTCTACATAATGGATGGATGTAAATAATCACAATGATATTAATTTACTTATAATAGTACATTTTTATGTTTGTTTTTATCTTACCTGATGTGTTGTATTGGGTCGCTCCATTTTTCTTCTCACATAAGGTGGATGGGATCTTGATTATTTTTTGGGAAAATCATCACCCAATCATGGTGAAACTATATCAAACCTATCTACTAAGGATCAATGGGATATTTTTAAATATTTGATGAAAAAAATGGCTCCATAAGATCTATGTCATGTTAGGGTATCATAATCGTTCTGTTCATGACTTATAAACTTAATATATGAACATTATGTAATGCTGTGTGAACTATGAAATCCTAGTTATGACGTTTTTTAGATGAATTCCATAAAATTATTTTGTGGAAATATGAATAATGAATTAAATATAATATTATTCTAAATCATGAATTTATTTTTTTATTACATTATAATCAATTCTATATAGTTGGATGACCAAGAAGGGAACCTTGGTGTTTTCATAGACATACATTGGGAGAACCATTTTTTGAGAAATTTTTTCATTTAATCTCTATTTTTTGAGTATTAGAAGGACCAATATGATTAAGGTACTAGTTACATGAGATCCACCCATGAACATGTTCACAGTGCCTTATTTCCTTATCATAATAAGATATGAAAAAATATTTAATAAATAACTCTCTAGAATTACAACCCCCACAGAAAACCATATTCATAATAGGTATCCCCTCATGTGATATGAGTGATGTTAGAAATGATTTACTAATTCGAAAATGAGGAGGACTAGTCATCCTATGTTGCAGTATATAGGGGATGGGATTATGAATTTTGTGTTATATGATGCCTATAGGATGAGTGTTTCTTGTATAATGACGTGGATGATGGAAATTATAACTTAAATATCCAAAATTTATTTCCATAAGAGAATGAAAACTAGATATATTTTATAAATCTCATAATTGTAGTGTTATTGTAACACCTCAAGCTTCCATGGTACATTTCCCTTTGAACAATGCAATAGCTTGCGTTGTATGGAAGTTCGAGATTCTAACTCTCCGCGACGAATCAAACTAGCCGTTATAAATAGTAATATACACTTTTTTAAATTTTATAAATTTTATTTTTCAAAATGGACTTCATTTTTTAATTCAGAATATCGAAATTACCTTAGGGTGAATTTTTAGTATTTTTCTGAAAACATTCAATTTTTGATGAATAGTAAAAAACACTCCATTATTGGTTAAAACTGACTTTTTTTTAAATAATTCGTTATTTTATATAAATTTATATTAGGTAAAAATAGATACATAATACCTATATAAATTTAATGTAATTCATTGGAGTCATTTTATAATATGTTTAGATATATAAAATTTCATTGAACTTTTTACAGTCTTTTACCCACCTACTAAGAGCATTTGATAATTCACATAAAACATAATTTTACCGCTTTTGTGAATTGAATTTCCAAAATCAGAGAGACACAGTTGATATTAGTAGGTAAAATTTAGTTCAATGAGATGAAAATAATTTTTGGTGAAGAGTAACTTTATTACTTTTATTTACCACGGTTAAAAGTAAAAAAGGGTAATTAAAGGTAAAAATGATTTTACTTTTACTCTAATACATGTCCTAATTCTACTGGATAAGTTTTTTTCGACCAAAAACAACCTTAGGAATAAAATATTATCAGTTTGGTCCACTTGGATTGGAATATGACATTTATTATTATTTTATTCATAGAAGAGTTAAAAGAGTTAAAATCAATGTTTAATAACAAAACCATTATTAATATAGGGATAAAGATAAGATAAATTCGACTAAAAATATTAATTAGAAAGATAAGAATATTCCCTACATAATGGTGTTTTATTTATAATTTTTATATATTAAATATTTTTATTTATTAATGACACAATGATGATGCAGTAATTACATTATTAATGAAATATTACAATAATTGAAATTATTAATATCCAAATAAATGTAAATTAAGACTTTTGATGAATTCCAAAAAATTTATAGGTTAATATGAAATGTTATTATTGATTTAATTAACATTTCTCAAAGTAATCATTCTTTTGTGAATTTCAAAAAAATGAATTACCAAATAGTGTCAAAATTGACATAAAAGAGTTTTTAAAACAAATATAATATAATTAATTGATTTTATATTCCTAAAAATTGATGGATTATACAAATGACTTAGATAAGGTTATATATATTAATAATCAACAACTTGGGGTTCTCTTGGCTGGTTATAGTAACTTTATTATCCATATAATATAAAAATAACAAGAGACATAGTAAATGTGAAACAATTTAACTAAAAGTTAAATATAAATGATAAGGTAAATATGGTGACATAAAACTATATAAAATCTTTTTGTTGAAATAATTTTGATCCATCCCCACCCTATCCTCGAAATAAGTCACTTTGGAGCCATTATAAACCGAATATTAATTTACTATAAAATAATATTTTAGGTTTTCCTTAGGTTCCCCTCACCCCTCTTATAAAAGGTCACTTCCCCTTCTTAAAATTCACACCTTCAAAGTATTTTGGCTCAGCCAACCCCAGCCCAGATATCCTATAAACTTCCCTCACTTAATCCTATAGTCCTTTCTTTAGTCAGAAAATCAACCTATGGAGACCTTTAAATCAAATCAAAAGAAAGAACCTGAAAAAGAGGTAAATATTTCATCAGCTATTTCAAGATATTTACTTCTTCCACTTCCTCTTTCTTTGTTGTTTCCATTATAATATAATAACTCTAGTATCTTAAATATTCTGTGATTTTATTATATAATTTTACAACCATATTAGTTAATTTATCCATACTATGAAAGAAAAAGTCACTACATGTGTGTACATACGGCTTACTGTCTCTACGTCGCGGTGTAGTTTGTTATTCAAACATTTCATCATTTGGATGGGTATAATAATGAGTATAAATGTTGTAAACAAAAAATTTAACATTATAATTATTTTTTATATATGATATAACATCCCATTATATACAATTCTAATATCAAAATAATGATATTGTCTCTCGTGCGTACATTCATATTACCGTCTCCACAAACACGATGAGATTCATTCCCCATCGTATCCATTCAAGAATAATTTTCATTTTATGATTAAAATAATGTTTTAGGACTTTATATCATTCAGGATATGAATATTATACAACCTATCTATAACAAACAAGGCTTATGTAACAAAACATATAAAAGAAAACGAGTATGTCAACACCCAAAATGACGATAATACTAAAATATTATTAACAAAGAAATATTAGAAGATCATATATGATATCATATTTATGAATATGATTCTTTTATAATTTAATAAAAATTAATTAACTGTTATAAAGGTTTATAATGTACCCTCGACCAAGGAAAAGGAAAAGTTATGGTTTTATTTCACAATCACTTTTTTATCTGAGGTTGATTATACATAATTATCTACCGGGACCTCTTTATCATCCACATCCATGTTTCTTAAAAATGTATTTCAATACATTTTTAATATTTACAAGATAATGTGTTAAAGTCATTTATACCCTTATTTTACCTTATATGTTTTGAATGAAATCTTTCTATCATTTTCCAAACAATGTCCTTTATGACATTTTCAATAAAAATTAAGGTAAGAATGTTTTTTTAACTTATACGGCGAGTGCAGCTATTTTCCGCCGTTATAACATCATCGAAGATTCCCTTACAAGATTATAGAAATATTTTTAAAATAAACGTTTTCTTCTAAAATTATGTTACATTTAAATTATTTCAAAATAGAAAGAGATGTTTCTATCAAATAGTTTTGATTTCATCTATGTCAACATCCTTTGATGGATTTTAAGTTTATTTGAAGTTTAGTTATTAGGATACAAAACTCCATATTGTATTGAAGGTTTTGTGATATGTTTGACTATGGATGTGTTATTTTTACACCATTCATGGTTTATGGATAAATTATTGACATTTCTTACGATATTTTTAATACAAATGATTATGTTATGTTTAAAACATTACATATGAGGAACGCATTGGAATTAGTAAGTGACGGGTGGTGCCCGCTAGAGCGCCTTGATGCATCGGTAGGTATAATGGGACAAACTAGGGTCTTGGCACAAGGCCTTGACAAAATATTATTTGTAGTCTTGGAAAAAGGCCTTGACTATGTGGTTATGAAACTCTGTAATTTTTCATTCCATCATTATGAAAGTGGCTATTGATATTGAATGTGATTATTTGACTAGTAGCATATCCATGTGAATAATTAAATGGAATTATTTGATTTTATCTTTTCTATATTATGTTGAAGTTCCCATTTAAAAATATTTTGTTTTAGTCCTATACATTGCCTTAAATGTTTATGGGTATTTATGTAAGTTTCTTCTATATTTCTATCCTTAATGAGAATAAGAGCTCACCCCTTTCTGTGTTTTATTTTTCAAGGATGTGAATAGGTATTTTATGACCGACCTGTAGGGATAGTATGAGGGGATATGAGTGTGGTGTATGTAGACAATGTTTTTTTAGTTTTTCATTTTATAATCTAATGTAAAACTTATGAATGTATCTTGTTTTTCCAAGGCTACTAAACTAATCAGTCTTTCGAGACATGATATTTTGTGATCATGCCAATGTTATGTAATAATGCACAAACTCTAGGTAACTGGGGTTGGGGAGTTACAGTTGGTATCAGAGGAGGTATAATAAAAATATTGGAAACTACATTTAGATAAACTTTGATTAGAGCACATCACCCTAATATAAATTTTTTTATTAGTATAGATGATCTTTCTATAATTTGGAAAAATTATAGATTTTGTGAGTTTTATAAGAAATAAATCCCTATCTAGATATGATCAGGTAGAGGTGGCTCTGGCACAGATGTACCTTGGTGTAAAACCCGAAAACACCGCTTTGATCTAGTCTCGAACGAGAACTAGTGCACGAAAATGGGTCTTGTTGCACTTTTGGTTACGACACTCCCGGGGGATATGCTTAGGATAATTCAAATTTTCATTACAAACCATTATGAAGGGTTTATGATTATATACTTCTTCAATGAAATCATTTTTATGATTATGGATTATATCCATAAAATGTTCACTTTATGTTAAGTGTTTTACATGTTTGCAATTATGTATTGCGATTGATAAACTAATCTAGTGTATGCCATTATTTAGAAATGGCACCTAGTGGAAGAAATGGGAATCATATCAACTCAACTAATCCATGTAGGGATTTCCATATTACATAAGATAATTATAGTGGATCTGGTGATGCAACTGGTGTTGATCATCTTATCACCATACTGGGATAACTAACTCATATTATGAATAATAACCTTACCTGTATGGAGTACCCTGATCCACAACGTAGAGGATCAATGTTAGACCGCTTCATGAGGAAAAAAACCACCAATATTCAATGGGAGTACAAATCCATTGGTATCTTAGAAATGGATAAATTCAATAGAGAATATATTTCATGCTTTGGGGAGTAGCAAAAGGGAAAAAGTTGTTATGGTAGTTTATTGCCTCACGGGAGACGCTGATCAATGGTGGTCATTGATTCAAAATATAAAAGAAGATGAAAAAGTATCAAATATGGAATGGGGGGGTTTAATGTTATTTTATTAGAAACATACTTTCCTCGTGACCATTGAGCGGATGTGGAAAGACAATTTCTGAGTCTGAGGAAAAAGGAGGATACAAATGTCTCAAAATATGAGGCTAACTTTACACGGTTAGAAAGGAATGATGCAGATTATATACGTTACTTGAGAAGTAAGATTGATCGACTCATTGATGGGTTAAAACCATTTATCTATCGAGAATTACTCTAACAATATTTCTCACCATACGAATATATTGTCTCATGTCCTATGAAGACAAAAATGGAATTCTCTAAGTCATATGACTTTAAAAAAAGAAATAGATTAAGAGATCTGCCGAACACATTGGAAATTGAAATGAGGGGAAGAAGGGAAAAGATGAATATATATCATGCAGTAAATGTGGGATGAAAAACCCCGGTACTTTCCTGAAGGGGGTGGGAGTCTTCTACAAGTGTGGCGAAAGAGGCCACAATGCTCATGATTGCAAGGGGATGAAAGATGTTGTCAATGTTGAATGCTACAATTGTAGAGAAAGGGGGCATTATGAAAATAAATGTCCTAAACACCAAGAAAAATTACGTCATAAATGTCCAAGGGATCAAGGACAAGATTATGCGATCACAACATCTGAGTTCAAATATCTGAAATATGGGGTAGTAGATAATTTAATGGTTTCATCAAGTTTATCCAACGCATTATTTGATTCTAGATCATCGAGTTGGTTTTTATGTTCCCAGTTTTCTAAGAAAATTAGATATTTCCAATTTGATTTAACAAGGGAGTAGTCAGTCAGAACTCCCAGGGGATGTATCATTGCAACAAATATTTTTGAATCAGTTCCCATTAGAGCATATAAATGTTCTTTATCTGATGATGTCATCATTATACCCATGATTTAATTTGATATAATCCTCAGTATGGATTGGATTTCAGACCATGATGTGAAAAGTTTATGTAAGAAGAAGGAGGTTACAATTTTTGATGATGATAAAGAGTTCCTTATCTTTAGAGTAGAAACATCACCACTTGATTCTTATCTAGATCCACCCCCAGTATCTCTACTAAATTCAATTATTGTGGAGGATGAGAATGAAATAACTATGGGTGTATAATATAATGTTCATATAAAGGATGTACCTATTGTGCGAGAATATGTTGATGTATTTCCAGAGGATATACATAAAATCCTCTAGAACATGAAATTGAGTTTTCCGTTGACATAATTCCTGGTTCAAGGCCCATATCGAAGACCCCGTACAGAATGGCCATTGTGGAATATGTGGAATTAATGAAAGAAATAGAGGGGTTAAGTAATAAATGATTTATTCGACCTAGTGTTTCTCCATGGGGAGCCCCTATACTTTTTGTAAAGAAGAATTACGGATTAATGAGGTTGTCCATTGACTATAGGGAGATCAATTCTATAACACTAAATGACAAGTACCCCCTACCATGCATTGATGACTTATTTAACCAAAATCATGGAGCTCAATATTTTTCAAATATTTAGCTTTGATTCATATATCATCAGTTGTGTGTGAAGATGGAAGAAATTCTGAAAACAACATTTCAAACCAGGTATGGGTATTACGAGTTTACAGTAATGCCTTTTGGGCTCACTAATGCACCCTTTATTTTCAGGGAAATAATGAACAAAGTTATGAAGGAATGTCTTGATGACTTTTTAGTGGTATTTATTAATGATAAATTGGTATGCTCCAAAAGTGATGAAAATCATGAAAATCACATGCCCATTAACCTAAATACTCTTAGAATAAATGAATTATAAGGGAAATTTAGCAGGTGTGAATTCTGGGTTCATGATATTTCTTTACATGGAAATATTGTCTCTAATAATAGATTCTCTTTTGATACTTCTAAGATAAGAGTAATCCAAGAATGGCCAGCACCGATGAGTACAACTGAGGTACCCAATTTTATTGGTTTAGCAGGTTATTATCAACATTTCATCTAGAATTTTATCTTATTGGATATCCTATTAACCATGATCACACATAAAGGGGTTAAATTTATTTTGGAAAAAGAGTGTGAAGAATGTATTGAAGAACTAAAGAGAATATTTATTAATGTTCTTATATTGACTCTACCATCGTGGAATGTTGGGTTTGTTATTTATCGTGATTCATTAAAGAAAGGACTTGTATTTTTCCTTACACAAAATGATAGAGGTATTGCCTATGCATCACGATAGCTAAAAATTCATGAAGAAAACTATAATACTCCTAATCTTGAGTTACCAGCTCTGATATTTTCTTTGAAGATAGAGAGACATTATATCTATGGTGAAAAATGTGAGATATATACTGATCATAGGAGCTTGAAGTATATTTTCTCATAGAAAGAACTCAACATGAGGCAAATGATATGGATTGAATTACTCAAGGATTATGATTGCACTATAAACTACCTCCTAGGGAAGTCAAATAAGGTGGCAGATGCTTTGATCCGAAAGGATCATGGAGTTTTGAACAACATGAGAGTTTAATGAGATCATATTTTCATGGATCTAGTGAAGATAGATATGGGAATTACCATGGAAGGTGAAACATTGATACATTTTTAAATAGTTTCCAAACTAACCTTACTAGAAAGGACAAAAAGTTCTCAGATATTTGATGTGGAATTTCAAAAGAATATTATTGTTGTTAATGATGGAATATTGGGTGAATTCGTATATGATGATGGAATATTGTAATTTCAGAAGAGACTTTGTGTTCCAAAACAACCTAATCTAAAAAGAGAATTGTTGGATGATGCTCATAGCTCCAATTTCTCTATACAACATGGGAGCACCATGATGTATATAAATTTGAAGGAATATTTTTGGTGGGAAAACATGAAGATGGATATTTATGATTATGTGTCAAGAAGTATGGTTTGTCAACAAGTGAAAGGTGGAAGGCAACAGCCTGGAGGAGTCATGCAACCTCTTCCCATACCTGTGTGGAAATTGGATAATATTGTGATAGACTTTTTCATTGGGCTACCAAAGACTCCAAGAATGAATGATACAATATGGGTCATTGTTGATCATCTAACCAAGTCAGAACATTTTCTTGCTATAAGAGAAGATTTACCACTTGAACATTTATCAAGACTGTATATTATTGTAGTTTTAAGACTCCATGGTGTAACCCTAATGATTTTCTTTTATCGTGAACCCCATTTTACATCAAGATTCTGGAAAAGTATTCAGATGGCCTTAGATACAGAACATTTTTTGAGCACTACCTACCAACATCAAACAGATGGACAATTACAACAAACTGTTCAAACCATAGATGACATGTTGAGATCCTGCTCACATGACTTTCAGGATATGCAGGATCAATATTTTTCTTTGGTAAAATTTTCCTATAACAATAGCTTCAATTAAAGTATTCAAATGGCATCATATGAAGTGTTATATGGAAAGAGATGTTGCACACCAACTTGTTGGGATGATGTTGGTGAAAGAAAACTCTTATGCCTATATATCATTGAGGAAATGATGGAAAAGATGAAGGTTATCTAAACCCACATCAAAGCTGCCCAATGTAGACAAAAGATATCTGCCGATAACCGAAGGTAGGATTTAGATTTTCAAGTAGGACATCATGTTTTCATGATGGTATCTCCATGGAAGGGAGTTATACATTTCGGTTAGAAAGGTAAATTAAGTCCCAGATACATCAGACCTTTCGAAATTCAAGAACAAATTGGGGTTGTAGCTTACCGTTTGGCATTGCCTCCAAGTCTCTCCAAAGTTCATGATGTGTTCCACGTATCACTGTTGATAAAATACATGTCTGACCCAATGCATGTACTCACCTATGATGAATTAGAATTGGAAACATAATCTATCTTATTGCAAAGAGTCTTTCAAGATTCTTGATACAAGATAACAAGTGTTGAGAAACCAGACCACTCATCTGGTAGATGTTCTATGGAGAGACCATAAGATGGAAGAGGCAACATGGTGACCCGAGGAACCTATGATGAAGAACCACCCGAATCTTTTTGTGTGGTAGTATTCTAGAAATTTCGAGGACAAAATTATTTGATGTAGAGGAGAATGTAACACCCCAAGCTTCCTCGTTATGTTTCTCTTTGAATAATGTATTAGCTTGCGTTGTTCGCAACTTCGAGATTCTAACACACCGCGACCAATCAAACTAGCCGTTATAAATAGTAATACCCACCTTTTGAAATTATATAAATTTTATTTATCAATATGCATATAAATTTTGAATTCGGAATAATGAAATTATCTTAGGGTGAATTATTGGTAATTTTCTGAAAACTATCAGTTTTTGTTGAATAGTGAAAAACACATTGATATTGGTTAAAATTGACTTTTTATTTCAATTATTCGAAATTTTATTTAGATTTATATTAGGTAATAATATAAACATAATAACTATATAAGATCTATGTAATTCATTAGATCCATTTTCAAATAATTTTAGATATATAAAATTTTATTAAACTTTTTACCGTCTTTTACTCACCTACTAGGAGCATTTGAAAATTCACATAAAAGTAAATTATAATACTTCTGTGAATTGAATTTTAATAATCCGAGATATACGGTTGATATCTGTATGTAAAATGTGGTTCAATGAGATGAAAATAATTTTTGCTGAATCGTAACTTTTTACTTTTATTTTCCACAGTTAAAATTAAATATTGTAATTAATGGTAAAATGATATTATTTTTACCCTATGATATGTCATAATATTATTGTATAAGTGTATATCGACCAAAAACAACCTTAGGTATAAAATATTATCATTTAGGTCCACATGGATTAGAATAGGACATTTATTATTATTTTATTTAAAGAAGAGTTAAATGAGTTAATATCAAAGTTTAATAAATAAACCATTTTTAATATAGGGATACAAATCAGAAACTTTCGACTATAAATATTCATTAGAAAGATAAAAATATTTCCTACATATTTGTATTTTATTTATAATTTTTAGAAATTAAATAATTTAATTTATTTATGACTCAATGATGATGCATTAATTACATTATTAATGAAATATTAAAATAATTGATATTATAAATACCCAAATAAATTTAAATTAATACTTTTGATGAATTCCACGAATTTTTTAGGTTAATAGGAAATGTTAGAAATTATTTAATTAAGTTTTTTTGAAGTAATCATGCTTTTATGATATTCACAAAAATCAATTACAAAATATTGTCAAAACTGACATAAAAGTGTTTTTAAAATAAACATTATATTATTAATTGATAATCTAATCCTAAAAATCTAAGGTTCTTAAAAATAACTTATATAAGGATATATATATATTAATAATGAACCACTTGGGGTTCTCTTGGCTGGGTATATAATGTTTATTAACCATATAATATAAAAATACCAAGAGACATCGTAAATGTCAAACTATTTAACAATGAAGTATATATAAATGATAAGATTAATATTTTGACCTAAACCTATATAAAATCTATTGGTTGAAAGTATATTTACCCATACCCACCCTAGACTCTAAATAATTAACTTTGGTTCCATTATAAATGGAATATTAATTTATTATAAAATAATATTTTATGTTTTTTCCAAGGTGCCCCTCTCTCCTCTTATAAAAAGGAACTTCCCCTTCTCTCAAATTCACACCTTCAATGCCTTTTGTCTCGGCCAACCCCGACACGAATATCCTCTCAAATTTCCTTACTTGATCCTAGAGGAATTACTTTAGTCAGAAAAAAAACCTAAGGATCCATTTTGATCAAATCAAAAGGAAGAACCCGAAGAAGAGGTATATATTTTCCCACATGTTTCATGATCTTTTTTTCTTCCACTTCCTCTTTCATTGTTGTTTCCATTATAAAATAATAACTCCAATATCATTTATACAATGTGGGGTTATTATAAAAATGGTACACCCATATTAGTTATTTTATCCATCCTATGAATGAAAAATTCACCACACGTGCGTACGTACGGCTTACCGTCTCCACGTCATGGGGTAGTTTGTTATTAAAACATTTCATCATTTGGATGGGTATAATAAAGAGTATAAATGATGTAAATAATTAATATAACATTAAAATGAATCTTTATATATGATATAAAATCCAATTATATACTATTTTAAAATCAAATGAATGATATTGTCGCTCGTGCGTACGTATGGATTACGATCTCCATGAACGTGATGAGATTCATTCCCCATCGTATCCATTCAAGACTAATTATCATTTGATGATTAAAAATAAGGTTTAAGGACTTGATATCTTTCTGTATATGAATAATATACAATCTATACATAACAAACATGACTTATGTAATAAAACATATAAAAGAAAACGAGTAAGTTAACAACTATAACGACGATAATAATAAAATATTATTAACAAAGCAATATTAGAAGATAATATATGATATCATATTTATGTATATTATTATTTTATAATTTAAGAACAATGATTTTAGTATTATAAAGGATTACAACGTACCCTCGACCAAGGAAAATTACAAGTTAAGGGTTTATTTTACAATCTTTTCGTCATTCAAGGTTGTTTATATGTAATTATCTACTCGAACCTCTTTATCATTCGCATCCATGTTTCTAAAAAATGTATTTCAATTTTTTTACTGTTTACCAGAAAATCAGTTAATTTCCATTATACCCTTATTTGACATTATATTTTTTTTAAGGAATATTTCCGTCATTTTCCAAACAATGTACTTTTTGACCTTTTCGAAAAAATTAAGGTATGAATTTTTTTTAACTTATACGGCGGGTGCCATTATTTTCCGCCATTATATCATCGTCAAAGTTTCCCTTACATTATTATAAGAATATTTAAAAATAAATTTTTTCTTCTAAAATTATGTGACTTTGATATTATTTCAAAATAGAAATATATGTTTCTCTTAAATAGTTTTGATTTTATCTATGTCAACATCCATTGATGGATTTTAAGCCTATATGAAGATGATTTATTATGATTCAAAAAATCCATAATGTATTGAAGGTTTTGTGATATGTTTGACTATGGATGTGTTATTTTTACACCATTCATGGTTTATGGATGAAGTATTGAGATTTTTATGGAATTTTTAATCCGAATGTTTATGTTATGTTTAAACCTTTTCATATGAGGATTGCATTGGAATTAGTAAGTGGCGGGTGGAGCCCGCTACAGCTCCTTGATGAATCAGTAGGTATCATGGCACAAACTAGTGTCTTGGCATAAGGCAATGACAAAATTTTATTTGTATTCTTCGCACAAGGCCTTGACTATGTGTTTATGAATTTATGCCATTATGAATTCCATCATTATGAATGTGGTTATTGATATTGCATTTGAAAATTCGACAAGTAGAATATCCATTGAATAAGTAAGTGGAATTATTTGATTTTAACTTTTCCATATTATGCTAATGTTTATGTTTAAATGGATTTTTTTAGTCTTATACATTTCTTTAAAATTTTATGCTTATTTATGAATGTTTCTACAATATTTTTATCCTTACTGAGCAACTGAGCTCACCCGTTTCTATGTTTTATTTTTTCCAGGATGTGAAGAAGTATTTTATGACTGACCTGTAGGGATAGTATGAGGGGATATGATTGTGGTCTATGGATACACTGTTGTTGTAGTTTTTCATTTAATAATTTAATGAAAAACTTATGAATGTATCTAGTGTTTCCAAGACTACTAAACTAATCAGTCATTCAAGACTTGATCCTTTGTTATCATGAAAATGTTGTGTAATAATGCACCGACTCTGGGTAACTGGGGTTTGGGCGTTACATTTTACCTTGGAGAAACAAAGTCACCACCTTCTTATAGAATGAATTTTGGTCTATATGATTTATAAGAGTCACAAGATAACCATACCTAGTCAGATCTGAATTTAAGGTAGTGGTAAACACTAAATTTATTATAATATTATGATTTTGAGACATTAATAACAATTATAAAGCTAAATATAATTGATTATTCCCATAGACATAATTAATATGCTTAAATATTATAGGTTTCTTTTAAATTGGTAAAATTAATGCACTTATCATAATAGAGATGATGTATTTTTCTTACCGTTGATCAGTAGTGGTGGCCCCAACACTTCTTTAAAGACCGTGGGAGTCACATATCAGATACATCGATTACTAGAATATTCATAAAATTATATTCTAATATAATGCACCGAATGAGTTTTTCAAATATGGTAAGCACTAAAACCCATTACAATGGTGGGTAATGATTTTATTTTTTCTTATCAGGAAGAGTTTATAGACCTTCTCACTTTCAAAATATCATTGAATGTAACAACCCAATATCTTAAAATTTCCTCATCATATTATATAGTTTTCATAGAATGTAACACCAATCGTAGATGAGAATTTAACAACCTAATACTTAAAAATATATTAATTTTAAAATTAAACTCATCTCTTCAATTGCTTGCAATGCACACACACTGCGTTTGAATGAAACTTCATACTCTATTAATATATTTTTATTAACATGTCCAATGTAACCTACATTTTATGTTAGTGGGTATGAATAATAAAAAATAAATAATGTAAATTATAAGGTTTCACATTTATAAAATAAATTCAATGGTCATATATTTACTATAAATAAAATATGAACCATTTTAATGAAAAATAAATGGTTTCCAGATAAAAATATTTTTCTTCTAAAAGGTGGTCTAGTAATAATTTTATAACATAATTTAGTACAAAAATATACTAATATTATAAAACTTATTTGTAAAGATGAATAAAATTTTGAAATCTACATGTCAAAATAATATTTGTGTTTATTTTTTATATCCTTCTAAAAATAAAATTTTTTAGCGAATGGTGAAAAATACTTTCTTTTATTCAAAAAATGCATTTCATTTAATGAATTTACAATATAAATTTTACTAAAATATAGTTTCTAAATAAAAATTATGCATATTATATATATATTTATATGTATATATCAATACAATTTTTTTATTTAAATAAATTTTATATTGAATTATGATATAGAATATTTTTAATCCTTTAAATCATATCTCTTTGGATATTAACTATTTCATCATGCCTGTGGGAAAAATATTAATTTTAAATTTTCCACATATTTTTATGGAATATGGGAAAATGAATTACCTATTTTGAATAAAAAAATATATTATCAAATAAGGGTTAATAATTTTGTTCCATAATTAATAGTAAAAAACTGTAATAATTTATTGATGTGATTAAGGATAAATGAGTTTACTTGGGGTTAAACTAAAATTGATAGGGGTGAAATTTCTTATAAATTTTTCAAAAAACAATTTATCTCCATATTTTTGACCTTATAGGCTATTAGTTTCTGGAATTTTGGATTGTCGAGCCCTGTGGCATGTGAAGCACATGGGTTCAACCTTATCTTTTTAAAATAGTACAAGTCTGACAGTCTCTTCACATATAAATCTAAACCACCACACCTCTATTTTTTTCACTTCTATAACAATTTATTTCGAAAATATATAAAAATATTCTTCATTAAATTCATCCCCACATCCTATACTTTTTTTTCCAATCATAAAAATTATTCTTTATGTAAAACCTGAAGAGGTTTTCATGAGAAGTGGTAATTTTGTTTTGATACTGCATTTCAAATTTAATTCATCATATAAATTTTTTAAAAATGTTCTAATTCTGAGAAAATAATAAAAATAGTACCTAATATAATCTAAGATAATACCATGTTAATCAGAGAACCTATATCTACATCCACGTCCAGAAAATGGTATATAAAATCATCATTCACATATACGGCATATTAACTCCTCGTGAGCCGATGAAATTCATTTTCTTTAACAAAATTGTAGGTTATATATAATTAAAGGTTTCATATAATTATGTGATATTTATTAAATAAATTTTTTTCTATATTTTCAATATCACATATAATATCTTTCTTTCCGTTCTGTGTGAGGTATGATAATATCACATGAGTGTTTGGCGGACTACCGCCTCATGAAGCGATGTGGTTCATTTGTGACATATGTTTTACATGAATGGTAATAGGGATAATTTTTATTAATATATATGATATGTAAAACCATAAAATACTTCTCCAAAAAATAATAAAAAATATATTTTTTTACTATCCAATTAATTTGTTATCATTTATGCCACTCGTTCGTACGTCTGGGCTACTGCATCCCTGTAGCAATATGAAATATTTTTCAAGTTATTATCACATAGAGGGATATGTGGATATATATTATAAATATACATGAAATACATAAAATAATAATTTTTTAAAATTTGGAATTGATACTAATTTTATTTTTGTACTATCAGTTTTTAAAAATAGAAACAACATTCATGTATACTTATGGACTACCATATCTATTAACAACTTATTCCATTATTCATATATACAATTTTTTTTATTTATATAAATACTTATATACTGAATATATTTTATATTTATATATTTATTAACATTCTTGATATCATGTAACCATGATTTAGTTAAAAAGACTAAAATTCTTGAACTAAAACAGAAGTGGAAAAAATAAAGTATCTCTTGAAATATTGATTTTGTCAATTATTTGTTAATAAAAAGGTGATAATACATTTTAATTAAATCATATATATATATATATTAGTATGGTTATAGAAATTATATACTAAAACCCTACATTTATTTTAATGTATGTTCCAATATATATATATTGAAATTCAAAAAATTTGTTTTTGTTTTTCATATCTATTATTCATCCATGAAGCAAATATCATATTCACATATTCTTCCATTGTGTGGTTTATTTACTTATCTTATAATCTATAATGTCATTAACCTACTTATATTCATTGTATTAAATTTTTACTTTATTTTAATTTGAATCATTGGGTAGATGATTTAAATATTACTATAGAAGAAATAGTTATTTTACTATCTCATAATAATTTGAGATTATATATGATTAAGTACCCCTTTAGAAAATTATAAGATATTTTATTACTAAAATCATTACAGATTGTTATATTCATGTTATTTAAAAAAATTCCTTGCAATATTTAATTTTCCACTATTTGGTGACTAAAATTGTTTGGAAAAAGTTTCTAATAAAATATGACTTTATTTATCTATTTTTTAAAAAATCCTATTTCATCAAAATACATGTATTTAGAAATGTTTCCAAAATTTATTTATCCTTTTGAAAGGATTTATTAATGAAATATTTACCTATTTTTTATTTTTTAAAAAAATTGAGGAAGCATCATTTTATTTTCAAAACAAAATCTATTAGGATTCTACCAAATATGTTTTAGAAATCATTATTTAAACAGGTATGACATGAATAAAATTTTTATTCAATACTTACCTATCAATGTTTTAAATTATATATTCCAATTCTTAAAATTTTATTTAAATGAACCTTTTTATGAAAATATATTTTGAACATTTTATCTTAAAATTACATTCAATGTGAAAATGCTCATTTCCCCAGAAAATTTTTAATGATAATTTTAAGGTAATTATATTCCTTATTGAAATAAAATATTTATTGTACTTATGATCCATTGGTTATAAGATATATTGATATAATACTTATTCATTCATTGGATGGTTTATGATAAGATTGACTGATTATATGAAATTTTATTACCATTCACATATTACCGTAGATGTTTTATGATTATGTTTAATTGAATGAGGTGACTTTGAAAATTTCATATGATTTTTTCTAAATAACAAATTTTTATTATGTTTCAATCATTTTATATGATTAATTAAATATACTTCATAAGTGATTTGTGGAACTGGTTGTTGATATCCAATAGATGCGTCCGTAGGTATCATGGGACAAATTATTTTGAAAAATTAGATTGGTTTTTATCTCATATATTTTAAATGTATTTCCAAAGGTCATGATAGTTTTAGATGTTTTATGTTTTCAATTACCTCATATTTGGATTATTTATATTGATTTAATTATACAATTAGTTATAATATCAATGTAAATTCATAAAGATTATGTGATTATTTATTTGTATTTATTTGATCACTATATATTTATTATACATTATGCATAGTTCATTGATTAAATTGAATGTTCTTTAGTTATTTTCCAAACCATACTTGTTATTCTTATTATTCATTATTTCTTTTTTTGTTTGCAGAACCATGATAATAATCTGAACTCATCTCGTTGTAATGATTTTTTCACCATGATACAAATAAGTGGTTTTATGCTTTTTATATAGGTATATGGTAAGGATAAAAAATTCATTTACAAATAAAACTATTATATTTTTTAGGATTAGAATATTATGTGAATTATAATTATACATATAGTATATGAATACTAATAAACTATTCGATCATTTAGGGGGAGATAACTTGTATCTAGTTCCAATTCAATAAAGTACACATTGGATATGGGGAATACAGTCAGAGGTTCTATAGTTTTAATCTGAGAATGTTTTGTAGAAATCATAGGAACTAAATTTAAGGAGAAATAAATTCGTAAACATAACCCTATGACTGGAATTGAGGATATGTTTATAATAACATCCTAAGAATTTTTATGGTATAGATAATGTGGTTTTCATATAATTATATATATATTTCTATTTGATAAGTGCATATGGTTCTTCAATAATTATTCCTAGGGGTATTAACTCTAAAAAAGTATATTTGGGATTTGATACAATCTCCATATAGTAAATAATAACACAACTTTTTTCCCACAAATTCTAACACACTCATATGATATTATATTTTTTACTCACATTTTCAAAACAAAAAACTATGAAGGAATTGAAAATATTTTACTATTTCAATAATTTTATAATGAAACCATGTAACTGATAATTATATTATCCATGTATAAATTTGTCAATCTATTCAAGTTGTCTCACTTGATACAAGATTATCCAATATGATACCTAATATTATTATAGAATATATTATATTTAATTATTTATTAATGGTTCATAGGTGAAGGGTTGGGAACAATATCAATGAATATAATCCATGTATATATTTACCACCTATGTAAGATAATAAAATATGAATCATATAATTAACTAGAATTGGAAAAATTATTACAATATTTAGGTATCTATCTTAGGTTTTGAGGAATAATAATTCCCATATAGATCAGCCCACTAATACATAATGTTGAAAAAACATTATACCAAATCATTTTCCAACATCATCCATAATTTATTGACAATACAAATAAATTTTTAGTTATGAAATTGATAATTCAAAAAGAGAATACATAACTCATGTAAGGTATTAATGAAAGGGATATTGTTTTCATGATAGTTTATCATCTAAAAAGATATTTATATCAACGGAGTTAATTTATTCAGAACACTGTGAATGAGGAGGAAATATCATGATTTTATTGGAATTATTTTAATGAATATTTACTCGAAAATTATTTTCTAAATGACAAATGAGTAGAAATAGAGAGAAAAATCATCATTCTGAGACAAAATTTTTTTTTCTAAGAATGAAAAACAAACTTTCAAGGTTATCATGGCATCTATTAGACAACACGTGTAATATGAAGAGAATGATTTAATCTTTCATTGATGGATTAAATCCAATTACACAATGTGAACCAGTCAACCAATTATTTCCATATTTTTTGGAAATTGTATGATATTATTCTATAAATAAAAAAGAATGAATTGTACACTTATTATGGATTTGAATGGATACAAGATAATAAGTGGAATTTTTTGAAATAACTGGAAAATGGAAAGAAGGAGAAAATTTCATTTCCCTTATGATAATTATTTAAAAAACAGAACAGAATATTCTTGTAGGCACTGTGAGTTTTCTAAAAGAGTAAACAAATAGACCATTGATTATAATTTGAAAAAAAAGAAATAATTTTTTTAATGACCAATTATTCATCTATAAGTTGGTGGGGAACTATGATAATGAATGTGTCAAGTGCCAAAGTAATATACCCTAGACTAAGCTAAGGTATCAAGGATAATATTATGATATTACTATGGGAGAAGTGGAATGATCTATGTGAATGTCTATTTATATTCAATAATAGTGTTGAGGGGTTATTTCTACCAATGGAATTATGGATATAATAGTTAATAATTTTATAAGAATTTCAATTTATTAATCTTTCATTAAGCGTATTAGAGTATGTGTTGAATTATACCGATGACCACGAAGAATGTTTCTATAGAAATATGACCTCTTTTAAAAATGAATTATAGGGGAAAGGGAAATCATAACATTTACTATATGATGAGGTAATAATGATAATGATATGGTTATGGGATATTAATGGTGACCATGAAATTTTATTGTGATTTAAGAATTTTTTTGTCTTTTTCCATGGTTAAGGTATGTTCGGAGTTATGGAACATATTAAAATTTTAGATATTTTATTTATCGAATAATGAATTTTTTCATTAATGTTTTATGGCGGTAATGGAATTCATATTCTTTTAATTTAACATTTAGTGGTAGTTTTTATTTTATGAGGAATCTAATTTTATTTATTGATCTTTAATAATAATAATTGGAGATTGAATCTAGAGAGATATATTTTGGAAACTCCATATGGTTAACCATAATGGATTGGATTTAGATTATCTATGGGTGTTATTAGATATATTTCGATGATAATTTTGGTTTTTAAAATATATAAGGAATGGTGGAATAACATGTAATTATAATGATATATTAAATTTTATTAAAGAATAAAATGTATTTTTAGATATTCATTTCTAGTAGAAATTTATGATGTGGGAATTCATGTATGCATAACCAAAGTATGTAATTATTCCTATGAAATAGATACATTTCAAGTAAGAATATATCCTTATATTCATTAAAATAAATTAATTACTCAAAACCTGGAGTAAGATCTTGAACACATGGTATCATAAAACATTAAATTCTAATGGAATGATAGACATTTAACCATTTAATGATTTATGGTTTATAATGATTACCCTTATAGGGACTATACAAATTATTTTGTTCAATGATCCCAAAAAATATCTTTATTTATTTACAATTTTATCACTTGTCTAAATATTTACTTATAATATAAGTTATCATTCATGGAATCCTTGTTATGTAATTATTGTAATTGACCTTAATACTTTCCTTTATCTCACATTAAGTGGATGATTCATTTACCATTATCATTATGTCATGAATAAAAAAGAGTTTATTCAAATGTAAAATACTTGATTACCAAATGTAGATTATTTTACATGGATCCAATTTATTTAAGGGGCTAGAACATAACCCTTGGATATTTTAACATAGTAATATAATATTCGATAGAAAATATGACACAAAACAACAAGTTTATAAAATAATTTAAAACCCCAATAATTTAGGATATATATTTTTATATAAATTGAATCTCTTTGATATTTCAGATGTATGCGAAAATGGGTTAGAATAAAACACGATACTCTTTTAAAATACTATTATTGACATTTCAATTATAATATAGTCGATATATTTGTTTTTATTAATTTAACTAAATAAATTATAAAAATTATTTTAAGTACACAAGTATAAAATATATTCAAATGTTATTTATTTCATAAAAATAAATTATGGACAATTGTATTGAAATTTTTTTACCAAAAAGACTATTTTTCCTCAAATGTTTTCTAGTCATACATGTCTCAAATAATTTATAAATAATTAATACCACATTATGAAAATATAATTGATAAATAATATTTAATTTTTCAAATCATTACATAAATTTTTTATTTGGTACAGTTTTTAATATTTTTTTTAAAATAGTAGTTCTTTTCTAAATAAGAAAATATCATGGGTTCTATTAAGAAACTGAATTTTCTATAGATGTATTTAATTGATTAATATAATTCTAAAATGGTATTAAAATTTAAAATACTTAAATTATATATCTATTAATTCCATTATTATCATTTAAACCAATTTTGTATTGACTTTTGATAAAAAAACTCTTTATTCTTTTGAAACACTTCTCTTTGGGAAAACACCTTTTCATAACATATTTAAATTAATTTGAAATTAATTACACCCACTAATGAGAATGGAATTTGGAAAAATGGATTCATTATTTTTAATAATAATAACATTTTTTATTTAATAAGGTAAAAAAAAATTTTACCACAATGAATTGATAAAAAAAATCATCACTGTAATTAAGGTGAAAATGAATTTATCAGAGAACAAAAAAAAATATAAGGAAACAAATTACATAAGAACATATAAAAAACAATTTTTATAGGCATTTTTATACCC
Source organism: Viscum album (assembly GCA_963277665.1). NCBI lineage: Eukaryota > Viridiplantae > Streptophyta > Magnoliopsida > Santalales > Viscaceae > Viscum > Viscum album. Next base: position 1,174,350,151 of record OY728160.1, read on the forward strand.
TATTACCAATAATTTTATATTTTGTATTATTTTAGATCACTGTGGAATGTGAAAATTTTGGGTCCACTTTTTATTTTCAAATCAAACAAGTGGGCCACTCACCTCATTTATAGAATTCCACACACTCTTCTATCCTATTCACATTTCTATACCCCTTCATATAAGTCAATAACTGAATAAATTTATTTATTATTTCAATATTACAATCTATTTAATCTTAATGGGATCCAAAAGAAAGTTCAAGAAGGATTTATATTAATCTAAATCTGGATTTGTGAAGAAATAGTAATGTTTTAATCTATGTGTCTTTGTATTTATTATTCTTCTAAATCCATAAAATACTTTTTATTTATTAAAAATTAGTTAAATAATCAGATCTTATATTTTTATATTTCCTTATTTTAATGGAATGACAGAATATCGTCTCCAGTTTAAAAAATGATATATGAAATAATCATTCATGTGTATGGAATAAAACCTCCTCATGATTCAATGTAGAACATTTTACATCATCACCATTCGAGGATAGATATAATAATTTATTGATCGAATTAATATTATATATATATAATTGGTAACCTCCTATAATTATTATATCAGATATACCTTTAAATATCTAATTTATTGGGGGATATAATAACATTACTCGTGTGAGTGGAGGACTATAACCTCTTCAACATGTGATTCATTTCGAGATTACTATTTAAATGGATGATAGTAAGGATTATTTATAATAATATAATTTATTTTTATAAAAAACACTTCATTAAATATATTTTCACAAATTAATTTTTATAATCCAATCCGTTTCAAAAAAATAATGCCCCACATGAATACATGTGTACTATCAGCTCCACAGAGTGATGTAAATTGTTTTTAATTTAATTTTTAAATTCATTGAATTAAGGATGTCTTTTTTTAATATAAAAATATTTATAATATAGTTAATTTTTTACTATGGTGAATTAATTATTATTTTCATTTGGATTCATCCATTGTAAAAAATTAAAATAGATTTAATGTGTACATGAAACAACCCATATCCATTCACAATGAAATACATATTCTATCTCTATAATTTAATGATAAATCTAAATACATATATAATGAATATATATGATATATATATATATAATATTTAACTTTATAGAGATAATTTAAAAAATATCTAATATAAAGTAACAAAATTTACGAATTTAAAATACATGAAAAATGTACCGAATATCACACCACATAGAGCTTTTAACAATGAATTGTTGAAAAATGTGTCATAAAATACTATATTTGAATAATATCTAGTATGATATATTTTATTATATTCATGAAAAATATTTATAATTAACCTATTTTAATTATATTGGAGGTTCTTTCTCATATGAAGGATGTTGAACAAGTGGACAGGGTTTCACATATCACTTTTACTTTTGTGGGGCATACGTCGTTTTCAAAAAATACTCCATTCTATGGTTTATATATTGGAAATTTTAATTTTTATATATTGAAATAATTTATCATCTAGGTATAAAATATTCATTTTTGTATTTCATTTTCTGAGATTATTATTCAAAAGCTACCAAAGTGGAAAGTGTATATTTCACAATCTTATCGTTATTCGAGATTGTTTTTTCTTATATAACCCTTAGGGGAATTAAATGATATTTTCATATTAAATTAAATATTATTTCATATCCTATGGTAATTAATGGAATGTTTTAAATAATAGTAGTCTTTTTAAACTCATTGGTACATAAAATTAATTAGAAAATGTTTAAAATAAAGTCTGACATTATTTATATCTTCAGTGAAAATTCATTTTTCATCACAAACCATGACTTGTAAAAAGGTTTTAATTTTTTTTCACCTATTCCAAATTATTTATTGAATAAATTTTAGAAATTTTTACTTTTTTCAGTATATTTTAAATGGAATCATCATTTCAATTTAATAACATGTTCTATCTGTCATTTAGAGAAAATGTGAAATAAATATTTTTTTAACATGTATGTCCTGAACATAATATACCACCATCATTACCAGTCTAGGTTTTAATTAATATTTTCAAAAAATAAATATGTTACTTTTAATGAAATGAATATTCCAATATTTGGTTAATTATTTATAAAATTCATCGATGTGAAACATTTATTTTCTATAAAATATTATTTATTAAATTTTAATGACATTCTACTCATTAATGACATAAACTCTTTATTTTACATATTATCCACATTGAATATGTTGTATTTAAATAATAATTATTGTTTATTTGGATGGTTTATAGTTATTTTGACTGAGGTTGTACAACTTTAATACCATTAACATATAATTTGGATATTTTATGATATTTTTTAAATGTATTGAGTAAAGTAATAAAATTATTTAAGAAATAGCATCAATATAAATGTTTTTGTCCATTATGTTTCATCCCATTAATATAATGAATTCATTAACATATTATGTTTTCAATGGAGAACACTTTAACATAGCTCAATGGTGCATCTATAATTCACATTAGAATAATCAGTTGGCAAAATTATATGGGTTTCTACCTAATAATTAAAACTATCGTGTGAATGTTCATGATATTTTCCGATGATCATATTTATGAATTCCATCATTATGATTTTTTTCATTTCCATGTAATTATTTGATTAGACAAAATATTCATGTATAATTTTCATGATTATGTGATTACATATCCAGATTTATGTTATCATCATAATCTTTTTCTATATTATTCTTAGTTTATTGATTAGATTTCATGTATTTCCATTATTTACATTTCTATATTGTTTATTCTTATTTTATCATGATATATTTCATTGTATTCACCCCCTTACGAGGAATATGATCCCACCCTTTTTTCATGATTTATTTTCCCTGGGATCCTATAATTGTTTTGTTATGGATGAGCATCAGTATACTAAGAGTGAATAATGGAATTCACAAGGAAAAACATATTGTATATTATGATTATAATTTAATTTAATTACTATAATATTAAGTGTAATTTTTGGAATATTTTATAGTTATTTTAGATAGTTGATGAGACAGTGTTATATTATGAGGCTCGGTGTACCTAGAAGTAATTTTCACTATATATTATATATATTAATATCACGTGTATGATGTTTTCATGAAAATGTTTTATAACATATAAATAGATGCTCAGATTAGAAATATGAATCCAACATTTTTTTTCAGTTCTTGTCCTTTACCCTAGGCATAATATAACCATTGAACACGTTTAGCGTTCGTGTTGGGCCACGAGCATGGGTGGATGTTTCAAATTTTAATTGAATAATTTATTTTGTATAATTAATTACCCTTACCTAAGAATTTTCTATATAGAAATAATTATGAATAAATAGCACCCTTATACACATGGATCTAGTGATTTGTGGAATTCTGTTGGTGGATCATTCATTGGTTAGTAATGAATAGATCATGGGTTATAGATCACTATGTGTAGAAACTCAAGGTTCACACCAACAACGATGACACAAAATCATTCGTCACCAGTTATGGTTCAAAATCAAGGTAGAAATTTGTTTTATTTGGATTCATTCCATATCTGTTTATATCAATTATGAATATGAAAAAATTGACCAATGAATTGATTCCTGGATTAATCATATTGATGGTATGGCCTTTCTATGGGGAGTTGTGATTTACTTAAATTTTATTTTTTCCTATAATTATAATGGAAAAAATCATGAAAAAACAATAATGGCCTAGATTCATTCCTCCTTTGTGGGTTTCTTGGATTTCTCATTATATTCTTCATTCACAATTGGAAATTCCATTGGTACACAATTTGAAAATTACTGGATAAATAATTATTTCATGCATGTTACATGGAACAAAGGATAATTATTGCAAAAACATGTTTAGATCAATGATTTTATTTGAGCTGTGATCAAGGTGAAGATTGATACAAAATATATAAAGATATGGTCATGAGGGTTTCTCAATGTTAGGTGGTGAAAATATTGCAGAATGATTCCTGTAAAATCGGGATGTCTCACGACCCGACCTCAGGGCCCGTGTCGTGACTACCTCAAGCCCGCCTTCTATAGGCCAGGGGATGGCGACTAGCACCAAGGCGTAAATCCTGATAAACAGGGAAGGCATTGCCTTTGTAAAGACAACAACCACCACAGAGTAAGCAAGCGGAAAGAGTAAACACTAAGAAAATACTCTAACAAGCTATTCTGAAAGTAAAAAGGGGCCGGAAATACAAGCCCAACTGTAAAGTACAACTGAAAGGGGAAAACAACAACTAAAAAGAAAAGCCGCAACGTCGGTCCGTCCTCTAGAAATCCCACCTGAAGGGTGGGTACAGATAGCTCCACTACTCCTCTGGTCCCGCCGTCCTCTCCGAGTACGTCCTGCCCAGTGGTCCACCTCCAGGTACCTTCCTTCTCTGCAAGCCTCAACCACGATCAATGATGTTCGTCGTCTGCAACCAAAACAACATAGTGCGGGCATATCCCGTGCAGGGGTGAGTATAAGCTACTCAGTAGGGACCCCAAGACCCCCGAAGGTCTCCCGAAATTCACAAAGGATAAACCACAATTGAAAGATACATTCACGAAGTAACAACCGACACTGGTTAGGTATATGCCCATATATATACCTAAGTCATCAATACCTTTTCGGCTCCAACATCCGAGCCCAAGCACAACCCAGTCCACACAGGAAAGAAAATCTAAATCCACACATGATAGCACAACACAATCCACAAAGGGGAGCAAAACGTAAATCGACACAGGATAGCACAACACACTCTACAAAGGAGAGAAAAACGTAAATCCACACAGGATAGCATGACACAATCCACAAAGGAAAGCAAAACAGAATCCACACAGGATAGCACAACACAATCCACAAAGGAGAGTAAATAGTAATTCAGCTCACACAGGTATACATCGTCGAAAAGGTGAAAGGGGTGATCAGATATAGATACTGAATCATCTAAGATGGGACCCACATAGGATACAAGACTAACTGTCTTCATTGATTCATTTATGCTGGGACCCACATAGGATATAAGACCAGCACTGAATCATCAAAGCTGTGACCCACATAGGATACATGACCAGCACAGCTAGGACCCACATAAGATACAAGACCAGCTGTCTTCATTGATTCATCTATACTGGGACCCACATAGGATACAAGACCAGTATTGAATCATCTATGCTGGGACCCACATAGGATACAAGACCAGCACGGCAGGGACCCACATAGGATACAAGACCAGCTTTCTTCATTGATTCATCTATACTGGGACCCACATAGGATACAAGACCAGTATTGAATCATCTAAGATGGGACCCTCATAGGATACAAGACCAGCTTTCTTAATTGATTCATCTATACTGGGACCCACATAGGATACAAGACCAGTATTGAATCATCTAAGCTGGGACCCACATAGGATACAAGACCAGCACAACTAGGACCCACATAGGATACAAGACCAGCTGTCTTCATAGATTTATCTATACTAGGACCCACATACGATACAAGACCAATATTGAATCATCTAAGCTGGGACCCATATAGGATACAAGAATAGCACGGCTTGGACCCAAATAGGATACAAGACCATCACTCTTCGTTGTCGTAGTCCACTGAGGATCTCTACACAGTCATCGTCGTCGAAGTCGCAGCCAGCTCTAGGGTTCCCGCACACAGCAAGCTCGTTCGGGAGGGTCCGCTTCACGAGCCAAGAGGTTGATACATCAAGTGTCACATAGCCCGAAGTTGATGTATCCAAAAGTTCTGTGTCGTCAACAGGAACTCAACGCAACAGACGGCACGTCAATCGGACGCCCGGTCTGAGAGATATTGGCTTTTTCGTCCTAGGGGCCCGGTTGGGTTTTAAGGAAAAACCAACCCGACCGTACTCCACCTGCATCCAAACCTCGGGCGGAGTATGCCAAAATATCTGTCTCAAAAGAGGAATTCAACAAAGCTGACGGCTCATCAATCAGACGTCCGTAGCTCAAGATATGAGCGTTTTCGCTCCGAAGGCCCGGTTGGTTTCGTGTACGAACCAACCCGGCCGAACTCAAAGTATTCGGAAACCTTGAGTGTGATTTACCGAAACGACCGCCTCGATCCAAGGATCGTGTTGCCACTGATGGTGAGTCGTTTGGAGGCATGTAGCTCAAGTTACGGGCAATTGACCGAAAACGGTCCGAAGATGGGGGGGTCTGGGCCCGGGGTCGGCCGAACCAGGTCGACCCGACCCGGTCCGACCTGGCTGGACCCGGTCCGGTCCGGCCAGGGCGCTGCCCGGCTGGTCGGACCTGCCTGGCTCGGCTCGGCCGAGCGGCCGAGCAGCTAGACGCCACGGGGCGCCGCACCTGCGGTTTGGGAGAAGCTGCGGCCCTCGAAGGGGTCGCGCTGGACAAACGGACGTGGCTTTAGCCGCATCCCGTGCGGGAAAGCTGGACCCGCATGGTCGCGGGTCCGTTAACCGCCGTCGCCACAGCTTCAGTCGTGGCGGGCCACCGGAGTCGCTCCGGTGGTCCGTTTTCCTTCCCGTCTGCACCGTTGTTCCTCCCGGGTTCCGTTCTTCACTGCGGGGTCAACAAATTTCCCTTGCGTCACATTTTTTCATCGCCCGCCAAATCCGCACAACCATGAAGAACAGCGGAGGTTTGTCGGGCCGTGTTCGTTTGGCCCGCACCCTCCGCGTTAGATAAAAACAATGGGAGAAATAATTCAACACTTGAAACAACAATTTTAATAAATTAAAATCGTTCATTTGAATCCAGTTATTAAATTTTTTAAGAAACGTTCACAGGAATAAGGGCATTTCCAAAATAAAATCCCTACCTCATCAAGCCGCACGCGCAGGTTCTTCGCGGATTGATCGTCGCGGAAGGAGGGGATCGTCGCGTCGTCGTGGAAGGGTGTCACGTCGACGAACTCTGAGGTTCAAGAACAAAAATATTTAATTAATAATAATTAAATCCTTCTTGAGTCAAAAACCACAAAGGATGTTTAAAAAGAAACCCGAGATCTCTTACCTCAAGCAGTTGGTGATCGGAGATCGGGGCGGGGAAGAACGTCTCGGATGAAGCGTCGCCAAACTCCGAGGGTGACGGTGTTCTTCGCGTTCTTCGCGTTCATCATGTTCTTCGCGAAGGAGGATGAAGGCTCAAGAATTCTGTCAAAGCCTCTCAACGTGTAATCCTTCAAATGTTGTGTTGGTCTTATTTATTATTACGCCAACAAATGAAAAATAGGTAAGTAACGACCCATTAATTCGTAGAATTAATTCAACGAAAGAAACTGCCCATTTAATTCACGAATAAAACCGCCCAATTAAATGGTTCATTAAGAATTTAAGAAAATGCGTCAGTTGACTTTCATAATAAGGGGTTTTCGCGGGTGCGTTACTTAGCGGAAAAGAAACGGCGGGGCTCGTGCGGGTCGCACCTCAAAAATATCCTACCAAGAGGGTAGGATATTTATGGATAGCATCCTATCCGGATCAACTCAGCTTAATCCGCTTTTAAGTGACTTCAAGTGGCTTCCAAGTGGCTTATGTGAAATAAAATAAAGTTTGTTGTACAATTATTTTATTTCTTAACTTTAAGCCCAAAAATTAAAAACCACAACTGAGCTAACGCAACTCCAGAAGAGGCGTTTCTAAGAAAATATCGGCACTTCGATTTCATCGGTTCCCTCGGAATTCAATTCCGGGCACCAGTTCAAAAGTTAGAAAACTCGCTCGTCCGTTCACTGAACGTACCCGAGCCAAACTTCGGAAAATGATTCCGGGCACATCGGGCCTCGGAATCAGGTGCTGTCAGAAACTGCGTTCTTGTAAAATATCAAAGAAAATTAAGAAAAAAAATTCCTTGAAATTTACGGGTCTTTACATTACTCCCACCTCAGGGCTTTACGTCCCCGTAAAGATACATCATAAACTAGGGAAACAAAGGCGGTACTGAGCACGCAACTGAGCCTCCCGCTCCAAAGTTCTCTCCTAGAGGTTCCCGTGCAGCTATCTAAAGCGCACTAGAGGAATCGATCATCCACGCAGGACTCGCTCCTATCGATCCTCGATCTCCACTGGGACCTCCGCAAAAGTCGTCCCATCATCAAAGAACAGCTCTCCATGGTCAAAGATTTGCGTCGGGTCGTGCACGTATCTTCTCAGCTGAGGTACGTGGAAGAAGTCGTGCACCCGGTGCAACTGAGGTGGTAGAGCCAGGCGATAAGCCACCTCGCCAATCCTACTGAGGAACTGGAAGGGTCCGATGAACCGTGGAGACAACTTGCCGCCTCAGCCAAATCACCGTAATCCACGTCGAGGTGAGACATGCAAGAAGACGTGGTCTGCACCCTCGAACTCTAGTGGCCTCCGCCTCCTGTCAGCATAAGACTTCAACCGGCTCTAATTTGTCCTCATCCGCTCCGGGATGACCTGGACCTTCTCTGTCGTGGCCTGGACCATCCCCGGTCCTACAAGAGCTGCTAAGATTTCTTATTTTCCGATAAGAGAAATTTTGTCTCATCCCCTGGATGAACCACTTTCTTTGCCTAATACCGTCAATCTCAACATGGATGATACTAATCCATACCAAGGATTACGTCGTAAGGCCTCGACACTACTACCAAGAGATCCAACCATTACTCTCGCCTCCAAGGGTTGAGTCACACTGTCGGAATCAATGTGTGGTAACTGGGTCTCCTCCAGTAGATGTCTCACAAGTGAGGGTCAAGTCAACAGTAAAAACTAGAACCTCATAGTAACAACACAAAGAGGATAGGAATGAAAACATCACAAAGGTAAGCGTCTTTTATCATTGCAGCTCATAATACAAAGACACTACACAACAGCAACAAGGAACTAGAAGTACGAAGAACGTATCCACTAGTTCTGCTCCTGTCCATATGCTCCCCGAGCTCCATGATCGAAGGCCTCAAATGCTTGAAGCTGAGCTCTCGTATGTCCACCAACTCCCTGCGGTCGGGGTGGACCTCCTGGTGGTGGTGGTGGAAACACCTTGAAGTGTCTCCCACCATCTGCTACTTGTCCAGCTCCTCTGCCTCGTCTGCCTGCACCCTGCGGACCACCGTGGCCGAACCTCTATCTGGGAGGTCCCTCTACCACCTGATTCTCATCTGTAAGAAGAGTCGGGTAGTCTCGAGCCATGTGACCTCGCCCGCTGCATGCGTAGAAAAGCTTTCCCCTCATGTAACAGGCTCTTCTTCAGGTGCCCCACACAACCAAATCTTCAGCCTGAGACTGCCCATCTGATGGTCTGGCCCATTTGGACCTATGCGTCACCTGTCTACTGCCAGCTGCAGAAGACCCTACTATGGGCCGTCCTGTGGAGGGCCCTGTCACTAGAGCCTGCTCGGCGAGAAAACTCTCCACTAGAAGGGCTCTCTCCAACACCTCTGCCTGTGTCGGAATATTGAGACCGATCATCGAAGCCCTGATCTTGTGCCTCAGTCCCTGCTCGAAGGTTCGGGCCTAGAGGAACGGGTCCCATACTATATCTGTGGAGTAGCACGAGAGATCAGTAAATCTCGCCGAGTACTGGGCCACTGTCAAGCTGCCCCTGCCGCAGCTGAAGAAGCTCCTGAATGCGCACCGCACGGAGGGTGGCTGGGACGAACACAGAGCGGAAGATGCTCTCAATGTCCTTCCCGAGAAGAGATGTCTCGTCGTGCACCTGGAGCATCAAGCTCCACCATCTGCCTGCTGCCGCGTGCAGGAGGCTCGCTGTGAGGATCACCATGAGGTCTGCTGGTGTCCTCACTAGCCTGAAAACTAGTACGACCGCCTCTAGTCAGTCCTCTGCTGCCTGGGGGTCCGTCTTCCCATGAAACCTGGGTGGTCGCTGGCACTGGAACTCATGCAGAGCTCCAAGGTGACGTGCATCGTCAGCGGTCGTAGCGGGAAGCATCGGTGGATCGGCGGGTAAAGGTACCACCGGTGCCTCTGGTGACAAGGAGCCCTGCACCGAGGCCTCATCGCTCGGTGGGCTGTCATCACACTCCACTCTCGGAACCCTAGCTGGCTGCCGTCGTGGGGCCATTCTAAAAAGAAACAGGTGCGCCACGGTCAGAACATTATACCTGGTGAGCTGACACAAGTAATCACAAAGAAAACTCGAACACACATGCAATCAATGTTTTCATGAATTAATTTGGAAATCAGAAGTCAGGGTCCTGGTGTATTGATACGTCGACCGTCGCACCAACACTGTACTCCCTGGACTGATAACCACACCCAATACGCTAAACACTATTTCTTCACATAGAAGAAAGATCAGAGTCTGTGGTAGAACCGAACACCTCTTATACCAATTAGTCACGACCCGACCTTGGGGCCCATGCCGTGACTACCCCATGCCCGCCTTCCATAGGCCAGGGGCTGGCGACTAGCACCAAGGCGTAAATCCCGATTAACAAGGAAGGCATTTCATTTGTAAAGAAAACAACCACCACAGAGTAAGCAAGCGGAAAGAGTAAACACTAAGAAAAAACTGTAACAAGTTGTTCTGAAAGTAAAAAGGGGTCAGAAATACAAGCCCAACTGTAAAGTACAACTGAAAGGGGAAAACAGCAACTGAAAACAAAAGCTGCAGCATCGGGCCGTCCTCTGGAAATTCCACATGAAGGGTGGGTACAGATAGCTCCATTGCTCCTCGGGTCCCATCGTCCGCTCCGAGTACGTCCCGCCCAGTGGTCCACCTCCAGGTACCGTCCTACTCTGCAAGCCTCAACCACGATCAACGATGTCCGTCGTCTGAAACAAACACAACGTAGTGCGGGCATAGCCCGTGCAGGGGTGAGTATAAGCTACTCAGTAGGGACCCCGAGACCCCCCGAAGGTCTCCCGAAATCCACAAAGGATAAACCACAACGGAAAGATACAATCACGAAGTAACAACCGACACTGCTTAGGTATATGCCCATACATATACCTAAGTCATCAATCCCTGTTCAGATCTAACATCTGAGCCCAAGAACAACCCAGTCCACACAGGAAAGCAAACGAAAATCCACACAGGATAGCACAAAAAAATTCACAAAGGAGAGCAAAACGTAAATCCACACAGGATAGCACAACACACTCCACAAAGGAGAGAAAAACGTAAATCCGCACAGGATAGCATGAAAAAATCCACAAAGGAAAGAAAAAATAAATCCACATAGGATAGAACAACAGAATCCACAAAGGAGAGTAAACAGTAATTCAGCTCACACAGGTATACATCGTTGAAAAGGTGAAATGGGTGATCAGATATAGATACTGAATCATCTAAGCTAGGACCCACATAGGATACAAGGCCAGCTGTCTTCATTGATTCATTTATGCTGGGACCCACATAGGGTACAAGACCAGCACTGAATCATCAAAGCTGGGACCCACATAGGATACAAGACCAGTATTGAATCATCTAAGCTGGGACCCACATAGGATACAAGACCAGCACGGCTGGGACCCACATAGGATACAAGATCAGCTTTCTTCCTTGATTCATCTATACTGGGACCCACATAGGATACAAGACCAGTATTGAATCATCTAAGCTGGGACCCACATAGGATAATAGACCAGCACAGCTAGGACCCACATAGGATACAAGACCAGCTGTCTTCATTGATTTATCTATACTGGGACCCACATAGGATACAAGACCAGTATTGAATCATCTAAGCTGGGACCCACATAGGATACAAGACCAGCACGGCTGGGACCCACATAGGATACAAGACCAGCTTTCTTCATTGATTCATCTATACTGAGACCCACATAGGATACAAGACCAGTATTGAATCCTCTATGCTGGTACCCACATAGGATATAAGACCAGCATAGCTAAGACCCACATAGGATTCAAGACCAGCTGTCTTCATTGATTTATCTATACTGGGACCCACATAGGATACAAGACCAGTATTGAATCATCTAAGCTAGTACCCACATAGGATACAAGACCATCACGGCTGGGACCCACATAGGATACAAGACCGTAACTCTTCATCGTCGCAGTCCACTGAGGATCTCTGCACAGTCGTCGTCGTCGAAGTCGCAGCCAGCTCTAGGGTTCCTGCACACTGCAAGCTCGTTCGGGAGGGTCCGCTCCACGAGCCGAGAGGCTGATACATCAACGGTCACATAGCCCGAAGTTGATGTATCCAAAAGTTCCATGTCGTCAACAGGAACTCAACGCAACAGACGGCACGTCAATCGGACGCCCGGTCTGAGAGATATTGGCTTTTTCGTCCTAGGGGCCTGGTTGGTTTTTAAGGAAAAACCAACCCGACAATACTCCACCTGCATCCGAACCTCGGTCGGAGTATGCCAAAAGATCCGTCTCAGAAGAGGAATTCAACAAAGCTGACGGCACGTCAATCGGACGTCCTCAGCTCAAGATATGAGTGTTTCTGCTCCGAAGGCCCGGTTGGTTTCGTGTACGAACCAACCTGGCTGAACTCAATGTATTTCGAAACCTTGAGTGCGATATACCGAAACGACCGTCTTGATCCAAGGATCGCGTTGCCACTGACGGAGAGTCGTTTGGAGGCCCGTAGCTCAAGTTACGGGAATTTGACCGAAAACGGTCCGAAGATGGGGGGTCTGAGCCTGGGGCGACCCGGCCCGACCCCCCCCCCCCCCCCGGGGTTGGCTGAAATGGGTCGACCCGATCCGGGTCGACCCGACCCGGTCCGACTCGGCTAGACCCGGTCCGGTCCGGCAAGGGCGCGGCCCGACCAGTCGGACCGGCCTGGCTCAGCTCGACCGAGCAAGCGAGCAGCTGGACACCGCGGGGTGCCGCCCCCGCGGTTTGGGAGAAGCAGCTGCCCTCGAAGGGGGCGCACTAAACAAACGGACGCAGCTTCAGCCGCGTCACGTGCATGAGAGCTGGACCCGCGCGGCCGCGGGTCCGTTGGCCGCCGCCGCCTTGCCGGCGACCCGCGTCGCCGGCCGCTTCCGCGGGCCCCCAGAGTCTCTCCGGTGGTCCGTTTTCCTTCCCGTCTATGCCGTTGTTCCTCCCAGGTTCCGTTCTTCACTGCGGGATCAACAAATTTCCCTTGCGTTATGTTTTGTCATCGCCCGCCAAATCCGCACAACCACGAAGAAAGACGGAGGGATGTCGGGCCGTGTTCGTTTGGCCCGCACCCTCCGCGTTAGATAAAAACAATGGGAGAAATAATTCAACACTTGAAACAACAATTTTAATAAATTAAAATTGTTCATTTGAATCCGGTTCTTAAATTTTTTAAGAAATGTTCACTGGAATAAGGGCATTTCCAAAATAAAATCCCTACCTCATCAAGCCGCACGCGCGGGTTCTTCGCGGATTGATCGTCGCGGAAGGAGGGGATCGTTGCGTCATCGCGAAAGGGTGTCACGTCGACGAACTCCAAGGTTCAAGAACAAAAAGATTTAATTAATAATAATTAAATCCTTCTTGAGTCAAAAACCACAAAGGAAGTTTAAAAAGAAACCCGAGATCTCTTACCTCAAGCAGTTGGTGATCAGAGATCAGGGCGGGGAAGAACGTCTCGGATGAAGCGTCGCCAAACTCCGATGGTGACGGCGTTCTTCGCGTTCTTCGCGTTCTTCGCATTCTTCGCGAAGGAGGATGAAGGCTCAAGAATTCTGTCAAAGCCTCTCAATGATTAATCCTACAAATGTCGTGTTGGTCTTATTTTATTATTACGCCAACAAACGAAAAAGAGGTAAGTAACGACCCATTAATTCGTATAATTAATTCAACGAAAGAAACTTCCCATTTAATTCACGAATAAAACCGCCCAATTAAATGGTGCGTTAAGAATTTAAGAAAACACGTCAGTTGACTTTCATAATGACGGGTTTTCGCTGGTGAGTTACTTAGCGGAAAAGAAACGGCGGGGCTCGTGCGGGTCCCACCTTACAAATATCATACCAAGAGGGTAGAATATTTCTAGATAGCATCCTATCCGGATCAACTCAGCTTAAGCCGCTTTTAAGTGACTTCAAGTGGCTTCCAAGTGGCTTAAGTGAAATAAAATAAAGATTGTTGTACAATTATTTTATTTTTAACTTTAAGCCCGAAAATTAAAAACCACAACTGAGCAAATGAAACTCCGGAAGAGGCGTTTCTAAGAAAATACCGGCACTGCGATTCAATTGGTGCCCTCGGAATTCGATTATGGGCACCGGTTCAAAAGTTAGATAAATCCGCTCATCCGTTCGCTGAACGTACCCGAGCCAAACTTCGGAAAATGAATCCGGGCACACTGGGCCTCGGAATCAGGTGTCGTCAGAAACTGCGTTCTTGAAAAATTCAAAAGAAAATTAAGAAAAAAAATTCCTTGAAATTTATGGGTCGTTACAGGATGGACGAGAATTGGTTATTAAATTATGAAAAAACCCAATTATCCTTGATCTACTATACACGAATGTGATGTGTAGAGGATATAATGAAAGTGGTTATGTAGGAATATGATGTGGAATGAACCAGTGTGTTATGGAAATCATGATATATATAGAGTTGAATACTTTATTACATAGTGTTAGGGGTCTGGGTTGTTGTACTAGGGTTTCTGTGAGAAAGATAAATACCACAAGGAATGTGATAGACGTCACACGACATGTGGCTCATAAATTTTGGATCATTGTGTATCTCGGGGTGAATATGGAAACATCAAGGGATACATGGTCCTATATATTCTTTTTACTTGTGTAAGGACATGACCAGAGAGACACTGACTTGGTAAGGATTACCTTATTTTAGACACACAATGTACTAATCCACAAACATTGGAACATGGTGTGATACATTGGAAAGCCCTAGATCAAAAGGGACATGCTATGTACTAACAGTACAAACTATGTAATCATTAAAATAAGGCGTAGAGCCCTAGTCATCTTAAGCTTGAAATGTTTTGTAAGGTTGTTTTCCCATGAAACATTTCCGGAGGGTTTAATATTTAATAAAATCCTATACATTGAATTCTGATCCCATTAGAGGGAATTAATTATCAAATAGAGTTATTGGAATACTTATATGTGGGATGAATTAAAATCCTCTATTCTCATCATTGTCATATCTGATGTTCTTTTTATCATCATGGAAAAAAATACACTAGCATCGATCCTTTAGTTAGCAGGTTATTCCAAATTTATTTCTTGGTATATACCATGAACACTGTTGGGAACCTTATTTATGTATCATTGACCTAATATATCATGTGATTAATTTATATGTGAAGACCATATGAGAATGGAATATCTGACGGAAATCATCAGCTTCATCTAAATTTTGGATTCTCTTCGCTCGAATGAGTTGTACAAGGAATATTTGAGTAGGAATCCTATTATGGTGTAACATTTGTGAAGTATATTGAGACTATGCATCTTTTTTTTTGAGTATATTGGGATATTCTTTTGATATTTTCTATTCAAATATACTAGTGTTGACCTTAATATTATTCTTGATGTCATATTCACAATGATTTTAGGTCGTCCTTCATTATGTTGTTATACTCAAACCCACATGGTATTTTCCCACATATGTCTTGTCTTAAATAGATAATTGATTATTTTGACAGAGTCCTAGTTGGACCTAGAATAGGAATAGATTATCGTGGGTAAAAAATTGAGTTTTTTTGATATTGTAAAATTTTATAGTAGTCTTATCCCACTTCAGAGGTTGGACTTGTTTTCAGTTACATTGATGTGGGATAGTAATTGGGCCATTTTATGTTATAATACATTTTTTCATACTCTAATGGTTGGATTTTAGATGTATTAATTTATTGTTATCAGGTTTGTTATATTTCATTATTCTATGGGCATAGATATGTGTGAATGTGTACATGTACATTAGGTTACCGCCTCCCAAGCAAGTGATAAACATACTCAGTGCTAGTTAGCAGACACTGTCCTATTGGAGGTAGGATTTTTGTAGTCATGTCCCAGACCCCATTTGTACTAGTCATTAAAACAGTGGTATGAAATTACTCAATTTTATCTTAGGAAATTTGTTTGTGATATTGGTTTGCGGAAATAGTTTTTTGTGTTTCATTTTCTTATTTCAGGCCTGAGAATCCGATTTTGGTGTCCCAACTATTGTATCCATACAACTGATCTCTAATCAATATCATTTAAACATAATACATATAGAAAATAGTTTAAGCGAAAATAAATTGGTACACATATCATATAATAATTGGGTTGTGGTTTCCATGTCCTTGAGTCATATCTCTAGTTATTCTCATCTACCATGGTACATATTTTATATTTTAGGATGCCACTATGAAATTTCATTTCTTGGATTTACCCTCGGTATCATTAGGATGATCACCTAAATGATGATTTTTTATAGAGGTACATGTTTTGGATGTGTTACCTATATGTGGTGCACTATCCGTAGCAGAACATATTGAGTTGAAGATGGTACCAGTAGTAGAAAAAAATGAGTTTCATATTATGATAATGCTTCATTATATTTAGTGATACTGTATACAAAGGATCAGAGGTGTTCCTGGCCCATTGGATGTTTAAGACATTCTTGAGTTGGCGACAAGATTTTTCTTTCATTTCAGGTCATTGGTTGGTCAGGTGGTTGTACTGGAAGAGATCCTTCTTCATGTCTCCACATGAAAATGGTAGGGATTACGGACCAAGTAATATGATGAGGAAACTCCATCATGGCCACTGTTTGAGATAATTTTCTTAGAGTTTATTTAACAATATATGTTGAGGTGTATGAACATCAGCCAGCTTCTATATCACCAACAGTGAGGTACGACTATGGCAGAGTAATCATCGAGGATCACTATCCTCTGTCAGTGATGGATGTATATGGTACACGAGTCTTCCTTTCATTCATGGTCCTTTGGGTGATGTATGTGTCGAGTAATCAGATATTTTTTGATACCCTTATTTATTAGTGTCTATTATGAGGTTATCGAGTGAGTATCATTGATCATGACTTTTCATGCTAAGAAGATGATGATTTGTTTTCATGAAGTGTGAACTCAAAAGTAAAGAATTTAGAAGAAGGAAAGATAAATAATACTCACGAACCAGTACATGTGAAGCATTTTAGGATTAGATCCTAGGATGTAGTGTCTATAGTTTTGGGTTCATATGATGGGTCTAGTTAGCTTAGGGAGCATAAGTTCTTATATTGTGATAGCTAGGGACATCTCACACAAGGTTATCTGACCCACCATATGGTTGATATAAAGATAGTGGAAGGGCCTTCTAGGAGTATGAAGTAGTAGGAACAATAATTTACAAAACGTATACAACATATTAGAGGATATGGTATAGTCGATAAAAATGGAAGATGTTTTCACTGGTTTCCAGCAACACCCTCAGTTTGTCCATGCTAGTATCAGGGAGCTGGGGGACAAGGGAAAGGGATGTTTCAGATCGTAGATACTATTAAATTAGAGGATCCATGGATTATATGAGGTATTATAATTTCATATTATAACTTATACACAATAATAATTTACATACATGAAAGTTATTTCTTTATTTTGAATCATCCAGTTTGAGAATTAGATATTTTATTGGAGCCTTAGCTCAACCCTTACCATTGGAGACACCAATGGGAGGTGACTTAGTGATAAAAATCATGTACCAATGGTTTGAAATAACAATTAGTAAGGGATTATAATTTTAGATATCTTTTTAGAATCTATCTATTCATATTAATTCATCATATGTATGCATTACTTATCTAATTTGTATTCCTAGATATACTATTTCCAGCGGAGGGTGTTGTGTGTCTACAATGATGGAACTGACTGTTCCATTGTGGGTGAAAAGGAAATTAAAGAAGATCAATATGTAATCATGCATAAGAGGATGAAAATAATAATTTATCTGTTTAATAGAATATCCATTGTTGTTTTTGATGTTATGAGTTTTTAGTTTCATTCAGTGGTGGAGAAGTATGACTACATAATTCATGAAGAGATTCCAGGTTATCTCCCCTCAAGAGATAGACTTCCAAAATGATCTACACCAAAGGATGACTCATGCATCTGCACCAAAATATTAGAGGTCTCTTGTAGTGATTCTAGAGTTGAGGGAGAATTTAGATGACTTGTAGAGGAAGGGCATTGTCGTAGACATAGTTTCACCATATACAAACACAATGTTTATTTCCAATATGTCTAATATGAGATTGATGTTATGTGTGGAATAACATCACCATGACTAAGTGATCACATATAAAAAGTATCTCCATCAATTATTTAATGCCCTAATTGTTCGGTTGATAGGGGAACAATTGTTCTAGATGATTGAACTTAGGTAAGTCAATCAATAATTGAGATTACAAGAGCGTGATATACCAAAGGAATTGTTCTGTGGTTTTTAAAGTAACTATGAGTACATGGTGATTACATATGGTATGATACACACCAAGAAGTTTTCATGGTACTCAAGAATAGGATATTTTAGACTTTCGTAGACAAGTTCCATATAATCTTCATAGATGAAACCCTAGTGTACTCAATGTATGAGGAGGAGCATGTGAGACACATAAGGATTGATCTACTTTTTTAGGACTATAATTATGGGATTATCTTGAACTAAATATTTTATATACAAGAGTTACACATTCCTGGACTTTTAATCATAGAATATATTGTTAGAGTTGACCCAATAGTGGTCTAGGAAGTTTTATATTGGGAATAAAACAACACTGTGATGGAGGTATGAATCATAATTGGATTAAAAAGACAATGGTAGATATTTATACAATATTTATCATATATATCAGGATAATTTATAATTTTAAACCAAATTGGGAATCCTTTCATATGGAATGTGTTTATCTAGCATTTTTTAGGAGATGAGGTAGAGATTGAAAAGCGATCCAATCCAAAGATTTACAATGTAGGGTATCATGTTCTTAGTGTTATGTGATTCAGCGGTGAAAATAATTTTTTTTGAAAATATGTAGAGGTAGAATATTATTTCATATGGTTCACGTTAGATGTGGACATAGAAGATGAACAATACAACCCATGATCATGAGAATGTAGTGTTATTATTCACATTGAATATGTGGAGATACTACCAAATGAGAAAGTTATTTACCATATATTCTGACCCAAAAAGTCTTAATTATATATCCTCTTTAAGGGATATTAACATAAGATAGAGGTGATAGCTATAGTTCCTCTAGGATTATGAATTTCTGATTAACTCTGCTTCTAGGAAAAGAACCATTGTAGTTGATTCAGTCCGCATGATAGATTCTTTGTAGTTGTTGACTGAGGTATTAGAGAACTTTGCATCACAAATGGTTTTTACCCAAATTATTTAATAGTTATTTAGGGAGGGATAAGATGGGGGTACCCAATGTGAGAACTTAGGTAGTCATATATCCACTGGACATGCTCTTTATGAATTTTATCAAGGTGGGGAGAATTTCATTATTTTTAGTGGATGCATGATTGTAATAGTGACATTACAAGATGTATTCATGAGATAGTTTTATTAATATTGTTTTATGTTACATCAATGTTTTTAAAATTTGTAACAAGACCTCTGACATCTGTTTTTGTAGTTAGGGGTGATTTATTTATTTGTAGACTATTACTATCAATTCCTTATTTTTTAGATAATGAAGGTTGATAACTAAGTTATAGAAAGATTAGCTCAACCCCTTGAGGTGACAGGGTAGAGTTGGGATGAGATATCCTTGTAGTTAATGATTAGTTTAACATTAATATCCATAGAACATAATTCCATCTAGGTGATTGTATACTAAATCACCAATTCGACCACTTCCTATCTATTTGAATTAAAATTTCAGAAGATATATTGGAACTAATCTACATACAGAAGATAACTTTCTTTTGAGTTACATATAATATCATTACTGAACATTATGATCACTTCACATTATAGTTTTGGTAGGGGTTGAAGGAGGATTTTGGTACTTTTTTCTATTACAAATTTAAATTTCACCTATATAGATATGGCCTAAATGAGTTGAATTTTTTTAGCTTTGGAGTAAATGTTTTTAGAATTCACGTAAGAATATTGTTGTAGTTTAGAGTACCACCTACCAATGTTTTTGTTTCTTTAAAATAGTTGCTAAATTTCTTACATTGGTTAGAATATTTCAAGGCTTTATATAGATGATCTAGTAGCAGTCAACTATGCTCAACTAAACCTAGAGAGTCATCACGTATGGGACTAAATTTGTTGTGATCCATGATAGATAATATAAAGATCATCCAAGAGTGTATGAAGAAAAAAATGATCCATAATAAGCTCTATACATATTGATGAATTCAGCCTTTTGTAGTATAAGGAAGGAGACCATGTGTTCCTAAGTCTATCTCCTTGATGTGGATTATGATGATTTGGTACGGGTGTAAAGTTATCATTGATATTAATTTTCCATTTCTATATACATTGTACTATTTGTGAGGTGGTGTACCTCTTTAGTCTAACTACGTAGTTTAAACGAGTACATGAGGGCTTAAATGTTATGTATATGAGGAGGTACATTCATGATTCATCACATGATATCAACTCGGGTGAGCTCGTCATCATGGACGTCTCTACAATTGTTAAGTTCCCATTAGTGATCAAGGATAGGTAGAATAAAATCAATTTTGGTTTATTGATCACCCTAATGTTCATCCTGTGGATGAATTTGAATATTTAGGAGGGTACCTATGATCAGGCTTTCTAGAGGCATGCATAGTTCCAAAATCCCAATTTGTGGCCTTTTGTTTTCACATTTCCGGACATAAATCCCCATGGTAGTGAGAATTTTAAAACTAATATTTTTCTTTTATTGTTTCGAAATATTGTATGGATTATTTTTGGAGTCAGGAGCAACAATTTCAAATTATTTTTAGGCCTAATGTTCTGAGAATAAATTTCAAAAAAAGATTCCAAATATTTATATCACGGTTGTGCAGTTTTCTTAGAAAAGATTAATAACATCCCAAAGGGTCTTGGATAAAAAATATACATCAACCATTGAGATTATTGTGTGGGTTTAACCCTATGTGTGATATTTCCTCGGAACACATTATATTTTTGTGTTTGGGACCATATGTGGGTGATCATTAATCTAAATTAATTGAATAAATTAAATAATTTAATTAATTAACCTGTCTAGGATTTTTCATATATATATAGTATTATGGAAAAATTCCAGTGTTCTCCACATAACCCATGGTATTTTGGAGATAATTTTGGAGGATATTCCATTGGAGGGAATCAACTAGATCATGGATCATCATTCACCGAATGATGGAAATGGAGGTTATCTCTAGTAAATTGATACATGAGATGGAGGTATTGTGGGTACATTTTATCAATGGGGTGTTTGGGAAGATATTTTTATTTAAATTGGATATTTTTTTCATTATAATAGCAACAGATAAGGTCCATCCAAAATATTTTGAGGCTCAATCCTCATTTTCATGTTTCATGGATTTTTCCCATAATTATTTATTCATTATTGTAAATTCCATGGTTATTCGGTTCCAAAAAAAGCTGATAAACAATATTTTAAATCCCATTTCTAATATTAGAAGGATTTTAATATATATATGGGTTTTGATCAATGATGAGATTGAGCTGCGATGATGGTGAGAACAGATCAGGACTGGACCGTGATGTGCACAAGTTGGAATTGGAACACATGGTTAAAAAATACTATGGAATGATTAATAAGAAATTTATATGCCTAGTAATATGTTATTCGGTAATGAAAAAACCCATTTTCCAAGATATTTGGTTAATTCCTATGATGCATGGAGGATCTATTGGTGATAGTGGAAAATGAATATTATGTGGCATATACTAGAGTGCTCTGGAAATAAGAATATTCTTGGCATGTATTTTGGTATTACAATGTGTGTGGGGTCCTTGATATAGTTATAGGTTTTAAATGATAAATATAAATAACATATGGTGTGTGAATACAATCACATTTAATTTGAAACTTACCTGATTTCTCAACATGTTTATCGAAGGTTAAAAAGAAACTAGCAAGAGTTCACAAGTTTGGAGACACCATGTACTCGAGCACAAACATGACTAGAGAGACACATGCACAGTCTATAGCACGTAGGTTTTATCAAATCATTTACTCAAAGAAAAACATGGGAATGTGACATAATAAATGGGAAGGACTCAATGCCAAGGGTACTACCATATAATACCATCACATGGAATATAATTCTTTAAAGAAGTGTGTTAAATCCCTTTTCTTGTTCAGTTTGGATCCGTTTTTCAAGGGTGCATTCCCTTGATCAATTCCTTGAGGTTTTAGTATTGAATCATGTTGTATACATAAGGTGGTGATCGAATAAGAGGGAATTTACTCTTGTACAAGGTATTTGGTATTTTTACATGAGGCTTGTAGTGAAGTTCCCTATCATTACATTTTCCCTTTGTAGAGTTATTGGTATTATCATGACCAAAACATTGTGGGGTCTTATCGTCTACTTAGAGGGTTATTCCAGATATTTTTTTTGGTATACCCATTCCATTGGGTGTAATCCTCATCTATGTATCATTATCATCATTATTCATGAATGTACTTTATATAGAGAGACCCGATATTCAAGAAATATTGGATGGAAATCATCAGGGCTATTTGACTCGTGGAATGTGTTATCGTGGTTGAGTGATATGTGGAACCATCGAGAGAGAAACATAAGATGGAATTATGGTTATAAATTATATTGATACTATTTTTTCTCATTGATTATTTCTATATATTATTGCAATATTTTATTTTGGACATATAAATGAGATGAAATGAAGTTTATGTTGTACGATACATGCATATTGATTTTGGGGTGTCTTACTGGGTAGTTTTATAAACACAACTAAATGGGATTTTCATGGTTGTTTTATGTATTACATAGAAAATTTACACTTTTGATGTATTAATAGAGGTATAAAAACTATGTGACGATTTTTGAGTATGAAATACCCATGTGTGTTCATGCGGTTGCATTTGAAAACATTCCTCAACCACTTTATAGGCTGGACATGATTTTACATTCACTATGGTGGGATTTTATTTGGCCCTTTCTTCTTTCTATTACTAATTTTTGTACTCTCATGGTAGGATTCTAGATATGTGAATGGATAGTTCTCATTTAATTTACAATTATGTACTTTATAGGCTGAGTGATGTGTTTGTGTGTACAAATACATTATACTAAGGTCTCCTATGTGAGTAATACACCAACATGACTATGTAATCCTACCACAATCTTATTAAATTCATCCTACATAAGTCCCGACATGGGCCCCATAGGGAAGGTTCCTCACATGTAATGTGAGTAACATGTTTATATCTATAATAAAAAGAATTATAAAATATGCACTCTATATAAATCCAATACTTTGTATCAAGTCCCAATGTAACAAAGTAGTGAGTAACTCTGGGAAACTAGGGTTCGGGTAGATACACTAAATCTAGTTTTTTGGATTATTTAATAAGAAATAATATATCTGTATTGGTAGACATACATAAATAGTAGTGTATAAAACATTCCCTCCAATTTTGAATCCAGATAATTTATGAATGAATATAAATAAGATCAAACATGTTTT
Organism: Viscum album; assembly: GCA_963277665.1. Taxonomy (NCBI): domain Eukaryota; kingdom Viridiplantae; phylum Streptophyta; class Magnoliopsida; order Santalales; family Viscaceae; genus Viscum; species Viscum album. Next base: position 1,174,373,762 of record OY728160.1, read on the forward strand.
TCCCAATCACTCAATGTTTCGGAATGAATGTGGTATGATATATCATGTGAACTCACAATTGGAAATCTATGTTAAAAAAGGATAAATTTTGTGATTAACTGATCATCAACTGAATACTTATGTTAGGGAACATCCTTATAAATAATAAATAGATTTTATGGGTTACAAATGATATCTTATCAATGATGAGAATATCTAAATTCATTTAGTATACTCAATATTTATTTCCAATACAGACAATGTTTTGACATCAAAAATATAAAGGATCCTATAGGAGACATCTAGAACACAAATTTGGATGAGTAAAAGGTTCTATTGTTTTACTTATAGATTTATTTAGAGGACCACTCATGCTATTCGGGATACATTGGGGGATTTTGGGCATCCATTCAATAGGACCAGTTATAATCACCAATATCTAATAGATTTCACATACACCAATAACTACCACTCCATTATTTAGATGAAGCCATTTGAGGCCCATTCCATGTGTTCCCAAAATCTTACTCATATCATGATCGAGATCATGGATTATTTTTACATGGGAAATGAGTCATTGTTATGGAAAATACATAAGGGGAATGTGATCCAATAATGAATGAGAACCACTATGACTATTATAAGTATAACATATGAAAATAATAAATACCTAAAATGACCAAGGAAAGAGAATATGTGTTATTAAAGGTATATCCATGATGTGGTTCATAGATTTATAATTAGTGAGGAAAGATATATTGAAGGATCATTAAGCTAATTATGTTTTTTAAAGGGTTTGAATGGGTTTCTAGTCTAATGTTACCCCCTTTGTTAAAGTGGTTCATCATCATCCTCAATCCATCACTTCTAAAAAAATATTTTCATAACTTTTCTAAAATTATCATTTATGTTTTTATACATATTTAGGATTAAATTACCAAAATAGAGTTCTTTGTGGTGATCATGGATTGATAATAGATAAACATTTAGGGTTGGGTGATAGAATTGGTGTGCTTTATGTGGAAATATTGAATTATTTTGGACTGGTTGTGTGAACAGACAAATAAAATATGGGATATTTACCCCCTCCTCATTTTTTAATAAAAATATCATTGTAAAAAAAATAATCATTGAAATGAGTGTTATAATGACTATATAATTTTCTATTGAAACTAATTCAAATATTTTAATTACTTTTTAAAAAAATATAAACATATTTTTTAAACATTTTTATATCATGATATTTCATTATGTCTATAAATTTTTTTTAACACCCCAATATTTCATAGTGCATTATTTCAACAAAGTAATAAAATAACATGCACTACACGCAACACTGAGTTCAAGCGTACCACGACTTACCAAACTAGCCGTTCAAAAACGATTATGAAGAGTATTAACTTAATATTGAAATTTATATAATCCTTATAATTTTAGATTACATATTGTGAGTTTCTTAGACATAATGTAATAACAAATTCATTTTTTTCACATAAAAGAAGTATTTTTCAAAAAATGCACTTTTACCGCCATTTAATGGTGAACACTTTCTAAATCCAATATTTGAAACTTTTATATATTCAATTTGACAAAATAAACTTCTTCAATATAATATGGAAATAAGAATTTAGTTTCTATAAATGTTTTGGGTTTTTCTGATAACTTTCATATTTGGGTGAATAGTGAGAAAAACTATATTTTAACTGAAAACAACTTATTTAATAAAAATAATTTATAGGGTTAGATTATAAATTTTAATGGGTTTTAAGTATAAATTGATTATATTTTTACCTTTTAATCCAATTCTGGTCATTGTAATTAATTTCACTTTTAAATTGGACATAAACAAGTGTCAATCTTTTGATAGTTATTGTTTCTTAAAAATATGCCTTTTGGTTTTGGCAACGGGAATTAATTTTAAATTAATAAATGAAACTTTTATGTTTTTAATTAGGTAAAATAGACTTAATTTTTGAATTCGGAATATCAAAATTATCTTAGGGATAATTTTTTGTATTTTTCTGAAAACATTCAATTTTTGATGAATAGTGAAAAGACTGAGTTATTGTTTAAAACCGATATTTTATTTAAATAATTATTTTTTATTTAAATTTATTTTAGGTTATCATAGATACATAATATATATATATGTTCAATGTAATTAATTGGAGTAATTTTGTAATAATATTACATATATAAATTTTTATTGAACTTGTCACCGTCTTTTACCCACCTCCTAAGAGAATTTGCATATTCTCCTAAAACATAATTTTATTACTTCTATGAGTTGAATTTCAAAACTCTGAGAGACCTGGTTGGTATCAGTAAGAAAAATTTCGTTCAATAAGATAAAAATAAATATTTCTGAATAGTAACATTTTTAATTTTATTTACCACGGTTAAAAGTAAATAGGGTAATTAAGGGTAAAATTGATATTATTCATACCCTAACACACGTCCAAATTATATTTGATAAGTTTAATTCGACCAAAAAATCCCATAGTAATAAAATATGATCCTTTAGATCCACTTGTATTAGATTAGGCCATTTATTATTATTTAATTCAAAGAAGAGTTAAAAGAGTTAAAATCAATGTTTAATGACTAAAACGTTTATAATATAGGGATATACATAAGAAAAATTATAATATAAATATTCAATAGATACATAAAAAATTTCCTATATAAGGGTATTTTATTTATATTTTTTAGACATTATATAATTAAATTTACATATGAAACAATGATGAAGCAGTAATTACCGTATTAATGAATGATTAAAATAATTGACATTATAAATTTCCAAATAAATGTAATTTCAGGATTTTTATAAGTTAAACTAATATTATAGGTTAATATGACTTGTTTGGGTTAGTTATATTAATTGTTTTCTAAAAAATCATGATTTTATGAATTATGAAAAAAACAAATACCCAATAGTGTCAAAATTGACATAAAATAGTTTTAAAAACAAATATTATATTATTAATTGATATTATAGTCCTAAAAATCAATGGTTTGGAAAAAAGACTTATATAATAATATATATGAAATTAATGTATTAATTGGGGTTAGATTGGCATTTTATAGTAATCTTATTAACCATATAATATAAAAATACATAGAGAGATGGTAACTGTCAAACTATTTAACTAGGAGTTTAATCTAAAGGTTAATGTTAATATGGTGACCGAAACCTGTAAAAAACATATTTGTTGAGTGTTTTTCGACCCATCCCCACCTAATACTTTAAATAATTTATTTTTTCGCCATTAGAAACCGAAAATTATTTTATTATAAAATAATATTTTAAGTTTTTCCTACGGTGCCCCCCACCCCTCTTATAAAAGGGAACTTCCCTTCTCTCAAATTCACACCTCCAAAGCCATTTTTCTCAGACAAAACTTCCCTAAATATCCTTCAAATATACTAGAATAACTCTAGTGGCCTTCCTTTGGTCACAATGCGAACTTAAGGATCTCTTTTGATCAATTCAAAAGGAAGAACCCGAAGAAGAGGTAATGATTTCACCGCCCTCTTTCAGGTTCTCTTAATCTTCCACTTACTCTTTCTTTGTTTTTTCAATTATAAAATAATTACTAAAATATCTTATATATAATTTGATATTATTATAGATATGTAATTACTATATTCATTATTCCATCCATCATATGAATGATAATGTCACCATGCTTGCTTACATACGGCTTATCGTCTCCACGTCGTGGTGTAATTTTTTATTTAACTCTATGTTATTTGGATGGATATAATGATGAGTAATATGTATATAAATAATGAAAATAACATGATAATATCTCTTTATAATTTATATTCCATACATTTCCCCAATTTCAAGGAAATGATATTGTCGCTCGTGTGTATGTACGGGTTACCGTCTCCACGACACGATGAGATTCATTTCCACGTTCACCATTCATCAAGGATTATAAAAATATATATTACTAATAAGTATGTAATATATGAAATAATAATTCTACTAGAGATATATATATATATAAATTTATGTACATACATATATCTTACTCACTTACTTCTGTTCAATATGATATGAAAAGAGAAACATCGTTTATGCGTATGTACAACCTACCATCTCCAAAAATGATGTCTTCCATTTCATATATATATCTATTATAAATATTTATATTCTAAATATATATGATATATGAATCAAGTTTTATATTCTGGAATTATTTAAATCATGTCCTAAATGATACCGTCAAGAATAAAAAGTTAAAATACATACGATAAAGAAAGCGATTATTACACAAAATGTTAATTTATCATGAAAATATATAATAAATGGGTAATATAAAGTAATAAATGATTAATTTATGATATAATAAATATGAATATGGTCCTCGTATAATCTAATAACATACAATGGTCATTATACATGTGTTTAAACTTTCCCTCGACCAAAGGAAAGTTCAAGGTAAGCGGTTTCTTATATCACTTTTATTCCGTGTTATTGCCATTGTTCACCACATATTTATTGCATGTGGTGTATTGTGTACATACATTTGATATATATTATCATGATTCTATTTATATTCATGATACTATGTGATTCATTTGGTGGTTATTGACTGTTGTTCATATGACTTGATTGATTACAACGAGGTAAGGGTTATTTCCTCAATCTCATTATTATCCGAGGTTGTTTATGTGTAAGTATTTTCTATGAAATATGTATCATAGATTCCAATATTTTAGAGAAATGTTTTGAAAAGTAATATTTTATGGTTTTATGGGAGGTTCTATTTAACTAGATCATCATTTTAAATGTTTTAAATTTTTATCTTTCTAAACCTTTTTAATTAATGTTCATGTTTTCAAAATGATTTTAAGGAATTTTTTACATAGACATGAGTGGTTTTAAATGATAATTATTTTAAAAAGTTAAAAAGTGGTATGGGAAACTTTTATTCAAAAATTCCTTTTAAATTACTACCTTTATAATTTTTGATAATTTTAAATGATTTCTTGAAAAATTGGTATTTCTCTCAATGCATTTTACTGATAATTTTCATCTATGTCAACATCGTTTAGTGGATTTTAAACTTGTCTGAAGTTGATTTATTATAATACAATATTCCATATTGTATTGATTGAGTTATGATATTTTTTGACTGTGGATGTTCTATTTTTATACCATTCATGGTTTATGGTTAATGTATTGACAGTTCGTATGCTAGTTTTAATACAAATGTTTATGTTGTGTTTCAAATTTTCGTATGAGGAATGTAGTGGACTTAATAAGTGACTGGTGGAGCCTAAAATAGCTCCTAGATGCATCGGTAGGTCTCCGGAGACAAACTAGAGTCTTGGCACATGGATTTGAAAAAAATTTATTTGTAGTCTTTGCACAAGGCTTTGAATATGTGGTAATGATGTCTGGCATTAGGCATTCCCTCATTATGAAATTAGTTATTACATGTGATTATTCGACTTGTATAATATCCATGTTCTTGTTTATATGGTGATGTTTGATTTATTCTTTCTATATTATGTTTCAGATTATGTATAAAAAGGCTGTTGTTTTTATTACACATATTGCCTTAAAAGTTTATAGCTTCAGCTAAATTATTTACCCTTACAGAGCATTTGAACTCACCCCTTTCTTATGTTTTATTTTACCAGGATCCCCTAAAGTGTTTTGTGTTTGAGATGCAGGGTTAAGATAAGGGAGAAATGGAATTATCAAAGGATTATTTTTTGTGTTGTATGTTAGAAAATTTAATGTAACTTCCATGTATGTAATCTATTTTTAAATACTTCTAAACTGATCAGTCTTTCGATTCTTGATTCCTTATAATCATGCCAATGTATTAAAATAATGCACCAACTCTGGGTAACTAGGGTCGGGGGGTTACAGTTGGTATTAGAAGAAGTTTATCAATAACCATGGAAACAAGATTTAGATAAACTTTTATTAGAGAACATTACCCTAAGACATATTTTTGGATTAGTATAGAAGAACTTCCTAGAATTTTGGTAAGGTAGGGATTTTGTGAGTTTTCCAAGAAAATACATCCCTGTCTGGATACGAGCAGGTAGAGGTGGCTCTGGAATAGATCTACCTAGTGGTATAACTCAAAAACACCACTTTGAGCTAGAATCTAATGGGAACTAGTGCACGACAACAGGCCTTGATGCACTCATGGTTACGACACTCCCGTGGGATATTCTTAGGATAATTATCATTTTATTTACAAATCATTATGAAGGATTTATGAGTATATACATCTACAAAGAAAATATTTTTAAGGATTATATCCATAAACTATTCAATTTACATTAGGTATTTTACATGTTTTTAATTATTCATTGCAATTCATTAACTGACCTAGTGTATGCCATTGTATAGAAATGGCGCCCAGTAGACGGAATGTGAACTCGAGCAATACGTATGATCTAAAGAGTAAGAAGGATCATGTCTTTCACAGTATTAAGACAACATTTAGAAGGGAAATAGTCTCCCATGTATTCTCAACATATTAAGAACTAGTATCATTTCTTAATAATATAAGTAAAGAATTATCTGAGTCCTATGGCTTTGAAGATAAGCAAGAGAAGAAAATGATGGAAGAAAGAAAGATGGATAAAGGGAAGTGGGGAAATAAAGATGTTCCCATATGTGATTACTGTGGAAATAATCACCTTGGTAAATTCTTAAAGGGAATGAGAGTTTTTAATAAGTGTGGAGAAAAAGGACACCCAGTACATGATTGAATGGGTAATAAAATGGTTTCAAATGTAAATAATAAGGTTTTATGGTAATTCAAGATGTTGCAGTGTTTTAAAATAATACATGATTAAGGTGTTCACATCTTATTACGTGGTAAAAAGGATCTTCATTGTGTTTACCTTCCTTATATATTTTGTACTGTGAGTTTGAAAAGAAGTATTTTGGGTAATTCTAGTATGAGATTATTTTTGGATTTCCATAAAAGGACAACCTAGAGGTCGGGCAGCAACCCGTTGCATCTGGCAAGGCCGAAAGACTTGAACCCGCAACCAAAGGGAGAAAATAGTGTATCACCTACCACTGGCCCACATGATGTCATATATTGAATAATCTACTTTTTTTAAATGGTCTGGTAGATGATTTATAAATTCATTTTCTTTGAACCCTATACGAATAGGAAAAATAGATTATTTTTTTATGTTCTATTATATTTTAATGTGAAAGCTGACTTTGTGGAAGAAATTAGTTAAAGGATGGAACTCTACTTGTCATGTATATATTTATTTTTCTTCTCTTATTCTATGAAAAAATTATTTCTTAAACTTTAGGTAATGGATCTTAAAACTAAAAATGTGTTATCCTATTGCCTTACGTTTTGTTGGTATATGATATTTTAAATCATCATAGATTGATGGCTTTGAGGCCATCAATCTACAATTGTTTGTGACTGATGACATAAATCACTCCCTATTAATATTTATGTTTTTCCTCCAATTATGTGTCTCTATTTTCCACCAATGTTCTCCTAATCGAGATCATAATTTGGTGGTGACTTTTTCATTTCCATTATCATATTATTAAGACAAAATTTTGTTAACCCAATTACCGATGTGGGTTTTCCAACAAATGTATTTTCTAATTTCAACATTTTATTTTAGAAGAACAAGTTCAAATTGAAAGGATGTAATTTATTGGAGGATGGAAGAATTAACACCCCAAGATTTCATAGTACATTATTTTTTCAAAGTAATGCAATAACTTGTACTACACGCAACAATGAGTTCAAGCACACCACGACATACCAAACTAGGCGTTCAAAAGCTATTATGAATAGTATTTACTGAATTTTGAACTTTATATAATCCTTGTAATTTTAGATTCCATATTATGAGTTTCTTATACATAATGTAAGAATAAAATCATTTTTTCAGATAAAATTAGTATTTTTCAAAAAATGCACCTTTAACCCCTTTTAATGTTGAACCCTTTTTAAATAAAATATTCGAAACATTTATATATTAAATTTGAAAAAATAAACTTCTCATTTATAATCAGGACAAAAGAATATAGTTTCAATAAAATTTTGGTGTTTTTATGATAACTTTTATATTTGGCTGAATAGTAAAAAATACAAAATTTTAAATGAAAATAACTTTTTTAATCAAAATTATTTATAGTGTTAAATTATACATTATAATGGTTTGGAAGTATAAATATATTATATTTTTACCATTTAATCCAATGATATTTATTGTATGTAATTTCGCTTTTAAATTGGACATAAACAAGTGTCAATCTTTGGATAGTTATTATTTCTTAAAAATACGCCTTTTGGTTTGGACAACAGGAATTAATTTTAAATTAATAAATGAAACTTCTATGTTCTGAATTTGTTAAAATACACTTCATTTTTGAATTTGGATTATCAAAATTGGCTTAGGGTGAATTTTTGGTATTTTTATGAAAACTTTCAATTTTTAATGAATAGTGTAAGACACCAAGTTATTGTTTAAAACCGACTTTTTATTTAAATAATTACTTTTTTATGTAAATTTATTTTAATTAAAAATAGATACTTAATACCTATACATGTTCAATTTAATTACTTGGAGTCATTTTGTAATAATATTAGATATATAAAATTTAATTTAACATTTCAACGTCTTTTACCCACCTCCTAAGAGATTTTGCAAATTCTTAAAAAAAATAATTTTACCGCTTCTATGAGTGGAATTTCAAAAATCCTAGAAACACAGGTGATATCATTAAGAAAAATGTGGTTCAATAAGATAAAAATAATTTTTTGTGAATAGTAACTTTTTTACTTTTATTTACCACGATTAAAAATAAATAGGGAAATTAAGAGTAAAAATGATATTATTCTTACCATAAAAATTGTCCTAATTCTATTGGATAAGTGTAATTCGATAAAAAACAACCATAGGAATAAAATATGAACCTTTAGGTACACTTGGATTAGATTAGGACTTTTATTATTATTTAATTAAAGAACAGTTAAAAGAGTCAAAATAAAAGTTTAATAAATAAAACGTTTTTAATATGAGGATATACATAAGTTAAATTCAGAAATAAATATTAATTAGAAATATAAAACGATTTCCTACATAATTGTATTTTATTTATAATTTTTAGACATTAAATAATCAAATTTATTTATGACACAATGATGATGCGGTAATTACAGTATTAATGAATGATTAAAATAATAGACATTATAAATATCAAAATAAATGTACTTTGAGACTTTTTATAAATTACACTAATTTTATAGGTTAATATGAATTGTTATTGTTGTTTAGATCAATTTTGTTCGAAGTAATCATGCTTTTATGATTTTTACAAAAAACAAATACCAAATAGTGTCAAAATAGACATAAAATATTTTTTAAAACAAAGATTATATTATTAATTGATATAAAAGTCCTAAAAATATAAGGTATGGTAAAAAGACTTTTATAATAATATATATGACATTAATGAACCAATTGGGGAACTATTGGCATTTTATTGTAATTTTATTAACCATATAATATAAAAATACGAAGAGACATGGTAAATGTCGAACTATTTAACTAAGAGTTAAATCTAAAATTTAATGTCAATATTGTGACATAAACCTGTCTAAAACCTATTGGTTGAGTGGTTTTTGACCCATATCCACCATATCCTTTAAATATTTTTTTTGGAGCCATTAAAAACCGAAAATTAATTTATTATAAAATAACATTTTAAGTGTTTCCTAAGGTGCCCCTCACCCCTCTTATAAAAGGGCACTTCCCCTTCTCTCAAATTCACACATTCAAATCCATTTGGATCATCCAACCCCTACCCAAATATTCTCAAAACTATCCTAAATTAACCCTAGAGGCCTTATTTTGGTCAGAAAGCCAACTTAAGGAGCCCTTTTGATCAAATAAAAAGGAAGAACCCAAAGAAGAGGTAATGATTTCACCACCATCTCTCAAGTTCTATTATTCATTCACTTACTCTTTCTTTTTTCCTTCCATTAAAAAATAACAAATCCAGTATCTTTTATATACTGCGATGTTATTATAAATATGGCACAATTATATTCAATATTTTATCCATCTTATCAATGATAATGTCACCATTCGTGCGTATATATGGCTTATCGTCTTCACCTCGTGGTGTAATTTATTATTCAACACTATGTTATTTGGACGGATATAATGATGAGTAATATATATATAAATAATGAAAATAACTTTCAAATGTCTTAGTAAAATTAATATACCATTCATTTCCACACCATTATAGAAATGATATTATCACTCGTGCGTACGTACGGATTACCGTATCCACGACGTGATGAGATTCATTTCCACGTTCACCATTCATAGATGATTATAAAAATATATATTACTAATAAGTATGTAATATATGAAATAATAATCATACTGGAGATATATATATTTATATATATGTGTGTGTATTTATGTACTTACATATATCATATTCACTTACTTCCGTTCAATACGATATGAAAATAGAAACAGCGTTTATGCGTACGTATGACATACCATCTTCATAAACCGTGTTTTTCATTTCATATATCTATCTATTATAAATATTTATATTATAAATATATATGATATATTAATCAAGGATTATATTCTGGAATTATTTAAATCATTACCTAAATTATATTGTCATGAATAAAATGTTAAAATACGTATGATAAAGAAAGCAATTATTACCCTTAATGTAAATTTAACATGAAAATCATTATTAAATGGGTAGTATAAAGTCATAAATGAATCATGTATGATATAATAAATATTAATATGGTCCTGGAATAGTATAATAACAAACAATGGTCATTATATAAGAGTTTAAGCATACCCTTGACCAAGGGAAAGTGCAAGGTAAGGGGTTTCTTATCTCACTATTAATTCCATGAGATTTCCATTGTTCACCAATTATTTATTGCATGTTGTGTATTTTGTACTGACATTTGATGTATATTATCATGATTCTATTTATATTAATCATATTATGTGATTCATTTGGTAGTTATTGAATATTGTTCATACGACTCGATTGATTACAATGAGGTATGGGTTACTGTTTCAATCTCATTATTATCCAAGGTTATTTATGTGTAAGTATTTTTTTGTGACATACTTATCATGGATAACCATATTTTATAAAAATGATTTCAAAATTAATATTTTAAGGTTTTATGGGAGGGTATATTTAACTAGATCATCATTTTAAATGTTTTAAAGATTTATCTTTCTAAAGTCTTTTAATTAAGGATTATTTTTTCAAAATGATTTTAAGGATTTATTTATATGGACATGAATGTTTTGAAATGATTATTATTTTAAAAATTTTAATTGTTCTATTAGAAACTTTTATTCAAAAACTCCTTTTAAATGACTACCATTATAAATTATGAGAATTTTAAACGATTTCAGGAAAAAGGGGAGTTTCTCCCAAAGGATTTTACTGATCATTTTCATCAATGTCAACATCCTTTAATGGATTTTAAACTTGTTTAATGCTGATTTATTATAATACAATATTCCATATTTTATTGAATGAGTTAGGATATGTTTTATTTTATATGTTCTATTTTTATACCATTCATGGTTAATGGTTAATGTATTGACATTTCGTATTCTAGTTTTAATATGAATGTTTATGTAAGGTTTCGATTTTTCATTTGAGGAATGTAGTGGACTTTCTAAGTGTCAAGTGGAGCATGCTATATCTCCTTGATGTATCGGTTGATCTCATGAGACCAACTAGTGTCTTGTCATAAGGCCTTGACAAAAATTTTATTTGTAGGCTTGAACAGGGCCTTGACTATGTGGTAATGTTGTCCAGTGTTAGGAATTCCCTCATTATGAAATTATTTATTACATGTGATTATTTGAGTAGTAGAATATCCATTTACATTTTTATATGGTGAAGTTTGATTTATTTTTTCCATATTATGTTCAAGATTATGTATAAAAGGCTGTTGTTATATTTATTCATCTTTTTTAACAGTTTATAGATTCCTCTAAATTATTTACCCTTATAGAGAAAATGAGCTCAACCCTTTGTTATGTTTAATTTTCCTAGGATCCCAAGATGTTTTTTATGTTTGAGATGTAGGGTTAAGAAAAGGGAGCAATGGATTTCACAAAGGATTATTTTTTTTGTATGTTAGAAAGTGTAATGTAACGTCCAGGTATGTAATCTATTTTCCATGACTTCTAAACTGATCGGTCTTTTGAGACATGATTCCTTGAAATCATGTCAATGTATTAAAATAATGCACATTCTCTAGGTAACTAGGTTTGAGGCGTTACAATATTGAATATATTATTATTAAACACTTTTATATAATGAAAATTAATTTTTAATATTAGATAAATCGAGCATCAAATGAGATATATATCTCCATTGTTTGACTTTAGATTTTTGGGATTAATAAATGGATGGTGTAATTTAAGAATATTATTTATATTATAAATGGGTTCCATAAATGTAGTGTTAAATTAGAATACAAGTAACCTAGATTATATATATATATATACGACTTTAATACTCTAATTTATGGCTATCCAAAAGTGAGAAAATTCATCAGGATTAGTAGAATATAATATACACAATTTGTGTGGAAATTATCAAAATAATTAACTTCAATTATATGGAATACAATATATATTATGGAACATCAATAAATCCTCCTATGTTATAATACCCTAATTTTAAATATAAAATTTTTCTTTGAAACCTAATGTGTTTTTCTGATTTAACTATATGAACCGCTGAACCACAATTAATCGTGAAACAATATATGACTTTTAATGTACATTCTTATAATTAGAGGGTAAAAATCGATTTATCCAAACTATAAATCATATATATATTTAAAATAATGGTAATTATTTATAACATGGAATTAATAAAATTCATTTTGTGCATAAATGTAAATAATAAGACTCATTTCTTATTTAAAATGAATCCCTTATAAAATTGTGTTTTTCTCATTATATTTTATGTGATAACATATATTATAGATAAATTTATATATTGACATAGATAATGTAATAAGTTAATATTTTATTTATAATATATAGGAAATAGAAATAAGAGTAATAAATATTTTAGAAAGAGAGTTTCCTTTGTAAATTGTTTAAAATATATACGATTTTTTAAAAATATAAATTATCAAATATAAATATTTTTATTTCACAAAATTAAATTCAATTTGGTATTTAGAAAAACTGTATTAGCATAACATTACATATTTCATTTTTTTATAACAAATATTTGGTGAATAGTGAGAAAATATAGTAGTTTAGCAATTCCCTTTTGTTTATAGATATATCAACATATAAATAATACAAAATACCTATAATACACTTTAGAAGATCATTTATTTATTTTATGAGAAAAAGAAAATTTATAAATTCTTATATGATTATATTATTGATTCTCGGCATTTTATAATCCTATGTAATATTTCCCAATAAATGAAACAATTTATTTACATTTTTACTAATTAATAATTATTATTGTAAATTTTTTTTATAACATTTAAATCCACATTATAGTTTCTGCCTACTTAATAAGTGAATTTATGTTATTAAAATAAAATTAATTTATAAATTTATCCAACAAAAATATTTTATAACTAACAATAATGTTTTGTAAAGTGAGTTTTTAAGCATGAAATATGATAATGTAGAAAATTATTTTTATTAATCCATGAAGAATTTTTGATTAAATTTATCTCATAATTAATGTTATTTGTCTAAAATTATGTAGAAATTAATATTTTTTATTCATTAGAATTAAATTACAATCATTGTAAATAATTACTATTGTAAAAAACCAAAAATGGTAAAATTGAAAAATCATAGTGTAAACTACATGAGGGATGATTCAAACATTGGTGGAAATGAATGGTATAGGATTTTTATGCCATAAATCACAGCAACATTCACTAACATCTTGTTATTTTATCATTGAACTTAGAATATTGACTTGCCATCATGGAAAATAATTGTTATTTAATAACTTGTAATCCACTACCGCTTATAAATGGAGTCATGTCACACCATAGTTTTAAATTTTATGTATTCTTATTTTTTTAGTTATCCCATACTTTTCGCTATATTTTTTTGAATAAAAAATTGTTGTTTTGGGATTGAAAACATGTTCCACATGTTTGGAACATTGTTAGTGGAAATTTTGTGCCCTCATCCAGGTAACTGTGCAGCCAATTGTCATTTTTGATAGTGGTGACGACATGGTTAGCACACTATTTTTAAAACATTTAAGGTAAGTTTTTTGGACTTCCCTTTATGGATAGTATCGGGTGAATTGTTTCTTAATGGCGTGGAATACCATGTAAGAAGATCTTTCCACTTTTCCATGTAATTAAAAGGTAAGGAATTACAATTTTTCCATCTTAGAATTCAATGTTAAATCACCTCCCATCCAAAGCATTAAATATTTTCAGCCATGGTATTCTCCTCCAAGATTTCATGGAAACTTTTATATTCATTACCTAGGTAGTTATAACCTTATTTAATTAATAAATAATCAATTAAGTACACCCCCTCTTGATTTGTCAGTCTTCCTAGGTATCTTCTTCTTTTATTCTTCAGTTTTTTGTACATGTTTTTTTACCTAAAGAGGGTTTGATCTTATATTATCGGGGAGATAATGGTGATTAGTGTTTTATCATTCCAATATAGTGTATTTTGGTGGTGTGTTTGCAGTTTTGAACCCATTTCCAAAAGTTTCCAGGTTTATGGTTGGTGGTTCCATAATTTTACATTATTCAATGACTTTGATACACTTTCATGATTGTGTAAAGGTGTTCTATAGATTAATTGTGTAGTGAGAAACATGTTTTGGAAATGGGTTGAGATGAACATGAGATAAAATAGGTTTTATAAAGTGATGTGATTTTATTACATATGTTTGTTTTTGAGATTATAATTGAATTTGACTTATACCCTATGTGGAAGGTAAAAAATTATTCTCATTCCATACACTAGTAACTCAATGAAGATGTATGTAGATTAATAATATATAAATATTATTCATATTATATTTATTCATATAAGTCATATGGTGGATGTATTGAAATTAATGATGTGATGGGTGTGAAACCAATAACATCCTGACCCAAAAAAACTGGTTCCCAAGTGGAGTTCCTCATAACTTCATTCAAACCGAAAAATATGCAATATTCTATCGACTATCGGAGAGTGTATTAATTTGTTTATAGATATACTATATTCTATGTATTATTTCATATAGAAATTATTAATTAGAAAATAGAAATAAAAAATATGATTATTCATAAAAAACAAATATGTTGTGTACATGTGATACAAAAATGTGAGGCTTCAAATGTGGAAATCCAAACTGGAGTATATGATTACATTAGGTATATAAAAAAATAAAACTATGATAACCCTCAGGAACAATCCAAGTTCTACCTCCATATCCAAACAACAAATCTCAACCATCTTCTATGATCCCCTTTCCCATACTCAGATCGAAATACATGATGTCTAAACACATATTGTGATGCCCATCCAAGGGGGGATAAATAAATTGACCAGAACACAAATAATTATTGCATAATAAGACTGAACATATATAAATAGTTGCTTCCCTGATAATAATTTATGTGAATCAAATCATAGATACATAAAATCACACACCATGATGTTTTTCACTGACCATTCAACCACAATCCGTATATTCAACTACTTCATATTTTTATTATAACGAGGAATAAAGATATTAGAAATGATATGAACAGGCCTCAAGGATTTCATTATGTCACACAACATCCACAATAAATTTTTTTATATGCTACATGAAATCCACAAAGAATCTATTTGAAAATATATTAATAATCAATTCGGCATCCAGTTCCAAAATAGTATTCATAATCCTTAATTCATTCTATTTAATGTCAGCATGAGGCTATCATGATCCAACATCATCAAACAGAATCCTCATGAACACTCACACTCAAAGGGGTAATCCGACAATTATGGTCACCAATCATATGTACCCAAAACGAAAACTCCAATTGAATAATAATACAATGGAATGAAATTATTGATCTATATATATATGTGTGTAACATGGATTCATGATAAATGTGTTGTAATCACAAAAATCATGGTAATATAACATAAAGAATGCATATAAGACACTAGAATAATTCTAACGTATCAAGGGTAATATATGGGTAATATAAAAATTCAGACAACCAAAATAAATCAACAACTATGGTGAGAAAAAATTTGATATCATAAAAATTAAATCATGGAAATAAGTGTGGATAACATCCTTAAATGTTATAAATCTTCAAAACACAGGGTTTTGAATGTCATCATCAAGTATGGTGGTATAATGATCACCCCAATCATCTTCATTTGTTACTAGGATCAACAATTTCTCTAAGGATTCATAGAACTTATTTAATTTTTTTATATAAAAAATAATAAATTCCACATATGATAACAGAATATAAATCAAGTATAATTTAAAAATAATCAATTAAATCAAAAAAACTATTAACCATTTCATCTACAGAGAAATTTTTAATCCACATATGATAATAATTTTCTATCTCTATAATAATTCAATGTATAAATAAATAATTATTATAAAATTTTTCTATTATTTTGAATATATATCATTATAGATTTATTCTAATTATTTCACAAGGAATATTATTACCTAATTTAACCATTTCTCAGAAAAATTATTTATACCATTATATAGGAAAATTATTACCTAGAATTAATCTTTTCCAATTGCTACACATAGGAGGAGAAATGAAGAATTTTCTTTTGAAAATAGAAACCCAAGGAGGGGTTCATATTTCTTGAAGTTTGACTCAATGATCCCTTGTAATTGATTCTTTATGAAACTGATACTCAATATTTTATTAAAAATGAAGATATATTTTTTCATATAATTTTATGACAGATAACCCATTTTTTGGTTTGTAAAAATAAAAAACCATCCTATTAATTACTATTTGAAACACTATTCAAAAATATCATTAATTAATATAGATTAAGATCACCCATAATAAATGATTCCAACATTTATTAGTGAAAATAAACCCTCACAGTGATTAAATGAAATTAAGTTCATTAAAGGGGTAACACACATATACTGAAGAATAATAAAGAACGAAACATGCTAAAAATATCATTTTCCCTAAAGCAATTAGTCTATATGGGTTACATGGATTACCGTTACCTAGATCATATGATTCACATAATGTTAATTTTTTTTAGCCTTATACAATTCATAAACCCATGCTTACAACTACATAACCCAGGAGTATTAATATTCATCTATTGAAATGTCCACATTTCATTCATATGGTGTTAGAATTATCATTATGAATCATCTAGAAATTATAGGTTTCCATTATTCATCCCTAAAGGTATCGTTAAATATAACGTAGAAACTATGACATTCCAATGTATATGATACCATTGAGATTATTAAATAAATATTTTGTTCCCCTTATATAGTAGACAATTTACCCTTATGAAGACTCAAGAATCCTGCTTCTATGATTAAGGACACCCTAGAGTACATTTCTGAAAATAGTGTTTATGAACATTCAAACAGAGCATACCATGGGTAACCCCTAACTGAAGTTATTTTACACCTATGTAAGTTGTAGGTTTTCTGGATAACCCTTACACAGTGCACAAACTTATTCTATAATGAGAATAAGGTTTATCATATAAACCCTATGTGGTGGATGAGGTACCCCTAAGTAGGCATCAGTTACCATTAGACGTCATTTTGGGTTTAGTATTTATCTATGCATAGCCAATATAAAATATTTGTTACCATTACATAGTGGTTGAGAAGCAGAAGGTCCCCAGATACAATTCATGTAAACAAGGAGTTACCCCATCTCCACTCCCTAGATAACACATTGCATAAGGGTATATGCCTTATTAATTGTAAATGGGACCTCACCCATATGTAAGTGTAAAAGATATTGAATTTATTAATTTTCCACAAAAAAAAACAAATATAGTAAAACATTATGTTTTTTTATATAAAAACAATATATGTTATAATTTTACTAGATTAATGTCTTCTAATATGCATGAATTGTCTCTATAAGTCTTACTCAAACAGCATAGTATATGTGTCACGAACATCTTACACATGCTTCAATATATCCTCCTAGATCTATCCCTGATTCTATAGGATAAATACATGTGAAATAATATTCCCCAACAAAACCTTTTTTCTCAGTGTAAAATTCACGTTTATAACTTTTCAAAATATGCATTTGGCTGTATATCGTCATATACAATGTTGATGACATGTGGAAGAACATTAATGTACCTCTATAGATTAGGCACATGAAACAGGTCATGTATACCACAATAACATGAAGGATGATATATATGCAATGAAACTATCTAAACCAACTCAATGATCACAAAGCGTATAATATAACTATATTTTATATTTCATTTATAACAAAGATGTTAGTGGTCTAATTGAGGATTCAATACAAAAAATGCATATCTCACACAACAATCATGAAGGGTCTCCTCTTATGGTCAATATATGATATTATTTTATTATTAGTTGTGATCATCCTCTTCTAAATTATTTTAATCTATTATAACAATCATGAACCAAACATGTACCCACAAACAATTCCACATGAGTCATTCAAATAGACTGTTCAACTAAAATCTATCTAGTAAATAGCATTAGAAAGTACCTTTTGAATCAGATATAGGAATCTATTTTTTATGTAGACTCATCACATGAAATTTTATCATCATAATCTCCACAAAATTATAGAACAAATGATTATCAAACCTCATGTAGTAATAAAATAGTTCTCTCTAACTATCAATGTGTATGAGGGTTGTAAGTTGTGTGCATTCTTAGCAGAGTCTCTGAGAAATTTTTAAATCTACAATAAAAATATTATGTGAAACATGTTTCTATGTCAGATAAAATTCCCAAGGTAACTAATTTTTAATAATATAATCTAAAAAATATATATAATTCCTAAAATATCTATTCACTGATTCTATCATTTGGGAATGAGGTTAGAAACCTCAATTAGACGGTCGACAATCACCCAGATAGCATCATGTATCCCAAGTGTCCTAGGGTAACCCCATCAAAAAGTCTCTAATAGCATCATCCCATTATCACATGTGAATTTAATGTGGTTGTAGTATCCCCCTATGAAATAGGTTCTCAATATTTACCAATAGGTTTGAAAGGAATTTAGAAACTAACCTAGCGATATCCCTCTTTATTCCAGGCTAATAGAAATGTCACTTGAAGTATTGGTAAATCATTTTCATAAATTTATTTAAAATCCATCTAGAGTTATGTGAGACCTTCATTATATACAATTTCGTTGAAATATATACTACCACTTTCCCATTTATAAGTGTCACATCTTTGTTTTCTAATGAAGACCCATATATTAGGTTACCTCCATCTACATGTTCAAGTATCACAATACACTATGGTATATGGTCCTATCATGATCGTATCCAATATTTATAATATGTTTTCACTACCAATGGAGAATATTTCCTCAATATTTGTTCCTTATAAGAACTAATCCTACCATTGGCCAATAATATCATCAAGAATCAGTACTCTATAAAAGGATTTTCACAAATCTATTGATCAACCTACATAATTTTTTTAATATTATATGATGTATCCACTATTAGGTGCCTATGAAAATCCAATGCAATATATATATATATACTAACCATCACATCAGTATCATGTTCATATACCACTCTCTGAAGATATAATGAAGGATCCTACTATGAATGTTGGAATGAAGTATATCACTGAGGAGAGAGTGTCCCCAAATAATTAGAGCATGAAACTTGTCATTGAAATCCAGGCCATGAGTGGGGTAGTTCTACTCATCGGGTCACATATATTGTGTAAAATACACTACTACTTGATCTCTTTGGAACAATACCACTCCCAAACCAATGGTTGATGCATAAAAATATAATTTTTAATCCCAACCTCATGAAGAATCTATACTAGATCTTTCATCATTCTCCACTTCAGATCATAAAATTCATTTTCACACTAGTCTTACCATAGGAAAATACCCCCATTATTTTTTAGTTAATTCATAGTTCTTGATAATTAGGACATGTATTGGTTAAAATTTTGTTATTATACTATGAACCCTAGAAATATATTGAAGACGAATATGTATTAGGGAAGTGTCCAATATAATAATTCATACACATTCAATGGGTCTATTGATATACATATATCATACACCATATTCCCATAGAACATCACATCATGAATCATGAAGTTACATGTTGAAATATTTTCAACATTCTAATGTTCTCAAAGATTACATTGTAATATCTCATGATGTTTTAAATGATTCTTTGGAGTTGGAATGTTAGTTAAGGATATAATTAATGAACACCTCGATGAATATGCCAAGGTTTTTTTTATTGTCATGTTCATGGGATCTGTGAACACTGATTTTGGATTTATTTGTCCAAATTAAATCACCAAAAACTCATCAATCCCATAGATACTCTAAAATGTTTTCATTAGAACACCTTCCTCTATTACCCATATCTAGTGATTTACTAATCAAAGATTAATTTAGGAGTACAACGATACAACCAATAACTAATCAATATAGTCATTGATCTTTGGGAAAGGGTATATATTCCTCACCATCACTACATTCAAAATTTTTTAATCAACACAGAATAAATGACTTCCATCCTCCTTCTTGGTGAATAACATAGGTCCACATCATAGTTAAGTAATTGACCTCATAAATATCTTCTCCTCAATGTCATTATGGTGAACCTTGAGATACTTCATCACAGATTGTGATATACTATATGGGGTATCAAAATGGAATACACATGTAGAATTGTCTCATTTTCAAACCATATATTTCTATCTTGATGAATTCCTATCATTTCTACAGAAAGGACATCCGGATAAGGAATAATTACTATTGGAAAAGTCATGGGGTTGTAATTGTTCATAAGAAAAGATACAGTATAACCATATGAACCATGATAATCCTGATATGAGTCATGTGTTGACCAAAACATCCCTCTTATGGTTCCCATTCTCATGTAATTTCATACCTCTACCCCTTTAGTGAAATAGATTTAAACCTACTATGGTAGAAATCAGTTTGATCTATATAGCGAGTCACCTATTCTATACCATGGATCATATATAAGCTCATAACCTATAGCATCATGAAACCCTATAGATTTCCATTACCTATAAATACTGTAGGATACATTAGTCATCAATGAAGATGTTATACTTTTAGTACATGGGTGTATTATTGGAATTTAATTGAGAGGATTGGAACACGGTTATGTCAAGAAAAGAAATTTATTTTTCATATTTGAAGGGTTGGGAATCCATAGTATTAAAAAAAGTAGATAAAGTAAATGTGATCAATACCTTATCTCATATTATAGAGTTTCCATAACCAAAATTTACAATAGTCTAATACACACAAAATACCTGATATACCTTTAATTTTTAACCTTAACACTAAGTCATTTAACTAGTCTGAGTTGCCTCCTTATTGTGCTGGTGAGGACCCCGACTAGATCCCAATGGAAAATTCCTATCTATCCTCAACATCTATGAAACATTTTCCATGAATACCTAAAGAAAATTATCGAGGATTCCCCATGTTCCCACATTACTGACAAATGATTTCTGGTACTGTAAAGAACATACCATATTGTCCCAACCACCCAAAGTTGAAGAATTGTGAAACTATTCATTATAGATATGGTGAAGGCATACACTACTCAACCAATTTTCCACTAGTGTGATAGGAATACTCAACCTTGTTATTTCTACAACATAAGGATGAACTCAATGCAGACACAAGATGTTATATTGTCTTCATAATAGAGGTTGAATGGAAACTATTTACAACATCTATTTCCAGATCCTTCTCTATACTCAGAGCCTTCTAGAGTACTTTAAAATTAGTGATTATATTGTTTTACAGACCCAAAATCCCAAATTTTGTTAAAAAAAATTGATCATTCTAGATTTTACATTCCTCTTCTCCAGTAATGAGGGGATAAAATTGTAGATGCATTATAAATCATGCGGAGTAAGTTGAAACTATATTCACATAATGAAATGCTCTAACAAATCATATTCACTAACAAAATTCATCATTCCCAAAATCCAGACCTCAAATAATATTTCACTTAATGAAGAACATGTCAGACTCTCTCACCATTGAGGCTGAAGTGTAACATTCCTCTAATATCTAGCAGAATCGTTTATCATTTTAGTCACATGTTTTAATTTTGGATACTCTAGGTTCTATGATAGGTCTAAGATCCTCTCAAAATATGAATTGATTCCTCTACATTCTTATGTCATCCAGTGACCATGAATGTTTGAGGATGATATAGGTGACAATATCGATCATAGATTACTATAGTCTTGGATACTCCCCCACACTATATGGGAACATGGAACAATACTTCTAGATGATGTTTTCATTTATAATGAATTACTATAGTAGGTGATGGAGAATGATTTGTCGTAACAAACATTATAGTAAGTAGTACCACCAGTCATCTATGTATTATAATCATATATAATATTATGGTATGAATTATGACATAATGTGTTTTATCAAAACAAGTGTATGGGACCACACAATGGTTTCAATGGGATCCTAACCATAACCTTTGATATAACCCCCTTATCACTAACGAATGTTATCAATACAAACATAGTTATCAAAATAATATATATAAGAAAACATAATAGCACACCCAATTCTACTAATTAATTCCATAAAATATATATCACAACAACAGAAAACACTGATATGTCAAATAATAAAAAAGTTAAGACATTCGTTAACAGATATCACACATAATGGAATTAAATTTAAAGGATAATATGATTGAAATAAATACATATTTATATATAGAATGGGAACCTACATTCCTAATCATGATATATGAAAACACCTAGAATCTCATCAAATGTAACATAAATTTCGTCAATGAAAAATCATAGTTACATTAAACATAAAATGGAAACCCACATGGATACTCCATTACATGATTTAAAGATAACAATCTATTATGTACCATATTACATGTTAGTATAAAAATGAATGTACTAAACTTTTCTCTAATACCATTTTGTAACACCCCAACCATAACCCTTAGGTCCAATTGATGTTCCACATGACCTCATCTACTCTACATATGTATGAGGCTTCTAAATATAAATGTGGTCCTATGTTTGTTAGTGGGGAGATTATACACATAGTTTTAATCCATTAAATAAATAACAATTAGAACAACATGGTAAACAATAAGACTATTCATGTAGAAATTTATAGATAGAATTCATGTCATATAATAAAAATAATTTCCCTCAGGGAAAGAGTAACATGTGTTTTATAGGATGATAGGTAAATAAATATAATTATGGTAACCCTTGGATTATATTTCAAACCCATATCAAGCTTCTTATTCCTCGGATTAATAATCTTCCATGACCCCCTTGACCTTGCTCAGATCCCCAACATTATTTTTGCATGCACATAAACATTCCCAAGTAGGGTGCGAGAAACAAACCCTATAGGACAATGAAAATGCATCTTTAATATGCGTGTAATTGAATAAAAGTTATATATAGTAACACTAATAAATTTTAAATCATGTATAACTAAAAAATCATGTATCAATCTATTATTCCATAACCATGCCATCAAAACCCCTAGAAAAAACTACATAAAATCCATTCTATAATGATTACATAATATTTCAAAAAAAATTGATCTATTATAATGCTGGTTAGATTTTATCAATAAATACCCAAGGCATCGAGTAGATTTATTTTTTATAATCAATAAGGCCTAAAGTTGAAAAGAAATTTATAAGATAAATTATATTTTGTTTCATAACATTTCTCATAATCCTCATGTAATAAATTGTTTTTCAACCAATATCAAATCATCCCACATCATCATCAATCTTTTACATCCTAGAAACAAACCCTCTAAGGTGTGATAAATCTATCACAATCACATTTCACATATAGCAATCACTGATTACTCAAGAGTGACACAATACTAAACATAGTAAAACATATTAAATAAATATAATAAGAAATCATGGGAAAAAATAATAATAAAATCATTTGAATCATCCATTGGAAATGTAGATACGATACACTAAAAATTATCATGGATTAGGGATCATATATGTGTAAGAGAGAAACAAAAACACACAAATGTAATTAACATCATCAATGAATAGAAACCATTATAACATAATAATTAAATCATAGAAAAATGTATTTATGGGGCCCCCAAATACTAATGTAATTCCAAAAATTAGGTTTTCTAAGTCAAAATTAGGATTTTCAAAGGAATCATAACCCAAATAATGTCCATGTGATATTTGGTTCCAAGGGATTCCAAAGGATTCCATGAAAAAAATCATGTTTTTTAATTTCAATATAAATAAAATATCACATGTGATAATTGATTCAATATAATGAATATTCAGGAAATTATTCATTTCTTTAAAAAGATGTGTTAACAATTTCTTCCTATGTAAAAAATATAATTCCACATATGAAAATGATTTTCTATTGACTGAAGATATGAGATAATCTTAAATTACATTTATAATAAATTTCTATAATTTTATATTATTATCATCAAGGAATTAAATAAATTTTTTTCTATGAATAATATTATTTAATTAAATTGATTTTTTAGAAATCTATTTTCCAAAACATCATATGAATAGTCATACTTGGAATTATTTTCTTTTAAAGTGTTGTGCCATGGAGGATGAAAGAAGAATGTTATACCGCACATGGAATCCTGATGAATGGTTTATATAGATCAATAGAGCCTTCACATATCACACACAAAGGAATTAAAATTATACTCATAATTAAGATAATAATCAAAATAATTTTTGGATTTTTCAAGAAATTTTAATAAATATAACCCACATATATGTTTACAACAATATTGAATCCTATTAAAAATAAATATTTAAAAAATTTCTCAAACAAATATTTAAGGTAGAGTGATTAAAATATTATATTATAATAATTCAAATAAAATATAGTAAATAGAATCAATTCCAAAAATTTACACCATTCAAGGTCATCAATGGGGCAATAGACATTTGAATTGGAATTATAATGATCAAAACATGGTAAAAATAATCACTAAAAATATATTCATAAGGGTAATATTGTTTAACCAAACATTTTAAATAAGTTTTTCATAGGGTTATGTTTTTACCTTACATTTATCATAATCCAAATAATACATATAAATCCCATTAGAGTACCCTTAAAAAACATTTTAATATTTCAACACAACTTTTCATAGTAGTATAATTGCTCTTACCCACCTGATAGAAACTCTGCACTATAAATAAAAAAATCCCAATGTACCGTTACACAGTAATTATAAAATATTGTTTACCATTTTGAATGTTATTGTTTACCCATACACATCATAAAGAAAGATATAATTACCCTTATTTTGTTTCCAGATTACCCTTACATGACCATTAGAAACTTCCATATTCCATTATGAACATCATGGATTAACTTTACCTAAACATTTTTCCCAATGGTAAATATAGGAACCTATAGGTTAAACTTTTGTGAACCTATTCTACCCTTTTATGATTAGTAGTTTTTCAGGATACACCTTATATAAAACATCATCATACCCTAACATAATAAGATTTATTGATATATAAACCATACATAGGAGTTGTGGTAACCTTATATATCTTTTGTATACCTTTAATCATCCTTTACAATTATGTATTTAACCTTATTAAATGAATATAATCTCACCTATACCCTTTTGAAATATTTGATAAAAATTGTTACTCCTACAGAAATTAAATAAATATTGAATTACCATTACAAAACTACCAAATAACCTCACCATGTAATCGTAGAGGACTTTGTACCTTCATTGAGGACTTAGTACATATGTAAAGGAGAAATAAAATATGATTTCATTTCATTTCCATGAAAGGTAAATATAAAAGATAAAATTGGTTTTGGAAAATTTAATATCTCATGACATTACAACAACAGGTAATTATGACCATTGTTTCATCAGTTTGTATCCTCATAAAATATTATTGAGTTTTTTGTATTCTTATTCAATGAAAGTATGTTGTATTGGATATGACCATGATGTGAAGTATAATCTATCAGATAAAGGCTTAATAGTATTGATAAAAATTAGAGGAGTTATTCATTCCATAACAATGTACGTAGTTACTATATTCAATGAAATTGTTCATATTTTCATTGTAAAGATCATTTATTTAAGAGTCATGTGTTCATTTTTATTAAATTATTTTACTTTTATTTATTCTTTCTATATTATTCACTCCATGATATATGTTGATATGTGCATTCCAAGACTAATAATTTTATCTCACAATTCCTATGATTCAATTTCTATAGGATATAAAAAAATTATTAAACATGATACACATATAAAAGAACATTATATGTGGAGAATTATGTGAAAGATGTCAAAAAATAGTTTCAAGTAAAAAATTATTAAATAAATGAAGAAAATATACTCTATATTTCAATGATGGTGGATGTTTTTGTTAATGTGTTCTCATAAATTACTAAACATCTTGAAATAAAATGTAATTGGAATATAAGCAGTGAAATATTTATTTTATAAACCGTGTAATTATGACCAATATGTCATAAAGGCACTACATGTTCATATTATCACACTCAATGCATTAAGAGTTTCAAAAACTATACTATATTTTACTTTGTAATCGAACATGACATGTAAAATATAGGAATTATGGAATGATATTTGTATTAATTTTTTTTAATTTATCATTTTTATATTGATCAGTATCGGTGTGAGTTCATTGATCGACAACTAGGTGTATAAAAATAATAGTGACATATGATATATGTCTTCTTTATGTGCATGTTTTTTGGGGTACTATGGCCATGAACCAAGACATACTAATGGATTCATGTGTGAGGTGAATGTGATTCTCTATCCACCAGAATCACACCTAGTCTTTCAACTTCCCATTTTTTTATAGTGAATTAATGATGATGGTCTACATTCCCAATATTGGATAGTGGTAGGCGACAATAAAAATATGTGGTAGCCTAAGTGGTGTGTGATAGAGGTTCCTAGGTAAAACCATATGGTATAAAAAATGATGTATGGAATGAGATATTATAACATTTTTTAAAGGGGAGTAGGTGAGTATGTGTCTGTGTGAAAGTGTGGGGTGGGGGATATTAAATGCATGAAGTCATTAGTAGTTTTGGATATATATTCTGGGAGTTGTGGTGGAAGGGGTTTCCTCATGTGTTTACTATTAAGGTTTTTTACTAACTGTTGCTTATTATAGGGATACAACATATGATATTTTGTTATGTGTATGGCATAAATAGTGTCCCAATCCACTTCACATGGTCACGAAGGTTGGGAAATTTGTTGGATAAGGTGTATGGGCTTGATGACTGTGACCCCATCCAAGAAGTTCATTCATGTGGCCCTGTAACATGGCACTCTGACTCAAAATATTCACATATCCTTACAGAATTTGACTGGATGCCTCCCATGGATTCCCATGAGGGATCATGGTTAAGGCCGCCTTCGTTACCAAACTCATACTATGTGTTATAAAATAGGGAGCATGGTTTTGATATATGTATTTCATATATATATTTGATACTTTTAGTGTGACGTTATATTTGATCATTCCACCCTTGATTGAAAATTTATAAGACACATGCCCATGATTTTTTCAAAACATAAAATAATTTTTTTAAATTACTCAGGGGTCTACAAGGTGGCTATTTCAATTACGTCATTGTAATTTTCTATATCTGCAAACATATGTCACATAACTGGGAAAATAAATAATCTATATGAATTTTTTATCGACATAAATTGCAGTAGATCAAACATTTTTCATATAATAGTTTAATATTAAGTAATTATAGATGGATTGAGTATTTTAACTATATAAGACATTTGGAACGTACTTATTTAGACAATATGATATTGTACATAGTTTAATAAAGTAAAATTTAATTTTTGATACATAACATGAGTTCCCACATATAAATTCGATTTCAATAATCCCTCCAATTTTTTTTTGATTTTACAAAATCATTCAAAGAGTTGGTTCTCTATTAGTCTCTATATGGAATATGTCTCTGAAATAATTATCAGATTTAAGAAACCCCCCCATAGGGCATGGGTACTCCATCTATATTGTCTATAAAATTAATCTAAACATGGATTAATTGAAAATTATCTTATTTAACACCAGGGTTGGTACTCCCATGAATGAAAAACTTACAATGTTTAGGAAACATCGTAAATACATAATCTAAGGTGTGATGTGGGTTTTTAGGAGCTGTATAGTAAAAATTATTTAAGTCTCATGTATTTATATTTATTTTGTAGTTGTGATGTAATGATTGAAACATTCTTATGGGTTTGTTTCTCAATCATCTCTGATTACATGGGTTTTATTTAGATTTTTCAAAATGGAATAGTTTTTTAGTTGAAATTTTATTTCTTCATACTTCATTTTTTAGGTCATCCTACATGGATTGAGGAAACTCACTAGTGTATGAGAAATCTAACACAACCTTAAATGACCTTTGTATATGATGGATAGTTCAGCGATGATCATTACTTCGATATTGTTGGTGGAGTATGATCATAGCGGTGCTGAATAATGTTGAAATTATTATAATTCTCTAGGTTGGAGTTGGTTTGTCGTACAAGGTATGACTTTATTATATAATATTAATAACATGATCTTCCAAGTGTTGTTATAAAAAAAATTCATAGAGTTATTATGTCACAACATATGTATCCTTAATATTTATAAAATGTATAAATTATTTTTTTCGTATTATTTTTGGAATATATGTTATTTCACAAGGTTTTATTAATATAAGGCATACCATATGTGTTATATTCATTATTTGTTCTAGTCAGTAGGTCATTGCCTACTGGAGGTAGCCTTTTGGTGGAACAATCACCCTATCATTATTCCTTAAAGGTTTATTGATGTTTGGGACATGTATTCATTACTACAAGGTCAATTTACAATAATATATAATGAAATTATGGAATAGATCTAAACATTAAAAATCTATTCACTTTAACATAATTAAAACCTAAAGAACCTACATGAACACTATAATGAACATGATGGGGTGGTAAATACACTCAGTTGGATTTCCCTATATTTTTCTTATAAAATTCAAATTAATAATCTATAAAACTTATATAAAACTATTAATTTCATTAAATAAATATTAGAAAATTTGGTTGAGATGAAATTTTCACAATAAATACAATCTTATTCCTTAGAATAATATAACAATTATGATCCCTTATTAAATATCTAATATAAATTCTGTTACCCAACTTGGTTCACCCAAAATGTATCTTCAAATGATTAATATCATAAATTACATAAAATAAAATAAAAAATTTAGAATGAACTATAAATATTATCATTATGATTTTTAAATAAATAAGGATAAAATAAATAAAAAATATATCTACACACCAATTATTATGTTATTAAAACCTCTAAAAATCATCAATCACTCATATGATTCATTTTAGGTATTTCAACCTTAAATGTGTTTATCTTATTAAATAAAAAATTCCTTTTAATATTGGACCATGAAACATTCTGACCACATTCTATGGTTTATTCATCAATTTAATTCTAGTTATGAATCTATTAATGATTTAGTTTAGAATGATTTTATTTACATAATTTTTTCCCAAAAATCATAATCCATTTTTTATGATCTAATCAAAAATATTTATTTTAAATCCTTGAGATGGAATAATATCATTATTTCTATAAATATACAGTTATAGAATAAATATCAAATTTAATGTTTTTCAATAGTTAAATAATTTTCGAAATCACAATCCCATTTTTCAGATATACCACATTTATCAAAAAATAAAATATAAAAAAAATTATTCAATACCAAATTATATATACTATAAATGAAATAATCTTCCAATATCACCTTTGAAACATGTAAATTAATTAATAATAAAAATATAATCCTATTGAAACCCAAATAAGGAAATATGAAATCCACCAATCTATAAATTATTTCAATATAACTACAAATCCGAATCAACAAGACCATACTCTAAGATCACTAATAAAAAATCCTAGAATTATTATAAATATAAAATAATATTTTATTGATCCAGTTGATGTCATGTTTTATTACAAAATTTTTAACCCACGCTTGAAGAATAGAGATGATAAATAATGGTGCATAAATAACATATAGAGATATAGGATTCATATAATTCATCATTATTTATCGGTTTAAATAAATAAAATGATACTATTATTTGAGGGTGAGACATATATGTCAACTAAAAAAGAATACCCAAGATAATTTATAATAATTAATATGATATTAGATAGGTTAAATGGATTTTATTTATGGATATTTGAGTATATTATATGAAATATTATATACATTCAATCGTTCATGGATAATGTTATCATGGTATGAATCACTCATTATGATATCTCCTATATTTGATATCATGTCTTGGGATTATATCATAATTAATTGGAACAAAATTTTTTTAGTCTTGAAAAAATCAATTCCTCAATATCATGCATACATTATTAAAACAAAGATTTGGATAATAATGTCTCTAACTAGTAAACAAGTATAAAAATATAAAAAACATCATTTTTAACTAAAATTAAAAAACATTAAATAATAAATCCTCACATATAAAAATTTACATATAAAAATTCTCATATCCATACAACTTTCTGACCCTAATAACTAATTAGGGTCTATTTTATATAAATAAATTTACTATTATTTACATATGAGTCACTCTATTCTATAAATCCCCCTAAAAATACATGTGCTAATATTATAATAATTTTGAAATTGTCATCTCATTTTTTTATCCCACATAATAATATTCCTCAATAAACATAAATTGAGGACATATGAAATAATAAACAATATATTCCAATATATAAATTGAAATGGAAAAAACAACAACTTCCTTATATGGAAAATATATATAGAATTTGGAACTGAATTATAAAATATTGAAAATTAAAAGTAATATACCATTAAGAAAACTTGTAAAAAATCCAAAATAGTCCCTTGTAATATAGTTATATTTCCTCATATTTCAAATGTTATCAATAAGACATGAAACGACAGACACAAAAATATATATAATCTCCATCCATGAAACACAGTGGTCATTAATTGTTATCCAAAATGGATATATGAAAACTATAGACTCTTATATTTCTTTTTATTCACATAATTAACACGAATATAATTTTCTTGAATGATATCTATCAAAATAATGATTTATCATCATTTTTTAACATAATAAAATTATTATCCACATAACATACTATAATGTTTTCAGATGGATTATTCAAAATAAATATTCAATAAAATATTATATAAACTCCTATAAATGAATGTATTCTTTACATGTTCTAACATATTAAATATTCTAATTTTTAATTCTTCCACCAAGTATTCATATTATATAATCTAGATTTTAGTCTTTAAAATTATTAAACCCAATAATCATCATTAACATAATCTATAAGAGTCTAAATGATCTTAGAAAAATATAATAGGATTAATCAAGAAATATAATTAAAAAAGGTATAAATGAACAATATAAATCATAATTAAATAGTTCATTTATAAATTAAAAATTTTCCTTGTGGTGAATGTTCATTAAATTGGTTTCAATGGAACATAATTATCAATTAAGTCCACCAATACAAAAATACCAACATGTATTGTTTTTATTGAAATAACACAATAATATATTCTATCATGATATCATTTCATATCCAATTTAGAATTTTTAATAGTTTTAAAAATCCTACAATTCATTGATTGTATTTATTAATATGTGGGAAATTAAAATATTAGTAAAAAATATATAATCTCATTCATCATGATAGGTATATAAAATACATCATGAAAATTGTATTACATCATCGTTTTAGTAAAGATATCGTCCTTAATAGATGAATTGAAATATATCAATATCATTCCATTAATGAATGTGGTAATTACTATTCTACATTTAAATAAAAAGTTGGAATCATATTCATGTGTTTATAAATTAATCATTTTTGTATTTTAATGGTGTATAATACAATCTCACTATAAAAATAAAATAGTTTTAGTTTCCATTATTAGTTATAATTTATTGATGAAATATAAATTTAGATTCTGAATAGTACCCCATCAATAAAACCAAAAAATATAAATATTCTATATTAATCATCAAATATAATTTTACCTAATTTTTTCAACATGACCTTATGAATTCCAAGTTAATGTTTTTTGATATAATGTTAGTTTTCTTGGAATATAAGATAAATAAATAACAAAATTATAAATTTAATGTATTAATATCTATTTATCGAAATTATAAAATTATTGAATGGAGATACACATAAATTTTTTTAAAAGAAATATTCTAAAAAACACTCTGTAAATATGTTTTGTCTAAAACTATTCCATGAATGATAAATCTTGTCCTATTAGAGAGCGTCCAAATTGAAATTACACTCATGATTCCATAGTTTTTTGAATATATAATTTACAAAATCATCATTCCATGTAATTAAAAATCCCATGAAATATCTAAACAAAAATATATATATATAATATTTTATACATGTTTGAGAAAATATTGATACAATATATCGGTTGATTCCATACTGATATTTTTAAAAAAATCCCTAGAACATTTTTTACCACTATATGGTTATCATTGTTTTGGAGAACATGTTAATGAGGGATGATCACCTTGAATAGTATATAACAATGCATTTAAATTGTCATTCTAAGAGATTGGTTATTTGGATCATTGAACCAATAATAATAACTTCCATGAAATTAATTAGGAGAACCCATTTACTATAAAAAAATATCTTCCCAATATATTAAATCCTTCTAAATAATTTACCCAATTGATAAAAAATGTTATTTTTATAATTTTTAGATAACTAATGTTCTAAAAAACGATTCATAATGATAAAATCTTACTATCTAGTATACTATTATTACCAGGAATAAAAATTCATATCATCTAAAAATCCATAATGAAGGATTCATATTTTTTTTAATTTGAAATTGATCAATGACATGAAAATTTTATTGGAATTAGTAGCCCAAAAATGAATTCTTGATAACATATAATGGTCATAAATAATGTTGATGGTTTTTTTAAATTTAATCTAATTTAACTTGTTTCTATTGATATTCCAGTTTAAAATAATTATTTAAGGTTATATTTATTCCATTTTCTGATTAAATATATTATATACATGATAAATATTAAATATAAGATTTATTTTCAGGTGGTTAATCTTACAGTAAATAATTAATCATATGATTTTGTTAGACATGTTAAAATGTAGAACTACATCCACACATGGGGAAATGCTAGACGAAATAAAATTATTTTATATCATAATAATCACTTAAACCATTTCCCCATGTTATTGTATTGGATATAAACTATATCGATGTACGGGTATAAAATACTCCCAATGACATCATCCTATATGGAGAATAATATTATTATCTTGTTGACATCCCCAAAATTACACAAGAATTAGGTAAAGTGTACGACACATTATAACATTTAAATGGGTATCTTCCTTTACTTTTACAAACCTTGTGAAAAACTATAATAATAAATTCTATTGATCTCTATTATCCCAAACAACGGTTCTAACATAGGTATCATGAAAATACAGTTATTCATTGAAGCTTCAAATATTACATTTTTTTTGAAATTATTACACATAATAAGAAAATGAAATAAGACTGTAACACATCAAATTCTTATACATTCCAATTATGAGATTGTTTTTATATGTCTCTAGATTCAAGATAACTTGTAGATTCCCCTTTATAATATTTTAATGGTGGAAGATACAATTTTTAATTGCTTATTTTATCATTACAAAAATGTTGTATCATGGTTTATGAAATGCAAATAGTACTAAAACCTATTGAAGGCGATTCATTTTTATACTCTTTTTGTAGTAAAATAGAAAATAAGTCTTCTTTATTCATTTAATGTGGTGTATACTGAGGGTAAACCCACCTCCCTTCCCATTATTGATATCCATCCAACCTATGAATTTTAAATGGATTAGTTAACCCTAGAGATTTATTATAATCCCCAAAGAATTATACATCTTTTTAGAATTAGAGTAAATTATTTATATATCCAAGATTTAAAAATCTAATATACACTTGTGGAATAAATGTGGAATATTGATAGAGGTAAATTCCCAATTTTAATTGTTAGTATCCCTATGTCATCCAGTGTTTAACATTCTAAATTGTATAAGTTATCTACATTCACGATTTCCTTTGTTTTACATAGTTACTAACAAGATGAATTATTTCATACTATTATATGATAATGTATTCTAATAAAAAATTTATCATATTCTATGATATTCAATACTAAAAAAACAAATTTATAAAATTATATTTGATTAAAATGTCACATGGTATAATGATTCAGTATATCAATAGTTAATGTCCCATATATAACTTATTTCCCATAAGATAATATATTCGTATGATATATGGTTCTTTGAAAAATAAATAGAGATTCTATTATCTTCTATAGTACCCTTATGACACATTTCATTATATCTAGAACTATTGAAGAATCTTTGTTTTTTAACATATTAATATTCAGATAATTGCTAAAAATTTATTCTACCCCAACTAAGATATTTATATTCCATATCCTTTGACACCTTCACCAACCAAAACTGATATGTATTATCTAGTATGTATTAAATAATATATTGCCTCAATGTTTCTATAATAAATGATAAAAATATGAATAGTTGACTCATCTTAATAAAACCCTAATATATAATATCATAAAACAAATAAAAAAATAATTTCTTTTACCTCTAGAACTACAATTTTGATTCTTTAATTAATTATATAACATGATTAATTTTCCTAATAATCACATAAAATTCATAGACCAAAGAATTTAATATTTTAAAGTATTTTATATCAATCATTACAATTCATTTCCCAATTTCTAGTAATCATTTTATTCAAGGTATTGGCGTTATATAATTATAATTATTATATATTAGATTATATTTTGTATTCACATAAAAATAATGAATGAATAAAAATAATGTAAATCACAAATAAACTATTAAATTGTTTAGGTAAAAATTTATAATTATTTATCATATTATCTTCCATAATAAGAACAATATCCCATGACTTTTTTATTTCATGGTTAACAAACTCTTTTACCATTACTGTAAAATTCAAAAAATATAAAATTTCATCAGAATAAAATTATCTAACCCAAAAAAAACTGGATTATCATATTAAATATTATTAATTTTAATATAATAGAAATCTAAATATATAAAATTCAATACCTTATCCAGTATACTATAACTATAACATCAAAAAATGGATTACACATGATTAAAAATTTTCATTTTTCCATACATGTCATATTGGAATCTATAATTCCATTCAAATAACCAATCATTGTCAATAAATTTAAAATAATTCAAAAAAATATCCCTTGTAATCCCATTTTTAGATTATCTTTGAAAAAAATTGGGAATATAGAAACTTTTATATGTTATAAAATAATTTGTAAAACCATTTCCCTATTCTGTAATTATATTATATAAAAATTTATTCCTAATATCATTCATATGGGAACAATACATGATTCCAAATATATACTATTAACGACACATGATAAAATCTTATTAGATACAAACCATATTCAAAAGAGATCTATACACCCTTCTTACTAAAATACCCATACTATGATGTTAAATTTTTTTATATGTAAATTTATCTTGCATCCATCTCATTTCTCAATTTGGTCAATATATTTTACAAATAGTACTCAAGGCTATTTCTAGAGTGATATAATTTCTCATTTTCATTCAGTGTTCACTAAAGTCTAGAAACAAGTTCTAATGAAAAATTTAAAAATTCTTGAATCATTTTTACTCAAATTATAAATTATGTAAAAATATGAAATGTAATATTTTTTTATTTTATATTTTTTTATTATTTCATAATTGTAAATGAAATAATATAAAATTCCCCAATTGGGTTAGAGGAAAATATGTCTAATAAAATTTCATAACTGAAAAAAAAAATTATATCTTAATTTTAATCTAATAATGGATTCATTTTGAAACATATTTTCTAGATCTAGAGCTAACTATCGAATAAGAAGATAATTTTTATTTATATGTAGTATGATCAATATAATATACTTTTACAAGGATTTAAAAATGTATGTCCTTGTAATAAAACTAATGGGATGTCCATAATAAACCCCATGAATTCCAAATTTATGAACTTTCATTAATATTTCATCTTTTACATGAAATTTGTATAGTTCTTATTTTAACAAAGTCCTCATTTTATTATTTAAAAACAAGTTTTATGAGAAATTGGTTTTAAAAGAACCCTACATTCATTAGAAAAGAATATATAAACCACATTAAAACATCTAATATATTTTTGAAAACCCCTGCTTGTTAATGATTAATAAATATAATGAATATAAAGAATAATGTTAATATAAAAAATAGCCTAAAAATATTTATAAAATCTATATTTAAACAATCTGTAATTAATGATAATTAATAAATATCAAATATGTATTCATCCAAGCCACCAATGTAAATAAAATTCCAAATATTATCTTTTATATCTATAATATAAATAATTCATCCATATTAATAATCTTTGGTCCATCCACTCTACCATAGTTATTTCAATACATCCAAAATAGTTCCCTCCATCCATGTATGATACTAAATTCAAAACAAACTACAATGTTCTATACAACAATTTATCCTATATTCTATAGGAATCAATTATTTTTTAAATATTTATTAATTCTATACTAATTTTAAAAAAAAGATTATTTATACCTTTATGGGACAAACAACTTTAAACATTAATTAAAAATAAAACAAAAATATAACAGATGGATTTCAAAGTATTGTGATTTACAGAACGAAAATAAATTTTAAAAATTTATAACATTTCAAATATTTTTTTAATCTAAGACCATTTTTAAAAATTCCATATTTTATAGAAAACAACAAAATCTATCCAAATGCATTCATTGAAAAATTTTATGATGGTAAAATTTATAAATAAAAAAATTGACTAAAAAATATAAATATAGAATTTATATAAATAAATTCATATTGAGAAATCACCTTTGGAAAATATGTAATCCATATAAATAATTTGACTAAACCTCTAATTTTGATCTATAATCCACAAACCGTTGATCAAATACATATAAAATCCCAATAGTCCAATAAGTAATTCAACATATTTATGACACATATTCATTTTATGTACTATCGCATTTTATGTTTTAGTAAGTAATAATATTGAAATGAACTATCTGTAAATAAACACAATGATATATTTCAGATTATTATCATAGAAAAGTCTTGATTTTTTTAATACAAGGGAGGGATTTTATTTTGATGAGTGACTGCAGTAATAATTTCATGGTGCTTACCTAAATATAATCCAACATGTCTGGTATAAGTTTATACCAAATTTATATTTCTATTAGTGAAAATTTTTGTTTAAAAAAATAAATCGTTAATATTTCACTATCAAGAATGGTTTGATAACATTTTCATTTTAGAATGGTTATAACCATGTGATACATACTGTATCTAAAATCATGTCATGAATTTTTATAAAACATGATTTTTACTCAAGGATAATTACAATATGGAAACAACCACCTAAAAAATAACATATACAATTAATATTTTTCTTAATGATAAAACAAAGAATAATGTATCAAATTGAAACGTTTTTGAAAAATAATTTTTATACAAAAATCCACAAAACTAAAAGGAAAAATCATTTATGAAATCATTTATTCACATTAATAATGTAAATAATCTAATATACTATTTCATTTTAAACACCTTATAATGGTTAAATAATTCTGTTACATATAAATGGTTAATGGAACATAAAAGAATAAATATAACAAACATTATCTATTCTTAAGAATATAATATTTTCACGTTTTCATGCATAATTTCAAAAATGAGAGTTTAAATAGCCAATATTTATAATGAAATAAAAATCATGATCAATATATTATAAAATTATCTCATTATAATAATCATAAAAAAATCCTTTTTCTCATCCAATGTTTTATATATAATAATAGGTTTTATGAGTTTTTAGAGTATATTAATTAATTCAAAAAAAATTATTGAAAACCCAAAAAACATATACCATATGAAATTGAACAAATAATAATATAGTGAATATAATATTAAAATTTATTTGAGATATATAATAAAAAATATATATTGAAAATAAAAACATGTGATAAAAATTTTGAACAAATGAAAAAAATTTATATAATATAAAAATAAAATTATATATTAAAAAATTTAAATATCATGTGATTAATTTTTTATGAAATATATATTTCATTATATTATATATTATATTGATTTCTTCATTATATAATGAAAATATTCAATTCTTACAGCAAAATAATAAATAATTTTGGGATAATATATTTTGTTTGATGTTTATTGTAATATTTTTTATATGAAAATGATTACACATTCCATAAAGTTTTTGGATTTTTTATATTAAAATGTTATTTGTACTGAATATGGTAAAAATATTTATTGTGAAATGCATATATTTTAAAGAGAATACATTTTTTATATGGATTTGATATATTAAATAGTGTTATTATTTTGGGGACTATGTATATAAGGACTCAACATTAAAACATTACATAATAATCAATTAAATGAATAATTCTCATTGAGGATATTTTTAGGTTTAGATTTTTTGATAATTAGGCCATAGCTATTACATTACATCTAAAAAACAAAGTAGACACTCATACTCAGATTCCATTTTTTCACAAAATAAAAACTCTTGAAAAAAAAAGCCATGTCTAATTCCATGTTTAAGAGAGCATGAATTTTCCTTGATCCCATCCTTGACCCTATTACACTTTATGTCCTGTGAAAAACATTTCAAAAACATGGGATAGGCATAAAAAACTCAGTAATGGATACACAAAGAAGGAAAACTATTATTCTTTGAAAACATCAAATAAACCATGAATACTTTATCATAAGTAATACTTTTCTCCTTTAGGAAGTACTAAATACTCATTACTAAGTAATTTATCATTACTTACCCTTTTGTAACTAAAATATTACCATAAAACCCATATAAATAACACAAAACATATAAAGGTTCCATGGGACATAATCATACTTAAATGATATAACAATACGGCCGACTTCCACACATATCACTGAATGGAATAGCCATACGGTCGACTTCCATACCCAATGCATTAGAGGTTATAATATAACCACTAGTCCTGGTTTATCACGACATCACCCGTCATTTGGTTTATCATGTAACCACCCTTCAAATGTCCAAGTAACATTATAAAATCATAACACTTACAACAAATATAAAGGAATGAAATAATTTCCACATTTCTATCAGAATATATCACATAAATATATTGACCTAAAAATCCATTATCAAAACCATTTTCATTACCAAAAAACATAATATAGTTTAGGGTATTTATTATTCCTTTTAAAAACATTACGTCTTGTTAAGGAAGCCAAAGATCATGTAATACTCGCGGTGGCAGAAAGGTCGTTGTCACCATGTACATTAAAAAGAAACATACGTTTTGCCGTTTAGTAAAACGATTCGTAGAAAAACGATTCCTTTTCAATAAAAGTAAGAGTAAAAGTGGTTTATACAACGTATTAAATAAAGTTGTGTATAAAATAAAATTTTCCTCAATTAAAGGAGATTTAGACGAAGTCCCTTACCTATTGTCTGACATAACTTGATCATTCTTTAACCTCCTAAATAACAAACTAAAGTTAATTTCTACTTGATTAAGAAACTTTTTCATTTTCATTATCCCTTTTATATAACTTATTACCATGTTATGAATATTATGTAAGCATTTATGTTAATAGCAGTAGTTTTATCGATATTTGGTACTTGAGTCAAAAATAAACTTCTTATTACATGTTTTTCATGTGGTAAAATATCCATTATCTACAGAATCATATTCATGATTTATATATCATATATATCATATATATCAAGTATATACATGATTTTATAATATTACATAACATTTAGAGAAATGAAATGAAATGCACCCTTCACGGAGACGGTAAGCCGTACATACGCATAAATGCTACTTTAATTTACATTTTGCATTTAATGGAATGAAAAAATTATGATAAAGAGGTATATTATAATTCTAGTATAATATCATATATAATATCATTAACTTCATCCTTTATAAATCCCATATATGGCATTAACGATTCAAATAACTTTGAGGGGAAGGTAATCTGCACTTCTTAAAATGAAATTATCCTGTTTATCCCTTATGGAAACCATAAAGGTATTCTATAAATGAAAAATAATGAAACATAAGGAAAACATAAAAAAATATATAATATATAAATACAGTGACATCTTAATATCCACCATAATAGGCAGTAGGAGATATTTGAACAATCATCGTTTCGTGAGGCAGTAGTTCTCCATCCATAGAAAAAGTATGTTCTTCACCCATTAGATGGAGGTTTGTGTAAGTGTAGCTCGAATCCATCTCATAAAAACATCCTTTTATATTTCATATACTAGTGTAGTTACAAAATAATTGAATAAAAAGAGTTTAGGGGGTTGGAGAAGCAAAATAAAACAAAAGATCATAAGAGAATACATTACCTTTATATTGGGTAACTCCCCTTGGATTGAACCAAAGGGGTTTCTTGAAGAGCTTTTTGCCTATGGTAAGGAATTTAGGATGAATAGAGGGATCTTTGAAGCTTATTTGAGTAGAGGTTGGACGAGAAAAAAGGATTTATATGTGTGAGAAATGGGTAGGATGTGGGGTCTTTTTATAAGGGATAGGAGAGGCTCTTTTGGAATGCTTGAAAATATTATTTTATTATATAATGATTTTCAGTTTCTAAAGATCCAAAAATAAATAAGGTAGAAGATAATGTGGCCCATGTTCGAAATAAAATTTTCTAATAAGAACTGGTAAAGTGTTGGATATTATTTTAAACTTTATCTTCTTATTTATTTAAATCATTCATTAATGACTTAAACACTGCATCATCATTGTGTCATAAATAATTTTATTTATTTGATGTTTAAAAATTATAAAAAATTTATCATGATGTAGGAAATATTTTTATCTTTATAATTAGTATTTATTGTCAAATATATCAATGATATAACCCCATGAAAAATTTTATTAGTTAAACAATACATGTTTGTGACATTTTTTCTTTCTTTAAATAAAAAGGTATTAATGTCATTATCATATCCAAGTGGCTCCTTGGGGTCCCCAAATTGGTCCATGGATTTTCTTGGTCGTCCATGACTCATCCAATTAGGTTAGGACAGGTTTTAAAGAAATTTTATATTATTATAACATTATTTTTAATTTAAATTACCATAATTACTTCTAATCGCGTTTAATAAAACACAAAAGTTACTATTCACCAAAAATAATTTTCATCCCATCGAACCACATTTTAATTACTAATAACAAACATGTATGTCTGATTTTTGAAATTCAATTCACCGAAGCGGTAAAGTTTCATTTAATAGAAAAAATCAGTTTTTTAACTACCACTTAGTGGTTTCACTATTCATCAAAAATTGAGGTTTTTCAGAAAAATACCAAACATTCGCCCAAATCAATACATGGTATTCCGAATTAAAAAATGATGTATATTTTCAAAATTAAAAACATATAAGTTGAATTAATTAATTTTATAATTAATTCCCATTCTCAAATAAAATAGCTTGTTTTTACGAAACAATATTTATCAAAAGATTGACACTTGTTTATTTTCAATTTCAAAGCGAAATTAATTCCAAAGTCCACCATGGGATTAAATGCGAAAAATATATTCTAATTGTACTATAAAACCAATTATAAATATAATCTAACCATATAAATAAATTATATTAAAATGATGTGTCGAATTAAAATAGAATATTTTTCACTATTCATTAATAAATAAACATTATCAGAAAAATAACAAAAACATACACAAAGTAAATTTTGATTTCCCAATTCTATAGAAGGATTTTATTTGGTCTAGTAGAATGTATAAGTGTGAAAAAAACTATTTTTATAGATGGATTTCCATCAAAACGTGATAAATCGACTTTTATTTTAATATTTGTGTATTTATGCCTAAAATTGAATTCTTTTCATAGTTTAAGCCTTTATCTTTTATTGGATAAATGAAAAAGCATTTAATAAACATATATAATATTATTTTAGTAATTTATATTCATTCCCACCAATACAATGACTAGGAGTTAACTACCCTTTAAAATAATATTATTATATTATTAGTGTGCAACGTAAGGTTTCAATGAAACCCGTTGTTGCGTATCGGGACGCCATCGAACATAGAAACTCCTTTAATGTAAAATTAATATTTAATCCAAAAATATTAATAAATATGAAAATATATTATTCTTTATTTATCTAGGATGTTACATCCTTCCCCCCACTTGGGAATTGCATCCTCATAATTTTATTCACTTATCAAATAAATCGGGGTATTTATCCCTCAAAGCATTTTTAGATTACCACATCACCTTTTTAACCATATGGTTTTTCCAAAAAACATTCACCTGATGAATTACCTTGTTCCTCAACACTTTCTCTCTATGGTCAATGATCTGGACAGGTTGTTCCTCATAAGAGAGATTCTCTTCCAACTGAACTACCTCTGGGCTCAAAACATTTGAAGGATCTGGAATATACTTTCTCAACATAGAAACATGAAAAACATTGTGTACCTAGTACAAACATGGAGGTAAAGCCACTCTTTACGCAACTGATCCAACTTCCTCTATGATTTAATAAGGTCTAATGAACCTCAGACTCAGCTTTCCTTTCTTTCCAAAACACATCACACTTTTCCATGGAGAAACGTTGAGAAAAACATTATCACATAACTCAAAAAAAGATCCTTCCTCTGGTTATTCGCATAACTTTTCTACCGACTCTAAGCTGTTCTCATGTGCTTCTGAATCAACTGAAATTTTTCTACCATCACTTCTTCCAATTCTCGTCCCATCACCTACCTTTCCCCTACTTCATCCCAAAAATCTGGAGTTCGACGTCTCTTTCCATATAATCCCTCAAACGAAGCCATCTATATACTAGAATGAAAACATTCGTTATAAAAAAAATTCAACCAAAGAAAGATATTTGTCTGAAATTCCTTGGTAATCCACCATTAAAGCACGTAACAAATCATCAAATGTGTGAATTGTTCGTTCTGACTGCCCATATGATTGGGGATGAAAAGAAATACTAAAATTTAATTCATCACCCAACGACTTTTGAAGGCCATTCCAAAAGTTATAAGTAAACTAGAGATCACGATCAGATACATTGGAGAGGGGAACTCCATGTTACTTGACTATCTATTTAACAAACAACCAAGAATGTTGATGTAGACTGAAATTATATTGAATAGGAAGGAAATGAGAAGATTTAGTTAATCGATCAAAAAAAACACAGATTGCATTATTACCTCGAGATGTCTTTGGTAATCCCACAACAAAATTCATGGATATATTTTCCCATTTCCACTCTGGCACCGGTAAATACTGAAGCATCCCTTTAGGTAACTTCCGTTCTACTTTAACATACTGACAAGTCAAACACTTCACAATAAAATCAGAAATATCTATTTTGATTTCATCTCTCCAGTTATACTCCCTCAGATCTCTGTACATCTTAGTACTTCCAG
This sequence comes from Viscum album, assembly GCA_963277665.1. Lineage (NCBI taxonomy): Eukaryota > Viridiplantae > Streptophyta > Magnoliopsida > Santalales > Viscaceae > Viscum > Viscum album. Next base: position 1,174,417,850 of record OY728160.1, read on the forward strand.
GATGAACTGAAAACAGGGAATTATGAACCTCACATAACAACTCATTCTTCAACTATGAATCACAAGGCACACATAATATCTTCCCAAACCTCAAAATACAATCATTATCAATGTTAAATTCTGGAAACATACCATTCTGAACCAGCTCTATCTTTTTCTGCAACTCACTGTCTTCCTACTATGATTGCTTAATTCTGTCTGAGAGAGATCATTTCACTGACACCTGAAACAAAACAGAAGAATTTCCTTTACCAACAACTTCTATTCCAAAGTTCATCAAATGAAAAACCAAAGGATCTCGTTCCAAACGTATCATGGTTAATGAAGCATTAATTTTTGGACTCAAATCATCATCCACATTATTTTCTTTTCCCGGATGGTGAATGTTAGTGTAATCATAATCCTTAATTAATTCCAACCACCTCCTCTGTCTCATGTTCAATTCAATATTATTGAATATATACTTCATGATTTTGTGATTAGTATCTATTTCACACTTTACTCCATACAAATGATGCCTCCAAATTTTTAAACCAAGAACAACAACAGCTACATCCAAATAATGTTTTGTGTAATTTTACTCATGAGTTTTCAACTGACATGAAGCATAAGCGATTACCTAATCACTCTGCATAAGGACACAACCAAGTCCTTTAAATGAAGCATCACTGTAGATAACAAACTCACCGTTTCTAGAAGGATGTTCCAAAACCGGAGCATTCACCAATATTCTATTCATTTATTGAGAACATTCACAACATTATTTTTTCCAAATGAACTTAACACCTTTTCGAGTTAACTTAGTCATTGGACTAAATAACCATGAAATAGTTTCAACAAACCTTCGATAATAACCTGCCAAACCATTAAAACTATGGATATCGGTTATATTTTTGGGTCTTGGACATTATTCTACAACTTTTGTATTAGCAGGATCAACAGTTATAAAATTTGTTGAAACAATGTGACCAATGCAAGAAATTTGTTGTAACCAAAACTCACACTTGATTTTCCATACAGTTTATTTTATTTTATGGTTTTCAGGATAACCCGTATATGACTTTCCTGTTCCTCTTTACTTTTGGAATAATCCAAAATATCTTCAATGAACAAAACCAAAAACTTATCGAAGAACTTATGGAAAATTCTACTCATTATATCCATGAATACAACAGGTGAATTGGTTAACCCAAATGGAATAACTACAAATTCATAAAGGCCATATCTAGTACGAAACGTGGTATTCAGAACGTCTACTTCTTTTACATTCAACTAATGGTACCCCAAGCTCAACTCAATCATCGAAAAATAATGAACTCCCTGGAGCTGATCAAAAAAGTCATCGATATGAGGCAAAGGTTACTTGTTTTTACCAGTTATGTTATTCAAATCTCAATAATCAATGCAAATTCTCATTGAACCATCATTATTTTTAACAGACAAGATAGGATCACCCCATGGTGGTGTGCTAGGTCGAATGAAACCTTTATCTATTAACTACTACAATTGCTTATTTAACTCTAAAAGTTCAAATTTATCCATTCTATAAGGGGGTTTTGAAATTAGCATAGAATCAGGAACTATGTAAACAGTAAATTCATCTCCCCGATCATGTATAATATCAGGAAACTCATCAGAAACCACATCAAGATACTCATTAACCACTAGCACATCATTAATCAGAACAGTTCCTTTGTTTTCAAAAATAAGTGTAAGGTAACATTTTTTCCAGCATTTACAAGTTTCTCAGCTTTCTGATATGTTATCTAAAGTAAGGGTTCATTCTTGTACACAAACTGAAAATATTTTTGAAAAGAAACCTCTTTATCTCTTCAGTAAATATTAGCATGATAAAAAAAATCCAATACATGCCCAAAATAACATCAAACTCTTGTAGAGGAAAAACAGTATGTTTTGCTGGTAGATTTTTTCCACAAATAAGGATATGAAGGTTCTTATAATTTCTTTTTGTCTCAACGTTTCCCCCTATTTTTTTACCATAAGTTCAGGATTCATATATTGAGATGGAATTACCAATTCACTAGAAAATTTCATATAAATTAAATAATGTGTATACCCTGAATCAAACAACACATTATCATAATGTGAAAAAACAAATAGTGTACCTGATACAACTTTATTCAATGGACAAACTTCTTTTGAAGTAGTTGCAAAGGATTTCATCACCCATTATTTCTTGTAGTATGGCTGCTTTCCCTCAGTTGAGTTCTTCTTTAGACACTCATTTGCATAATGACCCATTTCATTACACTTAAAACAACTTTCTGCAAGAATTTCATTTCCTGCTTGACTATCTTCCTTATAGTTACGAGCAATATGACCAGACTTAACACACCGAAAGCACTTTCCAGACTTGGATAATCATTCTCCAGGATTCATTTTACCACATTTGTCACAGGATGGATATTTGGTTTTCTAACCTCCAGGCTTCTTTGATGAATTCTTTCCCTTTGCATTCCAACTGGACCTCTTATTCTGTTGTTTGTCAAAGAACACCTGATCATTTTCAAACCCCATTTCCACCTTCTTCTCACATCGAACATGTTTTTTATAACTTTTGAACTCGTGGGAAGATAAATACCTTTGATACATTGGATTTAACCCTGATTAAGAATTGTTGATTTTACTACCATGATCTTATATGAAATTTGGAGCATACCCTGCCAGTCAAGTGTACTTTCTTTATAAGCAGCCACTGAGGCATCCTCCTCCCTCAATTCTAGGAATTTTTTTCCATCCTAAGATGATCCAGATTAGGAAAATATTTCTCAAGAAACATACCTTTGAATTCATCCTAGTCAAGATCATCAATATCCTCACTATCTCGGATATTTTTCACCATTGACCACCACTGATCAGCTTCACCTTCAAAATGGTAAACAGTGAGACTAACCATTTGATGTTCTCAACACCCATTCACATCAAGAATCTTCTCCAGTTCTTTAATCCACCTTTCTGCTAACACAGGGTCAGATGATCCTCTGAATGATGGTGGATCTTGCCTCATAAAATGCTCCAATACTGACATATTCCCCTTTGGTTTATCTGGATAATCTCGTGTATGGATACCACCACTATTTGTAACATGATTCAACTGTGCCATCACTGCAACAAACTTTTCAGTTCCGATTCTGACAGTCCCAGGTTGCTGATTTGGAAGGTTGTTTTTCATCATGATGTTGTCCCAACATGGATGCCCTGTTTTCTCTACGAAAAACCATTCTGAAAATAGATATATCTTAGACGAAGAAACATGGTAATATTTAAATTCTATATCATTTCAATCATTCCATAAATTAATTTATGGACATGAATTTAACAATACTTTAACCCCTAATGTTTTCTAAACGGACCTTTGATACCAACTATAAGGACCTATCCTTAAAACATTACTTAATATTGAATTAAATGAATAATTCACATTGAGGATATTTTCATGTTTAGATTTTTAGAGAATTAGGCCATAACTATTACATTACATCTAAAAAAACAATGTAGACAATCGTACCCAGTTTCCATTTTTTCACAAAATAAAAACTCTTAAAAAAAGAGTCATGTCTAATTACATGTTTAAGAGAGCAAGAATTTTCCTTTATCCCATCATTGACCCTATACCACTTTATTTCCTATGAAAAACATTTCAAAAACATGGGATGAGCATAAAAAACTTAGAAAGGATAAACCAAGAAGGAAAACTGTTAGTTTTTCAAAACATCAAGTAAACAATGAATACTTTATCATAAGTAATACTTTTCACCTTTATGAAGTAGAAAATACTCTTCACTGAATAAAAGATCATTACATTCCCTTTTGTAACCAAAATATTACCATAAAACCCATATAAATGACACATAACATATAAAGGTAGCTTGGGACATAAACATACCTAAATTGAATAACCATACGGTCGACATCCACATATATCACTAAATGGAATAGCCATATGGCTGACTTCCATAACCAATGCATTCAAGGTTATAATGTAACCACCCATCCTGGTTTTTCATAGCACCACCCGTCATTTGGTTTTTCACGTAACCACACATCATTTGTCCATGTACAATTATAAAACATAACACACACAACAAATATAATGTAAAGAAAATGTTTCCACATTTCAATCACAATATATCACTTAAATATATTGACATAACAAGTACATTATCAAAACCATTTTTAATACCAAAATACATTATACAGTATATGGAATTTATTTTTCCTTTGAAAAACATTACGTCTTCTTATGGAAGCCAGTGATCAAGTAATACTCGCGGCGGCGGAAAGGTCATTGTCACCCTGTACAATAAAATGAAACACACTTTTTTTCATTTAGTAAAACGCTTCATAGAGAAAAGATTCCTTTTGAATAAAAGCAAAATTCAAAGTGGTTTATACACCGTATAGAAGAACATTGTGTATAAAACAAAATATTCATCAATGAAAGGAGATTGCGATGAAGTCTCTTACCTCGTGTCTAACTTGAATCGATCATTCTTTAATCTCCCGAATAATAAACTAAAGTTAATTTTAACTTTCTTAAGAACCTTTTACATGTTCATTATCCCTTTTATATCACTTATTACCATGTTATTAACATTATGTAATCATTTAAGTTAATAACGGTCGTTTTGTCGATATTTGTTACTTGAGTCAAAAATAAACTTCTTATAATTACATTTTGTTCATGTGGTAAAATATCCATTATCTAAAGAATAATATTCATGATGTATATATCATATATATCATATATATCCATTATATACATGAGTTTACAATATTACATAACATTTAGAGGTAAGAAATGAAATGCCCCGTTCATGGAGATGGTAAGTCGTACGTACGCATGAACGCTACATTCATTTCAATTTCACATTTAATGGAACTTAAACAATATGATATAGAGTTATATAATAATTTCAGTATAATATCATATATAATATAATTAACTCCATCCTTTATAAATCCCACATATGGCATTAACGATTCAAATCACTTTGAGGGGGTGGTGGTCTGCACATCCTTAAAATGAAATTATCGTGTTTATCCATTATGGAAACCATAAAGGTATGAAATAAATGAAAATGACAGAAGAATAATGAAAACATAAACATAATATATATCATATATAAATACAGTGACATATTAATGGCCACCATGAGAAGCGGTAGAACATATTTGAACAATCATCGTTTTGTGAGGCAGTAGTTCACCATCCACAGAAACAATATGTTCTTCACCCATTAGATGGAGGTGTGTGTAAGTGTAGCTAGAATACTTCTCATAAAAACATCCTAGTATATTTAAGATAAATATTTTTTTACAAAATAAAGGAATAAAAAGATTTTAGGTGGTTTGAGAAGCAAAATAAAACAAAAGAACATAAGAGAAGACATCACCTTTAAATCGGGTAACTCCCCTTGATTTGAACAAAAAGGGTTTCTTGAAGAGATTTCTGCCTAAGGTAAGGCTTCTAGGATGAAGATAGGGATCGTGGGAGCTTATTTGAGTAGAGGTTGGACGAGCCAAAGGGTTTTAGAAGTGTGATAAATGGGTAGGAATTGGGGACTTTTTATAAGGGAGAGGAGGGGCTCTTTTGGAGAGCTTGAAAATAATATTTTATTATATAATGCTTTTCGGATTCTAAAAGTAGAAAAATAATTAAAGACAAAGATAAGGTGGACCATGTAAGAAATAATATTATCCAGTAATAATTGGTCATGTGTTGGTTATTATTTTAAACTTTATCTTGTTATTTATTTAAATCATTCATTAATTACGTAAACACTGCATCATCATTGTGTCATAAATAATTTTATTTATTTGATGTCTAAATATTATAAAAAATTATGAAGATTTAGGAAATATTTCATTATTTTTAATTAATGTTTATTTTCAAATATATCAATTATATAACCCCATGTAAAAATTGTTTTAGTAAAATAATACATGTTCGTGAGATTTTAATTTTTACTTTATATAAAAAGGTATTAATGTCATCATCATACCCAAGTGGCTCCATGGGGTCCCCAAATTGACCCATGGATTGTCTTGGTCGGCCATGACTCATCCAATAATGTTTGGACATGTTTCAAGGTAATTTTATATTATTATAACATTTTTTTACCTTAAATTACCCTAATTACCCCAAATCAGGATTAATAAAAGTCAAAATTTATTATTCCCCAAAAATTATTTTCATCCCATTGAAACATATTTTACTTAATAATGATAACCATGTATGTAGGAATTTTGAAATTAAATTCATAGAAGCGATAATGTTTCGTTTTAATGAAAAATTCAGTTTTTTAACTACCACTTAGAGGTCTCACTACTCATCAAAAATTGAAGTTTTTTATGAAAAATACCAAACAATCACCCAAAGCTATACATGATATTCCGAATTAAAAAATTATGACTATTTTCAAAATTCAAAAAATATAAGTTGCATTAATTAATTATATAATTAATTTCCATTGTCAAATCAAATAGCATGTCTTTAAGAAACAATATTTATCAAAACATTGACACTTGTTTATGTACAATTTCAAAGTGAAATTAATTACAATGTCCACCATTTGATTAAATGGTAAAAATATATATTCTAATTTCACTATAAAACCAATTAAAAATATAATATAACCATATAATTAAATTATATTAAAATGATGTTTCGAATTAAAATACAACATTTTTCACTATTCATTAAAAAAATGAACATTATCGGAAAAATATCAAAAACATACACAATGTAAATTTTGATGTCCCGATTCTAAAGAAAGATTTTTTTTGGTCCAATAGAATGTATAAAAGTGACCAAAAGAATTTTTAAAGAGGGTTTTTCATCAAAAGGCTATAAAACGACCTTTTAGTGAATATTAGAGTATTTATGCCTAAAATTGAATTCTTTTCTTATTTTAAGCATTTATCTTTTATTGGATAAATGTAAAAACATTTAACAAATATATATAATAATATTTATTTTATTTATATTCATTCCCTCCAATACAACTGCTATGTGTTACCTTCCATTTAAAATAATAATATTATATTATTAGTGTGGAACATAAGGTTCCATAGAAACCCATTTTTGTGTATCGGGTACGCCATCAAAAATAGAAACCCCTTTAAATTAAAATTAATATTTAATCCAAAAATATTAATAAATATAAAAATGTCTTATTATTTATTTACCTGGGATATTACAATGTAACTACCTTATGTGTATAAATAATATTTTTTAATGAGCATGTGGAGATTTCCTAAATTGGTAAAACATATGTCAACTTGTTCACAAATATTATTTTTCTATAATGTAGTGAATAATTTTTTTTTCAAAATTGTTTACTAAAAAAATTTATTGTCCTCATGGATCCTTATTAATCAACATGGAAAAAATTATATATAATATTTTTAGAACATATGAGTAGTTTATAGAATAATACTTTTCTAACACATAAAAAATTAATTTATATATCAATTATTATATATATATATATATATTATATTATATTTTACTTGTTGATGAACATACTGTAAAATAATATAAAAAATATATTTAATGATTATAATATAATTACAAAGAAAATTATAAGTTTTTATTTATTATTTCAATAATAAATATAATCTGTGTATATTATAGTGAATTTTAAATGACATCAAACATTTATATATAAAATTTTTATGACATGAAAAAGTACAAATTATATAACATACACAAAATATCATAGAAACAATATATATATATGGTAAAAAATAACATTTATATGTCATAATGATAAAACATATTCCCAAAGGGAAATTTTGTTTCTAATAGAGTATCTAATAATATATAAAAAAGTATAATAGTTTTTTGGATGATTAAAAAAATAAAAATAAACATACCAATAAAAATTAATGTATATATTCACGTGAGAAATATTATATAATTATCCACAACTCATAATACATCAAAAGAGTTAAATTTTTAAGTGTTTCTAAAACAAAGAAAAACCAATGCATTTTTGGTTTCCTTTGTGTGATGTACATATTTATGTTATACAGAAACTAGATTTAATTTGTATTATAACCCACTATATATAATATGTATCTGATGTCTGTGTATGTGTGTGTATATATAATAGATGTAACATTATAAAATTAATAGACTATTAGATATATAATAGATAACATCTATTTAATGTTAATTATATTTTTAAAATATATTTCTAGAATTTGATGAGTTTTTTATTAGATTTTATATAAATAAAATTAATATTTTTTTGTATATAAAAATACAATGTTTAGAATATATGTTCAAAAAAATTATGTAGATGAAAATTTTAAAATATTCAAGACTATATAAATATATATATTCATATATATATATATATATATATATTCAATATTCTATGAATTTAAATATAAAGAAGAAGTTTCCTTTACATGATTTAATTTATATTCAATGAAAATACTTTTTTTATAGATTACCTTTTTCATATCTCTTATATGTTTTTATCATGTTGAATACTTTTATCTTGTTATGAAATGTTCATAAAAATCTAGATATAATCAATTAATTTTCCCTTTCTATTTATTTAATATTTCATAATTTATTTAAAACTATATTATTTGTTTAGAAAATATGTTTATAAACAATTCAAAGGAACTAATCTTATATTGATAATAAATATATATATATAGATAGATATATTATTTATTTTTAAAAATATATATATTAAATTTTTTCATAACATTTGTTTGTAAATATATGTAGATATATATATTATGAATTGTTTATTTTTTATATATAATAAATAAAATATTATCTTTTAGTGAGATTAATTATGAAAAAATGTTTTCTATGAAACAATGAATATGGAAGGCCAGAGGGGGTAAATTGGTTTCAATAAAAATTAAAAAATCCAAATTTATAATATTAATATATATATATATGGTTTTAAATTAACATGATTATAATTTAATATTCAAAAATAATATCATGCATTAATAATAAAAAGTAATCACTAATTTGGTACATAGTATTTGATGTGGATTCCCTATTTTTTATATGAAAACATTTTTTTATTTGAGACAGATCCATATTAGAACTATAGTGAGCCAAACAAAGACACTAGAATATCACCAAAATCATGTTTATTGGTTAACTCAAGGGCAATAATTAGTACCCTATGGATTGTTAATAGAACCCGAATTATCGATAAACATTTATTGAATGACTTACATGATAATTAATTTTTATATTTAAACAATAAAGTTCAATAAAATTATGGTGATAAATATTAATATATTGGATGTTTTTAGAATAAATTGACATCATTGATACCATATGATATAATTGAATAAACTTACACTATATGAATTAGTGAAAGTTAATTATCTTATACTATGAAAACTCATTAAAAATCTACATAAATCTATTCAAACCCAATATTATTAGAGTGTATTAGAAATATGAATTGATAATATCACCACAAAAACATTATCTCCATGCTCTATGGAACCCACGATCCAAAAATTAGTGAATAACTGTATAGTCAAATAAATACATGACATATGACCACTAATAGAATATTATTCATATATTAAGTCAAAAATCTTTTGATTCATGTCCAACAAAGTCTCCTTGTATGGTTTGCCTATATAAACAATATGTTTGGAACCACCAACTTCCCTCAACACATTACTGAACAAACATGTGAATGGATGTATATGGATATATTATAAATAAAATTAATGTTTATATTTTCAGGAATAGTTTTATAGTTTTAGTTCATTAAATAATTTTATTGTGTTTAAAAATTAATGGTAATATCATATATTAACTATTTATGGTGTAGCTTCCCAACCCTGATTTCCACCAAAAAATTGCTTCGACTAGTTGTCTACATGGCCTTAGTCGTACCTACATGTACTCCAAAGGCTTATAACTAATAGAAAGTGTATTATTATATGATATTAGAGAGACTATAAAATTAGGATTTGTTAATAATTATTGTCTATATGAATATTGAATTAGAAGAAGACCATAAATCAACATAAACACAAAATATCAGCAAAATAAAAAACAAAATAATAAAAAGAGTAATTCAAAACATACCATTTGAAGAATAATCATCATGGAATAAAATTCCTATATATAAATAGACTTCTATGGTCCACCATGGCCAACCATATTAGTACATCATATTTAAAGCAAGATATATATTCAAAAAAGGAATCTCAATTTGATGTAATAGAAAAAATGGTGTCCCAAATTCCATCCATCCCATGATATGTTGTACGACATAATCATAAAGGTCTAGCCCTCAAGCTTGGTCACATACATGATCTCAAAGACATAAATTTGAAAAACTTATCATGGGGACTGTTTAGTGTGTATGAATAATTATCAGTATTACCACATTAATTAGTGCGTGTATTACATCCATAAATACGTAGGTGTGTCATAGTAATAATAAAAAGGAAGCAAAATTAAATTTAATAAATAAACCACTTTTCTTATTCTTAGGTTCCATAATGATGTGATTAACAAATTATTTCATCGTTGATATAAATGTCTGAATATGTTCCCTAAATTATATATATGGAATATTAAACTTGTTTTCATATATATAATTTTCGTGGTGAGGATCAATGGATTTTCACCAATGGAATCCCCTGAAAAATATCATACTTGTTGGACCCCAAGGTCCCACTTATTACATATTTAACTTGATACCTTGTTTCATCCTACAACAAAAGTTACACAATCATGTCCTTCCATCCCCATGGAATTCCCTTACAATATGTATGTTGTACCTTGGACCTCATATTAGATAATCACCTCCTACCAAAATCCAAAAGACCTGAGGCCCAAATATAATCTTCATCCAGTTAACAAAAATTGTTGTATCATCAACTGATGTATTGAGTAATATGATATCCATCCTCACATTATCCTTTCCCAAATACAACATGCATCAGATTGAGACATATCCCTAAAACAATGGTATCATCACCGTCAACTGATGCTCTATCACTATCCTCGTACCTTTTTAGGAGAGAACCCCCCCTAAAATCTGATGTTCAGTACCATCACCAATCCCACATAGTCTATGGTCATTCAACACACAACACATGGTCAAAACAACCTCATCTTAGTCCTATATTTCTTCACTGATATCCTACAGAGCATCATCTAATAAATGATGAGAGGAAATCATTAAAAAAACCTATGAAACCTAATACATAACCTCATGCCCATATGACCATGTCACTATATCCTAAGAGTCAACACCATATCAATTATTAAGATCCTTTACCTGAACCTAAATAAATTTTCACATTAATCCTCATGACTAAGTCACCACAACCTAGTGATCATCATCAACCCAAGCATCTCGGGCCCCAACCTCACCTTAATGACTATTTTATCCCAATTTAAGTGATCAATACCACTAAAATACTTGGTCAAATCTGATCATGTTACCGTGGAACCATGTAACTGAATATAAAATATTTATTTTAATTTAATATACACTTCATTCCTAATCTACCTAGGCTGGTTCAATCCCCTTACACAGCTAAACCATTTTTTTGGAGCTGGAGAATGCTTATTGGAATTTCATATCATGCATTAAAAATTTTCATAGAAGGAATTTATTTACTAGGGTCCCACATAGACCACACACCCCATATGTATTTAATAATTCATGAAATACAATCGAACAATCTAGGAGAAGGATTTAAACCACCTACCTTATATTATAAAGTGGTTGGTCATCCGAAATTGGACTCTTACTCATGTCTAATCCAGAGAGATTTTAATTTTATACAAAATCCATAATAATTGGGAAAAATAGCTCTCATGGATTTAGCAATACATGTGGAGAGAGAAAAAAGAAAATAAACTTTAGTGATGGAGGCCATACCGATAAGAATCTTTATCCACCAATGGATCAATGATCAGAGTCTAGTTATGTGATTTGGCTCAATTCATAATTGGAAGTGAAATGAAGGAAGACCACATGTGCATGTGTTTGAAATAAAGGATAAGTATGAATAAAATAGGAATATTGAAAGGATGGATGTTTAATAATTTCCTAATTTTTATGGGTCACACTATTTGGGAAACCATGCACTACCCATTTAGTGCCAACTATCCATGAAAGACATACACTTATGCTATGTACAGATGTTTCCAGACCATGCACATATTGTGTGAATCGACTCCATTAAAACATGAAAAGGTTTTTCATGGCCATGTTACCTATCCTTTATGGTTTTTAAAATAGTTCCCAATTTCTATGGGGGGACTCATAGTGACTCCACAGAGGATGAATGATTTTCCCAAACAATTAAAATCTTTATATGGGTTCACAAAATTTAGTTTCTAAGGTCCAATTCACTCGAAACACTCCATAATACCCAAGGAAATTATTGATCCCTAAAACCCATTTAAAAAGGGACTCGAGTCAATAAAACTAATAACATTTTGTACCAATATCAGAATAAATACAGGCCACTCACAGACATGACAAATTCAAACATGTTGAGGATTTTTGAAGGCCTAAAAGACTCAGGACCTTACGGTCTCCCGATCACAACATTGGTCATTCCAAAGTTATCAGAATTTTCCCAGAGACGGTACGAAATATAAAAATATAATCAATATCAACCCAAACTACCTTAACCCTCAATCTTAGGATAATTCCTCTTATGTTATTTCCAATTTAATAATTTCATAATGTGCCACTTCTTGACCAAAAACAAAACATCTAATGGTTCCACCAACAATACCTCAAATCAAAAGTCCTCCCATGATGCATCATTATTCCTAAACCTTATTTAGTGATAAAATCATGCATGTGATATTTCTTAACCTCATCACATCCTAATTGTATATTGATGCCCATAAGTACATGTCTCATATATGTAACTAATAATAACATGTATCTCATCTGATGCCCACAGATCCAAAGTCTCAATATATTATCGAAATAATATCTAACCACATATACATATGAAGGATCCTCAAAATTCAATCTTTTACACACCTTATATTGAACTAATATAGTATTAATATCTAAAAGACTTTACACATCATACATATCTAAATTCCACATCAAATCCAATTCCTATATACAAGCCAACAACTGGTTAGTCAAAAAAAGTACCTATGAACAACATGCTCCAAACCTGTCCAATGAAAAAACAAAATGGAAACCTGGTATTTCCAACATTGTATCTCCAAATTTCATCATCTCAATACCCTAATCTATAAATGGTATCTAAATAAAAATCATATAGTCTAAAATCCCAACTACCTAAATCATAGAATCCCCTTAGTGATTCAAAATCTACCTTCCACTAACAACACTACTAGGTCCAACAATCATTTCCACGACCACTACAAATAGGTGAATGATGAATTCCACCTTTTGGTGCCTCTCTTGGTCTAACCATATATGTGTATGTATGACCCAGTCTCTAGCTCTCTACCATCTGATAAGGATTCTAGTATAACACCTCCAAATGGACCATCTTACTGCACAACCAACACTCCTTTAAAACATAACCATACTATGTGAGGACATATACTAGTTTTCCTCACTAGAAGAATACATCTAAAGACAAAATCATTAGTGTTGTGCATGAATCTCTGGCCTAACTACCATACTGATATTCATCATGGACCTACTTCCTTCTAGATGAAGGATTTATAATCATCTCACTTGATTCCATCACATGTCTTGTATAAGACTGGATCATGATGTTCCCCTTAGATATCAACACTAGATTGGATGCCTCTAAGAAGGATTTCAACCTGAATATTTTTACCTTAACCTTTATGGTATTTCTTAAAATTTCATCAAACTTCCTCAAATGAACAATGTCATTTTCCACTATAGAAGGTGAAAAACATGACATGATAGTGAAGACATATGCCGAGTCCATGTTAGAAGTATCTTCTATTTAATATTCCTTAAAGCATAGACTCTTTCCTACCTCAATGTCTCTAGTAAAAAAAATCTCTAAGAACCTATCCTCAAAATACTTCCATATCATCCCCTCATGTATTCTTGCATGAACCTATAAATCCCACCATTTCTTTTAATGTACATTAATAATATATACCATCTTCTTCTCCCTCTTAGTTGGGAGTATCTAAAGGTATTAAAAAATATTATGGATTGACTTGATCTAATTCTATACCTCTAATGGTCCACCATCATCCAATAATAATGGTGGATGTTATAAGTGGTAGTAATGAGTCATGTATTCCAAATATGGATAATCTCCATGAGCTCCACTGATCGATACCAAGTATCAAGAAAACTTGGATAATCGTGTTCTTCTGTTCAAGCCATGAAAAAATGTTCTATATCCTTGAAAATTCCCCTCAAGTTGATGTGTTTGTATCATAAAATCATTATCATCCCAAACTTCTAGGGCCACATCTATAACAATATGGGACTCATTATATGCACATTGATGCTCCACTATATCACTACCTTCCAGAAGGTCCACTAGATGTCCTCTAGGTGGTGTCCAACTGAATAAAAATCGCTATGTCCAGAAATAAATAACAGTATATATATATAATAGGAAATTCATCTCGACACACTTACACTCACCTACAGCACCAATTTCAATGACAATTGGCCTCATGAACCCTTATAAACCCATATAAGGAAAATATAGCATATGTAACCTAAACTCCAATACCCATGTTACATCCTACCATTCCTCATTGGTTTGAGTCAATGAGGATTTTCTACATTTCCTTATGTGACATCACCATGGCGCCAAATGCGTGTAAAAAATTCCAAGAGTTTTATGAATGTTGGTGGGTTATTTTCCCATTTGACATGAAAAAAACCAAAAAAAAACATGATAATACCAAAAAGGAATACATGATTCATGTCAATAATGTATTACAAATCAACATTTTACATATACAATACTAAAAAACGGCATATGTCAACGCTAAAAAAGGGCTTTAACAGTGCTAAAAAAGCGTTGTAATGCTCAGTGCTAATATAGGGGGGTCCCTTTTATCAGCACTCTGAAAAGCACTGATAAAGGCTTCTTTTATCAGCGCTAATAAAAGCGCTGATAAAAGACCCATTTATCAACGCTTTTTTTTAGCGCTGATAAAGGGGAACTTTATCAGCTCTTTTAAAAAGCATTGATAAAGGTCAAAAAATGAAAAAAAAAATACGAGGAAGTGCTTTTATCAGTGCTTCACACCCTCCTTTATCAGCACTAGGAGGTCTCCCGCGTGCTTCCCTTCTCGTGAATCCTCATATGCGTGCAACCCCTTTACTTCCACCCGAACACGAACCCGGGACCTCCCCCCTTTCGCGGCTGCACCTTTACCACTATGCCATTTTGTTTTGTTCTCTATTTAATGATATATATATAGTTATATTTATTAATATATTCATATAGATTCATATTAATATTAATATATTTATTCATATATTAGTATATATATTAATTCATATTTTAATATATTTATATATATATCTTTCGTTATAATTTTTATACGTATATTTATTTGTATATTAATATATACTGATAAGATTAGTTTTAAATACATTTATGAAAAAAATATGTTTTTTATGTGTGTTTATAAATAAATAAATAAATACATAAATACATACATACTTATATATATACAACACACAAACACACACAGAGAGACACACATAGAGAGAGACACACACAAAAATACATATATATTTATGAATAAATACAAAAAATTTTGTATTTGAAAATCCACAGAATGTACTTATAAATATTTGTTTTAAATCAATTTATGAAAAAATATGTTCTTGATGTGTGTTTATAAGTAAGTAAATAAATAAATACATACATATATACATATATACAACACACAGACACACACATAGACACCCACACCCACACACACAGAGAATCATATATATTTACGAATAAATACATATATGTGTGTATTTGAAAAGCTATAGAATGTTAAAATGACCATAACTTATAAAGAAGAATCCCATTTCAACTCTCAAACCACTAAAATTGATGAAAATGAAACAATCTTCGATATGATATGTGGTACAGGCCTAACGGACATTCGGATCAGAAGTTATACTTGTTTGAATGTTAAGAAATCCCGGTATGCTGACTAAAAACACTATATTAGAGGTCTTCTGGGCCATTTTTGGGCTATAAAAATGTTACATAGGTTTTTCCTCGGTCACCAGCACATAGAGCTCGTCGCAGGTTTCGATTTGATATGCTGTAGAGCTCAAACGGACACCCGGATCAAAAGTTATGGCCATTTGCAGTTTGAGTTAAATTTTCAACATATTTTAGATCTTTTATTAATGGTTCTGATTTTTTGTGTCCTCAAATTGTTATTAAATGATTTTTAATCGATAATAATTAGAAAATTATTAATTAATAATTTATTTTTAAAATATTTTGAAAACAATTTCAATAAATTTCTTATATATTAAATCTAATAGTGTATTTATACGTATCTATAACATATTTAAAAAATATATATTTTATTTATATCAATATAAATATACATATATAACAAAATATTATTTTTCAGGAAAAAATATATTTTTTTGAAACTCATCATTTATCAGTGCTCAGGAAAAGTGCTGATAAATCCGCCCTTTATTAGCGCTACTTAAAGAAGCACTGATAAAGGGGTCACCTTTATCAGCGCTAAAAAAAGAGCTGATATAGGGGGGCCTTTATTAGTGCTTTTTTTAGCGCTAATAAAAGAGACCCTTTATCAGTGTTTTTTTAGTGCTGATAAAGGCTCCCTATATCAGCACTTTTTCTAGCGCTGATAAAAGTGAAGCGCATCCCATGCCTGTTTTTCTAGTAGTGATACCAAAAAGACCAAAACAAAAAAATACCATCATTAGAGTACCGATCAGAAAAATAGAATACAAAACTCATGGAAGCCCTGACATAACTACATATATCCACACCAAGATATATTCTCTAGGAACCACAATACTACTGAAGAAAAATTATGAACCACTAAGAAAATGAGATGCTTTACCTTTACCTATGTCTCAGTGTACAACATCTACAAAAGCACCAAAGTATCAAATCAGGGGGTGTGTAATATTACATTGTAGGTTTTCCCCAAAGTAATTCCCTACACATTCCACTTGGATAGAACAATTATAAAATTTATATAAAAAATTATATTACATATCAAACAATGCCAGAATTTCTATAAATCATAACAGATCCTTTCTATTATTTTTTACCCAAATCATCACAATACCATGGAAAGAAATAAAACATGTCATTAACCATTTCCCAAAATCTAATAGAAAATTCAAATCCACATTCTGTATCCACCCAAATATTCTAATCATATTCATAATCTTCATACAGCTGAATTTGATTCCCATTGATGGTGGAACTTCACATCCAATCCATTTCCCCCCTCTTGCTTTATAGTGGTACTACATGCCCATTTATCCTTGATGATGGTCCTTCCCATCGAATATCAATCCCATTTTAATAGTTGTTCTTCACTCCCATTATAAATTCAATTCATCACATTCTTAAGAACAGAAGTAAAAAAAATCTAATAACATTTAATAAAACCAAAACAACATGGCAATGAACAAATTTCTAGACATATATCAACAAAATCATTATAGTGAACTGACTAAAGATATATTGGTGTTGGTGTCTACTAATTCTACAATGTAACTATTATAAGGAATCAATCCCCAAAGAACATTAGAGTGTAGTAGTATTGGTAAAACAGATTCATATATGGGACATATATTACAAAACAATACACTAATTACAATTTTTTTATTCTTCCTAAATAAATAATTTCGATGATAACTATAAAAAATCTAGTAAATCTCTTTATATCATTCATAGTACACTTCATAAATTCATTTCTAATGAAACACAAAAAAGGTGATATGAAATGTTCAATAAGACCCAAATGTAGTGGAAGAAATAATGAATCATTGAGAATAGTAAATATGGAAAGGTAAAAAACTAAACACACATTCAATTCAAATAATTAGACAAGGAACAATTAATAGGGAATGGTAAGAAACTAAAGAAAATTCAATTTATTAAATGATCAGAAAATAAAATGTATCACTTGATATGTTGACGAAAACTATAATTGTTGAATATGAACTAAAAATAACATAATGTTAATGGATAATTATTTAAAGCCATGTTTCATATGTACATGGAACCATTACCATCAAGACCTTTCCTAAGATAGTTAATACTATCAAGTAGTAACCCATATGAATTTTGAAAATAATTCATCTCATGATACTTCCAATTCCTTGAGGGGAATTCATTATCTGGTCTCCAACATATAGGGCTTACCATAATTTGTCCCCAACCAATGTCTTACTTTTCCAAAGAATCATTAATATTTAATAAAAAATATCCCTTCTCAAGTACACATGTTGAATTATGTATATATATTTATCAATATTTTCATAATTAATAAAATAACATTCAAATTAAAAACTATATTAAAAATATATTATAGTTTATGAATTGAACATATCCATGATAGATGATATTGATAATCAGAGGAAATTCATTGTTCAATAATAATAAAAAATGAATATTTAATGGTGACTAAATTGAATCAACAAAGTGAACAATAATATCTTGGGAAAAATCAACCATAACCTATATATAGGAAGAGTAACTTTGGTATCAAACCCACATACCTAAAGTGGAGTAAAATAATTTCTTGTTGTCATTGATCAATGAAAACAATATAAAAAGATCTTTTAAAAATATTCTTGAGGAAAAAAAAAATTTCTAAAATATTGTGAAAATACTTTTCCCTGAAAATCAATTTTTAAAATATTTTCTTTAAAATTAAAATTTTATACATGAAATGGATGATGCAAAGAAATTATAGGGGGTAGATATGTACAAGTCATACAAGATAAAAAGAAAATTCTATTTTCATGGTTTAAGGTTAGAAAAATTCCTTAATAAAAAGTGACATGTTGTTTCCTTGGAAAAAATTACAAAAAGGAAAAAAGGGTAAAAAAATCATTAACAAATCATTTTAAAATAATTTTTCAAGACATTTTAATAAAACATGGATTTTATAAGAAAATAGGTTCTCTGAATAATCAGATAAATAAATTTAGGTTATCATAAAAACATTTTATAAAAAAAATTTAGTACAAAAGAGTGGGAAAATGGTACTAATACATCAAAATGGTCATTAATAACCATATAAGTGAAAATGAAATGTTTTATTGAATTTGTTCCATATAATTTCCTAGAATGGAAATACAATTGAAATATCATTAAATATATTGATAAGGAAAGTTGTCTTTAAACATTCCAAAGTGTCCCATATGACTTTGAAACATTATAAATCATAATCACCATAAAGTAATAAAACTAAATAAATTATTAAAAACAATGAATATATTATTATTAATGATGTAATATAACACAATGGTATGTAGAGACACAACAAAAAATATGTAAGTGTTGAACATGACATTTATCTCATGAATGTAAAAAAGGTTAGATGTTAATTAGTTACCTTGCCTTTCATTTTTATTGAAATTTTTTTAACATCCTGTATAATAAAGATACGCTAATTATAAAAATTCATGATAAAATTTTTCATGTTTATCAGTACTTATATTTTACTTATTTACATGTTATATAAAACTACATAATCAATCACGTCTGCATCAGGTGTTTTGACCAAATACGGTTTATGTGTCAAAAATTACATTGGTAGGTCAACTATGGTCAAAAGGTTCATTATATAACGTCTATATAATTATAATAATGAAATTATAATCATATATATAAAAATATTATAATTTTTAAAAATATTAACTAATTACCTTAATGAAAAATTAATCAACATTGCGCTCAAGGAGATTGTGTGTCATACATACTCATGAGTAACATTCTCATTTTTAAGTGATCATTATGTAAATATGGTAAGTATAATTATATATTTACATAATTATAATTATATCATAAATAATATATTATTTAATCATAAAAGCTTATAAATATATATATAATTAGTTTTATGTAAAAGGTATCACATCATGTCGAGGAGGCAGTTGTCCACACATCCACAAATGACACTATCACTTTTTTAGTGTATGAAAGGGTAATTAAATATATATATATATATATAAACCCATAAAGGTAATTATGTAATAAATAACATATATAAATTATGTTTTTATATATATTTTAAATTATAATATTCTTTTATAATTCCATGTATCATGTGAATCAATCTCATCACTTTGATGGGGTGGTTGACTACACTTCCTCAAAAGATGATATCGTATTGACATAAAACGGAAATTATTAAATGTATGTGTTATATAAGGATTAATTAAGTATAAATTAATAATAAATATAATCTAAATCATATATTATTATATCATCCATAATAATTTCCCACTATTAATTTTGATAATGGAAAAATGAACAATCATCGTTTCGTGAGGTAGTAGTTCTCCCAATACAGAAACAATATTTTCGTTACCCTTTTGATGGATGTGTATGATAGATTACCTCTAATACTTAATAAAAAACATAAAAGTATTTTGAGGATTCTGGTGCTATTATATTTACATGGAATACTAATACATTAGGTGGTGTAGAAATAAAAGAAATAAATGTTATCATTGGAAAACATTACCATAAAATCGGGTAACTCCATTTTGTTTATCCAAAATGGATTCCTTGAAATGATTCTTTTCCAATGAAGGGATTAATGGTCGAGTAAATGTATGTTGTAAATAAATATTTTTAGATATTGTAGGAACCTATTTTTTTTAAAATTTGTGATTTATGGGGAGTGGTAGTGGAATTTTATAAGGGAGTAAATGGGCGCACCTGTTATTTTTGAAATGAAGTTAGGTGTACTCGAGTTTTCACCTAAAAAAATCTTAAAATTACAAAAAACACAATATTTTAATGCTAATGGACAATTTATGGCCATCCAATATTTTTTGTGTTAGTTCATAGGACAGTTGGCCATTATGTGTACGATTTTCTCTTTTATGAAGCCTAATTTTACTGTAATAATTATAACTAATTTTAATCATTTTGCATAATATTTTTTTTGAAAAAAACAATTATGTTGTTATATTAAATTATAAATTGTTTTTTTACTAATATAAATGAATTTTTCTCAATTTAGAATCATATAATTGGTATATAGTTATTTAAAATTCATCCCACGGGAAGGACGACAATGTGGGGTTTTAGGTAAAGCGTCTGAATGTTTGATGTGTTTTTTTAATCTATTTCAAAATTAAAATAGATTAAAATGAAATAAATTTTATTATTCGATAAATATTATATCTTTTTGAATGATAAATCCAATTAAAAATATTATTTATCTTTATAAATAAATTAGTTGAAAATTCAGATTTAACGAAATATTCAGTATTTTTAACTATTCATTAAAAAATGAAATGTTTTAGAGAAATATAAAAAATTTACCATAACCGAATTTTAATGTTTCAATTTAAAATATAGAGTTTATTTTGACATATTAATTGAATTAATGTGCCAAACAACATATTTTAAATGGGTTTTCTATTAAAATGTGGTATAATTTTCCATATAAAAATATATTTTCCTATGTGTAAAATAGAATTTGTTTTAATTTTATGACTACCATACCTAATGTATTAATATAATAAATATTGTATTTAATATGTAACATATATGTTTCATTAAATTCACTCATTAATTTTAATTGGTGGCTTCAATTAAGAAAAAATCCTTTTGAATCATAAAAATAAAAATATTTCGTTTTATATCCAAATGGTTCTTACTTTCATTTCTCATTAATTAGTAAACCGTGAAATTATTTTATATATATATATGTAACATAAATATTCATAATTTTTTTATAAAATTCATTACTGCTAACATAATAGGTGGGTTATATCATATTATATTAAATAATATTATATTAATCCTTGGTTAATCTTGATATTGTGTGAAACATAATCCATCAAAAAAGGTATCTACGAAGTGTAACAGATTATAACTTAGTGTTGCATGAATTGAAATATATAGAATCTATTTTAAATTGTACATTTATTATATAGTATCAATATTTTATAATCCCTTACACACTTGTTTCCACATGTCATACACAGTATTGAATACAAGGTTCCTACCTTTGAATTTCAGGGTATTTCATTATACCCATGTTAAATAAATTACATCCTACCAATTTAATCTTGATCATGGTGATATAATGTTTTATATTTTTTCTTCATAAATCCCACAACTTGAGAAGGTTTCATAAAACGTACTCTAGAAATTACAGAATGGGAGTCTCACAGATCACATTGATAACCATGTAAGTAGGTATCTATATAGGACAAAATTAATAGAATGTAAATATACGTAGTTTGAGGAAAAGTGTAATTTTTTAAAAGGAGTGAATCTGCTCAAAATTCACAAACTAATGAATGATAAATAAAATGTTGAGGGCCTCAAATCCATAAATTTGAAATTATTGATAAGTCCATCTTTTGAAAAATAATTTAGGTTTTAGGAAAAACTTTTTTAACAATTTTTAATGTTCAGAAATTGTTTTACTACCTGTGAATAAAAGGAAATATATTAACATAGCATTGTTCTATAAACAAACTTTTCAGACATTTTTTCTTTGAAAATTTTCTAAATAATTAAAAAATAATATTAATACCTAGAGAACAATTATATTTTTCTAAATAATCTTAAGGCTCATAAAAGGGTGGCATATCTTACTATTTTTCTCTAATTATTTATCCAAATCTAAAACAGTGAATAAATTAATCTCAAAAACTCAAAATTACCTCTACTGTATTATCTTTAGTATATATTCATCATATTTTTAAACCCAAAAAATGACATTTTAACTAGGGCATTTTGTATGTCAGTGGTTGGCATGAAACCCTTATTATCCTTCATTCATGGGTTCATAACCCACAACCTTGCTGGATTTGATTGGTTTTCATTGGGCTTATATGTTTTCCATTTATAAAACAAAATTAATATAATATAAGAAATAAATCTTATATAAATCCTAAAATAAGGTTAATCAATTAATTCCATTTTAAATAATGTATTAAATACAACCCTAATATATAAATACTTCATCCATTTATTTACAAAAAGTTCCTTCATTGGTCAAGAGTTTATCCTAAATATCATTCATAGGATTTCAAAATCATGACAACTTATTTTCAATGTAAAATGCCTCAGGTATATCCTATGAAATTCATTTTCATTTTATATTAAAATTCATAATTGTTAATTGTAAATAAAATATTGATTAACCTTTGAAAATAACCTAGGAGTATAAAACTAGGAGCTCGGTAAGGGTCGTTGTCATGTAACAGGTCACCCCTAGTTAGGTTCGGAACACATTATCTGAGTTTTTCTCCTAGGTACATCATTTCCAGAACCACATAATATTATAATACCAACTGATAGATGTATTTATTTGAATACCTAGATAATCATCACCATACCAAAACTATAATATTTTATTTTATAAATATCCTCAAATTCTATCTTAGTTCTATGTTCTATAACCTATGTTTTTATAAATATTGTTCCCAAGGTTTCAACTATGATTCCTCCAATACCAACTCTATTCACCTGACCCTAGATGCCATGGAGCTAGTATCTACCACAATTTTATTATCATGATTACATGGAATCAAGCCCTGAAAAATTGAAGATTTTTGCAGTCTTGGTGACCTAGTTACATACATGAGACTTTTGTTACAAAAGAAAACACTAATTAAAACGTAATATTTTCTTATTTCAAAATAAATAACTTTGATAATAACTATAATCCATATAGTATATCCATGCATATCTTTTATAGTGTTCTTCCTAGATTCTTGGGGAATGAAATATAATAAGGTTTATTTTAAATGATTAGAATGGAAAAAATATAGTGGAAGTAATAAAAAATCAATGAGATTAGTCAATATGGATTGGTAAAAAAATTAACACAGATTCCATTCAAAAAACTAGATACTAAAAAAATAAGGCATGGAAAAAACTGAAACACATTCCTTTTAATTACTTAAAAGGAAATGAAAAGTATCCATGATATGTCGATACAAAATCTCATCGACTATTAATAACTGAAACAAATATGAAGAAAATTATTAATTATTGGACACCATGTTTTCTAGGTACATGGAACCATTACCACCATGACCATTCACTAGAAAATATAGTATACCAGGTATAAACACATCTAAATTGTGCACCGAATTTATCAAACGATACTACTTATGAATCTAGGGGCTTTTATTAACTGTTCCCCAGCCTGTTGCACTTTCCTTAAATGGTCCCCAAACTGTATCATACATTTGTAAAGAATTATTCATATCAAATGAACAATATTCCTTATAAAAAATACATATGTAATAATGTATATGTCTATATAAATATTTTCTATAACAATTAAACTAATTTCAAAGTTAACACCAAATAAAAAATTGTTTTCTATTTTCAAAATGATCATATCAAAGTTAGATGATATGGATAATTTTTGTAAATTCATTGTTCAATAATCATAGGAAATTGAATATTTAATGGGGACTAAATGGAATCAAGGAATTTAACTTCAATACTACACTTGGAATCAATCATACATAAACAATAAGGAAAAATATTAAGAATGATATCAATACCACATACCTCATGTGGTGTTATATAAATGGTTGTGGTATTTGATAAATAGAAACACACTAAAAAGATATTTTAGAAGCATTGTTGAGGGAAATTACATTTTTTTGGTAAAAACTGAAAAAAAAAAGTTTCCATAAAAATACATTTTGAAAATATTTACATTAAAAAGTATATGTTAAACACTAAATGGATGTTTCAATGAAAATATAGTGGGTGGATCAATACAGTTCATACGAGGTAAAAATAACATTCCTTTTCCACAGTTAATGTTTAGATAAATTAATTACTCAGAAATAGATAAAAACATTCCATTGGAAACATTAAAAAATTATAAAGTGTAAAAAGGTCTTTAACAAATTATATAAATATAAATTTGTAAAACATTTTATTAAAAAAAAAATTTAGATGAAATCATGTTCTCCATCTAAAGAGTTAAATAATGTTTGGTTTTCTTAAAAAAAATTCTAAAAAATTTTGAGTACCAAAGAGTGGGAAAATTGTAATAACACTTGAAATTGTTTACGAATAACTATATAATGGAAAATTAATGGTTTTATTGAAAAATAGTCATATAATTTACTCTAATGGGAATTCTACTGGATGATCATTAAAGATAATATTGAGGAGAATAATATTTAAACATTCCAAAGTGTCCAATATGACTTTATAGAATTTTAAATAAAAATAAGCATTATGAAATAACATAAAATGATGTTTTAATATACCATGAAGATAAAATTATTAATAATATAAAAAAATGGGTAGTATATACCCCACACAAGAGTATTAATAGGAGAGCATGAAACTTATCTCACAGATGTAAAAAGGAGTGATGTGAATCCATTACCGTGCATTTCCATTCGGATGAACATCAATTAAATTCAAGTATAATAAACATATTTAAATTATATTTTTCATTTATAACCTTTTTCATTTTTATAATTTCTTTTATTTCAATTATTGTGATAATATATACAATTACATAATCAATTACCATTACATCTGGTGTTTTGACCAAATTCAGTTTTTTTATCAATAACAAACTTGGTCGGACACCTATGGTCAAAGTGTAATTATATAACATCATTATAATAATATCCATGTCATTATAATCATATTTATGCATCATTTATAATTTTAAAAATAATAATTATATATGGTTATGAAAAATGAAACAATGTTTCGATCATTGATATGGCAGGCCGTACATACTCATGAGTAACCTTCACATTTTTCAATGATAATTTTGCAAAGACCGTATGTAGAATTATATGTTTCTATAATGTTGATTATATCCTAAATAATATACTGTTGAATATTACAAACAAATGTATATAATTCTTGTGATGTAAAAGGAAACACATCATGTCAAGGAGGCGGTATTCTGCACATCCACAAATGACGTTATAACTCTTTTGTGTGTGTGAAAGGTTAATAAAGAAAAAGATATATATATATATAAGTAATAATGTCATGAATAGCATATATATATTTTTATGAATGATATTTCTAATTATAATCCTCTTTTATACATTCCATTTATCGTGTGAACTAATCACAATGCATTAAGGGGGCTATAACCCACACATACTCAAATGATGATATCTTATTATTTAAATATGTAATGTATTAAGGGTATGAGTTATAGAATGATTAAATAATTATAAATAAATAAAAAATATCACATATATCAAATAAAAATTTATTTTCTATAGTAATTTTCAACTATGATTTTTGGTAAATGAAAAATGATCAATCATCATTTTGTGAGGTGGAAATTCGTTGTACATTGAAAAAATATGGTTGTTACCCATTTGATAGATGTGGGTATTGGTGTAGGTATAGCCCTTAAAAAACCAAAATCACAAAATATTTAAGAAACATGTTTTGTTATATGAACACAGCAGAAGAATATTTGATGTGGTGGTGAAATAAATGAATGAAAATTGATCATTGGGACACATTACCTTAAAATCAGGTAACTTATTTTTGGATTACACCAAGGGGATTCCTTGGAATTATTTCTCCCAAAAGGGGGTCCTCAAGGTCTAGTTTATGGATTTTGGGAATCTATTTGGGATTTTTTTGGATGAACTAATGTACTTTGAGATGTGTGAGGAATGGGGAGTGTTTTTGGAATCTTATAAGGGAGGAAAAGGACAAACATGGTATTGTTGAAAAGATGTTAGGTTTGCCCATATTTCCTCATAAGAATATAATTAAGAAAAATTTGGATGTATAATGTTTAGTTGTTTTCAATACAATGGGTATTGGAGAAGACTCTTTGACATTTGGGTCCTTAAGTTAATAGATTAGCCCTTTATTAATTTTAATTTTACCTTAATAATTGTAAATACATTTAATCACTTTCACTAAACTTTTATGAAAAAAAATTTGTATTGTTATAAATTATTAATTATTATAATTTTAAATATAGAAACAATTTTTTAACATTACAGTCATACATGGGTCATAAAAGAATATAATATTCATCCAGCAGACTGGATGACAATCAAAGTTTTTTGATTAAAATGCCTTAATGTTTTCTATGATTAAAATAAATAAAAATTAAATTGATTCCAATGACCTTAAATTTATTAATTGTTAAAAAATTTAACAAATTAAACTTTAGAACCAATTTAAAATACAATTTAACCTTGTAAATAAATAAGATGACATAGCAGTTCTGAACTAAAATTAATTATTTTTTAACTATTCATTAAAAATTGAAATGTTTCAAAAAATATATAAAATATTCACCATAACCTAATTATTATGTATAAATTTCATTTATAATGAGTATTTTTACATAATAAATTAATTAATGTTCCAAAATTCAAATTTAATATGTGTTCTCTATAAGGAGGTATTAAAATTTCACTTATAAAAATATTGGTTTTTATGTTTAAAATAGAGTGTGTTCTTATATTATGCATGTCAAACCTAATGGATGAATATAATATATATGTTATTTATTATATAACATATTTATTTCATGGATAACAAATTACTTTTTTTAATGAAGTTTTGTTCTGACAAAATTTCTTTGAAGCATATAAATAATAATACTTGTTTTTATATCCATTTGGTTCTTGTTTTCATTTCTCATTAATTAGAAACCAATTAATTCTTTTTATTTTAATATAATAAAAAAATGATTTGTTTTTAATTTTATTAATAAATTCTATTATAATGGCTATGTTATCTTGTATTATATTAAATAATAATATTTTAATAATATATTATTGTTTGGTAAAAATCGGTCTTCTATGTAATGCGAGCCATCGAAAAAGGTCTCTCTTGCCTGTAACACATTCTAACATGGGGATGAATTCATTGATATATATGGAATCTGTTTTAAATTTTAAATATATTATAGATAATCAAGATATGATATTCCCCTATGTGCTTATTTTCCTGTGTCATACACGATATTGAGTAAAATGTCCTTACATTATAATATTGGGGAGTAAAACACAAGAAAATCCATACCACTTAATAATTTTAAAACTAAAAAATCCTTATGAAAATAAAAATTTCGAAAGACATAGAAAAATGCTGCAACAAATAACACATTTAATGAAGATACCCTTAAACCAGTATCTATGAAATACCACATTTCAAAAAAACAACATTTTTCATTAAAACCATTTATTATAAACACTTCACACAATTTGACCAATCCTTAAATTTTAAAATAAATATTTTGAAATATAATAAAAATAAGCATTTCATCACTATAAACCATATTCCTAGAAATCCACAAATCATGAAAAATGTGTTTAAATCAAAATTTTTACATCACAGTCACAATAAATTTCATGAATACCCAATAAATTGAAATTAATTCATATAGTTCTATCAAAATTTAGTCAAATGTGAAGACACAAACAATAGGTTTTGTTGAAATAGACCCACTGCACAACCGCACAACAAATTCTGGTGAAACATCTACAAAATCACCTAAGATCCTTTACTAAATCATTAACAAGCCCAAACCATTAAATTATAGTAATGAACCCTGGATGTATATGTTATGGAATAAGATCTAGCAAACCTAATGAATGAGATAATTATATCTAAGGAAAAATAAGAAACAACTATACGAGGGGATATATAGGGGAACACTCACCATAATAATAAATTTACACCACTTCAATTTATATCTAAAAGGAGTGGGAGAGACTCCATAACCCTTGAGAATATGAAATAATATGTTGGGTTCAAATGGTTTGAGAAATTGGGTGTATAGGGTTAATTCCATGCCACCCTCATTTTATAAAACCACTTTTTAATGTCATGCATGGTTAGCCTGTATATGTTGACAAAATGTGCACTTACTATGTAACTACTACTACTTCAAGAGGGACCCCACAAGGTTAACCAACATGATTGGAAAACCAGTTGATGCCCGTATGAAATCCCAAAATCCAAAAATGCACAACTCACCGGGGTGGCCACACTGTTAGAAAAACCATGCTCAAATTGTGCAACATAAAAGTGAACCTTCCAAAGCCCACAACCTCCATGCACATAGTTTCCTGGATAATCTACACGGTTTCCAAAAAAATTTCTCAAACCGTGCACCCATAAATAAAGCATCATTGCCTTCCAAAACCCTTAAAAACTCTCTCAAACCTTACTAAACATCATTATATTCCTAAAAGGGCATTAAAAGGGTTAAATACTTCAAAATGGGGTGATACAGTCTCCCCACCATTGGAAATTCCATCTATGGATGTTAGAGAACCATCACTTTTCCTAAAGAGCATGGGCCACTAGTCGACCATATTTTTCTCCTACTCCTAAGTCTCCTCCTAAATCTAACCGAGTTACCAAAAATCCAAAACTAGTCCAATTTTTTTACAATGCAATATATTCTATTGCCTATCTACAATCCACAGAGACACATGCATCGAAGAAGTATCAGACTCTAACTCAACATGACCCCATCAAATAACATAGTTAGGATACAGCTTGTAACACCCGAGAATTTTATGAGAAATATTTTGTTTTTATGTTATATAAATCATCAAAGGGATCATTCACTACACACAACACTATCTTGGCATGCTTTACACGCAACCGCGGCCTTCCTCGATAGCTTGCGTCGTACGCAATACCGAGTTTCAATAAACAGCGATATGCTATTAAAATATTATTAAAACTAGCCATTCTGAATAGTAATAACCACTTTTTTAAATTTTGTAAATTTTAATTTTCAAAATGGACTTCATTTTTGGATTTGGAATATCGAAATTAGCCTAGGGTGAAATTTTGGTAGTTTTCGGATACCTTTCATATTTTGATGAATAGTGAAAATTATTAAATTTTAATTAAAAACCACTTTTTTAATCGAAATAATTAATAGTGATAAAATATTAATTTGAGTGGTTTTAAATAATATTTAGAATATATTTTTTACAATTTAAAACAATGTTGTTCATTGGATGTAATTTCACATTTAAACCAGACATAAACAAGTGTCAAACTTTTGATAGTTATTATCTCTTAAAAACACGCTATTTGTCTTGACGATGGGAATTAATTTTTAAATTAGATAATGTAACTTATATGTTTTGAATTTGGTAAAATAAACATAATTTTTGAATTCATAATATCAAATATAACTTAGGCCTAATTTTTGGTATTTTTCTGCAAACTTTCATTTTTTGATGAATAGTGAAACCACTAAGTGGTAGTTAAAAAATTGAATTTTTTCATAAAACATAATTTTACCGCTTCTGTGAGTGGAATTTCGAAAATCCGAGAGAAACGGTTAATATCAAGGACTAAACTGTGGTTCAATGAGATGAAAATAATTTTTGGTGAATAGTAACTTTTTACTTTTTTTACCACGGTTAAAAGTAAATAGGGTAGTTAAGGGTAAAAATGATATTATTATTACCCTAACACATGTCCTAATTCTATTTGATAAGTTTAATTCGACCATAAACAAACTTAGGAATAAAATATGACCATTTAGGCCCACTTGGATTAGATTAGGACATTTATTATCAATTTATTTAAAGAAGGGTTAAAATTGTTAAAATCAAAGTTTAATAACTAAAGAATTTTTAATATAGGGTTATACATAAGATAAATTCGACTATAAATATTAATTAGAATTCTAAAAATATTTCCTACATATTGGTATTTTATTTGTATTTTTTAGACTTAAAATAATTTAATTTATTTATGATTCAATAATGATGCAGTAATTATCTTATTAATGAAATATTGACATAATTGATATTATAAATACCCAACTAAATGTAATTTGAGACTTTTTATGAATTAAAATAATTTTATATGTTAATATGACATGTTATTATTGATTTAATTAAATGTTTTCGAACTAATCATTCTGTTATGATTTTCACAAAAATCAATTACCAAATAGTGTCAAAATTGCCATAAAATAGTTTTTAAAACAAATACAATATTATTAATTGTTATTTTATTCCTAAAAATATAAGGTTCGGCCAAATGACTTAGTTAAGGTTATATATATTAATAATAAACAACTTGGTGTTATTTTGGCTTGATATAGTATGTTTATTAACTTTATAGTGTAAGAAAACAAGAAGACACGGTAAAAGTTAAATTATCTAACTTGAAGTTAAATGTAAATGATAAGGTAAAAATTGATACCTAAACTTGTAAAAATTCTATTGGATGAGATTATTTCGACCCATACCCTCCTTAGCTTTGAAATATATCAATTTGGAGCTGTTAAAAACCGAATTTGACTTTATAATAAAATAATATATTTAGTTATTCCAAAGGTGCCCCTCTCCTCCCTTATAAAAGGGCACCTCCTCCCTCCCTTCCTCACACCACATTGCGCCTTCATGTCCGGCCAACCCCTGCCAATATCTCCTCTCCACTTCCCTAGAGACATCCTAGAGGTCCTGGTCTTCTTAAGACCAATTTTAGTGCCCTAAAAGGAGGTCTCAAAGAAGCGCTTCAAAGAAGAGGTAATGTTCATTACCGATTCTTTGAACTTTATTTCTTCTTCCAATTATTCTTCATTAGTTGTTTCACTATGAAGTAATAACATCAGTATCACTCATATACTGATATGTTATTAGAAGTATTAAACAACCCTATTTTACCATCTATCCATCCTACAGAAAACGAAATCACCGCGCGTGCGTACATATGGAATACCGTCTCCACGCCGTGGTGTAATCTTTTTTCCACCACCACCTTACTCGGATGGTAATAATGGTGAAAATAATAACTATATATGATTATTGTAAAGTGATATTGATTCTGAAATAGTATACATACAATCCAATACAATTCCACGATCATGGGAACGATATCATCGCTTGTGCATACGTACGGAATACCGTCTCCACGATGTGATGTGACTCGTTATACATGATCTTCATTGAATAATGATTATATAAATGAATTGATTGAAGTAATATGATATATATTACACTAATAACATTCTATAAATGAGGTATCTATAACCTAAAATGAAAAAAAAATTATTCGACAAAACGCGCATAAGAACAAAAAGTAATAAACACCTGAATAACAAGTAGTAATGAAATATTACTAATACGAAGATAAGAATATGACCATATATGGTATCATAAAAATATGTATGATTCTTGAATAAGTCAATAACATTATTTAAATCATTATACAGGAGGTTCGGACACTTACGAAGCAAATCAGACCTAAGGTAAGGGAAAATATCACAATCTCATTTTATCTGAGATTGTTTATACTTTGGTATTTACTGGGGTGTATTTTATCATCCACATCCATGTTTCCTCAATATATAATATTGTTTCCATCCACCTACAATTGTTTAAAACCAATTTTACCCATCGGTGAGTTTTTAGTAAAAGATATAAAAGGAATCTTTTGTCGTTTTTCATACGAGGTACTTTTTGACTTTTCCGACAAAAGTACGGAAATAATGTTTCTTTAACTTATACAGAATGAATGTATCATTAAAACATTATTTCCAAGAAGCTTACTTTACATGTTTTCACATTTATTTTTAATCAACTTCTTTTAGTTTAAAACCGTGTGACATGTTAAGAAAGTAAAATGTTTTTGAAGTAGAAATGATATTTTCCTCCAGAATGGAGTTCAAGTGTTTTATCAAAATTATTTTCCATCTAAGATAATATTGGGTTTTGTTTCTATCCCTATTATTACATTGATTTGATTATGTTGTGATGGAATTATTTATATGAATTCCTTTATCTTATATGAATAGTTTTATGATTTCATGTTGTTTAAGAATCTCATTTTTATTACATCGGTTATGGAATGATGTATGATTTATGATTTTGTGGCACACATATGAATGGTATTATTATGAGATGGGTGGGACCTATATCTCCCTCCAATTCATTGGGTAAAGATTTTATATATCATGAGATAGACATGTCTGGAACGGCAGGTTAAACCGGTTCAGTGAAACACGACTGAAACGAGGAGTGATCTCGATTCAGAAATGGACTTTGTCCACTAAGATAGTCTTGGAAATGAGTCTTGACTAATAAGAAATGATTCACTATGATTATGTGTGTATTCAAAAAAGTTTCATGTTTTATGTTATGATTATTGAGATTTCATTTCACTATTATGATTTATCCCATGTTATGAAATTATGCTCTCATTTGCAGGTTAAGATTTCCAAAATGTTATGTTCTTATGAATATGATGTGATTGATATTTCTTTTTTTTACCCTTAATGAGCATTTAAGCTCACCCTTTTGTATGTTTTCTTTCCCTAGGCCAGGAAGAAGGTTATTAAGTATGATATGCCAAAAGGGACTATAGATATGATGAAATAAGTGGGAGACATTGTAGACGATTTATGAACCAGTTGTTTATGTTTCCCAGTTTCTAAAGACACTATACCTATACGGTCTTTTCATGGTTTTGTTATATGTTGTAATAAGTATGCTTCAATTTTGAAGTGATAACAATGTATGTAAATAATGGGTCGTTATAGTTGGTATCAGAGGAAAGGTATAGTCAACCTTTGGAAACTAGGATGTGAAAGCCTTAGTAAGAACCCTAAGGATAATTCTAAGCACAGAACACAATCTTAGAGTTTTAGAAATGACCATCATTATCCTAGGATAAGACCTTAACTGTGAAATTTTATTCTAGATTATGTGGTTTTCCTATTATAATTAGTGTTGCTCACACTATTCTTCTTGGTTTTAGTCAATGGCTGGAACCCGAAGGAACCGTGTTAATGCGGAATGCGACGGGCAATGAAACGATTGTCCCCCTGAGAAACCAAATGTTATGGGAGCTGGAATGAAAAATCTTGTAGCCATTCTCACACAACTTTCTCAAGATATGAATCATGCAGGACTTCCAAACGAGCAAAGGAAGGAGCAACATTCTGTTGAATCCTTCATGAGGCAGCGTCCACCTTCTTTCAGCGGGTCTACTGATCCATTAGTTTCTAAACAATGGATTAGTACTAATGAAAATATATTTTTAGTTCTTCAATGTTCTGAACATGATAATGTCATCCTAGCAGTGTATCGTTTGGAAGGATATGTTGATCAATGGTGGAATCTTATTAAGAATACGAGGCAAAGGGATTAAATTGATCCCTAGAATGGGATGAGTTCAAGAACTTATTTTTCAATAAGTACTTCCCTCATATTCTCCGAACAAAGATGGAGAAAGAGTTTCTTGAACTAAAGAAAAAGGATGATGAATCTGTTGGTACCTATGAAGAAAATTTTACAAGACTTTCAAGGTACACTTCTGGTATTATTATCCAACCTGAGAGTAATATCGATCGATTCTTTAGTGGCTTAAAACCAAGTCTTCGAAAGGCCTTATCCATAAGGGACTTCAATATCTACGAGGAAATCGTTCGATGTGCTCTGAAAGTTT
The DNA here is from genome assembly GCA_963277665.1 of Viscum album. Classification (NCBI taxonomy): domain Eukaryota; kingdom Viridiplantae; phylum Streptophyta; class Magnoliopsida; order Santalales; family Viscaceae; genus Viscum; species Viscum album. The sequence continues at coordinate 1,174,452,485 of OY728160.1, forward strand.
ATATGGAGATTGGAGTAAACCATCAGTCATTTGGGTTTGATAAGAAGAGGAAAATGGAATTCAATGGAAAATCTAAAGAGCACACTGAAATGAAAATGAGCTTTCCCTTATGCTCAATGTGTGGAAAGAAACATGGTGGGAGTTGTCTTAAAGGGACATGTAAATGTTTTAAATGTGGAAAGGAAGGTCATCGAGCATTTGAATGCCGCAATTATGGGAAGAAGATATCTAATGATGCAAACAAAGGAAGGGACACACAGAATGAACCCACTACACTTAAATGTTTCATGTACAAGGAGATGGGGCATTATGCCAATAAATTCCCTAATCCAAGGGTTGTTGATGATGATCAACATCAACAAAATCTTAAGGCTAAAGACAAAGGAAATTCACATGCAATTTCTATCAGCGATGTGGAGTATGATAACGATTTGGTGAAAGGTACACTTACCATCCACTCTGAAGTAGAAAATGTTTTATTTGATTATGGATCCACCCACTCATTTATTTCTGAAGAATTATCTAGGAGTATCACTGAATTACCTCAACAATTAGATGTTGAGTTAGCTGTGACAACACCTAATGGCAGAAAAGTCGCATCAAAAGTTTATAATTCTTACCCGATTGTAGTTTGTGGGAAAGTGCTTCCTGCAAATCTTGTGATCCTTCCTATAGTGGTATTTGATGTGATTCGTGGCATCGATTGGCTTTCGTTATATGGAGATCATATCAATTTCCAAATAAGGGAAGTCACATATCATATTCCAGATCAATCTATGATAATCTATCGATGCAAGGATGAACATAACCTTCCAGTGGAAATTTCTTCCATCTTATGGGTCTTGATTCCACAGAATGAAGGTTATTTATCGCAAATGGTTGGTGAGAAACTCACAATTAAGAATATGACCATTGTACGGTAGTTTGATGAAGTCTTTCCGGAGTAATTGCCAGGTCTTCCACCAAATCGTGAAGATGAGTTTTCAATAGAACTCGTAACGGGTGCTTTGCCTATTTCAAAGACACCTTATAGAATGGCCCCAATTGAGTTGCAGGAATTGATGAAGCAACTCCAAGAGAATCTTGATAAGGGATTCATACACCCTAGTGTATCACCTTGGGGAGAACCTGTTCTATTTGTTAATAAGAATGATGGATCAATGAGACTCTGCATTGATTATAGAGAACTTCACTAGATCACTATCAAGAACAAATATCCTCTCCCAAGCATTGATGACTCATTTTACCAACTACGCGGAGCTCAATACTATTCCAAGATTGATCTTCATTCAGGGTATCATCAATTAAGGGTAAAAAGGGAGGATATACTAAAGACGACTTTCCATACAAGGTATGGACACTATGAATTTATAGTGATTCCATTTGGTCTTACTAATGCCCCTGCTATCTTCATGGATCTGATGAATAGAGTCTTTAGAGACTATCTTGATCAATTTGTGGTAGTCTTTATAGACGATATTCTTTTCTATTCAAAGAGCAAGGAAGCACATGAAGATCACTTGAGAATTATATTGAAGACCCTGAGAAAGGAGAAACTTTATGCCAAATTTACCAAGTGTGAATTTTGGCTTCAAAAAGTTGCATTTTTTGATCACATAATATCAAAATAGGGGATATCTGTGGATCCAGAAAAAATAGAGGTTATCAAAAGATGGTCAAGACCAACAACAGTAACTGAGATCCAAAGTTTTCTTGGTTTGGCTGGATATTATCGACGTTTTGTGAATGATTTTTCATGATTATCTAATCCACTCACCAGGTTGACTCGGAAAGGAGCTATGATTTTTTGGACGGATGAATGTGAAGAGAATTTCAAGGGGTTGAAAAGAAGGTTATCCAGTGCACCTGTGCTCACACTGCCTTGTAGTGGAGAAAGGTTTGTGATCTACAGTGATGTATCCATGAAGGGGATGGGGTTTGTTCTTATGCAAAATGATATGGTGATAGCTTATGCCTCACGACAGTTGAAAATCCATGAGAAAAATTACCCAACACATGATTTGGAGTTAGCTATAGTAATCTTTGCATTGAAGATTTGGAGGCATTATCTGTTTGGAGAAATCTATGACATTTATACTGATCATAAAAGTTTAAAGTATATTTTCACACAAAAGGATCTGAATATGCGCCAAAGAAGAAGGTTGGAACTGATTAAGGATTACGACTTCTCAATTCATTACCATCCTCGGAAAGCAAACAAGGTGGAATATGCATTATGTCGACAAGACCATACTAGCTTATCCATGATGAGGATCACAAAAGATCCAATATTTATGTATTTACAAAGGATGGATATTGGAATTTTAATGGAAGGGGGGAAATCTTATCTTTCTCAAATGAATGTTCAACCATCTATACATGTGAAGATTGAAGAGGCACATAAAGAAGATGTAGGGTTACAAAAGATGGTGAGAAATATTCCTGAATTCAACCTTGATTGTGATGGGATAATAATGTTCAGGAATCAGGTCTGTGTTCCTCCCATCCCAGAATTAAAGGAACTGATGGATGAGGCTCATAGTTCTTCATTCTCTATTCATCCTAGAAGCACGAAGATGTATAGGGACCTGAAAGAGTACTTCTGGTGGGATGGCATGAAAAGAGATGTTGTTGAATATGTCTCTTGATGCTTGGTTTGTCAAAAAGTTAAAGCTGAGATAAAGAAGTCTAAGGGGATGTTACAGCCATTACCCATACCAGAATGGAAATGGGAAAACATCACTATGGACTTTGTCACAGGACTTCCTAAAACATACAAAGGAAATAATGATATCTGGGTCATAGTTGATCATCTTACAAAGTCTGCACACTTCATTGATATTAGAGAGGATTTGTCTCTGGATTAGATTTCCAGGATATATGTAAAGGAAGTGGTAAGATTGCATGGAGTACCACTTTCTATTATATGTGATCGGGATCTGAGATTTTCCTCGAAGTTCTGGAGAAGTCTTCAGCATACTCTGGATACAGAGTTGAGCTCCATCACTGCTTATCATCCTCAAACAGACGGTCAGTATGAGAGAACAATTCAAACTCTAGAAGATATGTTGAGAGCTTTCTCTATGGATTTTAAAGTTGGTTGGGATCAACACCAACCATTGGTGGAATTTTCTTATAATAATAGATTTCACTCTAGTATTCAGATGGGTCCTTATGAAGCTCTCTATGGAAAGAAATGCAGGACTCCAACTTGCTGGGAAGAAGTTGGGTAAGGAAAGCTATTAGGACCTGATCTTGTTGATGAGATGGCAGAAAAGGTCCGATCTATTCAAAAACACATAAGAGCAGCTCAGAGTCGACAGAAAAGTTATGCCGACAATCGAAGAAAAGACTTAGAGTTTGAAGTGGGTGATAAAGTGTTCTTACGAATATCTCTTTGGAAGAGGGTAATGAGATTTGGAAAGAAGGGGAAGGTGAGCCCTAGATATATCGGTCCTTTCGAAATATTGGATCATGTTGGAAAGGTAGATTACTGATTGGAGCTTCCACCGAATCACTCTCAAGTTCACGATGTGTTCCATGTATCTCTCTTGAGAAAGTACATACCTGATCCTTCACATGTACTCAACTCATAAGTTGTACCGCTGGGGCAAGATCTTTCTTACGAAGAACAGCTGATAGAGATTCTAAATCGTAGTGAAAAAGTCCTCCGGAACAAGACCACTCGCTTGGTGAAAGTTTTATGGAGGAACCACCAATTAGAAGAAGCTACATGGGAGCTTGGGGATATGATGAGGGGGTGGTATCCTCATCTTTTTGTTACAAAGTGACGAATTTCGGGGGCGAAATGCATTTTAAGGGGGGTATAATGTAACACCCGAGACTTTTATGAGAAATATTTTGTTTTTATGTTATATAAATCATCAATGTATTCTTTCACTACACACAACACTAGCTTGGCTTGCTTTACACGGAGCCACGACCTTCCTCGATAGCTTGCGTCATACGCAATACCGAGTTTCACTAAACAACGATATGCTATTAAAATATTATTAAAACTAGCCGTTATGAATAATAATAACCACCTTTTGAAATTTTGTAAATTTTATTTTCCAAAATGGACTTCATTTTTGGATTTAGAATATCGAAATTAGCTTAGGGTGAAATTTTGGTACTTTTCGGATAACTTTCATATTTTGATGAATAGTGAAAATTATTAAATTTTAATTAAAAACAACTTTTTTAATAGAAATAATTAATAGTGATAAATTATTAATTTTAGTGGTTTTAATGTATATTTATAATATATTTTTACAATTTAATACAATGTTGTTCATTGGATGTAATTTCACATTTAAACTAGACATAAACAAGTGTCAATCTTTTGATAGTTATTATCTCTTAAAAACACGCTATTTGTCTTGACGACGGGAATTAATTTTTAAATTAGTTAATGTAACTGATATGTTTTGAATTTGGTAAAATAAACATAATTTTTGAATTCATAATATCAAATATATCTTAGGCCTAAGTTTTTGTATTTTTCTGCAAACTTTCATTTTTTGATAAATAGTGAAACCACTAAGTGGTAGTTAAAAAACATATTTTTTTTCATAAAACATAATTTTATCACATCTGCGAGTGGAATTTTGAAAATCCGAGAGACACGGTTAATATCAAGGACTAAAATGTGGTTCAATGAGATGAAAATAATTTTTGGTGAATAGTTAACTTTTTACTTTTTTTACCACGGTTAAAAGTAAATAGGGTAGTTAAGTATAAAAATGATATTATTATTACCATAACACATGTCCTAGTTCTATTGGATAAGTTTAATTCGACCAGAAACAACCTTAGGAATAAAATATGACCATTTAGGCCCACTTGGATTAGATTAGGACATTTATTATCAATTTTATTAAAGAAGGGTTAAAATAGTTAAAATCAAATTTTAATAACTAATGAATTTTTAATATAGGGTTATTCATAAGATAAATTCGACTATAAATATTCATTAGAAATCTATAAATATTTCCTACATAATGGTATTTTATTTGTAATTTTTAGACTTAAAATAATTTAATTTATTTATTATACAATGATGATGTAGTAATTATCTTATTAATGAAATATTGACATAATTGATGTTATAAATACCCAAATAAATGAAATTTGAGACTTTTTGTGAATAAAAATAATTTTATATGTAAATAGGACATGTTAGTATTGATTTAATTAAATGTTTTCTAAGTAATCATTCTGGTATGATTTTCACAAAAATCAATTACCATATAGTGTCAAAATTGACATAAAATAGTTTTTAAAAAACATACAGTATTATTAATTGTTATTTTATTCCTAAAAATATAATGTTTGGCCAAATGACTTAGATAAGGTTATATATATTAATAATAAACTACTTGGGGTTATTTTGGCTTGATATAGTAAGTTTAATAACCTTATAGATTAAGAAAACAAGAAGACAAGGTAAAAGTTAAATTATCTAACTTATAGTTAAATCTAAATGATAAGGTTATAATTGATACCTAAACTTGTATAAATTCCATTGGATGAGAGGATTTCGACCCATACACACCTTAGCTTCGAAATATATCAATTTGGAGCTATTAAAAACTGAATTTGAGTTTATAAGAATTTTTTTTTGTTATTCCAAATGTGCCCCTCTCCTCCCTTATAAAAGGGCCCCTCCTCCCTCTCTTCCTCACACCACTTTGAGCCTTCATGCTCGGCCAACTCCTGCCAATATCTCCTCTCCACTTCCCTAGAGACATCCTAGAGGTCCTGGTATTCTTCAATGACCAATTTTATTGCCCTAAAAGGAGGTCTCAAAGAAGCGCTTCAAAGAAGAGGTAATGTCCGTTGCCGATTCTTTCAACTTTATTTCTTCTTCCACTTCTTATTCTTTAGTTGTTTCACTATGAATTAATAAAATCAGTATCACTCATATAATGATATTTTATTATATGTATGAAAAACCCCTATTTCACCATCTATCCATCCTACAAAAAACAAAATCACTGCGCGTGCGTACGTACGGAATACCGTCTCCACGCCGTGGTGTAATCTATTTTCTACCACCACCTTACTCAGATGGGTATAATGGTGTAAATAATAACTATATATGAATATTTTAAAGTGATATTGATTCTGAAATAGTATACATACACTCCAATACAATTCCACGATCATGGGGACGATATCATCGCTCGTGCGTACGTACGGAATACCGTCTCCACGATGTGATGCGGCTCGTTATACATGATCTTCATTGCATAATGATTATATAAATGAATTGAGTGAATGAATATGATATATATTACACTAATAACATTCTTTAAATGAGGTATCAATAACAAAAAATGAAAAATAAGAATATATTCGACAAAACGCACATAAGAAAAAAAGTAATAAACACCCGAATAACAAGTAGTAATGAAATATTACTGATAAGAAGCTAAGAATATGACCATATATGATATCATAAAAATAATTATGATTATGGAATAAGTAAATAACATTATTTAAATAATTACACAGGAGGTTCGGACACTAATGAAGCAAATCAGACCTAAGGTAAGGGAAAATACCACAATCTCATTTTATCCGAGATTGTTTATACCTTGGTATTTACTGGGGTGTATTTCATCATCCACATCCTTGTTTCCTCAATATATAATATTGTTTCCATCCACCTACAATTTTTTAAATCCAATTTTACCCTTCGTTGAGTTTTTAGTAAATGATATAAAAGGAATCTTTTGCCGTTTTTCGTACGAGGTACTTTTTGACTTTTCCGACAAAAGTACGGAAAAAATATATTTTTTAACTTATACGGCATGAATGTATTTTTAAAACATTATTTCCAAGAAGCTTACTTTACAAGTTTTCATGTTTATTTTTAATCATCTTCTTTTAGTTTAAAATTGTATGATAAGTTAAGAAAGGAAAATGTTTTTGAAGTAGAAAGGATATTTTACTTAGGAATGGAGTTCAAGTGTTTTATCAAAATGATTTTCCATCTAAGATAATATAGGGTTCTGTTTCTATCCCTATTATTACATTGATTTGATTGTGTTGTGATGGTATTATTTTTATGAATTCCTTTATCTTATATGAATTGTTTTATGATGTCATGTTGTTTAAGAATCCCATTTTTATTACATAGGTTATGCAATGATGTATGATTTATGATTTTGTGGCACAAATATGAATGGTATCATTATGAGATGGGTGGGACCTATATCTCCCTCCAATGCATTGGGTAATGATTTTATATCTCATGAGATAGACATGGCTGGAACGGAAGGTTAAACCGGTTAAGTGAAACAGGACTGAAACGAGGAGTGATCTCGATTCAGAAAGGGACTTTGTCCACTAAGATAGTCTTGGAAATGAGTCTTGACTAATAAGAAATGATTCTATATGATTATGTGTGTATGCCAAAAAGTTTCATGTTTTAAGTTATGATTATTGGGATTTCATTTCACTACTATGATTTATCACATGTTATGAAATTATGCTCTTTTTTCCAGTTAAGATTTCCAAAATGTTATGTTCTTATGAATATGATGTGATTGATATTTCTTTTGTTTACCCTTACTGAGCATTTGAGCTCACCCTTTTGTATGTTTTCTTTCCCTAGGTCAGGAAGAAGGTTATTAACTAAGATATTCCAAAAGGGACTATATATATGATGAAATAAATGGGAGACAATGTAGACGCTTTATAAACCAGTTGTTTATGTTTCCCCGTTTCTAAAGACACTATACCTATACAGTCCTTTCATGGTTTTATTATATGTTATAATAAGTATGATTCAATTTTGAAGTACTAACAATGTATGTAATGTATGGGTCGTTATACGGCTAATATATCATTAAATGAAAAACATGTTATACATTGTGCCCCACACTGAACCACGATGGGAAATCCAACCAAAATTCCATCTATCATACCCACTTAAGTATCTTGAAAGGAATAATATAAATTAGATATAGAAAAACATTATTTCCAAAACAATTATATTCATGCCTATAAGAGATCATCAAGAATACATGATTTCCCACATCAAAATGAAACATCCATAAGTTATGATCATTATATGATTTCTGAAGACTCTGATTCTTCTACTTTCTCTTTATCATTAACTAAATCTTAAATTTAGTCTCCTTGACAAGGATCAGCCCAAAAAATTAAAGTCTAACCTGTTTCCAACAAAACAAAGTTGAGAACGGCATATAAGCATGTACAATGACTCATAGGGATCCATTTGTATTGTGGCCTAATAACTGTTATAATTCAAAAACTCCCCCACCAACATGTTCTCATCCCATGAGCCATAATAATATAGGGGAATAACCTGCATCGTATCATCCAATGTTTGTATTATCCTATCAGATTTCCCGCCTTTCAAGAGGTGAAACAACATTAAAATTGTCAACTGAGTCCATGTAGCTTGATACATGGTTTTCTAGAAAAGATACTTGAACATCATACATCTATATGGTATGATCAAAATGGGTACACCATGTATATTTAACACCTCAATCATATTTATTTTAGATATGTCAACCATAATATACGGTTCATGAATAGGGATGAATTGTGGCGACATTGTGAGCTGTCCCAAAATCACCCATATGACATCGTGTTTCCAAACAAATATTAGGAAACCTTTAACAAAATCTATCACCATATCTTACTACATCTACATAGAGATAAATTAATTACTAAAACATACCTTCTAGACCCAAAATCTCTAACACGACCTATTGAAAAGTCATGATTCTCGAAGAAAACCAGCCAGTTTACTTTTCATACCACCCACCATTATTTCACTTTTAAAACCATATACATTTTTGGAATCCCTATATTTACTACCCATCACGAATGATGATACGAAATGAGAAGTTTTTCATGAAAACCCACTTCTACAACCATTTGATATTGAAACCAAAAACTATATTTGAATCAAGTTTCCATCCATCAATGGTGTCCCCACCATTGAGATTAGAGCTTATAGCCACACACTCTGAATTGGAAAAATATTCCCCTTTAACCAAACCATGCAATTCATAAAGAAACTAGACTAGGAATAAACCCGCTAAAACACCCATTTCATCAAATTCCAACTACATGTCAACTATAACTGACATTAACTACCCCATATGTGATGCATGTTTAAGCACATGATCATATGAATACTAACATAACTCATCTTCCATTGAATTTCCATTACCAGGGGTGTACATCATGTCAAATTCTAACATCTAGAGAGACTCCAACTATCTCCTCTACCTCATATTCAAATAATGTTTTGAGAAAATATTCATCAAGGTCTTATTATTGGTGAACACTTTTAATTTTTCCTGGAATAGATAAAGATGCCACATTTTAAAAGTGTTCACAATGGGCACTAACTCCAAATCATGTGTGGAGTAGTTATTATAATGTGACCTCATATGTCATGATCCATAAATAAACATGATCCCCTTGAATTAGAACACACCCCATCCTTGATCATGATGTGTCATAATACACCATGTATCCTTTAAATGGTTATAGTAAACCCAATATTGGATCTCGTGTAATGTGCATCTTAAGATTTTCAAATGCCATCTGAGACTTCTCATTCCTTTTAAATTGAAAATTATCCCTTATAAAAGGTGTCACTGGAGATGTAAGTAATGATATTTCATGAAGAAATAATCATTAATACCAAGCTAGACTTCATAATCTCTATAACTAAAAGATGTTAATTGGGGATTTCCACAAGATAATAACCACTATCTTCTTCAGATCCCGGGAAACACCTCTATCATAAATTTCAGCACTATGGAAGAAAACTTATGTTATATAAAAACCATACATTGATAATTTTCCATACACCCGAATATCTATCTGGATCCCCATCATTGGTTCCATGTTTTATTTATGCTCAGCCCTAGTATTAGAACACAAAAATATATCATTGAAAAAATAAAATAAAAATAATCTAGATATCAATACAAAATATAATTCATAAATTCCTTGAATACTACTAGTACATTCTTCATTCCAATGGGAATAACCACAACTGCCATTTATACTTATGAAATCTATTTTCATAATATCGTCCTTCCACACCCACATGTAATGATGTCCGGGTCAGAAGTCAATTTTAGAGAACCACTATACACCCCTTAAATTATCAAATAGATCATCATTTGTTGGGAGTGGATATCAGTTGTTTATCATAACATTGTTTATATTTTGATAATCAACACATATATAAAGGGATAAGGAAGGCATTTTATAAAACAAAAATGTAGCTTCCCATAGGGAGTCACTAGGCTGGATGAATCCCTTATTTTCTAACTCATCCTACTGCACATTCAATTTTCCTAATTTATTTCTCATATAGTACATTGGATGTGATATTAGACATGTCCCCAGAATGACATCAATCATAAAATCCATTTCTATAATTGGTGGTAACCCTGATAATTATTTGGTAAAGTCATCTACAAACTGATCGCCAAACACTGGAAAACTGCATTTCCCAACCTCTTCCACAGATACCAAATAAAAACTGACCATGTGATATGAGATCATCCTAACCGATATTTGCAAAAAACTTATTGAGGCCAACATCACATTTTTATCTCCTTAAAGAGATGTTCACCACCATCAACCATCATGAAATAATTTATTCACATATAATAGTTGATTTGGTCCTAAATCATAATTAACCAATCCACACTCAGAATTATATCATAAACATCCATCTCCAGAACTAAGAAGTCACGCATCAGCTCAACAACATTAGTGGTCACACATATGCAATGCACATAAAGGCTTGACACTATCTTTGAATTATAGGATTTTTAATTTTTAAAAATGAACAAATCAATTCCACATTTTAACTAAAAAATTCAACCACATTCAAATTAATAAAATAATGATAAATATTAGTATCATAAAACACATTAATAAGGCTATAATTAAAATAAAATGTAACTCTCATTGAGGATGTTCCCTTATGATCATCCACCACAACCTGCTTGACTTCAAATAGTTGATTTCTTTCCACAATCTTCTCTTTATTTACTTATAGAAACATCCTCTAATAATGAGTCATGTTATTCCTAGAATCACCATTATAAACATTTCTCTACCAAAGAGTGGTATGTTGATTCCCTCTTCCTATTGAGGAATAAGAAACATGTGACCAATGAGTTGTGTCACAAAAACCCAACATTAGATAATTGTGACAATAATAATGAACATTACATATCTAAATAATATTATAGGATGATCTATGTGGTTATATACAATTTCTCTTTATTTGGATTGTAGAGAAACATTGAAAAAATCCTTGATTGCTCTGAGTCTTAAAAGAAAGATTAAATGATCCATGCATGGTATTGTAATCCATACTACCATCCATGAAATAAGTTTCCCTCTTCGGCTTTCTCCCTGTGATAGAGTTCCCACCATTTTCCATAGGTACCAATATTCTTCTCCCACCTATAGCCCCAAGGTATCCCATTCACCCACTTTTCCTCAGCTTATCATTTCTATGTAATTCATTATATTGATAACCACAATATTGGAAAAAATTTATTGATTCAATACCAATTTAAATATATGTGCCTTCATTGAGGAAATAGTCACAACCTCATGCGCACACTAGAGCAAGTTCATAAACATAGCCACATATTGTTTCACTGATTGTTTATTCTTCTTAAATATAACTAAATCTTTCATTAAATTGACTCTCAAAGTGTGAGGAAAAAAAATTTCTTAAATAAATACATGAAATCCTCTCATTACATATATTGTTCACCTCTTTCCTAGACTACTATCTCTGACCAATAATGTTCCAGATCATCCAACATATATACAATAACATAACCATTTACTCTAGTGGTGCGCCTAGGAAAGTGAGGATTCTGTTTATCATATTCAAAGATGATTATACCCTTTCTGGTTGTGAATCACCTCTAAATATGGTTGTTTTATTCTTCTTAAATAGAACAGAATGATCTACATGCTTCGGCTCATCCATTCTATTCCCACTATCCACATATTGTAAACTGATCACTATGCTCTAAACTAGCTTCTTGTTCACCTAGGGCTTAGGAGCAAACACATTTTCCACATCTTCCTCTAGTTGGTCTCTACAACACCTACCTATTTCCATTTCTATCAACACAAAAACCACCATAAGTATCACTCCCTAACAACTAATTTCTTACAATTTGAAAATATACCACATTTCATCAATCACAACTATAATTTCAGTAACAAATTTCCCATGTTAAATAATTTTTTAAAAATCCACCATGTTTTGAAAATCAATTGGGTATTAAAATTCCACCACTATTCTCTTTTAAAATTACCACATTTGAGAACACTTTTAATGATTATTCAAAAATAAAAACAATCATATCACATCATAAATAATTATTTGAAATGAAATATAAATTCTTAGTTGGATTTCATTACAACCATTTATTCCATGGCCAACTCTTTTCCTACAATGATGATAATGAGATCACACTTCTATAAGTGTCTCCAAAATAGTTATGGACCCAAAACCCTAGTAACATGTAGTCTAGTATAAAAGGATTATCTATGTTCTTTTATGCTATACAAATCATTTTCCAAAAATCATAATCCTTGACACCATCCAAAAAAGATGAATAATCCATGAATTAGTTCCAATTACATGGACGACAATCAATGAAAAATAATCAAAACCACTCTGGTCTCACATGTATGTAATGTATTAAACAAACTGATACGACTTATAATATCTTGACCATCCTTATTGGTTTGAGTTAAGGCACATGTTTTCTCGGCATTAGGTGGCATTCCCATGTTTCCAAAGGCAAGAAATAAAGTCAAATTTGTTCACGAATGGTGGGATAAAATATTACCTTTTGGAATGAAAACAATCAACCAAATAGTCCAATACCAAGAAAAACTAAATGTTGCATTTCGACAATGTTTTACAATAAAAATTTTTCTAAATAACAATAATTCCAATATCAATAAAATACCATCATCACAGTACCATGTGAATGTCTAAAAAACCAACAGAAGAAACCACACAACTATATAGCTCCACACTAAGATCCAATATCCAAGCACCACAATACAACCCAAACATCACGATGAACCACTAGAGAAATGAGATGTTTTAACTTTAACTAGGTGAGGGAGTAAAAAATATTCAAAAGAACCATAATTTCAAATCATGGGTGGAGTAATAATTTTTTTTGGTTTTCCAATAATTACATCCCTACACACACCACTAGTATAGAGGTGTTAGCACAATTTAATAAAACAATTTATATAAAATATCAAACAACGGAACATTTTCTAGAAATCCAAACAAACCCATACCATTAAATATTATCCAAAACATAACAATACAAATGAATTCAACCAAGCAAGTCATTAGTCATTTTTACAATTATATAATAGTACATCCTAATTCACCTAAGTTGGTAATAATAATATTCTAATCATATTCATAAATTCCATACACTTGACTCAATTAACACATGATGGTCGAACTTGACAACCAAGACTATTCGCCCCTCTTTTGTTATAGTGGTACATCACACCCACTTATCCACGATGTTGTTCCATCATATCCTCTATCCATACCATTTATATTTTGTTTCATCAAACCCACTATCCATCTAAGTAAATATATTTATAAACACCTAAGCCAACTATAAAACCAATAGTATTTTCCAAAACCACAACGACATGCCAATCAACAATTTTCATACTCTTATAAAAAACAAATTCCTCTCCATACTACTACAAAATTTCAGAATGAAACAATCCTTCTGAAAATAAATAGTTCCAACAACATTCCATATCGCTTTAATAAATCACCAATTTATTGAAAATAACCTTAGACCATTATCCATTCCAAATAACATTTCAAAAAAAAATATTTTTAATAAAAACCATTTTTAGTAAAGAATATTACATAAATTGATGAAGACACTTATTTTTAAATCAAAATTTTATAATCCAACATAAAAAAATATTTCACAACCATAATTCTGTTTCCCAAAAATCCCAAAAATCATGACAAAGTGGGTTTAAATCAAGAATCACACTTCACAATCACAATAAATTTCAACCGAAAACTATTAATTGAAATTAAGCCTTCATGATATATCAAAATGGAGTAGAGTTTGAAGCCACCTACCATAGTGTTTGGAAAAAATGACCAGCTGCATAACCACACACAAAATCTAGGTGAAACTACCACAAAACTACGTTAGATCCATTTCCCTAATAGAAAGATGCCCAAATCATACCATTATAGGCCACAACAACCCTAGATAGACCTGTGAAAGAAGTATATCTTGAAAAATAGGATGGATATAGAGAACTATATCTAAAGAAACCATGAAATAACCAAAATACGAGACATATTTGGAAAGAATTGCCTTCAAAGTACCTTGAAAACCCTTCAATTCACTCCCAAGACAAGTGGGAGCACCCCCAAGACATTGAGAATTAGAAATCCTGAGTTGGGTTCATATTAGTGGATAAATGGGGTGTCTAGGGTTAATATCGACCCCCATCATTTTTTAGAAAACCCTTTTAAAGATGTGCACAGTTATCTCGCACAGTTATATAAATCGTGAGCTAAATGTGTGACTCCTACTCCTTCAAGAGGGACCCCATATAGTTTTCCCACATGGTTAGAGAACCGTGCACTAATCGTGAAAAATAAAATTGTCCAAAAATTCCCAACTCACTTTGGTGGAAACATAGTTTGACAATCCATGCTCAAATTGTACACCCTAATCGGGTGCCTACTCAAGCCCAATGCCTTCTTGGGCACTATTTAATAGAAAATCTTCATGGTTTCAAAAAAAATTTGTCAAACTGTGCACTAATAGAAAAAATAAAAATACTTCCTAAAATCCTTCCAAACTCTCCCAAATCAAAACTGACTACATTATTTGCATAAAAAGTCATCAAAAAGGGTTATATAAATCAAAACAGGGTTGTTACACACCATTTGAACCCACATCGATGTGAGGATTCACACATCTTATATCATCATGTTAGATTATCTTAGTATAATTCTATAAAATATGTTATATAAGAAAATATTGTTGAGATTTATTGTTGAAATTTCAAACAGATCACCCTTATAATCATCTATTACTTCTTTTATATATACTATGACCCTATATCACTCCCATATAGAGTTACACATACATCTCATTTGAAAAACATATCTGGGATGGCTGAATAAAATGACAGAAAAATAGGCTATGAAGGAAAACACTATTTCTATTTTTTTTAACCGTTAGACAACCCATCCCATATGAGAGCTGTCTAGGTTCCCATTAAAAATGATAAGAAGGCATACATAATATGATCCTAACTACCAATCATTAAGGATAATCGATCCTCCCATTCCATATCAGACCAAGGATAAAAATCCACATAATAGATAAACATCATAGATATGTGTTCCACATGAGGTGGAAATCCATCCACTATATAACCACACAGTTGAATATAATTTTTCATCCCTTGGAAACTTGTTCCATCCCCCATGCATTGGGCTATAAATAACCAACGATGTGATTTGAACCCATTTTCAACTACATATAGGTGACTACTCTTCCATAGAAATTATAGTAAGTATGTAAATGGTATTGAGACTCCTCCAAATCCATTTTCACCTTTGCCATTTATTTTCACACACAAGTAGTGATCCAGGATGATTTTCCATATGATCTTGGGCTCGCCTCCCCATATGCCAATGGATTATGAAAATTAGTGAGGGTATTATTAGGTTATTGTAGTGATATTATACTAAAATGAGGTGTTAATAATTGCGGTCCATTATAATATTGGATAGGATAAAACCATAAATCAATTAATGAAACATAAAAGGATTAGTTAAAGAAATGATAATACAACATGAAGAATAATGTAAACATACTATTTGTAGAATAGCAATCAGATAATAGAAGTTCATGCACATAAATATACTTACAAGATCTCCCATGGATGATTTTATTAGAAAATAATATATAAGTCATGCTAAATACTCAAAAAATGAGAATAAAGTTGATGAAAATGAACTAGCATGTCTCATATCCCATCCATCATATCATATTCAGTATAAAACGATCATGAATGTTCATCTCCCAATCATGATCCCTTACATAAACTCATTGAAATAATGTTGACACATATATCGAGGGGCCCGTGTAGGGTGTGAGAATAAATTTAAGTAGGCCACTACTATTTTTTTCTAGTATTACATCAACAATTATGTTGTTGTATGCTAAATTTAATAAAGAGGCACCTCAATACAATTTTACAATTAACCCACTACCCTTGCTCTTACCAGCCATATGAAAGTGAACACTTATGTGAAACATCGCTAGTAAAAATCTATGAATACATTACCCAAATTATATATATATATATAATATCAAACACATTCATATATATAATTGTAGTGGATATGATGAATGGGATAAAACCCAAGGAATTCAGTACTGAATATCATGTTTTGGTGAAACCATAGGTTCCACCTATAAATTAAATCATCCAGTACATCAAGTCAACTAACACCTCATGTTATAATATCTCGTCTTTGAATCTTGATGGCTTTCCCAAATCAATACATACATTTTCTCTTGTGCATTATCTTACAAAATCATCATTGGCTTGAAGCCTGAAATCCAGAGGCACAATGATAACTTTTCTCCAATAAACAATCACCGTAATTTCAAAATTCAATGTCTCGAGTGTAATATCAATACCTTTTATAATGATTCATCGGGGTCATTTTATGGGAATATTTTACTTAGTTTTCAGTACTATTCATTTGTGTCTTACCATAGGGTGTGTTTGAGTGGAAATTTGGGAAACATTTAGGAAATAGGGTTGTGCACTATTGGTGCATGATTTTCCCAAAACCGTGAGCCCTAGACCAACAAACCGTGAATCCTTGAACAGTTGGGATTTTCACAGTTGGGACATATTTTTCCAAACCATACACCCTATTAAGATTAACTAGGAACCCATATTAAAAAAGAACACTATTTATGAACATAGTTTGGGTAAACAATGAGTCCCCTGCAAAAAAACTATGTTCAAATTTTAAAGTCAACATAAATTTCCTTTTTTATCTCCTTAACCCGAAAAACTCATCCTATTTAATAAAATAATATACCAACTCGATTTCTCTTTATTTTAGAGCCTCCCAAATGGATTCAAAACCTTCCAAAAATCCTTTATTCATGAATCGAATCCAAGATCGAAGATATGAACCCCTCTCAGTAAATGGATTCTATCCCACCATGTTTTTCATTTTCCCTTAATTTAATATCTGATTCCATTGGTGGTTTTTTCTTCTTATTTTGGAAGATAAATGGATAATGTATTGTGGATAATGATCTATGATTATACATCTCAATATACATTAGAGAGATCATGAGTTATTTGATCATGGTTTATGGTTTTCTTCAAGATATCATTATACACCATTACTGTGATGAAAATTTTGGTTTTCTGATGGGAGACGATTTGTCGAAAAATCAAAGGAGGTTGTCTACTATTCAACTCCAATAGTAAATATATCAATTAAATTTATTTGAATATACAATTTTTTGGGGTTTTTAGTAATTTGAGTTCATAAATTTTATAAGTTAGTGTAGAAAATTTATGTTTTTTAGGAATTAAGAATTTGATTGGATTAGATGATTAAGGGATGAATTAATTATCTGGATATAGAATATTGAATTAGTCTAATTAGATGAGGAATTTATTTTTAGTATATTGATTTTTGGAATTGGGTATAATTAATTACTAGGGTAATTATAGGAGTATTGAATCTATAATTAAGAATAATGAATGGGTGAATTAATTATGGGATACTGAGTTTTCCAGTTAAATAATTAATTTTTAAATATTTATTTAATTAATTTTAGAATTTATTAATTGTAGATATGAGATTATATAATTATTCAATTAATTAATGAATGTATTGTGATTTTATAATTGTGAAAATTAATTACTGATAGAGGTATGATTAATTAATTATTCAATTATTTAATGGAATAATTTATGAAATTTACTTTCGTTTTATGAAACCGAGCTATGATTACGTTGGCATGGATTATCACTTGGGTTAACTGGAGTGTTAGTGAGGGATTTTTTGAGGAAGACCGTGAGAGATTCCATTTTTATTTACAAAAGATCATGAGAGCCTTCAGGTGGAATACAATGATAGATTCCATTTTGATTTATGATTGAACATGAGAGATCAAGGAGTTATGCTAGGGAAAATGAGGTGGGATCTTCAACATTATCCCAAAAAGATAATATGTTTTATTTACTCTCACTAACATTATGGACATTATTTTAGGTCCCTATGTGCACATTTATCATTCCATAATGATTTACGTGTTTTATGAATTTTATCAGATATGAATTATAATAATTAGTGGTGATAATTAAATTAGGATATAATTTTTCCATAGGTTAATTTCCATACATTATCATCATCCGATGATGGTATTGAGGTTTGGGTGTCCTCCAGAGCCCCTGAGTTTATTTGTTTAAATAATTAATAATTGATAATGTGATAATTGTTTAAATATATGGATTGTTTTTCTTTCATTATACAACTACATAAACTGTTATTATATTGATTTTTTAGATACATTAGGTGGTGGCTTACTGTGTTGTACTCAGACCCAACTTGAAATTTCTGATCAGTACCTGAATATATTTCATGTATGCATGATATATTGTGGAAAAAATTTATATGATAGATGGATGAGTTGTTAATGTGGGATGGATGAGGGAACAATACATTGTTTTGGTTTTGATTGCGATTTTTCTGTTTCCTTACATTGAGTTTCATTTGATAATTGAAGCATAGTTCATCATGGAATATATTCTGTTCAATTTTGATATTGTATATCCTGTTTTTGTCATCTTCTGATCATGGTACTATTCTATTTCTATTTATATGTTATATAGTTGTTTTTATTATTTTACAATAGTATATTAATCTAATAAAACATATCATATTCTCCCCATGATCAATATTAACCTATTTCTTCTAGTCGAAATCCATTGGCATATAGTGAGGTGTGCCTAAGATTATGTGGTGAACTGGCTTAGGGAACTGCGGTGTGGATCCCAGGCTAGGATGTTACAAATTTGTATTAGAGATCCATTTTATTTTCGCTTCATTTTATCATACTATTTGGGTAAGATAGATATGGGACTAGTAAATGTTAGGTATTGGTTATAAGTTCATTAATGTGAGTTCCAAAACCATGTATGAGAGAAACCCCAAGTACCTAGGGTGGGATTTTTCTTATTTACTTTCATTTTCATAGATGAATATTACATCACCAAGTGTGACATACTTATTGTGGGATGTGATATGTTTTATAATAATTGTGGAGAATTTTATTATGGATTGGAAGGAAATGAGAGTTGAGTATCATGCACCATTCATGGAAATAAGGATTATGATGACATGCATCATATTAGGCATGCATGAAAAACAGGTTTTGGGTAAGTTTCTAAACATTAATTGTTTTTTCTTTTCTTTTGAATTTGAAAAACTAAAAATAATGAAAAATGTAAATAAAATTTGTTTCTAATGGAATGTGAATAATTTAAATCTATTTACCCTTTTTATCTAGGACCTAGGTGTACGATGGTTAATGGTAGAGATTTTACATCTGTTTTGAATGCATGATGAGGTTTGGGGAACTGAAGGGTAGTGTCATGTTTTAATTTTCCTATAACATTAATCTGATATAGTGGTGTTTCTTTCCTTAGTAATTTTTTAATTATAGAGATATTCATCCATGGAAAATATTTGTGAGGGGATGAAAAGAGGGCATGGAAAGGTATGATACTATAGTTATAGGACCTTAGTCACCGATAGTTCCATGTGACGATTTTGGAGATCCGTTCAAAGATAAAATTTCTCAGTTCATTTATATTATAGAATTGGATATAGACAATGTTTTGAAAAGATTTTATAATCTACAAGAGATATCCTATTGTAGAATCCTCAAACATTTACTAGATTTGGGGAATATAAAGGGTTGTGTTTTAGATTGAGTATATTAAGCCTAAAATTGACCACTTTGAGACTTTTGTTTAGAAGTGAGTCAAATTGGCTACCATTATGTTATGAAGTTATGTGATGTTATGGGGGGACATGAAGACTCAGGATGGATATCTTGAGAAAATTAAATACAAGGTCTCCAAAGATAATGTCAAGGATATATTTTATCCATTCACACTGAGATAGGAGAAAAAATATGAGTTCAAGAGATTGACTTAGTGGAATATATGTGTGAGGGACTATGCTAGATTCTTCAAATATTTTAATTCATTTGATCAATTTTTGTAGGAGGTGACGAAGTCAAGACAATGAGATTTTTTGGATAGGATTAAATTTGATATTAGGTCCTATATGAACATCTTCAACATGATGAAGTTTTTAGACGTGGTGAACCATGAAATAATTTTGGAGGGGAACCTGTATGAGGCTTCTAGTGATCAATATGATTTTTCTTCTGGATAATTAGGATGTATGACATCTAAGAGTAGTAAAGGTTTTTATGAGATCATTAGGTAGAATAGTTTAAAGAAATGTATAAGTTGAGGGTCCTAGTTACTCAAGATCATATTTGTGTGGTTGTCCACCTATGTGGTAGGTCAGGGCCCTTATAGATAATATTTTCTTAACCACCAGTGGATTCATGAGGATATGTCACGGTGGAACATCTAAAAATGTTTTACATGAACCCTAGATAGATGGTTAGTTACGTAGGAACTAGATAGACCCAGTTTGTTATAAGGGGATCATATGTACCATACTAGTTTGGCAGCTTGAGTTCTACTAGTTGAGGATTTAAAGGATGTCGATGTGGTTTTTCTGGGAAAGAGGACTGATATCAGCAGACTAGAACAACTCAGTTGAGTCAAACTACATCACATTAAATAGGTAAAGGACAATTACATTCCATTCATCCTATACTTGTGGATAGAGAGACTGGACCATCAATAGAGAGAGGTACTGTAATTGTAGCTTTAACATTAGAAAGTTAATTATTTGATACTTGCTCCATTCATTCATTTATATATATATATATATAATTATGAATGTTTGATCCTAGAGGTGGAGTACGTGAGGGGGTTTTTGAAAATAGATACACCTTTGGTAGTATGGTCTAGAGAACCTTTATGGGAAAGGGGTGTTCCCTTAATGTTGGGGATTATCATTTTTTGTGGGATCTTTTTAATCATGATATGGAAGGATTCAAACAAATATTGTGTAGGGAATAGAATGTATAATACGAAATCCCACATTGATTTTTCAAGATAAGATTGAATCTTACATCTCTTAAGGGTGAATATTATATTCACCATCGCGGGTGGGATATCCAAGTAGTTCTATCATGTCCAATTACTCATCATCTGGTAGATCTCAAAACCCATGTTTCATAATTATTGCTAGATGATGGAGATATGAAACAAGATGTCTTTTCACCCATATTAAAGAGGCTTCAGGATGCGTTTCTTAAAGACTTCATAAGGTTTCCATCTGAGAGGGATGGAGAATTAACTATTGAGTAATGATTGTGGTTGGGATGGTTTCTATTACACTATATATATTGGAATTCATAGAGCTTCAATATCTCAAGAATCAACAAGTGGAATTTAAGGATAATGGATTTATCCTTCCATGTACATAACATTGTGGTTCGGCAATGTTGTTTTAAAATAAATATGATCAGTGTTTTCTCTTATTCATTTATAATTGATTTTTAAACATGTTTAAAATGAAGAAATAAAATATACATCCACGTATCAATGATTTTTTTTACCACATGAGATGTGATTTTGTATTTTCAATTATTGAATTGAGATCATGCTATCATTATCCATGTGTTAGGACTTCTGATATACCGAGGGGTGCCTTTTGGACTTGGTATTGCCTTAATGAGTTTTTGTATTGTCATTTTGGTTTATGAACTCACCAGAAATATTAATGGTATTGATAGAATAAATCATACATAGGGGTCTTGATCAGTTTAGGGTATTGTGTAAGGACAATAAAATTATTTACTATTAGAATCATGATGTTAATTTCCCACACCATGACATCGTCCTGGGAATAGTGATAGAGAATCACCATTCTCCAAGCTATATAAGTGTCAATTATGGAATCACCATGTACATATATTGGGTCCAAAAATCTCAGATGAAGGTGTTTTATTGGACCCAGAGAATGTATAAATAGTTGTTTCTCGTGAGTATCCTAAAAACATTTTTGATATCTATATCATCTTAGGAATTGAAATATATTTTAGAAGATTCATTCCGGACTTTTATTAATTGGAAGCTCCAATTATAAGATAAAAAATATGGATGATGTTTGAATGGTCAGAATCATGTGAAAATTCTCGTCAGGAGATGAAGAAGCATTTTAAATGGGCAATGATATTGATCACACATTATCTAGGTAAGGTGTACACAATGTATTGTAATGCTTCTGGAATTGTACATAGGGTTGTGTTGATGCAAAGAGATGTATTTGTGGAATATGGATCTCAGTAGAGGTGGCATTATGAATGGATCCACCATGTGAATGAACTCTATTTAGTAGTAATTTTTTATTCTTTGAGGTGATGGAACCATTATATTTTTGGAAATGGGATTACATTATATATAGACAACAACTGCTCGCATTATATCTTTTCATAGTAGGACCTGAATTTCATGTAGTGGAGATGGGTTGAGTATTTGAAGTCATTGTATTTCATACTATCTTATACACTCAGACAATAAATATTGGGGCTGAAAAATTGAGCTAGAAAACACATAACGTATTAGTTCAAGAGTATGGTCTTATGTGGAAGAATATGGTTTTAGTAGAGGAGATTCATGTTGTGGTTAAGTACAGTTAATAGTAGATGAATCATGTGTCAATTTCTATAGAGTCTACATTTTTTATCCAAATTTCATATAGGAAGTATCAAGATTTGTATTTTTTGACATAGAGGGAAATCCTTAAAGTTGGGGTGTTGTCTTTATAATGGATCATATATTATGATGAAATATTATATGCTGGGAATGGGTTGTTTTCCCATTGATCGAGTGAGAGGAGTTGATGTCAGAATTTCATTCCTCAGTGTGCGGGGTACATCTAGGTGTGACTAAAATGTAACGTGAGCTACGATGAAAGTTTTTGTGTCTGATCCAAAAAATTGAAAAGTAGGGTTCATGACATGGTGCTTCGACCATCAGTAGGCGAAGGATGATTACAAATTTCATGGAGGTTTTCTACAATTGTATTCCATTCTATAATGGAAATCGGATGATGTGACAATTTATTTTTTTGTGGGACATCCGAGGATGCATTAAAAGAATGATTATATTTGGGTTGATGTGAAAAAAAATTAAAAACATAGAATATATATTACCTATATTGGAGACATTCAAAGTATATTTGCTAAAATATTTGTAATTTTAGGAGATAATATATTGTTATAAGGAACTATTAACTATTATTTCAGACCACGACTCGTGCATTAATGTATTCTTTTTCCTAGGCATGTAAAAGACTCCTGGGACACATTTATTCGATGTATGGATTTCCACCCATGTATATATGGGAATTAGGAGCCTACTATATAGTTTATTGATGATATGATTTGGTCATGTGTCCTAGTATTTCATCGCTCTTTGTAAAAGCCTCGTTATTTGGTGTATTTTTCCTATAAATGTAGTTATCAAGCAACTATGTAGATGGAAACAACTGGGGTATTTTATGGTAGACAATACATATCACATCAATGTTGGATGGAGGAAGGTGAATCAAAAATTTTGGGACCAACTGTCATTCATGAGACATCTAAATTGGTTCTTACTAATTCAGAAATGTTTGGCTATGGCTTAGAGTAAAAAGATGTTGTATGTTGATAGACCTTGATGACCATGAATGTTTACAAAGGTTGTTGTCCTAACCTTTTGTATAGTTTTTTCGACTCATTTTTAGGAAATATTTTTCAAAGTGTTGAGTACTATTCATTTGGGGTTTACCATGGGGGTTTTTTGGGTGTAAATTTGAAAAAAAATGGAGGATGTAGGGATGTGTATTATTGGATTATGGTTTTCCTCAACCTTGCACCCTATCCTAGAAAACAGTGAAACCCCGGATAGAGGGGATTTTTAGGGTTGGTGCAAATTTTTTGAAATAGTGATCCATTTTAGGAGAAACCATGAATCCTATATAAAAAAGGCACAATGATTATGTGCATGGTTGGGTATTACCATGTTCCCAAACATAGAAACTATGATTGAATTTTAATTCCAGCAAAAAATTAGTTATTTAATATCGTGAACCCCCAAAACACACTGTATTCAGAAAAAATTCAACCCAACAAAATTTATCAAGATTTTAGAGCCACCCATAATATTGAAATACTTTATGATCATTGTTCTACACGATTCAAATCCCATACCAATTATATAAACCCCTTCTAGAAAGTGGATACTCTCCCACCTGAGATCATGTTATTCTATCCTTCACTAAATCATTAGGTGGTTTTTATTCATGGATTGGGATAGATCTAGATCTGGTATTGTGTATATAGATATATAATTATAGAAATCAATCAATATTAGACATATCATTTCTTATTTGTTCATGATTTAGGTTTTAGACATGGATCTAATTCTACCTCTTTACTCCACATAATATTATATAATTCCTTTGGGGGTTCGTTCATCAATGATTCAAGGTAGGTTATCTACTTTTCAAATACTATAGTCATTATATCAAATACATGTATGTGATTTTATATTTTTTAGGGATCATTTGGAAAATGGAATTCCTAAATTGAATTTATTAATTTTTTCAATTAATTAATTTTGGAATTGGGAATTCGATTGAATTTGGATTATATATGGATGAATTAATTATATAAATATTTAATATTGAATTGGGATAAATAATTGTTGAATTAATTATCAGTTTATTGAATTATGGAATTGGGGATAATTAATTTTTGGGTTAATTATTGGAATGTTTAATTTAGAATAAAGAATAAATATATGGAAATTTAATTCTGGGATATTGAGATTTCCAACTGAAAAATCAATTGTCTAAATTAATGGGATACAATGATTTTGGATTTGATTAATTAATTGTAGAATTAATTAATCGATGTTATATGACTAATTAATTTTTGAATTAATTAATGGACATAATGTGATTAATTTGGTTTTGAAATTTATCAATGAGATAGGTTTGATTAATTAATTGTAGAATTAATTAATTTAATGATTTTTGAAATGCCATTTTTTTGGATGTCACTTGTCTATGATTATGTTTTCATAGAGTAGCACATGGGTCAACTAGGGTGTGAGGGAGGTTTTACCCAAGAGAAAATATGAGAGCATCGAATTTGATTTCCAATGGACCGTGAGAGCACTTCGGGTGGAAGACCATGAGACATTCTAGTTTGATTTCCAAGGGATCATGAGAGATCATGGATTTAGGCAAGGAAAAGTCTACGTATCTTCCCCATTTTCCTATAAATATATATTGTTTTGTTTTTCCTCACTCACTTTAGGCCCTTGAGGTTAGAGCCCTATGTGCTCACTACTCATACAGAGCTGATTTACTTGTTTTATTCATTTTACCATATAATAATTGTGATAATGAATTGTAACAGTAACACTAAAATATGTGATATCATTTAAGGATAGTTCAGACTCCGGCATGACCTGAAGTATGTATTGATGTTCAAGTGTTCTTAGGAACCTGAGAGTTTATTTTCTTAAATAAAGAATAATTGACATCATGATAACTCTTTACTTATTCATTGTAAATATTTCATTATAAAATATCATAATCTATTATAGACTTGATATTTTTTAAAAACTATTAATTGTGGCCTACTAAGGTGTACTCACACCTACCACATACTACCTAATTTTTTCCCAAATATATTCCGTGTTTGGATGGAAAGATAACGGAAAATGCTCTATTTTATGAGGGTGAATTTGGAAGGGATCATGGATGATGTAATCATTTACAGTTCCGAATCCTCTTGGGATATTTCAGTGTCTTTAAATTGAGTTTCATTTGAAACATGGTATTTACATTAGTATGGAAAATTTACAATACAATTTTGATACTGTATCACATGTTTTAGTGAACTTGTATTCTCAGTACTGTTAAAATTATGGTTATATGTTATTGAGTTATTATTATTATTTTATGTTTGTTTATAACACAGATAAAATAGATTATCGTCTCCCCATGATACATATTAGACCATCACATCTAGTTGGTAGCCTTTAGATTATTAGGAGGTGGACCTGAGTTCATGTGATGAACTCTCCTAGGGAACCAGGTTATGGAACCCCAGATGAGACTTTACAATGAGGATGTACAATATCTATGCTCCTAATATACAAACACAATTTCCTCATATAAACTATGAGCATCATATCCCACCAAATATTTTCAAAACTAGTTATAGATGGTCCATCAACATATATGTTTACTTCTATAGTGATCAGCCCTCAACAAATATAATTGTAAACACCATAAAAAAATCCATATATTCTAATGGGCCTCAAAAAATAATACATGTTAAAAAACGCCACTTATGTGTCTAATTTGTTCTCACTTGACCCCCAAAGAATCATTGTTCCAAAAAAGTTGGGAATAGATAACTAATAAACTAAGACATATAATTTCAAACATAGTGCCACTTTTCCCATGTTTCGATATCCCAATCGTCAACACCATCATAAGTCCTAAGATTCATTCCCTCAAACATATTTATTCATTGCCTGAATCTTGATTACCATGTAACCTAATCCTTTTGATCATAATCACCCAATGTATTCTGGTTCACACCCCTAAATTGATGAATGTGCCTTCTCAATAAAGGTGTTCAACATTACCTCAATTCTTTGGTAAAGAATATCGGGTTACGATAGAACAGAAAAATTATATATATACAATTCAGTTTAATTTAATATACAAACACAAAATAAAATTAATATGCTAGTGCAAGCCTCATACCCAGTTTAACCGTTGTATTAGAGATGTTACAAGCCCATATTCATCTAATATCATGAATTTGAAATTTTAATAGAAAACATTTATTTTATATGTTCTCACTGAGACAACCCACCCAACACATATTTATGAATACATGAAATAATTCTGTAAAATATATGATATTAATAGGAACCAAATTCCATGAACTTGTAAGCTCTCACAAATATGATATCATCATATGAATTTTTTATAATCTAGATATAACAACATTTTATTTGAATACCCATAAAATAAGGAAAAATGTATCATATAGATTTTGGAATATATGTGATGAAATAAACAAATAATTTATGGAATTGTATTGAAGGCCTTATAGTGATGAATCTATAACTACCTACAAATAAATTATTTGTGTCCAATTGGTATGGTTTACTCAATCAATTAGGGAATGAAAAGGGCAGGGATACCACCTTTTTTGGGTGTGTGTTTGTGAAATGGATGAAAAATTGAAGGTAAAATAGAAATTTGGATGGAGGGATGTTTAATAATATCCCAATTTTTATTGGGCCTCAGAGTTTGGTATCATTATTTAGCTAACATCACTTTATAAATTCTTTGAAAAGTATCGAACCACCACATATGCATGTTATATATGCATGGTATTATAAACCATTTGAATACCCATTGTTAAAAACTATAGTGGTTCTACAAGACTGTTTTTTCAAACATACATAGTTCACCAAACCATGTTGAGTTACTAATGTGGTCTGAAAAATTACATAGAGGCATCATGTTTTTTTCCAAAACTTGTGCCTCTATATGGGCTTTCTTGAAAAATATTTCTGAGGTCTGACACACCTATAACTCACCAAAATAATGACAGAAAATTACCCGAATTAAACCATTATAATAAGGGTATTGGTTATTCAGAAATCCCAGAATTAGATTTTTAATATTAAATGGAATATTGGCCCACCCAAGAATCTTGAAAATATCAAAAAGTTTCAGGATTTATGACAAGCTCAAATACATGGTATGTTACATTATATGTTTTATGTTTTTTTTAAATGGTGAATAAAGGTAATTTTATGAAAATTAAATTAAAATTAGTTTTCTATGTCCATATGTCTGATTAACGAGGGGATGTTCATGTTTAACTCTCTCAAGATTATTTCTACATAATTGTACCCCAATTTTCATTGAAAATAATGAATATCCTACTTGTGAGGTGACAAGTTCCATCATCATCTAAATATCAACATGTATGGGTACCCAAAAACGATAAATGAATAATATTTTCACAAGAATTATAATGTATCAATGTATTGATGATGTTTTTATACACATTATAGTATGGATTAATCAGTCGATGAAGGTTGGGGAAAAGGGATTTTCTAGATCAATCCGTGATGGATAATGTAGATATCCAATGTCACAGTGAATGTGGTTAAAATATTTAGTTTACCACTATAAAATGTTGATTGAGAATCTGTATAACATCATGATTTTTTGGAGTAACATTAATATAAAATTCTAGTTTATGTCATTTCATGATTGTATGATTACAAAGGGAGTAAAATCCAAGGATTAGGGAGCACCAATCTTATCATTGACTATAAGGATTTTATTTTTAGAAAATATAATTTTGAATGTCATCGTAGCCTGATTTCCTATGGATTGATAGTTCCTATGGAATATGATTATTGAGGTCTTATCTTAGAGGATATAGTGGTTGATCCATGTTTATTTTAGTGATGCTGTAATGAATTAATTCTAGTTTGTTTTTATAAATAATTTTCCAATTATTTTTGATCTAATGAAATATTTCAATTATAATGTTTTTTTAAAATTTTACTGATAAAGAATATTTATTTTTCTATCCTAATGTGGTTGAGAAACTATTGAATAGGATTATTGGAAGAAAATCAATTACACTGGAATTATGGACATATATTGACCACAATCCTAAATTACTAAGAACATATAATAAAGGATTCATCATTCCATTCTATGAATAATTTTTTAATCCTTAGATTCAATCATTGGTTGTTTTTCATATTTAATTTTTGCTTTCAATTTTTTCCATAATTTTTTTGTTTTTTTATTTATATACCAACTTATATGATATGTGGTTCAATATTGACCAATGGAAACTAAATAATTAGTTTCTAAATTTATAGAAGATGATATTATTGACTATATAATATTTTTATATCATTACATAAAACCTTTTTTTACTCTGGAGACATTCATTTTAACTATTACTATAATGATTATAAAGAATATGTCCTTCATTGATTGCAAGCGAACTTGATTACTGTTAAATGATGACCCATATTATTTTAAGGATATATTTTATCATGAGATCTGTCCTTATTTAATCCATTTACTTTGAGATAATTTAAATATAATTTATGTCTTATTAAATTATTCTAACCATGTTTTTTGAGTGGACAATGATATTTTTTTCAATAATTATAATTTGGGACTAATTACCCCATGATGTGTCACAACTTTTAATTTCATTAATCTCATGAGTGGAGGAGAAATATTTCATACAAAGTGAAAAAATCACTGACCATAAGTTCAATTATTTTACCTCTCCTAATTTAAATCCATCCCATTGAAAAATATAAAGAATAATTCATTTCATTTTAGTTAGATTTGAAGTTCATATTCTAGAAAATAATGATATTATTTGACAATTAGTTTTGAGGGTATGACTAGTCCACCTAGTTCTTAATGAAATAAAACATTCACATTCACTATTAAATTATGTTAAAGTATCTATATGATTAATAATACTATAAATGGTCATTTTATCAACCATGATGAATTAATAATTCCACATAACTGATAAGGCTTTTGAAACAATTGATTTTTATAAAAGGGAAATTATAATGGTCAAAAAACTAGTTTATAATTTCAATTTTTATTCACAACCCATTACAATTTTACAATTATAAATTAATTTTTTGTTCTATTTTAAATGATTAATAATTTTTTATTCTATATATTTCAATAATGAAATTTTATTTTCATTTGGCCATTCAGTTGGATATCAATGGATCTAAAACAAACACACTCAAAGGTAGATAACAAAATGATAAATTGTTAAGAAAACCATAATGAAAATTTAATTTACTTCCCATGTATACAAGGAAAATATTTATCATTCATAGAATGGAAATTATATGTTAGTATATCAAAAAATATTGAATTTTGTAAAAGAGTTTTCTATTTCAATTGGATCCCTTGATGATTAAGATGAATTCAATGTTGATCTCCGAGAGTTACTCAATAAAAATACCATGATAAAGGATTTAGGATAGGAGTTTTATAAATAATTTTTTTAAATTGTGATAGAATATAGAACGTATTGAAAAATAACTTTTTTTTTGAATCTTTGATAGATATTATAGTGAATAATTTAGTTAATGAAGGTATGTGAACATAATAAGATGACAATACAAAAATGGTCATGGATGTTGGTCAATTTCAAGGAGTGTAATTGGTGGAACCTGAATGAAGAGTACATATAGGGTTGGATATTCCCTGAATTACTTGTTCATTGTTATTTATTTTCCAAATAAAGGGTTATCTCTCAAGGATATGTCATGAGAATGAAAAATAATAAATTCCTAAAAAACCCTTAGAATGATTATCAATTATTGCATTGGTTAAATACAGAAGACGTAACTTCTTTCAATGCATTAATTACATGATGAAAAAGATATATTGTAGCATAATCTAAAGAAACGTGGATTATATATGAGGGAATAAATTTTATTGTTCATTCATATGATTTTTTAGGAGTAGTTTTAAGATTTTACAGAATTGTCAATTCCAGCGCCATTATATCCATAATAATTACTCAAATAGATCATTACCATAATTGTTTCTAAGTGATAAAAAATATGTTCCATGATCAAAAAACAATTTGACTTTTCAAAAAAATATATACTTCAATTCAATTAATTTACTCCATAGATTATATAAATGATTCTATATAAATTATGGATGACATAATTTTCTAGATTTTATCAAAAATTATATTAATATATCTGAGTTCACTATGTTTCTTCATCTATATAACCCTGATTATTCACTAGAAAAAATATATAATTTAAATTTCATAGTGTCTTCATAATCTTCAGCATTATTTTTATATCAAGTGACTAAAATTTGAAAAAATGTTAATTAGAATATATATTTTTACACGTATGCATAATTTGACTATTCATGATCATTAATAATAAATATATTGGTGGAAATTATAAAATAACATCTTAATTAATTTTCAATACTTTTTTAAGTGATTTTGTGTATAATAATATTAAATGTTTATTACTTAATATTTTTTAAATTTTTAATTTATATATTTTTATAAATTATTAGATTTGATTGACCGATATATTTTTAATTCAAATTAATAAGACATTAACTAAGAGTTTTTTTTTGAAATATTCTCTCTTATACCCCCTTTCATGAGAGATTCAATGTGGAATATACATCACACATTCACTATAAATTTATTTTAGTATCACTATTAGTTTAATAGAAATATATATTATGAACATTTAATGTCTTGATAAATTCATGATTCCTCATAACTAGTCAATACCCATTTAAAATATTAATATAATATATAAAAAATACATTGATGTTGATTATGGAATTATAATACATGGATCAGTGTAATATATATTAAAAACCCATTTTTCTTATTGGATTCTTACTTTTCATACTTTTATTGAGCCTAACATGAAATTCGATATGACAACCCAATGAAATACTCACATTGAGACAATAGAATATATGGATATAGTATGTATGAACCCAAAGGCCTAGAGTATAAAAACAGAAATATGTATTAATGTTATATGTCTGGAAGATGTACCATTTTTATGGACATGGAATGTGTATACATAGTAAGGTATCAATAAGAGGATTGATGATATGTATATATCTATACAATTTATTGTAATAATAAATGATATATCATTTAATTTCCATGTATAAAAACATGCTCATAGCAGTATAATATATAGAATATTCCTTTCATTATATTAAATATAAATAAAATCCATCCAATATACACCTAAACAAGTAATAAAATCATGATAATTCAAAAATACTAAATTATGGAATCCAAATAATTAAACGAAAAACACACTGATCCAATATATTTAAGGAATAAAATTTATACTATTTTATCCATGTACAATATCGGACTAATGATATATATAGTAGAAATACCTATAACCAAAATTTAATTCTATGAAAGTAACTATGTAATTGATTTTTCCCCTTAAAAATGTTAATTGTAGATATGATTACCTATATATGAAAATACATAAATATTGAATAATATATTATCACATGGTTATTTTTATTTATCAGAACATTACTTTGATAATTACCTCAGATTCCGTGATTTTTCTTATCATTAGATTCACACATAGTTACCCCTAAGAGAGGATTATTTGAGAACTTACCTTCAAATATAAATTAATCTTAATTTATATATCATTGGATTATTCTTTATTTGGAAGTTTATTGGTAATTAAACATAATATTACTACTAATATATCTCTTGAATCACATAATTTGATGTATTAGTAAAACCTATAATTTTTTATGGTCATTGTGAGGTAGAATATCTTTTGGGTATCATATATGATATGAAATTAATTAAAAATTAAATTATTGGAAACATGCATTTTAGAAATATAGATATCTTTTTGACTTTTATTGAAATAGAAATCTCAAAATAATTCCATGGCAATGTAAATTTATTGATGTTATTTTTATAGAATTTAGTGGAACCTATATCAAGGGTATATATCAATTTTAAGATTATGAAACCACTATATCAAGGTATTTAGATAATGGGATTTATTTCAAAGTGATTTTTTATGAGGTTTTTTACCCATAGATCTAATTTATCTCTGTATGGGTTTCATGACATGTATTTGGATGGTAATATTTTAATTTTGATTAGTTTTTTTAATTGAACATATATAGGTCTTACATAGTCACAAAATATGTGTATTCAATATCCCTATTAAATTCTATATGAAATATTCCATTTGAATTAATAATATTCCAGGCTTGTGGATTAATAATAACTCTAATATTTTAAATTTTTTTAAATTTATTAACTAGATATTAAAATTTTTACTTATGGTAGTTTAATATCATATATATATTTATTTATTTATTTATTTTTAAAAAAGTATACATAATATATACTTATAAATTATGTATTTGAATGGTGGAAAGTAATTATTTATTGATTAAATGAATATCAAATATATATTCATATTTGTGGGAGTTAATGTCAAATTAAATTATTTCTTGAGGGAAAAAATTATTTATATATATTCATTTAAGTACGTATTTACAATTCGTATTTT
The DNA here is from genome assembly GCA_963277665.1 of Viscum album. Classification (NCBI taxonomy): domain Eukaryota; kingdom Viridiplantae; phylum Streptophyta; class Magnoliopsida; order Santalales; family Viscaceae; genus Viscum; species Viscum album. The sequence goes on from OY728160.1 coordinate 1,174,486,004, forward strand.
GATAAATGATTAGGATGAACACAATTCACTATTAATGGTCAAGATGAAATGATATATTTTATATAATATTGTTGAAATACACATTAAAGTTTTTATTTAATAAATGATATTTAAATTTTATGGAGTAGGTGAATGTCAGATAATATTGTATATATAATTTCATATCCTAGAATGAGTTTTACATAGAATAGTGATATTAATAATTTTATTTTGTTAAATAAATAATTTTTTATACCTTTGTTTGTAACAAAATTGATGTCATTTTTTAGATATATAGAATTTTTCTACATGGTTTTATTATATCAAAAATTCTCTCTTGAATTATAGAAAATTATCCTCATCCTCGTCCTAATGTCCAATATAACAATAGACAGTTTTTCAATAGTTGAAATTTTCTTATTGCAATCAATATTGAATGACAAAAGACATATGGATCTTCTTTATTTGCACATGATATTATAAAAATTATGTTATGATATTCATAGAGAATATTTAAATAATTATAAAGCGATATTTATTTATAGCATTTATATCAAATATAGTAGAATGACAAAATATTATGCTAATTCATTAATGAATGAAAAATTACAAATCAATTGTAATTCTTAATATATATTAATTAATAATTTTATTTTAATGGAACCTCTCAGTGAATATTCTGGGGTTATTTTATCATGTTTGGAAAATTTAATCTAAATAATCGGAAGAAATTATTTATTGGAAATGGGCCCAACCAATTGAATTTTTCCTTAGAACGATTGAGGATTACAAAAGTTTTCACATATTAATTTCTAAGTATTTATTATTTTTTGATCAATTTCTCACTAAGTTGTTAAATTTGAATTTCATATTATTTTTTCATTGATACAAAATTTATGATAAAGTGATTGTATAATTTTATATTACCTAGAAAATGATAAGAATATATAAGGAACTCCAGAAGATTCTATATAGAGTTGCGACAAATTCTAGATGACTAAAATCGATTCACATAATGTAATGAAAATGCACACATCTTGTAACAATTGTCAACTATAGAGTGGTGAAATTACCAAATAAATACAGGTCATATCAAGTTTCAATAAACCACTTAATTAAAAAAAATTAATATGTAGTTTTAATGATGTTAGATAGGGGTACACACCTTTTAGTATAAATATTTATTATGTCATCCCATATTGTTTTCCCCATTATAATTTTATAAAAAATTTGGTCAAAGTACATGAAATGTAAAAAATCCATTTAATTTAATGAATGTGAATCATGTGATAAGGAAATATGTAAATAACATGTTGACATAAAATATTTACACACCATGTAACACTTTATAACACATATTGAATACAAAACATGTCCATAGGTATGTAATGTAGGTCATTATGAAATGATGTGAGTTATTTTATATCCAAAATAAATGACATATAGAATATTGTATGAGTTGTATGAATTGGTTTTGTTAGATATATTACAAATTGAGTATATCATAGGGTTGTGTGAAAGAATAAAACTATTCATCGTTTCTTTATATACATGCATTGATAAATTAATTTTTGTATTATATACATCCCTTAAACATCAATAGAATTCCCAATGTTACATATGGTGAATATTTAAATTATAAATTCTAGTCATGAATGTTTCACTAGAAATGTGACATGAAGCATTGAATAAAATTCCATTAATGTTGTGACACACCATGTACACATATTGTTGTGCATATATTCTATACATAAAATAGATGACACACAATATTAGTTATGTGCCATATCATGTGACAAAACACAACATGTAACATTAAACACCCCAAGTTATAAGAATAATTATGCTTCCAGAAAAAAAAAATTCTATTATATATAATAATTCTTCAAGGGAATAAATAATAAATTATTTCCATAAAATTAAATTATTATTAAACAAGTGAGAGTAATTTTACAAGTTTCATATATTTATATATAATTGATATAAATAATGATTATTTTTATCATATATATATATATAAAAATTTCTATAAATAATTCATTTGAAACCATATAAATGATTGTATAAAGGATAAATTGATGTTAATTTTGGTCGAACTAAAATTAATTTTAATGAATATCATTTTACAAAATAAGTTTTTTTTGTAAAAAAACATTAAGCATAAAGAATTATTTTAGTTAAAATGATTCAGGGAATATGATTAATTATTTTTAATTTAACTGAATGAAATATAAAATCAAATTATGGAATTTGGTTATAAAATGTAATTATTTTAAATTATTATTATTTAAAAATCATATTGGATGTATATTTTAAAATTTTTTAATTTCAATTACAAAAAAATAAAATAATTTTTTGTGTTAATGACATAAAAATTATATTGGGTTATATTTTTCGTATTTTTATAAAAAGGATTATATTTTGGTCTATATTTAAAAATAATTTTTTCACAAATACCATCTGCATTAGGACATAATTATTATTCTATAAATATATAAATTTATATAAATTTATTTATTTTAAAAATATATATAACTAAAAATAAATTTAATTAAAATATATTCAATTTATAAACCTTTTTTTATATATTTTAAAACCATAGATATATTTAATTGTATTTATAATTTAATTTTAGACCATTTCCATAAATTAAGTATTCATAATTTTCCATTTAGTGTTGGATTCATTTTGTCGTTATATAACATGAATTTTATTAATTACAAACCCTTAAATATCATGTATATCAAAACACGTCAAATTAAATTTCCTAAAATAATATTTAAAAAAAAAAAAAAATTCCTAATATTTTTATTTGTTGCACTTTATGAAATTTATAATTAATATTTCCAAATTTTTCTAAATTACTATATTTAAATTATTTTTAAATTTCAGAACGTTCATATAAAAAATAGTTTGTCTGGAAAATTTAAAAAAAATTACTTACTACGTTAAAAGATTGTCATAACAGTGAAGACCAAAACAAATGTGTCAAAGAAATGTATATGATCAATAAATATTACTACCACTAATAATTAAATTGGTTTAGGTGGATAATATATGACGAAATTAATTTTCTATTATTTAATATCAATTATGGTTCCACATGACTTGAAAATAATAATCCCTTTACATTAATAAATATAATTTTGTATAAGGGTACCCCACAAACTTAATAAAATAGCCAATAATCATATATTGTAAGACACACCTAATGACTCAATTAATTCCAATAACTTTACACTTTTAATTAGATAATAATATTTTGAAAAATTATTTATCCTCTTGTCTCAATAAGATTTCTGGAATCCCTATAAATTAATGTGGTTTTCCTGGAGAAAATATGATTTATATGTGCGGTTTTTCATTTCATATCATCTTTTATTTCACATTATCCTCTATATATTCTTGAATTTTATTTCTAAAATCATAATCCATTAAATTTTTACGATTATATAAATTAGATAATATTTCGTTATATGAATGTATTATTTCTCAATAATTCTCTATAATGTGGTCTTGTTTGGGTCAATTTTTCCACATACACAAAATATTATATAATGATTACCCCAAAACAACAAATGATATTTAATTAATCATGAGATATGATGTATATTACTAAAAAAGTGTGATTTTTTATTATGGTTGTCAAAATAAAAATAAAAATAGGAATCTCATTTTTGAAATATGTACCATTATTTGTTTAAAATCACCAAAGTTAGAGCATTATGGTTTTAATCTTGGTCAATTGTACCAAATGCACACATGTAATGAACCAGGATATTGATAAAAAAATGGTATATCTTATCGTATACATTTAATATTTATATATTTCTAATTTCAAATCTTTGAGAGGTGACCAAAACCATTATACTAAAATATGTAAATAATTTTTTAAACCATTAATGACTAGAGACAAATATTATCTTAATGTAATATATATGTAATAAGTTAATATTAAATAATAATATAAGGAAATAAGAATGGATATGATTATTGATTAAATTATTATAAAGCATAGTTTTATTGAATTATATGTATGATAATGTCTGACTAAGATGTAACCAAATGTAAAGGTTATTCATATTAGTTTTTAGTAATTGTGATACATTTAATATTCTAAAATTATCATCTTTTTTATGGTATATATACTCCACATAGTTATATTTTAATAATTATTATCATAAAATTTAATGTATTTATAAATAAATAGATTGTTACCGCTTTTTATTTCTATGGATCAAAATGTTATAACAGTCGTAAGGGTTTCTTCTACCAATATCACATTTAATTCAAGATTTCTTTTTCTTAAATAAATTTTTATGGAATTATATATCGAACCTTTTTAAAACCCAATATCTTAAACTATATACTATTTAATTCAAGTAATTACATGACTTGATAACTATTTTTGTTCAATTTCATTCAAAATTATACAAAAAGATTCTAATAATTGAAACTAATTTTATCTCTTATTTTGTGTCTAGAATAATTATCGTTCAAGTTCATATTTCAACGGCAGGTACTGTACAGTACTGTAGCAACACGTGTATTGTAGTAGTATTATTCACAGAAAGGGCTTTGGGGAAAAAAATGGGCCTATGGACCATGTAATGGGATAAATTCCCACTGGGCCTTCGGGATATGTAATGGGTCCACCTCTACAGAGTTAAAGAGGTATTTTCTTTGCTTTAAAAATAAATGAGGCTTTGGCCCCAACCTTTTAAGAAAATTGTCTTTTACATTTTAATGGGTTAATAGATTTTTAATTATTATAATTTTTAAATCATTAATTAAAATTTAAATTGTTATCAAATGAAATATTTTCATGTTATTATTCTATAATTAATATTTAATATTTTAATAATGGTGTTTTTAACTATTTTAATATCAATTCATGATTATTATGATTCACTAGTTTTATTATATACTTATAACATCCAATTTATTTTATATGAATGCATTGTTGTGGTATATTAATTTATTTTTTGGAATCATATTACTTTAAAAAAAATTATTATTCATTGATATGATTATGATTTTTAAAAGATATTATAGAATATATGTCTATGGTCTTTCAATTGTGTAAATTTTTGGTCTTTTATGGACTTAGAATTAATTTTATAATGCTTCACATATCTCGAGGAAAGGATATTTTTAATATGTGGGTATCCCAAGATTGAAATGATATTTAATAATGATGGTTAGCCCATTCCAAAATGGTGATGAGATGCAAGTGTTCAATTTTTTCCATGATTATGTGAGTGTATTGGTGGTTAGCCTTAACAAGAATTATTACTTCCATGATTATGTTTACTCCACACACATATTTCATATTATTATTCCATCATTATGACCCCATAGATCATGAATATGGAAATACATTTCTACATACCTATGAATCATGTCTTACGTTATTCCTATGACATAGTCCACAAAACATGATTTACGATCTCTTTTGTATTTGGTATGATTTGAAAAGGACATTCCATTTAATTATAATTATGTTCCCACACCCATATCCTCATCCTATTTTAAAATATGAGTTTACATTGATTCCCCCCTTAATTACACTTAATGAGCATTCATGCTTAATATTTCATATATTACCATTTCCCTAGGTTACTATGATGAGTATTATGGATGATGTTTCCAAGGGTTCATCATGTATGGATAATATATTGAGAGATGATGGAAAGTAATTCAACATTCTAGATATGATGTTATAGATGGAATAAATCAATAAAATCTAAAGAGGCATTTAGATTATTGAAAAAATTCATCAGCGCGACGATGTTCTATTATATAAACGGGGTTATCTAAAATTTATTACACTTATCCTAAATGTTATTGTGTAGTTATTTGATAACATATTTATGATGATCATTATTTTTGTGTCACTTGACCTATATTCCAATCCATTGTGAAGTGATTTTGTACTTTTGAACTAGATCTCCGAATATGTTTCTAGGGTGTCCTAGATTTTATCACTGTAGGGTTTAGAAATTCGTAGTAGTTAGTGTGTTATGAGATGAGGATACCTTAATAGATGTTTATACCATCTTGGGTTAATAATTTATTTTTTGTTCATATGTACAAAGGCATAGATACCCTATTTGGGTATTATGTGTTTATATTTTATAGTGTTAAATAGTACATTGGAAATTTTTATTTGGTTTTTAGAAGAATACAAGACTAGGGTATAGATGACACTTTGTGTTATTATGTCATTTTATGTTTAGTTAACTATGGTTAAATAGGAAAATAGATTAATTTTATTTTGGAATGTATGTTGGGAAATACATATAACCATGAGGGTTGAGAAGTGATATGAGGAGTAGATAATTCAGGTTAGTTTTAAAAAATAAAAATACAATTTTGACAGTATATATACATATGGAAAAGATAATTGATAAATGAATTTTTCGGTACAAAATGTTATAATGAATTTTTGGATTTTATGTTTCCATTATTATTCTACTTATAATATTGTATGAAGGATTATTTTAATTTTATGTTTATTACTCCCAATGGATTTCATTATATTTCATGAGGACGAAACATAATAAAACATTAGTTAATATTAAAGTGTTAATGTTTGTCCAATAGTTTCATTGTTGAACCAAATGTATCATAGTTTGAAATAATGGTCTCCTATGAGTATTTTTTCATATTAATGTTATTATTTAGTTTGATTTTATTTCATATAATGATAATAATATTTTTTTTAAATTGAGTACATGATCAAGATAATGAATCTACAAAAGATATGTTGCTATGAATTCCAATACACAATTATGGATTAATATTTCTGAAAAACTATTATAAAAAATGAAAATCAGGATATATAAATATTATTTTTCAACAAGTGATTATCCTTGTCTTACACGATATTTTGAAGTTGATGTGTCATTAGAAATCATATGTTTTTCCTTATCTATATTAGGGATGCCCTTATTTTTTTATTAATAATAAAAATTCTACAGAAAAATTCAATTAAGGTGGTATAATGTGACTCTTAGTGTTTTAGGGTCAATTTTCATTCTCCAAATTATATTCATACAAATTTTATATTTCTTTATTGAAATAATACAATTTTTTACGTAAATAAATCGTTAAGTACATGAATAAAATTTAATTATATATAAAATAAATGTGTTTGAAAATATCAGTTACATGATCATGATATACTATCCAAAGAAATTACTGTTATTTATATGTTAAATATACATATTTTAATAAAAAATTATTATTTTTAAATATATTAAATGAATATATTTAGATTAAAATATGTATATTTAATTGTGTAATTACTATTTCCCCTAATGATGCTGTTTATAGTATATGAAATGTTATTTAATTTATTTCTTTTAATTTTTTATTTCAACAAAATGTAATTAAGATTTAAAATTAGAAGTTACTAATATAATTTATCAATGTAATAAAACCATAAAAACGATGTAAGAAATCTATGGATTTACATAAAATGAAATATTTTTTATTTATGAATTTAGTTTCTTTACTATATTTAATTATTTTATTCAAAATTTAATTCCATAAATTATAGAATTAAATTGTGAAAAAATGGCATCATTATTAGATTCGGCGTTGAAATATTAGATTATATTTGTTAGTGGTTTTTATGAAATCTTTTTTGGAAGTGAATAGTTAAAAAATTATGCTTTTATAAATTCTTCATAATCTTTCAAATCACCTACATAAACACATAACCTAAAAATTTATGAAACGTATTTCAAAGCCAAGGATATATTTGATAAGTAAAATAATTATTTAAAAAAATAATATAAAAAATTTAGACCTATGTATGAAATTTATGAACATTAGATTTTTTTATATAAAATAAACATTATATTTGGTATTTTTTCACTAATAATTAATTCTTTTGGTTACATTATGTTTTAGGTTTTTTAAATTAGTATAACCCTAATTTAGTTGGTAATAATTGAATAAATATAATGAAAATATTTACTATTTATAATTTTTGGCATAAATGTATATTTAATCTGAAAAAATAATTTTTTATAATATAATTTTTATGAAATGTTATCCATATACTAATTTTGATTTACTTTTTATCTCTATTATAAATTTAATATTATAATATTATTTTTGAATTATTTATATTTTAATCCATAATAGGTTATATGGAATAATTTTTTATATAAAAAAATGATTCCAAGGTAAAGGTAAGTCACCACAATAAAAGATATAAGCATTTATAAAAATGATATTTTATGGGATTGGTAACAGAAAAATATTTTAATGTAAGAAACTTATATTAGATTGTGCAAATGAAATGTACAACCAATAATAAAATATAATCTACCACCCTATGACTTTATGATATATTTAATTTTAAATTAATTCAATCTATTTGATATTTTGTAGTGAATGAAACACTGAGATTGAATAAGATACCTGAATTTGTTAAAGTATTATTCTTGTAACATGTCTTCTTTAAAATATCCATTAAGATGGAGTGTAAGAATATTAATACCTGAATTTTGAAAACCCTTTCATTTATACATGTACAATATAAACATAATATTCATATATTAATTATAAATAGAGTAAGAACCATTTAAAATAGAATAAAATGATTTTTAAAATAAAGTAATTTTCTGAAAGACACATTAATATCCCATTGAACAGATAATTAGAAATCAACTTTTACCACTTAATGATTTTTTTAAAAAATTATTAAATTCATTTTTTAAATCAACATTTAAAATTTATGTTTGTATTAATTTTTTATAATTTTTTTAAAATACTAATAATTTGATGAATATAAAAGAACTGTTTTTTTTAAATTAACTTTTCAAATTAATTATCTATATGATAAGATATATTTTAAATTTATATTTGAATAAAATGAGTTCAAATAAATTACTAAATGACAAATTTAATTAATTTTAATAAATTTGATATTTAATTTTGAAATTAAATCATTCTATTCAATATGAATTTTATCTTTATAAAAACACTATTTCATCATGTATTAAAGTAAATTTTAAATTAAACCCATCCACATCATTGAATTGAATTTGAAAAACCATTTATTCATTATTTTGAATCAAAATTACTTATATTATCATATATTATAACCTTAATTTTTTACCATAATTTATTATGAAATCACTAATAATTAATTACCTTGTTTAAAGAAAAATGGGTTTACTTGGGGATGAAACTGACAAGATAAGAGTCAAATGGGCAGTAAAATTTTTCCAATACAACTTTTATTCACATATTTGGACCCCACAATATCTAATGATCTATAATGTTTAATTTTATAGTATTCTATCATTAAAAAAATGTGGGAATCACATTACCTTTTTCAATATTCAATGTGTGTCCTCTCCTACTCATATAATATCTTACTCGTGTCCTCCACTATTCACTCTTGTAAAATCAATTTGTTCAGCCCTAAAAAATAACAACATTATATCCCCCATGACATCGTAAAGAATAACAACACTACACTTTATTTCATATTGAATGATGATTTATTAAATAAACATTCACTCAGTATAGATCAGAATATTTTGAGGCCTAGTTCCTTTGGGGATTAAAAAAATTACATAATAATATAAAACAAGAAATACATCATCATTATTGAAAACAAATTTATCATGACCACAACATTTATTTGTACTTAAAAATATATTGGATATCTAGAGGGAATACATAAGAATGTGGTGATCTTTAAAGACTGTTAAGGGAGTAAAAAAGCATATCAACAATAATACAATACATGTTAGGAAATAGGAATATCAATAGATCATAAGAGAAACAAAAACACGATGGCATGATATAGCATGATTACCATAACATGTAAATGTGTCAAAAACCTAAAACACTGAATCGTTAATATATAGGTATTAGGTAAACCTTTATCCCAACATGAAGAACCGTGATACAAAACATTACCCAATGCATTGAAGCACTATAAAGGAGCACCCTTCCCAATCATTTCAATATTATGATTAAGTGTTCCACATTGATCATTTAACATGGATTCATTCAACATGATTATTATTCCATGATCAAGGAATTTTAAATACATACATTTACGTCCCCCATCAAAAAGTACATATGCATAAAGTTGAATACCCATGATAGAGGAATGGTTAAGGTATTCACAACATGATGATTTTTGGCCTGGAATATTATTGTGTAATTTCGGAAGCATAATGAAATCATATTGAAATTCATAAATTTGTATGATAATATAGATAGGGGTATCTCATAATTTATACAATATATAGATAGTAAGGTGATAAAACAAATATTTTCAATTATTTTATTCTTATTTTAAATGTTTTTAATCCCACCAATGTGTTATTTAAAGGTCAATTGTCACATTTTATGTTTTAGGAGTATTTTTTAGCTTTATTGGAAAAATGTCTTATTTTGGATTTAAACAGTTTTCATTTATTTTAATGCTTCGGCAATAACTTTTTCTAACCTAATCCAAATTGAATAATTATTCTTTTATAGGTTCCTACGTTCGGTGAGATTCATTTTATACTACTGGACCCAAAGCTCAATCCATCATTTGGAAGCTGAAATCCACCTCACAAACCAGGCCTCGAAAATTGTGTACATAACTGCATTGTTTTATTCTGGGTACCATATCTCATAAATGGCCAAACAATTGGAGTTGAACGTTTACATGGAGCTACATGCAATCCAGAGTAACAACTTTAATTAAGATGGACGTGCATGATTCTTTCATATTTAAGGTCATTAATCCGTTGGAACTCGGTGTTTTGGAATATGAAGAGCCACCTGGACAGAATTCAATATCCGGAGTGGGTTGGCCATATCGCCTACATAATTGGACCAATAAGGCTCAAATTTTGTGGGTCGACATAAGAGATCTAGGGGAACAAATCTCAAGAAAGACCAAGTTCCAAATTCCTTCCATAAAGAATCCATCAACGCGCCTACATGCGGATATTATTTTTGGAGCCAAATTTTCACACCTCTCCCTATAAAAGAATGTGTCTTTTTCATTCCATGGGGTTGGAAACTTAAAAATATCCTTTTTTGGCCATTATATGTAGTTTAGATTTTTATTTTATTTTACTTTTATTATTTAAAAGCATTTAATATTTTTATTCAAGTGTTCTCCTTTCACTCTTATTCTTTCTCTCTTTTGTTTTCTCTCCCCTTTTTCTTTTCACTGTGAACTCTTATGCTCGTGATCATGAGTAGCTAACCCGAGGATGTTCCCGGTGGAGTAATCCAGTGATGAACCCAATTCTTTGATAATTCATTTCTTAATGTTTCCTATTTTCTTAGAGTTATACCAAGGGGGGTCTTAGTGGGTAGGCGCCTTTGTGTCTCCACTTGCCCCCCGAGGTATAGCTTTCACTTCTGCAAAATTTTCCCTCGATCAAGGAGGTGGATGTGTGGTCTCTCGGTGATCGTTGAGAGTACCATATGTTCACAACCATATGCAGAGGATTATTTTCATGAATACGATGGAGGATTTTCATTAAGAAAATTCGAAACTAATAATGAGAGGATGAAGTTTCACTCTGTGTGATGCTCTCAGGAATGTCTCCTTTCTGTCTTAACACCATTCTGTTTGCATTCATTATGTTGCATTGCATCTGCATATTTAATTTTAGTTTTGGATTTTTAATTCTCAAATATCACTTCTGTCCATTTTAGTTTATATATACATAGTGAATTAGAAATAGTGAGCGACTGACTGCAAAAGGCTCCTCATGAGATCGACCTAGGTCAGCCACTGTACTGCCCTTAGTATAAATATTTTTGAGCGCGTGCACGACAACGCTTCATCAAATTGGCGTTTTTTCCAGGGATCCAAGTGGTACTCACTCATTATTTTTATTCACATATTGTAAATTAATTTTCTTCCTTTAATTTAAAAAAAACAAAAACAAAAAAATCATAAATTTAGAAAAAAAATTAAAAAAATATCTTTGTTGATGATGAATGACAACTCAAATTTTTATGCATGGACTGATGAATCTCATGTGCTAGAATAAGTTTTAGAAGATCTTGATTCTAAATATAAAAGGATTAGTAATTTAGTGGAAAAGTTGGAGATCCAAATAGAGTTGATAGCTGAATATGTACATGATTTTCAAGAGAAACACAAACCTGAACCTGAACCTGAACAAGTGGTGGAAGTGATTTCACCAATCATTTTTGTATGTCAAAGAACCTGAGGAGGGTGAGAAGGAGCTTCTGGAGGAATTAATCATATCATCCCGAACTCATCCATTGCTCAAGGATGTCGCTGATATACACATGCCAGCTGATGCACTTATGGGAGATCAACATTTTTTGGAAGAATCATGGAATCACTTTATTGAAGATAACCTGAAACATGATCTTCCCATTATTGATATTGAAAAATCAGAACCTTTTGACCTCTCTCTTTCTTTGGAAGATGAATATGATTATGCACCTACTGATATGGAGTTTCCAATGGTCTTTCCTGAAGAGATCAATTTTCAATCTGACTTACTTGAAAGAGAATATTTCTTAATTAATTCATCTTGTTTTAATATTATTCAAACTGAATTGTTTTCTAACTTCTCCTTTCCTGAAATTTATGATATAGTACAAATTGAGAAGACCTGGATGATACGGAAGAGTCCACTCAATTGGTGGTGATCAAGGAAGAAGAGACAGAGAATCTAGTGGTGGTGCGACTGCCTCCTCTACAACAAATTTCATACCATTTGGAGGAGGACACCACAGAAGTTCACAGGGAGTACCCCTATATTCTATCCCCTCCCACTCTAGATCTCAAATTCTATCTTTATTCTTTCTTTTGGGTTGTGAAATTTATTATTTTCTTTGGGGTTCACCAATCTCAGTGTCTACTGATGGACATAGGAAAAAGTCACATGCGGTGGTTTATCTCAAAGAAACCACATCCACCATCTGATTGGGGATAATCTACTGCAACTGCATGACTAGGGGCAGTAAAAACCTAGCATCCGCTTGGGGGTAAAACCAAGCATTATCCATTTTCAATTCATTTTCTCTTTCTTTATATTTATCTTTCTTATAAGTTGTCGTTTATTTTTATTGTGCTTTCATTTTATTTTTCATGTTGTTTTTTTTGAAATTTTCTTATTTTCCTTTTTCATTTTATTTGTGTGTTTTTAGGAATTTTGAGTTGAAATCGAATACTTTGGAAAATTCAAACCATCTTGGTATTTTTGGAACATTTCTTGATTTGAGTATTTTAGGATTTAAATGATTTCTTAATGGATTTTGTTTCTGATTTCCGATATTTTCATTTGATGACGTTTGGTTGATTGTGAAACTCATGTGCACTAGTGTTGTCCAAATTGAAAATTTTTCCAAACCCGAGAGGTTTCTAAACCTATTTTGCATCTTCATATATTTCTAATTTTCTTTAGAGTCTTGAGACATGTTGTTTGATCCATAAATTTTTATTTTTATCTTTTTCAAAGCTGTTAGAGTTAATGGAATGTGTCACGTATGATTGAGGCGTCACTTTGAAAGCCCCTTTTGCATTAAACTCTTATTTATTCATACCTTTAAATCTGACCATATTTAAGCCCCTAGTAGCCATTAAATACCTTGTTATGAAGCCACATTACAAAACATTTACCCCTTTCCAACCTCCTCTAGAAGTTAAATGCATGATTATTGTTTAACTCAAGTGTGGGGGAGGGAGAAGATAGGCTTTATTTTTCCTTCCTGAAGAATCTGTTTGAGCTGAATTGAAAGTGTTGCTATATTTATTGCTGCTTAGGTGGAAGAAATGTCATGATGGGAAGATGGATGGGTGGACCAAAATATCATCACATATGGGCAGGGTGTTCACCAATTTTTGAAGATCAAAAGATGCCTCTATTTTCCTCAAAAACATGATTCTGAAGAGAAATCCAGATCTGAATTCAAGCTGAAACAATGATACAAATGGGGAAAAGTGGGATGAAATTCATTGATGATGAAATACCGAGTGTGAAATTCCAGAACAAAGAGGTTTTTTGAGGTAATTAGTTTTTGAGATGATTGAGGAGCACACCATTCTTGAGAAAAACTTTTTTCATGCATTTACTTCACTTTAGAGCTTAACCCTCCTCATTCTGCCTCAGAAGTTTTTACATTTTAAACCTACCAAACCTAATCATTCGAACAACCCATAAAAAAGACCTCATGATTGATATATTTGTGACTCTGTGAAGTGGATATACTAGGAGGATAACAAGACTCTGGAAATCACACATGTTCTTGGGAATGAGAAAAACTCCACATTAAATAACCTTGAGTGAAGAGAGAAATAATTTTCTGGGGAGGTAGGTACAACATGAATGTGAGTATTAACATGAGATTCAATGAATTCATATGATTTTTGAGGATTTCTTGAATTCTGATCCATGTAGGAGGCATGATATTTTCTCTGATATGATAATTGAGTTGTGTTGTTATTTATGCTTTGAGAAGTTTGTTTTTGACCATGGTATAAGATGATTGCCCAGGAGTGCAATGTTTAAGTGTGGTAGAATTGATAGAACAAATATTTTCAATTATTTTATTCTTTATTTCAATGTTTTTAATCCCACCAATGTGTTATTTAATGGTAAATTGTCAAATTTATGTTTTAGGAGTATTTTTGAGCTTAATTGGAAAAATGACTTATTTTGGACTTAAACAGTTTTCATTTATTTTAATGTTTCGAAAATAAATTTTTTCTAACCTAATCCAAATTTCAAAATTCTTATTTTATAGGTTCCTATGTTCAATGAGATTCATTTTATACTTCTGGACCCAATGCTCAATCCATCATTTGGAATCTCAAATCCAGCTCACAAACCAGGCCTCGAAAAATGTGTACAGAGCTGCATAATTTTATTGTGGGGACCATATCTCATAAATGGCCGAACCATTGGAGCTGATATTTTACATGGAGCTAGATTAACTCTATAGTAACAACTTTAATTAAGATGGCCGCGCATTATTCTTTCATTTTCAAGGTCATTAATGCGTTGAAAATAGGTGTTTTGGAATACGAAGAGTCACCTGGACAGAATTAAATAGCCGGAGTGGTTTGGACATATATCCTTTATAAATGGAACAATAAGGCTCAAATGTTTGGGTTGACAGAAGAGATCTAGGGGAAAAACTCTCAAGAAGTACCAAGTTCCCAATTCGGTCATTAAAGAATCCATCCACACGCCTACATTCGGATATTATTTTTGGAGCCAAATTTTCACCCCCTCTCCCTATAAAAGAGTGTCTTTTTCATTCCAAGGGGTTGGAAACTTAGGAATAGCATTTGTTGGACATTATTTGTAGTTTATATTTTTATTTTATTTTACTTTCATTATGTAATAGCATTTCATATTTTTATTCAAGTGTTCTCCTTTCACTCTTTTTGTTTCTCTGTTTTGTTTTCTCTCCCCTTTTTCTTTTCACTGTGAACTCTTATGCTCGTGATCATGAGTAGCTAACCCGAGGAAGTTCTCGGGGGAGTAATCCAGTGATGAACCCAAGTCTTTGATCATTAATGTCTTAATTTTTCCTATTTTCTTAGAGTTATACTGAAGGGGATCTTAGTGGGTAAGGCGCCTTTGTGTCTCCACTTGCCACCCGATGTTTAGCTTTCACTTCTGCAAAATTTTCCCTCGATCGAGGAGGTGGATGTGTGGTCTCTCGGCGATCGTTGATAGTACCATATGTTCAAAACCATATGCAGAGTAGGATGTTCTCGCATATGATGGAGCATGTTCATTAAGTAAATTCGAAACTAATAATGAGATGATGAAGGTTCACTCTGGGTGATTCTCTCGGGAATGTCTCCTTTCTGTCTTAACATCATTTTGTTTGCATTCATTCTGTTGCATTGCATCTGCATATTTAATTTTAGTTTTTTATTTTTAATTCTCAAATATCATTTATGGTCATTTTAGTTTATATATACATAGTGAATTAGAAATAGTGAGCGACTGACTACAAAAGGCTCCTCAAGAGATCGACCTAGGTCATCCACTGTGTTGCACTTAGTATAAATATTTTTGAGAGCGTGTGCGACTGCGCTTCATCATAAGGAAATAGTGGAACATCATATCACAAAATATTAAATGTACTTTTGCAGAATAATATTAAATAAATGCTTGACTTTAAATGAGAATATTAAAATACCATAGGGAATTTCGTCATGATAATGGGTATACATGGGAGGGATTAATGGGGGAGAAATGGGTATATCAACATTTGAACATTAGAATGGATATATGGGATAGGATGGAATAAATACCACATCTTTTATAATTGAATTTAAAATGGCATAACAATGTATGGATAGTTGGACAAAATGATAAAGGAAAAAAAATCCTTACTTGGAAGTGTGATACCAATGGATTGGGGGTTGCATCGTGGGATATTGAAGAGCCTTGGAAGGACTCATGGGGGTAGAGAGCATAACATGGAAAATATCTATTGTGTTATAGTTAATAGGAATGAGTTCAAGGATGGTTTTATATAAGAATGGAAGGAGTTTTCATTATTATATTGGTTTTGGACACTACACAATTAAATATTCAAAAACACAAACCATCCCATGGTATTTACCCATGGTTTTGGGGAAAGGGTAGTGGTATATAATGTTTTATATTTATATGGATGGATGATATTAATATATTTCATTTTATTATATGGAGGTTTGTAACAGTTTCAAGGAAATGATTTTAAACCCTTAAAATATTTTATATGTCATGGAGGATTCACTAAGGAATTTTTAAATAAATAAAATAAACCTAAATTTAAGTTATTTTAAAGTAAAATAATATATTTAGAATAATATAACATTTATAATATTTTATTACATAATTATTGGGTCATTATGATGTCCTTAAACACATTATATATTTATACAGTATTTAATTTTTACCGAAAATTTTGACTGTCTCAGAAAATAATGAAAAATTAACCATTGGATAATTTCAATGTCATGATTCGAAAAAATAATATAAATTTTCTCTAAGTAAATTTAGAAATATGTGAAAATGACAATCAAAATTAAAACTGAAATTTATTGAAAATTGAAGGGTTTTAACAGAAACAATTTTAAAACCATATTAAATACTGCTTTGACATCATAAAAATTATTTGATCATTAATATTTCATTACATAAATTAATAGTAGTATTTTATTAGAATATTATTTATTTCAAAAATTCAATAATTTATCTAAATATATTTCTGCATTAAATATTAATATTAACATAAAATAAAATTAGTGCCTTAAAATTTTATTTACAAAGTAACAATATTAGAATGAAAGTATATTCTATATGCCATAAAACAATAATAAAAATAGTATATTATTGGTACATAATCATTTATTACATCATCATATACCGTAAGAGAAAAGTTTGTGATGGTGGGGATTTCATGGGCTCGTTCGGTGAACCTGGTTTGGGTCATGAACTCGATGAGCACGAACTTCAATCATAAATGGTTTCTCTATTTCATAAGTTTTCGATCCCAAATTGAGATTAGTATAAGGTAATTCCTAGAAATTATATCTCCCTCAGAGGATCTGATAAAATTCCATCATAGGGAACAATATTATTGGTTGAGCCCTCACTTCCTTTTTCTATTCTAAAATGATTTGTTAAACCCATATATTTATACTGGTCATGTGATCATTGTTCAACGACTATATCATAAATGCTAATTATACTTCATTATCATTTAAATAAATCAGGGTATAATAAAAAAATGTGTTCATATATTATCTTTATTCATAATACATTTAATTTAATCAAAAAGGGGAATTTTATTGATAATAGTTTGGGTTGTTACATCCTTCCCCCCATAATAACTTTCTCACTCAATATTTTCTTTTAAAATAATAAAATAGATGGGGGTAACTCTTTTTCATCACCTCATATAGTTCCTAATTTGATTCATCAAACATGTGGTTTCAATAGAACACATTATGAGAGAAATTGTGTTAGTTCATAGAACATTTTATCTACGATCTATGATCTACACCAAATTCTCTTTCTATGATATGAAATTCTGCAATGGTATCATCTCTATGTTGAGTACATGTGATGGGTCTGGGATTTAATTCCATAAGTGTGATAGATGGAATATGTCAAATACATGAGACCTGATCAATGAGAGTTCTAGTCAATATGCCACTACTCTTATGTGATTATGGATCCCAAAAGGGCCAATGTACCTTGGACTAAGCTTCCCATTCATCCCAAATTTGATAACTCTATTCCAAATAGATTTGAAAATGAATACCATATATCTAATTTCAATCTCCTTGTCACATTGATGATTGTCGGCATATCTCTTTTGTCAACTCTAGGTAGCTTTGATGTCCTGCTTGATGGTTTAAACTCCCTCCACTATTTCATCATCCATTTCCAGAGAAAAAAGTGTTTTACCCCAACTTCATCACAACATGTTGGTGTTCTTTAGCTCATCCCATAGTGGGATTCATAAGTATCCATTTGGATTCTTTAGTGGAAACAAATTCTGTAAGATAAATCCACTAAAATAAGATATTGGTCCCACCTTCCTTTGAAGTCTACAGAGAAATCTCTGAACATGTCCTCAAGTGTCTTGATAGTTTTCTCAGATTAGACATCATTTTGAGGATGATATATCTTGTTGAAGTTAAATTCATTGTTCAGTGTGTATTGGAGACTCTTCCTAAACTTATGGGTGAATCGTGGATCTGTATCAGACACAATTGATAGTGGAACTCCATGTAGCCTTACAAATTCTCAAATGTATATCCATAATAGATGATCCAGTGAGAAATATTGTTGAATTTAAATGAGTTTGAAGTCTTTCTAAGATGATCCATGAGACCCAGATAAAATTTTGTCCAATGGATGTCTTTTTAATTATTGTGAAAAATTATATGGTGATGTTTTAAAACTGCTATGTGGGTAACGGTAATTTTTCCAAAATCCCCTTAGACATCAGCCTCATAGCCTTAACATGTTGACATAACAAGAACTGTGATGTATATTCAGTGATATCCTTATTCATTTTGTCCCTCCAATAGTGCTCTCAGTGATCTTGATACATCTTTTTGATTCCAGGGTGAATGGTTAAATTCAAACAATATGCAAAGGTTTTTCATTTTATCCAGATTTGATGGAACACAAATTATTAACACAATTCTCACAATTCATTCATCATTTACATAGAACTCTGAGGATTTCCATTTTCTGATAGCTTCCACTATTTTCTGAATTCCCACACCCTCCTTTTGAGCATCCTTCAACCTCTTCATAAGAGATAGTTGAGAAGTCATTTGTGAATTTATTGATGATGTTCCCATATTTGTGATTCTAATGTCAATATTCATCAAATATAATAAGGTTAGATCCTCTTCAATTCTCATCGATGATAGAATTGTTGTGTCCTTTCATCATAGATCATCCTCCATCTGGTTTGCCTTCCCACGGTGGGAATGGATTGAGAAGTCGTAATACTTTATATTATCTAACCATCTTTGCTGGATTTTATTCATATCTTTCTTTGTAAATATATATTTGAGAATTTTTTTGATTCATATAAATTTCAAAATTCTCTAGAAACAGATAATACCACACGATTTTTAACATAAATATCAGTGATTTGAACTCTTGATTGTTCATGGGATAGTTTTTCTCATTAATTTTGAACTTCCTTGAGCCATAGGTAGTGAATTTTTCATTTTCCACCATCAAAAAACCCATTACCTTCTTTTACGAATCACTGAAAATTACGAAATGAGTTCCACATGTGGGTAGTGTGATCACAAGGGTACTGATAAGAATCTTCTTCAACTCCATGAAGCATTATTCACATTCATTATTCCAAGAAAATTTTACTCCATTCAGATTTATCAAAGTAAGTGGGTTTGAAAATCGTTTGGAATTTCTCACAAATCAGTGATAATATCTAGCCAACCAAAGGAATGTATGGATATTCATCACATATGTTGACCTCAGCTATAACTCAACTACTTTTATCGGGGAATGATCTACATATATCACATTACTTGTGATGATATTACCTAGTAATGGTACTTCCTTAATCTAGAACTCACACTTGTTTTACTTTTCATATAACTTATCATATTGCAAGGTCTCTAGCATAGTGCTCAGATGCTCCCCATTCACCTACTTGGTTTTGGAGTATATTATAATATAGTAAATAAATACAACCATAAATTTTTCATGGTAATCTCTAAAGACATTATTAATCATTTCCAAGAATATTGCTGGAGAATTAGTGAATCTAAAATGAATTACTATGAATCTATAGATCTAATACATTACATGAAAAGTCGCCATGGGAATATCCTCCTCCACCATTATGTTGTAGTATCTTGGTTTTAGATCCCCATTAAGGAAGTATTGTGATCAACATACCTAATCAAAAAATACATCAATTTATGGAAAATGATACTTTTGCTTTATATAGATTTTTTGTGCTAATGAGAATCAATGAAAAGTCACATTGATCTATCCATCTTCTTGATGAAGAGGATAGTGCATACCCATGGTGAAGAAATTGTGCTTATAAACCCTTTATATAGATTCTCCATTAGTTTTTTCTTTCACACCTCAAGTTCCACAACATAAACTCTATATGGAGTCTTGGATATTGTAAATGGATCAGGTATGAGATCCATAAAGAATTTAACACATCTTCTTGGAGGAAGACCATGAAATTTCTTTGGAAACACCTCAGCAAATTCCATCACAATAGGAATGTCTTTGAGGATTGTTCCTTCCACAGACTCAACCATATGAGTATGATATACATAATTATATGGCTATAATTTCCATGCTTGGGATGGTGGTTCTAAATAATATTACTCATCCTCCTTTCACTTGGATATAATCAATGGTTTATTAGGTATACAGTGAGTGATTTCCCACTTTGTAGAAGTTTCTGTTGGCTTTATATAGTGAATGATAATCAATGCAATTAATTGCATAGAATTCCACCAAAGGGTATATGATGTGGTTTCCTGGGAAGATCAATCAAAAAATTGTCACAGGAGAGGAGTTATATACATAGGATAAAATAATTTTCCCATTTTCCATTTTCACTGACATCATTATAAATTTATTCTGGTGGTGTTTTTTTTCTCTAATAAAAATTCAAGGTTAAAGAACGCATAAACAAGAATAAAAAAGTACATACTCTATTATTTAATTAATATATAGTTTACCTATCACCACTTCATTTTCGGGTTTCACTTCAGTAGTAGTGATGGAAAAAGATCTCTCTTTATTCCTTGGAGGTTTTTGGCTGCCTCTAAAAACCATTGTCTTAGTAAACTGGTTCAAAAAGTACCCTAGTTCGTTATAGTTGTAGAAATGAAAAATTAATTAAGGATAGAATGCGGTGTTCCTTTCATCTTTGGCAGTAGTGAGTTTTTCTCTCCTTGAATCAATGGCTAGGTTCCCTTCCTTACCACACCAAAAGAATTTTCCTGTCAGCTTTAGGAAGATTCTTGGGTGCTTCTTCCAAAACCATTGAAAAGAGGGGTGCTGAAATTTCTTAGCACCAATCGATTGATCCATTAGAACACCAGGATAGAAGAAATCTTTCATGTTGTTATCCTCTTGATAACCTTGATATTTTTTTATCAAAATTTCTAATTTGAGGTAGCATCCGACATTCCCCGCATGGCTATCAAGGTCATGGATCAATATAGATTTCCTTAGTCTAGATTTTAGCCCACTAAAAAAGAATTAATCCATGAATTTGGGTGTAAAAACAAAACTAGAGGCATATCGTGAAATTATGGTGATCTTTTCCTCATACTCCCCAACATATTCATCTTCATTTTTCATGATTACAAGGAAGTCATTTTTCATCTTAAGACAAAGGGTGTGGGGATTTTTTTTCAGAAATCCTTCCATCCCATTGCCTTGAACTCTTCCTAAGGAATCATATTTTTGATCATTTTACACCATTGGACAGTTTCACTCTCCATATGATAAGAAAATAGAATAAACATCTCTTGTTCGTAGCATTGAATGACGGATAAGATCTTCTCAATGTAGTTGATCCATTTTTAGGAAATTTGGGGATCAAATGATTCATTGAAAGTAGGAGGCCTTTGTACCTTGAAACTATCAATTGAGGCTTATTCATTCCTAGCAGGGTTATAAATTCTTATCGATCCATGTATCTATAAAAACATTAGTTATCTATTAGATTATCGTGAAAATGTTTTCGTTTCCCACTCTAATAAGATTTGGCATCTCATTAGAGAAGATATCACATTGATCTTCGCATTGGTTTTTATCCCGATTCCTTAAATTATTGGCCATTATTAAGAACATAAGTAAAATTAGCGTTGAGTGTCTTAAAAAGTTAAAGACATAAAGGGGAATCAAATTACACTACATAGATAACATATAAATTACTTTTATCTCCATAACTTTTGAATTTCTATGCTTTGATCTAATTATACACGACCTACTTCCTAATGAATATTCTAGTGGGATTTTTTTCATAAATAATTAATAGTGGTTCATACTAAGATTATAAATTTTTGAAATAATATCCCTTAGGTGTGTCAAACCAAGTGTGTAGAAAGGCCGGTTATCAAGCACTAGTTACATTTTGATTCTAACTAAAAACACTCATTTTTGGTTTTACCCCATGATACATCTATCCCAGAGCAACCAGTACTTGTTCAAATCCAGACAAGACTATATTTTCTTGATAAACCAATTAATAAATACTCACCAAAATTTATGGATTAATTTCATATACTTCGTCTAATAGCTATGGGTTTCACTGGTGTTTTGTAATCCTAATCCCAAAAATAACAAAACCAATCCATTAATACCAACTATAAAAACCATTATGTTTATTTCATATTTAATCATGATTTATTACAAAAATTTGCACATAATACAACTCAAAATACAGAGATTTCTTCTTTATATAGGTATTAGGAACATTATATAAAGACGTAAAACATGAAATGCAAAATTTTTATTTAAAATTTCTTTTACATGACTATAACATTCCTTCATAATTAACAATCTATGGGATATCTTGAGGACGAACATAATAAATGGGTTTGAAATAAATCATAATAAGGGAGTAAAAAAAATAACATGAAGAATAACATACATGTTAGGGAATAGATATATCAATGGATAATATGAAAAATATGATCATAAAGGCATGATATTGCATGATTGGCATAACACATAAATGTGGAAACAATGTAAAACATTGCATCATTTACATAAATGAATAAGGTAAACCCCTATCCCAACATGGTGGGAAAATGTCATATAAAGTAATAAGTTCATAACATATCCATTCATGACGTACCATGTTACTAAATAGTACCCAATTCCTTGGAGGACTATCAGGGCACACCCTTCATAATAATTTCAATTTCATTCTTAAGTGTGGCACATAGATCATATAACATGGATTCATTAAACATAATAATTTATTCAATGATCACGTTATTTGGAATACATACATTTATGAAATAAATAATAAATTATATGTGTATAATGGTGAATATATTTGACAGAGACATGTGTATGGTATTCAATACACTATGATTTTGGCATGGTAAATGATGGTGCAATTTCTGTAGCATACCAACGTAATATAGAAAATCATAAATTGGGACAATGAGAGAGAAATGGGTATCTAATCATTTATAAATGAGATTAACAGTATGGGGTCATGGAACACAATATTAAAACATATTAAATATAATTTAAATGCATAGTATAAAATTAATTCTTGACTGAAAATCTGAAGAGAGAAATATCTTAAGGAATTTAAGCATTCAATGGGGTGAATATGAGAGCGATTATTGAGAGATAAATGGGTATCTAATCGTTTGAACATAAAAAGGGATGCATGGGGGAGGTGATAAACCATACCCCAACATTTTTAATTGAATTTAAATGTGTGTGACAATATAATTAAACAATGCCAAATATTGGATTGGAAGAGACCTTAACATGGAAGTGTGATCCCAAAGGCTTGAGGGAGGCATTTAAGAGCTTGGGGGAACATTGGGAGGACTATAGGGAGTATATAGAAGAGTGCTGACGAGCTACATGGTGTTTTAGTGAATATTAATCAGAGATTTGGTGGGATTATATAGGAATGGAGGGGGATTTTCTTATTATATTATTTTTGGAAACTTCATAATAAAATATTTAGAACCACAAACCATCGTAAGGTTTTTCTGATGTTTTTTAGAAATGGGTGTGTTGTATACTTTATTTTATTAGGATAAGGGCTGGGGATAGTATAATATTTTCCTTTATTATGTGGAGGGGAGTCATACTTTCATTGAAATGATTTTAAAATCATATGATATGTTATATCCATTTAAGGATTCCTATGCCTTTATAAAATAAATCAAATAAATATAAAATTACATTATTTTAAAAGAAAAACTATATTTGGCAGAGGATAGATTTTAGATTATTTTATTAAATAAATATTTTGTCATGATGATGTCATTAGACATATTATATATTTATATGTTATTTAATTTCTACCCAAAAATTCAACTGTCTCAGAAAATTATGAAAAATTCACCGATGGATAATTTCGATGTAATAATTACAAAAATAATATTCATTTTTTGTAGTTTGTTTACTAAATATGTGATTTTTTACATTAAAAATAAAAACTAGTATATATTTTAAATTTATGTGTTTTAACAAAAACTTTTTTCAAATCATAAAAAAAGGTACCATTGACTTCATAAAAAGTATATGATCATTAATATTTTTAAAAAATAATTTAATGATAATATATTATTATAATATTGTTTATTTAGAAACTAGTAATTCCTCAAAATAGCTGTCATAATTGAATTTGAATATTATCCAAAAATAATCTTTTCTTCTTACATTATCATTTACAAAGTAAAAAAATAGAATGAAGGTATATTAATTATTTTATAATAAAAATATCATAATTATAGGGTCTTGATACATATTAGTTTATTACACAACCATATTCCCTAAGATTAAGTTTTCTGATAGTGGGGATTTCATGGGTATATTCGACCAACATGGTTTTTCCATGATCTCGATATGCTTGAACTTCTTCTATAAAAATATTCACTTATGCTTATGTTTTTGGATGTCGGGTTGTGGTTGGTATACTAAAAATCCCAGAAATGATATATCACTCAGAATACATGATAAATGGGATTCATGGGGAATGATCCTCTTAGTTGAAGCCATCCATTCCTTTATATGTGCCAAAAATATTTGTTAAAACCCTATATTTATACTATTGATGGAATCACTGTTCAAGACTATATTATCAACGGTACTGATATTTAACTGTAATTTTAATCAAACTTGATATAATAAAAAATAAGTTCATATGTATTATATATTCATATAAATTTTAATTTAATAAAAATCGGAATCATTATTCATAACAGTTTGGGTCATTATATAAAGTACAAGGTTAGATCAAAAGTCCAATATAGAAAGGATTTAGTTTAAACATAATGGGGTTTATTGAAGATGTGGCTATCTTTTTTACTATGAGTTTTCATTTTAAATACTTTTCTAAATTCTTTTAATATTCCTAGAATATTAAAATAAAATAAAAGTGGTATAAATTATATAGTTGGATGTTATTAGGTTAATTTTATAACCAAATTCCTTCTCCACTTCTATAATATGTTAATAGAAATAATAGATCTAATGCAATGAATACTACTCACTAGTGAACTGTTGAAATTTTTCCCATAAAAACCATTAAAAGATGTTTAGAATGATGGATTTTACATATTTATATGAAATTTATGAAATTTTTCTAAATATGGAGTTATTATAAAATATATACTTTGTTATATTCCATTTCTATGGAAATGATATATCACTCAGAATACATGATAAATGGGATTCATGGGGAATGAATATAAATTATATTTTTTACCCATTCATACTTATAGAAATATTTTATCAAATTTATTTTCTGGACATAAAAATACATTAGTGAAAAATAACTTTTCTCATGCATGCCTATGGACTACCTCTTCCATGTAGTGATTTGATGTTTTTTCATTTTATTTTTTCAAGGGTGGAAATAAGGAAGTTTTTATTAATATGAATAATTTATATAAAATTTTATTTATTCTAGATAGTTAAATTAGTATTTATTTTCCTTTCATTTTATTCATCTACAAAAATATAAACAACATTCATGCGTGCATACGGATTATCAACTCCACGAACGGAGAATAAAATTTTATATCAATAACATTAATAGAATAATAAAAATAAATATTTAATAATGATATATGATATTTATATCTTGGATAACATTTGAAATATTATTTAATCATGGTAATGTTAAATGTTCCATAATTTCTATTTTAAAATATACAAGAAAAAAATTATCATCCAAAACATTTATTTTAACTAAGAATTGATAATAAATATGCTTATTAAAGAATATAATTAAATAAATTGTGGCATTATAAATATCAGTATGGGGTTTAAATATAATTATAATAAATGTATATTTATTATATAGGTGGTTGGAACACATATTAATGAATTCAAACCTGAGGTAAGGGTTTCTCTTCTCACATTATCTTCTATGTGATATACACCATATTCATTACTGATTCAATTATTTGCTGTATATACTGCCAATTTTGATATGTTATATAGTGAAAAAATATATCTACTAGGTATTTAATCTATCATATGAAGTTATCTCATTCTTGGGGATATGGATTCAATAATTATCAAGCTGGTAATAATTATTTTCACAATATCATCATTATACATGATTGTATTTTTTTTAAGACTTGCATAGTGGAATTATATTATATATATATAATAAATTGAAAAAAAAATTATTCTCATATTTATAGTTATGATTACTAATAGTAGTACTATTTTCCTACTCTTATATACTTATAATGATATTGATAATGTGTTTAAGAATACTGAAATTTATTTATCTCTTTGGCTGAAAAATATTTTTCATAAAAATCCATGATTCCTAAAAATATTTTCAAGAAATATATAATCCATTTCCAAGTGAATTATTAAAGACATTTTTACACATTTTAAATATTTAAATTATTTTGGAAGAAATATTCAGTTCGATTAGAAAATATGTCCACTTTCACTTTCAACTGAAATGTGAGCGGAATATTTATTTAAAAAAGTTTGCAATGAATATAGTTCTCCATCATTATGGGGACTAAATTTTTTGATGATTATTTTAAATTTTTTTAAAATTTTATTTTTGAAAAATAAAAATTTACCAAATATTGTTTGTGTATTGTTATTTACAAATATGTCCATAGTGAAATTATTATTTTTCTAAAAAATTATAAATAGTATTTTTATGTTACTTTTATTTTTTAATTAAATAAAACATTTTATTAACATATGATGAAAAATGAATATATTGTTTTGATATATTCATTTTTCATTATCTAAATGGTTTATAATCAGTTTTACTAAGGGTATATAATTTTATTACTATTCCAATATTACTCTGGATAGTTTATGAATATGTTAATTTAATTGGGTTTTGTTTTAAAATTTTATATGTTAGTTTTTCAATGATAATTTTGTCATTGATTATGTTTCAATAGATTTATATTAGGAATACATTAGAAATTGTATGTTTTTACTCGCGACTCATTATAGATAGCCCCATAATATATCTACATGTTTCATGAGACAAATTATTTAGCCAAATTAGATTGTTTTATACCCTCATATTTAAACTATTTTTTGATTGGTATGAAAATTTTCATATGTCTGTAATTAGGAATTACATTATTAAGAAATTAGTTCATTCCATGTGATTATTCAATGAGTCTGAATATACCTATAAAATATTAATTATTATTTTATTATTTAAATGCATTTATTTGATCTTCATATATTTCTTCCAATTTATTTGGTGTTTTTTGATTAAATGTAATGTATTTCAGTTATTTACCTTTCAACATTTATTATTCTTTCTTATTAATGATAGTGGAAATTGTACACATATTATACCATCTCGGTTAATTAAAGAAAAATAGATTTTCATATCTACTAATATTTATTAATTAGATATTATGTTTACTTAAATGTTGATTCTATGTACGATAATGTACTCGACATGAATCAACAGGATTATCTAAAATTTTATTTTTACCAAAAGGCTGAGATATAGAAAATAATAGTACATTATTAATAATATTATTTTAATTAGTTATTAATGTCTATCAATTCTATTGGAAGGAATGAACATAAAAAACAATATTATGATGACACATGTTTGTTAAATGTTTTTTATTTCATATAATAAATTTTAGAGGCTTAAAATGAGAATAAATCCAATGTTAAGCATATATATTCCAATATTTTTTTAAAGGTTGTTTTACCACCATTTGATGGAGAACCACTTTTAATTATTGATTTTTTCAATTTTATATGTTTTATTGACAAAATAAAATCCTTCTATAGATTTGTGACATTAAAATATACTTTGGTTGAATAATGGAATTTTTCTAACAGAATTAAATTTTAATGAACAGTGAAAATACTACATTTTAATTCAAAACTGCATTTTCGCCTAATTTATTTGTATTGTTAAACTATCTTTTGAATTTGTATTAAAGTTTTTTCAGATTATGACTTTATATATTAATCTAATTTTGACATTGTACTTAATTTAACATTGAAATTTTATATAAACACATGTCAATCTTTTTATGTTTTTTACTTTAAAAAACATTTTCTCATTTTGACAGTAAGAAGTAATTTTAATTTGATTACTCTATCTTCTGTGATTAGAATTTGGAAAAATGGATTCAATATTTGGAATTATTGGGTGAAAATTATTTAAATAGTTCGATTTTAATTATGGAATAAATTAATAGTTACATTAGTAAATATTTTTATTTAACAAGGATAAAAGGAAAATTATGTAAATAAGGGTAAAAAAATTATAAAAATATTAAAGTTCCTAGACATTTTTCCTAATCCTATTTAATGAGGCATGGAAAACCAGGGAAACATTAGGGAATATTTTGTCCTTTGGAAGCCTCGTGGGTTTGATTATGTCACTTATAACATTAAATTTAAAATAAAGTAAAATATGTTTTAAACATCTATCTATGTACTAAAAAATTTTAAATATGGTTTTATATAAGTGATCTCTTTGACTATAAAATGTATTTTAAATTAATAAAATATTTTATACATAATGGTATTTTATTTACATTTTTAATCATTAAACTATAAAATTTAATTATAATACAGTGAAGATGTGGTAATTGATTAATTAATAAATGAATCAAATAAATGATATTATAAATATTACAATAAACATTATTTGACATAAATTATGTCATCCACGATTTTTCTAGGTGAATATGACATGTTATAATACTATTAAATTATTTGAATCTAAGATATCTCTTCGTTTAGATTTTATTTAAATTCAATAATATGAATACTGTAAAAATTGTCGTAATTAATGATTCATAAATATAATAGTTTATTAAATTATTTAAAAACACTAAAAATATGTTAAAATAAAAAACTATTATAAGCTCTAAATGATAATTAATTGTCCAATTATTGGAAATGAACCCCATATATGTAAAATCATTAGCCTCTAACAAATTAAGATGTTGCTACGACAATTAAAATTAAAACAGAATAATTAAGTGTAAGCTAAAAAGATACGGTTTAAACTAAAATACATTCATATCTAAAAATTATTGGATAA
This sequence comes from Viscum album, assembly GCA_963277665.1. Taxonomy (NCBI): domain Eukaryota; kingdom Viridiplantae; phylum Streptophyta; class Magnoliopsida; order Santalales; family Viscaceae; genus Viscum; species Viscum album. The sequence goes on from OY728160.1 coordinate 1,174,515,782, forward strand.
GAATATTTAGAACTATCCTCATTTTTTCCTTTACAAATCTCAGTTTTCATCCTTTTGAATTATAATATTAATTTATATTTATTTAATATTTTATTAATTTCCAAGGGTGCCCCTCCCCTATCCTATAAAAAGTTACTATATCTTCTCTAATAAAATCTCTTCCAATGAATTTTTTTCATCAAATCCATTCCCAAACCTCACACTATAATTCCACTATACATTATTGTGGACATATTTTAGGGATAACACCCTTCATAGTGGTGATAAGGTGTTCTTCAAAGGTGAACAACCAAAGAAGAGGTATACGTTTATTTTGTGTTTTTGTTTTACTTATTATTCTACTTCATTTTAGTATGTTGTTTCCATACTAATGTAATAAATCCATCATATATTATACATGGTAATATTTTTATGTTTACGGGAAAACCATATACATTCTTCTACCCATTTGATGAAAAACACTATCACCATTTGTGAGTGTGTATGGCTTACCATATCCATGACGAGATGAGATTCATTCTCCACATAACTAATAGAAAATGATTATAAATATATATATAGGTATTTTTAAATTATTAATATGATATTAATTATTTTAGGATAATTTTGTATGGATAAAATAATATTTTCCTTATATTCATATTGAACAATGAAAAATTGAAAGTGTTACTCATGTGTAGATGTGGCCTACCGTCTCAATAAATATAACATTGTTCATTTTTAATAACCATAATTAATTGTTTTATTTAATAAATAATATTAATGTTCAATATTTATTATTATTTTATGAATATTATTCTTGAGAATATGTACTTATGACCACATTGACTAGTGAAATCAGTACCAGGTTCATTTTCGACTAAAGTACTGAATATCAAAAAAACATCTGATAAGACCTTAAATAATAATATAATATTTATTACATGGTATTAAGTGTTATAAATTAAATAATAAACATGATAAATATTATTAATCTTGTATAAATTAATCAATTTTTATTATTCAAAAATATAAATATTGTATAATTTAAGTAGGACTCAAGGTTAGGGACTTCATCTTAGTATCCTTTCGCTAAGGAATAATTTAATTTATAAAGGATCTTCTTTTAAATAGTGTAATATCTACCCCTTTTATAGTTAATTTCATTATATTGTTTTCAAGAGGAACCTTTTTTATAAGATGTGTTACACTAAATGACAATAGGAATACTTTTTTAAACATATGTGGTGACAACAGCCTTTCCATTGTCGTGACCAATATTTTGTATTTGGATTACTCTCTAAGAATTTATATTTTTAAAAGAAAATGAAATTACATATTCACTTTTTAGGTATTTTTTTATTGAAAATTGATCAATGAATGGATTGATAATATCAATATCATGAAATTTTAAATTTTTATTCCAATGATAAAATCATGTTTTTTCCATTATGCTTGTTCATGTGAAATGATAATGTTATGGTTCAGGGGAATTGCTTCTATATACTGGTGGTTCCGTGATAATATGATGAATGGTTAGCCTGTGATATCACTATTATGAATTTTTTAATGTGAATGAGGTAAAAAAAATAAGGTTTCTTCTATGATATTTAGAGAATATAATATGATTGGTATTCCAACTGGAACCATGATGATTATTCCCTCTATTGTTGTGAAAGCTATAAAGTAGGTATGATATTAATTACAGAAGTTACCATAATGATTTATGAATTATATTATTTTTTCTGTATCTTATGATTTCCTCTTGTATGTTTAATAAATCATGTTTTATAGCTGAAAATTTTTATTTCAAGGGTCTATAAGTATTCATTGACTAGTGTTTTTCTTTTCTTATTTTAAACCCCTTGCTGAGCTTTTTCTGCTCATCCAATGTTTTTAAAATGTATTCATTGGGTATAAGGATGGGTAAGATAAAAGAAGAATTTAATAATATTTTTATCAATATAAATAAATCATGTTTACATATATAAGTATTATATTGTCACATAAATGGGTCCAATTATAGTGGAATCCACTTTGTAATAATTTGAGTTGTTATGAAATAGTTATAGCATAATTCTCTAAAACTCTAAACCTGAAAAGATCCTCAAATCATTTTCTGGAATTAAATAAAGATTGTGTAATGTTTAAGGAATGTGGGCTTATAATTGGTATTATAGTTATATTTAGAAAAATTTATGGGTTAGGATATTATAAATAGAATATCTATAAATGATTAGTACATTGTAGTCCATTTGAATGATTATATAATTCGGTTATTACCATGTTTCTTAGTCTAATGTATCTTTCTTTTGAATACTTTTTCATAGAGGAAACAATGAAGCAATACAGGGACGACATCATGAGGAAAACAACCTTCCAAATTGACAACGTGAAATGGTCAGAATTGGAAATGAATAGTTTGATTTAGTGATGATGCAGTTGAGTCAGGCTGTAAATGGTGGCGGTATCCATGCATGAGATCAAACTAATAATACAAAAAGGAACATGTCTATATATTATCATTTCATGAGGCCACATCCTCCATCATTTAGATGATCATGTAACCTTATTCAAGATTAAAGGGTGGATTAAGGTAGTATAAAATATTTTCGATTTCATGGGGTGTTCAGAAAATCAAAAGGATAGTATTTTTGTTTTCCATTTTGAATGTGAATCCAATCAGTGGTGGTATATGTTTAACAATATCAGGTATAAGGAAAATATTTATGTTCTTGATTGGGAAGAATTCATAGGAATGTTTCTTGAGAAATATTTTCCTAATGTGATTTGACTTTGGATGGGAAAATAATTTAGGGAATTGTGTCCAGAGGATGAATTAGTGGTTACATATGAAGAAAATTCACTCGATTGACTAGGTATTCTCTAAATTTCATTATATATCTTGATAGTTAAATCAATTATTTTTAATCAGGATTAAATCAAATGTGTGGAAGGTAATTTAATCCTCATGATTTCAAATGTTACGAAAAACTTTATTGATGCATGGAGAAGGTGGAAATGGAGTTTTTAATGATTAGTTTTTCTTTGAAAAATAGTAGAATAAGAGGTCTATGAGGCAAGAAAACGAAAATAATTATTAAAAAAAGTCTAACTGTAGGAAAATTACATTTTCAGTTTGTGAAAGATGTGGTAAAAAATGCATTGGGGAATGACTTTTGAATTCTATTAAGTTCTTCCAATGTGGTAAAATGGGGCATAAGGTTCATAATTACTCTGAAAAATATTAGGGTAGTGGTAAGATAAAATCTTATTTACAATCAGTAAATTGATTTAAGTGAAATTTGATTGATTAATACAAGAATGAGTATACAATAATGAAATCAAATAATAAAAAATTGAAAAACTATAAAAATAAAGGTGTGGTGAAATACTTTAGAACTACATTAGCAGATATTAGTCCATCAAATGAAGTGGTATCATGTACATTGATTGTTTATTTAGATTATGACAATGGGTTGTTTAATTATTTATCCAAATATTCTTTCATTTTTGAAAAATTATTTTGGTTAATTGCAAATTCCACATCATGAAATGAATCCCAAACTGATGGTAAAAACAAATGGGGGAAATGATGAGACAAAAAGGAAATTATAAGAATATTAATTTCCTTATTTGTTGAAATAATCTACCTAATAACCTTATTGTTTCCCTCTAGTATTTCGTGATGTTATTTTTAGTATGGTTTGTCATTCTGTTTACCACTATAAGATTGACATTAGTGGTATATAAGTTTCTATCGAAAAACACTTTTAGTTTGTGTACAAGAATGATCCATTACCTAGGATAACAAATCATAAAGATAAGAAACTACTAAAATATGGAAATGAATGTTACATTTCACATATTGTTTAAAATAAAGTAATTTTTCTTATTAATGATGTATTGGTGGTAAGTGAATATATTTAAATATTTACCAATGAGTTTCTTTGTATTATACCTGATCAAGAAGTTGAATTTATTATTAAAATAGTACCTGATTCTAAGACAATTTCAAAACTCCCTTATCAAATGGATCAAATTTAACTATTATTGTTAAAGAATAAATTGTTGGCGATGATAGATAATGGATTTATTTGATATATCACATAACCATAGGGTGGTCCATTCTAGTTTAATATTAACAATGATGGATCAATTAGACTTTTCATTGATTTTAGAGCCTTGAATAATATAACTATTAACAACAAGTATCATTTGAATCATATCGATGAATTCATTGATCATATCCAAGGAGCTCAAGTATTTTTCGAAGGTGGAATTGAGGTTGGGGTACCATTAGTTGAAATTAATGGACGCAGAAATGCGGAAGACTGTGTTTCCTACTATGTAATGAAATAATTAATTTGTAGTTTTGTTGTTTGTGTTAATTAATACACATATTATATTCATTTTTATTATGAATAGAATATTTTGTTAGTACTTGGATAAGATTTTGGTTTTTTATTAATGAAATTAATTATATTATAAGTTTATATATGAGAATAAAAATCCTTTAAGGATTTCCATTCATACAATAAAAATATAATAAATTATATGGGAAATTCAGCATGTGTGAGTTTTGGTAACAAAAACATTCCATCTTTGGTCACATTGTTTCTAATGATGGAATAACTATTGATACTTCTAAAATAAAATTTTTTAATGTAAGGATTAGACCCAGAAATATAACTTATATTCATAGTTTTCATTTTTTTGCGGACTATTACCAAATTATTGTTGAAAATTGTGAATGGTTATCTAGACGACATAATTAGCTGACTTGAAAATGTGATAAGTTCATCTAGACAAAATAATGTTATTATTTTTCATAGTAATTGAAAAGAATATTGGTTAGTGCTCTAGTTTTGGAATTACCTTCTTGGAATAGTGAATTGGTTATCTATAGTGATGCTTTATTAAAACGACTTGGTTATGTCCTAATGAAAAACTATTAGGTAATTTCTTATGCATCACGTTAGATGAAAAATCATGAGTTAAATTAACCTAAAAAAATATTTTTAATTAGCTTCTATTTTTTATTTAGAAATTTAATTGAATCATTTTTTTGGAGTATAATGAGAAAAATATACTGATCACAAAATATTGAAGTGTATATACACTCAGAATGAATTGAACAGGAGAAAAAGGAGATAGCTATAATTAATCTTGGGTTATGATTCCATGATTCATTACCATATATGAAAAGAAAAGAAACGGGTTGATGATTTTATTTGGAATAGTAATGAAGAATTAACCATTCTATTCTTGGAATGAAATTCGTTGGTTAATTATTTAATAGACTTTGGATTGATGTTTTTTGTGCCGGAACTAGCTCTGTTTTTTTTCATGTGTCAGTGAAGTCATCTATATGGGACATAATTATGAAAGTGCATATGGAAGATTTTTAGTTGAATAAAAATGTTGATTTGGTTCAGAGGGGGTATATTACATAAATTTAACATTGATAAAATATTGTGGTTTGAGGATTGGGAAGAGATTATGTGTGACTTGTGATTCATAGTTGAAGAAAGAGTTCTTATGTGAAACTCATAGTTCTCCAAGTTTAGTTCATCCATCCAGTACTAAGATTAACAGAGATAATTGGGTGTATTATATGTGGGATGGAATGAACAAAGATATTTTCGGAATTACTATGAAATAATTGAAATGTAAATATGTTAATACAGAGCAATAGTTACCAAAGGGGATTCTTCATCCTTTTATAGTTCTAGAATTGAAATGGGAAAATATATCCATAGAAATCATTTTGGGATTACCGAAGCCTTGTTGAGGAAACAATTCAATTTGTGTTATTGTTGAATGATTGACTAAATATATTCACTTTCATGAAATTCAAGATACTATGTCTCTATATCGATATTTTTAGTTGTATATTAAAGAGACTGTAATGTCACATGGATTTCACCTCTCCATTATATATGATCATGATCTCATGTTAACTTCTAACTTGTGGAAAGGAATTCAGATGCTATTGGGTACTTGATTAAATTTCTATGCATCTTTTCATCAACAATAATATAGGAAGTCCAAATGAAAAACTATGACCTTGATGGATATTATATGTTATTGTTTAATGGATTTATAGAGACTTATGGATCCAAAACATTCATTCGTTGTGTTTTATTATAATAAAAATTTTCATTCATGTAAAAAAATGGAACTATTTGAGGCATTATATGGAAGGCAGTGTCAAATTCTAGTTTTTGGGATGATATGAGTGAAAGGAAGTTAATGGGACTAGAATTGGAAGAATATATGGTAGAGAAAGATAATTTTATTCAGGGGAACATGAGGATAACTCATATAAAAAATAAAAGTTATTCAGATAACCTAAATAAGGATATTTCTTTTGAGGTAGGTGAACAAGTCTTTCTCAAAGTTTCCACATAGAAAACTATGATGTGTTTTGGTAAGAAGGGAATGCTAGGTTTGTTATTCCTTAGACGCTGTGAAATATTTGATGATGTTTTATCACTTGTCTATATAGTGTCTTTATCAACATGTTTATCCCACATACCCAATTTTTTTTCTTGTTTAAATTTTAAGAAAGTATATGCTAGATCCCCCTCATGTTTTGAGTCTATATGTAGTTCAGTTAGAAGAAAATCATTATTTTGAGAAATAAATAGTCCATATTCTTGAAAACAGAGAAATGTGATGTTGAATAATATGATTAATTATGTTAATATTTTTTTTAAACCCCATTTGGATGAATAGGAAATATGAGAATCTAAAAATGATAAGAGGGATAAATACCCCCACTTATTTCATACATAATTAAAATTAGAAGAAAGAAATTTCCAAAAGGGGCGAAGGATGTAATATCCTAGGTAATTAAAGAATAAGACATTTTGATAACTATTAATATTTATTAATTAGATATTATGTATACTTAAAAGGGTGCACTATGTATGATAACTTACATGACAAAAAATAATGGGTGTCTCTGAAATCTTATGTTGCACTCAAGGCTGAGATATACAGAAAAATTATACATTAATAATATTATTATTTTAAATATTCATTAATGCATATCCATTTTACTGGAGAGAATGAAAAAAACTAACTATATTATGTTTAAACATTTTTATTAAATCTTTTTACCTTATTCTTGTAAATTTTAGAGGGTTTAAATGAGTATAAATCCACTTTTAGGGATAAATACTCTAATATTTTTGAAAAGGTAGTTTTACACTTATATAAATGGAGAATAAATTTTAAATATTGTTTTTGTCACTTTTACATGTTCTATATGATAAAATATACATCTTCTATAGAAGTAGGGAATCAAAATTTACTTTGGTTTATTGTTTTATTTTTTATGTTAAAATTTATATTTAATGAATAGTGAAAAATATTGCATTGTAATTCAAAAATGCATTTTCATTTAATTTATTATTATTATTATATTATATTTTGAATTGGATTTAAATTATATTTTCATTTTGATTTTATTTATTAATCAAATGTTTCCATTGGAGGAAATTTCACATAGAAATTTGAAATAAACATATGTCATTCTTTTGATGGTTTTACTTTTAAAATACATGTATTCTCATTTTGACAATGGAAATTAATTTTAAATTTATTACTAAAACTATTGTGCTTTGAATATGAAAAAATAGATTCCAAATTTGGAATCTGTGGGTCAAAATTATGTAAATAGGTCCCTTTTTTGGACGTTATGAATAATAACATTAGTAATTAATTTATTTTACAAACGATAAAGGGTAAATTAGTTAAATAAAGCTAAAAATATTATTATAATAATATAAAACATTCCTAAAACATGTCTAAATCATACTTTATGATATAATACCCACCAAGAAAACCCTTGAGAGGAAGTTTTGGCCTTTTAAAGCCACATGGTTGTGATTATGGCACTTATATCTTTTAATATAATGTAACGAAAAATAGGTTATAAACTTATATCTTCTTACTAAAAAAATTTTATTCTGTATTTATGTATGTGATATCATAGAATATAAATAGTAATAATAATTTTAAAAATATTAACTACATCACAATATTTTATTAATAATTTTTAGGCATCAAATAATAAATTTTAATTATGACACAATGATATTGTAGCGATTTCTTTATTCATAAATGAAAAAAATAAATGATATTATAAATATTTAAATATGTATTATTTGACATAGTTTATTTCATACAATTTTTTAATAGGTGACTATGAAATATTAAAATACTATTAAATTACTTGGATCAAATTTATCTCACTTTTTGGATTTTATTTAAATTCAATAAAATGAAGTGTAAAAATTTACAAAATTGATTTTTTATAAAAGTAGATATTTAATAAATTTATTAAAAAGACTAAAAATTATTTAAAATAAAAAAGATACTATTATAAGGTCTAAAAGTTCATTTATTATCCAATAATGTGAAATTTACCCCATATAATTTAAATTCATAGCCTCTTAATAAATAAAATGTTTTTAGCATAATTAAAATTAAAAGAGAATAGTTTAGGGTAAATGTATAATATATGGTATAAAGTAAAATCCATATATGTGCAACAATTATTGGATGAGTTTATTTCAAACTATCCTCATCTTATCTTCGACATATCTCATGTTGGAGCCTTTTTAATAAAAAATAGTTTATATTAACTTAATATTTTAATAATTTTCAATGGTGCCCCTGTAATCTCCAATAAAAAGGTACCCAATATTATCTAATAAAAACACATCCAATGACTTTTGGTTTAGTGAATACCTACTCAAACCTCTTTCTATAATCCCTCCCAACATTATTGAGGCCTTAGTTTTGGCATAACACCCTTTTTAGTGTTGTTAAGGTGTTCTTTGAGGTGATCAACCAAAAAAGTTGTATCGTTTTTTATGTTTTTCTATTTTATTTCTTCATATAACTTTTCGTACTAAGATGTTTCTATAATAATTTTATAAATCCAAAATCTACTATATGATGAATTTTTTATAGTATTGAGAAATCTATATTCATACTTCTACCCATCCAACAAAAAAGAATATCACCATGCATGCATAGGTACGTCTTACCGTCTCCACGATGCGATGAGATTCATTCTCAACATTAACTATTCAAGAATGATAATAAATAAGAATATTAGTATGTATAAAGGATTAATATTACATTAATTATTTTACTATCATTCAATGATATTAAAATAATATTTACCATAATTCTATAATGAATAATGAAAAATAGAAAACATTACTCATGTGTACGTACAACCTTCCATCTTTGTCAATATAATGTTGTTAAGTATTCATAAACATAATTAATGATCTGAATTAAAAATTATTATTAATGTATAAAATAGATTAATTTTTCACAAATACTATTCAGGAGATGATAGACTTATGACCAAATGGAATAGTGACTTCAAATCCATGTTGTTTTTTAACTCAAATAATGAATATCAACAAAACATCTAATATGAACAAAAATAATAATATAATTTTTTTAAGATGATATTATGTGATATAAATGGAAAAATAAAATTGAAAAAGGATCTCAAGAATTTTTATATTAATCCAAATTTATTATTCAGGAATATAAATATTGGACGAGACAAGTAACAATCATGGTAAGGAACTTCATCTCATTCTCCTTTCATTGAGGAATATTTTGATTTATACATGAAATTATTTTATATGGTGTAAAATCAACCACATTAACTTTTAATTTCATTAAAACGTTTTTAAAATGAATATTTTTTATTTGAATAATTTTACTGAATGACAATATGAATGTATTTATACATATGTAGAACAAAAACTTTTCCCCCATTGTGACCATTATATAGTATTTGGATTCCTCTACAAGCCGTAATGTTTTTAAAAGAAAAATATATAACATATTTCTTTTTATGTATTTTGTTATTGAATATTTTTTTTAGAATGGATTTTTTATATCGATATCTTAAAATTATATCTTTTAATTTCAATCATGAAATTTTATTTTTCCTTTATACTTGTTCATATGTTATGATTATGTTGTAGTTCATGGGAATTACTTACGTATATTGGTGGTCCCATGATAAAATATGGGCGGGTGAGAATGTGATAGCTCTCCAATGGATTGGGTATTGTGATTGAGGTAAAAAATATGGTTTCTCCTAAGAGATTTATAGAATATACTGTGATGGGGATTCCAAATGTAACCATGAAGGTTACTCCCTATATAGTTTTGAAAGCTACAACTTATGTATGATTTTGATCGAACAATATACCTTTATGATTTATGATTTATATTAGTTTTTAAAAAATATTATGATTTCATGGAGTATGATAATGATGTTATGTTTTATGGGTGAAAATTATGATTTCATAGTTTAATAAGTATTTATGGACTAAGTTTTTTCATTCCCTATTTTATACCCAGTACTGAGATTTTTTTTCTCCTCCCAAGTTTTCAAAAAAAAATATTATATGGTATAAGGATGGGTAAGAGAGTGGAAGATGTCGAGAATATTTTTATCATGAAAAAGAAATCATGATTAATTTTAAAATTTTTATATTGTTGACGAAATGGATACTATTGTAGTGGAATCGATTTTGTATAAATTTGAGTGTCTATGAAATAGTTATGGACTAATTTTCTAAAACTCTAAACCTAAACGGATCCTCAATGTAAATTCCTTATTTAAATGATGATTTGGCATTGTTTAAGGTCTTTTTCCTTCTACATATCCATAAGGACAATATGGGATCACCCATTTATAATGTTTTTTTCATGGATACTATGATGTGCATTGATATTTACAAACAGGGCTATGCTCATTGGAATAATGGAATTCAAAAATATATTTTTTTTATTTTTTTAAATGAAATGATAATTTAATGTATATATCTAATATACCAATACTAGTTAACTATTTAGTTCAGCAATATACGATACCTTGTATCTAGTAGAAATTTCATAATGTATACAAGTGCTTTAGAATACTGGTGTCATGTAGTTACATGATAAAATTTAGAAATATAACAATACCATATTATTTAATTGATTTTTTTTTTGGTATTTTCAACAACCCAACTTTGTTTCTTCAATAATATTAAAACATGGATCAACATGCCCAAAATATGTCAAAATATTAGTATGAATAATTAATTAATTATAAAATTCCACCCCTCTCACATAAAAAAGGACCCATCAACCAACCTTTATATGAGAAACCTAATGTTATAATTAAACACTCTATGTTTCCATATATTCTCCACAAAAAATCATAACCCATATTTTTTATTCAGTATCCTCAATGAGATACCTTTAATAGTTCAATACAGATATTTTTTCCAAGATTAGATATGATTTCATATTTATAATTAATTAATTTTTATCATTATTATTTATTGACCTAATACCATATATACACTAAAATATTACTTATCACCACAAAAACTGTTTTTTGAATTGGTAAGTAAAATTTAATGAAACTCATTAAATCTATAATTTCATTTCTAAACAAATATTTATTTTCATGCATTTTTAAGATCTTATCATATTTACAGTTTTAAAAAATTACATCATAATTATAACAAAACGAACCCACAAATTAAAATTTTTAAAATTACTCACAGTATAAATTATAGGAAATTAATGAAATTAAAACAAAAAATGTTTTCATTCCATGAAATATATTTAAAAATTTTATTGTGACTTCTTATTTGAACTAATCAACCATAAAACCTATGAAAAATATGAAAACATTTCATCAATTTGAAATTACTAGAAGGGAGATATAAATGAATAATGAATCCTGATATTGAATTTAAAAACTATGGGATTGTAAAAGGTAGTATTACTTTACCACAATATAATATTGGATAAAAAAAATTTACCTACACATACAATAATCTTTATGACACATTTATTTTCCAAAATAACATTATATGAAAGCATAATGAAAAATATATTAATGATTCTTTCATAGAAAACATGATATCCCAGGTAAAAATGTTTTCCTAATAACATTAATCTCACACTAAAAGTGTATACTAATTACATTTAAATAAAGAAATAGATTTACATTTCAAAACAAGCTATTTCCATGAAAAATAATTTTCAATATTATAAAAGTCGCATACATTTTTTGGGGAATCATATTTATATATAATTTATAAAAATAATTACTTGTGGAATAAAAAATAAAAGTAACTTCATTTTTTATTCCACATAGGGAATAATCATCACACAAATTAATAGACAGAAATATTGATCTCATCCATCATTATCTCCTATATTACAATCATCATATATAATAAAAAATTTATAAATAAAATGAAATTAATGAAACATAAAAAATAATTACTTTCCATAATAGAACTCAAAAAATATACCATTGAATGGATAATAGAAATATTTTCACATATGGGTTTATCCATTACCATAAAGATGTTGTATTTAAAAATAAAATTCTAATAAAAAATGGTGGTTTCTTCTTCAAAATAAAATGCAATATTTTAATGGAATAAAACATTCAAATAATGGTTTTGGTAGTGAGAAAATCCATTGATTCCATTTATATTAAATTATAAAATTCTTTATTCATTTTTAACGATGACATAAAATTCCGTATAAAAACATATAAGGATTCCACATGAAAACCAATTGAAATAAACTGAAGGATAGACATATAATTTACATTATAATTCAATTATGTCTATTAAAATACAGAAAATTTGATTATTAAGACTATTTAATTTGATGAAATAGATTTTGGAAGATATATCTTAAAAAAATTTAAACAATTTTTTAAGGTAATGTTTCCATTATCTTGAGACTAAATCATCACATTAATTCTTTATCTTCCTCAATAATAATATGATGTTTATTATTTATTTTTTAAGATCATTTTTTATTATTTAATCTTCATTTTTTTATTTTTAATCATTTTATATTCAATTATGTTTATCTCATATGTTTTGATGATATTCGTCTCATATAAAAAAATGACTAATATAGGCTGAATATGGTCGAAGAGGTCAATATTTCACCAACAATATAATAATAATAATCATGGAAGAAATATGATTTTTTATTCATAAATTATAATTAAAATAAACCATGAATTCAGGTCTTGAAATACTAACTATGTTACAATATAGGTGTCAGTAGGTCGTACATAGTTAATGGAAATGTTTCTTTTTCATGAAGAGTATGATAGAAAGTAGTCATATATTATATTGTAATTCTATAATATTTATTATCTGAAAAAAAATTATTTTATTTTTAAACAATATTATATATATCATTCATGTGACGAAGTGTTGAAAAATCAATCACATCACTTCTTAGAGGTGCTAGTCCACAAGTAAAAATGAACAATGTGATAATTTTTGAATGGACAGAATGGTATGAAATTATATGATATATTTTATTAAAATAAATTTAATTATGTAACTAATATCATATATATATATATATTAAATATAAAATTATAACAATTCATAATAGGAAGTGAAAGAAGATTTATTACATCAATTTGCGATTAGGTGGTCCCCTATAGATAAGATTTATAGTTTCATTTACAATTTAATGAAACATGATATGGATATAAGTTATTATAATAAAAAAATAAAATTTCAATATATATAATATCCTGGTGTTTCTATTCAACCATATTAATATAATATTTAATGGTGGTTGAATAATAAATAATATTTCAAGTCTAAGTTAAGAACAATACATCTTCTCTGGGAAACCATAATAAGATTATAATTATTCTATTCTTGTAATAGTTTTTTAACCTAACTAATCAATTCAAGATGTGGAATGGGGTTTTAGTATAGGATTACCAAAGGTATTGGATGACCAAAATGAATCATTATTTTTGAATAGGATAGAAGAGGGGGTGTCCATTTATAAGTGCGCGAGATGATACACAAGGAATTTTTAAAAAGACAAGAATATATTAATTTCTTACATGAACCAAATGGATTATAAATTAACATTGTGTTAAAATGAGATGATGTATATAATTTAGATATGTATTAACATTATTTTAACTGTAATATTTTTTATATAACCCAAAAAAGAAATTTTTAAACAACAACCAAGGTAAAATAATTTTCAATAATTTTTATTTATTATGAGATATATTAAAATGCACATATTTCCAAAATCATGAAATCTGGAAAAAATATTGAATACACTTTTATATATTAAATTTATATAATTGGATTTATTAAATATAAAACTAATTTCAAAAAAAATGAGGGAAAATAATTTATATGAAAATTTTATTTAATGGTTTAAATATTATTTATAAATTATTACATAATGTTTATTATAATAAAAATTATTATAATTTATTAAAAAAATACCTAATTAAAATTTTAAAATACATCAACCAAAAATTTGACTTTTAAAATACTTAAAATAATACACATTCCATCAAAAATCATTATTTTTCACTATTCATTGAAATATAAATATTTCCTTAAAATTATTAAAATTGATTCATAATCTAATTATGAAATGAATAATTAAAAAATGAATTCCATTTAGAAAATATGTAATTAAGTAACCAATAAATTATTCTATTAAATAAAACCATATAATGTATGAAAACCCAAATTTATTAGAAGTAAATATTTTTCCTTCCAACTAAAATATTTCATAATATTATTATGATGATAAAAAATATCTAAAAAATAATTATCAAATTTAAATATTCCTTGAATGTGATTTATATTCATATTAGTAGATTTTTTACATTATTCACCCATTTTGGAAATTACATCCCAGTAATTGTATTCATAACATAAGCAAGTGGGGATATTTTTCTTTCATTTAATTTTCTAATTCCCATAATTTTTAATCCAATCATATAGTCTTCCAAAAGAACCTCAAACTAGTATTTCAACATATTCCATAACACATACACAATATGGTCAATTATTGGAATATGTTATTCCTCATATGAATGGTTTTCTTCTATAAAAACGTCGTCTTGTGTAACAACATGAGTTTTATCTGGGACATATTGTCATAATTAATAAAAAAGAAATATGTTTTCTTCCCATGTTAAATTTAAAGGAAATACCACTATATAAGAAATATATCTATATTTTTCATTGAGTTCATATGGCCTATTAAACCATGTACTATGCATCCCAATTTCCCCAAAACATATAACACATTTTAATATATATTTTTTAAGAAAATAATTTTCTCATTATATGAATTAAATATCATTAATTTGGTAATACACATACGTTTTCCACAAACATTGATAATTAGTCTTATTTTGATAAATAAAAATCACTTTATTAACCATTTATTCTAGAATTTCCAATCCGAAAAAACATTCATGTTCACACATCATTCTATAAAACTAGCATCCAAAAGTGCCTTCCATATAATTCATATAATGTATCATTCTATATAATAAAATTATGAATATTATTATAAATATAATCAACTAATAAATGTTTTAATCATAACATATAGGTTAAAATATTTGAAGAACCTCTTTGATTATTTCATAATAATTATTTCATATTTTTAAATATTCTTTTTTTGTATGTATGTTTTGGATGTATAGTGGTTAATGATTTTCTGAATGATTGTTTATAATGTTTTATTATGATGTTATTTGAGGAAGTTAATAATTTTCCTTAATGTGTTTATGAATTATTATTACATATTTATAGGATTATAATATGTCCAAAAATGTAAATAAAAGGATTAAAATCTAAGGATTGATGATTTTTTGAAGGGGATGATCAACTTTGTTATTATATAATGTCTTCTAAACATAGAGTTCTTGACATAGAGGTTCGAATGGCGATTACTAGTTAAAGAATCCATGAAATAGGCTATCATAAATAGATTACCATATTGAGGAAGATCTAATGATGTAGTTTCAAAATGGGATAATGATAAAACATTTTTATGAGAAAATTTTTACTAGATAGATATCATTAGACTAATGAAATTTTACAAATAATAGTGGTTCTTTATGTATGAGAGTATAATGTTTATACGGATAACTAAACCAAAAAATTCCATTAAATTATTTTAATAAATTATCAGTGTTGAAGTTTGGAAAAAAAATTGATGTGAAAATTTTGATAATTTAAAAAATGAAAATTTATAATTATAGTTTTTATTTAAAAAATTATGATGAGGAGAAGTAAATATTTAATGACCAAATCTTTATATAAAGAATTATTTTGTAACAAATATATTTCATTATAACATAAATGTAGTCAACCATCTTAAATTCATTTTTTGAGATATTTTTTTGCATGAATATTATTTTGGAAAAACTGTTTGTTATTGGTTGTATGATGATAGAAGTTTATATGTCATGAATTGTGATGCTGATTAAAAAAAACAATGAAAAATAAGGTGAAAATTCTTCAGATGACAAAACATCAGATAGAGTATTCCTAGATGTTTTACTATATCGTGTATTGTTAATCAAATTAGTGTAAGATGTTATATCTGACATAGGATTATTGGAAAAATCCATTCAGACATAGAATATAAGGCAGAAATATCATGATATACTATATTCCAAGGAAGTAAATGGAAGAACATAAACAAGGTTTAGTTTTGGAGAATCATTAAATAATTTTATATTGGTCATAAGAATGATGATGCAATGATTTTTTTTCAATTGATTTATTATCCTATAGAAAATATGGATTTATAATTTAGTTCTTTAATTATTTACATTATGGAGGTTCAAATAGAGATATAATAACTATATAATTCATGAAGTATGGATAATATTTATCTATACTCTAGAACACTCAATATGGTTCAATTAACATTCAGTGGAGTGGTAAAACAAAATTTAGATCCCAAATTTTCAAATTTGGGGTAACAAATAGGAATGGTAAATAATTTTTTATTGTACTTCAAACATTTTACTATTATAAAATTTTGAATTAGTGTACATATTTTTATATTTGAGTATCTATAAAATTTAATAATCTATATGATAAATAGTTATAAGATAGAGGTTTTGATCATAGAATGATATTATTTTTCCGGTCCATAGAAACACAGATTAGGGTATGTATACAGATATTGATTAGAATTTGTGGTCAAATAGTTTTGTTAACCAAATTGGACAGAGAAAAAACAATATGTAAAATTTTAGCTGTGGGTACTAGATAATGTTTTGCTATAAATAATTAGGGAACACTATAAATAAATTTCCATACTAATTAATTCGTATAAAAATTTCTATATTTAATTGTTGAAGATGGATTTATAATGTTTCACAACAATTGTGTTAAATTAGTATTTTAATAAAAACATCATAAACTAATGAGATTAATTGTTATAATTCCTATCAGTAGATTTAAGGATTCTAATGAGATTTGGTTCAATATTTTTTTCACTTATTTTTTATAGTAATTTTTATTGGGTTAATGAGAGTATCTATATATTTTATATAATTTCACACACTGGTGAGGAACCTTTTAAATCATTAATTTCATTCATTACGTTCAAAATATTTCATACTATTGATATTTAATAAAAGTTGATAATTATAAAACATTTAACTGTTTCAAAGAAAAACATTCAATGAATTTGAAATTATAAATATTCACCTCTGTTTCAAACCTCGCTTATTTGTGGTTACTCTGATGATTAGGAACATCAATTTATATTAGATTTAAGGTTCCCCTATTTGATCATTATCATATAAAATATCAATTCAGTCAACAATATATGTATTTTAATATTAAATGTTAGAAAATTACTAGGTAAGAATATAGAATGATACCTTATCATCCATCACATGGACTTTAGGTAATTGATTTTTCAATATTCAGATTTAAACCAATTAAAAATTGTGGAAAAATATATTTTACTAAAAATAAAATATTTATCCAGATTAGTGGGATATAAATTTTACTATAATGTCTTTATTATAAAATGTATTAAAGAATGTGATGTGTCATAAAATACCTACAGAGTTATAGGATGATCTCAAAATAATCATGTATGGAAAACCCAATGTGAAATAGGAAACATTAAAAATCAGTCAATAAATGTTTGAGGATATCATAATGGTATATTAATAAACTCTTTACGAATACATCACTAGAGTTGATGATGATTTGATTATCATATAAGGATTCAAAGATGTCTATTATGATTACAGAATTTTAATGAATCTCATGAGAAACTTTACAGACATTATTGATTCAATAATTTTTCCATTATAAATTTATGATTATTAATCCCACATTTAATTACATATAATTTTGGTTTCTTGTGATATGTTGATATTACCAATATTTAAAAAAATGATCAAGGTTGAAATTGATTTTGATGAAATTAAAGAGTTCAAAATATATGATATTTGGATCAATGAACCCAATGATTCAAATTATAACTATGTTTAGGAAATTAAGGAATATATAATTTCTCTTAAATAAAAAAATTACTGAATAGGTAGAGTTGTATATATATTAAACCCCCCAAATAAATGATTTTTGTATGTATGAATTAGCCTATTTTATCTGCATTTAACTAATATGAATATTGTAGAATATTAATTTTATACAGAGGATATTAAATTGGAGTGGAAGTGGAAAATAAATTTATTAATAATAACATTTACATTTGTGGTGTGAAACTGATCAGTGGAAGTAGAAGAAATAGTTTGGATAAGGAAGTGGAGTATAACTCTACTGACAAAAATTCATCATAAGATGAAAACCTATTGGAGATTAGAATATTATTTGAAAAAATTGAGAAGAAGGATAACCCACTAAACATAAAATAAAATTAATTTGAATAATCATAAAGTTAAAATTGGATGATATTAAAACCTGTGGAATTTCGTGAGAATAAAAATAAACAAAAGAATGAAAACAAACGTATAAATAAGGTAGGTGGAAAGAATAAGGATACAATAAAATTGGAATTAAAAATAAAGTAAAGAAAATATGTCCTCAAATAGGAAATTTAGTTTACTTTTTAGATCATAAACCATAAAGGTAGTCTTATTGAATAAGGAATAAATGTATTAGATTTTAGTAAGAAACATGAATCTATGTATGATGTGATTTATCAGACTCAATATACAATTATTTAGTTATAAATTACCAAAAATAAGATGATAAAAAAAATTATACATGGATTTTGTGATACAAACATGATCATCTAATGATTCAGAGAAAATTAATTCCATGATATAGTTGAAATCTTCACTCACCAAATATAGATGTTCCTCTATTTTCATCAAACGAATATTTCCATTTTTTTAAATATTTATTGATATTTGATATGGAAAATATAATACATATAATAATGTTTAATATAACATATGTAGGATGGTTTACCAAAATTATGAAGAAATTTAAATAGAATTATGTCATGCACCATGACCAACTATATCTAGCCAATGATTATGCATAGAAATGACTGTTGTTGGATGTTTTCTTTGAAATTTAGTGTAATAATGATTATAAGTATTGGCATAACCTGTATCTCACTATAAATAGACATGAATATAGGCAGTTCACTAGTTGATAAAAAGATAACATCTTTCTTAAGTGGTTGGATTAAAGAAAGAAAAAATCACAACATTACAGAATGTTTACAATAAAAAGTATATATGGTTATATGCAGTATATATTTTGATTGTTTGAAAAAACTTTTATCGTTTGTAAGGAATATTTTAATTCTATTTAATGGAAAATTTCTTATCCTATAAATTTTAAAGAGTCTTGAAAGAATAATGTTTATGAAAGAGCATGTTTTACTAATATATCTCTGAAATAAATTATAAGGAACATACCATAGAGTCTTAATATCTATTTTTTCACATAATAAAAGTGATATACTGATCATGAAAGATGTAGAAAATATAAAAGGAAGAGTATTGACATTAGGGAATGATAGTTCACTAAAATTAATTGAAATAAAATCATATGAGATTGATGGAATGAATCTGATATAAAATAAGGTTATGTATATATATATATATATGGGCTCAAACATTAGCTATTGAATGTTATCAAACATTTTAATGACATAAAATAACATATAATTATAAAATAAATTTTTATCATTAGATGGGTGGAGTATTGGAATTTTTTTACCCTGAGAATAATAACTAATGACAATGAATTCATATTTGGTAACTTGATAACTCATTTTACATGAGTATTGGTTATGAAAATATGCTCTATTATAGAATAAATGTGAATTTTTTTAGGAAAATTATGAATAGACATTAAAAATTATATACTATATGAAATTTATCAATAGTTTTAATAAAAAATATTTTTTTTGTTTAATATTATGAAATGTTTATATTGTGAGTGGAGGGAATGACGTGGTTGAAATCCAGTCCACATGATCACATAATATTCTTCACTATGATATTTTTTGGATGACAAGTCCTTAATCAATAATGATGAAGTATAAAAATTATTTTGTTAATGTTCAGAATCGAATGACCAACATATTATATAAATATGATAAATTAGAGGCCATAAAAATGTTCTGATTTTATAGTATGTAAGTAGAATGTGATATAAGTGTCTCTCAATGACCGATGATTATTGAAAATTGAAATATTCACATAATAATTGAATTAAATTCAGATATATAGAATGTTGGAATCAAGAATCAATCTGTTCTCCATACACACCTCCACAAAATGGATGGGTAGAAATAAAAAATATTAGCTTAGTGGAAATGGGATGAAGAATTCCATTCGAATATAAGCATTATAGGCATTTATAAATGGAATTTTTTAGTACTACTATTCATGTAAGAAGCACATTTTTATTGAAATCAAAATCCAGAATTATTATTGTGATTATTTTTTATATTAAAAATCCAATAGTAAAATATTCCAATGTTATTGAGAATCCATTCATAATAATAATAATTATTTGGATCATTTAAATTTGATTAAAAATATATAATGATTTTTAATGTTATATTCATCTAATATAATATGTAAAAAATCAAAATAAATGCTTTACAATATTGATATATTCATAATATGTGAATGTTCTTGAAATTTAACTTCTTTTAGAAAATTTATAGAAAATATAACAAAGTATAAAGTAAAGGCATCCAATGATAATACTAAATGTAATGTTGAATGTAATCTAAAAATATGTACAACATGATTTATAGGAATCTTGTGAAGACTAAATTAATATATAAATTCACTCTCAATATTTTAAAACCATTAAAATATATTGAATTAGAAACCATAATTACAAATTAGGAAGCTCTAGTTGTTACCAAAAGAATCTTGGGATTAGATAATCATACATCATTGATCTCATATGTTAAATGAGAATTATATTATAAAGCAATATAACATAATGAGTGGGTTCATTGTATAAATTATGTTTTATATTAGATTAGGAAGAATGATTGTGGGAAACTTTTTTCATGATTAGTATGAATAATGTTTAATGATAAAGGGAAAGTTTTGAATCCGGGTGAATGGACGTGGGGAAATTTCAAAAAACAATTATTTATTTTTTTAAATATACTGCTAGGTGAATGGTTTAGATTTTAAAGATTCATTCTAAATTCATGTGATATTTGAAACAATAAAAATGTTTGGGAAAATTTATACAAATTTTGGTGACAAATTTCATTAGATGGATGTAATGATAGGATTCTTAAATAAAGAAATTGAAGAAAAGGATCACATTTAAAAAACACCTGGGATGTTACTTTCTAAATACGAAACCAAGGAGTTAATTTTGAAAATGTAATTATATGTACTAAAACATTACCAACATTCATCAAACTCTAAACATGATAGTTTCCTAATTATTTTGGAGTTTTCTGAAGGAAAAGATAATAGAATCCAATATTTTATGGGGTTATGTACTTGTACTCTAATTTTCATTTTGAATGCCGATAAAAAAATTAGGAGACATGAGAATTTTTAAAATATAGTTTCTAAATAAATGAAAAAATATTGAAATATAATTTCTTAGTGAGATAATTCTATATATATGTTTACAAGTTAAATGGGGAGGAAGATATATTTTTATATCCATTGAAATTTTTTAAATAGATCTGTGACAGATCGTTGCCATGGATTACTCAAAAAACATTATTCTATTATTTCTGTTGGTATGAATATGAGTAAATATATATCTTATAAAAGTGTGAATTAAAATTTCATTACATATTTGATAGAAATAATTCCATAGAATAAATAATCAAGTTCTTATATCATATACGATGTGGAATTATTCTGATGATATTAATGTGATCATATGGAATCAAAGATGATCAAATTAAAATGATTTATCTAACATGTTTAAGGAATATATTCATATGGTAGTTTATATATAAGAAGTTGGGATATGAAATTTTTATTAAAAATTGATTATAATAAGAATATAGATCTTAATGAAAAAAATTCAACATCAAGATGATTTTTTAGAGATTATTCTATGATCTAGAATGGTAAAATGAAAAATATTTTGTCTTTTTAAAAAATTTAGAATAGTATTTTGACTCCAATGATTGTGAAAAAAATGGAACATATGACCATTCATTTTGAGGATTTGAGATTGAATGTTTCTAAACCACTAATGATATTTTTTTATTTTTGGAGTTCCATTGAAATATTCAAAATCTATTCACAACATTTGAGATTAGATCAGACTTATATAATGTCTCACATAATAAAAGGGAATGTTGGAGAATAATATGGTATTCTTGACTACATTTTTAAAAATAACATTATTTCTAGTTGTTTCAACAAATATAATCCAAATGATATATTTTTGGATCAAGGGTAATAACATCTTATTTAACCTCAACCAATGACTTCCCGAAATTCACAAGGAAGAACTCCCACTGTCCTTTGGATTTTTTTCAAAGGGGATACATTCTTCAACATTTTCTGAAGGTTTTAAACTATTTTTGTTAAGAATATGGAGTTGTTTTTATCCACAAATGGGGTATAGACAAATTTTAAAATACAAAATGAGTGGGGTTATATCTTAACATTACCAAAACAAATCTTTCCATTAAGGGATGTATGTAATTCAGAATCATTATGTTATCCAATAGTGTGGACTTAGTATATTCTCATTGATAATGGTTATTGTTTAGTAATTGTAGAGATAAATTTAGTAGAAAAAAATATTGATCAAAATTTATTAATTATGGAAGTTGATTATCAATATTGGTGACAAATAAAATTTTGGATATTGAATATCCTCCTTGATATAAATGTAAATGCTGTTTATTTTATTACAACCTAATTTCATTAAATATTTTTTTTGATAAACTTTTGTGGAATTATTGATGGAATTTTGATATTAATATTTTTTATGATGCATTTGGAGAAACTTATTATGAAACAATAAGATAGTTATGAAAATTTATTATAACGTCATTTGATAATATATCTTTCATAAAATGTATTAAAATCATGAAAATATTAATATGCAATAAATTTTACGAAGGAGAAGATCAAATTTTTTTACTGGATTAATTCATCTAGATTTATAGTTCTAGAGACATCCTTCTAAATGAATAACCCTATACATGAATTCATGGATACATACCATTATATATATATTTCTAGATGGACGGAGATCAAGTGAAGATGTTTCTAAATGGTAGAGTGATAAAACATTTTTGTCAAATGTTATTTTTGGTATAGATATTACTAGACACATTAAATAATATATATCTAAGAAGATATCGATATATAAGTATATAATGTTTTTGTACAGAAATATTCAACAAAATAATTCAGGATGAAATTCTTTATCAAATTATCACTATTGCTGTTTGGAAAATGATTGTGAAGTAAAATGTGTATATTTCTAAAAAATGATCATTCAAATTAAGGGTTTTTATTTGTGAAGAAATGTGTATAAATACAATGAATCAGAAAATTTCCTAAAATTTTTAATACTAATATAACAATTATATTTATATGATTCAGTAACGTAGTAAACTATATTCAATCATTGTTTCTTGTAGATAGATTTTATGTTGGTACATTTGAAAAATAGGTTTTTTATAGGGTGTGTGGAGTTTTATATAGACAATATAAAAATGTATTGAGTAATTATCTCAAACGAACAAATATACATAATAAAAATTATAATAGGAAGAACAAACAATAGAAAAATGATTTATAGAATTTCAATTGGACTAATTATTTTAAATCAATGTAATATAAGATGTTTGAGATGATGTTGGATGACAAGACACAATTATATTGACATATAATATTATATAGATAGAACTCAGTCAATTAGTTTCTAATGTATTCACTGTTTGAACGTTTAGTATATATTTTTTGTATAATCATTAAATAATATTGAAAATAAAATAATAAGGATGATGAAATGAAATTATTTCCAAAGTATTATTATGTTGGTGAGATAAGGATGTTTTAATCAGTTACTTATCATTTGGGTTTTTTAAAGTATTATAATAGTTTTAATATCATTAGAAATCATTATGGTTTAATAAAATTCAACAATACATTATTTTACTCAATAATATTTAAGCATGTTTCTTCTAAGTGGGAAATCTAAAACAATTTCTCTTTCTTTCTAGAGTGGGAGAACCTATTTAATGGTGGTGAAATTTTCAACTAAAAATAACACTACTCACCCATGGAAAAGATAAATATAATCGATTTTTTTAATGGTTTCATCCATCCAAGTTAATATTCTTTTTGAAGAAGAGTTACAATATAGAGGTTTCTATTAGAGAATCATACTGAGTTTCTAGGATAGGGAAACTGAATAGGTAGTAATAAACAGTATTTCATTTATGTATTTGAGGTGTATACATTTTGTTAAATAGATAGAATATTATTATGAAATGTAGTTCCATTTTAGCAAAGTGTACTTGATAGAGTTTAACTGGATATAGTCCAGGTGAAAAAGATATACATTTCCAAACAAGAGAAATTTGACGAAAATTTATGGACTAATATTTTGGAGATGGAGTTAAAATGTTTCATAGATTTTGTATTGGATTGGTTTTTATAAAAATACTTTGTAAATTTTTTGAATTCAATATAATTATTCTTATAGGGATATAGAAGGATAAAAATGGTGTTTGGATCAAATATATATTAATTTATTTCTAATAGTGAATTTCCTTGGACTAAGGGAAGTATCCATGGAAATGATGTACGTTCCCACATAGAGGATGAAACATGTAAAACCCATCGTCCTTGACTTAGATTATTAATATTAATATATTATTGTAAGATTTTTCAAAATTTTATGTGGATAAAAATACAACATGTTCATATGGATAATTTAAGATAATTCAAAATAGTAAATATTCATCAGTGATTCATCACCCCCTTTTTAATGGTTCTAATGATCCCTAAGAGTTTCACCAATGAAATTTCATGAAGCATTTATGCTCCTGGTTTGAGTAATTCAGTAGAACTATCCATCAGATTGATGATGAAATGTTGTAAACAAATTTAATCCATTACCCACTAAATTTTAATTCCCATTCATGAAATTAGAGATAAATCTGGGATCACAAACGAATTCAATTTAGAGTGAAAAATTATATAACATGAATATTTTCGACATTTATAGTTATGAATTTTGACTTAATGACATAATATCATTAATGTTTTATAAATTTATAGATTTATCCTATTGATCAAATTTAGTGCTAATCATAATATTACATTGATATTTCATTAGAAATATCAATAGAGTCCATGGATATATTATACCATATCCACTCCAACAATATACAATGATGAAGCATCATATTTAGTAATTTGATGACATTAATCTATTGAAAAGTCAATCATTCATTGGAATGTCAATAATACATCATTAATTTCCATCACATTAAAAATAATCATAATGGTCTTTTTAAATCGTAGTTCTTTTAAGAATAATGGAAAATATGGAATAATGATATTTTAAAAAAATCGCATTAACCAGGAATAATAACAAACACAATAATTTTTTACGTATCTAATAAAAAAAATTAATCAGCATTAATCTTTAGAAAAAAATAAATATTAATACATTCTATATTATATATAAAATTTAATCCCCATTATTGAGAGTGTTTTATTCTTTATATAATAGTTGATTGTAATGACACCTAAAACAAATTAGAGGATGTTTAATTAGAAAATATTTCTAGGTGACTATTTATAAAATCATCAAAGAAAATATTATTTTAAAAAATCATTATTAATATAGAAATACCATTCCAAATAAAATAATCAACTATATTGAATTATTTTTCAGATTGGTAATGAATTTTATAGGTATAATACTAAATAAATTACACCAATCTTACCTTCCTTATGTTAAACTCTTTATGAATGAATATATGTACTTCAAAATTTATTAGTCAGTATATATTTAACACATTTAAATATATAAATTATTCATCATAATTTCTAATGATAAAAAACTCCAATATATAATTCTATATCATGTTTAGGATAATTTAATGTCACGACCCACATTCTTCAAGATGAGTGAAGAGATAGAATATCGTTGAGTCCTTCCATCCTCAAGATGAAGAAGAGATAATTACCCTTGAGCCCAGTCAATAATAGGCCCCAAGGTAGTGACAAGCACCAAGTGTATAAAAATCTCACAAAAATTATGGTAACTTCCATATTTTAAGAAACCAATATTGAGAGATAAGATATATCAACTTCATTCAACTTCAAGATAGCTATATATAAAGAAACCACAATCCTTACCTCATGAATGTATAAAGTAAAAATAAAATAAATATATAAAACACCAATGTAACTACCAAAATAAAACTATGTATGGAAACGACAACCATCCCAAAAATCTATGTTAGTAAGGTCCAACACAGTCCACATAATCTCCCTGGAAACCTGAAAACATTTTTATGTACGTCCGGGGAGTATAAATGTATAATTCGTAGAAAAAAACTAATGTCACATGTTCACATGTGGGAGAAGGATACTAATTCCCTTTTGAGGAAAAAACACAAACCCAATTTCACCTAAAAATTTATACTATTGACCCTAACCTCACCAACGAATGCTCACCAAATAACAAAAGTCATGTAATGTAATTTAGTAAGAACATAAATATTTGTGTACCCCACAAAACATCCCATTATTTAACCAGTCATCCGTAATGGTGAACCTATTGATGCTACAACACACTTCCATAAGCCCCACTGTCAGAACCTTCCAACACACACCTGAGCTGCACACCACATCAAATCATGCATGTAGGCACCAAGCCCACAAGAACCACATGTCTCGCCCAAAAACATCCGGGCCTCAACCTAAAGACACATGGGAAAAAACCACATCTCACACATCCAATACCATAAATCTGGTATTAATCCTCAATCCATTACATCCTGTATGAAGAGTCTTGGGCGATAAAATCATAGAAAAGGGAGCTAGGAAATGTATGTAACCATCCATCCACCCACCCACTGGGATGTTAGGAAATAAACCATCACTAATAACAATGGGGGAATTTGGCACATAGTTCTCCATAGGTGGGATGCATAATGAAATCAAAAGGAAATAGAATTTTATAGATACAGGTAAAAAACTCTCATCCCAACCTATTTGTTTCCAAAAAAACAATCAACTCACACAAAATAAGCTACCCTTGCTACTACCCTTACATGTGTAGCCACACAAAAATTAAAACCAAAACATCAATATACCCCTTTCATTTACCACTTATCATTCATTATTAAGAAGTTTTCTTATTTCATTCCAACACTACCTAGGAAACTACCAACCACATCACTACCCAACACACTCAATAACACTAGAAACATACAACTAGATCGTAGTCCCACTACACAAAAATTTACAACATCCATAACGCCACCCATATGTATTCCCACTTCTCTATAAGTCCATAAATTCTACAATCAATCAGTATCTCAACTTAATATTCCATCACAAATCTTACACTATTTCATACACAAATCCCATGGCAGCCACCACCAATACAACAGCCCTACTGCAGACACATACCACACCCTTCTCATAGAACCATCCCCTCTGCTCTACCCTGTTCCAAAAACCATACTACCAAGAACACCACCATATAACCCTCATAAATCACCAAACCAAACAAAATACACACAACCATGAAAAAGCAATATGAATGTATTTATATTTATCCAAAAAATGTTCTATAATTTGACTTGATAAAAATGGGTTAGCACAAATCATGTTTGATCTTGGGGCATAATTTACATTTAATAAGGTATATGTGATTAATCAAATTTCATGTTTCTTATCATTTCAAGAAAGAATAAATTGTAAGTATAAAGAATAATGGGTGCACAAGAAATTACCAACAAGGGAAAAGATTTTCAAAGTGATAAAACCCATATAATTTTCATTACATATCAAATTTAATAGATAAAAAAATATATCATCCACATATCCCTCGTCCCCCCATTTATGACTATGGTAACATGAATATAATAACATAAAACCCTTAACAATTGTTTTTGTATGTGATCAATAGGCAACATCAATATACCCACAACACATGTTACACAAATGTAGGAGAGACACGGTAAATCCATATGTAGGACAACATGTGACCAATTATCCTTCCTTGAACAAAAATAGAGGTTTATATGAGTATAAGACTCAAATGATGAACCAAAATGGAGGGGGTGGACTAACAAATAGGTGCACGACTTATCTAGAGAGGAAGGGGTCTCAGTGCAGCAAGAGAAAATGGAAGTGTTGAAATGAATAGAATATTCAGCATTATAATGGTTAGATCCTAAATCTAAGGGGAAACTATTTCAAAGGAAATTAAAGGAAGGTCATGGCCCAGACCGCACAATTTCGGAGTTCAAGGAATCATTAAGAATTTAGAAGAAAAGTAACATTTAAATAGACCAAAAACACATTAAATATGGTATCTAAACCATTTAACATCAATAAAATCATCAAAGGGGAAAACTGGAAAAATAGGGAAAATTGGAAATGATTAACTGATGGGTGAGTCACCGATAAAAGGACACTAACGACGAACACTGAAAACGAGTCACCAATGTTGAGCTACTAAAATTGTTCTACTGACACAGAGCCACCAAAGTTGAGATACTGATTCTAACCCACTGATTTGACCAACTAACGAGTGACTCATCAATGCACTGACTCACTGATTCCCTAAATCACGATGCCCCGACATGTCGACGCCCTAACTCACTGATGCCCTGACTCACCGACACCCTAACCTAAAAACACCTCAAACTACTGATGCCTCAACCTACCATCACCTTGACCTACCGAAACCCTTTACCAACTGACGCCTTGACATACAGACACCCTCGACGAACTGATGCCCTCAATCTACAGACTCCTGGACCTACCGATGCCCTGACCTACTGATGCCTTGACTTACTGAACTATCAACCTACTGACTCCCTGACCTACTGAAGCCTCGACCTACCTACATCATTGACCTAATGATGAAAATGACCTAAAAATTCCTAGAACTACGAACACCTTAACCAACCAACAGGAAAACATGAAATTTGGAAAACTCATTTAATGAGAAAACACTGCCTCCTAGAAAACCCCAAACACTAGATTTCAACAAATTTATGGACCACAAAGGTCCGGTAAATTACATCAAATACCTCTTAATCTATTCTCTCCCTCAATAATTGTAAACCAAACCCATAAGAAAGAGGAATTTGAACAAACACCCCTTAAGATACCTCTTAATGATTAACAACTTCATTGGAGAGAAACCTCAACATCCAAGAATACCTCCTTAGAGATTTTCCAACCCAAAAATACTAGAATAGATACCACACAAGTACCAAAATGGACACTACCTAAACTTATGAGTCAGGGAATTCATTCCCCCATGTCGTCTTACTATCCATTTTGGGTGGCATTGACATGCCCACATGGGTTTAATCACATCCACGTTAATGTGTTTGGATTATGGATCATGTCCCCCACTCCTCATATTTAAGGACTTTATCATATTTTATATAAAAAGGAAACAATTAATCTCATAGAAAACAAGGTTCAATAATTACATCAAAAATAAAAACACGCAAGGTGAACTAAAAACAACTCTGTGTACTAGGCATGCATCTACAACTCTCACTCCCAAGCACTCTACTCTAAGGCACCTTGCCTCAATAACTTGTGAACCAAGGGACGGGTCCATCCATGAAGCACATTCTCTCGATGATCTTGGATCTCGACTAGTCATGTAACAACCCGAGATTTTGAATAAATTTTGTTTCCTAACTTTGTCTGTTATTTTATTTTATACTCAACAAAACTATTTCATTTAATAAAATGAGTATAATTAAAATGAGATTGTTGGGTTTCGACCGTTATATGACCATTGTCCAATAAGATCATTGGAAACTAAATGATACCATTATTTTCTATAAATACAAGTGATCTTGATTAATTAATATAGAGAGATGTTTTGATTTCCCCTTCCAGTAGTCTCGGGTCGATCAAATCCCATTTAACAGAACTCGGGAAAGAGGTAGCACCTTTGGGCTATGCTCTGGACCAATCCCAAGCAAAACTTCATCATTTGTAGCTGGAATAGAATCGCCTTCATGAGAAGTTCAAGCTGATAGAAATCACTGCTCAGGCAATGTTGGCCGAGCCGCCCCAAGATTCTGTCACCCTAGCACACTTTAATCTTTGGTCCTATGCTGGTGTTATAAGGGGTCTTGTAATGAGACCTTAACTGCCTTGTGTACTCCTTTCTTGTAATTAAAAATTCGGATTTCTTCTTATGGTGATGTTTGTAAATTTTCATATGTCCTGATAAATATAGTATACATATTACTGATGAATTTTAGAAAAATGATATTTTAAAAATATACATGTAAACCTTAAATAATAAAAAATGTGTAAAGATTTTCAAAAAATGGTCTTCTACATATGTGTTTAGTATGATATTTAGAGTCTAATAAAATCAAATTAATTTTTGATGAATAGTTATTTATGAATAGTTATTTTACCCTTAGGATTAGAAATTTGACCAAATGGATTAGTAATCATACTTAATGAAAGTATTAATATAATTTGGGAACCTTGATTAAGTAATGTGATTCAATAAAATAGGTAAATAACTGTTTCAGAAATTATTTGTTAAGTATTAGTTTTTTCGGGTGAATAGTGTTTTTTATTTAAAAATTAAATTAAAAATATTTATAAAAAAAATTATAAAATGGAGTTTATTTTTGAATTCAAAGCCTCGATATTAGGTTATGGTGATTTTTGGGGATTTTTCTAAAAAAATGAATTTTTATTGAATAGTATTTTTATTTAAAATTAAAATTAAAAATATTTAGAAACATATTTTAATAAAATGGATTTTATTTTTGAAATCATATCATCTATATTTGGTTAACGTGAAATTTTGGGATTTTTCTGAGAAAGCTGAATTTTCTATGAATAGTGAAAATACAGCTTTTGAGTTTCGAGTGTTTAATGACATCATAAAGGATGTAAAAATTATGAAATAATTCTGGTCGAATTTTGAATAGTAAGATAAGGAATGAGGTCCCCCAAGTGGCCACTAACATGGGTAAATATCATGGTTAAGCTCATGGTTTTTCCAATACCACCAATGAGGTGTCCCTTGGCCATTAATGCCTTGTCCCCTCACTTCCCCTATAAATACCAAACCATTCTCTCATCCTTTCCATTCCAAAATCCTCCTAAACGATGTTCAGGTCTCCTTACCTCCCAAGGAGTCCTCCCAAGGTTCCCTCAAGCCTACCAAGTTCCCAAAATTCATGATTTTGATGTTACGCTTCAAGGTAAGGGATCATACCTCTCTCTTTCTTTTCAAGTACTCTTTTGTATGTCAATTCATTTAAGCCCCATGTTATTATGTTGGGGGATGTTATATTATATTCCTATTTCTTAACTTTTCATGATTATATGATAATATATCCCCTCTTACCCTCATCATTTCGTTTTATGAATATATAAGTGGCGTCGTTAGGCTGCCCGATTTTTTGTAAGGGATCCTACCTCTCTCTTTCTTTTCAAGTACTCTATCTTATGTCATTTATTTTATGCTCCATGTTCTTATGGTGGAGGATGTTCGTTTATATTCACCTTACTATAATTTTTATGTTCATATATTTAGATACTCTCTTTTTCTCTCATCATTTCATTTTCTAAATTTTTAAGTGGCGTCGTTAGGCTGCCGAATTTCCGTAACGAATTCTTTCACCCTTCTCATCTTCCAAGTTCTAGTTTCATGTCAAGTCTTTAATGTTTTTTTTCTTATGTTGGGTTATGTTATCTATATCAATCATACTGTACTTTTATGTTCATATGATGAAAGGCCCTATTTTATCTCATCAATTCATTTTTTAGATGTTTTATGTGACGCCGTTAGGCTATCGAATTTTCAGAAGAGAAATACTATTTTTTTCTTCCTTTCATGTTTTCCATTTCATATGGTATGTCACTCAATATTCTTTACCATCTTCTTATATCCTTTATATTATGTCCCTCTACTATTTTATGGATCAATTATGAATGGGTGACCATGATCCCTCTTTTTTCAATGTTTTCTAAAACCCTGCAACATTGCTGTTAAGCTGCCGAATTTTCATCTCAAAATGTCTCTCTCTTTTTCTCAAATTATTTTATTTTATTAAGTGAATACTCGAAGATCCTACTTCTACAGGTTTATTCACATATATATCAAAATTTCCTATTTTAATTATGGGATTTACATACATGAAACCCGCTTTCCTTTTCAATGGGTTTAAAGTGACATAAAGATCACATCTTTATAACAGTTTTAAAAACGTTATGACTATGAAATGAACCCCATTTCATTTATGCTATGTGGGTTATTTATGAAATGATGAATGATGATATATGTGTCTCACCTGATAATAAAGTAAAATTAAGGGTGCGCCCTGATAGCACTCCAATGCATTGGGTAATGATGTAATCTCTAGTGATTTCAATTTTAATGACACCTAGGTGAATAACCATGGTAATTTTTTAATGATAACTTGGGGATGTACATTGGTGATACAGAAATTATTGTCTAAGTTAAATGTTGTAGCCACATATTCAAGTTATGAAACACGTAATTTTTATTATGATATGCCTCATGATCTCTTTCTCATTCCTTAAAGATAATTATCATGAATTTATTGATGTATCTCAAGTACACATGTAAAATGTTTCTCTTGTTTCCATTACTGAGCCTTCTACTCAACCTTTCCTTTTATGCATTCTCCTAGGTAATGAGATGGTGTAATGAACTTAGGATGAATAATGAAGAAGCCTTAAAAGTGGTTTAGAAGAATGATTTATGTTGTTCTCATGTTTTATGTTCCTGATTTCCAAGACACTAGACTTTAAAGATCCTCTGTTTGTAAAATGTAATGAAATGTTATGTAATAAAAAGGCGGGATACTATTATTGGTATCAAAAAATACTTATGTTATCTATGAAAATTAGGATTTTAAAACATTTGGAAGAACCCAATATAAAAGATTAAATATAGGAAATCATCCTGGTATTTTGGTGAATATAGAGTAAGTGTTTTATCAAGCAAATACATCCCTGTATGGATACGAGCAGATAGAGGTGGCTCTAGCATAGATGTATATAGGGGTAAAACCTGAAAATACCACATTGAGCTAGACTCGAACGGGAACTGGTACATGACAACAGGCCTTGATGCACTCATGTTTATGACACTCATGGGGGATATGATTGTCTAATCGCCAACTTTTTATGAATCATTATGAAGGAATTATAGAGGCATTTAATTTGTCTAAGGATGAATATTTAAGACATAAAATCATTTTTGTTAAAACATTCATAAATGAAATAAGTTTCTCATGAAGGATTTATTCTTTTAGAAAATATCCCCATTATCTAGGAATACATTGACGTATTTCCGGAGGAGTTACCCAGAACTCCCCCAGAATGAGAGGTAGAGTTATCCATTGAGCTCATACCTAGATCTCATCTGATTTCAAAGACCCCCTATAGGATGGAAAATGTGGAGGTAGAGGAATTAAAGAAACAACTCGGAGATATTTTGGAGAATGGGTTTATCCGACCAAGTGGGTCTCCTTGGGGAGCACCAGTTCTATTTGTGAAGAAGAAGGATGGATCGATGCAGCTATGTAGTGATTATAGAGAACCAAATGGGATCACAGTGAAGAAAAAATAATCTCTTCCAAGAGTTAGTGATTTCTTTGACCATCTTTGTGGGACTCAATTATTCTCAAAGATTGATCTTCGTTCTAGTTATCATTAATTTAGGGTAAAGAATGATGATATTCCAAAAACGTCCTTCCAATCAAGATATGGGCATTATGAGTTTTTTGTTATACCCTTCAGACTGACTAATGCACCTGCTATTTTTAAGGATCAAGAATAAATTGATTTTGGAAACGTATGTTTTATCAAATGAATATCCTTTGGAGAGGAAAATGATTTGGTGATTAAATGATAAAGGTTATTTTGGATGATGTTTTTTCTTTTGGAGTACTATATGCCTAAGGGAAATAAAATAATACAGGATTTAGTTTGAGGAGGAATGGTTGAATGTTTTTAGGAATTTATGTATTTATTGTGGACATATGGTGATTTGGGTTATTTCTGGAAAATTATTAACCTAGCATAGAGCATATTTGAATAGGTTAATTACACTTTAGTATGAGACTTTAATAGTATTTGATGTTATTTGGAGATAAATGTTAAGATTTATTGGGGAAGACTATTTCATTAAATCATTCTGAGTTTTGGGTTCTAATCATGGTTTGGATTATTCTGAAAAAACATTAAGGATGGTTGTGTATTGAATGTTCTTTCTAGAAATTTGGGTACTTTTGTTGAATTTTGGATATTAATAGTAATTTTTCTATTTATATAGGATTATTATTTTTGGGGATTATATGATCTCATACTGACCTTTTTTGATGAATAAAGTTAAGGGAAAAATATTGTTATTCTTTTGTGGATTATGTGATTCTCTGTAAGATTATTCTTATGCTTTTGAGGAGACCATGTGTTTTTGAATGCTCATTGTTTGGAGAATGGATTAGTCTTTATGGAAACATATTAAGGGATGAAACTCTACTTAAAGGTAAATATATTTACTTAGATTTTTATTCTATATAGTAAATGAATTACTCAAAATTATGAAAATGAACGTAAAACAAAAACATTGTTCGTTTACGTTTCCAACTGGGATATCGAAGACCATTTAACACGTCTTATGTTTGTGATAATCTTGTGGTTAACATTCTCTTAATCATGTTTTCTATCACTCTACATCAAAACATGAACCTTTTTTTTTCTCCTCTATATCCATGTTTCACTACCTAGAATCCTATTATGGGTTAACTCGGGTGACCTTTTTACATCTCTTTCTTTCTTTTAAAGTAATAGTTTTACTGACTCTTTTTCTGATGTGGGACATTCAACGAAATTTCCAAGACCAATTTTTTTTAAATTGTGAGGTTTCTATTTCTTAAGGGGGAAGAATGTAATGACTCGAGATTTTGAATAAATTATGTTTCCTAACTTTGTGTGTTATTTTATATTATACTCAACAAAACTATTTCATTTAATAAAATGAGTATAATTAAAATGAGACTATTGGGTTTTAACTGTTATATAACCATTGGTCAATAAGACCGTTGGAAACTAAATGTTACAATTATTGTCTATAAATACAAGTGATCTTGATTAATTAATATAGAAATAAGTTTTTATGGCCCCATCCAGTAGTCTCGGGTCGATCGAAGCCCATCTGAAGAAACTCGGGAAAGTGGTAGCACCTTTGGGCTTTACTCTAGACCAAACCCAAGCCAAACTACATCTTGTGAATCTGGAATGGAATCGGCCTCGTGAGAATTTCAAGCTAATATAAATCACTACTCATTAAATGTTTTCCGAGACCCCAAAGATTCTATCACCCTAGCACACCTTACTCTTAGGTCCTATGCTGGTGTTATAAGGGGTTATGTAACGAGACCGTAACTGCCCTGTGCAATCTTTTCATTTAAATAAAAATTATGATTTCGTATTGTGGTGATGTTTGTGAATTGTCAAATGTCCGGATAAATATAGTATGAATATTATTGATGAATTTTAGAAAAATTATATTTTAAAAATATTTATTTAAACCTTAAATAATTAAAAATTTGTAATGATTTTCAGAAAATGGTCTTCTATAGATGTGTTTAGTATAAAATTTAGAGTATAATAAGATCAACATAATTTTGATGAATAGTAATTTATGAATATTGATTTTACTCTTAGGATTAGTAATGTGACCAAATGGATTATTATTAATCTCACTTGAAGAAAGTAATGATATAATTTGGGAACCTTGATTAAGTAATGCGATTCAATAAAATAGGTAAATAACTGTTTCATTAATTGTTGGTTAATATTAGTTTTTTCATGTGAATATTGTTTTTTATTTTAAAATTAAATAAAAAATTGTGAGAAAACTATTTTTATAAAATAGAGTTCACTTTGGAATTCAGAGCATCAATATTAGGTCTTGGTGATTTTTAGGGATTTTTCTAAAAAAATGAAGTTTCAGTGAATTGTGTTTTTATTTAAAAATAAAAATAAAAATATTAGAAAATTATTTTCCTAAAATGGAGTTCATTTTTGAAATCACAGCATTGATATTTATTTAAGGTCAAATTTTTTGTTTTTTCTTAGAAAGTTGAATTTTTGGTGAATAGTGGAAATACATTTTTTGAGTTTCGGGTGTTTAATGACATCATTAAGGATGTAATAATTATTATATAATTCTGGACGACTTATGAATAGTAATATAAATTATTAGGTGTCCCAAGTGGCCAATACCATGGTCAAATACCATGGGAAAGCCCATGGTTTTTCTAATACCACCAATGAGGTGTCCCTTGGCCATTAATGCCTTGTCCCCTCACTGCCTCTGTAAATACCAAGCCATTCTCTCATCCATTACATTCCAAAATCCCCCTCAATGAATTTCTGGTCTCCTTTCCTCCCATTTAGTCCTCCCAAGGTTCCCTAAATCCTCTCAATGTCCCAATATTCAAGATTTATAAGTTACTCTTCAAGGTAAGGGATCTTACCTCTCTCTTTCTTTTCAAATACTCTTTTCTATGTCATTTCATTTAAGACCCATGTTCTAATTTTGGGTAATGTTCAATTATATTAATATTACATACCTTTTTAAGATCATATGATGAGATATCCCTTCTTACTCTCATCATTTCGTTTTATGAATATAAGGTGGCGTCGTTCGGCTGCCGAATTTTTGTAAGGGATGCTACCTCTCTCTTTCTCTTTAAGTACTCTCTCTTATGTCATTTCTTTTATGCTCCATGTTCTTTTGTTGGAGGAAGATCTTCTATATTAACCTTACTTTAATTTGTATTTTAATATAATTAGAGACTCTATTTTACTCTCATCGTTTCATTTTCTTAATTTTTATGTGGCTCTGTTAGGCTGTCGAATTTTCGTAAGGGATTCTTTCACCTTTCTCATTTTCAAAGTTCTATTTTCATGTCAAGTCTTTCAAGTTTTTTCCATATGTTGGGGTATTATATCTATATCCATCATACTGTACATTTATGTTAATATGTTTAGAGACCCTATTTTATCTCATCAATTCATTTTTTAGATGTTTTAAGTGACGCTGTTAGGCTGCCGAATTTTCATAAGATAAATCTTATTTTTGTCTTCCTTTGACGTTTTTCATTTCATATGTTATGTCACTAACATTTCATTACCATTTTCTCATATCCATTATATCCAGTCCCTCTACTTTTTTAGGGATCATTTATGAATGGGTGACCATTACCCCTCTCTTTTCAATGTTTTCTAAAACCTTGTAACATAGCTGTTATGCTGCCGAATTTTCATCTCAAAATGTCTCTCCCTTTTTCTCAAATTATTGTATTTTATTAAGTGGATACACAAATATCTTTCTTCTATAAGGGTATTAAAATATATATCAAAATGTTCTATCTTAATTCTGGGATTAACATACATGAAACCCGATTTCCTTTTCCGAGGGTTTAAAGTGACTTAAAGATCACGTCTTTAAAGAATTTTTTAAAATGTTATGAATATGAAATGAAACCCATTTCTTTTATTCTATATGGGTTATTTATGAAATGATTGATGATGATATATTTGGCTCATATTTTAATAATGTAAAATTATGGGTGCACCCTGATAGTGCTCCAATGCATTGGGTAATGATGTAATCTCTAGGGATTACAATTTTAACAATACCTTGGTGAATAACCTTGGTAATTTTTTACTGACACCTTGGGGATGGAACTTGGTGATACGGAAATGACTGTCTAAGTTAAATTTTGTATCCACATCTTCAAGTTATGAAACAAAATATTTTTATTATGATATGCCTCATGATCTCTTTCTCATTCCTTAAAGTTAATTATCATGACATTATTGATGTATCTCAATTTCACATGTAAAATGTTTCTCTTGTTTCCCTTATTGGGCCTTCTGATCACCATTTCCATTGATGTATTCTCTCAGGTTATGAGATGATGTAATGAACATAGGATGAACAATGATGAAGCCTTACAAGTGGTTTAGAATAATGTTTTATGTTGTTCTCATGATTTATGTTCCTGATTTCTAAGACACTAGACTTTAAATATCCTCTGTTTGTAAAATATAATGAAATGTTATTTCATTAAAAGGCAGGATGCTATAAGTCACTCCATGAATGTTGTAAATTCTTCAATATCCAACTATCCCTAACCAATGGCATGGGAGGCCTCGTGACCGAATCGATGAAGCTAGGATACAAGAAAGACATCATAGAACCTCACCAACTATGGTGGAAATTCTAGTTTATATTCTGCCTCACCAACTCATCCCAGCTCCTTGAATGGGCTGATGAACATGTGAGTAATCATACTCCCTCATTAAAAACTATTTTTCCTGCATCGAGGGGAAACCATCAATAATATGTGGTTCACAACCTTGAACTCGAAATTTCTTCTCCTATTATTGAAATGCATGTTCTACTAGTCGTTTGATACCTTCATTCTCTCATGGACATGTTGTACCTAATGTATCTTACACTACACCACATCCATTACAAGAATAGCTACTTCCTCGAATTCTGTCATGTACATGGATAAATGACACAATGTTCCATATAAAGATTCAAATGAGGTCGTGAAAATGGAAAATATGATATCTATAATTGTAATAGTACTCTACCATGAGAAAATATTCCACTTAAAAACCACTAATATCTAGAATACATTCCCAAAACATTTCATCCAATGTCTAGATGTCCCTCTATGTTTTTCCATCTGTCTAATACTGGAAATTAGTGATGAGGCATAACTGAGTGACATAGGTATGATGAAATCCCCTCTAGACTGATCAAATAAAACATGTATCCCAATATGATACCATTGATCAGGTAACTACATGAATTTGCACCACCTCATCTACATACCATCGTGCTAAGGTATCCATTGTCAATGACTCCTTGATCACTAAGATGTTGGATGATTTCTTCAACCAATCCACTACAACCCAAATATCATCTCATCCTACTTGTGCCCTGGGTATTCCTATGATGAAATTCATCAAGATGACATTGCACTTCCACTATGGGACATCTAGGGGATGAAACAGACCACATGGAACATGGTGCTCATCCTTCACTTGGTGGAACACTAATCACATTTCTCCAAACTTCGTCACTTACCACTTCATCCAGTGAAACCGGAACTATTCCCTAAATCCCTGATAAATCATGGAAAATCCTTGGTGTACTTCTAGGAGTGATCTATGAAATCCTTGAAGAAATTCCCCGTGTCTTTCCACTAGAACAAATATAAACTCACAGAACATCATTGGATTATTACCATCCTCCAATCATCCATCAGAAGCATTATCCTAGTCAATGCAACCACATATCACCTCCACCACGTAGTTT
The DNA here is from genome assembly GCA_963277665.1 of Viscum album. Lineage (NCBI taxonomy): Eukaryota > Viridiplantae > Streptophyta > Magnoliopsida > Santalales > Viscaceae > Viscum > Viscum album. The sequence goes on from OY728160.1 coordinate 1,174,555,759, forward strand.
CTCCACAGAGATTCCTCCAAATTCTTCCCTATAGAATATTGTACAATCATAATAAACAGACATCCTGTACTGCCAATCATTACTGTATTTTTGTGAATGGAACCTAACTCCTCCATATCCCTCTAAACATCTGCAGATTCACGAACCACATCCATCTTTGACATCCTACTCAATGCATCGGCCAAAAAAATTCCCATTTCAAGAGGTGTAAGAGATCTCAAAATCATAATCCTGGAGAAACTCCATCCACTATACTACCAAAAGTTCATGAATCAATAGGAAAAGATATACCTCAAGATCTTGGGATCCGTGAAGAGCACAAGGTGATCACCAATGTTGTAATGTCTCCACATATTTAGTGAGAACACGACCACTTCTAGTTCTAGATCATGGGTGTCATACTTACGTTCATGGGGATGTAACAACTTAGACCCACAGAAGATATCTCTACATAACTACATCAGCAGACACCCCAGGACTAGATTGGAAGCATCACAATCAACCGGAACATCACCGCTTCCTCTGACCACCTGAGCACTGGAGAACTGACCAACAACCCCTTTCAGGGAGCCGAATGCTACCTAACACAACTATCTCCACAAAAAATCATTTACTTTTATCATGAGATCGTTCAATAGAGATGCTAATTGAGATAAATTAGGTATGAATCTTCATTAGTAACCTGTCAGACCAAGAAAAATATGAACCTCTACCACATTCATGGGTTCTCACAAAGAAATGAATGCCTCGACATTCAATATGTCAACTTATACACCCCTCTTGAGACACCACAAGTCCAGGGAAGTGCACCTCTTGTGTCCATATCATTCAATTGGACATCTTTTTTAGAGATGGTGGTACTGAATCACCTCTGGGATAGTCCTGATAGCTCTATATTCTCCTCCTAGGACTTGAATTAGATTAAGTTGTCATCAATGAATATGATGACGAATCAGTACATAAACTCATGAAAGTTAGAGTTCATAAACCCCATGAACATAGACGATGTGTTCGTAACACCCAATGGAATAACCATGAACTTGAAGTGCCCATAATGTCACTTGAAAGAAGTCTTCATGAGGTCAGCCTCCTTCACCCTCAACTAGTGAATTCCATACCATAGATCATTCATGGAAAACCAACTCACTCCCCTCCTATGGTCGAAATTTTCATCTATCCACTGGAGAGGGTAATTTTTTGTGATCGTTTCCTGATTCATTCTTTTGTAGTCTATGCACAGCCTCAAACCAATGCTCATCTTCTTTCCAAACAAGATAAGATAATCCCACAGTGACACATTGTGTTGTATGAACCCCTTATTCATCAGTTAAAATATTTAGATCGGTAACTCCCACAACTCATAAGGCTCTATTGAAAAAAAACCATCAAAATCGGTCTAGAACTCAATTGTAAGTCTATCCCAAAGTAAATGTCATGTTGAGGGGGTTGATTCAAAATATCCTTAGGGAAAAATCTAGAAACACTATGACCACTTTCGTAACCTACACTATCTTAATGTCCATCGACTCCACTAATTTCTCTTCTATCAAGGAAATAGATTTCATCATGCACTGTTTTCCCACTAGACATCTCATCTCGCCAACAAATCCTACATGCTATCTTTTGAATTAAGAAAACATGACTCATCTCTCTTGAAGTTCATAATAGAATGCACAAAAAATAACCAGTCAATGATAAGGATGACATCATACATTGACATCTATTGCATAATGAGATCCCCACTTGACTGATGCAGCACAAAAATCTATTTGTATCATTGGAATACATCAAGAGAACCGGTCTAACCTCTAATTTGTGTACTCAACACTAGGGGTAGGGAAAGTGTCATTATGTCTAGTCCCATGTTTTTATCCAGACTGTTTTCACTTAAGTATTGTAAAACTTCCATATTTGAAAAATCAAAAGAAAGCATAGTAACCTAACTGATCGTACCACGAATGATCTATGGCCCCACTGGAACAACTACATAAGTAGTGTGAAACTACCCACCCCTAGAACATCTACCCCTTAGATGTCGGTCACCTCCATTACCACACCCTTGTCGAGGTCCCCGAGGTGCTCCATGAGGTTGGACTCCTCTTGAGCTGTCTACCTTTGGGGAATTAGTGGCATTCAATCCCTACTAATAGAATGTCATGGCTGGAAACTGCTACTAAGGGGTTGGGGGAATTGGACTTGCCCACCACTACAAAATTGAGAATGAACTGGGCACTAACTCAATAGGTTCATGAATCCTCCAAAAGTGAAACACGTTTTCCCCAACCTCATGGAAAAAATATGAGGACTAGAGGTGTGGAACTAAAACTATTGGGGTCATCTCCTCACTAGTAAAAACCTAGAAGGACCTAACAAAATAGATATATAGTTGACGATATTCCCCTTTGAGAACTCGGGTGAATTCACTTCTATGATAGACCTCCTCCCAAGTCCATCATTTTCACTACCTCAACCTTTTTATGAGACTCTGTATATTTTGGTAAGGTGAATGGAGTAATAATATCATGTAGAGAAGGTGGGAGTGGATCCCCTAAGAATATCACCCAAGAATCCTCAATCAAAAAGAGATCCAGAGAAAAACAAAGGAGACACTCTAACATCATCCCCAATTCCATCACTGACATAGTCCCCTATTGGAGGGAGAGAATCTCTTTCCTCTTCTCATATATCATATTGGAAGAAATGAATTCCTCCCAGAATTCCTTCTCAAAGGAAGCATAGGAAACACATGTCTTCTTTCCCTCGACAAGTTATATCATCCACCACTGATGTTCTTCTCCCCTCATCCAAATCATTTCCATAGGAACATAGTTTTCTTTTATATCCTAGATCAAGATGAATGTGATCAGAATATCCTCAATCCAACTATTTGTCTCAATGTATGAGACATTTCCCTCATACTATCCCAGAGTCTGCCTTTAGAAATAATGAAGCATAATCATCCATTGATCATACGCCTCCACTAGATTGACCCTTATCCGATCATCTAGGTCAGCCTACTAACCCTCCACTACTGATACCACACATGGGCGACACCTAGGATCCATACCTTAAAGGAATACAAATAACCCTATGCCTAAGTAAGATGGGATTTTTTTAGGATTCATTTCAACTAATTGATTATTTCAATTTCCCAATAACAGAAAAAGAAACATGAAAAAAAGTTATCATGTTGCATGTACCTTCCCTAGGGTCTTTACCCCACACACGGTGTTGCCTCACTTAGAAGTTTTGTATGATCAGTGTTCTTGCATTGGATCACAAGGGGGGGCTAAAATCCCATATCATAGACAGTCTTCTCTAGACTATTCCATCCACTATGATCACCTAAAACTATTGGACTACAAACCCATGCTATATTAATGGTGCCTAACTCCAAACTCTATCCAACCACTCAAACATCATCCTCTGATACCATTATATCACGATCCACCTTCATTAAGATGATGAAAGGGATAGAAAAATTCCAAGACCTTCATTCCTTAATATAATTTAGAGGTGATGAGCCTCGAGTCCCGCCTCCAATTTTCCTCAGGGTGGTGACCAACACCAATGGTATAGAAATCTCACAAAAGGGGAGGCATTTCCCTCTTTATAGTAACCAATATAGAGAGATAATATGTATCAACCACAAAAAAATCCATGACTGATATAGTTAAAGAAACCCAAATCCATCCCACATGCATGTATAAAGTAAAACTGGAAAAAATACAAAGAAATATCCAATGTAATTACCCAAATAATACTAAGTAGTGACACATCATCCATCCACAACATCTGAGCTACTATGGTCTATCACGGACCACATAATCTCCCTAGCAACCTACAAATTTTTTTATATACTTATGGTGAGAATACAAGTATACTCAGTAGGTAAAATCAAAATTCACCCATGAACATGTGGGACAAGAATACTAAGGCCCGTGTCAGAAAACAGTAGAAACTCAAAGGCACCTAACAATGTATACAATCAAATCAAAATATCAACAATGAATGCTCACCATAAAATGGAAGTCATGTAATTTAAGTAGTAATAACATTGATATTTTCGTACACCACACCACATCCCATTAGTTAACTGATCACCCCTAATGATGAACGTCCTAACACTACCATGATCAACCAAAATCACCACTATCACAAAATTCCTACATACACATGATCCGCACACCACATCACATTAATTCCATAGACACCTGGATCATAACCACCACACATCTCCCCCGAAACAACTAGTCCTCATCCCAAAGAAACATTGCAATCAAACCACCTATCACACAGCCCACACCATAAATCTATTAATAAACATCAATCCATTATGGAATTCCCATAGAGTCCAAGGTGATGATGGACTAGCGGAGGGAGAAGGGTAATGTTAATAACCATCCATGCATCATTCCACCGGGATGTTGGGAAGGACACACTCCACCATAACCTTGGGTGAGTTCGAAACATAGTTCTTAACACAGGTTTGATGCATATAGAAATCAAACGAAAAAAAATGTTTATAAATATAGGTAAAAAACACTCAGCCCAACCCAGGGGTTTCCAAACAAACAACTATCCCACAAAAAAGAATTTTCCCTTTCTATTACTCTTACATGCACATCCACACAACAACCACAACCAAAACATCAATCCACCCCTTTAATTTATCCAAATATCATTCATTATTAATATTTTCTCTTGTTTCCTTCTAAGACTACCTATTCATAAACCACCACATACCTAACTATAATATTCACCAACACTAATAACACACAACCTGATTACAGCACCGCCACACATCATTATCCAACAGCCATAATGCCACCTAGAAATAGTGCCACTGCTCTAAAATTATATCCATCCCACCATAAATCAATATCTTAACATGATATTCCAGCACACCTTTTTCACCACCTCATAAAAAAAGCCCATATAAACCACCAATAAAACCATAGCCCCATTGCAATCACGTACCACACCCTACTCATAGATCCAACCCGTCTACCCTCCCTAGTTCCAACAACCATGATACCAACACCACCACCATATAACCCTCATAAATAAAAAAACCCCACAAAACACACACAACACAGAACCACCACAAAAATATTGAGTGTATTTATTTTTATCCAACAATGGTTCTTTAATTCCTCTTTGATAAACAGGGGTGATCAAAAATAATTTTTCATCATGGGACATCCTTTTCACTTAATCAGGTGTATGTGATTAATAAGTATTCATGTTTATGATCATTTCAATAGAGATCACTAATAATTATAAATAATCATATGTACGCAATAAAATACAACCAATGACCATGATTTTTAGAGGCATACAACCCATATAATTCACATTATATATCAAAGATAGTTGATAAAAGAAAGAGATCATTAACATCTCCCTCCTCTACCATTTATGACTAAAGTAACTAGAAGATTATATCACAACACCCTTAAAAATTGGGTTCAACTGTGATCGAGATGATAATTGAATATACCCACCCCACATGATACACAAACAAATGAGAGAACAGTGAAATACCTACCTGGAATAATAGCTGGCTAATGATCATTCATTGTTCCAAAAAAGTGGGTTGTGTGAGATGAAGACTCCATAGAAGAATCGAATGGGGGCTATAGCATAGGCGCAAGACTCATTTGGGTAACAAAGGGTCTCACCACACAATGAAAAAATGGAAGAGTTAAAAGGAATAGAATATTAGAATATAGAATGGCTAGATCCTAAATCTAAGTGGAAATGGTTTTCTAGGTCATTAAAAGGAATATCACGACCAATACGACATAGTTTTGAGTAAAAGGTATCTTCTGGTTTTCAGAACAAAAATTCCATTTTAAATGGCCAAAAAACCCATTAAATATGGAATTTGAATCATTTAAAACCCATGAATACTTGAAAGGGGTAAACTAAAAAAATTTGGGAAAAATTGAAATGAGTCACTATTGTGTGAGTCACTGACAACAACCCACTACCAGTGTATCACTGACGCTGAGCTACTGACGCTGAGCTACCAAAGCTGAGCCATCATTGGTAAGCTACTGATTCTGAGCCACCAACACGACCTACCGATTCCTGACTCACTGACGCCCTGGCTAACTGATACCCAAATTCAAGGATGCACTGACCCACCAACACCCTGACTCACCAACGCCCTGACTCACCGATGCGTGTCTCACTGAAATCCTGATGCACTGATGCCTTGACTCACTAATGCCCGGACCGACTAATGCCTCTACCTACTGAATACTCGACCTACCAACACCCTCGACCTATCAACCCCTCATCCTAAAAATTCCATCGAACTACAGACGCCCTCCACCTATCGACACCTTGTCCTACCGATTCTCTGACCTATCGACGCATGTACCTACTGATGCCTCGACCTGTTGATTACCTGACCCACAGAAACCTCGACCTACTGATGCCCAAAACATATTGAAGCCCTCATGCTACCAATGCCTCAACCTAACAATGCCTTGACCTATAGACTGAAAAACTGGATATTTGGACAACTATTGAAATGATCTATTATTGCCTCCCAAACACCCAAAACACCTGATTTTGACAATGAAATTGTCATTGGAGGTCTGAGACATTACGTTTAACGAGGGTGGTTTTATTTGAATTGAATCTTAAGAAACTACATGATCGTTTTTTATAGGAAAACAATTTATAATTTTAAATCAACCATATATATAGATGAATAAATCACCATTTATTGTAAACAATTTCTAAAACTAGGACATTCACAATTATTATTTTTAGTTCATAAAAAATAAATATAGTATTTTTTTGGATAAGAGTAAACCCTTTTCAACTGATAATTGTCTCTGGGATAGAAAATTAAGAAATTTCTGAAACATAGAATTATTATAAGCAAGATAATAAAGGATAAATGAAAATCTATATATAATTTTTAGGTCAATTCAAATTTTCAACAACTTATGTTTTGAAATGTAGAAGAATTATTCCATATTTAAATACAATATTAACAATGAATGAAATATTTTGTAACCAAAAATCACTCTTAAAAAATTCACATATTTTCTTTTCAGTAATGGGTTTTAAATGATTCCATAATTATCTTTCTTGATCCTGACAAATATTATAATATAACAATATATAATCTCTTAAAATAACATACATCATATATAATTATACATGAAAACACTATTAGTAAGATCAAATAATATATGTGCTATATTAGAAAACATAAATAGTATTTGAAAAAATCCATAATGCTCCTATATGGTCTAAAATGTGTTCTTATTAATATCTTCCCCTCCAACATTAATTTTTGGTGTCTTAACCTGAGATCAATCATTGAATAATAATTATTTTTACAATTTTTGATAAATAAATTCATCAATTTGAAGATGATGATACATTTTATTATCATTTATTTCATGAAACAAATTATAATCAATGAAACAGCACAAAGATCCATATATATTTCTAATAAATTAAATAGGATCACCCGATTATGATATCCATGGATAAATGAATCATTTTTCTAGAAACTCATGAAATATATTTTTCAATTAAAAAAAATCTTGATCAATACGATAAGGGATAATATAAAAATCATAACATTAGGATCTATTTCAATAGTTAACTCAACATCAGGATCTTGTTCAATACTAGGAAACTCATTACAAAATACATGTAGTTATTTAACAAATATAAAGATATCATTTATATATATAGAAATCCAGCTATCAATAATATGTGTAAGGTATCATTAATTTTAATATTTTAATAATTTATCAACATTATTACCTATTATCAAATTTATGAATTCATTTTTTTATGAAAATTGAAAGACATTTAAAAAACATACTTATCTATACAATATATCAAAACATAGTAAATAGAAATCATGTCTAAAAAAATAAAATAAAATTATACAGGTGGAAATAATATAAGTATTTTTTGGTACATACATCCATAAATAAAAAGAATAAGGATTCTTATTATTAATTTTTCCTCTTAATACATCACATTAGTGTTTTATTAAAATATAGAACATCATTTTTTAAGGAAAATTTTATTATCTACATTATAATTTCTTGGAAAACAGTGAGTTCTCAACCTGAAATTTGAGAATAAATTATAATAATATCAATAAAAAAGTAATTGTATTGAATCCACCTCATTCTATATTCCTACATCTCTATTTTTAGTTACACTATATTTAGAAACACCCTTCTATTTGTGATATCAACATTTTTCTACCATTATTCATATATTTTGACATGTACTGATATTATGACCCATCTATTCAAGAATAAATAATCTCACCATAAAATTCTAATTATATTTCTGATCATTTTCATTATAGTCGTGGGACACATGTCTAAAATTATTACATCTAAAACATTTCATATATTTTATAATAAATTCTAAAGTGTTCTTTTTAATAATGATATCAAAATATGGGAACATGAATTTTTCACATTTAGTATTCTATATCAGATAATCCCCCATTGTCTTCCATCTGGTAATTTTCATCTTAAGGTTGTCGTAGAATACATGATCATAATCATAATAAATTTTTTAACTATCATAACATCAAACAACTTTATGAAGCCATTTAAATTCACATGAATAAAATTATCTTCAATATATAGGCTCCTAACATGAGAAATATTTAATATTATTATTCTCAAAGTCATAGATAAAATTTTATTATACATGTCCAGTATTTTAAATTTTTATTCATATAAAACCAATTAATGTTACTCATTCTAGAAAAAAATAATGAATTTATTTTACATACTATGTTAAATAACATTTCAAAAATAATTCTGATTGAAATGGTCATTAATGGTGTCCAATTACATGGTGTTAATCTCTTTTCTTTTATTTGAATTCTAATACACAAGAACACAAATTATTTGATTCAATATCATAGTAATAATAAGGATGATTAAGAATTACATGGAATAAACATCCAATTAATAGGAAAATATTTTCCAATTGTTTGACCCATAAATTATTTAGAAAAAAGTTAGTTGATCCACAAAATTCTGGAGGGAGTTGTATCATTTTAATCTCCACTATAGATATGTTCCCTTATAGTGAATGTGGTTTATCTATCACAAGGATACCATAATAATATATGTTATATTTATACTAACATATAATAGAAAAAAATTTGTCTATTCTATTTGTAACCAATTCAGGTTTATTATTTGGAAAGTTATTTTTCTCGAGGATCCTTCCTATATAAGCATATCTGAATCCTCTATAGAAAACATTTATAAATACTCTTAGATTAGATTAAGAAACATGTTAATATTCAAATTAAATAAAAAGATAAAAATAAATTATAATATCTTGTGGGTTTTTAGTTCCATTATCTTAAATTAATTAATTATATAATTCCTTGATCAAATTCAAACAGTTATGATTATACGTGTATTAAATCCATAATTCAATTTTTCAAAAAAGAATTATTTTTTGATCAATCAAAAATATATTTTAAGGGTGTGGTTATAGTAGACTTAGATTATAAGTCATGCATAAAAAATACTACTTAATGCATATAACATCATCATAGTATGAATTTTAACCATAATGCAATAAATTATCAAAACATGGTATCACTTCAAGAAAAATAATTATGATTTTTACATCACATCTTATATAATATTAATAATAATTAAATCCTCTGAAATTTATTATTAAACATGGGATAAGAATAAAAATCTTAGTTTTGGTCATAAAATAAGAAGATAAGGACGTTTTTTCAATTTTAAAACCATGATATCATAATAAATAGTTTTTAATTCGAATAATAATCTTTGAGCTCAAATATTCATATATAAACACATGAAATAAGTTTTATGACCAATGTTTTTCATAAAAATTATTATTATAAAAAATAATGGGAATATATAAATCATAATGAATTTTTTTAACATGATAACCCATGATGTTTTTTCGTAAAAAATACACAATTTTATACTAAAATAACGTAATGATTCCATTAAAAATGATAATTTGATTACAGTTTGATGGTAAACTGGTTCCTTGGAAGATCATTATCAATAATAAAAATGTTATGTAGGGGGATTTGGAAATAGTCTTTTTATATCCCTCATATAAACACTTATAATTTTAATAACCAATATGTTCAATGTCCAGTATAGTTCTCGAGAAGAAATAATCATTAACAATTTCATTGGTGAGCTATATCAAGCTCACTCAACATCATGAGTTATATCTACCACACCCATCATCATAATTTTTTTATGATAATAATATATATTAAACAAATAAATTATTTCCATTACATCATCAAACTCATGAAAATAAGTATTTTAACCCATAAGAAAAACATTTATTCATTTTGATATATCATATTCTTTTAAAACCAATTTTTTATATATAAAAAATCAAAAAATATAATTTGGACATATAGATTATAGAATCATTAAAGATTATAAATGAATTTAATGATAAAATAATGGTTGTCTTTGTAGATTATTCTATTTACTTTGTATACATTAATAATGAATATTGATTTTTCTATTTATAAAGATAGTAAAAACAATATGTATAATATGAATAAAACAATTCCCTTTGAAAATCTTATAATATAAAGTCAACAGATAAATAAAAAACGCACTATAATAAATTTATTTCCTTACAAACACATATTAAATTATTTATAAGAATATTTACATGAATGAAAATAAAATTGAAAATAAATAATTAATGAATTTAAATTATGGATTTAAGGTCAGGTATCCCTTACCTATAGTATGACTCACTACGTACATTTTTAACATAGTCAATAATAAAATAATATTATTTATTTACATTTTTAAAAAATATTTAAATTTTTATTTCATTTATTTTATATATTACCATGATATATTCAATTAAGTAATCAATTTGTTCACTTTGGACATTTGGATGATATTCAACTCATTTATTAAAAATTGACATTTTTTGGCCTATAATGGTCACTATGATAATTACTAAATAATATACAAAATAATAATCATGACATAATTTTCATTTTAATATTTCAATTATACTTGAAAACCATATATGAAAAAAAAAATCAAAAACAAACGTTGTTACAATCTTGTAAATAGTAGGTCATACATACGCATGATTGAAATTTCCAATTTCATATGAACAAGTGGGATATAAGTTAAGTATCCATTTTTCGTACTACAATAGCTTCATATCATAAATATAATATTATATATTTAAATTAATATATATATATATATATGTCATCCATGACATGGGTTCATGAAAAAATAATAACATCGGTTCTTGGGGGTGGTAATTGACATAAAAACATGAAAATTGTTATAATTTTAAAATGGATGGAATTACAAGACATTAAATTATATAATATATTAAGTAAATTTTATTTATTTCAGAAATATCATATCTATAAATATATACATTAATTCCAACACAACAGCCTTCTGTGAGAGCACATTATAAAAACACATTACATCGATTCGTGAGGCAGTAATATGTCACACACATGAAGGATAGTTTCATTTACCATTTGATTGAAGGGTAGATATATATAGGATATGACGTAAACATGAAAACATATAAGTATATACAATATAAAGTTGTTAATATTTTAGAAATTTTAATGAATTTTTTTTTATTCAAGAAGAGATAAAATTAAAAAGCTTGGTTATGAACTATGTATATTCTTCAGACAAACTCATTAAGTTTATTCCTAAAGCCATCATGTATGAGTATAATGATTAATATAGGGTATATGTGATGTGGGTATCAAGGACAATAAATGATTTTTTTTTATGATTTTAGGATCCAAACTTCTCTTTAATTATCGATAGGATATGAGGGGGGTGTTTTTTATTAGAAGGATAGAGGGGACATATGTATTCTTATTATAATAAAAATCACATTAATGTATTAATCAATATAAAATGGTCCAAAATATACCAATTACAAAAATTAGAGATTATATGGTAGAAAAATATATACAAATTAGTATTCAATTTAGTTTTTAGGTCTATATAACCCTTATCTATTTGGATTATCCCCTGATAAACATGACTTAACAATAACTAAGGTAACATATTTGTGCTAATTTATACTATTCATTATGTACAAAAATAAAAGGTGATATATTTTAAAAATTGTTACTCCTGATTAAACTAGTGGAAAATATCATTAATGATTCAATATCTGAATATCGAAGAATTTAATTTAAAATTAATCCTACATAACATGACCAAAATAATCTTCATAAGAATATAATTTTATGTATAAATATGTTTTTATACCAAATTAATGTATAATGTTGATTAAAATAACATTTATTAAACTAATATTAATCAAATGGAACTAAATATATTTTAATAATAATCAAAAATAAAATAATACTTTGTAAATAATTGATAGGAAAATATATTTTCTATAAAAATTCATTATTTTTGAATACATCAACAAAAATTAAAAATTTCGAAAAAAGTTCAGAAATTCATAATAGAAAAAATTTGTTGTTATGAATTGAAAAATGAAAATAAAATTTTAAATAATTTTATATTATTTATAAATCAAACATTTATATATAACCACATAATTCATTAAAATGTAATTTGGTTATTAATATGTATTTTTTCCTTTTCATTGATAAATTACATAATATTGTTATAATGAACATAAATAAATAATATATAATTGATTAATATGAATAAAAAACAATTTATCTTAAATTTACCTACGATGGTATATTAATATTCTGAAAAGGTGATATTATTATCATATGATAACATATTCTTACACATTTTGTTCTTATAATGTACTCTTCTATGGGATGGTTTCACCACCTACATGAATTATGTTATAAAAATTACATTTCGAATGAATAAGAGAACATAATTACTTATAATTTAGAAATGTATAATTAAATAATTTTGTGGTTTTGAAATGGTAATAAAAATAATTAACTCGTTATTAATATAAAACCTTTTATTCATTAAAAATTATTGGAACAATTGCATCATATATTTCTTTATAGGGAAACATAAATAACACTCATAAAAAGGATAAGTACCATAAAAATAAATTTTATAAGTTAATTTTTTTTACCTTTATAATTTTTTGATATATTTAACTTATCAATATGTAGTGATTATTGCAACTGCTATTATAAAAATGGACAAGGAATGTTTAAAACCCCTAAAAAGCGATGATCAATATTAACTCAATATATGTAATAACTAAATATAAAAATTTATATAATATACTAATATATATTGGTAATTAAAAATATATAAGTATATAAAATAAATTTTTAATGAGTAAATGATTATTATATAGGACTTAAGTGTGCATGTTGCTAAGAAGGAATCCAAGGTAAAGTTTTTACCTCATTTTTTATTCTTTGATATATATGCTCATATTACACACTTTAATTATTTTGAATGATGTATAATGAGAGACACTAGAATACAATAATATGTATAAAGAATATTTTTATATTTTTATCTTTGGTTTTCATGTCAATTTTATTTTGGAGGTGTGATTTGCCTTATTATGGGAGAGAGGAGGTGAGCAGCTAACTGTTTGTGGGAACACCAAATTTGGTGAAGGTTTATAGAACCATTAAACTTCTACTAGTTTAACCGAATAGATGGTGGACTTACTCCTTCCTACTAGTACACCATTGTCCAACTAGTGAGGCCTAGTTTTCCTTTACTAATGCCTCTAGGAATGTGAATTAATCAAGGTCTCTAAAGTGTTGTCTATGTCTCTCTTTAACTTTTGGATGATAAATCACTATTCCAATTAGAGGATTTCCTCTCAACTGTTTAATTTTTTTAATGTGGATCATTTCTAATATATTTTCTTCTCTTAATATACACGTGATTTAGTATTTTGAGACTAGATCACAATATTTTAAATAATTTTGTAACACTAACATTATTATATTCATATTTTTGGCCTCTAATATTCGATCTCATTATCACTCATCTTTGATTCTAGAGGAAATGAAATTTTCATTGATCTTGTGGTTGGTGTATCAATACTATAGTACATCCCATTGATATATTTGAGTTATTATGATTTTAGAATTATTTTTTATTCGTGATATTTAATATTAGAATATTTTATTTTAATTGGAAAAAATAATTATTTTCAAAAAGGGATTTCTTTCAAAACCAGATTTATATGCATGTCTTGTATGATAAAAAATCATGATATTATTTATTTCAAAAGAAGTCGATTTTCAAAATTAGAGCAGTGTGGCTTCACTATTTAAAGTATTATATTAAAATATGGGATGAAAGTTTAAATGTATTTCATGTGGAAAATGTTTTATAAAAAATGATTTTGTATTATGTGAATGAAATTGGATATAATAGCTTGTTTGCTAACTTTTTGGTATGAGTGAAAACTAATCATGGATGATCCCTAGTGGGGTAAGCTATCGGATTGGGATGTTTCCTCTTTTATATTTATTTTAAGTGCTATCATTTATATTTAACCTTCATTCCCAAATATTTGGAGTCACATATTCAAAAACGTTTTCCTTTGTATGTATTAGTGGTTTTGATTTATATATCCCCATGTCATGGATTTCCCTTGGTTATTTATGGAAACATTACGTTCTTTTACAATGATATGTTTATTTCCCTAGAAGATTACGATATAGATTTAAATTATTTTAAAAAATTATTTAGGTACTTCATCCATTGAATATTCGATATGTTATATTTCTCTGTTTACATGAATATATAATGGTTTTTAATGGTGTAGAATGTTTTTTAAAGGCATGTAAATTTTTATATTACATTGGAAATTATTTATTTTAAATTGAATAAAAATTTATTTTAAAATCAACAATTGGAATTAATAGCCATCAATGTACAATATATAGGATAAGGTAAGATTGAAATTTAGAGGATGGTTATCATTGATAATTTTTCTTTTTAACTATTTTGGGATGGTGGTAAAATTCATTCACATGGAAATGGACTGATAGGTTTTTTTGGGTTCACATACAATGATGGTCTTCTTATTTTTTATTGATGCCTTTTCATCTAGATATTGGATGAGGCCAGTTTTTTTAATTATATAATATTATTATATGATTTCAGAATAAATTTTATCCTGTCATTTCATATTTCTCACTACAAAAAAATGGCCACTATAGAAGTGGTTTGTTTTTATATTAGAAGGGGTTATAACCCCTTCTAAAGACATTAGCGGTGGTTATGAGAAACCGCCACTAATGTGTCCGCCTACCGTTATTAGAGGCGGTTTTACGGAAGTGCTCCTAAATTCCTGATGAATTTAGCGGCGGTTACATTAGAAGGGGTTTGAACCCCCTCTAATGTTGTCAAAAATTTACCATAAATGGATGTCATTAGCGGTGGTTGTAGCCTCAACGGACTGTAGTGGAGGGATTAGGGGCGGTTTTACACCACTGCTGCTAATGCTTCTTTTTTTGTTTTAAATTAAAAAATCCATCCCAATTTACCTCCATCTCCCGGTGCATTTCCTCTATCCGCCGCATCTCCTGTGTGTCCCCCCGGGTCTCGTCTGTCAGTCTGTATGTCCCCCATCTCCCTGTGCATGTCCCTCGCATCTCCTGTGTGTCTCCTTGTGCATCGGCCGGCCCAACCCCACCCCCGCCTTCCGTCCCCGTGTCTCCTGTACGTGTCACCCGATTAACTGTGTGTGTCCCCCCGATCTCCTTGTACGTCGTCCGGTTTTACACCACCACCCCTAATTCTTTTTTTGTTTTAAATTAAAAAATCCATCCTAATTTACACCACCGCCCCTAATGCTTCTTTTTTTTTTTTTTTTTAAATTAAAAAATCCATCCCAATTTACCCCCATCTCCGGGTGTGTGTCCGCTGTCCGCTGCATCTCCTGTGTGTCTCCCCGGGTCTCGTCTATCAGTATGTATGTCCCCCGTCTCCCTGTGCATGTCCCTGCATCTCTTGTGTGCCTCCTTGTGCGTCGGCCGGTCCATCCCTGCCCCCACCTTCGGTCCCAGTGTCTCCTGTGATTGCCACCCGATTAACTGTGCATGTCCCCCCGATCTCCTTGTACATTGGCCGATCCAGCCTCGCCCCCGCCTTCGGTCCCAGTGTCTCCTGTGCATGCCACCCGGTTAACTGTGCGTGTCCCACCAGTCTTCTTGTGTGTCGGTCGGTCCATCCCTGCCCCCGGTTCTCTTTTGAGTGTCCCGGTCCAGCCCATGGTCTCCTCTCGGTCCAAAAAATTCGAAGGGCTTCGAAAATTTATGACCAGGGGAGAGTCGAAACACTGTTCTACTGGAAGCGATTAATGTGCCTAAACCACAACCCCACATCCCATTTTTTATATAACACCTATATTATTCTATTAATATATATTGATAAGTTTATTAAAATATAAATTATTTTCATAATATATTTAAATACATATAATATGTTTATTAAAATATGCGTATATATTAATAAACATATATATATGTTAACAATTTTTTTCATAATATATATATTATGGTATTTAAATATATATATTAATAAGTTTATTAAAATAAACATTATTAAAATAATATATTTAAATACATATAATATGTTTATTAAAATAATCATATATATTAATAAACATATATATATTAACAAATTTACACATATAATTTATATATTATTTTATTTTTATATATTAATAAGTTCGTTAAGATAAACATTATTTGCATAATATATTTAAATAAAATAAATAAATAACATGTATCTTGATTTATATAAATATATATATATATGTATATATATATATTTTATGCACACCTCAATAAATTATATATTTACATATATTTAACTGAAATTATGTATGTATGTATTTATAAATACATTTATATCAAACACACACAATCACAAATGTGTATTTATATATTTATTTGAATATATGTATATTATATATATATATACACGTTTATATTTTACCCAAATATATTATGCAAATATATATATTCATATTATATTTATACGTACACAATTTAAATATATATATATATTACATATTTATATGAATATAATATATTATACATTTTATAAATACATTCATATATGTATACAATATATACAATATATATTATCATTTTTTTAAGAAAATGGTAGGGGTTCACAACCCCTCTGATCATTCAAATTAGAGGGGGTTGTGAACCCCCTCTAATGGAAGACATTAGTAGTGGTTCAAGAGGGGGTTTTGAACCCCCACTAATGTCTTACATTAGAGGGGGGTTTTGAACCCCTACTAATGTCTCACATTAGAGGGGGTTGTGAACCCCTACTATTTTCTTAAAAAACAAATTCCGTATAACACACACACACACACACATATATATATATAACACCTCTAAAATCCATATATATATATATATATGTGTGTGTGTGTGTGTGTGTGTGTATCCCCTCTAACTGAATATATAGTGTCTACAACTAAATATATCACGCCACTAATTATTAATGTAGTGACAGTTTTAACATAAACCGTCTCTAAAATCCCACCACATATTAAAAAAATACTAAAAAATTTAGAGGGGCTTGTGAACCCCCTCTAAATTCGATGATTAGAGGGGGTTGTGAAGAACCCCCTCCAATGATACAAAAAATGAATTTAGAGGGGGTTGTGCAGAACCCCCTCTTAATAACCCCCTCTAATGTACTGTTTTTTTAGTGTTTGTGGAGGGTGAAATAGTATAAGGCCCCGACCTTAAACCTTACTGAATATTGAATTAAATGAATAATTCACGTTGAGGATCTTTTCAGGTTTAGAGTTTTAGAGAATTAGAAGATAACTATTACATCTCAAAAGATTACAAAGTAGTCACTTATACTAAGTTTCCATAATAAAAAAAAACTCTTGAAAGAAACATGTCTAGTTCCATGTTTTATATAGCATGACATTCCCTTGATCCCATCCTTGACCTTATTCCACATTAAGTCCTGTGAAAAACATTTCAAAAAAACATGGGGTGAGCATAAAAAGCTTAGTAAGGGATACACAAAGAATGAAAACTGTTAGTTTTTCAAAATCAAGTAAACCATGTATACTCTATCAAAGTAATACATTCACCTTCATGAAGTAGTAAAAACTCTCCACTGAATAAAGTATCATTACTTTCCTTTTTGTAACCACAATATTGCCATAAAACCCATATAAAGAACACATAACATATATAAAGGTAACTTGGGACATAAACATACTTAAGTGGAATAACCATACGGTCGACTTCCACACATATCACTTAATGGAATAGCCATACGACCAATTTCCATATATACTTAATGGAATAGCCATACGACCGACTTCCATACCCAATACATTGGAGGTTATAACGTAACCACCCGTCCTGGTATTCACGGCACCACCCGTCATATGGTTTATAACGTAACCACCCGTTAAAATGTCCAAGTGCCAATATAAAATCATAAAACATAAAACCAATATAAAGGAATGATAACATTTCCACATTTCAATCACAATATATCATAAATATATTGATATAATAGAATCCTTTTTCAAAACCATTTTCAATACCAAAATACATAAAAGAGTATATGGTATTTATTTTATTCTAAAAACATTACGGCTTGTTGAGAAAGCCAAAGACCAAATAATACTCGCGGCGGCGGAAAAGGTCGTTGTTGCCGCGTACATTAAAAGAAACATTCCTTTTTGTCGTTTTGTAAAACGCTTCGTAGAAAAAGATTCCTTTTGTATAAAAGTAAAAGTCAAAGGGGTTTATACACCGTATAAAAGAAATTTGTGTATAAAACGAAATATGCCTCAATGAAAGGAGATTGAGACGAAGTCCCTTACCTCGGGTCCGACTTGACTCGATCGTTCTTTAACGTCCTGAATAATAAACATGAGTTAATTTATACTTGATCAAGAACCTTTTTAAAGTTCATTATTCCTTTTATATCACTTATTTCCATGTTATAAACATTATGTAATCATTTAAGTTAATAATGTTTGTTTTGTCAATATTTGGTTCTTAAGTCGAAAGTGGACTTCTTACAATTACATGTTATTCGTGTGGTCAAAGGTTCTTTATATCCAGAATGAAATTCCCAATTTGGATATAATATGTATCATATATATCCAGCATATACATGTATTTATAATATTACATAATCATTTAGAGGTAAGAAATGAAATGCACCGTTCATGGAGACGGTAAGCCGTACGTACGCATGAACGCTACTTTCATTTCTTTGTCATATTAATGGAATTAAAATTAAATGAGAGGTATGTATATTTTAATTCCAGAATTATATTCATCATTTAGATATATCATTAATTATATATATCCATTATATACATGTACTTTTAATAGTACATTACATTTGGGGATAAGAAATGAAATGCACCATTCATGGAGACGGTAAGTCGTACGTACGCATGAACGCTACTTTCATTTCTATCTCATATTTTAATGGAAAGAAATAATAATGATATAGAGGTATATTATAATTCCAGTATAACATTATATATAATAAATTTAAATCCATCCTTTACACGTCCCACATATGGCATTAACGAATCACATCACTTTGAGGGGGCGGTAGTCCGCACTTCCTTAAATGAAGATATCGTGTTTACCCATAATGGAAACCATAAAGGTATGCCCACAATGATAAATACAGAAGCTTAAAGAAAAAAAACTAAACATATTATATATCATATATAAAAACAGTGACATCATAATGGCCACCCTTGAAGGTGTTAAATGAGTATTGAACAATCATCGTTTCGGGAGGTAGAATTTCGCCATCCACGGAAACCGTATGTTCTTTAACCATTTGATGTAGTTGTGTGAGAGTGTAGCTCGAATAAATCTTATAAAAACATCCTAGTATATTGAAGATACTGGTGTTGTTACAAAAGAAGTAAATAAAAAGAGTTTAGAGGGTTGGAGATGCAAAATAAAACAAATGATCAAGAGAGAATGAATTACCTTTAAAAGTGTAACTCCTTTTGATTTGAGCCTAAAGGCTTTCTTTGAAAGGATTCTGCCCAAAGGGAATCCTCTAGGATGAGGAGAGGGATGTGG
This sequence comes from Viscum album, assembly GCA_963277665.1. Classification (NCBI taxonomy): domain Eukaryota; kingdom Viridiplantae; phylum Streptophyta; class Magnoliopsida; order Santalales; family Viscaceae; genus Viscum; species Viscum album. The sequence goes on from OY728160.1 coordinate 1,174,575,854, forward strand.
AGAGAGTAAATGGACAGGGGTTGGCCGAGCCAAAGGTTTGAGGAGTGTGTGAAATGAGGTAGAGGTGGGGGCCTTTTATAAGAGGAGAGGAGGGGCACTTTTGGAAAGTAAAGAAATATTACATTATTTGAAAATGTGTTTCGGTTTTAAAAGGTCCCACATTGATATAATTCGTGGATAAGGTGATAAGGGTTCTAAATCCACTCATCCAATTGGTTTTGGACATGTGTAGTTCATAGATTTTACATTATCTTTCCATTTTATTTAAATCGTCAAATAATGATGTCATCACTCCATCATTATTATGTCATAAATAATTTAATTTATTTAATGTCTAAAAATTATAAAAAAATACTATGATTTAGTAAATCTTTTTAGATTTACAATGACTATTTATAATAAAAAATCTGACTTGTATAACCCCATTTAAAAATTGTTTTAGTTAAACAAATCATGTTTGTGTCATTTTTACTTTTACATTAAATAAAAAGTTATTTATGTCATTTCCCAACCAATGTGTCTCCATGGGGTCCCCAAGTTGACCCATGGCTTGTCTTGGTCGGCCATGACACAACCAATAAGGTTGGGACATGTGTCTAGGTCATTTCATATTATTAAAGCATTATTTATACCTTAAACTACACTAATTACCACTAATCGCGATTAAGAACTTAATAAGTTACTATTCACCAAAAAATTATTATAATCTCATTGAACCACATTTTACTTCTTAATGACAACCATTTATGTAGGATTTTTGAAATTCAAGACACAATGATGGCAAAATTTCATTTAAACGGAAAATCAGTCTTTATAAGTACCACTTAGTGGTTTCACTATTCATCAAAAATTGAAGTTTTTCAGAAAATTACCAAAAATTCACCCTAATCTATATTTGATATTACGGATTCAAAAATAAAGTCTATTTTACAAAATTCAAAACATATAAGTCACATTAATTAATTTAATAATTAATTCCCGCTATCAGAGCAAAGAGCGTGTTTTTATGAAACAATAAGTATCAAAAGATTGACACTAGTTTAAGTCCGATTTCAAAGTGAAATTAATTACAATGACCACTATTGGATTTAATGGTAAAAATATTTTCTAATTTCACTTTAAAACCAATTCAAAAGATAATCTAATTATATAAATAAATTAGATTAAAAAGTAGTTTTGATGTAAAATGCAGTATTTTTCACTATTCATTAAAAAAAAGAACATTGTCAGAAAAATACCAAAAATTCACACAAGGTAAATTTTGATGTCCCAATCATAAAGAAGAGTTATATTTGGTCCAATAGAATTTATAATATCGATCAAAACTATATTTAATGACGGTTCTCCGTCAAAAGGTGATAAGTGGACCTTTCGTGAAAATTAGGGTATAAATTGAACTCTTTCCGTATTTTAAGCCTTTATCTTTTATTGGGTAAATGTAAAAACATTTAAAAACATATATAATCATATTTTAGTTATTTATATCCATTCCCGCCAGTACAATGGCTACTCGTTAACTAACATTTAAAATAATATTATTTTATTACTTGTGTGCAACGTAAGTTTTCAAAGAAACTCATCGTTGCGTATCGAGTATGCTATCGAACGTAGAAACCCCTTTTAATTAAAATTAATATTTAATTCGTAAATATTAATAAATATGAAAATTATTTATTCTTTAATTACCTGGGATGTTACATCCTTCCCCCCTTTTGGGAATTGCGTCCTCGCAATTTTATTCACTTATCAAAATAAGTGGGGGTATTTATCCCTCATAGCATTTTCAGATTCCCACGATGCCTATTCAATCACATGGTTTTTCCACAAAACCTTTACCTGATGAATCACCTTATTCCGTAACACCTGCTCCCTGTGGTCAAGAATCTGGACCGGTTGTTCCTTATAAGATAGATTCTCTTCCAGCTGAACTACCTTTGGACTCAAAACATGGGATGGATCTGGAATATACTTTCTCAACATCGAAACGTGAAAAACATTGTGTACCTGAGATAAACTCGGAGGTAAAGCCACTCGGTATGCAACTGATCCAACTCTCTCCAGAATTTCATATGGTCCAATAAACCTTGGACTCAGCTTTCCTTTCGTACCAAATCTCATCACACTTTTCCAAGGAGAAACCTTGAGAAAAACATGATCACCTACCTCGAAAGATAGATCCTTCCTCCGGTTATCCGCATAACTCTTCTGCCTGCTCTGAGCTGTTCTCATGTGCTTCTGAATCAACTGAACTTTTTCTGCCATCTCTTCTACCAATTCTGGTCCCATCAGCTTCCTTTCACCCACTTCATCCCAAAATGCTGGAGTTCGACACTGCTTCCCATATAATGCCTCAAATGGTGCCATCTGTATACTGGAATGAAAACTGTTATTATAAGAAAACTCAACCAAAGAAAGATGTTGGTCCCAACTTCCCTGATAATCTATCGAACAAGCTCGTAGCATATCCTCCAATGTTAGGATTGTTCGTTCTGACTGCCTATCTGATTGAGGATGAAAAGATGTACTAAAATTTAATTCAGTACCCAACGACTTCTGAAGGCCTTTACAAAAGTTAGATATGAACCTGGGATCACGATCAGATACAATGGAGAGAGGAACTCCATGTAACCTGACTATTTCTTTAAGATAAAAACGAGAAAGTTGATCAAGAGAGAAAGTATCTCGTATAGCAAGGAAATGAGCAGATTTGGTCAAGCGATCAACAATAACCCAGATTTCATTATTACCTCGAGATGTCCTCGGTAATCCCACAACAAAGTCCATGGATATGTTTTCCCATTTCCACTCTGGCACTGGTAAAGGCTGAAGCATCCCTGCCGCTCTGCTTTAACCTATTGACATGTCAAACACTTCACAGTAAAATCAGCAATGTCTCTTTTCATTCCATCCTACCAGTAATACTCCCACAGATCTCTGTACATCTTAGTACTGCCAGGATGAACTGAAAACAGGGAACTATGAGCCTCACATAACAACTCATTCTTCAACTGTGAATCACAAGGCACACATAACCTCTTGCCAAACATCAAAACACAAACTTATCCAAGAACTCGTGGAAAATTTTATTCATAAGGTCCATGAATACAGCAGGTGCATTGGTTAACCCAAAAGGCATAACCACAAATTCATAATGGCCCTATCTAGTACGGAACGCAGTCTTCGGAACGTCTGCTTATTTTACTTTCAACTGATGGTACCCCGACCTCAAGTCAATGTTCGAAAAATACTGAGCTCCCTGGAGCTGATACCACTTCATTCGATGGCCCAACATCTGCTGAAGTTATTGCAAAGGATTTCACCACCCCTTTCTGCTTGTAGTCTGGCTGCATTCCCCTAGTTGAGTTCTTCGTTCGACACTCATTTGCATAATGACCCATTTCATTACACTTAAAACATCTTACCGTTGGCTTTTCATTTCCTACTTGATCATATTCCTTACAGTTACAAGCAATATGACCAGACTTACCACACCGAAAGAACTTACCAGACTTGGATAAACATTCTCCAGGATGCATTTTACCACACTACTCACAGGATGGATATTTGGTTTTCTTACCTCCTTGTTTCTTTGATGAATTCTTCCCCTTTTCCTGCCAACTAGACCTCTTATTCTGTTGTTTGTCATAGAACACCTGATCATCGGAAAACTCCATTCCCACCTTCTCCACACATCGAACAAGTTTTTCATAACTTTTTAACTCACGAGAAGCTAAAGCCCTTTGATATTTTGGCTTTAATCCTGAGTAAAAACGGTTTATATTACTATCAAGATCTCGTATGAAGTTTGGAGCATACCTTGCCAATCGAGTGAACTTTGCTTCATAAGCAGCCACTGAATCATCCTCCTGCCTCAATTCTAGGAACTGTTTTTCCATCCTAAGATGAACCACCTTAGGAAAATATTTCTCAAGAAACATAACTTTGAATTCGTCCCAGTGAAGATCCTCAATCTCATCACTATCCCTTATATTTTTCACCATCGACCACCACTGATCAGCTTCACCTTCAAAACGGTAAACAACAAGACTAACCTTTTGATGTTCTGAACACCCCATGACATCAAAAATCTTCTCCAGTGCTTTAATCCACCCTTCATCTTGCACAGGGTCAGATGATCCTCTGAATGATGGGGGATGTTGCCTCATGAAATGTTCCACCACTGACATGTTCCTCTGTGGTTGATCTGGCTGATCTCGTGCATGGATACCACCACCATTTATAGCCTGAGTCAACTGTTCCATCACTGCAACAAACTGTTCAGTTCCGATTCTGACCATCTCAGGTTGCTGATTTGGAAGGTTATCTTCCTCCTGATGTCGTCCCAACATAATTGCTTTGTTTCCTCTGCGGAAAACCATTCTGAACACAGAAATATCTTAGGCGAAGCAACATGGTAATCCGTAAATTCTATATCATTTCAATCATATTATAATTTAACACTTTTCTAACTCCTAAAGTTGTCTAAACCGACCTTTGATACCAACTATAAGGCCCCGACCTTAAACCTTACTGAATATTGAATTAAATGAATAATTCACGTTGAGGATCTTTTCAGGTTTAGATTTTTAGAGAATTAGAACATAACTATTACATCTCAAAATATTACAAAGTAGTCACTTATACTAAGTTTCCATAATAAAAAAAACTCTTGAAAGAAACATGTCTAGTTCCATGTTTTATATAGCATGACATTCCCTTGATCCCATCCTTGACCTTATTCCACATTAAGTCCTATGAAAAACATTTCAAAAAAACATGGGGTGAGCATAAAAAGCTTAGTAAGGGATACACAAAGAATGAAAACTGTTAGTTTTTCAAAATCAAGTAAACCATGTATACTCTATCAAAGTAATACCTTCACCTTCATGAAGTAGTAAAAACTCTTCACTGAATAAAGTATCATTACATTCCTTTTTGTAACCAAAGTATTACCATAAAACCCATATAAAGAACACATAACATATATAAAGGTAACTTGGGACATAAACATACTTAAGTGGAATAACCATACGGTCGACTTCCACACATATCACTTAATGGAATATCCATACGACCAATTTCCATACATACTTAATGGAATATCCATACGGATGACTTCCATACCCAATGCATTGGAAGTTATAATGTAACCACCTGTCCTGGTATTCACGGCACCACCCGTCATATGGTTTATAACGTAACCACCCGTTAAAATGTCCAAGTGCCAATATAAAATCATAAAACATAAAACCAATATAAAGGAATGATAACATTTCCACATTTCAATCACAATATATCATAAATATATTGATAAAATAGAATCCTTTTTCAAAACCATTTTCATTGCCAAAATACATAAAAGAGTATATGGTATTTATTTTATTCTAAAAACATTACGGCTTGTTGAGAAAGCCAAAGACCAAATAATACTCGCGGCGGAGGAAAATGTCGTTGTCGCCGCGTACGTTAAAAGAAACATTCCTTTTTTCCGTTTTGTAAAACGCTTCGTAGAAAAAGATTCCTTTTGTATAAAAGTAAAAGTAAAAGGGGTTTATACACTGTATAAAAGAAATTTGTGTATAAAACGAAATATGCCTCAATGAAAGGGGATTGAGACGAAGTCCCTTACCTCGGGTCCGACTTGACTCGATCATTCTTTAACGTCCGGAATACTAAACTTGAGTTAATTTATACTTGATTAAGAACCTTTTTAAAGTTCATTATTCCTTTTATATCACTTATTTCCATGTTATAAACATTATGTAACCATTTAAGTTAATAATGTTTGTTTTGTCAATATTTGGTTCTTAAGTCGAAAGTGGACTTCTTACAATTACATGTTGTTCGTGTGGTCAAAGGTTCTTTATATCCAGAATGAAATTCCCAATTTGGATATAATATGTATCATATATATCCAGAATATACATGTATTTATAATATTACATAATCATTTAGAGGTAAGAAATTAAATGCACCGTTCATGGAGACGTAAGCCGTACGTACGCATGAACGCTACTTTCATTTCTTTGTCATATTAATGGAATTAAAACTAAATGAGAGGTATGTATATTTTAATTCCAGAATTATATTCATCATTTAGATATAACATTAATTATATATATCCATTATATACATGTACTTTTAATAGTACATTACATTTGTGGATAAGAAATGAAATGCACCGTTCATGGAGACGGTAAGCCGTACGTACGCATGAACGCTACTTTCGTTTCTATCTCATACTTTAATGGAAAGAAATAATAATCATATAGAGGTATATTATAATTCCAGTATAACATTATATATAATAACTTTAAATCCATCCTTTACACGTCCCACATATGGCATTAACGAATCACATCACTTTGAGGGGGCGGTAGTCCGCACTTCCTTAAATGAAGATATCGTGTTTACCCATAATGGAAACCATAAAGGTATGCCCACAATGATAAATACAGAAGATTAAAGAAAAAAAATAAACATATTATATATCATATATAAAAATAGTGACATCATAATGACCACCCTTGAAGGTGTTAAATGAGTATTGAACAATCATCGTTTCGGGAGGCAGAATTTCGCCATCCACGGAAACCGTATGTTATTTAACCATTTGATGTAGTTGTGTGAGAGTGTAGCTCGAATAAATCTTATAACAATATCCTAGTATATTGAAGATACTGGTGTTGTTACAAAAGAAGTAAATAAAAATAGTTTAGAGGGTTGGAGAAGCAAAATAAAACAAATGAACAAGAGAGAATGAATTACCATTAAAAGTGTAACTCCTTTTGATTTGAGCCTAAAGGCTTCCTTTGAAAGGATTCTCTCCAAAGTGAATCCTCTAGGATGAGGATAGGGATGTGGAGAGAATAAATGGGCAGGGGTTGGCCGAGCCAAAGGCTTGAGGAGTGTGTGAAATGAGGTAGAGGTGGGGGCCTTTTATAAGAGGAGAGGAGGGGCACTTTTGGAAAGTAAAGAAATATTACATTATTTGAAAATGTGTTTCGGTTTTAAAAGGTCCCACATTGATATAATTCGTGGATAAGGTGATAAGGGTTCGAAATCCACTCATCCAATTGGTTTTGGACATGTGTAGTTCATAGATTTTACATTATCTTTCCATTTTATTTAAATCGTCAAATAATGATGTCATCACTGCATCATTATTATGTCATAAATAATTTAATTTATTTAATGTCTAAAAATTATAAAAAAAATACTATGATTTATGAAATCTTTTTAGATTTCCAATGACTATTTATAATAAAAAATCTGACTTGTATAACCCCATTTAAAAATTGTTTTGGTTAAACATATCATGTTTGTGTCATTTTTACTTTTACATTAAATAAAAAGTTATTTATGTCATTTCCCAACCAAAGTGTCTCGATGGGGTCCCCAAGTTGACCCATGGATTGTCTTGGTCGGCCATGAAACAACCAATAAGGTTGGGACATGTGTCTAGGTCATTTCATATTATTAAAGAATTATTTATACCTTAAACTACACTAATTACCACTAATCGCGATTAAGAACTTAATAAGTTACTATTCACCAAAAAAATTATTATAATCTCATTGAATCACATTTTACTTCTTAATGACAACCATGTATGTCGGATTTTTGAAATTCAAAACACAATGATGGAAAAATTTCATTTAAACGGAAAATCAGTCTTTATAAGTACCACTTAGTGGTTTCACTATTCATCAAAAATTGAAGTTTTTCAGAAAATTACCAAAAATTCACCCTAAGCTATATTTGATATTACGAATTAAAAAATGAAGTCTATTTTAAAAAATTCAAAACATATTAGTCACATTAATTAATTTAATAATTAATTCCCGCTATCAGAGCAAAGAGCGTGTTTTTATGAAACAATAAGTATCAAAAGATTGACACTAGTTTAAGTCCGATTTCAATGTGAAATTAATTCCAATGACCACTATTGGATTTAATGGTAAAAATATTTTCTAATTTCACTTTAAAACCAATTCAAAAGATAATCTAATCATATAAATAAATTAGATTAAAAAGTAGTTTTGATGTAAAACGCAGTATTTTTCACTATTCATTAAAAAAAAGAACATTGTCAGAAAAATACCAAAAATTCACACAAGGTAAATTTTGATGTCCCAATCATAAAGAAGAGTTATATTTGGTCCAATAGAATTTATAAGATCGATCAAAACTATATTTAATGATGGTTCTCCGTCAAAAGGTGATAAGTGGACCTTTCGTGAAAATTAGGGTATAAATTGAACTCTTTCCGTATTTTAAGCCTTTATCTTTTATTGGGTAAATGTAAAAACATTTAAAAACATATATAATCATATTTTAGTTATTTATATCCATTCCCGCCAGTACAATGGCTACTAGTTAACTAACATTTAAAATAATATTATTTTATTACTTGTGTGCAACGTAAGTTTTCAAAGAAACTCATCGTTGCGTATCGAGTACGCTATCGAACGTAGAAACCCCTTTTAATTAAAATTAATATTTAATTCGTAAATATTAATAAATATGAAAATTATTTATTCTTTAATTACCTGGGATGTTACAAATAGTTTCCATGTTTCAATTTATGATATCACGGTGATTGTTTCCAGTCCATGGTGACTGCAAACATTCATTAGTAATTGTTGGAGGGAGTATAGTTTTGGGGACAGTATTGGCTAAGAGGGGATGGTCTATTTAAAATTACACATAAAGGGTTAGTATATTTTCCAAGAATATTCTCATTATCAGATCACACATTTAAAATTATTTATACATATCATACATATATATCACATCTTATTATATAAATATTCATTACATAATATAATAATCCATGCTAGAATCATATAGTTCTAGTGCATTTGGAATCATGTATATTTAATAAAATGTATCATTATAACATGAACTATGATTAGACATATCATACATAATACATTTCATCACTAAATAAGAAATGAAAATATGATATTTTGTGACCTTAGTTTCTCTATAAGGATAAAAAAGGGTGATATCGAAATAACATGAGCATAATGGACTAGGAAAATGAGAATAAAATTTAAATAACCTACATTGTATAAAAAATATCATAAAATCAAATCATTTAATAACTCATTTATGTTAAAATGTACTGTACTATAATTTATTCAATGAACTTGAACAATTAGATCATAAAATTTCCATAAGACATATGTTTGTAGCATATACATATTCTCGAAAATTCATTTTATTAGTAGTCTTGAATCATTTTAAATACTAAAATTGGGTAAATTTTTCACTCTATATTCCATCATAGTTTTCATCTTTTACCACCATGATTATCATATTTAAAATAGTCAATTAATTAATGGGGTATACACCTCATTCTGGACATCATAATCTCATCAGACATCCTTCTTTTCCAAATTCATTAAAGGCCTACATAATTATGTTAAAACCTATTACATATTGAAATAAATAAATATATATATATATATATATACATTATAAAATTTTCCTCAAATAAATTACATATAAGAGAAATTGGTTCTCTAAGCATTTCAATATAGTTTAACACATGGAAAAGAAACAAGATTTAAAAAAACTCAATCATTATTATAAACAATAATTCAATGAATATAGATGACATTGTTTCATTAAAACACTATATAGAATAATTATTATCTATGTTTTTAGTAATTAATTAAAATAAAATTCCATTATATGATAATCAAATACATTCTTTAAAAAAATACCCTTTCAAATTGAGCATATATTTTTTGAATAAATTTTCATCAAATTGTTAGAGAATTTTTTTTTCATTTAATTTAATCATGGAAACATGTAAAGGAATATTGAAATAATTTATCATTCATGATAAAAAAAAATTATTCATTCCATTCATGTGGAAAAATTATTCCATTCAAATTTTAATAAAATGCCTTATTAACCTTAATAAAAATATGAAAAAATATTCATTTTAAACAATTTTTAAAATATAAAAAATGTGTAAAAATTAAATTAAACAATTATTTTTGAATATAAAATATTTATTATATTATATTTATAGAACATGGACATGGATGAGAAAGGATGATCACTAAATAGGGAAATAAAGGCAATTTTCCTTAAATAAATTAATTGGAATCATTTGTTCACAAATAGTGGAAAATTAATGTAAAACATGAATTATATAGAAATTATTAGAGTATAATAAAATTCATTTGTTTCTTGGGTGATATATCATAACATTTCAACGTCAAATTCTATCTATAAACAATATAGATAAACAATTTGATTGTAACAAAAAACACTTACCACTTTGGTAATAATCAAATAAAAACTCATGAAATAATTATACATAGATTGATTTTAATATCCCCATTTTTTCATTATAAAAATCATAAAATCCAATCAGGTAATGACTATACACCACATATAAGATTAAAGTGGTCATAATGGAATTTCACTCATATAAGTAATGGTTAGAAAAAATCACCTTCCTCAAGTTTTAAAATATTTCATACATGTTTGAAAATAATGTATAATAAATATTATATTATTAAAAACTAATACAAAAAAATACTCACATATATCATAATATATATTATTTACTTATAATATTTTATCAATGTTAAATAATAATTTTTTTAATAAAATCAGTATTTATGATGATAAATGATTTTTTTCATGTATGTTTTGGTTGAGTAGTTTTGGTTCATATAAAATAATAATGGTTACATGATATATTGAATATTAATAGGGATAAAACAAGTTTATATTCATTATAAAAATATTTATTTCCTTCCATAAATGAAATAGACTTGAATATGAATTATAACATTCATTGAGATGTTAGGTTGTACATACCCATTAACAATGTTTCAATTTATTAACAGATGAAATTGATGAAATATATATAATAATTTTACATTATAAATTATTTTATATATATTATATATCATATATATTCATTAAATATATCTTTTTTACCATATGTTTCAAAATAAATTGAAAATAGCAACACATCATTTTCAAATGGTGTTAGTCCAAACGTACACATGAGTGTTGTTTCCATTTTTGAACAGATTGGAAGGTAAGAATTTAATTTTGATAATATAATTCAGATGTACAATTATTTTTACAATATCATATGTGTAAATTAAATCCATTAATATATCCATATATTAGAGGTCATGATGTGTAATTAATTATATCATCTCAGACGGCGGTAGTCCTTCATACACATGATTTATTAGTTCAATTTCCCATTTAATGGAGGCGGAGATTGATGTATGTTGATAGAACATCATAATAAAACATTAGAATATCTATTATACTTGATATATTTTTTTCAATATTTTTTCAATATTTTATTATGGTAGCAGTAGAAATAATACCAAAATGCATGATTAGGAATTATACATTTTCTTTAAATATCCTCTTTAGGTCTATACCGAAACTCCTCCTATGATGGTTTTCTGATCAAAAAGGTAATTTATATCAGGGGGATGGATGTAAGGATGGAATTATATCTATTATAGTATGAATTAATAGTTTCCTAAAGTGTGAATATGATATGAGATGTTGATTCATTATATATATGTTGGACAGAACCCACTTTGAACTTTTATAATTTCATATATAATGAAGTAATTTCTAATTAAAATAAATTAAAATTTAATATAATTTGATTTTTGGATAATTTAAATTTACTTTATGTCCAAAAAAGAACTTGATCATTTTTACATTGCAAATTTACCTTTATCGTTCGGTTTAACAGCTGATAAACACAATTTAACCATAACGATGTTAATTAATTCTTACCGTTTTAGCTATTCATTAGGAAATAATATGTTGAGATTATTAAATTAAATTATTTATTAATGTTAATATTAATTAATAAATTTTACAAAATTCATTTCACAGATTTTATAAAATTTTATTTTGAATATAACATGTAGATGATATGAATAAACATGTTTTCCAAAGTAGACGTTTTCATAATAATAAATATATTTTATTTCAAAATTTTACATGAAATTGTTTCCAATTTCATAAATTCAGTTGTTATCTCTCCTTTCTCAAATGGGTTTATTTCTAATAAATCTATGTCTGAGAATGAGAATTAGAAGATTTTGTTGGATATTCAACCTTTTGGAAAATATATTATAGGGGACCCCATGTGGAATCTCTTAGTTTTGGGATGTCCCTAGAAAACCCCAAAAATGTACATAATGAGACAGGTAGTTTTTTGATTCTATAACAAAATTTCTGGATAAACCAAATAAAAAATATAGTCATAATGGATTCCATTATGTTCACAATGAAAATTAAATGATGATTGTTTGCTGGTACCATCCTTCATATTCCAGATAAAGTACCATTATGGTAAACTTTTATAAATATATGAAAATTAGAAATAAATCCCCTCTATTATAGAATTTTCTGGGAATATTAGAATTATGATTCTCACCACTCTTAGAGTAATTATAAGGATGATGGTACAATTTTTGGTTCAGTTAATGATATGTGATATTAGTTCACTAAAATTTAGGTTATAAGTGATCCCTCCTGGAAAGAGGTATTGCTAAGAGATTCCTCACCCCCAATGAAGTGAATAAGAAAACCAATGTCAAGAAGAAGACATGTAAATATGAATATTGCACCATAAGTAGGGCCTCTAACATGCGTAAGTATATATGATAATGAAGTTTATATATTTTAATTATCAAGACCTTGGGAATTATATTACAGTAAGGGTCATTAAAAATTATATTATGACCCACAAGGAATCTTTAATGGGAAATATTGAACAGAAAATGATAATTGAGAATTTGAAGGCTTTCCAAATTGTGTCTCTTGGGTGAAAATTTGTCTCTACAAATTTAAAAGACATAAACACGAATAATCAATGGATCATATATCATGATATCATAAATATTATCATATGAAATAATATCAGCAAATTTATTTTAGTGTATTCATGTAGTCAACATTAAACTACTCATTTAATTTTTTTGTATGATTCTAATCAATACATCAATATAATATATTTATGGAATGAACATGTATTTTCTATAAATATAATTAATGAAAAACGTGTGTTTGTGAGAAATTTCAACAATATTTGGTATCATGAATTGAAAAATGGAATTAATTTCAACAAGGTATAATTTCTTGTGGTTTCATCGTACAATGACTATTGAATAATTTATAAACTATCTATTGTTAGAGATTCCATCACAGAGAACTTATATACCTTTAATGGAAGAATATAATTAAATATAGATAGTTATTTTGTTCAAATGGATTATAGGAGTAATTCAATATGGATATCTACCATTAACCTCTATAAAAATCACTCAAATCACTGTCCAATAATTTGTTTCCTTTCAACTCATTTCACATGGCCATAAAATCCCCTTCTAATTTCACTAATCTATGACTTGTTACGCATAGGTGTAGGTAAGTAGATTTTAAATAATCGAGGATGGTGTCACAAGGATTCCCATTGAAATCTATTTCTTTGAAGTTTAAACATGAAAATTGTTATTTTATGTAATATAGAAATAACCCTTTCTCTAATCTTGATCTTCAAATCATGGCTGGTAAAGCTCTGATTTGTGGATGTCAAAAGATAAATTGATCCAAAATTACTCATTATAGAGAGGTGATGTAATATACATTCCATCTTGATGTATTGTTTGATATGAAATAATTTATGGACCACAAAAACCTCAATTTCCATAAAGAATAATTATGGTGAAAAGAACTCAAGGATTTTACATATACTACATATGTAAAACATACTGATGATAGTAAATAATACTCTAAATATCAATGTATGCCTCTAAAATTCAAAAAATAAAATTTCTAATGTATTGGGGGTTAGTTTAGATTGATTTATTCTAATCATGGATTGGATAATTCTTGTAAATGTTTTTTGAATATTTTCCAATTTTCATTGAGGATTATCGAAATTGGGCTCTAATGATGAAACCTTCTAAAGAGGAAGTCAATGAACTAATCCTCTCTCTTAACATGGATACTGTTCTTTCCCCTGATGAATTCAAAAATAAATATTTTATATCAATCTATACTTCTATAAATATGATGTGATTATTTTTTTGAGTGAGTTTTTCTATCATGCATCCATGTCAAATGGGATCACCTCAACATTAATTGATCTGAATCCTAATAAGGAGAATAAAATTGATATTAAATAAGTGAGGATAGAATCTTGAAATAACCATATCCCTAAAAATTCTCAGATAATTAATGGTGATTATTATGGGAGGAGTATTTAAATATATTTTTAATCCCGTCAAATTTGGATTTTACCATGGGAGAAACATTCAGAATTGTCTTCTCACTGCATGATAATGTGTCAACATAATGAACAATAATAAATTGAAAATTTTCCAAAAAATTTACATTTTAAATAATTTTATACAGTATAATGATGTTTTAAATTTTTTTCCAATAAATTTTTTATTTCATTTTATAGATTAATTAGTAGATATTTCATCTCTATAAGGATATCCATTATAATTAGTGTAACCCCGTGATGATTCATCCAAGAAAATTATGGTGTTAGAAATGGGTAACCACTCTGAATTATTATTTTTCCTCTTATATGAAGACTAAATTATTTGATGAATCATGGAAAATAATAAACTTTTAATTTAAAAGAAATCATGTTCTAACATATATGAATATAATTCCTAAAATATTCTCTATTATAATGACATATGCCATAAACTAATAACTCATTCCTAGGATGAATGTATTAAACATATTTTTATGTGGGTCTTGGAATTAAGGATGTAAAAATATTTAATTATTGATTCCTAAATATATTTATTTGGAACATTTTATGAATATTTAATCTTCAATTGAATTACATCAGAGTAGGTAAATGATATGGCATCAAAAATCATACCCTTACCAATCCAAATAATATTTCTAGCCTGTAATTCTATCTACATTTGGGGAAAACATGTTAAAAAATCAATTTTTGGTAACAATTAAATCCACACTCAATTTTTAGACCAACGCCTAGCTGGGTAGACCCTTAAAGAAAAACAAGGATGTCCCACTAATAAGGTATAGTAAGAATGTTTTTGTCCTTCAGACCTCTCTCATCACATCGTCTAGCATTATTCCTCCCCATGTTAACATATAAATTTAAATGTAGGATTTTATCTATAATAAATCACTTTTCTTGTAACCAAATATTCATTTAATTTTCAACACAAATATTTACAACAGCATTAGATGTGATGGTTCTGGTATGTCACCAACATGGGTAATGAATCTCCAGTCTCATTTTGTTATTTTTTCATGATATCTACTCCAATGGAAAATTTTGAAAAATAATATTCCTATCGAAGATCATATTGGATGGGAAGGACAAAAATTCATGATAGCCTATAGCCTATGCTTAAGGGATACTAAAAATGTGTTGTATTTGTTTATTGACTGTTCATTTTTTTAGAATTCATGGCATTATGTTGGAAACCACTTTGGAATTGACATATATTTACAGAACTAATTTTCTGTTCTCATGGATTCTATGACAAAGGATATATAGAGTGATAAGGTTTTAAATATTTTTCATCTTTCTTTATCCTATTTTATAGAATATGTTTCGATAGAAAGGAATTCATTCTTGAATAAAAATCAACATCCTTCCATTCATGCTATAATCAATAACATTTATAGGGAGTTGGACAATTCCTCTAAATTTAGGATAGGACGCATGAAGAACAAAATAAATAATCATAAGTTTTTAAGGCTTCTTGGTGTGCATGAAAAATCCAAAAAAACTATTGGTTCGTAAATATGTTCGTTGGATCCCACATATACATTTTTGGATAATGGTTTATTCCTATCATGTGTTATTCCAAACACTAGGTTATTTGAATTTTTTGGGGTCTTCTACTATCATCATGAACCTACCAATGGTTTTATTATCACTATATTGGAGTTCGAATTGCATATGAAGCAAAACTATGGGTCATGATATATGGTATTAAGCATACTATCCACCTCAATTGGACCATTATATGGATTGAATCTGACTTTGATCTTGTTTTCCAATACCATGGGGATTGAGCTATGAATGTTCCATGTATAATGGTAACTAATTTGATTAAATTAATTAAAAATTATAATTTCCATAATTTGGTTGCATCCCATTACTATAAATAGGACAATCATATTTCACATGCCTTAAAATGATAGATTTATTGGAAATTTTTATGATGTTTTCCTTTAGGATACACTTATATTGTGATCATTTAGTGGATGCATTCATGATGGGTGAAAAACACTCAAATTTATTTAAATCATATTGTATTTTTTTTATTTTTTTATAAATTCATGATTTAGCTTCGTCTAGATCTTGATAATTTTTCATAGTATTTTAACTATTCATTGAAACAATTATAATTTTCGAAAACATATCCAAATTTAACTCTAACATAATATTCACACATTAATTCAAAAAAATAAATTTATTTTTACCCAAAAATTTGTAAAAATGGAAATCATAATATTTAAAATAAGTGTGAAAAATATGAGTAATATACTTTTCTGATGAAATATATGATTTTTAATGAATAAAAATATAATTGTTATTATCCAATTACTAGAAATAATATTATATGAATGAAAAAAATTTATATAATAATATATATATTTATTTAGAATAATTATATAATTGGAAATATTTTAATTTTTATTGTAAAAAAATTTACACACAAAATATCTATTGTTTAGGAAAAATGATTTACTATCAAAAAAAATTTATTATAATTTCTAATCAATTAAAAACCATAAATTTATTTTATTCATGTAAAAACGATATTGTTTTCTTGATTTATTTTTTATGATTCATTTATTCCAATTAAACCCATTTATTGTAACAAAATACTATATTATTGTTATTTAAATATCTAGGTTTCATAGAATGCATGATATGAAATAAATTAATTTAGTCTCAAAAATGATAATAAATAAAATATATACATTTATTCCAGTTACTTTTTTTTACCTTGATATTATATCACACAAAAATTAAAAAATATAGATAATTTTACAACATTATATCCCCATGTTCACATATGGATTCGTAAAATTGGTGGTTTCTCTAATAAATATGGAATATGTCAATGGTCTTGTTTCACATCACATTATCTCTATGATACAAAATATTCATTGTTTGTCTCCAATAATGGAGATCAAGATGAAGCTGTAAAACCATTTATGTGAGAACCAATCCTTATACATTTAAAATTCTAGTGACTTTAAACTAGGATTAATATTATTACATTCCCAAATACATATTAGGCTTATTTATTTTGATATTTACTTCATATTTCATACATAAAAAAGAATTATATTACAAAGAGTATACTTTTAATTATTGTAGGTTTTTTAAATAATAAAAAATTATGTAAACCATTTTTTCTTTGTAATACATATCATCCGGACATTAAAATCAAATTTTATATATTCCTTAACCATCCATAGGCCCTATGAAAAAAAATTACATTACGGAATAAAAAAGCTCTGTAATGGATATAATTAAATAAAATAAATCATTAGACCACGAATAATTTTTAAAAAATTGTTTTAAAAATAATGTCGGGGATAAAAATTAAGATTTTCATACCCAAGAAATCACTTTATCTCCTCCATGATTTTCATGCAAATTTCATAAGAAATATTAAAATAAAAGAGTAATAATCAAAAAAGGATTCATTTAAATCATGAAATACTCATAATATATTCTATAAAATGATTTATTTTTCAACCATAATAAATATAATATTGTTTCCTTTAGCTTATGAAATCTGAATACTTCCATAAAAACCCACAGCAATCACAGATGAATCATATAAGAAAATTAATGCATAATTTTCATTGAATTATTTCATATATATTGGAATACAATCATGGTTATATTCGGAATCTCCATCAAAACTACTCATGGAATGCCTCCATAATTAACATTAAAACAGTACCTTAAAGTAAAAAAATCACAACTACTCATGTACTAACAATCATTGTTTACCATATAATTACCATAAACATATATTCCCAATAAATACTTTGAGAAACCAAATCAATTAAGTCTATCCCCTTTACCTAATTCTTCAGAAAACTGTAATTGATTCAAATATCTTATAATTATAATAGAACCTCCCATACTCAAAATTTTACTATGAAAAATATCACTATATCTAAAAGCATGCCTTATAATAACATCCCTTCATAAAAATAACTTTTCATTTTGAAATCAGTCATTTATTTATATATATATATATACATGAAAGTATAAAGGAAAAATATTTCTTAGTAAATATCCTTAAAAACATGTAAATACACTTCAATAAAATGATTAGTCAGGACATAGTGAAAAATCCTCTCATACCATATAATAAAAAAACAATCCTTCCAAGCATTTATCAGAGTAGTCATGATGTATCATGTTTAGAAAATGAAACAAATATTCATTTTAAAAAAATGTAAAAATTAAACCATTGGTAAAAATGAACATAAAAAATCAGAGATTAAAATCAAAAACCATTTTTAAATAATTTTTTTGTGAAAAATAATATTGATATAATAAAAAATACATGTTTTAGTGAATAATTTATATGTTGGGTTTTAAAAGAAAGTATCTTACCTTGAGTTAGACTGGTAATGTGAGTTCATTATATTCATAGATTATAAAAATTGGTTATATATTTAATTTTTAGATAACCATTTTCATTATTTTTATTCCTTTTATTTTTTCTCCATCCAATAAATATTTAATTAACTAAATTAATTCATGTCATATGTTTTAATGATATTAATTTCTTAAATCTAAGATGTCCTTGTTAAGTCGAAAACTATCAAAGAAGTAATTATTCCTTAATCTATAGAATAATAATCATTCAAAAATTTTAATTTTTATATATAAATTATAAATTTACAACCAATTAATAATAATGGTTATACAAAATGAACTCGGTTACAATCATGGAGATGGTTGGTCATACGTATACATGAGTAATGTTTCAATTTTTTAGTGATAATTTCTGATAGATGGTGAGTATTAATTTTTCATAACATAATGAAAATAATATAATTAATATCATATTCATTATTTAAATAAACATATACATCATACATTGTATGTGGTGATAAAAAACAATCACATTGATTCGTGGAGGTTTTAAGCCATCCATAAGGATGAACATCGTTATCATTATTTACTGAATATAATATTATAATGAAAAACTATAAAATTTATATATAAAATTTTAAATAATTCAGGAATATAATATATAAACATTAACTCTATCAATTTATCATATCCATATAAGTAGTGATGGAAATTAAATTATATATTTTGGATAGATTTTAGTCCATTGTACACCCCAACAATGAATTTCTCTCCCATTTATTAGATATTACAGAAGGTATAGGTAATTATATTAATATAAAAACATGTATATATATTATGAATACATGTAATATTATTTTTTCATGGTTTAATATGATTAAAAGGAGGGGAAAAATAAATATTGGGAAATACTCGATTAAGAACGATGACTATTATTCAGGAACCTCATTTTCCTAACACATTAACATAACTAAGGATGGATTTATGTATGATAAATGGATATTAGAATCATGTAATAGGATATATGAATCCATTTAATTAGTTTTTAGAAGAATGAAATGTGTTTTTATTAGTGAATGAATGAGAGGAAGAGGTTCCCTTTTTATGATGGTGGTGACAGACACGTGTAATTCTTCCAAATATTAAATTAATATAAATTAAATTTAAATTCAGAATTATATAAACTAATATATTTATAGTATAATATGAATATTTTTTATATGACCTCATCCAATAAAAGTTATTCACTTTTTATTGTGTTTTTAACCATAACGTTTGGTTTTATTAAACCATTAACCCCTTTCACAAATATCGGGAAAATAAAGGTTTTCACTCATTGAGGGTCAAGATAATTAACATAATTGCAAAAAAAATACCTAAAAAATGGTCCTTGGGTAAAATTATAAACCATATAATAGTAATTAGGATGAATATTATTTTTTGGAAATTAATTTAATTTAACAAAATATTATTTATTTTAAAATATCAATAATATAATGTTTTAATAAATTCATTATAAAGACTAGAGTAACATAATGAAAAAAATTACCTCCAAATATATTAGTATATCCAAGACATTTAATTGTAATAAATAAAATTATTGGATCAAAATAGTTATCAAAAATTATTTCGTTTCAAATATTATTAATATAATTTTTTAAAATTTTCATTAATTGTATAATTATTGTGTCATCTTTTTATGAGAAAAAAAAGTAATTATTAATTCACTAAAATATATAAATTAATTCTTATAATGAATATAAATATTTTATATTTAAAAATAATATTAAATACAAAAATACCCTCTAATAATTTCATTGATAAAAATAATATAGTTTCTAAAAACAATACTGTGAATTATTAATCTTTTCTTTAAATAAAATATTTAAAATGTAAAAATATCATCAAAATGAAAAAATTGAAATATAAGAAAAAATTTCATTGTCATGTATAAAAAATAATAATCCAATAAAATTATGGATACTATTTTTGTCATTTTACATTATTTATCTATTTATTTTAACATTAATTACATGATTATCATTATTAATTAGTAATGTAAATTATTATGAAGTCTATTGACCTTGTCCTAAGATAAAAGATAAATATTAATCAAATTTCGATTTAATTATTCCCTGTATATAATCCATTTTAATTTACAAAAACATATAAGTGGTACACTTTAATTTAATATTAAACCGGATTGATGAAAACAATATTATTTTTTTCAGTAAAATGTTCTTTTAAAATATATAATGTCTTTATAAAAAATTAAATTTTAAAAATAATCTATAAAAAAATAATTGGATCATTATATATATGAATTAATAAACTTAATTTTTTAACTAACCATGATAGTATTTGACATTATAAATACTTTAAAAAAATCAATTTTAATATAGAGAAGAATTTCATAATTAATTAAAAAACAAATAATGTTAAAAAATTATTAAAAATCAACTTATAATAATTTCTAAATTCATAACACAAAAATAAGAATATTTTTTTCATATTAAATTAAAAAATTGATATTTATTTTTTATAATATTCTATAAAATGGATAAAAATACAATTTTCTTATATATAATCCATTTTTAATTTTCACTAGAGTATTCAATTATATATATATATATATTAATGAAAAAGAATATAAGAAATCTATCAAATGAATATATGAAAATGTTTTATATTAAAATTATCTATTATGTTACATCCTTCCCCCCTTTTGAAATTTCATCATTATAATTTTAATCACTTATTAAACAATTAGGAAATCCTCAATCTCATAGATTTTTATAAATTCCCTATTACTACTTCCACCATATGGTATTTACAAGAAAAACTAAAACTGGTGACTTTACATGTTCTACAATTCTTTCTCTATAGGGTACAAAATATTAAGATGGTGTTTCTTATAATAAATTTTATATCCCAATTGAACTGCATAAGAGATAAAAACATGGTGTTGATTAGTTAAATAATTTCATAAGATAAATATATGAGAAACATTGTTCAACCGGGATAAACCCTTTGTTAAGGAATAAATTTAAATAAATGATAAAAATTGAACTAGGTTTTCATATGGTCTAATGAAAATGGAATTATTTTCATCTTTTTACAAAAAACACAACATATTTTTACATCAAAATACATTATGAAAAATTCTTTCCAACCTCAAAAGAGAGATATCGCAATCAATTATTAACTATTAATTTTTCTTGCATTATGTTATCCTCGTATTTTTTTGAATTACATTTTCTGTTTTAAGTAAATACTCTACCAATTAATGTCCCATAAACATCCTCTCAACTACATCATTCAAAAATGTAGGAGTTCGATATCACTTCTTCACACCAAAATGAGCCTTCGATATAAAACACACCCAGAACAATTCAATTATCAACATCCCTCACCACATTATATAGGTTGTTTCTTTCTCAAAATACCAACTCTAGATTTCTTAAGTGGACATCTAGTAAAATCTCACCAAAGAAGAGGTTTCTCCTATACTGAAATTATCAATAGTATTCATTCTTCTATTTTCCCATAATTTGTTGTTTCTATTAAAAATTAATTAATATAGTATAAAATATAGTCATATATTTTATTATGATTATTTAACAACCATATTCATCCATTTATTAATCATATATATGAAATATAAAATCACCATGTGTGTGAAGGTAGGACCTACCCTCTCCATGGCGTGGTGTAATGTATTTTTTATCACCACCTTACATGGATGGGTGTAATTATTGAAATAATTACTATATATGATAAATAAAACATTATATTGATTCTTGAATAATATATACACCATCCAGTTAAAAACAATTTATAATTAATATAATGATATCACTACTCGTTAAAACCTACCATCTCCTTTGACGAGATGTGATTCATTTTTTGTATTCACCATTCTAGAATGATTATATAAATGAATATAATTAGTAAATATGATATATATTACATTAATAGAACTACATAAATGACATAAGTAAATCCAATTAAGCATAAATGGTAGTTATATGAAAAAACAGGTATAGAAAAATATGAAACAAATAACACCTGAAAAAAGTGTTATAATGAAATAATATAAAACGAGTAATAATATGATCTTATGTGATATCAAAAAAAAATTTGGTACTTGAATAAGTTAATAAATATATTTAATATATTATATAGATGTTTTATATGTGCTATATGGAACCAATACCTAATGTAAGGGATAATCTTGGAATCTCATTATTATACAATATTGTTTATACGTAAGTATTTAC
Source organism: Viscum album (assembly GCA_963277665.1). Lineage (NCBI taxonomy): Eukaryota > Viridiplantae > Streptophyta > Magnoliopsida > Santalales > Viscaceae > Viscum > Viscum album. The sequence continues at coordinate 1,174,598,795 of OY728160.1, forward strand.
ATGGGTATATTTATAATCCATGAACACGATTCTTAAAAATATATTCAAAAATATTATTAGTGTTATTCTAAAATATTGAATGGTCATTTTTATCATTTTTATGTTTTAGTAAATGGTATTAAATTAATATTTTTTTGTTTTCCATACTAATAACTTTTTGAGTTATCTGAAAATGGAATAAATCGAATGTTTTATTTTAAGTTACATGAAATGAATGGTTTTTTAAAATTTCATGTTTCATTATTTTGTTGAAGAATCCATTATAATAAGACAATATTATTTTCAGAATATTTTTTTCTTTAATAGATACAATTCATTTTAGGAAAAGAATATTTTTTCATTTAAGAAAGGATATCTTCCTCAAAAATTATTCTCATGTAGTATCTCAAATTTATTTTTCAAATAATATAATATTTTTTGATGGTAAATGTGGATTAATAGGGATATGTTTCATGCATAATATCCTTATTATTGTTATAATTTTATTTAGTTTATTATTCAATTATATTTATGAAATACAATTTTCTACAGGGATTATGTTTTGATTGAATGATTTTTATGAGTCCAATTTTATTCTATTATGTAAGATATGATGAATGATTTATGTTATTATGGAACACGTATATATGGATTTAATTATTAGATGGCTTGTAACTTTATAACCCTACTATTCATTGATAAATAATTTATATATCTTGAGATATATAGTGTTTTAATGAGAACTAATCTCTGTATAGTAATTTTGGGATGAAAAAGAAATGATCTCAGTTCTGTAATACAGGGCTAAAATGGGGAATGAACCAAGTTCAGTTATGGACTTTTCATGCCATAATTTTCATGGGAGTCAACCTTGAATATTTAAATGTCTTGGGATGTGATTTCATTACACTATTATTTTCTTGGAGATTATCCCTGACTTCTAAAAAAAATATTCTATATGACTCTATATTTTCCACAATTCTATGTTTATACCAAAGGTATTTTCTAAAGGATCGTGTTTATTTATGATTTATGACTTATTAACATCTATGATTAATTTCATTACTCATGATTTTGATATATAATATATGTTTTATAATTTTCAATTGTTTTTTTCATGTTTATAAAATATTATGATCATTTTTTCTTCATTCCTTCCATGCTTATCCTTACTAAGCATCTGAGGTCACCCTTTTCATAAATTTTATTTTCCCGATGACATAAAGAACAGTTTTTTTGTAAGAACTCTAAAGGTTAAATTTTTTTTCGAGATGTTAAAGATCATTCAAAATACTAGTATTTTGTGTTTGATTTATCCAATAAAACTTTAATAATATAGTAATTGGTAATGTTAGTGTATTGTATAAATTTTTTCACTAATATGATGTAATTTTCACATGCATCGATATTTCCTCGAAGGTGATTTAATATCCATGCACTACAAGATTAGTGTGAGATAGATGGTATTAGAGATAATTGTGAGTCATCCTTTGTAATCTATGATGAAAAAACATTTGTGATATCCCTTGAGTTGTTTCTAAGGATATTTATAGGGATATACCTAAGGATAAATATAACTATTTATTAGAATCCTATTATTTGGGAGAAAATAATGGATAACATAGGAATAAATCTATTATTTTATTGATTGAAATAACATTCTCTTTAATATGTAGTTATATATTATGATAAATCATTCTTACATTATGATTCCTATTTATAGTCAATGGAATGAACTAGAAGAAACATGAATGTCCTAGATTACGAAATGAAGGGAAATTATAAAAAAATGATTTCTAAATTATAAATTTCATTAACGGAATCAATAAGGTGGTATAATTATAGGTTATAATTTTTAAGATAATGATATTTTGAATGACCTGAGGAAGGTATGGGATGATATAACTATATTATTTTAATTACACATAAGAATCATTAATAGAATGAGGTTGGGGAACCTTAATAGGTGATTCATACAACAAATTCTAGTAATGAATAAGGTGATGCATCTTGAATAATGGGTTATTAATAATGATGGATGACTGGTGCGTATATGTTTTGCAATTCAAGGATCATGTAATGAGAATAATGAAATATATATGTATTTTCAATATAAGTATTTCATTAAAAATTGAAAGTGATACGTTAAATGAAAATGTAAACAAATGATGGTAATTTAAGGGCAAGGTGATATTTTAATGAAGTGATAGAAACCCTTCATGCATTCTTAATGAGGAGAACATTGTGTTTTTCTTTGATTAAGAGTTTATTGATAATGATAAAGTAAATTTGATAGTGATGACTACTACGGAAGTGATTGTGTATTTGACAAAAAGTTTGTCCATGTAATCATTGATGACCTTTATAACTTATTTTATTTAAATAATATATCTAATAATATTTCAAATAATGAAGAATTTATGTTTTAAAAAATTATTTATTATAATTATGGTTATTTATATGATTCAAGAGAACATCCAATGAAGGTATTCACATGTTTGGAATGTGACAACCAATGGATAACTTACAATATATGGGAGATAAATGTTAAAATGAATTTGGTCACATAATTATAATGTTTTTTCCATTCATATTTCTAAAGGGTTAAAATGATAACCATTTCAGCAGGGGGTTATGTGGAAATTATGATGAGTTTTTAGGGATAGACAAATTAAACCCTTATATGAGGATTTATGCATATGGGAAAACTTTTTCTAAACAATTTATTTTTATAAAGACAGATGAAATGACTGATCATTCTATTTATGGATCTCATAATCCACTAACTCATCAATAATAAAATATTTACCATTATTTATTGGACTATGTGATGAAGTGAAAATTGATCAAGGAATAATGGATGGCTGAGATTATTCTTAATAAAGTATGTATTTCTTTTCATGAAAATGCCTCTCCTCTTGGGAAAGGATATTGAAACCAAAATTATATCATAGTACCTTATTTGTTTATGAAAAAAAATTCCTAGGAATTTGTTTACAATGCTTTCGTCAGTTCATATATGCGTCCGTCCATTTCGAGGAAGAAGACACTATTTGTTGACCCACATTCCCGCTTTCCAATGGTGGGCGACATTTGTCTCTTGTTCAGGGGCGTTTACTCCTTGTTCAGAATGGGATGATTGGATATCGGTTCCTCCTGTCATGGATTCCTCATCAGACCTCATCACATATTCCAGGTCTCCCTTAAAGATTAAGACGTTGTTCATGAAACTCTTCCTACTGACATAGCTTCCTGGATGCCGGTTAATTATGCTTCTTCTGTCAGGACATTCAAAGGGGTCTGCTCAGGGTAGAAAGCTTCGGTTGGTGGAGTAGTCATGTTGAGACATCACTTGCATGTCAGGATGTTGGAACACTGGAGCATCTAGGTTTATTTCCCTTATTATAGGGCTTCTCAAGGGCACGGAAGCCCGAGGCATCCCACGTCAAACATAGGGAATTTTATGACATAGAAATGTCTCGATGATTTCCTTTATCTTCCCATGTTTAACATAGGGTATACCGAGAGTTTAACGTCTAGAAAAGACAGACCAGACTGATCGGAACACTATCTAGAGTGGATCAGGTGGTTGCAACCCTTAAGGAGTAGTGAGAAGCAGAATTGACTTGATCTCACATTGAATTGGTTTCCATGTAAAGAATCAGAATGGATATTGATAATTTAATGAAATGGATGAGAAATGAGATGGAACCCTCATGGGGCCGATGGTGATGTTGGGATTGATTCTCAAAGAGACTTCTTACGTATCACCATGGAAGGGAATCAATGTCTGTGTAGTTCGGTGGGGTGATGGGACACCCAAGGAGGTGAACCGTGAAAATGGATGCATGGATGACATCCAGAGGAAATGAAACCTCTAGGTTGGGGCATAGAATCGGAGTGTACTCGCAGAGGACAATGACCCGATGATACGTTGGGGATTTTGCGTGGTTAGCTACCCGGGTAGTTCTGATGCTTGAGTGGCAGACCAGAGATGTAGGTCCCAACGAGAGGACACCAATGTTTACCGGTGTTTGAGGATGTATCATAGGGAGGCTTCTTACATACTCTATTTAGGAGAAAGGGATCAAACCAACATAATTCATCTGATGATGGATTACCATCGAATACACATTAACGGATTACTGTCGTATAAGGGCGTGACAGTTTACCATCGAATGGAGGAGTTACAACGGCGTACCACTAGATAGGGTCACTATGGATTACCTCTAGATGGGGCCACAACGGCTTACCACTGTATGGGGTTGAACCTCATTAAGGCTTCCTTGGGTTGGTGTTGTAAACCGACAAGAAGAGGTCGTTGACCACTGGGTGTCGCACGTGACCCTCAGGGAGGCTTCCTACGTACCTTACCGTAGCAAGGATCAATGTCTTTGTAGTTCGGGATATGTTGGTGAACCGATGTGATGGGGGATAGAACCAATGGTTGTTGTTCTTGAACCTTGTGGATGCTTCCTACATCCCGTGCCTTGGAAAGGATCAAAGTACACATAGTTCAGGATGGTATGTGGGAACCGATGTGAAGGGTGTTGGGACCAATTGTTGATGGTCTTGAACCTCAAGGAATATTCCTATGTACCTTTCCTTGGCAAATATCAAAGTCCACGTAGTTCGGGAAGGTATGGGGATTACACTCTAGGATTCCCAGGGAGAGTGTCGTGAGAAATTCATACATTAAAACCACGTGAGTCATGCTCGATGTGAGAAACACGAGGTAGAAAAGACCTGGGGATAATGTCTTGAAAGGTGCGTTGAGTGAAATGGGGATTAGGCTATTCGAGGCCTAGGGAGTGAGATATTGTGACCTACGCGTTCTTAATAGCCCATAGAGATGGAGACTGGGACTTACTCGAGGGTGGAGGCCCAATGGAGATAAATCCTAAAGGGAGAGGGGAGGGATAACAAAATCTTTGTCCCCATCTCTCCTCTTAGTATTTGGGGTGGAAGAATAGATGAGGAGTAGGGGTGCTACATCCTGCATGAATGGCTAGGGGCTTACACCGAGATGGTTGCAAATTCCCCACGGACAAACGCCGCTCTGATTAAGAGGATCTCATTCCATGTGAGGAATGATCTCACTCCCATACAGAAAAGTGGGCATGGAGAATGTTTGAGATGGGTCACCCTATGTGTGATACACGGAGGGAGGTCACAGTTTAACGTCGTGTTCTGGGGATGATGGCGCTCGACAGTTTAACATCCTGCAGTTCGTATGAGGTGGGTTTACTCCGCATCCCTAGGACATACATAACAGTCACCCTTTACACATTGGTAAAGAGAAGGGACCAACAACCTTGTGACATCGGTGTGTCGTGAATTGATCCCAATGGGGGTCCATGTTAGCATGGTTATGCGATGAAGAAATAGCCTTTAGCGTGCCTATGAAAAGAATCACGAGGTGAGGCAACACAAGGAGAATCACTGCCCAAGGGACATTGAAATCACTTCATGCAAACCTGGAGGGTCGCACGGGAAAAGGAATAGTAGAGTAAAGGGGTTCAAAGGTAGATGCCTTGTGAAGCTCTAGTGCTACATGAACTGGAGGTGTTTTGTGAAGGGGTGTGCTTCACGAAGGTGAGTGGCCTATCCAAATCATAGGTCATAGGTGCGTATGGAAGGAGCTTCACTAAGTGGAAAGTTATTCACGGATCAATGCCTCTCTAAGCAAGGGTTGCTTGCGAAGTGTAGGATTGTGATGCAATGGGCTTTGCAAACCAAAGTGACCCCACCTTATCATGTGGGTCACGTGTGCATGAAGGGTGCTTTGCGAAGCATAAATGCTTCACATCGACCCATGTTCATGTTGGGATCCCCTTCCATCCCAGAGGCTTGTGGGCTTTGCGAAGGGCATCACCCTTTGAAGAGGGGCATAATTCATACAAAAGGGATGGAGATTCATGATGCAGAAATACCTTGAAGAGCCCATGGTTCATAGAGTAGAGTGTGCATCAGGATTTGGGAGCTCAGAAGGTGAAAGGTCGAAGAATCCGTTCATTGGGCTCAGTGGGATCTCGGTATTTATAGGAAAGAGGAACCACGAAGTAGGGCTCATTCGATGAAAATACGAAGCCTTTTCTCTATCGGGTTCACGAACATCAAAGGTGTTCATGGGGAATCATGCCTCCTTTATTCACATTAGGTTCGCGAACGTTAAAAGATGTCACAGGGGATCCCACCCCCTTGCTCCACGGTGGGTTCACGAACATCTAATCAGATCTCAGAAGCTCCCACCTCCTTGCTCCGTGGCGGGTTTGCGAACGTCAAAGGTATCATAAAGGCTCCTTCCTATGGGCACCGCGGTGGCCATAGGTTGATGGGGCTCCACAAGCGGTCTCCACGAGGCCTCCCCTATGCTTTTCGCTTGTTTCTTCATTGTCAAAAAATTTGGCGCCAACAAATGCCCCCCCACAGACATGGAGCTGAGGAGAAAGGGAGGGTCGATGTCTGAGGGTCAATCGCAAAAATCATGTGTCCATCACGATGCTACCCAATGAAGAGGGACCACGAAGCATAGGAGCACCATGCGGGCTAAGAGCGCTGTGAAGCTCCCTCCACCTAGATGTTCCGCAATTCACCCAGGGACCCCGCCTATAAATAATGGGAACCACTATTTTTTCTTCTCCTTTCTCCGTGATTTTTTTCTTTTAGCGCTCTCGATTCATGAAGCTCCTCTTACTCTATGATTACCCTCCGAAAATCGAGCCTCTTGCATCGCGGAACTTAGTGAGCCATTTACTTCGCATTGGAGTTCTTTTTAAACAAGTGTACGAAGGCTGGGGCAGGACGCCGTGAACAGTCTTCGCATACGATCTCAACAAACTTGCTCCGCGAACTTGCTCCGTGAACTTGCTCTGAGAACTTTCTCATCGAACTCGCTTCGTGATCTATCCAAACAAACACTTAAACATAAGAATTAAATGGCTTTTTCATGTGTTTTCCAAGAGGGTCCTTGGAGACACTGCCCGAATGGTGGAGATGTCAAATAGCTTCAGTCTAGGGGAGGTGGTATGAAGCCACTCTGACAACAATTTGATGTTTCAGCTACTGTCAGAAAGCCAATGGAACTACCCGCTCTATAAAATGCTGCCGCTATATGGCTTCAGGCTAAGGGATGAAGTATTGATCCCCGAATCAAGGTGGGACGAGCCAGTTTACTAGTTCAAGATTACACTGTTCCAACGTCAATGGTTCAAGGGCGGCTGATAGTCATGCCCAAGAGGATTTCACGCTTGTCATTTCTGACTGCCTATATAATCACAAGAATAAGGTGGATAAGAATTCATTGTAGTTGGAGACCTCACCCAATATATTCAATACAATCTTGAAGGCGTCCCTGAGGAACCCAAGGAAGGGATGGTCTGAGGAGTGGAACCTACGCCAGGGCGACACCTTCATAGATGTTTGGGCGTGCGGATACTCTGTAGGTTCCTCGTGTGAGGAGTTTGTGGTGGAGCTGAGAAGCGTGGGAATTTATGAGGCGTCTTGGGCCTCCCAGTTCAACATTTATAAACTGAAGCAGCTAATGCCGGAGTTGCTGAGAAGGTGGTCCTCGAGGACCAATACTTTCCATTTACACCATCGGGAGGTTGGCATCAGCTTGTGGGATGTGAACTAGATCTCAAGGGTCCTAATACTGGGGGATGTTTACGATGAATTCCTCCCCGTCCTAGGTGCATGGGAGGATCCAGAGAAAATTTCATGGCTGGTGATGGAGTTGATGGAGCTAGTACTTGGAGAGGACAAAGAAGTAGTGAGAGATGTCCACTTCAGATGGAAGTTCCAGAAGTTCTTGAAATTCCTAGAAGAAAGAAAATTTCATATGAGGCCTCAGACATCCCCAAAGGGGGCTCAATGAGGAAATGAGAACTCATACTTGAAGCTCATGGAGGACATCCAATGGAAGACATGGGGGTTGTGTGTTAGTACCAAGAAGCAATCGGTTGTCATGATGGAGGCATTCATCACTGCTCTCATTTGCTGTTGGATCCAGCCGATAAGGGATAAAAACATGGGTGTGTGACCAAGCACATTCGTCATGGAATCCATATTGGTGATATGATGGTGAGTCCACCTCAGGATCCTGATGCCCAGCAATACATACAAGATGTTGTGGCATATCGGCGAGGGGAAGAGGTCATAGAGGATATGCAGGCCATTCCAACTCCTGTATGGGTGGATAGAGGCGCACATCAGGAGGGTTTATGAATACCCAAACCTCATCTCACCTATGGGATAGAACTTTTTCCCCTCCATCCTAAAAGATTCTAGGAGCTATCTAGCCAAACTGACCACACCGTCAGTACTAAACCAGGTGTGGTAGGTGGATGAATTCAACGTTCACCCATTTCTGTTTCAAACGAGTGCTTTTACTGGTGAATTCCATTGAACGGAAGAGAAATGGTCCTATTTACTGGCTTTTTGAGGTGGATTCTTGGTTAAAAGGGTGGATTTTGAGCCTATTTGTGAGCCATACACCTCGTACTGATATGCCAGACAGTTTTGGTGCATGTAGAGACTGACCCGGCAGGTCTATTTAGGGGTACGCTTCGAGGACCAACCATGAAAGATGAGGAAAATTTGGCTCATGTTCATGATGGAGGATGGGAAAATGCAGAATGAGATGCCTCCTCCCATAACCATCTTTAAGTTGGTGAAGGAGTAGGACATAAGCTGGGAGTCGGCTTACCCGGGGATGATCCGGAAACATTCGACCATTCGGATTGGTGAAATTTTGTCTCCCCAATCTCAAGGCTAGGGACGGCAGGAGGTAAGGATATCCCATTGTGGCGGGGCTTCCATGGTGGCGAGAACCACATCGGTTGAGAGTGAGGTAGCTGTGACAGATCCAACATCAGTAGCAAACCCGATGGTCCCACAAGAATGGAATCATCTAGAGGGGAGGCCACAGAGAGGATTCCACATAATATCCACTATGGCCTTGGGGAAATGGCTATGCCACATTGAAGTCCCATATAATGTTGTCTTCCTGGAGGTCTGAGATATCTAGGAATTCAATAGGCAATTCCTCGGACCGTCTGAGATGTGGCAATATTTTAATCGTCTTGGGATGGAATTTCCGAGAATAGGCCCTATCAGAGATAGCATTGAAGTATCCCAGGTGGAGTAAGTGAAATACTAGTTAGAGCAGGTGGACAATGTGCACTCCCGGGGTGCCCCGCATCTAAAGAAAGACCGGGTGGGGGTGTTGCTGGATCGAATGAATCCCCCTCATTTGTCTGCAGCTGATTTGAGGGAATGATTCCCTTTGATGTAAGAATTTGACGAATCCTCCTTGGGGGACGATTCCAGTAGAGGAAGCCCGTTGGAGGAGGGTGAAGTCGGCGATCAAGACCCGAATGTTGACAATTTCTTTGAGGCCCTCGAGGGAAAATCCCAATCTCCATCCTCCTAGTCCACTCATAGGACATCCTAGACTCCTTGCGATCATCTACACTGTACAGGACGACCTCGAACATAGAACCAATTCTCGTCCCTTATTGGATGCAGATGCGGGGCCTTCGGGATCCACACCTGTGGCTGCATCAATTTTCGTGTCTAGCGGGGCTAGGACACCCATGGTGGATCCACCAAATCTTTCAGATCTTCTGATAATATACGGGGGCCACGCCTCGATATCCTGATGACATCAACCCAAGAATGAGACCAAGAGTTCTATCTCTATAGGTCTCATCTACAAAATTCAAGAATGCCACCCATTGACGATGTGAACTAACATCCATGCCCCATTTTGGTGTGTACAATTCTTCAAATGGTGTGGGCTACTGTGTCATGGTTGGTCGGGACTTATGGTGGTGCCTTTCCTAGGGTAATGCTGGTGATCGTAGAGGTGGATATCTAGACTCAGCGAATTGTGGCGCTTCCGATAACTGGTGGGACAATCAGCATGGATGAGCTTGAAATTATTGAGGTGGGATACAATGATGAAGATCAATCGGACAACCCGAGTCCCACCCTTCCCAATCAAACACCATATGTGGACCCAGCTGATGCGTTCCTAGCGGCATTCCCTGCATATTAGCCTACCAACCATATCAACTAGGATGAGAAAACCTCTGATGAAGAGGATAGAAAAATAGTCCATCACCGATCATGGAATATGATCAAGCACATTAATGATAACACCCCCCAGGCACTCTGGCTAGATGAAATGGGAAGACTTCACTCGTGACTACATCAACTAAGTGATGTGGGAGTGGATGCCCAGCTCCCTCACATGCTCGTCAGAGATATTATGGCATAAACAATCCTAGAGTATGACTGTGGCCTCTGTGTGGGCTGGCAGCGGAGGAAGGCGGTGAAGATCAAGAGGCTCTAGGAGGGAAAAAATGAGGATCAATGGCTTCATGTCTAGCCGGATTAGCATTCAGATTCCCTCAACATTAAATTAGCGATAATATTGTGATTGAAGGCTTAGTTGGCAGAGTATGAAGAGCGCATGAAGCAAGCCTCCTAAGAAATGACTGTTATCCGCACTGACATAGAGTGGGCCCAGAGTGTGGCTGACGAACTATGCCCCATCACTGCTGAGGAGGAGCGAGATCTGAGTAGGCGGCACCAACTCATGGAATCCACAATCCATAGGTTGGCGAAACTGGAACATTCTTTTTATGGGGTCAACCTATCCGTCAGAGGGGTTGATCCTTGGGTACTACAATAATTAAAAACCCTCGAACGTGATTTCATGCTTTGATTTGATTGATGTCATATGCATGGATCAGTTCTATTATTGGTGTTGGTTTTACACGCATCTGTTATATTCATGAAGTTCCCAGTGATCAATCCCTAAGCTCACACGGGTCGAGCCCAGTGTGATTAACAAGGGATGATCACAATGTTATTCCATCTGAACATTAGAGTTTCGACCATGCTTGGGGAATTTCGGTTTTGAACAACTGACCCAGATTTCCAGGATGAAATGGGAGAGGCCTGATTAGAGGATGAGGGCCTCAGAACAATCAACGTGTAGTTTCAATGCGCTCTAGTGAAAAGAGGGGTAATTCCAGGGGCATTTGACTTAATCCAATCTTAATGGGATGGAATGTGTGAATCACGATACCCAAAATTCAGTACCCTGTAAGGGTGGTGTGACAATGAAGGATGACTTTTGACTATGTTCTAAACACTGTATCCTTATTGAATTATCCTAAAATGGGGACAAAAAATGAGGTCCGACCGCTGACTATGTTCGAAATGCAGGGACTAACTCAAAATTTCACCCATTTGTCTTCCAGAATGTTGGCCCTGGACAGTAGGTGTACCATAGGCTGAGTATCCATACTGTTAGGGTTTTATTTTAGACGTGAAAGGGGACGAGGGTCCGAATAAAGGGAATGTGAAGCATGGAGTGTGGAACGAAGGGTTGTTCAAATAGAGTCCAACACTCTTGAAATTACACCACCATAGTGGAAACATATAAGGTTGATGTACTGATCTAATCAGGGATTATTCTTTCTTCTGGACAGGATCTCTCTCTAGTGAGGAAACTGACACATCCCATCATGGTCATGGGGCATCCTGAACATGTTAAAGGTAGAGTCGTATTTACAATGACCACTAACAGAGTTCGGGCCAAGGGGCTGAAAGAAAATTCGGAATAGGAATTACGATTCTTGGGGTTAGACCCGAAGGCATGATACCTGGGCATTTCTACATATCCCATGAGGATGGGAATCACTCCATGTGAAGTTCTGAAAGAATGTCGTGCATTATAATTTCTTGCGGAAAGGACGATAGTGATCATAGTTTATGGTCATAGATATGAGAAAATGGATTATAGGTAATGAAGGAGACACATCTTGAGGTAATTATAACACCTGATGTGAATGAGGACCCAGAGCTCAGATCACAGTGTGTTCTTTGGGATGGTTTGAGGATGAAGGACAAAAAAAAAGTTAGGCTGGGTATGAGGAAAAGTGTGTTGGTGTTACTACGTATCCCATTAGAATGAGAATCAAGCCGTATGTAGTTCTAGGATATGGCACAGTAGGATATGAGTTCTAGTGATAATAAGGTCGAGCGGGTGTAGCCCTAACACTAAAAGAAGCAGCATTTGATAAATATTGTATGTCCTTTAGGGTAGATGTTTTTTTGAAGTGATAATCTGAGGACATGGGGATGCCGGTGTCGCAAAGAATCAAGGCATATGTTGGAATTGACAACTGGTATGGGTAATGACCAGTACGAAACATGATTTACCCTACAGTGTGTTCATCAAATTGTAGTGCCATTTTTCGTCGTGCAGCTAGGATGATAATATCATAGTTTGAGGTCATGTGATTGGACCGGTCATGCATTTTAACATCGTGCATGAATGATGAAATATTTTATAGTAATGTGGGACCCAAAAAAATTGTTTAAAGCCATTTAGATTGGACATGAATGAATGCACATGAAGTGATAAAGCATAACTGACGTGAATGGGGATGGGGTCCACATCACACCATGAAGAATTCTTGGAAAGGACCCTTGGGATGAGGGGCCAATAAAGGTTAAAGATCAAGAGAGGATATATCTCAATTGATCTAGACACACAGAAGAGATTTCCAAGTGTTCCTACGTATCCCATGAAGATGGGAATCAATCCATATGTTGTTCTGAAAGGGTTTCATGAAACTTAACCTCTTACGGAAAGGACACGGGGTGAGGGAAAGATACCACAATAAGAGATGTGTACGGAACAATGAGTAACCCAACCTGAATGAATACATAATTCCATACAGCACTATACAATCCAAAGTGGGAACTTCGGTCAGGGGCCTGAGAAGGTCAAGGGACCTAGAGCTGGGCCATAGATAAGATGTCATATCCAGCTTACAGTTTAATGTCTTGTAGTGAGGGTGATAGTGATATTAGTTTAAGTTCATAGAGATCAGAACATAGACGCCCAGTTTAATGTCATATTCATGGGAAAACTGAGTGTAGAGGGTGGATCATCATGCTTTTGGATGAACAAAAAGTAGGAATGATGACAAGGGACATCTGTTGACAAGATTCACAACATACTTTTGTCCCTTACATGACTTGAATTTGGGGGCAACTAATTGAGCATTGAACGTTGACCAAAATCGCTACATGGGACTTCTATGATATCATTGTTCAAGATCCTCAGGGATGATCACACGAAATGGTAGGAAAGACCTTGGGGCAAGAATCCATGACATTTGGGGGTCCTTCTGGATATATGAGATGCTAGAAACCCAAATGATGGGGCTTGCAAAGCATGGTAGGGCCGCACCACAAAATCCTGAATGCGAGTTTGGGTCAAGGGGTAGAGAAGGCCAAGGGACTTTCCTGGCTATCTCTGGTTGTATGGCCATTCAAGAATGTATTTCCTCATTATAGCTCTTAAGCCCACATAAGAAATTTGCAGTGTCAGAAACAAGAAGTAGGATTTGTCTTCCCATATCACAGAAGGGAACACCAGCTGGAATCACACTCCTCCTCGAGGCAGCCAAAGGTTTGAAGAAATAGAGAGGTAGGATGAACTATTAAATGTTGTGTTTAAGAAATGTGGAGGTGGGGACAACGACAAAGGATGGATGTAGTGGGTTTGAGAAAAATAATCCATATTGTGTAACCTGTGCAAGACAAGACTCCTGGGGAGACCATGGATCATGGGGCTGGGCCAACGGACAAAATGCCAAGGTGGGCCTACACATCCCATTAGGATGGAATCAATCCACATGCAGTTTTGAATGGGCCATGCAGTTTAGTGTCATGTGGTGAGGTCATGGGAGGATTAGAAGAATGAGGGGGGGGGCACATGGTCTGACCATAAAAATATTACTGCCAGTGGGGCTTAGAGAAATGTAGGTGTCCTCACATGGGATCCTCTAAGGGAACTACACCCAGGGGTAGCCAAAGGAGGAGAGCATGGGGATGGACTCAGGACACGGAATCTTAGTGTTCCATCATATCACATTAGGATGGTAATCAATCCATACGTAGTTCTCGAGATGCAATTTAATTTCTTATAGGGTGACATATGGTTTAATGGCATCTGGGACATTTCACAGTTTAAGGTCATGTATGACCAGACAGTTTAACGTCGTGTGAGACCATATGTATTTTAGGATCGTGCAGGACCACACTGTAGTTTAGGGTCATACAGGACCATACTGTTTAATGTCATGTGGGACCATAGATTTTAATTTCATGATGGACTCCTTCAATCAGGCAATGTATTTCTTGAGGAACTTGGCATTGGTGGGTGGAGTTATACGCTCACTATCCAAGGTAACCAGAGAGTATGCTCTATGGAAGTAAACATTGTGAATGACGTAAGGCCATTCCCATTTGGGATCCATCTTGGGTGGTTTTCTGACAGGTATCATTGGTTTTCTCAGAGAAAACACCAAGTCACCTTGAAAGATGGATAGAAGTCGAACTTTTGTTTTGAATTCTCGAGCTATCTTGTTTTGATGCCTCTCGGGATTGTGCAGGGCATGAAGCCTATTCTCGTCATGTGCTTCTAATTTAGCCAGATGGATTTCAGATAGCTTATCTAGTGCCTAATGGTCAAATACTGCAGTTTGTAATGAAGGAAACTGAATCTAGATGGGCTGCCGTCCTTTGTTCCATACACCATCGAATATGGGGTCTCTTGGGTTGAATTACGAGTCATCGTCTAATAAGACCATATGGCGTTGGGGAGCTTGTTTGGCAAACTCTTCTTGCTTTGACCAACCATTTTATGCATAATGTTAGATAGGTTTTTATTGAAAGACTCAATCTATCCATTCTCATGCGCATGATAGTGGGAGGTGTTGTTAGAATGGATGTTGTACTTAGCATTAATTTTTTTATCTCAACTTATTAGAAGTTCATGCCGTTGTCGGTGAGGTTAGTGTAATGGAATCCATATAGGTAGATTATGTTGAAGCTCACAAATTCAATGATGGAACATGCCTTGATATCCTTGATTGGAATTGCCTCTTCCCACTTGGAGAGGATATCTGTAGCAGTCAGGATGAACCTGCACTAGTGAGCCGTCACAGGTGGGTATGGCCCCACGACATCGAGTTCTCATACCATGAACGACCAAGAGTACTTGGTGGTGTGGAGAGGCTATGATGGATAATGCAATAAATTAGCATGAATTTTTCATGCATGACACCTCTTGGTGAACTTGATGCAGTCATGGATCATGGAGGGCCAAAAGTACCCCAATCACTAGGTCTTGTGGTATAGCTTCTACCCAGTCTAATGAGCGCTGTAAGAACAACAATGAACCTATTAAATGACCCAATAAATCTCAAATCCTTGTATTCAACAGAGGATAACCCCATTGAATCCATTCTTTTAGAGGATTTACTCATGACTAGGGCCATCTTGGAGGGTAAACTGTAACACGCGGCATCGGATTCGCTCGCGCTAGGCCCGATCTGCCGGGACATAACTATTTTGGAGATGCTAGACAAAGGAGGTTCTCCGAACAAGAGTCTATTCAATCAATACATCTTGGGAACTTGGGGGTACTGACGTGGATGTTTTGATGGTAATTTGGGTTTCCTGTGGGCCATCATCATCATCGGGGGTGATTGGAGCAATGATGCATCAGTGTTCCACATGGATAATTAGATCATCCTGTTATGGCTCTACAAGCGACATAGCTAGGCTGGCTAGGTCATTAGCCTGACCATTCAGATATTGTGGAACATTAGTAACTTCTGGCTGAAACAGTATCGAGGAAATTAGCAGCAGGGTGCGTTCAAACAATTCTACGAGCTCTGACTTTTTGATGACATAGTCACCATTGATTATATCGATGACTAGTTTGGAATCCCCTTTCACATGTAAATGGGGAACAAAATTCTCGAGGGAAAACTCGAGTCCAGTGATAAGAGCCTGATACTCGGCCTCATTGTTGGTGAGGTCTTCTAACAACAAGAATGAGTATGACATAATGGATTGTTCCTGGGTAATGAAGACGATACCCCGGCCCACCCTGTTGAGTCTGGAATCATTGAGCCTCCTGCCAGTTGGACTCCAAGAAGCGCCATAGAAATTCATTTTCTAGCATGGAATGGCTTGGTCCACTAAGAGGATCACCTCATCAGGGAAATTGAGATCCAGGGACTGGTTAGTAAGAGCTGGATGGGCAGCGAGGATGTTTTCCAGAGCTTTCCCAATAATATCTTTCTGAGGATCAAACCTGATGTCGAACTTCTGGAGGATTACTGCCCACTGAGCTAAACGGCCAATCAACATGGGGTGGTTCAAGATGTAATTTAGTGGATCTATCTAGGACACCAGCTATGCCTTGTGGTGCTGCAGGTAATGTCACAACTTCTGTATTGAGAATACCATCATGAGGAAGCTCTTCTCGATAAAGGAGTATCTGGTTTCCGTATCGAGCAGCATGCGACTGAGGTAGAAGAGGTTTTTCTCTATCACATCATTGTTCTTATGGGAAAGAAGGTTACGAAGATATTATTATAGGGTGGTCACAAAATGTACCAGTGGAATTCTAGAGACCGGTGGAATTATGACCGAAGGCTAGATAAGATACTGCTTCATTTCCTCGAAAGCAGTCTGGCACTCTTCGTCCCATTCATAGAGTGTGTCATTCATCATGAGCCAAAAAAGTCCCTACACTTTCCATCCTTATTCACAATGAATCAACATATGTAGTCTATGTGGCCTTGGAAACCTCAAATCTCCCAGATATTTCTTTTGGGAGACATCAGGCTAATGGCCTCATTCTACTATGGGTCGATCTCGATGCCCCGGTATCTGATAACGAAGCTGAGAAACTTGTCACAGTTGACCCTAAAATCACACTTAAATGGGTTCATCTTCAGATGGAGATAATGGAGGAAGTAAAACACTTTCTCAAGAACCTTGAGATGGTCATGGTGCTGTAGGGATTTGAAAACCAGAACGTCCAAAAAACATTCCACCAATGTTCTGAGAATCAGCTTAAATATGGAATGCATATCCCGCATATAGGTGGTACCTGCATTCTTTAAATCGAACGACATGACTTGGTAACATATAGTAAATTGTGGTATCTTGAAGGCTATAGAATCTTCATCTTCGGGGGTCCATTCGGATATGGTTATACCCAAAATACCCATCCATGAAAGAGAGGGCATGGAACCTAACTATGGTATCGATCAAGAGATACGTCATGGGAATGGTAAAATATTCCTTCGGAAAATGACTATTGAGTTCCTAAAAGTCTATACAAACTCTGATTTGTCCGTTCATCTTCCTGATAGGGACAATTTTGGGAATCCATTTAGGGTACTGGACCTCGTTAATGAAATTTTCTCTGATGATCTTTTCAACTACGACATCAACCATGGTGTCGTGAGAAGGGTGCATCTTTCTGGGAGGCTGCTTAAACCCACGATGATATGCCGAAAAACAGAGGTGGTGATAGGACACCTTTGGATCTAGTCCTGTAATCTCATCCTAACTCCAGGAAAACAAATCACGATGATTTTTAAGAATGTCCATGTACCACTGTTTCTCTTCAGTGGGAATAGTAGCACTAATCAGTGTTGGCTTCGGGTCTACCTCACTACTGAGGTTCACCTGTACCAACTCTTTGACTATGGTGGAGACACCCTCTTCAAAGGTGAGAGGATCAACCTCTAAATCCTCTTCTCCACTCATGGATGATGGATCCTCAACAAGAGGATTTTCTCTTGAGTCCAAAGATCCTGATGGGAGGCTGGTACCAGCCTGAACGGAAGTAGACATTACATCGGGGAACTCATGTGCTGCCACAACCATAACGATGGAGAATGTAGATCTGACCCCTTCTAGTCTTCGGCCCAAGGGGCCATGTTTGATGATTTCAAAGCAGTAGTGGTGCATCGGCTTGA
The DNA here is from genome assembly GCA_963277665.1 of Viscum album. NCBI lineage: Eukaryota > Viridiplantae > Streptophyta > Magnoliopsida > Santalales > Viscaceae > Viscum > Viscum album. The sequence goes on from OY728160.1 coordinate 1,174,616,650, forward strand.
GTTGGTTTACGATATCCTAGTGGAATAAGAAAGTATTATGTATTTTCGTTGCCATGGGGAGGACATCCTGATACCTTATGGGGGTAGGAGGATTCGGTATCACTTGAGCCTAATCTTTGTAGGATTACGAGGTAATCTTCCAGCATCTCTTAGACTTGGGAATGTTCTCCCCCCTCATTCCAGAAGCAATGAAGCACTTCCCCATGTCTGGGGTTGTAGCCTACAATCAATGGATCAGAAATATGTAGGCATCATGTAGGTCTATCCACAGTTTGAATGCAGCTGTGGCATGCTCAACTTCATTGGACTGAATCTTCTTGTCCCTGTTCTTGTAATTTTCAACATCCAGAAAGCGGGCTTCACAAGATGGAAAGGAATATGCGTCACCTTGGAGTACACCTACTAGACCATTGAGGGTTTACATGAGGAATTGGAGATATGATGAAGGGTCCTCTGCATGCAAATGATTCCATGAACTGCCCATTAATGCATTGTAGGCAGTGTCCTGGAAGAGAACATAAATTCGGTGCTGGAAACCAGGACACTAAAGAAGGTCTTCATATTGATCTTGCCAACCGGGTTTTGTTTCATCATATAATAACCATGTATTCTTAGGTCAGAGGTACATAGATCACCCTTGTACAACCCCGGTTTCTGCAGCGTCCGTGTCGGGATTAGGTTAATCCCAAAGCTTGTGTCGACCGGGAAGCGGTGAACAACCACGCCATTTAACTGGCTAGTAACTTATAATGGGAGAATATTCCCATGCATGGGAGAGCCTTTATCTTCTCCAGAGAATGAAATAATGACCTGGCATTCAGAATCCTCTATTGACTCAGCGTGGAAGGCTTCTATGGCCACTACATCCGTCTCAAACTGGAGGGGGGTCCTTAGAACCTCGGCGAGGGCCTCACGAATGTCTGAAGATAGGAGAAGAGACTCAAGGATGGAGAGTCATGATGGAATGTTGTAAGGATTATTGAGAACATCATGCATATGTGTCTGGAATCAAGTTATTCTTATAAGAGACCACTCTACAAAAGGAGGTATGGCGGGCCCCGTTGGTTGGACCGTCGGCTGACTGGTACTGGGAGTATCCTGCTGCTCACTAGTCGAGGCATGTGGAGTAACTATCGGATGTAGACCAAATGCCTGAGATCGATCTGTGGGGAAGCATGGATAATCAAGACGAGTTTTGGGTGGATCTACCTGATCTAGCAGCACGAACGATGACGAAGGTGGACCTGATGTCACTAGATAAGAGGGTTGTGCTTGCTGAGATCTACGCTGAGTATGTTGCTTGGTTTCAGTAACACGTATTTCCTAGCATAAAGTACTGCCTGAAGAACTCCGACGACACATATATCTATGACTCTGTCAACACTGATGACGGATGGGTACGTTGGGAGGATCTTCCTGGCGCTCCTCATCATCAGGAGTCATATAGGGGTTTACCGACTATTTGGTATTAACTAAAGCGTACTCTAGACTGTCACATGAAGATTCCTACACTACTGGGTGAATTCATGGAGGAATCGCCATCTCTAGGGGCATGATGTCTCTGAGAATACGGGATGAAAAATGCATCAGCGGAGGACTTTATTTTCCCTTGTGACATCGACACTTGATTTTATGAGAGGAGGACAGTTGAGATGATGATGCAGAAGTAGTGGATATGACTTTTAAAGGCTCAAGATAATTCAGGTGTGCACAGATAACACCATGAGCATAGGAGAACATTTTGTGATCCATCAAGTAGTCATACTTCTAGGATTCACAGTTAGAAACCTACTGCCACTCACCCTTGCTATCACTACTACTGTCTGGCCTCACCAAGATACATGCCACCTATATCGAGGTTGTGAAAAACTGGAATATGTTGTTATCTAAATGGTCTTAAAGTCAGTCCTTGAACACATAACACTCTTTGAGAGTGTTCCCCAGGATTCGGTGATAAGGGCAGTAGTAAGGGTGATCAGTGACGTTTTCCTCTTATAACCTTCCGTACTCAGGAAAACGGACAATCCCCTGCTCTAAGGCGCTATGGAAGTAACCGGGGACTTGAGCCTCATTGAACTAGTATATCTAGTTTATCATCTCTGGAAAGGGGGCCCTTGGTGCCTGACCCTGGTGAGGAATTGGGGGAGCATGTCGCGGCGGAGGAGCATAATTATCATGCCTGGGTGGTGGCGGCTCATTATGTTGGGGAACCTACAGATTCTGGGTGGGTACTACTGAGCTTGAGGCTGCACCTGAGGTGGAGGGACTCTGCGGGTCTGCAGAGCCGGCTCCACTGGTAATAATTCTAGTTGAATAGGGGCCTGTATTTGGGCCACTGTGGTAGGCTCGGCTCTGGTGGCCCTCCTTGAGGGGATTGAAGGAGGCAATGGACGTGCCTTGCTAGCCTATTTCATGTATTCCACTAGGCGGTGGGTCTTATCAGAGAAGTCTCTGAATCCCCAAGGGTAGTTCTGGGTGATCAAGGAGGGGACCAGTTCAGTCTTGACATTCCCTAAACACGTCGTCAGAAGTTTCTCCTAAGTCAGTGACATGTAAATAGAGTACGCGAACCCCTTCCACCAGGAAAAAAAGCATGCAATGTGCTCATCAGGACTCTGCTTTCACTTTAAGAGGACATTGATACTCGTCTTCCGGGTAGTGGAACAGAACTGGTGGAGGAATTACCAATGGATATCTTCCCAGCCGTCTAGTGATCCGATGGGGAGCTGGCTATACCAGATAAACGCTGGTCCTTCCAATGTTTACAAAAAAACCAGTGTTTCGCGGCTTCCTACTGTGTTGGGGTCCCCAACATGGGCCCACACCTTGAGATGAAGTGGGCCAAGTTATGTGGCAGGTCCCCTATCCAGCTAAAGGGGGAAATGTGGGATTCGAAAAACTAAGGGTGCTGGCATATCATCCACCCACAATGGATATGGCTTACCATCAGTTTGGAGCACCACGAGGCATGTCTCCAATGCCTCGAGGTGGGAAATGAGTGCTGCCATTGGATCATCTGGGGGGTCCAAGTCTTGGTGAGGGTCCCTCACTATGAGTGTGATGTTGGGTTCTTCAACATGGTAAGTAGGCCCAGCAGCTCATGGAGCAGCGGGTGAAACGACCTCCGGGGCAGTCGGGGGGAACTTGAGTTGGGTCCCAGGGATTTCCACACCGTTTTAGAGGATTTGGTGAGACATTATGTACCCTCTTATCATATCTTCTAGACACAACCCTATATACATGAGCAGGATGATTAGGGCATCTAGTGGCAATTTTCTAAGGGGAAGTTGTGCCTGACCCTATTATCTCTTCCTAGGATCACCGTAGTCTGTTCGTCTGTCCATAGTGCGTTCATCAAGAAGGGAGCCAACCATATTCCTGTGTTTGGTGATTTAATGAAGCAACACAACTTTTTTGGATTCTTCATCTACCTTCCAGACTGATTCGGATGGGTCTGAGGTTTTGGAAGCTCTGAGGTTCTCTTTTCCCTTATTGAGATTCTGGCTGAGGACTAGTTCCTCAGTGGGTGCAGGAAGACCCAGTATATTCCTTTGTTGATGAGTAATCATTCCTGATGGATCCAATAGGTGTGAAACAGCATTGGGGGGTAGGTCATCTCCGAGAATCTCTAGGTAAATCTCTTCTTCCGATGGGTCAACCATGTTAACCGAAACCCTGTCCGGGGGCATGTCTTCAATATCACCTGGAATGTCGGGTTTCCTCTAAATAAGGCTGAAGTGGAGGGCGTCATAATGCCCCCAGCCACGGATATGTACATACGGAGAATCCTCTTTGATAATCTTGTGGAGCACTTTGAAGCCCCAAAAGTGGTACGCTGTGAGGATATCCTATAGGCTCATGGGCTCGAATTCAGGGTATGGAATTTCATTTCCCCACTCGTCAACCAAAGGTGGATGATGGACTAGTAGCTATACTGGAGAAAACCATTGGGATAGTAGGCTGGATGGAGGAGAATACAGAGAACAGACTGATAAACCGCTGCATCTCAGGATGTCCTCCGAAGAGTGTATCGACTTAGCCACCACATCACAGTAAGATGGGCTAGAGACCACGTTTTATAGTGTAGGGGCCATGCATATCGGCCACGGAACACACTACTTACCGTCCACCATTGGTCCCCATAATAGCTCTATGTGATCTCTAGTTGAGGTAGAGAGTGCTTCTGGTGATGATGGTCATGACTGCATGGTCAGGCCCTATGGGGTTGTCAAATTTTCCCCCTCCTGAATATACCTACAAAGTGAGGTGGGAACCCGGTGTACTTCACACTCAAAATGGATGTGGCTGATATGACTTGTGTTTGTCCCGACCATTGACACAGAGGTTCTAGGCAAGGGTCTGTCGCAGATTCGTATTATTCCTCAGAATCTGAGAATAAAACTGGTTTGATCTCAGTCTGAACCTCCTCAATGTTCTTTTTGTGGCGGGGATGACCAGCCTTCTTACCTCGGGATGGTTCTTCGGGGAAAGAATATTTTCGGCATGAGGAGGTCCTTTCGCCAGACTGGTGCTGGGGCAGGGAGGACATCTGCCTGAGTGAGCCGGGATGTGAGGAGCACCCAGACATATATCAAAGGGAACATGGGGAGGATCACCATATTTACTAGATGATGTGTAGAGGGAATCCCCTTGTGAAACTCCATAGTAGGTTGGACCTCTGTTGGAGCTGGTAGGATAATGGGTAGGGCCTCCATGCTTTTTCCCCTGGTAGTGTCAGTGTGAAGAGGGTCTTCGTACCGGTCAGACCGAACACGGGTAAGACCTCTGTGAGGGGCGTTGATGATGTGAGGGTGACCTTAACTTCCCTATTGTATGAGGTCAGGGGGACCATCTCCAGTAGATATAAGGAAATTGGTAAGGGCCCCTTCTAGGGGATTGACAGGATGTGTGGCATCTCTATGACGGTAGTCTACAATAGAAGGAATGACCCCAGACTCGATGTATTGGGTGTGGGGGAGGCTCTCGTAGAGAGTGCCACTGGCACGGGAAGGACCCTAAATTGGGATGAAGGTAGCATGAGGCATTCCTCCATGTTGAGACTGGAAGAGTGGAGGTTCCACATTTTCCATGGTGACTGTACGGGGAGGACCGCTGTACTTGACATTCCGGTCGTGGGTTGGTCCCTAGTGGGTTACCTCTACACCATCCACCAAAAGAGTCGACCCAACCATCCCATGGGATAGCTGGGGCCTTGATCTGAGCAAAGAATATGAGTTCCCCTACTCAGAGTACACAAGGAGATGACGATATACATTGGCGGTGGCTCAGGCCACAATAGTCGGTGACATCGACACCACTTTACAGGGGTCCTCCTCAGCCTGTGCATGACACTAGCGTCGGGTCATCCGGACCGGTCCTAGTGGTTCAGGTAGGTGGATTACCTGCTCTTCAATTCATGTGATTGGGTGGTGGCACTGATGCGGCCTAGTGGGGGTCCTCCTTGGGGTCCATTTAAATGGGATCCTGGCCAGGCCGGACCAGACACCTCCCACCTCATCGACGTAGGTGAGAGAGTTTTCTAGGTGTTCCTGGGAGAGGCTCTCGAAACAATTGTACTTTGGGTTGGGGAGCAGTGGCTCCCTGTGTTGCCCTTGTGGGAGGCCGTAGTGATGAGGCGTAGATGCCTCTAGATTCTGGCAGGCCATATCCCGTGGTGGGATGATCCCCACCTCCTCATATCGGCGGACAAGGTCGTTGATCACCCTCTGCTAAATGAATTTAGATGTGTAGATGTGGCATGGGCACCCAACATCTGTGGTGATGGAAGTCGACACAGAAGTGGTGGAGCCATGCGAGGTTTCCGCATTGGCAATGCCCCTACCCTTGTGTCGGTTGGGGGGTGGTGATCAGGTTCCTGGTGCAGTATCTTGGTTCTTGAAATTAGGGAGATTGAACCATTAGTGCTTAAAAAAAAAGAAAATGAGATCCAATGGACCAAATCCATTCTATATTCCATTGCGGGTAAAAAGGATCCACATTGGCAATATCACAAACCGGAATTCCCAAAGTTCAATTACCCCAACTTCTGGTGGGTTTCATGCCAGGTACACTATTTTCATGGAGGGACTTGGCACCAGATAACTGGATCTGGTGAAACATCAGTCTATTGATCCCTCGAATGCTACTAATCTCCATATTGAGGAGAATAAATTCATGATGGGTTCCCCATTTTTGTTTCCAATGCTTTTTTCGGGGCGTGCGTGCGTCGGTCCATTTTGAGGGCGACGATGATGTTTGATGGCCCACATTACCGCTTTCCAAAGGTAGTCGGCATCCATCGCTTCTTTAGGGAAGTTTTCTCCTTGATCAAAATGGGATGATGGGATGTCGGTTCCTCCTTCCATGGATTCCTCCATGGAACTCGTTACCTAATCTAGGTCTCCCTTAATGATTAAGATGTTGTTCATGATACTATTCCCAAGGCCATATCTTCTAGGATGCCGGTAAATTATGTTGCTTCAGTCAGAAAATTATGAGGGGTTCAGACATGGTAGAAACCTTTGGTTGGGGTAGTAGTCATGTTGAGACATCACTATCATGTCACGAGGCTCGAACACTAGCACGTTTAGGTTTCTTCTCCTTATTATTGGGATTCTCAAGGGTGTGGAAGCCCAAGTCATCCCACAATGAATGCGGGGAATTATATTCCATAGGCATGTCTTTGAGGTTTTCCTCTACTTCCCATGTTTAAAATAGGTCATGCCGTGAGTTTAACATCTAAGAGAGACAAATTGGACTGATCGAAACACTAATTGGAGTGGATCAAGAGGGCGCAAAACTTGAAGAGAATTGAGGAGATGAATTGGCATGATCCCACCGGGATGTGGCATCCCAGTTAAGAATCAAGATGGATATGGATAATTTAATGAAATGGAGGGGGAATTGAGATGGAGCCGTCTTGAGGGAGATGACGATGTTGGTCTTGAGTCTCAAAAAGACCACCTACATATCACTATTGCAGGAAATAAAAATTTGCGTAGTTCGGTGGGGCGATGGGACACCTAAGTGTTTGACCCTTGAGAATGGATGCATGGATGAGATTTTGAGGATATGGAAACTCTAGTTTGGGGCATGTAATTGGGTTGTACATGTAGTGGACACTGACCCGATGATATACTGGGGATTATGCGTCGTTATTAGCCTGGGATGGTCTAATGCTCCAGGGGAGGACTAGAGATGTTGGTCCCAACGAGGGGACACCAATTTTTACTAGTGTCTGGGTTTGGACCTCAGGGAGGCTTCCTACATACTCTATCTAGGATATAGGGATCAAACCCATGTAATTCATCTGGCGATGTCTTACCGTTGAATAGGATTTAACAAATTACCATCGAATAAGGGCATGAAGACTTACCGTCAAATGGAGGGGTCACAACGGCTTACCATTGGATAGGGTCACAACATATTACTGCTAGATAGGGCCACAATGGATTACTTCTGGATGGGGTTGAACCTCATGGAGGCTTCCCAGGGTTGATGTGCTAAACCAACGTGAAGTGGTCGGTGACCACATGGTGTTGGTCTTGAACCTCATGGAGGCTTCCTATATACCTTACCTTAGCAAGGATCAAAGTCAACGTAGTTCGAGAGGTGTTGGTGAACCGACATGAAGGGGTTTAGAACCAATGGTTGTTGGGCTTGAACCTTGGTGAGGCTTCCTACGTACCATGCCTTGGCAAGGATGAAATTCCACGTTGTTTAGGATGGTATGTGGGAACCGACATGAAGTGGGTTGGGACCAATGGTTGTTCGGCTTGAAGCTCAAGGAGGCTTCCTACATACCTTGCCTTAGAAAGGATCAAAGTCCATGTAGTTTGGGATGGTATGGGGTATACACTATAGGCTTCACAGGGAGAGTGTCGTGATCAATTCTTAATCTAATCCCACGTGAGTCATGCTCGGTGTGAGAAAAAGAGGGAGAAAATAACTGACGATCACGTCACGAAAGGTGCTTCCGTGGGAAGTGAAATGGGGATTAGGAACTTGGCGGCCCAGGGAGAGGATGATTGGGACCTACGCATGGTTAGAGTCCCAGGGAGATGGGGAATGGGACTTACTCCATTGAGGAGGCCCCATGGAGACTAAGCCCAAAGAGATAGGGGAGTGATAAAAAAATACATGTCCACATCTCTCCTATTAGTCTTTGGCGCAGAAGAAGAGAGGAGGAGCAGGGGTGATACCTCCTACGATAAAGGCAAGGGGATTACACTAAGATGGTTCCCATTCCCCTTGTAGAAACTCTACTCCGTTAAAGAGGGTCTCATTCCATGTGAGTAATGACTTCACTCCCGTAGAGAATAGTGGGCATGGATAATGTTCGAGACTTGGAACCTCATGTGTGATATACAGGGAGAGGTCACAGTTTAATGTCATGTGCTGAGGGTGATGGCACTATGCAGTTTAACATCCCGTAGCTCAGATGAGGTGGGTTTACTCTGCACCCCTAGGACTTACATAACTGGCACCCTCTACTCCTTGGTGAACGGAAGGGACCAGCAACGCCGTGGTTGGGGGGTGTCATGAAGTGATCCCATTGGGGGTCCACATTAGTGTGGCTGTGCGAAGAAGAAATTTCCTTTAGCATGACTATGACTAGAAGAATGAGGTGAGACAACGCAATGATAATCAATTCCCAACGGAAATTTAAATCACTTCATGAAAACCTGAAGTGTCGCACGGGAAAAGGAATGGTAGAGAAAAGGGTTTCATAAGAAGAAGCCTTGTGAAGCTCTGGTGCTTCATGAAGTGTATGTGCTTCCCGAAGGGGTATGCTTCGCGAAGTGGAGTGCCCTGGCCCAAGAATTGGGCCTAGGTTCATATGGAAGGTGCTTTGCGAAGTGTAAAGGTATTCGCGGAGGAATTCCTCACTAATAAAGGGTGCCTCATGAAGTGTATCATTGTAAAGAAATGTGATTTGTGAAGCACAGTGACCCCACCTTACCAAGTGGGCCACATGTGTATTAGGGTTGCATTGCGAAGAATAAATGCTTCAAGATGACCCGAGTTCCCTTGTGGATCCCCTACCTTCGCGGTGGCCCGTGGGCTCCATGAAAGTAATACACCTTTGAGGAGGGGTGGAATTCATACAAAAGGGAAGGCACTTCGTGATGCATAAGTACCTTGATGAACCCATGGTTTATAGAGTGGAGAGTGCTTCATGATTTGGGAGCTCATAAGGAGAATGGTCATAGAATCCATCGATTGGGCTCAGGGGGAGACCGATATTTAAAGGCAAGAGGCTCCGTGAAGCCGGGCTCGTTCGACATGAAGACGAAGGTTGCTCCACGGTAGGATCGAAAACTTTAAAGTAGTTCACAAGGAATCCCGCCTCCTTTCTCGGAAGTGGGTTCATGAACGTCAAAGGAGTTCGCGAGGCATCCCACCTCCTTGCTTCGAAGCAGTTTCACGAATTTCAAATCAACTCACGAAGGCTCCTGTATCCTTTCTATGCGGTAGGTTCGTGAATGTCAAGGGGCACACAAAGGATCTTTCCACTTTGCTCTGCGGTGGTTGTAGGGCGATGGGACTCCGTGAACGGTATCCATGCGGCCTCCCATGAGGCTTTCGGCTTGTTCCGCCTTTGTCCCAAATTTTGGAACCAACATGATTATTGTGGATTTATAGAATTTTGATGGTAAAATATTTCCTAACTATGTTCTATATCACTATAAATCAGACCTTGGTGGTTTGATTTCATATCCATGTCATTGTTTTCACTTGCCACATATGTTCTCCTATGTGGAATTCTTGTTACGTGTTACATTGAAAAACTGTTGTGTTTCTAAATTTCCCATTCAAAATGATGTCTTATTATTCATTTTTATGATGATGGATTATATTAAAGGAAAATTAAAGTATTAAACCTTTTATTACCCTGATTAATTTCAGGGGAGAAATCAAATTTAAGGGTTGTATAATAAACAACATGATATGTTTAAATGATAGATTTTTTTAATAGTTTTATTTATTTGTTGTATTTTTTTTTACACGTCAACAGGAGATGATTTCACTATAATAAACAAATTATTATATTGTGTTATACACATCAATATTATTTGATTATGTTACAAAAAATGTAGCATTCTTTAAATAACATATGTTTCACACAAGATCATGTTCTATGAAACAACACTATATTATTACAATATTATTATTTATTATAATCAGGCATTACCAAGACGTTAAATTATTTGTTATGAATAGTAATAAGTAACTTATAAAAATATATATTTTATGATATGAATTCATTGGTTACCAGTTAATTGGAAACAAAAATATATACCAATTGAATATAAAGGAACATTTTTTATTTTTATGCCCCCAAAGTCAAATTGTTTTAATAAATTAAATTAATTACATTTATTTAATGATATTAATGAAATATATATGATATAAATTCATTAAAATATATTTTATATTCATCAAATTGGTTTTATATGAATAAGATAAGTACAGAAAAATTTTTGTGTATAAGGACCTATATTTTTCAAAAGGGTAATTTTATCACCTTTTCTTAGAAACCCCATATTAAATCCAATTTTTGGTATTTCAATATATAAATTTTAAATAATAAACTTATTCATTATATATTAATATAAAAATTTACTTCCATTAAATTTTTAGTATTATTCTTTCATGTTTCATGTTTTGATAAATAATGAAAATAAATTTATTAAAATTGTACATTTATATTAAAATAATTACTGAGTCAAATTATGTTTCGAATTATTTTAAAATATTAATTAGTTCATTTTTATTTCAAATAATGTAATTATTTTTTCTTAATGGTTTTTGTGGATGAATTTTTATAAAATCATATAATGTTTTAAAATGGTATTTTTTCCAAAAATCTGGTTTTCCTGGTAATTTATGGACTTTATTTTAAATTAAATTATTTAAAATTAGTGTTTTGTATTTTGAAAAATAGATTAAAAAAAATATTTTAAAGGTAAAAATTTACTAAATATGTCCCTCTTATTTTTTCCAATCTAAATAGTAACTATTGTAAATTTTTTCATTAAGGTAAATGGTAAATTGGGTATATTAAGTTAGAAATAAAATTATAAAGACTATAAATTTACTTCAACTCTTGAAAAAAAATTATTGGATGAAAAAACATAGGCCCTTAACACTTAAGGATATAAATTATGCCTTTTAATAGACAATTTTTCATCAAAAAGACTTATATAATATTGAAATAAGAAATGACAAAAAATGTCATTTTTATTTTTCTTAATATCTCTTATGTGTCATCAAGTGAAAAAATGAGTGTTATGAAAGAATATGAATTTAAATATTTATCTTAATAAACATTATTTTATGAAATATATTTTTATGATTTGATCTAATTGAATTAAATTATGTTATTTATAAATGTGTATTTAATAATATTTTAATGATGTCACATTAATGTATTAAATAATATATCATTGTTAATGTAGTGAAATAATGAATATAATTTATACTATATATATTATTCTGAAATAATGAACATTTATCTTCAAAAAGGTTTTTTATTTTTAATTTTTAGTAAATAAATTATTATATTAAATAATTCCATAACGTTAACATTATAATTATATTATTAATGGAAATATCAAATAAATGTTATTAAAAATTAAAAAAATATATAATTTGTGATAATTAAAATATCAAAAAACATTTGTAGAATACATTGGCCACTAAAGTATTTAATAAATTATTTTTCTATAGTATAACATTTTATCTTGAATTTTGAAAAATCCAATAAATGAATAGTGTCAAAGTTAACAATATAGATATTTTATCAGAATATTGTCTTATTAAATTCATTAAAAATCATAAAACAAATTTAAAAATACCAAATAATTATAATATTGACTTAAATGTTTAAAATAATTCATTTATGGTCTAATTGATGTCAAATAACTAAAAAATAACACACTTTTAATGTTTAAATATATGTTTCCAAAGTTAAAATTAAAAAAGCATAAATAATGGATAATTATAAAGGCAAGGTTTAATTTAATAATTTTTTTTATAAAATATATTCGATGATGAGATTTAGACATTATCTCAAATAAAATTATAATACTTGAAATATTGGTGGTATTTAAAATATTCTTTCATGATGAAATTATCTCCTAATCAAAGATCCAAATCATTTTTTCGATTAGCGATATAAATATATTTCCTACATTGAGCAATATAATTTTACTCTGACAAAATTTTACCTTTTTTTATCCTTAATACGAATTATAAACATAATTTTTATTTAACTAAATTATTCCCATGAAGATGGAGTAAAATAACACTTTCCTTTTAATTGTTCATACTTTTCTATTTGAAAACATGAATGGAAGATATTATTATAGGAAAACTCTACCGTAAGTAAAAATGGATCCCATAAACAATGAATGTAATGTGAGCCATACATGAACATATCATCCAATGATTGAATTTTCTTTTAAGATATCCCATATATTTTGCGGATGTTAAACAGTTATAAAATGAAGCTCAGTATTAATAGACTTCTAAAAACTTATCCATATGATCAATGTAAATCATGGATAATGATAAAAAAAATGTTCCACATGATCTCTTATTTCATAATTAATACAATTCCATGATTAGATTTTGAGGAAATAAGTTACTTATGATAAGTAAATATATAAATTTATTAGGAGTGTCTATAATAATCCATATCACATCATTTTTTCTTGGATTGTCTTGAAATCTAGTGAAAAATTGATATTAATTTGAACATATTTATAAATTAGAAAAGTTAGAGGATTTTTGATTCTTCAATAATGCTCCCCATCAACCTCCAATTGTTGAAGAAATAAGAATCATGACACATAATAAATAATTTAAGGCTTCATATTATCCCCACAAATAATTTACTTGATATATATATACATATTTTAACTTCCATAGTGTATAGAAAAAATAAATCTACGATAAATGTCCAATATTTCAGATTTGAGATCATGTATAAGAGGAAAAACAGACTATTTCCAAATATTAGGATTCCATATTCTTATGGAATGTCTAAAAATTTCTGATTATTCACTTCATAAATTTTCCCTTAAATATTCACATCATATGGCCGAAATTTTTTTATATAAATATAGTTTGTAAATCTTTTGAAAAAACAGGGTCATTTCCAATTCCATAATAATTATGAGATCCATAATTTCTAAACACGTCATCTTGGAATCCATGTCAATCATCTTTTTTTAGAACACAAATATATTTCCATCATAGCACATCCACTACCTTATATTCCGTTCCTTAATGGTAATTTATTGAGAAATCATAATACATAATTAGCTCGATCCATTTTCATTACATCATTATTATTGGTTTCTAGAGGAAAGTTAATTTAATACACTTTTTATATTTATATATCTCACATCATTCACTAAGGAGATGGTGTCTCCATACCTTTAGTGAATATATTATTTCTATTAATTTATAGATAATGGGTAGGATAGTTTACTTTATGAGTATTTAAGATCCTTCATAAATAAGAATTAATGTTTTTATTCTATGAAGGTACAATACCATGCCCCTTCCATGAGTAGTCACTATATATCACGAATACATTATATCATTATAGTATAATCCAAATAGGATCATTCACCAATATGATATTGAATTTATCAAAAAAAGTCCCATTACATTATCTGTAAGTACATAACCCATTTACATGTAATATTGGTCAACTTATTATCCATTTGGATTTTTTTTGAACAAATAACTGATATTAAACTTCTAAACCAATGAAACTACAAAAATTGGATAGTTTTTTAGTTTCATGAATTATTAAACAATGTTTCTCTTTGTATAATCAACAAGGATTCTATCCAGGGAGAAAATATGTTCATGAAGGAAAACATTCTAAATCCATAACTCACACATGAAAAACTTACTATATAAGTCATTTCTACTAATATTCCATATAATAATCCAAAATTATTTCCCATGGTACTCATTGTACTTGGATTACAATAATATATCATTAGTAAATACCATAATAAATTATCATGATATTCAATTGTCACGACCTGCCATCACCAAGTTGAGGGAATGGACTACATGCTGTTAGACCCTTCCTTACTGAAGTTAAAGGATAGATAATGCCCCATGAGTCCCGCCTTCAATAGGCCCCGAAGATGCGACTATCCCAAAGGATATAGAATCACATGTAATATGGAATGAAATAAATTTTTTATTTAGAAGGATCAGGATATACGATGGTAATAAACAAATAAACTCCAATATTGAAGGTAAAAGTAAAGCTAAACCCCATTCCCATATGCATGTTTATAGATAAAACCATACAAGCCCAAGAAAAATTGAAAAAAGAAAATATGAAAAAAAACCACAACATAAACTGTCTTGATATTCGAGCTACTATGGTCCTGCAGAGTCCCCGAAGTCCTCCATAAAACCTGAAAATAATTTTATTTCTGTCGGTTGAGTTTACAAGTATAACTAGTAGGGAAAACCAAAATCTCTCATGCACAAGTTGGGATGCATTCTAATTCCATGGGATAAAGAGAAGATAAATGAATCACCTAACATGGAAATGATCCACCGAACCTCACCAAGGCACACTCCCCAAATAACAAAAGTCTGGTAAAATAATTGTAATAGCACATCGATTATTTGGTACCTCGCACCACTTTCCCACTGGTTATTGAAGTCATCCTGCACATCAGACCTCCACCGTTATTTTTACTATTGTCCCAATACTACCCGAACAACAACCATATGGGCCACCAAAAACACGCATCCCACCTGCAAACACATTTTCCACCACAACCATACATCCCGCCCACAGACACCTAGGCCACCTCAACAATATGTAACCACACCCACAGACACCTGGGCCGAAACAACCACTACCACACCCGAAGACACCTCAGCCTCATCTCAAAGAATCTTGGGAAACAAAACCTACCCCCACCCACCTGGGAAAAGCACCACAACCACCATGATAGAATAATCTTGGGCTATAATGGACCTCTGGCCTTCACAACCTGCACGAAGAGTTTTGGGCTACTTGAGAGAGGGAGCAGAAAGGAGCTAATAACCATCCACCCAATAGGATGTTGGAAAAAACAGCCTCCCCTGGGAAATTTGGGTGTTCATTATGAAGTGATCAACTTGGGTGGGGTGAGAATAAGAAACAAAAAATTAAATTTATACGTACAAGTAAATAATCACTCATCCCAACCAAGGGGTTCCAAAACCAACCCATACACAAACCCCCTCATTACTATTTATTCATACAAAATCACAACAACCACAACTGAAGAAAAAATCATTACACTAAAACAATCCCCCATTAAAATCATTAGTGTTATAATATTCAAGTGATTACATTTAAAAAATCATCACTACCGAGAAACAAACAAACATATCCACATTCCATTGAAGGAAAAATAGCCATGATGTAATTTAAGCATTCACACACAGTTCTCTTGTAATGTCACAAAAACAAATGGGATATGTGAGATCCCACTAAGTAATGCAACCAAACCATGCCCCAACATATGGCCCCATAAGGCCTTAGGTCCACAACCATCAAATCATCAATAGGGGATCCCATCCCCATCCATGTCACCACACAAGGCATCAAATAAAACAACCATACACATCACCCGAATATATCAAGGGAGTTCTCTTATTTAATGACACCATTCCTCAAGTTCCTTCATTCTATTTGGTTAACTGGGATGATCACATGAGGATTCTTTTTTATTGGTAATCCATTTAATCAAACAAAATTATGTGATTAACCAGTTTCCATGTTTTATCCATTCAATCACAACAATGTCAAGAAAATATAGGTTTATTAGTGAGCAATAAAGGACCGCCAATGACCTGATTTTCGGGGGACATAACCCTGTATAATTCATAACATATACGAAAAGTTAAAATATTAAAAAAAATCATCAAATAGACCCCATAATTTTTTAAAAACCATTTATTATCATCATTATGGTTTGAATTCATCCATCCCCAATGGGTCAGTATCATACCCACCCTGTGTGATACAAAGTAAAGAGAGACGGAGGAAAACCCAACCTAGATGACCAACGATTAATGTTTTCTTCCTCGCACCAAGAACTGGGGATACATGTCTTGTAGGGGAGGAACTCCAAGGACTACAAGAGTGATTTGGAAAGGCTCCATCATAGGTGTACAACTAGCCTCAGGAATAGAGACTCACACCCACCAAGGAAAGGAAAATTGACCCGCAAAGAAGTAGAAATATACACTGTGTGACAAAAGGTGAGATTCTGGAGTTACAGGATATGAAATCTTGAACGGACATAAAAGAGTATCATGGATTATCCATGTGGTTGGGCGGTTACACACTATGTAATTAATTTTTATTTAATAATTATCCCTAGAAAGTTTTCGATAATGGCTGTGAGTTAAAGGGTTTTCTTTAAAGAAGAAAAAACCACGTAATAGGGGTGAATCTGAAAAGTATGAGAAGAAGGGGAGAAAAATAGGAAAAATCCACATGTTTTGGTATGTTAAGGGTCGCTCGGATCCTGGGGGATTTTAGATATCATTTATGGTATTTAAATATATTTTAAAGGGGTATTAATAAACTTTTATGTCAATAGATACATTGCAGGAGCGAAAAAAGAAAAAGTTAGAAATAGGAAAAAAACAAAGCGTGGGACGCCATTTGGTGAGACTCTGTAACAATGCCACTAGTTTGGTGGAACACTGCAAGGAGTTCCACTGCTTCGGTGTGTGACTGTGATGGTGCAACTGCTATGGTGAAACCATTACGGTGCAACCAGTTTGGTGGAACAACACAAGCGGTGCCACCACATCGGTGTGTGACTGTGACGGTGCAACCTCTATGGTTTTGTTGTGGCCAGTGTTACCATCACGATGCTTCAATGACCGGTGCCACCATTCTCTTGAACTGAAATTTGGAAAAGTACTTGACCACGAGGGTCCAGGCCATTACATTAGATACCTCCCAAACTATTCTCATCCTCAAGAATCAAAACCTAACCCAATAAAATAGGAGTTGTCCGAATAACCACCATGAAAGATACCTCTCCGGATTAATCCTCCATGACATATAAGAACACCTATCCCTCCTAAATGATCAACAATAGATGAACTAATGCTCCTCCCTCAAGAAGCCACACAAACATGCAAAGGTCAAACCATCTAGTCATATAGATTAGAGAGTCCCTTCCTCCTTTCCAAGATACTATCTGATTTGGGCTGTACTGACTTGCCTGCATGAGTTTAATAGAATCCAACATAATGCATCTCGGTTTGGGATTAGGTCCTCCTGTATCCGTAGTCAGGAATTTTCACACACATTTAGAGAATAATTGAAAAACCCCACCTCATAGTTAACAAGGTCATGAAATACATCGTAGTAAAGAACAAAAAAAAAACAGAGAACAAAACTCAAAAAAGCTCTGAGTACTAGGACCACATCTTTGGCTTATGTTCCCAGGCACTCTCCTCGAGGTCACAATTCCTCTACAAAAAAAGAACTAATGGATTGGTACATCTATGAAGCACCTTTTTTCTCACAATCTTTGTTCCTCATTGGTTTCTCTAAAAATGTTGCATCATCTTCGATATCCAGATTTCCACATTCGTGGATGTGTGAATCTTTATGTAGATACCGACAAAGCTATGACACATTGAATATCTTGTGCACATTTAGTAGAGGCAGTGGTAGCGCCAGCTGATAATCCACATCACCAACCCACCACAACACCTTTAAGGGTCTATAAAACATTGGAGAAATCATAAATCCCCTACTAAATTTATTTTTCCCATTCTGAGGGAGACCTTCAAGAACAAATGGTCCCTGACCTCAAACTCCAAGGGTATCCTCCTATGATTATAATACGACTTCGGCCGGTCCTGAGCTACCTTCATCCTCTTCCGTATAAGCTGAACCTTCTTCGTCATGCTCTACACTACCTCTGGTCCAAGAACACCTACTTCCCCAACCTCTATCCTGCACACGGGTGAGCGACACGGTCTCCCGTAAAAGTCTCAAAACGGGTCCATTTCAAGGGTAGATGGATAAAAACTGTTGTAGGAAAAGTATTCCATAGGCAAGTGTCACAACCATGATACTGCGAATTTCAAAACACATTCCCATAACATATCCTCCTATGTTTGGATGGTCCGCTATGATTGCCCATCTTTCTGGAGGTGGAAAGATGTGATGAGGCATTGATGGCTGCAAAAATCATGTTTCAATCCTTTCAAGACCCGTGATGCAAACCCTATATCCTGATTCGAGACTATGGACATCAGAACTCTATTCAACAACATGACCTTGTCCACATACTTTTGTGTTATGACATTCACTGAAATTATATGACTACCCTGCTTTTTTATTACACACGTAAAAATGATTTATTACATAAATCCTTCAGTTGATAAAACATATAAGATAATGAGACATAGTGTAATTGGGGATGAGGAACATTATATAAAAACATAGAACATAAATCACAACATCGTTATTGAAAACTTCATTTTCATGACCACTACATTCTCTCGTACTTAGAATTGCGTTGGATAACCTGAGGGAATGCATAAGAAAAGGGTGAGCTATAAAGCCCATTAAGTGAGTAAACAAGGTATAACATGAAGATTACAATACAAGTTAGGAAATAGGCATATAAATGTTGTGCAAGAGAAACATTAACAAAAAGGCATGATATAGCACGATTATCGTAACATGAAAATGTGGCAACAACACTTAACAAGGAAGTAGCATGAGCCAAGGCTCATTGTACATGGAGCATGAGTAAACCCTCATTGGACATGAAGCATGAGTAAACACTCATTTCACTTGAATTAGAATTATTCAAAACTCATTTCACATGACCTATCATGATACTATAATTTAACTAATGCATTGGAGCGCTATCAGGGAACACCCTTCTTATACATTTAATTTCATGAATAAGTGTGCCACATGGATCATATAACATGGAATAAATCAACATCATAAGTTATTCAAGGATTAAGGAATGTGGAATAAATAAATGAAATTACAAATCAATTTGTATAAGTGAATAAAGGTGAATAGCCTTTATAGAGACATGGGTATGGTATTCACTAAAAAATGATCTTGGCTTGGAAAAACGAGGTTCCATTTTGGCAGCATAACGGCGTGATATAAGAACTCATAATTAATGGTGGAAGAGAGAGAAATGGGTGTATCATCATATTTACATGAAAAAAATGTAATTAGGTTATATAGATACATGTACTATGATAAATAATGGAATTTAGATTCATAATACAAATGAATTTCTTGAATGTAATTGGCGAGAGAGAAATTCCTTACGGAAATTCAGCATGGTAACGGTTGTACTTGGGAGGCATTAATGAGAGAGAAATGGGTCTTACATGATCCAAAAATAAATAAGTCATTATGGGGGAGGTGAAAAATCATACCCCAAAATTTTTAATTGATAATAAAGGGGCATAATAACATAATTAAAATTGGGAAAATATGAGAAAGGAAGAAATCCCTTACATGGAAGTGTGATCCCAAAGGCTTGGGAGATGCTTGAGAGAGGCTTCATGGGAGCTTGGGCTGCCTTGGGTAGATTATATAGAGAGGATGGAAAAGGTTGGACGAACTCCAAAGGCATTGATTCAAGAGGACGTGGGAGTTTGGGTGCGTTTATATAGGATATGAGAGGGAATTATTTTTTATTTAGGTTTGGGACACCTCATATTAAACTAATAAAAAGAACAAACCAGCCCATGGTTTTTTCCCATGGTTTTTTCCATAGGGGAGAGTAAAAAAATATTTAATAAGTCCAATGTAATAACATCTTATAATAATAAGGTTTCTTATGTGGTGGTGAGTCACCCTCTCAAAGAAAACAATTTAAAAAGTCAAAATGTTTTTTATGTTTTGGAGGGTCCACTAATGTTTTGTAAAATAAATCAAACAAATAAAAAATAACATTATTTTAATGGTAAAACATATATTTTATGAACATAATGTTTATGGTATTTTATTACATCACTATTGGTCCATTATGAAGTCATAAAACACATTTTATATTAAAACACTACTTAATTTTTACCCAAAAATTTGACTATCTCATACTATAATGAAAATTTCACCATTTGATAATTTTGACGTCCTTATTCAAAAAATAATATTCATGATACATAAATAATTTTATAAATATGTGATTTATCTGGTTTAAAATAATAACCGGCATTTATAGAAAATTCATGGATTTTGACAAAATAGCTTTCAATCCATAATAAAAGACACAATTGAATTCATAAAAATTTTACGATATTTTATACATAATAAAAAGTAATTTAATAATAATATTATTTTATTTAAATATTACATAATTCAAAATCCATTAATTTATCAAAATATATTTCATAGTTGAATATTAAATAAAAATACTATTTGTGCTTTAAAAACTATTTACAAAGTAACAATAATAAAATGAATTTATATACATTATAAAAAAAATAATTTGCATGGTCATAGTACAGGGGTATTGTTACATAACCCATTAAAAGACCGTCATATGACTTTATGGTACAATGTGGGATGGTGACAAACTCTTGGGGTCACCTGGATAACATCCCTCGAGTGGTAGTCTCTATCAACTTCCACTTCTCTTGTAGGCGGTTTTCCTTGAGCATAACCTATTCAAACTCGACTTGGGCTTGGTCAAAAGAAAATCCCAAAGTTGAATCCTCCATTTTGAGCTCTGACAAAATGGATTTTTATGGGGAAAGTCTACTGGATGAGGTCATTGCTTCCTATGTCTGAGTAAGTTGGATTTTATAAATCCATCTATTCATACTAATCATGTGATCACTGTCAACATCATTATTAGCAACGGTCACAATTCATTACGAAATTTTAAAATCCAAAAACATAAAAAAAGTGCATATATTATATAACCATTTCACATATTAAGACATTTAATTGGATCAATAGTAACTTTCATTTGATAAAAGTTTGGGTCGTTACAACCTTCCCCCCTTATGAAATTTCACCCATGAAATTTCAGTTTCCCACACAAAAATAGATATGGATAACAATGTTTCATCACTTCCTTCGATTCCCATGTCACTTTTTAAAGCTTTCAGTTTCACCGTAACACCTTGACAAGGAGAATTGTTTTATTTCGTAGAACTTTTTCTCTACAATATAAGATCTTCACTGGTTTATTCTCAAAGGAAAGATCATCCTCTAACTATACTACCTCTGAAGAGAGTACATGTGAAACGTCTGGAATGTACTTTTTTAAGATGGATACATGAAATACATCATGTACATTGGAAATTGTATGTGGATGTGCTAGTCGATAGGCCACATCCCCAACATGATCAAGAATCTCGAAGGTGCCAATGTACCAATAACTTAACTTCCCTTTCATTCCAAACCTCATGACCTTATTCCTCAGAGATATTCATAGAAACACCGTGTCTCTAACATTGAACTAAAGGCCTCATTGATGGTTATCTGCATAATTCTTTTGTCGGTTTTTGGCTACCATGATATGTAGTAGAATTGTTTTCACATTCTCCACCATTGTTTCGACCATTTTAGGTCCTAACAGCTTATTATCAATGACTTCATCCCATCATGTGGGTGTTCATCACCTATTCCCATAAAGGGCTTCATATGGTTCCATTCTAATGCTCGAGTGGAAACTTTTTTTGTTGGAGAATTCAACTAGGGGAAGATGTTTTTCCCATCCTCCTTTTAAGACCATAAAATATGATATTAACATATCTTCCAAAGTATGAATAGTTTTTCTCATATTGACCATCATTTTAAAGATTATCTACTGTACTGAAGTTCAGTTCAGTGCTTAGAGCATGTTGGAGACTTCTCCCGAACATCGAGGTAAATCTTGGATCATGATAGGATACAATAGATAGTGTTACTTCATGCAGCCTTACCACTTCTTTGATGTAAATTCGTGCAATTTGGTCCAAATATAAGTCCTCTTGAATCACAATAATGTTAGTCTTCTTCATAAGATTATCCACAATGACCCATATAGCATTGTTTCCTCTGGATGTCCTTAGAAGTCCATTGACAAATTCTATGGTAATTTTGTTCCACTTACATGTATGTATGGGTAGTAGTTGAATCATCCCCTTAAACTTTTGCCTCTCAGCCTTCACATGCTAACATACCAGGCACTTGGAAGTATATTCAACAATCCCTCTTTTCATATTGTCCCACCAATAGTTTTCTCAGAGATCTCGATACATCTTTGTGCTCCCTAGGTGAATAGAGATAGTTGAGCTATGTGAGTCATTCATAAGATCCTTATTTATCTCTGGATTAGATGGTTCACATAATCTTGACCAAAATATCACAATCCCATCATTGTCAAACATGAACTATGAGGATTTACCATTCTTTATATCTTCCACCCTTTTAATAATTTCCACATCCTTTATTTGAAAATCCATTATTTTCTCCAAGAGAGACAATTGAGAAATCATTTGTAATATGATTGATGATGTTCCCTTATTTATTATTCACATGTCCAAAGACATAAAATATATGAATATTGGATCCTTTTAAATTCTCATCAATGATAGAATCGTTGGGTACTTTCTACTTATAACATCTTCCACCTTATTCGCTTTCATAGGGTGGTAATGGATTGAGCAGTCATAATCCTTGATGTGTTCTATCAACATTCATTTGATCATATTAAGCTCTTTCTGTGTGAAAATAATTTTGAGGCTCTTCTAATCAGTATATATCTCAAACTTCTCACCATAGAGATAATGCCGTGAGATTTTAAATGCAAATATTACAGCCGCTAATTCCAGATAATGCATGGGATAGTTTTTCTCAGGGATTTTCAGCTACCTTGAGGCGTAGTCTATCACTTTATCATTCTGCATCAACACACGACCTAGGCCATTCTTCGAATCATCACTAAATACCAAAACAATTTCTCCACTCATGGGTTATGTGAGAACAGTCGTGGTGTTAACCCTCATTTATAACTCCTAGAAGAGTTATTCACATTCATCACTCTAAGAAAACTTTACTCGCTTATGAGTTAGATTGGTAAGAGGGTTGGGGAATCCTAAGAAAGTTATCACAAATTGGAGATAAAATCCAGCTAACCCCAAGAAGCGATGGATATCAGTTACTGATCTTGGCCTCATCCATCCCTCTATTATAGCTATCTTTGAGGGATCCAAAGATATCCCATCTCTTGTGATGATATGACCCAAGAATGAGTCCTCCTTAAATAAAAACTCACACTTCCTATACTTTTCATAGAGCTTATACTTTCGCAAGGTCTCTAGTACAGTTCTTAGATGCTCCTCATGGTCCTCCTTGGTTTTGGAGTATATTAGAATATCCTATATAAAGACTACCAAAAATATGGCGAGGTAATCTCTAAAGACTATATTCATCAATTACATGGATATTTCTAGAGATTTAGTGTGTCTGGAAGGAATCAAAATGAATTCATAGTGCCTGTATCTTGTACAAAAAGCAGTCTTGGGGATATCTTCCTTCCTCACCCTTACATGATAATATCCCGACCGAAAATCCACAATGGAGAAGTATTGTGCTCTATGTAGCTGATCGAACAAGTCATCAATTCATGGGAGATGATACTTTTTCTTTATCATTATTTTTATAATCTCACGGTAATCGATGAAAATGCGCATTGACCCATCCTTCTTCTTTACAAAGAGGACTGGTGCACCCCATGGTGAAGCACTTGGACGTATAAACCCTTTATCCAGATTATACTGTTGTTGTGTCTTCAGCTCCTCATGCTCCAAAATATCTATTCTATATGGATTCTTGGATATTGGAAATGCCCCAAGAATAAGGTAAATTTAGAATTCAACCTCTCTTCTAGGAGAAAGACTATGCAATTCGTTGGGAAACACTTCAATGAATTCCATCACAATGTGCATGACTTCAAGGATGGTTGCTACCTTGCACTCAATCATCCGATCCAGATACATGTGCTCATAGGGCATTAATATTCATGCTTGATATTATGGATCTAAAGAATATTCATCCCCCTCCTTGAACTTATACAGAATCTGGGGTCGATTCTCCATATGGAAAGTGATTTCTCTATCATGGTAATTTATATTATATCTATACAAGGAAATCCAATTCATGCCAAGAATTTCATAAAATTACACCAGAGGGAGTATGAAGAAGTTTTTTAGGATGTTAAATCCACAAAATATGACATGGGAGGAGTTATATTCATTGGATGCAATGATTTACCTATTTGCAGTACTCACTGGCATCTTTACTTCCATGATTTTTTGTGGTGTTGGGTTGGTTCTACTAAACTTTTGGGATAAAAAAGAATTTTTAGAACATGAATAAAAAAGTATGTTCACTATTCATGAATGAATAACTAGTGTACCTGTCTCCACTTCATTTTTGGGGATCACTTATGTGGTAGTGATGGAAAAATATCTCCCTTGATGCCTTGGAGGTTGTTGGTTTTCTCAAAAAACTCTTCGATTAGGTTCACAATTTTACATGGTGCCCTGGTTCATTGCAGTTGAAGCAATGAACAATGCATTGAGAGCCGAACAGAGTTTTCCTCTACTTTGATGCATCTGTGGGTTTCTCTTATCGGCAGTTTACTACTAGATGTCCTTCTCTTCCACACCTAAAGCATTTCCTCATCCACTTTATGCAATTTACGAGGTTTTTCTTTCCACACCATTTGCAAGTGGAGTGTTGGATCTTCTTAGCACCATTGGATTTATCCATCAGACCACCAGAAATGAAGTCCACCTTAAGCTTCTTATCCCCATGATACCCCTGTGATTCTATGATCTCCATTTCGTCCTTAAAGGAACATCGGACAATTTACTCATATATTTCAAAGTCACGAATCACTGGGGATTTTTGCAAGATAGGTTTCAGCCCACCAAAGAAGTGGTCAGCCTTGGATTTTGGGGTAACGAAATAGATGGAGGCATATCATGCAAGACTTGTGGTGTTTTCCTCGTATGCTCTAATAGATTCATTTCCTTTTTTCTCAACATCTTGGAAGTCCCTTTTCGCCATAATTTGGAGGGTGCACAGATAATATTTATTGAAAACCATCTTCCAGAAATCCTTTTATTCCAACACCTCGATCTCCTCCTCAGGCTTCATGTTTTTTATCAATGACCACAATTGACCAGCTTCACCTTCCATATGATAAGAAGCCAAGATAACCTTATTGTGTTTGGAACATTGAAGGATAGAGAAGATCTTTTCAATGGAGTTGATCCATAGTTCAGCAATTGTAGGATCAGATGATCCATTAAAAGTAGGAGGCATTTGTCTAATGAATATATTGATAGTGACTTGTTCTTTCTTATGGGTGGTTGATGTTCTTATTGACCCATGCTTCTATTAAAAACATGAGTTAACTGATAGAGTATTGTAAAAAAGTTTGCGATTCACGATCCCATTTTCTTGAGGGTCTCATAAGAAGAATTATCCATTGATCTTCAAATCAGTTGCAAGCTTGAGTCCTCCTATTATTGGCCATTGGCTGGAAGAAAAGGAAAGTTAGGGGTAACACATAAAGGGTAATCCAAGGACCAAATGGATGACTTATATATTACTTTTATTTCCTTAAATTATGAATATATAAGATTCAATTTATGTTATCAAAGATCTAATTTCTATAATTTATTCGTAGGGGTAATTTTTTTAAAAAATACATTAAAAATTGTTCATACTAATATTGTTAATTTAGAAAATAATATCCCCAAGTAGTGTCATAACCAAGAGTACAACAAGGCCCATTTTCGTGTACCAGGATACCACAGGTCAAGCCTGAAACTCCTTTTCTAGGTTTTCACCCATAGGTAAATTTGTGCCAGATCCGCCTCTACCTGCTAATATCCAATCATGGATGTATTTAATTAATAAACCAGATACTCCATACTCACCAAAACAAAGGGATGTTTCTATTATACATATCCATGTCTGTAAGGATTCAATATGGTTTTTTAGTCTTAATCCCAAAACAACTATACCTATCCTATGATTCAAACTATGACAACCTTGATTTTTATTACCCACATACACATGATTTATTACATAAAACCTTTAATTGATACAACATACAAGATCGAGAGGTCTAGTATATTTTGGGCTTATGAACATTAAATAAAAACATATAACATAACACACAACATCTTTATTGAAAACTTCTTTTACATGACCATTGTATTCCCTCATACTTAGCATTGCATGGGATAACCAGAGGACATGCATAAGAAAAGGGTGATCTATAAAGCCTAGTAAGGGAGTAAACAAGGTATATCATGACTATTAAAAAACATTTTAGGAAATAGTAATATAAATGGAGCACATGAGAAACATTAACATAATGTCATGATATAGCACGATTATCATAACATGGGAATGTGGCAACAACACTTAACATAGAATTAGCATGAGCCAAGGATCATTGCACATGCAACATGAGTAAACCCTCATTTCACATGAATCATGAGTAAACACTCATTTCAATTGAATTAGCATGAGTCAACACTAATTGTACATGATGTATCATGATACTATACTTTACCCACTACAATGGAGCGCAATTAAGGTGCACCATTCTTAAACATTTCATTTCATGCATAAGTGTGCAACATGGATCATATAAGTTGGAATCAATGAACATAATAAGTTATTACATGAATAAGTAATGTGGAATTATTAAATGAAAGTACCATTCAATATGTATATGTGCATAATGGTGAATACCTTGGATAATGACATGGGTATGACATTCACTAAAAATGATCTTTTCTTGGAAAAACATGGCGCACTTTCGACAGCGTAACGACGTGACATAAGAACTGAAAAAAAATGTTTGATGAGTGAGAAAGGGGTGTCTAATCATATTTACAAGAAACAGACAGTAAGGGTGTCATATAAAAACATTTTCCAGGATAAATAATGTAATTTCTATACATAATACAAATAATTTCTTGAATGTAAATGGGGAGAGTGAAATTCTGTATGGAATTTCATCATGGTAATAGTTGTACTTGGGAGGAATTAATGAGTGATAAAGGGGTCTTCCATCATTCAAACATAAATATGGAATTATGGGGGATTTTATAAATCATACCCCAACATTTTTAAATGAAAATAATAGGGCATAACAACATAAATAAAATTTGAAAAAAATGAGAACAGAAGAAATCCTTTACATTGAAGTATGATCCCAAAGGCTTTTGAGAGGCTTGAAATTGACATCTTTGGAGATTGGGGAACCTTGGGAGGATTATAGAGAGAGGAGGGAAGATTTTGGACTATCTCCAAAGGCTTTTACTGAAGAGTAAGTGGTTTCTTGGGTGGGTTCATATAGGAAAGGAGAGGGAATTATTTATTCTTTAGGTTTGGGGCACCTCACATTAAACTAATCAAAACCACAAACCAGCCCAT
Source organism: Viscum album (assembly GCA_963277665.1). Classification (NCBI taxonomy): domain Eukaryota; kingdom Viridiplantae; phylum Streptophyta; class Magnoliopsida; order Santalales; family Viscaceae; genus Viscum; species Viscum album. The sequence continues at coordinate 1,174,644,164 of OY728160.1, forward strand.
AGTGTTTTCCCATGGTTTTATTCCAAAGTGGAGTGGAAAATATTATTTTATAAGGTGAATGGCCGAACTTCTTAAAATAATAGGGTATCTTATGTGGAGGTGAGTCACACTCTCATGGAAACCAATTTAAAAAGACAAAATGTTTTACAAGTATTGGAGGGTACACTAAAGCATTGTAAAATAAATCAAACAAATCCAAAATAACATCATTTAAATGGTACGACATATAATGTCCAATATAATGTTTATAGTATTTTATTACATCACTATTGTGTCATTATGATGTCATAAAACAAGTTATACATTTAAACAATATTTAACTTTTACCCAAAAAAATAGATTGTATCAAAAAATTATGAAAATTTCATGGTTGAATAATTTTGGAATCCTGATTTCAAAAATAATATTCATTTTATCTAAATAATTTTCTAAATATGTGATTTATATGTTTTTAAATAAAAACCAACATTTATCGAAAATTCATGGGTTTTGACAAAAGAGCAGTAAAACCATAACAAAAATTACAATTGTAATCATAAAAATTATAGGATAATTTATAAATAATAAAATGTAATTTAACAATAATAATAATAATTTATTAAAATAATATTTAATTAAAAATCCATTAATTTATCAAAATAGATTTCTTAGTTGAATATTAACTAAAAATAATACTTGTGCTTTAAAAACTATTTACAAAGTAATAATAATAAAATGAATGTATATCCTTTATACAAAAATAATGGATATGGTCATAGTACTAAGGTCTTGTTATATAAACCCTTAAAATACTCAGATAAGTCCTAAGGTTATGGTGCGTGATGGTGAAAGACTCTTGTGGTGGATTGGATAATATCACTCGAGTGGTAATCTCTATCAACTTCTACTTCTCCCGTAGGCGGTTCCGATCGAGCTTAATGTATTCAATCTCAGCTAGGGAATGGTAAAGAAGGAATCCCAAAGACAAAACTCCCTTTCCGAGCTCTGAAAAATGGTCTTCATATGGGGAAAGTCTATTGGATGATGCCATCACTTCCTTTTTCTGAGTAAAATGGATTTGTTAAAGTAATATATTTATACTAATCATGGGTTCAATGTTCAAAGAATATATTAGCAATGATAACAATTCATAACGGTATATTAAAATCCAAAAACATTAAACAAAAGAATGTAATATGTTATATAAACATTTTACATATTGAGGCATTTAATTGGATAAAGAGGAATTTTCATTTGATAAAATTTTGGGTCGTTACAAATTGACTACTTGATTGCCATGAAGTGAGCTGATTTCGTTAGCCAATCTACCACTAACTTGAAATCATTAAAACCTCCTTAAACCATAGGTAAACCCATGTTGAAATCCATCGAGATTTAAACCCACTTCCACTCAGGGACATCTAAAGACAGCAATAGTCCACCCGGAACACGGTTCTAAGCCTTCATTTGATGACACGCAAGGCACTATTCAACGAACCCTACCACTGCCCATTTCTCCCAGGCCACCAAAACTGACTCTTAAATCCTTAGTAAATTTTGGAAACTCATGGGTTTACCGCCATGGGTGATTTGTGGTACACACCAAGAACTCTCTCACAGATTTCCACTGTGATGAACTAATTTCCATGAAACAATCTCTGATTCTATCTGTTCCGACCATCCTTCCGGAGCATTGTCCTGGCTAACACGATCATGCATCACTTCAGCCTCTTTTCCCCCACTGAGAATTCTCCACTGGCTACAACCGAGATTACTACACTATCATCTACAATAGAAAACCTCTACAATCATCCACCCTTACATCCAGGTGTAGGGAAGCCAACTCTTCCATCTCCTTCCAATTTTCTGCTGATTCTCGAACCACATCCTTCTCGGAATTCTTGCTGAAGGCATCGGCAACCATGTTATCCTTTCTTGAGGTGTAGGAAATCTCGATGTCTTAGTGCTGAAAAAACTCTATCCACCTCCACTGTCGCATGATCAGGTCCATTTGGTAGAAGATATACTTCAAAAACTTGTGATCCATGATGACCAAGAAGCATTCCCAGATGAGGTAACGCCACCACAACTTTAGTGAAAACATGATCACTACAAGAAATAGATCGTGGGTGGAATAGTTATGTTCATGGGGACGTAACTTCCTAGACCCATAAGAGATCACCCCTACTATTTCATCCTTAGGCACCCCTCTATTTGGTCTGAAGCATCAAAGAACACCTCAAATGCCACTGGTTCTTTTAGTAACCCATGTACTAGGGCACTAACCAACATAACCTTCATGTAACTAATGGCTTCCTAGAACAGCTCACTCCAATCAATATCATGGTTATTATTGAACAAGGCTATCAAAGGTACTGCAAATCGGGATAATCTAGGCACAAGCCATTGGTAGTAACCTTCTAGACCTAGGAAACTACGAACAACTTTCATGTTCTTAGGTGCAGCCCAAGACAAAACCACTTAATCATTCAACAGGTCCACTATTATTACCTGTCGAGACACCACGTGTCCAAGTAAGTGTACCTATCATGTCCAAAACATGCCCTTAGAGAACATCTAGTAGAGTTGGTGCTGTTAGAGGGCCTCTAAAATTTTCCTTAGATTCTTGGAGTGATCCTCCTCAATTGTTGACTAGATCAGTATATTTACAATAAACAAGACTACAAACCGATCCAGACACTCCTGGAAGACGTATTTCATGAGCCCCATGAACATGACTAGTGCATTCGCAATGCCAAGTGAAATGTCCATGAACTCAAAGTTCCCATATCTACACCTGAAGGCAGTCTTCGAGATCTCAGCCTCCTTCACCCTCAACTGGAGATATCATTACTGCATGTCGATCTTGGATAACCATCCTACCTCATTTAACTGATCAAAATAGTAGTTGATCCTCATGTGGGGTAATAGTTCTTGACCATCACCTACTTCAACCTATGGTAGTCTATACACAGCATGAGACCACCATCTGCCTTATTTATGAACAACATTGTAGCACCCTATGGAGGTTCACTTGGTCTGAAAAAACCCTTCTTCATCAGATCATCAATATAATTTATTAACTCCTTCAACATTGAATGTGGCATCTATTAGAGAGACATAGAAATCAGAAGGGAACCAGGTTGCAAGTCTATCCCAAACTCAAAATCACGTTGAGGGGGGATAGTAACCACTTCTCTAGGGAAGACATCCAAGAACACACTGAGAATACCTGGGACATCCACAATCTCCATATTTTCCAACTCTACTGAAAGCTCGGCTAACATGGAAAGAAGGTGATCCACTCACCGGATGCCCTCCTTGAAACCCAAATTACTGATGAAAGTGACATATTGTTTTCCCATTTCTGAAAACACAACCCTTCATAGGAAGAAGTAGATAATGGAATACATAGGAAATAGCTAGTAGATGACTAAAATGACATCATACGGCTGCATATGCAGAAAAATAAGGTTCCCACTAGACTAATGTGGCCCCAACATCAGTCTGCATCCCTGGTAAACATAAGGCAAGTTCCTCTGACATCTGACTAGATTACTCAAACCCAGTGGCACCGGAAGTCTTTTTGTGTCTAGACCCAGAATATTGGCTATACTAGGTGAAACATTGGATTTCTAATCTCCTAAATCAGACAAGGTGAAGACAAGAGTGTTAACCAAGCTAATCGTACATCGAACATCTTCTAGACCTACTGGAACTTCTTCCTCAACGGCGTCCAACTACCCACGCCCAACCCACTACCCCTCAGAAATCGACCGCATTACTGAAAATTCCTTGGTCGAGGTCCATGAGGAGCACAGTGAGTTTAACCTTCACCTGTGACATCTTCTCTCAGAGGAGCAGGAGCTCTATTTCCCTACTGTTGTTGTTGAAAGGACCTGACTGGAATTTGTTGCTACTGAGGTGGGTGATGAACCTGCCCACCGCCACTGTAATGAGATTGGTCTGAGTATTGATTCTGAAGGATCCCACACCTGCCAGAGATAAATAATCTCGGTCATAGGCCCAAAAATATTGGGCGGGGAATGGGAGATCGAAAATGGAAATGCTGGGGCCTCCTCTTAACTGGACGAAACCTAGAAGGCCCTAATGCTGGAGGCCTGCCTCTGACGTCCTTCACTTTTGACGATCCCAAATAGCTCCCCTATCACAACACAACTCCTAGTGTGCGAATCCTCTCCACCACTTCAGCATTATATTGGACTTCCAAGTACGTCGATTGGGTGAAGGGAGTAAAAACATACTAAAGAGAATGTAGGAGTGCCTCCTCTAAACATCTCACCTGAGACTCCTCATCATAAAAAAACCATAAGAAAAATGAAGGATATCCTTGATATTTATCCCCATATGCCTCACTAAAATACTCCCCTTATGATGTTAGAGCTGCTCCTTCTTCTATATAGCCTTCATTATAGAAGAAAGGAATTATTCCTGGATCTTATTGTCGAATTCAGCCAAAAAAATCTCTCACTCCATCCTCTCTTGGAGGTAGATAGTCCACCACTAACGCACTTCACACCACATCAGACTGACTGTCAACGAAACCCAGTACTCAGCTTGATCCTAGATCAATTTGAAAGCTATCACCAACTCCTCGAGCAAGCTTTTAGTCACCATGTACAAGATGCTTCCCTCTCACATCCCAAGGGTATTCTGCTGAAATACTTGATGTTTCATATTCCATTGGTCATCCTACCCCTCTATATCAGTACTCTTCAGATCAGATAGATAAGCCTTATGTGCCTTTATCACCCGAACTACTCATGGTCATTTTTCGGGTTCCATACTACAATGTAAATAAGGAATTCTTAAGCCCGAGTAGTTTAGAAGATTTCTATTAATTTTTTCTTAAACATGTTATTTATTTAAACTCCCAGAACACCCAAAAAACACAATAATGCAATTCAATATGATGTGTGTACCTTTCTTTGGGTCTCTACTCCACAATATTTGTAGCCTTACTTGGATGTTCAGTAGGTGCATAGTCAATGCATCAAATCATAAGGGGGCCCTAAAATCCCATGTCCGAGGCGATCTTCCCTGACCTCTTTCAAAAACCATGATTTCCTAACCCTATTTCCCAAACATCCCATGCAATCCTTAGAGTGCCTAACCCTAAGATCCATCCAATATCTTAACCTGGCCTCTGATTCCATTTTTTCAGGACACGCCTTTACCAAGATGAGAGAAGGGACATCAAACTACATGAACCTTACTTCCTCATGTTTAAGGAGATATAATGACCTCCATGTCCCACCTTCAATGGGCCCTAGAGTGGCGACTAGCACCAAGGGTATAGAATCACATTTAATATGGAAGGAATTACAATTTTTATTTTCTAGGATTGGGAGATACGATGGTAAAAACCTAATAAACTCCAAACCTGAAGGTAAACGTAAAGATAAAACCCATTCCTATATGCATGTTGAAAGATAGAACCATACAAGTAAAATAAAAAATGAAAAGTTAAAATAGTAAAAGAAAGAAAAAACAATAGAAACTGTCTGGATATCCAAGCTAGTACGGTCCCGAATAGTCCCCAATGTCCTTCTGGAAACATTAAATAATTTTTATATACATAGGTGTAGTATACATGTATACTTAGTAGAGAAAACCAAATTTTCTTGTGCATAATTGGGGAGGCATTCTAATGCCCTGTGAGAAAAAAGGAGATATCCAAAGCACCTAGCAAGGAAAATATCCAGCCAACCACACCAAGCCACAATCCCCAAATACTGCAAGTCAGGTAAAATAATAGTAATAGAAAATTGATGTTTGGGTGCCCAACCTTACATTAACAGTGGTTTTTGAAGACATAATCTACATCAGACCTCCTCCACCATTTTCACTATAGTCCCTCTGCCACCCCAATAACAACCTTATGGGACACCACAACCATGCATCCCGCCTACAAACACATGGACCACCACAACCATACATCCATCCTGCAGACACCTAGGCCCCCACAACCATACGTAACCATGCCTGTAGACACCCAGTCCATAAAAACCACTACCATGCCCGAAGACACATGGGCCTCATCCCAAAGACACTTGGGAATCAAAACCCACCTGCACACACTTAGGCCAACCACCACGACCACCCTGTGTAATGACCCGAAACTTCCATGTATTATTTCTTAATTATATGGAATTATTAAAAGTCTTCAAAAATTGAAAGCACGTGAATCCAAGGCATGGTGTTCCCAGAATGAATTTCTGAACTTTTTTTCTAGGTAAATCCAGTAAACATGCCAGTGACGTTTTCTATATTTTGAACCGGTGCTCGGATAAAAAATACTAGGGCACCGTTGAATCTGGAGTGTTGAGATTCACTTATGGGGGGCTTCAATTCGACCACAGTAGGTCTAAAGAAAATTTTATTTTTTTGTGACTTTTTAAATGAATAATAAAATTACATTGATATTTTATTTCCTTATTTATATTCCTCTAACAGAAAAGTGGAAATGTTGGACCGATGGTGTGTCAAGCCATTAAATGGATGGAACCTTCAAATCCTATGTAACATCATCCTTAGAATTTATGTAGGTTACTATTAATTGAACCGTCATAAATTCTACGAGAATTGTTCACCATCCCCCTCTATTATTTATATAGAGCTTGGGGAGAGGTAATGACACGACTTCACCAAGAAATAAAGTGCTGATAATGTTCCACAATTCCAACCTTGGAGGACAGAATAGGTTCCAGCAGGCGGTGACGGGTGACGCCGAATCATAAACTAAAGGATGACGCTTGAGCGGTGATGTTGGCAGATTGATGCATAGACAATGAACACTGACCCACTTACTTAATTATGGGCTCTCTCCATCGTTCTTGAAGTCTTGATTTATTTTTTTTATAATTCCATTTGATATTTGAATCCAACCCTCTTGCTATCAAGCCGACGCAGCGGGAACATACAAAAAAAACAAGTCTCAGACCCTCCATCATTGTTGGAACTTTGGTGCGTTCATCGAAAAAAATATCTTTGGGTAGGGAGATATCCCGAACGTCAGACGATGGCAGCAGTTGGCACCGACCAACCATGACGGAAGCAGCACGTCGATGCGTGCCGTAGGAGGAGGTCGTGACTCTAATTTGTGGTGGTCAATGGAGAGGCCGACACATTATGACTGCAGAGGTGATGTGGAACACCGTCACGCACCGTCTTTGGAGAAGTGCTGCATCAGGGTCATGAAAGGTCGCCGATAATGGTCGGCCGATGGTGGCGGTTGCGGTGCGCAACGACGCCCTATCAGAGGAGTGACAGCTCCAACGCCGTGGTGACCGGACCCGTAGCGGGTCCTGTGGGAGACCTGGAAGTTCCAAAAGGCGCTGCCATTTCACCTTCCAAAAGGGGTACCCACCACCAATTCCAGCTCGGAGGACCTCGCAGCAGCCGACTACTCTCTGCCGTGGGCTGGGTCATGCAATCCTAGCATGTCGCGTTCCGCCATGTCCCGAACCTGGATACGCGAGACAAGTGGGCCACCCCCTTGAGGCCCAGCGGGCAAGCCTGTCACGATCCCTCCCAACTGAGTCAGACCCATATGGGGTCGAGTCGACCCGAACAGAGTCAGGCTCGGTCATCCCAACCGGGTCGGACGGGACCTGGACATAACTTGGCCCAGTTCGGCTTAATGGGAAATAACTTGAGATCTGGGCATCTCTTTGACGAACCGTCTATATAGATGGGACACATGGATAGGGCTGGTGATTTTAGTATACTCCAATTCAGTTTTGGAGATAGTGGGTGTACAACTAGGTTGGATCGAACTCGAATCCAACCGGGCCCTCGGAATTAAAACACTTCTAACTCATAGATTGGGTGTCCCATTGACACACCATCTGTCACGTTGAAACCATTATGGAATGGAAGTCCTTTGTATCAGTCCTTTGTGGATCTTAGTGGCGGCTGAGGTACGACCGATATCTCGAGGGGTAGATTCTACCGAGCTCGAGTGCACCAGGTGCGAGGAATCATGTGGTTGATTATACCATAATGAATTAACATCGATCCTATGTTGTTCATCATCTATCGATCCGGTGTGGGTCAGCATATACCCGATCCTATGTCGGTTAGTGCTCAACGATCCTATGTTGGTTATCACATACCGAACTAGTGTGGGTTATAACCTGTGTGGGTCAGAGGGGGTTACTACCTATCAATCCTTTTTGGGTCAGAAGCAGTTCCTCTTAAAAGAATAAGATGATATAACTTATGACTAATCATCTGTACTTCTCTACTTAAGTTATACCTGGTGTGATCTGAGTATTTACCTTCATGGTGTTACCTTCATGGTTTTACCTATGTGGTACTTCTATCATCATGGTGTTACCTCTTTGGTACGTATATCTTCATGGTGTTACCTGTGTGGTACATACATATTCATGGTGTTACATGTGTGATACATCTATCTTCATGGTGATATATGTGTGGTACTTATATCTTTGTGGTGTTACCTGTGTGGTACTTCCAACTTCGTGGTGTTTCCTCTGTGGTACATCTACCTTCTTGGTGTTACCTTTGTGGAATTCTTCAGTCATGTATGAGATTATTATATCTTGACAACATAGGTGTATTTATGGGAATATGCCTAAGTAGAGTTTATTTCTATTATTTCGTTCCTTGAGTTTGTGGTCATGCTTTGTGGTTTTCCTTTTGTGGAACTCTTGGAGAACTATAGGGGTGTCAAGGTCCCCACTGAGTATTGTTATAATCACCCCTACATGGGTTACACACACACCATGTTGTGTCTTGTGCAGATGACGTTCCACATTGATCGAGGATGAGAGAGCCATAACAGGATGGTGCCCATTGGTGGACCATTTGGTGTGACATGACACATGGACTACTGATTGTGAGCTATACCTACACATCAATTAGAATCCCCGGTGGATGATCCTAGATCTATATTTCACTTTTCAATTGTAGTTGTACATTTCAGTTGGGGTAGTATTCTGACCCCATACATTCAACACTCATTTTACTACAATAGTTTACATCATGGTTACATATTGTTTTGTTCTAGTCTATGTGTCTATACAGGTTAAAAAGGAAATGCCTTCCCATTTTAGGAATACAACTTTTGGGTTCTAGTTGCCAGCAGCTAGCATGTGGAAGGCGGCCATGGAGTAGTAACGACACGACCCCTGAGGGACCGGTCATAACAAAATGGAATCAGAGGAGTCGGTTCTACCAAAGAACTATGACTCTAATATTTTCTATGTAGCAATAGTGTCAAGGGTTATGAATGTGGTTTTCAGTTTGGGGAATCCAGTGTTGGTGTGGTGACTAATGTATCCATACACCAGGACCTTGAATTTTGATTTATGACTTAGCACACAAAAATACTGATTGGGTGTTATTTTTAAAAGGTTTTATTTTAATCTCTTTATGTTAGATCACATGGTATAATTTATTGAACAAGGAACACCTATAATCTTTTAGGATGCCACCATGTAGACAACCAACTAGGACTCCTAATAGAGCATGCGATGATGGCCCACTGAGCGATAAGGCCTAGGTGCAGGGCCCTCTTACGGCATTAGCACCTTCGGGTGGTGTACCAGTAGCACCACTACTCGCTGGGTAGCCATTGTCACCAACCCAACCAGCAGAGGATGCACGCTGACTGAGCACATTCAACGAGTTTATACGGTAGAGACCTTAGCGGTTACGAGGTGAGATGGACCCGTAGGAGGCTGAGGACTGGCTGGAGGTTGTGCCCAATATTTTTCTCTTAGTTGAGACACTAGCTGATCTAATGGTGATCCTAGCTACCAGTCTCCTCCACCGGGAAGCTGGGAGAAGGTGGATTCTGATACTCCTAATACATGATGAGGTGAATCTCATCTGGGAGGACATTAAGGGCCTTTTCAATGCAGAGTTATTTCTCAGTGACTCTACACTCAGTACGTTTACAAGAGTTGTTTCACATACAACAAGGCAGCCTGACTATGGACCATTACATGGTGAGGTTCACTAATCCCTCCTACTACTCCACTGACATGGAACATAAAACTGTCATCAGGGCCCAGAATTTTGGGTAGGGTTTCCGATAGGAGATCAGAACATCGATGATATCGCTCAGCATTCTGATACAGGCTAGGGTGATAGAGTGAGCCCTTTTGTGGAGAACTTCTTATCTGAGTAGGCACCAAAAGTGAGAGACCCCACCAGATGTCAGGTAGTAGAGTCATCTGCAGTATGAATTAGAGAGATGACAGAGGGGCCTAATCTGGCTAGAAATTATTATGGACAACCTCAGGATACATGGTTGTTGGTGCAGGGATCATGGGATAATTAAGTGTATATTAGGAGAAGGAATTGTTACTCGTGCGGTGGGCAAGGTCACATGGATTGTTACTACCCGACCCGTCGTACAGAAAACCAACAGATACTTGAGGGACCACCGAGGAAGAGGCAAAGATTCAATCGGGTAGGTCCACAGGGAGTAGGAAGACGTGGGAGATGAGCCGGTCGTGCAACAAGTGGTGTGGAGCGATTAAAGGTTCTTCCGCCACCACTTCCATGTGGTCCACCCCGACTACAGAGAGCAGGTGGATAGGGACGAGCTCAACTTTGGGCATCTAAGGATTACGAGCATGATGCACTGAATATGATTAGAGGTACGATCTGTGTCTACTCCTCCTTAGAAATAGTACTTAATGACATATGTTCCAATTAGTCTTTTATTTCCACATCCATCGTTTGGAGCCCTAAGATTCCGGTGGAACCATTGGCTTGATCTATAGGGATAGATACTCCTACAGGAGGGGATTCGATGATTACACACCGGTACCGGCAGTGTGAGATTACTCTAGGAAGAGAGAGCTTCAACTGTGATATTCTAGTAGTGGTGTCAAGTCCATACGATGTCATCTTGGGTATGGAATGGTTATCCACATTCCAATCTCAGATTCACTATATTAGGTGCAATGTGCGGTGTGTCCGTGAGGATGAGACTAGATTTCCTTCATCAGTGAGAAGGGATCCATTGCAGAATATGATGGACTTACCCAGAGGAGGGTGCATCCGATCATACATTAGTTGGGAAACCTTTTCATCAGGGCTGTTGATGTTGGGAGTTCGATCAATTCTATAGTGGTGGAACATTATGCTGATGTCTTCGCTGATGATGTTCCAGGACAAACTCCTCGCAGAGAAGAACACATTTACCTTGACCTATTCTTGGTACAACAGTGATAACTACAACATCATATCAGATGGCTCCCGCAGAGCTTCATGATTTATGGGTATAGTTGGAGGACTTGTAGAGGAAGGGGTTCATAAGGCCCAATGTTTCTTTATGGTAAGCCCCGATTTTCTTCTACATGAAGGACAATGGGAGTTTGAGACACTGTGTGGACTATCGGTGCATAAACCAGGTGACCATGAAGAATATGTATCCAATCCCGAGGATTGATGATATTTTTGATCAAATGAAGGGATCTCTTTGGTTTTCAATGATAGAGATCAGATTAATCTATCATTAGCTCTAGGTATGATATGATCATGAATAGAAGATGACCTTCAGATGTCGTTATGGTCACTATGAGTTTTTGGTTATTCCATTCAGAGTGGCCAATGCCCCAGCAGTGTTCATGGGACTCATGGAAAGGATCTTCCAGCCATACCTTGACTGCTTTGTGGTGGTCTTCATTGATGATATATTGATTTCCACAGCGTCAGAGTAGGATCATGCCTATCAAATGTAGATAGTTTTAGGTACACTCTGAGAGAACCATATTTATAGTATGCTCTCAAAGTGGAAGTTCTGGATATGACATGTCCTATTTCTAGGACAAGTTATCATGGAGTTTCGAGTTGTAGTGGATCCGACCATGATTGAGGTTGTTCTTCCTTGAGATCCCCCAAGGAGTGTGACCGAGGTGAGGAGTTTCATGGGTTGGTAGGATACTTCGAGGGATTTGTGCCTGACATTTATAGAGTTGCTGCACCCATGTAAGGGTTGACGAAGAATGAAAATCCCTTCCTATGGACAGAGAGATTCTAGTAAATTTTTCAGGAGCGGAGGAATAGAGTGATGAGTGCCCCCATCATGAGGATACCAGATGAGGTAATTGTGTATATAGTCTAATGCGACACATCAGCGACTAGTCTTTGATGTGTCCAGATGCAGTGGAGAGAAGTGGTCGCTTATGGTTCGCGAGTGCTAAGACATCATGAGTAGAACTACACTACCCATGACCTGGAGTTAGCAGAAGTGGTCTTCGCCTTGAAGATGTGGCAATTTTACTGGATGGGTGAACGTTTTACCATATTCTATGATCACAAGAGTCTCAGGTATATCATCTTTCAGAAGGACCTGAACTTGAGATAGTGGTGATGGCTGGTGTTCCTCCAGGATTATGACTTTGAGATAGTCTATACTCCTAGGAAGGGGAAAATGGTAGCAGATGAATTTAGCAGGAGCTCAAGTATAAAGTTTCTATGTGGGGAGATAGAGTATCTAGTCGTGTTACAGATATTCTTTGTGGATATATATGTAATAGCTTACCTCCAATCTCTGCTGGTCACTCCTCCACTTCTTCAACGAGTTCAGGAGGCACATCATGGATACATTGGCTACGAGGCTCGACGTGCTCAAATATTCTAAGGACATGCACCTGATAGATTTTATGAAGGTGGGGAGCATGTCATCCCCATTTGAGGGTGTACCATGGTACTTGTGGTGCTATGGGCGGAGGTGTTGTGGGAGTTCCATACATCCCCTCTGGAGGTACATCCTAGTGTGGTGAAGATGTACCAGGACCACCATAATTAACAATGGTGTAAAGGGATAAAGAAAGTAGTGGTAGATTTTGTTTCACGATTCTTCACTTTTCAGCAAGTGAAGGCTGAGCATCAGGTTCCAACAGGCTTAGAAAAGTAAGTAGAGGTTCCAGAGTGGAAGTGGGATGGTATCTCTATGGACTTTGTGACAGGGATTTCACGTACGTCTAGGGGACTTGATTCCATCATGGTGATCGTTGTCCAACTCACCAAGTCATCCCACTTACTACCTTTTAGAGAGTAGGTATCAATGGAGGGATTAGGATGCCACTACGTAAAGGAGATTTTGCGACTTCATGGGGTGTCATCGACGACTATCTCTGACCGTGACACACATTTTACTTCCCATTGGTGTAAGGGGTTGCATGAAGCATTTGGGACTCAGCTACGTTTAAACACCACCTTTAATCCATAGACGTATGGTTAGACAGAGCATGCCATTCATACACTAGAGGACATGCTACGTGCCTATGTCCTAGATTTTTTCTGCAGTTGGGATGATCATTTTCCCTTGGTGGAGTTTGCATACAACAACAGTTATCACTCCACCATCGGTATGGCACCATTTGAGGCATTGTACGGTCGACCATATAGATCACCTCTATGCTGGACAGACCCAATGGAGTCAACACTTATGGGTCCAGAGTTGGTATGGGCTACTACTGAGAAGGTACAAATCATCCAGGAGTAGATTAACACTACACAGAGAATACAAAAGTCTTATACTGACAGGATGTGGAGACTTCTAGAGTTTGAGGAGGGAGACCACGTCTTTTTATGGGTCTAAATTTGACGTGGATTTGGAAGATTTGGCCAAGGAAACAAGTTATCACCGAGGTTTATCAGAACATTTCTGATACATAAGAGGATAGGCAAGCTAGCATACTTCTTGGAACTACCACTGTAGTTGGAGAGGGTGCATGATGTCTTTCATGTGTCCCTACTGAGGAGATACGTACATGATACATATCATGTCATCCACCATGGAGATCTGGACTTTAGTGATGGGGTTATGTTTACAAAAGTTCCATTGGAGATTGAGGATCGACAGGCTCAAATCCTTTGTGGAATATTTATACCTTAGGTGCGCGTTTGCGGGTAGCACGGGAACCTCCAGAAGAGAACTTGGGATCGGGAGGCCCAGATTTGTGCTCAGTGTACCCATTTTTTTCTTAGTCTATGTTGTGGATTTCGGAGTTGAAAGGCTTTATAGTGGGGAGAAGGTAAAGCCCTATATTTTTCATGTAATTATTTTAATTATCTGAAATTATTATGAGTCTGCAAGAAATTATGGTGGGTGATTCTGAGGCCCGGTGTGCCTTTAATGAAGTTATTAAATTTTTTTATGGTACGTTTTTTAAACATGCGAGTGGCATTTTATAACTTTAGAATTGGTGCTTGGATTAAAAATTTTACGCCACCCTTGAATCCGCAACTCTGAGATTCACTTAAGGGAGGCATCACTTTGACCACAGTAGGACTGAAGAAAAAGTTAGATTTTGGGAATTTTTAAAAGAATAATAATATAATTTTTTTATTTTATTTATTTATTTCTTTACCTCAAACATACAAGTGGAATTATGGGATAAATGGAATGCTAATACATTAAATGGGTTGGCCCTTGAAATCCTATGTAGCAGTGTCATTAGAATTTAGGAAGGTTTCTATTAATTGAATACTCATAAATTCTACAAGCATTTCTCACCCGCCCCCTCCCCTATATATATGATGTTTGGGGAAATGTAATGGCAAGGCTTCTCCAAGTAAAAATGTTCTGATAAAGTTCCACAACGCCAACCTTATATGATGGATCTGATTCCATCAGGTGATGAGGGATGACATCAAATCACAAACCGAAGGACGACGATTGAGTGGTTACATTGGCGGATTGTAGCGGGGTCAACGAACACTGACCCACTTCATAAATTGCGTGCTCTCTCCATCGTTCATGAAGGAGGGATTTATTTTTTATCATTCCATTTGATTTTTCAATCCAAACCTCTTACTATCAAGATGAAGTGGAGGGCATGGGAAAAAAAACAAGGCCCGGCCCCTCCGCCCATGTTGGAATTTTTGTGGGCTCATCACAAAAGTAATCTTTGGGTTGGGAGAGCTCCCACATGCCAGACGATGGCAGCGGACATCATCGGAAGAATGCGATGGTAGCAGCACATAGATGTGCACTGTAGGTGGAAGTTGCGACACTAAGTTGCAGCAGTCAATGGATTGGCTGGCATCAGCTGACTGTAGAGGTGATGTGGTGGTAAGTAGTGTGCTGCCGACGAAGAAGGGACGCAACTTTCCAGCCGCGATGGTTTCATGACGAGTGCTGGCAATGACCGACTGTAGGTGGAGGTAGCAGTGTGCAATGATGCTCCATCGGAGGAGCCGCGACTCGGTATGCATGGAGGAGGGACCCGCAGCGAGTCACACATGTGACCTAGCGGCACCAAAAGCCGATGCTGTTTTTCCTTCCAAATGGGGGGACCCCCTGTGCCCGCTCGGTGGACCCCGCATGATTGGGAAATGCCAACAAGTGTGCCATTCAATATATTCCCTACTAGCCAGTCCGTGCAGGACCATCAGGCCGCACTCCGCTGTGGGCTGGGCCCTGTGAGCCTAGTGGGCAGCGCCTCTGCGGGCCGGGGATTGCAAGCCCATTGGTCGGCTCCCTTACAGGTCGGTCCGGGCCTTGCCCCCTTGTAGGAATGGCCAGTTAGCGCCCCTGTGTGAGTCGGGATGGGCCATATCCCAGCAGGTCAAGCCCACTGCGGCCCAGCCCAACCGGGTCGGTACGGCCCAGACCGGGTCAGGCTGGGTCAGCCCAATCGGGTCGGATTGGACCCGGAACCCAACCAGGCCTAGTTCGTCTTAAAAGGATATAACATGAGATCCGTGAATCCGTTTGAAAATCCATCATTTGAGCTGTGAACCTTGGAGCAAGGAGGTCCCTTTGGTATACTCCACTTGTGTTTTGGAGATTGTTGGAGAATGACCAGGTAGGATTGCACCCGAATCCAACTAGGCCCTCGGAACTAAAATGCTTGTAACTCACAAACCAGGCATCCAATTGATGCACCATCTATCACATTATAACCCTTATGACATAAAGGTAATATGGGTTACTCTATTTTGGAAATTAGTTGCGGTCGAGGTACCACTGATATCTTGAGGGGAAGATTCTACGGAACCTGAGAGCACATGGTGCAAGTAATCATGTGGCAGACCTTAACATGAAGAGAGAACATTGATCCTATGTCGGTCAACATCTATTGATCTTGTGTGTGTCAGAAACTATTAGATCTTGTGCGGGTTAACGCACAGTTATCCCATGTGGGTTAGCGCATACTAATCCTGTTTGGGTCAGATCCTACGTGGGTTAGGGGGTTATTACCAATCTATCCTATGTGGGTCAGAAGAAGTGCCTCTTAACAGAATAAGATGATCTAGCTTATAGCTAATAATTTGTAATTCTATAATTAAGTTATACCTATTTTGTTATTATTCTTTAACGTCATGGTGTTACCTTAATGGTGTTACCTTTGTGGTACTTCTATCATAATGGTGTTACATGTGTTCTATATCTATCTTCATAGTGCTACAGATGTGGTACTTCTATCTTCTTGGTGTTACCTATGTTGTACTTCTATCTTCGTGGAGATACATGTGTGGTACTTCTATCTTTGTGGAGTTACCTATGTGGTACTTCTATCTTCGTTGGTGTTACCTGGGTGGTACTTCTACCTTTGTGGTGTTACCTTTGTGGTATTCTTTCCTCATGTATGAGATGAGTAGTTCTTGACAACTAAGGTATATGTAAGGGAATATACCTTAGTAGAGTTAATGTATATTGCTTAATTCCTTGAGTTTATGGTCTTTCTTTGTGGTTTTTCCATTGTGGCACTCTTGGAGACCCATTGGGGTTACAGGGTCCCACTGAGCATCGTTATACTCACCGCTGCACAGGATACACCCGCAACATGTTGTGTCTTTTGCAGACGACGTACAACGTTTATCAAGGATGAGGTATCTAGGGCTGGACAATGCCTGGAGGTGGACCATTTGGCATGGCATGACATAGAGACTACTGATCGTGAGCTCTACCTATCCTTCAGGTAGGATCCTCAGATGATGATCAAGAAGCTGTATTTCACTTTTCAGTTGTACATGTACTTTTTAGTTGGGCTTTTATTCCATCACCTTAATTGTAACACTCTTTTTTACTACAACAGTTTAATTCGTGGTTTCATCTTGTTGCATTATAGTCTGTGTATCTGTATATGTTAAAGAGGAAATGCCTCCGGTTTTAGAAATACACCTTTTCAGTGCTAGTCGCAAGCCCTTGGCCTATGGAAGGCAGGCTTGGGGTAGTCACAACACAGGCCCCGATGGATGGTTCGTGACACCCTTATTGAAGAATCATGGGCTATAATGGACCTTAGGCCATCAAAACATTCCTGAAGTGTCTTGGGAAACCTGGGAGATGGAGTATAAAAGAGCTAATAGCCATCCACCTAATAGGATGTTGGAAAAAACACCCTCCCCAAAAAAATGGGGGTGGTCGTTATGAAGTTCTCAAATTGAGTGGGGTGAGAATAAGAAACACAGACCTAAATTTATACGTATCGGTAAAAAATAACTAATCCCAACCTAAGGGATCCAAAACCATCCCATACAAAAACACACTCATAACTGTTCATTCAATCAAAAGAACAACAACCACAACAAAAGAACAACTCATTCCAATAAAACAATCCTATATTGAACCAATTATTATTATCATATTAATGTTATTCCATTTAAAAAATCATCACTATGGGAAACTAACAGGCATAGCCACATGCCAAGGAAGTAAAAACAACAAAGTAGTAATTTAAACATTCACACCAGGTTATCATATAAAATCACAACAACAAAAGGGATCTGTGAGATCAATATAAGTTCTGGAACCAAACCATGCCCCTACATACGGCCCCATAAGACTCTAGGTCCACAACCAACAACTCAAAAATAGGGGATCCCATCCCCATCCACGTCACCCCAAATGGTGTCAAACAAAAAATCATACACATCACCATTACAGAGCAAGGGATTTCATAGATTTAATGATACCATTCATTAGGATCATTATTTCTGTTTGGTTAACCAGGGTGATCACAAAATTATTATTGATTATTGGGAATCCATTTAATCATCCTTGAATAAAGGATTAAACAGTTTCCATGTTTCAGGAATTCAATCACCAGATTATCAAGAAAACAGAGGTTTATTAGTGCGCAACAATTACCACCAACGACCACTATTTTTATTTGAAATAAGCCCATATAATTCACAACATATAAGAAAATATAAAACAGTGAAGAAGAATCATCAAACTCACCCCTTAATTCTTTAAAACACATATATTATCTTTGTTATGTTTTGGTTTCATCCATACCCGAACGGATATTATCATACCAACCCCGCATGATACATAATACACATAGAGGATGGAAAACACTAACTAGATGATAAAAAATGATAGTTTTCTTCATCAAATGAGGAACTGGGGATGTGCAACTTCCTAGGGAGGAACTCCAAGGACTCCAAGAGTGATTAGGAAAGGCTCCAACATGGGCACATATCTAGCCCCAGTAAGAGGGAATCCAATACACCAACGAAAGGAAAAGAGACCATCCAAGAAGAAGAAAGAAACTCCATTTTATAAAAGGAGTGATCCTGGAGTTACGGGATATGAAATATTGAACGACTATAAATGTGAATTGTGTTTATCCATGTGGCTTGGCAGTTACACATGATGGAAATAATTTTTATTTAATAATTCTCCCTTGAGAGGTGGAGATAACAATTGTTAAATAATGTGTTTTCATTAAACAGGGAAAAACCATGTAAAAAGGGATAAGTTGAAAAGAACAGAAAGATGGGGTCACACCAAGGAAAAATACACATGTTTTTGTAAGTAATAGGTCTCCCGACAATTAATGGATTTTAGATAAAATTTATGGACATTAAATGGATTTTAAATGGGTATTAAAACACTTTTACATCAACTGATATGTTGTGGGATCAGAATAAGAAAATGTAAAAAATTGGAAAAAAAACAAAGTGTGGGAAACCGTTTGGTGATACATCATAACGGTTGAACCATCACGATGCCACAAATTTAGTGGGAGACCGTGACTGTAGAGACCCAAATCTTGACATACATGGACATTACATTAATTTTTAGGAATACTTAATACATAACAAAAACAGACACACAACGACCGTAATAGTTTAGTGTTTTTGGAAACTCGGAACATAATCTTCTAATCGTGGTGAAAGATCTTCAACATCATCCATAAAGATCTTCCCCTATTGGTTTTCTTAACTAAAACCTTTATTTAAATCCTAGGGAAAGTAAAACATATAAAGGGTGAGCTCAAATTTTCAGTAAGGGTAATCATGGATAAAATAAAACAAATCAGATACATTTGAACTTAAAAACATGAACATAATGTTTAAACATCAAAATCATGGGAAATGACATAAAACATGGCAGTACATAAGGCATAAATCATAAAGAGACATTAGTCATGATAAAATAGCATGGGAATAAAACATGTGATTGTGGAAACCATTAAGCACATGATATGATTTCCTTAGTAGCCAAGTCATTGCTACGAAGACCATCATAGTGGACAAAGTCCCATTCTGAATCGAGTTCACTCCTCCTTCCAGTCCTGTATTACTGAACCGGATTAACTTGCCGTTCCATCCATGTATATCTCATGAGATATAAATAATTACCCAATGAATTTGAGGTAGATATAGTTCCCACCCATCTCTTATTGAAATCATTATTTAGTGTTCCACAAAATCATAAATCATACATCATAGCATAACCCATGTAATAGAATTGGATTCTTAATCATCATGCCATCATAACATAATCCATAAAAAATGGATATAATTTCATCATAGGAAGAATAAAACCATGTAAATAATGGAGACTTTATACTTGAAACATATATATATATTAACTAATTTCATTTTAGATGGAAAATAGTTTTGATAAAACACTTGAAATGAATTCTTGAGGAAAATATCCTTTCTTCTTCAAAATAATTTTATTTTCACAAAATGCCAGGAAATTTTAAAAGAAAAGGGTTTTGTTGAAAATAATAATACAATATTTTAGAGGAATATTCATGAAAATGAGGCTTTATGAAACTGAAAAAATCCTTTCACGCCGTATATGTTAAAAATAACATTCTCCTCGTACTTTTGTCGGAAAAGTCAAAAAGTTCCTTGTAAAAGAATGAATGCTTCCATACGATGTGGTAAAAGTAAAAAAGGGTAAAAATAACTTTAAACATTCATGGAAGAAAATTAAACATTTCATAAAATCAATTTGAAAACATATGGACATGGATGATAAACATAACCCCATTAAATACTTACGAATCAACAATCTCGGTTAAGAATGAGATTGGAATAATTATCCCTTACCTTAGGTCCAATATGCATCATACGTATCCGAACCTCCTGTATAATGATTTAAATAATTTCATTGACTTATGATAGAATCATATTCATTGTTATAATATCATATATGGTTCACTTATAACATTATATTACCCTTTATTTTGTAAATCCTTGTTAAAGCAGCGTTTTGGGTAAAATCGTTTCATTAATCATACATGTTTGGACATATTGTTTGTGATATTATTATTACTTATATCTTTATTTACATACTTCCAGAATTTAAATCATGATTTATATATCATATATATATTAATTATATATTTATATATAATAGAAATATAAATGAAATTAAATACACCGTTCATGGAGACGATTGGACGTACGTACGAATGAACGCTGTTTTCGTTTCCTTATTGAATTAAATGGAATTAAGTATATGAAATACAAATATATATACATAAATATAGTAGTATTATTATTTCATATATTTCATTATTACTTATTATATATACTTTATAATCATTTTTGAATTGTAAACATGAGAAAATGAATCTCATCGCATCATGGAGACGTTAATCCGTACGTACGCACGAGCGATGATATCGTTCAAATATTTATTGAAGGGAATTGGAGTGGATGATAAAATATATCAGAATCAGTATGATGTCATAATAACTATGTATAGTTATTCTTTACACCATTATACCCATCCAAGTAAGGTGGTGTTGGAAAAACTGATTTCACCACGGCGTGGAGACAGTATTCTGTACGTACGCACGCACGGTGATTTCGTTTTCCGTAGGATGGATAGAAGGTGAAATGGGTTTGTTTAATATTTATAATAACATAGCAGTATATTAGTGATACTGATGTTATTACTTTATAATGAAACAACTAAATAAGAAGAAGTTGAAGAAGAAAGAAGCATGAAAGAATCGGTAGAAGAGATTACCTCTTCTTCGACGCACCTCCTTTAAACTTCTTCTTAGGGCACTAGGGTTGGTCTTTTGAGAAGACCAGAACCTATATTATATAACTATAGAGGTTTAAAAGAGTAATTGGAAGTGTTTTTCCGATCTTAAAGGCTAAAAATGGTGTGAAGAGAAGTGGGAAGGGGTGCCCTTTTTATAAGGGAGGAGAGGGGCACCTTTGGAAATCGTAAAATTATTAATTAATAATAAATCTAAACCCATATAAAACCCTCCAAAAATGACTCATATTGTAATATAAGATGAGATAGGGTTTTAATATCATCAACCAATAAAAATATACTTTTAGGGAATTTATTTTAAACATTATCAACTTGATTTATCCTTATTTAATCTATTAAATTTTATTTGTGGTAATAATATTATAAATTTTAAATTGTTATAAATAGTTACTTATGTGTTGGGAATTATCTATAATTAGATAATTTATGAAATTTTAGAATATATAAATTTTAATTTATATTTTTTAAATATTTTTGTGATTTTTAAACAATCCATTAATATGTTATTTTTATAAAATAACAATAGTGTCAATTTTGAAACTATTCATTTATTTGAATTTAAATAAAATCCACACAGAGGATATATTCGAACTAAAATATTTAATAGGTTCCTAACATGTCATAGTACTCTAGAAAATTAGTAGAGAACATTAAATATCTCATATAATATTTATTTTACTATTTGTAAAAACATTTATTTGATATTTCTCTTAATAAAATAATTACTACAACATTTTTGTATAATTATTAAATATACTTATTTGTTTCATAAAACCTAAAAATAAAATACTAGGATAAAGATAAATCTTATATATATCATAAGAATACATTTAGTCAGATTTATCTTCTAAAACACCCAAATTTTATAATGTTATATTTATTAAATTATGAAGGTGACAACTTTGACATCATATAAAATAAAATAATATAAGTGTCATAATCCCATTTAATAGACTCCACACGGTCATATATTCGGTAATTGGATGATTATGGTGTATATATACACTACCAAAACGTTTTGGTTAGGTTTGTGAGCCCTTTAATATATATTACTACTTCAATAAAAACAATATTATTGATTTTTTTACTAAATAAATAATTTCTGCATCATTAATGTATAAGCTAATAAGGTAATTAGATAACTCTTAAAAATTACAAATAAATTTCCATGATAAAAAAAAAAATTAGATTTTAAATGAGTAGTTATAACTGAATTTATATTCTTTATAACCTTATATTAAAAATACATTGATTATTAAAGTTTGAGTGAGGCATATTTTACTTTCCTTTAAATAAAATAAACTAAAGGTATTAATCACCTCCATGTGGGCTCTAATGGATTCCATTTCGACCCAAATATGACTTAGGACGATATATAATAATCCAATTGTATTAAGAAAAGTTTTATGGTAATTTTATAATATTATATTTACCCTTAATTACCCGATTTACCTTTTACTATGGTAAATAAAATTTACCGTAGTTACTATTCATAATGACCAAGAATAAAAATTAGTCTTTTAATATAATTTGGACCCACTGACACCAAATATGGAATCCATTTTTCCAAATTCAATACACAGAAGTTGCAGATATTTAATTAAAATAAATCCCTTTTTTGAAAGAAAATGGGTTTTTGTTTAAAACATTGCAAAAGATTAAATTGATTTAACCTATTAATTAAATGTAAAATCAATGATAATGACATACATTATATTAAATGGAAAAAAATTATTCTATTTATACTTTAAAACCATTCAATATTATAATTTATCCACATAAATTATTACAATGAAAAAAGTTGTTTTTAATTAAAATATAGCGTGTTTTTACTATTCATTAAAATATGAAAGTTATCAGAATAATATAAAAAATTTATCAAATGTAAATTATTATATCCTGATTCCAAATAATAATTTTATTTTGTCAAATTGAACTTATTAACATGTAAAAAACTAGGTTTACTGTGGGTGTGCCATCAAAATGCGGAAAAACTGCATTTTTTAAAAAAATACTCATTTTACCCAAAAAATTTATTTTTTTCACATACCATATTCTATAAAATGTGTAAGATAAAATAATAATGTTATAATATTAAAAATTTAGTTAATAATATTTATAACAGCTAGTTTATAATAATATTATTACCATATATCGTTGTTTAGTGAAACCCGGTATTGCGTACAACACATGCTATCGAGGAAGGTCGCGATTGCGTGTAATGCAAGCGAGGTCAGGGTTGAGTGTAGTGAAATATCCCTTTGGTTTTTTGTATAACATAATTCAAAACTTATTTCATTTATACATTAAAAAAAATCTAGACTTAATGTTTCGTAGAATAATTTTTACAAAACGAACTTGAAATTGTTTGTAACACGAGTCAAGAATAGTGTTGCATATACTGTAAGCTAATACGGTGTCGCATATAGCACAAGATAATTTTAGTTTATCATACAACAGAAGACATCAATTAAATTAAAAAGAATATTTTTCATAAAATCTTGGGGTGTTACATTCTACCCCCCTTAAAATGAATTTCGCCCTCGAAATTCATCAGGGTTATAAATGGTTTACTACTCGAAAGTTTCTTAAATAGAAACCCACATCGTAAAAATGAATACGAAAACTTATCTTTAAAAACTAAATTATGAAACGTATCAATTACCCAAATTACCTAATCATTGGGTTTCCACATAGGATAACATAGGTGAAAATATGGATATGGAAGAGAAATCTAACCATCATGTTCTGATGGAGAGTGGTAGAAGACATGGCTATGATAAATCCAACAGTCGCCAAGTCATAAATTTATGAGGATCTAAGGGACTATTTGACTCATCAGATATGATGGAACTAGGACAACATTTTTTGTTTCCATTATCATTTCTCTAAAGATGATGAATTCAAAGAAATACATACATGATTTTGGTACAATATCACTATTGGTCATTCCTTGGACAATTTACACTTCGTCTCTTAAAGAAATAAAGTTGACTTTTTCATTCGTGAAGTGTTAGCAGATCATGTGATAGAATGATGGGACATTCCATCTATCTCAAACAAAAGGTTAGAAAAAGTTATCAAATATACAGAAGTCCATGTATAGTAAGATTAATCATATATGGTTCCTAAAATGGACTTATACTTCATATATCAAACCACATAACTAATTTATACTAACCAAGGACTTCCTATAGGCCAGTGGTAGGCGATAAAGGCATGTCGCACTTCGGTTGTGGGTTCGATTCCCACAGCCTTGTCCGACATGATAGGTTGTTGTCCATTCTGCAGGTTATCCTTTTTCTAAAACTATACTATGATAACATTTCAGAAATAAAAAGTTATATCCTTAACCAATACTATATGACGTCCATTCCATCCTTTAGGCTTATCGAAAATTCTTATGTTCGATTACAAGAAATTTAATCTACCGAGCATGTGAATTCCTTCATTTTCCCCCCATATATCATAAGATATATCTTGTTGGTCACATTCCAAACATGTGAATACCTTAATCATGTATTCTTTTGAAACATGAATTACCATAGAACCTTAGCAAAAACATGAATTCTGTCAAAAGTTAACTCTTTCCACATACCAAAATCCCAAATAAAATCGATATACTCAAATCATGATATTACTTTGTCCTTTTATCAGCCATGAGCTCATGAATACTATCAAACATATTATTTTTGTTTTATCCCTTCATAATGCTCATATCATATTATTTCCAAAAATATCTGAATAACCTTTCATGGTTACCAGTACCATTCAACATATACTTTCAAATACTTTAGGAAAAAAATGTAACAATCTGTAGATGATTATTTATTCCATAGTACCATACATTATTCTTGATAAACATACAATCATTCCACTAACTTATTAAACCACTGACTAAGCTTCATCATTTCATTCATCTCATATTTCATTTGTTGTCTCTTCATCATCATCCACATAAATACTACCCATATGACCATGCTGATTCTCTTCATGAGATTTTCCCTTTGGGCATTGGTTTTCATAATGCCCATACATTCCACATTTAAAACATCTAATCATTGTTGATGTCGTAGCAATAACATTATCCTTTTCCATGGTGTTAATTGAACATTTTCCTTTTCACATACTGGCTTTATGTCTTTCTTTTCCACACTCAAAGAATCTTCCAGTTCCTTTGAAACAATCTCCCTGATTCCTCTTCCCACATGATTTACATGAGGGAAATTGTGCTTTCTTTCCTCTATGATCATCATGAAACTCCATATTTCTCTTATTATCTGAGTCGGGAAAATTACCAATGTTGAGATTATTGATCATATTACAAGATTTCTGATTAGGCATAATAACGATGTTTGGACTTCCAAATCCCGTTTCATTTGGTTGATCATGAAGAATATCATTCCATTATCCATCATATCCTCCATTATCGTGAATCTTCCTATTTCCAACCATTTTCTAAAACCCAAAAAAAATAGTGTGAGAGGAAAAAATCATACTAGGGAAAATAACATAATAAATGGGGAGTACCGTCAATATCTAACATCTTAGGTTAAATTCTATGATCTTTACCGTAGTTCTATGACTATAACCCATTCGTATACTTATCCTTAAGGACATCCCTAGACATACCTTAGCAATATCTCTAGGGATCACACTAATGTTTTCGCATCCTAGTTTCTAAAGGTTAACTAATCCTTTCCTCTAATACCAACTGAAGAGACCGAAAGCTTGACATACATGGACATTACATTACTTTTGCGAAATACTTAATACATAACAAAAACAGACACACAAGGACCGTAATAGTTTAGTGTATTTGGAAACTCGAAACATAATCTTCTAATCGTGGTGAAATATCTTCAACATCTCCCATATAGATATTCCCCTTTTGGTTTTCTTACCTAAAACCTTTATTTAAATCATTGGGAAAAGAAAACATATAAAGGGTGAGCTCAAATGATCAGTAAGGGTAAGCATGGATTAAATAAAACAAATCAGATACATTTGAACATAAAAACATGAACATAATGTTTAAATTTCAAAATCTTGGGAAATGACATAAAACATGGCAGTACATAAGGCATAGATCCTAAAGAGACATTATTCATGATAAAATAGCATGGGAATAAAACATGTGATTGTGGAAATCATTAAGCACATGATATTATTTCCATAGTAGCCAAGGCATTGCAGCCAAAACCATCTTAGTAGACAAATTCCCTTTCTGAATCGAGTTCACTCCTCGTTCCAGTCCTCTATTACTGAACCAGATTAACTTAACGTTCCAGCCATGTCTATATCATGAGATATAAATCATTACATAATGAATTAGAGGTATATGTATGTCCCACCCATCTCATATTGAAATCATTCTTTTGTGTGCCCCAAAATCATAAATCATACATCATAGCATAACCCATGTAATAGAATGAGATTCTTAAACATCATGCCATCAAAACATAATCCATAAAAAATGGATATCATTTCATCATAAGAAGAATCAAACCATGTAAATAAGGGAGACATTATACTTAAAACATATACATATTAAATAATGTCATTTTAGATGGAAAATAATTTTGATAAAACACTTGAAATGAATTTTTGAGGTAAATATCCTTTCTTCTTCAAAATCATTTTATTTTCACAAGATTCCATTTAATTTTAAAATAAATGGGTTTTTTTGAAAATAATCATGAAATATTGTAGTGGAGGCATCATTAAAATGAGGCGTTATGAAACCGTAAAAATCCGTTCACGCCGAATAAGTTAAAAATAACATTCTCCTCATACTTTTGTCAGAAAAGTCAAAAAGTTCCGCGTAAAAGAAATATTCCTTCCATACGATGTGGTAAGAGTCAAAAAAAGGGTAAAAATGACTTTAAAAATACATGGAAGAAAATTAAAATTTTCATGAAAACATTTTGAAAAATATGGACATGGATGATAAAAATAATCCCAGTAAATACATACGAATAAACAATCTCAGATAAGAAAGAGATTGGAATAATTATCCATTACCTTAGGTCCGATATGCTTCGTACATATCCGAACCTCCTATATAATGATTTAAATAATGTCATTAACCTATTATAGAATCATATTCATTGTTATAATATCATATATGGTTCAATTATGACTTTATATTACCCGTTCTTTTGTAAATCCATGTTAAAGCAGCGTTTTGGGTAAAATCGTTTCATTTATCATACATGTTTGGACTTGTTGTTCTTGATATTATTATTAATTATATCTTGATTTAATTACTTTCATAATTTAAATCACAATGTATATATTCTATATATATTCAATTTATATATATAATAGATATATAAATGAAATGAAATACACCGTTCTTGGAGACGGTAGGCCGTACGTACGCAAGAACGCTGTTTTCGTTTCCTTATTGAATTAAATGGAATTAAGTGGATGACGTACATATATATATACATAAATATAGTAGAATTATTATGTCATATATTTCATGATTACTTGTTAAGTATACTTTATAATCATTCTTGAATTGTTAACATGGGAAAATGAATCTCATCGCGTCATGGAGACGGTAATCCGTACGTACGCACGAGCGATGATATCGTTCCTATATTTATTGAAGGAAATTTGATTGGATGATAAAATATATCAGAATCATTATGATGTCATAATAACTATTTATAGTTATTCTTTACACCATTATACCCATCTAAGTACGGTGGTGTTGGAAAAACAGATTTCACCACGACGTAGAGATGGTATTTCGTACGTATGCACGCACGGTGATTTCATTTCCGTAGGATGGATAGAAGGTGGAATGGGTTTGTTTCATATTTATAATAAAATATCAGTATATTATTGATACTTATTTTATTACTTTATAATGAAACAACTATAGAATAATAATTTGAAGAAGAATGAAGCTTGAAAGAATCGGTAGAAGAGATTACCTCTTCTTCGACGCACCTCCTTTAATCTTCTTCTTAGGGCAATAGGGTTAGACTTTTGAGAAGACCAGAACCCATATGATATAACTAGAGGGGTTTAGAAGAGTAATTTTCAGGGTTTGGCTGAGCTTAAAGGCACAAAAGGGTGTAAAGTGAAGTGAAAAGGGGTTCTCTTTTTATAATGGAGGAGAGGGGCACCTTTTGAAATCTTAAAATTATTAATTTATAATAAATATAAAACCAATTACAACCCTCTGAAAATGACTCATATTAAAATATTAGATGATATAGGGTTGTAATAGAATCAAAAAATAAAATTTAGACATGTAGGGAATTTATTTTAAACATTATAACTTGATTTATCCTTATTTAATCTATTAAATTTTATTTGTGGTAATAAGATTCTAAATTTTAAATTGTTATAAATAATTACTTATGTTCTGAAAATTATCCATAATTTGATAATTTATGACATTTTCGAGTATATAAATTTGAATTTATAATTTTTAAATATTTTTTTGATTTTAAAACAATTTAATAATATGTTATTTTTATAAAATAAGAATAGTGTCAATTTTGACACTATTAATTTATTTGAATTTAAATAAAATCCACACAGAGGATATATTCAAAATAAAATATTTAATAGGTTCCAAACATGTCATAGTACTTTAGAAAAGAAGTGGAGAACATTAAATAGTTCATATAATATTTATTTTACTATTTGTAAAAACATTTATTTGATATTTCCTACAAGAAAATAATTACTACAACATTATTGTATAATTATTATATATACTTATTTGTTGCATAAAAATTACAAATAAAATCCTAGGATAATGATAAATCTTATATATTTCATAATAATACATTTAGTCGGATTTATCTTCTAAAACACCCAAATTTTAGAAATGTTATATTTATTAAATTATGAAGGTGACAACATTGACATCATATAAAATAAAATAAAATAAGTGTCATAATCACTTTTATAAGACTCAAAACGGTCATATATTAGGTCATTGGATGATTATGGTATATATATACACTACCAATATGTTTTTTTCATGTTTGTGTGCCCTTTAATATGTATTACTATTTCAATAAAAACAATATTTTTTTACTGAATAAATAATTTCTGCATCATTATTGTATAAGATAATAATGTAATTAAATAAATCTTAAAAATTACAAATAAATTACCATAATAAAGAAAAAAACTATAGCTTTCCAATGAGTATTTATAACCGAATTTATATTTTTGATAAGCTTATATTAAAAATACTTTAATTATTAAAGTTTGAGTGAGACATATTTTACTTTCCTTTAAATAAAATAATTTAAT
The DNA here is from genome assembly GCA_963277665.1 of Viscum album. Classification (NCBI taxonomy): domain Eukaryota; kingdom Viridiplantae; phylum Streptophyta; class Magnoliopsida; order Santalales; family Viscaceae; genus Viscum; species Viscum album. The sequence goes on from OY728160.1 coordinate 1,174,673,712, forward strand.
GGTCTTAATCACTTCCAAGTGGGTTCTAATGGATTCCATTTCGACCCAAATATGACTTAGGACGATATATAATCATCCAATTGTATTAATACAAGTGTTAGGGTAATTTCATAATATTATATTGACCCATAATTACCCGATTTATCTTTTACTATGATAAATAAAATTTACCATAGTTACTATTCATAATGCCAAAAAAAGTAGTATATTAATATAATTTGGACCCACTGATACCAAATATGGAATCCATTTTTCAAAATTCAATACACACAGGTTGCAGAAATTTAATTAAAATTAATCTCGTTGTCGAAATAAAACGGGTTTTTTTAAAACATTTCAAAAGAATGAATTGATTTAACCTATGAAATCAACGTAAAATCAATGATAATGACATAAATTATATTGAATGGTAAAAATATATTCTATTTATACTTTAAAAAAATTCAATATTATAATTTAACCACATATATTATTACGATGAAAAAGTTGTTTTTAATTAAAATATAGCGTGTTTATACTATTCATTAAAATGTGAATGTTATCAGAATAATATGAAAAATTTATCCAAAGTAAATTCTTATATCCTGATTACAAAGAAGAATTTTATTTTGTTATATTGAACATATAAAAATGTAAAAAACTAGATTTAATGTGGGTGCACCATCAAAAGGCAGCAAAACTGCATTTTTTTTAAAATACTCATTTTACAGGAAAAATTTATTTTTTTAACATACCATGTTGAAGAAAATTTGTAAGATAAAATAATAATTTTACAACATTCAATATGTAGTAAATAATATTCATAACAGATAGTTCATAATAATATTATAACCATATATCGTTGTTTAGTGACACCCGGTATTGCGTACTACACACACTATCGAGGAAGGTCACGATTGCGTGTAATGCAAGCCAGGTCAGGGTTGTGTGTAGTGAATTCTCCCTTTGGTGTTGCATGTATAATAATTAAAAACATATTTCATTTATACATTAAAAAAAATCTATACATAATGCTGCGTAGAATAATTTCTACAAAACGAACATGAAATTTTGTGTAACATGAGTCAAGAATAGTGTTGCGTATACTGCAAGCTAATACGGTGTCGCGTATAGCACAAGATAATTTTGATGTATCATACAACAAAAGACATCAATGAAATTAAAAATAATATTTTTCATAAAATCTTGGGGTGTTACTGTGACAGTGCGACCTCTACGGTGCCACCATCACAGTGCCATTGGTTCAGTTGAACACTTCAAGTAGTGCCTCCTGTTCGGTGTGCGATCATGACAGAGAAACCAATACAGTGCCCCCATGATATGTGCCGCCATCAATGTGCCATCGTGACCGGTGCAACCATTTTATTGGAATTGTTCTGTGGAACCAAAATTTGGAAAATTATTGGATTGGGAGGGTTCAAACCATTACATCCATGCATAATATTTCAACTATATCCATGAAATCTTTAGGTGCATTAAAGAAGAAAAATTGAATTATTGTGAACTCGTAATGTTAATGGCCTATATAAAATGTTGGATTTTGGATATCTTATTTCTTTAATCATGATTGATGATTCAAAAAAAAATATATTCATTTAAAAATAAGCATCTTATTGAAGTTAATCAAATAAATCATCAATGTGTGGAATAAGAAACATATTCATTATCATAATAGAATTGAATTCCCTATAATCATTGTACAACCACATTGATATATCATTCTTCCCATTAAAAAGAATAGAGTCTCCCCATGGTGATACACAATGTTTTATAAGTCTCCTACATGACAACTCGTACAGTTCTTTCATTAACTCTAGTAATTCCATTGTGGCCATTTGAATGTGATTTTTTGAAATATGTCTCGCATAATTGATAAGTTGAATGTAATATACAAACCTCTTCCTATGGTGTATGTCCATTAATTTCATTATGAAATACATAAATTTATTCCAATAAAATAAGTACATAATCTTTCTAAATATAACATTTTTCATACATAGGTTGTGTTTTGTCTTATTCCCCATGGAATCTCATTCAAGAGTGATATTTTGGGTTGATCTAGATATGGATTATTAGAAAAATACTTTTCACTAAAGATAAGGAAGTCCACATCTCTATTGGTATTCACAACTTCAATCTATTTTCACTAATCTTTTTCATAATATTTTGAAATACTATAAATAACAAGGATTATATCCAAATCAAATTTATCTATAACAACCATGAATGAAAATATGGCCTATTAAGGGTTTAGAATGGGAACTGATGGACAAATCCACATTGTGGTGCGATTTAGACTATGAGTTTTAACTAAAACCTCTATTATTATAGTTCTAGGGAAATAAAATATTTTCTAGAAATAATGTATAATATAATTTATTGAAATGATTAGGATAAAAATTAATAATTTTATAAATGGTATACTATGTTTGATGTACCATACACCAAAATATTGGAAACTGTAACCTTAGCTATATGTATCACCTATGATTTTTTTCTCCCCTTAATGTCTTATGTTGTATATTCCATTAATGATTCGTGTAATGGTGTGATCCATTTATATATATTTATAGAAAAAAAAATCATACATATGATTATTTCTACTTCATTCATTGGCCAGCTGACCCTTGTCTATTCACTTTTATCAAACTCCAATTCCCTACGAGAATATTCCATGATGTTTGATCACAAAAATTCACTTGATGGAAATTTATTGGTTCTTAATTTATTCATTAATGATATAAGATTTTCATAATTCTCTTACCACCAATTATTCTAATGATTTTCCTTTAGTATATTGATTTTATAAAATTACCTCTCGATTTTGAGAAAAAAACATATTATTATTCCATCAAAAGTGGAAAATGCTTCAAAAACATATTCCCCTCAGATGTTCGGATAAAAGACATTAAATAAATGATCAATATCTTGGTCAATATTATATTCACAATATGTAGTATACCTAGATAGTTCTATAAAGTTATCCATATACTCTACAACACTTTCTTCTTCCACATTCACTAAGCAGAGTAACATTCCCTTCCTTTAATTTCCGTTCTCATGGGGGGAATTATTCATTATAGAATATTACATTAATAGTTCTCCACTATATATATTATTTTTATTCACCTATCATAGTTTTATAGATCCATGATTACCATTGATCAGTATCATCTCTATGAAAATGCACAACCTGTGTAACCTTTTACATTTCACTGCATCCCAAGGTAGAAAATTACATTTCAAGGGAGTTGACGATTTCTCAAATACCATTGGATTGATAGTTCTCTTGAATTATGGAGGCTTCATTCACATTAAATAATCCATTATAGTGTATAATTCTATGTAATATCATGATTCTCTCTATGTTTGAGGTAATGATACATAACCTGGGATAGATGTCCAAACATTTTAATGATCTATGTAGCTCCAACCCCAATGGTATTTTCATTCTTACTAGGGAAAAATATAAATTATCAAAATGTATTTATTCCTTTTCTTTCGGTAGTCACCATCCCAAAATAACAGTACAGATTGAGTAATCATAAAATCGTCATGAATATAGATCCATAATATAAAATCTCAATAATCATAAAAATAATCAAATACTATAAGTGGTTGACATTTTTTTTCATATTATATATGGTTATTCAAAATTTTTTTCTCATTGTTTCTAGAAAAATTCTCTAATAACAACTATAACAACCCTATATCTAGTAACCTAGTTATGGTGTACAGTTAATTAAATTTTCATAGATATTATATATATCACCAATAAGGATTAATTCATTTTGAAATATTCGTAATATATATATATATATATAAATTATTCCAAAATTACATTAGAACTATAAAATATAGACATAAAAAAGAAATTGTTCATCATCCTTGAATCAAATTAAAATATAACTTCTTCATAACCTATGGAATGAAAAAATAAGGGGGAGATCAAATTCTGAGTAAAGATTATATAGAGTGGAATCTATCATGAGTAAATTAAGAATAATAAGTATGGAAATGTAAATAAATAAAAACACATGGATTTTAATAAAATTATTATAAACTTGAATCCTGGTATAATATCAATGCACTAATCTCATAGATAATAAAAACAAAATTATAAATAATAGGAATAAAATAATTTATATACTATGGTCTCTAACATCATTATATCGGGAGCATCATGGACTTATTCCACAATAGATTATAACAACGAGTAATAATCCATTTAATTGGTAAATTGATCTATCTCAAGGATCTTACCGATGCATCAATTAGGTATATAATTTTTCCCAACCCATCACTACATGTCCAGTACATTCATTATATATTGAATGATTGATTTAATTCATGAAAAATATTAATAAAAAAATGTAAGTATTAGATAAATATTACATATATCTCTTTAATTACACATTAAATAAAATAATTTCAACATAAAACACTATCTGTAGAAATGGTATACAATTTAAGAAATAATCATATCAATGATACTAGGAATATGTATCTTTAATATATTTGTATTATCAAATGATGGCTTGCAAGTTAATGATATAATGGATGGTTTCACTAAAACAAATCCTCATATGTGAATAATTAAAATTAATGGTTTTTTAATTAATTAATATATATTTTATAAAATGATTAATATATCTGGATTGAGGAAGATATCTGTTCTATTTTTTATAATAAAATATTTTAAAAAATCAAATAGTTATAAAGTGAAACATTTTATTTCAAAATAGCCTTATGAACATAATAGAATATAATAAATGAAAACATTATATATGAAGGATAGAAAATCCTATCTTTACATACTTTTTAAAAAAAACGTTCTTCAAGCATTCATTAGAAATGTCCCAAATTAACTTTTTTTTGAAAATAAAAAAATCCCTTTCAATTTTTGTTTAGAAAATCTAAAATGGTTCAAAAAATTTTCTGATTAATCATTTTAGAAGAATAAATTTTGTTTAAATAAATTTAAATGAAAATATGTACTTTTTTAAAAAAATATACAATTTCAAATGATAAATAAAACTTGTTATTCATTTATTTTTTATTTTTCTTGATTCATGTTTGAAAGAGATGAATAGTTAGATGAAAAATATGAATCAAATTTAAAATAAAAAAAAATAAATGAAATTTAATCATCATTAAAAATTTATATTCATGTTAATAAATTCAATGGTTATTCATATAAAACAACATAAAAACATACATGTGCATATTCCAAATACGTTTCAATGGAGTGGAAAATGAGACAGAATCAATTAACTGAGGTCTCGTATCTTACATATATTCTATAAAAACAATTAAAATAATATTAAATTTATTATAATATCATTAAAGGGACATATTAATAAAAATTTAATCATATATAAGAAATCCATAACAATTTATCAAATACTGGTTAAACATCCCTTAATTATTATGATTATTTTTTGCTGTAACTACTTTATTTTTTCTTGTATGTTATGATTCTGTAGTTCTATTCAATGCACATTTGTTATGTATCCATCATCTCTTTATCTTCATTTTAGATATTAATTTAATATATATTCAATATATAAATATTCAGAGTTGTCCATAATTAAGAGATAGATAAATGAATTACTTAGTTCATGGAGATTGTAGGTTGTACGTATGTTTGTACATTGTTCCCTATTTTGGACATCTAGATTGAATGATAGGTGAATAATTATTAATATATTCATAATAATTAATCTATTCATTATAATTATTATATAATATATATATATATATAAAATATTCATTAATTCCATCATTATTCCCAACTAATTAATTGGTAAATGAATGACGAATTACATAACTTTGTGGAGTTGGTAGTCCACACATACACACATATGTCATTATCATTTACAAATTATTGGAATATAAGAAGGTATATATGATATTATAGATAGAATATGATATCATCATCATATATATCATATTGAATTATTATTTTCATATTTATAACCATCCATGTAATATGGTGATGAAAAATGATTTACAGAACTTCATCTAGATGGTATGTTATTCATATACATAACAGTTTTTTTTCTATTTTGGTTGTATATAAATGAGATAGAATATGGTTGTTCTTAAATAATAATAAAATATCAACATATTTATAATAATAGAGTTATTATGGTTCCATACTCTCCATGTTTTCATTTTATATATAAATAAAATATATATTCAATATATAGATATTTAGAGTCATCCATAATTAAGAGATAGATAAATGAATTGTGAAATTCATAGAGATTGTAGGTTGTTCATAAGCCAGTACATTGTTCTCTATTTTGAACAGCTATATTCAATGATATGTGAATAATTCTATATCTCTTAAAAATTATTATTTTATAATATATATCATATAAATTAATTAACTCCATCATTATTACCATCTATTTATTGTATAAATGAAAGAAGAATTACATAACTTTGTAGATTTAATAGTCCACACGTACACACATGTGTCATTATCATTTCAAAATTATTATTATGTAAGAAGTTATATATGATATTATAGATAGAGTATGATATCATCATCATATATATCATATTTAATTATTATTTGAATATTTATAACTATCAATGTAATATGGTGATAAAAAATGTTTCACATAACTTCCTAGATATAGTAATTTGTAAATTACTCATAAGAGTTTCTTTATATTATTGTCGGATATTAACGAGATTGAATACGGTTGTTATAAAATCATAATAAAATATCAAAATATTTATGATAATGGAGTTATTTTTATGGGATAGTTAAAACACATTACAACGAATAAGAATAAGAATTAATGTTGATGGAATTGGGAAAAAAGATTAAATGTTCTTAGGAAACCATCATTTATATATATTTTTTGGGGACCAATTCATGGTCTTGTGGAAGTATTAGAAACTCTACTACCTATTTGATGGTTTTAATAATATTCATTTTAATGTTTTGGTCAACATATATGGATCATAGTGGTTAAAATGAGTGATTGTGGAGGCTCTATTTTATAATTGAACTAAGGAGAATTTTTGGAATTATAGAAATGATTAAACAAAAGTAATGTCATTTACAGGAAAAATTAATCAAAGTTATCTATGTATTTCATACTTAGTTGGGATATTATTGAAATAACGACATCCAATAATACTTGGAGATGTATTTTCGTATTTTAAGCCTTGTAATTTGGTTTAAACCTTTTGTTAACCTATTTTATCATAAAATGTGGAACACATTTTTAAAACCTAAATAGTAATTATAAATAATATATTGTCTCATAAAATTAAAATTGATCTTATTTCATACAGAATATTACCCCTTATCCTCATTTAACGTGTTAATGATATTTATATAATTTAACAAATATTATTTTCATAAATTAGTTTTAATGTAACTTTTTACTATATTTATTTGAATTTACTTAAAATAAATCATGAAAATGATATATTTCTAATATAAATCACTTATAAATTATTAATAACACATATACATCTAATAAAATTCATGTAAAACAATAAATTAACCACAAGATATCAATTTTAATATTAGTAATATAACTTAATTTATTTTTATATTACATGAATAAATATTGTATTAGCATTGGGAAATCTCGTAATGTAATTAGATAACCCCTAAAAATTATCAATAAAATATAATAAGTAAATACAATTTAATTTTGCATAATATTGAAGTTTATGTTCATTTATAACTTTCATTTTCCCTATATGGAAGAGAAATATATTTCAAAATATTAGAGTGTATCATTTCGTATCATTCTTTAATTTAAATAATATATTCTTAATTTTAATGGAATAGATTCAATTAAACATATAAATTTAGAGACTAAGTTGATAATGGTATATTTCCATTTATTTAATAATAATTTAGATTAAATATTTCGACTTTATAACTTATTTTTAGCCAATATTAATGATACTTACTCTGAATTAATGTGATAATTTTTTACCGCCCTTAATATTCATATTGAACAAAAAAAATGAGTTTTTTTAAGAAATATTATCATCATAAATCAAAATATATACCAAATTTTACAATATTAATCCCTTAAAAATTTAAAAATTTAATATTAAAATAACATATCGTATTGTGATGGGAATCACTTTTCACAAACATACAGTCTCTAAGAATAAAATTGGATTTATTCATAACATATTCCCATTAAAGGGAATAAATTAATGCTAAAACAAAAGAAATTAAAATACTATGTTAATTAAATTAAAATAATTCCCCAATAGTGAATAATAAAATTTATTATTATAATAACATATTTTTTGTACGTAAAAACTATTTTAAAAAAATCAATTCATTTACATCCAAATGTTTTTTATTTTTTTAGAAAAACAATGAATTTGTTTTATAAATCATTGAAAAATATAATTTTATAAATATATAATGATATAGGTATTCCTTCTAATTCTAAGGGCTAGGTTGTAATTTTCATATAATGATATTTTTTATATTAGATAGTAGTTTGTTTGAACATGACGTTTCATGCAATTCAATCTACTGAATAGATTGAATTTATTTAAAAGGAAACATAACATAACATTCTGGGGTGTTATTGTTCCAAAAACTCCATAATTTTTTTCATGATATAAATTTAATATATATTAATTACATTCCTATTTATAGTCATACATAAATCTTAGTTATAGGAAAATGAATTACACTTTTAATGGAGACGATATTCCATATGAAAAAATGAACAATTATTCAATTATTTCAGTAAATGAAATGAAATAATGATATAAAATAATTCACCTTTTTATAATCATTGTTTTCATAGATATCATATATATTAATTACTAATGTTCTTTTTACCATCCATGTCGTAAGGACCTATGGTCTTATGTATTAAAATTTTGAAAAAAAATTTGATTTTTTTTCAGATGATGATACGGGTTAAAAAAGCATTTTTACCAAAATTATGAACTCAGATAATTTTTCATACCACCCTATTAGAACTATATTTGGATGGTTACCTTAGAATTAGTGATTGGTGTAATTTTTATATGTTTGAATTCTATATGATGAAATAATATTTAATATATATTTTGTTAAATATTTATGTATTCATGATGGTTTTTTGGTCATATGTTTTGAATAGAGAATCATATAGAGATTAAATCTCCACTAAAGTGTTTATAATGGGTGGTTTTGCCTTGGGGGTGAAAAGGAGGTCGGGCATTGGGTCTTGGAAAACGCCTATTGATTTTCATTATTTTTTCCCCTTTTCATTTATTTTTTTTCTTATTTAAATTTCCATCCCATTGTTCTCGTGTACACAATCAGGGGATCCTTATTCTTTATGTGACTGAGAAATAAAATATGATACTAAAATATTGAAGATGTAGGAGAGGATGAGACTGGTAGAATCCGGAAACTCTGGATATGATATATTGTCATGTGGTATCCATGGAGTGTGGGGATGTCTGATGCTTCAGATGATTCAACACAATGTTAGTAAAATTTTAATTTCTTTCTATATATAAATGCAGATTTATCTTATTAAAGTTATAATGAACTCTATGACTTTTAAGGGACCCTTGTGGGTCAATATTTTGTTTTTGGGGATGAAAATGGTGTATCATGATGATTTGATATGTCTCATATTCGGATATCACAATCACATAATGTGTATTTCAGGAATAAATGAAATGTGTTATACTAGTATGGGGAAGATGATCTTTTAGAATTTCACCCCATGTATGAGTTATACAGGCATGTATTGTGATTTGACCATTTTTTCATGTACGCTTCCAGATATCATGTGTATTTTTGAATGGCCATATGATGTAAACATTAATATCTTGTATGGGGTACATTCAATATAGAGATACACGACCAGACTATATACAAGGCCTTTCCACGTGAGCAACAAAGTAAGGTACCCCATGTTGGGTACATGAAATGTATGCTATGAACATGATTTGTAAAACCTATGAAAACGACTAGGTGTGACCATGACTGTACACACCATGTTATTGGGTTGACATGCCATCAACTCCTCCTTTGGTACCCTTTTTGGAGTTTTCATGTTTTTCATATCATTATTCGAATGAGTCTGAAATTCACCATAAAGTAGACCATTCAGTGTATCTCTCAATTTATACCTCAATGGTGAATCCCATAGGGGATGTGAGGAATACTTGGTGGAATTTCATGAATTTATTAAATGGATATGTTCTTATATACAAATATAAAATAATTTACTCCAAATTGGGGTACACCATTGACTTGAGATAGGTTATGATCCATATCACATGACTAATGATCTATATCATTTCCATTGAGGAAATGGACCTTATAATATGTGAGCTTCTTCCCAAAAGGCCATGAAATTATATGTTACTAAATATTACCAATGTGATTCATATTGTTATGTTTTGACACAGAGGATCCCATGTAGGAGGCCTCTATCTTCACACTATTACCATTGCTTGCCTAAGGGATTCCATTTCATTCATTATAACCAACATAATCGCATATATTATCTTCTTTTTTATGTACCATTCCGAGGATCCAATGTAGGAAACTGATGACTCTTACATTGCTTTTATTGGTCCTTAGTAGGATTACTATTAATATATACCGTTTTAGGATCACATGTAGGATTTATGCCTTTACCTTCACCGTTGAGGATCCATAGTAGGTTTTATTCTCTTTTGAGTATAACATGAGGATCCAATGTAGGATTACCCTCATATGAATTGTTTTAAGGGACATAATGGGTGACCCAAAATATTATCTAAACTGATATTACACTTATTTTTTGGGTAGATAAGGTAGTGGGTGTCACCTTGGAATTCGTACCAAACATGTATGCTTAGGACGATATGATAACAATGTTGGGTAATGTGTCCAGCCACCCCAATCATTTATTTATGCATTCACTTTTTTATCATTGATCCATATAAGGTGACCAGAGGTTCATCATTATTGCTGGATGATGATATTGAAATGATGCTTCGTTGCTTCCCTTTGGGTTTCCAAGATGTATTTCATTACATGCGGCTTCTGAGCTAGGATTTTTCTTATATTTAATGAAAAAAATATTTATTACATTTTTTTTCTCTATTGATAATCTTTTTTTGATTATATATTTTTAATATTTTCATTGGAGCTTCATGGAATTCGATTTTTGATCCTCTGATTATGATACACATGCATGATGTCCTTATAAATGATAGTCATGGATGATTATGATCTACTATGTGATGGGGAAGATTCCTCTATCCCCAAATTGATATTTTTAGGATGATTCCACATTCCTCTAATTTATATGTGACTAATATTTATTATCTATTCTCAATTGGAAAATACTCATTGATCATTATGCTCTATCAAGTGGGAGGGGTGATTAAACTCTCCTTGGATGATTTACTATATTATGGTGTTTGAGATGGATTTTCACATCCTTGTATACTCATTGACGATTACTGTATCCCAATTGATAGGGATAATTCTTCTCAAATAGATTGGAGACCTCAAGGGGTGGGCACAATGTCTCATTGATGATCTATCCTTACACTGTACTTAAGGGTGACACTCATGGAGTTCATACAAGTCATAATTTTATGACTGCCTATGGGCATGGACTTATGGATTGATTATTGTACTGAATTTTCATTGTTTGATTGTCATGGGGTACATGTGGATATTTTTATGATGTGCATATATACTTCCCTTGAATCCATTATTTATTTCTTGGAGGATGGTACGGGTGATCCCGGGCTAAAGAAAAGTATCCCCTATAGGAACATAGATTACTTAGAGACATTCATGCACTGGTTGAAAAAGATATTTTTTTAATTGGTTTTTGAACATATATATTTTCTTCCCGATACACCTCTTGAGTGGTACACCATGAAACGTAATTCACTTTTCACATGATGTCAACGCAATATGGATAATGGACCCATGGTCCCACTAATTATGCTTTTTGTTATTTCATTCTCCTTATGATTGTTTATTCATATTTATTTATATATTAATATGTGTGTAAATATATATATATAATAAAAGATAAATTATGGATCACTATCCAATCGAACTAGATTACATACTTAGGGGCCGACTCTAGATTCATTATTTTTAGTTTAGTTTATATTTTATATTCTACCTCAGATATGCTAATCATATTCCAAGGTCATGAGCTTATATCATCACATTATAAGTTCATCATTGCGGTGTCCTAAAAATATTATTTCTCACCCATGTATGCCCACATCTGTTTGTGTGTCTTCCATACGTCTTATTATTGGGATGAGAATAGTTTCATAGAGGATAGAGTTGTGGCCTAGTGTTGAATTATCATGTTGATCCAATTATGTTGATTCTTGAGTTCTATATGATGTTGTTAGACAATTTCTTGAGAATGGGTATGTGGTTCGTCCGGGAGTTATTTTGGAGACTTTTTTCGTTTTTGTATTACTGTTTGTAAGGAAAACTAGAATTGTGATCAGTGTTTCATGTAATTCCTAAATTTATTAGATTTTATATCATTTCATATATTACTACATAATTCCCCTATTTTGGTTATTTACTACATCTTGACTAGGTTTAATTACTTCTTGGATGTTATTTATTTATTTATTCTACTGTTTACTCTCATGTGAGGGAATATTCTATCTATGGACATATATTAAACCCTCACTTATACATTGTAGATAAAACTATATATAGTCACGATCCTAAGGAAATATAACAAACTTTCTCAGTGAACTGGTTTATTAGCATCTAGGTTGGGAGGTTACACATTGGTATCAGAGTTATTTATTTTCATGTAGTTTTACTTTATTGGATATGATAGATATATGTATTATGAATGAATCGAAACTTATGATGTATATCATATTAGTGTGTTAAAAACACTAGTGTAGCTAAGATGTACTAGTTTCAACGGATATTGTATTTATTTTTTGAAATGTGATGTTACAGTTTTACATGATTTTCAAACAAAGGGTTTCGCATATTGTTTAGAGTTATGATTTATTACGGATATATTGTTCTCAACTAGTTGAAGAGATGTCATCTATGGATTTTTTGGATTTTTCCCATTGGGATGATGCTGGTGATTGATTTTGACTCTTGGACAACAATGGAATGAGGCATCTCTTGCATCATAATTTTCATGTATGATTCACATGTTAGAGGCCTTCTAGTGCGTGATTAATATAGACAACTATAGATTAATTTTTTTAATGTCTTCATAAAACCCGAAATTGTGTTTTCCATAATGGTTTTAGGTGGAATTCTACTGATTTGAGATGAAATGAAGATATATTTCCTTCTGATGTTATGCTATGCGGATATGTGTTGAGGCATTCTATGAAGTTGGTGACATACTAATAATGAAAACTATTTGTAATGACCATAAATGTCGTTATGGAACATGCTTCACAGGTATCATACCACTTAAGTGGTTTTATTTATCATGTTTTGTTATTTTATGTTTCAGTAACTGTTTATAAATTATTTTCCTATTTATATTGGAATGAAATTATACTTAAATGACATCTTTTTTGGTTATCTAGTCGGGTCAATGTGTACGACGTCAATAGGTACCGAGCCATTCTTAAGAACTAGAACTCGAGGGGGTATTACTGTATTGGGATTCCAGATGATTGTTAGTTCAATGTATTTCATTTTTTTCTATCCTGACTTCCATTGGTAAGTTACATAATAAGATTCTCAGATATGATTAGGGGACTTTTAGGTCAGTGTTGACTTTTTTGAACCCTATAGGTTATTATAAACTTTGCCTCCTTTCGAGATGTTTATAATTTTGGGGAATAGGGTTAAATCATTTTACCAATTTGCAAGACATGATTAGTAGGCATAGGTGTGATACCTAGAGGACCATTTTTTTTACTAGGATGTTTGTTGTTTTATGTTTCATTTTGATCTAGGTAAACATACGAGTGAGGTTAGACCTGGTTTTTGAATTACTTTTTAAGCAGTGATCTTAGTTTTCATAACATTTTACAGTTATTCATGGTATGTTATCAGTGTTTTTCTTTATAGGAATGTTTGATCTTTTTTATTATTTTGATAGACATAGGGTGGTAGTTATTTAATTTATTCTTTGACATGATGCACTATTTTAATGTTGGGAATAGTCTATGAGTGTTTATGTTATCTATAATGTAGTTAGAGCATAGGTAGATACTCATGACTTGGACAACATTGGGTGAGGGTCAATCGTGGAATAAATCATGGATCATGTATTGTTCTTGGTTCTAAAGACCAATTCCAAGGTTGCTTCCAAATTATTGATAATTATGTTCCATTTATCATCATAGATTATCCTTCTGTTGGATGACTCATGGGAGTATTATTGAGGTTATAAATATATACACTAGTTCTTCAAGGTAGCATTTACAAATAATAGACCATTGACTCATAGATGGTAAGCTAAGGGAAAATATTTTCACAAATATTCGTAGGAATTGTTTCCTAGGATTTTTAGTTATAGAGATGAATATCCCTTCATGGTTGAGTATACATCTTGGGTGACTTTTTTTATGTGAGATGATTATCTCATGGTTAGACATAGACATTTCTTTTCAAGAGACATGGTGATTTGAGTTGGTTAAATATTTCTATTCTTTTTTTGTGTCAGAATGTATTAAGATAGATATACATTCCTTTTTTTAATCTTTGTGTACTCATTTTTGGTGATTATTAAGTTTTATATTGACATCGTCTTTAGTATATTGTCATTTTTTCCTCTCTGTGCTAGGATTATTTTCATTTTATATATCTAACATAATCAATGAAGAAATATCTTTAAGTTTCTATGATGGAGTCGTATAACGTTATCCATATGGTTGGGAGTGAACCATTGGCCTTTAAATTGTAGAAACCATCATTTAAGTTGATATTCATAAATTTTTTAGGCTTTTGGGATCATTGTTTTGGTTTAAGATGATGATAAGGGTATTCCTATTTTGGGGAGTAATTGATTGGCCATTGTTGAATGTATCCCATGTAAAAGACAATTGTTGAAACTAAGATACTAGTAGTTAGATAGTTGAGAAATCAATGTTGTACATATTTTTTGGTTGATAGAATGACTACAAGTACTAGCATGAAGGATTCTATAGGAATGGAATGTTTATGGATGATGGATTGGAATGAACTATGTTTCTATGGAATTAAATCTTGATCAGCAATTTCAATTTTCTAGTTTAGATTATTGTAAGGTATATAATGGACTTTTTTCTATAATATATTATAAATGATAATTTTTTAAACACATTGTTTGTCGCAGAATACGGTGATTACACTAGGAGAACTGTTTTATAGAATTCCAAGCCTATCAAATTTTATTGAAATAATAAATATTTAATCTAAAATTAATTAAATAATAATTTTTGATCATTGTATTTTAGGGAATATATTTTGAAAGTAGTTTCCAAATGAGACTCTTTCTCTATATTTGATTGCATAATTGGGGTTTTTGTGTAGATGTGAAATAATATCATCTCTGTAAATGGGGCTGGGTTGGACAAACTAAACTCATAATTTTTTTTTCTTTGTGCCTTTATTTTGTTGTATATTCCTTTTTTTACCACCAAATACTCATTAATGTTCCCCTAAGGGATCCTATATCTTCTCATTACCAAGAGAAAAAATGAATATGGGTTTTTCGAATGATGTCTAGGGGAAGAGTGGTACCTTTTTGAGGCTCAGAATGTGCCTGATCGTCCTGTGGTGGGTGTGGAACATGGACATCGGTAATGCTTTGTAAGATTTCCCATATGTTATGGGAACCCTTTTATGTTATCTTTTCCTATATAGCATTCCCATGATCACAAATATGATGCCATCAATTCCTAAAGTACTTTTAAGGGTCCCTTGTAGGATACATCTTATTATATACCATTTGAGTATCCCATGTTGGATTCATCCATTTTCAATTTATACAGAGGAACCACACTAGGATTCTTTTTCTTTTGAGTAGACCTTGATGATCCCTTGTAGGAATCCTCTCTAATTTTATGTCATGCGAGACCCAATGGATTCCCTGATGTTTTACTGAACCTATGATTTATCTTGGGTTTTGGTATAGAGAGTAGCATGTGTTACCTTGTAATCCATAGTAAAAGTGTAATCCCTTGAGGATATGATAATACATGTTGGATAGAAATTCATCCACCCTCACTCCTTTATTTATTATTTCACTTTTTTATTGGTGATGCAAGATTGATATATAGAGGTTATTATAGGTTGGTGGATGATTATAATGGAATAATCCATCATTCATTGTCTTTTGGATGGCCATGCATATTTCCTATGATTATGATAATGATATGTAATATTGTTTATATTTATTTTCATGCGAAGGAGTACTACCTATGATCAGGTTTTTGAGCATGTATGTTGGATTACAAGATTATGGGGATCACAAGATGTTCTTACTGGGATCTATCATTTGAGACTATGATTATAATATATGGAAATGGAATCACTATTAATTATACTGAAGGAGGATTAGACTCCTCAGAGTGATGATGATGATTACTCTCTCAATTAGTTTCAAAATGAAGAGAATGATTATCATCTCCACTAATTGGCATGAGATGGGTATGATTATACTATCATTAATCTGACAATACTCATGGATGATTATGCTCTCCAAAGAGATATGGATGATTATGATATCACTGATATATTAACTAGAATATGGTGTCAGACATATACTTTCAAATCATTGGATACTCATTTATGATTATGATCTACCACATGGTAAGAATGAATCTTTTCTCCCTGACTACTAACCTCAATGAGTGGGAACAATGTCTCAATCATGATATTTCCTTATAGTTTGCGTAAGTGTTAAACACTTAGTGTTTTTATGAGTTTCAATGTCTTGAATTACTATTGAATGGAACCTATTTCTTAGAAATTGTACATAATTTACCTGGAATTAGGATCATGAAGTCCAGATATAGGACATTTTTTGGATGTTAAGATATACTTCCCATGAATCCATTATTAACTAATGGGATGCATGTACTGGTGAACCCACTGTGAGGGTGTGTATCCCATGTGGTGACAATTCTGACATAGATACATTCTGACATTGGATGAAGTAGTAATTTTCAGTTGATAATATGGACCCAGATATGATCATAATTAAACGTAGATTTTGTTTTATTATATCCTCCTTAATTCCCTTATATTTTTATATCAAGGAAACCGGGATTAGGGAACCACGAAGGGACTTCTTTATATTTACATTATTTTATTAACCTTACACATTTATATTCATATTTATGTATATAAGTATATTTATGGGAATATATATATATATTCATATTAATATATATTTACATGATGTAACAATTACCAATTTAAAAGGATTTTAAACCTATGGATTAATTAGGATTCATGTTTATTATAATTATTTCTCTTTTCAGTTTAATCAATTCTAGGAAAAGAATATTTCAAGAGAATGTAAATTGGAAATTCAAATATAGGTTCTTTGTTGGGTTATACAACTGATATTATTTCTCAACCCTGTACATGAACATATATGTTCTTTTAGACCTTATACCAGATTTTCAGGATGAGCACATATGAATGGTGGATAGTGTTAAGGAACAATCTTTCAAGATCTAGTGAAGCCTCTTGTGTGGATTCATTCTATTGGGATGATGCAATTCCATGGTTTTTGGATATTGGTTTTGTAATCTGGATTAGAGTTATTTGTTTGGAAATATATATTTTTAGTTTAATTTTTCTACTCATGTTTGTATTATTAGGACATTGGGTGATCAGTGGTGTATGAATGAAAATGATGTTTAAGATTTTATATGAATTCATATATTATTTTATAATTTTTCTATATTATTTATTTAATACTTTCTATCTATGTTTAGATATTACATGGATGTTATCAAGTTATTTCCAATGTTGTTTAATTGATAAGGAGTTAATAGTATCTCCAAAGATACACCATGGGACCATGCTGCTAGTTGGAGACCTCTATCATATAGAGAGGAGACAGTGTGGCCTCATAATAAACTAGCTCATAGTCTTGGTTTAGTGGAATCTAGTTTAGGATGAAACACATGTCAAAATAAAAATTAAAATCATAGCATGTCCATTCATGGATGTAGTAGTACACACATACACAAGAGATATGTTATAATATTTTAGCAGATGGGTTGGTAATAAGTTATATTTGATATTATAAACCATAATTATAATTATGTAATATATATTTTATATACTCAATAAATCATTCCTTATATACATTTATTGTGGAAGTGATGGAATTAAAATTACATTAGTTTTCATAGCGATAATCATCCATACACATGATTGATGACATCAAATATCATTTGGTTGTGATGAGAATGATATAATATGTGCCATTAAGAATACAATTTTAGCATACAAGAGTAACTTGTTAAATTATTTCATAATTTTGTATTAATATTCATATTAGTTTGAAGAAAAAATAAAGTGAAAAAACATGGTTAAAAACCATATCTCGTATTCAAAGAATATCTTTATTTTTATATCAAAAGAGTTCATATGATGGGTTCTAATCAATATAGGGATTCTAATAAATTGGGGGTGCTTATCTAAGGATGTATGTTTTCAGGTATTTTATAATCCAATATGATCACTAATTGTGTAGAGGATAGTATAAGTGATTTCCTTTTATATGTATAAGAGGGATTCCTCATAATACATTCTTATCAAAATCCAAAATGATGAAGTAATTCACAAGAAAAATATTTCCTTATTACCATTGATTCGAATTTGGGTTATTGTAAGGATTTTACATGGCCATAAAATTTTATTTTTACATGTTTAATTAGAAAAAATACACTAATATTTTGTTTTAACCCCTAGGTAGACATGTTTTAACCATAATTGTAGTAATTAATTTCTACAGTTTTGTATTGTTATTTATATCATGAAAATATGTTTTATTATTAACTAATTTTAAATATTCTAATTCAAAATATTAAATCCATTTTACCAAAATAAATTCACAAATTTAGTAAAATTTAATTTCAAATTAATCCACCAGAAATGAGGGATAAAAGTCCTTTCCTAAGAAAAAAATATCATATGTATAAAAAATTGTATATCAATATTCAATATTAAATTGAAGATAATAAACTAAATTTTATTAATGATATTATAATATAACTAGTTTTTTAATTAAACTATTTTAAAAGAATATGGGTGGTTATTAATTCTTTAAAATTCTTGGTATTTTTTAATAAAAACTACTCTTTTTTATATTCAATGAATAAATTAATCATGTTCCCAAAATTCAACAAAATTAAATATATATAATTTTTAAATTTTTAATCAAAAAATTATTATCATTTTTTCAAATAAATATAAAAATATTTATATACACTTAATTTTTATATAATAATGAAAATTTTATATAAACCCCCTTTTAGAAAAATATTGTTTGAAATCATAAAATTGTATTTATTATTATCAAATTACTAGAAAAAATATTTTATTAATAAAAAAACATTTTTTTTTAATATAATGTATGAATATAGTTAACAACATTCACTAATAGTGAGTAATATAATTTGTTATAAGATAAAAAAATTTAATGTAGAAAACCTTTTTTATAAAATAATTAATTTTACATTTAAATGGGTTTGTTTTCATTTCTATTCAATTTATGATAAATGAGTTCATTTTGTTAATGTGTAAACAATATAATATTATTTATTTATTTATATTTAATCTTTACTTCCATTTTAATGTCTATGTAATAATGGTATAGTCACGACTAAACCCAACGATGATGGAGCTAAGCCTCCCCAATCCCACATCCATGGGCTAAGGGATCATTTACATCGCCGAATAGGCTATCACACACATGGATTCCTTATACTAAGGTACCTAGACACACACATCAACATAAACCTCCTTTAAATAGTGCATACATTTATAAAAAATTGGAAACAAAAATTCTTGGAAGCATTTATCTTAGCTAGAGTACAGAAGAAGTACATAAAGGGGAAATAGTGGGCCCAACAAACTAAAACAGAAAAATCGACCAACCTGCTCTGAAGGAGGGGATCAATGTCAAACCCATATTGGTAAACTATTCATACAAGCTAATGTAAACATTTAGTCAATCTGGCTCACGAAACTCAGCCATTTCTGGGTCCTCACTGGTCTCTATCGTAAGAAATTTAGTCTGCACAACACAAAAAACTTTCGTGGGAAAACACCGTTCATGGGTGAGTATTGATATACTTAGTAGGTTCCCCAAAATTCCAAACCAAAAAGGGACCAAATGATAGGAATTAGTTACCATGACCCAGTCTAAGGGAACCCAATGATAGAGATGCTTCATCTCAAGACCATCCTCAACTAAACTTGACCAGTCATCTCGACGTCCCTGGCATGTCAAAGGACGGACACATAACATTGGGACTCCTAGTATGTTCCAAGATATAATCATCTCCAAATCCAAGTCTCATGGTCCCGACCATAGACTGTCTATGGTAAACAACTCGAGGTTCGAACACAACACTCACAACGATATCATGAGGTTCTGACCTCATCGCCAATAAAGGCTAATACTTTAGGAGAATGTGGAAACCTACCACAGTTCATGCACATCAAGAACCCAATAATACATGATGACTCGAAAAATGAGAGGTGAAAAACATATCAACCTATTTGATGATGATTCAACCACACTATCCCAGAGGGAACTCAACCTAGAAGTTCATCTCCATCATTAAAATGATCGAATTGAACACTTGGAAAACCCTCATGATACCTATCTATGAGGACACGCTGAATGGATAGCTCCACAAAATAATTCACATGGTGACTAAATTACCTCTAACTAATTAGGTAGGGGTCACATCCATGGTTCACTGGGGGGAAACAAAACACTAGATGGATCACCAAACATAGAAAGGGTAATTGCGGAAAAACCCAAATCTGGTAAATTTGTTTCTGTAGAGGATCGACGCCTTTGTAGTGTTGTTCACACTAATACTGAGAACTCTACTATGGAAAATATCATGATAGATCTCTGAAGGAAGAATCACATGTCGATATATAGATATAAATTCTATGCCTAGGGCTCATGGGGGGATCTGTACCATACTTGAACATCCTGGATAGAAGATTACTACCTCTGTAAATATAGGTAAAATTTAAACCAAAAAACCCTACAAGGGAAACATGAAAGGATGTGAGGATCACGTCGGGCCTCTAAGGGTGACACATGATCCAAATCTATTGAATCTGCTATCACTCTAGATTTAGTCAACTCACTCTAGAAATTAGAAATTTAACCACACTTCCAATATGAAATTTAGTCAAATAGGTGTCACAATAGAGTTAAGAGGATGTGGCACAAAGAACCGTCATAGTAAGCGTATATGGGTCACTATCCGACAAAGGGATGTGATACCAAAAACCCTCATAGTTAATGGACCAGGGGGACCCACTCAACCCAGATGATCAAAATATCAGAAACACTGACAAGGGGAACCCACTCAACCCCGCTGGTAAAGGAGGCACTAAACCAGGTGACCACACAACATTGGTCACACATCGTGTAACCTATTCCCAAACGGTGGCATCCATTTAATTCTAAATGAAAAAACCCATAGTATATGTTCCTTACATTCCAAAAATTGATATCCAAGAATAAGGGAACCTTAATCTATAATAAACCCTAACGGGTCATTTTGGGTCCCATGACTCGATCTTAGAACACATCAAACAAATCATGACATTAATATCATCATAGAAAAACATGTTATATTGACTACTCATTCTTCTCAAATAGACACCAAACGAAGAATTCACATTCCTCCACAAATTCCCAGATCAGGCCACATGGGACCTGCCCATTGATTTCAGTTTAAGCCCGTGAAAATGGTCTTGAAACGTCCACCCTAAATTCATTACCAGAACAGCACTGAAGGTATGTCAAACAGACATTGGATATAGGAGATACGCTTCATTAATAATTATAAAAATAATAATAATAATAATATTACAAATAAACTTTGACTTTTTATGCAACCAAGCCACGAGCCCGAAGGAAAAAGTTCATAGAACATCCTCAAAAGTTCTTCCTCAATCCAAGTGTTATATCATTGCAGAATTATTGTGAATCATAGTCCTGGTTTTAAATATACCAGGTTTTAATAAAATAACCATAGATGACAGGGCCAAAACCATCTTGACCGGCCCAGGTCCGTCGTTTTGGCTCATAGCCGTCGGTCTGCGGCCCTGTAGTGCCAGCCGCTTGCTCCCATTTATGCAACCTCTTATGTGTCAAGTGCTTCCCCAAAATACTGGTCTCCTTCACTCCCACACACCGTGATGCTGATAACCTCCTCACCGCTACATTTTTTCAATGCCACACTCTCCATAACAGTGCTCCGCCACCTTTTGTGGACCACTGGGAACACTTCGGTCCTCCAGGATGAATCTGAGTTCTGTTTTGGAAACCACAGGACCTGATATACATAGTCATAGTAAATATTAAAAAAATAAAGCATGTACAAGGGAATCAGGAATACAAAATAATATATGCCTACCTCCTAGTCAAATGATATTGCTTCGGGGTAGATTCAGAACTCTGATGCCGATGTTTCATGATCCAGGAGCGTCCATCATTAATATCTGAGACTGACAGCACATTGTTCCAACGATCCACCCTTTGGTTTGAAGACAAAGAAGGATATGGGAGGGGGTGTTTTGTGTGTACTAGGGACAAGGAGGTTGAGTATATTTGTTTAATATTTTTTAAGACTACATCCACTTAACACACATTTTCCAACGCTCTCCCCAACTTGACTCCCAGCACCGGAAAATATTATTTCACGCCTAGGGTAAGCACATCCTTCTAAACAAATCTATAGTCTAAAAAATCCATCTTGAGAAACAGTTCAAGAGTTAGTCAATATCCAGGGTCCCAAGATAAATTTATTTATTAATTTATAACAGCGCCCTCAATTAATTTTTACAAAGAAGGATTGCGTCGATAAAACGTATACCCATCCTAGGGTAAACAACACTCTCCCGACTCAACCATTCCCTCCGATTGTTGATATGTCCTACTCTTTTAGAGATAACCTATTTAATCCACATGAAAAGTATAAAAATAATTAATATTTTTATAAAATTAATTTTGGGAACACTGGGTCTTGGAATTGCATGTTTTCTCATGACCTAGATCTGGAAATATTTGTATGGAAATTACAAATTATTACTAGGAAAAACCGAATTTCTACCTCCTCCCTACTTAAGGATGTTCATCCTCAAGTAGAAAAACATGGTAACATATAAATGAACCTGAGCTCTCCACCAGGACTCCACCACTAGTGTGCTCACCAAAAGGTTATCATGTTGCAACAAACACACAATGTAATGAACCACAATACCAATAATAAAAGGGACCTGTTTGAAACATCATAGGTACCATGATGCCTCAACAAACACACTGAATCATAGAAAATATCCAACTGAATTCAAGACCTCATTGTAGAACACTTGGGGCCACCCTCGATGTTCTATAACCACAATGAATGATCATCATCATACCAAACATTTCTCCAAACAGTCTGTTCTAGCTTCAACATGATTCCAAGGAAATGAAATCCTCAACACCCCATCTCTCCCTGTGATTTGTGAAAATGAAAACCTTCATAAGTTTGAAGTACACCCCAACATAAGAAGAATACACCATGAACACGCCCAATGGATATCCCATCACGCAGGAATATAAATCAAAACCTAAACACATCATATGAAACCTCTCTTATATATGGAGAAAAAATAGGGTTTCCCAGCATTATACACGGTGTCTTAAAAGCCCATAAAAACCCACCACCAATTCTCAAAACTAACATCAAACTCACTGGTCGAAGGAATGTGTCCACCACACCTCAATATTATCCTCATTAGGAGGAACTAAGACAATCCCATGGTTTTGTATCATTCCTCAAGGAAAAATCATAGTGAGTGAAGTTTCCATCCTTCCTACAAATTTGAATCCACAATGAACCACACCACAACCTCTTTAAGCGTCCTGCATATAGTCCGATGCTGAGCACGTGAGTGAACGAACAAACAAAAAAGGTGTTTCCAGACACTCACACTAGGACCTACCGAGCCATTAACTAGCAACATGATGTCAATATTTATGCACAGATGTCAAATTGAATCAACAACTACACCTCGATACTATTCACATTTGTAGCACAGACTCACCCGAATAGTTTTAATTACATCACAAGAACACGTCTTGGTGGAGTAAGGATCCCCCTTCATTTTTTAGTCGAAGATAAATCAAACCACATAAACACCAACATATCCATCCACATATTGTTCTTATAGGATGCATCAACCATAACCATCAGAGCTATTTTAATGCACTAATCAGTGGGTGGTGCCTTCACCAACTATAAAACAGGATGATAACCTACCTTTTGACCATTCCCCTGTAAGGTGACCTCATAACTCATCGAGTCGTACATGAGTCCAAACATTGGAGCCCTTGATATCTACCATTGTGGAAACATCATGAGGTAATTACAAGACACAACATGGTCAATGGGTATATCTAGGTAGCTTAGTCAATATGGGAAATAAAAACACAAAACCGAATCCTATATGATTAATTTTCTATTATTATCCAATGACTAGTGTCCAAATGTAACGAGTTGAAGGAAAAGTTATCAGATTTTTGGTGTATGGATTCATCAGCCACCTATACCAACACTCGAGTCC
Source organism: Viscum album (assembly GCA_963277665.1). Lineage (NCBI taxonomy): Eukaryota > Viridiplantae > Streptophyta > Magnoliopsida > Santalales > Viscaceae > Viscum > Viscum album. Next base: position 1,174,698,514 of record OY728160.1, read on the forward strand.
ATAGCCTAAAATTCAAAATCAAAACATCCAACCACTGTTGATATGAAACCCCATCCAATCTCACGACTATAGTCCAAAAATGGAGCTCACTATAATACTACACTTTCACATCCAGAACCAATGGGGCTCGAGCTGTGACTCCCCAAGCCCACCTCAATAGGCTACGAGCATGCATCCGATGCCGAATATGATATCAAACACAAAGAGTCATTGTCCTAATGTATATGTACGCATGCACCAACATACACCACCTTGAAAAGATTCATATATATATATATATATTCAAAACTAAAAATAAAATTAATTATAACATTTATCCCATCTAGAGTATAAAATAAGTTAAAAAATGGAAAATACAAGGCCCAACAAATGAAATCTACAAAAGTTTCCAAACTGCTCTGAATGAGGGGATCACAGTCAAACACCCATCTATATGCACCTCGACCATGCCCTAGTAAACACCCTAGTCAATCCATCGCACTGTGATCCGCCTTCTCTAGGTCCTCCTGGGACACCGTTGAATGTCTTCTGGTTAGCACAAGACACAAAAAATGTGGGGGAAAAGATTGTGCATGGGTCAGTATAGAGATACGTAGTAGTATCTATAAAATAAAAAACCAAAAAAGGGATAAATTTATAGGCATAATTTAACTCACCATAGCCTTAGGGAACCCAATAAGATAGAAGATCCATCTCAAGACCATCCACACCTAAAATAGACCAGTCAGATCGATGTCCATAGCTCCCAATGGATCAAAACATAACAAAAGTACCCCTATTACTTTTCTAGAAATACTAATCTCCAACTCCAAGTATCATGGTCCTGACCATAGACTATCCATGGAAAAAGACTTTAGGATCTAACACAACAAATCGTAATGATATCATGATGTTCCAACATGGTAGAAAGAAAAGGATCATACTCTAGGAGAATGTGTAAACATGCATCGGTGCATGCACAATAAAAAACCATCCATCACTAATGGATTGAAAAAAGTGAGGGTTAAAAACATCTACACAACCTATTTGATGAATCAACCACACTATCTCTGATGGAAGTCTACTGAGAGATTCCACTACATCAGTAAAACGAACAAACGACACACCCATCCATCACCTGTGATAACTGTACATAAAGGGACGCTCAATAGATAACACCGAGAAATAAGTCACTCAGTGTCTAAAATACCTCCAACTACTCAGGTAGGGTATTCTACCTAGGGTCGCTTAAGGGACACTAAAATCATAGCTGGGTCACTGAACATAGAATGGGGTATATCACAACAATCCGAACCTGGTACATTTCTACTCGAGGAGGATCAATTTCCATGTTGTGTGGGTCATGCTAATACCAAGAACTCAACTAATGAAAACATTGCAATAGATCACATAAAAAAGAAATACATCTCGATACATAGATTGTGAGTCTTCACCCAAGGTTCATTAGGGGATCCGTACCTTATTGAAACATCCTGGGTAGAGGATCATCACCCAGGTAAATATTGTTAATTCTAATACAAAAAACCCAACTAGGGAAACATGATGAGATGTGAAGATCACACATGGCCTCTTTGGTTGATACATTCTCCAAATAGGATGAGTCTGTTGTTGAAGCAGATTATTCCAACACACTCATAAAGTTGAAACGTACCCATGTTACATAGGAAAAGTATCCAAAGAGGTGTCACAATGCAGTAAATAATATGTGATACCAAAAACCCTCATTGTATCTGGAGAGGGGTAAGAGTCTGTTGAAGGGTATGTGATATCGAAAATCCTCATTGATGAAGGACTAGGGGGTCCCACTCAACCCAGATGATCGAAACGTCAAAAGAAGGTACTAGGGGGACCAAATCAACCCTTCCAGTAAAAGCATCCCTATGCTAATCGACCCAAAAAACATCTTATTCACACCTTATAATTGAGGTCTAAACTATATCCACCATTATTTTCAATGAAAAAAAACATGTATTATAGGGTAATTACATTCCTAATATAGATAACCTAGAAAAACGATAAGTTTCTCCACAATATGCCTGAATGGGTCACTGTGGGTCACATGACTCGATCCTGGAAAAAATCAAATAGATCATTCCATTTATATCCTCATGAATGAACACAAAGCATCGACTATTCATTCGTCCAAAACGGATACACAGTGAAAAAGTTACACTGCACCACAAACGCCCATACTGGACGGTGTGGGGCCCAAACCTTGATTGAGGAAAAATCACCCAAAATCAGTTATGACATTTCAAACCTAAATTCATTTTCATAATTCCACTGACGGTACATCAAATGGACATCATACATAAGGGATATTCCTGATACGAGAGTCATAAAATAATAATAATAACAATAATAATAATAATAATAATAATATTATTATTAAAATCAAACATTTCATTCCATCGATCTTGGATCCCATAGAGAAATGTTTTCAAAACCACCTAAAATGTTTCTCCCTTATACTAGGGTGTCTTCTTTATAGATGGAATGCAAATTGTACTCATGGTTTTCAGGTTATTGGGTTTTTAATAAAAAAACTATTGCCTTACAAATCCCAAACCACCTAGACTGGCCGATCTGGATTGCAGCTGCTGGCCCGCATCCCTGTCGTGCTTTCCCACCGCGATGGCCTCCAACTCTTGGTATTTCCACCTTCAACATTCCCCATGAATCACTGGACAACTGTAATTCACCGAACCCATGCACCACACAAACTCCTTCCGTTGGAGCTCCATTGCTGGACACGCGCGCCACCACATTCCGCTGACTCTCGGGAACACTCCAGTTCTCCAAAAGACGAATCCAAAACATGTTTTAGAAACCATAGGGAATCAATATACAATTCCATGATGAATATTAGAACAAAAACAAATCATAAAAGAGGATCATGATTAAAATTCCAATCCGCCAACATTGTGGCCAAACACCAATGGTTCAGGGTCGAATAAGAACCCTGACGCCACTGCTACAAGATCTGTGAGTGGCCACCATCAATATTTGAGATCGAAAGTTCTTCATTTAGTCAATTTTTACATCAATTATTCATCGTAATAGGAGTGGGGAAGGTTCTGTTTATGTGTACCAGGGAGAAGGATCAAGAGGATATTTGTTTTTATTTTATTAGAACGTTATCGTCTTAACACCTTGTTGACAACACTATCCCCAACTCAAATCCCAACACCGATAAATAATATGTCATTCCATGGGTAAAGAAAAAACATTTAACATCAAATATGGTCTCAGATATCCAATATGATATTCCATTCAAGAGTTATTCATGCTCTGATGTCCAAAAATAAATAAATACATTTTTTAATGAAAACTACCTCAAAAACTTGTTCAACAGAAGGCTTGTTCCCACAAAACTTATACCCCGACTAGTGTAAAGGGAATGATCTAGACTCAACCATACCATCATATTTATGATTTGAGATACCATTTATGAGATAACCATTTTCCACCATGTTTATAGTATAAAACTTACTATTATTTTTGTACTTTAATTCTGGGAATACCGGGTCTCAGAATTGCAAGTTATCTCATTTCCTAACTCTAGAAATATTAATAGGAATATTCCAAAGACTAACAAGTAAAAAATAGAGTCAGGACATGTATAATAAATTACATTAAATTGTATGTCATTTTTTCATGTAACATAGGTGATCGAAGAAATTAATTTAATATGAAATTTTTTCTTAAATTCTCAGGGAGGTAAAACCATATTGTGTTTAGGGAATTTGTAAATACTTGAGATATGAACATTGAAATATCTATGGTGTTGTTGATTTATTCCTAAGTAGTTCTCATTCATGAAGATCCACTCTTTTCATGGGAATTTCAGGGTTGTCTTATGTTATTGTTTATGTTATTTTATCTCATATCATCAGTTTATTAATTTTTTTTAAAATAAGTGAATCAAATTATAATCTGAGTAGTTTTCATTTAATTTCATTATAGCTCATGTATCCTACAATAATAAAAAACCAAAATAGTAGTGGAGATTATATAGAGAAAGATCTAAACTTGAATCATCCATTTTGATATGTTTTTAGTGGAAAATTTCATCTAAATGATGTAATATATTTTCTAAGTCACTTAATATGAACCAAATCAAAATGTATCCCATGCATCAGAACTCACATTGAAGCATCCACTAATCACTCATATTGAAATGGGAACAAAATATGCCTAAAAATGGATCCACATTGTAGAGAATATTTTTTATTTCTGAATACTCCATAATATTCCAATATTAGAATCACCACTTATATTCTAGACTGTATTGGAATGAAATTGTGGTATAAATTGTGTAATCCAATGTGCATAATTATCTCACCTATTTTGGCATCATGAAAAAAATTAATCAAAAAATTATATCTTGATATGTCAAGATATACAAAGGATCATGGGTTCATTACATTGGAGTTGGTAAATCATTATTCCAAGGAGTATGCGACATGGTTTTCCATGGGGGTTCATCTATATCCAGGTTTTTTTCAATGTCTATCACAATAAAAGTATGATAAAAATGTGTTTAAGGGTAGGTATTCCTTACATAATGATTATTATGTTCATACTAACCAATTTTGAAATTTTGGATAAGAAAATTGTGGTTGAGGTGGAAAAATATCAGAGTACATGATAATTCAATGAATTAGTGAAAATAAGATCTTCTTATGAGTCTCATTATGGATTAAATATTTAGTGGGATAATCAATTAATATGTCTATATATGAGCTCAAAAACTTCATCAGTGTAAAATCAGGTGTTTTGATACTCATTTTTAATAAAGGTATTCCTAAAACATTATTATAAGCTAGAACCATGGGTGTGTCACACATGTGGGAAATCTTGTCATATTTAAAATTTACTTGATTGGTCTTTCCATGGTTTTAAAGATGGATCAACCTAAACCATGTTATCTAAAATTAAACTTGACAAAAATGTCGTGGAATCTCAACCTTGTGAGATGAGCGATTCTATGGAAGGGAATAATGTGTAAGATTATTATGTATGACTGTATGCATTAGTTTGTGGATGAAAACAATCAAAGTTAGGGCCATATATTATATTTTTATTGTGTTTATAAAATGATAAATGGTTAAGTATTTAATTAAAACTATTTCAAACACATTCACTTATCTTCTCCATGATTAATGCCATGTTGGGAATGTGTTCAGATCATATTACTTTCATGACGACTCTTACCAATCCTTTATGAACGATTTTGGGGAATTGGTTTTATATATCCCATGTGTCAAGTGATGATCACATACATCAAGATGAAGTGTACATTTATAGTTATATACTATAACATCTATGATCTTGTAACGAGAGTGGGTTTAATTATTATATATAAACCACCAATTGTATTCAATCATCATATAATATATATAATTTCTCATAGTGGAGTTAGTCATTTAATTCAAGGTAAATGGGACCCAATATTATGAAGACAATGAACCATTTATTTTAGTTTTGGTATTTCAACTTTTTAGTTATCATAAATATTTTAGATTTGTTGATATATGTAACCAAATAACTATTATATCATTAGTGACTGTGTATATTGATTATTTTCTAGATGATTTATTAGGAAACCCACTCACACAGTTTTTATTGTTCTCTATATAATTATATCCTTGTAATAAATAATTTCAATAACATTATGTAAAATTGATCCCATTTAATAGAAATTATTAAATTTCCACTTAATGATCCTTAGGTGATGGTATTTATTCCTCTTAAAATTTTACCTTGGTTGTCTCCTATGCTCATTTAAAAGTAGGTGAAGGAGATTATCATACTTTTTACCGACTATCGAAAACATAAACTGGTGAAGGTCAATAAAAACTATCACCTTATAAGGATTGAAGTCCATTTTTATGTTCTCTAAGGATCATGGTTGTTTTTTGATAATTGATTTTTTATCAATGAACTATATGTTGATGGTTCATGATGTCGATATTATTAAAATAAGTCTTAGGATAATATATCATAATTATGGGTATTTGGTTATGAAATATTCCATTACTGATGATCATGTGGTGTTTATGGATTTAATTAATACAGTAATCCATTGACTCTTTTATTAATTAATGGTTGTGTTTGTGGATTATATTATTGTTTATTTTTTTATTGGAGCATGATAATACAAACCATATAAATTTTATCCTTGAAATCTAGCATGAGGATTATCTATATAAAACTCAATCCAAATTTCAATTCATGATTCATGCATTCATGTATCTGGGACATGTAATTTCTATGATATATTTTTTATTGGATCCCATAAATATTATGTCTTTTTTGTATTTGGTGTAAAATAGAAATGTTATTGAGACTTTATTTTCATCTATTTATGTAGATTTTAGAGGATAATTAATTTGGACATCACTCATATTATATCTAAAATGAAAGATTTTTTCACAAAAGGGAATGATTTTTTTTGTTTTGAATAGTGATAATGATATTTGGAGGAATTAAAAGTTAAATTTATCTCTTATGTCATCTTCATCCATCTTGATATGTGTGTTAGTTATGATATTGACTAGGACCACTAATGTATCTGTGGATTTTTTTCCCATTTAGGAGAGACATGTGGTAGCTTATGAAATACTGTACTTATTAACCCTTTAGATGTGGGTCCATAATATGGATAACGGGTTAGCGATTTTGATGATAATTTATAAGACATTGATTCAATACCTTTTTTGGGAGGGTTTTATAGTTATTAAGACTATTAGAGTCGGACATATATATCCACTCATAATAATATTAATTTGACATAATGATATAATTTGAATACCATCATAAAATTTATATTGAGATTAAAAATACTATATGAAAATAGAATCTGGTCCCATATTCATTGAGTTGAAAATTACCAACTGTGGTATTAAAGGAATTACTGATGAATGGTGATTCATGATCTTTTCTTATTGAATATTCTATGATGAAGATAGATTTGAGGGATAAATATTCCTTTATTCTACTCATATATGATATTATGCGAATTATCATATTCAATTTGTATATTCTAAGGATTAATAGTGTTATCATTTTATTAGGACACATTATGGTGGGGTGACCACATGTGATGGGTCTTGATCTCCCAATGAATTATATCTCTTACATGGTAGAATGGTTTTCCATATAGGATTAAATAAAGTGTTTATATATAAGGATCAATTTTTTTGGTTTTTGAATGACATAGCTAGTAATATTGACCATTACATGATATTTCATTACTAGTGGAAAACGATGAGTCAATAAATTACAAGTTTGATATCTTTATGCCACACATGTCAATGATAAATGATAAAATTAGATTCATTATAGATTACTATAACCACTACCAATTCCAATATGTAAATAGTGTGATAATGACCTAGAATCTATATTTGGGATCCCTTGGAATAAAATTGTTAAGGGCATGATATGGATGATTTATGATAGACTCACAAAAGATTCACATTTTCCACATACATGGAATCGATAAAGGAAGTGGGAATTTGGAAGCATTCTATGAATTATATTTTCAAACATCAAGGTGTTACATAAGATATCATCTTAGATCAATAAAATTTCTTTACATCATATATTATGTGTATTATATAAATAGTGATGGGTTCTCAGTTGAAGATGAACATAGCTTATCATCTACTAATGGATAGATAGACTGAGAGTGCTACAATGATTCTTGATGTAATGATCTTGGAATGAATTATTGAATTGATTTGATAATGGGAGAATCATATACCCTTATATTAATTTTCCCATAACAATATTTATAAGGATCCAAATTTGAATTGTAAATTATAGGTTGGGGGAGTTATTGGTTGCCTCTTTATTTTTAAATGATTGGATGATGATCATTGGTTGAAATGCTAATCTATATTAGTGGATAATGGAAATCATGTAGTTGATTGGGAAGTGGATTGAAGTAGCTCACAATCACCATAAATCCTATGATGTTCTGTATATTTTCTATCATACATTGAGGTGGGTTGTATTTTTTTATCATTGTATCAACTTTGATGGGATATATGATTTTTGGAATATGTGGAATGTAGAAACCTAATTACAACAATCCATTTTGTAGTATGTTAACTGGATTTTTTTATAATTACAGGCTCATATAAATTCTATTTATTAGGTCTTCCATGTTTCCCAACTAAATAGGTATATACTAGATTTTTAAATTTTGATTTTGTTAGGGAATGTTGAGATTAAACATGACACCTCAGAGGTTTAAATAACCATGCATGTAGTAGACTGAATTAATTATTTGTTTTGTGAAATGATGATCCAGATTGTTCATGTGATATGGATTTCTATAAGGGTAATATAATGACACATGGGATCTTGAGGAATTGATGGTGTAGTTTTGGTCTTATATCCTATTTGTTTGCAGATGATGTTCTATTCTCAGGTAGTGTGATTTTATGTTTAGGAAAATTATTACAACATATAATATCAAACTAGTTATGGGGCATTTTTTTCACTAATATTTGTTTCCATTTCAATTTGATTCTGGGGTTTTTTTCTTATGTCCAATAGTAGTGTCCAACAGATTTCATGTGGTGTCCACAAGCTGACTAGGGATGGTTGGATGAAATTATGAATATATTTAGTTTCTATTTCCTTGATTGTGGGATACAACCCTCAATCTAGTGGTGTGTGTATAGGTGAAAGCATTCTACAGGAATCCACCAGCCTGTATTTGGGTCAATGAATCACAAATGAATCTTAGTGTCTACCTGGTGACGATTATGTTCATGTGGATCACTATGGGGTCAAATTTAATTTGGAATAAAATTTAGTTTTATCTCCCCTAATACAAAACATACATAACTTATCCAAATTTTCATATTTTATATGCTCCAAAGTAATATTCTTCACTCTCTTGTACATTCTATTAATGAATTATTATGTTGTTTTGATGATATCACAATTGGGTGAAATTTTGATAATGTGTCCATTAAATCAAGTTATATTATCTTTTTGTCAATTTGTTTGATGTTTATTAGGACTAGATCACTAGATCTAGAAAATTCATAGAAAATGATTTTTTTCTTTAAATCATAATTTTCTATGGTCTAATACCATTCCCTTTCACAATGAATTAAGGAGACAATGTTGTTTTCATCAATCAACATTGTAGTTTTTCTACCCTATTTGCAATATATTAGTGGAAATACTAGGTTTCCAAATTAGATTACAATAGTGGGATGTAAAAATTTACAGAAGGAAGAATATATATTTCTAAAATAATTGTGTGTATTTATAGAGTTTGTTGATCCTAATATGTCCCACATCATAAAACCGACTAACAAAGTATCAACATGAAAAGAGAGAAATGGGAGTATAATGATAATTTATATTAAATAACAGTTTGTTTTAAATTTCGATAACAATAGTGGGAAGTGAAAATAAATATAGGTAAGAATAAATTAATGGCAAAATAATAAAGGATATTTATAAATTTCATTGATCATAAGAAATTGAATGATCACCCAAAATTAAAAAACCAAAAAAAATTAAAATAATGAGGTGTGAGAAGTCAATAATTTTATATAAAATAAAGTTAATATGAAAACATTTTTTCATGTTTATTTTTATTAGGGTTAGGTAATTCATTAAAATATAGACTAAGATCACCTGTAATATATAGTTAATTCAAAATTATAATTTCATACAATCAGCCAATTTCCACTACAATATCATTTAATTATCAAAACTTTGAGTATTCAATATGTATATTTTTATGGCTGAAGCAGTGAAATTAATTTTTATTTGATCATATAATTCGAAAAAGTTTTATTGAGTGATTCCTTATATATTTCCCAATCATATGAACTAATAATTTTAAAATATGATGACATTTTTTGAAAAATGAATAAAACTATTTTTTAATAATTAATACATTAATATCTAAAATTAAATATTAATATTAATTATTTAGACTAAATCATTCTATAAAAAAGTCCAACATATTATCTAATATATTGATGAATAATATTAAAACCAAATGATTATAATTTTTTGATATAATAATTATCCATAATTTTTCTCCAAATCATATCAATCACTCATCAAGTCTCATACAAATAATGTATATGAGACTGTCATATAATCTACCAGATATGATAATATTTCCATATCTGATATGAAATCATAAATTCATCTAATATAAAATTTAATATTTAATCCCGAAATAAAATTCCATAGTTTTCTATTAACATTAATAGAATAATGTTCCCAAAATAGTAGACTTCCTCTAAAATAACATAAATCACGTAAACACCAAGTCGATTTTCACTATCACAGTAATATATATGATAAAAAATATTTTCCCAACATCAAATTAATCATTATTATTACTGCATTACTAACATGGAAGTCAGAGAGACCATTGGCAGGTGTTGCACCATTGTCATATTTCTATTGTGGGTATAGAACAAATGACAGCGCATCATGGTAGTGTTGATCCAAATGTATGCACAAACAACTTAATAGGTTTTCATTAAATTAAAAGGTATGAATATAAAATATATTTCATCTTTTATAATAAAAAGTATTAATTAGTTAAATATTTAAAATTTAAATCCATAATTATAATCCATTCATGACATATGAATGAGGAAATTAAATTTCATTTGTTAAAGAGGTAGTAGTTCTCTGTACACTTGAACGGTAGTTTCATTTCTCATATGATGGAGGTGGATAGGGATATAGTTTATTATATTAACATAATAATAAATAAGTATATTAATTAAAAATATTCCACTATTTAATAATTTTTAAATAATTTTTAAAGGAAGAGGAATACGAAATAAAGCTAAAATATGTGATTAAATTTATACATATTTTTCTTGGAAAATCTCCATTTCTTAACACCATAAGATTACATGGATTTTTATTTTTTCACTAAATAATTACACAATAATGTTGGTAGAGATTTTAATAATTTATTTGGCTAGATTATGGATGATATATATTGGGTTTTAATTATGGATAAATGAGAATAAATAGCTTCCTTTTAAAAGAGAGTGGAGAGGTACTCTTAAAATTTAATAAAAAATTAGTTTAATATGAATTAATTATGATTTAATACTATACTATAATTGATAAAATTATAATATAAGATCATTATTAGTATTAATAGCGTCATTAAATAATCTATAGTCAATTTTAGCGCATATTGTAACAAAAATCATTCAAATCACCAAAAACCCTTTTCACACATAACATAACCATAAGGGTTTTTACACTCTTAGGGTCAGTATAAATTAAATTAATGTTACATGGCCTATAAATTAGTCATGTTTTACATTTTGAAAAGCAATAATAATCACATGACCAATGATAGTATATATTTTTAATTTCATATCATTTAATAAAATTTTGTTTTTATAAAATATAAATAATTTGAACCTTAAAACTATTTATTTACATTGAGTTTTATAAAACCAAAAAAAATGAAATTAGAATAATTTTTTTAAATTTTTTTATTATAAATAAAATTACTGTTTCAATATATTCGTTACATAGTTTTATTCTTTCAATTTTTTTAATATAATTAATTTTATTTATTAATTAATTGAATAATTATGATGTCAGCATTATGTAACCATTTAAAGAAATTATTTCATAACCAAAAAATTTAAATAAATTACCACATTAGAGATAAATAATATATATCTCAAAAATTTATTTATAAATGAAAATATCCCCAGTTAATCAGTTTGTTAAAAATTTCATAATTATTGAAAATAATAGCACGACCTTATTTACTTTTCAAAACATAAAATATTATAATGGTTATAATCACCTCTAAATGGAAGAAAAATTCCTTATATTTGATATTTGGAATACTATGGATAAAACTTACTCATCAAATAATACTTATGAATGTCATATAGAAATTTTATAGGCATTATCATTTTTTACCTTAATCGCATGACTGAACATTTATTGTGGTAACACAATTAATATGGTCCCTAGTCAAATTGACTAAAAATAGAATTGATATATTTACCAAATTTATAATTATATATTTATAACGTGGAATAATTTATTTATTTTTCAATTCATAGAATTTGAATAATTTTGTTTAAAATTAAATTGAAAAAACTCAGTGGAAAATATTTTTTTAGAAACAAGCCTTATCAAAAATAAATTTATTTTAAATTAAAGATGAAAATTAATTACAAGGACTATAATTGGTGTTTTAATCAAAATAATGTAATTTATTTTTAAAACTAATCCAATATATAATTTTATTTTATTAATATTTTTTATGAAAATACAATTTTCAACAAATATCATAATTTTTTCAATATTCAATGGAAAATCAATCTTCTTAAAAATTAGGAAAATTTCACTATAAGATAATTTGATACATTGATTTAAAAAAATAAGATATTTTTTCACAAAATTTGTATAACGTTTTATAAATTATTTCAATCATTTTCTCAAAAAATGAAACAATTAAATTTTTTATAGGAAAAATATATTTGAATAATAAAATGGATTTAAACAAATTAATATCATATTTCCAAATTATAAATCAATAAATATTTATTGATTATAAAAAATATATATAATTCAAAATTTAACTAATCAGATTCATGAAGGACTATTTAATAGCTATATTATTATTTTCAAATTTAAATAATCATGTTTCTTTGTTAGCTTGAGCTTGATGTTGTATGTCATACATATTATCAAATATAATATATTTATTTTAAAATTTACAGATGTTGAAAAAAATGGAATACAATTTACCTAATTCAATAAATATAATTCGAAAAAATTCAATTCATAAAAATCCAACAAAGCGCGATGAAAGAAGATTATTCCAAATTAATTTTTTCTTAAACATAAAAATTTTTTAAATCAAAATTTTACATAAAATTGATTCAAATTTACCTAAATTTGATTATTATAATATAATTTTACAATTTAATATTTTAAAAAATTAATTCAAAATGAATATTTTTAAATAATTTAAAGGAAATGTAAGTTTCCAATAAAAATAAAATTTTTCAATATTAATCAAAAAAATATTTCTTTTTAGAAAAATAAAAAAATATCACTAAACGATAATAGAGAAATTATGAATTAAAAATTGAGATCCTTTATATCTAATAAAATTTACATAATATTCAATAATGAATTATGAAATTTTCTAATAAAATAAAATAAATCTTTTATTTAGTGAAAACTAATTTTTTTAAAAAATCACATTAGTAAAAATTGAGTGATTATTTAGTAATATTTTAACAATAAATTTATCTTTAATTAGCGACCTATATAAATTTAATATTTAAATTAATCCTATTAATGATCAATAATTCAATGGCTAGGTGATAACATTTATATTTAAATTATATATTTCACAGGTTAATTAATTTTTGAGTGTTTCTCTTATATGAGATAAAATATAACAATAATAATTTAAACTATCTGTGTTTTAAAATTTATTATCCTTAATTAAATTGTATCCTTACAATTTGATTTTTTTAGATATCATGGGTATCAAATTTTTAGATATATTATAGAAAATCATAGTCATAAAAGGGATAATAAAAAAATCACCCTAAAAAGAGGTAATAGGAAATAAAAAGGTATTCCCGAATAAAACAAAACAATTTTCTCAAATACGAGATAATTAATAGTAAAATAAAATAATTCCATGGTGGAAGAAATTAACAACCATGTAATAATAAAGAGTGATCATGAACATCGCCTTGAGAAATTCAACAATCAAAATCCCATAAATATGTAATGGGTGAAAGGAACATTGATTCATAATATATGAGGGTAAATGCAGACTATTTTTATTCCAAGGTTCGCTTCATAAAGTTGATGGATTCTTTTAAATCCATGATAGTGAACAATAGAAAATATAAATTTATATGATATCTTCTTATTTCATAACCATGATTTCATTTTTTGGTTGTGCATCAATAAATATCTACATAATTTCATACACTATGAAATAAATATCCAAGATAAATTTTTATATTCCTAAAGACCCAAAATTAAATTTTAACAGATCATATAAACCATAAAAAAATAACAAGATATTCCATTTATCATTTAATTTTTCTTCAAATATTATAATATATCACCTAAAATGAATAATTATTTATAGTAATAAATAATTCATTAATAATATAAAAAAAATAAAAACAAAAGGAATGACGCACATAATTATATAAATAAATAAAAAAATGCATGCCAACTAACATTAATAACATTAATAATAAAAAATTTCAAAACCTCAACATATATATCCTATCTTATAGCATAATACTCTCTATATTTAATAATGTCATTAAAAAAATCCATTAAATTAAAATTACAGTTCATATATATATATATATACATCTCATCACAATAAAACATCTCTCGAAATATTATTATTCACCTAATAATAATAAATTTTTATAAATATTTAATCCTAAAATATCATTACTAATGTAAATGTTACAATTATCCATCATAACATTTGAGTAAAAAAATGTCATGTTATCATGTACATTACATAGTCTATAGGTAGGCACTGCACAGTTACTGCATATCGGTTGTGGGTTCCATGACCACAACATTATCAGATGTTACAGGTTTCTCCTTGAACAAAAAATTTACCTTTCTAAAACAATATTAATAAAATTTCATTACCGATGAAAAAATAGCGAATATTAGTAAAAATAGTATTAATTATAAAATTTATTTTCAATCCTAGGTTAATCGATATGATAAAACTTTAAATCCCATATTTTATTAATCCATAATTTCCACATCTGCGATGGTATTTTAAATCATTATGATTAGCAATAACTTTAAAAGTATGTACATAAAATAAATAGATTTATTCTTCATATAAAATTTTCACTAAAACATATATTATACCTAAGGTGTGTAATCCTATAAATGTCTTATAAAAAATTAATTCTATAAAATAATAATCACATAAAATATCAAAAGGGGCATATATGAAATTAACAGTAGGATAATCCATATACATATTATCCCATGATTCACTTGGTTTACCCTATATCGCTATTGAATAAGTTATATTTTTATAGGTTCTATTATCTAACTATTCATAATTCATCATAGATAAAATGTGAATTAACATAATTATATAAACTATGAGTGTCAGGAATCTGGGAAATATGTTCACAATTATAGTGCAACAGAATGATGTCCAAGATATAGTATATGCCCCACCCTTACTCATTACAAAATTTATGTGTATAGTCATGAATTTATATTTAGGATCCTTTTAGGATTATATTTTTAGAGAATTAAGACATAACTATTAAATAAAAAAATATTAGAAAGTAGACACTTCCAATAACTGTCCATTTTATCACAAAATATAATATTTTAAATAAAACTATTTAAAATAAAACATGATTTATTTTCATAAAAATAATTTCTTTACTTCTTCTTTTCTCTTACCTTTCCTAGTGACATGTGTAAAACATTACAAAAACATGGGATGAGTATAAAAAGCTTAGTAAGGGATACACAAGGGAGGAAAAACTTTTAGTCTGGAAAAAACATGAAAACCATTAATTCATTATCATAAAGTTTCGGTTTAACCTTTATGGCGTAATAAAAACTCTTCACTAAATATAAGGTATTTTATTAACATTTTTTAACCAAAATATTACCATACAACCAATATCAAACAACATATAACATATTAAGGTAACATGGGACATAACCATACATAAATGGAAGAACACTATGGTAAAATTCTACACATATCACTAAATATAAATGTCATACGATCAACAGCCATAACCAATGCATTGGAGGTTATATCATAACCACCTCTCCTGGGCATATCATGGGACAACTCATATTTGGTTTATCATGTTACAACCTGTCAAATGTCCATGTACCATTATGTAATAATAGCACATAAAAGATTTCAATTATCAACATTTCACTCATAAAATTTCATTTTCTTCCACAAGAAATCATTTCATGATATTGAAATAGTCCGTACACTTTCAGAACCATTTTCATCACCAAAATAAGAAAAAAAGAATAAGGGATTTTATTTCTTTAAAAAAAATTATGACTTATAGAGTAATCCAATTAACAAATAACGATTATGGTGGTATACAATTCGTTGTAACAACATATGTTAAAAAAATAATCTCTTTTCAAAAACCAATTTAATGCATATATAAAAGTAATTTTTGAATCAAAGTTTCTCATACCACATTGAAACATTTAAAATAAATTATATAATTAATATTTTAAAACATTTATTCCCATATAAATAAATCCATTAAACCATTTTGAAAACACAGACAATAATGTGAAATATTTAGAAAAATAAATCTGTAAAACATTAAAACTATGTTTTAGTCAAAGAGACCCATACCAATTGAGAAACAATTGAATAAAAATAATTAAAGAATAAAATTAAAAAAACATTAAATATAATGTAAATTTTTTAATTCATGATAAAACATTTCCAAAGGGTCTTATATAGGTCTTAGTGTATAATAATGGTGAACAATATCAACATTCTCCTCAGTGAAAGGAGAATGAGACGATGTCCATTATAAAGATCTTATCATTGGTTTAAAGATAAATCAGTTGGATAAATATGTTTAAAAAATATAAATAAACTCAGTATCAATGAGTATTCATTATAAAAAAAATTAAATTCCATTCACAGATATTTTTTGAAAAGCTAAACCAATTACATAGATATTTAACTCAATGAATGGAGATTAAGTTAAGATATCCCTTACCTTGAGTCTGACTTATCTCATATGATCTTTATTTTTATGAATAATAATCTTAGGTTAATTTGAACTTGCATGAGAACCTTTTTCATGTATATTATTAAATTTATATCACATATTACCACATTAAAAAATTACATTACTGGTTATGTTCATCTTGGATGTTTTGTCGACATTTTGTTTTGTAGTCCAAAATGATCTTGTTTTGATGTAAATAGTCTATATCATAAAATTCCATCATCCCTAAAATAGAATTCATGATTTAAATATCATATATATATATATATGGTATATTTGTATTTAGAATAATCTACAATATATAGAGAAAAAATGAAATGCACTATTCCTGGAGATGATAGGTTGTATGTACGCATGAACACTAAATTCATTTCTTCATCATATTAAAATAAAAATAATTAAATGATTTTAAATATTATTATTTTAATGATATATAAATATCGCAATTTTAATAAAACCATCAAATATCTATTCCATGTATAGCAGGAATGAGTCATTTTTCTTTGAGGGGGAGGTAGTCCACACTTCCAAAAAACAAAATTATAAAATTTACACAACATGGAAAGAGTAAAGGTATGTTCTATATAAAAATTACAGAATAATAGTGAAAATAGAAGTTTAATATATATAACATGTAAAAATAGTTTCCATTAAAATGTAAACCATTACAAGTTATAGGGTAAAATTGAACAATCAGCATTTTGTGAGGCTCTAGTTTGTCGTACACAGAAACAAAATGATGTTTACCCATTAAATTGAGGTGTGTTATAAGTGTAAATAGAAACGGTAACATAAAAAATAATAATAAATGTATATACTTTTATTTTTATATAATAATTATATAAGAAGATTTTTACAGAGTGGTTAATGGAAATGAAACTAAAAAAGAGGAGAGAAGGCATTACCTATTAATCTTGTATCATCTTTTGGATTTCACCAAAAGTCATCCATTGGAGGAATTATTTTCATAATGTGGGATTCTAAGATGATGTTATGTATTATCTTAAGATATTTTTGTAGGTATTTTCCCATCAATAGGGACTATGAAGATTGATTATTAGTAAAAATATGGTACATTTTTACAAGATAGGGATGGTGCACCCTGGTAAACTCATAAATAATTAAATTAATTCAAATAATTTTTTAATTAAAATGTATTCTCTAATGATATGTATAATAAAATATGAGGATAGTAATAAATACTATCATTAAATAGTTTTTAGACATGTATTTATTTTATTTTAAACCTTATCTTTTTGGTTTACCCTTAATTATTATCTATGAAATTTAATTGTGGTAGCAACATTTTAATTGTTAAGAGGATATTAATTTTACTTGCATGGGGTAAATTTTCCAATAATTGTTAAATTAATGAAAATTTAATCATTATAATATTAACATTGATATTTTAAATGATTTTTTGGATTTATATATAATATAAAAGATTACTATTTCTATAAAACATAAATAAAGTATATTTTTACACTATTCATTTTATTGAATTTACAAAAAAACAATAAACCGATATATAAATTTAAAAAACAATTTAATATTTTTATATCATGTCATATTCACCTAGATAATTTTTTATGACATAAATTAACAAAAATATAATTTATTTTAATTTTTATAATATAATATATTTTATTCATTCATTAATAAAGTAATCAAAACATCATCATTGTGTCACATTTAAATTTAATAAGTTATGTTCCAATTTTTTTGAAGAAAATACCTAGTGTTTTATGTAATTTTATTTCATTGTAATTAAATTTTGTTGTCATATTTATCATTTATATAATTCAATATTAAATGGTTTTTAGTTTGAATCTATAGTTCTATAACATATTTTTCATTAGTTTAAATTATAATATACAAGCGTCATAATCACACAAAATTGGAATCCAAAGGAAAAAATTTAATTTGAAGGTTTTTATTGGTCGATGATATCTCATCCAATAAGATTTTACAAGTTTTAGGGTGCTTTAATATTATTATAATTTTATTTTTACCCTTACTTACCTGATTTTCTTTCTAATTATGCTAAATAAAATAAATTACTAAAGTTACTATTGATAATGTCAAAAAAAGGGACCGATTAAAAAATTTGAAAATTCTGATTCTAAATATTGAATCCATTTCTTCAGATTCAAAACACATAATTTTTAGTAATTAATTTAATATTAATCCTCGTTGTCAAAATATGAAAACATGTTTTAAAAATGTAAAAACCATCAAACGATTGATGTGAATTTATATATTATTTCATAGTGATAATACTTCGAATGAAATTTTTTTGATGGAGTGATAAAAAATAATCTAATTATAATTTATAACCCTTAAATATATTATCTAAAAATATAAATAACATAGATGAAAAATTAGTTTTCAATAAAAATACAGTATATTTAAATATTGTTTAAAATGAGAATTTTATCTGAAAAACACTAAAACATAATCTAATGTAAATTTTAATGTACCAATTCTAATTAAGAATTTTATTTTTTCAAATACAACTTATAAAATTATCAAAACAATATTTAAAATGGTTCTACTATCAAAAGTTGGTAAAAATGAAATTTTTGGAAAAAACATCTTTTAAGTTTAAAATTGATTTCGTTATTATATATTATTAAGAAAAAATATAACATGATTTTTAGGTATCAAATGGAGTTTATATTTCATTAATATAATCCAATAAATGTGATATTATTTTATAAACATAATTACTCACATTTAATTAGCTTTTCATAAAAACACGTCCTTTATATTCAATTATTTTTTATTTCCATTTCTAAATAATTTTGTAACCAATGAATCATTATAAAACATTTATAAAACATTCTTTAATAATTAAATTAATTGTATTCATTCCCTCCATTCCAATAGCTATGTTATAATGTTAACATTTAAATAATAACATTTAGTTGTTTGATTAAGCTCGAAGTATCATATCATGTACACTAATGGACATAGTGTTTCTTTCCAAAAACATTGGATGTTAAATCCTCCACCTTTAATAAATTGAATCCTTGAAATTTAATTTTGGGTTCATTCACTTGGGCATTTCTTTTCAAAATACCTTTACTACAATCTCACGCATGAAAAAGGGTTAATAAAACTTCGACATTAAAAGAATGAAAAGAAGTACAAAGGTCACCCGAGATAACACATACTGGGATTCAATTTACTAAAACATGGATATGGATAAAAAACATAGTTTCAATTTATAATGGTGAGTGATAGAAATATTGATCAAGAGAATGTTATCAATTAAAAAACTACAAATTTGGAATGGGTTTAATGGTCGTTTATTTCATAGTTAGAAAATTAAAAGGAAATAATTTTTGTTTTAAGATAATTTTTAAAATGTTGAGAAATTTATTTACTATATTGAATATAAACTCAATGAGACATACTTACATCCCATGTAGAGTTTAAACCTTTAATAAATTTATACAAAAAACTCATATTTTCTTGAAATAATAATTATTCAAGTTTACTTGGCCAGAACTAATGAACTAGAATCAATTTCTATAGAATCACAAAATATACCAATGATTAACTATCTATTCATCGTATCATTAAATATTAACCAAAACCAAAAGCTATTGGATTAGATAAGATAAATCACCTTATATAATAAACCATTGTATGATGAAAAACTTCTTATAATACCGACTATTCAATGTTGATAAAATTACATTTGATAAATAATTGTCTATAAAATTCTTGAAAATAATCCAAACTATTATTTAAACCTATATATTAGAGGGATTTGGCCACATAGTGTCCGAGGATAATTTTTAACATTTATCTCCATAAATTAATCATAATGTCTCATAAAAAAAATAACTTCCTATTCAAATATTCTAACTGATAAGTTTATCTTTTCCAAAAAAAACCCAAATCTCTATAAGTCCATAATAAAATAATATATTCTTCAAAAATATAATTCAAAAATTACTGCTCCATTAAAATCCAATAATATTCTATTTAACATCATCATATAGGGTTCCCAAATTGGTGATCATCTTTCGAACTAACATTAATCACATAACCAATAAATCAAATTCCAATAATAAGTATATTCATTTGATAAAACGTATGTTACAAAAATCAAGATATTCTTATTCCATCAACATGTTTAACTGAAAAAATTTCTAAAAACATGGGTCTTCATGTAGGCCAGTGGAAGGTGATATAGCTCGATCACACATTGGTTGTGGGTTTGATTCCCACAACCTTTTCTTGTGTGATAGATTGTAAATCAGTCTGTATGTTTTCCTTTTTCAAAAACAATATAATTTTATAAAATTCAAAAAGATATTATAAAGTAACAAAAAATAACCATTTCCTATTTTAACCACAAATGTTATTTCATACATCATATTTTTCATCCCAAAAAATAATAATCAATAATTTACTCAAAGGATAATTTCATAAAAAATACTTTTGCTAACTTAATATTGCAGATCATAATGCCTGAAATTGGGCTTCTAAGTCATTTAACATATGACCATCTTGAAAATTATAAACTCGTATGATATCCCTATCTCTTAAGAATACATACTAATCATGAAACATATCTGAACCGGCCTCTTATAGAAACTATAATCCCCCATCCTTAAACATTACATAATCTTGATTTATGTTATGAATTCTCAATGAGGATATTTTGAGGTTTACAGTTTTATAGAATTAGGCACTAACAATTGTATTACAACTAAAATATTACAAAGTATAAAATTTTATAAACTATAAATTTTTTTCACAAAGGAAAAATATTTAAAATAAATTATGATTTATTTTCATGATAAAAAACTTCTTGACTTCTTATTATTTTATACCCATCATTATGCATGGTGTAAGACATTTAAAAAAGAAGGGATTAGCATTAAAAGTTCAGTAAGAGATAGATAAGGAAGGGAAAACTATTAGGCTATCAAAAACATATAACCCATGAATTCTTTTTTTGTAATTTAATATTATTCAGATTTATGAAGTTGTAAATACACTTCACTGAGTATTATCTCACTACATACCATTTTTGTTGCCAAAATATTATCATAAAACCCATAGAAAGAATCATATAACATATAAAGGTATATTGGGACATAATCATACATAAATGGAATAACCATATAGTTGAATTATACACATATCACTAAATGGAATATCCATACAACCATCTTCCACACCTAATGCAATGGAGGTTATCACATAAACATGCATCCATGGCTTATCACGAAACCACCCGTCATTGGATTATCATGTAACCACACATCAAATATATATGTACCATTATATAAACATAACACATAAAATATAAATAATATCAACATTTCACTCATAAAATTACATTTTTAATTATAGGAAATCATTTATCGATATTTAAATATTCAATCCCCATTCAAATTCAATTTAAATACTAAAATACCAAATAAGGGAAGAAGTGATTTAATTTCACGAACCGAATCTGGTCTCCGTCAAAACGAGAACAAAACCCAGACCATGAAAAAGGATGAATGGCCTTACCTATCCCCACAGGCTGGAAAAATCTCCTGTGTATTAAATATTTTGGTTTGGGAATTATTTACCTGAGTATGGATACATATAACATAAAAAATCGATTAAACTAATATGAAAATTCATTCCAAACAAGCTTTAAAAAAATACATAACTGAATTCATAGGTTTAAAAATAAAACACTAGGAACAAAGAAACATAATAGTAGCATAACAACATCCCCAAGGAATCTACATGACAAGGGGACATCACCCACAAGCCGTCTCCACATCATCACACCATGGAAGAAAGCTAACAACCCGAACCACCATCACCCAAGGCATTTCCTTTACCTGTGTCAAACATGATCTAGTCAACTTATAGCCATGGGGTGTAGGAAGGGTGTGAGACTAATCCCAATAGGATACCACCAATATATTCCACAAAGAAAACGATACAAGATAAAAAGCATGCTAGTTTTGATAAGTATAAAGTGGTGGAAATAATTTCTAAAGAAAGAATCTCTCAAATATAGATAGTTTTCAATGAGAATTTACCATGAGTGAGAAAATTTAATTAAAACATGTAATATAATGTATTTTACTGAAAACCCCACCATATTGAAAATATAATTACAAAATATGAGCTCTAATATTATGAAAACCCCTATGCACTACTTAGTATTGGTCCCCATTTACCTTATACCTCGGTGTAAAGTAACCATAAAAAAAGTATATTATCATGCATGAGAAACTAGTAGGGAACATAACCATAATTTATAGGTCCCCATTAATTATCAATATAGTTTATTTTAGTGTTTCTGTTATCTAATTATCTCAGTGAAACATGGATAAAATCGCTCCGGATCACTAGCATACTAGTACAAATCCACCGTCCCAGATACCCGAGCATCCCCCATTGTGCTCAACCACATTCACATGATACCAAAATCCATTTTAACATAAAAACATGTGTTATGGTCATAATAAACACAAAATATTAGCTAAACATGCTTTTCACCACTTACACCGCGCAATAAAACATTTAGGATATCAATTAAACAGCTTCACAAAAATTAACAAGGTTTTGCACACAAAATTCCTTAAAAACATCACTTTGAACATTATGTATAGACCCATATTTACCATAATATAATTTGAATCACAAAAAACATATCTATAATCCCATTACATGAGTTATAAAACAACCCTTATTGGCATAACATAAAATAGACATATTAAACACCCAATTTAACACAAAATTGGTACCTAAAAATCATTTACGTAACAACGATCTCCAAAACTGGATTTCTACACAAATATAATGAAGGATAAGTGTTCCAAAAACAGTTAATCAACAAATATAACTCTTCTATCATTGATTACCCATGTAATAAACTACAACAAGTATGAAAACCCTTGAATCATTGTGTAAAAATTCAAACGCACCATCGGTGCAGCACAATGGACTTACATCGAGCCTAAATAAGAATAATAGAATAAGAAACCCAAGATCAAAACTTTTGTTATAAACCCTATTTTATCAATATAAGGAACTTTAGGAATAAGCGAAGAAACCCCATGAAAAAAAGAAGGAACTCTAACAAAATTGAAAGAATAAGGATGGAGAGACACATACATGAGGGATCTTGAAGAAATCACCCCAAATACAGTAGTATATGAATTAAAAAACAACCAAAATAAAATTTAGGCTAAAATAAGACTGAGAAGGTCATTTGAAAACCTAAATGTGGGAAAACAGTAAAAACTGAAGGTCTTTAGAAGTAAACATTTTACTTTTTCAAATCTAAACAATTTGAGAGAGCCTAATATGTCCTTCACTAATTCAAGATGCATATGAGCTCCATAGAAGGGGGAAAGTGGATGTGGGAAAACCTAGGTTTAATGGGATCGAGTGAGATTTAGAATCACAAAACCTAATAAAAATTATACAATTTTTTAAATAATTTTTTTAAAAAATAAACTGGAAATTGGATTTCGGGCTGCCCAAATTCCTTACTTAAAAACCCATATCCACCATTATTATGGATTCCTAAAGGGTAAAAATTAAAATTTTGGTGTTAATATGTCATATGATTCCTTTTTTGAAGTGTAATGGATTCAAAATGATGGAAAATGAAAGAGTTATAAAATAATATAAATTGGGTTTTATGTTTTAAAATGGGCTCACAGTTTGGCCCAAATCATGAAAACTCACCCATTACTACAAAAATTCAAGGGAAAACCCCAGAACAAAAAATGTAAATTAAATGAAATTTACCATAATAATAAGTCATGGATCTGACAATTCTCCCCACCATGAGAGACATTCCACACAGGAAAATCAACTTGAAACATGATCAGAAAACAAGATGGGGTACTCCTTCTCAAACCACAAATTCCACTGCCATGTCTCATGTGTATGATTCACATAATTCCCGAGAACCAAGACAAGTGGAATAGACATTACACAAAACAAATTTTTCTAAAAATCCACTATTCGTATCGGATTGTCAAAAAAAGATAAATCAGGCTCTATATCCAACTCCTCCCAATTCAGTATATGGGATGGATCCATGTTGTATTTCTTCAACTGGGAGACAAGGAAGAAGTCATGGATGGATTTCAGCTGAGAAGGTAAGGCCAAAATCTATGCCACCTTTCCAATATGCTCAGTGACATCATAAGGTCCAACATACCATGACCTTAGCATTCATTTCACTCCTAAATTGACGATGGCCCAGAGGAGGGGCCACATTCAAGAATACCCTGTCACCCATATAAAAATATAGGTCTCGACGCCTCTAGTCCGAATATGATTTTTGGAGACTCTGAGATATCATTAAGAAGTTACTGATCAAATTTTCCTTCTCAGACGTCTGTTGCACCATACATGTCCCCAATAGTGAGGTTACACCTACCTCATCCCAACATAGTGGAGAATAACAAGGATGACCATAGAGTGCCACAAAAGGAGCCATTCAATTAGAGGAATGGTAATTATTATTATATGAAAACTAAACAAATTCCAAATGTATTTCCTAGGAATCTTCAATGTCCAGAACACATGCACAAAGCATGTCCTCAAAAATACGATTCGCCTGCTCTATCTGACCATCCGCATGAGGATGTTTGGTCATTCTTATCTTTATCTGATACCATATGGCCTTCTGAAGGCCTTCCAAATAACCGATAATTTAAATGTGAGTCTCTATCAAAGATAATTACTGACAAAAAACCATGGATCCTTACCACCTCTTAAAGATACCAATAGCACAACTCATCCAATTTAGTTGTGTATATAATTAGAAGGATGTGGGATGATTTGGTTAGACAATCAATCACCACCCAAATAACATTCATACCTCGAGGTGTATGAGGAAAGCCAACAATGAAATCCATGACCACCTCATCCCACTTCCAGGTAGTAATGGGTAATGGCTAGAGAATACAATAGGGCCTTTTATGCTCTAATTTCATTTTCTAGAATGTGTAGAATCTCTAAACGTTGTCTGAAATGTATCGTATCATTCCAAGCCACCATAACTGTCAATGGATATCATTATACATCTGGGAGGAACCCGGATAGACAACCAATTTGGTGTCATGGCTGTCCTGCATAACCACCTTCCGCCGAGATAACAGAACTATTGAATGTCCCTTGAAACACAAGGTGCCCTCAGGAGAATACAACTAATCAGAATACATCTCCCCACAATGAATAAACAACTCCAACCACTATAAATGATTATCCCAATCGTGTTCCCTCAAAATAAGCTCCACTAGAGAAGTATTCAACTGAATTATCGCAAGAATGCACCCCCATTTTTCTTCTTGTTCACTACATCCATATGAGAAAAGAGTTCCATCAGAGTCAACTCATCACTGGACTTCCTAAAATCTTGCACTGGGGATCTTCCTCTAAGTCATCGACCACCATGTTTTCCTTATCAGGGGTATAGAAAATGTCCAAGTCGAACCCTTGCAAGTACTCTATCCAACGACACTGCCTCATGTTGAGGACCTTCTTTGAGAAGATATTTTCCATGGTTTTGTGATCATAGTAGACCAAAAACATATCTACAAAGAGGTAGTGATTCCATGTCTTCAAATCAAGCATCACATCTGCTAACTCCAAGTCACGGGTCTACTAATTTTTTTTTATGTGGTTGGAATTGGCGAGATCCATATGCCACCACTTGATCATCCTGCATTAGTATGAACCTAATACCCATTCATGAAGTGTCACAATACACTGCATAACTATATCCAACATTTGGAAAAATCAGAACGGGGGTGGTAGTCAACCACCTCTTTAGCTCCTCAAATGATTCCTAACATTCTGGGCCCTATAGAAACCTCACTCCCTTCTGGGTGAGTGAGGTCCTCGGTGAAGCAAGCTGAGAGAAATACCGAACAAACCACCTCTAAAACCAGCTAGGATGAGGAAACTCTTGATCTTGAACATGTTCTTCAGCTAATCCCATGACATAACTACACTGATACTCTCGGGGATTACCAAAATCCCCTTCTCTAAAATCACATGTCCTAGAAATTTCACCTCCCTAATCTTGAATGTGAAATTAGAAATCTTTTCATAATGTTGATGCACTAGTAATGTTCCCAGAACAATCCGAATGTGATTCTCATGTTCCTCCTAAGATCCCTAATGAACAAGGATGTCATCCAAAAATACCACGACAAATGAATAGAGATAAAAATGGAACACCATTTTCATGATTGTCCTATGGACCACTAGATCATTGGAAAATCTGAAGGGCAGCCTTAGTACACAAAGTGGTTGTACCTTCTTTAGAAGGTTGTCATTGGGATATCACCCTCCTTCACCCTATGTTGATGATATCCTGAACACATGTTTATTTTAGAAAAGGACCTTTCCCCCTTCAACTGATCTTACAATTCATCTATTCGAGGAAAAAGATATATGTTCATGATTATTACCTTATTCAGCTTATGTTATTCAATGCACAACCAGAGGGATCCGTCAGGATTTTTTGTGAACAATAGGGGAGTGGCCCAAGGAGAGACACACGGGCTAATAAATCCTTTGGATTCTAAGTCATCTAGATGTATATTTAATTCCCTTATCTCAGTGAGGTCCATGCGATATAATTAAAGTGATATCAGTTATGTTTCTAAAGGCAGATCAATTGAGAACTCCACATCCATCTCTAGGGGAAAACCAAAAAAATTATTTTAAAATACCTATAGAAACTCATCAACTACAAAAGGTAGTCCACCGTTAGGATCATGAAAGTCATCCTCTACAGTGAATGAAAATAACTGAAAATCAATATCCCTAAATTTTGGGAGTGGAGGCCCCACACGACTAATCCAAGGATGCCATTGTCCGGGAAAAAACATGACAGCTCCCATCAGGTTTCATGAAACTGACCTTCCACCTATAGAAATCGATGTGTTCCAGGAATCGTACAAGCCAATACATGCTAGGTATTTTATCAGATAAATCCATATCTAAGACCAGTAGGTCCCACTTAATCTCCTCCCCTAACACTGAAAGAGCACACGATAGGAACCTGAAACCCTACTCCTTCATTCTGAGCAGTTTCACTAACTCCATCACAAAAGACAAAAAATTGGGTGTAAAATTCAGTGTGTCCAAAAAACAGGAAGAAATTAATGAAACAGAGGCACCAGTATCAAAACGATCAGCATCTATTGAAGATTCAATCAAAATGGTACATCGAATTGTCAATGGTCTGACCTCTGATCATGCTGGTGTATGATCCACCACATAAAGATTTCTGGTCTCTTCATGAAGATGACCGCTAGTCTATGGATATGACCTAAAATGCTCTACCCAGACAATGACCCAGCCCTACCACCACAGCCACCAAAACGATATCCCCATCCTTGATAGATCTAATTGAGTTGGCACTCCTCTTGAAGCCACAGATCCTTCCCCACTCTAATGTGGACGTGCCACCATGCAAAATTTCTATAAGTGCCCCATACCTCCACATTGATAACTGTGATTCGGAGGAAATGGTCATTCTATTTGGATGTTCCCCGACCTCGCACACTTGTGGAAGATGACAGATATTGCATCATAATCCATATATGAAAATAGCCTTAAAGAGTGGCCTGAACTATCACATCCCTTCTTCCCATACTCCTCTATATTCTTTTTATTCTCTGAAGAGATTCTATATCCAGCTACTGATATAGTCCCAGATAAACCATCCCTCCCTTATTTACTAATCTTCACCATACACACCCGTTAAACCACCTCAGGATAGGTCCTTATCTTAAAAAAGAAAACCTGAGAGTATTTCTCTTTCTGTAAGCCTTTCTCATACCTCTGGGCCTTCACTTTATCATTAGAGACAATTGCAGAAGCATACCGAACTAGCTCAGCGAAACGGTTGGTGTACTCCATCACAGAATGATCCCACTATACAAGATCCATGAACTCTCAGGATCTAGAATATTCCCAGACATCTGGGATGTACTTTTCATTGAAGACGGACTTGAAATCTCCCCATTGCAACTTCTCATTCATCCCAGTTTGAAGTAATGATTCCCACTACATGTGGCTGGGACCCTCCAATAGAGAAGAGGCACACTTCACTCTGTTCTCCTCGGGTGTATCTAGGAAATCAAACATGCGCTCGATCTTTTCGATCCAATCCTCTTTTTCTTGGAGTTCTATGCTACCTCAGAAAGTAGGAGGCTTATTTTTTTAGGAAATCCTGGTCCTTGTCCATCCTAGGACCAATCTCATATTCTCTAATATGTGCTGGAACATGAGATAGTCCATGTCCTAGAGCTAGGATAACCCGAACCAAAGCCTCTACTAACCTCTGATCAAGCGGTGAGGGAGAACTCTCTCCATATTCCTCCCGTGGGATCTTGAGAGTGTTCTAGGGAGGCATGTTTCTACAAAAAACGAAAAAGTCGCATGAAAAAAAATCAGTACAAAAATTCTAAAATTTTTCATAAATTGAATAAAATTTAAATAATACAAACACATTATAATGATAAAAGAAACAACTACCACACCCCCACCTATTTTCTACATGTATTCTGTAGCCCACACGTCTCACCTAGATGTGAAGTGCAAGAAACAATTCCAATTTCCCTGGGTGACTCGAGGTTTTCCAAGAGAGGTGCGAGCCAAGAACCCAACTCATGTTCAAAACTCTATGTCCTAATAGTCCTAGATCTGGTCTATCATGGATCATCCCAAAATAATAATATAACCCGAAAACATTAACATGCCCTCTGATACTATTTCTTCAGGAACAAAATCTGGTCACAATCAAAACTGGCACCAAACCTGGCAGGTGAAATGTCTCGATGGGTGTCCCCTATCTGCACGGGCTGGGACAAGTTCTTGGGTATCATAGTTCTTTGTTTGGGAATGATTTACCCATGTATGGGTACATGAATCAATAAAAACAATAGACAAACTGAATGTGAAAAATTCATGCCAAAGAATATTTAAACATAATCGAGAACTGAATACATAGGATTAAAAATAAAACAAGAGGTCAAAAAATATATAAAATTATCATAAAAACATTACCAAGGATTCTTCATGACAAGGGGACATCACCCACAAGTCGTCTCCACAATATCCCACCATGGAAGAGAGCTAACAACCTGAACTACCATCACCCATGGAACTACCTTTACCTGTGTCAAACATGATCAAGTCTACTTACACCCAAGGGGTGTAAGTAGGGTTTGAGACTAAGAGAAATTTTATACCACCTAGAAATTCTATAGAGTAAAAAATAAAAGATAAAAATCATGCCAATTTTGATAAGCAGAATGAGGTGGAAATAATTTCTAAAGAATGTCACTTTTAAATGTAAACAGTTTTCAAAGAGAATATTCCATGAGTGATAAAATTTTATTAAAACAGTTATGCTATTTTATTTTCCAAAAAAAAAACCATATTCCAAAGATAATGGCAAAAGACTCTATGAGAAATAATCTCGAGAGCACCCCTAGGAACTAGTTAGTCTTGGGCCCCATGTACCTCATTCCCCGGTGAAAAGTAACCATTGAAAAAATCTGTTCTGATGCATAAGACACTAGTAGGGAATTTACCCATAACCTATTGGTCCCATAAAATTATCAATATAGTTTTCTTAGTGTTGTCGTTATCCATTTTTCTTAGTGAAACGGGTATAAAATCGCACTGGATTACTAACATACTATTATATATATTCCCTCCTAAATAACTGGGCATCCCCCATTGTGCTCAAGCCACATTCACATTATAAAAAATTCCATTATCACAAAAAACATTATTTCCTGTCATAATCAACTCCAAATAGTATCTACACATGCTTTCCCCAACATACACCACCCAATAAAACCTCTAGGATTTCAATTAAATAACATGAAAAAATTTAACAACATTTTTCAAACAAAATCCCATTATAACCCCATTTTTAACACTATGTTCAAACCCATATTTACCAAAACATAATTACCAGAACCCAAAACATTTCTATAAACCCATTAAATGAGTTATAAAACAGCCCCAATTGGAATTAAATAAAATATACATGTAAAAGTTCTAATTTAACACAAACTTTGTACCTAAAAATAATTTTCTTAACAAACATCACCGAAACCAGATTTCACAGCAAGTATAATGAAGGATAGGTGTGATAAAAATATATATTCTTCAAATATAAATCATGTAGAATTTATTAAATATTTAATTATCTACCACATTTATCAAAACACTTGAATCATTGTGTGAAAATTCAACAGAACAACCACCACACCACAATGGACTTATATCAAGTCTAAAACCATAATAATAGACAAAGAATCCCAATATCAATACCTAGGTTCGAAACCCAACATTATGGACCAAAGGAACATCAATAATAAGTGAATAACCCCCGTGAAAAAGGAGTAACACTAATAAAATTGATAGAATAAAGAAGGATACCCCCTTACTTGAGATATATTTAATAAATCTCCCAAAATACACTAGTATTTGAAATTCCAAATATCAAAAAATGAATGTGAGGTTCTAATAAGGAATATAATGTCTTGTGAGAACTGAAATGGGGGGGGGGGAATAGTAAAAATTGAATATATTTATTGAGGAAACAAGTTACCTCTTCAAATCTCAATGATTTGAGCAATCCAAACAAGTAAAACCCCAATTCGTGATTCATTTGATCTCCAAAAAGGGAGGAAAAGAAAATGGGGGTGCGCCTTGGACAGTGGTCTCGAGTGAGACTTGGAATCACCGAAATATTATAAAAATTGAATAACATATTAAATAAACAATATTTTTAAAACTAGAAATGGGTTTCCGTGCTGGACCAATTATTTAATTAAAACCACAAATCCACCATGAATATGGATTCCTAAAGAATCCAAATTGATATTTTGGTGTTAATAGGTATGGGTAGTCCATTTTTTAAGTTGAATGGGTGCCATATTTTATAAAATTAATGATTTATAAAAGAAACAAAATTGGGATTTAAATCTGGAAATGGGATCATGGTTGGGCCCAAATCATTAAAACATACCCATTCCACCAAAAATGCATAGGGAATCCCCACAAAAAAATAATGGAATTTAAAATTTAAATTTACAATTAAAATAGTCATATTTGTAGAAATTCTCTCCCTCATGAATTACTTTCTGCCCTAGAAAGTCAACCAGAAGCTTGATTAGAAAACAAGAATGGGTACTCCTCACCCCACAATATCTGCTCCCAAGTATCATGTGTCCCATTCTCATGCTGCCAAAGATCACAGACCAGTGAAATAGACATTCTAAGAAGAAACTTTTCTTACAATTCCACTATTCCCACTGACCGTTCAAAACAGTTAAATCAGGCTCTATATCCCACTCCTCCCAATTCAATACATGGGATGGATCCAGGTTTTATTTCATCAAATGGGAGACATGGAAGACATAATATATGGATGTCAACTGAGAAGGTAATGAAATCATGTATTCCACCTTGCCATACACACAATGATCTCAAAAGGTCGGACATACTGCAGCGCCAGCTTCTCTTTCTTTCAAAATTGACGATGGCCAAGATGAGGGGCCACATTCGAGAATACTATGCCACCAACAGAAAACTCTCAGTCTCAACACCTATGGTCAGGATATGATTTATGGAGACTCTAAGATATCAACAAGCGCTACCTGATCAACTTGACCTTCTCATATGACTCCTACACCAGACATAGCCCTAGAAGTGAGGTCTCACCTATCTCAGGACAACATAGGGGGGACCGATAAGGATAACCATAGAGCACCTCAAAATGTTCCATTTAAACCATGGATTGGAAAATTATATTATAAGAAAACTCAAAAAATCCCAAATGGATATATGAGGAACCTCTAAAGTCTATAACACATGCATGATGCATGTCCCCCAAAATATGATTTTCCCACTCCATCTAACCATTTTTTTGAGGATGGTGTGTCATGATCATCTTAATCCGAGACCTCATGTACTTCATAAGGACTTACCGAAATTGAGAAGTGAAATGGGTGTCTCTATCTGATACAACTGCTAATGGAACACCATTGAACCTTACCACCTCTTGAAGATACAAATGGCCTAACTCATCCCCTTTAGTTGTATCTATGATCGGAATGAAGTGGGATGATTTGGTCAGACAATCAATCACCTCACAAATGGAATTCATACATCGAGGTTTATGAGGCATTCCAACAATGATGTCCATGAAAACCTTGTCCCACTTCTAGGTAGGAATAGGTAATGGATAGAGAAGACAGAAGAACCTTTAATGCTCTGCTTTCATGTGCTGGCATGCATAGCATATCGAAACAATGTTCATGATGTATCAACTCATATTATTCCACCAAAATTGTTGACAAAAATTAGAATACATCTTGGTGTCACCCAGATAGACAACCCATTAGGACTGGTGGCTATCCTACACCACCTCCTTCTACAGAGATAACAACACAACTGAATGACCCATGAAGAACATGATGCCCTCGGGAGATGATGACCAATCAGAAGACATCTCCCAACCATGAAGAAACTTCTTTGACCACTGACAAGGCTCATCAGCAGAAAGTTCATGCTGAATTTTCTTTACTAGAGAAGGATTCAACTTAATTATCACCAAGAACACAACCCATTTTTCTCATTTGTCTCCAAATGCATATGTGAATAGAGTGTTATATCAGTCACCTAATCACTAGAATCCTAGAAATCCTACCCTGGGACTCTTCTGCTTATGGTGTCGGCCACCACGTTACCCAAGCCTGGGGTATAAGCAATGTCAAACTCGAACCCCTACATGTACTAAATCCAATGACACTCCCTCATGTTGAGGTCCTTATGCGAGAAGATATAGGCCCAGATTTTGTGATCAGAGTAGACAACAGTCTTCTCCCTAAAGTGGTAGTGACGCTATGTCTTCAAAGCGTGCATCACATCATAAAAATCTATTTCCTAGGAAGGGTAATTTTTTTCATGTGGTCAGAGTTGGCGAGAGTGATATTCCACCACTTAATAATATTGCATAAGAACGCACCCAACACCCATACCTGATGCATCACAATGCACCACATAACCCTTTCTATCCTCTAGTAAAATCAGAACCAGGGTGGTTGTCGTCTACCTCTTCAGCTCATTGAAGGATTCCTAAAATTTTCATCCCCATAGAAACTTCAACCCTTTCTTTGTGATCACGGTCATCGGTGAAGCAATCCAAGAGAATTCCTGAACAAACTTCTTGTAATAACCATCTAGTCCGAGGAAACTCCTCAACTCGAACACATTCTTCGGCTGCTCCTATTATATAATCGTACTGATCATATCGGGGTCCACCACAACCCCCTGCAATAAGATCACATGACCTAGAAATTTCACCTCCTTGGTCTAGAAAGTGCATTTGGACGACATTGCGTAAAGGTGATTCTCTTGCAAAGTACCCAAAATGATCCACAAGTGATGCTCATGTTCCACCTCAGATGCCAAATAAACTAGGATGTAATCCAAAAATACCATGTCAAAATAATCAAGATACTGATAGAACATCCTATTCATGAGTACTATAAAGACCGATGTATCATTGGTCAATCTGAAGGGCATGACCAAGTACTCGAAGTGGTCATACCTACTTCTGATGTATGTTTTTGGGAGATCTGTTTCTTTCACCATGAATTATTGATATCCAGAATGAAATTCAGTTTTTTCAAACCACCTTTCCACCTAATACTGAGTGAAAAATTCATCTATTCAGGAAAAATGATATTTGTTCTTGATTGTTACTTTATTCAGTTTTCGGTTGCCAATTCACAATCAGAGGAATCCATCATCCTTTTTCACAAACAACAATGGAGTGGCCCAAATAGAGGCTCTTGGTAAAATGAATCATTTGGATTATATGTCGTCTAACTATATCATTAATTCCCTCATCTCAGTGGGGGCCATGCGATATATGGGAAGATATATCGATTGTCATTCAGGTGCTAGATCAATCGAGAACTCCACATCACGCTCCAAGGGAAAACATAAAAAATAATCCGGACATACCTCTAGAAACTCATCAAGAACATGAGGTAGTCCACTGTCAGGATCATGACACTCATCCGCTATAATGAGCGATGATAACTAAACAATAGATCTCCCAACTCTCATATTGGAGGTCCCAAATGACTCAACCAAGGTTCCCATTCCCCAAAAAACACATGAAGACTCCCATCAGGTGTCACGAAACTGAACCGACGCCTATAAATATCGGTGTGTTCCTAGAAGTGTACGATCCAATGAATTAAATTTATTATGTCATAAATATCAACATCTAAGACCATGAGGTCACACTCCATATCAACCCATAACATGGAAAGCACACATGATGTGCACCTGAGACCCTACCCCTTCTTCTTTCCCAGCAGCGTCACCCACTTCATTGGAAAAGACAATAAATCAATTGAAAAATTCAGTTTGTCCGCAAAATGTGTAGAAATGAATGAATTAGAGGCTTCAGTATCAAAAAGATCAGAAAATATAGAAGATGAAATCAGAATGGTAAATCAAACTGTCGATGGTCCTGCCACTCATCCTACTTGTGCCTGATCCACCGCATGGATATGTCTTGTCACTGCCTGTGGAAGACCATGGTCTATGGTTGTTCCCTAATGTGGCTCTGTCTGGAAGATGAACCTTACCAACCACCACGACTACCAAATCGAGATTCACCCATCCCTAATGGCTCTAACTGTGCTAGAACTCCTCTTGGAGCCATTTATCCATCCACACTCTGAAGTGGAAGTGCCAACCCACAAAATCACTCCATGTGACAAATACCTCCCCATGGATAATAGTTCTTCATGGAAAATGGTCATGTCGGTCGGATGTTCCTCAGCCTCTAACACTGGTAGAATATGACCGATCTCACATCAAAATCCATAGATGAAAACTTATTAGAAGTGTCGCATGAACTATAACCTCTCTTTACACCTACACATCCAGATTCCTTTTCATCTCTGAAGACCTACAATTTCCAACTATTGATACTGTCCTGGGGAAACGATCCTTTCATTTTTTGGTTAATCTCCACAATAAACACCCAGTCAACCACCTCAACCTTGGTCCCCATCATTAATAAGAAAAACATGGATTATATCTCCTCTCATAAGCTTATTTCAAACCTCTAGGCGTTCACTTTCTCATTAGAGATGATATCAGGATCATACCGAACAAGATCAGCAAAACTGTTGGCTTAATCCATCACAGATAGATCCCCCTAAATAAGATCCATGAACTCTCGGGATCTAGCATATGACAAGACTTTGGGGAATTACCGTTCATTAAATATGACCATGAAATCTCTTCATCACATCGAATAATTCTTCATAGTTTTAAGTATCGATTCCCAGCACCTGCGGTTGGGACCTCTTATATAAAATAGTAACACTTCACCCTAAGCTCCTCATGTATAACTAGGAACTCGAACATGTGCTCAATCTTTTCGATCCATTCCTCTACTTCATGGGGTTCTATGCTACCTCGGAAAGTAGGAGGATTAATTTTTAGGAACTCTTGGGCCTTTTCCTTAATAGGAAAAGTCTCATATTCTCTAACTAGAGAAATAATATTAGACATTCCATTTTCTAGAGCCTCGATAAACTTATCCACAACCTTTACTAACCTATGATCAAGCGGTGAGGGAGAACTCTCTTCGGATTCCTCTCGTGGGTGCATGAGAGCTTTCCAGGGAGGTATGTTGCTACAAAAAGAAAATAGCCACAATGGAAAAAATCAGTACAACAATTATGAAAATTTCATCAATAACATCAAATATAAATAATCCAAACACATTATAATGATAAAATAAACAACTACCCACACCACTTGATGCCCATGTGTGGCCTGTATCCCACACATCTCACATGGAAGTGAAGTTAGAAAAACAATTCAAATTTTCAATGGTGACTCTTGGTCTACCAAGAGAGGTGTGGGCCAAGAACCTTTCTCATGGAAACAACTCTGAGTACTGAGTATCCTGGATCTTATCTGGCCCGACTCATCACAAAATAATAATATAACCCAAAACAGAAACCTGCCCTCTGATACCATTTTGTCATGAACCAAATCAGGTAACCATCAAAACCGGCACCAAACAAGGCATGTGACAAGGTACAAAGGGCGTTACCTATCCCCAAAGGCTGGAAAATGTTCATAAATATCATAAATTTTGGTTTAGAAACGATTTACTAGAGTATGGAATCATAAAACATAAAACAAATCGATAAAACGAATTAGAAAATTCATGCCAAAAAAGCTCTAATAAATATACAGAACTAAATTAATAGGTTTAAACATATAAAAATAGGTCCAAATACACATAAAATTATAATAAAAAACAGCCCTAAGAACTCCACATGACAAGGGGACATCATCTATAAACCGTCACCAGAACACTACACCATGGAAGGGAGCTAACAACCCAAACCACAATCACCAAAGGCCTTGCCTTTACATATGTAAAACATGATAAAGTCTACATACAAAAACGGGGGTTTTATTATGGTATGAGCCTAATCCCAATAGGATACCACTAATAAATTCTATATATTAAACAATAAAAGATAAAAAACATTCCCATTTTGATAAGCACAATGTGGCAGAAATAATTTTTAAAGAATGAAACTTTTAAATGTAAGTAGTTTTCAGAGGGAATTTTCCTTGAGTGAGAATAGTTAATTAAAAAATTTAAACTACATAAATCTCTAGAAAAAACCACCATCTTCAAAAGATAATTACAAAAGAGTCAATGAACACTAATATCGGGAATGTCTCTATGCACAAGTTAGTCTCGGTCAGCATGTACCTTGTACATTTGTGTAATTTAACCCAACAAAAAATATATTCTCATACACAATCCACTAGTATGAAATATACCCATAACCTAGTGGTCCCCAAAAATCACCAATATTGTATTTTTATTGTTGTTATTATCCATTTTTCTTAGTAAAACATGGATAAAACTGCTCTGGATCACTAGCGTACTAGTACATATCCACCCTCCTAGATACCCAAGCAACCCCCTTTGTTCTCAAACCACTTTCACATGACACCAAAAGAAATTATCACATAAAAACATCATTTCTGGTCATAATAAACCCAAAATAGTAGCTACATATTCTTTACACCACTTACACCACCCAATATATCATTTTGGATTTCAATTAAATAACTTAAAATTTTTAAACAATGTTTTTCACACAAAATAACTTAAAAAAACCCACTTTGAACACTATGTGAATAACCATATATACCAAAACATAATTTTTGGATGCCAAAACATTTCCATAAACCCATTACATGAGTTATAAAACAATCCCAATTAGCATAATATGAAATAGACATGTACACCAGCCAATTTAACACAAAATTGGTACCTAAAAATCATTTTCATAACAAACTTCACCCAAACCAGATTTCACGGCAAGGATAATGAAATATAAGTTTTATAAAAATAGAAATTCAGAAAACTTAACTAATCTATCTTTTATTACCCATGGAACCACCTAACAAATTATCAAAACCCTTGATTCTTTGTGTGCAAATTCAACTGCACCACTGTCGAACCACAAGGGACTTAGATGAATCCTAAAACCATAAAGTTGAAAATGAAACCCATGATAAAACCCTAGGTTTGAAACCCTACCTACTAGAAATATATAACTTCACGGATAATGTACGAAACCCCATATAAAAAATGGAACTCTAATAAAATTGAATGAAGTAGGAAAGAGACCCACTTACCTGATGGATCTAGAAAAAATCACGCCAAATACAATAGTATCTGATTTTTAAAATAGAAAAAAATTAATGTGAGGTTATAATTAGGATTATAAAGTAAAGTGAGAACTGAAATGGGGTAATAATAGTTAAAATTTAATGTGTTATGAACGAAATAAGTTACCTCTTAAATTCCAGACGATTTGGGAAAGCCTAAGATGTTATTCCCTAATTCGTGATGCATATGAGCCTTAAAGAGGGTGAATATAGAATGGGGAACTCCTTGGTATAGTGGTATTGGGTGAGATTTTGAATCACCAAAAAATAATAAAAATTTAATAAGAAATTAATTTTTTTTAAACTAGAAATGGGATTCCGGGATGGATTAATTCCTTAAATAAAAACCAAATCCACTATGATTATGGATTCTCAAAGGGTGAAAATTGATATTATTGTCTTAATAGGTCCGGTGACTCCATTTTTAATGTGAAATTGGTGAAAAATGTTGAAAAATTAAAAAGTTATAAAAGAAACAAAATTGGTTTTTAAATCTGGAAATGGGCTCCCGGTTTGTCCCAAATCATGAAAACTCGCCCTTTCCTTCGAAAATGAATAAGAAACCCCCACAATAATGAACGAATAGAAATTAAATGAAATTTAACTTTAAAATATTTTATGTATGTGACAATTTATTTATTTTTATAAATATTAATTCATATATAGGAATCAAAATATCAACTAATGGTTTTAGTGATAGAGAAAAGTTTGTCACTGCATGCACTAAAACAATCCATTTTCAAAAACTAGTTTAATTCATTTATAAAAGTTATTTTTAAATGAATGTATCCTATAACAATGGAATAATGTAAAAGAAAATATACTATTAACATTTTAATATTTTTCTATACCTATAAATAAATAAATAAACCAATTTTTGAAATAAAGAAATTAATGAAAATGATTTAGAATAAAAAATCATCCAAACATTTAAAATGATGTTTTAGTTAAAGTGTAAATTAGCACATGAATTAAAATAATTAAAAAAATAAAAGTAAAAAAACATTAAATATCATTAAAATATATTAATTCATTATATAATATGTCAGAAGGGTCGTATATACACCGTAGTGGATAATAAAGGATAACAATATCACAAAATGCCCCAATGAAAAGAGATAGAGACGAAGTCCCTTACAACGATCATATCATTAGATTAAGGATAAATCAATTAAATAAATATGTGTGAAAAATAAAAATACACCAAATATATTTTTATATTTAGTGTAAAAAAATCATAGATCAATCACACATTTTCTTGGAAAAAAACCAATGACATGTATATTTAACTCAATTAATGGTGATTGAGTTAAGATTTTTCTTCCTTGAGTGTGAATTGTTTCGTATGTTGTTTATTTTAATGAATAATAAACTTAGGTAATTTTATACATTCTTGAGAACGTTTTTCAAAGTTATTATCCATTTTATAGCACTTATTACTGTGTTATTAAAATTACATAACTATTTATGTTCATATCAAATGTTTTGCCGATATTCAGTACATTTGTAAAAAATGAACTTGTATTGATGTAAATTATCATTTAATTACAAATTACATCATCTACATAATAGTATTAAAGAATTAAATATCACATATATATGTTATATAAGTAGTTATAATAATCTGTAATATTTGGAGATAATAAATGAAATACACCATTCCTGGAGACGGTAGGCCGTACGTACGGATGAATGGTAAATTCATTTCATTTTCATATTAAAAATATAATAATTAAATGATATAAATGTAAATTATAATTCCAATTTTATATTAATTCCATATATATATCATATCTTTTATAAAAACATCCATTATATGTTCCATGTATTATGGGAAGGAGTCATATCATTTTGAGGGGTTGGTAGTCCACACTTCCTTAAAGAAAATAATGGTATTTACACAACATGGAATGAATAAAGCTATGTCATAAATAAAAATTCAAAAATCATAAAGATAATATAAATAATATATATACCATATTTAAAAATATTTTCATTCTAATGGCCATCATGGGAGGTGGCATGAAAAAATTGAACAATCATCATTTTGTGAGGTAGTAATTCATCGTACATAGAAACATTATGTTCATTACCCATTAAATTGATATGTGTTTAGGTTTTGATAGAAAAAATATCATAAAAATCTTATATATTAATGATATTGTTTCTGTTATGTAATCATATATTAAGAAGAGTTTAGGGAGGTGACAATGGAAATAAAACTAAAAAGCATGAGATATGGTGTTACCTCTTAATCAATTAACATTATTTGGATTATACAAAAAATCCACACTTGGGAGGCATTCTGCCCTAAGAGATGATTATATGATGAGTTTAGGGATTTTTGGTAGATGTTTGGGTAGGTCATGGCCAAAAAAAGAGACTATGATGTGTGGGTAGTAGAGAAGAGTGGGTAGATTTTTATAGGAGAGGGAAGGGGCACCCTTACAAACATTTAAATTATTAAATTAATATAATATAATATTTTTGATAAATTGGATCCAACATAAGATATGTAGAATATTAGATATGGATAATAATAAATAGTCTTAGAAAAATAATTCTAAACCTCTATTGATTTTATTTTATACCTTATCTTATCACATTACCCTTTATTATTCACTTTTAATTTTAATTGTCGTAACAACATTTTAATTACTAAAATGATTTTAATTTTACTTATATGGGGAAAATTTCACATAATTGGAAACATAATGAACTTTTATACATTATCATTGTAACACTATGATTTTAATTTTTCATTGTATTGTTAAATAATTTAATAAATTATGATTTTAATAAAACATCAATTATGCTAATTTTTACACTAATAGTTTTATTGAATCATAAAAACTTCTAAAAAAATTGACAACTTCATAAAAATACATTTATTACTCTTATCACATGTCTT
Source organism: Viscum album (assembly GCA_963277665.1). NCBI lineage: Eukaryota > Viridiplantae > Streptophyta > Magnoliopsida > Santalales > Viscaceae > Viscum > Viscum album. Next base: position 1,174,740,076 of record OY728160.1, read on the forward strand.
ATAGTCATATTAATATCATGGATGACATAAATTATTTCATCTAATATTTATTTTGATATTTAAACTATTATATATTTCATTCCATCATTAATAAATAAATCACAACATCATCAATGTGTCATAAATAAGTGTTATTATTTAATGACTATAAATTATAAATAAAAGACCATGATGTTGGATTTTTTTATATTTATAATTAATACTTATTTTTTATGTGATAAAATATATAATCCCATATTAAAATTGTTTTAATAAGAATTTATATGTTTATAACATATTTTCCTACAAATTAAATTAAATGTTATAAGTGTCAAAATCACACCCAGGTGGCTTCCAAAATCCAAAGTATCATCCCGTGTATTTTATTAGTCGTTCTTATCTCATAAAATAGTATTAGGAAAAATGTTAATGTATTTTTATATTATTATAATATTATTTTTTCCAATATTTACCTGATTTAATAATTAATTGTGGAAATAAAAATAATTACTAAAGTTACAATTCCTAATATCAAAAAATAAAAGTGAACTATTTACATAATTTGGACAATATTATTCCAAATATGGTATCTATAGTTTTAAATTTAAAACAAAAAAGTTTCAAAAAAATTGAAATTAATCCCCATTGTCAAATTGGAAAACAAGTTTTCTAAAATTAAATTCCATTGAATGATTGATGTGAAGTTATATCTAAAATCAAGGTAAAACTTCTTACCTTTAAAAAATACTTGATTAAATTATAAAAATATAATCTAATTATACATTAAAACACATTAAATATATAATCTATTAATATAAATAACTTTGACGAAAAAAATTAACTTTTAATTAAAATGATGAATCATTCCACCTTAATCTTATGCTTCGGACCTCTAGAATGGGTCTGTGTGTAAGTGTTATAAATGGATTGGTTTGGTGTTAGTGGTGGAATCCTATGTTTTCCTCATCCACTTCTATTTATGTTCATCCCATCATGCTCGACCCCTTCTTGTAAAAATGAACTTTTTAGAAAATAATTGTTTTGTGCATAAAATTTATTTTATTCTTATATATTTTCTATAAAACATATAATATTAATTTCAATTATGAAATTGAGTTTATTTTTTATTAATATTCTCCAAAAAGTGTGATACGATTTTATAAACATAATTATTCACATTTAATTGGTTTTCATAAAAACAAATCCTTTATATTCAATTGGTTTTTCCCATTTCTAATAAATTTCGCAACAAATAAATAATTATATAAACATGCATAATCTATATTTTCATAATTATTTTAATATTTTTTATTCTCTTCATTCCAAAATCTAGGTTATAATTTTAACATTTAAATAATTATATTTAGATGTTCGTTTAAGCTTGAGGCAGCGTATCATGTACTCTATTGAAGGTAATTTGTATTTCAAAAAACTAGGTATGTTTCATATTCTTTACAAAATCATTTCGATATTCTTACCCATAATTACAACTACTCCTACGCCATTTGCAAATGTTGTATCTTTATAGGGATATATTAATGGGAACACCACATATTCTTTACCATACTAAAATAATTATGGTGTTATCTAGTAAATTTTCATATCCTATGTGTTTTTATAGGTGCATGTTCTCTACTACATGTTTTACTATATCTAGTTTCCAAGGTATCAACTAAAAAATCTATGATACCAACTATAAAGGCCCCTCATCATTAGTATAAAGTTGTTGGTTAAATTATTTTATTTTAATAAGTTCCAGGTAAATTCATCCTTATGAGAAAAACAATTCATTTTTTAGGGAAAAATAGATCAATAAATTAATATATCATTAAATATGAATACATAAAAAATATATCCAAGTGAATGTAAATTCTAGGCATCCTAAAACTAAATTAGAGATTCCATTTCTATATCCCTGAGAAAGACATAAATAATAGGTAATATCATTTTCTCTATGATGGTCGTGCGAAGAGGAATTTATCAATAGTATATATGGAATTAAAAATATGGAATGAAAGAGAACTTCAACCACATTTCATTTGATCAATAACATGATCAAATAGAATAATATGGAAAGAATACATGATTATCAAATAATTCCATACAAATAATCACATTAAATTGATAGTTATCCTCTCATATCTAAACTATTGAAACAATCAAATAGAATTCAATAACTATTCTCTTAATTATATAATGTTTAATGTTGAACATAATAATCGTTTCATCATTGCAAAATGAAATGAAATATAAAAAATGGGAAATTCTTTAGTCAAATACCAAAACAAGTTTGTGTTACGAGACCTACCATTTCATCAAGGGGATAAAGCAGGCCACTTATACCACTTTTTATGTCCAATTAATTCATCATATTAAAGGGGATACTGATAATTTAATACAACATATAAAAAAATTCATATTGAAGATATAGTATATGAAATTTTATTATTTAATGAACCAAGATGATCATAAAACATCTAAAAATGAGTAATGAAGTTATAATTAAAACATATACCTAATGTATAATTATAATAATAAATGGTTATTGTCGTTTATAAACATAAATACCATAAAATATTATTAATATCGTTCTTGAGGAAAATGCCCTTTTGACTTTGAATATCTCATTTAACAACAAAAAAAATTGATGAATATTCCAAATTATATACATTGAATTGTATTATGGAAACTTATAAAGGATTTATCTATTTATTGAGCGATCATGACTGTATGAAAATTATATTCAATACCATTTTTAAAAAAATATTTCTTTTAATTTTTTTAAAAAACTTAAATGTTACATTATATACAAAAATCAATGAAAATTACTTTTAAACTTTTTTTTATAAATTTAAAATATCTTAAAATTTTCAATAAACTATCATTGAGTAAAATAAAAAAATATTGATATCAATTTTAGAAGAAGACTACATGGATTGAATGGATTCAAGAATTTTTATGAAATAAATCCTATTATTCTAAATTTTGTTTTATAATTTTAGTACATCAATGTTGAAAATGAAATGAAAAAAAATTATATTAAAAATAACCACATGATAAGGAAATAAATTGTTTTTAAGATATCAATATCAAATAATTCCACAAAAATATAATTAAACCTAGAAAGTGTTCAACAATTTTGATATTGTTAAATAAACCCTTACTACTTGGTAACAATAGAATCATAATCACTGAAATTGAAATTACAGATAAATAATCATTCAGGACCGTGAATATAAACAGAAATATGATATATATTATAAAATTGGAAAAGAATATACTTCATTAAATTATATATCTACATAACATAACACATGTCCCAACGAATTCAATTTTAGATGAAGAACAATGACAATGATTACAACATTGATGTGAGAATTATCAAATGAAATGATTATGTGTAATAACTTTGAATACAAATAAAATAAGTGTAAATACAACATAAATCAAAGATATTACATTTCATCTTTAATCCTGACATAATTTAATCAATGAATATGTGATATAACTCAATTATTGAAAATTAATTTAAGAAATACTTATTATTCGAAAAATTCCTGTAAAATCCCCATGGTTTAAATAAAATTAATTAAAACATAAAATAAAATTAATTATGAAGGATTGATTATATAATATAGAAAAGTGTATGAATATACACATTCAATAGTAAATTATGTTTATATTGTAAAAATATGACTAAATCAATGAAAAATATAGATGAAACCACATACATCTGGTCTAACTTGTCATTTATATTATTTATCATCATGAATAATAAACATATATTAATTAGTTACCTTTTCAATAAATCCATTCATTTTTATTATTAATTATATTATATTGATAATTTTTTTATTCAATCACTTAATAATTTTTTTTCACATTAGATGTTTTTATAATATTTCTTTCATATGACCAAAATGATTTATTGAGTTTGAGTATGAAAAAATTTGAAATTTCTTAATCATACGTAGAATAAAAATAAATAAAAATATATAATTATTATGCATCAATTTAATTTTTTATTAGAAAATAGAATAAGGTTATGAAAAATGAAGTACGTTATAATCATAAAGATAGCAAGAAATATGTACGCTTGAGTAACATACCAATTTACCAATGTTCCTGAAAGACCAATGATAAATATTTGTTTATCATTAAATTAAAACAAAAACAAAAATATGTTAATATTATTTCATTTAATAAACTTTTATAGAGTATTCATGTGTTGTGATTATGAAAAATGATTCAATTGCTACTTAGAGGTGGTAATGTGCATGTACACATGAATGGAATTATCATTTTAAAATTACAGAAATGATAAGAAATTATATGATATAATATATTTAAATAATGTTTAAAATATATATAATTATAAATATATAAAGTAAATACTTAATTAAAAAAAACGATAGTGGTGGTGATGGAAAACAAATTACATCAGTTTGTAAGGCGGTAGTTCTATATACAAGTCATTGACAATTTTGATTCCAATTTTAGGGAAGAGGAAATTGATATAGGGAAATTATTTAAGATAAAAGTCAACTTTTATGGGATAGATAAAAATTATAATATAATCATGGTTGAATAATTTTTAGTGGAGGTCGAGAAAGAAATAAATCAGAAAAAACATGGTTAAGAACAATAACTCTTCTTCGAAAACCCCTTTAGGGTAGCACCGAAAAACTTATTGGGAGGTTTTTATAATCAAATAAAGGCCCCAAGAACATGGTAAGTGAATTGAGGATGGGATTAAGGAGTATTATAAATAATATTATTTATGATTATTGAATAATGGACTGGTGGTGTACTTTCATAAGTGTTGATAAGAGATCTTTTGGAATTTATTAATATATTAAATTAATAAAAAATATTTATCCTGGAAAAATTACTCCAAAATTATATATTTATAAGATTTTATTTGAATGTGTATAAATTTTTTCGTCCAATTAAATGTGGAAATGTTTATATTATATTTTTACCCTGATGTATCTTTTTTAACTAGTGTTAATCTTTTTTGGTTATTAACATTACAGAAAACTATTTACTTATTAGGGATCAAAATTGTTACTAATAAAGTAAAATTGGATAATAAATGGAATATTGTTTTATGTTTTTTTACCACTATACAATAAATTGGTAAATATTGATTTTTTCTTGAATTTTAAATCATTTAATGAAATTTAATTTATTATAAAATATCATTAACTTCATTTTTGGTACAATTAATTTTAATTGACTTTAATAACACTGATAAAGGAAATGAATTTAAATGAATTAATTAAAACATATTTAAAAATATTTATTTTATGAAAAAAATATGGAAAACAATAAGTCATTCAAATTATATTAATTTTATTTTTAAAAAAGGAATTAAAGTCTTACATTAAATTGGAGAAATACTATGTCATCATTGCTAAAGAATATATTGTACATAGGTAACTTATTAAAATAAATAATAAATATATATTATTAAAATAATTTCATTATCTTCAATATAATTATGAAATTCTAATCACAACATTATTTTTTCCATATTTGTAGTCATTAGTGATATTTAAATATAAGAGAGTGACATTTTCCCCATATCATTACTTATGAATTTATACATGTAATTTTAAATGATAATTTTGATATACACAATTAAATTTATATAATATGTTAATAAAACGCAAAATAACATAATCCAAAAAAATTAATATTATAATGTGTAGCATTATAATATACATTTGACCTAGGTTAACAAGATTTGGTCTTCTATCATTGCAGATTTTTTGAATTCTTACTATTCAACTTAGAAAAAATAAGATATGCCTATTAAATAAAATTAATTATGGTAATTTAAAATATGTAATCCATTTTAACTAATTCAATTCCTATTATTTTCAGAATATAACATTATATTCTTCCCGTAATGTGGGGTGATAAGTGTGTTATTCAAAATGAATGTTTCATTAAGATTAAAAGTTTATATATCAAAATACAAAATAAAATTTATTCCAATGACCTAAATTAGATTAATAATAATATAATCGCATTAATGAAAATTTAAAATATTTTATAATATAAAAATTTACATTTATAATTGTTTATTTGAAAGGCGAAATTTGGTACAAAAATTATTTTCCACTATTGATTCAAATAATAATAATATTGAGATAGTTTAAAAAACATCCCTATAAGAAAACACTGACTTGGGATTATAAAAATTCTTTTCAATTAATCAAATAAATTTCTTAATCATCTAGAAATTAATTATTTTATTTTTTCATGAATATAAATAAAATGAATTTTCTTTAAGAAAGTATTATTTTGAACTATAAAATGAAATTACTAATATAAATGTAATTAATTACTAAAAATTTAGAAATGAAAATTTATTTATTGGGAAGATTTTATATATTTAAATATTTAGTTAAACCTATTTATTCCCACCAATTAAAGAATTATTTGTCGACTATCGCATATAGGTTATTAAATTTTCATTACATTTATGATTGGTGGTGCATGTTGAATATGTTATCGATCATAATATACCTCTTTTTAAATCATGAGGTTATACGTTCTGAATATATGGAAGTAAAAATCCTAGTTATAATGGACATATTTACTAATTCTATTAATGAAACATTTTATTTTTAGTACGATGGTTTGTCACATGGATTCATGCGTTATTTTATGTCATCCATGTTAGAAGGTTTAATAAGAAGTGAGAGGTAACCTCATACTCACTTTGGATTTCATTAAGAAATGTTATAAATGATAATTAGTGAAATGAATAGTTTTTTAGAATATATTTGATCCTTCATTCAATCTTATTGGATAATATCTAAATAATGTATTCATAAATCATTTAAATGTAGTGTTATGGTTTTCATAAACTCAAATTACATTATTAACATGATTGAGGTGATGTTAGTATGATGAAAAGTTATGATGAGTATTTGTTTTAATTTATAGTCATCTAGTATGTTTTAAAACATTATTTGAATGTTTCTCAATATAAATTTACTATGTGGAAACTATATTGAATAATTGAAATCATATAATTTTTATATTATAATAAACAATTATGTTAAAACCTCATTTGTTTTAGGGGAAATTTTTACTTATGATAACTTATGATTAGAAATAATGTTAATGAAAAAAATTATCTCATTTAATTATCCAACAGAGACACTGAATTTTAACAATATGGTATTAACAACCATATGATAATATTAAATTAGTGAAGATAGAGATAGTTATATAATATAGATATACATATATTTAAATATTGTTTATATATATAAACTATAATGTAGTTTATGGAGTATAATCACATAAAGTAATATATGAATGATAAATTCCATAAGCCATTGAGAGATTAATTATTTTGTAGACATGTACTCTGTAGGAAGTATAAATCCATATAGGGTGTTATTAATCACCAAAATTGGTGATATATTATTATATAAGAATAATAAATCCAATAGAAAATAAATAAATGATAAAATATAAGTTTTCTATTGTCATATATTCATAAATTGATTCCATTTACCAAAATACAGCTTCATATTATGGTAGTTTTGTTAGTTTCTGTAAATCCATTTATGTGTGTTCAAATGAAACTAGAGAAGGATAGAACATTATTGAACCAATATTTCCAAATTTAGTTATTGAAATTCCAATTATTATATTTATATATTAAATAAAAACCATAAACCCTCATCTAATGAAAAAAATTCAAAAGAATTAACAAGTTATAGAATCATTATAAATTCATTTAATTTAGTGGTTAGATGTTAAGAACACCTTCCATAGAGGAACGATAATGGAAATTTTCTAAATGAAAAAATAGAAGAGTTGGTTACACTAAAGAGTTCCAAAAAGGATTGAATGATTTAGATATTGAAATATTATTTGGAAAAATTATTTCAATCATATAATATTCATTTGGAAATAATTTATCATAGGTGTCTAAAAAAGATTAGTAAGACTCATACTATTTTCATATATTGGTATTTTCATAAAATATTGAATTTTTTGTAATATTATAGTTAATAATTAGTATGAATAATTACCCCAAGAATGAGGTAATATTTTGATACATGTTCAATAGAGTGACTTTGATGAATTCAAAGTATATTAGTTGATAAGGAATTAAAAAATACAGTATGGAAGAGATGAATCTTAAATTGTTTCAAATGAAACATGTAACTAAATCACTCGTAGTTAATGTATCAAAAAAACAGGATGATATTCTTATAAAAATAGAGTACATATAATATTAATTAATTTAAAAAGTTTATTACGAATTATTATATATACAGAGTATTTTTATTCAAGAATAATAGAGGGAGATTATGAAAATCTCATAAAATCAAAAAGGATAGATGTCAGAACTATTTTACAAAACACAAGAAAGTAAACATAGAGGTGTTTCACGTCATTACCGAAATGGAAATACTATATTGTAACAATATATAAAAACACTCTTCTTTTAGATCATTTTTAAATATGATCATAATAAGGATATATTAATTTTTAAAAATAAGAATAATAATAAAGATATTGTTTTCGTAAATAAATTGAATTACCACATTAGGGAATCCGCCATAGCTTCAGAATAATTTTGGAAATTATTTTTTACACGCCAATTGTTTAACCAAAATTTAATATTTTCACATATAATTAGAAGTAATTAAATGGTTATATAACATAATAACGGATTTTATTAGAGGGATGACATCATAGTAAGAATAAAAACATTACAAAATGATTATCCTAGAAGTTATAACCATATAATAGATAAATCATTAATATATTTTGATATCTAGTGGAAATAATGTTTCTAGTAATTGGATTTAGTAAATGTTGGAGTATGTTTTAGTAGATTCCTGATAACCAAAATACATTTAAAATTAAATTTACTATATATTAAAATACATGGATTATAATAAAAATCATATCCAATATTTATTTTTATTTTATGTAAAACTAATATGAAATTTTTTAACAATATTTGCACATAAATAGGTCATAAAATTTCACATATATGATTAGTACCTCTAGGTTCTATGATTCCATTACAATACACACGTTCTATAACTATATGACTTATATGTAATGATAAAATTATATTATTTTTCTCTAAAGTGTTGTGTGAAAATAATACTTTTAGAATTATTCTCATAATGTTTCATCTTATAAATCTCATAGATTTGAGATATTAAGGAAATAAACACCATTTAGAATTCAACATGTTATATCATTTCAATGATATTTTAATTTATGTACATGTTAGTTTTTATTTCATGACGTTATTTTTATTAATGTATATAATTAATTTTTTACATTTATATGTTATTTAAATGAATGATTACATATTCTCAATGGGAAGTAGTATTCCCTAGATGGGTAATAAGTTTAATCTAATAAATTGATATGTAAATAAATTATTTCTCCCATTGATTTTACAAAATTAGTTATATCCTGCTATTTGACTAAAATGGAGTTATTTGATAATGTCCATCGGAATGCTTATTTACCAATGTCTTAATTTAATAAATACAAAATTCATATATATCAATCATGAATGTTTTTAAAAAATTTATGCAACCATCCTATTGAGATCTCTAGTGAAATGGATAATATTAAACATTGAGGATCCATTTCATGTTGTGGAATTTTTGACACAAATGGATTTAAATATGGGTGACATGAAATGTTACTATATTCCTACATATTACCTTAGGTTTATTCTCATAATCGCACTAAAAATGGGGACAAGAATGAAAGTCAATAAGTGTATGAAGTTTTGTTGTTAAATTATACTTGAATTTATGTTCTTAAGTAAAATTTATTCCCTTATTTTGATAAAAATAAATAATTATGAATATTATATTGCATAAATTTCACCACCAAATTTTGAAAGAATATATATGCTAATTGAAAACTAAATAAAATTTTATAATCATCCTATAATAAAATTGTTATATAATATATATTACTATCTTTTTCAATTTAATGATATAAACTAATTAATTATTTTGTTAAAAAAATATTAACATTTTTTTATAGAATTTATTGAATATAATATTTATATAAAATTTCTTGGAAAGGCATAATGATATATATTTAATCAAACATATATTTATCATTTATGTTTAAGTAAATTATGAGGATGATTGATGATTCTAGTTATTTCAATGGATGAAATATTATTTTAATCTATGTGAGTTAAGGAATGTCATGGAATATAATAATATTATTTTTATTATTTTAAATGGGGTTGACATATATTAATTAAATTAGATAAGTTGTTTTTATAATAAATAATTTTATAAACCAATTTATATAAATGAAATCATATTAAATCTGGGATATAATGATTTTCCATTCATATTCATATTATACAATGAAAAATCTTAGGAATGAAAATATATCATCCTCTTGCTACCACTCTATATCGAGATAACATCAAATATTATATTAATACGGAAAAGATTGTTGATGGGATTAAAGGTGAATATACCATGATATTTAGATCTTCGGTACTAGCACCCTGAATTCCAACAATGATGTTCTATATTTCATTGAGAACATATAGATATTGATTGGGGTATTTTTCATTTGATCGTTCACCATAATGTGGGTACAAGGGGAAATGTAAATCGAATTCTTCCATAAAGGAAAAAAATGAATACTAATTACATATTAATTTAAAAAATTGATCTTTATATGTTAATAGATCATATATATGAATATTTGAATGTTGTGTTTAACATTAATGTGGAATATAATTTATGAAATTCAAAAAATCAATGTAATTCATGGACTTGGCCTCTTCCATTACACTATAAAACCATCATTATGTATTGTTAAGGAAAAAAAAGTTTTAAATAGTGAAAAACTGTTAAATGGTTTTAGTATCATATTGTTCATTAAAAATAAATATGTAATTTCAAATTAACAAATTAATAAAAGTGATAGGATGATTGAATATAAATATGTAAAAAAATTGAGGTTATACTAAGTAATGGTTTACCATCCTTATGAAATAATGTATTAAAAAATTTCTATTATGGAAAAAGTTTTTAACAATTGAATAGAAAACAAAAAAAATTTAAATGTAATTTCACTTGTCTCTATTGAAATAATTATCTTTATTTGTAAAAGTAATATGTTATTTTACTATTGGTATGGTGGTATCAGGGATGCAAAAATAATATTATTTAGTTAAAATATTTCATTACATATATTTAAAATTTATCAAAATGTAACGAATTTTCATCTTATAATTAAGTAGAATTATTTAAAAAAACATCAAAAGTTATATAGTTTTTTATATAAACCATGTCCTTTCCTTTAGCAGTATTGTCCCAATAATCACATGGCAACTAATTCAAATCACAACTATGATTATGTTTCGATTGATGAAGTACTACTCAATAGGGATATCTCAAATGAATGTAACCACCATATAGGGATATAGTAATTAATCATAGATATATGTCTTAATAATACATTGTTAAATAATTAATCAATTAAATATAGAAGGGAATATCATATTTAAAATAGCGAGGTGAGGGGGGGATAATCAATCCCATTTTTTCTAGATTCCCATATAGAATTCGAAAAATCCATCATGAAATATACATTTTTAATTAAATAATGATAATTAATAATAAGTATTGGAGATTATCTTAAATAAGTGAAAAAAATAAATAATTAATTTAAACATTAAGAAGAAAAAATTTAAATATGTCCTTTGATATGTTCCGGATTTTTATATTAACCATACACAATGTAAACATTACTAAAAATAATACAGATACAAAACAATTAAAACTAATATAAAATAAAAAGGAATTTTTTTGAATCCATTTGATGATTTTTTATATTCACACTGAAATAAATTAACATGATTTAAAAAATTATACAAATAAATAATAAATTACTCATTCAATTTTTTATAGGAATAATTAATTATATCTATTGAAAACCTATGGTGGGAATGTGTTATGAAAAACACATATAAAATTATGATGTGTTAAGAACACCTTCCTTTAATAATAATTTAGTTTCCATATTTAAATATCAATAAAACCTTCCCTAATACATGCACAATTCTCACTAAATATAGTTATACATGATTTCAAATGAAATAACCCATTTATATATTCTTCAAAAGCAAGAATATAAAAAAATGTGATACCTATGAATTATTATTTTAAACATCATTCCTGATAAAAATAAACAATATTTATTATATTCATCTTGTAATGATAAAATTAAATTAAATTATAATGAAATCCCTAAAATAAAACCCACAATAGTTTCATGTAAAAAACCATGAAAACCTGATGGTACACAATTAAAATAATACTTTATTTTAAAAGAGAAATATAGTCCTCAAATTTTAATTTTAATTTCATAATGCTCTATTATAATTCAATAACAATTAGTAAACAATGATTGAGAAAGGAATTAAAATGGTTGGATGAAGGGAAACAATAAAAAGACGATAAATTACCATTTATTTTTTATACTATGAAACCCTTGGATCACATAAGTTTGTAGTATGATGAAGGAGATGATGATTGAAGCATGAAATATCCATGGAGATAACCATAAATTAATGCGAGGGATGTACTGAATGGAAACAAAAAAAGAGGGTAATATAGAGATATAAAATAAAAATAATTGAAAATTTTAATTTTAATAATTTCCTAGGTAACATTTTTAGGGATCGTAGGTATGTATTTGAATCCATATAATACCCCTAATTACCCATGGTTCACTAGGTTCCCATTACCCCAATAAATATACATGCATCCACCTATAGTTTTATATTTAATGTGGAAATAACGTATATCATTTTAGAATGCCAATACATCAATTCAAACCTCAAAAAACATTTAATAATATATGATATTATTTTTTAAAGCATCAAAATTAAAAATAAATCATTGTATGATTACATATATCTTATTTAAAATAAAAAACTCAACCATTCCCTCACTGAATTAATATTTTTCTATAAAATATAGAAATTCCATATTTATTTTAAATATCTAGGACTACAATATTTAAAACATCCACATAAGAAAACATTTTATCCTAAACAAATATAAAAAAATCACTAATGGCCTACCATTATCTATTAGTTCGATATTCAATATGAATCCTAAGAGATACATGAAACATCCCATTTATAACATCCAAATTAACACATATCTATAAATATTTTCATATTAAATAAAAAAATAACATAATTGTAGTTGACTATTTTATAAATTCACCAAATTTCATATCATATTTCAAATATAAAAAAACTATTATTAGAACATTCAATTAAATTGGATAATATAATAATCCATTTACTCTTATTAATGTTTAAAAATCTCATACACATCTCAATAAATTCTTAAAATGGATGGTATGTGTATCGCCTAATAATAAATTTTAGAGAAATATAAGGTTTAACAAGAAACTAAATTAGGATGATGATATCCCTCATCACATTAATTACCTATCCATTACTAATAGCTACGTAGTAATGCTAGTACCTATGAATTTCATCCACCTCATCTTAATATTTAAATTTATAGGTATGGTGGTTTTTATTATGACATTATCATCTTGAAACAAAACTCTTGTGGCCAGCTCAGTACAACGATATGGTACATGAAAAGTTGTGATAAAAATTTCATTCGTTTTCTGTTTATTAAGACCTTCATTAAATCCTTCATTCCACCATATATAATGTTATTAATTTGGAGGGCATGTAGTTGAAAGCTATTGATACTCAACATTAAAGAAATTATTGAATTTATATTGAATCAACCAAATATATATTCATAAAATATGATGAATGTGTCAATCAAAAATTTGTCACCTATTGTATCTCATGAAGGTTATAGGTGTAAATTTAAGAATAATTGAGTTTCTAGTTGAATGTGATCAATTATGTGGTCATGATAAAATTCATTATTGTTGATATAATTATTGGGAAGGTATACAATATTCAATTTGTAATAGATATTGCTAACATTGAATATATATGGATAGAATGCAAAGGTGTTTCATTTGAGATTCATTCACCATCCCTGAATACTACAATCATGTCCATTCTAATGGATTTTATATCTTCTTCTATGATCAAGTCACGTCATAAGAATAATTATTCTTACGATCAAATTATATCAAGATTAATTGGTGATCATACTAGAACCATTAATCCAATGGTGCTAAACATGATCAGAGGGATTCCTCAAATCCCCTCATGGCTGAATGATAGAATGAATGGAATGGCATAAGGTTCACCTTGACCATTGGGTTATGGATGTGTCTTTAATTCCCATAGCGGTTTTGTTAAAGGCCTCATATGTCAAATAATAGGAAATGGATGTTCTATTTAATCCAAATCATGAGAAATGATCATGGAAATAAATGATAGTGTTCAGTGTGGCTAGAAATTCCTTTATATGTTGTTTGACTAATTTGTAGTGCTGGATATCATGAAGATATGATCCCTGAATTTCTCATCGATAAAGCTTCCCACCTAGATCTAAATCACTCAAATCATCAACTATACCATCATTAATATCATAAATGTTTATAGGGAATCCAACTAGGTTTACACATCTTTATGAAATGGATCTATTACAGAGGCAATATCAAGATGTTTACTTCTCTCTCTTGATTTCCTCCCACTTTTGGTTATGTTATTTTACCATCGTGACCATCATACTTGAATTTGTAAATTCCATTCGAAAGTCCTTCTTTACTTTTATTTAATAATATATTGAGGGTGTGGGTTCCCCTAACTCATATTGTAAGGACCCAACCTTAATCGTTACAAAATCCTATTTTTAAATCTAGAAATTAGATAATTTCAATTTGAGTCTATTTTCATGTATATATTTTTAGAGAATTATTCCATATCTCATAAATAAAAAACCATAACATACAAAGTTGAAAAATCTGAATGGTTCCCATTTGTAACATAATAAAAAAATGTAAATTAAAGAATGATCACTTTTATGATATTATTCAAAATATTGATGAGGAATTCATCCAATACCTCACTCATCCTTAATACATGTGAAGAACATTAAATAACATGGGATGACCATAACATCCTCAGTATGGGAAATAAAAAGAAGGAAACCGTTAGTCAATTGATAAAAATTAAAAACCATGAAATCTGTATCATAAAATAATAATTTTCACCCAATATAAGTTATATACACCTTCCTTTAAAAAATTTGATCATTTAATACAATTGATTTGTCATTAAAATATTACCATAAAACCCATAGTATGAATATAAAATATATAATAGTGCCTTGGGACATAATTATACCTTTAACTCATATAAATGGAATAAGTATGTTGTATCCTTCCATACATGTCACTCTTATAAAGGGAATAATCATATTACCGACATCCATACCCAATGTATTGGTGGTTCCAATATAACCACCCATATATGGTTTATCATATAACCAAACATCCTTTTATATCAAGAAACCACACATAAAATATCCATGTACCATTATATAACACTTAGACATAAAGTATTTATATTTAATAAAGGTCACTCATAAAATATCAAGTTCACTCTAAGGAGATAATTTAATGATATAAAAATAATCAATCATTTATCAAAACACATTTTTAATAAAAATTAATTAGAAATGTAAATGAGGGATTTTGATTTCTATTCAAAACATGAACACTTGCAGTGGAATCCAAATAGAAAATAATTTTCTCAATGATGGAGACTTTATTATTATCATATATTTTAAAATTAACATTCCTTTTTCATTTATAAGGAATGTCAATCCTTTCTGATAAAAATGTAAAAATATTTATTTTCAAAAACATTGTAATGATATATAGATATTGACATAAAATAATATAATATTATGAAAAGTAACATAGATAAAAAATTAGGAAAAGTATACTTTTAAGAATTCAAAGCGTCCCATACAACATTGAACATCTATGAAATATTCCACATTAAAGAATAAATTAAAAATAAATAAATAACATAAGAGAACATATAATTTGGTTATTTAAAGTAAAAGGGGTTATATATACACATTATAAATTAATAAAGGTGTATATCATCATGAAATGTCTCTGTGAATGGAGTTTGAGACCAAATCCCTTACCCTGAGTCTGATTTGTCACAAGAAATATTAATATTCCAAAATAATAATAAATTGTTATTAATTTTAATTATTTAGAACGTTTTTACACATTATTATTCCTTTTATTTCATTTATTATAAACTCATAATAATTACTAAATTATATGTGTTCATGTTTGACATTTTGATGTTATTCTGAACACTAGTCCCAAATGACTTTGGTATGATTGCTATAGGAAAAATTGTATTAGTCCATCATATCAATAATACCTATAATAAAATGATAATTAATTTTATTCATAAATTATATTTTTATATCAAACAATTTATTTATGATTATAAAAAATTAAAAATGTTATAATCATGGAAATGGTATGTCGTACATACGCATGAGTAATGTTTCCATTTTTCAATGATTATTATAAAAAGATGTTAATTGTAATTTTATTTTTATGTTTTTTCATAATATCATTATTATCATGTAACTAATTCAAAACATACTTTAATATATTATCCACATGATGTGATGGTAAAAAACACATCGCTCCATGGAGGTGATAGCTCACCGAAACACACAAACAATATTATAATTTTTATGGGCATGGAAATGAAAGAATTTAAAATTTAAATTATTCATTAACAATGATAAATAAATCATTAATAACATAAATAAACATTAATTCCATAACTATAACAAGTATTGAGATATTGTGATGGAAAATAAATTATATTGGTTCATGAGGTGGTAGTTTTTAGTACACACGAATGATATTTCATTTCCCATATGATGTAGGTAGAGATGAATTTAGATGAAGATATTAACATAATAACATTGAGAATATATTTCATAGTGGAATTATTATTCATTCATGGTTGATGTTGATTTTTAGAAGGTGAAAGAAGAAACAAAACAGAAATAGTTTATTAAAAATGATTCATTTTATTTTGATAAACTCTTTTTCTTAACACCTTAACTCTTATAATGAGGGTATTATTCCTAAACTAAGACATTTATAATGTTGGAAGGGATTCTAGTATAGTATTTGATCAGATATTGGTCAATATAAACTTGTTTTTAATGTGTATTTAAATGATAATAATGGGTTCCTTATTATAGGAGAGGGGAGGGGCACTCATGGAATTCATAAAAATATTAAATTAATATAAATTAGTTTTCTATTCAAAAAGGACCTAATATGATTTATTTATAAAATATTAATATTATTAATTTAAATAAATTCACCTAATAAATATTATAAATGATTTTTAATCATTTACCATTTAACCCTTTATTGACCTTATTAATTAATACCGTGATATCACATAATTAAATACTTGAGGGTTAATAGAATTAATATAATATTCCAAAATACCAACAAATCAGTCATTTATGAAATATTTAGATATCTCCCAATCATTTTCCAAAAAATAGATCTTTTTTAGGTTTTATAACATTTACTAAAATATTATTTATGTAATGATATATACAATTTCAATGGTAACATTATTCAATACATGATTTATTAAAAATACCATAAAAACCAGATAAATTCTAAACAATACAAAAAAAATAACTAACATGTCAAATTAATCTAAAAATTTCAAAGATTACATTAATAATATAAAATTATATTTATTTTTGTATTTTTAATTACATTTATTCCATATTCCCATTAATAATAAAATTAATAAATCATTATTATGAAGGTCTTTAATTTAATTATTTCATCCCTAAAAATTAAAAATTAATTATCATGATAAGGATAAATGTTTTATATATCCAATTATGATTTCGAGTCTGACCAATCCCGAGTATAACACTATAATAAAAATATTTCACTTGATAAAAAAAGTTTGAAATAATTATCTTTCATTTGAATATAATATTATAGAGGTTATATTTTCATCTAAAATGACATAAATAGTCTCATAAATGATAAATTAATTTCTGGGAACTAAAAATACTCATTGAAATCGTTTATTACAAGTGTTTGGGTAATTATCTAATATTGAAAATATTTCTACCCTTAATTTTCGATTTACCCTTAAGTGTGGTAATAAAAAATACTAAAGCTACTATTCATAATATCTAATAATAAAATGGTGATATATAATAAATTTTAAACTTATTAAAAATTTGTAATCCATTTTTTGAAATTACAATTTTAAAAATTAAGGAAAATAATTAAAAAATAATATTGATGACAGAATGGGAAAATGAGTTTCTAATGTAAAACCTTTCACATGGTTTTTATATCCAATTTCATTTTAAAATTTATACTAATGAAATAAATTTCATTAAACTGAAAAAACATGAAATAATTATACATTATAACCATTCAAATAAATAATATTACACTATAAGTAAATTTGTTGGAAAATATGTTTTCAATTAAAATACAATATTATTCACTCTTCCTCAAGACATAGAACACACTATAAAAATGAAAAAAAATAAACAAAAGTAAAATTTTCTATTCTAATTCAAAATAAAAGTTTTATTTTTTAAAATATAATATATTATTTTTACAGAAACTTGATTTAAAATAGGTGCTCCATCAAAAGAAAGAAAAACTGCCTTTTAGAGTAATACTTCTTTTCTAAATATAATTTGATTTGTTCATATATAGTGTATAGAAAACACATTAGATGAATGTTAATAATTAGATATAATATTATACATATATCATTAATAAAAGAAAAATATAGCTATTTTATTAATTATTGTTATAAAATACACATGTGCATATATAAATAGTTTTTCATAAAAACAATTCCGTTTAAAATGTTTGTTAACATTCATTTATAATAATTTGTTCAACAAATAATTATTTATATAGAAATGTCTATAAATTATTTTCATAATTCAGTTAATTAGGTTCATACCCTTTAGTCTAACACCTATGTGATAAATACCAATTTATATAATAATATTTATATGTTTGCTTAAGTTCGATGTGGTGTATCATGCATGCTAGCGAACATACTATTTTATTCATAAAATACGAAGTTTTACATTTTCACCATATTTTATACTTCATCCTCACAATTTTGAATTTGGTCATGGTAACTACTTTTTGAATAATCGAAATACCGATATTGAAATCCCATATCAGAAGAAATGTTTATTGAAACATCCACATTTAAATGAAAGTAAATAAAGCAAGATGTTCACCTAAGAAAACACACATCGGTTCCATGTTGAATATCCTGGACATGAATGTTAAATAAAACTATCATGTTCTGATTGAGAGTGATAGAAAACATGGTAATTCTAATGTTATCCATAAAAAATGCATAAATCTATGACAGGTTAAATTCTCTTTGATTTGATAGAATTAAAACTAAATAGATAATGCTTTTGTTTAAATATTCTAGTTATAGAGTGGAGGAATTGTTTTAATGCTTAGAATAAGAAAATAAGGAAGCATAATTATTTTAAATTTAAAGTTTTATCCTTTAATATATTTCCAATATAAACTAATTTTCCCCCAAATCTTTAGTATTAAATATCAATTTTTCATTCTTGAAGTTCTTGAATCGTCTTTTAGAGAATCAAATAATCTAAAAAATATTAACTACCTATTTATGATATCATTACACATTAACCAAAATAATAAATAGTACATGAAAAGTTAATTCCCTTAAAATATTAAAATTTATGTGATGAAAACCTGTTTTAATCTAAAAAATCGATAGAAATAAACAATGTTAATAAAAAGAAAATCATTAAATAAATGTACAAAAAAATTCTCAAAATAATCTAAATTATAATTGAAATCTGAAATTCAGAATAATTTGATAACATCAACTTCCAATACATAATTTATCATTTATCTACAAATAAAAGAAATTACTCACAATGTATCATAAAAAATTTAATTTCCTCAATCACATAATCTTATTGATATGACAATTATTTTCATAAATAACCTGAATCACCATAAGTCCCCAAAAAAATCCCATATAACTATAATATCAATTTAACCCTTACTTCAAAAATAAAGTATGAAATATTTATATTTAACATATTTTTATAAGATTCCAAAAATACTGAACGTCTTATGAATGAACATTAACCACATAAAAAATAATCATTTTCCAATCTGACATGTAACTATTTAATAAAACATATTTTCTGATATGAGATTTTTATTAATCTATGAACTTGTTTAACTAAAAATAAAAAGTCATAATACTCTGGACATCATATATTCTAGTGTTAGGTGATGCACACATGTCACCTTTCAATTGTGGGTTTGATTCCCACAGACGTGATGAACACGATGGGTTTTCATCCATCTTATATGTTGTATTGTTTCCTGAAAAATTACAATTCTTAATAAATTCCCAAAATATGGTAAATCCCTCAAAAATAATCACCAAATAATAATAACCCATAATTTCCTAAAATTATGTTTGAAAAAAATAATCACCATAATATATCATAACTTAATGCCTCAAAAGGGTTATCTACAACACTGATCATATGTTAAACCTTAAAATTATAAACTCATTATTTTATACATACTTCTTAAAAAACCTCATAATCTATAAAGTTTTGTAAACCATTCCATTGATAAAAAATGTAAAGACACCACCTTAAACATAACATAATCTTTTTTTTAACCATGAAATTTCATTATTTCACATTTGGTATCTTTTTATTTTTTACGGTTCTATTGAATTTTTCAACAACTCATACATGAAAAAAATTCTGGACACTTCCCAATATTATCTAATTAATCTAAAACATTAAAAATTAACCATGATTCCTTTTATGATATTCTATAAGAAATTGAACATGAATTCATCTAATCCATTACTATCCTCATGTATTCTTAAAAAAATGAAGTAAATATGGGATGAGAATAAAATGATCAGTAATTTATATAAAATGAAGTAAACCATTAATCCATGATAAACATTAGAACCCTTAAAAACTATATCATAAAGTTAAACTTTTCCCTATTAATATTTATTAAATACTTACTATTTAAAAATAAACTCTTTTAAAACAAATTTGTTAGAAACAATATTACCATAAACCCCATATAATTCATATAAAATACCAAAAATTTAACTTGGTACATAATTATACTTTTCACTCATATAAATGGAATAACGATGTCTTCTACTTCTACACATATCACTCTTAAAAATTCAGCAGCCATAAGAACAATATCCATACCCAATTAATTGGAGGATATAATATAACCAACCATCCTTGGGTTTTCATAGATCTATCCATCCATTATTTATCACATTACCACCCAACAAATTTCTATGTACCTTTATTAAATCACAAGACATAAAAGCATGTAATTTTCAACACTTCACTCTTAAAATTACATTTACACTCATAAAAATGATTTTCATGTTATATAAATATTCAATCCATCATTAAATCGAATTTTTAATAAAAATAAATTCAGTATATGTGTTTCTTTTTTCTTTAAAACATTGAAGACTTTTAATGAAAGTAAAATAAAAAATCATGGAGACAGAGATATTTTTGTTAGCATATATATTATAGTTAGTATTCATTTTTTTCAATAAATAAAGTCAAAAATTTTATGTAGATAAAAATAAAAATTAATTAATTTTTGAAAAACATAGACTCATTTCCGTATGTAGACATAAAATAAAATAATATCAAGAATATTGAAATGGATAAAAAGTTATGGAAATTTATTATTAAAATTTTAAAACATCCCATACAACTTTGAACATTTATGTCACATTCCACAATAAATAATAACATCTATAAAACATTTAAAAAAATTATAATATATTTAATAATAATATATAATGTCAAATTGCATGTATATACACTTTATAAAATAAAACCGGTGGATATCATCAAAAAAATGACTCAATGAATAGAAATTGAGATGAAGTCTCTTACCTTCAGTCTGAATCATTAGATACAATTTTTATTTTCCTGAATAAAAAAATTAGATTAATTATTTAATTTCATCATAGCTAATTTTCTTCTCCATAATTTCTTTTCTTGACTTATTTTCATGTCATAACAATTTCTCAAATATATATGTTCACATTGGATGTTTTGACGATATTCATTAAAGAATTCCAAAAATGATTTTGGTTTGATGTCTTTATAAAAAATGGTATTAGTCCACCATCTCTAGAATAATATTAATTAAATAATAATTCATTTTATACATACTTTTTAATTTTAAATAAAATAATTTATTAATGGTTATGAAAAATTTACAAATTTATAACCATGGAGAGGGTATGTTGTACGTATGCCCGAGTAACGTTTCTATTTTTCATTGATCATTATGGAAAGAAGGTAATTATTTTATTATCTTTCCATAATGATCATAATATCAAAAATATAATCATAATTACTTGAATATAATTATATAATTATATATATATATATATATATATATATATATATATATATATATATATCATCCAGGTGATGTGGTGATGGAAAATGAATCTGATCACTTTGTGGAGGTGCTAGTTTACTCGTATGCATGAACAATGTTATCATTTTTATATGAATGTAACAGCATGAACATATATTGTATATATTTATTTAATAATGATAAATATGTGAATAATATCACATATAAATATTAATTCAATAATTATAAACTCTCTTTATATATTGTTATAGAGATCAAATTATATCGGTTTGCAAGGACATAGTACGACCTATACACGAATGATATTTCTTTTCCCATTTAAAGTATAAACAAATAGAATTAGGTAATGAAAATGATGTAACAAAATTTATTTATATTGAGGATACTAGAAACATTATTTCATCATTATTGAATATGATTTTATGGATTTTAATGAAGTAACAAAACAGAAATAGTTAATTAAAAATGATACATTTTCATAAGAAAAACTCCTTGTCATAACACCGTAAACCCTATATTGAGGGTTTTATACGTAGAATAATGCATATATAATATGTGGTGGGATTATATTAAGGGATATTTGGAGATATTTGATAATAAATATTTTGTTCTTAATTGTATTTAAATGAGAATAATGGGTTCTATTTTATTAGAGAGGGGATGACGCTCATAAAATTACTAAAAATATTAAATTAATATAAATTTCATTTTCAATTTATAATGGATAAAAATGGGTTTGTTAAATTATTGGATGTTCATGAGTCTAAATAAATTCAAACAGTTAAATTTATACATGTTTTGGTTATTTTTGAATCCTTATATTTTTATTATAGCTGATATTTTTTCTATTTAATTTTTATAGTCATATCATGTAATTTACACAGTATGGTTTAATCTATTCATAATAAAAATAAAAAAGACCAATATAAGAGACATTGATAATATGTTTATAAATATTAACAAAATTAGGACAAAAAAATTATAGTTATAAATTTAATATATTTTGACTAAATATTATTTATTTAAAATTTTTTAATATAAAATTAACATTCTCCTTATCTTATCTTTTTAAAAATATCCTAAAATCTATATAAAATTGACCAATAATTAAAAAAATTCACAAAAAAGTTAAATAATTCATCATATTTATTTTATGACATTAATAATCTCAAAATATATTAATTTTAGTATTTTTAATAACATTAATTTAATATTCTTTTTAATAAAAAATTACAAAATAATCATTGTGCATGCCTTTAATTTAATTATTGTTACCTTAAAATTTAACAATAAATTACCATGATGCATATAAACGTTTTACCAATAATTATAATATTTACAGTTGAATATATCACCTCTATATCACCATATTAATATTATTTCACTTGTTAAAAACATAAGTTTGAAAAAATCAACTTTCCCTTGCACATAATATTATAAAGTTAATATTCTTATACAAAAGATCATAAATGCTCTCATAACCGATCCATTAGTGAATAGGGATTCAAAATAACCATCCAATGAAATTATCAAAAGTTTTATTGTGATTTTATATTTTTTATAATATTTAATTTAGCCTTAATTATAAAATTTACCCATATTCAGATTAATAATAAACACTAAAGATTATATTCAAATTCTAAAAAAATAATAGTGAAATATCTACATAAATATGATCTTATTTTTTAAAAATTGAATTAAATTTTCAAAAAATTTATTAATTAAAAATTATACCCATTTATGGAATGAGAAATCCATTTTTTAGTGTAAAAATCTTCAAAAGGGAATAATGTTTTTATATCCAATTTCAATGTGAAATTGATTCCAAAGAAAAATATATATTAAATTATAAAAAATGATCTAAATATACATTAAAAACTTTAATATATAAATTTATCATTAATTTTAAATATGATGAATAATTAGTTTTCAATTAATAAGCCTTATTTTTTTCACTATTCATTAAAACATTAATCTTTCAAGAAAAGTACCAAAAATTACACATAAGTATATTTTAATATTATTCTTCCCCATAAGAAGATTATGTTTTAATATATAATTTATAAAAATGAAAAATAAAAGATTTAAAATATGTGACCCTTAAAAAAGCATCAAAATATCATATTTAGAAAACTACATATTTTATTTATGAAATTAGATTTTTTGTTATATAATTTAAACAAAAAACATAACAAGAATGTTGAATATTATATTAAATAATATATATATATATTTATTTAATAAAATTCAAATTGATTTATTTGATTAGTTATTAGTATAAAATATTCTTTTTTATATTTAAATATTTCCTTAGAAAAATGTTTCCTTAAAAAATAGATATACAGTTATTTATATATAACCTACACAAATGAATTACTTACATATTCATTTGAAAACAATATTTTATGAAATTATTTATTCATGTTGGTACCCTCCATTCTAAATTTTATATGATAACCGGTATATTAAATTATTATATTTAGTTTTTTATTTAAACTCGAATTGGCGTATCATGGATGGTATCAAACATAGTGTTTCTTTCTAAAAAACATGAGTTATTGAACCTATACCCTTTGGGTGTATCCATTGATAAAATAAATTAAATAAATAAAATATTCTATATTCTTATATTATGATTGACATCCTCATTTTTTACTTTTCAAATGTACCCATTTACAAAAATTAATTCTTCCCTAAATAGGTATATTAACAGGTTCTAATTAATATGTTAGAATCCCAAATTTATTTTTTCACAATATAGAAAATATAACATAAATTAATATATAAAAATCATTTTATATGAAATCTAATAAATTTATATAAAACCATTCCAACTATAAAACAGTAATTATACTTATAAAGCTATATTTGAGTGTTTTAAATATGTAGACAATATTTTTATGTAATATTTTTTATATCATTCTAAAAATAGGATAAACATAAACCTAAAATATTAAATTTATATTTGTTTCTTGAATGTAATATTATGAAATTAAATATTATCCTGATTTAGGATAAGAAATAATAAAATTTTGTTTAACATTATTAGGGGTGCCCAACTAGGATTAAAATAGGTAGTAATCCCAATAATTAAAAGTCTATGTAATTTTTGAAGTACATTATCAAAAAAGGATAGAAATGTTTCATTATTGGGTTGAATATGTGAGTTTATTTAAATAATATTATAATAAAAAAATTATACTAAAAAATTGTGTACATTATTAATTATTATGTAATTTTATATGGTTATTCAATAATGGTAATGATAATATTGATGAAATATCCTAGCCGAAATGCCACACTAGGCTTTAAAATGTGTAATCAAATTAAAATTTTGTATCTTACTTAACCGATTTAAAGTACAAAAATACATCCCTACATTACAATCCTTTTTTATTTTAATAATAAATCACATTAATTTATATTTCAAGAACTACTACTTTAATATCCATTATAAAATTGGATACTACTATAGTTATATTATCTAGATTTGTTACATGGTGTTCCAGTAAGTGAAGACATTGAATATTCTATATAATTATAAAAATTTTAATTCCTTGATAACATAAAACAACTCCTTTGATATTATATTTTAATGATATTTAAATAAATACCCCAATATTAATAATATCTATTTCATTTTTGACCAATTGTGTTCTCCAAAATCCCCGACACTAGTGGAGAATAATTTTTTACTGTCATTTTTTTATTTTTGACGTTTCATTTATAGATTATGAATAAGTTATTGTTAAATATAAGAGTTTATTGATTTTTTTTGAAAACTAATGTAGTAATATCAACTATATGATAATTTATACAATAATTTAATGTAGGTCTTTATAAAAAAATAGACATTGAGAGTATCTTATTTTGTGAGTGTCAAAAATATAATTAACATTGAAAAAAAATATCATAATTTCCTAGTCGTTATACAATTTTACCAACCTATGTTTAGAAAAATCAAAACATAGTATCCTAGAGTAATTGGTTATATTATTACAATGGAATATATACAAGATATCACATCATCATGGATTGATAACATTTATAGTATTGAAGAACAAGATGCATACATTGTACCATTCTAAATTTAGTAATTCAAAATAGAACATAAAAATGGAAAATAAAATTATTCTTATATACTTAATCAGGGATTTCATCTTAATAACCTCGTGAATGAAAATAAGTTAAAGGGTAAAATCAAATTATCTTTAAGGGTTACACGAATAAATAATATGTGATGTAAAGTTAATGAGGCAGAATCATAATGGAATGTTAAATAAATGAAAAACATATTCCATCAATAAGCTATGAATGTAAATTAATACATAGTTTTTTCCATTGATAAAATATCATGGAATGTAATAATTGAATAATAAATGATGAAAATAATTACTCATTGGACATCATGTATCTTTCACATGAACCATTATATTGTCTATATGATTTATGTATATGGGTAAGAACCCATCTAATTATGACTGCAAACAAACATGAAGGGATTCTTTCCAACTATTTTGTCTCATGAGAACTATTGATGCATAAATGGGATATCTATAATCATGTACCACCCATTACCTCATGTTTAAATAATTATTCCTAGATAGATTGAATTCATTAACAATATTACTAATCAAAATTTACTTATTGAGTAGAAGATACTGATTCATCAATATTTACTCAATTAAAAGACATTCAAAGAAAATACCAATGGTACATAGATAATATGATCATTATATCCATTATATTAGATAAATCAATATTTAATCAAGTCTTCAATGAATTATGGTTACAAATAAAAGAGAAGTATTCATTCAACACACAAAAGGAATAAGTAATGATTAAGGAATATCCAAATAGAATAACATTATTATTTCCATGAAATAATATGTTCAAAAAATTATTGGACATTAATAAGGTGTAATTGGAATATATAATGATAAATTATGTCCAAATAAAGGGAAAAATTATAAAAATAGTGTTGGAATATCTTTATAATTAAGCCTCATTTGTGCAGTGCAAAGAAAATATAAGAGTCGTTAAAATAGGAAATTCATTATTATTTATATGAAACTATAAATGAAAAATTTTATTTTCTTGATAAAATGGTTGATTTTATAATCATATTGGCAGGTTAATATATTTTATGGATAGTACATAATAATGGGTATGAAATTCAGAGGTTCCCTTTAATCGGTCTTGTTTATCAGGAGAAATTGAATATTGGTCCATATAAAACATGTATTTCCCAAAAAATGATGAATTATTGAGTTATGTAAATATATTTACAACATAAAAAAAATTATCAGTTTTACATAGGAAGATTTAATAATTAAATTTGGTTAAAGGGAGAGTAATCATAACCTAAATGAAAACACGAGGCTCGATAAGAATACCTTAGCTTATGTACGAATGTGTTCTTCACTTTCCCCCATTGTATTATATAATTATATTGGATTCATCAATATTTTAATCAAAAACATATTTATCATTTATTATATTTTCTATAATTTAAAAAATTTCATTTATTAATTTTTTGATGAGTTATATGATTAAATTTTGTCATTAGAGTGTGTTTATTTCCTTGATTTTCATCTTTTATTTTCTTCTATACATGTAGGAACATTTTTTAAAATGTAAATATTTATCAATAATTTAAATTAAATTTTATTAATGAGGATACATAGGTTTTTTCTTATATATCATTTTGATTTCAGATATGATCATGATTGATGAGATATAATTTTAACAATAAACATGATTTTATTATGGTAAATTTTGGATTATCACAAGATGGTATTGTTTTATTATTTAATATTATGTTTATATAATGGTTCTCGAACAATATAAAACATTTTTTAAGTATAATAAAATTTGATTTAAACATAATAATTATTTTTCTACAATCCTTTAATTCTTTATTGGAAAATGAAAATCCATCATCCATGATGGTGGTACATATCACATCATAAACAATGATTTATTTTTTATAATAAAAAGGAGAGGATAATAGGATTGACTTTGGATATTAGAATAAAATAATAGAATTATAATATATATAATATAATGTGGTTATAATGTTAGTTTTTAAAGGGGATATGATGGAATGATATGGAAAGAAAAAAAACAAAAGTAAACGCAAGGGAATGATTAAGGGCCTTACCTATTGATTTATTCACCTTGAGAACCTCTATATGGGACATAGGTTTTCCCTTTCAGTGATAGTAGAAATAAAATGTGGGAATGTGGTTTGGTAGAGTAATTCGGTAGATACTTGGAATTATTAAAGGCTTATAGGTTGTGTGAATAATAGGTGGTGAGGGGTGGTATTTATGTTGTATGAGAGGGTTGTTTTTTTTTATTTTTTATACATCTGTTTATTATTTTTCCTCAAACAATAAATATTATTGATTAACATGAAAACCTACAGTAAATAGTGAATGAGATTTCAATATTATCATTCTTACATCATAAATGACTCATTAAATAGTTTATCCAACTTATAATGTATATATACAATAAATTATTGTATATCACAATTCATAAAATATTCAACTATTTCAAAAAATCCCAAAAAATCAATATAATCAATTTTTGATGTCTAGAATCAAAAAATGTTCTCCATTTTTTGAATTTTTTTATAAATTATAGATGTTTATTATTAATATAAAATCATCAATTATTTGGAAATACAAATTTTAAAATCATATTTGATATTATAAAAATTTAAAAAATTAAATAAGGTCTCATAAAATTATATTATAATTAGAAGAAAAAAACATAATTAATGAACATTTTTTAATGAAAATAAATTTTATTTTAAATTGTTATATTAATTATAAAATTGTAATTAAATAATTATCTTATACAAAAATACCAACACTTAAATTTAATTTTTTGAAAACATTTATTTACTAATATTATGATATAATTATATCATATTTACATTTATATGATGCCTAGATTTATTTAAACATTCATAAATGATTATACTTATCTATATTTCTAATTACTATTCTTAATGGTCAAATAATTATTCCTAATATCATGTTACTATTTAATATTATATTTCTATATGTTTAAGATCGGTTTTGTGTCCAACATAAGCTAATGAGTGGAATGAATTTATTTGAGAAGATATATACCAAATAATATCGGGATGTTATACTCATCCATCCTTTTAAAAGTTCATCCCCAACATTTTTCATGAATATTTCATTCTAAACATATGAGGGCAGTTCTTCTTCATAACATCCTTAGGATCCCACACTTCTTCATCCAATTTATGGTCTCTTCGAAGAACCATTATGAGTCGAGTCATATGATTTCTCAACAAATTTTCCTTTTTTTCATGATTCCCAATATGATCTTCATATTAAGACAAATAAGGTTCCATTTCTATTTTCTTGTGGGTGAGTACATTCATTGGGTTTGGTATGAAATTATTTAATAAAGATATGTGGAACACATCATGATATTTGGAGATACATCAGGGAATAGCTAATATTTAAACTAAATATCTAATTCTAACCAAATTTTCTATTGGTATGATGAGGCTAGGGCTTAGATTCCCTTTCCCACCAATCCTAATGACACCCTTATTTAGAGATTGTTTCAGAATGATATGATATCCTACATAAAATTTAAAATCCTTTATCTGGTAGTCATCATAACTCTTTTTTCTTCTTTAAGATTCTTTAATATGATAATTTTTATTCATTATTTTTTGTATTGAATTATGTATATGTTTTGGCCTATTAGTTTTCTCTCACCAACTTCATCCCCATAAGCTGGAGCATGATATCAATTTCCATATAATACTAATGTGGTGACATTTGAATAATAGAATGGAAACTATTATTTTATTAAAACCCTATAAAAGGTAAATATTGATCCCTTATACCTTTAAAGTCATGTTATCATAATCATAACATGAATTATAATTTTTTATTTTTCCATACTAACTTTCCATTAGTTTGAGTTTGAAAAGAAAAACTAAAATTAAGTTTAGTATTTAGAGTCTTCAGAAGACTCTTTAATAAATTTGACATAAAACAAGATCTTTATCAGCCACAATTGATATATGTTAACCATGATGTCTTAAAATATCATCAATATAGATTATTTATATGAACTTTGGTGGTAAATATTCTCTTATGGTAATAAAATGTGCTAATTTTTTAATATGATCAATATTAACACATATTGTATCATTACATCAATTTGTCCTTGTCAGTATGGTGAAAAATTGCAACACAATTTTATCCCACTTCCATATATGAATAAGTATAGGTTTCATTAATTTTCTAGTATTTTTTCTCTCAGCCTTTATTTGTTGACAAACTTGACATCTTGACATATAATAATCAATTTATTGATTGATATAATCCTACAAAAAGTGTTCCCTCATCACTATACATCATTGCACTACCTGGGTTTATTGAGAAACATGATCTATTATAATCATCTAGCCATTTCCTTTTTAGCTCAGTTATTTATGTAACAAATAATATCTTTCAAAATTTCATAATTCTATCCTCATACAGGAATTCATTATATAATGCATTCTTAAAGGATTTAATTTTATTTTTGATGTTTCCCATCAAGATATTGAGAGAATATTATCTTATCTCATACTAATGTATTCTCAATAATTTGAAAAAGGTGTGATTTTTCATCTTCCTTAACAATTTCCATGTTAAAATTAACTAAATCCATGAATATAGGAGGATTCTCAATCCTCATTTGGGTTAAAAATCCATGATCCTTCCTGCTAAATACATATACTAACTAATTTTCTTTTTTTACGGTGGTACATTATTGATATATTATAATCTTTCATTAACTTGACCCATCATCTTTTTCTTCATGGTCAGTTCCTTTTGAGTAAAAATATCTTTAAACAATTTTTGATCCATATTTATATCAAATCATTCACTATAGATACAATGTCCTCATATTTTTTGAAAATATTTTGACTGATAACTCAATGTCATGGTTAATGTAATTTATATCTTGATTCATAGAAATCATTATTCTATATGTAAAAAATTTAACTTTTTTCATATGGAATAAACCGAGACCATTCTTCGGTGATTCACTATATATCTTAAACCAATCATTTCCTGATGGTAGTGTCAAAATTGGATCAATGAACAATATTCTCTTCAATGCATAAAAACATTCTATACATTATTTTATCCTTATGATCTTAACCCCTTTATGTGTAGACTTGGTTAATGGGTTAGCCAATTGAGAAAAATTTAGGATGAAATGAAAATATTTACCTAATAATCAAATGAATCTATATTCCTTAGTTATGTTCATTGGTAAAGCCCATTGTCATATTTCAATTGTCTTCACATGATCAACTGAGATTCCATCCATATAGAAAATATTTCCATGAACAGAAACTATTTGAATCCACAATTCACACTTTATAAAATTACAATATAACTTTGTTCGTTAAATAGTCATCAGAACAATGCGTAGGTGGATCTCATGGGCCTCAATGATTTTGGAGTACAACAATATATCATCAGTAAATACCACACTAAAATTATCATGATATTATTTTCATACTCTACATAAAATATACCTGAATGTAGTTGGATATTTACTCAGTACAAGTTAAAATATTGGAAACTCATAATGCCTATACCTTGTTCAAAATTATGTATTTGGATTATCTTCTATCATTACAGGAAATTTATGACATCCAGAATGAAGGTCGATCTTTAAAAAATATTGAGTGTTGTGATTATGATCAAATAAATCATCAATATAATAATTTAGCTACATGTTTCTTATTGTAATAAAATTTATTTCTCATTAGTTAATTGACATCCTTAGGGATCCAATGTTATACTTATCAGAGAGAATAGGAGATCCCTATGGAGAAAAACAAGGTAGAATAAATCCCTTATTATACAAATCCACTAGTATTTTATGTTGGTAGTCAATTTTATGAATGGTCGCCCTTATTTTTTCAATGGTAGAAGGAGGGAGGATGGGTGATGGGTAGGAAAACAACATACAACCCATATGTGGTAGATAAGAAGGAGGGGGAGAAACATCCTATAAATAGGGCTCATCCCATTACTTCCATCATTAGCTTTAATGGGAATCTTATCACTGGTTATTCTATTTTTGAGGAATTTTGTGATGTGTTTTCCCTAAATATTCATGAGATATTCCTAGGAGGATTTTATATTCCTAATAAACAGGAAGTGTGTTCCTAAGTCTACCCATAGCAAGATCCTTCTTTTATTCCTTTGGTTTTTTACCCATTTTATTTTATGTGGGTTTCCATGTTACCTCTTGTGTCCATTTTCTTGGAATATTTCAATTTATTTTATCTCATAGTAATCAATGCTCTAGTTGGTAAATCAATTATGGTCCCAAAATTTGCTATCACATGAATGTCTTATCCTGGTGTTATTCACAGTTTTTGGTTATTAATAATATATGGAAATTTTATTTTTCATTGTGATTGTGACTCTAATTGATATATCACATTATAAAAAAAATTATAGAAATTATTGAAATAAAACATTCAAAAATAGTATGGTTATAGACTGATTGCATGACTATATGGTGGTTGAATTTTTTGTTCAATGAATTCAATGGGAATGATCAATTACTTTTTAAAATGAAGAAACAAGAAGTTCTATGGAAAGGTAATTGCCGACAGAAAATTAGAGAAAGAATAGAAGATGAGTTAATAGAGAATTGTTTTTGTTGGAGATAGAATCATGATGTTGAAAAATATATGGTGAGTACATTTGAAGGGGATATATACTATAAGTGGAAAAACATCTTGGAAAAGACATCATCTTATTGTTTCATGGATAATTTAACCTAAAGAAACATGAGACATGATGTCTTAATGAGAATGGTTTTATTAGTATGCAACCACATTGTCATGACATTTGTATATGGGGAACTATAACACATTGTATAAAATTATGGTTCCTACCATAATAATATTTTTTCTTGATGGAATTGTTTGAACCATCAATAGAGTATTCCACGTGAAGGTCATGAATAAGAACATATTATCTTTGGGAAAATTCGATCACATCATATCATTAAATCTCATAGAGAATAGAGTGATGGGAATATTGACAGGCGAACTTGTAGTAATAAATGGAGAGAACATATCGATGATCTTTTATGTGATTATGTGTGAAACATTCACAGATGTAGATATAATTTTTGTATCAAGTACATAAATAGAAGCTTTGATGGCCTTATGGAATCAGAAGTTCAGCCATATGTCAGAACGAGGCTTCAATATTCCATAGGATCAAAATTTGTTTCATGGGTTATAATGGTATCCTTACCAATTTCTCATCATTATTTTTTGAGAAATAAACACATGTAAAAGTTTGAGAAGTCAACATCATGAATTACAGAGATGATATAGCTGATCCATTTCCATTTTTGGATAGAAATGATTATATCTCTCAGAGGATCAAGGAACATTGTGCCTTTCATTAAGTATTATTATAAGAGATATAGTGAATTCCTAATCAATATGAAAGGGGTTGTCTTTTATGTATTAAAAACATTCAATTCATGGTTGGAAGATGAATATATAAATAAGATCAACTGTTTGAGGACTAGAAATGGTGGAGAATATTCAATTCAATAATTTTAATCATTAAATAAATTAGATTGATTCATGAGACAGTTCGTGATTACATACAATCCTTAAAAGAATTGATTGGTAGAGAATAATATCAAAACCATATTGTAAATTAAGAAGGGAGATGTTGAACACTGCATGAGTTACTGAAATTGTTTTTGTAGAATAATTGAATACAAATTTTTTTTGTGATAAATAAATCTCCATCTACGGAGATTGACACGAAGATGACGATGGGTAAGTGGAATAGTTAACCCATTGAATATTCTCAGTTAATTTCATTTGGAATTATATTAAATGCAATGTTTAATGGCCATGAATGAATGAAGAAGGATTTGAAATATAGAAAATTTATCTTCTTGGTGAGTGATTATAGTGTGAATAGTTATTGGTTTTAGGATATGACATCCTAAAAACATATCATTAGTAGAGATGTAATTTTTTTAAAAAAACGGTGTATGTTATATTTATGGATACATAGACTAATAGAATATAGAATAAAAAATATTCATGTTGGAGGAAAAATACAAGGAGGAACCAGTTTCTTGTAAGGAATTACTAGCACATGATAATAATGTAGAAGTTGAGTCTAGACAATGAAGGTCAACTCATGTGAAATGATAACAAGTTTGGAACTTAGTCTATATCACTGAGATTAATATACATAGTACTTATTTATGGAGGATGTAGATCCATCTGCTTTTGTAGAAGCAACGAAAATTCCAAATAAATCATTATAAATGGTAGTGATGTAGATGGAACATGAATCCCTTGACATGAACATGAATTGGTATCTTGTTCTATTACCACATTTAAGGAAGGATATCATAAAAATGGCCCTTTATGTTCAAGCGATATATAATGGCTAGGTGGTGGTATTTTGTTCAAGACTATTTGTCAAAGGATATACCGAGAAGGATGTTATTCATTTCAATAAAATATTTTCTTATGTTATTAAACTTATGATGGATCAGACAGAACAAGAAATATAAGGCCCCGACCTTAAACCCTACTTAATATTCAATTAAATGAATAATTCACGTCGAGGATCTTTTCAGGTTTAGAGTTTTAGAGAATTAGAACATAACTATTACATCTCAAAAGATTACAAAGTAGTCACTTCTACTAAGTTTCCATAATAAAAAAAACTCTTAAAAAGAAACGTGTCTAGTTCCATGTTTTATATAACATGCCATTCCCTTGATCCCATCCTTGACCTTATTCCACATTAAGTCCTGTGAAAAACATTTCAAAAAAACATGGGGTGAGCATAAAAATCTCAGTAAGGGATACACAAAGAATGAAAACTGGTAGTTTTTCAAAATCAAGTAAACCATGTATACTCTATCAAAGTAATACCTTCACCTTCATGAAGTAGTAAAAACTCTTCACTGAATAAAGTATCATTACTTACCTTTTTGTAACCAAAGTATTACCATAAAACCCATATAAAGAACACATAACATATATAAAGGTAACTTGGGACATAAATATACTTAAGTGGAATAACCATACGGTCGACTTCCACACATATCACTTAATGGAATAGCCATACGGCCAATTTCCATACATACTTAATGGAATAGCCATACGGCCGACTTCCATACCCAATGCATTGGAGGTTATAACGTAACCACCCGTCCTGATATTCACGGCACCACCTGTCATATGGTTTATAACGTAACCACCCGTTAAAATGTCCAAGTACCAATATAAAATCATAAAACATAAAACCAATATAAAGGAATGATAACATTTCCACATTTCAATCACAATATATCATAAATATATTGACGACATAGAATCCTTTATCAAAACCATTTTCAATACCAAAATACATAAAAGAGTATATGGTATTTATTTTATTCTAAAAATATTACGGCTTGTTGAGGAAGCCAAAGACCAAATAATACTCATGGTGGCGGAAAAGGTCGTTTTCACCGCGTACGTAAAAAAAACATTCCTTTTTGTCGTTTAGTAAAACGCTTTGTAGAAAAAGATTCCCTTTGTATAAAAGTAAAAGTAAAAGGGTTTATACACCGTATAAAAGAAAGTTGTGTATAAAACGAAATATGCCTCAATGAAAGGAGATTGAGACGAAGTCCCTTACCTCGGGTCCGACTTGACTCGATCGTTCTTTAACGTCCTGAATAATAAACTTGAGTTAATTTATACTTGATTAAGAACCTCTTTAAATTTCATTATTCCTTTTATATCACTTATTTCTCTGTTATAAACATTATGTAACCATTTAAGTTAATAATGTTTGTTTTCTCAATATTTGGTTCTTAAGTCGAAAGTGGACTTCTTACAATTACATGTTGTTCGTGTGGTCAAAGGTTCTTTATATCCAGAATGAAATTCCTGATTTGGATATCATATATATCATATATATCCAGCATATACATGTATTTATAATATTACATAATCATTTAGATGTAAGATATGAAATGCACCGTTCATGGAGACGGTAAGCCGTACGTACGCATGAACACTACTTTCATTTCTTTGTCATATTAATGGAATTAAAACTAAATGAGAGGTATGTATATTTTAATTCCAGAATTATATTCATCATTTATATATATCATTAATTATATATATCCATTATATACATGTACTTTTAATAGTACATTACTTTTGGGGATAAGAAATGAAATGCACCGTTCATGGAGACGGTAAGCCGTACGTACGCATGAACGCTACTTTCATTTCTATCTCATACTTTAATGGAAAGAAATAATAATGATATAGAGGTATATTATAATTCCAGTATAACATCATATATAATAACATTAAATCCATCCTTTACACATCCCACATATGGCATTAATGAATCACATCACTTTGAGGGGGCGGTAGTCCGCACTTCCTTAAATGAAGATATCATGTTTACCCATAATGGAAACCATAAAGGTATGCCCAAAATGAAAAATACAGAAGCCTAAAGAAAAAATAAACATATTATATATCATATATAAAAATAGTGACATCATAATGGCCACCTTTGAAGGTGTTAAATGAGTATTGAACAATCATCGTTTCGGGAGGCAGAATTTCGCCATCCACGGAAACTGTATGTTCTTTAACCATTTGATGTAGTTGTGTGAGAGTGTAGCTCGAATAAATCTTATAACAACTTCCTAGTATATTTAATGTACTGGTTCTGTTACAAAATAAGTAAATAAAAAGAGTTTAGAGGGTTGGAGAAGCAAAATAAAACAAATGAACAAGAGAGAATGAATTACCTTTAAAAGTGTAACTCCTTTTGATTTGAGCCTAAAGGCTTCCTTTGAAAGGATTCTGCCCAAAGGGAATCCTCTAGGATGAGGAGAGGGATGTGGAGAGAGTAATTGGGCAGGGTTTGGCCGAGAAAAAGGCTTTAGGAGTGTGTGAAATGAGGTAGAGGTGGGTGCCTTTTATAAGAGGAGAGGAGGGGCACTTTTGGAAAGTAAAGAAATATTACTTTATTTGGAAATGTGTTTCGGTTTTAAAAGGTCCCACATTGATATAATTCGTGTATAAGGTGATAAGGGTTCGATATCCAGTCATCCAATTGGTTTTGGACATGTCTAGTTCATAGATTTTACATTATCTTTCCATTTTATTTAAATCGTCAAATAATGATGTCATCGCTGCATCATTATTATGTCATAAATAATTTAATTTATTTAATGTCTAAAAATTATAAAAAAATACTATGATGTATGAAATCTTTTAATATTTCCAATAACTATTTATAATCAAATTTTGGACTTGTGTAGCCCTACTTAAAAATTGTTTTAGTAAAACAACTCATGTTTGTGTCAATTTAATTTTAACATTAAATAAAAATATATTATTGTCATTTTCCAAATAAAGTGTCTCCATGGGGTCCCCAAGTTGGCCCATGGCTTGTCTTGGTCGGCCATGACACAACCAATAAGGTTGGGACATGTGTCTAGGTCATTTCATATTATTAAAGCATTATTTATACCTTAAACTACACTAATTACCACTAATCGCGATTAAAAACTTAATAAGTTACTATTCACCAAAAAATTATTTTAATCTCATTGAACCACATTTTACTTCTTAATGACAACCATGTATGTCGGATTTTTGAAATTCAAAACACAATGATGGCAAAATTTCATTTAAACGGAAAATCAGTTTTTATAAGTACCACTTAGTGGTTTCACTATTCATCAAAAATTGAAGTTTTTCAGAAAATTACCTAAAATTCACCCTAAGATATATTTGATATTACGAATTCAAAAATGAAGTCTATTTTACAAAATTCAAAATATATAAGTCACATTAATTAATTTAATAATTAATTCCCACTGTCAGAGCAAATAGCGTGTTTTTATGGAACAATAAGTATCAAAAGATTGACACTAGTTTAAGTCCGATTTCAAAGTGAAATTAATTCCAACGACCACTATTGGATTTGATGGTAAAAATATTTTCTAATTTCACTTTAAAACCAATTCAAAAGATAATATAATCATATAAATAAATTATATTAAAAAGAGGTTTTGAATTAAAATACAATATTTTACACTATTTATTAAAAAAATGAACTTTATCAGAATGGTACCAAAAATTTACACAAAGTAAGTTTTGATGTCCCGATTCTAAAGAAGAGTTATATTTGGTCCAATAGAATTTATAAGATCGATCAAAACTATATTTAATGACGGTTCTCCGTCAAAAGGTGATAGGTGGACCTTTCGTAAAAATTAGGGTATAAATGCCTAAAATTGGACTCTTTCCGTATTTTAAGCCTTTATCTTTTATTGGGTAAATGTAAAAAGATTTAAAAACATATATAATAATATTTTAGTTATTTCTATCCATTCCTGCCAGTACAACAGCTACTCGTTAACTAACATTTAAAATAATATTATTTTATTACTTGTGTGCAACGTAAGTTTTCAAAGAAACTCATCATTGCGTACCGAGTACGCTATCGAACGTAGAAACCCCTTTTAATTAAAATTAATATTTAATTCGTAAATATTAATAAATATGAAAATTCTTTATTCTTTATTTACCTGGGATGTTACATCCTTCCCCCCTTTTTGGGAATTGCGTCCTCGCAATTTTATTCACTTAACAAAATAAGTGGGGGTATTTATCCCTCATAGCATTTTTAGATTCCCACGTTGCCTCTTCAATCACATGGTTTTTCCACAAAACCTTTACCTGATGAATAACCTTATTCCATAACACCTGCTCCCTGTGGTCAAGAATCTGGACAGGTTGTTCCTCATAAGATAGGTTCTCTTCCAGCTGAACTACCTCTGGACTCAAAACATGAGATGGATCTGGCATATACTTTCTCAACATTGAAACATGAAATACATTATGTACCTAAGATAAACTTGAAGGTAAAGCCACTCGGTAAGCAACTGATCCAACTTTCTCCAGAATTTCATATGGTCCAATAAACCTTTGACTCAGCTTTCATTTCTTTCCAAATCTCATCACACTTTTCCAAGGAGAAACCTTGAGAAAAACATGATCACTTACCTCGAAAGATAGATCCTTTCTCTGGTTATCCGCATAACTCTTCTGCCTGCTCTAGGCTGTTCTCATGTGCTTCTGAATGAACTGAACTTTTTCTGCCATCTCTTCTACCAATTCTGGTCCCATCAGCTTACTTTCACCCACTTCATCCCAAAATGCTGGAGTTCGACACCGCTTCCCATATAATGACTCAAACGGTGCCATCTGTATACTGGAATTAAAACTGTTATTATAAGAAAACTCAACCAAAGAAAGATGTTGGTCCCAACTTCCCTGATAATCCATAGAACAAGCTCGTAGCATATCTTCCACTGTCTGAATTGTTCGTTCTAGCTGCCCATCTGATTGAGGATGAAAAGCTGTACTAAAATTTAATTCAGTACCCAACGACTTCTGAAGGCCTTTCCAAAAGTTAGAAGTAAACCTGGGATCACGATCCGATACAATGGAGAGAGGAACTCCATGTAACCTGACTATCTCTTTAAGATACAAACGGGAAAGTTGATCTAGATAGAAAGTGTCTCGTATAGAAAGGAAATAAGCAGATTTGGTCAAGCGATCAACAATAACCCAGATTTCATTATTACCTCAAGATGTCCTCAGTAATCCCACAACAATGTAAATGGATATGTTTTCCAATTTCCACTCTGGCACTGGTAAAGGCTGAAGCATCCCTTTCGGTAACTGCCGCTCTGCTTTAACCTGTTGACATGTCAAACACTTCACAGTAAAATCAGCAAAATCTCTTTTCATTCCATCCCACCAGTAATACTCCCGCAGATCTCTGTACATCTTAGTACTGCCAGGATGAACTGAAAACGGGGAACTATGAGCCTCACATAACAACTCATTCTTCAACTGTGAATCACAAGGCACACACAACCTCTTCCCAAACCTCAAAACACAAACACAAACTTATCCAAGAACTCATGGAAAATTTTATTCATATGGTCCATGAATACAGCAGGTGCATTGGTTAACCCAAAAGGCATAACTACAAATTCATAATGGCCATATCTAGTACGGAACATAGTCTTCGGAACGTCTGCTTATTTTACTTTCAACTGATGGTACCCCGACCTCAAGTCAATCTTCGAAAAATACTGAGTTCCCTGGAGCTGATACCACTTCATTCGATGGCCCAACATCTGCTGAAGTTGTTGCAAAGGATTTCACCACCCCTTTCTGCTTGTAGTCTGGCTGCATTCCCCCAGTTGAGTTCTTCGTTGGACACTCGTTTTCATAATGACCCATTTGATTACACTTAAAACATCTTACCGTTGGATTTTCATTTCCTGCTTGATCATCTTCCTTACAGTTATGAGAAATATGACCAGACTTACCACACCGAAAGCACTTACCAGACTTGGATAAACATTCTATAGGATGCATTTTACCACACTTCTCACAGGATGGATATTTGGTTTTCTTACCTCCTAGCTTCTTTGATGAATTCTTCCCCTTTGCCTGCCAACTAGACCTCTTATTTTGTTGTTTGTCATAGATCACCTGATCATCGGAAAACTCCATTTCCACCTTATCCGCACATCGAACAAGTTTTTCATAACTTTTGAACTCACGAGAAGCTAAATCCCTTCGATACTTTGGTTTTAACCCCGAGTAAAAACGGTTTATTTTACTATCAAGATCTCGTATGATGTTTGGAGCATACCTTGCCAATCGAGTGAACTTTTCTTCATAAGCAGCCACTGAATCATCCTCCTGCCTCAATTCTAGGAACTGTTTTTCCATCCTAAGACGAACCACATTAGGAAAATATTTCTCAAGAAACATACCTTTGAATTCGTCCCAGTGAAGACCCTCAATCTCATCACTATCCCTTATATTTTTCACCATCGACCACCACTGATCACCTTCACCTTCAAAACGGTAAACAACAAGACTAACCTTTTGATGTTCTGAACACCCCATGACATCAAAAATCTTCTCCAGTGCTTTAATCCACCCTTCAGCTTGCACAGGGTCAGATGATCCTCTGAATGATGGGGGATGTTGCCTCATGAAATGTTCCACCACTGACATGTTCCTCTACGGTTGATCTGGCTGATCTCGTGCATGGATACCACCACCATTTATAGCCTGAGTCAACTGTGACATCACTGTAACAAACTGTTCAGTTCCAATTCCGACCATCTCAGGTTGCTGATTTGGAAGGTTATCTTCCTCCTGATGTCTTCCCAACATAGCTGCTTTGTTTCCTCTGTGGAAAACCATTCTGAACACAGAAATATCTTAGGTGAAGCAACATGGTAATCCGTAAATGCTATATCATTTCAATCATATTATAATTTAACACTTTTCTAACTCCTAAAGTTGTCTAAACCGACCTCTGATACCAACTATAAGGCCCCGACCTTAAACTCTACTTAATATTGAATTAAATGAATAATTCACTTCGAGGATCTTTTCAGGTTTAGAGTTTTAGAGAATTAGAACATAACTATTACATCTCAAAAGATTACAAAGTAGTCACTTCTACTAAGTTTCCATAATAAAAAAACTCTTAAAAAGAAATGTGTCTAGTTCCATGTTTTATATAGCATGACATTCCCTTAATCCCATCCTTGACCTTATTCCACATTAAGTCCTGTGAAAAACATTTCAAAAAAACATGGGGTGAGCATAAAAAGCCCATTAAGGGATACACAAATAATGAAAACCAATAGTTTTTCAAAATCAAGTAAACCATGTATACTCTATCAAAGTAATACCTTCACCTTCATGAAGTAGTAAAAACTCTTCACTGAATAAAGTATCATTACTTACCTTTTTGTAACCAAAGGATTACCATAAAACCCATATAAAGAACACATAACATATATAAAGGTAACTTGGGACATAAACATACTTAAGTGGAATAACCATACGGTCGAATTCCACACATATCACTTAATGGAATAGCCATATGGCCAATTTCCATACATACTTAATGGAATAGCCATACGACCGACTTCCATACCCAATGCATTGGAGGTTATAACATAACCACCCATCCTGGTATTCACGTCACCACCCGTCATATGGTTTATAACGTAACCACCCGTTAAAATGTCCAAGTACCAATATAAAATCATAAAACATAAAACCAATATGAAGGAATGATAACATTTCCACATTTCAATCACAATATATCATAAATATATTGACGGCATAGAATCCTTTATCAAAACCATTTTCAATACCAAAATACATAAAAGAGTATATGATATTTATTTTATTCTAAAAATATTACGGCTTGTTGAGGAAGCCAAAGACCAAATAATACTCGCGGTGGCGGAAAAGTTCGTTTTCACCGCGTACGTAAAACAACATTCCTTTTTGTCATTTAGTAAAACGCTTCGTAGAAAAAGATTCCTTTTGTATAAAAGTAAAAGTAAAATGGTTTATACACCGTATAAATGAAAGTTGTGTATAAAACGAAATATGCCTCAATGAAAGGAGATTGAGACGAAGTCCCTTACCTCGGGTCCGACTTTACTCGATCGTTCTTTAACGTCCTGAATAAAAAACTTGAGTTAATTTATACTTTATTAAGAACCTCTTTAAAGTTAATTATTCCTTTTATATCACTTATTTCTATGTTATAAACATTATATAACCATTTAAGTTAATAATGTTTGTTTTCTCAATATTTGGTTCTTAAGACGAAAGTGGACTTCTTACAATTACATGTTGTTCGTGTGGTCAAAGGTTCTTTATATCCAGAATGAAATTCCTGATTTGGATATCATATATATCATATATATCCAGAATATAAATGTATTTATAATATTTCACAATCATTTAGAGGTAAGAAATGAAATGCACCGTTCATGGAGACGGTAAGCCGTACGTACGCATGAACGCTACTTTCATTTCTTTGTCATATTAATGGAATTAAAACTAAATGAGAGGTATGTATATTTTAATTTCATAATTATATTCATCATTTATATATATCATTAGTTATATATATCCATTATATACATGTACTTTTAATAGTACATTACATTTGGGGATAAGAAATGAAATGCACCGTTCATGGAGACGGTAAGCCGTACGTACGCATGAACGCTACTTTCATTTCTATCTCAT
The DNA here is from genome assembly GCA_963277665.1 of Viscum album. Lineage (NCBI taxonomy): Eukaryota > Viridiplantae > Streptophyta > Magnoliopsida > Santalales > Viscaceae > Viscum > Viscum album. Next base: position 1,174,783,862 of record OY728160.1, read on the forward strand.
ACTTTAATGGAAAGAAATAATAATGATATAGAGGTATATTATAATTCCAGTATAACATCATATATAATAACTTTAAATCCATCCTTTACACATCCCACATATGGCATTAACGAATCACATCACTTTGAGGGGGCGGTAGTCCGCACTTCCTTAAATGAAGATATCATGTTTACCCATAATGGAAACCATAAAGGTATGCCCAAAATGAAAAATACAGAAGCCTAAAGAAAAAATAAACATATTATATATCATATATAAAAATAGTGACATCATAATGGCCACCTTTGAAGGTGTTAAATGAGTATTGAACAATCATCATTTCGGGAGGCGGAATTTCGCCATCCACGGAAACTGTATGTTCTTTAACCATTTGATGTAGTTGTGTGAGAGTGTAGCTCTAATAAATCTTATAACAACATCCTAGTATATTGAAGATACTGGTGTTGTTACAAAAGAAGTAAATAAAAAGAGTTTAGAGGGTTGGAGAAGAAAAATAAAACAAATGAACAAGAGAGAATGAATTACCTTTAAAAGTGAAACTCCTTTTGATTTGAGCCTAAAGGATTCCTTTGAAAGGATTATGCCCAAAAGGAATCCTGTAGGATGAGGAGAGGGATGTGGAGAGAGTAATTGGGCAGTGTTTGGCCGAGCCAAAGGCTTTAGGAGTGTGTGAAATGAGGTAGAGGTGGGGGCCTTTTATAAGAGGAGAGGAGGGGCACTTTTGGAAAGTAAAGAAATATTACTTTATTTGAAAATGTTTTTCGGTATTAAAAGGTCCCACATTGATATAATTTGTGTATAATGTGATAAGGGTTCTAAATACACTCATCCAATTGGTTTTGGACATGTGTAGTTCATAGATTTTACATTATCTTTCCATTTTATTTAAATCGTCAAATAATGATGTCATCGCTGCATTATTATTATGTCATAAATAAATTAATTTATTTAATGTCTAAAAATTATAAAACAAATACTATGATGTAGGAAATATTTTTATCTTTCCAATGACTATTCATAATCAAAGTTTGGACTTGTGTAACCCTACATAAAAATTGTTTTAGTAAAACAACTCATGTTTGTGTCAATTTAATTTTAACATTAAATAAAAATATATTATTGTCATTTTCCAACTAAAGTGGCTCCATGGGGTCCCCAAGTTGGCCCATGGCTTTTCTTGGTCGGCCATGACACAACCAATATGGTTGGGACATGTGTCTAGGTCATTTCATATTATTAAAGCATTATTTAAACCTTAAACTACACTAATTACCACTAATCGCGATTAAAAACTTAATAAGTTACTATTCACCAAAAAATTATTTTAATCTCATTGAACCACATTTTACTTCTTAATGAAAACCATGTATGTCGGATTTTTGAAATTCAAAACATAATGATGGCAAAATTTCATTTAAACGGAAAATCAGTTTTTATAAGTAGCACTTAGTGGTTTCACTATTCATCAAAAATTGAAGTTTTTCAGAAAATTACCAAAAATTCACCCTAAGCTATATTTGATATTACGAATTCAAAAATGAATTATATTTTAAAAAATTCAAAACATATAAGTCACATTAATTAATTTAATAATTATTTCCCGCTGTCAGAGCAAATAGCGTGTTTTTATGGAACAATAAGTATCAAAAGATTGACACTAGTTTAAGTCCGATTTCAAAGTGAAATTAATTCCAACGACTACTATTGGATTTAATGGTAAAAATATTTTCTAATTTCACTTTAAAACCAATTCAAAAGATAATATAATCATATAAATAAATTAGATTAAAAGGTGGTTTTGAATTAAAATACAATATTTTACACTATTCATTAAAAAATGAACTTTATCAGAAAGGTACCAAAAATTTACACAATGTAAGTTTTGATGTCCCGATTCTAAAGAAGAGTTATATTTGGTCCAATAGAATTTATAAGATCGATCAAAACTATATTTAATGACGGTTCTCTGTCAAAAGGCGATAAGTGGACCTTTCGTAAAAATTAGGGTATAAATGCCTAAAATTGGACTCTTTCCGTATTTTAAGCCTTTATCTTTTATTGGGTAAATGTAAAAACATTTAAAAACATATATAATCATATTTTAGTTATTTCTATCCATTCCCGCTAGTACAACGGCTACTCGTTAACTAACATTTAAAATAATATTATTTTATTACTTGTGTGCAACGTAAGTTTTCAAAGAAACTCATCATTGCGTACCGAGTACGCTATCGAACGTAGAAACCCCTTTTAATTAAAATTAATATTTAATTCGTAAATATTAATAAATATGAAAATTCTTTATTCTTTATTTACCTGGGATGTTACAAGAAATGTGTGCTACATATATTTTACATGTAGAGAAGTTATATGTGAAAACATATTTTTTCTAGGGTGCTCTTGATGAAGTGGTTTATATGATATAATCAGAATAATTTAAAGTGGAGGTAATAAAATGTCGCGAACTAAATCTGGTTGCCTAAAAAACCGGAATCAAACCCAACCCATGACAAGGTCTGATGTGTGTTATATATCCCCATGGAACTCAATATGTGCATGGTTATCATAGATTTTGTTTTTGGAATGATTTACCCATGAATGGATAAATAAAAAATAAAAAATAATCGATAAACTGATTATGAAACTTCATGCCAAACAAGATTTCAGCCAAATCCAGAACATAATACACAAGTTTAAACATAAAAAATGTGGTCCAAAGACACATAATAGTAGATAAAAAATAGCCCAATGGACTCCACATGGCAAGGAGTCATCACCCACAAGTCGTCTCCAAAATACTGCACCATGGAAGGGAACTAACAACACGAACTACCAACACCTAAGGCCTTTCTTTTATGATGAAGTTCACTTACACCCAAGGGGTGTATGTAGAGTGTGATATGAAGCCCAAAAATATTACACCATGATATTCCATATATTAACCAATAAAAGATAAAAAAACATGCCCGTTATGATAATTAAGAAGTGGTGGAATTGATTTCTATAGAATGAAACTTTTAAATGTAAACTGTTTTCATTGGGAATTTTCCATGAGTGAGAAAATTTCCATAATACAGGTATGTTACTGTATTTTCCAGCCAAAACCACCATATGTGAATGATAAATACAAAAAGGTAAATGATCCAGAATCTCCGGAAGACCCATAGGCACTAGTTTGTCTCAGGCCCCATGTACATTGTATCTCGGTGTAAGGTAACCATATAAAAAAACCATTCTTGTGCACAATTCACTAGTTGGTAACATACCTAAAACCTAGTTGTCCCCAAAAATCATATACATAGTTTTTTAGGTTTTAGTTATCCATTTTTCTTAGTGAATCAAGTATTAAACCACTCTGGATCACTACGGTACTACTATATATCAACCCACCTACATACCCGGGTTTCTCCCTTTATGCTCAAACAATTTTCACATGATACCAAAAGCCATTCGCACATAAAACATCAGTTCTGGCCATAATTTACTCAAAAAGTTTTACACATTATTTTCACCACATACATCACTCAATAAAACCTTTAGAATTTCAATAGTATATATTCTCAAAATTTAACAATGTTTTGCTCCAAAATTCCATTAAAAACCACACATTGAACCTATTTTCATTATGATATTCAAAAAAAATATTTTTTTTACTAAAACATTTTTATAAATTCATGAAAAGAGTTTTAAAACAACACCAATTGGCATAAAATAGAATAGACATGTAAAACACCCAATTTAACACAAAATTGGAACCTAAAAATCATTTTCTTAACAAATATCACCAAAACGAAATTTCTCAACATGGATAATTAAGGATAAGAGTGATTAAAATGGAAATTAAGAAAATATAACTCATCTAGTAGTGCATACACATGGAATTACAAACCACAATTGTCAAAATGCTCAAAACATTATGTGAATGTTCAGCCACACCACTACAACACAAAAACAGAATTAGATCAAGACAAAAGCTGCAATATTTGACCAAAAAACCCAATATCAATACCTAGGTTCGAATCACCGGTTTCTGTACATTATGAAATTCAAGAAGAAATGGAGGAAACCTTAAGAGACTGGACGAAATCCTAAGAAAATACGAGGAATAAGGAATGAGACCCACTTACTTGAGGGATCTTGAATAAGTCACCCCAAATAAACTAGTATCTGAATTTTAAAATATCTAAAAATGGGTGTGAGGTTATAATATAGATAAGTAGGTCATGTGAGAACATGAATGGGGGAAAAGAGTTAAATTGAAGTAGTTATGAAAGAATCAAGTTACCCCTTCAAATCCGGATGATTTGAGAAAGCCTAAGAAGTTATCCCATAATTAGAAATGCATATGAGTTCAAATAGCGGGAAAAGAGAATGTGGGTCCACCTACTATGATTAGGCTCGTGTGAGAGTTTTACCAACTAAAAACCATAAAAATTGAATAAGATATTAAATAAACATTTAAAAAAAATTGAAATGAGCTTTATGGAATAACCCAATTCCTGAAATAAACACCCAAATCGACCATGATTATGGATTCATAAAGGGTAATAATTGATATGGTTGTGTGAATATATCAGTGGAGTCCAATTTTCGAAGTGTAATGAGAGAATTTTTTTTTGAAAAAATTAATATTTATAAAAGAAACGAAATTGCTTTTTCAATGTGAAAATGGTCTCATAGTTTGACCCAAATCCTGAAAACTCACCCTTTCCACCAAAAATACAATGGAAACCCTCACAAAAAAGAAATAATTTAAATTAAACTAAATTTACCTCTAAAATAATCCATGTATGTAATAATTCTCCCCACTATAAAAGACTTTGTTCTGGAGAAAGTCCATCTTATTCTTGATCAAAAAACAGGAATGGGTACTCCTTATCAACCTACAACATTTTCTCCCATGTCTCATGTGTATCATTCCTATGATGCCAAAGTACTCGGACCAATGAAAAATATGTTCCTTAGAGCCCCATTTCATAGAAGTCCACTATTTTAACTGGCCACTAAAAAAAACCTAAATGAAGCCCCATATCCAACTCCACCAACTTCAATACATGGGATAGATCCGGATTGTATTTCCTCAACATGGAGATAGGGAAGATTTCATGGATGGATGTCAACTGGGAAAGTATGTTAAACCTGTATTCCACATTCCCAATACGCACTGTGATCTAAAAAGGTCCGACATACCATGGTGTCAACTCCCCCAGTTTTCCCAATCGATGATGGCCCAGACGAGGGGCCACATTCAAGAATACCCTGTCACCCATGAAAAACTATTGGTCTTAATGCCTCTACTAACCATATGATTTATGGAGAATCTAATCTTTCAATAAGAACAACTTGATCAACATGAATTTCTCAGACATATCCTACACCTGACTCTACCCCAACATTGATTTCTCGCCTACCTCAGCCAAACATTGGTGGGGCCGATAAGGACAACCATAGAATGACTAAAAAAGATCCATTAGAATCGAGGATTGGTAACTGTTATTATAACCATACTCAATAAATCCCAAACGGCTATCCCAGTACCTCTAAAGTCTAGAAAACTACCCAGAGCATGTCCTCCAAAATATGATTCACCTTCTCTGTTAGAACATTTATTTGAGGATGGTATATCATGATCATTATAATGTGAGACCCCAAGTCCTTCTTATGGCTTCCCAAAACTGAGACGTGAAATAAGGGTCTCTATCAGAGACAACTACTGACGACAGACCATGGATCCTTACCACCTCTTAAAGATACAAATGACCCAACTCATCCACTTTACCCTGTATCTATAATTATAATGAAGTGGGATGATTTGTTCATATGATCAATCACCACCCAAATGGCATTCTTACCATGAGGAGTACAAGGAAATCTAAAAATTATGTCATGGAGAACTCATCCAAATTATAGTTCAGAATGATTAATGGATGGAGAAAACCAGAGGGTCATTGATTCTTTTCTTTCACCATCTGGAATGTGTAGCATCTCAACATGATGACCGCGATGTCTAGTCTCATTCTAGGCCACCAAAACATTCGACAGACATCATAATACATGTTGGTGGCAGTCTGATGGACAACCCACTAAGACTGGTGGCTATCCTGCATCACTACCTTCCACAGATATAACGACACTACTGAACATCCCTTGAAGCACAATATTTCCTTGGGAGACGATAACCAATCAAAAGATGTCTCCCTACTATGATAAAAATGATTCGACTGATGACAAATCTCATCACTAGGTTGTTCCCTCTTAATTATCTCCCCCAATGATGGAGTCAAATAAATTCTCTCCAAGAACACACCCCCGTTTTTCTCCATGGTCTCCACATGCATCTAATCAATGTGTGTCATTAGAGTCTACCCACCAATGGACTTCCTAAAATCCCATATTTAGACACTTCTTTTTAAGGTTTTGGCCACCACATTACCCTTTCTTGGGGTATTGAAAATGTAAAAATTATACCCCATATAGTACTCAAACCAACGTGCCAATGAGCCTGTACCCAGGTGGTACAAGCTCCTTCTTGAAATCCAAAAGACCCATGACCAAATATGGGTAGGGAATAATTTCCAGTTACTGTATCAGCACTGTAGCAGTAGAGGCACTGTAGTAGGAACTGTACTAGTGGAAAAAACACTGTAGCAATTGAGGAACTGTAGAAAGAACTGTAGTGGCGGCGGTATTGTAGCAGCATGGGTATTATAGCATTACTTTTCACCGAGGGGCTCCTTGATCCAAAAAATGGGCTTTTAATCCATGTATTTAGGCCACTTGTCCATGGGCCATCAGACAATGTAAAATGGGTCTCCCTCTACCTAGTCTAAAGAGGTCTTCCCTTTAAATAGTAAAAATGAGGCTGAAACCCCAAGCTTTAAAAAAAATTACTCAAACCAACGATGATGCATCAAGTTAAGGTCCTCTTGCGAGAAGATATAGGCCATGCCTTTGTGATCAAAGTAGACCACAAACTTATCCTCAAATAGATAGTGAATCCATGTCTTCAAATAATGCATCACATCTACTAACTCTAAGTCCTATGTTGGGTAATTTATTTCATGTGGTTGGAGTTGGTGAGAGCCACACACCATAACATTATGATCCTACATAAGCATGCACCCGAGACCCATACCTAAAGTTTCACGATACACTACATACCTATTTCCAGCCTCTAGAAAAAATAGAATGGGGGTTGTAGTCAACATCCTATTATATTCCTCAATGGATGCCTGAAATTTTGGGGCCCATAAAAACATCACCCCTTTCCATGTGAGCACTGTCATTGGTGAAGCAAGATGAGAGAAATACCAAACAAGCTGCCTGTAATAACCAACTAGGCCTAGGTAATTTTTGATCTCAAACAAATTATTTGGCTTCACCAATGAAAAATCACCACTGATCTTCTCAGGGTCCACCAAAACCCCCGTCTCTGAGATCACATGCCTTAAGAATTTCATATCACTGATCCTGAAAGTGCACTGGGACAACTTTACAAAAATGAGATGTCCTAGAAACATACCTAAAATGAACCACATGTGATGCTCATGTTACTCCTAAAATCCTGAATAAATTTGGATTTCATCCACAAATACCATGAAAAAATAATTGAGATATTGATGGAACACCCTATTCCTGAGTTCCATAGAAAATGTTGGATCATTGGTCATTCCGAAGTGCATGACCATGTTCATGAATTCGTTATACCTGCTTTGGAAGGTTGTCTTTGGTATATCATCCTCTTTCAACCTGAGTTTATGATAGCCCAAGTGCAAGTTTATATTAAAAACCCACATTTTCCCCTTCAACTGATCTAACAATTCTTCTATTTAGGGAAAAGGATATTTGTTCTTCATTGTTACCTTATTCATCTTTCTCTAGTCATTGCAGAACCAGAGGGATCTGTCATCCTTTTTCGCAAACAACATAGGAGTGGACCATGGAGATATGCTCAAGTGAATGAATCCTTTTGATTATATGTTATCCATATATATCATTAATTTTTTCAACTCGGTGGGGGTCATGTGTTCCCTATTCTAGATCGATTGTGAACTCAACATATCACTCCGGGGGAAAACCCGAAAAATAATCTAGAAATTCCTTCGGAAACAGTTCCACTAAATGAGGTAGTCCACCATCTATTACATGATGATTTTACTCTATTGTGAGAGGAAATAACTGAAAAAAGGATCTCCCGTCTTTGGGAGTGGAGGTCCTGGATTACTCGAACGAGGATCCCATTCCCCACAAAAAACTTGATTACTCCCATCATGGTCCATGAAACCGACCCACCACCTATAGAAACCGATATTCACCTAAAAGTGTACTAGCCAATCCATTCTATGTATCACATCAAAAATATCTATATATAATACATGGAGTTCCCACTCCATCTCAACCCCTAACATAGAAGGTACACACAACGGGTATCTAAGACTCTGCTCCTTCATTCCAGGCAGCATCACCAACTCCATCGCAAAGGACCATAAATAAGTTGAAAAATTCAGAGTGTACAAAAAATAGGCATAAATGATTGAAACATAGGAACCTGTATCCAAAAAATAAAATCTATAAAAGATGAAATCAAAACGTTACCTCAAACTTTCGACGGTCCCACAACTGATCATGTTGGTGCCTGATCCACCCCTTAGAGATGTTTGGTCTCTACTTGAGGATGACCGCTAGTCTATGGCTATTCCCTAAACTGGATCTACCCAATTTATGATCCATCCCTACCACCATTACCAAAAAAATCGAGATCCCCCCATCCTCAATGGTTCTGATTGAGATAGCACGCTTCATGAACCCATCGATCCTTACCCACTATAAATTTGACTTGCACCCTGCAAAAGCACTGAAAGTGACCCATACATCTATATAGACAACATGGATTTGGAGGAAATGGGAATGTCAGTAAGATGTGCCCCGACTTCCCACTTTTTTTCGCACATGAAAAATCTCTCATCAGAAACCTCAAATGAAAACTCCCTCGAAGAGTGGCCTGAACTACCACCTACCTTCTTCCCTTGCTCCTCTCACTTCTTTTTCTTCCTAGATGAGCTGCCACATCCCACTACTAATAATGTCTCAATGAATCTAGCCCTATATTTTCAATAATTCTCCACTATACAAGCCTAGTTAACCACTTCGGAATAGCTCCTCAACATAAACAAGAAAACATGATATTATATCTCTGGCCGTAAGCCTTTCAAAAACCATTGGTCCTTCACTTGATCATTATAAACAGTTTTACAAGAATACCGAACCATAATAGTAAAACGAATGGAATACACAATCATATAATGAACCTCCATGAACCAGAACCATGTTTTCTCAAGATCTATCATATGAAAAGAATTCAGGGTAGTAATTTTCATTAAATATGACCTTGAAATCTCCCCCGCACATCTTCTCATTCATTCCTGTTTTAAGTACTGATTCCCAACACTTTAAGTTGGGACCCTCTGACAAAAATATTCACAATTCCCCCTCACATCATCGGGTGTGGCTAAGAACTTGAACATGTTCTTGATCTATTTGAGCAATTACAATTTTTCCTAGGGTTCTATGATACCTCATAAATAAGAAGGATTTTTTTTCAGAAACTCATAGGCCTTTTCCTTACTAGGAATAGTCACATATTCACTAAAAATAGTAGGAATAGGGGACGGTGCATGTCCTAGAGCTTAGATAGCCTGAACCACACCCTCTAACAGCCTCCGATCAAGTGGTGAGGGAGAACTCTCTTTAGCTTCCTCCCATGGGTGGATGGGAGGTTTTTGGGTAGGCATGTTGCTACAAAAGACAACATTTACAAGAACAAAAATCAGTAAAATATTTTTGAAAATATCAACAATAACATCAAATATATATAATCAAAACACATAACCAATGATAAAATAAACAACTACCCCAACCCCACCTAATTTCCACATGTAGTCTGTAGCCTGCACATCTCACCTGGAAGTGAAGTCAAAAAACAATTCTTTTATCCCATAGTGACTCGAGGGCTTCTAATAGAGGTTCAGTCCATGAACCATACTAAAGAACCAAAACTCAAAGCCCCGACACTCCAAGAACCCTTTTCTTCCGATTCATCCCGAAATAATAATATAACACAAAAACATTAACGGACACTAATACTATTTTATCATGAACCGATTCTTGTGGCCGTCAAAACCAGCACAAAACCCATAATGTGACAAGGCCTAAAAAGTTTTCTGTATCCCCATGGGTTGGAACAAGTGACTGGGTATCATAGATTTTTCGTTGGTAATGTTTTACAAGAGTATGGATAAATAAAACATTCAAAACAATCGATCAACCTAATATGAAAATTCATTCCAAACAAGCTTTTAAAAAATCCAGAACTAAATACATAGGTCTAAACATAAAATAAGAGGTCCAAAGACACCTAAAAGTTGCGGAAAAATATACCATGGACTCCACATGACAAGGGGTCATCACCTACAAGACATCTCCACTACACGACACCATGGAAGGTAACTAACAACCCGAACTGCCAACACCCAAGGCCTTTCCATTACCTCTATTAAAAATGATCTAGTATACTTAAACACATGGGGTATAAGTAGGGTGTGACCTTAAGACCTATAGGATACCACTTTGAGATTCAGTTGAGTATCCAATATGAGATAAAAATCATGCCAGTTTTGATAAGAAAGAAGTGGTGCACATGAGCCTTAACCTGGATGGTAAGGACTCCGTAAGTGAATCCAGGTGACCCAGGATCAAATCCAGGTGGAGGCATAATTTCTAGACAATATTTCATTACTGTAGTAGTACTATTATAGGTACTGTAGTGGGAACTATGCAGTACTGTAGTAGGCCATCGGGTCACCCAGGCCTTCAGGTCAGTAAGGCATTCGAGCCACCTTAGGGACTTCGATCCACCTTAAGTGCAGATGCAAACCAGAAAACCTTCAAGGAAAAATCTCTATACGGAGGATGAACAAAGGTTCTTTCACCATAGAAGAAGGTAAAACATATTGCAAGAATGATATGGTATGACTCTTTCCATTAGGACAATCCTGTGCATGCATGGAAATGCCTAGCCGAATAGCCATGTGAAGGTGGAGAGCTGATTTCACGATGAAGAAGCTGGAGAGGAGCAGTTCTATGTAGTTACTGTGGGTTGTATTTAATGTTTGAATCCTATATGAAAATGAATTCCTCTAAGGAATACGGGCCATGTAATACATACACCTACGGGCCTTGTAAGGGTTTCACCTCACCCTTTGAAAGTTATATTAAAAAAATCAATAAAAAATGATGGCCTTTATGACATTTATTGGATCGATAAGCAAGAAGTTGTGGAAACACTTTCTAAAGATTGAAAATTTTAAATTTAAATAGTTTTCAAATGGAATATTCCATGAGTGTGAAAATTTGAATAATACATATGAGGTACTCTTTTTTCTAGAAAAAACCACCATGTTACAGAGATAAATTCAAATGATTCATTGAGCACAAATCTCAGGAACACCCCTAGGATCTAGTTAGTCTCGGGCCCCATGTACATCGTATCTCTGTGTAAGGTAACCATAAAAAATTGTTATCATGCATGACCCACTAGTAGGAAACATACCCATAACCTAGTTGTCCCAAACCGACATCAATATACTTTTTTAGTGTTTTTGTTATATATTTTTCTCAGGGAAACGTGTGTAAAACTGCTCTGGATCACTAGCGTACTAGTACATATCAACCCCCCTAGATACCTGGGTTTCCCCCTTTATGATCAAACCATTTTCACAGGTTACAATAAGCCCTTAGAATATAAAAAATTATTTTATGTTCTCAATAAAATCTAAACTGTAGCTACAAATTCTTTTCACCACTTACATCACTCAATAAAACCATTAGAATTTCAATAGAATAACTTCACAAAATTTAACAATGATTTTCACACAAAATCCATTAAAAACCAATGTTTTTACACTATGTGCATAACAATTTTCTCCAAAAAATAATTTTCAGCACTAAAACATTTTCTTAAATCCATTACAATGAGTTATAAAACAAACCCAATTGGGATAACATTGAATAGTTAGGTAGAACAACCAATTTCCCAAAAAATTGGTAGCTAAAAATTATTTTCTTAACAAATGTCACCAACAAAATAATTCTCTGCAAAAATAATGAAGGAGAAGTGTGCTAACATTATAAATTAAGAAAATAGGACTAATGTACCAGTTCTTGCACATTGAATCACCTACCAAAAGTATCAAAACCCGTTAATATTTGTGTGTAAGTTCAACCGCAGCACAAGGGACATTGATCAACCCTAAAATCATAATATTAGTCCAAGAAACCCAAGATAAAACCATAGGATAGAATATAAACTTAGTAAAAATTCTGAAAATCCATTATTAATGGATGAAACCCAAAGAAAATACCAGAAACCCTAAGAAAATGGGAGGAAAAAAGAAGGTGACCCACCTATTTGACGGATCTTGGAGATATCACCCCAAATTCACTAGAATTTAAATATAAAAATATACAAAAATAAATGTGAGGTTCTAATAAGTCTAATAAGATCAGGTGAGAAATGAAATGGGGAAAAAGTGTAAAATTTGAAGGAGTTATGGAGGAAACATGTAACCTCTTAAAAATTGGATGATTTGATTACTCCTAAGAAGTCATTCCCTAATTTTCAATGCATATTATCTCTAAAGAGGGGTAAAATAGAATGGTGGTAAACCAAGGGTTAGTGGTTATGGGAGATATTTGGAATTAGTGAAATATAAATAAAATTGAATAAGATATTAAATATGTTTTAAAAAAAAAATACTTAAATGGGCATATGGGATGGAAAAATCTCTTAAATAAAAACCCAAATCCACTATGATTATGGATTCTTATAGGGTCCAAATTGATATTATGGTGTTAATAGGTCAGGGGAAATTTTGGGTTTGGAATGGGTGAAAAATGTTGAAAAAATAATGATTTATAAAAGAGAAAAAATTGGTTCTTAAATCAGGAAATAAACTCCCATTTTGGACGAAATCATGAAAACTCACCCTTTCCTCCAAAAATTGCCTGGGAAACTCCCCCAACTTATAAAGACAGGAAATTAAATGAAATTAAATATAAAGTAAGTCATGTTTTTGACTAGAAAAAAATGTTTCAAGGATGAAAAAATTTATGTACAGTCTGAAGAAGACGTTGAGGTGTGGGTAAAAGAGATTTGAATCCTATATCCAAAGACTTGGATACAACATACGTCATTAAGAGCCTTGTTCATATTTAAGGGATTCAGATGGTAAGGATTTGATCACCCATCTATTTTTTGTGGATGAAATTTTTTTGGGGGTCCAATAATGATCAGATCATGGAGATTAAGGCATAGTTTTCTAGAGAGTTTGATATTAAAACCATGGGACCAAAAAACAAGATTATTGGGATGATGATTTACAGAGATATGAATAATGTTATTATTTGGATATCATAGAAGAATAACTTATGAAAATTCATGAAATCCTTCAAAATTAAAGACTGTAATACAATATATACAAAATATGATGTGAAATTTATGTTTCCCTTTATGATGAGTCCAATAAGATAAGTATATTAGATAGAAATGTATTAATTAATGAATACATCATTATTGGGTATCCATATGTTCACTATGGATTGTAAAAGACTAGAAATTTAACATTCAAGGGGAAAAATTAGTTGGTACATGGATAATCCAATATGCGATCATTAGGTCACAATGATGAATATCATGAGATACATTAAGGATACCTTATATGTTGTGGTATGTTATAGTGGATTTGATTTCACTATCATATGATATATTGATTTATATTTTTTATGTGATTCAGATTGGAGGAAATCCACTAGTAGTTTTTTACTCTTACAGAAATATCTCTGAGATAGATTTCAATGTTATAGTCAATTTGTGGAATTATCAATAATGGAGGAAATGTTCATGGAAGTTCCCTAGGCTTGAAAAGTAATGATTTGGGTGAGAAGTTAATTAAAGGATAACAGTCACAAGTAAGAGAATATTCCATTGTGTTAATAAAGTAAAAGTAACCTGCACATTGAAAGGAATCTGTATTTTCATTCCAAAGAAAAAACATTAGGGAAAAATATCAATTTTTTTAAGACATGGTGGAGGGTGTGTACATGAAGAAAATTAACATTAAAGATAATCTAGAAGATTAACTCATGAAGGTTATTGACACTAATATCTTCAGATGGTGTAGATCCTCACGAATCCACCTAGAGATATGGGGAGAATGTTTGACCGATGTAAATGATGTGTGGATATTAGATTAGTACTCAATCAAATCTATAAGCCTATACATTGGCTGGTGGGTTTTTAGGTGATGGGTGGACCAAACCAACCAAACACACCTGGGGAGGATGATAATTTTCAAGGGATGTATCCTATAAATGTTTTTTTGTCCCATAATTTCCATCATATGATTCACTAGGTATCATATGAATAGATCGCCAGTTTGTGTAGTATTTTGTTAAGATATTTCACAAATTATTCATGAGAGATATTTACGATGATTTAATAATTATAATAGTTAATATGTGTGTACACATATTTACACATAGGGAGATCATTCTATTTCCCATGTTTTTTTAACCCTTTAATTTTTGTGTTTTGTCCTCATTACACATAATGTCCATTTATTTTATATTTTCACCTTATTTTATTTTGTAATTATCACTACACCAGTGGGACTATCATTTACTATCCTAATGATTTATTAATATCCACTAATTCAACATATTCTACAATATAAGGATTATTTGATATGCGTCTTTCATTCGGTATTATATTAATGGTAAATTAAACTTCACACTCTAAGGTTCCTAGGTAATTACTCAGGAAATAAATCAATGTATTCCTATGAAAGTTGGTACATCCTCAATTCGATGATTACTTTCCTAATACATAGATGTTTAGTTCTATTAATCCCAATTATTTTAATTCAGTAGAGCTACAATGTGTGGATATATATATGAATTATATGATTATGTGTATTCTCTAATGATAAAAGATTACACATCATCCTCACATATCGTAATTTTCTTCTCCTTGTAATAAATTTTCACATCATATTTAAAAATACAATCAATGTTGGGGATTATATCAAATTAAACAATGGGTATGGTGATATATATGGAAACTAAATTAGGTTTGTTTTTTATAAATGGGACTTATTGACATGTTTTTTTTCACTAATACTTCCCATAGTATGTTTCACTGATAACTCCATTGTTAAATGAAAAGGGAATTTTTTAATTTTTTGGAAAACTATATTGATAAGAAAGAGTATGATGATATAAAATCAATTAAATCAATTTATAGATTATAATATTCGATTAATTTACCTTCCACCACATCATTGGGAACTTATACTTTAATGATGAAGATCATATTATATTGGTTTCCCCCCATTGGCCTCTTCTATGGTACATTCCACTAACACATGGAATACTGATTTGAATAATGCCCACTTTCATTATAGTTGAATAATTCAACATCATTGATTTTGTATCTCTCCCTTATTTTCATCTTCATTAATTCCTTTTTATCCACACATCTAGAAAACTATCATTCCTTCAGGAATCTACATGGATGATTCCATCCACAATTTTTTTATAAACGGAAATTAATTCATTATACTCTTTTTCTTTTATGCCTCACCTATTCCATGGTTATCAAAAGACCTATTCTTCTCATGATTTCCCTTTAACATATATGATCTGTAAAATTCAGTATAAATTTTGGTGGAAGATAATATTGCTTCATCATATGATGAAATTTTTTGAGAATCTAGTTCCACATATTGAATTTTCAAGATATCTTTAATGAAATAATCAATATTTTCATCAGAATCACATAAGTAATCTATAGAATATAATTACATTCTTGTGAAGGCATCCTCAACTACAACCGGATTAGTAGTCCCAAAAAATATGGTGGATTCAAGTTCATTTAATGATCCAAAATAGATGAATTATGTTTATTCATCATAACCCGAGTATTTTTTCCTAGTATGGTCAAGATCTGATCACCTCCCACACTAACTGTGTTGTCTTTCTATGAGTGGAAAACCCTACATTGTCTATGGGTTTTAATTCAATTCCTCCCTTTAGTCTCCATCACTAAATAATGGAACACACTATTTTGGATCATTATCATCATGTGTATTGGGAAAAAAATTCACTATAAAAAATCATTATATTTATCTTGTTTTCCTAACATCTAGTTCCAATTGTGTCCAATAAACTTAATCTGATACCAACTATTACAACCACAACCCTAGTATCACAAATTCCACAGTTATTCAATTTTAATGGAGTCTGAACAATAGATCATATCGTAAAAGATCGATTAGTTTAGAAGTCTTTAATAACTAGATACATACATGGTCCTCTTATTAATTTTTAATTAATCATAGAACATTAAAAAAGAGAATAAAATTCTCCCTCAACACTTATTCAAATATTTCATCATCAAAACATTGGAAAAGAAAATAATAATTGGTGAGCTCAAATTCTTATTAATGGTTAAATGAATAAACAATATAGTATGTAAGCATAATAAGTCATAATCATAATGGTATGTTAAATAACTAAAAATCAAATTCCATTAATTAAATGAGGATATACTGAATCCATATATGTTGAAATAATGAAAATATCCTGAAAATAAAAAAAATTAACATTGAATGAATAAAATTCTAAATCAATGGATGTTGGTTATCTAGAACATGAACCATTATATCATTAAGGTGGGTTGTGTAAATGGGTAAAAACCTATCTGATTATTCATACAAAAAATAATAGTAATTTTCCCAACTGGTTTCTATCATGAGTCCTGTCAATGCATCAATGAGATATCTATAACCATTCCTGACCTATCACTGCAATTCGAAAACATTTTACATGAATATATTCAATTCATGAACAATATGAGTTTTCAAAATATCTATTTTTAGTAGGGGATATATATTCTTCAATATTTACCTAATGAAAAAAATCAATGAAAACAGAAATAGTATATAGATAATGTAGTAATAATATAAATTATTCAAGTTACATTGATATTAACTAAATAATTTAATTAATTATTATCACAAATGAAAGGGAAGTACACATTCACCACACAGAATATGTTAGTAGTGAATAATGAATAACCAAATGGAATATCATAATGTAGTCCATGAAATAAAGGGCTAAAATAATATATGGAAATTAATAAGGGAAAATAATAATAGGTCATGATAAATTATTTCTAAATATTGTTAAAACAATGTAAAACTAGTGTTTAAAGAATGTTAGAGATGAGCCACATTAGTACGGTTTAAGTAAAATATTAAATCATATTTAAATTTAAACAAAGGAATACTCATTTTTAACAAATATAAATGATAAAAGATATGTTTTCATAATGTATTTATGTTAGATAAATATTTTTTTTAAAAAATAAATTATGTATGGTACTTGATATTGGATAAAAAATTGGTATGTTCTCCTTAATCGAGCTAGCTTATCAAGAGGAATTGAAAATAGATACTAATAAAACATGTATTTTCCATAAAAAATAGAAGAAATATGTTAGATAAAAATAATGGTAACATACACATGGAATAAATGTCTAAATAATAATAATTAATAATTAAATTTTGGTAAATATTGAGAAAACATAACCCAAATGAAAATTTGAGGTTTGGGGAGAATCACCTGCATTATTTTAGAGATTATTCTGCACCAACGCATTTTTCATGGGAAATAAAATTAGATTCATTAATAATTTAATTAATATCCTATTAAAAATTTGTATTATTTATAATAAATTTATTAAGATTAATTATGAACTTTTTCTTGAGTTATAAGATTAGTTTTTTCTTCGTTTGGGAGTGGTCGATTTCTTTGTATTCATGATTGGTTCACTTGTATACATACATGGAAGATCATTTAAATTGGGAATAGTTATCCAAAATTGAACTAATATGTTATTAATTCAATTTTAGAACTTTAATTGGTATTATATATCCTATTTTTTCTAGATATAATGACAATTAATTATATTAAATGTTAAGGATGAACATTTTTTTATTTTGATAATTTTTTGATTATCACAGACTAGTTTTGGTTTTTATTGAATATTATGTTTATAAAATTGGTATATAACATTATATTACTTATTATATGTACAATAAAATATTCGTTAACCAGAATAATGATTTAATGACGACTTGTGAAGGCTTTAATGGAAATTGAAAATGCATCGTCCCTGAGGGCGGTAAATCAACACATCACATGGGTAGTTTTTATTTTTAGAATTAATGATAGAGAAAAAGGGATTTGATGGTGGTTATTGAAATAATAGAATATAATTACATTATAAACAATATATTGGAGTTATAATGTTACATCATATAGGGGAGGTGATAGAAAGATAAAAACATAAAGGTAAATAAATGAAAATAAAAAGAAATGAATGATGAAGGGTTTCACCTCTTGAATTATTCCCCATGGGAACCCCTTTAAGGGAATTGGGTTTGGTCTTTTGTTGAGAATAGATTGAACATAACCTTGGTAAGAGGTTTCAGAGAGAAATTGTGTATAAATTGGGAAGCCTTCTAGGCATATACATTGTTACGAGAAGATACGACGAGGGGTGGAATTTATAGTTCAATAGATGGTTGTTTTTTAATATTTTATTTATTAGTTCATTATTTTGGCTCGATACTATGAATAGTTTTTATTCCCACTACTATAGAGTAAATAGAGGATGAGAGTCCAATATTATGATTCTTAAATCAGTAACCAATCATGAAATAGTTTATTTATCATATATATATATATATTATGTTCTTGGGGGTACGACTACATTAAACAGACACACATTCCACACAGACATGTCAGAATGCTAGGACAAAGACCCCCATTGAGATATCCCACCTATAAATCCTTTTTCTTGATACTTATATTATGATATAATTATATGATATTTCCATTTATAATATTCCAAAATTTTATTTATACTTTTATTGGTGAGGTTATAATTATATTGGTCAGATTACTATTCCTAACAGTCATATTATTATTCCAATGGTCAAGTTTCTATTTAATAATATATTAATTTTTTTAAAAATTGTCTTGCGTGAAATATTTTATATATAATGAATTTAATTTATTTAATAAGATATATAACATAAAATATTTGGGTTTTATAGAAATGATTACTGTATAACAATCCACCTCATTTTTTAGTGAAACGAATGCGGAAAAGACCATTTGATGGTGGTTATTGAAAAAAAATATGGCATCGTTAAAAAATCATTTTTAATATGGTAAAATTTCTATACGATGTTATCTGTTGTTATTATAAAAAATAACCTATATTTCTCCATAATTAAGATTCCATGTTGATTTCTATGAAAACCAATGTGGAAGGATGTAATTTTTTTATAAAAATAATGTTATAATACATGCCCTAAAATCATTTTTATAAAATGAAAAAATAAAAAATATAGCATTATAATGTAGAGAAAACCCATTAAAAAAATAATAAATTCTAAATGTAGTAAAATACATCTTTAATATTCTTTTTTGAAACATTAATCAAAGGGTTCAAAATTGAATCAATTGAAACCATATAAAAACAATGAAAATATATAACCGTAAAGTATAAAACATATATACCTACTCATTATTTAAAATTTAATTATAAGAGAAGAACATTAAACAACTGAAAACATATAATGAAAAAAATAATATACTAAAACAATGAACAAAAACAATATATAATTACACATTTTATAACATTAATTACTATAATAATACTAGATAATGTAACATCTTATAAAAATTAATATTTATTTCAAAGAAAAACATCAATAATGGGTATCTTATTAGTTTTTATATTACTTTGAATTATAAAAAATAAATAATAAAAATTAACATTATAAGATTATAAAGAATTAAATTTTGATATAGATCCTAAAATAATTAATACAACTAACCATCTCAAATTCAGTCATCATCCCTGTAGTGATTATCTAAAATTGGATATTGAGACATAATAACCAAATTAAACCATTCCATTCTTGATAGATGACACTCTAATTATGTAAAAACTGAAATCTATATATGATCAAACATATTTATATATATATATCATAAGAAAAAATTATCTAATTTAAAATATATTTACACTTAATTCTATGAATTTGATTTTAGTAGGAACTTGTATCAAAAAGTGACAATCATATGAATTTTCTATTACTTATATTCCTAAATATCAACTATGAAAATATGTATAAACAATAAATAATTATGAATAAATAATTTATAATAAATAATAAAGCATATATTTTAAAAAAATTATGAAATATTTATGAACTCAACCTAATTAATAGTTAAACCAATATTTTTTGACTTCATGTGGGATGAATATTCCTGTACTCTAATGAAAAATAAGACATAAAATATTCAAAATTAGTTACAATATAATGAATAATATTTTATAATTATATATGTCTAACTATAGATCTAAAATTGAAGAAAAAATACACAACCAAGGTATTTTCTATTCTATCACATATATAAGTAACTCTTGCATCATTACTATGTTATATCATAGGTGTGGAAATGAATTACTGATTTATATGGAATTAAACAAATGTTGTATAATTTTTAATTTATTTCATGTAAATAATCATAATTTAATATGTAATATATTATGTCACATGAATTATTATATATGTAATGAACAAAAAACAAAAAAAAATTATTTGTGAGGAATAAAATTAAAACACAGGTATGATGAGCTCAAAAAATTATACGATCAAGATATCTATTTTTAATAATCTAAATGGAATGTCTTGTACACATATTTAAGACATCATATGAAATTATAAAATATTTTCAGGTGAATAATAAATCTAGGTTAATATTATATTTCGATTAGAAATATCAGATGTATCAGAAGTTATAGGTTTATGAAACTTTTTTTCTTTTGTTATAATTATTTTATTTAAAATATACCTATTAAAATTTAATGTAAAAATAATTATAAATAAATTTTAATAAAATTATAAAAATATATTAAAAAACAATGGATACATCATATATTAGAGGATGAATAAATCTATAATGTCAAATTGAAAATCACCACAATATTCCCCAACTACGGTGACCTCCTTTTTATGAAAAAACTGTAATGAATTTGGAACAATACATCAGCTATTGATACTCTTACCGATGCGAATAAAATTTTTTGGTGATGTAAATAATCAATTAAAAGAATAGTGACTCAGTATAACCCAATATGTAAATGGGGATCCCCAAAATGAAAATCAATGTACAATGGCAGGTCTGAATGAGGATGTAGAGGATATCAGTACAAAAGATGTGCATGATGTGATTGTCACATAATATTTACAAATAAAGAATGAATAAATATTTTAATTTGATCTCCCATGGCCTATTTTATGTAATCCAATTCATCTATTATGTTACCTATTTTCTTGTCACCTGATTTGTTTCATTGATATCAAAATTATTTCATAATGACGAAACCCACCTCATACCCCCATGAATGGATTGGTTGTCATGTCATTCCTAATGAAGTATCCATAATTTCATTCCTACAATATATGATAGATTTTTTTTAATGTTTTTTCTCTTAACATTTATCCACAAATGATTCTTTAAATTGTATTATTTGAGTTAATAAATAAAATGAAAAATTAACGGAGGATATAAAACTAATTTCAAATAATTTTATTAATCACATCATTAAATACATCCATTATATATTTTTCATATTTTTCATTACTTTTTTTTTTATTTTTTCCAAATGATTTTGGCAGATATATATGACTCAAAAGGAGTTATTATGAACTGATACTAGATTTTGATCATAACTCATCAATTATTTATCTATAATTTGTTCTCAAGTAAGTAATACCCTCCACACGATATTGTATAAGGGTATACATCATGTGATTCAATATTTAGGAAAGATCACTAGGAGTCTTGTTAAATAAAAAAAATATGAAAGTGGGTAATATAAATGATTTTTTGAAACATGAAATAACTATAATATTTTAACTACTTCATCATTTTATATGGATAAATATTTAGTCGAACTATCATCATCTAAAAAAAATACATCAGGCATGGATTTTCATTCTACAACTTTCAAGAAACATACTATTTCCTTCCAATTCTATTTTAAAATATCTCAATACAACTACCATTAAATATAGAAATTGTGTCTAAATATCTATATTTTGAATGTATAAAGTAATATATCATTAAATAAAATAACTATTAATCATAAAAATTATACAATAACAAATTATTTAGTTAAAAATGAATCAATTTAGATATTTTACCATCACAAATTCCCACATCTGTACATTGTTCATCTTCTCGATAAAAATCCAATAAAGATATAAAATAATTATCCTACATTGGATCTATATATAAATATAACTAATAAAATAATTTTCATTTGAGCCATTTGGGATTTCATTATCATCCAAATTTATATGTATCAACTTCTCTCCACTAGAACGTGAATTTTTTGATAAAGATGTACCCGGTCTAAGAATAATTTTTTATAAATAAGATAAAGAGAAATAAAACATAGAAGGTGTACCCACAGTCCTACAATGAATTGATGAGAATTAATGGTATAATTTAACAACATATTGTTGATTGGATATTTAATAATATGAAAAAATAGAGAGGTACGTCAATAAATGTTCATCTTCCTAAATATCTATAATTGATGTAGATATATTTAATGACATATTGTGTACCTATATATTATTATAAATGTTTTAATTGAAAAAAATTAATACATACATATTTATGTAAAAAACATGTTTCACACATATGAATATTTCAAACTAGTAATGAGTTTTAGATTATCAGCCAAAAATACTCAATAGAAATTACTCAATATAAAAAAATTAACACTAAAAAGATTAAAATGATAAAATGTTAAAAATTTAAATTTCATAGTTACAAAAAAGTGTTTTTATGTGTGTAAATTTTACAATAATGAAATTACTTATGTCTGGGTTTTCAAATATATAATTTCCAACAATAAATTTTCAGTATAAATTTTAAGAAATAAATCATATAAATAATTATGATACATTGAATTAAACCTAAAAATGAAAAATATAATTTTTCCCTTCTAAGTTCAAAAATGGAATAAAATATAAGTATTTAACCTAAAAATTACAAAGGTAATTTAGTTTTCCCATGTCCCATCAATGTGGAAATTGCATACATCTTGTACAATGTCTTTATTATAGTAATTTTTATAATCCATAAATCTCGTAATAGATAAAATAACCTCAAATAAATCCATTTCACCATTATTATCTTTATCACCAAATTGAATTCTTTCCCCTAGAGAAATAACCAAAAATGACCATTTTATGGATCAATATAAAAAATTATTCTAATTTATGTGTCTCTACGATAAACGACTTCTCTTTACAATGTAATATTTTCTAATAAATGACTGTAAATGCATAACTATCATGTTTTACCACCCTATTAATATCAAACCAGTTACACATTAAATAAAATACACAAAATATAGTTTAATAAATTTTTTATATATACTTAAGATCACCTAAATATTTTATTTATGGATAAATAATTTTTTAATCTTTTGCAAATGAAAATATTAGTTCCTTAGAAATGACCATTACACAACTATTTTGAAAAATACATTTTTCTTCTTAATTTGTGTGTAAAATGTATAACAATCTATATAAATACTAGACCATGGGTTTTCATTAATAAAATTCCCCATATAGACATTTTCAATCTCTATTATGCTGATGAATCTATGATGACTTTCTCTTAAAACCATGAGATAAATGTCTTTTATTTATAAATAATCATCAATATTTTATTTTTTTTCATATTTCATACCTTTAATAAAGTAATATGTCCTGATATATGTTGATTAGCATCAAATATGATGTCAAAAATGTGTAAATGTTCCTCTGTTATGGATCATATTGAAGGATATGTAAATTTATGCAAAAAACCCCTCTATTGGTACCATTGACTATAAAATTTCAACATATATGGAGAATAATATTCATTAATTCATATAATTAATTTTTATCTAACTCCATCACTTCATGTAATATATATCTTTGATCAATTGAGGCCTATGGTCTCTGTGTAATTTTAAAAAATCCCTTCAAAATAAAATTATATACTTCTAAATGAGATACCTATTATAAATAATAAACCCCATATATTTTATCTAATGCGCCAAATTAATTACCAGATGAATCATTAAATCAAAGAAGTAAATAAGAAATATAATATTAGTTGAAAAATTATTCAAAAAGTTTAATTCTCTAATATATGTAAAAAATATGGATCAAAAACATTGCTACAAATGTATTTGAATAAATGACACGACATGATGATATTTATTCTGACAATTGATGGAAGTATAATAAGAAGTTAAATTGGTAGTATTTTTTTCAATAATACATTATATCCATGTGGTTTTTTACCTATTATATTAAAGAACATCATGAAACAAAACAATTCTTATTTGTAAATATCCGCTTGTTAATTTAATATTATAAAGAACGTAAAAAAATAATCATATCATTCTCACATAGTGTGTGAAATCTCAGATGTTAAAATATTTTATTGATTTATAGTGGGAGCTAACCAAAAATGTAATAATGTGGATACTAGGTCTAATATATCATGAAATAAATCATTTTTATTTCCATTAATAATAAAAAAATCATAATCAAACAGTGACATATTTTTTTCAATATGAATAATATTAATTGTCTGTTTTATCTATTAAAATATCAAAAAATCTACATCAAATAGTATAGTTTTTCTTACGTATATTTATTCGATGATCAGAACATTCCTTTTTCCAAATGTGACATCAGTATTATTGATATTTTTATAATACGATTAATTTTACAATGGTTGTGGGGGATATTATATAACTATAAAATGTCAAATTCTTTTCTAAACATATGATAAGGACGATCAGTCCAGAAAACTCTTCAATATACCTTGTAAAATATAATTCATCCAGTCTATAATTGATATTATTAATTATCTTCTTCATAAAAACTACATGATTTATGTCCTTAACATTGTATCCAAATATGCTTTCGTCTATAGAGAAGTCATATGTAGTGAACATTAGCATAACAATGAAATGAATATAATATTTTTTGAAAGGCTAATTTTTTCAACACAAATCTCCAATATAATATTTGAATCATGAATTAATGGTGAGAGTGACACATCAAAATCATTTTATAGCTATTTTGGTCAATAAATCATAAATTTCATCATAATGTATTTCTTATAAAAATTTATATACATGGACAAGTTGTAATCCTTCTCAAAAATTGGTTATGAACCATATTGTATAATGAGGCACTGATATGGAATAATTTCATTTTTTAAAAGTCCCATTATAATATCATTATAATAACTTCTATGATTATGAGTTTTTTTATAAAACTTTTCCAATGATGGAGAATCTTCAAGGTGATGTAATTCTCCATCACAGTTGATCTCATCAGTATGCCATTTAAAACATCATTTCATCCCTATAATTTTATGATAGCTTCTTAAAATGATGAATTATTAGAAGGTAAAAAATGTCACTACATGTAGGTCTAATTATACTAATTGAGATTAAATTAAATCCTAATTTTCATCCATATTATATGTTAATGTCCCATATTTTGGTCATTTTGATAAAAAATAATATTCCTTCCAATAAAAAAAATAATAATTGGTGTATGAATGTAAATTTTAAAACCCCAATCAAATTTGGAATAATAGTTTCATGGAATCATATTTTTTTTAATTTGGATGTATTTTTCCTTATGAAATGAGAATATTTAAACATTATTGAAATTCAATGGATCTTTTATCACTCCACCCTTTTAAATATTTAATGTTAACAAATCTCAAAATAAAAAAGAAAAATATGAATTTAGTGTAACAAGATAATAGTGGTTTCACGGAATATCTAGAAAATTGTAAAATAATATAAGTCTTGTTATGGATTCAACACCTACAATAAGAATTAATTCTCAATATATCGTTTTATATCATGAGGAATATTTTGATAAACAATATATATTGAATTTTTAATTATTTGACCATGATAGAACTAATGTGTATAGTGTGGGGTATAACCATATTAAATGAGATGATCATTTATTTTTATAAAATTTATCTTTATCATATTCAATCAATTCACATTTAGATGGATATAAATATTTTTAATATTTAATTTAGAAAAATGCATGAAATAATCAACTAATTTTTCTATATCATCATTTGTTCTTCACAAATTTAAGCAATTGGTATTCATTAATAACATAATATAACAAATTAAAAGGTCAAAATATTAATAAACATAAAAAATATAAAACATACATAAAAATATAATTTATAAAAATAAAAAAATTAATCAATATAATCAATTATTAATGGGTCTTTGATCATATAAAACTATTATACATATTGAGAAAAACATTCCATTGAAAGTAGTTGTTCGGAGTAGATGACTCAAGATGGATGGGCGAATTGATTATCTATAAAATTTTCTTCGTTAAAAAGTATTCTTAAATGGTTTCTATAAAAGTTAAATACAACCCAATTAATAAAGGTTATACTGTTATAAGAGTTTGACTCTTAAAAATCATCATACAAGATTGATTAGTTCTTAATAATCTTTTGATCAGTTTTTAAGATTAATTTTAAAGCTATTATACAAGAACAAGACAATTATAACATATTTAAAATACTAACTATCCAAGTGAATATAGTGGTACTTGAATTATATAATAAAGTAGTAAAATAGAGAGGACTAAATTAAGCAGAACATCAAATATAAAACAAGTGGTTTAGTCTCAAGCCAAGACCTAATCCACTTCACATGGTGATCACCAACCACCAAACAGTTTATATAAATAAACTTGATCCACACCCTGGATCTGGGTCAAAAATAGTACACAAGACTGTCCAGGTCACTCAACCCCTTCCACAGTTCTTTGTGGGTACCAACTATCAGGCAACATAAAGACCTCTTCCATACTTATCTGTGGGTATACACAAGTATAAAATGAAGTTTGAGAAAGGATATCTTGTATTCTTTAGTTTAATGTATGAGACAGAGTGTGTTGTTATCTAGATACACACAGTGTTCAAAAGCTAATAAAATGAAACATAATAGAGCAGAATTGATAAGATATGGTTAGAAGTTCTCTGAGTGTAATTCTTTGCAGCTCCAGAATTCTAGGATGAAGTAAATGTAGAAATCAGGTCCTCGTATGGTAAACAGATTGTCACAAGATAGAAAAATGGGCATGTGTTCTTCATGGTGTTTGATAGTGTTAAAATTCCCTCGATTTTGGGATTCAAGTATGTTTCATGTGTCCCTTAGTACTGTCAAGTTTCATGTGATAATCCTTTCTTAAAAAATTCTCTACGTGTGTTATTTGTTGTCATGCTCACGCCCGCTTGTTTCCCTTTTCTTATTTAATGCTACATGCTCTTGTTTTTTGGGGTTCACTACTATTTTATCTTGGAGTACTTGTGTTGGAGTTGTTGGGTTTTATGTATTATTCACCTCGTACCACCCACTTTCAGGTGACAAGTCTAGAAAGAAACATTAATTATTTCAGTGCATTTAAAATCCTCAAATATGACCATTAGAGATTAAATCAAAAACGATAAAACAGATGAAGAAACAGTGTCACAGTATGTCATGGAAATTTTGTCTCCTTCACGCGGTGTCTAGATTAGTCATAGTGTCTTGTGGTCATGATTTCTGGTTCACAATGTCTTCCTGTTCATGGTGTCTTCTTGTTCACGGTGTCTCATGGTTATAGAGTCTGGATGTCGCAGTTTATGCTCGTTCATGCTGTCTCATGGTTATGTTGTCTGGTTCACATTGCAAGAAAAACAGAATCGGTGGCAGACTCATGGTGTTTTAGACTTTATCAAATAACTATATTCAGACTTATGCAATGATGATCGTAGAATGGATTAGACATAATCATTTTTCAAAGAAATTATTATAAAAGTAAATCAAAGATAGAATACAGTAATTAAACTGAATGTATAGAAATTATAATCTTGAATGGATTTACTTGAATCATATGGATACTAAACAATAATACACATGGTTTGAGATAATTTACACAAGATTAACAAGGTTGAATATGATTTGTGATCATTAAAATATGATTAATACATGTGGAGTCCAACAATATCCCCCTTTTTGATGTTCACAAATCATTTATATTTAAATTGTATGTCTGTTCCAACTATAGATTCCCAAAGTGCATAACATATATAAATTCCTAACAGATATATATTTCTTTACCTTTTGGGGTTATCAAAAAGAGTGAATAAGAAAAGACAAGAAAAATGAACACTGCATTAGATCAAATAATATACCGTAGAAACATTACAGAGAAAAGAAATGCTACATCATTCCTATCTAAAAAGGGGTAATCACAGTTCTTCTTAACTGGCTAGTCATCTCTTTTCCTTTAGATGTTGGATCAGAAGAAGAATCCATAGGAGCAGAGGTTGAGGTAGAATAAGGGAGTGAGATGGTTGAAAGAGAAGTTAAACGAAGTCCTTCTAAGACAGAACATGATAATATAGGAGTTGTTGAAGACTGAGGTAATTTTTTATCAATAATTAGAGGCCTGATCTGACTCAAAGCCTGAGAGACAGAGAGATAAGGGAAGTCTAGGGAATAAGTTCAGGTAGTAAAACCAGATCTCTGAGGTGCAGCTACTAGAGAAAATATGGAAATAATCAATACATGAATATTGGGCCTCAAAACCCTGATAAAATCACCAATGATCTCTCTACCATACAACATGTCTTTCTCAAAGTCACCCTTGTTCTCTATAAACTTTTCCAACAAATGAGTGAACAATGTGACCTTTTGGACTTGGAGCTTGAAGGCTTGAGTAACAAGAGTAATCGTCAGATTTTACACAAGTTATTTGAAATGATTGGTCATGTCATTATTTGAGAAGATTCGGTTAAATTAAAAGTTAAATTTATTGGAAATTTCATTCTGAGCATCATTAGAAATTTTTGAACGGATTTAGACCTGATTAAGAACTCTGTCACTGTTCTTAATAACTTCAGATAGAGAATATTTATTGAAACCACTAATAATAGCCTAACGCACTTCTTTGACAACATTTGTAAATAGATCAATGTTTAAGGACTATTGAGATGATTGACCAGAGGCTTTAGAAGCATTGACAGCTAAGGTAAGCTATTCTAGTTGATTGGTTAATTTTTGAAGGCACCCCTTATACTCATCAGAGATCATGTTAAGACTAACAACAAGATATCACATCTCTTTCACTATTTTTTTCTTTCAGCTACCTTCTTATCTAAGGAAGCTAAATGAGGTTGAATCAGAGAATAAATATCTTGTGGGGTTTATGAAAAAAAAATTCTCAACTAGATGAAATGAAGGCTCTAATATTGAAATCCTCACTTCATGAATGTCTTCAATCATACCTATTAGAGTCTTAAATTCATCATAAAGCAGTCTATTTTCAACTCTAACTTCCTGAATCTGATGAAGCTTTTTGGGTTGAATCTGCCAAATAAATTTTTCCAATAATAGGGAGGCATCTCCCTCACATAGATTTTTTATAGGAGTTGGTTGGTTATTTAAGATTATTTCAACTCTAGCCAAAAGGGTAGCTGCAAATTGTTTCAGATCATCTTTGCTCACTGAGGTTGGTTGTTCTGGTGAAGGTTCAAAGATAGGTACTGACACGGTCTCAGGTTATTTTTCAAAGACATGACTAGATAGAGATTTCAATTGGAACATTGGAGATAGATCAAGACTTTTTACTGAGACTTCCTGAAATTCAGTCAAATCATATAAACAAGGGAACATACATTAAGAGTCTATAGGTCTTGGATCAATTTGTTTTGGTACATCAATAGATTGTAGATTTCAGGGTTTCTCCCCCTAAATAGTTGAATCCTTCTCAGGGCTGAGAGGCTTAGGGTCTTGATCTATTTAAACGAATTCATCTCTTAGTTCCTCACCCATTTCATGTCTAGATAATAGAAAATCTAGCTCCAACCTTTCTTCAGCTGAGGGAATGACTTCAGGAATAGATTGTTCTACTGGGAGTTCCTCAAGGTCAGCTTCTTACATAACTATAATTTCATCTTCTATATTTTCTTCCATAGCATTATTTTCGGTTTCATTGGCAACAGATTCTATTTCAAATTCAGGTTCATCTTCTATATTAGCAACATCTATTTGAGCAGGGACTTCCTTTTCAAGAACTACATGATGAGCAGAAGTAGTGGCATCCTCATCAAAAAAAATTCTATAGATGCTCATCATCCTCTTCTTCTTCTTCATCAGAATACTCAAAAACATCATCTGGTTCCAAACTAGGATCATAAATATCGTTTAGTCTTGAGGGATGTTCCACTGGATTGAACTTTTTATAGATCCTATCATTTTCATCCACCCATGACTTTTTCCAAGGATTCCAAATGATTTTCATCCACTCTATAATTATTTTTGAAAGGCATAGCTCACAATCCTTGATAGCTTCTTCATATGGTTTAACAAATCCTTTGGCATGAAGCATGGCTGAGATAAGCTGAGAAGAGAATAGGGAGGTTGACATGGATGTGGTCTTGATCAACTCACACATATGGTGTATGATATACTTACAAAGATTGATCTTATTTCCATTTTTAATAAGATGAATCAAAAATAAATCCTGATATTTTATTACAACAAAATCTCCTTTTCTGGGGCTAATGTAGTTTTGAATAAACATTAATAGAAGTCTAGATTCTCCATACAGTTCAGCAGCAATGGCTCTCCTCTCCATTCCATTTCCAGTTATGCCTTTCAAATCATCTTCCAAAACAAAGAATTCAATAAAATGTGGA
Organism: Viscum album; assembly: GCA_963277665.1. Lineage (NCBI taxonomy): Eukaryota > Viridiplantae > Streptophyta > Magnoliopsida > Santalales > Viscaceae > Viscum > Viscum album. The sequence goes on from OY728160.1 coordinate 1,174,814,888, forward strand.
GGTACTCTCTAATAGTCCTCATAGATTCCTTCATGAGGTATTTCAAGTCCTGCATCCCATAACCTCAAAGTGAACTTGAATCTCTGACCATTTATCCAGCTTCTTACAGCATAGCCATCACCAGAATCAAAGGAGAATAGAACATGCTGATAAAATTGGTCCAATAGCTTAGGGTAGATAGGTCTATATTCCTTTGAAAACCATTCTAACCAGCCTATCTATTTTTAAACATTCAAAAGTAGAGGCTTTCTCGACAAAATCCACTTAGGGAAAACTTATTTCTTAGGTACTACTACTCGGTTGAACAGATTTGGATTTAGGGGACCTTCGGGTGTAGATTATGTGCGATCTTCTTCTTCACTGAGCTACATTTCTCAGGATTCGACAAATAAGGGTGTTTTATTTGGGGCATTCAACAAAGTTTAGAGAGAGAGAGAGGGGTTTCAAGGTTGAATAAGGGATACAATTTTAGTGAATAGAAGGGTTCTCAAGTGAAGAACGAGTGAAAATTCATTTATTTTTTCATTTAGGAATGCAAAACGTCGCAAAAAAATAAAAGAGTAGGAATGTAAAAAAGGTGGAATGAATAATTACCATGATACCGTTTTTTAATTTGTAAATAAATCATATAAAGAATATTTATGTCATGATAGTGAATGATCTTTATAGAGGGATAGTGACTGAATCATTACGGTGAGATAGTAAATGAACTTTACGGTGAGACAGTGAATGACATACAGTAATTACGAAATACTAACTGTGAGACCATAAACATAAAACATTAAGATATAAAATATTAAGATATGAAACAGTAAGATACTAAATAGTAAGGTATTAAACTATAATATGTTAAAAAGTAATATATTAAATAGTAAGATATTTACCTAATGTTTATCAAGCCTAGTTCATATATGATGTAGTCTATTCTATCAGAATTTAATGGTTTAGTGAATATATCATCGAGGTGATATTCAGTACCTATGAATTCCAAAGTGATATCACCTTTTGGATAATTATATCTCAAAAAGTGATGTTTTATAGAAATATTCTTCGTACTAGAGTGTAAAATAAGATTTTTCGAGATATTAATAGCACTTGTGTTGTCACAATTTTTATGTACATGCATGAATTGATATCTATAATCTGGTAATGTGTGTGTCATCCATAAGATTTGTGCACAACAACATCCAGCAGCTATGTATTCAGCTTATATAGTAGATAATGCAATGGAATTTTGTTTCTTACTAAACCAGGATACTAGCGACTTGCCTAAAAAGTGTCATGTTCTATAGGTGCTTTTTCTATGTATCTTACATCCACCGAAGTCAAACATCATAATAACAAAATAATTCAAATTATTGTCCTATAGGATAGAACATTCATATATTGGGTGTATTCTTGATGTATTTTAAAATTATCATTACATCATTTAAATGATATTTCTTAGGATTTTCTTGAAAATGAGCACACATACAAACACTAAGCAGAATGTCAGGTCAACTAGCAGTTATGTAGAGTAAGCTGCCAATCATTACTCTATAAATGGTTTGATCAACAGATTTTCCATCTTTATCAAGATCCAAATTAATGTGGTACCCATTGGAGTGTCACTACTTTTAGGGCTATCCAATAAAAAAATTTATAATATATCTAGTATATTTACATTGATTTAAAATAATACCATAATTATTTTGAATGATTTGAAATCCAATAATGAATTTTATCTCACCCATTAAGATTATTTCAAATTCATTTTGCATCATTTTAGAAAAATAAAAACATAAATAATTTCTTGAAGATCCAAAGAATATGTCATTTATATAGATTTGAAAACTAGAACTTCATTATAAATTTGTTTTATAAAAAGGGTAGGATTATCTATTACTTTTATAAAACCATTGGAAATAATAAAGGTACTTAGCCTATCATACTAGGCCCAGGGATATTGTTTTAAACCATATTAATCTTTTGATATTTTAAAAATATGATTTTGAAAATGAGGGTTTGTAAAACGGGGGGTTGTTAAACAAATACATCCTCAGTTATATACGAATTTAGGAATGCGCTTTTAAGATCCATTTGATATAGTTTGAAATTTAGATGTGCATCATAAGCAAGTAGAATTTTGATGGCTTCATGTCTAGCTACTGGTAAAAAGGTCTCCCCAAAGTCAATTCTCTCTTCTTTACTATAGACTTGTGAAACCAATCTAGCCGTGTTTCTAAATATATTACTAGCTTCATCTACTTTATTTATAAACTCCCATTTAGTGCCTATGGTGAATGTGTCCATGGGTCTTTCGAAAACTTTCCAAACTTTTTTCCTTTCAAACTAATTATGTTCTTATTGCATAGAAATCACCCAAAATTCATCATTGATAGTGAGATTAATGTTTTTAGGTTCAATTTGTGAAAATAAGACTTGATGTTCAACCTGATTTCTCAGAGAATCTCTAGTTTGAGTTCATTTGTCTAAGTCCACTACAAAAGCATTTGATGGATGGTTTTTGAGTGCTCTAACAACTCTAGAAAAGGACTGACTAATGATTTTAGGTTCATCAATTGGTTCAGGTTCATTTTGAATTGATTCTAAGGAATTTTCAGAATCAGATGTTTACACATATTCTTTCACCGATTGGTTTTAGGAGTTTTAATTAATGTTTTGATTTTATATACTATCCTCTAGGTTCACTAGAATGGGTTTAGTCTCATGTGAATCCATTTAATCAAATTTGACATGGACAAATTCTTCCACACATTAAGCTCATTTATTTAACACCTTATAGGATTTACTAGATAGAGAAAATCCTAAAAAGTTTCCTTCATCACTCTTAGATGCATGTTTTTCAAGATTGTCTTTAGTATTGAGTGAATAGACATTGAAAAAAAACATTGAAGAAGTTATCCATGGGTTTTCGATTGTTCCATAACTCATAAGAAGTCTTCTTAAGAGCATGTCTAATTAATACTCTATTGATTATGTACCATGCTGTACTGATAGCATCAGCCCAAAAATAAACATGAAGGACATATTCACTAAGCATTATTCTAGAAATCTCTTGCAGGGTTACATTTCTTCGTATACAACTCCATTTTTTTGAGGTGTTCGAGGGGAAGAGAAATTTTGATTGTAACCATTTTTTGAGAAAAAGGATTCAAACTCTTTATTTTCAAACTAAGAGCCATGATCACTTCATATGGATTTAATTCTAAGTCCACTATTATTTTTGACATATTTTTCATATTTAGTAAAATAAGATCATTCTTCACTCTTGTGAGCCATATCGAAGGAGCACGTATATCTCTAAAATTCCTCTACATGAACATAAACATAGTTCTTCCCATTTAAACTAGATACTCTATATGTTAAAAAAAATCCATGCGAACCAGTTAAATAGGTTATGAAGTTGATACTTCGTTCTTTTGTTTGAAGAAATTTTTTTGTTGTTTTTCATTTTGACATGGAATACAAACTTTGTCATTTGGAAACTCATGTTTGGGTAGGTATATAACTCAGCATTTTCTAGTTATATTTCTAAGGGATTGAATATTAAAATTTCCTAGTATTTTATTCCAATTCCAATACTCTTTATCAAATACACTTAAGCATTATGAATTTTGAGATTCATAAGAATCTAAATTAATAGAATAGATAATTTCTTTTCTTAATGTAGAGAACAATAATTCATATTTAGAATTAAATAAATTGTAAGCATCATTTTCAAATTTAACATGAAATCTATCATCACATAACTATGAGATACTAAACAGATTATATTTTAAAAAATCATCAAACAGTACTTTATAAATCATAACTAAGTTAGAGTTACTGATTTGTTCCAGACCATTGAATTTTTCATTGGAATTGTCACCAAATTTGACATGTCCTCCATTTATTTTAACTAGGTTCTTGAGGAATGAGTAGTCTCCTATAATGTGTCTTGAACATCAACTGTCCAAGTATCATAAACCTTTACAGAAATTCGTTAATAGTCTTTCCTAAAAAATTATCAAGAAAAAACAGATTTTGGTACCCATACGTGTTTGGGTCCAGTAACATTATTGATATGTGATTTAGGAACCCATATATGCCTCATAGGATTCTTATAGGCTTTATAGAAAGTATTTTAAAAATAAACATTATTCGGCCTAGAAAAACAAGAAACAACAGAAAGTTTATCATAACATGAACTAATTGATTTGTATCCAGAACTAGGAGTAATGTTCTGTGTCCTCGAGTTATAAACAATGTCTATTTTTATAAGGTTTCTTTTTCCAAGTTGATATCCAATGCCATTATTTACTTAGGGGAAATATTTTTACCTATATTTTGAGTAAGATAATTTTTCCAATTGGTAATCTTTTCAAGATCCATTTTCAATTTCTCGTTACACATTTCTAATTCTTTGTTATCTATGAGTAGTTGATCATTTTTTCTTTCTCAGTTGTTAGTTCAGATTTAACTGTCACAGTAAGAGAGTTTTGTTTCTTCAATGATTTATATTTTTCTTAAAGTTCATTTCATGGTTGATCAAGCATATTAGATTATTCAAACATTTCATCATCAGTAATGTTTTCAGAGTCACTCTCATATCCATAATAGTATTCATTATGTATAGGGGAGTCTAGTGATACCTCAGATGTGTTTTTCATATAACACATATTGGATTTTTTCATGTTCATAAAGTGATGTTTTTAAGCCGCTTGAACTATCCCAAGAATCACTCCAGGTTTCATTCATTGCCTTTTTATAATTCCTTTTCTTGTCCTCATGTCTCTTTTGTACTTTATATTTGGACAGTTATCCTTGATATTTCATTTGTTATTTCATTAATAGAAGATAATTTCATCAGTCTTGTCACTTCTTTTTGAGTCCTTCTTCCAACTTCATTTTTTTCATATTATACCATGAATATAGGCTTCTGGAAAATGATCTTCTTCATGTAAAATATTTTAAATCTTCTTCAAAATTAATCCATCTCCTCTTCGCGGTCAGGTGATGATTGTTAACTACTAGAACATTCTATAAAAGCTTCCAATTTCCCTTTGTCTTTGTGTTTAGAGGTCTTGGTCTTGAATGGAATAGAGTTCCTTTTTTGTTCATCCTCCTCTTCCTTGTTGACATTCAGCTCATCTTCATACATCATAAGTTTCCCAACGAGTTATTTTACATTTAGGTCGAATATTTCACATTATTATCTAATAGAGACAGAGGTTCCTCTCCATCTATCAAGTATACATTTGAGAATTCTCACGATCTGTTACTTGGAAGCGTCATCTATTCTAAGAGAAATCAATTTGTTGAAAATCTTATTGAACCTAAGATACATGTCATAAATAGGATCATTAGGTTTTATTTTAAAGTTATCATATTTAATAGTATAATTATTGAGTCTCACTTATTTCACATTGAATGATCCATCATTTGAGACAAACATGGTATCACAAATTTCATGGGCTATGTTACAAGTAGAAATTATATTTAATTCTTCATCTCTAAAAGAGAAATATAAACCATTCAGGGATTTGCAATTGTTATTGTAGGCAGTTTCGGTAGGTTCATCTCAAGTGATTCTATTAGTATCATGAACTTTATATTCATCTATAATGGAAGATAAAATTTAAAAACCCATACTTTCTAAATGAATTTTCATATTAATTTTCCATTTGAGCATAATTGGTTACATTAATGAATTGTGGTCTATTAGTTGCAGCACCTTCCATTCTATTATCCATAATAAATAATTATTTTAAAAGAGAATGAAATTTAAATTGACATAAATTACAGATCCTTAAAGTAAAAATAAAACCATCATTGAATAAGGGTAAACAGAGTCCTAATAATCAACCTCTCATACCAAATATTGGTCGGAGTTTATTACTCAAGAGGGTAGAGGTGAATTGAGTATCTATAAAAATTTCTGGTTAAAAAGTATTCTTAAATGGTTTCCCCAATAGTTAAATACAACACAGTTAATCAAGGATATACTGTTGTAAGATTTTGACCATTTAAATAACTTCTTAGAAGATTGATTAGTTCTCAGTAATCTTATGATCAGTTAATAAGATTACTTTTGAAGCTATTCTACTAAGACAAGACAATTATATCTTCTCTCCAAGACTAACTATAAATGTGAATTTAGTGATTTATGAATTATATAGTAAATCACTAATACAGAGAAAACTAAATTAAGTAGCACATCAGATATAAAATATGTGTTTCAGTTTTAAGCCAAGGACTAATCCACTTCACTTGGTGATCACCTTCCTCCAAGCAGTTTATATAACTAAACTTGATTCACACCCTGGATCAGGGTAAACAATAGTACACATGACTTTCCAGGTCATTCAACTTCTTCCACAGTTCTTAATGGGTAAAAACTACCAGGACACACCATGACCTCTACCACACTTATATGTGGGTATAGAAAAGTATAAAAATATGGTTGATAAAGGATATAATGTAACCTTCAGTTTAATGTTGGAGAAAGATTGTGTTGTCATATAGATACACACACCGCTCGAAATATAATTAAATGATACAAAATAGTGGAGAAATGATAATATGAGGTTAGAAGTGGTGTGAGTGTTAGTATTTCTAGCTATGGGCTTCTGGGATGAAGTAGATGCAGAAATCAAGCCCTCGTATGGTAAATAGAGTGTCGCAAGACAGCAAGATTGGCATGTTTTTTTCACGGTGTTTGACAGTGTGAAGATGCCCTCGATTCAAGGATTTAAGTATGCTTCATGTGTTCCTCAGCAGTGTCGAGTTTCATGTGATAATACTTTCTTTAAAAATTCTCTATGTGTGTTCTTCATTGTCGGGCTGATTCCCTCTTGATTCTCTTTTCATGTGTCATGCTACACACTCTTGTTTTTGGGGGGGCACAACCATTTTATCTTGGAGTTCATGTGTTAGAGCCGACGGGTTGCATGGATTCTGCACCTCGTACCTCATACCGTTATATGACATGTCTACAAAGTAAAATAAATTATGTCAATTCATTTACAAGAATAAAATATGATCATTAGAGATTAAATTGAAAACGATAAAACAGATTAAGAAATGGTGTCACAGTTTTTCAGGGAAACAATGTATCCTTCACACGGTGTCTTGTGGTAACAGTGTCTGGTTCACGGTGTCTTCTTGTTCACGGTATATTCTTGTTCACAGTGTCTTACGGTTACGGTGTATGGATGTCACGGTCTCTGCTCGTTGATAGTGTCTCATTATTATAGTTTTTGGTTTACTTTGCCCGAAAAACATAACCGGTGGCAGACTCATAGTGTCTCAGACTTAGCCAAATAACTGTATTCATACATAAGCAATGGTGATTATAGAATGGATTAGACTTAATAATATTTCAAAGAAATTACTATAAATTTAAATAAAAGATTTCATATAGTAATTAAACATAATGTATAGTAATTATGATCTTGAATGGATTTACTTAAAGCATAAAGATAATAAACAATAATACACATGATTTGAGATAATTTACACTGGATTAACCAGGTTGAATAGGACTTGTGATCATCAAAAAATGATTAATACATGAGCAGTCCAATAAAATTTTTAAATACCCTTTATTTAGGATATAAAAATACATAACATTTAAATGAGTTCAAATTTTCATTGTATAATTTCTATCTTAAGAACATTTTCAAATTTATAGACATGTCACAATAAAAATCTAATCACAGTGATTTTACCTAACACAATATATTTATACATGAAAAAAAAATTAATTAAAAATGATACCATTCCCAAAAAATATAATAATAAATTATTTACAAATAAAAAAATTAAATACAAATAGTCACAATAAGAAATAAAATACAGTCACAAAAAAATTTATAATCCGAAAAAATTTAAAACAATATTAAAAATTTTATTCTATTATCAATTGAAAATAAAATGAATAAAATATGAATGGATGAAAAAAATTTAAAAATAATTTTTAAACAATTTATTTTCAAAAATAAAAAAATAACTTACAACATATTTAATTTGAAAATGAAAAATACATCATGAATTCAGATGAAAACACTCGAAGCTGAAGGAAACATGGGAAATGCATAAAAAATAGTGAAATTTATTTACATAAATGAAGTAAAAAAGGACAAAAAAACCTGAACACCTATTTCATATTAATTGTAACTGGGTTACCTTGAACTAAATAATACAGGTAATCATTTAGGAGTGTTAAATTTGGGAATATTGAGGATAAAAACTGAAAGAATGTGGAGATTGATTATCAGTAATATTGGTTGATCAACATCTATGATGTCAATGGTAAAGATAATTATGGTTTGGATTTAAAAAATGATGGTTTCATGTTATGATTAATTTTATTAATATATTTTAAATTTATATTTTATTAAAAAATAACATATAAATTTTTGTTTATTTAATTTAACACATGTTCTATAAAAACATACTTTTAAAGTTAATAATCTCGCTTTTAATTTCATCTCTAGTGAAATCAATGTAAAAAAAATAACATTGAATCCTATAAATCTACTAGTTTTTATGAATATGAAATATATTGGGTGATATTGAACATAATTTTAGGATAAGTTACCCAGAAATTTAATATAATATTCTGCAATTGAAAATACCAAAAATCTGGCGTGAGTCATCAATATAATTTACATTTCCAAAATAGTACCATATTATTTTTGAATCATAATATAACAGGAATAAAAATCCAAAAATATGAATGAATTTTAGACAAACATGATGTACAATATAAAATCATTAACATGATGTAGAAAATGAAATAATTATAATGGTTTGGATAACATCTGAGACATGTTCAATGCTCATATATAAAATGTATTCTTTATGTAAACTAGTAATATGTCCCACATTGATGAATAATTTGGAAAATAAAATAGTATATCAGACCACTATTAGTGTGATTGTCAAACATTATATGCTTTCACTAGACATTCATGTACACTTGTGTGTGTATCAATGGTGTGAGCATATATAAACTCAATATGAAACAACCGAAATGCCTCAAATTAGAAATGAATAATTATGTTATTTCATGGACATATCCACTCATTAAAATATATAATATAAAAAATATTTATATGTAATTTATAATACAAGGAATGGAATTTATATATAGATAACCAATGGATGTATTTTTAGTAACCATAAGAAATATTTTTCTATATTGTGATAAAACATACCTTTCAAACCTTATTCGAGTGTAGAAAAAATTCATATATGATTCTATAATTCCAAATTATTTTAGAGATTGTTATAATATCAATATATAAAATTATGGAGCCAAATAGACCTCCCAGGGAAATGGAATGGAGTATAAAAGAGTTATTGGTCAATCAATTTTCTTAGGGGGAGGGGATAATGTATAATAAGTCAGGGATAATTTAACCCAACATGTGAATATTATTTATTGTGAAATATATTTATTTTGAAATGAAATATAAATAACTATTAATGTTTATCACTATTATTAATTCTATAAACATAGTAATATGTTAATTTATTATTGTTAGAGTTAAACCATGAAATAACCATTCTATCCAAATGAAAAAAAATCAAAAAAACAACACAAAATCAGAAAAATGGATTCGGGAATCCATCAATGTGACAAATAAAATGAAAAACACCACATATTATGGAATCATATTTTCCTCAATGTGTTCTATTATAATGAAAGATAATGAATATTCTATAAAGTGGGAACCTCTTATTTCTCTCTAATTTCATTCTATATAATTAACTAGGTATTATTAATGGATCCACATGTATATTTTATTATAAAATTATTAATGGGTTAATGTACATCATGGTTTAAATTCAATATATACACTAGTAACTAATATATAGAATAAAATGAACTACATCGGGGAAATTATGATATAATTTTGGAATATCAAATATTTTAAAAATAGATCATCCAATAATATAATTAAATTTAGGAAAATTATTAATTGGGAGAAATGATTTTAAATATAATGAATTACAAATTCCTAAAATAATTTTTATTTAAATAGAATTTCACACATTTCTATTGAAATCGGTATAATACATAAAAATATAAATTTTTTATTTGGAAAATCAATATTATATTCTGGAGATAACGATGAAATTAAATAATTAGAAAAATCATTTGATATAATTGAAATTTATAGAATAAAAATTTAATTTAAATAATAATCAAAAAATTTTGTTGGTTTTGGAATGAAAATATTTTAAATGAAAATTACTATATATGTGAAACATTTCAATTCGTAATCTATAAGTAGAAATTTCATCACCTTTCCATCAATGATACTCTTGGACCTAGTGATTTTTGGATTGATTACTTATATCACATTCATTATATGGGGTAAATATGTCACCGTCATAGCATGACATGGTAATAGAACACTAGAATATTTTTTAAGGCCATCGTTTTTAAATTAGTTTGGATATAATGGTAAGGGAATTTAATTTTAACAATAGAAACATGATATTTCCAAGAACGGTCAATCAAATTTTTTCAATAATTTCACATAATGATTCAAATTATATCTTTATGCATGATTGAATTTGATCTAATTTATGAAAATACTTAAGTAAAAACAACATGGATATTGTGTTCATGAATATTTATGAAAAACAATATAACGTCTCATAAAAAAATAATGAATCCAATTTTAAGGTTCAAGGTGTTAAGGGAAGATTAAAAAATAAAGACTTTATTCGTTTTTTTTCAAAAATCAGCGATTCATTATTTTAAATAGTCATTGAATATTTGAATTTATAATTATAACTTCTTATTGAACCCATTTAAATCCTTCAACTCGAAATAATATAATGTCTCAAGATACCATTATTTCGTAGTTCAAATATTATGATTTATTGTCACAAAAATTTGAAACCAAGAAGAACAATTTAGAAAAAAAAATTACTAAGAGAGTCATGAAACACATACTAAAACTAGTGGAGAACATTCAAAATTATACTATAACTAAATAATTTGAACTGGTTTGGGATGCGAGATAAAAAATCTCAAAAATTCATTTCGTAGAATTCCATGAAGAATAATTCCATTTTAGTTTTTATTAATAACAAATTAATAATAAATACAAAATGGAACAAAGGATATTGCCTCCTTAAAAACACTCAATATAACATTTTCATAAATCCAAATTTTAATTTAACATAAAATCCTCTAACTGAATCTCAAAATCATGTCAATCGTATAATATGTTACATCCTAATTAATAGAATTAAAAATGAATACTAAAAGAAAAACTACTCATAAAGGAACTTTTTAGAGAAACTTTTACCACTTAAATTATAAAATAAGATAACAATTTTTGATATATTATGTGTCCCATAACATCGACCATTATCAACCGCTGAAATATATTTCATTAAAATAAATATCTTAGATATATTTTAGAACACCAAACCATGAGCACAAATGTAACATAATATAGAATATTATTAAACTAAAGTAATTTAACATGTTGTTATGAATAATAATAACTGAATTATAAAAGTATGGTTATATAATTTTTTATATATTAAATAAAAAACATTTAAAATAAATTGATTTGTTTTCAATTTTTTTTCTAAACGGTGGTGTAGTAGTGAATTTAACACATAATATTAGGCAAAATTTTAACACATTTAAATATTTTATTAGATTAAATAATCATCTTTTCATGACATCATAAGAACATAAACATCATTGAGTGAAACTTTAGGATTAATGTGAGATGTTTCATTTTTTAAGAATAATAAAAAATATTGAACTTTAATTGAGAACATCCTTCTCATTTTTTTACTAAAATAGGAATATTTAAATTTGATTAAAATTAATATATTTTTTCATATTTATCAGTTATTCTTACATGATTCTTTATAATAATTTTTATATTGAAATTCTATTTGATAAAATTATAACCATTTGAAAATTTTCTCACTAAAAACATTCTATCTCATTGGGTTTTCAGGATTAATTTTAAAATAATTTTTCACTCACAATGAATTGAATTTTGTAAAATGGATTCTATATTAGAAATAACATTATGATATATTAACTAATTAGGTTATCTTCTTTTCTAACCAAAATAAATAGTAAAAGTAGTCAAATATAATTATCACACTTAATGTAAAAATGGATTAAACGGGAGTCAAAGTAAATATATATTTTCTAAAATGGCCTAAATGAACAACTAAGTAGCATTTTAATAGCATATTATTTCCATATATTGTCTAGGACGTGATAATAGTCCATTTTGGATGAATTTGTATTGTGATGATTCTAGGAACAACTGTTTTAAAAAATAAATATGAGCCACTCACCTCACCGATAAATGGCCACCACATATCCTCACGTCATCACTCCATAAAAAGTATTTTTTAATAAATTAATTATCAAAAAATAATTAAAAATTACATATCCACATCCTGTAATAATTTTTTTTATAAATTTTTATTACTAGTAAGGATTTTTCGTCAAACCAAATGAGGTTACTTGAAAAAGGTGTAATATTCATCAATGATAAATTTTTATTTTATTTCTCACTCACCGTAATTAAATTAATACTAAACCATTCAAATAAAATAAAATAATTATAATCAATTTTTTGTTATTTTACCTTAATTACCAAAAACCATATTCACTTTCATCAAATTGGTTATTAAATCATCATTTCTACGAATTGCTTGTTACCGCCTCACGATCTGATAACATTCATTTTAAAATATTATATTTTAATGATTCTTTCTCATGGTGTATATAAATAATATATGTTATATTTAAACCATAATTATAAATTTTTTATCATTATAACATATATGTATGTATATAATTCTTTTCCATTTTTTAGGGATAATATAATGACCCTCATATATATTCCAGATGACTACCTCAGGAAGTGATGTGTTTCAATTTTCACTAATGCCTACCATGGAAGTTGATAAAGATAATGTCAATAAAATTGTTATATAAATTTAATATTTATGTTAATAATGAAATATTGATCATTATTAGCTTATAATACTTTATTTTATTTTTTTACATTTTTACTGAATGAATAATGATCACAACATTTCTATATGTGTGGACTACCACCAACAAGAGGTGACGTGAAACTATTTAGATGATATATATAAGTATGCATTAAAAACTACTATGGTATTTATGTTATTATGATAAATATAGGGTTATAAAATATTACTTACCTCCACTTCATAATGAACATTAAAATATTGAGACCCTGCTCATGCATACGTATGGACAACTATCTTTATGATCGAAACATTCTTCATTTATCAAAACAACATTGCAAGAATTGTATTAAATGTAAAATTTATGTATTAATATGATAAATTTTTTATTATTAATCAGGATATTGTAGAACTATATAATATTAACAAGACATGGAACATCCATTATAAATAATGATTGAGAAAACAAGGCAATTAACACCTGAAATTAATTAAAAAATTATTTACTATTAATTAACAGATGATAATATGTTAAAAAGGATCATATATTTTATTATTAATATTAATATGGTTATATAATAAAATAAAAACAAGTATAAATCATGTCTATTTGTGTTCAAATCTTGTTTTACTAAAATTATGTGTGAGGTAAGGCATTTTATTTCAATTTACATTCAATTGAGAGTTATTTGTTATTAGTCAGCAATTTGATATTATGTGGTTCATATACTGACACTTTCCCTGTAATTTTATAACTAATAAATACATCAATTTATTTTATTTTTCACAATTAATCATTTAATCCTAGTGTATTTGAACTGATAATTACCCAAAGGTAAATGTCATTGTACAATCTCACTTTCTTTTGTTATTGATAACATTATCTTAAAACAATAAATTTATTATTATAATTTTTCATTTCAAATTACATGTCTCTTAAATAGTTGTATTATTTGATGATTTATAAAATTATATCCTAAACCATATACCAATTTTATATATGGTGTTTGCATTGAATGTTATTTGATCATCAGTGTAAATAATAACAAAATTCCATTAATAAATATAGTTATTTGATGATAAGGATAATTAATTTATAAATTATATTAATTATTCAATATATGCAGATTCAACGGAAATAAAAATATGGTTTTATACAAGTAATTTATAACTCATATGTGTTTTGGTAGATCTCATTAGACAAAAAATGTCTATTTTAAATGGGTATCCAGTAGTAGATTTAAACTATCTTATGAATTGGGTTGATAGTTGATGTATTATGTTCACGTGTTAAGATGTCCAATAATTATGAATTTTTTTCATTGATAATTCAGTTATTATGATTATACATGACATTTTCAAAATTATATTACAAGTGAAAGAATATATTTATTATTTATTGATTTAATGGATTTATTTTATAATTTGTAATTTTATTGCTATTATGGATTATCTTGTCATGATTATATTGTTATTTTAATGGATTTTTTGATTTGTTATTTAGAATTCCTTTTTGATTATTCTTATTAATTCATGAAATTTTCCAATGTACTAAATATTTACTGAATATTTCTGATGACCCTTATTTTTTTCCATCACTGAGTTTACATGATGTGTACTATGTTTGATAATAAATAATATTCTTTAGTGAATAATTTTATTCCTGAATGAATGAAAATTATGATGTGAATTGAGTTATTGAATATAATATGTGAATAATTTATATATCTATTTTAACATGACTAATAATCTATTTATACATTAAAAATGTTATTTCAAATATCATAAGAAAATTTAATAATGTAATACATTGAGTATCTATTTCTGTTGTCCGGATCGATACAATTTGTATTAAAAGATCATTCAAAGAAGCCATTGAAAATATATTATGTAAAACATAAATTACGTAATATAATGCTATGATAGATATTATGGGTGAGTATATAGGATTATCCAAATGATTTGGTATAGAATATAATTTGGTTTCCTAAAAATATATCTTGGTATGGATAATACAAGTTCATGTGGTTTTGGAATAGTAGTTTCTATGATTAATAACTCTGAAAAGAGGAAATTGGCCTTGAACCAATCCCCACCTAGTGTAGTGAAATCAGCATTATTATGAACCTATGTTGGCATTCCAGATCATTATACATAGGAAAAATCAAATTTTTTAATAAATCATTATGAAGGAGCTTAAAATATAAAAATATAAAAAGGAAAAATGTTTATGATCATGATATTATTAATGTATAATTTTTTAAATTTATGTTAATTATTTTAATAGTTACGGGATTATAAATTATGATTCACAATGCTATGATCTAATCTTTATTATTACATAATTTATAAATATATCCTAGTGTATGGAATAAAGAATACATCCTTGAACATAATACAAAGATTAAGAATGATTTTTTATTTGATTGTCTCAAGAAAGTCATTCAATGGGAAATTGTCTTCATATAATAGTTATCAAATCTCAATATTGTTCGATATACTTATAGGAAAATAAGAAATTCCCCAAGTATTACATTGTTTAATAGAACTAATAAATTAAGTGTTTAGAAGGAAAATAATATATAATGGGAATAAGATAATGAAATATTCTCCAACATGTTATAATTATGGAATGAAACACCTCTTGTGCTTTCCTTTAAAGATTGGTAGTTTTCTTAAATGTTGATATAATGGACACCATGCTAGTGATTTCGAGGTTTTGAATATTGTATCCAATGTATATTATGTCAAATGAAAGGATTTGTGTAACAATTAAAATCATGGTCTCATGTTTGAGTTTAATATTCCTCAAATGATGCTAATTTGTCACGATGAGGATTATTTTGTTTCCACGGATGATGTGGAATAATTAATAATTTTCTTTGTTTAAATAATTTGGTAATTATAGTATTTTATGAACAAAATATTGGTCCTATGAATTATTATATGTTAAAGTATATTTCTATATTATGTTTTCATTAAGGATTTGAATGTGTAGTTGAACTCTACCATTGACCAAGAAAAATGATTCAGTGGAATGTTGAACTTCTTAAAAAAATCATGATTTTTAGATAGAAAAGCTGTATTATATTTTTGTGGTTTTTATAATGGTGTTGTTATAATGATGTAATATTTATAGATAAATTAAATTGGATAGATTTATCGACATTGGTAATGATTAATTGTTTGTTGATAAAGTTGATTATGATTTTGTTGAAGGATGTTAATTTTTTTTGGATTTATAGAATATATCAAATAATTTGTCTTTTACATAAGATAAAAATAATAATATATGTTTTCAATAAGTTTTTATAGTAGTTAATTTTAACCGCATTTATTACGGTAATATGTGATGGAGGTATTCCAATGTTTACTATGTGATGATTAAGAGATACATCATGTTGTTTGGGGGATTAATGATACGTTCGATTTGAAAATTTTCAGACCTTATTTGTGATGTTTTGAATCATAATATTTAGAAGGGTCACAATATTAACCATAAATGAAATGATTTATGTTAAACCTTGTATTATTTTTTTATATAATTTTATTAGTTATCTATATTGATATTTATTCATATTATAAAACCCATGGTAAATATTTTTCATAGTAATAACTAGTGATCAAGGGTATTACATATCATTATGTTACACATAATACAATCCATTAAAATTGAAATTTAGTTCTTCTAGAATAAAAAATAAATTTGGAATATTCATTTATTGGAATGTGAAATTAATTGTATGTTTATCGAAGAATAATGAATCGGTGAAATCGTTCTTATTAAATAGAAACATATCATTTAATTATATTTCCATATATTTAAAATTAATAATATAAATCTTCAAATATTTCTAAATGATATTTCTAAAAAAATAATCCTTTGATAATTATATTCTATGAATTATATATAATTTTAAATTATCATAAATTTATATTTTTTAGTTTCTTAACATTAATTTTATAATTAATAATGTATTGATTAATTACATCTATAACTCTTTGAATATTTAAAATTTTCATCCATGCACATATCTTAACATTTAACTAATGTTATCCTAATTAGAAAACATAATAATTTTTTATTCCATTTATCCTTTTAATTATATTACTCTCTAATTAAAATGATATTTTATAACATATTTTTATGATATGGGTTTTTAATAAACCAATTTTTAAATATCAATCCTTTGATAACCATCACCAATTTGAAATTGTGGGTAAATAATTTATTTAATGTGTAGAGAATGTAACCCCCAAAAATTCTAAAAAAAATTCATTATTTTTTATAGCCTATGATACATGTAACATGAACCATAATCATCCCACAGAATAAATTTATTTAAATTTAATCAATTAATTTGAATATAGATCATGGAACCTTGAGCCTAAATGAACTGTAATATACTATACTATATCATCAAATTTTATTTCCACGTACTCCTATACAAATTTTTATGAAAAATATTTTTTTGGGTCTCATTTGAGGTTGAATAAGGTATCATTTTAATGAATTCGAACACTTCTGATCTAGTGCATGGTTGGAAGATTGGTGGTACATGGTTTCCAAAATGATGTTCCGTCTCAAGATAAATTGTGGAAATTGGATAGTGGGATTCACACTACTTATGACAGTCAACCAAACATTGTGACCTATCATGAGAAAATATGTGGAACATTTATAATTGGTTCACAGCTTATGCATGATTTAACTAAACCATTCACCGATTCCTAGGAATCCGTGGATATGGGTTTTCACTTATTATAGAATTTTTATTAATAACTTTAAACCCTCCATTTTGGTCACTGATAATACTCCTTCAAGCAATACTGATTTATGCCATCATTGGAGATCTCTATTATATTTCATGGCCCCTCTAAATTCCCTTAAAATATATTTGAAGCTATAAAAATGCCCTACTGTAATCATATGGTTAGTTTCCCCCCATTCTTAATTTCTCTCTAGCTTTCTTCTTCTTTATAGGGTTCCATGGGTTCATGTATTTATTTTTGTATCTAATACTCACTTTTTAGGTGTTTTAATCTTATGGATGATCCTTTTTAAACATTTTCATTGATATTTTTTCATCATTCACCTGTCCCGATTAGGGTTGTATATTTTGAGATCTGTTCGATTCCGAATCAGGCGGTTCTATTACTATTCTCAATTTATATTAACCTTATATTTCATTGTTTAATTTCATTTTATAATGATATGATATTTATTTTGTTTAATTAAATTTATTTCATTTTTTTTGGAAAAACACAATTCCATTGAATTGTGAATTTTAAGGAAATTTAGGTTTTTTCCCTAAAATTGGAAATCCCCCAATTCCATTGAATTTTGGTGTGTTTATGGATGTTTATGGAGATTTAAATTTGTTTAATTATGTTATTAGATTTGATGGAAATTGTATGATTTAAAATTTTGAATTTAATTATGAAATTCATTTGATGGAAAATGTTAATAAACCTCAGTTTCGGTGAATTGGGAGTTTTTTATAAAACTAATGGATTAGTTTTGAAAATTTATTTATTGAATGTAATTATTAATTTTGATTGTGACATTTAAGAGTGAATTTATTTGAAATACCTGTTTGTAAGAATGGATTAAAATAGTTTTTGATAGAATCCCAGTTGTTTTATCATATAGAAGGATTTTGTTTTGTTAAAAAATAATTATGTTTATTAGTGGAAAATTTCCATATTTGAAAAAATTTATGGGACTTAATTGTATTTAATGTAGTCTTAAAAAATCACATAATTGTTTTTTACTAGAGAACATGAAATACTTAGGTATTTAGTGAGCTATGTTGGGAGGCACATTAGGAATTAAACATGATAAAACATTATATTAGCACATCAAATTCCTTAGGTTATTGTGATGAGTCCCATTTTTCTTTTGGAACCAATGAGCATGAGTTCATATTTTTCATTTCACATTGTTGAGTCCCTATATCCTAGAACTATCATCCCTTATTAAGAATATTTCCATGACTCTCACTTGATTTTATTTCAAATGAAGATATGCCACTATTGTAAACTATCAAACCCTCCATATATTTTATATAATCTAATTTATTTAGAAGTTTTTATTTGAACCATTTTTGAAAATTTCCATTCTTTTAGAAATATTGAATCAATTGGAATGTGACGAATGATTTGTGAAATATTCCCTTTTGGTTCCAAACATGTTTCCTTCAAAAGTATAAGTTTTCTCATTGGTTAATTTAATATTTGAATATTTTTATGGATCCAAAGGGTGAAATCATACTTTTCATTGGCTACAACCGTGATTATATGTTCATGTGTTTTTAAACAACCTCCATTGAAGAACGAGCAAGGGAAAATGACCTTCTGGAGGTGGTTCTATATATTGAGATGTGGACTTGGTGTGTTGTGTCCATTGGTTAATGGGTAGTTTTCTATTTAGTTATTTTTCTATTGTAATTTGGGATGTTTTCTTATTTTAATTCTTGTACATTACTCTTTGTAGAGATACTATTGTTATTCATACATTCTTGTCTCTTTAACATTCAAATTGTTTTTAAAAAAATAATTCCCACATTCAATTTGTATTATGGAATCTTCTAGTCACTGACCCATGACAAAGGGGAAATCCGATTAGGCTACATTCGGGCTGGCTCATTTATCGGGTTGCCTCGGTACCTAGTCTAGATCGCAACGAAGTGGTTCCATAGATTTAGGTCGATCTTTTTTCTTAAATCCAGTTTGATTTTTTTCGAAATCATTTTGGGAAATAAAATTTAGTTGCAATTGAGGGACTTTCCATCCATCACTATAATTAACATTAATGTTATATTGGTGGCAAGGGAATAATTCCATGTTTAATAGTTCTATTATTTTCCATGTATTGATTTTGATGTATTGGAATCCAACTATAGTTTGTTCATATGTTGGGATGAATTTTCCTTATGATTCTATTTGAGTTTTAATCTAATGTATTCCTTGTTAACTACTAATTTTGTATATAATCAATCATCCAGGAAGACATGGGAATCAGATCTAGGAGGAAGATTTTGTTTGACCTTAGTGTTTGAACATTCCTATGGTCTCAATACTAGATGATGTGATTGTGCATACTGTTCATTCTCTATGACCCCCACCACCATCAGTTCGTGTTCTGGCTCTAGATATGGAACATCAAATGGAAGTTATCAAGATTTATTGTCATGAGTTGTTTCAGTAGGATATCGAACCATTCAAGGTCTCAATTGATCCCCAAGAGGATGAAGATTGGTTGAGAGGGGTGGATTTTTTTAGGTTTTTTGATACACCTAATGTAGTCAATGTGAAGTGTACCCACTTCGTAATGGAAGGGCTAAGAAGGAGATGGTGGGACATGATGGAAATGAAAAATAGGAATGAGTGGTTAGGGTGGAAGGAAATAAATGTTCTTTTCACTGAATTGTTCTATCCAGAGTCGATGCACCTTCTCAAGTCTACTGAGTTTTTAAAACATATCAAGGCTGACATGACCTAGAAAAAATATTCCAAACATTTTTCTGATGTTGTTCATTTCAGACCTGAGATGTTATCAAATTATAATATAAAGTATCAAAGGATAAATACAACAATTCATCATGATATTTTTATCTTGTTTTATTTCAGAATCTATCTTCTTCTGTTGATGTACTAGATAGAGAATTAATGGTCGAGAGGGACCATGTTTTCATATTTGGAATATCAGGGGTTTCATTCACTCCTAATTTCATTGTCCATTCCTCCAAGGGGAAGGGGAAGCATTATGACTATCAATATGGTTCTTGACAACTAGGATTTTCAAAACAAGTACTATAGTTCATGGAATAGTTCATTTATTATGTTACCAGTGTAAAAATCCATGGTATTCAATGAGGATTTTCACTAAGGAACCCAATAATTTTGGATTATATGACTGTTCAATTCAACTATAGAGGTTATTCTATATTTATTATACTCTCTTTTTTTTCATGGTATCAACCACAGCTTCTAATGTTATAGTGCAATCAAATTCTTCAGGCATAAAATGGTTCCAACCATAGGTATCTAAAATGAATCTTCTTCATGTAGTGTAAGTGTCCCAAGAGAAAGTGTATATGAGTCTAGTGATAGTGATAGATACCATTACTATCAATTTTTTATTAGTGAATGACCTATTTGATTCTGGTGCATCTCATTGATTTATTTTAACATGTGTTGTTAATTTGATTAATCATTATATGGACCTTAATTTTTTGAAATGGATATTACTTCACCCCTTGGTACAATGAGTGAGAATGGTCTCAATAATCCTTCTTGTTTATTCTATATATCATATGTTGACCTTTCATTTACTTTATTATACTCCACATTAAATCTTTTGACATCATTTTTAGTGTGGATATGATCATTTATAATAATTCTCAGACTTCTTATAATCTTAAATGGGTCTCCTTCACAACAATTAGTGTTATGTGTCGTGTCTTCTATGGTGAATGGGACCCAAGGTCAAGTAGCACCATCTCTTCTTATCTAGAGTTGGGGAAATTAATATCAGTGTGTTAATTTTATCAAGAGTAGAAATATATGAGAGGTGTTATACCATCAATTTTTGTTGAGTTTCTCATTTTTTTTCATTCTTACGTCAATTGTATTCCTTGGTAATATAGGTTAAGTTTTCTATGGACTTGATTCCTGGTACTCAATCTGTTCATATCCCATAATATTGTATAGATATAGATAAATTGATGGATTTTAATTCCCAGTTGGATTATATTATTAATAAATATTTCACATTCTGGAGCATGTCTTCTTGGGCAGCATTAGTTCTCATTCCTTATAAGGTTTATTGTTCACTTCTCCATTTTTTTGATTATCAAAGCCTCATTCGAATAGTGATAAAGAAAAAGTGTCTATTTCAAAGTATTTTTGATTTTTTTTATAATTTGAAAGGGTATAAGTGTCTACTTATGTTCAAAATCTGATATGGCCACAATCTGTTGATGATAAAAGAAACATAAATTTAAAAAACTAGCATTCTAAGGAGGCATGATCATTATAATTACCAATTTATTCACATTTCTCTAATAAATGATCCTACATTTTTCATGGAATTAATGAATATTAATTCCTAGGAGTATCTTGATGACATCTGGGTTTTATTTATTGATGATATCCCTATTTACCATATGTTTGAGGAGAATCATGTGCTTCATCTAAGAACAGTTCTGAATTTGCTGAGAAATGACTGAGATTATGCCAATTTTTAGAAATGTGATTCCTGGATTTGAGATGTGATGTTATTGGGACATGTGGTGTCATAACAAGGAATATTATTTCAACCTAAAATGGTGAAGTCTATTTTAACATGAGACAAACCAATAAATTTCTTTCTGATTTAGTGATTCATAGGTTTATAAATATATTATTATTGGTCGGTGAAAAAATTATCGAAGCTGGATTATTTGATGATTTCCTTAACTCAGAAGGGAGTATGGTTTTCTATGGATAAAAGATATCATAATTTAATTTTTGAGGTGAAACATGTTTTTAGAACAATACTAATGTGGAAAATTCCTGAGGTTAGATAGGGATATGTGGTAATTTATGATGAATCGGGTTCAGGATTGGGCTACGTTATTATATATGATGGTCATTTTTTCATATTTCTCACTCCATCTTACTCTTCATGAAAAGTATTATTAAACCTATATACTTGATATTGTGCTTGTGATTCACACACATAATATTTAGTGCCAATACCTTTATGGGGAAAGGATTAATATGTTTTTAGGCTATATAATCTCTAGTTATTTATTCTCTAATATATATATATATATGCTAGAGGGATTTGGCGCAATACCTATAGTAATTTGAAAACAACATTGCATACAAAATATTGAAATAGAATGTTTTTTAGATTCATTGTGAGAGATAATGAAATAATCATCGTAAGAGAAGAACTTGATGGATCTATTTGAATAGTATCATATTAGATTCTAGGAATCAGGGGTTGAGGATTCCTTTTCCAATTATCAGTTTGTATCCTCTCTTATCAAATTGATTATTTTATAACAACAGGTTAATGAGGAGTTCCATAGAATTATATACTCTCTTAATGGTGGGGAGACCATGTTTGACGATTTATTTTCCAAAGACATAATTATATTCTATTATAATCATCTTTTGGTTCCTCGTTTGTTATGGAATGTTGTAATGGAGGATTTCCATGGATCCCAGTGGTAATTTCACCCTATAACCAAAATGTTTTTCTATGAAATGAGATGGATATTCTAGTCTCTAGGTATCAGATGAGAAATTGATGACTTCCTCTCCCATAATTATTCATGCTAATAGGGGAAGGATGAGCACTATAAAACTTCTGGTTTTCATTAGCCACAAACATTCCATGCAAGGAAGTCGAATGAGATATTTATGGAGTTCATGTTTGGGATTCCTAATAACCAGAGAAAGAAGAATGTTATATGGTTGTATTCAAAATGTTGACTATGATGACACACATTATACACATTCGTGATACAATAAAATTAGAGGAGTTGAGAAATCTCTATGTGAAAGTGAATTTTAATTTTCATGGTGTTCCTTCTATTATTGTTTAAGATAGATACCATTGATTCGCTTATCACTTTTTGTATATGCCTTTATGAAGAACATTATTCTCATGTCAGTTTCAGTATGACAAAGTATCCCCACTTATATGGATACACAGAAAGAACTATATATATTCTTTAGGATATTCACAACGCTTGTGTTCTTGAATTTGTTAGAGATTTGTATGATAAAATTTTTATGGTTTATTTTTCTTATATCAATATTTTGTAGCACACAATTAGAATGGATACTTATTAGGAATTCTATGGATCACTATGAAAATATTTTTTGTGTTGGTTGGAGATTAGTGAATGTTTCTTGGTTGGACTGATATTGGTCCCAGAGATGAATAAATGATTCATTTGATTTATCAGATAATGGTGAATACATTGAGATGATTTAAATCTTATGATGATCACCAATATAAAACCTTGAAATTATTAGTTATTGAATAGGTGTTCATGAATGTTTCACCTTAGTCGTTTCTTTGACAGCTTGAGATAGAAGGGAATCATTCCCCTCATTTTGTTAGACATTTTTTGGTTGTTGAGTGGATAGTGAAATTTAAATATTGTTTATCAGGTCTACCACATTTGAAGTCAATAAATAATGTTTTTAATGTATCTTAGTATTGAAAGTATCTATATTGTCCATCTCATGTGATGAGATGTAGTGATATTTAAGATGATCAAGATATACCCTTAACTGAATGGAATTCTAAGATAGTAGATTATGAAACCAAGGTATATCATGGGAAGAAAATACATTTTTCTATGTTTCAATGGAATTAAATCTATAATAATCAAGAGACATGTAAAAAGGGAGGTACTTATGATAGATTAGTGGCCTCATATTTTTTAGAAGCATATTCATATTCATTCTAATGAAAAAAATTTCTATAATGGAGAGGTTGTAACATATGGTTAATATTTTCATGTATTACTAAACCCCACATTTTTAATGTTCCTGTGTTTGGTTTCTTTTTGGGTTTAATAAGGTAAAATGTTTTTTTAAAATTTCCTGGCTAGGGAATATATAGCACATGGGTGGCACATGATTCCCCAAACCGTGCACCCTCTCAAGAAAAACTTTGGAAATTGGACATTGGGATTCATACAGAATGAACACATTTAACAAAACCATTTACCATTTATAGGGAAACTGTACATCCCATTTATAACTAGTGAACAAATTGTGCGCGATTTAACTAAATAGTTTGGCTCTACATAAGAAACCGTGGGGAAGAGTATTTCATTAATCTGAAATTTTATTAAAATTTCATGAACCCACTATTTTGGTCCGCAAAAGACAACATTTCCGAGGACCCTTCCCCTAGGGCATGTTCCATTAATTCCCCATGCCCAACTTCAAAAGGCCAGTTGTTGGCAATTAGTGCCGAAGGTGTAAACCTATATGTGGAATGTATTTTACTAAGTACATGTACGCATGCACAGACAACCACATCCCAAAAACATGAAATGTAAACATGTATGCCACTAAAAATCACCTGAGTAATGGTTCATGTGATATGTAAAATGGGTCAGAATACAAACCCAACAAATGAAAAACTAAAAACAGTAATGTTCAAGGACCATGGGAAACACATATGCTGAAAACCCAACCTTAATGTAATTTTAAAGTATCTTGATGGAAGTTGCATATGCCGCCTGCCAAATCTCACTAGGCCTGGACTAGTCCTAGGACACCAAGCCCTCTATATAGGCATCAGTTGTCTGCATGAGACAAGACACATGTGGGTGAATCCCATGATGGGGTGAGTAACACAATACTATGTAGGGATCCTAAAACACATAGGAATGACCACAATGGAATGTTTACACATGGGACTATCATCTCACACATTTATAATATAGATAATAAAATGAAAGGCCATCAAGAGAAACACTGAATAGCTTGGAATACTGGGGTACTGATCCTTGATGAGTGTTTTGGGTATGTTGGGTCACATAGAGCCGCCCCATCCATGGGCCAGTCGGGTCACACAAAGCCTCTTCCCACCTTGGTCATCATACTGAGGTACCCATCAATGATGAAAACTAGTGGTCTGCTCGGTCACCCAGAGCCGCTCCCGACCATGGGCCTACCAGGTCACACATAGCCTCTTCATTCAAGGTCATAGTATCTGATCTAGATAGGTTCTCTTGTCAACAGTCCTCGGGTCTCAGTCAGTCATAGGATTTCAACACGTTGTGTGTTTTATTTTGAGAGAAACCCCTCCTCAATCCCATTGAGATATTTCAAATACCAAAAAGACCTTCTTATAGTATTCAGAAGGAACCACAACATCTCAAGGGTTCTGAAGCCACAAACAGCTCACCAATCGAATGCCCTGTCTGAATGATATATTTGTTTTAGTAATTGGTGGCTGGTTGTGTCCGACCCCGTTTAGACCTAGTCAGACCGACCAGACCAACCCGGCCTGGGGGCCCCGCATGCACCATCCTAGTTCAACTGATATGGCCCGACCTATTTCAGGTCTCGGATGGCCTGATATATCATGGATGCCAATCCTGGCCTATTAGGCATTATTGTACATGGCGTGGTTCAGTCGGGGGTCCAGCCTGCTAGGTCACCCAACAACCCAGCTCCATCAACCCTGGCCTGAAACACCGGGGCCAATTGTTCCCAACCTGGGCCGCCCAGCTCCCCGGTGTAATTTTGCCTCCCTAGCCTACTATAGTGGGATGACATAATCTATACAGGGCTACTATGCATCCCTGTTTGTGCCCTGATGATATGGCCCACGAGACAAGCTGGCCCACTCCAGCCTGGACACATAGCGGGGAGTTCAGTTCTTACACTTTGAGACCAGCTAAGCCGGACGTGCTTTTTTCCCACACACTGTAGTAATGGACTGGCTGCCAATGGGTCCCCACACCCCGTGTGGCACTGGACAACCCTTCAACATGGCTGGGTGGCTGTGTCCCTATCTACTAGTTGCTGGAACACTACTAGTGGCTCCTACCACATCGTCGCAGCCCCGATCTAGCCATTGGCGCTAGCTTAGCGCACCATCGTGGCACGCCGCAACCTACCCATGGTCATCACCATCCATCTTCAGCACCTCTACTAGCACCGGTACTCCGGTGGTCCATTCCTCATTCCATTTAAGCCTCTAGATTCCATGGGATTCCACCTACCTAGATAAGGCATTGAAACCCCCATCACCGCCATTTTGAAGATGTGGCCACGATGAATGCATAAGAGCACAAAAATGGGGATGGGCTCGAGGTTTGTTCATTTCAGCCTTCACATTCCATATTAGATGTTTTAAAATCATGGGAGGTAAGTTTTGTGATTAAAACAACAATATAATTCCAATGGTATCATCGAGATAGATTATTAACCTCCCATAAGAACAAGAAACTCGCGGATCAACCTATTTATGGGTTGATCCATGTTCATTTTTTTAGAAAGAATAACGGGGAAATTAAAATTAAAAAAGTAAACCCCTACCTAGGATAGAATCATGTTGATGGGAATATCATTTTATTGGTGATACATTCGTGGATATTGATGAGTTCAATGTTGTTGGCATTCGTCGTTTACTGGTCTTGTTCATAGATAAGTATCGATGTTTATACTGATTCTTCAACATCCATTGGTTAGGAAATCCTTCTCCATTAATCAAAAAAAAATTCTAAACCTGATTTTCCACCTCATTATCCCATTAAAAGAGAAACTTGTCGCATTGTTTCTAGCAGGCTTTGTCATCACATTTTTATGCTTTCGATTAATTATTCTTTATAATGAACCTAATGTACTAATAAAGGGATTCATATAATGTGACTCATTTTCACCTCATCACCATGCTGCAGTGCAGAAGTGTCACCACTGAATGGTGAAGTAAACAAAAAAAATATAAAATTTTATGTTATTTTTATTTTTCTCCCAAAAATTCCAAAAAACTAACATTTATAGATTACCATTTCTAGTCAATTTTTGGTCCTTTTTATGAAAATCCCAACATTCTGAGTTCAATGGTTCTCTCATATTTTTGATATATGAACAAAATTAAATTTTTGAAAAAATGTTATTGCATGATTATTTAAATGGTCTAAAGAAAGATAAAAAATATATTCTGGGATCACCGGGCCTGAAAATATGGTTATTTCTAAACTATTGGCCTTGAAATAACCCTATAAAATTTTAAAATATTTACATGGAATTACCGAGACATTACAATACCCCACCATTAGGGATTCACATCCTTGTAATCCAAAAAAGGCGAAACCAAAAAATGGGGGTACTGAGCTAGAATCTGAGCATCCCTCTCAATTGTGCTCTCTTAGATATTACAGTATTTCCACCGAACGCACACTAGAAGAACTGGCATTCCATGAATAAACTGCCCCTATTGATCCTCTATTTCCTACATGAACTCTATAACTTTGGCCCTGTCGTCAATATAAATCTCGCACCAGTCGATGAAGTGCGATTGATAATGTGCGTACCTACTAAGTTGTGACATGTGGAAAACATTGTGCAGTCAGTGAATTTGTGGGGGGGGGGAGATCTTGGTAGTACGCTACCTATCCAACTCTTATCATAATTTGTAATGGTCTGATGAACCTTGTAGATAACCTATTTACCTGAACAAATCTCAGCAATCCCCATCGGGGATGTGACATAACCAAACACATGATCTCCCTCCTCTAAATCCAAGGACCTCTATCTCTTGTCATCATAATATTAATCCTTTATTTTTGTAGTCCAGATATGTTCTTTGATGATCTACACCTTCTGAGTGGTAACCCATACTCTCTTTGGTCCTATTTTTGCAAACTCTCCTATTTCTGTCCAACATAGAGGTGATCTGCAAGGCTGGCTGTACAATTCCTTGAACGGTGCCATAAAAATGGTGGATTGATAGCTTTTGTTGTTTGAAAAATCCACTAGTGGCTAGTGGTCCTCCCAACTATGACCAAAATCAAGGATGCAAGCATGAAGAATTTACACTAAGGTTTCTATGGTCTACTCCACCTAACTATCATTATGTGGGTGAATAGCTTTGCTCAAGCGCAACTATGTCCTGAATGCCTCCTATAATCCCTTTTACATCCGGCATGTGAAGCAAGCATCATGTTCTGTGATGATCATTGAGGGAAACCTGTGAAGGTGCACTATATCCTTGACATAGAGGCATCCCAAGACCTATACCGATACCTTCTCCCATATGGTAATAAAGTGAGATGACTTGGGGAGTCGGTCAATGATCACCTAGAATGAATCGTGACCCGTGGACATGAGTGGTAATACCATAAAAATATTAGTCGAGAAACCATCCCACATCGACTCTAGTACCTCATGTGGGTTTTCTAAGACTGCTAGAACCTAATGCTTCAACCTTCACATGATGACATGTGAGGAACTGTGAAACGAGCTCGGCCACTGCTTTCTTCATCCCTGGACACCAATAATGACGTTAAAGATCATGGTACATCTTCAACACTACATGAAGTACTTCCAAGGTTGAGGTATGGAACTCTCTCAAAATCTCCTCTCAGAAATTCTACTAGTACTACTATATGTCCTTTTAAAAGGATGACATGCTCCCCACCTATCAAAAATCCATCAGGAGCATGTCTTGAAGATAGCTGAGCATGTTGGGCCTCATAGTCAACATCCAAAATTTGTACCTACATAAAACCATTTAACATTGGGGGAGTGACATTCATCAACTGAAGTTAATCTACTACATCATCTTCCTTGGAGGATATATATATCACAACTAGTTTCTCTATCACCTCACTCACCAGCTGCAAACAAAATCTTATTTTGAGCATGTCTTCCACCATGTTCTCTTTCCCAGGAGTATTGAATATCTTGAAGAAATTGTACTGTAGGAACTCTAGCCATCATCAACGTCTCCGATTCAGGTATTTATTAGAAAATATATACCAGAGAATCATATGGTCAGATTTGGTAGTAAACCGTCCAACCATAATGTAGTTCCAACACATCATCCAAGCAAAGAACTCTGTTGATAACTGAAGATCATTGGTCACACAGTTCTTCTCATACTACCTCAACTTCCATGAACAGTTGGTGATCACTCCTCTATCCTACATCCAGACACAACCCAGTTAGATCTTTAATGCTTCATAGAAAACTACATACCCAATTCCCTCCTATAGTAGTCTCAATATAGGGAAAATTTTGAGCCTCCAACTCAGCTCCTAGAAACTCGGTTGGGGCATCTCTATTGATATGAATGGTTTTTCCTTAATTATCAAAGCCGATATGGGTCCTGTTACTCCGGAAAATTCAGGAATGAAACTTTGGTAGTATCCAGACTACCCTAAAAATTTTCTCACTGTAGTCACGTTCCATGGTGTATCTCAAGAATTCACTACCTCTATCTTCTCTAGATCCACTGAAACTCTAGCCTCAGATATGACTTGTCCCCAAAAGGAGACCTCCCGAATCCAGAACTGGCACATCGAGAGCTTCCCATAAAGCCGGTGATCACAGAGTGTATCGGGGACAATCTGAATGTGTGTAGAATGCTCCTCATCTAATGATGAGCACACCAATATGTAATCAGTGAAGATATCCATGAAACGATTGGGGTAAGTCTAAGTGATCTTATTCATGAGTCCCATGAACACTTCTTTGGAATTAGTCATGCTGAAGGGATCAACTAGAACTCATACTGGCCATACAAGCATCTAAAGGTTGTCCTCAGTTCATCTTCCTCCCATACCCAAAGCTAGTGATAGCCTGATCTAAGGTCTTTCTTTAAGAACCACCTCACTCCATTCAGCTGGAAAAATTGGTCATAAATTAATGGTAGTGGATATTTTTTATTCTTGATCACCTGGTTCATGCACCAATAGTCCATGCATTGCATCAAGCTTCCATATTCTTCTTGGAATACAAAACTAGGGCTAGCCATGCTGAAACACTGTGCCTTATGAATCCTTTCTCCTACAAGTTTTCCTACTACACCCTAAACTTGTAATGCTCTGCAAGAAATATCTGATATGCTGGCGTGGATATCAGGGTCATCCTGGGGTACAAATCAATGTGTAAATCTGCCACTCTATGAGGAGGTAGTCCTGACACATTCTTAGAGAATACATACTCATACTCATCCACTACTATTGGAAATCATGGACTCCTCAAATGAAACACATTAATGGTGAGGCAATCCAACTGGTGAGTAATTGACTGCACCCCCTTCAAGAAAGTTCGTCCTATGCTACAAGAGTTACCTTCTCACCGATGAAGTAAAAGTTGGCCCAATAATTTTAGACTCATTGCACTCTAAGACTATTATTGTTAACCTGAGCATGAATTGTGGATAACCATTCCATTCCCGAGATGACATCGTAGTGACTTGATACTGCTACCAGGAGATCCCAGTCGAAGCGCTCGCCACCTAGAGTATTCTCACACTACCGACAATAGTTTTTAATCATTAAATCCCCTACCGTAGGAGTCTCTAATCATATGGATCGAGCCAATGGATCCACCAGAATCGCTAAGCCTCTAACTAGTTCCATGGAAATGAACAAGTGACTAGAACATGTGTCTATAAGAACTAGTTCTAGGGTAAAGAAGTCCCAAATCATACCTCTAATCATCTCAGGAGCACCGTGCTCATTGTTCTTTGTTGTCTAAAGATGAGCTTACCACTTTCTGCCTTCTCCATGAGGCCGTGGTGGACCACCTAGAGGTGGTGTTGGTAGTACATCAAACCTTATACCACCACCTTCTACTCGGCCTACTCCACTGCCATGTCCTCCTATGGAGCTCTTCACTCGAACCTATGGATCTGCCTCGGCAGTCCCTTGACTGGCTGCTGATCATCTGGGTAGTGGGTCGTGCAGTCATTAACCATGTGTCCCTGCCCCATGCATGTGAAGAATGTCCTAGATCCATGATGACTCTATCGACTCTAGGATCCCCTCACTACCGACTTTCATTCCTGGGGTCGGTCCAGGAAACATATGACTCACTTGGGTCCCCATGTCTACTTCCAATTGCTCACCCCAAAAGTCACTACCACCTAGTGTCTACTGGTGCATCCAGCTATCAATATCTACTCTACCTAGAATCTCTCCTCATGAATGGATCACTATAGGAACCCAGTCTGAGTATGGATACTAAGAGATACCTTGTACAACCTGATCTACCAATGCAATCCCTACTGAAAGGCCAGATCCCTAAATTACGGGTCTTGTGCCATGTTTTTAGTCTTGTGAGAAATCACTCTAAAGCTCGTAGTGGCCTTTTATACTATCATCTACCCTGTTTTAGGTGTAGTAGTTCCTGTATGCACATTGATCACAATGTCATCAGGAACAACTCCTCCACGAAGAGGAACTCAAAGTCTTTATTGGTGAGGGTTTTCACATCATGAGTCTGAAACGTCAACCTCAACAATCTCCCAGTCGATACCTGAATAAGGTTTGTGGTTAAGATCACCATATGATCATGTGGATTATTTGATAAGAAAATGAATTGCGTCATGACCTCCATCTTTTCCTCAGTAACTTGAGAATATTTCTCTCCACTAAACCTAAGATGTTTTTTTCCGTGAAACACATGACAGACACTGAGTATGAGTACATCTTCTATCGGTAATTCTGGTAGGAAAATATGATCAACGGGTGGTTGTAATGATAGTGCACCACATGTTGGGTCCATCTGTAGAATGGGTCCCTTAACCAACGCCTCACCCCTATTCGGGCTCTCCTGATGGTCACACATCAGAATCCTAGCATATTGTCTGTGTGGAGGCACCCTAAAATAGATCAATATGTACCATAATAAATATATTACTCCTGGTGATATTACTCTAATAAAAAAAGGAAATGAGGAAACACTCAATTCATATATGATTCATGAAACTAGTATTTTTATCTATTGAGTTTAAAAGAAGAATTCAATTTCCTGGTGTATGGATTTTTCGGTCGTCGCACCAACACTGGACTACCTGAATCTGAATGTCGAACTCAAAACATTAAACACTATTTACCAAAAAACAAAAAAAAACATACTCCCATATCATTGAGGTAGAACTGACCACCTTTGGGACAAATTTTTCATGAACCTTCCCCCAGAACTCATGTTGTGATATCCCCAAGACCACATCCTGATATACATTGGTTTCCAACTAGTTCCAAAGGTATGAACATTCACATGAGATACATTTTCATAAGTACCTGTATGCATTCACACAGGATGACGTCCCAAAACTGGAATAGTAAACATGCATGCCACAAAAAAAATCATGAGTAATGGTACAATCAGTAAGTCAAATAGGCCAGAATACATACCCAACAAATGACTAATAGAAAATATGATGGTAAAAGGGTCTCGAGAATGTCATCCGCAGAAAACCCCACATGATGGTTAGTGTAGAGGTGCTCCTGGAAGCTATATAAGTATTACCAACCTTCTTGATCTCACTAGTCCCAGCCTGGTCCTAGGCCACCATGCCCTCTATCTAGGCATTAGTCTTCTACAAAAGACACGACACATGTAGACAAATATTGTACATTGGTGAGTAACAAAATATTGAATAGGGATCACGAATCTCAAAGCAAATACCACAATGGAAATTATACACAAGGGACTGTCAACTCACACTTGTATAATCTAGAGTATAGATAGAAAGACCGTCGGACACAACACTATACACCTTAGACTCCTAGAAACTAATCCATAATTAGTATTGCCGGGATGCTAGTTCATATAGAGATTCTCCCCACTATGGGCCTGTTGTGTCACATATAGCTGCATCCCACCTTGGCCATCATACAGAGATACTCATCCCTGATGAGTACTGTGGGACTATATGTCCACACAGAGACACTCCACATCATGGGCTTTCCGGTTCACAGAGAGCCGCATCCACTGGGCCAACATAGCTTATCAACACAGGGTCTCTTGTAGACGATTCACATTGGGTTGCTTATTAGTAGTCTCGAGGTCTTAGTCAGTTGCAGGATTCCCGCACATAGTGCGCTTGATTGCAGGAGAAACCTCTCCTCAAGCCATTATTCAAAATTAAAATTACATGAAAACCTCTTTAATCTATTGAAAAAGAACTTCCTCATATTAAGGGTTCTAATTCCGTAAATGAATCATCATTCAAAAACATGGTGGAAAAGATATTTGTGTTTTAGTATTCGGGGGTGAATCGTGTCTGGGCCTAGTCAGACCCGATTGGAAAAAACCCAACCAAGGGGTCCCGCATGCCCTAGAGCAGTTTAAGTGATATAATCTGACCCAGTTTAGGTTTGGTCCGACCCGTTCTAGCTTAGAGGTTGGGCCATGCCCATTGGGCCTCATTGGACTCTGCCCAGTTCAGCTGGGTATCCAGCCCACTAGGTCACCCAGTGACCTGGTTCCATATGGCTCGACCCAAAATTGGAGAATCGTTCCCCTCCAACATGGAAGCCCAATGTGGATTCTTGTACTTGCACAATATGGTAGGCTTAACCGACCATGATTGTTTCCCGCACATGGTCCCACATGGAGTGGGACGCCTCCCAGTCCGCCAACCACTGGCCCGCTGCCTTCAGCTCATGCCACACCAACGCGGCCTAAGACAGCTTCAAAATCCGCCTCAGCGTGCCGCCAACCCACCCATAGATACCATTTCCAGGAACTGGCGCACAATTGGATCTTTCCTCGGACCAATAGGTCTTCTTTGGTTGTCTATTTTTCATGTCGTCTATGCCTTCAGATTCCATGGGATGACACCTTCCTTCCTAAGGCCTCGAAACCTCCTTGCCTTCATTTCGAAGGTGTAGCCACAATGAGAGAAAAATAATGCACAAAGGAGTTGGGGCCCAGGACTTCTTCATGTCAGCCGACACCCTCCGTGTCAGTGGTTTTTAAAACTTGGGTGGAGTGTTTTATAATTCAAACAACAGTCTAATCCTGATAAAATTCCTCAAATAGAATAATACCCTCCTACATGAAAAAGTATCCTTTGGATTGACCGGTTCATGGGTCGATCCACATTCATTGCTTTATAATGAGACACAGGGAAATTAAACATCAAAAACTAAACCCATACCTCAGATAGACTCGTGTCAGAGGGAAGTTCGTTGTTGTTTACCATCGATCCACATAGATTCAAGAGTTCTGAACTGTTGGCATTAATTAGTCACCAGTTTCATTCTTTGAGGTACACTGATGTCTCTAGAAATTCGATAACATTCATTGGAGATGAAATTGATTGCCCCTCATTAGATAAATTGAAACCATGATTCTCCAAATTTTTATCACATTTAAAGAGATGTTTCATAGTGTATCTGTTATGCTGCATCATCACGTTGTTACACTTCTATTAATGAGTCATTATGCTGCACATTAACTATTAATTAATGAGCTTCACTTAATGTGACTCGTCTTCACCTTGTTTCCACGCTATAGTGTATGAATGTCACCGCTCAATGGTGATGGAAAAAAACAAACATTTTATCTTATTATTAATTGTCTCCTGAAAATTATGAAAACTATCATTTCTGGTTGATCCTTTACAATCAATGTTTTTCCCTTTCTAGAAGAATCTCAATGTTTTTATTTAAATGGTTTTCTCAAATACATGATCCCAGATCTGGTTTAAAATTTATAATAACGTTCTCTCACTTTTATTTAAATGTCATAAAAATGTTTAAAAGAATATTTTACACTCACGGGGTCTTGGAATCAGGTGTTGTCTTAGCATGTGCCTCAAAATAACCCTATATAATTTAAATACATTTACATGGAATTTCGGGGACATTGAAACATTTGACCAAAAATGATTCTCCCATCCATAGAGATTCCATGATTTGTCCTTAGCCCCTCATATTTCCCTTGTAAGTGATCTATAGAATGAGGAACTCCCTAAAATCATATCATTATTATTTTCCTTCTCATGTTCTGAATATCTAATTGTGTCTATTATTCTCACCTGGGATCATGGGTTCATATTTTATCAATTGTATGTAATACAAACTATTTTGGTTTTTTCAACCTATGTTTAATCCTGGTTTCCCAGTTTTCATGATTTTCGTTCTATAAGAAAAATCCAAATAAGGGTTTGATGTTTTGTGATCCATTGGATTCTGAAGAAGGTGTTTATATTATGATTCCTAATTTATATTAACCCTAAATTGATTTGTTTAATTTAAATTTTTGTAAATAAATTCAATATCGTGGTTTTTAATAAATTAGTTTGTGTTGATTTTTTTTTGGAAAAAGCCCATGTATATTGAATTGGGGTTTTTAAGGGAAATTATTCTTGTTTTCATGAAATTGGAAAGCCCTTATTACATTTAATTAGTGTGTGTTTATGGAAAATTATGGATATTTACATTTTTTAATTTAAAATGTTTCTTTGATTAAAATTGTTTCAATTATATTGTTGAATTTTATAGTGAAATTCTTTTCATGGAAAATTGTTGAATCACCTAGTTCTTATGAATTGGGGGATTGTTGTGATATTGAAGGAATTTTCCTAAAAATTAAATTCATGAATTTAATTATGAAATTGGATTGTGTAATTTAATCGTTATTGGATTTCAAATACCTATTTTGAAAATGGAATAAAACTGGTATTCATAGAAACCGGATGGTTTTATATTGGAAAGGTTGATTTTTTTATTAAAAACTTGTTATTATTTTTAATGATAAAGTGGTATATTTTAAATGTGGAATGGGATTTAATTATATTTTATGATTTCATAAAAAAAAATCAACATTTTTTTGTAACAGAGAATAGTAATGACATAAGTAGTTAGTGAGTTATTTTAGACCACACTTTATGACTTACATCGTTTTAAAACATCATGTCATCACATCACATTACTCAGGCGATGGTGATGAGTCCTCTTTTCATTATACCCATAGAGGATTATCTACATATTTTTCATTCTATATTTTTATGTACCTATATCCTGGAATTATATTACCATGTTAGGAATGTGACCACATTATTTGATTGTTTGAATTTCAAATGAATAAATACCATTATTGTAAACTATTTCATATACCCTCTATTCTATATAAAAAGATTTATACAAAAATGTTTATTTGATCCATTTTTGAATAGTTCCATTGTTTTATAAATATTCTATCAATTGAAATCTTAATCATTTTTGAAAAGTATTTCCATCATTTTGAAATGTAAAGAATTATTTGTAAAATATTCTATTGAGATGTAAATCCAATATTATAAAAAATTGAATTCATTTTCATTAGTTAATTTCATATTGGAATCATGTTATTTAAACTTTGGGTTAAATCATTCCAGGCTTGGGCTCTCACTATAATTGTTCCATGAGGTTTATTTAGATTATATATTTCTTGGTTCGAGCAAGGGAAAAGGTAATTTTGGAGGTTGTTTTAGATTTTGATTTGTGGACTTGGTGAGTTGTGTCCTTTGAGGCATGTGGAGTTTCTTTTGGCACTTTTACTATAGTATATTGGGTTGTTTTCCTATTTTACATCTATTTAATTATTCCCAGTGGTGGTTTTTTATATACATACATTATTTTATCTTATACATCTACATTGTATGTGGAATGTCATTTCCAAATAAAATTTGTATGAGGTTGGGTTCTAGTTGCCCACCCATGTGGTCTAGGAACCCCATCGTCCTATGTTAGGTCCACCTCAATTATTGGGTTACCAAGGTACCTGGGCTCATTTGTGACGTGAACAAATATAAAAATCCCATTAAATTGGAGTTCATTGATTATATTATCTATATATGAATAATATGGTTATATATTTATTAGAAATTAAATATTATTCATTTTAAATAAAGGTAAATTTTTTATAAATAACATTTATTTTTTCAAAAATATATTTTAGTCGTACAATTCATAGAAAATTTGATACTAATTTTTATAACTTTTAGGAAATTTATTTGATAAAATTACCTTCTTTATTCAAATTTTAATAACTTATTTATCTTAGGGTGAGTTTGGATATTTTTTTGATAACAATGATTTTTTGATGAAAAATACTATGAAAATATGATTTGATAATATCATGGAGTAAAATTAATTTTTTTATAAATAAAAAAATATTAAAAAAATTATGATGTATAGAAATTTATTGTAATGTTACTGAAAGAGTGTAAATAATTCATTCAATAATTCACTAACTTTTTTGAGATCATAAAAACTTATCCCTCTGTTAGGAATACCTACGATAAGATTTTTTTCTTCCTCATATGTATGTGTGATAAATTTATTTATTCATGTTTAAAAGTCTAAATAATTGATCCACCAGACTATAATCTTCCATGAATGTTTGACTGTATAGTTATCACTACACACGCAATAGTGGTGGAATCACAATCAATAAAAGGGGTTCCCATTGTATTATTCATTCCATGTCCACAACATTATTCATTTAAATCATTTATGCTTATATACAGATGTGATTCTGCATTGTCTATAAGTATTTCCTATTATATCTGTATTGTGATATCTTAAAATACCCCCATAACCTGAAGGTCCAAGAATTAATCATGAATGTGAAAAAAATGGATTTATTCTATCCAATGAGTGGACAGATTAATATGATATATAATGTATTATGTGGTGGAGGGAATTTTATAGCAACAACTATATGACTATGAACAGATAGTTCTTGTACAATTTCAGTACATTGTCCATGTTGTAGCATATTGGTGTTCCTTATAGACACAATAATACAAGGAAGATAGATTTTAATATTAAATGGTGTTTGATTTTTTATTAATTGATATTTTACTAAACCATATGACATGAATTATTTCAACATAGGCTACATGGAATATGATTATGAGTTTTGGAGAGAGAGAGAGAGAGTCCCTATAGTAGTTTTCTTGGTTTCCCTGTATATTTTAACACCATGGGGGGTGCATTTTGAACATATAATAAGATGAATTATATATTTACAGGGATTGGACAGAGGATAGATATTTATGATTTAGGTACTCCCTATGTTTGTGTCCGAAACTGCATCAATTAAAAAAATATAAGATGATTCCTTAGAGACATGAATCAACTGGAATATTTATATATTTTTTTTGCATAAGATCCTTAATCTTGAGGGAGGAATCCAAATGATACTTATTTTCACAATCCAAGAATGGTATATACCATTCATTCTCTTTTGGTAATATATTTTATTGGTGGGAATGATTTTGAAAAATGGTTCCTAGATCAAGCGATCATCCTAGTAAATGAAGTCATAATGAATTAACACATTCCTAACTAATGGAGGAATGCCATTAGTGGAATATTTAAATTCACCATGAATTGTAAAATTATGGTCCACCATTGTATCATCATATCTGAAAAGATTCATAAGGACTGAACCTATCTAATTATCAAACAAAGAAAACATGTTAGAGTGTTTATTAAAGAAATAGAAAAATTTATGGTTCACATTGAAAAATATTTCATTGAGAGGCAACCAAATAAAGGATTCGATGAAATTCATATTCTATTCCTTTAGCTTGTTAACTAATCATGATCTAGGGAAAATGAAGCACCATTATATTTCCATCAATAGTTTTCATGTGAAATTTGCCTAATGGGGGAGGATTAAAGTCCCCAAATTCATAATCTAATGAACCTTGTAAGAAATAGTTCGGCATGAATCTTTCCATGCCACAGTGATGAATATTCATAGAAAGATAGTTCATCACAAGAGGATTTTTTCAATAGATATATTTATTTCATTTCTACACAGAGAAAAAAATTTATACAAAATGAATGATTAAAAAAATTTTGTGATAAATAAGTGATTTATAGGACAAATCCAACCTTTTATAGAAATAATTTTTCACTTCGATGAATAACAAAAACCATTTAATATTACTCATTATGTGGGTTAATTGTGGAACTTTAGGCCTAATGCATAACATGGTAACTCCAATACGAGTTAATGCATATTTTACTTTCATAATTCCCAACATATTGATAATTCACAATATTTCATCACGAAAAAAAAAACGTTTAACAAAAAAGATAAATTATATGTCCTTAAAAATTTCTTGAGATGAAACTATTATATAGTGTATAAGGGAATAAATGATATTTTTTTGACATTTCTCTTGTCCCCGTGGGTGAAAATAAATATATAAATAACATAAAATAAGTTAAGATGAGTAAACATACCTATGGAAGATCTTATATATTACATTTCTATCATTTAATCTATATCGAAAAGTTTTCTCCTCATGTAGTATTCAAAAAAATAAATGGTAATGGTTCATAAATGATCACCCCAACTAACTCATCTTTAGAAACTGAATTCACATTTCAGTGATTCGTTGAATTTATATTAGATGAGTGCTGAGGCCAGAAAAATACTAATATAATTTATCAAAATCCATCAAAGATAAAAAAATTTAGAATCAATATAATGAAACCCCATTGCAACACACCATGATTTTGAAAATAAATTTTATATTGAAAGCATAAACCACATATACTTTAAAAGCACCAATTTTTTTACCTATCCAGCAAACATAATTATTCCACCTCTGTGATATGACTTTTGAAAAACTGATATACATGTTTGTGTTCTATAATATAATTAGAGTATGATAAGAGAAATTGTTTTGTTAAATGGTAACATACCCTTTGAAATAGTAACATACCCATATAAATTTTATTGAATACTAATAAATAGTAAATTAGACCAAAAAATTAGAATCTTCACCAATGAATGTATAAATACAATTCAAACATCTTATAAGTGATAAAACAATCATATTATAATTATTGGTATTTTTATGTCATAAATATTTTAATTAAAATTTTAGGATTAACTTAATAATTTAAAATGGAAATTTATTTTCATAAAAATTAATCATAAATTGTAAATTTATTTTCATATTGTTATAAGATAATTTTATTATAGATTGATTAATTTCTCAAGGTGTTATAAAATGAGATACAGTTTTAAAGTTGTTTTTCTAGAATAAATAATTATTGTATTTAAAAATTAAATTTTAAAAATTCAGCAAACTATTTCAAAAAAATGTATTTCATTTTTTAATTTTACTCATCTAAAAATGGTTTGGGTGAATTTTTGGAATTTTTCTGAAATACATGATTTTTTCAGAAATAGTGAAAATATAGTTTTGAGTTATCATTATGATTAATGATATCAAAATGACATATAATTAATATAAAAGTACTATATAATTTTTTACACATAAATACAAAATGATGTGTCCCAAGTGTCCAATACTATGGGCATGCCCGCAGTTTTTCCAAAACCACTAATGAGGTGTCCTTTGAAATTAATAAATAAAACTCCCTCTATTTTACTATAAACAACACCATTATATAGATTTCATTAATTCATAACACAAAAAACTATAAGATATTGTAGTATTACCTCCCTATTAGTCCTCCCAAGGTGTTATCAATCCCAAAAGGCCCCAACCATTATGTTTCAGGAGTTACACAACAAGGTATGGGAATTCTCAACTTCTCTATTCCATTAATGTTCACTACTATGTGTAATAAATTTCACATTTCCATATCATGTTATTATTTCCATTTTATTCTTTCCCTATACTATATTATGATTCATTTCTATATGGGTGACCAATTTCCCTTCTCTTTTTAATGTTTTCTAAAACCAAGATCAATATCTGTTATGCTATAGAATTTTCCTCTAAAGATCTCTCAATTTTTTAATATCTCTTTTTATGTTATTATCTTTTATTTTAAATTAAATTATTATGGTATATTTCAATAAATATCCACCTTACCATACATATTATTTAATAATTATTGGATACTTTTTTCTCTCATAAAAAATATTCTATGAATTTTTAAGTGACACTGTTTTGGTGCCGAATTTTCGTAAGGGATTTTCAACCTTTCGTTTATTTCGAGTTCTTTTCTATTATATTTGTCTTTCATCACCTCATTTAATACTTTTTATTAAATTAACAAACCATATATGTAATGGAATGTTTTTGGGATAATTGAATATTTCATCATCATCTCTCTTTCCCCCTTCTTTTAAACTAGAAATGAAAACACCATCCGAGATGTGTTAATTTATCACATTCAAGGAGGATAGGGTTTCAATTTCACTTAATGTATTAAATTCATGTTATGAAACCATTTTTAAGGTTGAAACAAACTATATTATATGTTTTATAACTTCTTTAAATTTCTTTAATCTTTTTTCCCACATGATACTTATTTATAAATTAAAATGATTTCATTGTGATAAAAAAACATCTAATTAACCAAACCAATTATCATAAAATTTATATATAATGATTTATCTTCACTCCCAATAACCAAATTAATTTTTTTACTATGTAATATTCTAGATTTTAATAAATAAAATTGAAATTA
Source organism: Viscum album (assembly GCA_963277665.1). Classification (NCBI taxonomy): domain Eukaryota; kingdom Viridiplantae; phylum Streptophyta; class Magnoliopsida; order Santalales; family Viscaceae; genus Viscum; species Viscum album. The sequence continues at coordinate 1,174,856,827 of OY728160.1, forward strand.
TATTCTGTATAATCATTAAAAACTACATGTTTATCCTTACATGTATATATATTAACATGCCCTGAAGACCAAAGAATAAATCACTCCCAAACAATAAAATTGATCCTCTTTAACCCATAAATAAGGCTATTAATGAACCAAAAAATGATATAATAAATCAATTACATAAATCCAGGTTCTGGAAATATTAATTAATGAATTTATTTTGGTTTTCCGTGACACTAATATCATATTTAGTACACCATCTAATTTATAGTCAGGGTATCTCTATCTCAAATACATTTTTGTGAGATATTTTGTATTCACTACAACTTCTTGTGGATTGTGTATGTAAACTTACAATTGATTTTTCATAACATTAATAAATTTATTTTCATTATATTCAATGTATTATTTGATGATTATTAATTTGGGGCATATAATTCAATTGCTTATGAAGTTGTAAGTATTTTATACCCAAACCATTATTTTCATTCTGGTTGCTCTTATTCTCTACTCACCTCAATGAAATTATTATTTATTCCTATTAACTCCTCATAATTTATATTTGAATATTTTATATATGTTTATAAAATCATAATACTTCTTTATTTTGTGTATAGTTACATTTTTTAAAAAAATCCTTCCAAAAATGATCCGAAATGAATGCCCAATTCAAGGGATCTCCTCGAATTATTACCCATTTCCATGTGAACACCATAATCCATTTTAATCCACCATTATTTTTATAAACCACCCATTTTATTTTAAAAAATTATCTTGGAGAATTTATGGATTTAATAGAACAAACATTATTTTCCACTTTAAAATACTTTTTAATACTTTCCTTAAAATGATCTAAATTATTTTATTTCTAAACATTTAATATAACTATTTTTTACATTATTTCACTTTTATGGGACATAATTTATGCCTAAAATATAATTTCAGTGATCTCGCTTTTTATTTTTTGAGATATACATTTTTACAATCTGATTTCATGGAAAATAAAAATATTTTTCCAAAAAAAATCTTTTTTTCAAAATTAAAAAGTATTTTTCTCATGTAAAATTATCTTTTTATGAAATATACGTGTTTTTCACAAATCAATTCATTTATGTTGTTTACGTACTGAACATTGTTTTATCATATAAATAGTCTCCTTCTTCCCATGATATTCTAATGGATTATTATTTGAATGTTTCAAGGTGGAATGGGACACTTTGAAATGTGTGATGATTATTTCCTTAGTAGTTTTTCCATTGTATTATTTAAAAGTCACTATATATATGTAAAAATACCATGTTGAATCTTGCAATTCATTGAGTTTTATCTCTTATGATATTATCTATAATATTTTGTTGATGTGGTTCATGTTTTTTTGATTGTGGATTTGAAATCTTGATACCATTCACCTTTTTTACTTTAATGGTTAGCGATTATGTTAAATAATTGGCGAAATTACATACATTTAAAATTTTGTTTTCAATATGAATGTATATGTTGATTATGTTAACCCCTTTCATATGATGAATTAATTGGACTTAGTATACAACAGTTTGGGCCTACTATAGCCTCTCGATTCATCAGTAGGTCTCATGAGGAAAATAGATATTTACATGGGAGAGGCCTTTCCCATTTTGAGATATGGATTTGGCCACAACATTAATGAAATTTAGACGTCTTGGCCAAGGCCATGATAAACTGTCTTAGGATATATGACACATGCATTTCCCTCATTATGAAACTAGTAATTGAATGTTAATGTGGTCATTCAAATAGTATAATAACCACGGTTATTCTTTATTATGGGATTATTTATTCATCTCTTATTCCATCCATATTAAGTTCATGTTTAATTTTTTAACGGTATATGTTTTAGTTATTCACTATGCCTAATGTTTATGCTTATGATATCATCAATTTTATTTCTTACTCTTACCGAGCATATGAGATCACCCTTTTCTTATGTTTCATTTTATCAGGACATAAAGAGGTTTATTATGAATGACCATAAGGGATAAACATATAGTTTTGGATGTTCTAAATAAAACCTACATGTTGTATTTCATTTCAAGTTGTAATGTTGACCTTATGTATGTATCTGGATTTCAAAAACTACTAATCTACTTGGTTCTTCTAGATATGACTTTATGGTAAGCACTAAATTGTAATGAAATAATGCACCAGCTCTAGGAAACTAGGTCAGGGCATTATAAATGGTATTGAAGGATGTTTATTAGAAAACATAGAAAAAATATTTATGAAAAGTACATTAGGGAACAAATACCTAATATATTTTTTGAGGATAAATATACAAGAACATCCTAGTATTTTAGTAAGGAATAGGTTATGTTGATCTTTCTAGAAGATACATCCATGTATGGATACTACAATTGGATGTGGTTCTAACATAGATTACGTTAGTGTAACAAATCATAAAAGGTGTTTAGAGTATGAAAAAGGGTAAACTCGAATATGAAAATGGGCCTTAGTATGCACCTATTTTGACACTCCCATGTGGTATTATTAGGATAATTCCCATTTTTATTCTTAAATACCATTAGGAATGATTTATTATTCCAATATAACCAAAGTATATGGTTCTAGGATTTAGGATGCCTTAATTTAGGATATAGTCTATTCCATGATTAGATTTATACAATGGTCATAATTAAATGAAATCATATATCTTATTGAATTGATCAGAAATAGAGCCAGTTAAATTTAATGATAACATCACTAATGCACGGGTTGAAAATAGTTAGAAGGATAATATCTTTCATGTCACTTGGCCATTGTTTCAAAGGAATATATTCTCCCATGTATCTTAATCATATGATGAAATTGTTTCATGTGTTAACAAAGTATTAAAAAAATTATCGGAGTCCAATGGCATTGATTGGAATAAAAATAAGAATAAGACGGTAGAGAGTCATATAGATAATGGGTATATGGGATAGAATGGTTTTACCACATCTTATGACTATGGAATGAATCACCCGGATATATGATTTAATGGAATGCATGTTTTTTATAACTGTGGAGAAAAAGGAATACTTGTTGAAGGTTTCAATTGTAAGAAAAAGGTTTCCAATGTACAATTCTTGAACAGTAAAGAGATGAGATACAATGCGAATCAATGTCCCCAGAGTAAATGGAAGATACCCAAAATGATGATTCTAGATAATTATTATGTTATGATGTTTTCGTAGATGAATTAAAATTATTAATATTCCTAGTAAAGAATCATGTCATTTGAATATTTTATCAATAATGTAATAGTTATAATAATTATGTAATATTTGAGGATTGTACAGCAATACATTTTCAATAAGGATTTCAAACCATAAGTTGAATTGTACCAACAATATATATTCAGTGGAAAGTTAAACAATTTTTAAAATTAATTATTAAATTCAGGACAACCATTAATATATTTCTAATGATGCAGATATTGATTAAGAAATGATTCCTTTGGATAGGTACTGACTAACTCAAAACTGATTTTTGACTTGTCGAAAAGTGGTATATGGAATCATTGCTGGAGTTTTCAACATTTTTGTATATAAGGAATATATCCAATAGCATTTTAAGGATGAATTAATGTATTAAATAAGGTTTATGTTAATTTGAGTTAATACTATTTTTCAAGAGGACACATGATGAAGATATTAACATGTTTCAAATATAAAAATTTAGGTATGCTTCATGTTGATTAATGGATAATAAGGTAGAAGATGAATTGAACAGGATAGATCATGGAGTTATAAAAAATGAGGATTTTCCAAGGACCCCATATAGATGGTTTTATAAAGTATGAATATGATAATTATTCTAATTTACTATCTTATGATCTTTTGGAATATTAAACTATTTTTGATATGCTTTAAGTTGATTATTTTATGAGGTTTTAGAGTTTAATGTCACTACATGATGAAACATGTTCTATGATATGTTGTATGGATAGTTCAAGGCACAAACAAAGTGAAAGATTGTGTTTTTGAAATAGAAATGTATATTTATAATCTTATAGAGAGGAATAATTTATGAACTCTAGGAAAATAATCGTAAATTAAAATTTTGTCCTATTATCATTTTTTATGATATCAATGAAATTTTTCTTTATGTAGATTAAGGTTTCGTGGTAATGATCTTTCATTTGAGAATGTTCTCTATCAGTTTCCACCAAAACATTAGGGTTTGATTTTTATTCCAGGAACTTTTTGTCAAATAAGCATGGTTTTTTTAGTAAACGAAGCATTTACCTTTCATCTTAGTAAGATGCTAATTTAACTGTATTTCTGCTATGGGTTTCCCACAAGGGAGTTTTCGTGTATCAAACAATAATTTTTGAAGATCAATTTCATATTTCAAAGGCATAAATTTTATAACTAGAGGACAATGAAACACGAATGATTTTGAAAATAAATTTAATATTGAACTCATAAAACACTAACTCCCTACAAGAACCATTTTATTATAACATATCCAGTAAACATAATTTTTCCACCTCTTGGATTTCAATTTTGAAAAACTGACATACACGGTTGCGTTAAGAAAGATATTTATACTCTGATAAGACAGAAATAATATTTGGGGAATGGTTTCATACCCTTTTGAACAGTATCATACTCTTATTAATAGTAATGAATAATAAATCAAGAAAAAAAATAAACCTCACCAATGAATGTATAAATTCAATTCAGACATCTTATAATTGATAAAATGATCATAGTATATAGATTAATGTTTTTGTATGTCATAAATAATTTAATTACAATTTTATGATTAATTAGAAAATTAAAATTAAAATTTATTTTCATAAAAATTAATCATAAATTTGTTACATTATTGCCCTATGGTTATAAAATAATTATATGGGAGATTGAATAATTTCTAAAGGTGATATAAAATGATTTATATTTTTAAATTGGGTTTTTAGGAATAAATTATAATTTTATTTTGAAATTATACTAAAAATATTTAGAAAATTATTTTCAAAAAATGGATTTCATTTTTTCATTCTCCATGTCAAAAAACTTTTGGGGTGAATTTTTGAGATTTATCTAAAATGCGTGAATTTTTCATGAATAGTATAAATATAGTTTTCAGATTTTAGTATCTTTAATGATATCATAATGAAGTAATGATTAATATGAATATCTGGTTTACTTATATACATTAAGATATGATATGAGGTGTCACAATTGTCCATTACCATGAGAAAAAACCATGGTCAAGCCCATGGTTTTCCAAAACCGACTAATGATGTGTCCTTTGACATTAATAAAAATTACCTCTATTTTACTATATGTACACTCCGATTCCTTTTTTCCATTCATTATAATCTCATCATCCTCGATGCTCTAGGAGTTTTACCACCCTATGATTCCTCCCAAGGTGTCCTCAAGCCTCTAATGTCCAAACCATCATGTTTTATGAGTTTCTCAAAGAGTAAGGGAATTATCAACCTCCCATTTCCATTAATTTTCTCTTTTTTGTGGTATGTATTTCAAGATTCCATACCATGTTCAATAGTTGTTATGCTGCTTGATTTTCATCTCAAAATATATCTATTTTTAAAGGACAGTTTTTATGTTATTATCTATTATATTAATTTGGATTATGTTTGGATATGTCATTACATATCCCCATTACATTCCATGTTATTTAATATTCATTATAGTCCCCTTTTCTATAATCAAAATATATTAGTAATTTTTAAGTGACATGGTTAGGCTGCAAATTTTTCTTATGGGATTTCTTAACTTTTTTTTAATTTTGAGTTCCATTATTTTGTTTTTCTTTCTTTACTCACCTCCATTCATCCATATGTTATGATAAATCTTGTAACACACATGTTCTGGAATGTTATTGTGATAATGAAATAATTCATCATCATATTCCCTTTCCCATTGTTTTATACTTGAAATGAAAACACCATATGAGATGTGTTAATTTATCACATACATGGATGATGGGGTTCGAATTTATTTAACTACCTTCAATTAATTCCATGAAAGGAATTTTATGGTTGAACCAAACTATAATATATTTACTATATATCTTATGTAAGGCTCAGGAAACATTTTTCACACATTACATTAAATTATAAATTTAAATGAGTAAATTTTTGTAAAAACAACTAATTAACCCTAACAATTATCATTATATTTTTATATAATGATTCATCTTCACTCCCAATAACCAAATGAGTTTCATAACCATGTAATCTTATGGATTTGAAGAAATAAAATAAAAATTCTTTTTTATAAAACAATTCTCATATTACATTTCTATCCTTACATTTATATAAGTAAACCAGTCATGAATACCAAGGAAGAAATTAATCCCAAACTATGAAATTGATCCTCTTAAACATATCAATAGGGCCATGAATGAACTAAGTATGGAAATCATAAAACAATTACAAAAAGAATATTTTCTAGAAATATTAATTAATGAATTTAATTTGGTTATATAGGAAACTACGAACATGTGAAGAACACCATCAAACTTAAGGTAAGGTTTTCTTCATCTTACTTCCATTTTCGTAAGATATTTTGTATTCAATACTATAATATATGTATGGTGTATGTACACTACCCATTAATGTTTCATACCATGAATCAATTTATTTTTATTATATTCAATGTATCATGTAATGCCTCAACCCCAGTTACTCAGAGTCGGTGCATTATTACATATCATTGGCATGATATAAGGAATCATGTCACGAAAGACCGATCAGTTTTGCAGCATTGGAAATAATTGATACATTCATAAGTTTTACATTATATTATAAAATGAAAAAAATACAGTAACATTTTCTAAATATCCCACACACATATCCAATAGACTATACCTGTAGGTCAGTCATAATATACTTCATTGCATCCTGGGAAAAATTATACATAGAAAAGGGTGAGCTCAGATGCTCAGTAATGATAACAATATAATGGAAACTTTCATAAATAAGCACAAAAAGTTAAGTCAATGTGTAATACTAAAACAAAAGCCTTTTAATCATGATCTTTAGCATAATATGGCATTGATAAAATAAAATAATGCCACTTACTTATTTACATGGATATTCTACTAGTCGAATAATCACATGAAATATCAATAGAAACTTTCAAAAGGATAGAATACATAATTCCAAACTTTAATTTATGTTTCAGGGCCTCGTGCCAAGACCTAACGTCTAACTGTAACTGGACCCCAACTCGGAGTGCCTCTGTAACCGGACTCCAACATGAAGAGCCTCTATAACCCAACTCCAACCTGGAGATCCTCTATAATCGAACTCCAACTTGGAGGGTCTGCTGTAACCAGACCCCAACCCTGAGGGCTTACATTTATCGGTCCCCAACAGGGAACATACTAGTCCAACAGGTTCATCTTAAGAAGTGGTTAAAATATAACATAGACATTAGTTTAAAAACTAGAATACAAAATGTCAATAAATTATCCATAATCCATGAATGACTTAAAAATAACTCATCCACATTCAAACATATCATAAAACCATAAATACAATATGGAATATTTTTATCATAATGAATCAACTTCAAACAAGTGTAAAATTTATCAATGGATGTTGACATAGATTAAATAAAAACATTTTGAGAGAAATATCTCATTCTATTTTGAAATCATTTAAGAGTCACATAATTATAAAGAAAACATTTATTTTGAAAATATTTTTATAATCTTTTTAGGGAAACTTCGATGATGTTATAACGGCATAAAATATACACACCCACCATATAAGTTAAAAAAATATTCTTACATTAATTTGTTCGAAAAGGTCAGAAAGCACCTTGTTTGAAAAATGACGGAAAGATTCCATTCAAACCATTTTATAAAAATTCATACATGGGTATAAATGGATTTAACCCATATTCTAGTAAATAATTGTTTTTGAAATACATGTTTAATAAACACAGATGTGGATGATAAAGAGGTCCCTATAGATACTTTAGTAAAACAACATCGGATAACAAAGAGATTGTGAAATTAACCCTTATCGATTTGGTAACTTACGATACATACACTCCATGAAATAAGGATTATAAAATGAAGATGTAAATACCCCTAATATAAATTATATTACAAAAAGAATATAATCATGGGATGTACATACACCACACTAAAGGAACTAGTGGCATGGATCTCATCAGAATAATAAGTGAGATGAAAGCCCCTTACCTTGTACTTTTCCATAGTCCAGGGTAAGTTAAACACCTACATAAGAGTTAAATCATAGTTATTAAATTATTCAAGAACCATATACACAAATTTGATATCATATATGATCATATAATATTTTATTGTTAATAAGATTTTTGTATTATTGTCATTTCGGGTGTTACCTGATTGGTTTTTCATAATATGATTTGTTAGGCGAGTCATGTTTTTAATGGATGGGATGTATCTTATTCATATACAGAATGATATCAAGTCTTTAAAAATTACTTTTAATCATCAAATTATAATTATTCTTGAATGGATATGATGTGGAATGAATCTTATCATGTTCTTGGAGACGGTAATATGTATGTACGCTTGAACCCTACTTCAATTTCAATATTCATTATAAAAGGAGTCAAAACCAAATGATACATAGAAATATTATTATTCCAATACAATATAATTTTTTATTTATGTTACTTATGTTTATTAACACCATCCTTTATATGTTCCATGTTTTGTAAGAACGAGTCACATCACTTTGAGGGGGTGGTAGTCCGCACTTCCTCAAATGAAATTATTGTATATATATACAACATGAAAAGAATACATGTATGATATAAAAGAGAATTATATAATATTATATATAAAAATGAAATATCATAAATAATCATATTTAATTATAGTGAAATCATAATGTCCAAGATAAGAGGTGGTATTAGATGTTTGAACAATCATCGTTTCGTGAGGTAGTAGTTCTCTATCCACAAAAACATTATGTTATATACTAATTAGATAGAGGTGTTTGTATGTTTATTTAAAATAAATCCCATAAAAACAACCTAGTATATTTATTATACTGGTGTTGTTATAAAAAAAGGAATAAATAGAGTTTAGGGGGTTGGAGAAGAAAAATAAAAGATAATAACTTAAGAGAAGATGTTACCATTAAATCTGGTAACTCCCTTTGGTTTGAACCAAAAGTACCTCTTGAAGTGACTTCTACCTAAGGTAAGGCTTTTAAGAGGAGATATGGATGTAGGGAGATTAATTGGGTAGATTTTGGATGGTTAAAGGGGCTTGAGAGGTGAGTTGAATTGGTTAGAGGTGAGGGATTTTTATAAGTGAGAGGAGGGCGTATTTAGGATTCTGTAAAAATATTATTTTATTTTATACTTATATTTTGTTTAAAAAGGTCCAAAACACATTAAAGTTGAAGATAAGATGACAAATATTCTAAATAAAATCATCCAATAAGAACTGGACATGTTTTGGATATTATTTTAGTTATTATAATGTTATTTATTTAAATCATTTATTAATGAGGTAAACACTTCATCATTATTGTATCATTAATTATTTAATTTATTTGATGTCTAAATTTTTTAAAATAAATACAATGAGGTATCAAAATTTTTTAGATATCTAATTAATATTTATTGTCAAAGAGATAACTTATAAAACCTATGAAAAAACTGTTTTACTAAAATATATATGCATTTATCATTTTTGTATTTACACTAAATTAAGTAACACAAAGTGTAATTATCACTTACATGTGGCTCCATGGGGTCCCAAATTCGACCCAAGGATGCGAATGTTCAGACATGTATCATCCAATAGGGTTAGGACACATGTTTGGGTAATTTAATATTATTATAATCTTATTATTTTTACTTGTATTTAACGGATTTACCCTTTAACCATGGTAAATAAAATATTTACCGATGTAATTATTAATAATGTATAAAAATAAAAGATACATATTTTCACAATTTGGATATCTGGATTACAAATATGGAAACCATTTTTTCAAATTCAAAAAACAAAATAGGATGAAATTATTTTAAAATTAATTCCCGTTATCAAAACAGAAAACGTATTTTAAAGAAATAATAGCTATCAAAAGATTGACACTTGTTTATGTATAGTTTAAATGTGAAATTATATCCAATGAAATAAATTACATTAAATGATAAAAATATAATCTAATAATACTAAAAAATCATTCAAATGTATAATTTAACACTATAAATTATTTTGATTTAAAATGTTTTTTTATTAAATTTTAGTGACTTTCACTATGCATAAAAATATGAATGTTATCAGAAACGTACCAAAAATGCACCATAAGCTAAATTTGATATTCCAAATCAAAAAATGAATTCCATTTTGAAAAAAATTATAAAATTTCAAAAAGTTGGTATAAATATTCATAACATCTAGTTTGATTGGTCGTGGTGTGTTAGAATCTCGATGTTGCGTACAACGCAAGCTATTGCATTATTCTATGGGAAACGTACCGTGGAAGCTTGGGGTGTTACATTATTCAATATTTCAATAAATTTCTTCCTCAGAAATTGAAATTTTTTTCTAAAGTAAAAGGTTGAAAATAGAAAATAACTTTGTGGAAAACCCACATCGGAAGTAAGGTTAATAAAATTTTGTTTTGATAAGAGGGAAATGGAAAAGAGAATGTCACCACCAAATTAGGGTTTTGAATAGGAGAAAATTAGTGGAAAGTATAGACAAATAATTAGAGGGAAAACAATAATATTTATAGTGATTTATTGAGGTCATCAATCACAAAAAATGTAAAATTAAGGTCCTCAAAGAGATCAATATTTGATGATTTAAAATATCATCAGTTCAACAAAACATAAGGTTTTAGGATAACAGATTTTAGGTTTTTAAATCCCTTCCATAAAGTTTAAGAATTAATTTCTTCCTATAATATGAGAAATATATATATATATATACTTGACATGTAGAGTATCATCATTCATCTAATTTCAACCACAAACTCATCTTTCACTCTAAATGAAAATAGAACTAAAAAATATTATATTTATCCTAATCGTATAAGGTTCCAAATATTAACAAAAACATTTTAAATGAAGAAAAATATTTTTCAATAACCAGGGACTTCATGTAGGCTGGTGGTAGGTAATAAAGGAATATCGCACTATAGTTGTGGGTTCAATTCCTACATTATTGTCTGACGCGATGGGTTATTTCTTTACCTGTAGGTTATACTTTTCCTAAAACTATAGTCTTCAAATACTCTAAAAATAATCATTAAAATGTTTTAACCATAATCAATACTATCCAAATTTCAACTTAATCCATTCCATCCTTTATATTTATCCAAAATACCTCTGTCCAGACTCACTGTAAAAGGTATCTAAATTCCAAAAATCAAATGTAACATATGATTCCCCAAAAGAAGTAATGTTTATCTTATTGTCACATACTGAATATTTGATTACCTTAGTCATATTAAAATATTAATGAAAACAAATAATATAGCAGTATAATCCTTATATATATCACATTATTCTTATAACCATAATATAATCCTTGAGTCCAAAAACACAAATATATTAGTTATTCCACTTCAACTGTAGTAACGACATAAGCTTGGACTCAATCCGTTGGCCTTTTTTGAGGTAGGTTTCACTGACACCGAGGACATTCATTTGCATAATATGCCATCTCTCTACAATTTTAGCATTCAACATTGGAAACCACTTTCTTTCCCTTGGAATCACGAGCATGGGGACCTTTTCTCCACATTTGTAACAAACTCCCATTACTTTTAGGCAAGTACCGGGGTGTTTCCTCCCACAATTACCACATAATGGAAAATCCTTCTTTCCATTTTTCCATTTTTCTATCACTTTCTCCATCGTTCTCTTCTTCTCTTGCTTTACTGTGTTGTCATATGATTTATAGAATTCCTTTTCTCTATTGATAGCACACAAGACTATATCTTTGTATGATGAGAAGGACTGCGATACTAATGCTCGATGGAGAAATGGATTTATGCCATCAAAGAATTGGTCAATTTTACGTCATGGGATACATATATAATCAGCAGCATGCCTTCCAAACCTTGTAAATTTAGCTTCATTCATTGGGATATTCTCATCCTACTTTTGCATCACACTCAGAAATTGCCTTTCCATATCCCCTCGATGGTTATGAGGAATGTATTTTTCTAATAAAAATTCATTAAATGCCCTCCATTCCATGCATGATACTTCCTCATCATTCTTTTTATTTTTAATCAATGACCACCATTGATCAGCATCACCAGTGAGGTGATAGAAAACCATGACAACTTTTTCACTTTCACTACTCCCCATGCATGGAATATTTTCTCTAAGGAACTTATCCATTTTTCACCTAAAAATGGATATGTAGTCCCATTGAGTGTTGGTGGTTTTTTACTCATGATAAGGTCTAATATAGATCCTCTACATTGTGGATCCGGGTTCTCTATACGGGTAAGGTTATTATTCATAACCCAATTGAGTTTTCCCAGTATGGTAATTACCAGATGAGCTTCAGTTGCATCACCAACACCACTATAATTATCTTCTGTAGGAGGGAAATACCTATATGGATTAGAAGCATTGATACGGTTTCTATTCCTTCTAATAGGCACCATTTCTAATCAATCGAATACACTAGATTAGTTTATGAATAAAAATAAATAATTCCAAAATTGTAAAACAATTATCATAAACTGAAAGCTTTATGGATATAATACATAATCATAAAATTGATTTCTTTGATGAGGTATATACTCATAAATCCTTCATAATGATTTTTAATGAAAAATACAATTATACTAAGCATATTCCCCAGGAGTTTTGTAACCAAGAGTGCAGCAAGGCCTGTTGTCGTACACTAGTTCTCGTTCAAGTCTTGCTCAAAGCGGTGTTTTCAGGTTTTACACCAAGGTACATCTATTCCAGAGCTGCCTCTACCTGCTCGTATCCAGATAGGGATGTATTGTTTGGAAAACTCATAAAATATATACATTACCAAAATTCTGAGAAGTTCTTCTATACTAATCCCTAGAGTCCATATTAGGGTAATGTGCTCTAATCAGAGTTTATCTAAATCTAGATTCCAAAGTTTTTAATAAACTTCCTCTGATACCAACTATAACAACCCAAAGCCAGTTACCCAGAGTCAGTGCATTATTTCTTATCATTGGCATGATACAAGAAATCATGTCCTGAAAGACCAATTAGTTTAGTAGCCTTGGAAATACCAGATACATTCATAAGTTTTACATTACAATATAAAATGAAAACTACCACCACAAGAACTCCATAGGGAACACTCGTATCCATTAGATTATCCCTACATGCCAGTCATAATATAATTCATCGCATCCTGGTAAATATAAAACATAGAAAGGGGTGAGCTCAAATAATTAGTAAGGATTACAATATAGCAGAAACATTCATAAATAAGCTGTAACATTTAATTCAATGTATAAGACTAAAACAAAAGCCTTTTAAACTTTAACTTTATCATAATATGGAAAAGATAAAATTAAATAATTCCATTTAATTATTCACTTGGATAATCTACTTTTAAAATAATCACATGAAATATCAATAGCCACTTTAATAATAATGGAATGCATAATTCATAACTTTAATTTCCATGACAATGCTTTGACCCAAGACCTAGGAGATAACTATAATCGGAACCCAACCCGAAGAGTCTCTATAAGCGGACTCTGACCTGGAGAGCCTATGTAACCAGACTATATCCTAGAGATCCTCTCCAACCGGACTCAAACCGGGAGGGTCTTCTGTATCCGAACCCCAACCTGAAGGGCATACATTTATCTTTCCCAAACCCGGAACATACTAGTCCAACACATTCATCTTAATAAGTGGTTAAAATATATCATAAACATTCGTATTAAAACTATCATACAAAATGTCAATACATTAACACTAAACCATGAATGGAATAATAATAACGTATCCATAGTCAAACATATCAAAAAACGAGAAATAAAATAGGAAATATTTTTATAATAATAAATAAACATAAAAAGTGTAAATTTTATCAAAGGATGTTGACATAGATGAAATCAAAACTATTTGAGAGAAAAATATTGCTTTCTATATTGAAATCATTTAAAAGTCACATATGTATAAATAAAACATTTATTTTGAAAATATTCTTATATTATTGTAAGGGGAGCTTTGATGATGTTATAATGGTGGAAAATATCCATACCCGCCGTATATGTTAAAAAAATATTCTTACCATAATTTTATCGAAAAGGTCATAAAGTACCTTTTTTGGAAAACGACAGAAAGATTCATTTCAAACCATTTTATAAAAATTTAAAAAAAATTATAAATGAATTTAACCCATAGTCTAGTAAATATAAAAAAATATATTGAAATACATTTTTATGAAACACATATGTGGATGATAAAGAGGTCCCAGTAGATACTTACATAAAAACAACCTCATATAATAAAGAGATTGTGAAATTAACCCTTACCAATTTGGTAACTAACAAAACATACACTATATTAATGAAGGATAATAAAATTAAAATGTAAATTCCAATACATTAAAGAATATTACACAAAGAAAATAATAATGGGCAGTACATACACCACACTAAAGGAAAAAATGAAAATTATTGCATGGATCTTACGGTAATAAAAAGTGAGATGAAAACCATTACCTTATAATTTTCCTTATTCGAGGGTAAGTTATCAAAAAATATAATAGTTTAATCATAGTTATTAAATTATACAAGAACCATATAAAAAAATAGGATATCATATATGATTTTTTAATTTTTCATTGTTAATAATATTTTAGTATTATTGTTGTTTCAGGTGTTAACTGATTCTTTTTTCTTTATATGTTTTGTTAGGTGAGACATTATTGTAATGGATGGGATGTATCATATTCTTATCCAGAATGATATCGAGTTTTTAAAAATTATTTATAAGAATCAAATGTAAATTAGTCTTGAATGGATACAATGGAGATTGAATCTCATCGAGTTCGTGGAGACAGTAATCTGTGCGTACACACGAATGCTACTTCCATTTTATTTTTCACATTAAAAGGATTAAAAACAAAATGATACATAGGTATATTATTATTCCAGAAAAATATAATATTTTATTTATGTTACTTATTTTTATTAACACCAACCTTTATACATTACATTTTTGGTAAGAATGAGTCATATCACTTTTAGGGGGTGGTACTCCTTACTTCAACAAATGAAAATATCATATATATATAACATGAAAAGAATAATTTTATTATATAAAAGAGAATTAAAGAAGGGTATAGATAAAATAAATATCATAAATAGAATATTTAATTATAGTGACATCATAATGGCCACCATAAGAGGCGGTGGTAGAAGTTTGAATAATCCTCATTTCGTGAGGCAGTAGTTCACCGTCCACAGAAACATTATGTTCTATACCCATTACATGGAGGTGTGTATATGTGTTGTTATAATAAAACTCATAAAAACAACATATAATATTTAGGATACTGTTGTTGTTATAAAATAAATTAATAAAGAGAGTTTATGGGGTTGGAGAAGCAAAATAAACGATAATTACTTAAGATAAGATGTTTCCATTATATCATGTAAGTCCTTTTGTTTTGAACCAAAAGGACATCTTGAAGTGCATTATGCCTAAGGTAATTATTCTAGGGGGAGGAGAGGGATGTTGGGAGTGTAATTGGGAAGAGTTTGGATGAGCCAAGGGGCTTGAGAGGTGTGTTTAATTGGTTAGAGGTGAGGGCTTTTTATAATGGGGAGGAGGGGCTCTTTAAGAAAGTGTGAAAATATTAATTTATTATAAACTTATCCTCAGTTTCAAAAGGTCCAAAACACCTTACAGTATTATATAAGATGAACAATATTCGAAATAAAATCATCTAATAAGAATTGGACATGTTTTGGGTATTAGTTTAGTCTTAATAATTTTATTTATCTATATCATTTATTAATGAGGTAAACGATGCATGATTATTGTGTCATAAATAATTTAATTTATTTGATGTGTAAAAATTATAAAAAAAATACAATGATGTAGGGAATATTTTTAAAATTTCTAATTAATATCTATAATCAAAGAGATAACTTATATAACCCTATGAAAAAAAAAATTTACTATAAGATATATGTTTATGTTATTTTTTGTATTTACATTAAATTAATTAATACTAAGTGCCATTATCACTTAAACTACCTCCATGGCATCCCAAAATTGACCCAAGGATGCCCATGGAAGGAAATGTTTCCAAAAATAATGTTAGGATAAGTTTTAAGGTAAATTAATATTATTATAATACAATTATTTTTACATTTCATTACCAGATTTACCCTTTAACCCTAGTAAATAAAATATTTACCGAAATAATTATTCATTATGTCTAAAAATAAAAGATACCTATTTACAAAAATTGGACATCCTGATTTCCAATATGGAATCCATATTTCAAAATTCAAAACACAGAATTAGAAGAAATTAATTTAAAATTAATTCACGTTATCAAAACAAAAAGTGTGTTTTTAAGAAATAATAACTATCAAAAGATTGACACTTGTTTATTTATAGTTTAAATGTGAAATTATTTCCAATGACCTAAATTATATTAAATGATAAAAATATAATCTAATAATGCTTAAAAAATATTAAAATTTATAATTTAACACTATAAATTACATTTATTAAAAAATCGATTGTTAATTAAATTTTAGAAGTTTTTACTATTCATTAAAATATGAAAGTTATCAGAAAAGTACAAAAAAGTTACCTTAATCTAAATTTGATATTCCAATTCCAAAAATGAAATCCATTTTGAATGAAAAATTATAAAATTTCTAAAATTAGGTATTACTATTCGTAAGGGCTAGTTTGATTGGTTGTGCTGTGTTAGAATCTCAAAGTTGCGTACAACGCAAGCTATTTCATTATTCAAAGGGAAACATATCATGGAATATTGGGGTGTTACATAAAATTTTATTATTAATAATTTTTGGGATTATGATTCGATTTATTACAAATTTTTATATATTTTCTACCTGAACCACCATTTTTATTCAGGTTTCTATTATTCTCTACTCACCTAAATGAAAATATTATTTATTAATATGCACTCCTAATTAATTTATTTATAATATTATATATATGTGTACCAGGAAGAATACTTCTTTATTTTATGTGGATTTACATGTTTTAAATTAATCCTTCCCAAAAATTTACAAAATGAAAGCCTAATTCAAGAGAACATCTCAAATTCATACTCGTTCTCAATTGAACATGAGAATTTGTTTAATGACAAAATTATTTTTATATAACGCCCCATTTTTTTTTGAAAAATGTTCTTTGATCATTTTTGGATTTAATAGAACTAAAATTATCTTCTACATTAATATTTTATTTAATACTATCCGTAAAATTCCCTAAAATGATTTATTTCTAAAAATTCAAAAGAACTCTTTTTTTACAAGAGTTCACTTTATTGGTATATGATTTTTTCCTCAAATATAATTTCAATGTCCTTTACTTTTATTTTATGATATATAAATGATTAAAATTTGATTTCAAGGAAAATAAAAATATTTTTATGAGAGAAAATATCTTTCAATAGTTAAAAAAATTTAATATCGTCTCACATCAACATTTATGAAATATATTAATTGTTCGCCACTCATTCCATGAATGTCGTGGATGCATTTAACATTGGTATATCATATCAATAGTCTACTTATTGTCATGTTATTCTATGGATAATTATTTTAATATTTGTAGGTGGAATTGGACACTTTGTAATGTTTAAGGATTATTTCCTTATGTATTTCTCAATGGACTCATTTTAATGTAAATCCATATATGTCACCATCTCTTTTTTAATCCTGTAATTCATTGAGGTCTATATCTTATGATGTCATATACAATATTTGGTTTAAGGGTTTCAGATTAGTTTGACTATGGGTGTTTTATTTTGATATCATTCACCATATTAATGCAAATGGTTAATGATTCTGTTAAATGATTGGATAAGTTATTTTCATTTCAATAGTAATTTTCTATATGAATTTTTATGTTTATTATGTTCACCCATTTCATATGAAAAATTAATTGTACTTATTATGTGATGTATAGGGCCCACTATAGCCTCTTGATGCCTCGGTAGTTCTCATGAGACAAATAGATATGTACTTGGCGGAGGCTTTTCCCATTTTGAGATATGGTTTTGGCTGAGGCCTTATTCATTTTTATACATCTTGGATAAGGCCATGATTGTATGTTTTAGAATGTTCATCATATAAATTTCTATCATTATGAAACTATTAATTAAATGTTCTGGTTTTTATTGGACTAGTAGAATACCAATTATTATGCATTATTATGAAAATAATTATTCTTCTCTTATTCTGCCCATATTATGTTAATATTAATTTTTTTTAGAGGTATGTGTTTTAGTTATACATAATGAGTAATGTTTATGTTTTGGATACATTTCATTTTACTGCTTACCTTTACTTAGCATATGATCTCACCCCTTTTCTATGTTTCATTTTCTCAGGAGATGATGAAATTTATTATGAATGACCTTCTGGTATTAACATACAGTTGTCGATGTTCACAATAAAACTTATATGTTGTATTTCATTTCATGTTGTGATTTTGACCCTATGTATGTATTTAGTTTTCCATAATTACTATTCTACTTAGTTCTTCAGGATACCACATTCCTGTAAGCAAGAAATTGAAATAAAATCATGCACCTACTTTGGGAAAATGGGGTTGGGATGTCACACCCATTCCACAATGTTTATGCCCCTATTGATATATCGATTAGTAGAAATATTCCCAAATATGGTGATATTTAAATGAATATTGATATATTATAAAGAATTTATTTAGAAATATTGAATGAAACTCCCTTTGATAAATTGTTATTTGATCGAGGACATAATTATTTTTGTAGATTATGGATAACCTGTTAGCCAATATTTCTACAATAATTTTCTGAAGTGAAGTGAACATGGAAAAAGACATGAATTGATGTATTTCATTATAATTTTCTACTTTTATAATTATAGAATTAAATTGATAATTTATTACATCGGATAGAAGTAAAATATGGAATAAATATTTAAAAATCCTGCAGAAATCATGTTGAACAAGATTCCTAATGTTTGGGAAAAAAGTTATTACCATTCCCATCCCGATATTGAGAGCTTCCAGCATTTAAACAAAAGGCTACATCTTTTATCTCAGGATACAAATTCATGGAGGATAAAACACAACTACCATCAACACTTCCTAGTGTTTTAATAACATTTTCTTGAGGATCAGATCTAGGGGTAGAACCATTGAAAATATTCATTTAATAATTGATAATGTTATCTCCTAGATCACACCTATTATTGAAAAATTGATCACCATCATTTATGATATATTGGGTTACATGGTATTTTTGGACTATTGAAGAGAATGATTTAATTTTGGGTTTCTATCACCATCAATGAGAAAAATATATTTGAATGTTTCCTTATGATTTTTCTCTTTGAGAGATAGAGGTTGGGAAAGATCAAGAGGTATCTTAGAAATGTCTTCGTGGTTATAAGAGAAGTCCAATGACTTTTTCATTCATAGAACGAGTCTATGTAATGATTCAAGAGAATAAATATTCTGGTTGATGGATCTAATGGCAGGCCCACTATAGTGTGTTAACTTTTCATTAAGAAATTCCATCTTGAAAACAAAAGAGGCAGAATCATTCCTATAATTCATAGAATCCCAATAGTCTTGATCAAGATTTAAATATTAATGATGTGTGACCCATGAATTTTTTAATTTTAATGGAATTGGTTGATTGATTTATAAATCTTTAAAAAATATATGCAGATCAAATTTTATACTAACCAATGTAAAGTAGTAAATTGAATTACATGAGTCTAATTATTCATCATTAATAAAACATCAATCATGTTTGTTTAAAACCATTCCATTTAGGTGTTTTTTGTACTATGTTTAATTAGATCCCAAAATATTATCTTCAAGTATATTACTAATCTTAATGAAATATATGAAATCCATGTATAAATAAGTATGTGAGAACACACCTAATTTGTCATAGTTTTTGATCATTTCCTTAATATCCCTTAGGAGATCCCATTTTAAAAAAATGAATTCCTGATAAAGAAAATAATTTTTTCTCTACTTCCATGTGATCATGCTATTAGTTATAAAAATAAATTATGTAGAATAAATGTTGAGTCCCACCAATTTTCATACTTCATATAACCAGCATTTCTCTAAACTATCAAATCTTGTATCCCATAAACTTTTATGGTCCAAAATCCATAGAATTTTTATCTCATATGATGATTTGTTTGATTCAAGAAAAGAGTATCACAATATTTCTAGAGAATCATCCCATCATAAGTAAACCCACTTGGTTTAAAAATATCCAAAAATATAGGATTATATTTTTTTAGTTAAGAGAATAATTGTGAGCACTGTTTCAAGTATGATTAATCCTTGTTTTTTCTAATACAAAGATTTTATAATAATTTAGATTTGGGGTTAAGAACCCCATATTTTACTATATCATTATTAATTTAGGAATTCCACCTAGATTCAACACCATTTATCCATTTTTAGTATCTAGGATGTTAGTGGTTCCCCCTCCCTGTCATTTGTAATTGAATTTGAATTTTAATCTCCATATTCCATCATAGTAGTGGAAGATACAACTATCATGATATGGGATAAAGAATAATTGTCATAATTTTCTGGTGCTCCTAATATCTCAATTAATAAATGAATTTTATCCAAGGTTATTTCATAACCTATTTTTTGAAATCAAAGAAACACCTTCTGCCCCAACATTTATTTAATTTTACGTTAAATTTGTCACTATTGTTATGGAAATACATAAAATATCAAAATTAACCTTTTTAAGATTAATAAAATAAAAATTAGTATAATAGCATAATTCCCCTTGCATGATCTTCCTAGAGGGTTGAGTATATGTGAGTATATATACCTTCTTGATTGGATCAATAAGATTACTTATATCTGTAGTGTTAGTGGGAAACCCAAAGTGGTGATGGTCTATGTGAGAATCATCTAATATATAATTTGGTTGTCACTCTTTATTAAGAGTCACATTGTCCAATATTTACTAGCAAAATGACATTATTGTTCCTAAAACTATAAGAATATTTTCTCAATAAATTATGAAAGATGACATGATAGGGTTTCTTCTTCCAATACATGATTGTGTTTTAAAACACTACATCCATCAAAAGTGGGAAAGAAATAAATATTATCATTCTCTTCTTCATTAACAATATCCATTCATTATGTTTTTGAAAATGTTCTTAATAATTCTTATATTTATGCCTGGTTGGAAGGTCCACCAGAATTATGGATGTTTTCACTTATTCAAGTATTGATCTCATTGGATTGTATCTCTTCAGCACCTCTCTTTGTAGTCTGATACTAATATCATGTTTCATGAATTTTATATTTAATTTGAATTTTTATATTTAGTATCCTACAATTGTTTAGATTTCATAGAAGGGGGAAACAAACTCTTATTCCATATTAACATCAATTATTTTTTATCATTCCTGAGAATGAATGGAACATCATTCATTATGGTTTCAATATTTAAATTCTCTAATATTAGATCATAGAATCCCAAATCCCCATCAAGTTTTCATTGATAAAACATAATAAAAATTGCAATACAATAAGGGAGGTCATTCATAAAACTTAGTGCCAATAAACAAAATTTAGTATAGGGAAATTATAATAGATCTTATCAGTATTATTTCTCTATAAAAATATATTAAAATAATTGTACCACTTTTATATTCATTGAATACCATGTTTTATGTACACACACCTTTTATTACACAATAACTTGAAGTCATTTATATTTCTCATGATGAATTAAAACAATCCTTCTCCTATTTGAATCATCCTATATTTACAAAAACCCCATGAATTCTCAATAATGGATTTAATATCATAGAATTAAACTGGGTTTTCACCCTTAATGATTGTGATATAGGTGATAATGGAGAACATTAAGATGATGATCCTTTTTTGTAGGGCCTCTAAATCAATAAAAACAAAGAAACCTCCATACCCATGTTTTTTTATTTTAGTGTCTTTGTAAGTATGTTTATTAATAGTGTTAGAAAAAACGAACACCACTTATTATAAGGTGATCTCATGACCTTTCAAAGGAATATGATCCGGTATTTCTTTAAAATTGAAATCAATAGTTTTAGGCTTTATGAAATTATTGAATGAGATATCCAAGGATTAATAAAATGATTCCATAAGACAAATGACACCTCATTAATCCCAACATTCATTTTTTTCCAAAATATGTACAATCTAAAATTAATTTATATCTTTTAACATATTCTCGAATTCGTGATATTTTTTCAATGTCATGCATTCATTATTGTATATAAACTATATCTATTTTTGAATAGAAAATTATTTATCTCTACAATCAGTTTTATCTTGGTAAATATAAATCCAATCCGTACCCAGAACAACATAATACTCTACTAGAGGAAAAAAACAAGGTTTTTAGGTAGATTAGTTCCACAGAAAATGGATTGATGATTATTATTACTTCATTTTTCATTAAAAAAGCATCTAGTTGTTTTTACCATCAGTTCTTTCTTCACATCATGAGGTGGAATAATAAATTTAATAGAAAATTAATCCAAAATAAAACATGTGTAAACCCTGAATCAAAAAGAACCTTCGAATGATACAAATAGACAAAAAATGTACTCGATAACAATTTATTTGATAGACCAACATCTAATAATGTAGTTGAAAAATATTTCACAACACATTTCTTCTTATATTCTGGATGAATCAGATCATTTGTGTTCCTCTTTGGACACTCATTTGAATAAGGACTCATCTCATTACATTTGAAATATCATAGTGACTATAAATTATAATCTTCCTTAACATAATCATATTATTTTTCATTGTATTTTCGAGACTTATATTTCATTTCAGTACGTCTTAAGGACTTACCTAAATTCAAATGTCATTTTATAATGTGTTTCATACCATAGTTTTCACAATTCAGAAACATAATTTTCATACCATGAGACATTTTAGATGAAATCATCTCTTTTCCCACCACCTCGACCACTTATTCTTCTACTTTTCAATGAACACCTGATCATTGAAAAACTCCATATCCACTATCATCTCACATTAAAAAATTAGTTTTTAACTTTTGAACTCATGAGATGACAATGCCATTCGATTCATTGTCTTTAATCATGAGTAAAAATGTTTGTTTTTTCTATCTTGATTCCTGAAGAAATTAAAGTGTACCTTGATAGATGAGCAAGTGATTCATCATATAAAGCCACCAATTAATCCTTTTACCTCAATTCCAATATTTATTATATCATATGTTGAACCGCCTATGGAAAAAATATCTCAAGGAATGTATTTTTGAATTTATCCCACTCCATGGCATCAATTTCATGATTTTATGTGATATTATAAACCATTGGCCACCAAAAACCAGCTTAACCTTAAAAAAATGTAAATATAATGACTAACATTTTGACTATCTGATCACCCTATGACATCAATGATTTTTTATAGTGACTTAATATACCCTTCAAGTATAATGGGGTTAAATGATATGCTGAATTATGGGGGATGTTGCATCATAAAATTCCCCCTACCGACATATTCCTCCTTGGTTAATACATACAATCCCATTAATTGATACCACCAGTACTTATAGATAGATTAAACTACACCATCACTCAAAAAACCATTCAGTTATTATTTTGACTATCTCCGGTTGTTGATTTGAGAGGATGTTTTCCTCTAAATACCTTCTCATCATAACTGCCCTAGTTCTTCAATGGAAAACTATTATAACAAAATATTATTTGAAAAAATATTTTATTCATCAAATTTTACATTATTTTAATTTAAACATAATTTAAAGAATAATCTTTGGATATTCTATTAACAATATCCTAATCGCTAATATTACCTATAATGGCCTTTGATACCAACTATAAGGCCCTTACCATAAAAGTTATATAATCCCAAGTTAACTCAATAATTTAAATTCTTTCACATTGAAGATGTTTTCAGTTTTATGATTTTATATAATTATGTCATCATTAATACATAACTTCCCTCATAGATAAAAAGTGGGTACTACTAAAAAGGTATCCATTTTTCAAAATATTAATCATTTAAAATAAATAATTATATTTTTTTATTAATAAAAAAACATAAACTCATTCATATTAAAAATCTCATTTATATTTTCCATATTTATAATACATGAAAAGTATTTAAAAAAGGGTATGAGCAAAAAATCTCACTATGGGGAAAAAAATAATGATTGAAACTATTTGTCCATGAATATTTTAATATCATGAAATCATTTTCACAAAATAATACATTCCATGCAATACAAATTAACCCATTAATGTACATAATGAAATAATAATACTCTTATAAAACTATATATAAGTCCGAAATCATAAAAGTTTCTTTTGGAATCAATAACATTCTTACATTTTAGTATTCATGACTACATAGAGAGTAACCTTTACGGTTATAATTGGAATACCCATCATGGTATATTACCTTTATATATTAGGAGAAACCCAACCAGTTAACTCTATATCATTTGAAAATTAATTAGTGATCTATCATGGGATCAACGACTATTTATTTTTCATGGATCCACCTGTACTAATAAATATTTCCGAAGAACCATAACAGAATTATAACACATAAAAAATCATAATGGAAATATAGGATTTCCCCTTTGAAATAAAAAGATAAAATGAATTGATATTGATATAATAAATCAATTATAAAAACTATCATAAAAATTAAAATACCAAAATTTGTAATATGGTATTTATTTTTCTTTCAAAAAATTTATGGCATATACAAAAATGAAAAGATCAAATAATGGTGACGGTGGCAGAAAAGTTGTTGTCGCCATATACATTAAATAAAATCTGTTTGTCATTTAATAAAGTAAAATACATCATATAAATGTATTCTTTTTGAAAAATATTTAATGTAATTAAAATTCAATGTGGTTTTTTATTCACCTTATAGAACAAGGTGGTGTATAACATCAAAATATTCCATAACGAAAGGAGATTGAGAGAAATTACTTTACCTAAAGTCCAAATAATCTTGTATGTTATTTATCTTCATGAATAATAAACTTAAATTAATTTATACTTGACTTAGAACCTTTTTCATGTTTATTATTCCATTAAAATCACTTACCTCAATGTTAAAAAAATTATTTAATTATTTAAAATCACATAATAAGTTCTATTAATATTGGGTACTTGAGTTTAAGATGACTTTGGTATGATGTAAATAGTCAAGGTTTGCATGATTCCATCATCACCATAACAATATAAATTAAATAATATTCACTTTTGTAGATAAATTATACATTTAAAGCAGACAATTTATGTATGTATTTTAAAAATGAAATACGTTATAATCATGGAGACGGTAGGTCACACATACACATGAGTAATGATTCCATTTTTCAATGATCACAGTGTAAAGAGGGTAATTTTAATTTTATCATTTAATAAGGATAATAATATTATTAACATAGTGTAAACAATTTATATATAATTATATATATCATACATGTGACGTGTTGATGAAAAACAAATCTTATCACTTCGTGGAGTTGACTGTTCACACGTACACACGAATGATATTATCATTTTTATGTGCATGGTTGGTAAGAAATTAATTGATATATTATTAAATTATAATGAGAATAATGTCATTAATTTCATATATAAAAATAATCTCATCATTATAACAAGTATTGAGGGGTTATAATGAAAAATGAATTACATCGGTTCGTGGAGGTTATAGTTCACACATAAGAAGAAATGATTAATTATTTTCCCATTTAATGAAATAATAGACTGATTTAGGTGATGATATTAACATAACAACATAATAGTATATTTAATATATTGTAGATATTATGTTATCATATTTGGAAAATATTTAGGGGAAGTAGAAGAAGAAAAAAAAGAAACACTTAAATTAGAACATTACAGTTCCATCAGGAGATAATATTTTCTTAGAACATTAACAAATATATAGGGGGTTTTACTCATAAAATAAGACCTCTAAAATATTGTGAGTATTATAGTAAGGGTTTAGGGTAGATCATGGACAAAAAATGTGTTTCTACGTGTATGTAAAGGAGATGAATGGGTTCCATTTTAAAAGAGAGGGGTGGAGAATATGAGGATTTATTAAATGTAATAAATTAATATAAATTAATTTCATATTCCAAATGGATCCAAAATAAATAATTTAGAATATAGGATTTTTTTTCTAATAACCATTATCCAATAAAATTTATACATTTTTTGATTATTTTTTAATCCTTATGGTTTTGTTTTGAAGCTTAATTCTCCCATTTTACTCTAAAAATTATGGCATTTATTTTACAAAGTGGGGTAAATTTAATTATTGTAAAAAAAATAAATGAATCATTCAGGAAATGATAATATATATTTAAACATATTTTCCAAATATTATATTTTTAAAAATCAATATGATTTAATAGAATATTTTATATTTTTTAATATAATTATTTTCAATTTTAAGAGAATCCAAAATATGAGTTTTTAATAATTCAATAATGACATTATATCCTAAAAACAATAAATTATCCACAACACGTCAAACTAATCCTAGAAATTATTATAAGGAATACATTATTTAGAAGCATATTTATTTTTGACATTTTTAATATAATTTATTTGGTTCTTCCATTAGTGACAAATGTATTACAGAATCATTATGTCAAAATATAATATAATAATTTATTACCGAAAAACTATAAATAAATTACCATTATATATTTAATATATTTATATTTATTAAAATTATTTATATTCAATCTAATTCCTTGTATATCCCAATATTAAAAATACTTTACTTAATAAAAACAAATGTGAGACAAAAATTTTCCTCACATTTAATATAGTATTGTAGATGTCTTACTCAAACCCATGTGGATTAAAAATGTTATAATCTATAACCACAAATGATTTTTGTCAAAACTAACTCATAAAATTAATTTAGTACAATTTTTAAGATGAATTTATACTAGTTATAATTTTATTTCTACCTTTAACTTCATGATTTAGTTATATCAATAGTAAAAAATACTAATAAAGTTACCATTAATATTGTGAAAAAATAAAATGAAAAAATTTAGATAATCTAGACCTTCTGAACTAAAATATGGAATAAAGTATTCATATTTAAAAACACATAATTGGCATAAATTCATTAAAAATATATCTCATTGACAGAATGAGAAAACTAGTTTTAGAGTTAAATATTCAATTGATCTGATTGATTTTAAATAAATTTAAAATAAGTAATTGATTAAATGACCTAAATTATTAGAACTGATAAAAACATAATCTAATTATACTTTAAAATCAATTAAAATTTTAATCTATCTATAAAATTAAATTAAATGATAATGTAGTTTTGAAATAAAATGCAGCAGTTTTCACTATTCAATAAATTATGAAATTTTTCATAAAGATAACAAAAATCAAATAAAATAAATGATGATGTCCCGATTTTAAAGTAGAATTTTATTTTGATAGGTAGAACTTATAAAAGTGTCAAAATAAGATTTAAAATTCCTTCATGAATAGAATGTGGGGATTTTTTTTTTAAAATAATGGTTTTAACTATGAAACTAGTTTTATCGTATAGATTATCGAAAAAATTGTCTCTATTAACTAGTATAAAATTATTAAATATTCATAAAAATGAAAAATACCTATTATATAATTACATGTGTCGTTACAAGTGAATAAAGAAATAACTGTTCTTCCATATCTGTAACCATATTTTTTATATATATGTAGTTCATTTTGTGGGAATTCATATATTAAATATCACTGACCATTATAAATGTCTCACTTGTTTCTATAGTAGTTTTTTCACACTTTAAAATTAGGAAATTTTAATTTACAACTTTCTATTCGACATCGTGTGTGACACACATCATCATGTAGGGGAATATAATATCCCAAGACTCTATTATATAGTTACTATGTTAAATAAATTGAATACATGATATAGCTTGTAATGAACACAACACCAAGGTAGCTTTTGTTACATAAAAGAATAAAATTAATCTATATTGCATGTTTTGTGGAAGAGTGGTCTTCCTTGATGTCATGTGTTACATGAAAGACCGTCCTTCTTTGATGGAATACATTACATGTAATATTGTGTTTTACAGAACAATAATATACAATTAACATATAATTATTTAAAATTATATAATATAGCCTAGAAATTATGATAACTGTTATGAATAGTATTAAATAAATGATGAAAAATTATGGTTTATATAAATAAAAAAACCTTGGTTTCAAATTAATTTAAAAACAAATTATTAAAAAATTGGATATAAAAAAGAAATATTTTTATTTTGTAAATGATTTTTATCACAATAAACATAATTAAATAAAATTAGTTTATTATTTTAATTAAATATTTATTTTATATATTCAATAATTTTTTTTGATATTGATCCATTATAATTTAGATACATAAGATAAGAAAAATCTCAAATTTAAACAAAAAAATCTATATTGTTATAAGGGATATTTTCAAAAACTTTAACGAAAATCCCATTTTAAATACGAATTTTGAGACTTCATATGATTTAATTTGTGAAAATAAACATTATATTTGAAATAGAAACATTTTAATATTTTTAGGATGGATTTTTTATTTTTTTATGAAATAAAACCATTTTTAATTAATAGTTAAAAATATTAAATTTTATTTCAAAACCATTTCTTTCAACTCACATATTTATATGAATAAATTATAATTAATATTTGTTTTAAAATATACGTAAAAAATATTTTTTCAGTTAATATAAATTTTTTCATTGGAATCAATTTCACTTTTAAATTGATTATAAAAAGTTATTAAACTTTCAAAACTTTTTACTTTAAAAACCAAAAATTCCATCCAACTTGTATGATTAATTTTAAAATAATTTAAGCCAATTCCATTTTTTGAATTTGTAAAAATGGATTCTATATTTGGAATAAGAATAATTTATAATTTATATTAAAACCTTACTAGTTTTTCACCGAAAATATTAATGAATTTAGGTAAAATTAATCTCAAAAATTAAAGAAAAAATAAGCTTAATAAATGACCTATCATTAAACTCGGTGGACTAAAGGACCTAGACACTTGTCCAAACCCCATTTAATGTCCACAATTCTTCGATGAACATTCCATTATTTTATTATATTTTTTATGGGTTTTTTAGGTAAGAACATGTGTTAATAAGACATGTTTCCAAAAAATCCATGTGAGTCCTTTTTCTTCACAATAAAAGGCCATCGCATATACCCATTCCTCACACCACTAAAACCACATTGATTTGGCCAATATCTACCCATATAGTATCCAAACATCCCTCCAATAGACCTTGAATACTTCCTTTGGTCATAAATCATTCCAAGGAATCTTTTTGGTACAAACCAAAAATAGTTACATGATTAAGATGTAACATCTTCTCTCGAGATTTTTAATTTTATTTCTATTCACTATATCATCAAGTATCATTATTTCAAGATTGATTAATAAAAATGGAATGCTCAATATACAATGATGTTTTTATTATAATGTTTAATCCTACAATTAAACTCATTTCCATCTACTGGGTAATAACATTCTAGTTCAATGTATGATGAACTATTACCTCACAAAATGATGATTTTTCATTTTTCCCTCATCCGCTCTCATGGTGGACATTATGATGGACACTATAAAAGTATAATATATATATATATTATTTATTATCTATTTATACCTCTTTAATCCTTTTAGAACACATACCTTGAATAATTTCCATTTTCTGTTAATATGATAACATTGTTTGAGGAAGTGTGGACAACCCCCCCAAACAATGTGATTCGTTCTCAAGATCCATGTAATGAATAAAGGATGATTATAATTAAACTTTTAAGACATAAAAACATCTATATTATATTCATGACATTTTTATCTTGTGGTATAATATATATATATATCTATATTATTTTTTTATTACTCGTTCACACACAACGTCATAACTTCATTCGCGGATGTGTGGATTACCACCTCCTCAAAATGTTATGATTCTTTTTACATCATAATTAAAATATATATATAAGTATATATGTAAATATAATATGATATTTCTTATATAATAAAAATTCTATAAATATATAGTATTACTTATTATTTTTTCATAATGATCATTGAAATATGAAAACATTACTCATGCGTACGTAAGGCCTAAAGTCTCCATGATTTAAGTGTTAATTAATTTCTAATAACCATATTTAATTATTTTTCATTAATTAATAATTGATGTATAAATATGATAATTATTTCAGGATTATTGTTATTCATACGTTATATAATGACTCCCATTGACCATAGTTGACCAGCCAAAGTTGTTTTGATACCTAATCTAAATTCGGTCAAAATGCCCGATATAAAGTTAATTGAGTATGTAGTGTTATATAACATGTTAATAAGTGAAATAATAGTAATTATGTACCTAAATAAAGTTTAGAAACCATGTATAAAATTAACATAGGATTATCATGCATGAATTTAAAGTACCGTCACTCTAAGGGAAACTCAAGGTATGGGATTCATGTCTCATGTTTATTTTCATGAGGAAAAATTTACTATTGTGCACCTAATTTTGTATATATTGTTTATGTAATATAACATTGACATGTAATATCTTGAATTATATGGTCTTAGTGGTTTATATATTTTTTAATTAAGTTTTACTACTTTTGGGTTTTCTATTTCATATGTTACCATAGTTTTAAGAGATATCGTCTCAATTTACATTCTATTAGGACTTATTTATGGTTATGAACATTATTTCTTTTATACAGTGTCTAAACTTCCCATTTACATGTTTTATCATGAATTTCCTTACACTGATGATATTATAAATTTCGTTTAATATTATTTTTTTCTTAAGTATTTTGATTTAAAATGCCTCATCATGTTATAGGACACATTAGAATGTTTACATATTATATTCCTAAATAATAACATTAATAATAATTCAATAGTATTAGTACAATTTTCCAACTCTTTGGTAATGAACATATTTTCAAAAATGTTTTCTTGAAAATCCGACATTATGTCCCTATTTAGTTAGAGAATCTTTCTCATCCAAAAAAATGTATTTTTAAATTAAATAATGTTTTTAATATGATTTGGTAAATAAATATTAACCCTTTAATTGTTTTACCTAGGTTTTTAATTGAATCTTGTAATATATTTCAAAAAATGGCATTTTTCTAACCATTAATCATGCAATAGGAATTATTTTACCTTGTTTATCTTCTATATATTTTCTCATTGTCACTTCATTGAAGATTCATTTTATTGTATTAAAGGATAATTTTTATGAAAATATTTATAATTTTTTTAATGAATTTTTTTTCAGAGGTTTAAACAATGATATTTTCCTCCAAAATATTATTAAAATATATTGTTATAATGTTTCCATTCATAAATGAAACTGAACCTTTATTTTACTCCAGTTGGGTTATGTTGTATTAAAAACATCTTTAATATTACATTGGATGGATTATGAATGATTTTTACAAGGATATTATTCACATTATCTTCCTTGATTTATTTTAATCCCCGAGAATTATTCAATTTCCTCTGATTAGTTGACATTAAATTTCCCATAAATATCCATATAAATTTTCATAGATAATATAATTTTCTAAACTGTATAGCCTTTTTCAAATATATTTTATATTTAATGTTTTTATATTATTCAGTGAAATATTGGTAAACCTATGTCCTGTATTCAATCTAGATATTTTATAAGGAACATTGTTTATTTAATTTTTGACATGCTCTATACAGGATGTGGACATTTAAATTCAAGACATATGGGTTAGAAAAAGGATAATTCAAGCTCCATGAGCTAGGGACCAGTTAACGAAATACTCTCAAAGCATCGGTACTCTCATGGGAAGAATTAATTTTGAAATTTGGAATTTTTTAAACTATCTATTGAAGGTAAATGTATCATGTGACTGGGAAACATGATGTCGAATTGTTAGGAATTTCCATTATTGAGAAGTTTTTCATTAGTATTCATCCATAAGATTTTTCATTGATATATCTATGGATACATTTGAATTCGGTTCAATGATTAGATGTCTTAATTTTATGTTTCATACAATTCCCTATTGATTTTATTTATCTAGTTATTTCAATTTCATATTCATACCTTTATTAAAATTCCATATTCTTTATTCACTTCATTATTAGTTTAATGAATATATGATATGTGTGTACTACTATTTACTATTCTATTATTATTAATATCATTTATTTATTATTTCATCTTATATACATCACCCATGTTTATAATTTGAGCTAATATTCA
Source organism: Viscum album (assembly GCA_963277665.1). Classification (NCBI taxonomy): domain Eukaryota; kingdom Viridiplantae; phylum Streptophyta; class Magnoliopsida; order Santalales; family Viscaceae; genus Viscum; species Viscum album. The sequence goes on from OY728160.1 coordinate 1,174,889,419, forward strand.
TTATATTTCATTTCTTGTGAATCCAAGAAGCTTACTATGAACGATATGCAATCATTTAACAGATTGATTAGAGTTAACCTTGACATTATTTATTTATTTATAAATAAGAGTAAATTTATTTTGTAATTACTCTAGTCATTTGTAATACAATACTCATTAATGTAACTAGTTTAGAAAGACTAATAAACTACTCGGTTCTTTGCAGCTTGATTCCCCATAATCATTTTAATTTAATTAGTAGCATACACCAGCTCCGAGCTATCTGGGGGTTGGGTCACAATGGAGGGTATCATAGAACGTTTAGTATTAACCTTTGGAACTAGATTTATGTAATCATAGAATATAGAATATAACTCCATGTTTTAATTTGAGGGTAAGTATAGATGAAAACACTATAATTTTAGTAATGTATATATTATGCGGGTTATCTTAGAAATATACCCTCTATGGATACTACAGGTGGACATGGTTTTGGAATAGTTGTACCTAGTACTAACATCTCCGAAAAGGTTTCCCTGGCCTAACTTTAGGTAATCGGGTACATGAAAATGATCCTACATGCACACCTAGGTTGACACTCCTTGGGGATATTCTTCAAATAATTCATATTTTATTTACAAACAACTATGAAGGATTTGGACCCTGAATATCCTTTTTAAAAACTAATTTTATTAAGATTGAAAATTAGGTGTCATAATTTATAAATCGTAGAAATAATATTCTAGTTAAATCCTAGACCAAGGATGTATCTATGTGGAAATAAATGAATGAAGTGTATTTGTATTGAGGTTTTATTGAATTTTTTAAAAAATTATATTTTATAATTAACCATATTTCAAGGATCTAAATCAAATTTATTATTCTAAATTATATTAATTTAGCATTAGAATAGGGAATCATGGATGTCGGGTGACAACCAATAAAATCTGGCATGTTCATGAGTCATAAACCCATTATAGAATGATGATAAGGGGTTCACACCAACCACTGACCAATGAAATTTCCTGTTAAATTTTGTTTTTATTAGTTAAAAAATATGATGAATAAATGTTAATGATGAAAAATTAGTATAAATTTTTTAGGATTAATGATTAATCAATTAACCATATTTGTTTTAGTATATAGTTAAAGAAAAATAGTTAGACTTTTCACTATTTTATAGACCTTATGCACGTTTAAACATATATTTTATTTCTTCCTGAATAAAAAAATTCATTATTATTAATTAAAATCTTTGAAAACTTGACGAATTAGAATTTGATCAAGGAACAACCAAGTTTTAATATTGTTTATATGAAATTGAAACATATCATGTATGAATATGTCCTTATATTCTTAGGTACTAAAATAATTACCAAATATTAGGAAATTTTCATTGAATCAAAACTTTGTCCTAATACCATAAACTTTTTACAACCAATGTTATTAAGAATCATCAATGATTTATAGCATTGAGGCCCTCAAATTTCTGTTAATCATTCACTTCATTTTGATTTATGACCTCATTCACTCAGAATAAATATTTAAGTTTTCCCTCTATGTATGTTACTCTACATATCACTGATGTTCTCTTACATAGAGACCTAGTTACATGATATTACATGTGATATTTTTACTTTCAATACTATCTAATATAGTGGATGACTTATGAACCCTTCATGTGATGTGGGATTTCAAACATAGGAAGTACCAAACAATAAATCACCATGATTGAGTTTAAATAAGGAATATTCAATTTAGTTAGGGGAGGGAGAATATAACACCACAAAATTATTAATTATTAATTTTTATTCGATAGCGTAGATGAAATGAATCAACAAGTGCTTATGGGAATATAATATCCAGAGACTCTACTATATATTTACTATTTTTAATTATTTCAATACATTATATATCATTTAAGGAATAAAACACCAAGTTAGCGTGCATTACACACAATAGTGAACATTCTAGATAGTATTTATTCCATGTAAGAGTGACCATCCAATATAGTTTGTATTTCACGAATGAGATACGTTCTTCATTGTCTTCAGTTTCATATATGACCATGTTTTATTGAATAATAATATATTATTAAATTATTATTATTTAATATAATATGATATAACCTAGCCGTTATGTTTGATGATATTAATAGTATTAACTAAATTAATATATTTTATTATTTTCATAAATATAAAATTAATTCATTAGTTTCCAATTAATTACAAATGAAAATAATAACCAATTGTGTATAAAAAATAAATATTTGTTTTTTCTAAATGTTTTTTTCTTAATAAAAATAATTAATCACAAATATATAATTATTTTAATGAAATATATTAGTTATACATTCAACAAAATATTTTAATATTCAACCATTAGGTTTTAAATACATAATATAATAAAAAAACTATTTTAATCATAAAAGACATATTTTTATAAAGGTTGCATTTCCTCCATTTAATGGAGAACCCATTTCAAATATGAATTTCAACAGTTTACTTGATATAATATTTCAAAATGTTCATCATATTTTAAAGCAAAACATAATAAATAGGTTACTGTGAATGTTTTATATTTTTCTGAAACATTTCATTTTTAAATGATTAATTAAAAATACTGAATCTTTGTTCAAAACTAATTTTTAATAAAATATAATTATAAAGATAAATTTTAATTTTAATTGGTTTTAATTTTTTATTATATAATATTTTTTTCAATTAATAAATTTTATGTCAGTGGACTCAATTTCACTTTGAAATTTAACAGAAAAAAAGAGAACTTTCATACATTTTAACATTAGAAACCCACAATGTTTTCCAACTTATGGGATGAATTTTAAATTAGTTTATTCCAATTATGTGAATATAGATTGGTAAAATGGACTGAATAATTGAAACTATTATAATTTATAATTCATAATTAGAGGAAACTTGTTTTTGAACATAAATATTAGTTAAAATAATTAAAATTAATTACAGTTATTAATTAAAAAATAAGAGAAATAAACTACTAAACAATTAACTTAGTTCCCCCAATGATGTAGACAACTATAGAAAACCAATTTTATTAAAATTAATCGTCCATTAATATTCCATTATATAGTTTCTTGTGTTTTTTATGACTTTTGTTAGGTAATAACTTTTGTACACTTGTCTTGATTACAAAAATTACATGTGAGTCCTTTTCCTTCCAAATAAAAGGCCTCTACATCTCCCCTTTTCTCACAACAACAAAACCACTTATTTCCACGAAATATATAAGCATTTAATTTTTCCAAAATCCATGAACTCTACTATACTCCTCCGTTTGGTTTGAAATTCATCCAAATAATAATTTTGTTATAAACCATAAGATGTTACCCAATTAAGAGGTAGAATCATCTCTCATGATTTTAAATTTTATTTATATTCTCCAACCATAAAATATTTTAATTTAAATATTGTTTAAAAAAATTTATAATTAATATTCTATGATTTTATTATACTATGGGATCAACCTACACTTACACACACTTCCAACTAATTTGTAACAAACATAATTTTTCTATGTATGTCGAACTACTACCTCACAAAATGATGATTGTTCCATTTTACCTAACCACCTCTAATTGTATCCATTATGATGGAAAATATGTTAATATATTATATATATAATATTTATTATTTCTTTACAAGTTCTTAGTAATTTTATAACAAATACCTTTAAAATTTTGTATTGCGTTAATATGATAACATCATTTGAGGCGGTGTGGACTATTACGACCTCAATGAGAAATGATTCGTTCACACAATCAATGGAATGTATAAATGATGATAATAATTTAACATATGAGAAATAAAAAAATATTTGTTATATTTAAGACGTAAATAAATTTATGAAAATATACAATAAATTTCATTTTCTTTCTTACCTATTCACACACAATACTATAACATTGTTCATGAACATGTGGATTACCTCCACCACAACATGATTTGATTACATTTACATCGATAAATTTATATATAATAGTACATTTGATTAAATAATATATTAATTATTACAGAAGGACAATTCCTGAAAGATACAGTATTACTTTCCTTCTTTCCCAAATGATCATAGAGAAATGAGAACATTACTCATGCGTACAAATGACTTATCATCTCCATGATTATAATATCATTTCATTATTCATAACTATATTTAATTATTACATATATTTAAGGTATAAATATGATAATAATTTCATTATCGTTATTCTGGATATGTTATATAATGTCCCCCATTCATTATAGTTGATCTGCCCATGTTTTTTGGACACATAAAAATAATTTTTTCAAATAACCTGAGCTAAATTTAGTTGATTAAGTACTGATATATAACATGGTAATACATAAAATAAAATTAATGATAAACAAGAAAAAAAATTGTCAATAATGTATAAAATGAACATAAATCTAATATATAAGATTTTCAATGATGTTAACCTAAAAGGAAACTCAAGGTAATGGAGTATTATCTCATTTTTCATTCAGTGAGGCATATATTATTTTGGTGCACCTAATTACAAATATATATATATATATATATTGTACATACTTCCATATTTCCCAATAATATTATTAATTATATTATCATCGCGACTTTTAAATGTTTTTTTGGTGAGTAATACTTTTTGATTTTACAATACCTATGTTACAACAATTAAAAGGGATTTCATCTCAATTTATATTATGTTAAGAATTATTTGTTCTTATACCCATACTTTCTTCAATAAGGTGTATATACTACCCTTTTACATGATATATCATGATTATCCTTACTCTCATTATATTATATATTTAATTTAATTTTATTCCTTCATGAGGTGTATGATTTAAAAAATTTCAATGTATTATGGGACACTCTAGAATGATTAATGATTATTTTCATCAATAGTAACATTAATAATATTTCAATTGTATTTATTTTCAATGAAATTATATCAACATTGTTCAGTAAAATCTTTTATTTTCTATCATATCATTATTTAGGACTATATTTGTGTATTAATACAATATTTTCCACTATTTGGTACTCAGATGGTTTTATAAACATTTTTTAGAAAACTGGGCTTTGAATCTCTCCTTAGGTAGAGATATTTATTTCTTCCAAATCCATGTTTTATTGAAAAAAAAATCAACTTATCTAGATTTTTTGATAAATACATTTTTCCTTTTTTTTCTTTTACTAATCTTTTCAAAAACAGTCTTCTTATCTATTTATGAACACACCATTTTTTTAACCTTTAACTGTGAAAATGTAGTGTTTTTTTACCTCATATGGGTTGCACGTATTTACATGACACCATTTAATTGAAGAATACATTTAATATTTAAATGGTTACTTTTTAAATAAAATATTTTCCATAGTGAATTTCAAACTAATGGTTTTCAAAAGGATCTTTTAAAAAATGGCATATTTTCCTCAATAATTTTTTTAAAAGTTATTTTTATAAATATTTCACACATTTAGAAAAAATTAATTTATTTTATTCTAGTTGGGTTATGTGGTATTGATAAAATCCTTAATCACCAATGGATGGATTATAATTGATTTTTCCATGTTTAGTACTCACATTATCTTCATTTATTTGTTCTAATCCCCATGAAATCGTCAATTTACATTGAACATTTGAAATTGAATTCCCCACAAATATCCATATCATCTTTCATTGATATGATTATTTCCTAAACAATATATTATTTTTCATATGGTTTCTAATTTAAATATTAATTTATTATTGGAGGAAATGTTGATAACCGTATAACCTTCATTCCATATAGATATTTTAAAAGGAACATTGATTATTTAAATGTTTTCGAAACACAATATATTAGATGGGGACTATTTAATGAAATACCTATAGGTTAAACATCATTAATTCAAGAACTACAAGTTGGGGACTGGTCAATTGAAGCCCCTATATACATCGACAGTGTCACGGGATGAATTAGTTGTCCAAATTGGAAATGTCTAAATTATCTCATGATGGTAAAGGTATGATGTTCATGGAAAATATGATTCTAATTTTCTAATCATTTCCTTATTGGGGATTTTTTTATTATTATTCATCCATGATATTTTATGTGGTAATTAATATGGATATATTTTATTTCATTTCATTGATTTGTTGTCTTCTATTTTACATTCCTACACTGTAATATTTATTTTTCCTTATCTAGTTATTTGAATGGAATTTGTATAAATTTATTATCTTGATATATTATTAATGCACTCCTTTACCTATATGTTGATTATATGGTATGTGTGTTCGATATTTTCCATGCCCTAATTATTAATATCATTGATTCATCATTTCTTCTATTATAATTGGCCCTTACTAGGCATTTCAGGTCACCATTATTATTTTTCTTTCCAGTGGAATCCAAGAAGTGTACTTTAAAAGATATGCATGGATTAAATAAATGGATTAGATATATCCTTGATGTTATTCATTTAGTTATAAAGAGGAATAAAATTATTTTTTATTAATTTTAGAAATTTATAATAAAAGACTCATTTATTTATCTAGTTTACCAAGACTAAAAAACTCATAGGTCCTTTATGGATTCATTCCTTATAATCTTGCAAATGTAATTAGTTGGAAACACTGAATCCAAGATATTTGGGGTCGGGTTACTACATAAAAAGTAATAAAATCCATGATCAACACCATTAATTTCAATGATTGTTGTGATTCATTATAATATAGTGTCTTTATATTTTGTTACGTGTATTATATTAATTTATCAATTTTAATGAGTAAACAAACAAACCTGTTTATTGATACATTTATATTTATAATATACCATTCTCTACAAAAGTGTATTATTAGTACATGTGAAGTGATTGACCAATTCATGATCACCTCAATGAGTTTCTGACATTCACATATCCATATATATGTTACCACATTATATAATAACATAGTTAGTGGGATATATAGTTATGTGACGGTTTTCACAATATATTGATTATGTACAATAAATCTACGAAAACAATGGATATCTATGATGCTTGAGATTATAATATATTTCTTAATTTGTATTTTCATTTTGTGGTTTACAATAATAATACTACTTGTGATCACATTACCCAGTATTGTTGTGTTATCCATCTACAAGTCAAAATTTATTACCCTATTATATATCTTCAAATTTTTAACATTTATAACAAATTTTTTAGACACTCATTATGGTCATAAAAATAACTACGAATATGAGATAATGGAATTAATAACTATTACCACAGATTTATCAAAGCAGTATCTAAAGGCCCTTATTATAATTTCCATGAGGATTATACGTTATTTTGAAATCATAGTGTCTGGGTTTTTTCCTTGTATGACATTGGAATATTTATAAATATAATTATAGAGAAAGGTTCTATGGCGGCGTGCGATTTGGAGGCCTAGAATTTTCGGAATAAATATAAAAAATATTTTTGCTTTCTTATACTGCTGACATGATGGAAATGGGATATCACTTAATCAGTATCTTGGATCAGATATTTGAGGAAATAGTTGTGTATTAATTGAGAGATTTTTACTTGGAGGTGTATAACTTTTGTTGGTGCATGATTTCTGTATAAAATTCAATAGAGGGAATTTCTGAATAAAAAATAAAAAAATTAATTATTTTATCTCAAACTCGAAATCAAATAAAATTTGAATGGGGAATATGATTTGAAATATAATACCTCCGTTAAGTTTGGAATGGGGTGTTTTATCTAAGCATGAAATAAAATGAGTGGGTGAGGGATGTTTGGATTTTACGACTGTTTCCAGACATAAAAGGATACTCTAAGTCTAATAAAATCCTATAATTAAATTTTTATGGGATACTGATTAGGTTTATGCACAAATAAACTCTCGGAAAAGATCTCACCTCATTCCTCCCTTGGAAAATCCTTGGATAATCTTTAATAGAACACAGCTGGATCTTAGTGGAGGCATCATCAATAATGAGCAGTCAAATCGAGGTAGGATCTATCATTTTTTTCTCTATTAGATGTTATTACTTGAGAAATCAACACTTTTTTATTTTAATATCAATAATTGATGGATGAACTAACATGTCCACCAATTCGGCCTTGACCATGTTTAAATTCTCCTTATTTATCTGTTCTTCGTATGTTCTTAGTTGTTTACTTTTGGGAACATTGAAATGAAAAAAGATATTTGATCATGGCATGGATCAGTATAGATCAAGACCAGATGATCCATGATTTATGATCATTTCAGGGGTTTCAGTTGGATCATAGGATATGTTGTGTCTGGAAGGTTTTGACATTGTGAGTTGGCTGGTATAGTGGTGTGCAGTCCTGTGAGAGGAGTAGGAGGTGGCATCCAAATGTAGGTGGCCTGAGAGGGGTTGGAAGAGTGGCAGGAGGTCCGTAGTGGCTCGATCAAGCATTCCATGACAGTGCAAGTATGCAGTCCATGGAGGTCCTATCAGGTTCTGCAAGGGGTTTGATGAGAGGATCTGGTAGGGTGCGTACTGAGATGGAGAAGCGACATTAGAAGCATGGCAGAGCATGAGGCCCTGAGTGGGTCAGTGAGATGGAGGGTTCGACAGGGAGGCAGTCAGGCCGGGCTTCTGAGCCAAGTCAGTGGAGGCACTGGGCGTCTCGTTTTGTGGGGGAGCTGGTTTGTCATAGATTAGAGTGGTGAAGAGGGGATCCATGGTGGTGTTGACCAAGAGGTCTATAGGGGAACCCCTAGGCCGAAAGAAAAATAATGAAAATAAAATGAATAAAAAAGATACTATTATTATTAATATAATTATTAAATATATTCTTTATACCCTCATAACTTCTGCTTTGGGAGTTTATTTAGTGCATCGTTAGTGGATATGTTACCTTGTTCCCAATATGATCATTTTATTCAAAATTTTGGAAATGTTACCCCGACCCGCGTCCATAGACCATTAAACTCTCAAGAGGAATTATATTGAATAATATTATAGAACTTTTTAACCTCTATACCACGTACATATGATGTCCTCTTTAAATGCCATCTATAGTGATGTGACTCTATTTTAATATGGTCGATTTAAGAATTTTATGTCTACATTTTTGGCTTAGTTAATCTAATTTCCTGATTTTAAATAATAATAATACATTTATTACTATAAAAAACACCGTAGCAGACCTATACCTTAAACGAAGTGCATGTTTTACTTATCGTCTGTAGTGATATGACTGTATTTATAAGAGGATATTTTTAAGTCCATTTAAATGTTTAATAATTTAGACTAATTTTTTAGTCAAACGAATCATGTAAGTTTAATAATAATAATAATATGATTATTATTATTCGGGCTTCATGTTTCAGAAGTGGAGCATGCTTGTGGTGTCTGATAAATGTATTGTCAGTGACAATGCAACAAGGGTCATTGTAATAATGTTTTTGGATTTCTTTAGATGTTTAACTAATTCAGAGGTTCTTGACCCTTGGTTCTTGGTTCATGTGTGTTATATTAAAATGATAAATTTTCTCCATGTATCCATTCTGGATGAATTAGTAGTCCATACCTTGTGTTTTTCTGTGAGTATTGCAATAACGCGATCTATATAATTTGACTGGAGATTGAGGCATGGTTCCCATGTGATCCATTTCAACCGTACTATGGAATTATTTTAGTCTTCCATCTCATATTAAATTGGGGGGATGTAATAATCTATATTGCATGTATTTCTATAAGGATCACAATGGTGTAAAAAATTTGAATGTGTGGAACCTTGTTCGTGATCTCATTAAATGTGGAAACATGAATAGAGTATCAGTGGAAGTGTAGAGACCGTGTTTTTACCCTATAATACTTTGGAATATTTCTACATATAATTTGGGATCTAGGCGCGATGATCCAGTGCGATTCCGAGGCCTGGTGTGCCCATAATTAATTTTATAAAAATATTACATGTTTTTATACTATGAACATGGAGGGGTTGTGTTTCCCCCTAAAAAGTAGCTTAGATTGGAAATATGAGGGCACAGTTTCATTCGGAGCCTGCCGTTTACCCAGGGTGGTGTGTAAAAGTTGCGGGCACATGCCTACTGTGAGAGGTGTCACCCAGGGGTTAAAACGTCATTTTGAAATAATGACTTAGTGATTTTTATCACTGGTGTTATTTTAAAATAACATTTGAACAAATCTTTGGAATAGAAATATGAGACTTCTATTGGGTTCAAAATGGGTCATTTTTCCTAGGCGAGATATTAAATAAGCAGGCGCGGGGGTTTTGGAATCTGCGACGGTGGGTGGCATTTCAGCGAATTTTTATAAATTTGCTTGAGATGAGGGGAGAACCCATTCTTCTTCTTCTCTCCCTCCCTCTATCTCTCTCTCTCTCTCTCTATCTCTCTCTCACTCTCTTTCTTCTGCGTTCTTCGTTGTTCTTCACCGAATCTAGGAGCGATATTCGCCGAAACCATAGCGGATCGAAGCGGGATCGTCGTGGACGCGTCACCAATGAAAAATGAGCGATTTGAGGTTTGCTCTTTTTTTTTCAGACCTTCGTAGTTTTCTTGTATTTTCTTCAATTTTGTCGTTTAAGTTCTATAATGTTTTAGAATTTGGATGATGGTCGAACGAACACGACCATCGTCTGATCCCCGATCTAAATCCCATTCTTGAGTGTTCTTCATCCAAAAGTTTGGACACACCAAAACATAGAAGGATTGGCGGGAAAGGGGCGGCACTAGGAAGGCCTCGTCTCAAGGACCCGGAATCCAGCTTCGGAATCAAAATCAGGCCACTGATGAGGTTTATGCGGTCCTCGAAAGGGACCACCGGAGTAGGCCGGCAGCATCGCGGCAGAAACGCATAGGCGCCGGTGTAGCTGGTGATATAGCATGAAGGTGCGGATGGCATTGGGTGTGGTCGGTGTGGAGAGCTATAGGGCGGTGGCATGGGACTCTAGAAGGTGGCAAGAGGAGGTCGGGGCATGAGGGAGCTGGCGGCGTGGGGTTGGAGCGGTGTGCTGCGGCGTCGTCGGCGAGTGGGGGGCGCAAGGCTTCCGGCGTAGCCGACCGAGAGGCGGCGTCGAGTGGAGGTGGCTGGTGCCGGTATGAGGGTGGTGCGGCGGCTTCACACCTGTCATGCTCAGATGGCTGGGGAAGCCCCATGGTGCTGACCTCGGGTGGTGCAGAGAAGACAGGACCCCCCTCCAGCGGGTCCTACTGGCACGACGTGGAGACCATCCTTTCGCTGGTCTTCTTGAAGAACCAGACCAAAGGGAGGGGGTCCAGTGCTACTGGAGTGGGCCACGACAAGTTGGCCCCGGTGAGTCAGGCCAGACCCGTAGCTGGGAAGTGGGCCGACGGTTCGGTTCAGGCCGGCCGGCGTGAACCGACCCGGTTGGTCCCCCTTGCCTTCGAGGGGGCTGTAACTTCTTAGCGGCGCGTCCGTTTGACGCGCCGTCAGTGGTTGCGGGTTCGTTACGGAAATGATAACTATTTTAATTTGGTTTCGGGATTTTTGGGTTTTTCTCCCAAAGACGGGTGACCCAAAACGCTTTAATTTAATAATACTAAATTATTATTAAGCTTGCGACGAACGTGGTTCGCGAGCGGGATGTCCGTTTGATGCGTCTCCAGTGGTAGCATGGCCCCTGTCCTACTGCGAACTTCTTGAGATGCCTTACGAAGCATTATGGTTAGAGACAAGGTGTGGAACCCACATGTCCTAGTTCACACATTATACGGTGAAACACCACTTTTTCACCCGACATCCGTTTAGTGTTTTTGAGTACTCGTTTCGGAGTGTATTTCCGAGGGGATTGCAACGGCGCAATCCGCCTACCTAAATTCAGGAGCGAGGTGTGGTCCCCACGAGTCATCTTTCAGACATATGTTATGTTTTTATGACTTATGCTTCATAATTCCATTCAGGGAAAATAAATAGCCCACAACGTGTTGTTATCTGTAAGGAATACAATGGTACGATCCGCATGGCGTGTTTCGGGGTTGAGGTGTGGGCCCCACAAGGCCCGGTTTGCGTGTAATGCGGGGAGTTGCAGCTTCTACATCTGGAGTCCGTTTTAGGCATCTTCAATGGAATTGTGACCCTGGCATCGAGACGAAGTTGACCAGGGTGGTTTCAGTCATTGAAGCCGGACTAGAAGAGTGGGCCCCACGGGTCGTCTTTTAAGTTGTGTGCAGCGTACTGTGAATTTTTCATCAGGAATCCATTTGGGGTGTATGAATAGTCGTTTCAGCAAGTTTTTCCGAGAGAATCGCCATGGAGAAGTTCGCCCGACCTCATTTGGGACTCAGGTGCGGGCCCCGCGAGACGCCGTATGGGTATAATGTGGTGGTGAATAACTTTTCCATCGGGAGCTCATTCCTAGTGATTATGTAGTCTATCTCGCGTGTTTTTCCATAAGAATTACGATGGTCTAATATTTATGGGAGAGTGGAGCCTTGTTTGAGATCTCACTAAATGTGAAAACATGAATGGGAAATGGTAATATGTTTCTTTGATGCACTCGGAACCTAAACATTGTAACAATGTTGGTGACACCTAGTGATATCATGGACAGTGTAGAGTTATCAGACCAGTTTCGGGTTTACACTCTAGTGAGGTTGGACAGTGGATTACCTGTTGACCTTTTAGGGTTTACCCTCTAGAGGGGCTGGGCAGTGGGTTACCCATTGATCTCTTAGGGTTTACTATCTAGCGAGGCTAAGCAGTGGGTTACCCGTTGACCTCTTAGGGTTTACACTCCAGCGAGGTTGGGCAATGGGTTACCTGTTTACCTTGGGGTTTACCCTCCAGCGGGGCTAGGTAGTGGGTTACCCGACGACCTCTTGGGGTTTACCTGCCAGCGGGGCTAGGCAGTGGGTTACCCGACGACTTCTTTCAGACTCAGCCCTTTCTATGAGGCTAGTCAATGACTTTTCTCCATGATTACCAGATCTAGATCCTTGGTTGTACAGATCATCTATGAGACTTCTTGGGTTTGCGGCACTATTGTGCATTAGTGATGTATATCCTTTAAACCGTTGGTGACTTATCTTGGGCTGAGAATGGATATAGAGATCCTTTAACACACTCGTTTAGGTTTCGCGTTGAGCATGTATATATGCCCTAATTTCGTTACCACTCATGGGGTTCAGTTACTCTCCTTCTAGGAGGGGACAGATTCATGGGGTATGCCACATGATTTCTGTGTCTAGAACCTCTTGGATTGGATGATCCTACTTCCGTTTTTTGTTGGGTTGAGTTGGACTCTCTTTATTGTACTCTTACACTATTCTTTTTCTGTCAACTGCTCACTATTTTGGTACATCCTTTGTTGCTCCCTCGATCTTTCAGGGAATCCCACTCAGTATCTTTATACTCACCCCTGCTTGGACTTTTCCCGCACTTAGTGTGCCCTTGCAGACGATGGACAGGTCGATCGATACTACAGAGGAGCGTAGAGGACACATGATCTTGGGTTCCATTCAGTGCTCATAGGAGGATTTCTATGTGTGAGACTCACCAGTGGTTCTATTTCGTTTTACCTGTTGCCGGGTTGTGGCACCTTTCTGGTTGGGCACCTGTTTTCCCCTTTTAATGTTCAGGTTACTTGTTAGTACATCTCAGCACTTTACTTGTACTGGTTATAGGTCGATTCATGTATGTTGGTTTCCCATTTTTACCAGTGTGGTATCTTTCTTTCTTTTCTATGCAATTTTTCATTGAGTTAGCTACGTCTGTGTGTACAGTTTCTTAGGAAAAGGCCTCCCCTAGTTTGTTGTGCCTTCGGCGCTAGTTTCCAGCCCCTGGCCTATGGGGGTGGGCTTGGGGTAGTTGTGGCTAGATCCCTAGTACGGGTCGGGCCATGACAGGAAGATCCTTCTGAAGTGTTTGAAAATAACCCCAATCTTAGTTCCGATTACTCTCTTGTGAGGGTGGAGAAGATCTATAAAGAGATGTGGTCAAATGTTTTGGAGCTATTTTCTTAGACATATCAGTAATATTAGTTTATTACCCTACAGATCAAACAACATGCATTGGGTACTCTTCTACTTTTTGGGCCAGAGCTTCCATGTACTCTGGGAGTACACTCACACGACAAGGTGGTATTATTCCTAAATTTTGTACCCGAGTAAGAAAGTGTTGAACATCTAGGTGATGAGGCGGGGCCACACACAACCTGTGGACCTTATATGCTCCATGTTATATAGTATGAATCTTCATCCTCTCGTATTTCCTTCGTTGGTTTCTGATTTTGTAATTAAAGTATTCATTCCTTTGTATTTCTTCATTTACAGTGCACTGGTTCCCTCCATAGTGTATTAAGAGGTATAATGTGATATTTTTCAATCATGAAGCTGATTCGAGGTGATGCTCAATAACACCTATAATTAGGAATGAGCACCTTCTTAGTACCAGGATTTCCCTCCATTGGGAATGGGATGTAGCAATTCAGATGGTCTAATTGAGATGTACCATATAGAATGGATGACTAGTGTAGTTTCTCAATTTCTTCTGAGTGGAACCCTCTTGTTGGGGTAATCTTGGTTCCTGGATGATACTAGAGTGGAAACATCTTGACTGGTTGGGAATGCTTCGTCGATGACACTAGTGTGGATCCTACTAGATGTGCTAGGCATGGGTCCCTACAATATACTATAGTGGAACCCTCTATTTGGTATAGGCATGGGTCCTCGACGACACTAGAGAGGATCCCTCTAGTCGAGCAAGTCATGGTTCATCGACGACACTGGGGTGGAACCCTCCAACCATGCTGGCCATAGATCCTCATCCATTATAATAGTAAAACCTTCCAATCGGGCTAGTTATGGGTCCACAATGTTTAGATGACCATATTTCTTCATATTATTGATGAGACATACATTGATGTCACCTTTGACTCACGAGTAAAACAACTGCTTTCCACACCAAGGCGAATCCTTGAGAGGTAACCTAATACCATGTAGGTGAGAGAGACCCACCCAATGTGGATAGTATCAAGTTGTGGTGTTTGATCCCGTTTGACATGGAATTCATTAAAAACATGGGTATGATGATTATTGATGGTGGTTACTTCTATAATAGTTGGAGACTCTTCTTCTTTGGATGAGGTGTGGGATGGAGATCAACAAACCCTCTTTCATTTGGGGATTCATTGACTGAGCATATATATGAATCCTATTTTTTACCCATATTAGGGGTTTTGGTTACTCTACTTTCCAGAGAGTCTATGACGCATGTGGTATGCCACATGAATTCTGTTTCTAGATTATCATGGTTGTACGAGTCTAATATCCTACTATTAGTAGTAAAGACTTAAGGTGAAGTTTATCTTCTCATCATTCTAGATCCAAGTTCATTGGATGAGTTTACATCACTCTCTTGTAGGGTTGAACAATAATATTTTAATGTAACCTGTTCTATCTAGGGCATGTATCTTCAATACATCTCTTACTGCTTCCTTGATACTTTGGGGAATCCTATTGAGTATTTTCATACTCACCCCTTCTTTGTATTTTTCGAAAGTTGTTGTGCCCTTATAATGCGTCATACATGTTCATCATGACATTGAAAGATCAATGGGTAAAGATTTATGGGACCATGAAATTTTTTCATAGAATGGGATCTTGGAGTGGGTCTCTATAATCTAATTTACATTACCAAATATTTACTGGTTGTGACACTCTTTTTTTGTGTGTGTATTTTTTCCCGATAGCATTTAGTTTTCTTTATGTACTTGTACTATTTAGAGGTATATGCATACTTGTGGTTTTTTATATAAAATTTTGACATTTTTTACCATTTAATCTAAAATTTTTCATTATTTTGGTTGTTTGTGTGTGAACATGTACATAAGAAAATGACCCTAAGAGTTTGTTATGCATTGGGCGCTTATCCCTTTCCCCTGGCCTATGGAGTTTGGCTTGGGGTAGTTACAGCTCGATTCTCGACGTGGTTCAAGTCATGAAAATGGTGTATTTGTGGTGGGTTGTTCTATGGAAATTTGATCGGATGTTACCTAAAAAATAATTGATTGGTTTTTAGTGAAATAGAGTCAACATGTCTCGATATCGGCTCTCATTCCTGGGAGTCTAGTATTGGTGAAAAGACTGACGTATCCATTCACCATGAGCCTAATTACCTGCTGGTCGACTCGGTATGCTATGAAATTTGTTTTATGGAAATTTTGTACATGCATAATATATGTTTGTTTATTTTAATGTTCTTATAGAGTCATCTCCCCATTGGTTTTATGTATATATTTTCACTTCCATGGTACTCCTTGATTTGATTTTGGATGTGTCTGTAATGAAAACTAGCTAGGATGTTAGCTCTTATTTATGATGATAACCCTAAGAGTGAGGAGGCCTCTATTCAAGATCCATCATAAAATAAATCATCCTCAATGTGGATAGGTAAATGCATCTCCACCTGAGGATAAATAGTTAATACCGACATCACAAGTAAAGGATTAGCACAGGGTGAGTGCGTATGGTGAGTTGTTGCATCAGATATTACTGAGGAACCATAGTGATCCAGACCATCATAAAATAGAGGTTTGGTTAGAGATGGTGGGTTTTCTTTCAATTATTGATCATAAACCAATTTTTCAGAAGGATTCTTGGGGAGAAAGTCTTTTTTCACAGATAGCTCATTGTGATTGGAGTCTGTTTACTCTGATATGCGATGAGTAGGTACTCTCATTGAATGACTTCCATTATTTATTCTTTGAGGAGTAACACGCCTCCTACTTATTCTAAAACTTGACTGAGTAGCCCCTTTAGTTTTTGCAGGGAGGTTTGATGATTAATGAGTACACGAATAGGTTTATAGACCTTTAATACCACTCTCTATACATGATCCATGAAGGAAACATTTAGGAATTAAAGTATGAGTAGGATATCCATAGATAGATCAGTGTAGATGTAGTTCCCTTATGCATCCCCATCTACAATGGGGCACTGGTGATGTAACTAGTGATAAGGGGCGTCCTGTTAGAGGGGCGTCATACAACTAGAATCAATAGTGGGTGTGACCAAGCTGAGACGTCTGCCACTGTTAGTAGACATCAGACGACCAGAACTCAACCTAGGAGGCATCCCTACAATTGGTATCATGTATATAATTTTGTGGGGAAGAGGAAGCTTATATCATGGGGATCTATTAGGGTGGGATGACGTTATTCTTGTAATGTGGCATGTCACATTGAAAGAGACTACCCTACCATATATGTTGAGATTGAAAATCAGATAATTAATGAACCTTCATGGAAGATTTTTTAACATGATCATGGATCTCCCAAGAAGTTACACGGTGTTCCTTGAGGCGGAGGTGTAATAATGTTTTTATGAGGTGTTTTGGATGGTGGAAAATTCTATAAGATCCATCCGCCACCACTAGGCGGCTCACGTTAGGCTCAAGGAGCTGGCAATTGTGGGCCATGGGCAACTAAATGTTCCAAAGGTTTATTATCCTGAAGCGCATTAGATGATAAGAGATACCCCTTATGTATTTTCTACCTTTTTCTTATTATATATTTTGGAAACTAGGTGATTTACTCTTTTCTCCATACTTCTTGCTTAAGGATTTACTAGGGTGATGTAAGGAATCAGTGTAAGCCTATTTCAGTGTTGTTCGACTTACCATTGAATGCATGAAGAAAAGTGGTCATTACCCCACCAAGAAATCTTTTTTTTTTGACAATATAAAATCCATGTGGGAGATACAGTGTTGCCCAAAGTGTATCATATCATGATGTAGTAGAAGAGTCCCTCTAACTTGTGTGCTCATAGAAGGGTTTTGTAGTGGAGTGTCATAGAAAGGCCTAACAATGTCAGTGGGGTTTTTCTAAATGATCTCATCTTTCCTTGAGATTCCACTAGGGATTATTGATGAGTATATGGTATGAGGATTACTATCCCTTCAAGGGAATTGAATAAATTTATGATATGAAATGTGATTTCCATGTCTAGCTTCTTATGGTTGTATGAGTTTACTCACTTTCCCTATTTTTTGGTACCTCTATGTGTTCAACATCAACCTTGATGCACCAGTTATCATGTACAAGTCGAGGTGACATGGACCCCATCAATAGAATGATGCGACCCACAAGATGGAAATATAAGGAGTAGTCTTCTCCCTATGGATGTGGAGACACTACCTTCTATGAAAACACTTTGTGGTTTGCACAGAACACCATTGTTTTAGGTAATTCATCACCCAATGTGACTTGATCATAAGATATTGACTCTATTTGAAATTTATATAGGACTAATCCTTTGAAATTCTATATATAATGGGAAATTGAAATATTGTAATATATTACATTAGGATTAATTTCCAAACTCACGAGGTGTGGTATGTTTTGGAGATGTTAGATTACCATCATTTAACCATAGTGGAGTAAGTGGTTACAGTATTATTCAGTAAATGGCGATGACTCCATCACATCATTAGTATGTAAAAGTGTATATGTTGTTATAAATCAACTATGAAATCCTGGATGACCAAATATAATTAAATGTTCCTCTAGATGGATATTATGTAAGAGGAAATATTTATACTATATTACAAAGAAAAACTGTGATTTCAATCAGGAAGTGCGATATAGGGGTTTAGCCAAGGATATGAACTATCCCCTAACGTTCATCAGGATGTTAGAGACCATGTAAAGGGTTGGTGAGGTTTCCTATATCCTTTCCAGACCCCAATAGATAGAATGGGCGCACGAAATCCCCCATGTGTCATAGTTGAGGATATACGTGCATCTTTTAGCGCACGTTATCAATACGAAAATACCATATAAGGATGGACCATCCCTTTTGTTTTCCTGTTATGTCAGCACATAAATATGCAGAGTTCCTAAAAGCAGGATTTCCAAGTGTCTGCTCAGTACCCCAAGTTGTCTTCCCTTGTTTTTCTTTTTTGGGGATGAAAATCTTGATGGAGGGAGAGTTGTTGATACCTAGTTTTTTCCTTGTATGACTATTTAATATTTCTACATATAATCCCACAACAAGGTGCCAATATGGCATCTGATTCTGAGGACCAAAATGCCCAAAATAAATTATAAAAAAATATTAAGTATTGTTCTATTTTTAAAATGGTGGAAATGGGATATCACATAAACGGTATACTAGATCAGAAATTTGAGGCCATAGTTGAGTCTAAATCATGTAGTTTACCACATGCAGGGTATATCTTTTGATAGAACACGCATTTGGTAT
Source organism: Viscum album (assembly GCA_963277665.1). Taxonomy (NCBI): domain Eukaryota; kingdom Viridiplantae; phylum Streptophyta; class Magnoliopsida; order Santalales; family Viscaceae; genus Viscum; species Viscum album. Next base: position 1,174,908,617 of record OY728160.1, read on the forward strand.
AAACCACCATAGATAGATGTTCTGTAAACAAAATAAATAAAATATAATTATTTTACCTTGAATGCTCAATCAAATTTCATGTGAACGGAGACACATTATGGAAATCCAAGACATCTGTTGAGTTAATAATTGGGTGTTTTACATATGTGAAACAAAAAATAAGAAGGTGAATGAGGTTCAGATTCTACGATGGTTGGAGAATAGAAGGGGATGTGATAAACCTAATAAAATCCTTTAAAGACATATTTATGGGATTTTGATTAGGGTTATTCAAAAAACCACACTCCAACACGTTCTCACCTCCTTCCTCCCTAGGAGAATCCCTACCAAAACATTGACGGATCCCAATAGGATCAAAGTTGATGTGTCTTTAATGACGAGTGATTAAATCGAGGTAGGATCCCTCAATTTTTTCATAGTTTGATGTTTTGACATGGGAAATAAACTCTTTTCATTTTTTTCTTCACATTGATTATAAAAAATTGATGGAAGAATGAGCAAAGAATCTGATCCATGCTTGTAACTTGTTTATATTTTCACTCTTTATTTTCTAATTGTGAATTCTTAGTTGTTTATTTTTCTTGCCTCAAAAAAACAACAGATCTTTGAGAAGGGTGTGGATCAGAACAGATCTGGACATGATGATCACATATTTATGATCGTTTCAAGGTTTGGAGTTGGATCGAAGGAGATGTGGTGTTAGGAATGTGTCAGTGGAATCAGTTGGATAGGATGGTGGTGTATAGTATGAAAATATGAGTAGGAGGTGTTGTGGACAAGAGGAATCCTGAGAGATGTTAACAGAGAATCATGCTGTCTGTAGTGGTGCGAGCAAGTATTCCACAGTGGAATGAGCATGATCTATAACAGGTTCAGTGAATGGAGTTGATGGGGTGCAATTTTAGCTGGAGTAGTGAGGTCGGTATCAAGGTAGAGCATATGTTTACGAATGGGACAACGAGATGGAGTGTATAATGGAGAAGCGGAAAGCTAGGAGACCGAGGTAGGTCGGCGGAAGTGCAGGGTTCCAGATTTTGAGTTGGGCTGATCATCCGTTGACTGGTGAGGTGGAGAGGGGATCCAAGGTGGTGCTAGATATATGGGAGTGAGGGGAAACCCTAGGTAGAAAGAAAACACATTGGATATAAAATGAAAAAAATATAACAATAAAATAATAATAATAATAATAATATTATTAATCTTTAATCATTTATAACTCCTTCTTGGGGAGTCCGTTTAGTTCACCATCAGCGGTGACATAACGATGGTCTCAATACATTAATTTTATGAAAATTTGGGAGAATTTACACCAACCCATGACCAAGGACCAAGAAATGCTTGTGGGACATTAGATTTAATTTTATTATCGAATCTTTGACTTGACATAACTCTTGCGTGTGATGTCCTATTGACATATTGTCAATGGTGTTGTTACTCTATCATGATATTGTCGATTTACATATTTTAAATCTTGGTATAGGTTTCTATTAAACTAAGTTCATGAGTTTATTTAATAATAATACAATTATTATTATTATGAAAACATGTAACAGACATATCTTCTAAAGAGAGTGCTAATTTTACATGAAATCTATAGCAACATAACCCTATTTCTAAGATGGGCCATACTTGGCCATTTTGTAATAATAGGAATTCAGGCTCTTTTTGCAGTTTATCAATGCGTGTATGTTTAATCACCATTATATGATTTCTATTATTATTCAGGCTTCTTGTTTTAGATGTGACGCATACATGTGGTGTTTGATAAATGTGTCGTCAATGAAATTTGTAACCATAGTCCTTGGGAGAACTTTTCAAGATTTTTTTTTTCAGTTTTTTAACTAATGTAGAGGTGCATGACCCATGTTCCATGGTTCATGCACTTGATGGTTAATTAAAACCTTTTCACTGGGTATTTTTTATGGATTAATGAGTAGTCCCTACCATGTGTTTTTTCATAAGGATCACAAAGGAAGTGATCTTTATATTTTATGTGATAATGGCATGGGACCTAAGAGACTATGTTCAAGTGTATAGTATCATTATTTGAAATATACATCAGATTTCTGTTATTGGAAAATGAATAGTATATGTTGCATGTTTTTTTGCAATGATCACAATGGTGTGATTTTTTGGACGTTTGGATCCTTGTTCATGATCTCAATAAATATTGAAACATGAATGGAATATCAGTGGAATATCCTTCTTAAGTGTTTGAAGAGAACACACAATTTGGGATAGCTCCGTCTCATGTGAGAGTGGAGAATATGTGTTATGAGATATGGTCAAATTTTCTAGATCCATTTTAGGAGATTCATTAGTGAAATTACATTATCTCCATTTGAATAATAAAAAGAGAATTTTGTCCTTGTTAGTATTTGGGATAGAGGTATGATGTTCTCTAAGAGTACACTAGCATGCCTAGGTGGTAAATTCCCACCGTTTAGTACCTGATCATGTCCAGGTACCTGGCCAGGTGATGAGGTGGGGACACATATCATGTGGGTTGCACATGCTCCGTGTACTACACTACAAATCTTCTACCCCTCATATCCCATTTTTTGTGCATATATTTTGGCATGCGAGTAGCCTATAATTCGTGTTTATAAATGTATATCATTATGGTTCCCTTTATATTAATGTCTAATATATGATGTGATATTCTATGAGGATGATGCCTCTTTGATGTGATTCTCGATGACAACTGTGACCAGGTATGATCACTAGAATAGTATTAGGATTACCCACTAGTAGGACTAGGATGTGGCATCCCTGATGAAATTTCAAATAGGTGTCATGTAATGGCTATTAAAATTTTAGTATCTAAATGGATTTTGAGTAGAACTTTCTATCCGGGCTAGGAATGGGTCCTCGAAGACACTAGAGTGGATCCTTCTAACTAGGATTGGCATGGATTCTCAATGACACTAGAGTGGAACCCTACAGTTGGGATAGACATCAATCCTAGAAGACACAAGCATGGAACCCTCCATATGTGATATGAATTGGTCCTCGACAACACTAGATTAGTAACCACCAGCTGGGATGGGAATGGTTCATCAACGAAAGATGATTGGAACCCTCCAGCTAGGCTGGGCATGAGCCATAAACCCATCTTAGATTAGAACCCTCCATCCAAACTAGTCATGGGTCCTCAATATTAAGAAAAATGATTACCTTTGGATTAGTGATGAGGAATACATTGAGTTCAACATGGACTCACGAGTAATATGACTTCTTTATCCTCCAAGAAGTGTCCTTGAGATGTCACCTAAAACATTACGGGTGAGACATACACACCCAAAAAGGATAGTATCAAGGTGTGATGTTTGATCCCCTTTGACTTTTAGTTCAGGGATGACATGTGGATGCTGAGTGTTGATAGTTGTTACTTATGGAACTATTGGCGAAACATATTGTTGTGATGATCTGTGAGATGGGGATCCCCTTAACCTGTTTTTATGTGCTTCATTTATTGAGAATATATATGCATACTATTTTCCGTACCCACTCCTTGGTTTTTGATTACTCACCTACTATGAAAGGCAACGACTTGTAGGGTATTACATATGATTTATATATCTAGCTTCACATAGTTGGAAGAGCCTACTCTCCTAATATTAGTTTCGAATACTTGATGAGATGTTCATATTCTCACCATTTATGGATATTTGTTCTATGGAAAAGATTACATCACTATATGGTGGGGTGGAGCTATACTCTTGTACTGTACATTGTTATATAATGACTTAACTCTTCAGTACCACTAATTCATATCCCTAGAGCCTTAGGGAAAACCTAATGAGTAATTTTATACTCACCCCTGCATGGGATTTTCCTGCACTTACTGTAACCCTGCAGACATTAGAATTTTTGATCATGAACTTAGAGGAGGTAAGGATACAGAGTGAAAGGACCATGTGAGGTGGTCGTAGCATGGGATCTAAGAGCAGGGATCTCCTAGATATTATACATTTCTACCTATTTCTTGGTTGTGACACTTTTCTAGTTGGACATGTATTTTTCCCCTTCACCTTTCAACTTACATTACATATTTTTACTTTTAAAAGGGCGAGGAATACTTGTTGTTTTTATAGTAGTGTTGTACTTTTATTCCATTTTACTCTACACTTTTTCAATGATATGGTTTTGTAGGTATGACCGAGTACATATTCAAAGGCCTCCTCAAGTATTTTATGCCTTCGATTCTTGTTATCATGCCCTCGCCTATTGTGGTAGGATTGGGGGAGTCGCGGATCGAGCCCCAAAATTAGTCGGGCCATGACAGTAGTTCCAAATCATATCATAATTTACTCATTTTTTACATTTATTCTTTGAAAATATATTTTTTTAAATTACTTACTTATTTAATATTAGATAAGTATATAAAAAATGTCCATAAACATTTGAGATGTATTATGTTTCTCGATGGGGATAAAATAAGTCATTAATATTTTTTATGGGAAAATTTTCATTCATAATGATGTTGTTGAGTTATTGGTAAATGATGCAAAATTTCATCGATCCAAACAAATTTATGGAAAAAGAGGACTATTGTATTTCAAGGAGTTCAACTAGAAAATATGTACCCTTTTTTCAAATTCTCATGAAAATCATTCTATAAATATTCCCATTCTATTAGGGAAATACTATATGGGTATATAGATATTATTTTAGAATAGTGTATATGTTCTACTGGAAATTCTAACTCACAAATTATGGGATGTCGAATAAACAATTTAATAAATACATCGGTATTTTCTCACATAATGGGAATTTTCTCGAGGATGATACTTTCCCTTCTCACAATAATTTAGAAAATATATTCACCGTCATTGGGTATTAACAACACCAATATTGCGTTATTTTGTAATGGCGATTCAAAATCATATTTAAAATTTTATAGGCATATATGATGATTTAGAATATAGATAGAACTTTTAACTTATATATAGTTGGTGAGGGCATTATAAAATGAGAACAAATCCAATATAATTATAGTAAAAAATTATAAAAAGAGAAGGATTTAAATATTAACTAGAAAAGAAGTATTATAATACCTGGTCACATTATATGATTCTAACACCTGTGATACAATGATCACACCATTTGGTGTTTTAATTGATATATCTATATCATTTTTTCTAGTATGTGATTAAATACAACCTTTAATCTTGTTTGAAATAATGGAATGTGTAGATCTAGATTAAATTTAAAAGAAAAATATTATATATTGAATATGAATCTTACCTTGTATAACCTCATATCCACAGTCCACCTTGGTAGTGATTATGTTGTATGAATTCTCCTAATCCATCTAGTTTTTTGGTTTTCGATGTTGATTACTATTAATGTTACAAGGTTTTGTATATTGGCTTATATAATGCCCTTTCTTCACATAATTATAGAATTAAACCTTGTATGGCCCATTTGTAGGTTCCTTATGTTCTAACATAATTTTGGGAAACTACACCATGATTCTTATATATTCAAGAGAATTATGGTCTTCTCATAAACACTTATATAATTTACCACTTCCATAGAAGAAAATTATAATATTCTTATTTCAAAATCGTTGAGTGGCTTGTTGAAGGAAATTTTTTCATCTTTTATGATTAATTTATTTAGTGTGAATATATATCCTATGATTCTTATCTCTATATATGTTTAACCACACTCTAAAATAAAACTCCTCTTTAAGTTTATATCTTTATACTTCTTCAAAAATAATTATATCTTGGATAAGTTGATCATTTCATACATTTTTTAATCCACTAAGGAAACTATTATTTTTTCATTAATTATATATAATAAAACCCGATATGTTCCTCACAACCATAATTTATTCTTCCTTATATTAGATGATTTGTGAAATCATATTTTTATTTTTATCAATAAATTTACCCCCATAATTTATCAAAGAGTTCAATTTAAAAACATGTAATGAAATATATTCATAATTTCTCCTATGAAATTTATCTATTTAACTCGTTTCCTATATATGGATGATAAACATCGACCATTTATTTGATTATATATATATATATATATATAATAAACGAAATGAGTAAAATTATCCTCCATCAAATAGTGGACGACACAAATGATATTTTCCATCGATTTAACCCATTATATTCTAATAAGTGCATTATATTATCTATTAAATGTCAGTGGTTATTGTAAAAAAAGTCATGATGGATATTTTATTATTCTTGGGTGAAGTTGTAAATTACACAGGTTTTAGTTTATTGCTTATATCTATACTTATCTGCATAAATGTCACCATAATGTTTTGAACCCCACCTCACATTTAATTAGAATTTTATTTGAAAATAATTTCATTATCCGTATGATTTTTGATGGAATTATTTCTTATGGATCCTACTATTTTATAAAACATTAAATGTTAGAAGAGAAATACAATTAAATAAAATATGGATACATAATTTATAATAAGGTTTAAATGAGTTCTAATAAATATCATATTCGAACTGTGTGTTTACAATGAGTTATATTTTACTAAACTACATCTAAAATGATTCTTCATAGGATAATGTAAAAAAAGATTTTAGAGAATAAATGAAAGAGTTACTTTTGTAATTTATCTAGCATAATGATTTTCATTATAATTTGTTCATAAAAACCATGTACAATTAGAGTTCTTAATTTGGTTTTCTCTCTTGGACAAACTAATCCCTTATAGTGTGAAGTTCAATTTGATACTCAGCCATCCAATTTAGATTGAATAAATGAGGAAAATTTCCACCACAACCACATCAAAATTACTATACCCATAAAGTGAATCCATCTCTAGGAAACCGCCAAATTTATAAATTGGAAAAATATTATGATATTTTCATAATTATAGAGTTTTCCCTTTGGATTTCACTAATGGGTTGTAATAATATTAAAAAAATTTATAAATCATTATTTAAATACTAACTATAATGACTAGATGTTTACTTATAAGAAAATTTCACACATATTAAAATGAGTAATATTTTATAAATATTTTTTAGATAAAAATTTTATTGTATTTTTGGAAAAATTTGGCTTAATGATAATGAGAAAAAAATAAAGTATTAACATTATTTAAATAATTTTTCACATTTCTCATAAAATATATCATGTTAATATTACTATATGTATTCATTTGAGGATATACGCCAAATAATTAGTTATTAAATTCCCAGAATGTTGATGAATAAAATAGAATGAATAAGATACATCAATCATTTGTAAATGTGAATGAAAAATCATCACATTTATTGAATAATATTAGTTTCATAATCATAATAATGATGGAATACTATTAAAAATATTTTTAATATATAATATTCATAATAATAAAACACCATATCATTATGGTCAAATTCCACACATTGTTGTGTACAATTCGAGTAACAAGTTTATGTAAACAATATGTAGAAAAATTATATGATAAATGTTTTGAAAAAAATTAATCATATTATTGTATAATGAACATAAATTAATTACATACAAAAAACTACCAAATTTATGGCCATGATATTTAATTTTAGGCCCATATTTTTAATCAATAAATGCACATTATAATTAATTTCCTAAGGAATGAATATATATAAGCAACCCTAATCATGAAATGAACCCATTAAAACAAATGGGTTTACTAATTATTTTTCACTATATAAATTAATGAATAAACATTGGGGATGAAAATTCATAGAGGATATCATAATCTATTATAAATGATCAGAATTTATTCAGAGAATATTCAACATATCATGTGTTGTCTATTAGATCTTATGGAATGTAAATCCACATTGAAAAATCATTTCAATTTTCCATGAAAATTTCAAAAAGAGGTACAAGATTTAATATTACATAGGAAATAATGGGAAATGGGGTAAGGTAATTATGAAGTTATTATGAAGATAAAATACTCAAAAAATCTGAAAGCTGAGATAACCCAGAAGGATATAGTGGGTTTTGAGAAATACCATTACCCAAGGTCCTATGCCATTTCATCATAGTTTAGAATCCTATATAGTATATGTGTACAAGAAAATTTATTTTATTAATGTTAATTTTTATGACTAATATTCAATTATAGTAATTGGGTTTCATTTCAAAATTAACAATTTTATATCAATATGTTTTTAATATTGTATTTTCTTAATAAATACCATATTTATTAAATTTCATGATAATGGTTTTTAATATTTATATATTAATAATATTTATTATAAAATCCTATAAATAAGAATATTTAATGATAAATATATATTAAATTATTTTTTATTACCATCTATAAAGGTTGTAATTTGTAAATAGTTGGAAATTTCTCCATGACATATTAATTAATTCTTATTATGTCATTGTCCAAAGAGGAGATATTATGTATATAATATATTATTATATAATAAAATCCATTTTATATGAAGATAAAATTATCAAGATAATTTTTAAATGGGATTTAATTTTTTTAATAAATATGGGATTTTATTGGAAATAAAGTATATGGATTTAGAAAAGGGAAATAAAATAAAATTATGAAAGGACTATAAATTTTTCTGATCATGTTCATTTGTTTATAACCATTAAATAATAGAATTTATAGAGTTTTATTTGTCAAGTAAATTCAAATTTTTCTAAGGGGAATAATTTCATAACATGTGTTCATGTTTTTTTCCCTAATATTTTATTATTCATTTCCCTTTAAATAAATTTAATATTAGCGATATCTTTCATTACATAACACACTAAGTTTAATCAAATGCAGACGTACTATTGAAATGTAATAATGCGGTGTGTAGGAATAGTATTACAAATATTATTAAAAAAATTTATATATATTTTATAATATAAATGTGTTGATTAATTCTTTGGAAATAAGTAACCAATTTTCTAGAAATTATTTTTTAGGAAAAAATATATTTTCTTTTACAATTGTTTTACATTGTATTTAGTGAGAGGATATTATAATTAATTCATTAGAATTATTTGAAAATTAATTTTAAAATCTTCATATCCTTTTTGGAAGGATCATAACAAAATTAGAAAAGATTTAGTTTTGTGGATTTCCAAAATATTTGAATTTTCAAAAAATTATAAAAACACTTATTCTAAAACATTCATTTATTATCATGTATTAAAATAATACCTATTTGGATTTATATTGGATTAAATGTTAAATTAAGAAATTATTTAAAAACATAATTATATTTATTTAATTTGTCCAATATAATAATTCAATACTATATATAAATATTTTTTAACTTAGAAATACATTTTATCAGAAAATAATTTTTATCACATTTTACAGGTCAGTTTTAAATTTAATTTTTGATAATTATAGATTATGAATCATTTAAAATTAATTTTATATTTTGGATTAAAATATATAATATCTATTAAAACACTCTTGTGAATTGTTTCATAATTAATATTCAAAATTTTATAAATATGTTAAGAAAATAAAAGTGTAAATCTTGTTATCCAAGGATAAAAAATTTATATGGCCATAATATTTCATCTTAATTTTTATTATATGATAAAATTTATACAATTATAAACTGAGTATCTATAATGAAATTTTAATGGGAAACATTCCCATGATAATTATTTAATAATATTTTAATCCTTCTTAAAATTCAGGGTGTGTCCCATCCCCCACTTAAGATATACACTTCTACCCAATTTTCTAAACACCTTAATGGGCCATATAGATTTACCAATATAGGAAAATAAATATTCTCATCATTAATGACCATGTATTTTTGGTTTTGAAATTTATAAAAGACCATTCCAAGGGTCCTAAAGAAGAGATATAATTGATCTTATTCAATGAATTAGTAATAATCTTAATCAAACTGTTACTATTTTACTGTTCTTTTTAACATTATATTGTGTCCATGCCATTAAAAAATTTTAAGACCATTAAATTCCATATAATTTGATTTTATTATCTAAATTTCAAAACATTTACCCACCACATTATACATAAAATAGGATAAAAAACACTCTGTCTACAGCAGACTACCGCCTCATGAAGTAACGTAATTTGGTTTTCATCACAACCTCACATAGATTGGAAACATCATGGATATAATGAATATATATGTTAAATATGACATAATTTTTATATAGAAATATAATATATAGATTTTCTTCATACCTTACATCTTATTAGAAAATTATAATGTTGGTGTCGACCACCACTACTATGAAGCGACAAGATTAGTTTTTCATGTCCACCCTTCATGGATGATTATTAATTTTAATACAATGAATATATAAGATATTTATATCCAGATTGATGTTATTGAAAGTATTTGACAACATTAAAAATGAAATAATGAAATCTATTGTACCTAGATATAGATGGAAAGTTAAATATTTATCTCCCTAATATGATGATTTTAATAATGAATTATAGATCAATGGGTGCTAAAAAGTAATCCACGAATCATATATTATGTTATAATATTTTCTTTGTAGCTAATATGAGAATTTGAATTACCCCTACCATTATATTATTAATATTATATTCGTTTATAGACCATGGTAATTATATTGACGATATATAAGTTGAGAGGCCTTGTTCAAAAATGCATAGAATTATGCATTTCAATTTTTAGGATTGTGTTTTTAGTATTCCATTTGTTTTAAATGTTATTTTTATCAACATATTTTGATTAAAATATTATCGTTGATTAATTTACATTGGTATTAATTTCCACTTTTCCAGGTTTTTAATTTCTTATTAATAAATATGTCGTCCATTGTATGTAAACCTTATTCCAAAACTAAACTCATTTAATTTTTCATTTTCCCAATGATATAAGGATAGATATAATGAACGTTATGAATTATTAAATAATGCTTCATATTCAATTATTTTATATTTCTATTTTAATATAGTAATTTTGTATATTTCTTATTTTCTAAGGGGTCTAAGTTGACCAATCCTACATGGTGAGATCCTTTGTATATAATATAGTGTATTAAATAAAATACTCTCTATCGGTTACTAGATTCACCTAGTAAATGTTGGTATCAATAGAATCTTAGTGGGAACCCTCGAAAAAATAATTAAAATGAACGTAGCTAACATATTAATTATTATGATCACAAGTAATAATTGGTGAAATTTATAATTTTATGGATTTTTATTTTATTGAAAAATATTGTTGATTATTATGGAATAACAAGTTGTGTTCAATATTTTAGTGATGGATCTTAATAAATAAAAAGCAATAGACAGCCAAATATATTATAGGGATTTTACTATTGATAAATCCAAGATTCTTGTGGATGGAAGCATGTAGATCATGGACATATCTTCGCATCCAACTCTAGTTATGATGATTAATCATTTCTGTATAGATATTAATATTGTTATACATCATGATTCACATATTATGGATTACTTCAGAATAAGAAATCTCTATATTTCATTGTAATTATTAATCTATTAGTATTTGAAAAATGTATTAATACCCATGGAACAATATTTATTGATACGATAAGTAATAAAAATGAAAATGTTATTCTTGAAATCTATTATTCGATATGGAATATAAACTAATAGTGGTCATTGATCCAGTACACTAAAGTGATTGATAAAATAGATATAATTTAATGTATTAAATTTAAAGTGATATTCTTATTCAAATAATTTGATAAAGAAATTATAGATTATAATGAGAATAATTTCTATGTTAAAGAAGGATAAAAATGGTGTGGTAGACTATGAGGGTTGAATTACTTGTTTATCCATGTACTCTACAAACTACATTCATAACCTGGAATGAATGATTTACCGATTCATTAATCACGTTAAGGTGATTATTTTAAGGGAAATGATTTTTGTAATTTTTTCATCATATGATAATATAGTATCCAGTTCCATCAAGACAATGAAATAATTTTCTAACACATGTATCTTCCAAAGAATTTCAGAGAAATCTATATGGTAGAGGCTAATGAAGAAATAAAATTTTCAAAGATAATGTATGGAAAGATAAAATTTAACAGATATGATTAAAATTGAATGAAACATTAGTGAATTTTACTTATGGGAATATTAGATCATTTCAATTATATAAAATGGATAATGTTTCTCCTAAATGAGTGGAAAAAATGAAACTATAGTAATCACGCACTTTACTTATAATGATAAGAGTCATTATTCGAAAAAATATCCAATGAATTAATAGAACATACCATATAAGGATCAATGGGGAAAATGATAATACTATTTAAATGCTACCAATAAAGTGGACGCTCCAGGTCATGTGGTGAATGGTATAATTAATATCCACTCTTGAAATGATTTTTTTAAGATTTATGTTTTAAAAAAATAATATGTAAATTATTTTTTAAGGGTATAAAATCATAACATCTATGATATCATGTACTAATCCCAATGAAAATTCCTGATATTATAGTGGTCACATCTCATGTCTATAATTCCTCTCTAATAAATGGTTTTTGGATTTTTCCCCCATAACATTTTCTATTCTTCCTAGTGATGAATTCAATGTTGTTTTTTTCTATGATTAGATTCCTCAGTGTATAGAATATATTAATTATAGAAAAATGGATATATATTTGATATTTAATGTCAAAATTGATCATATATATGTTTGAGTATGAACTTTTAAAACAAAATAAAATTACATGTATAATATGGGTTCTATTAGATAGTCATTATGAATAGTTGTCCTATATAGTTTTGGAGAATATAAAAATTGAGAATATTAATATTTTATGGGTTATTTTTTATGTCATTCAAGAAGAGATTCATAGTCTAACCATTAATCATGATGGTGTGTTTTCAATATAACAAATACCTAGTGAAAATAAAATAAAATATAACCTATATATAATATCCCAAATTGAGTTACTATAATTGAGGAAATAACTACAAGATAATCTAGAGAAGTTAATAATTCAAAAAAAATCCATTACCATGGGGTTAACTTAAGAATTCTATAAATAAAAATAAGTCAATTATTATTTTAATTGATTCTTTAGAACATCACAAAAATTAATATTTTCAAAAATATATCTTACCCAATATTGATGACCAATTTGATCAATTTTGAGGTGATAAATATTTTCCCTATGATCAATCTCCGATATGGATATCATCATTTTATTGTAGAAAAACAAAATATAAAAAAACCTTATATATGTGGTATATTAATTATTATTTCATATTACTTCCAAACAGTTTTTCCGATTTGTCTCCAATATTCAAGGATTATATGAATGGAGTATTTAGATGTTACGTTGAACTGTTATTTGTATAATTAATAGTAGATATTCATATATATTAGAATATACTGGGAGAGAAATAAGAATATTTATGTAATTTCATAACACACTTGAGGAAAGAGAATCTATATGATAAATTTAACATGTTTTAATCTAGATTATAAAAATTCCAAATACTTGGTCATATAATTTCAATTGAGGGTATATCAGGGGATTTATAAATGATCAAATTTATTGAGAAATGTCCTGGAATGACTGTGGTAATGGAGATCTATTTTATTCTATAATATGAATTCTACTGATTATTTTTTAGGGTATTATCAAGACAATATAATCCCAAAACCGAGTTAAATCGAATCGGTGTTACGTTCTTCTAGAAACAATAATGTTAGAAAAATTTCAAATAACATCATATAATGCTAGTCAGTAAGTTTTTACTTATAGAAACCTACTATATAGAATGGTTTTGTAATATATAGTGATCCATAAATTATGTTATTTTTTTGTGTCCTCGTGTAGAATTATATGGTGATATATCATACCACAATCAATGTTAAAATTCAATATAAACTTTTTCTAACTCTTTATTTGGAGCTGGAGAAAGTACTTTTTCACTGATGATATTATCTAATTACAGTTTTCTTGAAAGTTACAATATATATAGTAATAAAAAGTTATATATTTTATTGTCATTTAAAATGTTAAATATGTTCTAGAGAATATAGTATTATTTTATTAATGATAATGACATAGGGATAATTTACCACCCTGGTATGGTGAATATGGTGGATGATGCATTGAGTTTGAAAGACCATGCTAACTATTCTAGAATAGAGATTGAAATACATCAATTAATTATGTATATTTGTAAAATGTATCGGGAGATTATGGGATATGGGGAAAAAATATCATTCAAATTTGAAGGATCAAAAATCAATTTATGAGGGGATTACGAAAAAAAAGAATGATGTTGTATTATATAATAAGGTGAGAAATATTTTTGTGTTCAACCATGATCATGAGATAAAGATCATTAAACTGGTTTTTAATCCACCAATACCAATATTTAGGGAGACATTTAATTATTATCATAATTCATCTTTCTCTATTCATCCAAAAATTATGATGATATATAGTGATTTAAAATGTATTTTTGGTGTGATAACATGAAAATGGATCATTAAGATTATATATATTGATTCATAGAGTGTCATAGAGTTGAGAATGAGAGATAGAAATGTAGTTAAATGTTATATTAATATCCTCAAAAAATAGAAATGATAAACTTTTACCAATGTTTATTTCATTAGATTTTTCATCACATATAACTTTATCAATTCTATTTGGGTTATAGTATATCACCATATAAATTTTGTTAATTTTTTAATTATAGAATATTTCTCTATAATTCCTCCAAACCCATTTTCCCAGAACTCTTTTGTTTTTTATTATCTTGAAAACATTATACATGATATTCCATTCCTAGGATCATGGTATAATATTCCACAATAGACTACATACATTACAATAAAACATGAAAACACAATATTACAAATATTTACGCCATAATTCTATAGTTTTTGAATAATAAAATTCCCCTTCATTACCTATGTAAATGGGTAAACAGTGTAGAAATGGTGAGTTTAAATGAATATTAAAAGAAAAAAATAAAATAGAAGATAATAATGGATGAATATGGAATATTAATCACCGTGTCTATAATTGATTCCATATTAGGGAATATATAAGTATAATACCTTGAATAAAGATAAATGTATATTCACATGGTTCATAAAAATTAAAATGAAATATATAATTTCATTATATTAGATATAATAATTATATCATAGAGTCCCTATTATAATACATTGTACAAAAGGGTATGGATTATTCAATTACCCTATATTATTTTTAACGTTATACCTACTGGTGGACTAAAGGGTTATATAATTCTATAACCAAAAAATCCCATAAAATATTTAATCATTCCATCACATTAAATATGATTATATGCAATAATTTTAAATTTTTAAATGACGAAGAACATTGAAATACATGGAAGATTATTGAAATGGAATATATAATACAAAACTTTTGAATATAGAGAAATTAATTTTATTCTCCCATAAAAAATTTAACCAAACAGTGAATTATTAAAAATTTCTATGTGATTTTGGAATGAAAAAAGGAATAATTAAATATTAACTATTATAAAAAAGTACAAAAAACAATTGATTTATAAAAAGATTTGGTTTAGGTGTACTAATCAATATAAATTATTTTAAATTTGTTTGGTAAATTGTATTTTTAATTTTTTGGTTCCAAAATAATTAAATATGATATATAATGTTAGACAAATTATTTGTTTTTTAGAATGATTATTGTAAAATTCTCTATGAAATACCCTAATACTATCAAATGAGATACATATTAAGTGACCAGTCACTATGAAACATAGTGATGATCAAGATATACTCAACCAACACATTTCATGATTATTAGACACATGTGAATCTTTTCCCAAACCAATTCCACCTGTAGTCTCCAAATAGGTATTTATTCTTGATTTAATATCACATAATTTTTACATATCTAATTTTTTGGGAAAAAATGTCTTTATAGAGGGTTAGGCATAGTAATGGATTTTGAATTTTGAATATTGTTAGTGATAGGGATGTTCTCATGCATTAGATGATGTAATAATGGAAAATATAATTATATCAAAAGAATAATGTGATAATAACCTATGTAATAAAAAGGATATGAAAATGATAATTTAATAAAAGGAATTTAAAATATAGAGAAAATCAGTGGTGTATTCGGCAACGAAACAACTTATGATTTGGGTTTAAAGTAAGGGTATGAGTAATTTATAAATAATAATAATTCAATGGGGTTATAAGAAGACAGATACATAGAAATGATCCATAAAAAAATAATTTTAATTTATATTAAAAATAAGTATATTCAAATATGAAATAGATAAAGAGAAATTGTAATAATTTTCACTCTTGAGCTTCCTAGATTAGAACCTAACCATAAATCCGACCAAAATATTCAGCAATGATGGAGGAGATATGAGATATACTCCATGAGAAGAAAATGAATAGGGAAATACGAATTTGATGTGTAATAATGAGAGGATGGGGGTATTTATATGTGTGGTGGATTTAATTTAATGTAACAATATATATATATATATATTTATTACACAAGTTTTCATTAATGACCCATTATAACAATTGTGATCTAATAAGACCGTTAATTACCTAATATAGTGTCTAGTTCCAAAAATAGTGAAATATAACTTATTTAGATTACATGATTCATGTTTAAATAAATTTCATTTCATGCATATTATATTTTCTATATTTTTTCATATTCCAAAATATCTTTAATAATTTACTATTATAAAAAAATCCTAATGTCACCCCAGGGATAATTTTTATGATTTGTTTCAGAATATTAAATTTAGTTAGATTAGATCATTATATAATTACATACATTTTATCTATTATGTAATTTGGTAAATACATCAAAAATAATTTCTACATGTAATCATCCTTTAATTTTAATAATGAATTTAAATTATAAAAAAATTCATTATCCGTATGCATAATCTCTATTCATAAAATAATATTCCTTGAGGATATGAGTGAAATGGCAGATATGAAAGTATTTTTTTATAAAACATTGATTAAGTAGTTATATCCACTAATATTAACATCACCAACATATGTTTTTATTCAAATATCACTTGTTATAGTTCTTATTGAGATTGGTCATGGGAGAATCCTAGTGATTCCACTTCCTTCCTGTGATTTGATAAATAAATAGTATATATGGTGCTAATACCAGTTAACTCCAAATTTCCTCCCTTTTATGATAAGTAACATTCATTATTATGGTTAATATATGATATAACAAATGATTTATTTTTAAATTATATACCACTAATAGTCAATAATTATAATTATCATACTAATCAATGATCAAAATTATTTATGGTTATATTATGTAATAATCAAAACAAGTAATGGTTTTATTGAGTAATAGTGAAAAATCCAGTGGATCATATTGATTGATAGTCAAATTGAACAATATATATACAGGAATATCTACATCTCTCCATAACATTATTTAATTTTTTTTATAAAATTTCAATATCAATGTTTTATTTGTATTCATAATAGAAATTTATATCATATAATAGTTATATGTTTTCATGTATTTTCCACATGAGTTGAATATTGAATTTTTTTTACAAAATGTAATTTATTTATGATATTATATCTTGTTTTTATATAAAATTTATAAACTTATTTTTTTGTATCAATATGCATCATAAAATTATGATTAAATAAATATTTTCTTATTGTAAAATAGTGTTATGAAAAAAAATTATTTCAAATTTCATAACCTCGAGTATTACATTATCACCTTTTTTAAATTTTATCCTTTAACTTATAAATAAATATATGAATCATTGTTATTAATAAATCATCAAATAATCGTTTACCTACTAGGTATCCTATTCTATAAAATAATTTTCCAATGAACTAACAATAGTCAGTTATCTACAGTAAATAACACTTATTTCTAATTATAAAAAATTTTATTCGATAATTATTTATTTGATAATTCTTGATCCATATGAACATGATAATTTTTATAACATGGTTACAATTTTGTAAATATTTCTATAAGAGTGATATATGGAAGACATCATGAATTGTTTTATATTTTCTATCATGAAAAAATGAGTCTCTATAACACGTATTCACTAAAAATATTTCAAAATCTATGTTATATCATGGAATTTTATACCATTTATTGAAAAACTCATAAATCCATTCTGTGGAGATATCCTTAAGAATTCATAGTCACTTACTTCTAATTCAGTTTCTATCTTAGGAGTCTCACCAATAATTTTCTATCAACATAGTGCTACATTGAAATGATTATTGATGGATCTTATCGTCTCATTTATTCTTTCGACATGTTCTAGAAAAAAATGTTTCCGTTATTTGACATCATTTGAACAAACCACAGTTTTAAATCTCTATCTATATATGGACTAAAATGGTTTAATTTTAATACATGAGGGTTAAATATTACTATATAAAAATTCCATAATATCTAAATATTTATCGAAACATAATTTAAATTATAGAGTGAATCATGTTATAATGTATGCTAATATCTTCATTTTTTCTCATGGACCATTTGTTTGATGGTGATATGTAATATTAGGATTTATATCTTAATTTAAATCCTTATGGGGAATCCAAAAATATATTAATGTGATCTTGGGGACATAATTAGTGACTGTTAATAGAGGAGACCATAAAGTCTCACAGATTAATTTATATACAAAGATACATTATGGTCTATAGAAAAACATTATCAAATTTTAAATAAATGTATTTAATTTTTGAGTTGTAAACATTTATCCATATATAATTATTTCTCTTAAGATATCATAGGAATAATATAATGAAATCAGTATTAATATAATGCCACATGAATTCTGGTATATGTAGATGCAATATCAATCCACTAGGAAGTTATATTTTAGAATTTTCTTATAATAAAACTTTGAATATTACATATTAATCCAAAATTTCAATCCATATTTATTCCCACTATATGTGATCTTATATTTCCATAAAAATAAAGTTAAATACATGATGTATGGATAAAATTGAACAATGTCCCTCATCGAATAGATCAATATTCATCATTATTATTGATATAACACGTAATCTATTACTAAACCATAAAAATCTTTTACTTACAATTTTTACCTCTAATAATATCCCTTTGATCACATATCCCATCAGTGGGACCTATAGAATCAATCTAGATTGACCTAAACATAAGACTCTCAAGACAATATAATAATCATTCAATACAAAAATGGGTACTATAGCAGCAGTCTATCATGACCTTGTAGTGTAGAGACCATTTCCAACACACCACTCATATATATTTTCATATAGATAATATTCTTTATCTAATTATCACATTTACGATATTATCCTCGCATTTACCAAGGACATATCTGACACTTAAAATAGAAAAATTAAAAACCTACAACTTAATAATTTTCTAGTGTAATAAAATCCAAAACCGACTAATTTTTCAAAAAATACTCTAGAATTACCATTTAAAACATGGGTCTCTCCATTGAAAAACAAAACCCTAAACCATGGATTTCATTTTTCTTTCCAACCATTTCAATGAGCCTTAAATTAATTTTTATAAAATGGAAACCAACTCCTCATTTAAAATATTCAATATAAATATAATAATAATCCCCATTTTCCAACTCACTTAGAAGTCAACAAATCCCTTGAAAAAAATACCCACATTCAAAAATCATTTTCATTCATTATAGACTATCACCATGTTGAAATAAAAACCATAGCTTTTAAACCATGTCAATATCATCATATTAATATCATAAAATCGAACATATAGTCATTTTTATTATCCCTTTTACTAATCACACAGACCCTATTCACCATTTAATACCCTTCACTATCCTGATTTTCGCATCATATTAATAAAAATTTCATTTCAAAATTTTCAATGGTTTCTAATACCTCATGGGTAGCCCTATGTCTAGTTTCAATATATCAATTGGACTAACATGGCCCTTGAAGTGTCTCAGACCTCATTTTGTTGACTAAAATTACATCCCGTATCTATCGACATAAAAAATCATCCACTTGTTGGATATTAAAAAAACCATACACATATAAACATAAATACTATTGGAAAATCCATTAATACGGCCAAAATTATGCTCTTAGATAAAAACATGACCATCCTAAACCCTTGAGTCAAGATAAAATGTTCACAATCACCACAAAAATAGGACCCATAAAAAATAGCGGTTTGTATATTCTAATTGAGAGGGGATAAAAAATCTTCCCTCTTACTGAAAATGGAAGGAAATTGAGTATATGAATTACTCATTGATTTGAATTTAAATTAATATCACTCCATGTGATTGTGAATCAAATTAGTTTCATATATAGAGGATAAGGAAACATATAGTTTTTCACCCCTATAGTAGAGGGTCCAATTGGGGAAAACATTAGGGGGGTGTAATTGGATTGATATATAATATAGTAAAATCCACACTTTTAATGAGTTCCCCAATTTGGATGCATAGTTGATAAAACTATGTAGTTCCATCTATCCAAGAAGTAACTGAATCACACTTTTTTCATTTCCTCCCATATGATTAGAGAAAAAATGTCGTGGCCATACATTAGTATTTTCTATTGGGAACTTCAGCCGCATGGTCCTCTAGGACACCCTGCATGGATACACTAACTATGCACACCCCTTTGATAGGGGAAAAAATTATGTTGCACAATTACTACTACTCATTCACCAATAGATATCAGACAACATATTGGACTCTTTTCTTTATTTTCAATTCATCAAACCCCTAGAACACCCCTAAAACATTTCATACTCCAATGGAATCTTCAATAAAAAAAAATTATTCTATGACGTACTATCTCCTATGGTCGGGATCCTACATCCTCCCCAACATAAAATATCTCATCATTGATATTCAACTACCAATATAACTAGAACCCCCTATTATAATTAATCAAGCCACATGGGCCTTATACCATCTTCACATTATCAATATGTCTCTTGAAGAAAATCCTTCAATTAAAAATTTGGATTAAACCATGGTATTAACCCATTATAAATACCTTTATTATTCACATCACCAGTCATATGCCCCTAAGGGGACACACTGACATCCATCCAATCATTTCAAATGTAAAAACAAAAGTAAAATTCAAAGGTTTCACTACTGAAATCACTAATCAAAAAGGGAAAATAAACATGCTCTACCACCTTGGGTCTGTGAATTAGTAAACATATTTTTTGATTAACTCTAAAATGACAAAAAAACTACATACCGGGATACCAACATATCATTTTTTCTAGGCATGAGGATGAAATAAACTTGTTGTCTTCTACTAAAACAAATGATATACTGACCAAATTTCGTAAATTACTATCATCCACAAATCAAGGCCTAATGAAAATTTCCCATATAGAACACCCAAAACATCCACATTAAACAATCCTTATCTCGTGGTACTCAACAAATATAAACTAAATTCAATCATCATTGTGTAAAAAAATGCACCAAAATGGAACTTACTAAAATTAATCCAACTCAAAACATAGATCACATAATCAATTGACTAGTAACCATATCTGTTTGTTCACATCATATGATTTATCTCACAACCACCATATTATGATTTTAGGTACCTCTATCATCCAAAAAGGACCACTACATCCCAAAATTCAAAATTCAAAATGTAACTGATCTATTTTCTGAATCATCGTGCCCAAACTCAAATGAGAAAACCTACAATATTTTTTATCCAACTATGCCATCAAAACCACCTAGAATGGATGTGCACCCACTATCCTAATATTCACTTATTCTTACTTGGACCCCATTAAAGATTATATTCATCCCCTTGACATAGATATCATTATAAATCCCCAAGAATAAGTGTTTTATAGCTCATCCCATCAATTCATTTTACCCAAAAAAGTCAAACTAGCTATAGTCGACTCATCCTAGAAAAGGCCAACATTCATTACTGGAATGTTACTAGTTTACATTTTCATGATTACATCATGCATAATGACATTACAAGATAATAAAAACACACCTACAAGAGTCCATGATCGATACCTAATAAGGTTCAAGCACTAAAGCCTGACATCACCAACCACCAAAAAATCCCTTATCGCAAGAGACTCAAATAACGATTAGAACTGCCCTGATCCCAAAAACAACTTTTCACATGATTGATTGCCAGATCATAGTCCCACTAGCCTTCATTAGAAAACATAAAACTTGTACCTAAATGTTTTATCATTTCCATTTTTATTACACTACCTCCAACATTTAGTATACCTCGAAATATATTATTGAAATATCTATCCCCAAATTTGGAGTTTTCTTTTCACCACCTCCTCCAACCAATTACAACCACCACAAAACATGATCTCATTATTATAGAAAGTAAAAGTGGTCATGGATACATCACACCCACTTAACAGATGAAAAAATATCACCATCACCCATCCATGTCATCTACTAATAGAACCATTAGAACATTACCACATATAATCTACGACAAAAAAATTATATGAAGATAGTGAGTGGAGCAAATCCCACCAAAAAAATCCAAAAAACTACTCCATGAATGCGTCTTCAACAAGGTTTTTCATCTAAATAAAGAAAATATGAATATATAATTACATATAATAAATTCCATATCATTTTACCAGGGATGATTTCATGTAACTGACCATGATCATCTCTAGTCTGTATGTATAGAAATATTTCATCTAAGAATACCACCATAATTCATCCATCACTGATTTCACACTACTAATATTCTTCTATCCCGACCATGGTGACTCACAATAGAATAAAAAGAGTCTACCATAGAAATTCTAAACAAAATGGTATCTATCAAAAATGGATGTCCTAACCTTAATTGAACAAAAAATGAAAGGATTGTGATCCAGATCTATTTTTTCTACCCATCCTAAATGTCACCACGCATCTCAAGCACATGGAAAACAAATGATCCACTTTAGAACCCTTTAGGTCAAGAAGAAATTTTGTCAGGTAATCATTATGACCAAATATAAATCCAATGATGCATAACATTACCAAAACTATAATAAAACATCCTATCAACAACTAACCACACATCCTATCCAAAAAGGCTAATTATACTTTAAGCATACTCTAAATTCCCATCCCACAACCTAGGTCTTACCACATGAAAACGAGTAACCTCGAGCGTCATTTATTGACCAAAATCCCCACTCTAGTATCTAAAACTCATTTTCTCACCGATCAATGGCCAAAATTGATCCATACCTAAATCAATGATCGAGAAATATTGTAATTCATTCAAACTATTTTTTCTTTTTGAAACTTGTCTTATATAAACCCACAACCCCTCATGTTCTTCCAAGAGAATGGAATGAAGGAATAACCATGCATATTTCACCCGAACTCGATGGTGCCTACCGTGCATTGATTAGAAAATAAAGAACCCATCCATGATTGAAATTACAACGCACTAAAATATTGGTGTAACCTTCCTAGAGGTATACCACGATTTATAAAAACATTCGATGCATGACTAGAACCTAAGTCAAGTCCTTGAAAAAATTGGCATTCTGAAATAATCAATTATGAAAAATGAATAATATTAATCACTATATATCATTTAATATAAAATAATAAACATCAACCTTTTTTATACACCCCTAAATGATCTAGTAACCTATATTTACCCTCTCACAGTTCACTTTCATTGGTTAAATAACACCAATTTCCTAAACTGGAATCGTGTATAGAAAAGGACAGTATCTATCACCATAATGGATACACATAAAAAATAAATATTTTATTGAACAGATTTAGACATGAACCCATTGTTTCTAATCAAACCATGTCTAACAAACTATGTAAACATTTACTTTAGTTCCAACGCTAGAGATTCATACATTCAAAAATATGGACTATGTGGAAAAAACACTCTATGGTCTAAAAAACAACTTGTAGGGTATCGTCAAATAAATATCACCACATTCACTTTACAATAAAACCTATAAAAACTATAAGGTCACATACCTAACATTAGTAAAAAATAACTTTCATCCCTTAAACCATATATAAAATCCAAACAACATTCATGATCCACATCTATCTTCTTAAATATAGGATACCTGTCTTCCTAAACCACCCATATAAATGGTATAATATCTAAAAAGTAGATACCCATTTCCATTGTCCCAATGGATTCCATAATAAAAAAATTTATTTAATTTTAGTTAAATTATATATTTTAAAACCCAATAATTTAAATTTGAAAACCATTTCAATACCCAACATTGAAAAAATTATGAAATTAATTCAGATTCATATTCCAAAACATTTTCATTAGCCATTATTCCAAATAAAATCCAATAAGAATAAACTTATAATATTAATTAAATTATCATCATATAAATCCCAAGGACCAGTCAATCACCATTGACTCACAAATGACATATAAATACAATGTTCCTAGGATGTTGCAATAACAAACATCTCGTCATGTTATATGATGAAAATTGAAAAAAAAACTCATAAATAAATAAAATAACATCCAATTGTTCAACTATAGGTGGAATTAACAATCAACCATAAAATCAGGAAATATAAAATCATTTCCCACCCATGGAAATATGGTTTTCTCCTTATACAATATGCTTCAGGAACCTAAGAACGAGCTCATTACCAAAAAATGACAAATTTCTGATCTCTTATATAATATTTGAAAATTGAAAGATAAATAAGACCTATTGGATTCCACATTGTAATTAATTTTCCTAGTACACATTATAACCTATACCCAGAGTTAGGTCACCACATGACCTTAGTCATGCCTCCTCATATTAAAGAGGATTCTTACTAGAAGTGTGGTCTATAAAGTATTAATGGTGAGAAAATACACACTAATTAGGGTAAAGAAACAAAAAATATATTATCATGAAATTTATTAACTAGATAAAACAATAAATTATGATTATATGGAAAATAAAATTTCTATGAATCTAATAAAGGCTACCAAAATTTGATTAATACACTAGATGATAAAGTGTAAAAGAAAATGTCCCAATACCCAAAAATAAAAATTATACCGATCACGAACCTAAGTCTCCACCAGGACCTCACATCCCATGTGAAAATGCATAATCCCGTGAAACAAATGCCCCTATACTAGTCCTATAATATAAATGAAGTAAAAAATTCTCAGGTTTCCATGCTCCATTGTTACTTGACAAGGGTGTGAGGAAAACTCATTAGGCCACCACCAATGGTGTCTAAATTAATGATTAATGTTTATAGTGTTGTATGATGATAAAAAAGAATAAATAAATTAAAATTTTAATTAAAAGAAACATGTTTTACAATTAATTTGTTTATTAAACATTTCATCACTTTATCTCCTATCAAATAATTTATGCATCATATATATTTCTGGCCACACTGGGAGGCCCATCTATATCATGAAAGATCAAAAACATGTAGATTCAAATATCCACTCAATACTAAATTCAATTTGACCACGAAATTTAGAGAATAAGATCATGTAACCAATTCATTATTATATAATAGGGGAATAAATACATATTATGACATCCCATTCCATGCAATAACATCAGTGGGGCCTAGAGAATCAGTCTAGATTGACCTAAACATGAGGATTCCCAGTTCAAAAATACAATAATAAAATAAATCAGTGGGGCTTATATAATCAGTCTGACTTGGACAATTGGAGTATAACATCATTAAAATTCCCCCACTACAATGATTTATCACCTAAAAAAATCTTATTTTCCTTTTTATCACATTTTTTATATTATAATAACATTCTGAAAAGGCCCTAACAGACCCTAAAAATCATGAAATATATAAAACTATAAAATTTATTATGGAGTTGAATCATATTATAAATATATATTCAAGATATAATATATAAGAACCCATGTAAACATGGGTCCTTAATTTGAAAAAATAAATCTTTCACCAGTGTGTACATTTTCACTTCCAACCATTTAAAAGAGGCTTCCAAGCAGTTTTAAAAAAAGAAAACCACAACTCAAATTTAAAAAATCAATTGAAATATAAAAAAACTGCCTTTTAAAAATAAATTATACTTAAATATCTCTCTTTATACAATTAATTACATTCAGACATCATTTTCATTCACTATAATCCCGCGCTGGGTTAAATCCTAACAAAACATTTATATCCATTCAAAGCGCCTCTTATGAATTTTAACAAAGTGCATATATAATCATTTCAATTGTTCCTTTAACAAATCGCACATATCCAATTAATCTTTATATACATTTAACTATACCTATTATTCCATCCCACTAATTAAAATTTCATCTCACTATATCCATGGGTTTGGAATACCCCATGGGTAGCCCTTAGTCTGTTCTAGAATAATCAACAGACACAATGGGGTCTGTGAAATGTCTCACACCTCAATTTAATGTCCAAAAATACTTCCCAAAGCCAAATAAATTATTAAAATGAAAATAGACACTTATAAATAACCACATATACATATAAACATCAAAACTATAGAAAAATCATTAATATCATCTTCTCATGATCGTATAAAACCAATTAACCAACCATAGAAAATTATTCAATATAAAATTTACTAAAATAGAAAAATAAAGATAATACAGTAAAATAATGGTTTAGAGACACAAAATTAGATGATACAACCACAAATTAATTATCTAGGAAATTGATGTATGTCGACTCAATTACTTACACGGATAATTAATTTACACCCAATAACACATTGAATTGCTATGTATCGAGGGGTGTTCAAACATGAAGGAGAGGGGAGGTCCTATTTTGTCACCATTTATTAGAAGGGAGATTGGGGATAAATGGAGGGGGAAGAAATAAAATCATTAGTACGAAATAGGAAAAAATCCCACTATTAAAGAGGTGCATGGTTTTCCCACACTGTGGAAAACACCAAGCTAACTCTTCGGTTCCATATATCCAAGAGAAAATGGAGCCACATGGTTTTAATATCCACCCCCATGGTTTGAAAAAATAACTGATGGCCACGAGTTCTTCCATTCATGAGGGGATCATAAACTTTATGGTCTCCTAGGCTCCTTTCATGGTTTCCATAATTTTGCACACCCCTTCCACATGTTACACTGTTATGGAACATCATATAAACTAAAAATGATCCAAAAATTCTCTCCGCATAGGTTGGCCTCTTTTCCTTTTTTGATTTCGCGGAACCACTGGAATACCCTAGATTCCTATCCAAATCCTTCTAACCATTACATAAAACAAAATTTCATTCTAGTAAATACCATATCTCAGGATCAAGATCTTACAATAGTAGATTGCTTATTCGTAATCAATAAGTACATCTAACAATATTTCATTCCTCATATTGAGATCATTCATTGTAAATATATATATCAATAAATAGTGGTATATTAAAATATCACTTCTCTCTATATATAATTAATGTATCCATATCATCGTATCAGTGATTTATACTTCCAATTCTTAATCATTGGTAAATATTTTAATCTCATGGGATTTCAGTTATCTTGATGCGAGGAAAAAAATGTGTCACATTACATTAAAACATATCCAATAACACCCCTTTATGAATCAATATAAAAATAATAGCCTTATATTCCATATGTAAGAGTGAATATATGATAATTCTCAAATATCCACATAAATTCATAAAGTATATATTTTCATTTCTTTTTCTATATTAACATAACCCCCATATTTTTTATCTTTGTCAATAGATTATCAAAACCGTTTTTTTGAAAAATTTACTGATATAATCCCAATAACCAATGAGTAAATAGATTTTTTATATTGGAAGTTCATTTCCATTTCAATATAGTGATTTCATTTGAACTGTCGACATATATACACCATTTGGAAAAAAATTATCCCGGAAACCTACATGATGAATCCAACATTTACATTTATATATTTCATATATATTTCTATTATCATCATCAATAAAAGGAAAATTCATAGATGATTATAATTCCCCTCCTAAATCGTATAGTACATTAGAATGTATATAATAAGGAACACTACCAACATATCAATATATTATGTTAATATTCTATTCATCAAATCCACACATATAGAGGGGTCAATTTCACCCAAAAGGATTATCTATGACCTATTAATTTCCATACCTCTTATGAAATATTATTTTTATACTATCCACTTTCTTGACATTTAAAAGATTATAAAGAGAATGGATATCAATATTTGATAGGAATTGATCACATTGATTTTTATCATAGAGGTCAAAAGGCAAGGAAAATAATTTTTTCCCTTTACAATAATTACATTAATTTTAAAAGAAAAAATACTAATAATATCATTTTACAATAACTATTATTCTCAAAAAACACGTGTGCTCCACATAGTAAATCACTTGGATGAGTAATCCCTTTATTGAAGACATGTATAAATATCTTCTTTAACTCAATTTACCCTACTAGATCCATCCTATATGGTGGATTATGAGTCATCATTGCATCGACGATAAGATCAATAAAGAAATAAATCTCTCCATTTGGGGTTAATATTGGTATTTCATGAGAAAATATGTCAATATAATCTCTAAAAAGTGGTACCTCTAATATTTTTTTTATAACTCATTCTCACAATTGAGGAATTAAATCCATATCCCCCTAGATAAACTAATTACATTGAGATACTTTGTGTGGTAAAATAAATGATCTTGGGAATGTAATGACTCATTGAAAATAAGAAATTTGATAATTTCCTCGAAATTTCTAAATTCATTTTCATTAGGATAAGTATATTCTCTTTAATTCAATATCCAATCCATCACCAAGGTTATTTAAAAATCCATCATGGTTAGAAGGAATAGATTTACACTGTGTAAATACCAAATCATCTTTATTTTATCTTCATTGAATAAGGGTTTTTCAAAAAGTGTACCAATTGGTTTTGTAATTGACAAAACACAAAATAGTGCAGCTGGTGGTGATTGAATATGACATGAAACGTACAAGATATAAGGGAATGTGTAGAAATATAATCAAACAATTTATTAGAAAATATTAATGGTATGACCAATGTAAAACCTATCACATCATTTATATATTCTACTTTAGCTATTATTATGGAACAGACATGTATATGATCCATAGAACTCATTTATGGGACATTCCAATGATCAAATAAATTTATTTACATAATATCCCATATCAATGCAGATAATGTAATTTACATGTGTTTATTTCCTATATATTTTTCACTCTTAATATTGATTACCTTTCTCTTGAAATTTGATACATACAAACCATCCCCTTAAAATATTTCATTGGTATTATTTCACATAATTATTACTTTTAGGGAACTCTAGTATTCTTATTCTTCATTATAAAACAAATTTTTTAGTGTGTAAAGACCCGAGAATTCCATATAAAGTTTTTAAATTATTTGGGATTATTACGAGACTGTGAAAATTAAAAACACATGTTTCCGATATCCGGATATCCTAGAACGGAATTTCTGAACAATATTTAAGGTACGTTCAGTAAAGGTGTGAGTGGAATTTTCTATATTTTGAACCGGTGCTCAGATTAAAAATATGAGGGCATTTTTGATTTTGCACAAGTGATATTCGCTTATGGGAAGCTTACCTTCAACCAGCAAGGGTCAGATGGAGAAGATAATTGTTTAGAATTTAGAAAAAAAATTAACTCAATGAGTTAATTTGTTTCTTTTTTGTAACTTTATAGTGGCTATGGTTGGACCGAAAGTTTTTCAGACCATTTAATGGCAGTTACACAAGGTTTTGTAACCCCACCATTGGAAGAATTTATAATTTCATTAAATAAATTCCATAATGAAGATTATTAATTTTGTGGTGGGTTGATCACCTCTTTTCCTTTATTTAATATAAGATCAGGCTTGGGGTTTTGGGAGAG
The DNA here is from genome assembly GCA_963277665.1 of Viscum album. NCBI lineage: Eukaryota > Viridiplantae > Streptophyta > Magnoliopsida > Santalales > Viscaceae > Viscum > Viscum album. The sequence continues at coordinate 1,174,938,509 of OY728160.1, forward strand.
CTATAAGGGGAATCTATGATTAAGAATTGCTGAAATTCTACACTGATGAAGAATGTGATTGAGATATGGACATTGGGGGAATTGATGGGCGATGGAAGGCACCGACGAACACCTTCAGAAGTGTACACTCCATCATCTTCTTGTGTCACCTTCCATCGAATACAAGGTAAGGGGTTTATGCTTGATTTCTCACCTTTACCGATTCTTGATTATTATGCAGAGCATAGATCAACTGTCCAATGGGTTGATCTATGTTCATTCATAAAATGTGGGAGGATATAACGGGGTTTTCATCATGGAAGTTTTAATAATTAAAATATCCTTACCCCGTTGTTATGCTAACATGGGGGGGCTCAAGCCAAATGAAAAACGCACAGACCATCCACTGAATTTGGTTGTGGTGGTGTTCTTTGTGGACAAAAAGATGAATTGTAAGCAAGGTGGAATCAGGGGTTCCACAGAGTAGGAGCTATCCCGGTAGGGCTGTAGGAACAAACGAGAATAAAAGTGGACCACTGGAGATTCATCGGTGGACCGCAGAGGCTTTACTGGCACGGAGGAACCAGCAACCGAAAGAGGCAACATCCAGCATGTGTAGGCTGCAAATGAACGAAGACACCTAAAGGTGACGATATAAACAAAGGGAATGCTGGCCTTCCCCGGCCGTGTTGATGCAGGGCGACACACCACGGTGGAAGGTCTTGGCTTCGAGCCGCGGTGGAGGGCGGAACTGTGCCCATAGGTCTATTGCGTGCCGGTCCATGTAGACATTCCAGGGGAGTGCGGAACCATCCATTACGGTTGTTCAGATGGGCAGTTCTCTATGGTGGAACTCCAAGGAGGTAGGTTGTGACATTGAGCCGATGCGTATTGTGGACCTGCGGTGAAAGGCGGACCCACGATCCGCGTGTTCCGCTGACAGTCGGTCAACGCGGACCGTCCCGGTGGTCTGGCGCCATCTGACACCACTAATATTATGATGCGAACGTCTCAGTCATTCAATAGGGGTGGAGACCTCCACACCCAATAGGCTGCGCCCAGCCGGGTGGGAAATACTGATCCCCCAACCCAGTGGGTGTATCCTGTGGCTAGCGGCCTGAGCCCACGACACAGAGGGCTGAGCCCGCAGCCAAGGGGGCCGAGCCCGCGGCCCAGGGGGCCGATCACCAAGCCTAGTGGGCCGAGCCTACGGCTTAGTAGGCTGGACTAGGACAAACCGCACCAGGATGATCCTAGCCCCTTCGTGTAGGGCCCAGAAAGCTGGGTCAAGTCGGTCTGACCAAGTCATACCAAACCCGGACTCCTTTTGGTCTAGTTACTCTTAAATTTCAATATATCCTAATGTAGACGTATGTATGATGAGCAGATTTTTTCACCAGAACGCTTAGGACGAGGTGGTCCATTTTTGATACTCCACCTCAGTTATGGAGACAGATTAAGTATGACCAGGTTGGATAGAACTAGAATCCAACCGGGCCCTCGGCACTAACATGCCTATAACATAGGGACCGAGCATCCGGTTGACGCACCATCTATTGTGATGTAACCCTTATCACAAGGAAGATCATTAGGTTACATCTTCTAGGGACATCATTATGGTTGAAATATGACTTATGGGTTGAGCATCGGTTCTACCATGCATGCTATGCGCGAAAACCTACGTTTGGCTGATACCTAAAAACTGCTAACTTTGGACTCTATGTGTGACTCGATGGCCCAGTGGAAAGAAACATTGTGTGGCTTTGTAGGCCCACAGTGGGGACCATCTTTGTGTGACCCGACATTCCCATGGTACTCGACATGAAGAGTACCTCAGCAGGCCATGGTGGGGAGCAACTCTGTGTGTCCTGAAAGACCCACCTTACACGATGAGGAGGAGTACCGATGTAGTTAATGGTTAGTGGGAAGAACCTATGTGTGGCTTGGTAGGCCCAATGTACTCTTCATGGGATATGTTTTCCCGTAGCTGAGGTGTTTGACGATATGAATGATGATGCTACTATCATAATCCTATAATATACCTGATGTGAGCTGTGTTTTTCATTGTGCTTTTTGATTGAGATCATAATTTGTGGTTTTTCCATTGTGGAATTGTGAGAGACCATCATGGGTATCATGGTACCTACTAGGTATTTTTATACTCACCCCTGCATGGTATTTTCTTACACAATGTTGTTTCTTATGTAGACTATGGGCATATTTAACTGAGACTCGAGTAGACAGGACATGACGGTGTATGGAGGTTACCGGTGGATGTGGAGGCCGTAGTAATGAGGTGTACATACCATTCAAGTGGGATCATTGGTGGATGGCATCATGAGATGTTTTCCATTTTTTTCTATATTTCCATTTCAGTTGAGCTTTTATTCTTGGCCCTTTACATTAGTACATACTTTTACACTCTGTGGTGTTTTTAGTTGTGGTTGTACCTTTTTCCTTCCATTATGTTTTACTTATGCACACTGTACCTTGTCTATGTGTGTACAGGTTTTGAGGCAACGCCTTCCCATTTTAGTGAAATTCCTTTTCAGTGATATTTTTCAACATCTAGAATAAGAAAGGGGGATTGGGTTAGTCACAGCATGAGCCCTGGGGGATGGGTCATGAAAACGTGGTATCAGAGGGCAGTCTATTCACCCTTATAGACTGGGTGTCTATGTTATTCCTTGGAGAAACATTGTTAAATGTCACGAGTCTGACATTTTGTTTTAGGGAGTCCAGAGTTGGTGAGACTGATGACATATCCATACACTAGGACCATGAATTATTCTTTTCGGCTCAATACATGAAAACAATGGTTCCATAAGTGTGTCATCATTTTGAATAAGAGTCATCTCACCATGAATATTGTTCTAACCGTGGAACATCTTGATCTATCTCAGGATTCCTCCACATGGATGACATTACCTGATCCCGATACGATGTCCTGATGATAACTCTTCTAGCGATGAGACTTCCATTCAGTGACCAATGTTTGATATATCCCCACCAGGTGGTGCACTGGTGCTACAACCACTCGATGGTCAGAATATTTTTCCAGCAGTTCTCAAAGAAGACATTTATAGTCTCAGTGTCCTAAACATGTTTCAGAGATATAGACCTCCCAGGTTCAGAGGAGGGACTGATCCTAAGGTCATTGAGGATTGGATAGAGGTTGTGACGTGTTTCTTATGATTAGTGAGGACACCACATTACCATATGGAGATCTTGATGGCGATACTTCTGATGGTATCAGTAGTGAGATGGTGGACCTCGACAATCCATACTCATGATGAGGCCACCAAAACATGGGTTGACTTGGAGAGGATTTTCGGTGAATTGTTTTTTCCAGCAATGTTTTGGTCTGTGCACATTTCAGAGAAGCTTCACCTATAGCAGGGCATCATGAAAGTGGCCCCGTACTCGTTGAGATTTATTGGCCTTTATCACTTCTCATCAGAAATGGTGCGAGACGCTTTCTTCAGGGATTGAAGCTTCGAGCAGGGACTTCGGAGAAAGATCAAGGATTCAGTAGTGTATCTCACCATCACTACCCTTGCGGGTGCTGGAGAGATCCCTTCTGATGGAGAGCTTCTTGGTAGAGTAGGTGCATCCAGATAGATATTCTAGCAGCCTCAAGGTGTAAGAACTTTGGGCAAGCAGCAGACAGAAGACGTTTGTGCCCAAGATGAACAGGTCTTTCACAGGCCAAACCTAGGACTCAGGTTCGATAGCGTGAGGCTCCCAGACCAAAGAGAATCTCATGGGGGATGTGGTTTTCATTACATTCGGTGGACATGGACACGTCAGACGTGACTACCCGTCCCATCATACAGATGACCAGAAGATGGTCGAGGGGCCTCCAAGGCAACAACAGAGGTTAGAGTATAGGGGACTACATGGAAACAGACATGGAATAGGAGAAGGTCATGCCAAAGGTGGTGGAGTATTATTTTAGGTTATACAACCACCACCCCAGGTGGTCACCCTGACCACAAAGAGCAGGATGACATGGGTGAGCATAGCTCCAGGCGGCATAGGCCTATGACAATGATTCTCCATATATAATTAGTGGTATGATCTATGTCTATTCCACCCTAGCATCAGTCCTTATAGACATAGCTTCCAGTCAAATTTTCATTTCAACGACACTCATTCATAGCTCCGAGATTCCTACGGAGTTGTTGGCTCGATACTTATGTTTAGAGACTCCTACAGGAGAGGATTCGATGATTACACACTATTATAGGATGTTTGAGCGCACTCTAGGACGCAATAGCTTTAGCTAGGATCTCCAAGTAGCAGTGTCGAGGCATCAAGACGTCATCTTGGGTATGGACTGCCTATCCACAACCCCTGCTCTGATCGACTTTTTTTTGGCGCAATTTGTGATGTGTCTGCACGGATGGGATCTGGTTATCCTTCATCAGTGAGGATGAAACCCTTGTAGTAGAGGATGGGCTCTCTCGAAGGACTGTGTTGGTGATCACTCATTAGATGGCTAGACTCAACCACGGTGTAGAATAAAAGGGGATTATAATCTATCCAATAGTGTTGGATGAGTATTACGATGTCTTCCTTGATGATGTTTGGGGACTACCTCCCCTAAGATGGTAGAATTTTACATCATCTTTTACCCTAAGATGACACTGATATCTACACCATCATATCTAATGTCTCCCAGTTGAGAATTGTGAGTTGATGGAATAGTTGGAAGACATATTGGGGAAGGGGTTCGTAAGTCCTGGTGTTTCCCCTTGGGCAACCCCGATTTTGTTAACCAAGAAGGATGATGGGAGTTTGAGGCTTTGTGTGGACTATCGGGGACTAAACCAAGTGACTCTGAAGAATAAGTATCATCTACCAAGGATCGATAATCTTTTCGACAAACAGAATGGAGCATAGTGGTTTTCAATTATATACCTCAAATAAGGCTATCTTTATCTTAGGGTATAGGATGATGACATACCGATGAAATCCTTCAGATGTCAGTATAGTAATTATGAGTTCTTGGTGGTTCCCTTTAGGCGTGAAAAACACTACGGAAGTGATCATGGGTCTCATGAAAAGGATATTCTAGCCTTACCTTGATCGCTTCATGGTATTCTTCATTGACGACATCTTGGTGTACATAGCATTGGAGGAGGAGCACGCCATGCACCTGGAGATAGTTCTAGATACACTCTGAGAGTATCAGATTTTTGGAAAGCTCTTGAAGTGCTAGTTCAAGATATGGTAATTCCACTTTTTGGGGAATGATATTGTCGAGGCTCGAGTTGCAGTGGATCCGGAGAAGATAGAGGATGTTCTTTCTTGGGCTCCACCCAAGAGCGTGACCGAGGTGAGGGGTTTCCTGGTATTGGATGGGTACTGCTAGATATTTGTAAATGAATTATAAAAGGTAGTGGCACATTTTACAGTTATTATGATGAAATATAATTCTTTATTGTGGATAGAGTAGTGCCAGTAGAGTTTCTTGGAGATGAGAATGAGATTGATGAGTGACCCTATCAGGAGGATACAATAAGAGGGTGTTGGGTATGTAGTCTACTGAAATGCCTCAAGGACTAGAATAGGTTGTTTCCTGATGAGTTAGTGAGAATTGATCACATAAGGCTTACTGAAGTTGATAAAGAATGAGAAGAACAACGCTACCCATGACCTGGAGTTAGCATTAGTGGTCGTTGCGCTGTAGATGTGGAGGCACTACTTTATGGGTGAACTATTTAATGCTTACTTTGATCAAAAGAGTCTCAAGTATATATCCTCGTAGAAGGACCTAAACCTAAGACATCAGATATGGATAGAGTCCCTCCAAGACAATGACTTTGAGTTAGTATACACTCTTGGGAAGGGGAATGTAGTAGTAGAAACGCTTAGTAGGAGGTCTAGTATACAGTATCATAGTGAGATGGCATAGTATCTAGACACACTATAGATATCCTTCGTGGATAATGATGGAGTGGCCTACCTAAAGGCTATGACTCTCACATCCCCACTCCATGAGCGAGTTTGGGATGCTCATCTTGTGGACATTGATTGTGAGGAACGCCATTCTCATATATCATCAGGATAATCTCCTGTAGGATTTAATGATATTGGGGAGAACTTCATACTCTTTAGGTGACACACCATGGTACCTGTGATGCTATGACAAGAGGTTTTGGGGGATTTTCACATATCCCCTTTTGCGCTATATCCTAGAGTGGCGAATATGTACCCATGCCTCCATCATCAATATTGGTGGCCAAGGATGAAGAAATTGGTGGAAGATTTAGTATCATAATGACTCACTTGTCAGCAAGTTAAGTTCTTGAATCAAGTACCAGAAGGCTTAGCTCAGCCACATGTGGTGCCCGAATGGATGTGGGATGGTATATCCATGGACATTGTGATAGGGTAACCACATACATCCAGGGGCCATGATTCCAGCTGGGTGATCATTGAAGGACTCAGAATGTCAGCCCAAATCCTACCCATCCGAGAGAAAAGATCAGTAGAGAGCATAAGAAGCCTCTACGTAAAATAGATTATATGACATCACAGGGTTCCATCGACGATCGTCTCAGATCATGAAAAATGTCTTACATCTATCATGTAGAAGGGATTTCATGAGGAGTTCAGGAATCACCTATGTTTGAGAAACACCTTTCATCCTCAAATAGATGGTCAGATGGGGCATACCATTCTTACACTCGAGGATATTCTATGTTCATATGTCCTTGATTTTGGCCGCATTTGGGAGGACCACATGCCACTAGTGGAGTTCGCATACAAAAACAGTTATCAATCCACCATCAGTATGGCACTGTTTGGAGCCCGGTATGTGCGTCTTTGCAGATCACCACTATGATGGACAGACCTAGTAGAATCAGCACTTATGGGATCAGAGTTCATACATGATACCACAGAGAAGGTCTAGATCATCCAGAAGAAGATGAAAACTACACAGAGCTGTTATAAGTCTTATGCTCACAGGAGACAGAGACAATTGGAGTTTGAAGAGGGAGTCTATGTCTTCCTATGGGACTCACCACAAAGAGGATTATAGAGGATTGGCCGCTGCGGAAAGATATCTACGAGGTTCATCAGAACCTTTCCAGATCCTCGACAGATTATGAGAGGTGTCATACCATCTAGATCTTTTACCACAGATGCACTGGGTGCATAATTTTTTTCATGTGTCACATACAAGGAGGAACGTGCATGATCCATATCATGTTATCGACTGAGGCGAGATGGACATCAACGATGTGGAAAAGATTGTAGAGTAACCACTAGAGATAGAGGATCAATAGGAGCGGGTCCTTTTTAGGTGGTTGATTCCTCTGGTGTGAGTTTATTGGTAGCACAAGAATATCCAAGACTTCACATGGGAGCAGGACGCTCAGATACATGCTCAGTACCCCCATTTATTCCCCTAGTTTTATTATAGCATCCAGGGATGCAAATCCCTATGGTGGGGAGAGTGTAAAGACCTGGAAATTCAATATAATGTTTTTAAAATTATTTGGGATCATGACGATTATGAGGAAATTGAAGGTATGTTTTTCTGAGGCCCGGAGAGCCCAGAACGGAATTTTTGAAATTTTTTTAAGGTGCGTTCAGTAAACGTCCGAGCAACATTTTGTATTTTTTGAACCGGTACTCGGATTAAAAAAATGAGGGTACCGTTGAATCCACAACACTAGGATTCACTTAAGGAAAGCCTTACTTCGACCGATAAGGGTCATAAAAAAGTTAATTTTTTGGACATTAGAAAAAAATAATAAAATAAATCAATGACTTATTGTATTTATTTTTTGTTACTTTTAAGGAGCATTGGAAGGCCCACTTGGTTGTCACACCATTTAATTGCCCATTACACTTTGTTTTGTTACCGCACCATTGAGAAAATTAATATGTGCAGTAATTAAATTCATTAATGAAGCTCATTAATTTTTTAGTTGGTTGATCAAAACTTTTCCTCTATTTAATATGAGCTCAGGTGTGGGTTTTTGGAGAGATACGAGAGGATGCTCTGACGAAGCACTGATGACTTTTCGCTCCGACGAAGAATATGATCGAGTGATGAACATTGTGGGAATCGATGAGCGACTACATGTGACGACGAACACCATTAGACGTGTACGCTCACTCCTCTTCTGTAGAACCTTCCAACAAATACATTGTAGGGTGTTTATGCCTGATTTCTCCCCATTACCCAACTCATGATTATTATGAAGAACACATATCAGCTGTCAAACGTGTTGATTCGTGTTCGTTCAAAAAATGAAGGAGGATATTGCGGGGTTTTTTATGAGATATTTTATGAACAAAATATTTTTCCAATGTTGTTATGCAAACGTGGGGGGGGGGGGGGTGGATGAAAAGGGCCCAGAACCTCAACCCAACTTAGTTGTTGTGGCGTTCTTTGTGGACAACCATAATATTTAGAGGTAAGGGGTAATCATGGGGTGAATAGTGTAGGCACTATCCCAGGAGGATCGTAGGTGTGTACAGGAATAAAAGTGGACAACTAGAGAGTCACTGGTGGCCCGCGGAGGCTTCACCAGCACGACGACACCATCGATCAAGGGAGGCGGCAGATGGCACCCACAAGCCACGATGGAATGGTGGCACCTGAACCAATCGCAATGAACAAGGGGGTAGCATTCCTTTTTCACCAGCAGTGACGTAGGGAGGCGCACCGTACAGGAAGGCCACAGCTTCAGGCCATAGTAGAGAATAGACCTTCGCCCATGGTTCCTTTGCAGGACAGTCCATGTGGACCGAAAAGGGGTGTTTGCTACCATCCGACACTGCTGTTGAGCTGAGAAGCATGCTACAGTGGCGCACCACAAATGAAGGTCATGGATTTGAGCTGCAGTAGATTATAGACCCATGGAATATGGAGGACCCGCAGTCTGCTGGTTTCGTAGAAGGACAATCAATGCATACTATCTTGGTGGTGTGGCACCATCCGGCACCCCTAGATGGAAGAACCAAATATCTCGCTCTCTTGGTAGTCAAGAGGAATCACCCGATAAGTGTGATGGGTGGTTCCCCATCCTGGAGGGCCGCACCCAGTTGGGTGGGTAGGTCTGAACCCATGGCCCAGTGGGCCCTACCCGCAGCCTAGCAGGATAAGTCCACGACCGAGTGGGCCAAGCCCATCCCAATCTGGTCGGGCCCAGCGGGACGGGCCGGTTCGGTCCGACTAGGTCAGATCGGACCTGGAACCCTTTCGTCCCAATTATGCTTAATTGGGCTTACTCATAAACTGAATGTCTGTTTGATGAACAGTCTGCGATACTGGACCCTTTAAGAAGATTCGGTCATTTTCTGATACTCCACTTGATTTTGGGAGATATTTGGAGTACATTTTGGTTGGATCAAACTCGAATCCAACTGGGAACTTGTCACTAAAATGCCTAAAATATACGGATTGGGCTTCGAGTTGATTCACCGTATATTGCGATGTATTAGTTATGACACGGTGTACCAACGGGTTACTGCTTTGAGGGACATAGTGCTGGTTGAAATATTACTGATGGCTTGACGAGAGGTTATCATAGGAACGCTACTTGTTGAACCCTGTGACTACAAGAGAACTGAAGAGTGCTGACTTTCAACTATGTGAGATTCAACAGCATATTGGTAAGCACCATTTTTGTGACATTACAAGCCCATGGTAGGGAGTGACTCTGTGTGACCTAGCTGACCCATGGTATTCGAAAGGAAGAGTAATTTAGTAGGATACATTGGGGCGTAGCATAGTGTGACTTGTTAGTCCCTCAGTACGCGATTGGGTGGAATACCTAAGCAATTCAATGTTAGTGGGAAGAGACTTTTTTTGACATTCTAGGCCATCTTTAATTAATTGCGGAGGAGTTCTCCAACAGTTGAGGTGTTCGACAATGTGACTGATGATGCTACTATTACTACTGTAGAATATTCCTACTGTGATATATCTTTTTCTTTGTGCTTTGTAATTGAGATCACCATTTTTCATTTTCCTTTTTGGCATTCTGAGAGACCTTCCGGGGTCTTGAGATTCCTACTGGATATTTTTATACACACCGATACACGGGCATCGCCTGCACCTTGTAGTGTCTTGTGCACGCGAAGGGCAGCTTTGAATAAGTCTCACGTAGCCAAGAGACGATGGTGTACAGAGGTTACCAGTGGATTTGGAGAGCTGTAGTAACGAGATGTACCTAACCTTCATTTTGGATCCATGGATGGTGACGGTTGGATTTGTTTTCCTTTTTTCGCTGTACTACCATTTCATATGGGATTGTATTCTTGTTCCTTTACTTCAGTGCTTAGTTTTACACTCTGTGGGGGTTTTTTTTGTTGTGGTTGTACCTTTCTCCGTCTATTGTTTTTTACGTGCGCGTAGTGTTTCATGTCTATGTGTATACAGGTTTTTAGGAAATGCCTTCCCATTTTAGGTAAATTACTTTTTGGTGTTAGTCGCCAACCCCTAGCCTATAGAAGGCGGGCTTGGGGTAATCATGGAATGGGTCCTATGGGGACGGGTCGTGAAATGGAGTATGATGATAAATTATCATATAATTCTCAGGATTTAATTTATAAGAAATTATTTAAGAGAAGACATTTTTGGGAAAGACATAAATGTTTTCTATTTCATCATCTGATATGAAATTTTGACATCTGAATGACCATGTAATAATTTTATTGAAACTATCAAGGAAAAAATTAAATATTCAATTTATATTTTTTCAAATAATAAAAAACCACATTAATACACTTTTAAAATTCTCCTACCATTCGATCACCATATTTACATATTTGTGTCAATGGTTCCTGAATTTAAAATATATTCCAATTTTTTTAAAAGAAAAGTATTCTTCCTAAAAATCAACAGGAAGGAATTCTTGTACATTCTATCAATATCCTATGAAATATTATTATCTTTAATTATGTACCTCTATTAGTCTATAATTTTTCCCCTCTCAGTGTATCCTAATGATAAAAATAATTAATATTGAAATGTAATATATTACTAATCTCAATTCGTATTATTGGGGAATCAGAAGATATGAATGTTGTTTTATCATATAACTATCAAATATGGTAGATACCTATAGCGGGGTGAATTGTTACTCCATTCCAGAAAGGATTTTTTTTCTAAAAATGTATCAATTATCCTAGAAAAGTAATAAATTTCATGGAATTGTTGTTAAATATATATTCTGATTGTTCATACAATTTTTTTATTGTGTCTGCTTATTGTCATAGTTAATGATCCTCCAGGTAGTTTTCATTAACCAAAATAATTTTATTTATTTATTATTTTGAATTATATAATATGTATGAGAATATTCTATAATAAATTCTATAAATTTTAATTGTCTAAAACCTATATTCTCTATCTAATTTTTTTGAAGTATAATTCTATAATTTTCTACTAAAAAATCTATCATATGAAATATTATTCTCCCAACCCATGTCTCCATTATCCAGGGGTTATTAATAAAAGGTAAAATCAATTAAAAGACATTACCTTCCATGAACATTATTTAAGAATCTTCCTGATAATATATACCTTAGATTGCAACTTAACAATATAAAAAATCAACAATTTAATCAAAAAATAAATTCTTTTTCAATCATATTATTCCAATAAATTACTAGGAGAAATGGGGAAACAATATAAACGTGGTGACTTTTGTTTAAAACTAAGTGAAAATTGAACAATATAAGTTAATTGTTGATAAATACGGAATTGGAAACATCATGAGTGTAATTAAATACGTAAAAATGAATGCAATACAGTGAAACATTGAAGAAAAAAAACCTAACAAAATGGGTGAAAAAATAATCTAAATGACATAATTGCATAATACTAGAGATCATAATCCTATTTCTAGTTCCTTATCTTAGTACATTATAGAAAATGGATTTGATGATCCCATTAACCTATATTTGATTTCGCATAAGGCCTACAAATTCAGTATGATGACATATAATTCCATACCCAACCCGTCACATAAAATTACAATTCATTCCATCACATTAAAAATAATTATAGGCCACATATGGTGGTATTATGTTCAAAGATTCCCAATTTAAAAATACAAGGAACATGGTCGCAATAAAAAAATATCACTCAACATTATATCGTAAAGACTAATAATTTCAATAGTCAATAAAAGATTTTCCCAATAAGTTAATTAAAAATAATTTTAATGTGAATTTCATCATCATATGTATTAGAATAATAAGGGAGCCATGATTTTTAGAATCCTCCAACAAAAAATTATTTATAATAAGTTATATATTACATGTAGTTTTCATGATGATATATTTTCAATGCGTTTAGGAAATTCTATTTAAAAATGTAAGATTTAATTGTAAAATAATAATTAAAATGGAACATATCAATTCATTTTTTAATTCAATAAATACATTCGTCATTATTCATATCATATCCCCAAATTGAGTAAAATCATGAGTGTGGAAAGGGAAAATTCACCATGCACCAGGATGATGATCAGTATATAACTGACCAAATAATTTCAAGCTTATTTCCCCTTGATGATGTACATCAAAACCACTTCCACTTATTGAATCTAGAAGGTGATGAATTTTACATGAAAATCACATGATTTTAATATTTTAAAAAAGTTGTTTTTTTTGTCATTATGAGATGGTTTGTGAATTGTAAATATTTATGAATTATTTATATTGAGATTAGAAGGAATGATCACATTAGGGAGATTTCAAAATAATTTAGAATAAAATGATACAAAAAATAAATAGATAATATATTATTAATGAAAAATGATATTAAAATGGTTATTTAGAAAACGAATTGTATACAGAGAGAAAATTATGCCATAATTTAGAATACTGACTACTCAGAAAATGGAATAAAGTAAGGGGTTTGGATAACATATCCTTGATAATGGTTTAATTGCATAATAATAACATGGATACATATAAATTAATCATAGTATATATTTTTTTTAGAATTTTTTATAAATAAGGAATGTGAAATATAAAAAAGGTGAGAGAGAGTGGAATATGAATCCTTACATCACTTGAGATTCTTATATCGAAAGAGAATAATAGATCAAACAAAACTATTCAAGAATAGAGAGAGAACTATGGGAGTTAATCCACTAGAGATAATTGAAGGGTGAAATTTTATTTTAGAATATAACAATGAGAGTATTGTGCCTATATTTATATGTTTGGTGAGAGTAATTTTATTGAATAAGTTTTTTATTATTTTATTACTCCTCTTTCCTTTATTTCCGCACTATAACCATTGTTCTCCACTAACACACTTAAGACCCCTGTAATGTTTTTTCTTCCATAAATATTTAAAGAGAACATTTTTGGCTCAAAGAAGACATTATTAAATAAATATAATGTCATATTTCCTGTATTTTCCATATTTTATAGTATTCCACCATTTTTACTACATTTTACTATTTTTAAAATAAATTATAAAAATTAGCCTATGAATATTTTATAAATACAAATTACTAATATTCAAACCATTATTCAAAATAATTCTCTATTTATCTGCAATAAAAAACCAGCGGTAGGTTGATTCATACAAAAATAATAAAATATATCATTAAAGAACATTTTAATTTCAAAATGAATTTATATTATAATACATTCAACAATATAGATACATATCCCATAATATCACCATTGTATTTAATTATGGGATTATATGAAATGGTGGAATAGTAACGGGGTAGTTTTCCAACCATTGATTAGGTGGGAAACTCTATAAAATTTATCTTCTCATGTAGATAGTTTTACCTTGACATCAATTGTTATAGTTCTTATTGTTCATGGTCTTGGGGGAACCCCAATGATTCCACCTCATTAGAATAAGGTTTTTATATTATAAAATAAGGCCAGGATGATATTTAGAGAGATATATTATTTTCAAAATCATGATCATATTAGGAAAATATTATATCCTTTTATGCATCCACTGAATTTCTGATAAGTTTATGAGTAGTACGATGTTTCCCTTACAAGGATGTGTATATGTTATCCCTATGAAATACTGATCTCAGATCACATACCACTATGGATTTTTTAAAATAATTATGATAAACTTCTGGAGTTTCTTTAACATAGGGAGAATGTGACACAAAAGAAAACTCCTCACCAATATACTGTTTTTTTGAATAAACCATAAAATTGAGGAAGCAACATGGGAAACTAAAGCTGTGATGTGCAGATGTATCCAATATGGTTTGTATAACAATGATGGAATTTTAAGGGAAAATTATTAAAAAGGAGGAACAATATAACACCCTAAGATATTATGATTTATTTTTCTACAAGTGAAGCTAATTTCATGGATATATTTATTTACACGGAATATCATGCATAAACGAACCGTGACATACAATTGAAATATTATTATATGATAGTTCTTACCAAACAATCAAATAATTGGTTTTTAGTAGAATAAACCACATTTTGGAAAGTATATATGATGATTTTATTTAGTACAAAAATATATTGATCAATATTAAGAAATAAGTGATCCATTATTTTAAAATTCATTTTATGTTTCAAAAATCTATTATCTTCAAAAATGGGTTTTATTGAATTTTTTGTACGAATATTATAAATATTTTGTTAATTTTTTTCACATTTTATATCATATAATGGTTATAATTTTTTTTATCATAATCTCATAATTTTGATAAGGTAAATTATTTATTAATTAATTATATATTTTTTTAGGTGAATAATGAAAATAAATATTTCTAAACAATCTATTATATTCATGAATTTATAAAGCCGAATTTTTATTTTACTTATTTTGAATTTTTTTTAATTTTTTTATAATATTTTAATCAATTTATACCATATGGATCAATATTTTATTTTATCTAAAAATAATATTACTTTTATCCTTGAAGATTATTTTTCAAAAATCCATTTATTATCATGGTTTTTGGTTTTTATAAAAATGATACTAAAAATTATAAAAAAATGTTTCATTTTAAATTGATTCCATATTTGGGATAAAATGAATAAAATTATTTAAATAATTAAACAAAATTTTTGGTCATAATTAATAGTAAATATAGAAAAAAGTCATGAGGGTAAAATGGAAAATCTAGTTTACCAATATTAAAAGTAAATTATACAGCAACAATTTATCATGTAAATTCTTATTGGATGATGTTATTTTGATCCATAAAACCTATTTATCGTGATTTAATTTTTTAATGCACAATTTAATATGAAAATTACATATTATTATTTTTATTCAGTAAATTATTCAAGGAGTGTCCCCTTCCAGACATATAAAAAGATAGATATCCACTCTTTTACTAAACAAAATTGAGCCATTTAGTTTGAAAAATCGATTCCCAATTCTGTTATCCCAATCCCTAAAAAATTAATTATTTTCATATTAATATACCTTTTGAAGGATCCTTAATAGTATATATAAATAAACTCTTTAAAATAAGTGGTTATTGTCTTAATGCAACATATTGATTTATATTCTTATTTTACAACATTAAATTAATTCTTAATAAAAATAACATTATAAAACCGTTATATATAATATAATAGTTTATTAATTTTTTTATTTAAACATAATTTCCCCCAAATTATACTTAAAATAAGAAAAATATCATCTCTCTTCTGTATGATGATCTACAACCTTGTCAACTAAAAGAATTTATTTTCAACCACACCTCACATCGGTTGTCATAATGATGGAACTATTGAATATATATTGTTAATATATAAAATTATTATTCTTCAAATATAATATATCATTTACCTTTATACCCTTCCAATCATAAAAAATGATAATTTTATTAATAGGTATGTGTGGACTACAACCTCAATAATGTGATGTGATTCATTTTCCAAGACATCCATTCATTGATGATTCTATATACATATATTCTAAATATATAGGATATTTTTATAATACCTACAAACTATTAGATTATGGAGCCATGTGAAGGGTAAAATGACCATAACTACTAATCCAAATCATACATGAAGTATGAAATAGTTAAAATACACAAAACAGAAAATTAATAATAATTTTTAATAAACAAGTATTGTAAAATCATCATTAGATCATATATATGATAATATTATTATTGAAATTATACTGATATTTTCACATAATAAAAATAATAATATTATAAATCATGTTACAAAAAAATATTAGTTTTTTCAAACTTTGGATAAGTGATTTGTTTTACAATGTCATTTTTTCTAGATTAATTTCTCTTAAAATTTTTATTTGAGAAACGTTTGTGATACATATACGATAAACCAATTAAATATCATTTTTTCAATTTATTACAGGATGTTTTATTTAATAATATTAATTTCCTTTCATTAGAACATTATATTAATAGGATATTTTATAAAAACCGGTGTTATAACCTCTTTGTTTGAGATTATTTTTCTTCAATTTCCATGATTTAATTAAAATTATTTCATGAATGTATTTAATATTCTACAATATTTTATTATATTAACATTTATAAATTTTTTACGAAGATATTTTTGGAATGTTTCTGTTCATTTAAAAGAGAGGAAATTTTAAACCAATGAGAAAATGGCCTATATGTTTTAATATACATGTCATTAACAAATACTCCTTCTGTCATTAATACCCATTTCATTGAATATTCTATTACAATTTTACAAGTATATTTTAAAATAAAATGTTTTTCCTAATATTCATGATATTTTTTAGAATTTGAATAACTTTCTACAAAATAAAAAACTGTATTTTCCTGAAGAAATATTCCAGCAATATTATATTGGTATTTTCCTTTTAGAAAGTACACAATGATGATAATCGGGATATTATCCAGTGATAGAATATTAATTATTCATCCAGTATCATTATTATTACCAAATATTGATTTTATATATTCATTATTTCATATATATAATTATATATTTGTAAGTAATATTAGGAATAAATTGTATTTATCATTCAAAAAACAAGGAATTAATCGGATATAAAATTGTATTTAGGGATCAATCATAGATAACTCATCAATTCCTTGACTAGTCCCAAAAGAAATAATAGTATCCATTTCATCTGATATTGGAATATTTCTTATAAAAAACTATTCATTATGAACTATGTATTTTTTGAGAGTCCATGATGGAAATATTCATGATATCATCATTGAGAGGACATTATTTTTATTGCCCAAAATTAGAAATTTACATTAATAAGAATTCATTTTTCATTATCCATAATATTTCTATATTGATATTATCCATGTATTACCATTGAATTTTTGTTTTTTATTTACTAGAATGTATTATGATTAGCCATATTTCCATGTTTATTATCGATTATTTACTCATGATGTCATCTATAATATGTATCTTTTACTTACAATATGAGTTCACATATATTTTTAATATATTTCATGGATATGAATAAGAAAATTATGAATGATAAAATGAAGAAAAAATATTTCTTATGATATGTTTTCAAAAATTTCTAATGTAACATGGGATTTACTTATGTAATTAAATTTTCAAGACTCCAAAACAGATTCATAATGCAAGGTGAGATCCCATAAATCTCATAAAAATGTATTAATGTATGCATCAAATTTTGGGTACTGGAGTCAGATTATCATAGTTTTGGGTATGATAAGTGATTGTGAATTGATTTTCTATGGCGACAGAGAGGGTTTATTTAATCTAGTGGAGAATGGTTTTTTGAGTTAAAATTTTGAATAAAACATATTTTGTATTGTTAAAAGTGTTTTAGTAATATTTTTGTCATTATAAATTATATTTTATTAATAAAACAATATTTTTAGTGATGTTAAAAACCATTATAAAATTATATCCTTATATTATTAAAACAAAAAATGGAAAATTAAAAAAATGTTTCTTGAATGGACTATATCATACTTTGATAATTGGAAATATATTTTAGGTTTTGAAACTGATTTTTATGAATAATATATCTTATTAAACATGTTTTTGAGAAATAATAATATTATAAAACTTTTTTAATACATTAATATTTAATGATAATTTTAATATAAAAACTACTAGTTATATTAAATATATATTTTTTACTACACACATAATATTTTTTTTATTAAAAAAAATTGGAAATTTATATTTATCTATTTATAAAATTGTATTCATATTATCAAAATGGATTTTTTTGATATGAAATATTAATTAAACATAACATTATATTATTTTGAAACATGTGAAAATATTGTAACTATGAATATCATTAAATTTTCTATTTTTTCTATAGATATTTATTTAGAGAAATTAAAATAATTATATTTAATTAATGTTTAATGTGAAATTACATTTTACTATTTGAGGTCATTTTAATTTTCTAATGGTTAGGTTATTATTTTTAATGATCTGATTACATTTCATAACTATCTTGTTTTTATTTTAATTATTATATCACTATTACAACAGTTATATTACCTCTTATAAATACCTCTTAATTCATTTTATCACCAATATCTTCAATTCCTATAATGGTTAAATATTATTAATTTAGAAAATATTTACATGATTAATAAATTTTTTCCACTTTTCTCTGATGTTTCTCATGAGTGTGAAAATTATAGGAGGTCTACTTGATCATCATTTCGAAGTTCAAATTTTTATTTTTCCAAATATTCCCATTTTCTATTTTGATGGATATATTTAATCTAGTAAATTAAATTTATGAAATAATTAAGTAACAATTTATTGGTTTTTATTAAGTGTTTCATGTTTTTATAAAATATTATATTCATATTTATGACAATCATTTTTTATATAAAATACCAATTCAATATATATATATATGTGTGATTTTATTATAATAGTACCATAAATATAAGTTTAAGGACTAAGATTTATGTTTATAAATGTCACCATTTTCTCCCATTCATATATAATGATGTAATCCTAGAACGTAATGAAAATTAATAAATAAAATGAAATATTCAATATTACTAAAAAATAATCCCCATAGTAATAAATGAAGGTCCAAAAGCATTAGAAAAACTCCTAAATTTTTTAATATATATATCATTAACAATATATTGACTATATTAATTAAAATTTATTATATATACATATGGTGAGAATAGTATGAATTCATAGTAGGATCCTCCCCAAAACCTATCACGAAAAATGTTAATGAAGCATACAAAGGACTAGAGAATAAAAAATGAAAAAAAAACATCATTTAAAAAATTATTATTCTATGTGAATCCTACCCATGACTAACAAAGAAATTCCCACATCAATGTAACTCATTCTATATTATATGATTATATATAAATGAAGGTACACCGCTTCTATTTCTTTGAAGGTTTATCTCACTCACACCCTAATGCCACACATTATATGGCATCCAATCAATATGTCATTATATATACTCTGACTACATGTCTCATTCAATTTATATCCTATGAAACCAAAAACATTGACATCAGTATTATTTCAAAATAATAACTAATATTAATTATGAAATCCACTACATTCCATGCAATGTCAATATAAATCATTCAATCACAACCCATGTTCATAAGCTTGTGAAAAAATAAAGTCACCATTCCATGATAAATGTATGTTATGTAACCTATAGAAATTAAATAAAACATTTTAATGTATACTAAATTCTAGATCTTTCACATATATAGTAATAAAGAACCCTATACCATAATCAACTATAACTTTGGATACACACCTAGTGAACCACAACCAATGGGTGAGAAGAGGATATATATAAGAATGCAATCAATTTAGTTACAAACCTTGATGTTGTATGAAACACAATAAATGGTTTGGTTTCAATTTCCCTACATCATTGGGTGGTGAAGTATATAAAATAAGATAATATTTGATAATATTAAGAAGAACTACATTATATGAAACCACCTAAAAATAGATTCTTCTTCCAAAATAATTTTATAGGGAACCCATTTGTCACCAAAAAGGGATTAATTTGATGAAAAATATAAAATAACAATGTGTATAATTAAATATTAATAATACATTAATTTAGTAATTCTCTTTTATATTAATTTTCAATATTATAATTCTAATCTTATAATCCCAGTTCCTTCACGACCATTAATTTATTTTAATATATTTTCAAGTATATCATAATCCTATTTAAACACCATCAAGGAACATCATTATTAAAATTCATTTATCATTTCATAAAGTATCTTATAAATCTAGGAATCATCATATTCTACCTTGTTAAAATTAAAATCAATGTATAGTGTCAATTTTCTAAAATTTATTATATACCATATTATACGATATCTGTTAAATAATCCATATAACGAGAATCGATCATTAATATAACTATTAGAAAACCACCATTATGAACTCATCTTGACTACCATGTGTCAATGTTATTCCATTAATCTTAGTAAAATCCACCATTCCATAACTAAAATTCACAATCTCTACAGATTGGTGGTCCCAACCCGTTGCTCAGCAGATGATCACAACGAATATATCCCTAGTATTATTAAAAATTTCCCACTAAAAATTCCAACCAAATCATAGTAACATTTAATAAAAATAGGTATCTAATATTCTATTGAATATATATAAGAAAATTAATCCTATATAGCTCTTAAATTAGGGAAAATATGTTCATTTCAAAATGTATTATGTTATCCTTCATAAAATAGTAGTCATTACAATCCCCAAAAATCTATCAATAGAAAAAAATTATTTACTTATTTTTCATAATTTATATGTTTGTTAAGTATTATTTTTTAAAAACCATAATGCAATAATTATTAGCAATGAATAGCTAGAAAAAATCCATAATTATAAATAATGAATAATTTCCTCATTTAATAAAATTTGTGGAGGAATAGTAATTAATTTACATGCCTCTTCATCTAATAAATGTTTACCTTTTCAATTTTACATTGTTTTTCAATTTCCATGAATATTAATCACAATTCATAATAACATCAATATAAATTTATTGATAGTAAACTATGTAGAAAAAACATAGGGGAATAATAATATATTTTAAAACAAACAGGATCACAATATCTCATGAACATGTTTTCAATCCCCTAATATGATAATTAACATGTCTAAGGTGATAAAACTATGTATTTCAATTCACTAATTCATTTCATGAAAGAGAAATAAAAATAAATCATGAAATTAGAAACTCCATATTTTATGTCATTAATTTTGTGCAATATGGTATTCTAAAAAATATATTGGACAAAAATCCCTATATCAATTGATAATTTAATGATTAGAAATTATTTTAAATAAATTTACATATATTAATAAAACATTCACGTCATTCGATAATTTATAGATATTTCTAAATAATGAAGCTATAAGTGATTTCAAAATTATAAATTTATATAACTAATATACTACATTTTAATTTAATATTTTGAATATTATATTGAATTTCATTCAAGATATTAAAATTCTTGAAATAATAAATATCATAATCATCTAATACACATGATCTACAAATATTCAATGAACACCATTTATTTTCAAACATGAGATATAGTGTTATCACTAAATTCTTCAAATAACATACATTCAAAATATAAATAATTATCATAAAAATAAATTCTCATTATTCTATATATTTCCAGATACAAATGAAGAAACATGCGATAAAATATTATCGCTTAACTATAATTCATTATTATTTTGCACATTAATGTTGATACAACTGGTAAAAAAATTAATTAATGAATTGTTAAGTAATACTTGCAGATAACGAAGAGAGAATTAAAATCCACTAAATGGATGGGGATTTAATATTAAATGTTCTATGAAAATTGAGATAGAAAATGAGAATAGAATATAACTAATGCCCAGAATCTGAGTAAAGTAACAGTTGATAATTGATGCTATATTTATAAGAGTGAATGTATCAAGATTTATTAGTGTTGATTGAGGGGACGTAATTCTCAAATAAGTGGAAGAATATTATTTTATAAAGTCTTGCTATGGGTTACAAGGGTATTTCACTCATTTCAAATAGTCACATATCAATATTTTGATATTTTTACATTTATTTTGTAATTTGTTTTACATGAGAAATTTGAAACTCCTACACCTTATATGTTATTTAAAGTGTAAATGGAATATTTAAATCCATGATATTCATTATTATTCCATTTAAAATCCTTATAAACGTTATTTTCAAATATGAATATGCCTGAAAAATGAAATATTATTCAATTAAAACATTTGAAACTTATGTGGGGTATGTTTTTGGTTAGGGTATATTGCACTATTCATATATATAATTGATGAACTAACTTGAACATAATCTTACCTTCAAATTAGGTTTTGAAAAACCATTTTGTAACATGAAAAAACATATACATGAGAGAGGATATACTAAAATGTAGTTTATATTCAACATTTATAAAATACTAAATTTATGAAATTAAATATATTTTAAAAAATTACACACAGATATAGGATCCATCTAAAGCTGGTCCTATTGAAAAAAATATAGAATGAAAAATATTGATCTAGAGGTGAAAGGGTTTTTAAATAATAGCAATGTGTTAGTTCCCTCATATTCTAACCCACTATTAGAATAAAATAGTATGGGGTCCTACGTGACAAATTCTTGCCAATGTTTATGAAACTTCTCCAGGGAAAAACAGTATATACATTATTTTTCTATTAATATGCATTATAGAGGTCCATATTGAGATGATCAAAATTATTATTACAATCCTTATATTGAGTTTAAATTTTCAAATCCTCTCCCGTTATTCATTTATTCAATGATGTAATAGAAATTTCAGTGCCAGATTCTTTGTTACAAATAAAATAGATAACACACCTAATTGAATACACAATAGATCATAATTCAACATTGTATGAAATACCAATTATAATGTTGTTTTGAATAAACCATTTAAAAATACATCTTGTGCATGGGAGAATCCTCCTCAGCCTAAGGGCCCTAGAATTCTAGAGAACGAACCATCAATGTTAATCAAAACCCACTAGTTCATATAAGAAATTCAATGAACGTACATCAGTACCATGGGGTTCCAGGGATTTCCAATCACACACTGTAATCTATGAATATTTAGATCCACTAAA
Source organism: Viscum album (assembly GCA_963277665.1). Taxonomy (NCBI): domain Eukaryota; kingdom Viridiplantae; phylum Streptophyta; class Magnoliopsida; order Santalales; family Viscaceae; genus Viscum; species Viscum album. The sequence continues at coordinate 1,174,961,606 of OY728160.1, forward strand.
TTATCACCCATATCTCATGTTTTCACCATTGAGGAAATTTATATGTCCTTTTTTGGGAAATCATAACTATATGTACTGTGGGATGTTACTAATAAATCAATCCTCAGTTTCTAGTATTCCATACCAATGAAAATTTTGATTATCCTGCTATAAGTAAGAGTTCGTTAATTTTCATGTTTTTTTAAAATTAATTCCATGATGAGAAATTGAATATTCCCATACATTATGGGAAAATAAATAAGAAAAAATTAGGAGTTACACAAGCTCTTATTCCCCCCAAATGGATATAGGATGAAATAATATTTTGTCCTTTGCCTTTCAATTGATCATGTGTAGACATCTATTTTTCAATATTTTTAGAAGAATAATAAATTGGGGAGGTTTTATGGATTATTCCATGAATCTGAAAAGTCATGACAGTTGTCTGTTTCTACCTGCACATTACATCTTGTATTGTTTCGTGGCGTTCATCATTCCATTCTTATTGTGATTCCATATTGGAGTGTAAATGTGCATGAATGCATAATTTTTAATATGTAATATAAGTTAAAGAGTTTTATATGAATAATAATTGATTATTTTTTTAAATGATTAGTAATAGACATGTGCAGTCCTCCAAGAGGTTTATTCATTGGGTATTCTAGTGGCATGTCTAACCATTATGTGTTTCATAAATTTATAGGATAATGTCATCGTTCCCACCACTTAAAATTTTTCATGATTCCATTTAATGAGTGTTTTATTACACTCCAAACATAGGATGAAAGGGAGAATTTATGCACATCCAGAAACCTTTTATTGAATCTATTTGATTAAATATAACTGGGATATTAATTATAAATTAGGATCCATTTTAATTTTTCATTAATGGAATCATTAAAGAACATGATATCTATGATTCCAATAAATCACATTTAGAATGGTTTAATGAATTATCACAATGATAAAAAATAACATTGATTTATTTTATTGGACCATTCAATATAACATTATTGATCTTGCATTTGAGTTACTTTTAAGACATCTAGGCCACCTGTAATAGGAACTTGTGTAAAAAAAGTTGGATGTGATCCACTAACTAACTAGAGACATTCTTCCATCCTGGGAAATGTATTATTTTCTTTCTATATATTTTGTTGATTAAAAATACTAATAAATATTTCATGCATATATTATCTCTTTACCTTACCCTAGAATAAGAGGGATACAATGTAGTTAATGGGGAGGGATATACTTGTTACTTCATGTCTTATAGTGATCATGTTGTTCTTTCTAACTGGTATACCATCACAAAAAATATAAATTTATTACAACTGTTATCATTCAAAACTAATTCCTCATAATGTGAATAAAGGTTTTTAATACAGGATATGGATTTTCTTGAATATTTTCCAAGTAGGATAATATTATTATTTTCTTGTTTGTCTAATGTAGTGTACTCACCCCTTCTATTATTCATTTTTATATAAGAAAATTTGAGAATGATCATGGATGTTTCTTATCATGTTATCTTCAGTGATGGAAACAAAAGTCCATATGGATCATATCCTTGTCTCATATACCTTGTGTATTTGATGAAACCCATGGGCCCCCCATTAACATGAATGGTTAGAAATTATGAAATGATAATAGTTTTAATTAATATAATTATAGGACAATTGAATAAATACCTCTGATGCACATAAAACATAATTCTCCACTTCAATGTATCCAACACCTTGAAAATGTTTATTTTTTGGTGAAATGAATCCTTCTATCACTTTCCTATTAATTTTATTGAAAAATTTAAAAGCTATTATTTGGAATTGTTGATTTCTTTTACAAATAGAAAAACCTAAATGATTTTGAGTAATATATTCCCTACCATCCTATTTATTACGATCTTGCTGATAGTTTTAGGAATGTTGTTCCCAAGCTAAACTAGTATGATGTTCTTGATATCAAGTGAATTATCTTTCTTGGGTATCAGAGATTTAAATTCTAATTCATCCCATTAGGCATTGAGAATTGGACGAAAATTTGCACAAAAAAATTATGACAACATCATCCAAAATATCCCTTTAAAACATAAAAACAATTGTAGTTGAATCCATACAGACCTGAAGAACTCTCCAAATTGATAGAAAATATGTTACATTGATTTATTCATTGATTGGATCCATTATGAGAACTCATCTCTGGTTTTTCTTAAAAAAGGGGTTTATTTTGCAACCATTTTTTTTCTAAATATCCAATAATCATAGGGAATCCCTTTAATGTTATCCACAATTTCATAAGAGATTCCAATTCCAATTGTCTATTGAAATTAATTTTTCTTCATGGCCTTATTCCCTTGATTAACCCTCTTTGAAATATGAAATATATGAACGTGTTTTTGAGTTCATTTATATATTCATTTTTACATTTTACCATTCTTTTTTTTAAATTCATGCTTTTATATGATGATTAGGATGTCATCCATCTTGTGATGTGCTTGCATCTTCTCCCTATAGGGAGTGTTATGAGGCTGTTTTGGGATTTGGATTCATGAATTTTATTCCCTACTAGACATTATTTCTTAATCAGTCTTATAGAACGACTTCTGTATCGATTGATTTTATATAGCTTTATTATGTATTAATTTTCATTAATTTTTCTAGGGTCCCTCATAATGGGGTCAAATTTAAAACCCTCCAGAACAATTTCACAACATCAAAGCATCACAAGCCGTCCTATTCTCAATATAGAGGGAATAGGGGATGACCATTACTTGATTTGGAGACCTCCATTATATTGGTATGGTAATTTGAATTATTATTTATATGATTTAAACCTAAAACCCTTTTTACCACAACTTTCGTCCATTTAATCATTTAATATATAAATCATAAATTATTTTAATCCATTTAATGTATACATTCCACATGTGAAATATTCCCCCCACAACTATGTCCTCAATAATTTTTCACTTATTAATGGAATAATTTAACTTCAATGATGTAATTTTATTAACATTTAGTATAATTTTTTCATTAGGATTCAAAATAGTGTTGAGGCAATTTTTTAAAAAAAATTTAAATTAAAAAAATTAGTCTTGAGGAATGAAATTCACTTGAATTAGATATTTTAAAACCATTTTTAAATAACTATAAAATAAAAAATATTTTTTTGGGTCAGAGAAAACCAAATAATCCTACATGAAACTATGGAATACACTAATCCATTATAATCATTCTCTAATTTAATTTCATATTGTTAGAAACTATAGATTTAATTAATATATAAGGATAAATTGGGTGTGAAATAATAAGTAATTTTGTAATTATAATGTCTTCTATTGTATCACTATAACGGTAAAAAAATATCTAGTTCAATTCCCATTAAGTAGAAAAATTGTATCGTCTATGTATGTGATATAAGGATTATTATGTTCTTATTCTTCTTTAATCAACTATGATGACAAATTTACATTTATGTCCATCAATTTTGGTAAAATATTATTCCTTTTAGGGTCATTTACCCAACATAAATTTTCCATGGAATTTAGGGTTATATGAATAGGTATATTTCAAAGTAGTTTAATGGAATGTACTCTGGAATTATAGTAGTGTGATATGCATGAATCTTCAATATTAGAGTTATAAAGAAGAATAAAATTCTATTTAGATATGATAGAATGATTAGTTGATGTTAATTTTGGTGTCAAAAAAATTTAATGGATTATTTATGTCATAATCCCACTAATATTATATTAGAGAGGATAGAAAATTGATGCCCCATGTGATTGGATGACATTGATTTTCTTCTGAAAAACCATTTTAGTTAAGTCATCATTGTCAAACTAGAGATGAATTGATCCATTCACAAATAATTCCAAACATTATTATCAATTAAATATATGAATGATTATATTATCATGAATATATCTCTGGGGAAGGAATTTTGAGGATGATCGAATATATGATTTTTTAGTTACATTACGAATGAAATATATTAATTAAGTAAATCATTCTAGTATGAATGACCCTATCATGTATTCATATGTCCATCTAAGAGGCCTCTCTAAATTTTTCTCATTGATGTCTAGGACATAAAAAATGTATTTAATTAATAACAGTTGGGTATTCCAATTTTCACATGAAATTTACATGGTTTTATAGGGAATTCTTCATAACATTATATTTGGTGGGTGTGCTCTTCTTTGATATGATATTATTAAAATAATAATGGTTGAGTCTTTGTAGTTGGGTGTGTCCAAATGTAGGTTTCGATGGAAAAGCATCCATGGTTTGTGGACTTGTTGAATGAGCACCGTATTATATTATTTGGATTTATCAGAGAATATGTAACGACCAAATCATTCATTAAAGGAAATCCCTATAGATCAAATTAAATGTCTCTTTATGGAAATTGTTTATATAAAATTTCAACTTCTTTGGTTTTATGTTAGGAATTGTGACTGTTTCTAATATAGTCGTTGAAAAATAATCACATGATTAGTATAAATATAGGGCTTTAACAAATCCAATTTACTCAGAAAAAGGAAGTGATGAACTTATCCAGTAGACCAACCCCACAAAAAGACCATTTCATGGAGCTTGGAAAAGAGGTGGCATCACTGAGATTTTCTCTTGACCATGCCCAAGCCGAGCTTCAATAAGTTATGATCGAGTAGGACCTCCTATGAGAGAAGTGGAAGTTGATAGAGATTACCACCCAAGCAATGTTATCTGAGCCACCCCAACAGCTAGTAACCATAACACACATTACTCTTCAGTCTTATGTGGGTGTTATAAGGGGTTATGTAACATGACCTTAGTACTATGATCATGTACTTTATTTTTTGTATATAATAATGAATATTCCTTCATTTTATTATTGTTACCTTGTAAATAGTTTTTAAAGCACAAATAGTATTTTTAGTTAATGTTCTACTATGAAATATATTATGATGAATTAATTTATTTTTGAATTAAATAATATTTTAATAAAATATTATTATTATTATTAAATGAATTTTTTTTAAATGTAAACTATTATATTATTTTATGAATGCAATTGTAATTTTTATTAAAAATTGAAAGCCATTTTAGTCAAAACCAAAGAATTTTTTATAAATGTCAGTTTATCTTTTAAAAGAGAAAATTGACATATTTATAAAATTATATAGTTAAAATGAATATTATTTCTGGAATCAGGATGTTGAAATTATCCAACGGTGAGTTTTCCATAATTTTCAAAGAGAGTCATATTTTTGTATAAAAATTAAATAATGTTTTAATAAATAATGATTTTTATGACATCATAATGACCCAATAGTGGTGTAATAAAATAAGATAAGCCATTTTTCCGCCAATATATGTTTTACCATTAAAATAATATGATTTTGGTTTTTTGCACTCGTTTTAAAAAGCATTAATAGACCCTTCAAGGCTTATTAATCATTATGTCTTTTAAAATTGTTTTCCCTGGGAGTGTGACTCACCTCTACATATGCAACCCCATTATTTTAAGGGGTTAGGACATTGGACAAAATTTGTTTTCAACTTCTCATTCCCAAAAACCATGGGCAAAAATCATGTTTTGGTTTCTGTTTTGGATTAGGTTAATGTGAGGTGACCCAAACCTAAATAATAAAGACTTCCATCACCTTTCCTATATAAACCCACCCAAGCTCCCACTTCCTCCTCACTAAAATCCTTTATAGTTCATCCAACCTCTTCCCTAATATCTCTAGTATACTCCCAAGGTTCCCCTTGCTCCCAATAATACTCTCTCAAGCGTCTCTATAGCCTTGGGAAGCACACTTCCATGTAATGGTTTTTTCATCATTTCCAATTTCTGTCTATTTTTTGTAATGTTGTTATTACCTTTAAATTTCAATTATAAATGTTGGTGTATGGTTTCTAACCACCACCACACTACAATATTTATTTTTTAATGATAGGATGCACCTTTCTCTCTCAATAAAATACTCCCATGTACACCTATTACTATGCCAAAATTCTGAAAGGAATTTCCCTCTCCTCATTTACATTCAAGAAATTCTTTTGTATCATGAATATAAACTCTATTAAAATTGTTTCGACATGTATCTATATAACCAACTTACTGTCAATTTCATGTAAATATGATGAGACACCCTTTTCACTCTCATCAATAATTTTAATGAATTCGTACTTCAATCCGTTATGCTGTCGAAATTGCACCGATTTTCCAAGCCAATGTCATTGTATAGTGAATACCATGTCAATTTCTCTATCAAGGGTATTAAATTTTATGAAAATATAATTATTTATTATAAAGTCTCATATATTAATTACATAGTTGTTTATCATCAAATAAATGATTATGTTTTATGAATACTTGTTATATGATCCATGTGGCACACTTATGCAAAAAATGAAATGTTTAATAAGGGTGTGCCCTTATAATGCTCCAATGAATTGGGTGAAGTATAGTATATTTATATATCATGTGCAATGGTTGTTTACTCGTGATAATTTAAGTGCAATGAGGTTTTTCTCATGCTTCATGTGCAAAGATAATTTACTCATGCTTCATGTGCATTGAGCCTTGGCTCATACTAATTCCATGTTAAGTGTTGTTGCCACATTTCCATGTTATGATTATCATGCATTATCATGAATTATGATTATGATTATCTTGTGTTCTATTGATATGCCCATTTCCTAACATGTATTGTATTACTCATGTTATTCCATGCTTATTTCCTTACTGGGCTTTATAGCTCACCATTTTCTTATTCATGTCCTTAGGTTATCCCATGAAATGCTAAGTACGAGGGAATATAGTGGTCATGTAAAGGAAGTTTTCCATAAAGATGTTATAATTCTTGTTTTAAGTTGTTATGTAATGATACTAAGCCTAAATGATAGTAGAAATCTCCATATTCTATGTTGTATAAAATTATTTTTATGTAATATGTTATGTTTGAAAGTGTAATAAAAGATCAGGGTTGTCATAGAATAGCTATATAAACTATTCATGAATCTAGTTACAATGAAATTAAAACCATGTTGATTACAACTTGAGGTTATTCAATGATCATAAATATGATCCATGAGTGAATTTTTACCAAAATATATCCTCAATAGAATGAGTGTAAGTCCATTAATAAATATAATTTTTGAATAGTGGTTGTGCCTTTCTTTCTTGGTGATGACCCATGAAAAAGGGCCGAACATTATATTCATTATGATTCATGGGGAGTGTGGTTTATTTTGAGGAATGTAATCCTAAAAGGATTTAATTCCAATAAAATCCATTAATTTTCCCTTAGTTATATCCTAAAATAATATACGGGGAATATTGTGGGGTCTAGGAATTCTAATTTAGTTATTTATTCACTTAAATTCTCATTATGGAACTCCTCTATAACTATTCTAGTCAAAATGAGATATTAGGGGATCACCTTATAGATAATGGGAGAAGGTTTCTATGATTTCCTCTAAGGACCATCTTAGTAACTGAGTACCTTTAAATAGGGAATACTTTTCAAGAATATGTATAATGGGTATTGGACAAGGCTCGATCTCAGAGGGTGGAACACCCCAACAATTAGGAATCATTTTTCCAATAATAAGTATGACTATTAATTGTATAATTATTTTTATTTTTAAATAATTGAAAATCAGAAGGAAATAGATAACACGCAATATGGATTAGGTTTAAATTCTATAAATCTGTTTAGTGTTCTATTTCAATTTATGATGTTTTTATAATTGATAAACATTAATTTTATTTACCGATTATGAATATATGTATAAATAATAAATAATATATATAGAATGAAATAAATAATGTTATAAAGTAAAAAATGTTCTAAAACTGTTTTAGAAAATATATTTTTAAAATAAATTATTTATATACAAATATTTAATTATGTTAAATTAATTAACTTTGGAATGATTATAATTAAAAACATAATGGATATGACTAATTAATAGTGATATTTATAAATAAAAATCAGGAAAGGATAATCTATATTATGTAAATATTATTTAACAAATACTATTTATTAAAAATGTTTTTATTTAAATACACTACTTAATTATATATTATGATATTTTAAATTTATATTTTATATTACAAATTTTGTAAAATTATATTAGTTTTTCGAATCATTATATCTATATTATATTTGGCATATTAATTTTTTCTGAAATTTTTCTTTTTTGTTCAATAGTATAAATTTAGCTACTACAATTACAATAAATATTTTTTAACATAATCTTCTTGTAATAAAGTAATAAAAATTTAAAATCATTTTTCAATTCAAAATATGTTTATAATGTGTTGATTAAATAAATTTTCATTAATATTATGATATTATAATCATATATTTTACATTTCGGGAACTAAATATTATTTTATTCCAATAAATAACTATTTCTTCCAATTTTATTAATTGAGAATTTATAAGAAGACATGTGTTTTAGAAAGGATTAAAAGTCAAAGAACACTATTTTATTTATTTATATAGTGATTAATTCTATAAAAATTTGTATTTTAAGGTATTTTTTCCCAAATTCATCATTATACTAAAAAAAATATATTGATTAAATAATTAGTTGTCAAATATATATATATATATATATATATATATGAATTAAAAAAACATTATCAATTTTTTAAATTGAATATAAAAATATATAATTCACATATGGTATCATTATTTTGAAATTATGTTCAAATTACATTTTTAATTTTGGTCATTAAAAAAGGATATCTTAGAATTATCGGTCGTGACAGGAAAAGAAAAAATAGAAATATTTTTAAACCATTTCATAAACAACAGATATATGAAAAACATATATCTATTAATGAGTGTGTAAGGGATTTAAAAACTACGCATTATCCTTTTTTCATTTATTTTAGAATTAAGATATATAAAACTAGAATATAAAAAAACATTGAAATGAAAATTTATATATTTACCTAATTTATACTCATTCTACAAATTATGGTAAAAATTTACAATAATTTTTGTTACATCCTGGCCTTCCTGACTCTAAACCCATACTTTAATGAGAGTTCATTGTGAGATCTTTAGGTCTTTCTCATATGCTTGAAAATGAGACTATAAGTAAGGGACTATATTCATAGTGTGAGTCTACTAAAAAGACTATTTTAGTATCTATAATAATAGATAAATACCCAAAAACATTATAAGTAGAACTTTGACTATTATACATATAACATATAAGAATTAAAAACAATAATTATATAAAATATGGCAGTATAGATACACTCATATATAATTTATCTCCCCTAGTTCAATCAAATATAAAAGATAATTAAGAGAAACACATAATGGTATATGACGATATAAAAAATTTACAAGACTCACATCATCTCGATCTATAATTTCCTTCTAAGATACACTAGTTTGATATAGAAATAATGATCCCTAGACCAACCTAAACATAAAAATAGATAGGGATTCATGGTAACTAAGTAAAATGTAATCCCATGAAGGTGTGAGTAAAAAAATGATAGAGAACAATAAATGATGTATCATAAAAGGTAAAAATGTTGTGATATGTTCATGTTACATGTTTGTAATAAAAAATTAAACACTAAAAATAAATAAGTAAACCACCATCGATTGACCATACCTAATTCCTCTAGTTCCCTGGTGTCTCTATGCATTCCAAAACTACTATGCCATAATAAAAGTTTCTTTTTAATATTTCACCATACTATATATGATAATTTTATATGGACTAATCTTCTCTATCATATAGAAAAATGAACTAAGGGCTATCCATTGATGAATAAAGACCTGAATAATGCTTCATCATTGAATACCATAGTTATCAGATGTAGACACCTAGATGTGAGATAGAGACATGTCCACCCAAAATGATGACCCACGGTCCCCTAACACACAAAACCAGGAAATAACTCTATCGCCTACATGGAACCGATAACCCCAGCTCAATATATTTATTATCCCTAGTAATAGAATCAAAGCCACTCTACAAGGGGTGTTTTTTTATTATCACAACCTCTCCATAAGTATTTTTCTAAACGACCCCATTGGATTTTTTCACAGTCACCCAGTACGGACATATCTTGTCCTATTTATAAGGATTATTCTAAACCACCCACATGGATGTTTTTATTAGAAAATATTCATGAACATCCCCATTAATGTTTTCAATTGCATATCGAATCCAAATAGGGGTTATATGCAATAAAAATTGCGGACATATAAATATTATCCACATTGGTATATATCTTCATAACCTGGCCCAAAATGAATGTAAATATCCTAGAACCCTTACCCAAGACTCCAATGTTTAAACTTTTTTAAAAAAACATTTTGGGTTCTTACGTGACACCGAATACCATCCCTACAATTTCCTAAAATTCCCCTCTCAATAGGGTCACATGTCTCTAGGAACCTATCGAGGTTCCTTAAATCTCATTAAAACATGGAGGCAAATAAGGTTTCCCCCAAAATATAAATCATCTCTCAGTTTGGAACACATCATTATAATTGTATAGGTTTACTCGGCACCTTTATGGAATCCTTGATTAATCAATATTATCCTTGGAAAAATTAACAAGGGGAATGTACTAAATCCCACTCCATTACCAATATACTCTAGGATGTCCCAAAAAACCATAATGTTCATCCATCTCATTAGGGTATAGTCCCCCATGTAATCGCATTTATATGGGAAGAGACTTTCTGCTCGTGATTTTCTCTCCTAGTCGAAGTCCCTAACAAAAAATCAAGGTACTCAATTATATAAATCTGAGTAAAAACATGATAATAAATATTTAACCTTCACCTAAAGGTATATAGGGGTCCTTATATTGGAATTTTTTTATGTTCATATATTCAATTAAACACCCCTCTAGTTCTATATGAGTTAAATCATTCCATTACAATCATGGTCAGGGCCATCGTATTCCATGTTTTGTAAATACCATAACAGAGGAAAATTGTGGCCTTGTAACATTATGAAATTACTCTAGCAACTCAAATTTTTATTTCAAAAATAACATTTTATAAAATTTTACATTCACCCTAACTGATGAAACCAAATATCTACCATGCCTCAAAAATTAATAGTTAAACAGTAGGGGTATATACGTTGAACCAACTACAAAAAAGATGTCAATGTCTCCAAATTTATATCTTATTTTCTCATTGAGACTCATCCACGACCAATTGAATGTATCTTAATCACCTAAGAACCTTACTCAAACATTATGGTCCACATTTCATCAATTATAATTAAATTATTATTTTATCAATTTCATATAATTAAAAAAATATTGACATTTTTTCGAAAACCTTATTGACACCCTGCCCAGTAAAATCACACCCGAACTAAGGATAATCACCTACGGAAGGTATAAAATGGACATGATACACCAAACTAGTCCAAATCCCCTTGACACAAAAATGAAACACCAATTAATTTAATTTTAAAAAAATAATTACTTTAAATATTTTGAAAAAAATTACCTCAATGATTCACTGAGAAACATCATGATTAAATCTTCCCATGATGTCCTCTTTCTATTTATGAAGAAATCCTTATCAAATATTTCAAATATCACATAGATATAATGGCATAATACAATAATCATAGTTTATGTGATATGAAATATATAAGTATTAAATTGGATAACCATATCAGATAATTTTGAAGAAAAAAATACCATAACCCTTATCAAATATCCAACTAAAGCACCCCATGGTTCGGGAGAATGTAGAGGTGGAAGGTGATGTTGGACCTTGATATTTCAAAATAATTATATGGAACCAAGGAGGGGCTTCTTCCTCTGTAAGGACCTAATTTTTTATCAATGTAATTTACTTTCTTATAAATGTGGCTTAAAATACATACATAAACATTAGACAACAAAACATTATTCTATGAAATGAATAATGGTAATGTAGTAATTTTTTAAAAAAAATATGTATTATAAATAAATTAATATATCAATAAATAAAAAATAAGGTAATTAGAAATGGAATTTTTTTATCTACTCCATCCACAAGAAGGATATCACTAATAAACAATGTAATAGAAATAAAAAATAATGTTAATAATATAATATTCATTTTGAAGATAAAAATTTATATAACCATGGAATAAAGTCAACGTAAAATTAGAATGAATAAAATTATAGGTAGTTCTAGAAATTTAAAACCTATAAAATTGGAATAGTAATCATACCACTTCAATATTAATCTGACTATTAAGAATTGTAAATGAACTATTAGAATAGTAATCTAACATATGAATTTATTAATAAAATTTTGGTTTCCTACAAATGAAAATATGTTGTATTTATATAATCATATAAGTTAATAATTGATTAATAAAATGATTAATTAAGTGTTGTTTTTTGTTATATGTAATTATTTTTTTGAAATATTTTAATTAATATAATTATTGAAATGAAAATTTATTTTCATAAAATTTATTCTGAAAGTAAAATTATGTGTAATTATAATTCTATGAAAATTATATGTTACATCAATTTATTTTTAATAGGGTCATAAACTCGATAATATTATTAAAATTGATATATTTTAAATAAAAGAAGATTTTATTTAAAAATTAAATCTATTATATTTATAATTTTTTTTTCATAAAATGTATTCTATTTTTTTAATATAATCCAAAAAATAGGATTATTTTTTTATATTTTACTAAATTTGATTATTTTTTGGTGAATAATGAAACACATTAAATTTTTTGTTAACATTATAAGTCATAAAATCATTTTTGAGTCTTTGATATTGTAATAACTGATTGTTTAAATCCCTAAAGGATGATAACCTATATTTACTCATATTAATAATCCCTACTAAAAATTATTATCCAAAATAAAAGACCTGAGAATATAATAATAAAAACTCCCCTCACAACCCATATAAATACCAACCCTTCTCATCACAACTCTTTAGTTTTTTAAATTTTCCAAACTCTTACCAATTACCTTCCAAATATACATAGCTATTTCCATGATATTCTCATTTCAACAAAATTAAAATTTTATGTTCTATAAGGGGTCAATCAAGGATGATTTTTTCAAGGGGAAACTTCTCAGACTTTCCCTTTTAATTAAATTTATTCTTAAACATTCCCCTAACCTCTGTCTTGTATTAAATTATAACTTTTATACTATCAATTATAAACTGAAATTTTATATTGTAATTGTAATATTTTCTTTCTCCTTTTTTTCACATATTCAAAAATTTAATGAAATGAAACTGTAGTCCAAATTATGTCGGTTTAACATCTTCATGGATAATGATATTTTCTTTTACACTTATACCATAAAGTATAGTCGTAAAACCGATATTATCCTTAATTTTTTTTAATATATATATATATATGTTATCATTGTTCATATAGAGAAACTAATTAATCGATATAATGTTATATAAAATAATCCTAGTTCGTGATGGTTATCAAAACTGGTAAACTAAGCTAATCCATTATCATTAATTTAAATTGAAAATCAATAATCTCATTCCAAATAACTAAATGATATATTTGACAACAAATAATTATTGATAAGAATTTATACTGTATCATTTGACATATAGATAATTATTTCCATTTGAAATGAACTTCCATAATTTTTCACAATTAAACAATAAATGAAACCATGAAATAAATGATTTCACATTATGGAAATTGAACATTATAACTCCATGATATGGAAAAATGATATTATTAAAATTATAATAATTATATAAATATATAATAGGTTTCAAATGATTTAATTTATTAATATAATTTTATTATCCAATAAATTAAGTGTAAGAGTAGAACACATTCAGACATTACGTATAGATCTCTCTAAGACAATATTTTCTATTGGATTATGAATTATCTCTATTTATCCCTATATAATTAAATAAATTTATTATATAATTATTTTATATCTTGTGTTAATGTTTCAATCATATGAGTTTATCTCAATTCATCTTTATTTTATATGTAAATACATGTTTTAAAAGGTTACATTCTCAATTCCATTTATTATTCAAGTGAAATTTTCTATTTCTTAACTCTATCAATGTATATTACACAAAATGTATTAATCCATCCTTATTTTTTGAAATTAGACAATTTATTATAAATAAACACTGTTATATCACTTTTTTATTGAAATTATTATTCTCTAAACCCCTATTTAATACTATGTATTCTTTTCTCTAAGTCCATAATTTTTTGGAACATCTGTAATGTTTCCTTACCACTAGTTTTCATATTTTATATTATGTTTGACATAATTAGTCCTGATGTATTTTTATATTTATTTAATGAATGACCATTAATAATTTAAATCACATATTTAATTGAAAACATTTTTTATATGTATTTTGACACGAATATGATGCACATTTCTTTTAATAGGAAACCCATAAATTTTTCCTTAATTTTTTATTCTACATGTGGAAATCAAATTAATAAACATGTTACGATGGAATCATGTAGATAGAAATCTAGTGAAATGGTTAATTATTAGAATCATGAGATGTCATGTATGGAATTAGGGAGTAAACATAATTTGTTATAGGATTTTTTCCACCATGGGATATTGTCTTGGTAGTTTTGTTTGAATCATGTTTATATCATTTTATATGTTTCTTTAACATTCTGATATTTCCATAATCTTTATATTCCTTTTAATATATATTATTCCTTAATATGTTTATTCATGTTCCATGAATAATATGTTATAATTTAATGACATATAACTCATGTGATATGTTTTATTCCCCTATTTATTAACATACTGAAATATTTTCTCATCCATTTTATCTATGTTTTCCCCATGTTATATGATACAGTTACTGGAGCTTAAAGTGAGTTATGAGAACATTATAAAGATTAATAAAATTATGCAGTAATTTGTTTCATGTTTCCTAATTATGTATATGGAATCCCAATGACACTATAATTTGTTATCCTTAGAATTAATTTCACAGATAATTTTTCTATAAATCAATTATTAATATGTGTACATGTATTGGGTTTCTATTATTGGTATGAGAGATCAATCAAATTATTTTTTGGTTTTCAAACTTTAAAATGTTATTAATAAACCTAAGGAAAATACTATTTCAATGAATAATCTATGTTGGATCATACTGAATCATATGATAGGTTATAATTTTCATTTATAAGTTATTTACACCATTTTTATTGTTTATTTGTTGATTTTATCATTAGATAAGTAAAAATATATTCGATAATTATATCTCTTAATTATTTAGTTAATGCAGAATGATAGTATAACACATGCTTACCTCCAATGTGATATGAAATGTAATTATTTTCATAATGAAATTGAAAATCTAATTTGAAGGGGAGCACTTGGCCTCATGATAATACAAGCTCAATAAGATAATGTTATAAATAATAACATAAATCATGTGTAACTCCAAACTTCTCCTATGAAATGGAATGTTATGGTTGAATCTATTATATAACAAAGACATCCCATATTTAGGGGGTATTCTCAACCCCATATCAATAAATAGTCAAATAACTCTATTGATAAGATATTATCAGTTCCCAAATGATTAGAATAAGGGAATGTAATACTTCTTATCTTTTATTTTTAGGGGTAAGTTTCCCAATTGTTGAAACTGGTCACAAATGTCCAAAGTTGAAATTGATTCCTTGGATTTGGAAGGATTTATGAAAATATTTTTCAATAAATATTTTCCCAGAACACTCCGTATTATGATAGAGAGAGAGTTCCTCATACCGATGTAGTGGAAAGATGAATGTATCCGAGTTTATGAGGAAAACATTTATAGGAATTCAATATAATCTTTCTTATTTTTGATGACCACTAAAATAAAGGTGGATCGCTTCTGTAGTTGATTAAATATGATTCTATGTAAATCCTTATAGATTCAAGAGTTTTATTGATATGTGGATCATTTTTATGGCACACTAATAGAAAAAATGGATATTAGAGACTCTCATTTGTCTTGTGTGATCCATGATAAATAGAGGAAAATGAATTTCCTTTTTTGATGATCTATAGACAAAACCCATGATGGAAAGAAAACCCAACACCCCACATGTCAAACATTTTGGATGAAGCATCTCAGTAAAATTCTAATAAATTAAACAAGGAAATGTCTCAAATGTGGATGACATGTTAAAAAAGATAATTATTTCCATATGTATTTGAAAAATCATGATATCTTGATGAAAATATAATGTTTTAGATCAATACTCATCATGTAATGTAGTGTTTTAGATAAAAGAATAGTGGAATTATGTGAGCCAATACCCTATGCCTATTGTTTTCAGAGACACTAAACAACAAAAACCTCCATGGACAAAATTAATGGAATTTTTTTCACTTTTTATTAGTTGGATCCTGAAAATCATATAGTGATACGTAACATATTTATTCAATCATTAATATAAAATTTATAGTTTGATTCTAGTTTTGAAAATTCATTCATATAATTCAGGTATTGGTGAACCATTGAAACACCACCTCAAAATATAAAGGATCTTTTTTATGGGTGTATATTTAATGAGTAAATGATTTCATCTATAGTATATAAATCATCCCCAGTCAATGTGTGTGAAAAAATGCTCCCATAAAATGTCTTCCTACTTCTATTATTATATTTTGATGATATATTTGTAATGTGTTGGAAATCTATAAAAAACTCAACCAAAAAATTCAGGAAAGGTATATCACCCTTCACTTAATAATCCAAATGGACCCATACAACATCATCTATGGGAAAAGTTTTAGACCCCATACATATTGGGATGATGTTTTAGAATGTATACTACTAGGAATTAAAATGGTTAAGCATATAGTATGAAATGTAATGTCCATCAAACCAGTAACATATCCTAGATAAAAATGATAATAAAAGAGTTATGAAGATAATTAATGATGGGAATATGATATATATGAGGCAGACAATGTATTCCTCAGTATATCACCATGGAATAAATTCGTGATATTTTGGATGAAATGGATGTTATTTCCAAGGTACATCAATTTCTTTGAGATTCTTGATCTCATAATATTTGTGGCTTATTTACTAGATATTCTACCATCCATGTCACAAGTACATAATTTATTTCAGATATCCCACTCAGGGATGTACATAACATTTCCCACATATGTAATAAACACAGTGCTATAATAGTTTGAAAATTTCATTTTATTTGGAGTAGCCATGTATTGTTTTAGACAACAGAGATAAGTGTCGATGCAACAAAACAACCCACCATATCAAGGTAATATTTAGAAACCTTATATTTGATATGGTGAAATAGAAACTTTGGGATGAAATGAAGGATAAATACCCTAATATATTTTCTTCTTTTTATGTAAAACGAAATTTTGAGGGTATAATATCATTAGGGGATTAATGTAATGACTGATGATTTAATCAATGGAAATTTCCTTTTTATAATTATGTTATAAAAACATATATCCCATATAAGAACCCAATATAACATTATTTCCATAAATTTAGATGTATAAATTAATCATTGAATAAACCAACATGAAATCAAAATATTATTGCATTCCAATAAATAGAAAATATGATAATTATAACTGAAAATGGTGGATTGAAATTATCCTTAAGAATGACTTCCCCCATGAACAAATTTGTAGAAATAAAAAATATTGTTAATATAATGACAATAATTTTTAAGATGAAATTATATATAATCTTTAGATAAAATATATACAAAAGTATAATGAATGGAATAATAGTATTTTTTAAATTAAAGAACCTATAAAACTTGAATAGTAACCTCCAAATTGAAATATTAATATGACTATTTAGAATAGTAATCTAGTTATAAGAATAATAAAATAACCTATTAATGTATAATTAAAATTTATGTATCTTAAAAATGAAAATATGATATATTTATATCATTATTATTGTAAAAAAATATTTAAAACATGATAAATTAAATGTCCGTATTTTTTGACGAAATTAATATTTATTTAATATTTTGAAATATATATATTTTTTGCAAAGAAATTTTTTTTAAAATATTACTAAATCAATTATAATTATACTTAAAATTATATGTTAATTTTAGGAGTCCTTATTTAATTTTTCTTTGGGTCATGAAATTAATTTTAATATTAAAATTGAAATATTTTGAATAAATATTGATTATATTTAAAAATTATGTTCAAAATTTTTATAAAATTATTTAATAAAATTTATTACATTTTTAAAATATAATCATTGAAAAATGGATGGGGTCAATTTTTGCAATTATTACTAAATATTTAAATAATTGTTGAATAGTGATGTATAATAAATTAGGATAATTTACATTATCAGCCAAATACATGAATGATTTAGTCATGGATGATGTAAGAACCTATATTTTTTTTTGAAATTATAGGATCAATTTACTAAATATAGTCAAAATAATAAACATTGTTTGTCATATTGATTTAAAATATTAAACTAATGAATATAATAATTAAACACACGCACATCTCCCAATATAAATACCAACCCTCACAGCCCTTTCCCTTCACACATTCAATGTCTTGGATCCTATAAATAATCCACCCAATTTTCTTTGGAATCCCATTTTTGTTGTCTAATAGATGTTGGTTAGATATAAACTGAAAGTCTATTTTCTTTAATCCTTCTTTCGAGGAGATGATATTCATGAGGTATCATTCTCAAACCATTTATTTTAATTTCATTTTATCTTCTACCGTCTCCTCACCTTATTCGTAAATAAAAATAATTATAAATATTTTACCATAAAAAACTATAATATTATATTTGTAATGTATCATCTTCTACTCACATTTTTCTTACTCTCCTCTTATTCAAAGAAACAAAACAATTGTCTAAATTATGGAGGTTTACCGTCTCTGTCGATAATAAATTTTCATTTTTCATTATCACCTTCAAGAATGACCAAAAAACCATTATTAGGGTAAAACAATAAGTTAATATGTATATTATATCTTTTATCACGTTTTGGAACTAATATATGGAAATAATATTAAATAAAAAAATTCTAGTTTGTGATGGTTGGAAAAACATCCAAAAAACTAAGTATTTATATTTAATGTATTAAAAATGAATCTTCCCAATAATAGGGAAAAAATTATTTGTAGTCCCATTTAAACTTCTATATGTGAATTAGTAAAATATAATTTTTCATCAATTGAATTATTCCAGTTTCACAAGAATATCGATAATTATACACAACTGAATTTACAATGAAACCATGAAACAAACACTTCTGGTATATTGAAAATGAAATATATAACATATAAAAATGGCTATAAATGAGATTAATAAAATTATACTAAAGAAAAAAATATATAATAGATTATTAATTTTTAATTAATGAATTTAATTTTGTTGACCAATATAAGAAGTGATGTTCATAACATAATCAAAGAAAATGTAAGGGATCTCTCCAACCCTCGATTTTTTGTATTCTGTTATGATTTATCTCTATTTTCCACTATGAAATAATTAATTGTTCATATCTAATTCCCCTAAATGATATTTAAATTTTCTACTAATAATTATTCATCCCCATTCATCATTCATTTAGGTGTAAATAAATGTATTAAGTGGTTCTATTCTATATTTATTTCTATATGAAATTGAACTTTTATATTTATTACCTCATTTCATTTACATTTCAAAAAATATTTTTATATGTTAATTATTTCTAAAATCACTTGTTTGTTCATGAAAACCAAACTTTATTTTAACATTGGTTTTTTAATTATTAATATGTTACTCCAATTTAAATAAAAATTATTCCTTTATCTAAAAACATGCTTAAGTTGTACATTTCTATTGTTACCTAACCACTATTTTTCATGATTTAGTTATATATCGATGTCATTATTCAGGATATATTACTATGGTTTCCGTTTTGAATGACCAATAAATAATTATATACCTTCATTCATGGACACCATAGCTATACACCATTTTTATTAATTATTACCATATTTCGATACCTAATTTTCCATGGGAAACTCTTATGTTTACTCTATATGTTTGGTTAATTATAGGAAACAAAAATTAATGAACATGTTATGAGGAGTCAAATAAGATAGAAATCAAATTCATGGGTTAATTTTTAGTCTTAAAATATGTTTTTATGGGATTAGAGTGTAAACCTAATCCAATGATGGACTTTGTCCATTGTGTGATATAGTCATGGTAGTTAGCTAAGTCTCATATTTATGTTATGTTTACTTTTTCATACACATTCCAATAATTCTTGTGTCATATTATTCGATGATATATATTTTATTCTTCCATTCATTTATGGATGATAAATTTCTTTTATTTTATTAGTTTATTTCTTCAAACTCATTTATAATTTTTCCCAGTTTATTCCAGTACTGGGGTTTCTAGATCATCTCTTTTGTCTATTTTTTTCACTAGTTATTCTATGTAGTTATTGGAGATCAGAATAAGTTAGGATATCAATATTTATATTGAAATAATGTTTTTTTGTTCTAGTGTAATCTTTTCTAATTATGTACTATTTCCCCTAAAGACCATATAATTTTTCCTCCTTGGTATATATTTCATGGATAATTATCCTTAGAATCATGTAATTATATTTGTAGAAGGATTGGGGTCAATATAATCTATTTTCAACTATGGGTAAAAAATTATCTATTCTCCCATTTAAGAACACTATATTTTAGGTATAGGGAAACAAGCTATGTAGTTAGTCTACAATGGCTACAATAGTGTCATTTTTAAGACATTATCATCCTAAGATAACTATGACACCCTCTTGAATCTCTATTAAACTTATCATTTCATGGTCACATGCCTCAGAACACATGTTATATGTGTTAATCCTCTTAGAATTACTCAATGATTCCCAATTTAAATTCTAACTCTATCACGATAGAAAATTCATAACCCTATTGAATTATTAGACCTATACAGACACTGGTAAATAATAAATATGCACTATAACACTTCACATCAACATGATGGACAATTGGTTATCTACTAATTCATACTGACCTACTACTATGACTAATTTTTAACCATATAGTCATTTTAAATCGTTGAATTATAAATTTTATTCTAATGTGTACCCTTGAAGACAAGGAACATAATCATAAAATATGAGATAGTTATTTTTACCACTATCAAGATACAAGGAAGGTTTTTAGTTAAACTCATATGACAAATGAATTGAGTGTGTATACCACAATATCATTTATCTCATGTTCCTCCATGAAATAAGGTGCATCAGAAAAATAGAATCAACGAATTGATAATCCAAATTCAAACCCTAAAAACACCCATCATACTTGATTTAAAAAAATGATGTAGTTTATATCCCACATATCCAACTACATGGGATAATAATCTAAATATCCATTCTCTAACCGATCTTAAATTTTCATTACATAAACCACACATGGATCACCAGATCAGTTGATTCTGATGATTTTATAATAGATCCAAAAAATTATCACCTGATTAAAAACTAAATTTTACACAGTACTTTCATTGAAATTTATTAATTATAGGTCCAGCATATCAATATTAAAAATTAGTGTATACAGTAAGGGTTGATTCAACTATAATAATAAGCATCTAGGATTCCCCATAATTTTTATCCATCTAGATTACAACATTATGACTCATTAAAAAATGAAATCTTTGTTTATCCATGTCATTTACCATGGAATCTCATTATGTTCAGATTTATGTTCTCAACAACATAAAAATTCCCAAATTTATAACCAATGAAATTTCTCATGAAATAACCACCCTAACCATATAGGGTATTATCACCTATAATGGATATAGTTGTACCATCCATAGCAGTGTCTTGGTTATCATTCATCTGGATCAAACCGCAATCTGAAAAAACACATTCTACAATTATTACCACACATAATGAATGGGTGTGACCATACCACTCATCAATAAGAGCCACCATAATCATAAATTTTCACATTTTTCCAAATCACAAGATGATCTCTCGCTTAATAATCAAAACAAAAAAACATAATGATATTCACACCATAAATTGTCCAATGATGCACTCCCTACTATATAAATTACTTATTATATGTCCCCAATCACTACATCAATAACTTCAACAGTCATAACATGTGTTTCTCCCTTTAATTAGTTTCCAATAACATTTCCACCCTATAAAACATCCATTCATGATATCACCATGCAAGACAAAATACACACCTATGGACTTCATTTCATACCTTGGGATTTCATGCCAGTATATGTTTTACTATCCTATTAGTCCATAGCATTCAAAATCCATGTATGGATTAATAATACATTAGTCACCATTTGAAACCAGAAAACAATATTTATATCATCTCTCATATTGGGATGCTATTATTGTATTACTAATCACCAAATCCAACTAACAATCACATGATATTTACATCACCAAAACAAACTTCACACATATCAATAACAAACATTGATTCTCATTTTCAGAAATCACATCCACAATGTACAAACATATCACTCCACTTCAAAACATGCATTTTAACCATTACAGTTTATACCTCATGAAAAGTCACTATGTTATTTCTCATTTCATAATAGAAGAACCAATAGAAACTTTCAACTTGGGGGATATCAAATAAAATACGGCCAGACCCTCAAATGTTGATTCCCTCCAAAACCTATGATTAAGACCAAAACACAGTAACTCATAAGTATATATCCCATAATAAGCATTGAACCATCATCATGAATTCCTGAGAACCTTCCAAAGGTATTAATATGTAGGGAGACTCATTAAATATTCCAAACAAACTGCTTTTTCATAACCTAATGGAACCAAAAACAAAAGGCCTTAATATACATAAGCATAGGGATAATAGCATAGCATGTGATCAAATTTGGTACATGATAATATATAAATACTCCCTACCTTTAATGATGTCAAAACTAATAGCTAACCCTCGTTAATTGTTTAACCTCGTATATGTCACCACTCATACATGACATCATCCAACTCACAAATATATTATATCACTAAGTTCTTAAGCTATAACACCACCATTGGGATATCCCTCATAACTCATAGGTATTACCACATATAAAAAATACATCAAGAGTAACACATAGCTATTATATTCATTTTGGTCACTCGATAAATCACATGCAATACTAAAATGTATATAGCCCCCATAAAAAATCAAGTATCAAATCAAATTTCATTGGGCTACAAGATTAATTATTCATACTAGACACTCCTAAATAGAACTACCCCCTTGATAATCAATGTATAGGGTCAATCCTCAGTAGTCCTCAGTATATGAGAATCACCTATTTGAGGATCCAAACTCCTTCAAGTATACCCATATATAATAATATCATCCTACTTGAATACATTATGGGAATACCATAATCATAGGGTTTAATTTTTAAAATTTATAATGCATGATATATTAAAAAATATCATATTGGTTCTTACTAACAAATTAAATAACCTATCCTAAAAAATAGTATCCAATATGGGGTCAAATATGATGGGATCATGTGTATTTACTTACCTAATAAGGTCATGCAATATCCCCTATACTATGGAATGAAATCTTAAACAACACCATTAAGCTCCTTGAAATAGATATGAATAACCTTATATTATAAGGAAAATAATGATATATATACATATATCATATTCTAGATGAATATAATTGCACAATGAATATATATGATAATATATTATATGAGTTGTTATTGACACATTAAATATCTTACAAATTTAATAAATAATAATAATAATATGACTATACATATACATGTTATGTAAAGTCTACATACAAAATCATGATACATAACGATCCTCATGCCTCTATATGCATGATGAAAACAATAAGTTGAATCATCATGTGTATCACACTAGGTTATGTTACCAATAACAATAGTAACACAATTTGGAAACAATATTCACATAACCATGGAAACCATTAATTCCTCTAGATAATGTGACTTCGATGAACCAATTCAGGTTCCATCAAATAATCTAACATATTCATATATATTATATTGATAATTTCAAAAAATATGAAAAACAATTAAAAAAATTTATTCAACCTTTTATTATCTTATCTTATCAAAATACTAATAGTAAGTAGAATCTTGGAGCCATATGGATTAATTCATATATCCTCACATTCTAAAAACTTCCATATACCAAAAAGGATTTAAGGTGCTACTATGAAGAGATTATTCACAATTATTAGAATGTGGAATAAAATAAAAATAACTAAAAACAAATAATGATAATATTCATTGTTTTTTATTGAATAAATAATACTAGAAAATTATAATATTATGAAATGTGGAATGTACATATAGGCATACAAATTAGATCACCCACAAAGTTGATCCTATATACATAATAAAGTTAAAAAACAAATAAACTTTCATAAGGATATATAACATATTTAATCCTTGTCACATGATGATCTCCAAATTAAATTTGTGTTTATCTTGTATGATCAAGAAATTCTATACCATAGACTATCATGTACATTCAAAAAGATAGGGCCACTCAAGTAGCCATGTGAAATGGTGGCTCGAGTATAGTGTGAGTAAACAATCTATAAGTAAAAAAAGATGTGGTGCTATAAAAACAATAAATGAAAATATATATTCATGTGACATGATCTATATAATCAAATATCAGTGGATAATAAATAAAAACAAATGAATAAATAATAATTTATCGATCCTCCAGTCCCCTAGATTGACCCCGTATGCCTAATTTTCCTTGTCCAAGGATGTCTCTGAGAATTACTGATTACTATTATTTTAAATATTTCGATCTATGGACATTGACCTCAGTATAATTGATAATATCATAGGGAATGAATCACCGTATAATATATATTTAAATATGGGGAATGCTCAATTTAAATATAAGAACACAAGGACTCCCACATCCTAGTATAAGATAGGTCATGAGAAATGATCAGCCATAGTGCGGTAGACTCGACTATACCACAAAAAAGGAACCACAAGCCACAAATAGATATGGAATTGCTGGAACTCCATCATATCCTTAAAAAATATGATCTCAGTTATAATTTATCAGAGTCCTTTCTAATAGCTTCATGAAAACCATAAAAGCGGTGTCTTATTTTTTCGCAAGACCTCCCCATAGGTATCTTTCATTCCCTACTTGTTGGGATACACCATGAATATTTCATGACCACTATGTATACAATATTCATGAACCTCCATAATGAGTTTTAACCCTTACTCATTTTTTTTCATTCCATATAATAGAAGAAATCATCCTTGGGTTATTTTTAGTTAATATCAAAACCACTATGAGGATGTATACCATATGAAATATCAAAACATTAATTTGACTAAAAAAATATAAAATATACATACGATGAACTTAATACCATTATTGGACTCATGTGGACACAAAATAACTCTCAACAAAATTTTTAATCTAAGAACATGAATTTGATTTATGATGTGACACTTTTGATCATCACTATCCTTACTCTAAATCACCATCACAATATAGTATCAAATATTTAAGAACTCACTAAGGCCACATATGTGTAATATTATCCTAAAATATGTAATATATTTTCTAAACATTGTATGTATTTGGGGTTATTAATCATCAATGAAATTGTTTTTCATAACTTGGAACTTTTAAGCTCTTTTCGAAGTAGTTTATGCCTCCTAGGTAAAACTTCTAAGGGGAATGGAATTATTCCCACTACCATTCTATAAATCCTTAGGTATTCATGAACACCAAACCAATCCATATATCACATCGAGGTCTATGTACAAAGGGTATCTAATTAGTAGAGAGATATATTCGTATGTTCATCTCACCTATCAAAAGGAATTATTGAAAATTCTGTAACTCATTTGGACAAAACATATTCTATCCATATTAACACACTGGTCCTATCCACCTTGAGTTATCTATAGATCCTAGTATTTTACACTACTTCATGATTCTTTATTTAATAAAATACACTTATGGACCTAGAATTATCAATAATATCATTAATATTAGGGCCTAAACCATCAAAAAACGAGTTGAATTGAGCCACTATCTCGTGCCCCTCACATCCCTAGAACATTCTGAAATTCATTCAAAATTGAAATTATTAATATAATAATTACATATTTGAAAATTTTATATTATCCTATAGTGGTGAAACTACACATCACACTTGAATTGAAAGAAAATAATGAATTATGATGAGATTTACAAAGAATCACTTACAACATAAAAGTTATATCCCAATTTCACAGAAGATGACTTATCTCCCAACGACGTGTCTATTTCCAATAGAACATAATATAGTTTCCCGATGACCTAAATATAAAATGTAGTCCAATATTTTTTATTTATGTTGAAATTATTATTAAATAAAAAATAAAAAATAATTTAATAATTACTCAAAATTAGAATAAATGTCGATGAACTCTATACACACTATTTTCTCTTCTATAAAATAGATGAAAATTATGGAAGGTATGTAATGTACTCCCAAAACCAAAAAAAAAATCCATATCATAAAATAATGATAAAAAAATCCTTTAGTTTATGTTCTAGGAAAATCATTAATTAATTTATTGGT
Source organism: Viscum album (assembly GCA_963277665.1). Taxonomy (NCBI): domain Eukaryota; kingdom Viridiplantae; phylum Streptophyta; class Magnoliopsida; order Santalales; family Viscaceae; genus Viscum; species Viscum album. Next base: position 1,174,988,258 of record OY728160.1, read on the forward strand.
GAATAATTATCTCAAGGAATAATTGAGAAATGAAATATTGATGTCAACACGAGGAACCGTTTTGTTATGAATAATGAAGGTTCCGCCACATCAAGATGATTAAACCATCCTCTAGTGGTATCATCCTTAAATCCCATGCTCAGAGAAACAATAATTAAAGGGAACAATTTGGAAAATCAAATGAGTCAATTTACAGAAGAAACAAGCCATAACTAATTTTATGTCACTATATAAAACACATTTGGTTTATGGAAATGTGGATGAGGGAGGGAGTCCGGCCCTATTACACATTATATGGGGAAGGAAAGGATTATTGTGTATGTATTATTTAAGTTTGAGTGGGAAAATATTCTTTTCCATCCATATATATCAACCATAAAGTATTTTTTTGGACACAATCTACATAAAGGATATATTAATGTTGCTACCCAAACCATACTACCACTAGCTGGTGTGATTCTACCTAGTGGGTTTCCAATGGCTATAGTAGAGGTCCGCTAGAACCCCAACCAACTTGGTCCACCTATGACGCTCATAAAATCCTCTCAGGATACTATCTTATCCCCATAACATACCTAATAAAAAATGCAATATATGTTTAATATCTCAAAATTGAGTTTCAAATTGAAATATAATTTCTTACCGCCCCACCACCAAAAAATTAAAATGGCCACTAAAATTCCAAACCTATATGGATTACTAGGATTTTAGTTTATATGAAACACCTAAAATCATAATAAATTTCTATACCATTATATATTTTTCCCTTAATAATCCTATCATTATTATTTATCCTCCGGTCTCTATAAGATTACCAAATCCGTAAAATCATTGAATGTTTCTAATAGAAGATAAAATTTCAATTTTTAATTTAATGACTTATATTCCTTATTTTTTGTTGTCCACCATCTTATATAAGTATAAAATTAGTCTTGATAGATTAATAAAAGGGTTTTAAAATTATTTATCTTTTATAAAAGTGTTATCACTAGTATTATATGACATGTACTTACTCATTCATTCATTATAATATTTTCATTGTTTTCGAAATTCTTCCACTTACTGAACTGATATTCATAGAATAACTATTTAAATGACTATGATATTGTAATTTAAATTAATATTATTCAATAAATAAATATTTATGATGATTAAAAACTTCTATAATAGTAAAATATATTAATGAAATTAATTTTTTTATGGGGCCAAAATTTATGAAAAGTGATTTTTAAATATTCTTTGAAATTCTTCAACATGTGATCCATGAAATGATAGTGGGACCCTATATATAATTCAAAACACATTATGCATTATTACGAAAAAAATATAGTTGTTTATGATTAATAATTAGTTATTTCTAGCACCAAAAATCCTAGTATGGAATGAAACAACATAATAGTTGATAATTAAATATTGATTTTACAAATAATAATTTAATATGTGTTTACTTAATATATATAAAAATACAAAATAATTATTTATATTTTTAAAATTTATGTCTATAGTATTTGAAAATTAATTATAGTAGGAAATAAAATGTTTTTGAACAATTGGATGTCAAAGGAAATGGCTTTTTCATCTCAATTATTTTATTTTATAGATGTCTTGTATTATACAATTTATTTTTATTTAGGGTGGTTTAATTAATTATCATGATATTAATTTTACAATGATTCTTTATTAATTATAGGGATTTATAAATCCATATAATGTTTCTTCATTTAACAGTAAATGATTCAAGTGTTGTTAACGGTGTAAGGTTTTCTCATATGTAATTTCTTTCTATGACACAGATTTTTCACTACGATTGTGCTCTTAATAGTATAGTTTATATAATACTTTTATAACACAATATTTGATGATTAATAAATATATATATTATTAATGTATCAATTTCATGTTACATTTTAATGGAATATTGAAAAAATATAGTCAAAATGAGTAAGGGATTCTTTTAAAACCATACCATGAAATCAAGATTGGTTATGTCCACATAACTATTTGAGTAAATAAAATGTTCAGATTATTTTAATTTTCTTATATATTCTCATTCTAGATTCTTCATTGGTTTACATGACTTCTCAGTTTTTTATTTCATATTTTTCTAAATTTATTCTAAATGGATTTTCATGAGTGGAATCATCCATAGCTCTTTCTTATTATTGAGGTCATTTATCTTTAATATCCATGTTATTTAAATTATTTCATGAATGTTATCATATGTACTTAAAAAATTTCATTTTTTATGTTCTTGTATCTCTAAAATTATTTATATGGATTGAAAAATAATTATATTAATTTTTTATTTATGATTCATCTTTTCTTTTTTATACAAATGTGTGAATGGAATACTATATTCATCACAATGGAAAACAATTCAATTTATTTCCTTTTGGTATGTTATTTATAATGAAATTTTATTCAATTTTTAATGGTACTAAAATATTTTTTATATTCCCATTTTTTTATATTTTAAATTTAATATATAATATTATATATATGCCTTTTAATGTAATTTTATAATGATATTATAAATTTATTATTCATCGTTGTAAACATCCTAAAATGATTCGTGGTTTTCTTAGAGGAAATTCTATAATAAAATTATCCAACCTCACTATATAGATGATTTTGTGATCATCTGATGTGGTTGATTTCATGAAAAATTATTTTTTCCTATAGGCTAATGAAATTATTAGAAATACATTAATATTTAAATGATTTTGTGGAACATGTATATAATTATTAATATAATTATATTGGTGTGTAAATTATATCCATTAAATGAATTAGGAAATGGTTTATATCTCATGAGTTGACAAGTTAGGTTACAAGTTTCATTCCCCATCCACTATTTGAATTTTTACATTAATGATAAAATTCATATGGGGGTGAATCAAACCTATAGAGGGACTATATAAACAATACAATGATATTATTTAATGTGATATATGTCAAATAAAATTGTTTTTTAATATTTAAAACACTTTTATTCAACCATATAATTCATATTCTTTTCTCTCATTGATGAAATTGAATAAATTATTCCTCGTGATTTGTATTGAATACATAATTTCATGAAATATTAGTTATGTTCTATATTGTTTTTGATTTGATTTTATTAGGATATATAATTTAACATTTATTATGTTATGACACCCAAATTATTATTTTTTTCTCACTTGTTATATTTTATTATAATAACTTGTGTTTTTAATTAGTGAACATTTGACAACAAACTTTCTTATATTTCTATACATCGCGTAATAAAGTGGTGTATTGTATATGATTTTTCTAGAAGGGTATCAATAGTGGAGAATTTTTAGTGACAAAGAATACATATTGAAAATAATTCCATGATTTATCATAAAAATTTCCATTTAATGGGAAATAAATGTGTTTTATTATAAAATAGTTATTCATAATCCCCTAAATTTGTATGACATAATAGATTGGTATAAATAAATTTTTTAATATTGATATTGTAATTACATATTTTAATGGTCGAAACACAATAATTTCTATCAATTTCAATATTTGAAAAATATATTTTTGGAATATATCTGACAATATTGGTGTGTGGGATTTTATTTATAATGCAAGAAATCATCATTGAATACATTAATAGGAACCTGAATTTGTGCATGAAGATGAGCTACATAACAGGACATGTTTTTGGACTAGGACGTGCCATTTCATTAAAAATTATATCATCACATGGGTATAAATTTTATTCAATTTCCACTTTTAGAATCAATGAGGTACGATCTTAAAGTCTGTAAAATGAATTATGTCATTAGATATAGCGTTTAAAATTAATTGTTCTTTTTTAAGAAAAATTTGTACGAATAACTATTTAAAATATATGTTAATATTGTATCCACCATTTCTACATCTATGTATGAAATCTACAATCCACTAACTATGGGTGGTTCTCAATACCACACTACCAAACATGGATAGATTATTGTTGAATTTCCATCCCCCAGTGAGTATGTATTCATCTAGGACACATATATCTTATATGTGTATTCATCATCAAGTGTGATAGTAAATATTCATCTCAAATCATTTCATTTGAAAGAATACAATATTAGTTCCCCCATAATAAAGTTAAATTCATATATTTTTTTATCAAACATGCTTTTTATTACAATACATATCATGTACAACCACATGGAAAAATAATGAAATTTTAATAAAAAATAAAAACCTCTAAAACAAAACTCTTTGTATCAAATTATTAACTATTAAATTGGAATCAAATTGAATATTATATCTAAACTAAAAAGTATTATTATGTACAAATAGGGGAAATATGTTAATTTTCGAATAAATTTTATAGATTTTATCATTGTTCACCATATCCAGCTTAATTATTTATGATCATTTTATATTCAAAATTCTTAGTCATGAAATATAAATGTTATTCCAAATTTTTTTTTACTCATATAGAATTATTAATTGCTATAACTTTTTCATAATGATATAATTTACCTCCCCAAACAAGGAATTGAATATATATATATATATATATATATATAATTTAATAGAACATTTATATCCAATTGATTTTTCTAATGAAAATAAAAGTTACATTATCTTAATCTTTATTGATTATATTTATTATAAATATAGTATAATATATGTTTTAAATTAAAATATAAATTTTAGGTTTCGTAAAATCACTTCACACCCTCAGTTGGGGTATCTTCAGATCCCCCACTATTTGCCTAATAAATTTATCAATAACTATCTCTTTAATATGATAATAATTTATGTAAAATTGAAAATGTATATACTTTAAGAAAATAATTTATGGGTAAATTTCATAAAAAACATAAACTAAAAATATAAACAACAAAAATTCTAAAAATTGAAATTTTTTATGTTTATAATCATTATAATATCACAACAAAATACCTCAAATGACTACCACAAAATATCAATTCATAACATTATATTTTTTATAAATAAATTTATTTTATACACATTAAAATAATCGAGTACTATGATATGTGATATTTTCGTATTTTAAAAGGTTATTTCATTATAATATGACCCAGAATTAGTCTTTTCATGAAATAAGATATAGTTTTTTTGTTAAAATAACCATGATATTAAAAAATATCATTTCAAATGCTTTTGTTTTTTTAACTAAGAAGAGTATTTCTCATTTTCAATGATGCAACCCACTATTGTGTCCTTATAGAAAAATTATTTCATGGATCTTTAATATAAAAAAAACAATTTTCCAATTATAGGATTCTTGAATTCCTTAATATAGTTTATTATTGTAGTTATAATAATAAATTCATTTAAATTATTTACAAAATTACTCTAGGTGAAAAACATTGAAAATAGTCGATTGTTATAGAATAAAAACTACACCAAAATGGAACTATTATAGGAATCCCCAATGATATAAGTAATAATTTTCAACTCAAACTGGTTAATTTTATTGTCCAATGTAGTTTCAAATAAACTGTTTATACTTTTTAGTTTAAATGACTGCATTTATCAATATAACACACCCCATAAAGTCTATACCAACTATATATAAATTAAAATATATTTTTCTTCTAAAATTTATATAAAATATTTGATATAAGAATTCTTATTAGATGTTTTATATATTTTATTGAATTAATAGTCACTCAATATTATATTCCTTTTCGAATAAAAATTTTTTAAATACATTTTAAATTTCAAATTCACCATATTATTATAATAAATATTTATTGTGCCAGAAAATTTAATTCAAAACAATAAATTTATTGTTCATATATTATAATTTATATCTATCATCATATAATATATCATTATTAATAATGTTATTATATAAACTATTAAAATAATGTAATTTGTTTATTACTATATAATCTTTATATATGGGCTGAAAATAAATTTTGATAATGTGTATATTTCATCCACAGTCAGCCAAATATAGAAGGTTATTTATTTCATGTTAATTATAATATTTTATATTTTATTCCCAAAATCAAGATTGAGTTTTCCTTATGAATTTAAATACATGAATATTTCATTACATAAAATAAATTTATATATTTATTTATAAATAATAATTATTTTTTACTACACATAGGGTTGATCATACATTGCATTCCAGTTCATTGCCAAAATAAATGGGAATCAAAATTAATGGATTATCACATACTTTCACCAAGGGATATTGTATAAGAAATGCTAATATTTAATATAAACTATGATGGGAACATATAAAAAACTAATGTTTCCTAACATGATCCATATAAGAAGAGGCAATAAATGAATAAATAATAAAATAATTATAAAAATTCCAGAAATACATAATTCTTGATATAATAAAATCATTTTTAATGACATTTTCTATGAAATAAATCTTAAAGGGTAAGGAAATTCCAACCATAATATCTTATTTAATTCCTATGAAATAATATATTTTTTAGGGGAAAAGTAATTATTTTCCATTGATCACATTAATGTGTAATTCATTCCATCACATACTAAATGGATATGGTATAATGATCTTGATTTTTTAATATAATTATACCAAAAATAAATTCATACTATGGTTAATAAAAAAATCTAACATAGAAAAAAGAATTATGTAGTGAGTAAAGTAGGTTTTCCTTTTCTATTAATTGATAAGGATATATTAGATAGAATAATTTAATTATAAAAAGAGTAAAAATGGTTTCAGAATGTTAAAAACCAGATTGTTAGAGAAGAAAACAAATTTTAATTATTCAGTAATATAAAAGAAGATATTACTATTTTTTTGGTAATCATATAAATGGAATTTCAATTGAATGTTTCCAATGATGATATTGAACTCCAATATTGGAATCTTCTATAATTATTTCTAATGATTATGTGAATCACCCAAAATATATCTCAATGTAGTGGCCAATAAGTTGTATAGTTAAGAACATTTTTTGTGCACTATTTGATGAAACTGTTATTAATAGAAATTGTTTTGTGGTCTTTTCCCAACATTACATGTATTCAAGATATTATTTGTAGTTTAATTTATCTCGACATTGATTTTATTTAAACATAATCCCCATATCCTTAAAAAAAATATTTAATTAGTTTTTATGAAAATTGGATAATTTTATAATTTTAATCAAAAATAAATGTTGTATAATGTGAGGTAATGGTTATCACTCATTATCAAAATAATATCTAATTTATAATAATGAAACAAAAGAAAAGTTTCATATTTTAATGATATTTCATTAGAAATAATTAAAAACTAAATTAATGATAAGGGTATATCATATCTCAATTTCAAAAGTAGGTTCATAATGATTGGGAATTACATCATAGATATCTATGAACTCCATATGATATTCTTGATATAAATAATAATGTAGAATTCATTATCAAAGTATTTGACTGGATTATTAGTGGGATATTGGGTCATTATTAGTAAAAATTTTATGAGGATTTTATATAAACTTCTACAAATATTTATTGGAAATATATGATTAGGAAAATGAAAAAAAAATGTTATATTACACATGGATCTAGATAATAGTATTTAACATTTAATGCATGTTAATGTTTTGAAATATTAATGTTTGAGAAATTAAATCTATTTTCTCATATTACATTGGCCATTGGAAAATAAATATCCTGCATAAAATTTATTTTAAAACCTTAAATTATTTTATAGACATTAGAATGTTATTAATAGTTAATGAAAATAATTTCAATTCATTAATAAAATATTTAGTAAATAACAGGTTTTTTCATAGTTAATACAAAATAATTATTGTATTATTTCTACATCATAGTTTTAACATAATATATTACATATATACATGATATAATTTCCAATTTGTTGAATAATTAGAATTTATCAAAAAAATTATATAAAATCACGAAAGGATAATTTTTATTTATATATTAACAATGAAATATATATTCAATCAAATAAATAAAATAAATATGAATTTTTTTTCATTTATATAGGAATGATATTTTTTATAAAAATAATTATCATAGTATGAACAATTTACATTTTGTTGGAAATTTATCATTAAAAACTATTAAACCCTAATGAAACCAACCCCTTATCACCGTAGAAGACTACATATGGATAAGGTGTAAAAATGGGTTATATTTATGAGTTATTATTTCCTACATTGACTAGGTGGTGACTTCCACTACATTTAACATCGATCTGAAAATATTTTTTTCCATCTTTATTTATTCATGTTCTGCTTAGGTTTGATAAAGTGGGAACCCTAGTAATGCTACCTATACCCCAATAATGGTTCAATGAGAATAATGTAATATGCTTATACAGTTCACTTACATATTTAATCCAATATACACTAATTATATCACATTATTACCTTTTGTATAAACAGATCTCAATAGATGAATTTAAATATATATTAATAATGGTAACAACCCGATACAGATATAATTCATAATGGACATAATGTACTATAATTTTTTACTATTTTCCCATAATTTCACATATTAATATACCACAGATGATTCTTCTAATTTTTAGATATTTTCAAATATTGATTATGTTAGATTTTTTTTTCTCTACCATTTTTATTATGATGAAGATGAGTAGTAGGGAATACAATCCATTTAGAACAAAAATTAACATCAATTATTATAATTTTTTATTTTATATTAATATTTTTAGCCGTGTAGATGAATTTTTATTCATGAATTTATTTTTTATAATTATTATAAAATATTATATTCATTATCATAGATTTTCAGGAATAACATTCCTTTATATATATAAAAAAGTCAATATTAAACTTTTAAATCAATTCAAAAAGATATGTGGATAATCCATTATGATTTCATCCACTATCTCCACAACAATCTATTTTTAATGTTGATTCCTCCAAATAAACTCCACCATATGAGTCATTTGATTCTATATAACATGATCTCTCATATCTAGAATCTATTTCAAATCATCATTATATATATTTTTATGCACCAACTATACCGGATCCACCATTATTGGATAGGGAGGGTTTAACTCCCTGACCCTAGTTACCAAGAGTCGGTGTATTATTTTAAAGCATTGACATGATTACAAGGAATCAAGTCCCGAAGGACCGATCAGTTTAGCAGTCTTGGAAAATAGATTACATACATGAATGTTACATTAAACATTATTACATACAAACCAACATAAATAATCTTTTATGAACACCATTATTCCCTTATCTTAACCATGAATATCAATCACAATATAGTTCTTGGAATCCTGGGAAAAATAAAATATAGAAAGGGATGAGCTCAGATGCTCAGTAAGGATAACAATATAGCAGAAACTTTCATAAATAAGCATAAACATTGAAGGCAATGTATAACTAAAACAAAAGCCTTTTAAACATGAACTACAGCATAACATGGAAAAAATAAATTGAAATAATGCCATTTAACTTTTCACATTGATATTCTACTAATCGAATAATCACACACAATATCAATAACAACTTTCATAATGATGGAATGAAAAATTACGAACTTTAATTTCTCTGTCAAGGCCTCGTTCCAAGACCTAAGGTATAACTGTAACCGGATCCCAACCTGGAGAGCCTTTGTAACCGGACTCCATCCCGGAGAGGCTCTATAACCGAACTCCAACGCGGAGTGCCTCTAATAACCGGACACCAACCTGCAGTGCCTCTAATAACCGGACACCAACCCGGAGTGCCACTAATAACCGGACACCAATCCAGAGGGACTGCTGTAACCGGACCCCATCCCATAGGGATTAATTTTACCGGTCCCTAACCCGAAACATTGTAGTCCAACACATTCATCTTAAGAAGAGGATAAAATATAACATAATCATTCGTATTAAAACTAGCATACGAAATTCAAAAATAGTAATCATAAACCATTAATGGTATAAAAATAACTTATCCATATTCAAACATATCACAAAATTATAAATACAATATGGAATATTTGTATCATAATAAATCAACATCAAACAAATGTAAAATTTATCAAAGGATGTTGACATAGATGAAATCAAAACTATTTGAGAGAAATATCTTTTTTTAATAATTTAAAAGTCACATAATTATAAAATAAAACATTTAATTTGAAAATATTCTTATAATCTTGTAAGGGAAGCTTCAATAATATTATAATGGTGGAAAATATTCGAACCCACCATATAATTTAAAAAAAGACATTCTTACCATAATTCCGTCGAAAAGGATAAAAAGGTCCTTGATTGGAAAACGACAGAAAGATTCCTTTCAAGCCATTTTTGAAAAATTCAAACAAGGGTATAAATGAACTTAACCCATATTATTTAAAATATTAAGAATGATTTGAAATACATTTTTAAGAATCATGTATGTGGATGATAAAGAGGTCCCAGTAGATAATTACATATAAACAACCTCAGATAATGAAGAGATTGTGAAATATACCCTTAGGAAACATAAAACCCAAGAAAGAGGTATCATACAATTAATATTTAAATAAACATAAATTAAAGTGTATTAGATAAAGAATACAATTATGGGAAGTACATACACCACACAAAAGTTAACAGTGGAAATATTGCATAAATCTCACGGGAATAAGGAGTGAGATGAAAACCACTTACCTTGTACTTTTCCTTTTTCGAGGGTAGGTTAACATCCTGTATAGTGATTAAATGATTTTTATTAAATTATCCATGAATAATATACATTAATATGATATCATATATGATCTTTTAACATTTATTTGTTAATAATATAATAGTATTATCGTCATTTCGGGTGTTAACTTACTCATTTTATTTTATATGTTTTGTTACATAAGTCATGTTTGTTATGGATAGGTTGTATCTTATTCATATCATGAATGATATAAAGTCCTTAAACATTATTTTTAATCATAAATTGAGGATTTGAGTTGAATGGATACGATGGGGAATGAATCTCATCGCGTTTGTGGAGACGGTAGTCTGTATGTACGTACGAACGCTACTTCGATTTCATTTTTCATTTTAAAAGAAATAAAAACCAAATGATTCATAGGTATATTATTATTCCAGTATAATATAATCTCTTATATTTTTTAATTTATTTCATTAATACCATCCTTTATACGTTCCATGTATGGTATGAACGAGTCATATCACTTTGACTGGGCGGTAGTCCGTACTTCCTAAAATGAAATTATCATATATATATATACAACATGAAACGAATAATGGTATGTTATAAAATGGAATTAAATAATCTTATATATAAAATAAATATCATAAATATCATATTTAATTATAGTGCCATCATAATGGCCATCATGAGAGGTGGTAGGAGATAATTGAACAATCATCTTTTCGTGAGGCGTTTGTTTTCCATCCACAGAAACATTCTATTCCTCACCCATTTGATGGAGGTTTGTGTAAGTGTAGTTTGAATACATATAATAAAAATATACTAGTATATTTAGGATACTATTTTTGTTACAGAAGAAAATAATAAGAAGATTTTAGGGGTTGGAGAAGTAAAATAAAATAAAAGAAGCTAAAAAAATCGTTACCTATAATTTGGGTAACTCCCTTTGGTTTGAACCAAACAGAACTCTTGAAGTGCCTTCTGCCTAATTGAAGGATTCTAGGAGTAGGATAGGGATGTAGGGAGCCTAATTGGGTAGATTTTGGAATATCCAAAGGATTTAGATGTGTGAGGAATTTTTTAGAAGTGGTGTCCTTTTATAAGGTGGAGGAGGGGCTCTTTAGGAAAAACATAAAGTATTATTTTATAATAAATTCATATTCGGTTTCTAATTGCTCAAAAGTGGATTATTCAAAGTATAAGGTGGGTATGGGATTAAATCCTTTCAACCAATAGATTTTATATAGGTTTTGTTCATTATATTAACATTATCTTTTATTTTTAACTCTTAGTTAATTAGATTATCATTTACCTTGTCACTTTGTATTTTTATATTATATAGTTAATAAACATACTATATACAGCTAAGTGACCCCCCAAGTGGTTCATTAATTATACCCCTATCATTATATATGTCCTATGTACGAACCTTAGATTTTTAGGAATATAATATCAATTACTAATATAATATTTGATTTAAAAACTATTTTATGTCAATTTTGACACTATTGAGTATTTTGTTTTTGATAAATTATCAACATCATTATTACTTCAAAAACAATTCATATAACCAGTCCTAATATTTCATATTATCCTATAAAATTAGTGTAATTCATAAAAGGTTTCAAATTAAATTTATTTTGGAATTTATTATATCAATTATTTGATTATTTCATTAATAAATAAAATACTGCATCATTATTGTGTCATAAATAAATTAAATTATTAAAGGTCTAAAAATTATAAATAAAATACCATTATGTAGGAAATATTTTTATATTTCAGATAAATATTTATAGTCGAAAATATAACAAATATATCCCTACTTTAATGTTGTTTTCCTAAAAGATATATGCTTATGTCATTTTTGTATTTACTTTAACTTAATTAATATAAAGTGTCCCTATCACCTACAAGTGGCTCCATGGGGTCCCAAAATCTTCCCAAAGATGACCATGGCCTTAAATGTATCAACCAATAGGGTTAGGACAGTTTTTAATGTAAATTAATATTATTATAATATTATTTTATACCCTTATTTACTGGGTTTATCCTTTTACCATGGTACATAAAATATTTACCGAAGTACTTATTCAAAATGTATAAAAATAAAAGTTACCTATTTACAAAATTTAGACCAAATGATTCCAAATATGTAATACATACTTCTAAATTCAAAACACAAAAGTGAAAAAAATTAATTTAAAATTAATTCCCGCTGTCAAAACAAAAAGCATGTTTTAAAGCAATAATAATTATTAAAAGATTGACACTTGTTTATATCCGGTTTAATGTGAAATTTTGTACAATGAAGAAAATCTTATTAAATGGTAAAAATATATTCTAAATATACTTTAAAACCACTCAAAATAATAATTTATCAATATTAATTATTTTGATTAAAAAAGTTGTTTTTAATTAAAATTTAGTAATTTTCACTATTCATCTAAAAATGAATGTTTTCAGAAAAATACCAAAATTTTACTGTAGGATAATTTCGATATTCCGAATGCAAAAATGAAGTCAATTTTCAACTATAAAATTTATAAACTTTAAAAAAGTTGGTATTACTATTCATAAAGGCTATTTTGATTAGTCATAGTTTGTTCGAATCTCGAAGTTGCGTACAATGCAAGCTATTGCATTATTCAAAGAGAAACGTACTGTGGAAGCATGGGGTGTTAGATTAATCCCTCCTTCAATAAATTGCATCCTCACAATTTGAAATTATTTTTCGAAAATAAAAGGTTGAAAATAGAAAATACCATTGCGAAAACCCACATCTGAAATTAAGTTAATAAAATTTAGTCTTAATATGAGGAAAAGGGAAATGAAAGGGTCACCACCAAATTATGATCTCAATTAGGAGAAAATTGGTCTCAATTAGAGACATATAATTGGACTAAAAATGTAAATATTTATAGGCAGTGATTGTGGTTTTCAATCACAAACAATTGTAAAATTGAGGGTCGTAAATTCATCAAACTATGATGATTTAAATTACCATTTGTGCAACAAAACATACAGTATTAGGATAACACATTTTTTTTAAGATCCCTTCTCTAAAGTATTAGAATTAATTTCTTCATAGAATAAGTGAAGAAGAAAAATATATACTTGAAAAGTAGAGTCCCATCCTTTAACTAATTTCTACCACAAACTCCAATTTCACTCTAAAAGATAATAGAACATAAATATAATATTCTATTTATCCTATTCGTATAGGGTTTAAAAAATGAATTTATAATTTATCTAGATGAATTTTTTAAAAAATACTACATTATTCAATCCAGGACATCATGTGGGCCAGTGGTAGGTGATACACCCTTGCCGCCCTTTGGTTGCGGGTTCATGTCTCCCAGCCTTGCCAGACGCGACGGGTTGCCACCCGACCTCCGGGTTGTCCTTTTTTTGGAAATCCAAAAATAATCTCAAACTAGACTTATCCAAAATACTTCGGTCCTAACTCACTATCCAAAATTTATACAAAGAATAAACACAATGAAGATCATTTTTCCACGGAATAACATGTGGACACCCTCATCATGTATTATTTTAAAACATGGTAACATCTTGAATTAACACAAAACATTTTTGATTACACTCATGCTCCCTTATTCATTATCAAATTATTGATATAACCCTTCTATCCAAAAATGTTGTAAACTCCAACACTGAGAGAATATAAAAATCATTAATCAGTTTCAAGGTAGTCACGAATATCCAATATAATTTACCCAAAGCAACCATATCTTATTCCAAAATCAGTACCTCAATATTAGGACCATATTAAGGTATATCATTCCTTCAACCATGTAATTTCCAAAAAGTTTAACTTACAATAGAGCCACTTTTCATAGTACCATAAAATTTCAAATCCTCAATGAAATAGTACTTTAGTACAATCCTTATTTATTTCCAGTAAATCATTGATACAACACTTAAATGAAATAATTATTTAATAACAACACAAGAACACTAATCATTCATCTTCAACTTTGGTTGTATCATAACTTGATTATTATCCAATAGCATCATTTATGGCATAATCTGATCACTAGAACATTGATTCGCGTAGTGTCCCCACTTTTTGTAGACGAAACATTGTACATTTGAAACCTTTTTCATACCCTTGAATTCACATACTTGGTGTCATTTTTCTCCACACTTATAAGATACTCTCATTCCCTTTAAGCATTTTCCAAGGTGATTCTTTCCACAGTTATCACATATGAGAAAATCCTTCTTTACCATCTTCCCTTTATCTGTCCTTCTCTCAACCATCCTTTCCTTCTATGGCTTCCCTTCAAAGCCATAGGACTCAGTGAATTCTTTACTTATATTATCATCACATGGTACTATTTCTTCATATGAAAATAATACGTGGGAGACTATTTCCCTTATAAACTCTTGCTTAAGACCATGAAAGATATGATCATTCTTACTCTTTGGATCACGCATATTGCTGGAGTTCTCATTCCTTCTACTGGGCCCCATTTCTAAACAATGTCATACAATAGATTAGTTTATGAATAAAAATACCTAATCCCAAACATGTAAAACACTTCACAAAAATTAAACAGTTTCTAGATATAATCCATAATCATAAAAATTCCTTCTTTGAGAAAGTAAATACTCATAAACCATTCATAATGTTTTGTAAATAAAATGACAGTTATCCTAAGCATATCTTCCACGAGTGTCGTAACCAAGAGTGCAGCAAGGCCCATTGTCTGGAACCAGTTCTCGTTCGAGTCTAGCTCAATGCGGTGCTTTCAGGTTTTACCCCTAGGTACATCTGTGCCAGAGCCGCTTCTACCTGCTCATATCCAAACACGAATGTATTACTCGGAAAACTCACAAAATATCTACAATATCAAAATTCTAGGATGTTCATCTATACTAATCCTCAAAGTATATCTTAGGGATATGTGCTCTAATCTGAGTTTTTCTAAATCTAGATTCCAAGGTTGTTGATATACTTCTTCTGATAACAACTCTAATGCCACGACCCCAGTTACCCAGAGTCGATGAATTATTTTAATACATTGGAATGATTACAATGAATCAAGTCCCGAAGGACCGTTCAGTTTAGTAGTCTTGGAAAATAGATTACATACATAAATGTTACATTATAATTTATAACATCAAAAACCACATAAATAATCCATTATGAACACCATTATTCCCTTGGCATAACCTGCATATCAATCACAATACACTTATTTGAATTCTTGGAAAAATAAATCATAGAAAAGGGTGTGCTCAGATGCTCAGTAAGGATAACAATATAGAAGAACCATTCATAAATAAGCATAAACCTTGAAGGCAA
Source organism: Viscum album (assembly GCA_963277665.1). NCBI lineage: Eukaryota > Viridiplantae > Streptophyta > Magnoliopsida > Santalales > Viscaceae > Viscum > Viscum album. The sequence continues at coordinate 1,175,004,212 of OY728160.1, forward strand.
TGTATAACTAAAACAAAAGCCTTTTAAACATGAACTACAACATAACATGGAAAAAATAAATTTAAATAATGCCATTTACTTATTCAAATGGATATTCTACTAGTCAAATGATCACATGCAATATCAATAACCACTTTCATAATGATGGAATGCATAATTCCGAACATTAATTTCTGGGTCAAGTCCTCGTGCCAAGACCTAAGGGATAATTGTATCCAAAACCCAACCCTGAGAGCCTCTGTAACCAGACTCCATCCTGGAGAGCCTCTATAACTGGACTCCAACCCGGAGTGCCTGTAATAACCGGACACCAAATCAGAGTGACTCTAATAACAGGACACCAACCATGAGTGCCTCTAATAACCAGTCACCAACCCGGAGTTCCTCTAATAACCGGACACCAATCCGGAGGGTCTACTGTAAACGGACCCCAACCCGGAAGGCTTAATTTTACCGGTCCCCAACCCGGAACATACTAGTTCAACACATTCATCTTAAGAAGAAAATGAAATATAACATAAACATTCATATTAAAACTATCATACGAAATTCCAAATCATTAATCATAAACCATTAATGGAATAAAAATAAATCATCCATAGTCAAACATATCGAAAAACTTTATGTACGATATTGAAGATTTGTATCATAATAAATCAACTTCAAACAAGTGTAAAATTTATCAATGGATGTTGACATAAGTGAAATCAAAACTATTTGAATGAAATATCTTTTTTTTGAAATCATTTAAATGTCACATAATTATAAAAGAAAACATTTACTTTAAAAATAGTCTTATAATCTTGTAAGGTAATCTTCAAAGAATTTATAACAATGGAAAATAGCCTCACCCGCCGTATAAGTTAAAAAAATACATTCTTACCTTAATTCTGTTGAAAAGGTTAAAAATGACATTCATTGGAAAATAACAGAAACAATTTTATAAAAAGTAAATCAGGGGTATAAATGACCTTAACCCATAATATGCAAAATATAAATAATTATTTGAAATACATTTTTACGAATCATGGGTGTGGATGATAAAGAGGTCCTAGTAGATAATTACATATAAAAAACCTCGGATAATGAAGAGATTGTGAAATAAACCCTTAGAAAACATACAACCCATGAAAGAGGTATCATACAATGAATATGTAAATACACATAAATTAAAGTGTATTACTCAAATAATACAATTATGGTTAGTACATACACCCCACAAAAGGTAATAGTGGCAATATGGCATGAATCTCACGGGAATAAGAAGTGAGATGAAAACCCCTTACCTTGTACATTTCCTTTTTCAAGGGTAGGTTAACCTATTGTATAGGGGTTAAATGATTTTTATTAAATTATACAAAATAATATACATTAATATGATATCATATATTATCTTTTAACTTTTCTTTGTTAGTAATATCTTATTATTATCATCGTTTCAAGTGTTAAGTTACTCATTTTATTTTATATGTTTTGTTACATAAGTCGTGTATTTTACGGATAGGTTGTATCTTATTCATATCCAGAATTATAAAAAGTCCTTAAAAATTATTTTTAATCATAAAATGAGAATTATAATTGAATGTATACAATGGGGAATTAATCTCATCGCGTTCGTGGAGATGGTAGTCCGTATGTACGCACAAACACTACTTCCATTTCATTTTTCATTTTAAAAGAATTAAAAAATATATGATACATAGGTATATTATGATTATAGTATAATATAATATAGTATATTTTTTACTTATGTTCATTAATACTATCCATTATATGTTCCATGTTTGGTATAAACGAGTCATATCACTTTGATGGGGTGGTAGTTCTCACTTACTCAAATGAAATTATCGTGTATATATGCAACATGAAACGAATAATGGTACGCTATAAAAAGTAATTACAGAAGCATATATATAAAATAAATATCATAAATATCATATTTAATTATAGTTCTATCATAATGGCCACTATGAGAGGTGTTAGGAGATAATTGAACAATCATCATTTCGTGAGGCGTTTGGTTGTCATCCATAGAAATATTATGTTCTTCACCCATTTGAAGGAGGTGTGTGTAAGTGTAGATAGAATACGTCTCATAAAAATACCCTAGTATACTTTGGATACTGGATTTTTTTCAAAATAAAATAATATGAAGAGGTTAGGGGTTGAAGAAGTAAAATAAAAGAAAAGATGCTAAGAGAAATCGTTACCTATAATTTGGGTAACTCCCTTTGGTTTGAACCAAAAAGGACCCTTGAAGTGACTTATGCATAAGGTAAGGATTATAAGAGTATTAAAGTGATTTAGGGAGCTTAATTGGTCAGTGTTTGGAAAATCCAAAAGTTTTTAGAGGTGTGAGGAATTGTTTGGAAGTGGTGTCCTTTTATAAGGGGGAGGAGGGGCTCTTTAGGAAAAACATAAAGTATTATTTTATAATAAATTCATATTCAGTTTTTAATGGATCCAAAGTGGATTATTCATAGTCTAAGGTGGGGATGGGTTGCAATCCTTTCAACCAATATATTTTAGACATGTTTTGGTTATTATATAATCCTTATTGTTTAGTTTTAACGCTTAGTTAATTAGATTAACATTTACCATGTCACTTGGTATTTTTATATTATATAGTTAATAAACATACTATATACATCCAAGAGACCCCCATGTGGTCCATTAATGATAAAAATATCATTATATATGTCCTTTTGCAGAACCTTATTTTTTTAGGAATATAATATCAATTAATAATATATTATTTGTTTTAAAAACTCTTTTATGTCAATTTTGACACTATTGAGTATTTTGTTTTTGATAAATTCACAACAACATTATTTCTTAGAAAAAAATTCATATAACCAGTCCCAATATGTCATAATAATCTATAAAATTAGTTTAATTCATAAAAAGTTACAAATTACATTTATTTTGGTATTTATAATATCATTTATTTAATTCTTTCATTAATAAGGAAAATACTGCATCATTATTGTGTCATAAATAAAATTAATTAATAAATGTCTAAAAATTATAAATAAAATATCATTATATAGGAAATTTTTTTATATTTATAAATAATATATATAGTATAAAATATAAAATATATAACTTTTCTGTAAAAATTGTTTTTCTAAAAGATATATTCTTATGTCATTTTTGTATTTACTTTAACTTAATTAATATAAAGTGTCCCTATTACCTACAAGTGGCTCCATGGGGTCTCCAAATATACCCAAAGATGACCATAGTCGGACATGTATCAACCAATAGGGTTAGGAAACGTTTTAGGGTAAGTTAATATTATTATAATATTATTTTGTACCCTTATTTACCGGATTTATCTTTAACCATGGTAAATAAAATATTTACCGAAGTAATTATTCAAAATGTATAAAAATAAAAGTTACCTATTTACACAATTTGGACCTACTGATTCCAAATATGGAATTAATACTTCTAAATTTAAACAACATAAGTATCAGAAATTAATTTAAAATTAATTTCCACTGCCAAAACAAAAAGAGTGTTTTTAAGAAATAATAACTATCAAAAGATTGACACTTGTTTTTGTCTGGTTTAAATGTGAAATTATGTACAATGAATAAAATTGTAAAAATATATTCTAAATATACTTTAAAACCCCTCAATTTTATAATTTATCACTATTAATTTTTTGGATTAAAAATGTTGTTTTTAATTACATTATAGTAATTTTCACTATTCATCAAAAATTGAATGCTTTCAGAAAAATACCAAAATTTTACCCAAGGATAATTTCGATATTACGAATCCAAAAATGAAGTCAATTATGAACGATAAAATTTATAAAATTTCAAAAAGTGGGTATTACTATTCATACCTACTATTTTTATTGGTCATGGTGTGTTAGAATCTCGAAGTTGCGTACAATGAAATCTGTTGCATTATTCAAAGGGAAACATACTGTGGAAGCTTGGGGTGTTACAGAGGTTAAGGAATATACTTTCATAGAATTTATATATTCAATAAAGTTTTCTATTAGGATTTTTTTGTATGAAGGGATAATTTCTAGTCCATATATCCCAATGAATCTAGTATTTTAAATTAATAAATATACTGTTGGATTAGCTACCCATTTATTCAATATATAGTGTAACCTTTATATATAGATATCCTAATGAATAAATGGTATACAAAAAAGAAATAAATATCATTTAATTTTCTTTTCTCATAAACATTATATCTAATTTATGTTTCCATGATGTTTTTCTAGATATATTATGCCTTCACTGATTCGACATCCAGTATTTCTAGACCAAATAAATTATTTTATATAAAATAAATACCATAGGTCAGATATTGGATTCAATTTTTATACATGGATTTATATTGTGAAATTGAATTATTTAATTGTAAAATATCATTGTATAAAAATATAATAGTATTAACATCTTAGTCCAACTTCTATTGAAGACATGAGAGAATTCCCATATAATGACATCTAATGTTCGGATCATCATTTTAGACTACCCATTATTTTAAGGGTGATAGTTTATGCGATGATTAATATTTTTTATTTATATTTTTTAATAGTCATATAAAATTTTTACATAATTATAGGAATAGAATCATATATCATTGTGATGCTTTTCAACGAAGTATCAAATCATCCCTTGCATATAGAAAAACATTTATTTCCATAGTAAATGTTTTCAAACTGAATGAAATTGAAAAGTTATCAAAAAAGAATCCATAAAGGGCCAAATAAAATTATTACCTTTGGATATCATGGAAGCCTAATGTATAATAATTAATAATATTACCCCAAATCCACTATTTTATATTTAATGTTTTCATAATATAATTGGGAATTGTTCTCTCTACCATCACATATTGGAAAACTATGATTCCTGAAATATAATCTACAATATCATAGTTCGTATTTCTCGCAATACAATGTTCTTTATTATATCTATAGATATTAAATATTTTTAATTTATTGTAAAATTTGGTCAATGATTTATATCATGTAAATATTTATTTGTCTATTGTAATTATGGAAATCATAAATACATACAATCTACTAAAGGAAATAACCACCAATATCAATGTCTGATAATTTTTAATTTTTCAATTATACAATTTTTTTTAAGGAATAATCACATTGTTTCAATATTTTAATCCACTCTAATGATGATAGAATGTCATTATATTTATTATGAATGATGTTTCCCATGGTATTATAATTCCCATTCTATGCATACTAAATCCAGGTGCATTAGATCATTACCAACCTTCATCATTTATAAGATACCAGGGTATTATATACTCAATTAATCTTATATGTTTCTTTATTTCCCATGTTGAATGTTTGATACACACAAAAAATCATTGAGTACATCCAATCATCTCATTTTCCATATATTATGATAATTTCGAGTCAAGGTGTATTTCAGATGAACACATCCTAGTCATTATATTTCAGATGAACACATCATTGTCATTTCCTCAATGAATCATTATACATTTTAATCCCCTAATTAAAATATGGAAAATTCAATATATATGAATATAAAAATATACATTTTTATTCCTAATGTTTTTTTTCAAATTCCATTGATGATGTAAATTTTACACTCTGACATGTTAACTTGATTAATGTATTATCTAATTAAATAATTTTACAAAAAATCAACAATTGTATTCTTCCATTCATAGGAATCTATATATTTCAGTTGTGATCATAGGACATAGATAAGACCATAAAAAAAATTAAATAAATAATTATTACATCATATTAGTTAAATATTTTATATATATTATATTATAATTAGTTGTAGATGTATAATATTTTAGTAATTTTTGATAGCACATACCTAAATAAGCACCTTTTTTGAATGATCATTAAAATCTACCAAAACCATACTCTCAAATTAATCTTTTTTTTATTTACCTTACCAAAATATTTACTTCAAATTCATCGATATAGAAAACATAATTAATGGTGATCATAGTTCTCAATAATGTTTAATATATGTCTTATCTTTTAATAATCACATTTGACCATAAGATTAAAATATGTGAATGATTATATGGACATTACATTTAAAAGTAATTATAAATCATTACAATATCATTAATCATTAATCATAACATTTGGTATTTTTATAAAATAATTTATTTACAAGAGTCTGGAATCATGAATAATAAATCATAACCCATGAGAACTTATCATAGGAATAATGCATTAGTTTATGGAATGCAAGGATGTATTGAAACCCATTTTCTTATTCAATACTCACTATCATACTATAATATAAGTTAAGACTCTTATATTATAAAAATTCAAATATTAAATTATTTTCAAATACTATTATAGTCCATAGTATCTCTTGAGATATCAATCCTTACCTAATTATTTAGAGGGATATATAACATTAGAACCACTATCACATAATTAAAAATATACACATCAACGACACAAGGTCATAAAAAATTCATTAATTCAGTATATCACAAACCATTGAAATTAAATGTGATTAATAAGAATCCCACTATTTAAACATGGAATAACCAATTGAGAATAAACATGTAACACAAATATTTCATTATAGAATAATTAACTTATTGGAAAGAAACATGTATAATAGAATCATAGTTAATCTAGAAAAATCCATCCAATGAATTAAATTGAATGGTATATTAATATCACACTACAGTGAATCATCAAAATAATTAAGGGATTTATACATAGATTAAAATTATTATGGAAGTGAATTGAAAAATTTCATTGATAAAATGGAAAATTCTGTTTTCAATCAATATAACCAAAATAAAAAATAAAATTATAATATGAGAAATAATTATAATTAAAATAACCATGGAATCATATAGTGCATGCCTCAAATATTAAAATAGTTCTAATATTGGTTGATTTCCTTTTAGGAATATTTACTTAAAAAATATTTCATTCAGAATTTCAATAAAAAGATACAGGTAAACACTTTATAAAACATTATAGAAAATATGTATCAAATAAATTGAATTAAATAAAATTGTAGTTGAAAATTAATTTAAATAATTATTCTATAATTTAAAAGAATATTTTGGAATTATATATGATGAACATGGAAAATAAGAAATAATCAACTAAAGATGTAATAAGGACAATTTTTTCATTATTTTAATGAAACATTTTGTTAATTGTGATTTGGAAATTGAAAAATTAATTAAAAAATTAATTAATAAACATATGGGAAAATATATGGCGTTTATATTATTATATTTATATAATTTAAACTAATGTGAATCTATCAAAGATAATTATGAAAATGAATAGATTATATAAAAAACCCTTACTATAGTGACGTTATTAATTATAAACATTATTTATTTCTATATAACAAATATATGTTTAATATTATGGAGTCTATAACCATATATTTATATAAAATATATTATATAATTACATTTTATTTTAATATTATCCATTTATTAACAAAATATTGTTTAAATGGTATATGTTGGTGTAAATTTAGCTGTTTTTAGTAATTGTTTCATAAAGATGGTTCAATTTCATGCTCATTTTATGAGTCTTAATAAAAAATAGATCATAATCATGAAATAAATATCACGTTTATTTATTATATACACTTTTATAATAATTTATTTAATTTTTTGTTGAAAACATAATTACATCATATTGTGTAGGTGGTAGTCCACACAAACAATCAAATGATGTTTTTTATCACTTTTGCTAGAAATGAAAGAAAGTTGATTACTAATTCAACATTATGGTATGAAAAATGTATGTAAAATAATATATATATGTATATATAATGTTTCATTATGAACATCCAAATAATTTGGAATTGAGAAATGAATGACATATCTTTAAGGGGTGGTGGTCCACACATATTCATGAGTGATGTTATCATCCTATTGAGTTGTTCAATCCAAAATAGATGTATATTCATTAAATAATTTTTTTTTTATATTTTCACCGACCAATTATATATATATGATCAATGAATAATTAAATATATGTGATCATATAAACCTTATATATAAATATTCATTGAAAATATATGTATTCATTTTAACTCAATTTATTATTATATAATATTTTCCCCATTGAATATAGTTTTATTTTTTATAAAGAGATATTATGTTATAAATACATATAATATTTTATTTTAACATGTGATACATTATATAAACTTATTGTTATCTGTTGTGAAATGAAATATTTATATTCCTTATATGTATGTTATCATAATTATTTAATATGATATTTGGATGAAATTTTATTATTAATAATAAATAAAATGTGTACATTTTAATACATATAATGGGTTGGTGAATATTTTAATTTATGATTAAGATATTTGATTTGAGAATATTTACAATTAATATTTTCTTTATATAGTCTAAATATTGATATATAAATGGGGATAAATTTTGATATATTCACTTTTTCTAATAAAACGAATTTGAAATGCATTCCTAATTATAATTTCTAATCCAATTTTGTTCCCATTAAACCCAAAATACTGAGAAAAAATTACGTAAAATAATAATATATTATATAAAATAATTTAAACAAAATTTATTAAATAAATATTATTGTATCAAAAAATAAAACCATAAAAAATCCCATTTTAATAAATATTAATTATTTTACTCTCATAAACTCTTCCCAATGAAGACATCAAAATTAGGGGGGAGACAATGGATGCTTGTGTAAAACCTCAAATGGGTCTCGGATGAAGACTAGAACCAAGTGTTTACTAATCATTCATATGGGAGGCTTTACCTACTAAGTGAAACTTATGGAAGAGAGAGACAAGAAGGATAAAATAACCAACACCGTCTCAGACAAAAATATAAATAAAACCCTCATACAAACAATCATTTTCATATATTACTAAAATACTAAATAAAAAATTTAAATTACAAAAATCTTAAATATGGTAGTGACAACGAAGCATAAAAAAATAATACAACACCTTGTGCCTGTAATATCAAGAAGGATCAACAACCTTCTCTGGATGACCTAAAAAAATTATATGTTAGTACCATGAGTATAACAGTGTACTTATTATGATCATTCCCAAAGCCTCTCATTCAAAATATAAAGAATGAAATCTAAATAATAGTGAACAACAATGAGTCAAACTCATCAACTAAATATTTATACTAAGTTCCAAAAATCATTATGGCTATCTCTCACCAATATATCACATATAAGGGAGCATGTAATATAATAATCAACATCATTGGTACCATACTCCTACTTCCTGACTAGTTTTCCCCACTTTCCCAGCATCGCATGTCCTAATCATCTTGTTTGAATAGTATGTCGAACAAAAAAAAACCTTGAAAATGTACCACCAAATGAACCTCGCCCATCACATAACCACACTAAACCATATAATAAATCCGCATTGAAAAAATTTAGTTTCTTAGAGAAACAATTTCATATATGATATATATAATGCATCATGTATTAATTATCATATCATTATATCCCATACACCATGTATGTACCCTAATCCATCACATCTTGTACATTCCATATCTATAATCATCCCATGTATACTACTTATTGCAATACATAAGTGAAAAATAACCAAAATCCATCACACCCCTATGTATTACTATATGAAAAAACTAACCATAATCCATACCAATATATTTAGTTTTCAAGAAAAGTGAGTGGGGTGAGAGGGGTTATTCATCCATCTATCCTCTGACCAAGATGTTCGAAAAAACACACTAAGAGTATATTGAGTGTCAGTATCCCAAAATACCATTGGAGGGGTAGCATATGAAATAAAAAAATAAACTTGTTATAATATATATTACATCAACACTATAGGAATAACCTATCCTTAGACTAATCTACACTAACATTGCTCAGACTCCTAGATGCCACATCTTGGAACAAATACTCTATAAACACACGTGAAATTAAAATATATTAAATAATTATTTCATTTTAATTATGATATCCACCTTACATTAATTTATTAATTATACATTAATTGCAGTACTATGTTATTTTAGATCACAGTGCATTATATTACACTATATTAGTGTAATTTATATTCCCTCTTTGTATAAACCTAACCAAGGACATGTTTTATCATGATTAATATCTTTTAAGAATTATCTTACAATTATCAACAAACCACATGGAATAAAAATTTATTAATACATTATTATCATAATTATGTACTTATGTACTCTAGAAAATCCATATAAAGATACCAATAAGTTTAAACATCCAACCATGAACCTCCATCAACATTGTGCATTGGGGAATAGAATTCTGATAATAAGGTACTTATTGATCCACTATTAAAAAAATTGAAAAGTGATCATATCCATTCTCATTATTTAATTGATAGATATTCACATATTAAACACATTCCATAATCATTGGTTTCATCCCTTATACCAACATGGATATACTTATTAGTCTCCCCATCAAAATCATTAACTGATGGCACAACATTTGGTCCTCCAATAGCACATATATCAACATCCATTACAAGATATGACATACTAGTCTCACATCACATCCCAGACATCTTCAAAACCCATAAAAATATCTAAAATAGGATCAGAAAAAATTGGATAACAACAAAAGGCTCATATCCAGTTCACATCAGAAGTAAAAGGAAGAAATAATAATGTAATAGAGCTAATGGTCCCTCAAAACCAGGCATTCATCTTTCTAATGAAAATCAGAATCTCATTCCCTATAAATATTTCATTATCAAAAATTTGGTTCTTCTTCATTATTCAATTAACTTATTCAATTATTAACATGGTAAAATTATATTAAACCAAAAGAAAAAGGATATAATAAAATATCATTTTTAAAACATTCTCTTAGACGTTATTATGGTTTAAAAATATATATAGAAGTACCATTCTAAATTATCATTCCCTTATAATTATTTTTATCAAACATAAATTTGTTGAAAAATATTTATCAATTCAATTAATCAAATGAATGATAAATTTCAATTAAAAATCTTCATTTATTCAATTTTATTTTCATCAATATATATAAACCAACAAATTAAATTCATATCCATTTTTTTAAATATAATCAAATTAATTATCAATAAATTTTGGATTTATGTTCCTTACAATATATTCATCCAGAAAAAAGTTATAGCAAATAAGGTCATAGATATCTCAATATTTATAAATATTTTAGGTAAATGACTATCATGATATATGGAAACAATATCAACAACATTTGATCATTATCCTATTTATTTTTTCTAGTTGCAAAGTTATTAGTGTAAATTTTATTTCCATCCAATCGGATAAATCATGACAATGTTATGGTTGAACACAAATGCGTATGATCCACTATATCCCCTAACTCAAACACTATCAATGTTCTTATGATAAAAAACATTGTTATGGATCCCAAATCACATATCCTATAAGAACACCATTATTTGAAGGATTTCATGAAACCATAACACCAACAACAACCAAGTGAAACCGCATAAGAATCATGGGTGATCATTACGCGTACCTTGTATATAAGACACAAGATAAAATGGGATCAAAATTCGGAAAACCACTATAAAATGATGCATTAATAAACCATTCATCACCATAGATCACTATGTATCAAATAAAGAATCCATGAATTAATCACCAATTGATGGGATATAGAAATGTTAATGGAGGGAGCTAATAGTTTTTTGGGAAATAGAGAAGCAGGAACTACATCTGTAGGGTTTATGAAAAACCAAAGCAGTTTCACCATTTGAAGATGTATTATATAAGAATTTTATACTACATGAAATCCATTGACACGATGTGTAAATTATTTAAAGGTCATGTAAATTTTGGTGTAATACGTCACAGTAAATTTTTTCACTTTTTCATTAATTATCATTTTTTATTACTTGTCATGAACATCACTTACAGGGCCTTCTGTGTAATCTCCCTCCTTCATTTATTTCATATCAAAAATCATCCAAACCACTTCCAAGACTCCTCCATGCTTGTTTATCATTACGAACATGCAAAGGGTCAGGATACATGGATCTGGTCGCTCAAATTAGATACCAATTAAACAATTATTTTCCATGTGAATCGAAAATCAATCTGGAGACAAAATGATATTCAGGTTTTCGGAATAAATATCCAACAAAATACCTCCATGGATATCACCACCACCATATATCAACCATATAACCCAGAGGAAAAAATTCTGAATCCACACGACAAAAGAAACCAATTCCAACACACTCTGCTCTAGGATATGCCTCTATAATTAGAGTATTTCCACAACACAAAACTCAAGGGAACATAATGACCATGAAACACCATCTCCCAAAGATCATAGATCTCTAGAGGCTTCTCCTGAAAGTTCACATCATGATCAACATTGATCATTTCTCAATAAATGACATTAGAGTTTTCATGATGATAATTATAGAGCTATGACACATGAAAAACATTATGTAGTTCGATTATTTATGGGTTATTTTTTATCTGATATTTCACAACTCCAACATGATCCAACACCTAAAAATTCCCAAAAAACTAGGGAGAAATATTATGCCAAAGATCAAAACTCGTCTACCAAATATGAGAACTCACCTTTAAGAACACATAATATACATCATCAAACTCAAAATATTTTCTCCAATTATTGACATATAATTTATTTCCATCATTCACTACCTTCATCTTTAATTCAACTACATAGTCCATCACTATCAAATTCTATAACTGGTCCAACCTAAGAATTTTTGTATCTCCATCCTTACTATAGAATAACGTATAATGGAAAGGATATCCATAAAAAGTAACGAAACTTTCCATACCAATGGTGGAGTAGACACTATTACAATAAAAAACTCAACCAAGGAATGTTCCTTGAACATGAACCTCCAAACTTTTGGACACAAGAATTTTACATATCATCTGGAGTCTTGATGGTCCACACTATCTCACCATCAGATTATGGATGAAAATAATTTTTATGTAATAAAGGGGAAAAAAATAATTATATATATTTATCCACATAATATAATTAAGATTATGATATCAATTAGAAATGATCATCCTTAGTAATCCATAGAGTCTCACCACCTCCCCTAGATTCTTCCTTGAGAAAAAATCCACTTTGATCGACTCATGGGCATCTATGAAGTCTGTTGATTTCATAAACATATCCACTATCAACCCTATATAATCAATGCCTCCCTATGGTCAAGGTAAACTAGTAATTATGTCCATGATATGTCGTCCCACAGTCACCGTGGAAAATATAATAGCTAGATAATCCCACCAGGTTGATGATGAATGGAATTAACCATCAGGTTGATGAAACATTGAGAAAAATCCTCTACAATTGTACACATCAACCAAGGCCCCTAAAACGGACCTCTCAAGGCTCAATACTTCTTTGTCATTATATGATGTACACCCAAAGGAAAACCATGTATCTCTCAAAAAGAATCAAAAAAATCACCAATGGAATGAGTAGTGTTCCCTTGAAAAACACCAAGTGATTTAAATCATCATACAAACCATCAATGGAATCGCAAAATAAACCCATCCTCTCAAAACCTCTACATCAGAACCCCCAATTAGTACTCCTCCACCTATTTCAACATAGTTTAATATACTATAAAATGTAAAATACATCATATTCCTACAAACTCTCCAATATAATTATGAATCACTCATTCAGGTTCATGTCACACTGGTAGAAGACATACTATAGGATCTTATGGTCAACAAAAACCAAAAAAATTCTTGACAATGAGATAATATCACCATGGCCTAAAAAAGTACTGCTAAGTCATGGTAATGGTTTGAATAGTTATAACGTTGATGACATAACAATTAGTACTCATATTAAACATCTTATATCTTATGATTCATAATATAACCCACGACAAGAGGTGAAGTGTCATAAAAACCTCAATCTAAACACTCTCACCTAAAAAAAGGAAATAGATTGGTGACCAGTTTCTACTTTAAGATCTAAAAATATTCTAGATCTAGTAATTCCAAAATAAATCTTAATTCCTTATGGTGAATGATTCTTTAGGAGTCACAATAGTGAAAAATCAGTTATGAAACTCTTGTAATAGCATATAAGGCCGAGGAAACTACGCACCTCATCCATTGTCTTTGGAAATTCCCATGAGACAACAACATCTGTCATCAAACGATATATTGATTATACCAAATGGTACATAACATTCACCAAGAAACGGTCATTAAGATACCCAAAATCATAATTCATAAAATTCTCATATTGCTCCTCACGATAATGAACTCACAAAACATCACACAGAAGTTCTACATGCTACTCCTATGATAAGGAATATACTATGATATCATTAATGAAAATCACAAAAAAACTTATCTTTGATGTCCTTGAATATTGAATTCATCAAACAAATGATCAAATCTTGATAATTCATCATGCTGAATAGAATAAGGGTGAACTCATATTGCACATGAAGGTTACAGAAGGAAGTATTATGAATATCCTCATCCTTCATCGGTATATAATAATATTCTGACAACAAAAAGAACATTGACAACCAACATGATCCTTTCATTTAATTTAGTAAATCTTTAATACATGTATGTGGATAGTAGTTCATCACTATCACCAAATTTATGCGATGATATTTGAAGCAATGCCACATAATGACATCAAATTTTTCATGAAAGGACTTCCTCACACCAAGTTGAAACACTCATCAAAATATATCCTCATTACAATAGATAGTGAAGATGTACTCACATCTCAAAAAACTCATAAGGATTCATAATATATAGAGACCAAGAGAGAAGATACGAACTCATTTGTACATTGACTTCAAACACAATTTCCCATCGAGTGGGTAAAGCTAAAATCTCTTCGAAAATACATCATGTTATTCTTATTTAACCCAAGGAAACTAAAACTACTGAACATATGATGGAATCATAATTAACATAACCATAAAATATGATATGGATGGAACCCACCTCTATCCCATTTGTGGGAATATCTCTCTAACAAAAAATAATGGGTCTCTATCAACATCATAATAAAATCCTACCCCCTAATCAAATTGATGATACCATCAAAAAATATGAAAATCCAATGTAAATGATAATTTATTATTGATTTGAATTTAATTATAGGTAATATCCCCAATATTAATGTTTTCCTGTCATTATATCACATTCCCAATATACTTTATATGTGTAAGCTCAACCACTAACTAGAATAGTCAATTCTTGGGGCACTGGAAGCCTCCCCACCTCATGTCCCAAACCATGGATGAGGGAACATGATTTTAATTTTTTAGTCTCTCTAGAATCAAAAAATTTCTAAAATAAAGTAGAAAAAAAGAAACAAGATCCTCAAACGACATCTTTCTATCCTGTAGACAACATCGCTAAATGTGAAGGTGGCCAAGAACTACTCTATAACCTCTATAACCCTGTTAATGAACACCTCTATGTTGACTCTATCTTCTTCGAGGATGACTAGAATCTTGAGGAAGACTAATAACAGGCATATATCTTCTTTGTTGATTCCATATATGACCACTGTGGTACTACTACCTTGGCTAAAACTACCTCAATTGAGGAACCTGAAGAGGAAAACTGCCACACGGTAACTACTCAAAAATTTCAGGCATTCTTGCTGCTAATGACCTCTTCTTCCATTAGGAAAACATATATTTAAACAATTAATATAATTCTAAGAGCCTATTCCTCTAATGAATCGAATGATGGGGGCTGGTACCAGCCATTAACTATCTAAAAACACTTCTATCCATACAACATGGAACCATTGACCACAAATCCACTACATGATTAATCATTAAGAATCCACTCTCAAGATGATCTGGTTCTAGCAAGAATCATATAATTAACATATTTTTTATCCCTATGATATGTATTCATCATAAATGGGGTGACCCTATCCAATAACTCTAGATGTAATGCCTCCTCAAAATTCCCCTCTATGGCCTCCTCATCAGCCATAATGTCTAAATAATATCATATAAGTGTCCTAAAATTGATCATGATATCTCACACACTAGATCTACAAAAATGGAAGCTATGTAACTCTTGTGGACTTCCCAAATTCTCTATAAAAGAAGAAAAATCTA
Organism: Viscum album; assembly: GCA_963277665.1. Classification (NCBI taxonomy): domain Eukaryota; kingdom Viridiplantae; phylum Streptophyta; class Magnoliopsida; order Santalales; family Viscaceae; genus Viscum; species Viscum album. The sequence goes on from OY728160.1 coordinate 1,175,020,366, forward strand.
CTAATAAATTCCCATGTAACATCTATAATGAGACTAATAATTCCCTGTAATACCTGAGGAATATGATCCAACATTCCCCCAATGCTTCAGACAACATCATCATAGCCCATGAAAAGTAGTGCTACTTCTATTCTTGGAATAAACTGAAAGCAAAATCAATCTCCTAAAATCAGTCCACTGTTACTGAATCTGGAATGGATTACTCATACTCTAGAAAAAATTAGTGATGTAAGTATATAAGAATAATCCTCTATGTGTCATCATCATTGACCTTTAGTTCGCGGGGATCATATAGAACTCCCTATTGAACATCATCAATACAATCCTGAAAAGGACATTAACATGGATCCATGTGTACAAAAAGAACAAATATGTATATTTCATAAACCTGGAATATAAAATATTTAACATTAAATAATTAAATAATTTATTATTTGTTTATCATATTAATATTCACCAAGGTCCACACATTTCGAACATATGCTATAGAAGAATTATGAATGATCCTTTTTTATGTATCTATACTATAACATGTAACACATAAATTTGTAGGTTTAGTATGAATAATATTCTATGATTAAAATCAAAGGGGGACATAAATAGATATTTCTTAGTTGGTCTCTTCTATTTACATCAATTACATGACATATATTGACACTACTTTCATAAAAACCCATGAAACCTCACTTGCACCAAACCCCAAACTACATTATATCAATCAAAATTATATTTTGATAACAATATTTAATGATCCCGTAACCACAAATAACCCACCATGAGGGAATATAGATGGTGATTATCTTACTCCCACCTTGAGTATGCCTCGGGATAGCCACTATCACTGAGGGTATAGTTGAAATATATATTAAAGGTATTACCCTATACGAGAAAAAGACATGAGATAGAGATATGAAGGATAAGAAAACCATCCTCCAATTATAAATAAATATATAATGAAACCCACATGTTAAAACATGCAATTTCATACATTAATTGACAATTTAATTGGAAACTACAAGTGAAAAAAATAAAACAAGGCTGTGACAACAAATCACAATAATATCCTGCTAAATCTTAAGCTAGTAATAGCTATCCCAATATGCAAATTTCATTGGCTAACTTGAAAATATGATTACATATACCTATGGTATGATTAATAGTATAATTAATAGGATCCTCCTCAGAGCCTCTCATTTAAAGGTTAATGAACACAAGGAAAATACATAGTAAAAAATGAAACTAGCTCATCAACTAAAGAGGTATAGTTTTCCCCAACCTCTCTACATATATCACTACTAGAATGTGGGTTTTCCCAATACTTATATACCAAAAGTTTGAAAATAAAATTCGTAAATAATAGTTTCACCAATGGTTTCCTAAAACCGTTGGTACATCACTGCCTAAGAAACCTTTACCAATGGTTTAAATAGAATTGTTGGTAAAATGATTGCTTAGGGGACCTTTTACCAAAGTTTCTATGGAACCGTTGGTATATGTGTGGCCTGAAAATATTTACAAACGGTTTTTAAAAACCATTGGTAAAAGTTTCTCCAAATTAACAGCAACCCCTCCTCTCCACCATTCGCGATACAGAACCCTAAACCGGAGCACTTCCCCCAAATTTCTCCTCTATCTTGGCGATCTCGGAGCTCCTTCGGCTTCCTCTTCCTCCATCCCATTCAAGCTACTGAATCTCAAAATGAATATCTATCCAACCCATCCAAAATTAGAGATTTTCTTAAGTGATACCTTATTTATATTGAAATTTATCTAGTATTCTAGTTTCTAGGTTTTATTTTGATGTGTATATGTTTTTGTTTCTGGTTTTATCTAACCTAGAATATATTCATTCGATTTAATTTAATTAATTAAATTTTTAACCCTTCATCGAAGATGAAGGTATTTTTTCTCCAAAACCATAGAAAACCCTTCTATATTTTTTAGTTGTCGCTTGAATTTATCATATCATTATATTAAAATGATATATAAATAAACTGGATAGTTATAGAGCTCTTGGTGGTCACTTGCATGAATTGTAACTCACACATTGTTCGAGATGCCGTTGGGTACCCGGATAAAATACATGATTATATGTTTATATATGGGGAATCACCAACTTATAGATGCATGACTACTCACATGAAATAGGATAGAGCATAATAGGGTTATGTGCACAATCATAAACTGAACTAATGTAGTATAGGTGCATATTCAATGGCTAAGTGTACTAGTATAGTTTTTCCAACAACCTGCTATATAAAGAACATAAGAAAAATGAAGAGATTATTAAATGGAATTGTTTCCCCATTGCTTGTAGGAACATGATTTGACCCATGGGGCTGTGTGGTTCTTATATATTGGGCGGTGACATGTATAGTCAGAGGATACATGTATGTTTTTGTTTAGTTTTTATTTTATTTAATTTATCTAATTGGCCACTTAGGTATTTCTGTTCTTTCTATGGATTGAGGGTAGTGATGCTATCCTAACTAGTTGACATAGATCACTTGTATATTGTAACACCATGAGGTGTGATTGTGAGGAAACATTATAAGATAGAGGAGCCTTGGGGTCTTCCATGAGATGGAATTTTTTTTCTAAAACATTGTGTGGGAACATTTCTAGAGTATGTTGGTGTCATGAAATAACCCCAAGTGTCTCCATGCGATAGCATAAATAACCCCAAGTGTCTCCAAGTGTCTCCATACATTGGATCATACTCACATAGGGTGGACACTCACCCAATCCTATCAAACATATTCTAGTCTACCCTCTATGTCACATAGTCTAGACTCATCTCTCGAGGATTATCCCATGCCTCGATGCACATCTCATCATCCAACTAGACAAAGAGGATTATTCACCTTATGATTTTATTAGCCACTAATGCACACCATGTCAAACCCATTTACATTACATTGTCAATAATTTAGTCAAAAACCTCATCAAAATCATGTATTATAACCCAATCCCACTAACCAGGTTCCATCATAAGCTAAATCACACCAAGACTCTTGGAATTATAATTCCAATCTCTCCCATAATACCCAAAACCAACACTAGAATCTCATCATTCATCTCTTTAGTTGAAATCATGCATCATTAAATGGATTAAAACCTCTCATAATACATTTTATATATTCAGAGGGACCATCCCAATCTATGAACCTACCAAGATTCCAATCCATCCAACTATGTACTTCCCCATCAAACACTAGATGATCAATTGTGACACCTATCACTACAAGGCCCAATCATCTTAGAAATATTTTACATGATCTAAATCCTCATCATTAGTGACATGAATCTCATTAAATCACATTAATGTAAACTGAACCCTACATTGCATGAATTATTGTAGTGGACATGCCCCATGGCTACAGGCTAAGAACTAAAACCATAAATAATAATTCAAAATGCATGCATCATTTTTAAATAAATATCTCAAGTGTAAACATAAAAAACCTAGAATAATAAGACCACATCCATTGTATCGAACAAATCCAACTATGTTGAAACTCAGAAAAAATTGATTATATACCATTAATAGGAAGAGTAATTGTTAATTAATAGGAATGCACTATCTGATAGTATCATTTTGAAACATTTATATATTTCCCCTTTGCTTGTAGGAATATGATTTGACCCATGGGGCACTGTGGTAAATATATGTTGGGCTGTGACAGGTATAGTCACAGGAGACCGGTATGTTTAAGTTTAGTTTTTATTTTATTTTCCTTATCGCATTGGTCACTTAAATCGTTGACTTATTTCTATGGACATAGGGTAGTTATATTCTACGAAGTGTGGCATAAGGAGTTCAAGTTGATTCAGTCCACCGACTTTGATCCGAGGTAAGATTATATGGTTACTACTTGTCTCGTACCTCATGTATTTGGGGATTTAGTTTTTTTACTCAATATTATGTTTATGGTAGTGTATTGGATTGTTTCGTGTTGGTTCGGGTGGATTTGGTTCTCCGATGCCAATCTAGGTAAGGCTTTAATGCAAATGGTTTGTTTCTCACTGGTTATGTAGCGTCCAACATGTGTTTTATGGTTCTTAATATCCTTTTTGGATTGGGTTGATCCCTGCTCATTGGTTTCGAGTATCCATTTCAAGGGCGACTCGCCTGCTTGTGCATAGGTAAGTATGTATATGTATGTGGGTTCCCATATTACGTGTATAGTCTCCCATGACAGTGATTATACACGTATGGTGCTAGGTGTGCCAATTTATATATATATATAAATGTATATGATGGTTAGTGGACACTGATATATGCATATAATCATATGTGCAAGTATCCCCTGGCACATCCTCATGGCAATTCAGGTGTGTGCATAGAGGCTAGGTGTCCATGCATGTTTGTGAAGGTTCTTATACCCAATGGAGGATCAACCGCTTTTAGTTAGAGCTCTAAGAGATGAAGTGGATGGCTTGGTTCCACCTTGAGGTAGAGTCCCTCTCATAGCCTCTTTAATTTAAGAATTCTTTAAATTGAATTTATCTTCTTTCTTAATTCTACTTAATTATATTGAATTTCCTATCTTGAATAAGTGTTATTTAATATAATTGATTCATTTGATAAATGAAGTCATGTTTTTATAATAAAACCCCTCTAACAGAGGTGCACTGTCTGCAAAAACTCACAGTGATTGTTTAGGGTGTATGATTCATTTTCATCGTTTCATTTCCCTTTTGAGGTTACGTCATTTTTCCACTCACTAAAACCTTCCGAAGATCCCTTGTTATAACATATTAAATATTTGATTTGTTCTATCATGTCTGTTGTGATCTTATCTTATGGAGAAACCCATTTTGGGTGTTTTCCTGGCCTCTTGGCCACCACTTATGATGTTTACCTAAGCCTATATATCTAAAAACACTGATGGTGTCATTGTTTAACACATGTCAGGCTTATGGTTCTCCCCACCCTAAGCTTCAACTTAACTCTATTTGGGATTTTTTTAGCCTCGATAAACATCTAATTTATTATATATATGAATTCTCCCATAAGTCTTGTGTTGCATCCTGAGATATTAAAATATACTCGAATTCTATTGTTCTCAAGGTCACTGATGATTTATTATTAGAGTTACAAGAAATGAATATACCATTTATAAGTAATGGACGTGCATAATTTGACTCTCAATCAGTAGTTTCAACTACTATGTACCACTTTTAAAAAAAACAAATTAAAAATATATATCGTTATCAAACCACAATACCGAATAAAGAGTCTATTTTTTATAAAATTAGATCAGTTTCTATAATGTGAAGGACAACAACATAGGATATATTCTAATCTTGGATGGAAGATGCTAACCCACGAATGTCGCTGGACTGGGCCAACACGCCGCAGTCACACCGAGGTCATGCCACGGTAATTCTGTTATTTAGCCCTGCTCCAGGATGACACCCTGTGACTATTTGTTGTCCTGTCGGAATTCGATGTATTATACCTAGATAGAGTTTTAGATTCATTACCCATAAATAGTTAATGGGGAGGGAGGCAATGGCCGGAATGTTTCCCCTCTTTATCCCACTCCCACCTCTCCTGGCTGGAAGATGCTACCTGACGAATGTTGTTGGACTAGGCCAACATTCCGCAGTCACACCGCGGTCACGCCGCATTCATGCTGCAGTCACGCTGCCATCACGCCACGGTCACGTTGTGGTCACGCCACGGTCAAGACATAGTAATGTCGTTATTTGGTCATACTCTAGAATGACACCTTGTGATGGTTTTCAGTCATGATGGAAATCGATTTACGATACATTGATAGAGTTTTAGATACATTACCCACACATAGTTAATGGGGAGGGAGGCGACGACCAGATTGTTGCCCCGATTCCTCCCGCTCCCTTCACACCTGGCCGGATGATGTCACCCCATGTATGTAGATGGACCGGGCCAACAAGCCTTGGTCATGCCGCTGCCATGTTGTGGTCAATTCGAGGCGTGGTGTGGCCGACACCACTGAAACTGTCACACTTTTCTTTGAAATTGGAACATTTTAAGTGAAAACAACAACTAACATACGAAAAACTGACCAAACACATTTAGATTCTATTTATACTTTAGAAAAAGTATCGATGTGTCCTTTGTGACGTGTACGAGTCAACCCCGCCTCAATATGAGGCATGGTGCAGCCGATACCACTCAATGTGTCTTTCTTTCGTTTAAAATGTATACACTTTTATGTAAAAACTACTGGAATATGGAAAACTAACCAAATGAATTCATATTATGTTGATACTATATGAAAATGATCCATGGGTCATTTTTGACATGTACTAGTCAACCCTACATCAATCTTATGTGCGATGTGGCTGACACCACTCAAAGTGTCTCTCTTTTGTTTCAAAAGGAAATCATTTTAAGTGAATACAAAAACTAACTTATGGAAAACCGACCAAGGAATTTGGATTCTATTGAAACATTAGGAAAATGATCCATGATTCAAATGTGACGTGTACGAGTCAATCCGCCCTCAATACAAGGGCTGGTGTGGCTGGCAGTACTCAAACTATCTCCATTTTATTTGAAATGGATAGGATTTTAAGTGAATACAACAACCAGCATACGGAAAACCAACCAAACGCATTAGGATTATGTTGATTCATTAGGAAAACGATCCATGGGTCATTTGGGACGTGTATGAGTGAAACCTGCCTCAATCTGAGGCACATTGAGGCTGAAAACACACAAAGTGTCTCTCTTTTGATTAGAATGGACATCTATTTAAGTGAAAACAAAAACTGCCATACAGAAAACTGACCAAACACATTCAGATTCTTTTGAAACTTTAGGGAAATGATCTATTGGTCAGTTTAGTCTTGTACGAGTAAACCTCGCCTTAATCTGAGATGCGGTGTGGCCGAAACCACTCAATGTATCTCACTTTTCTTTGAAATGGACAATAATTTTAGTTAAAACAACAACATACATACATAAAACCGACCAAACAAATTCAGATTCTATTAATACCATAAGAACGGGATACATGGGTCATTTTTGAAGTGTAAAAGTCAACTTTTCTTCAATCTGAGGCACGTTGTGGCTGGTACCACTCAATGTGTCTTTTTGTGGTTTAAAATGGATACGCTTTTATGTAAAAACAATTAGCATATGAAAAATTGACCAAATAAATTCAGATTGTGTTGTTACTTTAGGAAAATGATCCATTGGTAATTTTTTATGTTTATGAGTCAACCCCGCCTCAAACCCAGGTGCGTTGTGGCCTGCACCACTCAAAGTGTCTCTCTTTTGTTTCAAAAGTACATCATTTTAAGTGAATACAACAACTGAAATACAAAAAACTGTCTAAAAGAAATCTTATTCTATTGAAACATTAAGAAAACGATCCATGGGTCATATGTGATGTGTAAATGTCAGCCCTGAATCAATCCCAGGGCCGGTGTCACCGACACCACTCAAACTATCTCACATTTATTTGAAATGAACATGATTTTAAGTGAAAACACCAACTGGCATACAGAAGCCCGTAAAAATGCATATGGATTGTGTTGATACATTTTCAAAACAATACATGGGTCATTTTTGATGTGTAATAGTCAACGCCAACTCAATACGGGGCACATTGTGGCCAACAACACTCAAAATGTCTCCATTTTGTTTAAAATGGACATCAATTTAATTGAAAACAACAACTGACATACGGAAAACTGACCAAACGCAGTTTGATTCTATTGAAACATAATGAAAACGATCCATGGGTCATATTTGATGTGTAAAAGTCAATCCCTCCTCAATATGAAGCGCATTGTGGCCGGAACCACTCAAAGTGTCTCTCTTTTGATTAAAATGAACATAATTTTAAGTGAAAACAACAATTGTAATATGGAAAACTGACCAAATGAATTTAGATTCTATTGAAAATTTAGGACAACAATCCATGGGTCATATGTGAAATGTATAATTCAACCCCACCTCAATTCGTGGTGCGGTGTCGCCCACACTACTCAATGTGTCTCTCTTTTGTTTAAAATAGACATCATTTTATGTGAAATCAATAATTGACATACGGAAAACCAACCCAACACATTCAGATTCTTTTGAAACATCAGGAAAACAATCCATGGGTTATATGTGATGCTTAAAATTGTACCCTACCTCAATCCAAGGTATAGTGTAGCCAATATCACTCTAACTACCTATCTTTTATTTATAATAGACATCATTTTACATATATACATCTGACATACAGAAAAACATCCTAACATATTCGGATTGTGTTAATAATTTAGGAAAACAATCCATGGGGTGTATGTGAAATGTACGAGTGAACGCCACCTCAATATGAGGAGCAGTGTGGCTAACACCACTCAATGTTTTTCACCTTTATTTGAAATGAAAACATTTTATGTGAAAACAACAACTGGATTACGGAAAAATGACCAAACGCATTCAGATTCTACTGATACTTTATTTCAATGATTCACGAGTCATATGTGATGTTTAAGAGTCAACCCTACCTCAATAAAGGGCCCGGTGTGGCCGGTATCAGTCAAAGTGTCTCTCTTTTATTTGAAATGGACATGATTTTTAGTGAAAACAACAACTTGCAAACACAAAACTGACCAAAAGCTTTCAGATTGTATTAATACTTTAGGAAAATGATACATGTGTCATTTGGGATGTTTATGAGTCAACCCCACCTCCATACAAGGCATGGTGTGGCCGGTATCACTCTAAGTGTCTCAATGTTTTTTTAAAATGAACAACATTTTAAGTGAAAACAACAACTGACATACGGAAAACTGGCCAAACATATTTGGATTGTGTTGATACTTTAGGACAATGATACATTGGTCATTTTTTACATGTATTATTCTTCCCCACCTCAGTTCGAGGCATGATGTGGTAGAATCCTACTATGATCAATAGACCGCACCATACTTCTACCATTTATTGTTCATAGCCTTAAGAACATTAATATTATTATCACTAAGGTCAATAAACATACAGTTCCATTCTTCTAGACCATCACAAGTTGAACAATTGATCATTTTAGTTCTGCATGAATTTTAAATCAGGCAAAGAGTTCGATACATTACTCCTTTTGTAATGAACATGGAACCATGGGTTAGTTTTCATACCCCATTTTCATATTTAGTTTCATAGAATGCATCATTAAACATTTTCTTTATATTTAGGAAGAATAAAACCAATCCCTGGTAAAATCCATTTTGAGACATTTTTCATTTTCTATAAATGTTGGTTTCATTTGAGGATAGGTCATATTTGGGTGTTCTTTAATTGTCAAAAGATCTTATTGTGATCCTAAAAAAACCTCACAGTTACAAAAATTGTAGTGTTTTATTTCACAACATCACGAAAGTGTTGCGAGGGAATATGCTGCCACTTGTCAAAGTCATAAGTTTGGATGGTTGGGTTAAAGTGGGTATTTGGGGAATGATTCAGTTGGATCCAGTTTTTTGGGCATATTATTTGTCGTCACTTTTATTCACACTATTAAGCATGAGAGGGTCTCATCAATTATTTTTATCATGGAATAAATGAGTGTCGGACTTACATAAACCAGTAGTACACCATGTATGACTATAACCCATCCTAGAAGGGGAGTATTTTTTTTCAACATCATATGCATCATGACACACTCGGGATCAGACACATGTTCAACATCAACTTATTCAACCAATTTGGAAAAGATCACTATGAATATAAAAACAAATACCCAAGTATATTATGTTATTACCACTGTAGAGTCTACTAACAAATCCATTACCATTCACCCAATATTTGACATTAACACCCCTACCTCTTTCATATTCATTCTTAGTGCATCAAAAATAAAATTTCCATTACAAAGAACACATTCTATTTCATACTTGAACATCTACATGTATTTTATCCAACACATCTGATAACGATTTAGTTCACATTAGAATAAATTATATTACTATGAAATTCAATTTTTATATATAACTTGTCTATATTCAAAGAGGCGGTTTCATTGAAATTTACACTCATCAGCGATAGTCATAAACAATTTTTCATGAGTTGGGTAGTTTCAATCATGGGTTCATAAGTGATGAGACTCCTAAGAAATAAATTTTCACCATATATTATAAACAATAAAAGTTCAATGCAAAATTCGTCACAAATAATTACCTACCAAAATCTAGGATCAGAATAAAAAAATGGGATTTGAGCCAATTTCAAACTCTTATTGAACTCTAATATGTATTTCTGAGACTATTCTTCATATTAGAGTTTAATGGGGAGATGGGGGGCTGTGCAAGTTGGGGGGGGGGGTGTAGGGGTGAGGTGAATTAATACTAGAAGAGTAGTTGTCATATAATGATTGAAATGGGTGTAAATAATGTTTGAGTTATTGAAAATCTTTTTCAACTCTACTATAATATTTTTTTTCATATAAATATTTAAATTGGGAATTATAGTACATGGCATGGTTGGATGAGTTTGATGGTTTTATGTGTTTTTTTGGTTCTATTCCAAGTGTTTTTATGATGTTTTAAGTCTGTTTGTATATGATTTTTCATCTATTTTTATTGCAGGTGTATACTGGAGGGGCTAATGGAGGGGCTGATGTGAAATAGTTATGGAAATACATAATAACAATGGTTTTAAACCGTTTTTATACTTTGAGCGAAATTTAAAAACTATTCCAACGGTTTTAAAACCATTGTTATGGTGTTTAGTTTTCAATATATACCAACATTTTCAATGAAACTATTGGTAAAAAGGATATAAAAACATATACCAATAGTTATCCTTCAACCATTGGTAAATCAATACATACATTGGCCTATACCAATGGTTTAGATCAAACCATTGGTATAGGGCTTTCGACATGGCTTACTGCCCTACGAGTTGGAAAATCGTTGGTATAGGATATTCCAAGGGTTTCCTAGCCTATAAAAACGGTTTTAAACCATTTTTATAACCTTTGCTTACAATAGTGTATCTCTCACCAAGTATGTAACGACTCGTCCCTCAGGGAACATGTCATGACCACCCCATTCCAGCCTTCCATAGGCTAGAGGATGGTGAATAGAACCGAAAAGGCATATCCCTATGACATGAAGGAATTGACATTAAACCTATACAAACACAAGGACTAGAATGCAATATGATGAAACCACGAAGTAACCATTTGAAGTAAAAAAAGAGTGGTGAATGTAAAGGGGCTAGAATAGAATCCCAACTGAAATGTACACGTGCAAATGAAAAGTACAAATACAATTAAAAAGCACCAAAATCTCCTCGTTCATCCACCGAGGATCCTACCTAAAGGGAAGGTACAACTCACAAATAGTAGTCTCTGTGTCACGTTACACCAAAAATTCTTCCTCCAAGAACCGTCCAGTCCTAGCTGCCTCAACCTTGGTCAATGTTGTACATCATATGCACAAGACACAACCAGGTGCAGGTGAATCCCGTGCAGGGATGAGTATAACGATAATCAGTAGGGACCTCGAGTCACTTGTATGTCTCCTATAGTTCACAAAGGAAAAACCAAAAAAAATACTTCAACTATACATAGGTATATTACCATACATATTCATAGGTAATCAAGATATACACATCTCAAACATGAGGGAAGAATACAACAAAGGTAACACCATGAAAGTATACATACGACACTGGTAACACCTATGAGATAAATGTACCACATAGGTAACACCACAAATACATCACTACAATGTTAGAAGTACCACCGAAGTACACCAAGAAGATAGAAGTACCACACAGGTACACCACAAAGATAGAAGTACCACACAAGTACACCAAGAAGATATAAGGACCACACAGGTACACCACATATATAGAAGACTCATCTCACAATTATTTATATAAGTAAGGAACAAATGTTCATATGATTAGTCACGAAGATAGATCAGCTTATTTTGTTAGGAGGCACTACTACTGACCATATGGATTCTGACCCACAAAGGACTGATAGGTAACTAACCCCCCAAATTACCCACACTGGATATGAACCACACATGATCGATAGGTTTCTATCCCCCGAAATGACCCACACAGGATTTGGCTCACACATTATCGATAGGTAACTAGCCTCCGCAATGTCCCACACAGGATCGGTATGCACTGACCCACATAGGATGAATGAGTGATGACCAACACAGAATCTGAGCTACATAGGATCAGTTGTGCTAAACCAATTAGGATCTATGAGCGCAAACCCACATAGGATATGACCCACATAAGATAGGTGCTGACCCACATAGGATTTCTCGGTACTAACTTCTTTATGATCTGTCTCCAACCTCTTCCTCACTGCTAGCCACTAGATTCCTCACACATGGTGCGCTCGAGTTTAGTAGTATCTGATCCTTGTGATATCGGTCATACCTCAACTTCCACTAATCTCCACAATGGAGTAACCCAAAGGACTTCCATGTCGTAAGGGTTCCAATGAAACAAACGGTGCATCAATCAGATGCATGATATGTGAGTTATATGTGTTTTAGCTCCGGGGGCCCCGTTGGATTCAGGTTCAATCCAACCCTACTGTACTCCAACTGTCTCCAAACCACAAGAGGATTATACCAAAACTACCATCTCGATCCAAGGATCCCAACTCCGCACATGGTTCATCAGAAAAATGTCAAATTCTCAAGATATGTTCCTTTAAGTGATTCTGGGCCTGGTAGGGCCTGGGTCCGGTCCGACCTGGCGGAACTTACCCGAACCGACTCGGGCTGGACTTGGCCCGTTAGGTCGAGGTCCGACCCAACCCACAAAGGGGGAGGGTCGACCTGCAATTGGTGTAATGACCTGGAAAAGAGGCACCATAGCCTACAAGGGGATGTGCCGCAAATGGCAGCCCGACGCATATAGGGCGGCCCGCATAGGGGCGGCCCGGAAAAGTGCAGCCCGACCGCATGAGGAAAATACCATAAAGGGAATCCTGGAAAGGGGTGGCCCGAAAAGGGCAGCTCGGCCGTGTGGGGCGCGGCCCGCAAGGGGCCGCCCGACCTGCGATGGCACGGCTCGCTGGGCTCGCACAACCTAGCCTGTGGTGAAGCACTGCCCAACCCTGGTGGGGCATGATCAGGCTTGAGGTGGAGCGCCAACCGGACCATGGAGGAGAGTGGTCTGGATAGAGGTACAGCACAGCCTAATGGCAGCGCAGTCTACCTGAGTTGTCACCGAAGGGGTGCCCACCCCCTCCCATCCATTCTGATGACCAAGCGGTAGCACCTATTGGTTCTTCCAAGTAACCCGCGGGACCCGAGCGGTTCCCGCCGCCATCGCCTTGTGTGGCCGGATAGTATGTCGGACACCTCGTTCATCCACCGTGGTTGATGAGCCGTGACATGTTCCACCAGTGGTGCGTGATAGCACACCCCACCTCCTCCGCGTTCGTTCGGTGCCGACTGCCCCGTCGGCCACAACGGCTGAGTGTCGTGACCTCATATTGTGAAGTGTGTTGGTGCACCGCTTCACTCGTAGCCTGTTAGTGCCACCGCGTCAGTGGTCTTCCATGGAGAACACATGGGTAGCAAGGTGGAGGATGGTCCAGGTCGGGTTTGTTTGTCCCGCACCCTTCGTGTTAGCTTGTAATAATGAGGGAGGATTAAAGGGTCCAAGGAATTAACATTAATTAAAAAAAGAAAACCCCTACCTCAAATAGTTGAAAAAACGCATGCTGTTGACGATGTGGGTCGGCGTTCGCCATCCCCCACAACTAGCCTCCAATGACCTCGCTCGATCGTCAATCTCCGGTTTGGTTTTCAGTGTCTCTCATCACCGCTAGCTGGAACAGGCTCCTTCCACAAAGGATTGGGCATCTCGGCACTTTTTCAATACATCATTTCTTGGTTAAGCTATCTGATACATCTCCCCATGCTCAATATAAATAGGAGACGTGGAGGGTAAGTAATGACATTGGGAATTAATGGGGCTCATTAATTAGTAACCTTACACATTTCCCAATGACGTCGTCACTCAGGATAGAAGGGTCAAGCCATTTATGGAATTGACATGTCACTGGTCCCACATTTCCACTTTTCCATTGGAGGAAAATCTAGAAATAAAATAAAATATCAAAGTTATTTTATTATTAATTTTAAAAGTCTCAAAAACTAACTTTTTCTCCTGACAGACTATGGTTGAAGTGATGTATCCCTTAGGTGAATCCAGACGATGTGGAATCAATGATTCCCTCAAATTTTTAATCCGAGCACCAGTTCAAGAGTTAAAAAATGCTACACACGAGTTTAAAAATCACCCCATAAATATTTCAATTCATTCTAAACGTTCACCCTCGACCCGCGTCAGTGGAGGACAGGCTCCGCCTAAGGAGAAAACGCCCCAATGATTCAATAGTACTCTTAGATTTTCCATCACAGTTACCGTTTAGAAGATATGTATTTTTATAATAAAATAATTGTCACTTAATTATGTTATTTATTGAAAAATATATCTTCCATAGCTGGCCTGTGCCGGCCAATGTTAGTATCTTCCAAAAAAATGAATACCCTCATGAGCTCAGTGGTGGTATCATATTTTTAATCCATGTCCCCATTTTTGAGTAATAAGAATTTGAAAAATAAAATATATTAATTTATTTATTTTATTTACAGTTATGAAATTTTCTGGTTTTCTCACAGGAGGCCTACGCTGATTAAACATCGTCATGCCTATGTTAAATATGAAATCATGAATGCAACGTTGCCCTCATATTTCTGATCTGGTCAACCATTAATTGTTATTCAACTTTGTCAGTTAAAACACTCACGCAATCTATTTAAAGTTTAATAAATCTTCAAAAGATCATTCTTGGATCTTCAGGCCTTGAAATCATGTGCCGTCAGATTTATCTATCTCTAAATAATTTCATATAATTAAAACATATACGAAAAAATCTAGGACATTACACTCTCTACACCTTAGGGATTTACATCCTCGAAAGCCAAAACAAAGGAAAATAAAACAAATGAGGGTATTGAGAATGAATCTCCACCTGCTGCTCCCATGTTCTCTCCTGGAGGTTTTAATGCAGCCACCAAACATTCACCAGAGGGATCGACTATCCACAAAGGACTCAGTCCTGTCGATCTTCTATCTCAACAAGAACTCCATAAAACTCGCCTTAACATCAAAGTCCTACTTGCCCATGTCAATTACATGAGATAGATCATGGAAACATCTCCTAAACCGCGACACATAGAAAAACAATATGTACCTGGTGCATCTGTGGGGGAAGATATAGATTGTATTCCCCCTCTCACACTCTGTTGAGAATCTAGAACGGTCTGATAAACCTCGAAGATAGCTTGCTGCCCTAGACAAACCTCTACAATCCTCTTCAGGGTGAGACATGTAGGAAGACATGGTCTCCCTCCACAAAATCCATGGATCTACCTCTCCTTTTGTTATAATACCTCTTCCATCTTGGTGTAGTCTTCACATGCATACAAGTGAGGCATCATGATACAAAATCTATGACTACTTCCATCATTTCTGGCCACTGGTACTGATGTCGGTGGTCCTGGTACATCTTCTTCACTCCAGGATGTACCATTAAACGGTATGTATTGATCTCCCTCAACACCTCCTCACGAAGCATCATTGGTACCATGGTGCATTCTCTGAAGAGGATGATGTGCTCCCCACCTTCATAAAATCTTTCAGGAGACCGTCATGGGGGTATCTGAGCATGTGGGGCCTTGCAGTCAACATCTCAAGTTGTGCCTCCTGAATTCACTTAAGATTTGGGGGATTGAGGGTCATAGACTGGATGTATGATTCTCCATCATTATCCAGGAAGTATATCCACAGTGAGACTAGCTACTCCAATTCCTTACTCATTAGTTATTGACTAGACCTCCTGCTCAGTGCATCTGCTTCCACATTTCCCCTTACCAGAAGTATAGACAATCCAAAATTCATAATCTTGGAGGGACACTAGACATCGTTTCTCTCTCTCATCTCCTACTAGATTTTCTGACACATCTCCATCCACAGGAAAGGATCCCCCTTCTTCATCAAAGCTGAAAACGGTACTGCTACCCTAGAGAAGTCAGGTACAAATCTCAGGTAGTACCCAACCAAAGTAAAATTCCCTCCCTCTTCAGGGAAGTAATCCTGGAAACATCTTTTGAAAATATTTCATCACACTCTAACACTATTGTTGGGATCTAAAAACTAAAAAATATTTCTTCTATGAGGATAAGGCTGGACAACTAAAGAGTGATCAGCTCTAGCCTTCTATGCATTATTTTATCATGTGTTTCTTAGGTTTCCTCTTTCACCGACAAAGGAAAAAAACTAATTCCAACACTGTAGATATACTAAACACTCATTTACTAATACAATCAATCTGACTATGAAAAAGGGATGTCTAGTCCATACCCAAACTAACGTCTGAAGGCCTCGAAACTTCCACCAAGAGTTTCCAACCGAAAATCTCACCTCCAGGGTCAGATCACACCATCAGAATAAGTGTGATTATCATGTCTCCTCCCAATGCTATCTCCAGGGGTGACGGTCAAGTCAAAGGCCTAAACTAAAACTATAGTTCTTGAACAATATTCATGGAAACAAGGAACGATTGGTAACAATGTCTACTAATACGGCAGATATTATTTGACAGCGACTACACCATGAATCATTCTTGGAGACCTTAGGTCACACTCCTTGACCACAAGAAACTACTACCCTTCCCTATACTCCATCTCCCAAAGCCGAGTAGGGACCACAATGGGTGGTGGTTGTAACATGTTGAATAACATACCACCTCATGCCGCTCTCCTAGATCCTCGTACACTTCTGCTGCACTACAGATTCATCTGTCCCTAACACTTCCTCTCCCTAAAACATTTCACACGCCCAAGTCTCTGAGACTGACATTAGTTTCCTACTTTAATACTTCTATCATTCACTAGATGTATTCACTCTGACAAATAAAATTCAACCAAAAAGTTTCTCCCTAGCACCGTAACATAAGTAGGAATGCATAGAGGAATAGTTCAGGCTTGGATGTCCCTAAACAAACCTCACTTGAAGGTCAGAGCCTCGAAGCACAAATCATATTGTATTAGTCGAGTGCCTAGGATGGTCAGTACACCTCGAGGAATACTCAGCTACTGACATGTCGTCCTACAGAAGATGTAGAAGCTCTAGGGAACCCTCATAACATAGCTCTTTATGGAAATAGACCCCCTTATTTGGGGAAGGTTCTCAAGATTGTCCACATAAAATTCACCTCTTTTCAAGAGCAATGTAACCTAAACCATATCATCATCCCGCTGAGCCACATAGAAGGCTCTGTACTAGGATCTCTATCTGATAGAATAGTGACCTAACTAGATGGAAACATTGCCACCTCGTCAAGACAGTCCTTAGTCGCATGTGATTTGGGATCACCTCAAAACCTGAGGGGTATTTAATGTTGAAACACATGTATGGAACTATAGCTAGATGTATCCTCCACCTTTACCACCGGTTTAAACTAATGAGCAATGATTATTGATATTGTTGTCACACTAACTAAAGGTACGATCTCGGGCAACTTTCCATGTACTGAAGCATCTTCACCCTGCGGAACATCCACATGGGCATGCAATGGAAAAGACTAGCAGCAAAGATCACCATATGATCTAATGGTGTCTCAACTAGGCAGAAAACTCTATCCACAACCTCCAGACAATCCTCAGCTACTTGGGAATCTATCAGGCCTCGAAACATAATAGGCCTTTGCCACTGGAAGTTGGGAAATTTCTCAGTCGGCATGCAACATCCTTCAGTGCGGTTGGTGGTAACTACTGCCCAATGGGTGTTGGTGCTACTGATACACCACCCAAAGGTGCCAACACAGTAAGAGGGACTTGCAATGTAGCCCCGTTTCTCGGTGGGCTATCATCGTGTATTCTAATTAGAATCCAAGCTAGCTGACTACATGGTGGCATCCTGATATAGAATAGGTGTTCCACAGTAATTAATTTATACCTGGTGATCTAACTCCAATGAAACGAAGGAAAAATATTTCCTAAACACACTCAATAAGTGTTTTCATGCACCGATTCAAAAATTAGAATTCATGGTCTGATGTATGGATACATCGGTTGACGTAACAACACTGGACTCCCCAATATGAAAACCACACTCAAAACACGTAACACTATTTCCAAATAGAAATGGTCAGAGTCCAAGTTCTTCGGTAGAACCGAATCCTATAATACCCATTCTTCATGACCTGCCCTCGGGGTCTGGGTGAGGACTACTTCAAGGACACCTTCCACAGGCCTGGGGCAGGCAACTAGCACCGGAAAGGCATATCCCTATGATGTGAAGGTATTACCTTTAAACATTTTCAAACACACCGACTATAATGCAACAAGATGCACCCATGGTGTAAACTACTGTATTAAAAAGAGTTCTAAAATTATAGGGGATGTAATACAAGCCCAACTTAAATGTACAAGTACAACTGAAAAGTAAAAATAAAAATGAAAAGCACTAACGTCACCTATATCGTCCACTGAGGATCCTACCTGAAGGGTAGGTACAACACACAAACAACAGTCTCTGAATCACGTCATGACAAAAGGTCCACCTCCGAGCACCGTTCAGTCCAGTCTGCCTTAGCCTCGATCAACGTTGTAAGTCGTCAGCACAAGAAACAAAAAGGTGTGGGTGAAGCCCGTGCATGGGTGAATATAATGATACTTAGTAGGGACCTAGATACCCTCGTAGGCCTCTTATAGATCCACAACGAAAAAACCCCAAAGAATGAATTCAACTACACTTATGTATATTCCCATACATATTCCAATGTTATCATGATATACTCATCTCATAAATGTGGAAAGAATACAAAAAAGGTAACACAATGAAGGTAGTCATACCACACATCTATCACCTATGAGATAAATGTACCACATAGGTAAAAACACGAAGACATCACCACAAAGGTATAAGTACCACACAGGTACACCAAGAAGATTGAAGTACCGCACAGGTACACCACCATGATAGAAGTACCAGCTCAAAATCAGGTATATACATATGGCATGGAAGTACAGATGATTAGTCATGAAGCTAGATCATCTTATTCTATAAAGAGGCAATGCATCTGACCATACAGAGTCTGACCCACATATGATCAATAGGTAACTGACACCCACAATGACCCACATAGGATCGTTAGGTAAAAAACCCCCGAAATAACCCTCAATGCATCTAAACCACACATGATAGATATGTAACTAAACCCCGCATTGACTGACAAAAAATATGACCCACACAGTATCGGTATGTGCCAACCCACACCGGATCGATGAGCACTGACCCACACATGAACTGATCCATAGAGGATCAGTATGTGATGACCCACACAAGATCGCTGAGCAATGAACAACATAGGATCTGACCCACACATGATAGGTGCTGACCCAAACATGATATCTCGGTACTAACATCTGTATGATCTGTCTCTAACATCTGCCTCACTGCCAGCCACTGGATTCCTCACACCTGGTGCGCTCGAGTTCTATAGTATCTTCCCCTCACGATGTCAGTGGTTCTTCTGCCACCACAAATTTCACAAAAGGAGTAACCCAAAGGGCCTCCAGGTCGTAAGGGTTCCAACACGACAGACAGTGCGTCAATGGGTCTCCCAGTCTGTGAGTTATAAGCTTTTTAACTCTGGCGGCCTGGTTGGATTTTAGTCTGATCCAACCCAGCCGTAATCCAACTATCTCTAAAACACAAGAGGAGTATAGAAAGAGGACCATCTCAATACAAGGATCCCAATTCCATAAACGGTTCTTCAAACACATGTCTGGTTCACATTATATGACCGTTTTAAGGGTTTATTGGTTCAGTTGGGCCCAGGTCCGGTCCGACCTGGCCAGACTTACCCTGCCCACCCTGCAACGTGGTGTCCTGAAAAGGGAAGCTTAAAAGGGCGGCAAGTGTCATGTAGGGTGGCCAAAAAATGGTGTCTACAAAGGGGCAGCCCGGAAAAGGGAATCTCGGTCGCGTGAGGCACGACCCACAAGGTGTATCCCACAAGGGGTGGCCCAACCGGGTATGGATCAACCCGCAAGGGGTGACCCACTATACTTGCGCAGCCCGAACCATGTTGATGCATGTCCCCATCTAGGTTGGGTGTGGACCGGCCTGAGGTTGGGCGCGGTCTGGTTCGAGGGGGAGCACGGCCCGTTGGCAGCGCGGTCCGCCCAAGCTGGAGTTGAAGGGGAGACCCCCCCACCCGTTTGGAAGACCAAGCGGATGCACCTATTGGCACTGTCCAGTCACCCGTGGGTCCTGACTGGGTCCCACCACAAAAGATCCACCAGCCATGCACTGGTCGCGCCACCCTCACCTTATACGGCCGACCGGTGTGCCAGCCTCCTCTTTTTTCCATCATGTCGAATGATCCGCAGTCGGTTCCTCCTACAGCATGCAATGGCACACTGCACCTCCTCCACGGCTGGCCGGTGTTAGCAGCTCCATCAACCACTATTGCTGAGTGTCGTGACCACCTCATGCGATGTTCATTGGCACGCTGATCCCTTTGTAGTTGGTCAGTGCCGCCGTACCGATGGTCTTCCATGGGAAGCACATGGGTAGAAAGGTAGCGGGGAGTCTGTGTCGGGTTTGGTAGGATTTTGCCCTCCGCGTTATATTTTAATCACGAGGGAGGATTAAAGGGTTTAATGAATTCACATGAATTAAATAAAAAAGAAAATCCCCACATCGAATTGTTGTAGAAACACCCATGGTTGTGGATGTGGGTCAGTGTTCGCTGTCCCAAACAACTGGCCTCCAACAACGTCACTCAATCGTGGATCTTTGATTTGGGGTTTCGGTGTCACTCGTCATCTCTTTCCAGTACCGGCTCTGTCCTCCAAGGTTTTGTCATGTCATCACTTTTTCAGCACTTCACTCCTTGGTGAATTTGTCTGATACCTCTCCTCGTGCTCCATATAAATAGGAGAGGAGGAGGTTAAATAGCGATGTTGGGAATTAAAGGAGATCTTTAATTAGGAATGTTCCCAATTCCTCAATGATTTCCTTACATAGGATTGAAGGGTTAATCCATTTATTGTGTTTAAATGTTGTTGGTCCAACATTTCCACATTTCCGTTGGAGGAATATCTAGAATGAAAATAAAATAGCTATGTAATTTTATTATTCATTTTAAAAGTATGAAAAACTAAATTTTTCTCCCAACCTACTACGGTTGAAGTTAATCCTCTATTAAGTGAATCTCAATAATGAGGATTCAATGGAGCCCTCATATTTTTAATCTGAGCACCAGTTTAAATGATAGAAAATGAAACTGATGCGTTTACTGAATGTACCTTAAAAATGTTCAATAAATTATTAATGTTCACCCTCGACCCGCGACAGTCTATTTTAGGCTCTGCCTAAAGAGAAAATTCCCCAATTAACTCAAAGGTAATATCATATTTTCAATCTTAGTTACCATTTAAAAGTTGTGTATTTTAATAATAAAATAATTTTCAGTTAAATATTTTATTTACGGCTAAAAACTAACATTCAATGTTCACATGAATTGGCCAATGTTAGTATCTACCTTAAGAAAGAATACCCTCACGACCTCAGCAGTGGTGTTATTTTTTTAATCTGAGTCACCATTCGTGAGTTATATGTATTTGAAAAATAAAATAACAATTTTTAATTATTATATTTACAATTATTCCATTTTTAGGATTTCTTGTAAGAGGCTTCCACCGATTATAATTAAGTCACTGCTAGGGTAAAACCTCCATTCTAAACGTAATGGCGACCTTAGATTTCTTATCCCGGAACCCGTTTAAGAGTGGTTCCACTTTTTCAGGAAAATCACTCACGCACGGTATTTAAAGTTTAATAAAACTTTGAAGATCATTCCGAGCTCTCCAGGCCTCAGAATCGCGTGCCGTCAGATTTCACAGTCTTGAAATAATTCCATATAATTAAAATAAATTATACAAGAAATTCTTGCGCATTTTAAAGTATCACATACAATAGATAATATTCTATAATAATGAACTTAAATGGTACTCAAAACCCTAGTCCAAATTGTTTTACATATCCTCCCCAACATTGTACATCCATAGAATCCCTCCACAAAAGTAATCCATCGTAAAAACATATTGGAAAGGAAACACCACTTGCTCTTTGTTTATCACATATCCATGAAATCACATATAAAAAATCTATATAGTAAAAAATTATTTTATGGGAGAGACCATAGCCCATTAGAAATATATCATACATCGAGTAGTGTACACAATTCTAATACAGACCATACAGTGAGTATGTACCTAAAGCCATCAAAGGATATACATGTCATACCTATAAAAATCATTTAGATGTAATATATGGTAATAAATTTGTGTGACATAACCACAATCTATCATATCCCACTATAAACATACATTGGAAAACAAACCAATGTTCCTACCATAACATGTAACTACCAATATAAGAGAGTGCTGCTAGAGGGGTTAGTCATCCATACAGACTCCCACCTGGATGTTGGGGAAAACACCATCATAGAGTTCACTAGGTGTTAGTTAAGTTAAATGACATGGGTGGGAAAGGGTTTATTATGATTTTACACTAAATAATTATTTTGTTATTAATTAATATTTTGCATTATTCTAGATCACGTTTGATTATATTTTATCAGATTAATGTAATTTCCACAACATACATGCATAATCCCAATTAGTGAAATGGTTTATTATGATTAACATATACAATGAATTTTCATTTCAACATAAAAAATACTATGTTTTACATATCTGTTAATTGATTATTAAAATAATTCCATGTCCATTAACTCTTCAAAACCAATTATTACCTACCACCAATGTCACGACCCGTCCTCTGGGCCCGTGTCGTGACTACCCCAAGCCCGCCATCCATAGGCCAGGGGCTGGCGACTAGAACCAAGGTGTAAATCCCGGTAAAAAAGGGAAGGCATTGCCTTTGTAAAGTATACAAACACCACAGAGCAAGCAAGCGGTATAAGTAAACACTAAGTAAAAACTGAGTACAACGGTAAGTGTGGAAAAGTAAGTGGGCCAGAATACAAACCAAAACTGAAAGTAAAGTACAACTGGAAAGGGAAAACAACAACTAAAAGTAGAGCCATAGCTTCGAGTTGTCCACTAGAAATCCCACCTGAAGGGTGGGTACAGATAGCCTCCACTACTCCTTGGGTCCAGCCGACCGCTACGGGTACGTCCCGCCCAGTGGTCCACCACCAGGTATCGTCCTGCTCCACAAGCCTCAACCACGATCAGCACTGTCCGTCGTCCGCAACCAACACAACGTAGTGCGGGAATAACCCATGCAGGGGTGAGTATAAGCTACTTAGTAGGGACCCAGAGACCCCTGATGGTCTCCCAGAATCCACAAAGGATAATCCATAAAGGGAAGATAAAATCACGAAGTAACATCCGACACTGCTTAGGTATATGCCCATACATATACCTAAGTCATCAATTCTTGTTTGGCTCCAACATCCGAGCCCGAGTACATCCCAGTCCACACAGGAAAGAAAAACGTAAATCCACATAGGATAGCACAACACAATCCACCAAGGAAAGAAAAACAGGATTCAGCTCACACAGGTTTACTTCTTCGTATGACGATAGAGATGATCAGATATTGCCACTAATTCATCTAAGTCGTCGAACCCACAAAGGATCGATAGGTACTAACCCCCGCAATGACCCAAAAAGGATCTGACCCACACTGGATTGATAGGTAACTAACCACCGCATTGACCCACAAATAATCCGACCCATACAGGATCGATAGGTAACTAACCCCCATAATGACCCACACAGGATCGGACCCACACAGGATCTGTAGGTGCTGGACCACACAAGACCGCTGAGTGCTGACCCACATAGGATCAGATCCACACAGGATCGGTAGCACTGATCCATGCAGGATCGCTAAGTGATGAAGTCGTTGCTGTCGAATCCAATGAGGATCTCTGCATAGTCGTCGTCGTAGTCGGAGTCGCAGTCAGAGCCCGCTCTAGGGTTCCCGCACACAGCAAGCTTGTTCGGGAGGGTCTAGTCCACGAGCTGAGAGGCTGATACATCATCTGACACATAGTCTAGAGTTGATGTATCCAAAAGTTCTGTATCGCAAACAAGACGCAACGTCGCAGACGGTGGGTCAATCGGATGCCCGACCTGAGAGTTATTAGATTTTTCGTCTTAGGGGCCCGGTTGGTTTTTAATTCAAATCCAACCCGACCGTACTCCACATGCGTCCAAACCTTGGGCGGAGTAAGCCAAAAGATCCGTCTCATTTAGAGGAATCCAATAAAATCAACGACACGTCGATCGGACGTCCGGAGCTCAAGTAATGAGCGTTTCTGCCCTGAGGTCCCGATTGGCTTCGTTTACGAACCAACCCGGCCGAACCCAAAGTTCTCCAAAACCTTTAGTATGTTATCTCAAAACGACCGACTCGACCCAAGGATCACATAGCAGCTGACGGTGTGTCGATCGGAGGTCTGTAGCTCATGATATGGTAAAAAGACCGAAAAGGGTCCGAAAACGGGGGGTCTGGGCCTGGGCCGACCCGGCCCAACCCCCCTTGGTCGGCCTGAACCGGGCCGACCCGACATGGGTCTGGGTCCGACCCGGCGGGGCGCGACCCAGCCCCGATGGCACGGCCTAGCACGTCCCGGCCTGGGCGCGACCCGGCTGGCGCAGGCCGGTTGGCCAGCGGGTCGGCTCGGCCGGTTACGGGCGAGTTGAGCGGGGGGCGCGCTGCCCCTACGTGAAGGAGCCACGGCCCTACGTGGGGCTGCCCTTGCTATCGGACGCAGCCTGCTGCCCCGTCCTCTCCCCCTCCGGTCCCGCACAGTCACGGGACCGCGCCCTGCCACTGCGGCTTCATCCGGGGTGGCTCCTTCCGGCGGCGAGCTGGGCGCCGCCGCCACCTGCCGCCCTGGCCACCGTGTCGGCGAGGCGCGCTGGCGGGCTGCTCCGCTGACCACCGGATGAGTTTCGGTGGTCGGAAAAATGCGTTGTCTTCGCCAATGGCCCTCTCGGGGCCCATCCTTCACTGCGAGGGCCTCACATTGACCGTGCGGCTGTTTTGTCGTCGTCCGCCATTCCGCACACCAAGAACGAAAAGGGCTGTGGGTTCGGACTTGTTCGTTGGTCCGCACCCACCGCGTTAGCAGTTTTTAAATTTCTCACAACAAAAATTTAATCATACACCGTGGGTATAAGTCACAATGATTTAAAAGAATCAACCCCTACCTCAACGTTGTCATTGAACGTGAGTTCTTCGCGGAATTGACCGTCGCGGAAGAAGAGGATCGTCGCGTCGCGGAAGGAGCGTCACTGTCATCGCGGTACACGGCGTCACGTCGACGATATCCGAGGGTTAAAAACACACAGAATTAATTTCACCATTTAAACCCATTTTGAGGATAAAATTCACAAGGAATTCAAAGAATCGCAACCCCCTACCTAAATTAGTTGTTGATCGAAGATTGTCGCATGGAAGGAACGTCACGGAAGAAACGTCACGGAAGGAGAGGATCGTCGGCATCGTCGATCTCCAAGGGTTCGGCGTTCTTCGTCGCCCTTCGTCGGAGGCCAGCGTTCTTCACGTTCTTTGCATTCTTTGCGAGGTAGAATGAAGATCTTCAAGACTTAGAGCTTCCTCTAATTCCTCTCAACAAGCAACCCTCAAGTAAACACGTGTTGGTCTGATTTTATTCCCATGCCAACGATTTTAAAATCAAAGTAAAGAAAGGAACCATTAATTCGATGAATTAATGGTAATGACTTAACTGCCCAATAAATGAGGCGTTTCTTAACTCCAATAAACGGACAGTTGAATTTATTTAAAAGTGGTTTTTGTGGGTGCGTTACTTAGAGGAAAATAAACGATGGGGGTCGTGTGGGCCCCACCTAAAAAATATCCTACCAAGTGAGTAGGATATCGTGGGTCCCACGTTATCCGCTTAACTTGGCTAATGTGGCTTTAAGTGTGTTTAAGAGAAATCAAATAAAGTGTTTCAACACTTTATTTTATTTCTTTAATTAAACCCAAAAACAAAAAACCACACCCGAGAAAACGCAACTCCGGAAAAAGCGTTTATAAGCAAATACAGACGTTGTGATTCCATAGGTGTCCTCGGAATTCGATTCCGAGCACCCGTTCAATAGTTAAAAAAAAGTGCTTGTTAGTTCACTGAACGTACCCGAGCCAAACATCCGAAAATGAATCCCGGCACACCGGGCCTCGGAATCAGGTGCTGTCAGAAACTGCGTTCTTGTGAAATTCCAAAGAAAACTAAGAAAAAAAATTTCCTTGAATTTTATGGGTCTTTACATCACTCCCACCTCAGGGCTTTACGTCCCTGTAAAGATACATCATAAACTGGGGAATCAAAAGTGGGTATTGAGCATGTATCTGAGCCTCCCGCTCCCAAGTGCTCTCCTGGAGGTTCTCGTGCTGCCATCTGATGTGAACTAGAGGGATCGACCATCCACGTAGGACTTTCTCATGTCGATCCTCAATCTCTACCGGGACCTCAGCAAAATTTTCCCCATCATCAACGTCCAGCTCCCCATGGTCAATGATATGTGTCAGGTCGTGCACGTATCTCCTCACCTGAGATACGTGGAAGACGTCGTGCACCCGGTGCAACTGAGGTGGTAGAGACAGACGATAGGCCACCTCACCAATCTTGCTAAGGACCTGGAAGGGTCCTATGAAGCGTGGAGACAACTTGCCACCTCGGCCAAATCTCCGTAATCTACGTCGAGGTGAGACCCGCAAGAAGACGTGGTCGCCATCCTCGAACTCTAGTGGCCTCTGCCTCCTGTCACCATAAGACTTCTGCCAGCTCTGAGCTGTCCTCATCTGCTCCTGGATGACCTAGACCTTCTCTGTCGTGGCCTGGACCATCTTCAGTCCCATAAGTGCTGACTCCCCAGGGTCTGTCCAGCACAAAGTAGATCAGCAAGGTCGGTCGTACACCACCTTGTATGGTGCCATCCCGACGGTGGAGTGGTAGCTGTTGTTGTACACAAACTCCACCAAGGGTATGTGGTCCTCCCATCTGCGACCAAAGTCGAGGACACATGCGTGGAGGATGTCCTCGAGAGTCTGAATGGTTCTCTCCATCTGACCATCCGTCTGAGGGTGAAAGGAGGTTCTTAGACGTAGCTGTGTCCCGAACACCTCCTGCAACCCCTTCCAAAACCGGGAAGTGAAGCGAGCATCTTGATCGAAGACAATAGATAATGGATCACTGTGAAGCTGTACAATCTTCTGAATTTAGAGACGTCCCAAGCTCTCCACTGAGCCCTACTCTCTGATGGGTAAGAAGTGAGCCGACTTGGTGAGTCGGTCGACAATCACCCAAATGGAGTCGTGACCTCTGGAAGTGCGTGGAAGTCCAGTCACGATGTCCATAGATATGCCATCCCACTTCCACTCCAGAACCTCCAAGGGCTGTACCAAGCCTGCTGGTACCTGATGCACTGCCTTCACCTGCTGGCAGATGAGGCATCGAGAAACAAACTCTGCCACAACCTTCATCATGCCCGGCCACCAGTGATGTCGTCTGAGATCCCGGTACATCTTCGCCACTACAGGATGTACTGCCAAAGGAGAAGTGTGAAACTCTCTCAGTACCTCCTCCCATAAAGCATCTGGTACCACGGTACGTCCTCTGAAAAGGATTTCATGCTCTGCTACAAAGGAGAATCCATCATGTGCTTGTCCTGAGGATATCTGTGCACGTCGCGCCGCTCAGTTGGCGTCCCCACAGTGTGCCTCTCTGACCCGCTGCAGTAGTGTAGGGGTGAATCTAAGAGACTGAAGGAAGGCTGATCTATCTCTATCGACGAAGGATATCTGCAAAGCGGATATATGCTCTGTCACCTCCTCAAGTAGATGAATTCCCGTCCTCCTGCTGAGAGCATCGGCTACTACGTTCCCCTTCCCAGGAGTATAGACTATATCAAAGTCATAGTCCTGGAGGAACTCGAGCCATCGCCCCTGTCTCAGGTTCAGTTCCTTCTGAGAGAAGATGTACCTGAGACTCTGATGGTCAGAAAAGACTGTAAAGCGCTCACCCATCAGGTAGTGTCACCATGTCTTCAGAGCGAAGACCACTACTGCTAACTCGAGGTCACGGGTAGCATAGTTCTGCTCATGTGACCTCTACTGACGTGATCCATAGGCGATCACCGCCCACTCCTGCATTATGACACATCCGAGTCCGGTCCCTGACGCATCGTAGTAGACTACGTACCCTACTCCCTCCTCCGGCAACCTCAAGATAGGTTTGCTAGTCAATCTCTGTCTCACCTCCTGGAAGCTCTGCTAACATCTGTATGACCACACAATGGGTTTCCCTATCTTCGTCAAAGCTGAGAGTGGTGCCAAAACTCTGGAGAAGTCTGGCACAAATCACTGATTGTATCCAGCTAGTCCCAAGAAACTCCGCACCTCCGTCACGCTCCTCGGTGGATCCCAAGCTAGCACTGCCTCGATCTTCGCAGGATCCACTGCAACTCCTACCTCAGAGATGACGTGTCCCATGAAGTGGACCTCACGTATCCAGAACAGACACTTCGAGAGCTTTCCATAAAGCTGGTGCTCTCGGAGTGTGTCTAGGACAACCTGTAAGTGGTAGGCGTGCTCCTCCTCAGTCGTCGAGTATATCAAAATGTCATCGATGAAGACGACGACAAATCGATCAAGGTATGGCTAGAAGACCATGTTCATGAGGCCCATGAACACTTCTGGAGCGTTGGTTACGCCGAAGGGAATAACCAAGAACTCATAGTGGCCTTACCGACATCTGAAGGCCGTCTTCTGCGCGTCCTCTTCCCGAACTCTAAGGTGATGATAGCCTGACCTGAGGTCTATCTTTGAGAACCACCGTGCTCCTGTGAGCTGATCGAAGAGGTCATCAATCCTTGGTAGTGGATACTTGTTCATCACTTTCACCTAGTTCAGGCGATGATAATCGACAAAAATTCGCAATCTCCTGTCCGCCTTCTTGGCGAGCAATATCGGGGAAGCCCAGGGTGAAACACTGGGTCAGATGAATCCCTTTCCCTGCCAGTCCTCCAACTATACTCGTAGCTCTCAAAGCTTGGCGAGAGCCATCCGATATGCTGGGGTGGATATTAGGGCTATCCCGGGATACAAATCAACATAAAAGTCTACCACTCTGCGAGGAGGTAGTCCTGGAACCTCGTCGGGGAAGACGTCCGCATACTGATCCACCAGTGTAGGAAAACTAGGACTCCGCACGTCAATTGATCCTAGGATGAGGCTAGCTATCTGATGAGTGATGGGATGTCCTCTCCCATGCGGATGTCCATCCTGTGCTGTGAAGTCTCCCTTCTCGCCAGTGATGGTGAACCTGCTCCCGTCTGTGCGTACACATCACACCTTGCGCTTAATACAGTAAATCTATGCATGGACTATAGATAACCAATCCATGCCAAAGATGATGTCGTAAGGCCTCGGCGTCGCTACAAGAAGATCCCAGCCGAAGCTCTAGCCTCCTAGCATAATCTCACACTGCCAGCACCAGTGCATAAACATCGATTCTTCTCCCGTAGGAGTCTCTAGCCGTAAGGATCGAGCCAACGGATCTGTCGGAATCTCCGAGCTCCGAACAAGGGCAGCGGCTATGAAAGAATGACTCACTCATGTGTCTATAAGAATTGCAGTAAGGGTGGAATAGACACAGATAATACCACGAATCATCTCGGGCGCGCCGTGGTCATAGGCCTCCACTGCCTGGAGTTGTGCATGTCTCTGCCTGCTAGATCCCTGTGGCCGGGGTGGACCTCCTAGTGGTGGTGGTGGTGGTAGAGCTTCAAAGTGTCGCCCACCACCTGCTGCTTGGCCAGCTCCTCTGCCTCGTCCGCCTCCTCCATGCAGACCACCACGGTCGACCCTCTGCCTCCGCCTGGGTGGCCCCTCAACCGTCTGCTGCTCCTTGGCTTGGTGGGTCGGGCAGTCACGAGCCATGTGGCCCTACCCTCCGCATGTGTAGCACTGTCTGCCTCTCGAAAGACTGGATCTATGCTGTGTGCCCCGCACTACTGTGACATTGTCTTGAGGTCATCTTCCTGAGGGTCTGGTCTTCCTGGACCCATGAGTTATCCGTCAAATGCCTGCTGCAGAAGAATCTGCTACGTGTCGCCCCGCGGTAGGTCTCACTGTTGAAGAAGGCTCAGCAAGAAAGCTCTCGATCAAATGGGCTCGCTCCGGTACTCCAACTTGAGTCGGAATGCTGAGGGAGATCAGCGATGCCCTGATCTGATGCCTCAATCCCTACTCAATGGTCCGGGCCTAGAATAATGGGTCATGTACCATGTCTATCGAGTAGCGTGGGAGATCGGTAAATATCGCCGAGTACTGGGCGACCGCCAAGCTGCCCTGCCGCAGCTGAAGAAGCTCCTGGATGTGCACCGCACGGAGGGTGGCTGGGAAGAATTCTGAGTGAAAGAGGCTCTCAATGTCCTTCTAGAGAATAGATGCCTCATTGTGCACCTGGAGTATCAAGATCCACCATCGGCCCGCTGTCGCGTGCAGTAGGCTCGCTGCGAGGATCATCATGAGGTCTGTTGGTGTCCTCACTATCCTGAAAACTTGTACCACTACCTCCAGCCATTCCTCGACAGCCTGGGGGTCTGTCTCCCCGTGGAACCAGGGCGGTCACTGGTGCTGGAACTCATGCTGTGCACTAAGACAATGTGCATCGTCAGCGGCTGGGGCTGGAAGCATCAGTGGCTCGGCGGGTATAGCTACCATCGGCGCCTCAGCTGTCAAAGGGTCCTGTACCGAGGCCTCGTCGCTCGGTGGGATGTCGTCACGCTCAACGCTCGGAACCCTAGCTGGCTGCCATCGTGGGGCCATCCTGAAAAGAAACAGGTGTGCCACGGTCAAATAGTAATCCTGGTGAGCTGACATTAAGTAATCACAAAGAAAACTTAAAACACCCATGAAATCTATGTTTTCATGCATTAAGTCGGAATTCAGAAGTCAGGGTCCTGGTGTAGGGATACGTCAGCCACCGCACCAACACTGGACTCCATGGATTGATAACCACACCCAATACGGTTAACACCATTTCTTCACATATAAAAACATCAGAGTCCAAAGTTCTGTGGTAGAACCGAACTCCTCTGATACCAATTTGTCACGACCCGTCCTCGGGGCCCGTGTCGTGACTACCCCAAGCCCACCTTCCATAGGCCAGGGGCTAGCGACAAGCACCAAGGCATAAATCCCAGTAAAAAAGGGAAGGAATTACCTTTGTAAAGTAAAAAACACCACAGAGCAAGCAAGCAATAGAAGTAAACACTAAGTAAAAACTGTGTACAACGGTAAGTGCGGAAAAGTAAGTGGTCCAGAATACAAACCCAAACTGAAATTAAAGTACAACTGGAAAGGGAAAACAACAACTAAATGTAGGGCCGTAGTGTCGAGTCGTCCACTGGAAATCCCAACTGAAGGGTGGGTACAGATAGCCTCCCCTGCTCCTCGGGTCCAGCGGACTGCTCCGAGTACGTCCCACCCAGTGGTCCACCTCCAGGTATTGTCCTACTCCGCAATCCTCAACCACGATCAGCGTTTTCCGTCATCTACATCCAACACAACGTAGTGCGGGCATAACCTGTGCAGGGGTGAGTATAAGCAACTCAGTAGGGACCTCGAGACCCCTGAAGTTCATCCAGAATCCACAAAGGATAATCCACAAAGTGAAGAAAAAATCACAAAGTAACATCCGACACTACTTAGGTATACGCCCATACATATACCTAAGTCATCAATTATCGTTTGGCTCCAACATCCTAGCCCGAGTACAACCCAGTCCACACAGGAAATAAAAACATAAATCCACATAGGATAGCACAACACAATCCACACAGGAATGAAAAACACGATTTTGCTCACACATGTTTACTTCTTCGTATGATGATAGAGATGATCAGATATTGCCACGGATTCATCAAATCCGTCGGACCCACAAAGGATCAATAGATACTAAACCCCGCAATGACCCACAAAGGATCTGACCCACACATGATCGATATGTAACTGACCCCCGCAATGACCCACAAAGGATATGACGCACACAAGATGGATAGGTAACTAACCCTCGCAAAGACCCACACAGGATCGGACCCACACATGATCTGTAGGCGCTGGCCCACACAGGACCACTGAGTGCTGACCCACATAGGATTGGACCCACACAGGATCTGTAGCACTAATCCACGAAGGATCATTGCGTGCTGAAGTCGTCGTCATCGAATCCACTGAGGATCTTTGCACAGTCGTCGTCGTAGTCGCAGTCGCAGTCATAGTCGCAGTCGCAGTCGTAGCCAGCTCTAGGGTTCCCACACATAGCAAGCTCGTTCGGGAGGGTCTGCTCCACGAGCCGAGAGGCTGATACATCAACTACCACATAGTCCAGAGTTTATGTATCCAAAAGTTCCGTATCGCCAACAGAAACTCAACGTCGCAGACGGCGCATAAATCGGACGCCCGGTCTGAGAGTTATTGGCTTTTTCTTCCCAGGGGCCCGGTTGGTTTTTAAGTCAAAACTGACCCGACCATACTCCAACTATGCCCAATCCTCGGGTGGAGTAATCCAAAAGATCCGTCTCACTTAAAGGAATCCAAAAAAATCGACGGCACGTCGATCAGACGTCCGGAGCTCAAGTTATGGGCGTTTCCGCCCCGAGGGCCCGGTTGGCTTCGTGTACGAACCAACCTGACCGAACCCAAAGTTCTCCGAAACCTTGATTGCGATATCTAAAAATGACCGTCTCGATCCAAGGATCACATCTCCGTTGACAGTGCGTCGATCGGAGGTCCGTAGCTCAAGATATGAGAAAAATACAGAAAAGGGTCCAAAACTGGGGGGTCTGGGCCCAGACCGACCTGACCCAACCCCCCCTGGGTCGGCCCGAACCAGGCCGACTCGACCCGGGTCCGGTTCCGACCCGGCTGGACGAGACCCGGCCTGGCCGGCGTGGCCCAGCCTGGGCGCGACCCGGCTGGCGCTGGCCTCTTGGCCAGTGGGTCGGCTTGGCCGGTTACGGCCGAGCGGAGCGAGGGGCACGTTGCCCCCGCGTGATGGAGTCGCGGCCCCGCGTGGGGCCGCCCTTACCAGCGAACGCGGCCGGCTGCCGTGTCTCGTCCCCCTCCGGTCCCGCGCGGTCGCCGGACCACACCCTTCCGCCGCAGCTTCAGCCGCTGCAGTCCCTTCCGGTGGCGCGCCGAGCACCGCCGCCTCCCGTCGCCAGCATCACCGTGCCGGCGAGGCGCACCGGCAGGCTGCTCCGCTGACCACCGAACGAGTTCCAGTGGTCGGAAAAATGCTTTTTCTTCGCCAATGGCCCTCTCGGGTCCCGTCCTTCACTGAAAGGACCTCACATTGCCCGTGCGGCTTTTTTTGTCATCGTTCGTCGTTCCGTACACCAAGAACGAAAATGGCAGTGGGTTCGGACTTGTTCGTTGGTCCGCACCCATGGCGTTAGCGGTTTTTAAATGTCTCACAACAAAACTTTAATCATATGCCACAGGTATAAATCACAATGATTTAAATGAATCAACCCCTACCTCAACGTTTTCATTGAACGTGAGTTCGTCGCGGAATTGATCTTCGCAGAAGAAGAGGATCGTCGTGTCGCGGAAGGAGTGATGCTGTCGTCGCGGTACATGGCGTCGCGTCGATGATCTCCGAGGGTTAAAAACACACATATTTAATTGCACTATTTAAACCCATGTTGAGGATAAAATTCACAAGGAATTAAAAGAACCGCAACCCCCTACCTCAATCGGTTGTTGATCAAAGATTGTCGCGGGGAAGGAACGTCGTGGAAGAAACGTCACAGAAGGAGAGGATCGTCGGCGTCGTCGATCTCCGAGGGTCCGACGTTCTTCATCGCCCTTCGTCGGAGGCCGGCGTTCTTCGCGTTCTTCACATTCTTTGTGTTCTTCACGTTCTTCGAGAGGGAGAATGAAGATCTTCAAGACTTAGAGCTTCCTCCAATTCCAATCAACAAGAATCCCTCAAGTAAACACGTGTTGGTCATATTTTATTCCCATGCCAACGATTTGAAAATCAAAGTTAAGAAACGAACCATTAATTCAATGAATTAATGGTAACGACTTAACTGCCCAATAAATGAGGCGTTTCTTAACTCCAATAAACACACGGTTGACTTTATTTAAAAGAGGTTTTTGCGGGTGCGTTACTTAGAGGAAAAGAACCAGTGGGGATCGTGCGGGCCCCACCTCCCAAATATCTTACCAAGTGGGTATGATATCGTGGGTCCCACCTTATCCGCTTAACTTGGCTTAAGTGGCTTTAAGTGGCTTTAGGAGAAATAAAATAAACTGTTGCACCACTTTTATTTTTTTTATCTTAACCCCAAAAACTAATAACCACACCCAAGAAAACACAACTCCAGAAAAGGCGTTTCTAAGAAAATACTAGCACTGTGATTCCATCGGTGTCCTTGAAATTCGATTCCATGCACCGGTTCAAAAGTTATAAAAAACCCGCTCGTTTGATCACTAAACGTACTCGAGCCAAAATTCGGAAAATGATTTCGAGCACACCGGGCCTCGGAATCAGGTGCCGTCAGAAACTGCGTTCTTGTAAAATTTCAAAGAAAATTAAGAAAAAAAATTTCCTTGATTTTTACGGGTCTTTACAACCAAGAGGAAATACAAAACTGAAAACTACAATATAACTAAATCTGTGAGGATAGGAATGCATAAAAATATGAAACTTGACATATATTCTTTAAATATATTCAAAAGTGATCATACTAGCTCTCCTCATTTCATCTATTGTTGTGACAGTATTTTAACTATTACTTCATCTCTAGTGTCATCACCTACACCAACATTCATATAATGATGTATCTCTCTATCAATGGCACTAATTTCTACATCGAAATTTAAGAATCCCAACTCACATATCACAACATCCATTATATGATCAACCATATCTGGATCACGTCCCATATGGGTGCCCGATACTCATATCACAAAAAACATTTTAGGACTATCTATACCAAGATAACATCGCAAGCCATGTATCAAAAAAATCATAATACTCATGAATAAACAATAATGTTACAGGGCTACAAGGCCAATAAACTATGGAATTCATCCTTATCATGAATAATGGAAACACACTCCCTAGAAATTTATCATTCAAACAAAACCAATTTCTTCTATATCATCAATTAATTGATTTATTAATTAACAGGTTCCAATAATAGGTACCATGAAACAAATTATCTAAAAACCATCAAAGTAAAGACATTCTATTGTAATTTATTCAGGCTTCAAAATACTAACAAATGTACCATTGTCCATATATAGGGCTTTTCAATTACTAATATCAAAATTAAAAATGAATTACATTATATATCAATAAAATACATCAAATGGATTATAAATTTCAATAAAACATGTGAATTTAATCAGCTAATATTAAATCCCTAAACATTCAGAATAGAGAAAACCACATTACGGATCTCTGCTCACCTCTTCCACCAGATTTACATACATCAATGTATTATATGAAAGAACAGAACAAAAAAGAATCAAGTGAAACCCCTATTAAGACATGGGAAATCAAATAAAATATAATTGGTAGAATATATTATAGAAAACATGATCAAACATGGAGAAAAATCATGAATATGATGGAAGAACAGACCTTTTGTTGTGACATGAAGACAAAATTGCTAATGTTGGTGCCTACTATCTATTAAATTTTCACAATTGAAGGTATCAAAACCTAATGGAATTTTTTTTAGTAGTCTTGGTAAACCATATATATAAATTAGAATCAAAGTCTCTAATTACAAAATATTTTTTATGTAATTTCGAAAAAAATTACTTCACGAAGAACTGTAATCCATATAGTAAGTCGATATATTTATTTCACAGTACGCTTCTTGGATTCTTGGGGAAGGAATCAAAAAAGGGAGAGAAAAAATTCGCAGTAAATAGAAAATATGATGGAAAAAATAATTAATTATTGGGGATAGTAAATATTGAAGGGTAAATAACTGAACACCCATGATATATAATCAATAAAATGATATGAAATTCCTAAACAATATGGAAATGTAATAAATGGAAACAAAGGCCATTAATATAACTAGAAAATGAAAAATCAATATTTCAAGGTAAGTAAATGAATTGATTACATTTAATCAATGAACTAAAAATGATATATATCTACATATATGTTGACAAAATATCTCTGGGATAAATAATAGCTCAATGTAAATGAAGGAAATTGTTAATTATGGGAAACCATGTTTAATATGTACATAGAACTATTACTATCAAGAGAAAGTTAACCTATTCCAATTTGGACAACAAATTCATCTCCTAAAACTTCTGATGCATCTAGGTTATTTCATTAACTTGTACCCAACCTTTAAGGATGTCTAAAAATGGTCTCCAACCAAATTATTTAATGTCTAAAAACATTCCTCGAATAAAATAATCATTATTTTTTTATAAAATATATGTATTTAAAAAAGTATATATATTTATAAATATTTACCCAAATAATAAAATAACTATCAAATTAAACACTGTATGAAAAATTATATATGTTTTAGGCAACAATCATATCCATGAAAAATGATATGGATATATAGGGAAAATATGTGGTGAAATGATCAAAGGAAATTGATTTTTTCAATGGGACTAAAAAGAATAAAGGAACTGAATGTGAAAAATATACTAGAAAAGATCAATCATAATCCAGCCATTTGAAGATTATGGATGGTAGCAAGACAAAAAAAACCAATTGGAGTAAAATAAAGGGTCATTGTCATTTATGGAAGAATGCATTATAAAAATAAGATTTAAATTTTTTTTGAGGAAAATAACCTTTTGTTTAGAAAATAATCTCAAAAACCCTTTCATTGAAAATAAAAATTGAAAATATTTTATTTAGAATGTATCTTTTTAAAAATAAAACGAAATAATCCTAGAAATGATAGTAGGTAAATCCGTACAAGCCATATGATTTGAAAAGAACATTTTATTTGTGCAGTTAATGGTTAGAAAATTGACATGTTTAGAACGAGATAAGAAGATTCAACTAAAAATTTTGTAAAAGAAAATAGGGTAAAATTTTCATTACCAAATATTTTAGAAAAATGAAATTTGTTCAATAAATTTTTTTTTGATGAAAATAGGTTATCTAAATTATGATTGACACAATGTCGGGTTTTCTTGAAAACATTTTTCAATAAATTTTTTGAACCAAGGAGTAGAAAAACGTCACTAATAATTTAAAATGGTCATGAATAACTAGGCTAGAGGATATTAAAAAAATTCTAGGGAAATGTTAAATAAATTTCATTAAATTTCATTAAATTTTATCAAATGTATAATCCATTTAAATACCATTACGTTTATTGTTTTAGAAAATAATCTTTAAATATTAATAACTGTCTCATAACATATTCAATGAATTTATATAATAACATCCATGATGGAATAATATTAAATGAATGTTATAAATATCATTATAAAAATGGAATCCATGATATAATATAATAATGGATATTATATACACCACAAAAAATAAATAAGTATTGATAATGACATTTATCCGAGAGATGTAAAATAGTGAAATTAAAATCCCTTACATTGTGTTTACTCTTTGGTGAAAGTCGTATAATTTCATGTATAATGAAATGAGATTAATTATATACTTTCTTGAAAACAATTTTCAGGTTTATAATTACTTTAATTTTATTTATTACCATGTTGTGTAAGAATACTTAAATAATTATGTTTATACCGGGTGTTTTGACCAAAATCGGTTTAGGTGTCAAAAACTACAATGCTTGGTCAACTATAGTAAACAGATCATTATAGAAATTCTCCATAAAATAAACAATAAATAATTATCATATTTATTCCTAAATTATTCTATTGAAAAAAATCAATAAATATGGCTACAAAATATGAATCAACGTTATAATCGTGGATATGTAAGTCATAGATACACATGAGAAATGATCTCATTTTTCAATGATTGTTATAGTAAGATGTTATATTGAATTATATATTTCTATAATGAAAATAATATAGTAAACAAAAAATTATCTAATCATATAAACACATATATATAATTTGTGTGATATAAATTTAGTCTCATCGTGTCAAGGAGGCGATAATCCATATGTCCATGAATGACATTATAACTTTTTGTGTCAGTGGGTATTAATGAATAATATATCTATATATAAATTTCGTTTAGAAAACATAATTATGTCATAAATATCATATATTTATTTCACATTAGTTTTATTATAATTTTCATTTGTACATTCTATGTATATTGTTAATGAATCAAATCACTTTCAAGGGACAACAGTCCACATTTACCCAAACAATGTTATCATTTAAAAAAAAGGAAAGTATAAAGATGTGTACTAAAATATTTAAATAATTAAATAATATAAAATAAATATAAAATATAATAAATAATATATATATATATATATATATTATCCACCATGATAGGCATTATGAATGGTTGAAAAGGAAAAATGATCAGTCATCGTTTCGTGAGGCGGTAGTTCACCGTACACGTAAATATTAAGTTTGTTTCCCATTACATATAAGTGTGTGTCAGTGTAGGTCAGAAACTCTTAATAACAAAAAAAGAATATACTAAGGATACTAGTGTTATTATACCATCATGATATAAGAATATTTAATGGATTCAATAATTTAAAAAAAATCATAAAGAATGATGATAACTCATAATCGGGTAAGTCCTTTTTGCTTATACAAAATAGATACCTTGTAATGATGTATGCCAAAATAGATGCTTCTGGTAATATAGGAGAAATAAAGGGAATCTATTTGTTTATATCATATACGATCTTATGTGGATTTACATGTGTGATAGTGTGGGACAATTGGTGGCCTTTTATAAGGTTGGAAAAATACTCACTTGGTATTTTTGGAAATAAGTTAGGTGTACCCATGTTTTTACCTAAAATAGTAATAAACCTCAAATAACTCATGATTTTAAATTAATAGGTCTAATTATCTCTATAAAATGGGTTTTGGAAACATTTCTAGGGAATTTTTCTCCTATGTTAAAGGTGTAGTCTTTTATTAAGCAAAATTTTGGCTAAATAATTTTCATTAATTTTATTTACTTTCTCAAATAATTCTGGACAAAATTATTTGCGTATTATTATACATTTTAAATTATGATTCCTTCAAATATGTAAATATTTATTCAAATTCAATCATATATGGTGAAAAATTATTTAAATTTAATCTCGTGGATGGGATGATAATGTAGATTTTTTGAGTAAAAACATCCAAATGATTTCTATGTTATCGTAATCAATATAAAAGTGAAAATGATTAAAATGAAATAAATTTTATTAATTTTTTAAAAAATTATCTAATTTGAAACTGAAAAACT
This sequence comes from Viscum album, assembly GCA_963277665.1. Taxonomy (NCBI): domain Eukaryota; kingdom Viridiplantae; phylum Streptophyta; class Magnoliopsida; order Santalales; family Viscaceae; genus Viscum; species Viscum album. Next base: position 1,175,059,914 of record OY728160.1, read on the forward strand.
GAGAAATATAATTTATCTTTAAAAATAAAATAAAAGAAAAGTCATTTCTCAATAGAAATTTATTATTTTTTTTACTAATCATCAAAATGTGAAATTTTTCTGATAACTATACAAAATTCACCATAAAAAATACTTATTATTATCATTAAAATATAATTTTTACATATAAATCCATTAATGTGGTAAAATTCTGATATAAAATGGGTTCTCTTTTAAAAGGTTGTAGAATTTCCATTATAAAAATATTGGTTTTTATGTGTAAAATATAGTTTGCTCTTATCTTCTATATACAAATCCTAATGTAAGAATATGAAAAATGGTTGATTGAATATATAATATATATTATATTAATATTACTCAGTAATTGTATTTAGATTAGTCTTTTATCATAAAACTACCTTTTGAGCATAAAAATAGTTTCCTATATAAATATTCATTTTATATTCATTTTATTATTACATTCATTTCAATATAATTCTAACTAATTAATTAATTATATATTTTTATCAACCATATTTTTCATAATTTAGTTATCTCTATTCATAAATATTAATTTAATTGCATGTTTATATCACATCAAATTTTACAGAATATTATTCATTAATAAAACTCGGTCCTGCGTGTAACGCAAGCTGTCGACGAAGGTCCCTCTTGCGTGTAACACATGCCAGCTTGAGGTTTCATTCATTGAAATATATAAAATATATTTTAGATAATAAATATATTATAATGTATCCTAAAAATATATTACCTTTCATGATTTTTGTTTGGTGTCATACAAGATATTGAATACAGAATTACAGATTAGCATTTTGGGTTGTTACATCCTACCCAAATAAATTTAATTCCAATCATACAATTTAAATTCAATATTGGTAATATATTTTTTTTATATTTCCAATATTTAAATACCACATTATGAGAATGGTTTGTAAAATATCCTCTTGAAAAGGGATAATGAGATCGAAAAAAGGTCACATGAACTACCATATGACTATGTCTCTAAGTAATAGAACATTAATGGAATGTTTAAATACATACATAGTGGAAAATCATTAATATTATTGGGAGTTATTGAGGTAACCAATAAAAAAAGTGAATGACCAATAGAAATATGAGGTCCTTAAATGCACACATCATTAATGATATAATATAACATTATTTCAACAAAAATTATGGTTTTAATAAAATGTTTTTTCAGATATACTTTTCCTAATATTGAGGAATTATATTACTAACCCTGATAATAAGGATGTGTTCATACTTGATAGGATTCAGTATCATATGAACAATACATTTTTTTGGTTGTTCTTTGATCAAATTCTGGTTTATCCCTTTACTCTCATTAACTATTTAAAATAAAGTGTTTTTATGCACGAAATAATAAAATATAATTTTAAAAGATTGTATGCCCTATAAAATAGTGAGAAGTCTAACTATTTGTATCTAACTATTTTTTGAAACTAATATTGTTAATATATTAATCCCTAAATCTAAAAAAGTTATATTTCTGATTCATAATTAATATTTATTCATCAAATTGTTTAACTAGTGGCAATGTCAAATTATCCTAGAAAATTTAATGGCGAGTGGTAGTCGTAAAACCCTTATCATCCTTCAGCCATGGGTTAATGACTCATCAACTTTCTTATCTTCATAGGTTTTCACGTGGCTTAGAATTTTTCCATCTCTAATACAAAATTAATTAAATTTAGAAAATATATATGATTTATATCATTGAAAAGGGGTTAATCACTAAATAGATTTTTAACTAAAGATTTCAATACAGCCCTAGGACATAAATTCATTATCCATTTATCTCCACATAGGTTATTAAATAGTCTAGAGTTTGTCCAAAATATCATTTATTGGATTTCTAAATCATTACACCATATTTTCATTCTAAAAAATTTAGAGATTAACCTTGGATAGTCATTTTCAAAATCCTTCATAGTGTTTTATAATGTAAATATTAATAATCATAAGTGTATCCCTTGGAGAGTCAAACTAGGTGCGTAGTATGCCATGTTGTCATGTACTCAGTTACCCAAATTCAGGATCTGAATACCTTTTAATAGTTATTATTCCTAGCTACATAAATTCTAAAACCACATCCACTTATATATTCAAGACAAATATTTATAGATAGAAAGACCCACATAATCTATAAATTAGAAAAAATCTAAAATTTTATTCTATAATTATCATCATATTATACATTAGGGTTATGTTATCTAACCAATTCATTCCTAAATATAGTTCTTTAGGTTTCTACTAAACATATTTTCATACCAAAAATGGAGACCCCACCCCAAAAATCATATAGCTGGTTTATGTAATAAATTACATGAACATGATTTCTTGGAAGAATGCCCCGACGGACCGAATAGTTTGGTAGTCTTGGTAAACTAGTTACAGACATGAGAAAAGAAAACAACAATTACAACATAATTTTTCCTTTTTTTATAAATATATCACTTTGTGGATAACTATAATCCATCTAGTAAATCCCTATATATCTTTTATTGTATTATTATTGGATTCATGTGGGAGGAAACATAATAAGGCTGTGCTAAAATTATTAATAAAAACATTAGTGTAATAAATTATTAACAAATGATTATAGGAAATATGGAATGGTAAATAATAGAACAAAAATTCCACATAATCAATAAAATGAATGAATGTGCTTACAAAATATGGCAAGGTAATAAATGGAATCAGATTCCATTAATATAAGTTGATATGTAAATATCAATATGGAAAGGTAAGAAAATTAAACACTTATGATTTAAACAATGAACTAAAAATTTAATTTATCCATAGATAAGTCTACACAAGGTCACATGGATGAATAATAACTGAATCTAAATTAGGTAAATTATTAATTATTAGATGATAGGTTTCAAATGTACATCAAACCATTACCATCAATAGATAGTTTACTAATTCCAATTTTCACAACTATGTCATCCCATGAAAATACCAAAGAATCTAGGGGCTTTTATTAACCAATCCCCTACATATATGTCTTCTATTAAACGGTTCCCAACACATTTATTACATGTACAAAACATTTCTCAAATAAAAAAACAATATGTCTTATCAAATATTCGCATTTAATAAGGTATACATATTTATGATTATTTTCCCACATAATCAAATAACCTGGAAATCATACACCATAGGAAAAAGGGTATTTATTTTAGGAAATAATCATATCCCTGAAAAATGATATGGATATATAGGGGAAAATTAATTTAAAATGATTATAGAAAATTGAATATTTCAAGGGGAATAAAAGGTATGAAGGAAGTGAATGTGAATAATATCCTTAAAAATTGAAATATGATTCATAATCCTTTCATAAAAATATTAATGATGGTATCATTACATCATAACCAAAGTGCATTAAAAGAAATAGTTGTTGGAATTGATGAACGAAAACATTATAAAAATATATTAAAAATGTATTTTGAGGATTATATGTTTTTTTAAACATTTCTTTGAAAATAAATTTTTATAATATTTTCTATAAAAATTAAACTTCTGAACATTAAAATTTTTATTAAATGAAATTATGGAGGTAAAATATATACAATCCATACAAGGAAAAAATAATATTCCTTTTTCATAGTTACAAGTTAAAAAATTTCATTATTTGAGAAGACAGATGACATTTCATTTTAAAAAATTAATAGAACAAAAATTGGAAAACATTTCATCACCAAAACTTTTCAAAAAATTTTAATTTTTTTTAGAAAACGTGGTTTTCAAAAGAAAATAGATTCTCCAAAGAAAGAGAGACACAATGTCAGGTATTCTGAAAACCATTTTCAGAAACATTTTTACTTCCAAAAAGTGGAAATATAGTACTAGTTAATGAAAATGGGTATGAATAATAAATTTAGATAATAGAATGTTTTTATTGGAAAATGGTAAAATAATTTCCTCTGATTTAAATTCCATTGAACGACTATTAATTTTATTGACTAGGATGATAATCTATAAACATTCCCTTGTGTCCCATACCACATTGAAAAATTTTAACTCATAAACTTCATGATGTAATAATATTAAATTAATGTTTTAAATTACCTAATGATAAATGACTTCTGGATATATTATAAAAATGTTCTATATATAGACAACAGAAAATAAGTTTTTTGTGAACATGACATTTATCTCACTGAAGTGAAAAAGTGATATAAAAATCCCTTACCTTATGTTTCCTTTCGAGGGAATATCTTATAATTACATGTATAATAAAAAAAATTATATAATTGATTTATAATATTTTACATGTTTAGAGTAAATTTTTTTTCACAAAATACTATGTTGTGTATAACTACATAAATAGTAATGTTTATGTAGGGTGTTTTGAAAAAATTTAGTTAATGTGTCAGAAAATGACTTTTGTAGGTCATCTATGGTCAATGTGGTCATTTTATAATATATCCAGAATAATAATAATGAAATAATTATTATATTTATAACTCAATTATACTTTTAAATTCAAAAATTAAACATGTTTATGAAAAATTAGTCAATGTTACAATAATGGAGATGGTATGTTATACCAATGCATGTTTAACGTTCTCATTTTTCAATGGTCATTTTGGAAATAAGTTATGTAGAATTATATTATTCCATAATGATCAATATATAAAAAATAAAATAGAAATATAATCATATATACATATATATAGAATTATTTTTATTTAAATGTAACAACATTATGTCAAGGAGGCTGTAATCCCCACATCCACAGTCTAAATTATCAGTTTGTCTATGAATGAGAAATAAATAAATATATATATAAATATATATATATTGTTACAAAAAAATAATTATTTATTTGTTGTCATATATATATTTTTTATTTTAGATAATTATAATTATAATTATATTTATACATTTAATATATTTTTGAGATCAGATCACATAACTTGGAGACGGGGGTTATTCATACTTCTACAAACAGTGTTACCATTTTTATGAAAATGGTATGTATGAACATATATGTTGTAAAATAATTTTAGAATATAAAATAAATAATAATAATAATATATAATATATTAATATATTTTCCATCAAAAATTCCACCATGAGAGGCCGTAATGGAAAAATAAACAATCATCATACCGTGAGGTGGTAGTTCAATATACATGTTAAGAGTATGTTCACAACCAACTAGATGGATGTTTGTGTGTGTAGGCTGGGAAAATATAATCGAAATATACTAGCATATTTATGAATTTTTTTATACAATAATGAAATAAGAAGATTTTAGGAATTAGAGAAATGAAATAAATCTAAAAATCAAAAAGAAAGATGTAACATCTTAATCGGGTAACTCATTTTTTTATTCCAAAGGTCTTTATTGAAATGATTTATTACAAAAAGAAGTATTCGAGGTATAGAGGAGGGATTTTGGGAATATATTTGGTCATATAATTTCCTATCATATGTGGTTTGATATGTTTGAAGACGTGGGGGAAGGGGTGGCCTTTTATAAGGGAGGAAAACAACTCACATGGTATTTTTGAAAATAAGTAAGTCGTACTGAATGTTTTACCTAAAAAAATTCATTAAAAACAAAAAAATTAAATAATCGCATTTTAATGGCCTAATTACTTCAATAAAATTATTGTTTATAATTTTTTGAAATTTGGGACCCAATGATAAAGGTTTAGTCTTTTATTAATCGAAATTTTTCCTTATTAATTTTATTTAATTTTAATTACATTCACTAAATCCATTGGTCAAATGTTTTTTATAAGGTTTAAATTATTCATGTAAAAAAATATGGAATCCATTTTTACAAATTACAATCAAATAGTTTGGAAAATTAATTTAAATTTATTCCTCCATATGGGATGATAATGTAGGATTTTAAAGTAAAACGCTTGAAAGATTGCTCTGATTTCATAATGAATTTGAAATTGAGATTGATTTAAATGACCTATATTTTATTAATTGATAAAAATAAAATCATATTAATCTTTAAAACCAATTAATAATATAATTATTCATTATAAATAAAATAGAATAAAAATATATTTTGAACTAAAATTTAGTATTTTTAAGTATTAATTAAAAATGAAATATTTTATAAAATATCATGACTTCAGCAAAATAAATTTCTTATGAATTCTTATGAAATATTAGGTTTAATTTGAAATACTAAATCAGTCATAGAGTAAAAATTAATATTTAAAAGGGGTTCATTATTAAAAGGCGATAAAATAACATTTATAAAATATAGGTTATTATGTATAAAATACAGTTTCTTCTAATCATATATCTATAAATTCTTATATATCAATAACAAAAAATATATTTTAAAAAATATATTATATATATAACATTAATATAACTTTTAAATATAATTAATTTAATCTATTTTCTTAAAATTCATTTTCATCATAAAAATATTTTCCTTTATAAATATTCACTTTATATACAATTTTTTCTTATATTTAGATTAATTCATTGTTAACCAATTAATTCATTCTATGTTACTATAAATAATAAATTGTATAAGATAGTTACAAATATTCATAACTATAAATATAAGGAATTTTTTATATCTTAGTATATTTTCATAATATATTCTTGTCCCCGAAAACTCAGTCTTGTGTGTAATGAAAGCCATCAAAGAAGGATTCTCCTGCATGTAACACGCACAAACTCAGTGTTTCATGCATTGAAAAATATAGAATAAATTTGAAATATTAAATATATTTTAAATTATCTGGATAATATATTACATTATGTGCTTGGTTTCTTGTTTCATACACGCTATCAAATATAAAGTTGTATTCTTGAATTTCAGGGTTTAATTTTATTTATCACCCTTGATTTCAACTAATCAAAGGTTTTAGATAATAATCAATCCCTTTTTAAATAGATCTAAAAAATATGAATGTTAAATCCATGGGTCACATAGAATTAAATTGTGTGTTTCTATAATGATAGGTTTTATCAAAACCCTAAGTGACTAAACCCTTTATAAATGCGATTCGTAGGGATTTTAAACAACCTGTAACACTTTTACACATAACCTAAATTTCAGTTTCAGAAACAAATGAAAAAATATCACCTCTATATTATTTAACCACAATTAATTTCATCTAATGGGATATCCCAACATACAATGTGAACCTCAAGAAAATTCCTTATAATTATTACATGGACTTTAATCTTATTGCTTCTAGAATTTCACAGTCATTCCATTCTGGACCACTGCCAATCATCCTCTGAGCACCACAAGCCTTGGGAACATTTAAAGGGTCATTATATAGGGATCCAACCCCATAAATTAATGGAGGTATTATTATCCCACTATGGTGATGAATATAGTAAATATATACTCATTCATCTAAGAAAGAAAAGAAGAAAATATAATACGAAATGAAAACATTCAACATATAAATCAATGAAAATTTAAGGGAAAATTAAATAAATAAAATTATAGAATAAATATGATGATTTATATCCTAACTATGTGAATATATGCTAAACATCATGTGTATTTTTTGTAATGTAGTGGATTAAATAGTCCTAGGAATTAGTGAAAAACAATTAAAAAAGGTTCTACATGGGCGACAATTGTTAGGTTGGGATGGCTATGACGGAGGCATAAGAGGGGGGGGGGTGAATTGTGTCATTTTAAGAATATTGAAAATACTAAAACGTCTCTCGTGAAATTAAGTGATCATTTCATTATCGATTAATGTGGATGAATATGTGGAAATAAATAAGGGAAAATAACACAAGGATGTATAGTGGTTTGGGGAAAATAATTCCCCTAGTCCACTCCACCAATTCTATACTCCATGAGCTTAGTGATTTACACTAGTTGGTCTTCTTATCACAATACCACCCACAACTACATAAAGGTAGTTCACAACTTAAAAATCATTTACAGGTCCTTCTGGTTCTTTTATAGGGAACTGAAATATCCACAACTTAGTCCAAGAAGATGACACTCCACCATGACATTGTCCGAGTAGCCAATACATAAAAAGAAAATTGGAGAGATGAATTTTGTTGTGAACTAATTTTTTCTCACAGTTACAGCAGCAATTGACTGATGTAGATGATCTTCAAAAACACACAGCAGTAGTAGAAAAATAATCTGAAAAGTCGAGAAAGATTCTTCATCTTTTAATTGAATCAAATAGACCAGACAATTTTCATGCATGCTTCTATAGTCTTCAATCCATGTGAGAATATGAATGATCAATGAATAATTTTTTTCTTTGAAAGAATCTATCCTTTTGTATAAATATTTTCAGAACCTTATTTTTTTTCCGAGAATTCATGACTCCACTTTTCTTCATTGTGTATATTCTTTTCCTTCCAGATAAAGATATATATATATATAGAATAAATATCGAGTAGTTGTAACAACATTCCTCTTCCTTAAGATAAACTAAATAAATAGGATTAATATACTTCATAAATATCCCCTATAATATCGTAACACTATTGCCTAATTATTTTGGTCAAATAAATATCTCATAAATTAATTCAATATAATTTGAATAACTCCTCCAATAATGTATCCATAATTATAGCAGCATTGAACAATTTGAAACTCCTATTTAAATCCATTCAATCCACTTTAAATATAGACGAAATTAATCCTGAAAAATATCCTCACAATATATATTCAATATTTGAAATATAATCAATTATAGAGATTCATAAAATCCCTTATAAATAGGAATGATTTAATATTTAGCATGCGATCCATTGAATCGGTCATAAACCATATTTATACTGATCATTAATAATAATACGAATATTGTAGAAATAGCATAAAATATTAATGATTTAAAACATCGTTGGTGAAAAGTCAAACATAGGGTTTCTTCATGTAACAAAAAAATATCAAACGTAGGGTTCAATTACATAATGTATGGTTCATTATACATACTTTCATCTTCACGTAACTTAGGGATCAAAATTTAACCTAAGGATGATGATCCAAACGTTCATCCTTGTCATCATAAAATCCTGAACGTAACATTGATTAACCATATGTTCAATCATCCCAGATGTATGTTTGCAAACACTAATTCTAAACTCAAACATATTGTTTATAATCCATATGCTAATTTTTCAGCATATCATAGGGTTGATTCCTTAAGTTATGTTTTTCAACGTAGGGTGTGATTAGTGTTTCCATATATATGTAAAGAACTTAACATCATACACAAATGAATTTTTGGATCCTTTTACTATATTATTCATCCATAGTCATACCACACACATTTTTATAAAATATCAATATCATTCCAACCGTTCGAAAAGTGAATAAATATGTCTTTAAAATCTTTCTATGAGTTCGGAAAACTTAAGCAATTACATTCTGGAAAACTATTGTTGGAAAACTACATTCCCAATCTTCAGATAATTTATTGATCCTTCAAACGACTTTTTTAGCCTTTGATGTAAAGTGATGAGTTAAATATAAAAATATTTTCATTCAATATCCCCATGTTCCGAGTGATTACTAATCTGTATAAATTACCACAAAATAAATACAATAGCTTTTTCAATCTGTTCACTATACAGTTGAAAAACTGCTTCAGAAAATTCTGTGATTTTTTAGAGTATCAAAACATCCTTTTTAGACTTCCACATAATCTAATGATGTTTAGAAAATTCCATTACCTATCCAATGGTTCTATACTTCCATGAATCCATTCTATGTTACTTGATATATCATTATAATTCTGAATAGACGTTTAGCTGAAAACTGAAACATCATTTGAACAGCTTGTAACAACTTTGATGATTTTTTTCACCATCGAATCAATTGAATTGGATTTCAACAAAAGTAGATGAAATAAGGATAACATTCTTATCATTTAAATGTAACAAACACTGTATGAATAAGATATCTATTTCTTCAAATATAAAATAAATAATTTGATGTAACAAATCTGAAACATTTAACAAATTTATTGCAAAAAAAATATTGACAAGTTGAATTAATTATCAAAACTAAATCAAAAAATGAGAATGGTAAGGAGCCACTCAACAATATTCCCCTTTGGAATAATCACAAAACCCATAATCACTATCATATTTCCCCCCCCTTTTGTAAGGGCAAAAAAGATACGATCATATGTAAATTAAATAATATAATATAATTACCCATTTTTATAAAGAATTGGAATTTGAGATTGAATAAAAAATAAATAAAAAAATTAAATTAAATAAAATAAAATATAATATAATAAAACATGAAAAACTAAATTTTATTTCCACATTAAAAATATTTAAAACTAAAAAAAAATATATTTAAAATTTAAAGATTTTTTAACAGATATTAAAAATTCAATTTTTTTAAACAGATTTAAAATTTGAAAAATAAAATTTATTAAAAATATGTTTTATTAACTCTGAAAATTAATATTTATGTTTTTAGATATTAAAAAATAATTTTTTTTAAATATTTACAACTTTAAATATATTTTATTAGTAAATGTTTTAATGAAATTAAAAAATTAAAAATAAAAGATGAGTTATTTCAAATTAAGTTCTAAATACATATAACAATATAAACTCACCCTAAATTTATGGTTCCTTCAAAAATATAAAAATATATAATTAAGGATCCATGAGAACATATATAATATTATCAGATAAATAGTAAGGGTTTTCAATTAATGTATTAAAAAAATTAATTCATTCCATTATAATGAAACATTTAAAAACATGCTAAATATTTAAAATTACCCCCCCTATGGCCAAAGATATATAATTATGATACTCAAAAAATTTAAACAAATGATTGTAAAAATGTATCATTTAAATAAATAAATAAAATAATAAGAAATGTATTTCAATGAATTTAAATGTATTACTATCAATCAATTTAATTAATAAATTTTCAAATAATTTAATTATATGATTTTCAAAAAATATTAATAGATTTTTTATTACATTAATTAAACGAAAAAAGGAAAACAAGACAAAACATAAATGAAAATGATTTTACATATATTAAAGTTATGTTTATGCACAAGATATCTATTTATATATAATATTGTTTGAACATTTGATGGTCATTTATTTATAAAATAATTCAAAAAATTAATTAATTTGATAAAATAATATTTTGAAACGATTTGATAGTTTATGAATAAGAATAATTAAATGAATAGGATAAAAAAATAAAGCAGAATAAAATTTCTACCACTGTATAAAATAATTAGTGCATTTAAATTAATTATTAAAATTGAAAATAAAATACTTGTTCAATTAAATGTTATAGATCTAATTATCTTTCTAATTAATTGAATAAGAAAAAATAAATTCCAATAATTATCATAATGCCCCTTGATTATATAACAATTTCGTTCAGTGTCTCATAACTTCAATGTATCAAATACAAGTTTCTTTTGGTAGCCATATAATTTTGGGCCTAGAAGTGTTGAAAATTAATGATTAAGTATCTAAATAGGCTCATTTTCATCAACGATGTCATAATTAAATTTAGATAATGTATTAGAATAATGATCAATATTGATACCAAAAAATTGAGTTTTTCTAAAATAACAATCATTAGAATATTTTCTATTAAGACCACAATAAAAACATTTAACAGTATACATGATTTTTCTTTTTGAACAATTAACAGAATAATATTTATTTAATTTTGGTTTTTCTCGATTACTACCAATACCATATTTTCCTTTTGGAAATTTATTTTTACCAAGAAATTGATTCAAATAAATATCTCCCCCCAATAATAATATTTTCATATTTTTTTAAATTATCAGATCAATCCAAAAAATCGTTAATTTTAGTTTCATGCATATCACTTGAAATTTTGGAATAATTAAACATTAAATCGGAAATCTGTTTTGGGAAACCTTCTTTATCAATTTATATAGCCTAATAAGATTTAATATTATTCATATGCACATTATATAAGGAATAAAATTAATTTTTATGACTAAAAAATATTATTAATTTCATCATAAAAAAATTTATATTTAGAACTTTTAGATTTAGAAGATTGTACATTATCAGCATGAGCTATAAGATATAAATCGACCTTTTTTATTTTCTTGCCCAGATTCTGAGTTTGTTGTAGATCCATAATTTGAATCATTATATTCATTACTAGTATACTTCATGAATTACTTTAATTTTTATTTATATTCATACTTTATTTGAGATTTAACCAATGTATATTTGGGTCTTAAATTTATGTTCTTTTTACACTCATAGCATCTGATATATATCTCTTTATTTAGTTTCAATTTATACCTTATCCATTAATAAAGAATGCCATATTTTTTTAGCAAGATGTGGTATCTCATCAGTTGAATCTGAAAGGATAGAATCTGAATCAGAAAATTCATCCATCGAAATAATAAAGGCAGTTTTATCCTTTTTTTTGAAATATGATTTTCAACTTCTGATTGCATCTCTCCTTCTTACATTAGAAAGGTTCCGATCAATTCATTCATATTTAATTTTTTAACTAGTATGGATTGTTGATTCATAGCTGAAATTCAATTCCACATAGAAGGTAAAACTCTTAGAACCATTAACACCTAATCAGGTTCTGGAATTAGAGTTCTCAATGACACTACATCTTCAATTGATTCTATTGATCTTCCATTCATCTGAGTGATTTTCCCACACTCATGCATCCTGAATGTATCAAATTTATGTTTTGTAGTATTTTACCATAGTTTTATGACTTTTTCAGTTCCTTTATATGCAAACTTAATAGTCTGCAACATCTCATAGGCAGTAGCATATTGAGAAACATAGTTAAATTCATCATGACCAAGACCACATATAACTGCATTCATGGATTTTGAATTAATATCAAACTCATCATCCTTAGAAGCGTCCCACTTTTCAATTTCTCTAGGGATTTCATATGGTTTGATAATCTTCATATATACTAGGTAACCACGATTCATCAAAAATATCGTAATGTGAGATTTTTAGCATCCATATTTATCACTATTAAAATAAGTTTCACAAATTATCGAAATACCTTCCCCGAAAATCTCCATTGAGATTTTTATTTATCTGAATATTTATCCCATGCCTGTTAGAGCCATAATAAATTTGTAGTGCATTTACTTTGATACCAATTTTTTGGTCGGGATAGCTATGATGGAGACATAAAAGGAGGGGGTGGGTGAATTGTGTCCTTTTAAAAATAATGACAATATTAAAACACCTCTCTTGAAATGAAGTGATATTTTCCTTCTCTCTTAATGTGGTGAAAGTAGCTGAATGAAATAATAGAAAAAGAGAACAATTATGTAAAGTGGTTTGGGGAACAAAAATCTCATAGTCCATTTAACTATCACTCTACTCCACGAGTATGTTAATTTTCACTAGTAGGTCCTCTTTTCACAAGACCGTCCACAACTGAGTAAAGGAAGTCTACACCTTACAAGGATTTTACAGGTAACCAAAATATCCATAGCTTAGTTTGAGAGGCTTACACTCCACAACGTCTGAGACTAAGTAGCCAATACTAAAAAAGGAAATAGGTGAGAGGACAGTTTTTATGAAATTGTTTTATCTCACAGTTGCAGCAGCAACAGACTGATATAGATGATCTACAATAATGCACCGCAGTAGCAGAAAAATAATTTTCAATGTCATGCAGGCTTCTTCATCTTTAAATAACAACAAATAGGTCAGGCAATTTTTGTGTAGTATTTCATCACCTTCACAACATGATATAATAATAATGAACAAATAATAATTTATCTTTCCAAATGTGTCGAGCTTTTTGTATGAATATTTTTAGCATATTATTCATAATAGAGTGTTCATGTTTCCTTTTTTCATCATTGTGTATATAATTTTCCTAACATATAGATATATATATATATATAGAATAAATATCCAGTAGTTGTAACATCATTTATCTTACATAGGAAACTCAAAATAAATAGAATTAATTGCCTTCATAAATTTCCCCAAGAATACCATATAAATGTTACCTATTTATTCCATTATAATAAATTTCTAATAAATTCATTCAAAATAATTACTATTACTTCTCTAGTATTTTCTCCACAAAAAATAGCAGTGTCGAACAGGTTAAAAATCGCATTTAAATCCATTCAAACCTCTATAAATATTGTCAAAATAGTTCATGAAAAATAATTGCACAATAAATAATGTTTATTTGAAAAAAAAATCATTCAACGAGATTCATAACATCTCTTATAAATAATAACTATTTAATCTTTTTCATGAGATCATTTTAACCAGCCATAAAATAGCATTATAACGATATTTAATAACAATAAGAACATTGCAGAAATAGCATAAACTATCATGGATTTAAAACAATGTAGTTGAAACGTCAAACATAAGGTTGCTTTATGTAAAGAAAAAATATCAAATGTGTGGTTCAATTAAGTAATGCATGGTTATTTATCCATACTTTCATCTACATGTAATTTAGGGAACAAAAAATAACATAAGGATAATGATCCATGCATTCATCTTTGTCATCATAAAATCCCGAACATAATATTGAATAACTATACCTTCAATACAACTGAATGTAAGGTTGGAAATAGTAATTCTAGACTCAAACCTAGGTTTTCTTATCTATACATGAATTTTTCAGTGTATAAGAGTTTTTATTCCTTACATTAAATTTATCAATGTAGGGTATAAAGAGTGTTTCCAGAAAAATGTAAATAACTTAATATCATAAATCAATGAATTTAATGAGCCCATTAACATCAGATTTAGCTTTAGTCCTAAAATACGTATTTTAATTAAATATCATGATCTTTACAACAGTTCATGAAATGGATATATTCAACATTAAAATCTATCTATATCTTTGAAAAACTAAATCAATAACATTTTGGAAAACTGTAGCAGGAAAACTACATTCCCAATCATTGGATAACTTATTCATCATCCAAACGACTTTTTTATCCATTAATTTAAATTGATGAAATATATATAAAAATATTGGATTTATATCACCCCATGAGTTGATTGATTCTGAACTATCTAGAATATGGAAAAATTTAAATACAATAGGAATTCAAAATCTGTTCACTATATAGTTGAAAAACAACTTTGAAAATTAGGTGATTTTTTAGAGTATCAAAACATAATTATCATACTTGAACATAAAATAATTATGCTTAGATAATTCACTTGGTTATTCAAAGGTATAATGCTCACATGAATCCATTCCATATATCTTGCTATATCATCATAATTCTGAATTGACTTTAAGCTGAAAAACTGCTATATCATTTGAATAGATTGTAATAGCTTCAGTGAATCTTTTCACCATCGAAACAATTGAACTAGATTTCGACATAAATATATGAAATGAATATAATATTTGTATCATTACAATGGAAAAACTCCAAAGGGATCATATCATTATTTATTCATATATAAATCAAAACTCTGATGTAATAAATATGAAATACTTAAAAAATTTATTATAAAACAAATATTGACTAGTCAAAGTAATTATCAAAACTAAATCAAAATAATAATTCCAATGATCCACTCAATAACTTCGTGGATCAATAACATAGTTTATGTGGTTTGATTCCCATTTTAATCAATATTAAATTTATATATAA
Organism: Viscum album; assembly: GCA_963277665.1. Taxonomy (NCBI): domain Eukaryota; kingdom Viridiplantae; phylum Streptophyta; class Magnoliopsida; order Santalales; family Viscaceae; genus Viscum; species Viscum album. The sequence goes on from OY728160.1 coordinate 1,175,075,552, forward strand.
TAAATTGAATTTACTTAATATATTTAATAGTTTATTATATAAATAAACATAAATTAATGAAAAATGTGCTATGTTATGAAATATCTATATATTGAATGTGGTTTATGTTATTCCAAAAAAAAATTATTAAATTTTTTTTTCTTATACTATATCTGGATAACATATGATTTATATATTTTCAATTGAGGTTTTATGATAAATGGTTTAAAAAAATATAGTATTTATATTTTTCCAAAAAATGGAAAAATGATCATATAATAAAAATTTTAATTAATCATGGGGAATAAGATTTATTGTAATATCTGTTATGATTTATAGGACATAAATTACATTCAAAATCATTCAGCTGTGCAATATTAATATATTAATTAAGATGTATGAAATTCATATGGGGTATTCTAGAGTGTATGTTAAAGAAATATAGTATTTATAGTATATTTAATGATCATTGTAACAAAAATAGATAAATATATTTATTGAGCCCGATATAAAGAGATAATTAATAAAATTATTAAAATTTAAAAATATATAAAATTTCCTATATATATATAATTTTTTTAAATAGTTATATTTTTGATCAACTTTAATTTTGATTTTTAGAAAAAAACATGTTGGATTAATTCAATAAACATAGTAATATATATTTAATTTCTTTTAAAATATAAGAAACATTTTTGGTAAATATATTTTCCATATGTTTATTATATATTTTAAATCAAAAAATATATCAATAGCTTGTTCCCATTAAATGAAATATAATATTAGAACTTCTAGTTTCTATCATCATACAAAAGTTAAATACATTTTATGATTCAAACATTGAAATTAACATATATCATAGATTAAATATGATTTATTAGAGACACTTCTCCATATCTAACCATATAATTATCTATGAATCCACCATAACAATTATTCATTTTTTCCATCTATATTTCTATCACATTAATGATGATTCAAATAGAGGCCTCTATATATTATATATTATAAATTCATTTCATCTCATTAATTCCCCATTATCCATTTTCTGCCTGTCCAAAAATTTGATAAATGTTTTCCTTCCCACATGTTAACCACGACATTAAAATTTATATTAAACATGTGTATTTCACATGTGGATTATTAATTATATATATTCAAATAATTAAAATATTTATAAATTTATAATCTTTTTATTGTATCATATATTATAGAAAAAATTAATATTTCATTATTTCAATTAAATTTTGTTATTTATTTTCATTAGAATATTATTGTTTCTTATGGATAATAAATATCAGGAATTAAAATTATCATTGTCAAGAAATATTTTATTTATGATTCCAAATGTATAGAATTAAAATGTCTTGTATGTCAGTATATCAACAATAAATAATTATCACAAATTTTAACTTATTTAATTTTGATAATAATAATATTTTTTACATATTTTTTTAGAAAATATTATTTGAAATAAGATTAAAATAATTCAAAAAACATAATCATTATTATATTGAAATTCAATTATTAAAAAAATATTTATTTTTGAATATTATTTTTCATATGCACAAATATTAATATTATATTTTGAATAATTTGTTTGATTCTATTACTGTTTTTCAGTTTATAGTAATTGATACATTATTATTTTTTCTAAGTTGATCATTATAATTATATTAGTTTAAAATGAAAAAGAAATTAAAATTTTCACACTTACATGGATATTATGTAACTAAAATTATATAAACATACATAAAATGATCTTACAAAAGTCATGTCATAATACATAGTCTATATTAGTATTTAAATTATTATATATTTTATTAAATCTACTAGAATCCACATAATCATGGGGAATCCTATAAATTATCCAATTATAGTTATGTATATAAGGATAATAAATTGTAACATTATTTTACAGTAATTTCACATAATACTGATCATCATTATATAAAGGCCTCTATTAATGATGATAAAAAACACACAAAAATATATAAAATGATGAAAATTAATGTAGATATGTAATTAGATTGAAATTAATTTAAATGTCAAGAAATTGTTAGAAATGTAAATAATATATAAGATTACTGAATATAATATATATTTTGAGAAATATTTTAATTATTTTTTACTATTTTTTATTGAAATACTATGTAACAAAAAGAAATTTCATATCAAATCATATAATGGAAAACATAAACATTCTATTAAATTAGATAATGAAAAGAAATATGATTTAAAAAAAATCATATTACCTAGTAAAATATCAATATTAACCACTTCTCTTAAATATGATCATTCACAATAAAAGGGGAAGTTAAATAGTTTAATTTATATTTTATAGTACATTATATATTTATATATATATTGATGAATAATGACCTAACATGACATGACCCATTAAAAAAATTCATGGATGGTTGCTATGCTATGTAAGATTCCCTATGCCTTCCCTCTATAGGGTCCTGATATGGAGGAGAAGAAATAATCCATATCACATATATGGTCTTCCATAAAGTATAATCCACATATAAAAACATAACTAAAAATATAAAACATATAACCTCTTATGAAACCAGGTATAATAAAATATTCCGGTGACTCATTACAAATTTCCAATAACTGAACAAATAAAAAATACAATAATTAGGTTTATAATAAATGACTAAAAATCATTCAATGGTAAATTTAAATATTTAATATATATATATATATATATATATATTATGTAATCCATCATAAACCAACTATATCGCATTCCCGACATATACAAAATGCCCACATGACACTCTTATAACAACAATAACCAACATCATAACCCCCATATTAACCAATAAAATGAATTTATTCTCCAATGAAACAAAATGTGTAGGAATATGTCATATGTATAGGAAATAGATAGACACCTATTAGAATACACAATGAACATTAACGAGAAACCTGAAAAAATTTCCCCGCATACATAATAATCCCAAATATGCTTTTGAAACAAATAATTCTCTTGTAGTAATGAATGATCTAAATAATCATTTATAATATCTATATACATAATATATTATAGAGAAAATAAAATATTATAATTATTTCGATATCCATATAAATAAAACTACTAATATTTTATTACATCCAAATTATTTATCTACAACAGTAGTATTGGACATACACCTCTATTAATAATGAATGTATTTTGACATGTTATGTACTCATATAGATGATTTATGGCTCATAATTAGGTATATTATTCAGAAAGGGGTCTTACATAATATATAAGGGGATGAAATTAAATGCATCACTAAATATGATTAATATTAAGCACTATAAATTCGTGACTGATACCCAGAGAAGGGTTTTTTTCCTAGGGGGTGTCAGACCCCGTAATTAGAATAACTGTGTTTTATATTCCACATCATTATATAAATGATTATATGGTAATAAATTTTTTAAAACCTTACATAAAATAACACCACATGGAAAATAAAAATATAGCATACTATTTGATATGGAATGTTTTTTTAATAGGCTACATAGACATTATATTTTATCACCTGGTCAAGAAAAAATTAAAAATAATAATATATATAATGTTCTATGGAATACATGAAATATATGTCTATATTATCTCTTGGGATAAGAACCCTATAGCCCCGATTCGCTGATATAGACCTATATAACCTGGAAAATATAGGATCATAATGTGTGTTTCCTACTAAAAAGAAGGTTATTTAGTCTTATGAATGCTTGTGTTGTGTAGATGATGTAAAAAATCATGTTAACATTCATAATTTATTTTTTATTATATAAATTCATAATTATGTATAAGAAATAAAATCCTTGTATGTATACCATGATACATGATATGTATGGCAATGTCATTTACATAATGAGTACTCTTATATATGTTGAGTTATATCATATCAAGATACATTTCACGTAACCTAAGTTCACATCCAATGTGATATTAATAATAACACATAAAAAATAAATTTATAATTTTAAATCAATGATGTGTCACTCATAGGAATAAATATCATTTTTTCATGATTGTGTGATCTACACTGCCTATTCATCCATATTTTTCATCATTCCCCTCACTTTAACCTCTTCCTCTAGTTGTTGCTTTTGTGTCACCGTATCCAGATTCCCCTATACCATTCACCACACCTCATCTATGATAAATCTACCATTTATCATTTACCAATTACTTTGTACAAACTTCTTTCATCAAAATCGTACCAATAAAGAAGACACATTTTTTTGCTACCACTATTTCATTAGGCAAATTCAAATGTCACTATATTCTTACATTAATTCAGTCAGGTAATATGGATGACAACCCAACCCCCATTACAAGAGATGGTGCAGATTTAGAATAAAATGGTAGTGGTGGAGGAGTAAAATATAAATGTTATTATGGGAAGAATTTAAAGATTAACATATTAAATAATACAAATCAATAATGAATGATGTGAAAATGTGATTATTCATCATGGAAAAGACTATTCGTGACTGATTGTTTTTATTAAATAATAAGAAATATAATTAATTTCTAAATTAAATTATTAATTTCTATTGAATTAATATTCAATCATCACATGGTAATTATATCATTTGTATAAAATATTACGAAAACCCATTTTTAAAAACAATAAATTTCATTTCCATTAAAATATATTTTGTTTGATAACATATAATGCACAAAACAAAATTCTAAATCAAACTGAAGATAGAAATATATAACCATTAAAATTTTTCGATTCAATTCATCTGTAAAAATAGCTGAAAATTTTAAATAATATATATATATAATGGCTAATGATAAGGCATTAATAATTAATTTTTTTTAGAAAAATAACTAATAAGTCTGCATTTTTCTAAAAACTGAAACCTTTCTATAAATTTAATTATTATGTGTCTTATTGAAAAAAAATTATTGATGAATTATATTATTAGTATTAAAAATATATTATCCCTAATATATTAGTATCTCGTAGTAAACACTAATAAGAATCACTAATATTATTTTATAAAAATGTAATTTCCTTAAGAATAATGTCTTAATTATTATTGATTTAATATATTTAAAATATGGATTATTAAAATATTCCCTATTAATATGATAAAATAAACTTATACTTTTTATAAAACATGTAAAAATTTCCTTATGATACGTTTATGATGTTGTTGATTTTTTTGTGATTACTCAACGCTATTATTTTCACTAAAACATTAACTTTTATAAATTGATAATTACATAAGAAAGACCTATAAGATTATAAATAATTTTAATTGATCAATAATTTATTTAAGGAGTAATAATATAGTTTTTTAAATATCATTATAAATATTAGAAAACATTATTTAACATTTTAAAAAATCTGTTCATAATTTTCTAATAAAAGAACATGGTTATATATATATATATATATATATTTAAAAATAATTTCACTAAAATTATTTTTCGGAAATAAAATAAATAAATATGAAATTTGTTTTTAATAATAAATGATCCTTTATAATGAAAAATAGATAATTTTAGCATTCAAATAATTTTTATTCTTAATAATACATATGTTCTGAAATAGGAATTGACACATTACATGGACAAAAGATAAATCATATTTTTCATAAACATAGATATGATAAATACTTAAATGGATTTCATATTGTGATTATATTGGTTGAATTTTAGTACTAAGAAACATTTTATTTTTTTGTATTAAATGTTTATTTCCTAGGTAAAAGCTCATTACCATGGTAAATTGAAAAATGGTATAAGTGAAAAAATTTAACGTAATGGATATAAACTCATGTCCATTACATGGTTAAAAAAATAATGGTTGTGAATTCTCAAATATATGTCATCCCCCAATGAATTACACTCCATTATTCTGGTACTTTAGAGATGAGAAGTTTTGTCTATTTATATTAAGGTAAAATATCTGCAAATATGTCATTCTAAGCATTAATAAAATGGACCTCACACTTACCCATTATAAGAAATCAATTTTTTTTCTTATTTATAATATTATATTATTAAATAAAATATAATATTCATTCCACATCATATAATTATAGTAAACACACATTATCTTAAGTCCTCTATTTTCATAGAGTCCTCCTAGGGAATGTCCAAGCAATAGAGGTGAGTAATAATTTTTCAAAATTTCAATTTTTTTTAAATTTTTAGTTATATGTTACTTACTAGAGTCACTACATGGATTTAATTGTGCTTCCCTATAATGAAGTGATTTCCGACAAGTTGAGTGTAACACCCCAAGTTTTTAAAAATTAATTTGAAATTCATTGAATGTTGTTTTAACTATATATTTATAACCATCCTTTAATCCTAATTCTTCATATAATATATTTTCAATTTCAATAATTGGTCATCTACAATTGGGATCGGTAAGTTTATTTAGAGTCCAATGGAATAAAATTTAATTTTTATTGAATAGTATACACCCCTTATGAATAGTAATATTAATAGTAAAATCGCCCTAATCAAAATTTAAAATTTTTTATTAATTTTTTTTATTAAGGTTATATGATAATGATATGTTGATTAATTTTTCAAGGTGTTAAAAAAGTAGTTATATATTTAAAAATATATTTTTTTAATTTATTATGATTTTATTTAAAAATTAAATTAATAAAATTTTGAATTTTTTTTAAAAAAATCAGAGATAATTTTTGAATTCAACACATTGAAAAATGGTTAGGGTAAATTAATGTTATTTTTATGAATCAATTTAAATTTAGTTTAATAGTAAAAATATAGTTTTAGAAATTATGATCGACTTTTGTATAGTAAAAATAACATAAGATATAAGGTGTACAAAGTGGATAATACCATATTAATATACAATGGGAATGCACAAGGTTTTTCAAATACCACTAATGAGGTCTTCTTTGAAAATTAGTAAAATATTCCCTCAATTTTTCTATAAATACAAATTGATTCATTCAATTCATTAAAAATTCAACCTCAATTAAGATATGATCTTCGTAACTCCCTTGTGAACCTCTCATGTTTTCATCAAGACACCAAAGTACAATCCATAATGTATTAGGTGTTACGCTACAAGGTAAAAGAATTATCAACTTCTTCTTTTTTTCCATTCATGTTCTCTATTATGTGGTATAACTTTAATGTTCCCATACCATGTTCTTATTTCTATTTTATTATATCTGTATAATGTATTCTGATTATTTTATGTATGGGTGACCCATGACCTCTATCATTTTAATGTTTTCTAAAACAATGTGGCATAGACGTTAGTCTACTAAATTTTCATAAGGGATTTATCAACAATTCTGATATTTTGAGTTCCTTTCATTTATTATTATTTCCTGCAATCCCATTATCAAAGAGGTATAAGTGATCCAATATGTTGCATAATCATAATTTCATAATGTTTACGGAATATTCCTCAATATACCTCATCTCCTCTCCCACATATTATAAAAATTAAAACACCGTCTGTGATGTGTCAATTTACCAACATCTTGCACTATGTGATTTCAATTTCTTTTACCTCTTACAAGAATGGTCATGAAGACATTTTTATAGTTCCACCAAATTATAATTTATGTATTATATCTTATAGAATGTTTTGGAATCATGTTATACAAATGTGATTAATTTATAAAACAAAATGAATTCATTATGATCGAAGAATCGAAAAAAGGAAATAAACAAATATAAATAATGTTATAACATATGAAAGATCCACATGTTTGAATTAGAAATGAAAAATGGTGTAATTTATTGTTTATGAAATATATAAATACCATTCCATTATAATTCTGGTGTTTCACTTCAAATAAAAAATAGTATCTATCATGAACAGATCATGGAAACCATGTAAAAACACATACGAAACAATGTAATTAATAAGATATTACCAATAAAAGTGATGAATGATGTTGTAAAATGATCATATAAGTTGTTATAAAAATTCATATGTTTCATTAAGATATTTATAACTCTATTTTAACCATTATACAAGAAGGTTAAAGTCGTTTTATGTAAGAATCACCCAATTTAAGGGAATGCATAACCCGATTTCAATTATATGGGTTTGCCTTCTTCTTTATTAATTATGTGGAATTAAGATTATTGGTGTGATTATTTTTAGTTTATATTATGTTTCAATATGTATATTTATAGACTATATATATATCTATTCAATTCTATTAATTCCCACTCCAATTATAATTTAAGGGAATTTCCTTTTAAAATCCTTTTAAAAACATCTTTAATAAATTACAAAAGGATAGTTTTTATATGTATATGGAATGAGTAGTATATCATGATTCGAAGATAAATTAGTAACATGATATGTTCCTTTCACACTATTTATTTTGGGTTGAGACCATTATATCTTGTGATATGTTTAGTTGAGCCCATCATATCTCAATATATGACGTGTGAGCCCCATTATAGCTCTTCAATGCATTGAGTACTTCGAAGGTGGAATTTGTCCAAATGGAAATTCCATGTGTCAGGGTGATTATAAGAGTGATATGTTAAATATGTCCAAGAAATATACATGATATTTCTATGAATATGAGTTTGTATGATTATGTATTTTATTGGGTTTTTATCTTATCACATGACTAATGATTTCATTCGTTATATTCTCTACTGAGTTTTATACTCTTCCAATGTTTTAAGAATGTTTGGCACATGATATAAGGATTAGTATAATAAGGAAGAATGTCGTGATGTTTGGTATGGAGTGCTTTCAATAAAATAATTTTTTTAGTTTTAATGTTTTATTTTTTGAATAAAATTATATTTTTTAGTAGTATCGCCTTTGTATGATTGTTGTATATTATGTATCTAAGATATATTAATTTTTTGAAACTGTAAACCGATAAATATGCTCATTGAGTAAAACTGTATGTTATTTTCTAAAACATAGGATTATGTAACATTTTATGGTGAGTTACTTATACAGAGTCGGTATAATATGATATATTGGCAAGACTATACCCACAAGTTTTTATAAAAAGTACATTGAAAATAATATAAATTACACCCATCACATACCATCTCATGTATAGAACAAGGTGTGTTCAAAATAATAAAAAAAACATATACATATGCTGAAATAAATGAATTTCTAACAATAAGAACCCAATATCAAAACATAATCCCAAATAGAAAGATAAATTGAAACATGTCATAAGGAAACACCAGGTGCTATCATCCATACTCCAATCTGATATATATATTAAACAATCAATCATAGGTGTGTTACCCTTATCCTGACCTACAACAATCAAACCTATATATGTAAAAATGATATTCTAAGAACTGTTTTTTGTAAAATTCAGATGGACACCACCAACAATGTCACATACAAGACCTTTTGAACGGTATTTCTCTTGAAATTTCCATTCTTTCATTGTTGTGGGGGTTTCCCCTACATTTTTTGAGCAATGGGTGCGTTTTCATTACATGGGCTAAACTATGAGCCCATTTACAGATTTAAAAACAAATTATGTTTACTTAATAAATACTTCAATTTTTGGAAATTTTCACCCATTCTGCTTCCCACATTGCTCCCCTGACCTATTATGACCACTATAGCCATTTGGACCCCATAGGAACTCATTATCATTTTGGATTTAGGGGATGTATTTAGGCAATGGGCCAACCTGTAATCACATTTATTGTTTTATTTTTTTAATTATTTAATGTTGTATTCATTTGTACTCATTTTGGGTGATTCCATTTATCAACAGGTCCCGTTAAACATAGCTGCTCCCCCATGTTATTTTATCCCTCTTGGACCCCATCATTATCACGAATTAGGTTAATACTCTCAAGAATTCTCAAATAGTCTAGATTTGAAAATGTAATTTTTTTCTTTCATAACTCCTTCATTTTAACTACTTTTCCACAATTTATGTTTTTACATGGCCTCCTTAGCCTTATTCAAACAAAAAAAAAATCAATTTTTTCTATTTCGAGATTTATATACTAGTGTATTTTGGGTTATTTCTACATTGTTTCTCAATTATGTCAGTTTCTTCCCAGGTTCCTTCGATTTTCCTTGGGTTTCTTACACATTTCATGAAGTACCTAATGTCCAGAATGTAAGCCTTTGACCTAGGGTTTTATACTGGGTTTCATGGTAAAATATTGTGGTTTTAGATTTCATTTAACATCCTTGTGGTGTAGTGGTGGTGCAGATGAACTTTTGGACAAGGATTTAAGGTTTTTAACACTAATGGTAGGTGATTCCATGTAACAGAAATAGTAGATGAGTTAGTGTTTCTTAACTTATATTTTGAGAATAATCCTCCTCTATTGTGCTTTCTGTGAAAATTATGTTTGGTGGCATTTGTTAATCAATTGATTTTTAAAATCTATTATAATGTGAAAATGGGTGCGTTACACATGTGTTCCATTTTTTACAATGTGGAGATATTTTATAAATCATATAATAGTTTTATTAAAATGTTTTTCTTCATCTAATTTTGGTTTGGTGTTGTATTAGGGAGCATTTTTTTCAAAGGGGGATTTTATTTGGATTTTATGTTCAATATCTGTTAATATTCCTTTAATATTTTTTATGGAAATACTAAATATTTCATTGAGTTAGATAAAAATGGTTAAAATAATGTGTAGATTGTTTTTAGTGTGTATAACCAACAAGGGTGTTTTTATATAAAATTTGAATTTGGTAATGTGTGAATTTTTTTTAGCACAAATGGGGGAAACCTGGGTATGTAGGTGGGAAGACGTGTACTAGTATGCTAGTGATCCAGAGTGGTCTTGTCTCTGTTTCACATAGTATGTTGGGAATTTACAACACTAAAAAACAGCATCTATGATGATTTGGGACCAATAGGTTATGGGTATGTTCCCTTATAGTTTCTCATGCATGAGAATGAATTTTTTTTTCATTACAATGAGATATGAGGTACATGGGGCACAAAACTAACTATTTCCAATCGATGTTCCCAAGATTAGCTCTCATTGAATCAGTAATATTTATCATTGGCATATATGTGTGTTTATGGAAAAAAAATTAGCATACATTTTTATTAAATGTGTTTACTCATTGAAACTTCCTATTGAAAATTGTTAACCATTAAAAGCTTTATTCCATAGATTTTATTACCACCACTTATTGTTTTTAAAAAACAAGTTTTCTTTTAATATTATATTTCTTAATATTTTGAATCCATTGTGTGGTATCTTATTGGTATTAGGTTCAAAAACTACTTACACCCACTGAGTTTATGTATACTTTATCATGTTTGACGTAGGTAAAGGCATGGGCTTGGGTATTGGTGGTCCATGTTGCTAGTTTATTCCCTTAAAGAGAAGTTGTTGAGACATCTTGTAGGTGATAACCCCCTATCATGTGGATTACCTAGGGATGTTTTATATAACATTTATGCATCTTTTGATATATTTAATCATGTTTAAACCTGTGGGTTTAGATTTTGATTATATTTAAGGCGTGTTTGGAATAAATTTTTAGATTTGTTTTATTGATTTTCTTTGGTTGTTCAATGATCCTAAAAATTGGGTAAACCATTCTAAAACCAATATTTACGATACCCGAGATCTTTTTCCAGCCTTTGGGGATAGAGAAAGCCCTTCAAAAAATTCCACAGACTAGGTTGGGTGCTGGTGTTGATGGAAACCCCATTTGGTTAGTGACAAAATGGTATCATAGTAGGTTAATGTTTTTGGGTTATATTATTATTTTAAAATGAGTATAGCTATATAGGATATAGGACTATCAAGGATCCACGTTTTTCTGAGTAGGGTGTCTGGCCCAAACCTCTCATGATAAACTTTGAGTCACTATGAGACATTGGAATTTTTTTATTTTACTTCACTTCTAAGTGAGACGTGTGGGCTATAGACTAGACATAGAACTCGGGTGGGGGTGAATTAGTTTTTTATTTTATTATTGTGATGTGTTTTGATTATTTATAAATTATGTTATTGATGGAATTTTTTAGAACTGCTGTACTGTTTTTTTCTCTTGTGACTATTTCCTTTTGTAGTAACAAGCCTCCCCGAAAAGCTCCCATACACCCATGTGAGGAAGTTGGAGAGAGCTATCCCTCATTACTTGATCAGAATCTAGTAGAGGATATGGTTTGGGATGTACATTTTCTTGGATGGAGAACAACATCTGGTCCATCTTAGGATAGGGAAGATGAGAATGTTCCTAGGATGGAAAATTCCCTTGATTTTCAAAAAAACTAGCCTCATACTTTCTGAGGTATCACAGAACCCTAGGAAGAGGAAGATTGTATTGAAAATATTGATAAAATGTTTGAGTTATTAGACACACATAAGGTGTTTAGGGTGAAGTGTGACTCTCTCCTACAAGAGGGTCCTAGCTGAAGGTTGTGTGAATCAGTGCTTCAAGCTGGAAAACATGAGTAGATGAGTTGAAAGGACATCAAGGTTAACTTTAATTACACGTACTACCCTGATGTCTTTGTGTATGATCGATATCGAGAGTTTATGGATCTTATTCATGGGTATTTCTCTAATGTAGTATGCAAACTTATTTAGGGAGATTGAATTATTGCCCAGAAATTGTCTCGATTGAGAAGATAAAGAGCCAAAAGTTTGACAAATGTCTGCATCTTGAGATATATTCCAAGGAAATCCATTTCACTCTAAAAACCTATGCAGATATGTTTGGCCCGGTGCATATGGTGGACATCAACGTCAAGGGGAAGGCTGGTTTTTTGTGAGATGATATTAGGTATCAGAAGTGGCTTCTCTTCTGAGAACAAAATGATTCAAGAGGAGTAAGGAAATAAGATGGTGGAAACTCAGGCCAACCATCACTTCATTTTTCATCAGTGTGTTCTAATGTGAGGTATGTCATGTGCCACCAGTGTGGGAGGCTAGGTCACATCCGACCAGTATTAACATTTCATCAGAATCCTTGTTATCAGTGTGGTGGTATGAGACACTTGTGGTAATTTTGAAGGATGTCACATCCACTCCAACGTGGTGCAGGATCAGTGGCTCCTTGAAGAGTGCCAGCTTAGTCATAGCCATAGAGGATAAGAGGATCTTGGTTTGGTGACCATTTTAGTAGGTCTGGATCATCATCTATGCATATATAGGTCAAGGGACAACCAAATACTGGTAGTCGATCTCATGATGAGATCAGACATCTGCATGTGGTGGATAAAGCACTAGAAGGATCATAGGTGGGACCCTTGACATGTCAATGTACTATATTGATTGAATCTTCTATAGCTACTAATATTTTTGATAGTTGTGTCATTGTTTCTTTAATCTCTTACCATTTTGTGAACATGATTAATTCTCAAATCGTTCTATTGTATGTTGTGATGGATTTGGTGTTTCCACTGGAAATAAATAAGTAGAAGGGACTCAGGTTCCCAGGGTGTGTGGTTTCCGTGCTAGGGGTTCAGATGGAGTGGGACCTCCAGGTCTATAATATTGATCTATTTGATGTAATACATGGAATTTATTGGATGGTATACTTTTAGGATCATATTGATTGCTATAGGATATGAGTTAGTTTCATGGCACCAGATGGGAGTCGTTGGGTATTCCTTATAGATTGGTATCCTTGAACGGGTCGTGCAGGACCTCTGCTCCCTTGTTTTAGGGAATCAGGTCTTCCAGTTATCCTCACTAATGCTGGTGGATTGTGGTTGTGATCCTGATGGTATACTAACTCATATAGTGGATGAGTATTTGGTGGTATTCTGATATGATTTTTCAGAATTACCTCTAGAGTAGGATGTGATGTTCTGGAATGACTTGGCATTGGGAATACAACCAATATATCTTACCCTATATCATATATCACCCATTGAGATGAAAAATTTAATGATACATATAGTCGATTTTGAATCCAAAGGATTTATTCTCCTGAGTGTCTCTCCATTGGCTGCTCCTTTTTTATTTGCGAAGAAGGCTGACAGATCCCTCTGATTGTGTGATGATTACCAGAATCAGAACAAGGAAACCATAAAAAAATATCATTTTCCATGAATAGATGACTTATTTGATCAGTTTAAGTTGGAGAAGTGTTTTTCTAAAATAGACTTGCATTTGGGTTACCACCAACTCATGGAGAAAGAGGCATATATCCCAAAGAGAACCTTCTAAAGCAGACTCTACCACTTTTATTATGTGGTCATTCCCTTCAGATTAACCAATTCACTAGTGGTATTTATGACACTCTTGAGAAAGTTGTTACACCGGTATCATGATTCCATCAGTGTGGTTTTCATGGACAACATCATTGTTTATCTTTATGAAAGGAGGAAAACATCCATCATTTTTTCGAATCATGTTAGGAACATTATTGGATCACCACCTCTATGAAAATTTCTCTATGTGCACTTTTTGGATCAGGGAGGTGAAGATTCTGGGGAATGTGATATCAGAGTATGGGGTTTTGGTGGACCCCGATAAGGGCAGTGTGGTAATTTCATGGGAGTTACTGAAGAACGTGTTCGAGATTATGATTTTATTGTGCTTTGATGGTTACTATAAGCAGTTGGTTTGGGATTTATCTTGGCTTTCTTTTCCCATAAACGTGCTCACCTAGAAAGGGGTGATGTTTTGATGGGGACAAGGGTGCTAGGAATCATTTGAAGAGATGAACTAGCGGTTGACAACCACCCCCATGTTGAGTTTTCTAGAGGCTGGAAATGCGTATGTGGTGTATTATGATGCTTCAGGTTTTGGTATTTGGTGTGTACTTATGCAGGGTGATCATGTGGTGTCTTATGGTTCTCTCCACCTCCGACCAAACAATAAGAAATAGATGACCCATGACATCGATTTAGAATATGTGAGGTATTCTTTGAAGACATGGACTCACTACCTATTTGGGGACAAGTTTGTAGTCTATTCTGATCACAAAATCATGTCCTATATAATCTTGAAGAGGGAACTCAATCTGAGGAAACTCTGTTGGATAGAGTACACAAAGGGGTTCGATTATGACATTTTCTATATACCATGAAAGGGTAATGTGGTGGAAGATACATTGAGTGTAAATGTTCCAGCGTAATCCTTGAGGAATTCTAATGATGAGTGGTCTCTAATGGCAGATTGTTCTTAGATGCATGTGGAGGACAAGAAACACATTGAATGTGTGTAAATGGCATGAATTTAGTTGACTATTTCTGTCATAGAGATGACTTACTGAGAATAGACCAATTATGATATTTTTCAGCAGTCGAGGATATTTCTTCATGGTGGGGAAATGTCTTCTATTTGGTCATCATCTCTTGAGGGGATCTTGTTATTAAATGGCCTTTCAGTAGTGTCATCATCTATATGGATGGTGGTGATTCAGGATATCCACCTTTCTCAGTGGGATATCCATTTGGGTGCTACTAAGATGTATTATAATGTGTGTCAACTGTTCTGGTGTATATGTTTTAGACGAGACGGAACTGACTTCGTGTTGAGATGTTACACATGTCTGTAGGTGAATGTGGGGCATCAAAGGCCCTCTAGATTGCTCCAGTCATTTCCCATTCCTACCTGGAAGTGTGAAGATGTCTCAATGGACATAATTTATGATTTATCTCATAATCCTAGGGGTAATAATTCAATTTGGGTGGTGATTGATCATCTGACATAATCATCCCACTTCATTCCAATCAAAGTAACTGCTAAAGTGGTTGAGTTGGGCCATTTGTATCTTTAAGAGGTGATAAGGCTTCATGGTTTTCCATTAGAATTCGTAACAGATAGAGACCTCCATTTCACTTCCCGGGTTTGGGATGGAATTCAGATGGCCTTGGGGTCACATATTAAGATGAGCACATCATGCCATCCTCAAACATATGATCATATAGAGCGGGGGAATAATATTCTAGAGGAAATGCTCCATTCACGTGTCTTATAAAATATAGGTCCATAGGATAAACATTTTGTATTTATTTAGTCTTTGTTTAATAATAGTTACCAATCCTCAATTCGAATATCTCAGTTTGAGGTTCACTACGGTTTTCCTTGTCCCCCCCAATGATCGTCTTAGGTAGGTGAGACTTCACTGTTGGGTTCAAGCCTTGTACAAAAGACATCTGAGAAGGTCATGTTGATCAGGTAGTTCTTGTCGAAAACTATGAGCCGTCATTAATCTTATTCTGGCCAATGGTGTGGAGACATAGAGTTTTCTTTGGGTGACATGATCATCATGAAAGTGGCCCCTTATTTAGGACAACGTTGAAAGGGATAGCAAGGGAAGTTAACTCCACAGTATGCATCACCATATGAGATTACTAAGTATATTGGTTGGGTGGAATTCAGGTTGTCATTACCTTCTCGGTTAGCATCCATTCATTACGTCTTCCACATCTCCCATTTCAAAAAGTACAACTTGGATATCTCCCATGTGCTAAATAGGGATGATATGGATATAGATCTCGATTTGTTTTCTTTCGAGTGGCTAGTGAGAATATTTGATTCCCAAGAGAAGGTTCTTCATTGAAATTATATTACACTGGTTTGGCTCCTTTGGAAGCATGATAACAATGTCCACGAAACATGGGAGCAGAAGTTGTGGGTTGATAAAGAGTACCCATTCTTGTTTTCCAATCCCTCTTTGGATTGACTTTCCAGGGAGGAAAGTCTATCATGGTAGGGATAATTATCACATATATGATTTATTTTATTGGTTTTTTTCATTAAATTTCCATTCATTCTTTGTTGTGGGGGTTTCCCATGGATTATATGAGGAAATGGATTGTTTTCAAGAATTGGGCCAAATTGTGAGCCCATTTCCAGATTTAAAAACATTTTTTTCTTTAATAACTCTTTTATTTTCATCATTTTCACCCATTACACATCCCACTTGTCCACCCACAACTTATTCAATTCACCATAAATATTTGGACTCCTTAGGAACTCATTATAATTTTATATTTGTGTTATGTATTTAGGCATTGGACAAACCCGTAATCTTATTTTATGTTTTAAATGTTTTTTACATATTTAATATCATATTAATTTAACTCATATTTAGTTATTCCACCTATCACATAATCCCACTAAACATAGGTGCACCCCCATGATCCTTTATCCCTCTATAGTGATCATATTCATCACAGATTAGGGAATAAATTCTCAATCTTTCTCAAATCATCCATATTTGAAAAAGTATTTATTCCCTTAATAAATCATTCATTTTAACTATATTTCCCACCTTTAAGTCCCTACTTGAACTCCTTAGCCTTATTCAAACAACGGAATAATTTTTTGCAATTTGTATATTCATATAATTGGGTATATGAGGATATTTATTCAATGTTCCCCAATTATGTTAGTTTCCTCTCTTTGTACTCCCATTTTCATAGAGTTTCATAAACTTTTCAGGATTTTCCTAATGTCCCGAAAGAACGTATTGAAACCTAAGGAATTATCAGGGGATTCTTAGACTAATAATGTGTTTTTTGGTGGGACATAACTTCCTTGTGTCACAGTGGTGGTACGGTTGAACTTTCGCACAAGGATTTGAGGGGTTTGACACTTATGGTAGGTGATTACATGTGTAATCACGACTATATGAGTTATCCTTTCTTGACTTTTTTAGCATACTCCTCCTTCATTTTTATTTATGTCAAAATTATTTTTTGTCACATTTGTTAGTCAGTTGATTTTTTAATACCATTATTCTATGAAAATGAGTGTTTTACATGTGTGTTCCACGTTGTACCACTTAGGGATATTTTATAATTCATGGAAGGGTTTTATTAAAATGTTTACTACATATAATTAAGTTTTTTGGTAGTATTGGTGTTCATTTTTTTTTCAAATAGGGATTTTAGATGTATTTTAAGTGCAATGTTTGGTTATATCCATTGACAATGTTTTATGTGAATATTAAATGGTTTATTGAGTTATATAAATAATGAAAAGCATGTGTAGCTGATGTCTTGAGTTTTTATGACCAGAAATGGTGTTTTTATATGCAAATGGAATTATTTAATGTGTGGAAATTGGTTGATAATGATAGGGGAAATCCGTGTATCTATGTAGGTGGAAGTGTACTAGTACGCTTGTGATCTGGAGGGGTTTGGTCCTATTTTCACATAGAAAATTATGAACTGACAACACTAAAAAACAACATTAATGATGAATGAGGACGACAAGATTTTTTTTATGTTCCCTATTAGTGGCTCAGGCATGATATTTGATATTGTTATCGTTGTGTTACACTATGATATGAGGTACAAGGGGCTTGAAACTATTTAGTGCCTAGAGATGTCTCAATTATTAGCTCTCATTGAATATTTAATATTTATATGTGCATTGTGGTGTGTTTTTCTGGAAATTTAATTACTTTATATTTTTTAATTAAATGTGTTCACTATTATAAAATCCCCTTTGAAAATCGTTTACCATTAAAATTTTCATTCATTAGAATTTATTGCAACAATATCTTTTTATTCAAAAACATGCATGTTTTGAATTTTTTATAGCTTACTATATGGAATCCTTTGGGAGTTATCCTATTATTATTAAGCTCACACCCAACTCACAACCCCTAGGGTGTTAGTAGAAATTATCATGCTTTATGCAGGTAAAGGATAGGGATTGGGTGATGGCAGTTTGGGTTGATAGTTTATTCCCTTTGTGTGGGGTTGTGGGGACGACGTGTGGGTGATAACCCCATGTCATGTAGAGTACAATGAGATGTTTTTCTACTAATATTATGTATTTTTTGGACCTCCTGTGTCATTTGTAAAACTATGTGTTCAGTTATGGATTTTATTTAAGGCATGTTTGGCATAAATTTTTAGATTTGGTTTATTGATTGTCTTTGTTTGTTAAATGATTCTATACTCAGTTAAATCGTTCCCAACCCAATATTTAAGATACTAGGGAACATGTTCATGCTCGTGGGTGTCGGGAACGACCATAGAGACTTTCCATGGACCGTGTTGGGTGCCATTTTTGATGAAGACTAGATTCTTTTTGTGACAAATAGTGTCTATATCATGTCAAGTATGAGTGATGTGTATATAAAAAATTTCAAAAAGAAACAACATGTGATAAAAATGGCTAATTTTATTATACACCATAAAATATCAGGTCTAGGGAGGCACTTGGTGTTTTAAAATACCTCCTCATCTACAATGGATTCCAATATCTAAAATACCATAATCTTGTATATAAGAACACATGAACACTAGCTATTTCGAATTTCAATGATTCCTTAATGTAGTAATAATTGATAATATGAGAATACCATATCATTAGAGTCCAATCATGGACCCCGTACAAGAAAAAAATAAAAAAATAAATAATATATCCTTGTAATCACATCAATGTCACCATAAGACAACAATTATGATTAAGGGAATACTAGATCCTTAGAAACACATCATGGTCACAAAATGAAAATAATCAATATTAAGAGTATACCATATCCTTGAAAACAATACTTCAATAAGACCCAATAATATCATTTTATAATATTACTGACCATAAAATGTCATTTTGTTGGAAAATCCATCCACCAAATTCAATGGAAATAAATTTTTGAATTTAAATTCATTCATTTTTATCATGTATTACATTAAATAAAAAACATTATGTTACAAAATGTTGTAAAAATATATTAATAGTATACATTCATTTATGTAGAAGAAGACACACCAATATCTATAACATTAATTCCATTTTGAAATTTTAATGTTTGTAACAACATACATGGTGGCTTATGTCATATCTCTTACAGTCCAACAGACCACCCAAATCCTATGGATTGGTTAGAAAACATTAATTAAGAAACCTAGTTCAATTATTTTTTTAGGTTATCCAATATCAATATAAGTCATTTATACTACACATTATATATAAAAGGTGATTTTTTCATGATATTAAGGGATTGATCGAGACCAAATACCTCTACTGTAATAATTATTCATTGGGATGGTTCAATACTTTAATTTACCTCAATGAGATGAGAAAAATATTTTACCAATAAATTCATCCGATAAAATTTATAAAAAAAATAATATGAATCCCAAATTTATAACATATAAGGGGATGAAAATATTCTTAATTATAAAACACAATAATTAAACTTCAAATTATAATGATTATATACTATGTGCAAGAGATTTTTCCAAAATTGGTATGGATATTCACATTTCCATAAAAAATGAGTTCCGGTTTACGGGTATGAGAAAAATAGAGCATGTGATTTCCTAATTACATTAAAAAATATCCATTAGTATAAAAACTCCAATATAAGCCACCATCTTGTATTTGTGCCCTGTAGAATTGATAAGAATCTATATTTCCCTATGACAATATATTTTTAGATCACTAGTAACCAATGATCCATACAAAACTACATGGATACACTTTTGTCCAAAAACTAGTTATTATATTTTCACATGTGAGATGGTTGGACAATAAAAGACCAGGATTCTACAATTTTTAAAAATTATAGGTCTACACCCACAAACACCATTATCGTCTCACAAAAAAATATAAATAAAAATCCCCGGTTAATAGAATAATATTTGGAAAATATAAATGGTAATGTAAATCAAATGAATCGTTGGAGGTGTTATAATATCCCCAAAATATAATATATCATTCATATTATATCACTGTGGGAATTTTTTAACATCTATTGTGAATAACATCATCCATTGGAACTACATAATAAATTCACATTCCCATTTCTCCTTATGGATGGGACTATACATAAAAAAGGTTGTACTGTATGAATATTCTCCCCTCTTAGGTAATATTCCCCAATAGAATATACGAACCTGAATTTTGTTAAAATAATCATCATTATGGATTTCAAAAAATCATGTTGAACACTATGACAGGTTAAGGAGATCAAATCATAGTCCGGACAAATAAAACATGTTTTACAAGTTACTGAAAGACAATTGAAGGACTAAACATTATTCTATAACACTGATCCTCTGAGAAAGCCTAGTTAGTTAAATATACTTTGGGGGGATATATTCTCAGTGTAAGAATATAGATATGTTCCTACATTAGAGTCACATAAAAAATAATCATTATCAAACAATAAATCTCAAAAAACAGCATATTTGATCAACATAATATTTCATCCATTTTTCTACAATTACTAATATTTTCCTAATAAGATGATGATGATTATTTGTCTTGTCCACATGTCATGTGTTTATGAGAACTTACTCACCATCATCCACTCAAAATATTTTTGAACAAAATAATACTACATAAAAGGCTTTAATGAAGTTCATCTAAATAATATTATGGAATCTATTATTATATGAGAACTCAAATGAAATCCTTATGGTCCTCATAGAATCCACTAAAATCCAATACTCGTTATCTAATAATGTTCAAGATAACATCAATGGTATAATTTTACTATATACTACAATTTGGATGATAAATACTACTCACATAAATCTACATAATTAGTGAACTAAACAATCATTTCTAGATGATTGAAGAAAATGATGGATCCTAATTAGATTCTATAACCCAATTTTATATATGCAGATTCACTATATCACATATGTAATGATTTTCAATCTCATTCATAGTGAACATTTCATGAATCAGAAATTAATGACCTGCCATAGTCAATTAATGGAAAACAAACCATTCATCACTTTTCCAATGTGTATTTCTTTATAAACATAACCAAAATTTTATAGTGACACCATATCATTTCCATAAATTAATATGAAAAGGATGAATATGACTATTAAGAAACTAGTAAAAATCATTACATGTTGATATGAAGTGTACTATATTTGAAAACCTACAATAACATAAACAATCACAACATGTACTACCTACAAATACCAATGTATTTCATGGTCAACGGTAGGTTTACCACCCACATCATGTCAGCCAAAATCCCTACTTAAATATGTAAACAGTGAAATGGTATCTTAATTATAGTGGCAGAAAACATGAATTTTTTACTCAAATATGGATTAGTTTATTTGTGGCACCCCATCATATATGGTGTCCCTTATGGATAAGAAATCATCGTCATAAAATTATCTCATATTCATCATCTTGATAATTGATAATATAATGGATAATGATGTAATAGTGTATCAACCTTGATACCCATGTACATATAAACGAATAACTATAAAGATAGACATAATATTCATATTACTAAAGGACTCCTAGACAATCTATGTACTAGTTTTCCAACTGAAAAAAATTAATTATGATTCAATTCCTTCTTTTGTTATTACTGAAATCCAATGGCACTAGGTATTCATACCATCTATATATTCAAGATTTAAATATATATTTAGGATATAAAAATCTGGATTATGTGTTTTTGTTAAAACAAAATAATCTACCCCAAAAAATAATTCAACAAAATATTTAGAGGGTGAACCTTAACTGATAATTCAACATCATGTGTTAGATAGTTTATCTCATTAAACATATGTTACCTCTATGAAGTCTTGTGATAATAAAATATAATGAAATATAACAATTAAACTTTTTATGAGTCATAATAAAAAATATACTCAATAATTATAGCAGGTAAAATGAGATTTAGAGATGAGCTTAGCTGTTCATTTATCTATTGAAATAAGTTTCCTAAAGTGTAAAACCACCTGAATGCAAGCTATTTATTCATAATATTTATCATAGTTTCATTAAATAATGTGATTTACTAAAAAATTCATATATTATCTAGATATACATATTCTCCCAAACTCTAAAACATTAATGAGATGCTACCACGAAACTACAACAATCTAATTATCAGGGACAACTAATACTCTAAATTTAGATATAATATAATAAAAATAAGTATACATTGTATCTCAATAAGATAAAAATTTATTTTTTCCATATAAATAGTGTTACATGATGGTTTTCAAAAAGATATAGGAATGTTTTTCATGAACCTCATATAACATCAATTATACAAGGAAAACATTAAAAAAATGAATATAACAACTTAATCATTAAAAACATATATACTACATCTCAGTGGATGAGTATTCATTATGTAAAATAAGGATACATGCTAGAATCAAATATTTTTAGTTCATCTGGGAACATGGATACCTAATTAACATGTTTATATGTCAAATAAATCATCTCCCACTATGTTTTTCATAATAATCACCCTTCTTAGTCATATTATATACAATATCAATTTTCATAACCTATGTAGTTGAATGATAAGAAATGATTAGGTAAGATAATTAGTAAGGGTAAAATGGATATATAAAATTTACAAGAGAAAAATGGTATGAGAACATGAGAATGACATTTTAAAACCTATATGTCACATATCAAAAATCATAAACAAGAGTCATTTCATAAAGAATTCTTTATCATAGGATATAAATCATAAAGGACTCAGAAAACATAATCTTGGAGAACATAATAATATAATAATAAAGAGATTATGATTATAAAAATGAATATAGAATTTTTTTTGTGTAGTCATGTAACATTTCTAAAACAATAATTTTTGATTGAGTTCACTCTCTAATCTATCATGGTTTCCTTTTCTCACTCCCAATAATATAAAATTGTATAATGTCCATTATCAATCTGGGATCTCACCCTATTCTATTGAATTTTATCTAATGAAATAAAAATCACTACCCAACACATTGGATAGAGATATAGGACCCACCAAGCTGATAATGAAAACAATATATAAATGTTCCATAAGGTCAAAAAACATTTATCATATCAGAGCCCATGAATAGAAATTGGATTCAAAAAAATTTCATTATATCGTATCCCATGGGAGTGAAATGAGTTTCACAATAATTTGATCAATATATCATGGAATAACCAATTAAAAAGAAATATATGTCACTGATATTTTTAATCATAATTGTAATGTATATAGATAAAGTGTATTTATGGTAAAATCTGATCTTATCCTCATTAAAACATATAAGTCATCCAAGGATATCATATTTTATGGAAATGTTTTTTTAATGATCACATAAATCATTTATTTAGGATATTATTCATTCTACATTTTAGAGAAATATTAAAAATATTGTAAATTAAAAAAAATTATAGAAATTATTCTAATTTATAATAACATAGGAATGTTGAAATTTTTATAAATAACTGAGAATTACGGATAGTGTGAAATATTATTTAGTCCATACAAGATAAACAATGATTGTAACACCCCAGGTAAATAAAGAGTATGACATTTTCACATTTTTCCATATTTGTGAATAAAATATTAATATGGCTTTAAAGGGGATGCT
Source organism: Viscum album (assembly GCA_963277665.1). Classification (NCBI taxonomy): domain Eukaryota; kingdom Viridiplantae; phylum Streptophyta; class Magnoliopsida; order Santalales; family Viscaceae; genus Viscum; species Viscum album. The sequence continues at coordinate 1,175,099,786 of OY728160.1, forward strand.
ATGCTCGATGGCATACCCAACACGCAACAACGAGTTTCTTGGGAATCTTATGTTGCACTCTAATAATAAAATAATATTATTTTAAATAGTAGTTAACGCATAGCCGTTGTAATGGAGGGAATGAACAGAACTAACTACAAAATGATTATATATGTCTGTCAAATATTTTTAATTTTTACAATAAATTTTAGAGGATTAAAAATGTGAATGAATCCAATTTTAAGAGTAAACATTCTAATATTCTTTAAAAGGTCGATTAACCGCCTTTTGATGAAGAACCTCATTTAAATCCACTTTTTGACAATTTTATGTGTTATATATGACAAAATAAAATTTTTCTTTAGAATTGGGACATCAAAATTTACTTTGTGTAAATTTTTTGTATTTTTCGGAAAAAGTTCAATTTTTAATGAATAGTGAAAAATGTTGTATTTTAATTCAAAACCGCTTTTTAATATAATTTATTTATATGATTAGATTATCTTTTAAATTGGTTTTAAAGTGAAATTAGAATATATTTTTACCATTTAATCCAATAGTGGTCGTAGGAATTAATTTCACCTTGAAATTGGACTTAAACTAGTGTCAATCTTTTGATACATTTTGTTTTACAAAAACACGCTATTTGTTTTGACAGCGGGAATTAATTATTAAATTAATCAATGCAACATATATGTTTTTAGTTTTTTAAAATAGACATCATTTTTGAATTTGGAATATCAAATATAGCTTAGGGTGAATTTTTGGTAATTTTCTGAAAAAATTCAATTTTTGATGAATAGTGAAACCACTAAGTGGTACTTATAAAAGCTGATTTTCCATTTAAATGAAAATTTTCCATCTTTGTGTTTTGAATTTCAAAAATCCGACATAAATGGTTTTCATTAAGAAGTAAAATGTGGTTCAATGGGATTAGAATAATTTTTTGGTGAATAGTAGCTTATTAAGTTTTTAATCGCGATTAGAGGTAATTAGTGTAGTTTAAGGTAAGAATAATGTTTTAATAAAATGAAATGACATAGACACATGTCCTACCCTCATTGGATGTGTCATGGCCAACCAGGACAATCCATGGGTCAACTTGGGGACCCCATGGAACCACTTTGGTTGGAAAATGACATAAATGCATTTTTATTTAATGTTAAAGTAAAAATGACACAAACATGAGATGTTTTACTAAAACAATTTTTAAATGGGGTTATACAAGTAATATTTTTTACTATAAATAGTCATTGGAAAGGTAAAACTATTTCCTACATCATATTTTTTTATAATTTTTAGACATTAAATAAATTAAATTATTTATGACATCATTATGATGCAGCGATGACTTCATTATTTAACGATTTAAATAAAATGGAAAGATAATGTAAAATATAAGACCTAAACATGTCCAAAACCTATTGTATGGGTGGATTTAGAACCCTTATCACCTTATACTCGAAAAAAATCAATGTGGGACCATTAAAATCCAAAACACATTCTAAGATAAAGTAACATTTCTTTACTTTCCAAGAGTGCCCCTCCTCTCCTCTTATAAAAAGGCCTCCACCTCTACCTCCATACACACGCTTCCAAAGCCTTTGGCTCAGCCAACCCCTGCCCATTTTGTCTCTAAAAATCCCTCTCTAACTCCTTGATGCCTCACTTTTGGCAGAAGTCTTCCCAAGGAAGCCTTTGAGCTCAAACCAAAGGGAGTTACCCGATTTTAAGGTAATGTCTTCACTTGTGTCCTTTTGTTTTATTTTTCTTCTCCAACACCCTAAACTATTTTTATTCGTATCTTTGGTAACAACTCCAGTATCATAAAAATACTAGGATGTTTTTATAAGATGTATTCAAGTTAAACTTACACACACTTTCTTCTATTGGTTAAACAACATACTGTTTCTGTGGTTGGCGATTTTCTACCTCACGAAACGATGATTTTTCAATATTCTTTTAACACCTTTAAAGGTGGCCATTATGATGTCACGGTATTATATATATGAAATATAAGGTATTTATGTTTACTATATGCTTCTGTATTTCATATTTAAACCATACCTTTATTCTTTTCATGTTGTGTAAATGCGATAATTTCATATGAGGAAGTGTGGACTACCGCCCCCTCATGGGATGGGACTCGTACATGCAATACATGGAATGTATAAAAAATGTAATTAATGAAAATATGTGACCTATATAACATATATATTATACTGGAATTATAATATATATATATATCATTTATTTTTACTTCCATTAATATTACAATGAAAAAATGAAAGTAGCGTTCATGCGTACGTACGGCCTACCGTCTCTATGAACGGTGCTTTTCGTTTTTTATCTCCAAAAGATATGGAATAGTATAAAATGAATATGTACTGGATATATATGATATTTTAATCATTAATACTATTCTGGAAATTATTTACTTATAAATACATGGACAATCATTTTTCAGACAAGTTCATTTTTGACTCATGTACCAAACATCGACAAAAACGTCTAATATGAACTCATTTTATTAACCAATTATTATAACATTAAAATATGTGATATGAACTGAATAATAATATTTATAGGAGGTCCTTAAGCAATTAGAAATTTACCAAAGTTTATTATTGAGGAATATAAAAAAATGAACAAGGCAAGTGGGACTTGAGGTAAGGGATCCAACCTCTCTCTTTCTTTTTAAGTACACTCTTTTATGTCATTCCTTTTAAAGCTCATATTTCTTGTTATTTGTATGTTATTTTATATTACTCTCACTTTAATTTTTTTGTTAGTATGATGAGAGAACCTATTCTCTCTCATCAATCCATTTTGGAAGTTTTGAGTGGCGCCGTTAGGCTGCCGAATTTTCGTAAGAGATCCAACCTCTCTCTTTCTTTTTAAGTACAATCCTTTATGTAATTCCATTTGAAGCTCCTATTTCTTGTTATTGGGATGTTATTTTATATTATTATTACTGTAATTTTTATGTTAGTATGATGAGAGACCCTGTTCTCTCATCAATCTATTTTGGAAGTTTTGAGTGGCGCCATTAGGATGCCAAATTTTCTTAAGAGATCTAACCTCTCTCTTTCTTTTTAAGTACTCTCCTTTATGTCACTTCTTTTAAGATCCTATTTGTTATGTTGGTGGATGTTATTTTATATTCCTCTTTCTGTAAACATTATTTTAATATGATGAGAGACCCTATTTTCTCTCATCAATCCATTTTGGAAGTTTTAAGTGGCGACGTTAGGCTGCCAAGTTTTCGTAAGGGATTTTTCATCTCACTTTTATTCCCGTGATATTTATGCTACATTTGCCACAATTTCCTTTGAGCAGTGTATGTAATTCCCATTATTTTACTCATTGTGTAATATACTTTCATTTATGAGTATTTACATCAAAGTTGTATTGTCATTCCTTCACGGGTTGCGTGTCTCGAAAGATACCCTTGTCGGTAAGGGAACCTTTCACCCTCCTCTTTTTAAAAGACTTCGTTTTTATATATTTTAATTGACATACTATTATGTTGGGATATGTTCTTCTATATCCTTTTTGATTTAAATTTTATGTCCATGAGATGAGATACCCTTTTTATCTCTCATCAACTCATTTTCTGAATTTTTTAGTGACGCCGTTAGGCTGTCAAATTTTTGCACGGGAACTTCTTAAGCAAAATTTGATTCTTTGGGATAAACTTGTACTCCATGAATATATCGTTCTATGAATATGTGTGAATAACCTCTGATTTTTTTACACTTAATATCCACTTATATTTCGTGTATTAATTTGTCACACATAATTATGTAATTTATTTATCCTTAATCCAAGGATACCGTCTTTATATGGGACTTCGTCTCAATCTCCATTCATTGAGGCATATTTTTTTTATACACAACTTTATCTTATAAGGGTATAAAACCCTTTGACTTTTACATTTATTCAAAAGGAATCGTTTTTATACGAAGCTTTTACTAAACGACAAAAGGGAATGTTTTTACCATATGTATGCGGCGACAACGACTTCTCTGCCGTCGTGACCATTATTTCAGTTTCGGCTTCCTCTACAAGCCATACCTTCTTTTTAAAATAAAAATAAATACCATGTTTTAATTTTATATTATTTTGTTATTGAAAATGGTTTTCATAATGTTTTTATATCAATGTGTTGTATTGATATCTTGTGATTGAAAGGTGGAAATGTTATGTTTCCTTTATGCATGTTTTATGTGATACAATTATATTGTGGTTCTTGGGAATTGTTATGAAGACGGGTGGTTCCATGATAAAATAAGGGCGGGTGAGCCTGATATAGATCTCCAATGCATTGGGTAACGCGAAGGAGTGAAATGTTAAGGTTTCTCCAAAGAGATTTAGGGAATATAATGTGGTGGGTATTCCAAACGTAACCAAGAGGGTTACTCCCTACGTAATAATGTTATGAATGCCTCAAGTTACCTTTATGTCTTATGATTTCTATGATTTATTCATGATTTTATGAGGTATGTTAATTTTCTTATGTTTTATGAGTAAAGTATGATTTCATTTATTTTTATGTGTACATGTACTCATGTTTCCTTTCCATATATTTTTATATCCCTTACTGAGCTTTTTATGCTCATCCTATGTTTTTGAAATGTTTTTCACAGGTCAATGGAAAGGTACATGATTTGATGATAGTGTCAAGGAAGTGTCAAGAAAGAATCCATGTTTTATTTTAAATATGTTTCCGTTGATGGGAAAAAATGAATACTATCTTTTATGTAACCACTTTGTTTAAATGTGGAAGGTAATGCATGTTTATGATCTAATTCTCTAAAACTCTAAACCTGAAAAGATACTCAATGTGTAATCTTGTATTAACTCATGATTAAGTAAGGTTGAAGGTTGGGGCCTTATAGTTGGTATCAGAGATTGGTTTAGATAACATTAGAGGTTAGGGTATTCTCTAAGAATAAGTTACAGTACCATAATGTATAAGCTTTCCGAAAGAGTCCAAGTTTTAGATAAAGTGAATGAGTAAGTATATCTTAGTGTTTACCTACCTCATTATTACATGATGGTTTTTTTGATATACTCACACTGACATTTATATTTTTAGTGAATGGATGGATCTAGCAGGCACCAACGATACAACAGGTTTGAAGTAAACTGTGGTGGTTCTCTGATTAGGATACTAGATAAAATGGGGGATTCAATGAGGAAACTCGTGGTTGTTCAAAACCAACTATCAAGGAGTCATGATCAACCACTTTAACCTTGGTATGTTCTGTAATGCATCATGTACTAGATGACCAATCGATGTGGAAGTTCAGGTAATAGTTATAAAGGTAACCATTAAAGTTTATATGATCCTTACTTTTGAGATAATTATGGGTTTTTACATGTTATGATGGAAAATGAAAGGCATGAGATAAACATGAGTTTAAAATATGTTATGATTATTTTTGATGATTTTATCTCATTTTGGGGAATGTTTTATGAAATATATAGTTTTGGAAAAAGGACAACACACAGACCGTGTGACAACCCGTCGCGTTGGACAAAGCTACGGGAATCGAACCCACAACCAAAGTGTGACTGATATTTATCGCCTACCACTAGACTATGTGAAGTCCCTGGTTAGGTTGACTGATTCTTTTTAGTTAGATGATTTTATGAATAAAGAGTAAATTGATTTTGGGTTATCTATGGAAATTTATTAACATATCATGGAGGATATGTGACTAGGTTAATTACTTTTTAATACGAGACACTAAGAGCAACTGATGTTGTTTGGAGATAAATGTTACGATTTAACTTGGAAGACTATGTGTAATGACCCAAATTTTTTCAATGGAAAATTCCCTTCTAATATCTATGTCATAAAAACACAAAATAATGAACTAATAAGTGATAAGTGACCTTTAAACATAATTTTTTCACCCCTTTGTTTGGAATTTTAAAAATCCGATATATAGTGTTGTGTTCATGACATTTTTTGGAGTCTAATAAAACAAAAATAGTTTTTGGTGAATTGTAACCTACCTTTCTTAATAGTAACCTACCCTTAGGAATAGTAAATTACCCTTATGAATAGTAAATAAGAGTAACATTACCTATGAATAATAAAATAAAATTTAGACATCTTAGAAAGTGACAATTGGACCTTAGTAAACGTTTTTGGTATTTTATAAGTCATAAATAATTAATTATAATTAATTAAATAATTTAACAGAATATTTATTTTCCTGAAATTTATTCATAAATTATTGAATCAATGTCTAATAGTTTTTAGATAATTTTATAAGACCCTATGTAATTTTTGAAAGAACTATAAATTCAGTTTTAATCTTAAAAACTATTTTTAAGTAAATTATGAATTTTTTAATTATTAAATTAATAATATTTAAAAAATTATTTTTGAAAAATGGACTTCATTTTTTGATTCTACATGTCGAAAAATGGTTGGGGTAAATTTTTGGGATTTTTCTAAGAAACTTGAATTTTTTGTGAATAGTAGAATACATTAATTTACCATATAAATATATTTTAATTAAAACCCACTATTCCTAACATCACAAGTGATGTAAGCACCCAAATCCCGAACTCACATGCCTTTTTTACTATTCTTGGTCATCCATGACTCACTATTCCTTGTCTTAGGTGAAATTAATAAACTAATCAATTTTATATTAAGGAAACCCCTCTCCCCTCCACTATAAAAGCCACCCTTCACTCCCTCTTTTCCTCACACCTCTCAAGCTCCAATACTTCTCTAAACTCTGCCCAAACACCTTCCCTAGCTCATCCCCCACGTCCAAAAGCTACTGCTCTCAACAAAAGACCAAGCCTAGCTTCCTTAAAGAGGATCTCAAGAGGAGGATTCTAAAGGTAATTTCTCTCTCTCTTCTCCTTTAATTTCCATTCAAGTTCAAGTTCCTTTCATGATCTCTCCCAACCTATCTTCATCAAAATTGTTCTGTAAATCCAGTATTATATATATAATGCAATATTATGATTCTAATGTTATATTATATCACCCCACACCCTTTCCCTCTTCCATTTATTTTATTAAAGAGAACGTTGTTCATCAGGTGTTAAATTTATCACCATAAAAAACGACATGTTCTCTTCTTCCATTTCTACCTTAAATCTGGTCATGAAACCATTTTATGGTTGAACCAGAATATTTTATATGTATAATGTTCTATTTTATGTTCTGTAACTAACCTATGGCCTTTTTACTAAGTCAAATGTTAAAACAAGATCGTCGTGATCCAAAAACCGCCCAAATTAACCCAAATAACCATCATTAAATTTTTATCTAATGATTCTTCCACTTGGATATAATATAATTCACTATAAAATTATTAAAGCTACTGTAATATCATTAATAACATGTATTATCAGTTCTGGATTTTTACCCATGATCTACCCAAACATCAATTTAGGAATACAAGTGGACCGCTCAAGAAAATCATAAAAACGAACATCCCCAAACAACGTTTTTAAACTCTATAAGTCATCCAAAGGAACATAATATGAAATAATGAAACCAGAATGAACCTTATTAATGTATAAAAGGTTCTGGAATTTCTAATTAATGAATATAATGTCATTATACAGGACATTCAAGAGAAGGAGGCATTCAAGTACAAGGTCAGGGGAAATCTCGAACCCAATTTTCTTCCTTTGGGTTCTCTCTTTTTCACTCCATTTTGATATGGTTACTCCTCAAAGATCATTTGTTCATCATTTCCATTACTTTTCTGGGATATACATGTTTTTCAATGGTTTTTATGTCCATCAAAATTTTTTCCAAAAGAACTCTTCTTTCAAGATCTCACATTTTACCTCTCATTGAAGGATGATGGTTCTTGTATCAAGTATGTTCTTCCCTCTTTAATTTGGGAACCCAAAGCTTATGAATGTGTTATTATGAGATGAAACCCATTCATTTCCATGGTTTATTTATGTACATGTTTTATACGTGTTCTATGTGTCAATCATGATAATGATAATGTTATGATGTGACGGGTGCGCCCGGAATTATATAGCGCAATATGAATGTTTAAATGTGATGGTTGCGCCCGGAATTATATAGCGCTCCAATGCATTGGGTAAAGTTATGAATCTCATGAGTAAATGTGAAATGATGTGTGAAAATGATTCTATCTTTGTTCACAAGTATGTGTGGTAGTTAACCACTAAGACATGGTGTTTCATTTTTATGCATTGCCACATTTCAAGTCTTTTACTTATACTCCTCTCATGATCATGATATTTTTCCTATGTTATGATTATGCTCACCCCATGATGTATTGTTCTTATCTATCCTCTTACTGGGATTTTAACTCACCCCTTTTGATGTATATCCTCAGGTGGCTACATGTACTAAGGAGAGGACAGGTGCCACTAAGAATCTAGTGAAGAAGAAGTTAAGTAAATGTTTATGCTTGATGTTGTATTTGTTATGTATGGTCCTAGTTTTCCAAAGACAATAAACCTCTGGATCCTCCATGTGTAATACTATTATGTTGTTTATCTTTGAAATGATGTAATAGTAATTTAAGAAATGGTCGGGTCACTATAGTTGGTATCAGAGGAAAGGTTTAGTTAATTTGGGAATTAGGATTAGTAAACCCTAGAGAAAACCTCTAGCATAAAATAAGTAAAAATATGTACACAAGAATATTTACCTTGGGATACCATATGTTATGTTTTTGGTGTAATTGTTTAAATGATTAAGTTATTCCTGAATTGTTTAGTATGTTTTGTTCTATCCTTTTCTATTTTAGAAAACTGTGGGAACCAGGAGAGGTAATGAAGGATAAGTACCCTCACCTGTTTGTGTAAAGTTAAATTTCGGGGGCGAAATTTCATAATGGAGGAAGAATGTAACGACCCAAATTTTTTCAATGGAAAATTCCCTTCTTATATCTATGTCATAAAAACACAAAATAATGAACTACTAAGTGATAAGTAACCTTTAAACATAATTTTGTCACCCCTATGTTTGGAATTTTAAAAATCCGACATACACGGTTGTGTTCAAGACAATGTTTTGAGTATAATAAAACAAAAATAGTTTTTGGTGAATAGTAACCTACCCTTATGGATAGTAACCTACCCTTATGAATAGTAATACGACCCTTATTAATAGTAAATAAGAGTAACATTACATATGAATAATAAAATAAAATTTAGACATCTTAGAAAGTGACAATTTGACCTTAGTAAACGTTTTTGGTATTTTATAAGTCATAAATAATTAATTATAATTAATTAATTAAGTTAAAAGAATATTTATTTTCCTCTAATGTATTCATAAATTATTGAATCAATGTCTAATAGTATTTAGATAATTTTATAAGACCCTACGTAATTTTTGAAAGAACTATAAATTCAGTTTTAATCTTAAAAACTATTTTTTAAGTAAATTATGATTTTTATTAATTATTAAATTAATAATATTTAGAATATTATTTTTGAAAAATGGACATCGTTTTTGGATTCTACACGTCTAAAAATGGTTGGGGTAAATTTTTGGGATTTTTTCTGAGAAACGTGAATTTTTTGTGAATAGTAGAATACATTAATTTACCATATAAATACATTTTAATTAAAACCCACCATTCCGGACATCACAAGTGATTTAAGCACCCAAATACCGAACTCAAATGACTTTTTTTCTATTCTTGATCATCCAAGACTCACTATTCCTTGTCTTAGGTGAAATTAACAAACTAATCAATTTTATATTAAGGAAACCCCTCTCCCCTCCACTATAAAAGCCACCCTTCACTCCCTCTTTTCCTCACACCTCTCAAGCTCCAAGCCTTCTATAAACTCTGCCCAAACACCTTCCCTAGCTCATTCCCCACGTCCAAAAGCTGCTGGTATCATCAAAAGACAAAGCCTAGCTTCCTTAAATAGGATCTCAAGAGGAGGATTCTAAAGGTAATTTCTCTCTCCCTTCTCCTTTAATTTCCTTTCAAGTTCAAGTTCCTTTCTTGATATCTCCCAACCAATCTTCATCAAAATTGTTCTGTAAATGCAGTATTATATATCTACTCTAATATTAAGAATCTAATGTTATATTATATCACCCCACACCATTTCCCTCTTCCATTTATTTTATTAAAGAGAACGTTGTTCATGAGGTGTTAAATTTATCACCTTCAAAAACGACATGTTCTCTTCTTCCATTTCTACCTTCAATATAGTCATGAAACCATTTTATGGATGAACCAGAATATTGTATATGTATTATGTTCTATTTTAAGTTCTGTAAATAACCTATGGCCTTATTACTAAGTTAAATGTTAAAACAAGATCGTTGTGATCCAAAAACCGCCCAAATTAACCCAAATAACCATCATTAAATTTTTATCTAATGATTCGTCCACTTGGATCTAATATAATTCACTATAAAATTATTAAAAATACTGTAATATCTTTTATAACTTGTAGTATTTGTTCTGTATTTTTACCCATGATCTACCAAAACATCAATTTAAGAATATAAGTGGACCGCTCAAGAAAACCATAAAAACGAACATCCCCAAACAACATTTTTAAACTCTATAAGTCATCCAAAGGAACATAATATGAAATAATGAAACTAGAATGAACCCTATTATTGTATAAAAGGTTCTGGAATTTCTAATTCATGGATATAAAGTCATTATACAGGACACTAAAGAGAAGGAGTCATGCGAGTACAAGGTAAGGGGAAATCTCGAACCCAATTTTCTTCATTCGGGTTATCCCTATTTCACTCCATTTATAAAATGGTTACTCCTAAAAGATCATTTTTTCATCATTTACTTTACTTTTCTGGGATATACATGTTTTCACTGGTTTTTATGTCCATAAAAATGTTTTCCAAAAGAAGTCTTCTTTCAAAATCTCACATTTTACCTCTCATTCAAGGTTGATGGTTCTTTTATCAAGTATGTTGTTCCCTCTTTATTTTGGGAACCCAATGCTTATGAATGTGTTATTATGAGATGAAATCCATTTCTTTCCATGGGTTATTTATTTACATGTTTGATATGTGTTCTATGTGGCAATCAAGATAATGATAATGTTATGATGTTATGGGTGCACCCGGAATTATATAGCACAACATGAATGTTTAAATGTGATGGGTGCGCCCGGAATTATATAGCACTCAAATGCATTAGGTAAAGTGATGAATCTCATGAGTAAATTTGAAATGATGTTTTAACATGATGATAGCTTTGTTCACAAGTATGTGTGGTAGTTAACCACTAAGACATGATGTTTCATTTTTATGCATTTCCACATTTCTCGTCTTTTACTTATGCTCCTCTCATTGTCATTATCTTTTGCCTATGTTATGATTATGCTCACCCCATGATGTATTGTTCTTATCTATCCTCTTACTGGGATTTTAGCTCACTCCTTTTGATGTATATCCTCAGGTGGCTACATGTACTGAGGAGAGGACAAGTGCCACTAAGAAGGTAGTAAAGAAGAAGTTAAATAAATGTTTATGGTTGATGTTGTATTTGTTATGTATGGTCCTAGTTTGCCCAAGACACTAAACCTCTGGATCATCCATGTGTAATACTATTATGTTGTTTATCTTTGAAATTATGTAATAGTAATGTAAGAAAAGGTCGGGTCACTATACTATGTGACTAAATCCTTCAAATATTTGGGTTTCAATCATAGTTTGGTTTATTTTGAAGAATTTTATGGAAAAATTGTTTATTGAATGGTCCTCGTTGAACTTTGGGTTTTGTTGGAAAATTTTTGGAGATTAAGAATAGATTTTCTTTTTATAAAGGGTTATCATTTTCTAGATTTTCTGAACATGTACTAACCTTTTTGGTTGTGGTTTTGGTTAAAGTCTAAAGACATGGGAAGTATATAGTTCTCTTTTGTGGATTAAGTGATTCTCTAGAAGTTGATTATAGTACTCTTAATGTGAAAAAGTCTTCCTAAATACTCGTCTTTTGGAGAAAATATGAGTTTGTGTAAGGAATCTAATAAAAGTTGAAAGTCAACATGGTAAGTGAATATGTTTCCTTATGAATAAATTCCACAATAAAAAGTAACTGAAAACAAAAATGTTTTCTATAAACTCTTCCTACTGGGGAATCGAATACCGTTTAACCCATCACATGTTAGTGATTTTCTTGTGGTTAACATTATCCTAAACATGTTTTCTATCACTCTCCATCAGAACATGACCCTATGTTTTCTCCTCAAAGTCCATGTTTTCCAACATGGAATCCTAGTATGGGTTAACTCGGGTGACCTCTGTACTTATCTTCCTTTATTTTAAAGTGATTGTTTTACCGACTCATGTTCTGATGTGGGACTTTCAAGGATGTTTCCAAGCTCAATTTTAAAATTGCGAGGACGCAATTCTCAAAAGGGGGGAAGGATGTAACACCCCAGGTAAATAAAGAGTATGACATTTTCACATTTATCCATATTTGTGAATAAAATATTAATATGACTTTAAAGGGGACGCTATGCTCGTTGGCGTACCCAACATGAAACAACGAGTTTCTTGGGAATCTTACGTTGCACTCTAATAATAAAATAATATTATTTTAAATAGCAGTTAACGCCTAGCCTTTGTAATGGCGGGAATGAACAGAACTAACTACAAAATTATTATAAATGTCTGTCAAATATTTTTAATTTTTAAAATAAATGATAGAGGATTAAAAAAGCGAATGAATCCAATTTTAAGCGTAAACATTCTAATATTCTTTAAAAGGACGATTAACTGCCTTTTAATGGAGAACCTCTTTTAAATCGACTTTTTAAAAATTTTATGTGTTATATTTTACAAAATAAAATTCTTTTTTAGAATCGGGAAATCAAAATTTACTTTGTGTAAATTTTTGGTATTTTTCCGAAAAAGTTCATTTTTAATGAATAGTGATAAATGTTGTATTTTAATTCAAAAAATCTTTTTAGTATAATTTATTTATATGAATAGATTATCTTTCGAATTGGTTTTAAAGTGAAATTAGAATATATTTTTACCATTTAATCCAATATTGGTCGTGGAAATTAATTTCACTTTGAAATCAGACTTAAACTAGTGTCAATCTTTTGATAAATTTGGTTTCATAAAAACACGGTATTTTTTTTGACTGCGGGAATTAATTATTAAATTAATTAATGTAACATATATGTTTTAAATTTTGTAAAATAGACATCATTTTTGAATTCTGAATATCAAATATAGCTTGGGGTGAATTTTTGGTAATTTTCTGGAAAACATCAATTTTTGATGAATAGTGAAACCACTAAGTGGTACTTATAAAAGCTGATTTTCCATTTAAATGAAAATTTTCCATCTTTATGGTTTGAATTTCAACAATCAGACATACATGGTTTCCATTAAGAAGTAAAATGTGGTTCAATGGGATTAGAATAATTTTTTGGTGAATAGTAACTTATTAATTTTTTAATCACGATTAGAGGTAATTAGTGTAGATTAAGGTAATAATAATGTTTTAATAAAATGAACTGACCTAGACACATGTCACGCCCTCATTGGATGTGTCATGGCCGACCATGACAATCCATTGGTCAACACGGGGACCCCATGGAGCCACTTTGGTTGGAAAATGACATAAATACCATTTTATTTAATGCTAAAGTAAAAATGACACAAACATGATATGTTTTACTAATAAAAAATTTACATGGGGTTATACAAGTCATATTTTTGACTATAAACAGTCATTGGAAATATAAAACGATTTCCTACATCATAGTTGTTTTTTTAAAATTTTTTGACTTTAAATAAATTAAAGTATTTATGACATCATGATGATGCAGTGATGACCTCATTATTTAACGATTTAAATAAAATGGAAAGATAATCTAAAATATTAGACCTAAACATGTCCAAAACCTATTGGATGGGTGGATTTTGAACCATTATTACCTTATCCTTGAAACAAATCAATGTGGGACCATTAAAATCCGAAACGCATTCTAAAATAAAGTATCAATTCTTTACTTTCCAAGAGTACCCCTCCTCTCCTCTTATAAAAAGGCCCCCACCTCTACCTCCTTATCCACACATCCAAAGCCTTTGGCTTGGACAAACCCTACCCATTTTGACTCTCCAAATCTCTCTATAACTCCTTGAAACCTCACTTTGGGCAGAAGTCTTCCAAAGGAAGCCTTTGAGCTCAAACCAAAGGGAGTTACCCGATTTTAAGGTAATGTCTTCACTTGTGTCCTTTTGTTTTATTTTGCATCTCCAACCCCCTAAACTCTTTTTATTCATTTCATTTGTAACAACTACAGTATCTTAAATATACTAGGATTTTGTTATTATAAGTATTTGAGCTACACTTACACACACCTTCATCTAATGGTTAAAGAACACACTGTTTCTGTGGTTGGCGATTTTCTGCCTCACGAAACGATGATTGTTCAATATTCATTTAACACCTTTAAAGGTAGCCATTATGATTTCACTGTATTTTATATATGATATATATGGTATTTATGTTTACTACAGGCTTCTGTATTTTATATTTAAACCATACATTTATTCTTTTCATGTTGTGTAAATGTGATAATTTCATATGAGGAAGTGTGGACTACCGCCCCCTCCAGTGATGTGACTCGTACATGCAATACATGGAATGTACAAATAATGAAATTAATGAACATATGTGACCTATATAACATATATATTATACTGGAATTATAATATATATATATATATATATCATTTATTTTTAATTCCATTAATATGACAAAGAAAAAATGAAAGTAGCGTTCATGCGTACATACGACCTACCGTCTCAATGAACGGTGCTTTTCATTATTTATCTCCAAATGATATGGAATAGTATAAAATGAATGTGTACTGGATATATATGATATTTTAATAATTAATACTATTCTGGATATTATTTACTTATAACTACATGGACAATCATTTTTCAATCAAGTTCATTTTTGACTCATGTACCAAACATCGACAAAAATGTCTGATATGAACTCATATTATTAACCAATTATTATAACATTAAAATATGTGATATTAACTGAAGAATAATATTTATAGGAGGTCCTTAAGATATTATAAATTGACCAAAGTTTATTATTCAGGAATATAAAGAAACGAACAAGACAAGTTACACTTGAGGTAAGGGATCCAACCTCTCTCTTTCTTTTTAAGTACACTCTTTTTTGTCATTCCTTTTAAAGCTCATATTTATTGTTATTGGGATGTTCTTTTATATTAATCTTACTGTAATTTTTATGTTAGTATGATGAGAGACCCTATTTTCTCTCATCAATCCATTTTGGATGTTTTGAGTGGCGCCTTTAGGCTGCTGAATTTTCGTAAGAGATCCAACCTCTCTTTCTTTTTAAGTACACTCTTTTATGTCATTCCTTTTAAAGCTCGTATTTCTTGTTATTGGGATGTTATTTTATATTACTCTTACTGTAATTTTTATGTTAGTATGATGAGAGACCCTATTCTCTCTCATCAATCCATTTTGGAAGTTTTGAGTGGCGCCGTTAGGCTGCCAAATTTTCGTAAGAGATCTAACCTCTCTCTTTCTTTTTAAGTACTATCCTTTATGTCACTTATTTTAAGCTCCTCTTTGTTATGTTGGGGGATTTTCTTTTATATTAATCTTTATGTAAACTTTATTTTAATATGATGAGAGACCCTATTTTCTCTCATCAATCCATTTTGGAAGTTTTAAGTGGCGCCATTAGGTTGCCGAGTTTTCATAAGGGATTTTTAATCTCACTTTTATTCCAGTGAGATTTATGCTACATTTTCCACAATTTTTATTTGAGTGGTTTATGTACTGCCCATTATTTTACTCATTGTGTAATATAATTTCATTTATGATTATTTACATCAATGTTGTATTGTCCTTCTTTCACGGGGTGCATGTCTCGAAACATACCCATGTCGGTAACGGGACCTTTAACCCTCCTCTATTTAAAAGACTCCTTTTGTTATGTCTTTTAATTCACATACTATTATGTTGGGATATTTTCTTCTATATCCTTATTGATTTAAATTTTATGTCCATGTGATGAGATTCCCTTTTTATCTCTCATCAACTCATTTTCTGAATTTTGTAGTGACGCCGTTAGGATGTCAGATTTTTGCAAGGGAACTTCTTAATCCAAATTTGATTATTTGGGATAAACTTTTACTCCTTGAATATGTCGTTCTATGAATATTTGTGAATAGACTCTGATTGTATTACAATTAATATCCACTTATATTTCATGTATTCATTTGGCAAACATAATTATGTAATTGATTTATCCTTAATCCAAGTATACCGTCTATAACGACCCAGAATTTTCTTACATTACTATTACATCATTTCAAATATAATCAACATAATAGTATTAAACATGGAAGATACAGAGGTTTAGTGTCTTGGGAAAACTAGGACCATACATAACAAATACAACATCAACCATAAACATTTATTTAACTTCTTCTTCACTAGCTTCTTAGTGGCACTTGTCCTCTCCCTAGTACATGTAGCCACCTGAGGATATACATCAAAAGGGATGATATAAAAGCCCAGTAAGAGGATAGATAACAACAATACATCATGGGGTGATCATAATCATAACATAGGAAAAAGATCATGATCATGAGAGGAGAATAAATAAAAGACTTGAAATGTGGTAATGCATAAAAATGAAATATCATGTCTTAGTGGTTAACTACCACACATGCTTGTGATCAAAGATAGCATCTTTTTAACACATAATTTCACATTTACTCATGAGATTCATCACTTTACCCAATTCATTGGAGCGCTGTACAATTCCGGGAGCACCTGTCACATTTACACATTCATATTGCGCTATATAATTCCAGGTGCACCCGTGACATCATAACATTATCATTATCATGCTTGCCACATAGAAAACATATCAAACATGCACATAAATAACCCATGGAAAGAAATGGTTTTCATCTCATAACAACACATTCATAAGCTTTTGGTTCCCAAAAGAAATAGGGAACACCATACTTGATACAAGAACCGTCAACCTTGAAAGAAAGGTAAAAGGTGAGATCTTGAAAGAAGAGTTCTTCTGGAAAATATTTTGATGGACATAAAAACTAGTGACAAACATTTATATCCCAGAAAAGTATAGGAAATGATGAAAAAACGATCTTTGAGGAGTAACCATATCAAAAATAGAGTGAAAGAGGGAGAACCCGAATGAAGAAAATTGGGTTCGAGATTTCCCCTTACCTTGTACTCGAATGCCTCCTTCTCTTTAATGTCCTGTATAATGACATTATATTCATTAATTAGAAATTCCAGAACCATTTATAAATTTATAGGTTTCATTCTGGTTTCATTATTTCATATTATTTTCCTTTGGATGACTTATAGAGTTTAAAAACATTGTTCGGGGATGTTCGTTTTTATGGTTTTCTTGAGCGGTCCACTTGTATTCTTAAATTGATGTCTGGGTAGATCCTGGGTAAACATCCAGAACTGATATTACATGTTATTAATGATATTATAGTATCTTTAATAATTTTATAACGAATTATATTAGATCAAAGTGGAAGAATCATTAGATAAAAATTTAATGATGGTTATTTGGGTTAATTTGGGCGGTTTTTGGATCACAACGATCTTGTTTTAACATTTAACTTAGTAATAAGGCCATAGGTTATTTCCAGAACATAAAATAGAAAATAATACATATAAAATATTCTGGTTCATCCATAAAATGGTTTCATGACCATATTTAAGGTTAAAATGGAAGAAGAGAACATGTCGTTTTTTATGGTGATAAATTTAACACCTCATGAACAACATTGTCTTTAATAAAATAAATTGAAGATGGAAAGGGTGTGGGGTGATATAATATAACATTAGAATCATAATATTACAGTATATATATAATAATGGATTTAAATAACAAATTTTATGATGATAAGTAGGGAGATATCAAGAAAGAAACTTGAACATGAAAGGAAATTAAAGGCGAAGAGAGAGAGAAATTACCTTTAGAATCCTCCTCTTGAGATCCTCTTTATGGAAGCTAGCCTTGGACTTTTCATGAGACTAGCAGCTTTTGGACGTGGGGGATGAGCTAGGGAAGGTGTTTGGGTAGAGCTTAGAGAAGGCGTGGAGCTTGAGAGGTGTGAGGAAAAGAGGGAGTGAAGGGTGGCTTTTATAGTGGATGGGAGAGGGGTTTCCTTAATATAAAATTGATTAGTTTATTAATTTCACCTAATACAAGGAATAGTGAGTCATGGATGACCAAGAATAGTAAAAAAGTCATGTGAGTTCGGGATTTGGGTGCTTACATCACTTGTGATTTCAGAAATAGTGGGTTTTAATTAAAATGTATTTATATGGTAAATTAATGTATTATACTATTCACAAAAAATTCATGTTTCTCAGAAAAATCCCAAAAAATTTACCCCAACCATTTTTCGATGTGTAGAATCTAAAAATAAAGTCCATTTTTCAAAACTAAGTTTCTAAATATTATTAATTTAATAATTAATAAAAATCATAATTTACTTAAAAAAATAGTTCTTAAGATTAAAACTGAATTTGTAGTTCTTTCAAAAATTACGTAGGGTCTTATAAAATTATCTAAAAAATATTAGAAATTGATTCAATAATTTATGAATACATTACAGGAAAATAAATATTCTTTTAAATTAATTAATTAATTATAATTAATTATTTATGACTTATAAAATACCAAAAACGTTTACTAAGGTCAAATTGTCATTTTCTAAGATGTCTAAATTTTATTTTATTATTCATAGGTAATTTTACTCTAATTTACTATTCATAAGGGTAATATTACTATTCATAAGTGTAGGTTACTATTTATAAGGGTAGGTTACTATTCACCAAAAATTATTTTTGTTTCATTAGACTCTAAAAACTATCTTGAACACAACCGTGTATGTTAGATTTTTAAAATTCCAAACATAGGGGTGAAAAAATTATGTTTAAAGGTCACTTATCACTTACTAGTTCATTATTTTGTGTTTTTATGACATTTATATAAGAAGGGAATTTTCTATTGAAATACTTTGGGTCGTTACATTCTTCCCCACTTAAGAAATCTCCCCCCCGAAATTTCACTTTACACAAACTGGTGATGGTACTTATCCTTCATTACCTCTCCTGGTTCCCACCGTTTTATAAAATAGAAAAGGATAGGAAAAAACATACTAAACAAGTTAGGAATAACTTATTCATTTAAACAATTATACCAAAAAAATAACATATGGTATCCCTAGGTAAATATTCTTGTGTACATATTTGTACTTATTCTTATGATAGAGGTTTTCTCTAGGGTTTACTAATCCTAATTCCCAAATTAACTAATCCTTTCCTCTGATACCAACTATAGAGACCCGACCATTTCATACATTACTATTACATAATTTCAAAGATAAACAACATAATAGTATTACACATGGAGGATCCAGAGGTTTAGTGTATTGGGAAGACTAGGACCATACATAACAAATAAAACATCAACCATAAACATTTATTGAACTTCTTCTTCACTAGCTTCTTAGTGGCACTTGTCCTCTCCTTCGTACATGTAGCCACCTGAGGATATACATCAAAAGGGGTGAGCTAAAATACCAGTAAGAGGATAGATAATAACAATACATCATGGGGTGAGCATAATCATAACATAGGAAAAATATCATGATCATGAGAGGAGAATAAACAAAAGACTTGAAATGTTGCAATGCATAAAAATGAAACATCATGGATGTCTTAGTGGCTAACTACCACACATGCTTGTGATCAAAGATAACATCTTGTTCACACATAACTTCACATTTACTCATGAGATTCATCACTTTACCCAATGCATTGGAGCACTGAATAATTCCCAGCGCTCCCGTCACATTTAAACATTCATGTTGTGCTATATAATTCCAGGCGCACCCGTCACATCATAACATTATCATTATCATGCTTGCCACAAAGAACACATATCAAACATGTACATAAATAACCCATGGAATGGTATGGGTTTCATCTCATAACAACACATTCATAAGATTTGGGTTCCCAAAAGAAAGAGGGAACACCATATTTGATAGAAGAACCATCAACCTTGAATGAATGGTAAAAGGCGAGATCTTGAAAGAAGAGTTCTTTTGGAAAACATCTTGATGGACATAAAAACCAGTTATAAACATTTATATCCCAGAAAAGTAAAGTAAATGATGAACAAATGATCTTTGAGGAGTAACCATATCAAAAATAGAGTGAAAGAGGGAGAACCCGAAGGATGAAAATTGGGTTCGAGATTTCCTCATACCTTGTACTCGAATGCCTCCTTTTCATTAATGTCCTGTATATTGACATTATATTAATTAATTAGAAATTCCAGAACATTTTATACATTAATATGGTTCATTCTGGTTCCATTATTTCATATTATGTTCCATTGGATGACTTATAGAGTTTAAAAACATTGTTCGGTGATGTTCATTTTTATGGTTTTCTTGAGCGGTCCACTTGTATTCTTAAATTGATGTTTGGGTAGATCATGGGTAAACATCCAGAACTGATACTACATGTTATTAATTATATTAAAGTATCTTTAATAATTTTATAGTGAATTATAATAGATCCAAGTGGACGAATCATTAGATAAAAATTTAATGATGGTTATTTGGGTTAATTTGGGCGGTTTTTGGATCACAACGATCTTGTTTTAACATTTAACTTAGTAATAAGGCCATAGGTTATTTACAGAACGTAAAATAGAAAATAATACATATAAAATATTATGGTTCAACCAGAAAATGGTTTCATGACCGGATTGAAGGTAGAAATGGAAGAAGAGAACATGTCATTTTTGAAGGTGATAAATTTAACACCTCATGAACAACGTTTTCTTTAATAAAATAAATGGAAGAGGGAATGGGTGTGGGGTGATATAATATAACATTAGAATCATAATATTACATTATATATATAATTAGGGATTTAAAGAACAATTTTTATGAAGATAGGTAGGGAGAGATCAAGAAATGAACTTGAACTTGAAAGGAAATTAAAGGAGAAGAGAGAGAGAAATTACCTTTAGAATCCTCCTCTTGAGATCCTCTTTAAGGAAGCTAGGCTTGGTATTTTTATGAGACCAGTAGGTTTTGGACGTAGGGGATGAGCTAGGGAAGGTGTTTGGGCAGAGTTTAGATGAGTCTTGGAGCTTGAGAGGTGTGAGGAGAAGAGGGAGTGAAGGGTGACTTTTATAGAGGAGGGGAGAGGGGTTTCCTTAATATAAAATTGATTAGTTTATTAATTTCACCTAAGACAAGGAATAGTGAGTCTTGGATGACCAAGAATAGTAAAAAAGTCATGTGAGTTCGGGATTTGGGTGCTTACATCACTTGTGATGTCAAGAATAGTGGGTTTTAATTAAAATGTATTTATATTGTAAATTAATGTATTCTACTATCCACAAAAAATTCACGTTTCTCAGAAAAATCCCAAAAATTTACCCCAACCATTTTGCAACGTGTAGAATCCAAAAATGAAGTCCATTTTTCAAAAATAATTTTCTAAAGATTATTAATTTAATAATTAATAAAAATCATAATTTACTTTAAAAATAGTTTTTAAGATTAAAACTGAATTTATAGTTCTTTCAAAAATTACGTAGGGTCTTATAAAATTATCTAAAAACTATTATACATTGATTCAATAATTTATGAATACATTAGTAGAAAATAAATATTCATTTATATTAATTAATTAATTATAATTAATTATTTATGACTTATAAAATACCAAAAACGTCTACTAAGGTCAAATTGTCACTTTCTAAGATGTCTAAATTTTATTTTATTATTCATAGGTAA
The DNA here is from genome assembly GCA_963277665.1 of Viscum album. NCBI lineage: Eukaryota > Viridiplantae > Streptophyta > Magnoliopsida > Santalales > Viscaceae > Viscum > Viscum album. Next base: position 1,175,121,648 of record OY728160.1, read on the forward strand.
TGTTACGCTTATTTACTATTCATAAGGGTCATATTACTATTCATAAGGTTAGGTTACTATCAATAAGGGTAGGTTACTATTCACCAAAAAATATTTTTGTTTCATTAGACTCTAAAAACTATCTTGAACACAACTGTGTATGTTGGAATTTTAAAATTCCATACATAGGGGTGACAAAATTATGTTTAAAGGTCACTTATCACTTAGTAGTTCATTATTTTGTGTTTTTATGACATATATATAAGAAGTTAATTTAATATTGAAATACTTTGGGTCGTTACACCGTCTTTGTATGGGACTTCGTCTCAATCTCCATTCATTAAGGCATATTTTGTTTTATACACAACTTTCTTTTATACGGTGTATAAACCCCTTTGAATTTTACGTTTATTCAAAAGGAATCTTTTTTTATACGAAGCGTTTACTAAACGACAAAAGGGAATGTTTTTGGCATACGTATGCGTCAACAATGACTTCTCCGCCGCCATGACCTTTATTTGAGTTTCGGCTTCCTCTACAAGCCATACCTTCTTTTTAAAAGAAAAATAAATACCATGTTTTACTTTTATTTTATTTTGGTATTGAAAATGGTTTTCATAATGTTTATATATCAATGTGTTGTGTTGATATCTTGTAATTGAAAGGTGGAAATGTTATGTTTCTTTTATGCATGTTTTATGTGATACAATTATGTTGTTGTTCTTGGACATTATTATGAATACGGGTGGTTAGGTGATAATCTAAGGGCGGGTGAGCCTGATATATCTCTCCAATGCATTGGGTAACGCGATGGAGTGAAATGTTAAGATTTCTCTGAATAGATTTAGGTAATATATTGTGGTGGGTATTCCAAATGTAACCAATAGGGTTACTCCCTACATAAGAATGTTATGAATTCCTCAAGTTACCTTTATGTCTTATGATTTCTATGATTTATACATGATTTGATGAGGTATGTTAAAGTGATTATGTTTTATGAGTAAAGTAAGATTTCATTGATTTATATGTGTACTTGTACTCATGTTTCCTTTCCATATATTTTTATATCCCTTACTGAGCTTTTTATGCTCATCCCAAGTTTTTGAAATGTTTTTCACAGGTTAAGGGAAAGGTACATGATATGATGATAGTGTCAAGGAAGTGTCAAGAAATAATCCATGTTTTATTTTAAATATGTTTCCGTTGATGGGAAAAATGAATGCTATCTTTTATGCAACCACTTTGTTTAAATGTGGAATGTAATGCAAGTTTATGATCTAATTCTCTAAAACTCTAAAACTGAAAAGATCCTCAATGTGTAATCTTGTATTAACTCAAGATTAAGTACGGTTTAAGGCTGGGGCCTTATAATGATTCCTTTTACATTTCCTATAAAAGATAAAAGATCCATGTCTGTAAAAGTAAAATAAGATTTATTTTAATTTTTTCAAATATTAATTCATGGTTGAAAATATAAATAAAAAATCAGTAGAGAATATTTAAAAAATCATTAAAATATTATAGTGAAAATTTTTATATGATAAAATAAATTTATTCGTATGAGGAGAAAAATAAAGTACTTTTACTATAAAAGATTTATTTTAGATACCTGGGTATAAAAATAGGGAAATATGATAGTAATTTCTTTTTAATAAATTAAAAATTATTGATAAAATTTTCAATATTTTATTATGATATATATCTTTGATATCAACATCAAAAAAATAATCATAAAAAATCCAAATAAAAAATATTTTTTTAAAATAAAAAATTTACCAACTTGGAAAATACATATGTCATAGGACGTATGGAAGAAATCACCCCTGATATAAATGTATATCCATTAATTTTATTGTTAATGACCATAAAATACATACATTTTATGTATATAAACAAGGCCAAAAGATATAACTGGTGAATTTGTAATGTGTCCCATGGAAATAACATTGAGATGAAAATACCTTTCAACAATGGAAATATATTAATCATATTAAAAATTATATTATAAATGTAAATGAATCATTAAATATCATAAAAATAAGGATGTTCATGATTCAATATTTCAATGTGGTTGTGAATAACCAGAATAAATTAACGAGGAGAGAAAACATCATGTGTCCCACAAATATAAAAGTGAGATGAAATCTAATCCATCATTGGAGACATTTGAATCACATTAATAATTAATTAATTACATCAAATGAAACATTAAATTTATGAGATTTTTAATTGTCATTATATAATATGCCAAATTTTCAATATATACCCCACAAAAAATAAATGATTTTGGAATATGAAAAATGTATCCCATATATAAAATATATTATAAAATTGCTTTACATGATTTTTTAACATTTATATCATGATCCCCTTGAATTAATAAGTTTAAATAAAAATTGAAATTTAATGATAAAAATAAAAATTACTATATAACATGGTAAAGTTATATATATACACCTCATAAAATAATACGCTTTCATAATATATCATGTGTCCCAAAGAAGGAAATTTTAGACAGAAATTTCATACATTAAGACTTAAATTCATTCATAAATGTTTTAAAAAAATTTATAAGAATAATAGAATTATTATAAATATATTATTGAAACATAATAAAATATATCATAACATATATGATTCTCTGGTGATTATTATATTAGAAATTCCTTATTAAAATTGAATTTTGAAAAACAACTACTTCATTTTTCATGTTTGTTTTTGTTTGGTAGTTTGTATCCTTGTACAATGATTATGTTTTCATAATATATATAATTATATTAATGGATTAAATATGATATAAATTAATTATATACATAATTTTTAAATCAATAAAATTTTGATAAAAAAATGGATTACCCCATCAAAGGAGACATTAGGTCGTACTAACACAATAATGTGGTTTCCATTTTCTTCAAGGATAAAATGAATGTAATATAAATATAAATTGAAAATTTTAGAATATTTTTTATAGAAAATAAATAATATTTATTCATTAAATATATCATTAACACAATTAATATAGAAATAATGTGAAACATGTATAACATCACTTTGAAAAGTGATAGTCCGCATGTATGCACAAGCAATTTGATATTTTCCAACGGATGTGAAGGTATGAAGGTAGATGTGATATTATATTTCTAGATGTATAAATATGTAATTAATATCATATAAATATTTCTAATCCATCCATATAACCATACTTGTGATATTGTGATGGAAAATAATCTATGTCTGTTTGTGAGGCAATAGTCCTCCATTTAAAAGACCGATAGTTTTGTTTTCCATTTTATGAGTGATGAGATAGTTGTAAGATATCACAAGAATAGAATAAAATATTTATATCTGTGAAAACATTATTTTATCATATTATAATAGTTCAAATATAATTTTAAGTATTTTCAAAAATAAATAAAATCGTAACTGATTGATTTGTGAAAAACATCTTCTTTAGAGAGCTGATTTTTGTTTATTTCTAATAATTTCATAGGAGGGTTTCCAATTAATAATAATGCATCTATGATATGTTAATACAACTCATTAATGTAACATATTTGGTGTTCGGGGATACAAATGGATCTTTGGGAGTTTATAGAATATGAGTGTAAATGTATTTTAATATGTTTGGAAAACAGTCTACGTGGAATCGTCTTGAAAATAACCCAAATAATTCTAAAATGATAATGATATTCCTTTGAAAGATGATAAAATTTTACCATAGAATAAAATTTTATATATTATATGGTTTTAATATTTACATGAAATATTATTTATACTATTTTTGGATAATAGGTAACCGTTATCATTACATTTTAACCCCCCATTGTACCATTTTTTACTATAGCAACAATATATAATTTTAACAATTATAACTATTAATTATAAAAATAGTATTGTTGAAAAAATTATTTAATAATAATTATTTTTATTAAAAATATGAAAACCATATTTTAAAATTTAATTTAGATAAAGTATAAAATATATTTTGAAATTAAACTGTCAAATGCAATGAAAAATAGGATTTCCAAACAAACAACTTAAGTATGTGTCAAAAGTGGTTATATCAATGATCAATATTGAAATGAGTATAATGAACTAAATTGGATTGAAAATAATATAAATGAATTTTTATTGAAATTTTACTGAGAACCGAATTGATCATTGAAAATTCTATAATAAATTTTTTTATATAATTCAAAATTCTCAATATTCATTGAAAAAATAATATATTTAAGAAATTCTCAAAAATTCAACGTAATATAATTTATAAATATTAATTTCAGAAAATTTTTTTAATTAAAAAAATTATAAATGTTGAAAATTTAAAATTAAATTTTTTCATAATAATCATACATATAATTTTATTGAAAAATCAAATTTGTGGATATAATGATATTACGAAAAATTACGTACATATTATCAATATTATTTATTTATGTAATACGATTACATAAGAATATAAAAAATTTATTCATTTCTAATCATACATACATATTTTATATCTATATTTTAAAAGTCATGTTCAAGTTATAATTTTATTTTTATATTGTGGTTCTAAAAAATATAGTGTTGTGTGAAAACCATGTAGTCAAAAAAATTAAATCTATTTGAAAAACATTATTTGATAAAATATAATAGTGTTTAATTCTAAAAAATATTAAATATGTTCATCCCAAAAATATATATCAGGTTGATATAAACATCAACAGATAATTATCCCAATCATATCCTCTTATTCTCAGGTAGATTGATCAACTTGGTGGGTTTTCCCAAAAAAAAGTACATATTTGACTTTTCATGTTTCATAGACCATTAAAATTAGGATATTGAATTTCAATCTAATTTTTCTCATCATAGAGATCCTAATATAGTGGCCTGACTTCTATGCTCATTATATGTGAAGGATTAGTTATGTACATTCATATGAGAGAAACATAGTAGAAATTAGGGAATTGAGAGAGATTAATTCCACGCACCATTCAATATAAAAATATCCCCACTTGATCATGAATATTGATAAAAGAAAATGTAACCAGATATCATCTTTTGTTTTATCCTGAATCTCATAGCATTCTTCCATGTTGAAATTTTATAAAACACCTTCTTACAATTATACAAAATAGGATTTGTACAACGTTAGGGCTTTACTATCTAAATACACTACTGAAGACCACCTTGGTCTGTGTTAAAAAAGAACTGATAAAGGGGGCATTTAATAGCACTATTGAAAAGATGATAAATGGGTTTTTGTCAGTTCTTTTTAAAAATCCCTGATAAGAGGACCCCCATTATTTTCACTATTTTACAAGCACTTATAAATGTATAATAAAAAAAGAAATTATATTTCATTAAAAAAAATATATTTTTCAAAATATGTTTTAGATTTGGAAAAATAGGAATATACATTGTACATGAATATCATATTTTCTGAAAATTAAATAAAAAGTGGTTTAAAAAATTAATTATTCACATAGTAATTATTATAGATTAATAGTCAATTAATAAAAAATCAAAGATAAAAAAATATTAAAATAACAATAAAAGATATAAATTATGTTCCATACGTAACTCAAACTTCAAATGACCATAACTTTTGATCTGGGTGTCTCTTTGGGCACTGCCAAATATAAAATTGATTCATGTTACAATCTATATGCCTGTAGTGATAGAGGTAAACCTCTATAACGTTTTTTGAGGCCAAACGATTCCAATAAGGGCTCCAACATTGTGTTTTTAGTTGGAATACCTCGATTCTTTAACTTTTGATTGATTTTCATGCTCTTATTTGGGGTACATATTTTTCTTTTCTTGTGGGGAATGAATTTAACACTAGGTCTTACATTCACATTGATAATATGGTTTCGAATTTTTTCTTGTTTTTACAATTTACTATTATTCATAATCAATATATAAATATTTTTTATATATTCACATAGAAAAATAAATTTCAAAATAAATAATAAAACAAATTTAGATATAAACATATTTATTAATATATAAACATATATTTATAAATAATTAAAAATATATATTGAAATAAAAATATATAAGAAAATGTGAATCAAAACAGTATAGGGGTAGAAAAGGCTTTGATGTATATGTTGGAGGTATAGGGGATGAAACTATTTTGAGGTAGGCGTGTGTGCTGGGGGGAGGTATCTACAGTGGTGATAAAGGTTTGGGGGAAGCGTTGATAATGGGGATGGGTGGAAAGTGATAAAAATGGGGGTGAGTGGGGTGTGGAAAAAAATTTCATATACCCTACATCAGTCATTCATTTATCAGGGTTATTATAGTGTTATTAAAGGCACATTTTAAATTTAATCAAAAACGCTGATAATAGGGGCCTTTAATAGAGAAAAAAATAGTCGTTAAAGGTCACTTTTATCATCAATTTTTAGTGATGTTAATGGGGCCCTTTAACAATGCTTTTGTTGTGCTAATAAAAGAATATATCCTTGAACAAAAAAAAAATTTCAACTCTTTTTAGTGATGAATAATGAATATTGTAGAATTGAAAATTGTTGTTTTTGTTGTAGTTCCACCAACATCAATTTCCTTATCACATCGAAAATTAAAATGATAAATTTTCTATAAAATTTTTGTTACCCGTATTCATTATTAAATATTTATAACATTATATATTTTTTCATCAACAAGCTATGGTCCCAAAATATTTTTTCTATAATTTCATCCTATTATGTTTGAATAATGATCCTCTTTACATAGATGAATTCAAAATGCTTTAGACAAATGGTTGAGTGAAGGATATTTTTTAGAAAAACACTAGTAGAGAAAAATGTTTATACCAGACACCTTTGAAATCCATATAAAAATGATCTCAATATATCTAATAGGGGTTGAATTATTCTAGAAAAATAACCATATATCTGAGGATGATACATATTAGTAAAACTCAACTCTATATCTAGAGTCTTCTGAATAACTCACATAGAACACTGAGGTATACCACAAACCCAAATCAGATATAATTGAATGTGGTACACGATGAATTCTTACCATTTAAAAAATGTATATTCTAGAGCACTAATCCAATGATAATTAATAATTGATAGAAAGGATTTATAATATCACTATAAATATATCTATTGCAACCCATATAAATTTTTTCATGTTAGAATTTTTGGGGGTTTCTAGGATTATATCCCATGATATTTTTTCCAATTACCATTTTTGTATGTTCAATGGTTGTATCATAACCTTATAATATTTTCTAATATCCTTTACATGTTAATAAACCATGAAACTAGATTCAATATCTATAATATCCATCTTAATTAAATCACACCAGAAATAATAATTCAAATTTCTATACATCATTCCACTTCATTGATGAATAGGGAATAAATAGCTATCAACTAACTCGAATAGATCCATTATCATATCAGCTATGGATGAACATCATAGAAATATATTTAAAATTATCCTACCACCTAAATATATTTTATCTCTATAAAATATCTTTCCTTATTCTTCAACACTACATCAACATTCCATGCCTCCTTAATCTTCACTCGGATAGATGTTGAAACATTATTTATAATATTTATTATTTTATCCTTTCCATAAAAAATTTGAAATAAAGAATTTTAAATTAATTAAATACTATATATTTTTTGATCCTTATCCATGATATGATACAATGATCCTTTCATCTCAAAGAAGCATACACATTGTTCTCTTTTACAAGGTGGTAATTTATTTAGTAGTCATAATATTAAATCAGTTCCGACCCTATTATTTGAGACAAATTCAACTATTTCTCTCTGAATATATACATTTTACCTTTTTGATAAATTTATATATCACTTTTTTCTCTATAAATATAACTACCAATATATTTTACATAAAAACTATCATAACTAACTCCCCTCAATATTATTGTAATTTTTTCTCATGAACCATCCATTTTCACGAGGAATAACGTATCACCATAAAATTATATATTAGAATACATCTAAGTACCTTATTATATGAAACAAAATTTATTACAAACACATCTATTCTAAATACAAATTTATAAGCATTTGTATTTACTATCATTATCATTATTTCCTTGAACCATTTGTCACATTCATCTAACTAAATGATATTTGATCCATTCTAATTTAACATCATGAAAGTATTTTAATTTCAGGGTAAATTATCCAAAAAACTGTCATTAATATACATCGAAACAATGAAATCAGCAGATATTAGTAATGGTGGTCGGTTTTTTACAACATTAAATAACTTCATTCCATTATGGGTCCACCTATATATACACTATTAATAGTATACGACGAAAAAAATGAATCTTTATTTAGATCAATTTCACACATTGTAAATATTTCAAATCATTTCTCCATCTTCTAATTTTCAGTACAATTTGGATGTGATTTTCGTTATCTCCCTTTATCTTTACATAGATTTGGATGTGTTCTGTAATGTGAATCAAGAAAGATCACTCAGATCTGTAAAGAATAATTAATTATGTGAAATACGAAATCTATTTAATTAGTATTACTAAATAGAATATATATAAATTCATTATGTAAATACCATGATAAAAATTATTTCTTTCTCATATCCTACTAATAATCCCAAAATTGGTAATATCCAGAATAAAGGTCAATACTGGAAAAGTACTCATCTCCATGATGATTATCAAATGGATCTAAAATATTGGGTAGGGTATTAATTTTTTTGATCATGATATTCTTAATCCCCTAATTATCAATGGAGGGTGGAATTGATCCATCATTATCTTTAACAAAACGAATTAGTGCACCTAGTGGTGGAAGGCAATGACGATTAAATTTATTTTCATGACTATCAATGAGAATACTCTCCAATTATAATAAATCAATTTAGTCGATTCAATAGTGATTAGTTGAACATTTAGTTACACTTTTAAAGATTTATATTAAAAAACCAAAATTATTTAGTGGAGGACTAGGATTTTTTCTAAAATGACATAAAAAAGTTCCCATAAAATTTGAAAATCAATGATGTTGGCTTTCCAAAAAACCATTCGAGACAAACAAAAACTAAAATGGTAATATATAAAAATATAATATATTTTATTTCCATGAAATGTTAATGCTTTGATTCATAATTATATAGGATCATAGCATGTTTTGTATCATTAAATATTAAATCTATTACAATGAAATTGATTTTGTCTTTATTCAAACAATGGTAATCCATTCCTAAGATAACATTATATTCAATAGGAAAGAGAATAAAAATATTATTTGGATATTTATTCTTATAAACATAAACTAGAGAAGAATCATAGGCTTCATATGTTCACATCATTGATTTATGTGTTATCATAAATAATTCAAGATCTAATATTTGAAGATATAAAGTTTATTTTCATAATATATTCTTAACTATCAATATGTTAAATTAATATTTGATAATAAATATTACCCCCTGAATATCCTCATTATATCTTCAACACCATACAAAAACTAAAATGTTTTTCTTGATAATATAACATCATTAATCAATGTTAATAATAATGAAAAATTATGGAATTGATGTCCAAATCATGGAAATTTATTTTCAATTTATGATATCGTTGCATTAAACCAAATTATTATTGGTCATCATCAATTTAAATCTATCATGATGGTTCATGATTATTTTATGAATTTTCATATTATATCCCTTTGGAGTTCCAAGACAGGTGTGAAGTAAGGTCTACTGTTCTACAAAATGTGACAAATGACTCCATATCAATGCTCTATTTACATAGTTATTATTCTTATATAAAACTTTGATAGATACAAATCCACATTTTGTATCCATACGTGGTTATAATATCTAGTAATCCACTCAGTCTATGCTTTAGTAAAAATACGACATCTTCATATACATAGACTTATCTTTATGGTTTTTAGTAATGATTTGTCCCCATTGTTTCCAAATTTTGAAAAAACCTTTTTATGATACCAAATATAAAGATCCAACCATTACACACATATATATTACATCTTAGTAGGTGAATGTTATTCACATAACAAAATTATTAGTGCTATAATTGTATTATTCTACTACCTTTAGGATTATGGATTCAAAAACATTGTTCATCAGATAACTATATCATCTTCCACTATAATCATCAAAATTAGAACCCATATTATAAATATAATACAAAATAATTTTCACCATTCCCTAGGGAATATAATTATTTAAAAGGGTTATTTTTAATTATCAATATTGGTAATCATGGAAGATATCAACATAACATGAACATAAGTGTTTAAGAACATGAGAATACAATTCGATAAACCAAACTAATAATGTCATAGACTATATCCATAAGTCATAAAATAAATTTCATGTTTTTATATGGTTTGAATAATGAATTAATAAATGTACATAATCCATGAAAACCTAACTTTAGCCTAAATAATTGATTTTTTCATGGACATATTCGTATAAGATCATTTCCCCAAAACGATAGGATAATTTCTATAAATATCATTGTGAAATGGGTTCACTCCCATAACTATAATTGTAGTCATGGTTTACTCCAAATAATTTCATAGAGAACAAATTCACATACTAAACTCAGTTTAGTACCCATTCCAGTCTAATTAAACTCATATGATATCAATTATTACCCAATGAATTTAGAGAGATATAGGTCCCCCCTATAACATAATAAAAATAATGCATACGCATTACACAATATCATAAAATATTCTTAGTATCATAACCCATGAAATTAAATGGTTACTATAAATAAATCATCGTAGAAAACATGATGGAAGTGAAACAAGTAACATAATCATTTCACTAATTTAACATAGATTAACCCCATGAAAAGGAACAAATTTAATAAAACATTTCATCATAATCGTAACCCAAGATCAGAGAGAATTAGGATGGAATCATTGGGTCATATCCATTGTAAAAAGTTTATAATATCATGGGATTTCCTCTTATATAGAAATTTTTTTTGTAGAGATCACAATAAAAAGTTTAGGATAAAAATAACCATTCCAAATCGAAAACAATTATTTTGCAAACAAAATGTTTCCAAATTGTAAAGAAAATTCATGTTTTTAAAATAAACATGGTAAAATGTAAATAAATTTTTAAATTAATTAGTGGTAATTGTGGTATGGAATATCATCAATTCTACTTACATAAATGTAAAGATATCTTTAACAATTTTGGTAAATTCTAAAAGTGAAATATATGGAAAATGATAAAAAGATTCCTTTTAATATGTTTTCTAAAAAGTAAATAATGTGTAAAAACATATTGAATAAATAAATGGAGATGATTCAGAAAATATTTTGATAATTTTTTAATTAAAAAATTGATATTAATGAATAATAGTTTTCTATTGAATAGAGATATAAATTGAATTTTTATTAAAGAAACAATTTTAGACACTTCTATAAATTTTTAACATAAATTTAATTGAAAATGAGTTTTTTCGTTTAAAATCCATTGGATAAAAAAGTAATTATTTTATAGAGAGATTTATCATAATGTTTCATCATCCAATGCATAATAGTAATCATCCATGATAGACAATGAGGTTGTAACAAAAAACGTTCACCAATTTTTTAATGATGGATTCATAATCCCCATGAAAGAATGAACCGTAGATGGATATTTATATCCCAAAATCATTATGTGAATAATCCTATGATATTTTTATTGGTATAATATAATACACACCAAGAGATACAATTAGTGAATATGGCATTTGACCCCATGGAAATTAAATTGAAATGATAATCCCATTGCACAATAGAAACTATTGAACCAAAATCCCACTTAACAAATTACATAAAATTAAAATATAAATATCTTGAAAATATTGATATTCAGGATATAATATTTGAAATTGGAAGTATATATCCCATAAAAATGAAATTATTGGGGAATATATGATTTTTACCATAAAAGTAAAAGTCAGAGGAAAATAGCTTACTAAGTTGGAAGCTTCTATATCGTATTCCCTATCAAATAATAACATCAAATGAAATATTGATTATAATTAATGTATTTAAATTTATTATATTACTTTTATAATGGATAGTATATAAACTAGAACAAAAATTACTGTTGATTATGACATATATCTCCTAGAAATAATATAGAGTCAGAAAATCCATTTCACGATTTGATATCACTTGAATCTCAATCCTCACGATAGAAAAAATTTAATTCAAACATTAAATGTAATTATAATAAAGGAAAATTTTATATAATATCTTAGAAGATTTATATACCCATCATAAATGAGTATTGGTTTAATTCCCTATGATGGATTAACCAATGAGAGGGGATGAGTGAATAGCGGTTTTTATAGGAAATCTTTTTCAATTCAATTAAATCTCCTGAAAAAGTTATGGTTATAGACACAATCAATATTATCCCTAAAACTCAATTTATATTCCATAATAAAAATATAATGAAAGGAAACTATATTTACAATGTTCGTCATTATGTGATAGTCCTTTCTATGTTTTTTATTCGACAAAATATAGATTCTAAAATGTTGAAAATTTTCAATAAAATTTCAACAATGGATTCCCACTCAAGCTAAACAACATCTAATCTAGATCCAACCAAGATAATAGTTTTGAAATTGTGTCCATTCAAAATTATTACTCCTCCAAACCCAATCAAGAGACACTATTTTTTCATGGATCCTATAAAAATTCTTTGCTATAATTTATAACTAACCAAAATGATTAACCATTATTCAAAGGATTTATCGACTATAGGTTGTTTCTATGATCTTCCTCCATGATAATGTAAGATATTACATGCTCATATACTAGTTCACATACCTCTCAAATCCAATGATATGGTATTTTGTTCTTGTTCCGTAATTTTGATCAACTGTGATGACTATTTCCTTAGTGAAACTAGGCCATGGATGATCAATTCCTCTATATGATGTTTTGGACTCCATATAAAGTGTACAAGTTTTAAAAACAGTTTTATTTTATTATTATATGAAATAATAATACAAGAAAAATATCAATTTCTTATTATATTATTATTAAATCTAATGAAATATACATCACACATTGATTTCATGGAATCCAAACAAATTTATATGGATTATCAATAATTGAATATATGCATAAAATATTTCTTGTACCATGAAATTACCCCATGAAAGTGGGGTGGATGGACATTAATCCATGTGTTTCTTCATTCACTCCTTGTATTCAATCAAAAAATACATTCCCTTTGTGTCAATTAATGGGTATTCCAAGAAGATTGAATATATTATCTATAATATTCTCAATGTATGTGGCCATCTCAAATCCTTTATGCACACACTGTCAAATTTTCTTATCAATGTATGAAAACAAATTAACTATGTTGTTTCAGTGACTTTGTGCATGAATGACCCAACAGATGGTAGCTATAATTAATTGAAAAATTTGTTTTTATTCACTAATATGTTTTATTGAAACATTGTCTTTCAGTTGTCTCTTGAGAGTCACATGATCTAGGAAGTCACTATGGATCATAGATATTTTTGATATATAAGGAGATCTGTTATTGGGTTTTTGATTATTTTCAATGAAACAAGTTACCTTAGGATGAAATTAATGTGTTCATTCCTCTAAATTAAAAATATTAGGATCCTCTTCACTTTAGAGAAATGATTATCCTGAGGAGGTATTTTACTTTATGAAACATTGTTTTCACAATGCTACATTTCGTCTTAAATGTGATACACTAAAAATATCACAATAACCATCACTAAGAAAGGAGTTTATATATTTTTTGGCAATGATTTTATTATATAATCAACCTTATATACTAATTTCAATCTACATTGATTCTCCCAAATATTTGGCATTTATGTGTAACATAAAATTATAATTTTATTTTGGTTGAGAAAAATTCATGCCGATTATTAGTGTTTCTTTATGTTACATGTCACAGAGTACTCACATGCATGAATCGATAATTTCATGCTTGTTATTTGTTTTAGATAATTAAACTTCTCTAATTATCATAATTTCACTCGAAATATGTTTTTATTCATCGAAAAAATCCATTAAATTTAAATTCATGAAAGAGAAATACACTATTATGCATGATATTGATACGATGAATAACATTCTTTCCATTAGAAAAATCCTCAACGAATGCCAGAGTTATAAAATTGTCTTCTCATCTTGATCATTAATGAACTGGATATTCATGACTACATAATGGTAGAATATGATTAGTGTGACTGGATGGACAGACTAGATCATTAAGATCAGATTTTGGACATTTTGTTGTTTTTTAAATAGAGTATGAATAGGATCATGTTCCACCACAACCCACAATGAATAGTCAATATATCTTGTTAACAAAATATCATTCGAGGGGAGTTATGGAATCGCTATAAAATATTGAATGCTCTACCATCATGTCACCCCACATGGTGGTACTACCTCTTCATCCATTCTCCTTCAATCCATACACATGGTCCCATGCAAGTCCCCTATTCTCCCCAGCCAAACAACCTCGATCAGGGTCTAGTATAGTTTCTCTAGAGTGTGGATTACCCCCCCCCCCCCCCGGGTTCAATAAGTGCTCAATATTTTACAGGGGATTTAATAATGTTTTGTGGAACCCAATTTTTTTAATAAGGGAAGCCATTACAAATTACATAGAATAAACTATGGATCAAATTAATTACAAATAAATCCTGAATAAATTCCAACTAAATATTTTAATCATATAAACTAATCATTATGTAAAATAAAATATATGAACATATATTTTATCATGGTTGTGATCAATTCAACATCATCATATATTTATGCATCTCTAATTTCATGGAAACATCTTATCAACTTTTCAAGTCATTTTCATGAAACTAAATTTTTCATCGACTTCAAATGATGTAACAAATGTGATCACACTATAGAACAAGTGTTTAGCCAATAGGGATCAGTACATAAATCATCAGAGTTTAAATCATTGTGTAGTATTGAATCATGAAATCTATTTTTTAAAAAAACATAACAAATCTCAAGGAATCTCCACCTCTCACCATATTTCATCTAAACACATACGGATATTTGTTTGACAACAAATGCAACACTATGAATAAAAATATTACCCTTTGTATTTTGTTTTGAATAACTTTTTAGAGAAATTTTTATGATCTAACAACTATTTTCAAACTTCCCCAAATGGAAATAAAATTAAAAGGACGATAGTGTATTTTTCAAAAGGTTTTTATCATAAATTTGAATATTACTTATTAAATATTTATAAGATAGTGATAATATCACATGTTTCTTTTATAAAACTTCACTTAGTTAGTCAACTAAATGTCAACATGGTATAAAAAAACATACAAAACATGATAGATATGATAATGGTTTTTGATTCATTCCATAAAACCCCGTAAATTTGAAATAATTCTCATAATATCTTAACTAAAGTGAACTGAAAATTATTAAAAAAATTAGTAAAATAAAAAATCCAGTATATACATCAATAGACCCATCCGAAATATCATTTTAAAATAATATGTCTTGGTCATTCCCTTGAACCAATTAATCCCCATAAATCAATAATATAATACAATTATGAAAATTTGATGAACATGTAATTAGAATACATTTATCATTAAGATTGAACTTTTTCCATGATTTTCACTTCATTCTCATGGTTTCCCCCTTAATGGATACAAAATTATCTTCCATTTCATGGAAGTTAGTATACTACATAAAGTATAATTATGTGATGTGGTCAACATATAACATCCTAAAACATCTCATTCAATTCCCTACATTGTTAGTTCAGAAAAATATAAAATATTGATAGAACATACATGTTTTGATGGAACCGAGCATGCAACAGAAGCCCCAAACAGTTTGTATTTCAAAATATATCTACTGACGATCGACATAAAGTTGTCGATTCATGAAGAGTATCCTGGTAACAGCAGAGAACCCAACATGAAGGGTTTGAAGCACACAAATAAATCGTAAAAATACATAGCCTAATTTAAATCCGCACAAGACATCTTATCATCATGGGCGATCATTTCTCGAAGAATTCGAAGTCAATTTCCTCTAGATAATCGACACACGCTTCATGGAATCCACAAGATCTCTGTTTTTCTTAATCCGGGTGCTAGCGCGGAATTGTGATGACACCTTCGATGCTCCAACAATCACTGCATCTCTTTTCTAGTGATGCATGGGGTAGAGTTCGATCCAAGATCTTTGGATCTAGAGCCTATCTCTCTATGTAATGGGAGATAGAAAAATATAGGAATGTTGTATGAATAGTATTTTGTAAAATACCCTCCTATTCTGATTATTGTGCTTAATTAAAATACCCCGTATAGCCTCATCAGCCCAAATACATACCACACAATAAGAAAAATTTTATGACTACTTATCTGAGTAATAAATATTATTATCACTCACTTGTAATATATTAAAATATATTACGTGATAATAATTGAGTCATTACCATGACTCGTCTCTCGCATAAATATTAATTGAACCACGAATAAACTAATATTCATCAATTAATATTTTTCATGCATTTATATAAAACATATAAATTCAATTAATAAATAATTTCAAGGATCACTATTCCAAATTCTAATAATATGAATTTATTTATTTCATTGGTAATCATTTATCCTTGGAAAAATCCTGAACACCAAAGGTGGTACCTACAGTGTCCAAAACTCACATTCAAATGAATAGGGAAGATTCTTGATTTGCTAATTTTTCTGACCCTTTAGGGCATTATCTCAAAAAATTTGAATAGTATTCACAAACCAATATCAGGATCTAGAAACCCATCATTTCCAATAAGGATATGTTGGTTTTCATAGTAGCGACAACCAACATATGAACACGCACTGTGTAATATAATCTCTTTGTCTATAATATCTCATAAGAGATGACCAATCATGTTTATTCTTGGTTACTGTTTGTTTAACTGTCTTCTTGTTTTTTTCAATAGGGGAATTTCTATTCACATTTTATATTTTTTGGATATCTATTATCATGTTCAAGTATTGTATTTTCATTATATTATCTCTCATTAAATAAGTTCTTTCTTTTATTGTAAAGAATTTATATTTCATTCCATCATTAAATAAAATCGAGCCCAAAAATCAAACAAAACTAAATAAAATATGTGACTTAATGTTTTATGTTATGTTATAATATATTCAGATTTCATTTCTTTTTAACATTTATACTTCTGAGTGAAATAGTTACCCTTTGAAAAATCATCTTAAGGGAACATCTACTTTTTCTGATTTTCACAACCCCCATAGAAGTGGTGTATTTTACATCATTTTTCACCATCCTGTTTTTCAAGACATGATTTTGAACCTATACTAGAACATGGAATATTGTTAGTATATAATCCCATTTTTGGGTAATGGGAGACCTCATTATTTATTTATTTTCCCTTCTGATAATAAAATGATCTGATTCTTTTTTGGGATTCATGATCCTTTGATCACACTTGTGAAATAATATATTTTTTTCACTGTACATTGGAATATTATAGCATGCAGTGATTACTAATAAATTAATATCACCTCAATCTATTAGAAATATATGTTGATATTTTAATTATCTTGCTCAATTGATCTCATCCTGGATTCAAATTGTTATATTTTGTTCATTATTAGATATTTAGGTGTATTATTATCATTTTTAGGAAATGTAAATCTCCATTACTCTGTAATTACTTTACTCTAATTAAGTAGCATTGATAGAAAAACAAAATTATATAATTTTTTTGAAATTCATGGATGGAATATAGAAATACAGTAATATTTAATTATTTATCATATGCACTTCATTGAAATTATTCAACCACTTTAGCATATCTTTTATTGTAAATATAAATTGTTTCATCCATTACCTCACATATTTTGTGAGAGTGTTGGATATTTCACCATTTTAAACAACTTAATATTCCATGGAATATTCTTATTCTTCTAGATGAAAATTTTAATTCTAAAATAATTCAAAACATCAAAAATGAAATTCACAACATCTTTGGGGAGTTTTTCAAATTCTATTGAAATTTTGAATAATTATCAATATGTGATATCTCATCATCATAAGTACCATGAGTATTGTTATATAAATCATTGTAAAATTAATTATTTCATGTTTTAGATTTAATATTAATTCATATTAAAGGTGCCTCTTCATTTCCACCAGGAATCCTGTTCATCATCCTTTTCAGTTTTTTTGTCATCTTCTTTTGATTGTTGGAAGAGATCTCTATATCAGGTTTCTATCATTTTTCATGAAATTTTCTCATCACAATGACTCACTTCAATATTTATAAGTAACAAAATCCTATGATACCAAATGTGGTTACCCATGATTTATTGACCACTATGATGGGAGAAGTGAATGAGTGGAGAATTTTTATGATTTCCTTTTATTTTTAATTCAGAAAATTTAAATTGTTAAGCTTCCTGATCAACTAAATATTATATATAAGCATCACCATTTGTGTAATAATAACAGAAGGAAGAGAAGAACATAATTTTTTAAAGGTTATAAAAAATGAAATATTCCATTAAATATTCTTTATTCCATAAAACATATATTCTCTATCACACTTCACTGTTAATCAAGTGACAATAATGGATATCAACTCCTACTAAAAGAAATATTCTAATGATCCAACAAAAGGAATTTGTGTTATTTTTACTCCAACTAGAATAATAATTTCTCAACTCAAACCATGAAAATATCTCTTCTCCTAGAACATATGAAAAGACATCCCATGATTCCTGATCAATTTTTAATGTTTCACTACAGTTCAATGTTTGATCTAACATAAGATAATTCTATTACCATCCTCTATGAGATTATAGGATCTAAATTCCACATATAGTTATTCATGAAACTTCTAATCCAATGATCGGGTAGGTTGGTCATGATAAATAATTCTACACATTTATGAAGACGAGTTTATTTAGGGCAATTATGATCGGGATGATTATTTCTTTTTCCTGAAGTCACAAAATCATTGTGAGTTGAGAATGCTATAAACACAATACTCTTCAATTATTATATGAAATAATAATTCTTTTCCAATATCAATTTCATTATAATTAATTATCAACTCAAATAAAGTATACTTTATTTTTGTTTCATATGATCCAAAAAACTATTTCTATTATCTCAATACATGTCTATATTCTTAAAGGAAAGAATGTACTATCTAATTACTTAATGAAAGAGATGTGTATGTATTTTACTTATTGTGTTACTTCATACACAACTTGGACTCACATACAAAGTTCTTACCTTGTGTCTCAATGAATCTGTATTCATGGTAGCTTGCATATACACTCCATTATCTTCTCATAGTATGGAGACTTCAAAATCCATTTCAACCACACTATCCACCTTTATTATAAATTCAAAAAAAACATGAACTCATTTTTTCAGTAATTTCTTGTTCACAAAAATAAATATATGATTTCTATATTTATGTACAAAAGTGAGTCTTCTTCGAGAAAATGGTTTAGGGATACACTTTATGGAGGTTATTTCTAGTAAATCTTGAAAACCAAAAGGCTTTTACATATCTCATATATTCATGAAATTAAGGTAGGCATGTTATTGTATTGTTAATTTTTCCTCACATTAAAACTTTACTGTTGATGAAATTCAAGAGTTCTTAATAGAGTTCGAATTATTAATGGATCACATTCCCCATGTATTTTTTTCATGATGATGAATTTTGCTACATTAAAATATTATTTCCCAATACAGTATTTTTTTAGAAATGATATCCACTCAAAATATCAGTAGAACCCTCTTTGGTTAAGAGTTTTAGATATATATTGTAGAATACTAGTTTCCTCATACATCTTTATATTAGAGTTTCAAATCGCATGGAATTTACCGAAAATATATCACATTGATTCATATCTTCAAATTACATAGTTTATTAGGTTGATGCAAGTGGATTCCAATTTCTGAGGCTTCATAGTGATACTGGTAATAAATTCATCACATTAATTCATATATAATCACATTCTCCACAATTATTTTATAATATAAAAAATCATTTATTAAAATGGAATACAACTTCTATTTTCATTCTCAACAATAAACCAGTTGTACGATTTATCATCATGAATGAAAAACATAGTGACTATTATAGTAATAAGATAGTAAAATTACCATAATTTAATCATAAAGATATTCAAAGGTGGCCAGAGTCATTCATGTGGTTGTTTGGCTCAACAACTGGTGATGTGGATATCCCTTTGTTAACAAAGGTATAAGTTGATTGACGTGATCAATTGGATGGAAGAGAAAAAATTGGTTAGATGGGCTACATTATTTCCATAATTTTAATAGAGGATGACTATTTTCATGCACTATTTTATACTATATAAAATCACCCATACTTCTAGTGTTGAATATATCAGTTATGTCTGTGTAAGAATCAATTTAAATCTTGACCCCCCTGTGGTGGTACTATACTGCATGGTGGGACCACATTTTCACACATTATCCTTCCACCTTACCCATTGTCCCATTCATGCAGTCTCATGTTCCCACCATTGATTACTCTCTCTTGGTATAGGGTATTTCCTCTAGAACATGGTTATCCCACCATTTCCAACATGTGCTCAAGAGTTGTGGTAGCTTTGGCCAATGATTTTGGATGGCCAATTTTTTATAATAATGGCCACCATTAAACATTTTTTATAATAAAAAAATATCAAAATAATTATGAAGGCATACTAAATAAGATCCATCCAACTATTCTTATCTTCTCAACTAATATACATCCCAATAGTATATACAAACATACATTTTTCATGGAATTTATCAATGAAACCACCTCATGAATCTAATATTTTCTCATAGAATGCAATAATTATATAAAATCATTAATTTTTCATAATGCAATTAAGTTTTTCATGGTCATCACTTAATGTAACCAATTTTTATAGTCATTAGAACATGTTATTAATTAGTGATGATTAGTTCGACAAATGATTTGGGTTTACAACATGGAAAATAAATCAATAAATTCATCCATTGAATTGAATCAACAATGAATATATAAGAAACATAAATTATAAAAATCAAATTTATAGAAACATATTTACATAATAGTGATAATTAATGAATCATTCTTGCTAAAAAATGTTCATAACATAACATATGTCCTAATAAAGAAAATTAGTCAAATATCTCTAAACTCAACTCTCAATTTTATTTTATTTTTACATGAAATAATAATAAAAGAAAATTCTCAATTTCTTATTGTTTAATTTGTAAATCTAATGAAATATTCATCACACATTGATTTCATCGAATCCAAACATATTTCTCCGGATTATCAATAATTTTATATATGGATAAATTATTTCTTGTACCATGAAATAACCCCATGAATGTGGTGTGGATGGACATTAATCCATGTGTTTCTTCATTCAAAACATGTATGAAAACAAAAAATACATGCCCTTTGTGTCAATGAATGGGTATTCCAAGAATCTTGAATATATTATCGATTATCTTCTCAATGTATGTGGCCATCTCAAATCCTTTATGCACACACTGCCAAACATTTTTATCAATGTATGTAAACAAATTCACTATGTTGTTTCAGTGACTTTGTGCATGAATGACCCAACAGATGCTAGCTATAATTATTTGAAAATTTTATTCTTATTCATTAATGTGTTTTATTGATACATTTTCTTTCGGTTGTCTCTTGAGAGTCACGTGAACTTGGATTTCACTATGGATCATAGATATTTATGATATATAAGGAGATCTGTTATTGGGTATTTTATTATTTTCAATGAAACAAGTTACCTTAGGTTGAAATTAACGTGTTCATTCCTCTCAATGAAAAATATTAGGATCCACTTCACTTTAGAGAAATGATTATCATGAGGAGGTATTTTAAATTATGAAACATTGTTTTCACAATGCTACATTTCCTCATAAATGTGATACACTAAAAATATCACAATAACCATTACTAAGAGAGGGGTTTCTATATTTTTTGGAAATGATTTGGTTCTATACACCTATTTACATGCTGATTTCAATCTGCATTGAATCTCCCAAATATTTAGCATTATGGTGTATCATAAAATTATAATTTTATATGGGTTGAGAAAAATTCTTGCCGATTATTTGTGTGTCTTTATGTTACATGTCACAGAGTAGTCACAGGCATGAATCGAAAATTTCATTCTTGTTATTTGTTTCATATAATTAAACATCTCTAATAATCATAATTTCACTCGAAATATGTTTTTATTCATCGAAAAAATTCATCCTATTTACCTTCATGAAAGAGAATCACACTATTATACATGATATTGATATGATGAATAACATTCTTCCCATCACAAAAATCATCAAATGAGGCCAGAGTTGAAAAATTGTTGTCTCATGTTGATCATTAATGAACTGGATATTCATGATTGTATAATGGTAGAATATAATCAGTGTGACTGGTTGGACAGACTAGATCATTAAGATCAGATTTTCAACATTTTGTTGTTTTTTTAATTGAGCAAGAATAGGATCATGTTCTGCCACAACCCACAATGAATAATCAATATATCTTGTTAACATAATATCATTCGAGGGGAATTATGGAATGGCCATAAAATATTGAACGCTCTACCATCGTGTCACCCCACTTGGTGGTACTACCTCTTCATCCGTTCTCCTTCAATCCATACACATGGTCCCACACAAGACCCCGATTCTCCCCAGCCAAACAACCTCGATCAGGGTCTAGTATAGTTACTTTAGAGTGTGGATAACCCACCAAGTTCCATAACTTCTCAATATTTTACAATGGATTTAATAATGATTTGTGGTACCAAATTTTTTTTAATAAGGGAAGCTAGTAAAAATTACATAGAATAAACTCTGTATCAAATTAATTACAAATAAATACAGAATAAAATCAAAATAACTCTTTTAATCAAATAAACTAATCATTATGTAAAATAAAATATATGAACATATAGTTTATCATGGTTGTGATCAATTCAACATAATCATTTATTTATGAATCTCTAATTTCATGGAAACATCCTATCAAATCTTAAAGTCATTTTCATGAAACAAAATTTTTCATGGACTTCAAATGATATAACCAATGTGAAAACACTATAAAACATGTTTTTAGTTAATAGAGATCAGTTTATCAATAATTATAGTTTAATTCATTTAGTAGTATTGAATCATGAAATCCATTTTTATAAAAACATAACAAATCTCAAGGAATCTCCACCACTCTTCATCATTCATGTAAACACATACAAATATTTCATTGACAACAAATGCAACACTATGACGAAAAATAATACCCTATGTATTTTGTTTTGAATAACTCTTTAGAGAATATTTTAAGATCTAACATCTACTTTCAAACTTCCTCTAATGGAAATAAAATTAAAAGGAAAATAGTGTATTTCTCAAAAGGTTTTTATCATAAATTTGAATATTATTTATTTAAAATTTATAAGATAGGGATGATATCACATTTTATCTTATAAAATTTCACTTAGTTAGTCAACTAAATGTCTACATGGTATAAAACAACACACAAAACATGATATATAGGATAATGGGTTTTGATTCATTCTATAAAACCCCATAAATTTGAAATAATTCTCATAATATCTCAATATAATTAAACTGTAAATTTTAAAAAATATTAGTAAAATTAATAATCATGTATACACTTTAATAGACTCATAAAAAATATCATTTGAAAATAATAATGCTTGTTCATTCCCTTGAACCAATTAATCCCCCTAAATCAATAATATAATATAATTACGAAAATTTGATGAACATGTAATTAGAATACATTGAATATTAATATTGATCTTCTTCCATTATTTTCACTTCATTCTCATGGTTTCCCCCTTAAGGGATTCACACTTTTCTTCCTTTTATTGGAAGTTATTATACTACATAATGTATAATTATGTGATGTGGTCAACATGTAACATCCTATAACATATCATTCAATTACCTACATTGTTAGTTCAGAAAAATATGAAATATAGATAGAACATACATGATTTGATGGAACCGAGCATGCAGCGAAATCCCTAAATAGTTGGTATTTAAAAAAATATCTACTGACGATCGACATAAAGTTGTCCATTAGTGAAGAGTATCATGGTTATTGTTGAAAATCCAACATTAAGGGGTTAAAGAACTAAAATAAATCGTAAAAATACCTAGAAAAATTTGAATCCACACAAGACGTCTTATCATCATTAGAAAATGTTACTCGAAGAATTCGATGTCAAATTCCTCTAGATCATCCACAGATGCTTCATGGAATCCATGAGATCTCTATTTTTTGTAATCTGGGTGCTAGCGCGGAATTGTGATGAAACCTTCTATGCTCCAACAATCATTGCATCTCTTTTCTAGTGATGAATGGGGTAGAGTTCGATCCAAGATCATTGGATCTAGAGCCTCTCTCTCTACAGAACGGGAGATAGAAGAATATAGGTATGTTCTATGAACAGTACTTGGAAAAATACCCTCCTATTTTGCTTTTAGTGCTTAATTAAAATTCCTAGTATAACCTCATTGGCCCAAATACATACCACACAATCAACAACATTTTATGACTACTTATCTGAGTAATAAATATTATTATCACTCACTTGTAATATATTAAAATTTATTACGTGATAATAATTGAGTCATTAACATGACTCGTCACTTGGATAAATATTAATTGAACCATGAATAAATTAATATTCATTAATTGATGTTTTTCATGCATTTACTTAAAACATATAAATTCAATTAATAAATAATTTCAATGATCACTATTCCAAATTTGAATAATATGTATTTATTTATTTCATTGGTGATCGTTTATCCTTTGACAACTCCCGAACACCAAATGTGGGTCCCATAGTATCAAAAACTCACATTCAAATGAATAGGGAAGATTCTTGAATATTCTAATTTTTTTTACCCTTTAGGGAATTATCTCAACAATTGTGAATAGTATTCACAAACCAATATCAAGATCTAGCAACCCATCGTTTCTCATTATGATATAAGGGTTGTCACAGTAGCAACAACCAACATATGAACACACACTGTGTAATATAATCTCTTTGTCTATAATATCTCATAATAGAGGACCAATCATGTTTATTCTTGGGGACTGTTTGTTTAATTGTCTTCTTGTTTTTTTCAAAAGGGTAATTACTCTTCATATTTGATATTTTTTGTATATCTCTTATCAAGTTCAAGTATTGTATTTTCATTATATTTTCTCCTATTAAATACATTCCTTCTTTTATTGTAATGAATTTATATTTGATTTCATCATTAAAAAAATAGAGCCCAAACATCTAAAAACACTAACAGAAAAATAAGAGACTTATTATTTTCTATTAAGTTATAATATATTTTGCTTTCATAGATTTTTAACATATATACTTATGAGTTAAATAGTTACCCTTTGAAAAATCATATTAAGGTAACATCTAATTTTTCTGATTTTTACAACCCCCATAGATGTGGTGTATTTTACATCATTTTTCACCATCCATTTTTTCAAGATATGATTCTGAACCTCTACTAGAACATGGAATATTGTTAGTATATAAACCCATTTTTTGGTAATGGAAGACCTAATTCTTGATTTATTTTCCCTTTTTATTATAGAATGATCTGATTCTCTTTTGGGATTCATGATCCCTGGATCACACTTCTGAAATAATATATTTTTTTCAGTGTACATTGGAATGTTATAGCTTGCACTGATTACTAATCAATTAATATCACCTCAATATATTAGAAATTTATGTTGATATATTAATTATCTTGCTCAATTGATCTCATCATGGATTCAAATTGTTATATTTTGTTCATTATTATATATTTAGGTTTATTTTTTTATAATTTTAAGAAATGTTAATCTCCATTACTCTGTTATGATTTTACTCTAATTTAGTAGCATTGATAGACAATAAAAAATATATAAATGTTTCGAAATTCATGGATGGAATATAGAAATAAAATAATATTGAATTATTTATCATATTCACATTATTGAAATTATTCAACCACATTAGCCTACCTTTTATTAAAAATAGAAATTGTTTCATCCATTACCTTCACATATATTGTGAAAGTGTTGGATATTTCACCCTTTTAAAAAATTGAATTTTCCCTGGAATATTATTCCTCTTCTAGATTCAAATTTTAATTCTAGAAAAATTCAAAACATCAAAAATGAAATTCACAATATCATTGGGGATTTTTTCAAATTCTGATGAAATTTTAAATAATTATCAATATGTGATATCTCATCGTCATAAGTACCATGAGTATTGTTAGATAAATACTTATCAAATTAATTATTTCATGTATTAGATTTCATATTACCTCATATTAAAGGTTTCTATTCATTTCCACCAGGATTACTCTTCATCATCCTTTTCAGTTTTTTTGTCATCTTCTTTTGATTATTGGGAGAGATCTGTATATCAGGTTTCTATCATTTTTCATGAAATCTTCTCATCACAATGACTCACATGAATATTTATAAGTAACATAATACTATGATACCATATGTGGTTACCCATGATTTATTGACCACTATGATGGGAGAAGTGAATCTGTGGAGAATGTTTAGGATTTCCTTTTATTTTTAATTCAGAAAATTTAAATTGTTAAGATTCCTGATCAACTAAATATTATATCTAAACATCACTATTTGTGTAATAATAATAAAATGAAGAGAAGAACATAATATTTTAAAGGTTAGAAAAAATGAAATATTCCATTAAATATTCTTTATTCCACCCAACATCGATTCTCCATTACACTTCACTATTAATCAAGTGACAATAATGGATATCATCTCCTACTAAAAGAAATTTTATAATGATCCAACAAAAGGACTATGTTTTATTTTTAGTCAAACTAGAATAATAATTTCTCCAACTCAAACCAATAAAATATCTCTTCTCCAAGAACTTATGAAAATACATCCCATGATTCTTGTTCAATTTTCAATGTTTCACTACAGTTCAATGTTTGATCTAACAAATGATAATTCTATTTCCATCCTCTATGAGATTATAGGGTCTTACTTCCTCATATAATTATTCATGAAACCTCTATAGCCAGCGATCAGGTATGTTGGTCATGATAAATAATTCTAATCATTTATGAAGACATGTTTCTTTAAGGAAACTATGATCAGGATGATTATTGCTTTTTCCTGAAATCACTACATCACTGTGAGATGAGAATATTGTAAACACAATACTCATCAATTATTATATTAAATAAAAATACATTTCCAATATCAATTTCATTATCATTAATTATCAACAAAATTAAAATATACTTCATTTTTGGTTCATATCATCCAAAAAAATTGTTTCTATTATCTCAATACATGTCTATATTCTTAATGGAAAGAATATACTATCTAATTACTTAATGAAAGGGATGTATATGTATTTTACATATTATGTTACTTCATACACAACTTGAACTCACATATAGAGTTCCTACCTTTTGTCTCAATGAATATGTATTCATGGTAGCTTTTATATACACTCTATTGTCTTCTCAAAGTATGGAGACTTCAAAATCCATTTCATCCAAACTATCCACCTTTTTTATAAATTCATGAAAACACATGAACTTATTTTTTCACTAATTTAATGTTCAAAAAAAATATATGTGATTGCTATAATTATGTACAAAAGTGAGTCTTATTTGAAGAAATGGTTTAGGGATACACATTATGGTGGTTATTTGTAGAAAATTGTGAAATCCAAAAAGCTTTTATGTATCTCATATATTTGTGACATTTAGGGAGACATGTTATTGTAGTGTTAATTTTTCCACACATTAAAACATTACTCTTGATGAAATTCAACAGTTCTTAATAGAGTTTGTATTATTAAGGGATCATATTCCCCCATGTAATTTTTTTGATGATGATGAATTTTGCTACATTAAAATATTACTTCCCAATGCACTAGTTTTTTAGAAATGATATCCACTCAAAATATCAGTAGAACCCTCTTTGGTTAAGAGTTGTAGATATATATTTTATAATACTAGTTTCCTCACACTTCATTAGATCAGAGTTTCAAATTGCATGGAATTTACTGAAAATATATCACATCGATTCATATCTTCAAATTACACAGTTTTTTAGGTTGATGCATGTGGATTCCAATTTCTGTTGCTTCATAGTGATACTGGTAATAAATTCATCACATTAATTCATATATAATCACATTATCCACATTTATTTTATCATATAAAAAAATATTTTATTAAAATGGAATACCACTTCTATTTTCATTCTCAACAAAAAAACAGTTGTACGATTTATCAGCATGAATGAACAAAATAGTTTCCTTCAGAATAATAAGATAGTCAAATAACCCAAATTTAATCATAATTATATTCAAAGGTGTCAAGAGTCATTCAAGTGGTGTTTTTCCTGGACATCTGGTGATTTGGATATCCCTTTGTTTACAATGGTATATGTTGATTGACGTGATCAATTGGTTGGAATAGATAAAATCGGTAAGATGGGCTACATTATTTCCATAAGTTTAATGGAGGACGATTATTTTCACACACTATTTTATCCTATATAAAATCACCCAAACTTCTAGGGTTGAATATATCTGTTATGTCTATATAAGAATCAATTTAAATCATTAACCCCGTATGGTGGTACCATACTGCATGGTGGGACCACATTTGTACCCATTATCCTTCTACCTTACCCATCTTCCCATTCATGCAGTCTCTTGTTCCGACCCTTGATTACTCTATCATGGTATAGGGTAGTTCCTCTAGAACATGGTTTAGCCCTCCATGTCCCACATGTGCTCAAGAGTTGTGGTAGCCTTGGCTAATGATTTTGGATGGCCAATTTTTTATAATAATGGCCATCATTAAACATTTTATATAATAAAAAAAATATCAAAATAATTATGAAGGCATACTCAATAAGATCCATCCAACTATTCTTATCTTCTCAACTAATATACATCCCAATAGTATATACAAACATACATTTTTCATGGAATTTATCAATGAAACCACCTCGTGAATCTAATATTTTCTCATAGAATGCAATAATTATATAAAATCATTAATTTTTCATAATGCAATTAAGTTTTTCATGGTCATCACTTAATGTAACCAATTTTTAAAGTTATTAAAACATGTGTTTAATTATTTTTGATTAGTTCGACAATGATTTGGGATTTCAACCTGGTAAATAGATCAATAAGGACATCCATCGAATTGAATCAAAAATGAATATATAAGAAACATAAATTATCAAAATCAAATTTATAGAAACATATTTACATAATAGTGATAAATAATGAATCATTCTTTCCAAAAAAATGTTCATAACATAACATATGTCCTAATAAAAAAATTAGGGAAATATCCCTAAACTCGACTCTCACCTTCCTTAAAAAATGTTCAAACCCCTTATATAATAAATTACAATTTATTATAAATATATAATAGAACCATAATAATTAATATAATATCATAAATGATTTACTAATGATCCAATTATTAATAATTACATGCTATGATAATTTTTCGAGTAATAAATTCATCATTAATCATATATTTATTAGTTTGTTAATTTTTTCTCCTACACAATGATTATGGTTACATTATATACATTATGTTAATCATAATATAAATATCATTTATTTTATTTATATAAATTAGTATAGTCATTAATTAATGTTAGATATTAAAAAATTATTACACCATTCATGGAGATGGTAGGCCATACTTACACATTAATGTGTCCAGTAAATATAAAATTGATGGAACAATATAAAGGTGAATATTAAATATAAATTCCGTAACACGGTTTATATCATAAATATGATATATTTTTATTCAATATTTCCTTTTTACAATTTATTTTAATATAAAATGAAAATTCTATGTCAACGTAATGTGGAGGCAATAGTCCACACATATATGCGATCGATGAAATCATTTTTCAATGAATTATAAGGTAATAAGTTAGTTATGATAATATTATTAATAATTTTAATTATTTACTTAATATCATATAAATATATTAAATCAATTAATATATCCATCAATGGGATATTGGGTTGGAAAATAAACTACATCGGTTCTTGATGTGCTAGTCCAACATATACACAATCAACATTTTTGATTCCCAATTAATGGAAGATGAGATGTATATAAGTTTTGAAATGAAAATAATAATATTTAAGAATATTTTATCTGATTATTTTATTAAATAATGATAGTTTCAATTTATATGAATAATATGAAAGAATAATTAATTCATGGGTAATATCTATGAATGTTCTTCGGAGATCATATTTTTCATTATAATAAGATACTTTATATGAAGGTTTCCATGTTAAACTATGTACATTAGGATGTGGGAGGGGAAATAGTTAATTTTTTTGATGCTATTGAATTATCCAAATGGATATTGGTTTGTGTTTTGTAGAGGATAGTGGATGAACATTTATATGATTGGAAATGAATCAACATGGATTGTACTTTGAAAATTCCATAAGAATATATAATAAAAAATTCATTTCTGGTCCAAATATTACAAAATTATCATATATTATAATATGGGATTGTATTATGTTTGAAAATTTCTATAAAATTTTATTTTTACTTATTTTATTTTCACACATCCACATCGATTATTAGTTTAACCCCATTTAAATTTGTTTTTAACCTGAACCACGATAATTAATTTTTAAATCATTTAATACTCTTTATGAAAAAAAATATTTAATATTATTATATAGATAATAATAATTCATAATAAAAATATATGATACATGTTTATAAAATCAATAAATATATGTGGAATAATTTAATATAAAATTTATCCCACAGATTCCAGAAAAAACAGATTGAAAATGAAATTGTTTTCATATGTGTAAAATAAATTCTATAAATTATAATCAGGGAATTTATTCAATTGAACTAAACTTTATTTATAATTCTATTGTTGTAATAATGTAACATTTAAATCAATTTTTTAAAAAAATTATTTTTTATATTCATTACTGAAAATAATTTTTTTATATAAAACTCATAATATTTCACCTTTCATCAAAAAATTAATTAAATCATAAAATTATAAAAAATTCCCACTAATATCTTTTTAAAATTTTGACCACAAAAGGAAATTTTAAATTTCCAAGAAAATTATAACCCTTGAGTAAAATATTATAGTTATATAATCCTATTTTTTTTAAAAAAATTGAAGATAATGACTTTTCAAATAATACTGTACTTTTTGTCAATATGAATTAATTATATAATGTCATTACAAATAGTTTAGAAATTATATTTTTGATAAAAAAAATTAATAGCTATTTTATAGTAGTCAGATTTTATTTATGAATATCAATTGTATAGTATGGTTTTTTAAAACAAGGAGTTTGATGAACCACATGGTATCAATGAAATTAAATATATTTTAATTTTTTATTCATAAAATATTTTTTTGATATAAAAAATGAAAAATTTTATAGAAATGGGTGGAAAAAATGTTTAGTCAAATCCATAGAAACTATAGTTTCATTCCATAAGTTAAACGACATGAACAAATACTTATATAAGGCACACCTTCTTCCAATGAATATGTGAGGCATATATGATGAACATAACTGAAATTGGTTACATCCCAACCATATTTCAATATCGAAAAACACATGTTATATATTGTGTGGACCAAATTGATCTTTTATAAATCAAAAGAGAATTTATTTTTGGTCATCGCTTGGTTTAACCTCAATAGTACACAAATAATATGATTTAATCATCATACATTAAATATAATGCAATATATAACCCCACTGTGCAGTTATCGAATGGATGAATACAATAAAATAAATGTAATTTAATTCATCATTAAATATATGATTCTATATAGAAGTTATCAAATACTGATAAATACAAATATATTATTATGTGAGAAAGAAATATATGGTGAATAACTCCACCAATCGCTTGGTTGAATATCATAAAAAATCAATTTGGTAAATATCTCACAACTAGTTCAAAACGAGAGGGTACATGTACTTATAAATTATGTCTTAATTCCATATGAGTAAGTCTACTGGGGCTATAATTCCCACATACTTCTTATTTTATGATATTACGATTTTAGTATGTATACATGTTCTTGTGAGAGTGTGTATATATTTATATATCAATCAACACTACAGAGATCGATATCATTTTACCCCCTCTAAATTGATGTTCACAATACTTAAGTAAATTGAATTATTGATCTTTAATAGAACTATATAATAACATATAATATAATGGTTTATTAAAAAATATTAAAATGATTTACATCGTAAAATTTTGATAAAATTAAATTCAAATCATTTAAAGTTTATGATGGTCATTTTTAAATAAAATAACTTTTCCCTTACATATCATATTTTATATTATAATATAAACCATAATATTTTTAAAAATATAACTACCAAATTATAGAATTTAAATTTAATTGAAAAATCATTAATTATTAAGTATTGATTTTTGGAAATTTTTTGATAATGATGATTTTAGGCCCAAAATTAAATTTTTAACAAAATTATAATATACATGACATTATCAATATATTAGAATGAATGAAAAGATTATAAACCACACTATGTTATAAAATATGAAATTAAGGATTAATATTATGCATTATAAAATATTATTTGAATTTAGAATACCCATGATAAAATAAGTTAAATAATGTAAAAAATTATATATAATAAAAAACAAATTGATGCCTTTTAATAGAATTAATTAATATTTTGGAATAATTTAGTTATAAGTTGTGTTAAATGTATAATTAACATGATTTAATTAAAATAAATTTATTTATCTCAAAAAATATATTTCTATTATTAATTTGAACTTGAAAATAAAATCTATTCTTAATGAACAGTATTTTCATAGAAAAATTTATTATATAGTGGGACCATTTTTTTAAAATTTTACATCACTTAGTCATAAATAGAACAATTGATAAAATTGAAAGCATTAAAATGGGAAATTATCTATATCTATGAATTATGGTAGATTTTGTCTTGAATAGCCCATGTAAAAAATCTAATAAGTTGTAGTTATTCCAAAACTAATATTCTATTCAATTATTAAAAGAAAGGCCTACACCCTATCATTAAAAATCAATGACGTTATATTAATTTTTTAATTTCTATCAATTTTCCATACTATAAAAATATAATATGAAAAATACCCCTCTTCCACTTGTAATATTGTTAATCCACTCATTTCCAAGGATAATTCCATGGAATATTAATGTTTCTAATATATGTATAACTATATTCTTAGAATTTTATATAAAACTTTTCTTTTCATAATCATTAATAACCCTATTAATATAATGAATCAAGGGTAAAATATATATGTAAATATAGATATATAAATTAAATATCAACTAACCCTTAAAATATTTTTTCCTTATATGAAAAAAATGTGGATCCCTTATAGATTTGAAGACTACCACCTCCTTGATTTGATGTGTTTTATTTTTCATCACATCTAAAAACTAATAGTATCTTATATTTTTTTGTGTATTTTTTTTGAATTATACCTATCTAAAATTAACACATTTTTTATTTAACATCATTCAAGTAAATCTTTATAGAATGAAATTATTAATCACCAGTATTTATAGAATACCACAAGCATGATAATTAGGTTCTATTTATCATTACAACGTAGCATTTATTGAGCTAAAATTTTAATTATGAAAATAATATAGTTCTATTAAATTAATATTATTCATTATTGTTAAATTTTCATATGTATACACTCTTTGAATATATTGGGAAACGGTTTCATTAATCGTACAAATGTCCAAACTACTACCTCCAAGAGCAATAAATTCAATGTTTCAACATCACCCATATATAGTTTATAAAATAATATATTTCATAGAGATATATAATATATATTATATATCTCTAAAATTATGAAAATATTTTAGTAACATAAATTAATATAACATTCTTACTCATTCTATCATTATGGAACACATTTATTTTGGTAGGTTTACCAACAACATGAGTGATGTTTTAATGTGTATGAATGTAATGATTAATGAATTTATTATACTTATAGTAACATTAATAATAGTTAATTTACTATGATATATGTTTTTAGGAGATGAAATAAAATTATCTAATCATGTTAATAATTAATCCACTTTGTTCATCAAAAACTGTGAAATAATGATTCTCTTTAATGCATTCTCTATGAGAAACAAATTAATATGTTACTATGGTATCGACCAATGTTTTTTTATGAGTTAATAATATTCATCTTTAAATTTAACTTAGAATTTCGTTTTCTCAAACAAGTTCTTTGTAAATATGGTGTCTATAATTAATCATTGAGTAAATTAGTTTCATATTTTTAAAAATAGTTTTAAAGGGGAACCACATTGTCATTTGAAATGTGATAATGAAAAGAATGACCCCAAACATAAGAAAAATAAATTTTTTATTCAATATAAAATTTTACATATTGAACATGTATTCTATAATAAGTATGTTGACCTTTATGTTTGTCTCCCTCATTTATTACTGAACGATTTTATCATCCCATCCATGATGTATTTTTAAATTAAATATTTTAATGGAACATAAATGATTTATAAATGATTAGTTTTCAATGAATTTATTTTATAATAAATTATTTTTATATAATATTACAAAATACCTTTACTAATTATTCATTCATGGTTTATTTCAATTAAAATAACAATATTTTAATATTTTTGAAAAAAAATCCAATATTTATACATATTTGTAATTCTGAACTGAAGGAATATATTTTACAATATTCCATTTGAATGTATCCTCCCCAAACATTATCATCTTCTAATATTATTCCGGTTGGTGGATTAATGTTTTCCTAAAATAAAATTATTTTTATCATTGTTTGATATGATATTATTATTAAATGTTATCAGATAAAAATGGAAATTCATAATTTGAATGGAATTAACATAATTCTTATAAGAGTTTTATTTATCTATATCATATTCTTAAACTATGGTATTTTCAAAATGGTTTCATCAACCTCTTTTATTCATATGGCTTACGAAGATATATTTTTCATATATGTGATTATTACTTAATGATTTTATATTTCCTAATTATACACTTGCATTGGAGTGATATTATTCTAATTCCATTCTATTACGAATTAAACATTTATCCAAACATAATTAATGGATGTTCTCCTACATGGAATAAATAATTTTTTATTTGGGAAATTTTTGACTAAATTATATATCCTTTTATTATATAGTATAAATATAATGAAATTTATCATGTTTATTTTTTTTATTTAATTATAAGGATTCATAATGTTTTTGGATTAAAAGCTATTATCCCTAGGATTATTATGACATGCCTATTTAGTAAATTCTGAATTGTTACTTGGGAAAAAATGTAAATTGATTCAAAACCTACTTAAATTCCATGTGATGATTATTAAAGGTTGATTGAATCCATGAGGAAAAATTTGTAAATTATTTATAATGTGACATGTGTTACCATAATAATATATCCCACCAATGCAATGTGTATTGTTTAAATCTCATGATGTATCATGGTTTATTAGTAGTTATTTAAGAGAATTATATTTCATGGATATTTTTTGACGACCACAATGTTGTGTTAATGAGGAAATAAGCCTTGGAAGTTTCATATAAAATTATATTTTATTTCTATAATGGTATGATTCAATTTTCTTATGTAATGATGATTGTTTATTCATCGTTTAGATGAAATAATATCATTATTCAATGATTCATTTCATACAATAATTATTATTATGAAATATTTTTATTTATTATTCCATTCATTTTATGATTTATTATTAGGTATACCCTAAATAACATTTTAGATCACTCCATATAATGTTTTTAGTTTCACTTTATATAAAGGAATGTCATATGTATGGTGTGCATATAGGTTCCCTATATGTGGAGATATTATGATGCTTATGTAAGACAAAAAATATATTTTAATTTATATTTATATAGATTAATAAAATTACATTTGAAAAGAAATAATTAGATAGATTTTTAGAAAAAGTATGTAGTTATCTAAAACTATAAACCATATGGTTGATGTATTTTAAATGTGATAAATTAACTATAATCATTGATCTGCAATAAATCAAGTGTTGTAAATTTTGTTTTCTCAGTTCCAGATCTAGGATCATATCTATGTGGTCACTTAATATGATAACTCATGTAGTTTTTAGTTAAGTTTTCATGTTATGATGTTTTTGGTTTCTAATAATATTTATTATATATGACTGATATAATTAGTTGTTATTTTTAGGATAATATTTGATTCCATTTTATAGATTTTTTTATGTGTTGAATATCAATTTCTCTTCGGTTTTTAGATAAGAATACTTATTTTAAACCACTAGGCATAAGTTTAATAATTAGAGAACCTACTGAATTTTTTGTAATGATGATAATCTATGGGTTTACAATAAATTAATTCCATGTCTTTATTCAGGAAATATGATTTCGTTTTTTGTAAAAATTAATAGAGGATTA
Organism: Viscum album; assembly: GCA_963277665.1. Taxonomy (NCBI): domain Eukaryota; kingdom Viridiplantae; phylum Streptophyta; class Magnoliopsida; order Santalales; family Viscaceae; genus Viscum; species Viscum album. Next base: position 1,175,158,329 of record OY728160.1, read on the forward strand.
ACAATACTAAAAAGAATAGTATTAGTATATCTAATTCATAATTAATTTTTATGTTGATTGGAATATATATACACACCATAATAGAATCTCCTTGGAATTATTAATTATTAATTTACTTTTTTTAAGGAATTAAATATAATAATCTATAAAAGATAATAATATAAAGATTGTAAAGGAAAAAATAACATGGATTAACTTTAAATAAGGAAAATAAAAATTTATAGGGTATTAAATCCTTATGTTAATTATATAATCTATTCTAGTAGTTTTCAATTTTTATATTTTATATAGTTTTAATATCACCCATAAACATTTTCTGATGTAATTAGAGCTGAAATAATTTACAATGTTAACAATGGATGGAATGGAAAATGCAGTTATTTTCCCATCCTACAATATATTTTGAAAATAAAATTGGGCTCAAATATGGATAATATTCCCAAAAAAAATCATGAATTATGAATACATATTTGATCATATTTTATTTTCATATCATTGAAAGGATGGTAGTGATATAGTCTCCTCAAAATTTACATGATGAATATGATAAATTATATTAGATATAATTTCCTTTATATAAAAAATATGCGAAGCAACATAAATGTTATTGTATCAATGCAACTATAGAATGTTTTATGTGTGAAAAAGGATGATGTAAATAATATTGTATCTAGGGGAAGTTGAACCCTTCAGTCAATTCGATAGTGGTATATGATTTGTATTCTTGATTCAATCATGAAAATAATGTATAAATTTCATTTGATATTTCATCATAACTACATTTTTTTATTATTGAAATAATTCTATTATTTTTTTGTAAACAATTATTAGGATATAATTAATTTATGGCCCGAGAATGTAACATTCGAATACTTCTGTATAAATATTTTAACTTCTTAACAATTCTGAGATTGATATTATTCGTCACACACACAAATACGATGGGTATTATAAATTACTAGATTAAAATTAATATTACTAAAATATCAATATGCTAAAATATAATATTTATATATATTTATAAATTTACAATCATTAAATTAAGAAAAAATATAAACAAAACTAGAAATAATTAATTACTAAGAATTTATTCATTATACAATATAATGTTTTCATCATATTTTTATTAATATATTTTTAATTTTTTTATAATATATAATGATGAAATTAGATATAATTAATTTTACTTGGTAAATTAGAATATAAAAACATACATACTATGAATGTTTGTTAATTACCCGAGCACATAGATTTTTAGATGATAATTTTATAGTAAAAATTTAAATTTCATAAATTTTCAAATATATACTATTAACATGATGTTTATAAAAACAAATAGGTTAATAATTTTAAAATTATATAAAAATATTATTAATTGATAAATATTATTTTAAATTTTAAAATACATGGAGAATAATTTTTGATGAATAATATCATGGTACTTTTATAATGAAAATTGGTTTATTTTATTTATTTAAATTAATTTATATTTTTGTAAAATTTTTATTGGGATTTTTTTAATGTAAAAATATCATAACTTTATATTTTTTGAATTAAATTAGTTCAGAAATGGTTTGAAATTTATTTATATTTACTAGAAAGAAAATATAATGCTTAAAAAAAGATTATCATAATAATTGATTTTAATTGTTAAGTGAGATTATTTTATAATTTAAAATTTTTAATCACACTATTTTTAATATATAAAAATAAAAAATAAGTAGTCTTTTAGGATTAAAATGTTTTTATATGATCATATTTAATTATGATAAATTCCAATATAAAACATTGTTAAATGTAAGAGTTACCATTGACAAGTACTTTTGGGTAAATGTGAAAAGTGAATGTAAAAATATATAACTCACATGAAATTTTATAAAAAATGGGAATAATGAATGTGGATTGGGAATATAGTTCCCCATAATCCATATCACAGAAAAATTAGATCTTTTTACTATGAGTAATTAAATGAAATAATTTAATAAATCATGGTAATTCTAAATCCACAATTTCCTTCAATTTGAAAAGGATAAAGAAAGAATAGTCATTAAATGACCATATACATTAATTAGTTGTTGAAGAACATTAAATTTTCTAAAAATATAACCCAACCCCATGAAACATATCATTTTACAAACCATAGTTTTCTTATTCCAATTATTTAAACAAAATTTTCTAAATAAAGTCAATGTTCCTGATGTGAGTATTATTATACTCGTAGTCTTTATTTTTAATTTTATCCTCTTTATATTACCTAAAATTATAACTATAATTTATTTAGTATTATAAATATACTCAAGTGACCTTATATTGTGGTAAAATAAATTAATAAACAAATAATGTATAATTAGCTAAGAAAAATAGACATTGATTGTTCGTATATACTGACTACTACCTTGTTTAAAAGTAGGAGTTTAATGATAACCAACACTTATGGATGGTATAAAAGTTCAATTTTATGAATAATAATATTATTATGTACCTTATGAAATTATTAAATCATCATCATTTACAGTTAATTACATTATATATATTCATTATTGAATGATATCGTTAATCTTCTATATGGGTGGGCGATCTCCTTCATGAAGGATGTTTCTTATTTATCCTAAACACATACCATATATGGATATAAAATTTTAATTAATGAAAATATTTTAAAAAATATATTATAATTAAATAAATAATTTTATAATATAATATCACTTTTTCCCACCATTGCGAAATGTGTGTAGAAATCATTCTTACGTACATACTACCTCGTCCACAAATTTTTAATTTCATTTTCCAACCCAACACAAAATCAATGGATATAGTAATATATTTTATGTAGATATATAATATATATTATATTATTAATAATCTTTAAATTTAATATTTACACAATATAAAAACATTTTCTAACTCATTTGATCATTACATCACATTTATATTTTTTTAGCTTTCCTCCAACATGAAGGATCTTGTAATGTATAAATATTGAATGACTAAGTAATTCTATATATTATTATTGATTAGTAATAAAATTTTATTAAATAAATTATATTGGTTCTAGTGTAATAATATTATTATTCTAAACTTGTTAATAATATAATATCTCTCTTTACAAAAAAGGGCTCAAACATGATTGTCTCTGACTTCACCTTCATGAGTCATAAATTAAATTTTCATGGGATGAGTGTGTAAAATTTTAAATAATAATGATATATATATATATATATTAATGAATTATATGTAACATATGAATGATAAAATTCTTACCAGTTACCAGTGATCAACATTTACCTTACAAATCATGTGAATGATAATTTAATTTTTCAACATTAGATATTAAAAATAAGCTATAATAGAACACCATATTCATATTAAATAATTTCAAATTATTTATTAAAATTGGTTATATTCATGAATAAGTTACTAAAATATATGAGTTAGATAGATATTGTTGTTTTAAAGGCTATTATTAAGAGATCGATTATGTTTCTAAATAAAGCATGAGATTTTTTGTCTCGACTATATTTATTTTTGATACATTTTATATTATGAAGCAATTTAAATTTATATTGTGTATATTATGATTTTTTTATAATATCATGAAATATACCATACACATGTTATCAAATTTTTATTTTCATGCTCTTTCACTTTAAATATTACGATTTTATTTTAAAAATAAATGATTTCTTCTCTATTATGAACTATGAAACTTTCTTTAAAGTGAAATTCATTAGTAAATCATGTTCTATTTTAAAATTAATAATTTAATGGAATTATTATCGACCTATGAACTAATTTTTTTCCACAACAACCATGTTTTGTCTATCAAATGAATTTTGAATACTATTGAATGTGAACTTATTACATCTCATAAAAATGTTCAATGGATTTTTTTATCATCTAGTTCAATATACTGGTTTCTTTGAGTTAATTTAATGTATCTCAAATGATAACAACTTGATTTGTTTTTTATAAAAATATCTATCTTCATGTATTGATTTAAAATGATCTAAAATGACTAATATTACCAGTTGATTATAAGCCAATTTCATCTACATGTATATAATATATGAATTATTTATAATATATAATAATTTAAATTTTTTACATTTTTTTGGATATATGGAATCTCCATCACATGTTTTCATGTGTATGTATCTTCCCCCACCTCATTCAATTTATAAGATAAATCCTTTCTATTGATTTTAAATATTAAATAATCAAAATAATTTGTATTCTGATTGTGTAATAAAATATTCCTTTTTAATCTTATCTCTAGAAAATGGATGTTTTAAATTTTACTATAATGATCCATATTCTTCTAATATTTTTCATTATATATTTTTTAACATTGATCTTGGTCACTCTTAAAATGGTACCTCACACATATATTGTTTGGACATCTTGTAAAATTGTCTTTTATATCTCTTAGATGAATTATAATTATGTTTTTCATTTCACATAATCCAATAAAATATAAATGATTATATTCCAGTTTCTTTCCTTTTTTGATTTTTCTATGTTCAATTACATTATTTATGGGTCTTCACCTAGATTCCCAATACATCGAATTATTGGGTCTATTTTTGTCTGTAAAATATATCCTTCTAAAGTATGATTCATGACACATATTCTTATACAAACTTAATTATTTATATATACAATTAATTATGAACTAATTATGTGTATACCAATTTATTTTCCTTTGTTTTATAAAAATATATCTATTGAAATATTTATGAATTATTTCCTAAGGAAAAAAATGAAATTTATATAGAACCCAATTTATTTAGTTACTATTTTAGAATGTGTTTATTGAAATAATGTGTCCCATATATGTGTCATTTTTATTATGTTATTGTTGATACTATAAAAATAAATTCCTCTAATTAATTTTGTAATATCTATATCACATGATATATCATTTTTTATTGGTAATAAGCCTAGAAAACTATGGGCAAAGAGAATTTGTCCTATAAATATATATTAAATTAATGATGTAAGAATATTTGACATATACTTATGGTGTCATGTTATGTGGTCCCTACACTCCTATGTTTCCATTAAATTATGTTATAAACATTTTTCATAATGTATATGTTATCATATATTTCATCTCTGATTCCAGCATTTTAAAAATCCTCAATGTGATATTATATTTTTCTTCATACCTCTCAGGTTATTCATTATAAATATGTCAACACATATTATGAATTTTATCACACCCCTTGTTATTTTTTTCCTTTCCCAGAGTATTTATGTAATGTAAGATGGGTGGTATTTCATTAAAATATTCATATGAAGATGAATTATGGTACTTAATAATGACATATTTTGAATTTCATTTGCATATTCTATAACAGAAAAATATCTATATGATAAAAAGGGTTGTGATTTATTAGTTATTGATTCCTTATTATTTTATTAAAATATAACACAAAAGTTCCTTGGATTTTAAAATTTATAATGATATTTTAACCATTGATGCATATCAATGAGGTCGTTTTATATCAATGGTTTTTTCCATAAATTTGGGAGCATGGGTTTGGGAATGACATAATTTGTATTAGTTGAATTCTTTATATAAAATTAGTTGTAATGGTGTTCATAATGATCATTTATGACTAAGGACTGAAATAATGTATTGATAAGTAATGTATATACTTATTATTAATGTTATAGATAAACCCTTTAATTTGAACCGTTCAATTTTTTATATTGTATATGTATTATTATAATAAAATATTAGCACAAACTCCTCAAATAATTCGAAGATTAAGATTAAATATTAAAAAATTTTAATGTAGATATTATATATTTTACTAGAAATTAAATCCAATTATGGATACTAGAATGTGGATTTGTTTTTTACACAAAACATCCAGTGGTAACAAACCCAAAAATAGTAGTTTGATTATATCATAGTTATCAATCCAGTTCATGTTGAATGGGAATAAACGGTTCTTTTTTAGAAAACATGAATGTATATGCTTAGGTTAATTTCATTAATTTTTAAACACCATTATGAAATATTAAAATGTATTATTATTTATAAGATTACATTATTAGTAAAATTAAAAGTAAAATTAGTATGGATATCCAAAATTAATGATAAAGAGTCATAAGTTATGGCATTACAAAATTCACTGAATTATTAATTCTAAGATCAAAGTTTTTCCTTTTTTAGAGACATGATTTAGATATTATAATCCCTTACATATATTTTTATATTATAACTAGTGTTGGAAGTATCCATGAGATAAATGAATGTTGTAGAAAATGTGATGATTTTCATAGAATAAAATATATTGTGGTATTAACTATTTTTTCAAGCCTTATTTATATTTAAAATCAATTATCATTTATTTATAGCTATAAAAATTATGATGATGAATTTACAATAATCCTAAATATGAGTGGGGCGATGTATCTTGTAATTTTGGTTTATGTTGATGATTATGTAATGAATATATAATTTCATTCCTATCATAACTGTTGGAAGAAACACATTGGGAAATATCTATAAATAAGTAGAAATTTATTTATGTGTTGAAATGGAAGAAATAATGAAACTAGAGTCAAATGGGAATTTATTCATTAAATTTATTTCATGGAGAATGAATATTTGTCTCTAGTTCTACATAATTAATTATTATAAAAGGTTTTTTTTTCATTTTATCTTAATTAATTTATGTCGTTTTGATACATTATTTCATTGTATTTGTAATTAAATTTTGGAAGCAATATATTTAAGGGGGATAATTATGCATCATTGGATTATGTTAAATATATATATATATATATGCCTTTAAATACATCTAATTTCTATATCTTTCAGCGCATACACAAAACTACATTTATGAATACAATTTTAAATGAAAATAATCTTATATAAAATATCATTATGATAAAATATGTGATATCAATATATGAATATAAATATCAAAAAAATTAAATCAATAATTATTGTGAAATAATACTAAAAACACATAATTTTTATGAATATCAATATTTAATAAAAGATGTATGTATATTAATTTTTTTCAATCAATGGAACAGTGTATAATTTTTATAAATAAAAAGAGATAAAAATATCACTATAATTGAATTTATAATATAAATATTTATTTTGAATGAATTGTTTATTTTTTTCGACAAATATTTTTTCATTTTGAAACTATATAAATTATGAATAAATTTTTTTAATAACATTATAAATATGTAAGAATTAATATGAATGAAAATAAACCATTTATGTGATCAAATAATAAATTAAGGGATAAAATTATGATTTTTTTAATATTATCTTGAGTTATAAAACACATTTATAATATTTTTATTATTGAATTAATAACATGCATAAATAATTGAAACTACAATATATCTTTTCTTTAAATTAGTTTATATTTTTTAAAATTTGTGTTATGCATTTATTTTAATGTATACTAAAATTAATTTTATTACCAATAAGTCATTTTGGGTTTAAAAAAAAATTTCATTAATAATTTTGACTGACACCTATGTTTTATGCATAAAAATTTAATATCCTAAAAACCAGTTTTTATGTATAGAACATAATTATTAAAATAGGATTTTTAGGAAATAATTTTAATTCAATTTATTAAAAATAATATCATATAAAGGATTTTAATATTCTTACATATTATAATATTATATTTTATTATTATAATACAAATTAATTAACATTTGTGACACTAAATTTTACCTCAGACAATTATATTAAGATAAATGAATATAGTGAATGCCCAAACCACTAAATCAATCAATTATATATGCTACGTTATTTAATCAGAGGTGGTAATACATATAAAATATCATACTCTTTATCCATGTATTGTATGATAATTTTAAAATGAAAAACTCATGAAAATAAATCAATGTGTCATATAAATTCAAAATATCCTCTTACCTTTAATTACATAAATATGCAATTAATCTTTTTTTTGCACATCCAACTATTCGAATTAATTTGTGAAAATAGAACCATTTTTTCATCCTATAAATCAATCCAATAATACAGAGTCATTGCGGAAAAAAAATTAGAATAATCCCTTCATTTCATTGGATAATTCAAATTAAAATCAATGTTCTAAACATGATTTTTATTCTCATTGTAATTATTCATTACATTTTTTCCCATTATAATATTCAACAAATTTGTTAATATATTGAATTATGTGTCATATATATAGATATTTTATCAATTTTCATTATATCAATGTGACAACAATTGTCCACTCATTATATAGCATTCTCCGAAGAAATCAGATGCATCGATCTTGCATATATGAAGAATACCATCTCAATATCATTGTGAATTATGTTCCTTATCACTGAATCTTATTTATTTTATCAATGATGCAAGGATGTATAATTTTCTTTGTATGTCATGATATTTTGAAATGATAACCACATAACATTTGGCTTCATTCAATCCATTTGATAATGAATGATCTAATTAACCAATAGTTTGTGCATACTACTACCCCATGAATGTGGAATCATATTTATGTTAACCATATAAATGGGATGGACATAAAATTTTAATTAATTAGCATATATTTTTTAAAAAAATATTATAATTTTGAACATATAATTTATCACATGTCTTCACGTAATCAACACACTGGGAAAGTGGTTCCTTAATCACGTGTTGATGTGGACTAGTTCCTCCATGAATAATGAAATTGGTTTTTCACAAAACCCATAATTAATGGGTATAAAATTATATTTTTTAATATTTAATATATGTATTACATGTCCAAGACAATATAAATATTATATTAACACAATTTTAATAGAAATTTATTAAGCAATCAATCATTAGGACAGAATTTTATTTTTTTCGATTTGCCACCTAAAAATTTGATGTTTTAAATATTATATGGTGAATTATTAACTAATATTATATAATATTGATGAAATTTAACAATAATATATTAAATATTTTAATTTTTTTGGATTAATAATATTAAAACATAATCAAGGAAAAACATATAATCTATGTTTATTAAAAAATATCAGAACAAGTTTACCTAGTGATTTGTCTTCTTGGGTTACAATTAAAAAAATCATTGGATTAATGCAAAAAATTATATATAATCATGATATAAATATTAAATAACGAGATTAAATATTCTAATGATTAAATAGCTATCAAATGTCATGGATTATCAATATCATTACAACTCATGTGCGGGAAAATAAATTTTTTTAACACGCAATGTTAATAAATTTTATATGAACCACAATAAATAATTATAAAATAATCTTATAAAATAGTTATATAGATTAATATAATTATTAAAATTTGATGATTATATTTGTATTTTATTTATAGGAATTTATTGTGTGATCAATTAATTGCGGAGATAAGGGAAGGGAATTTTTTCTAAGACTCACATCATCGAGAAATTTTTTAATTTATGCACCAATTTAATTTTTAAATTTATATATTGTACTCTTTTTATCTAATACTTTATTATATCTTATTTACATTATTTTATATTTTAAGTAAATCAGTTTTTATATCAAGGGTTATTGTTAATAAAATAACGATGTCTTGAATCACATTCACTTTCCACAGTGGTAAATTTATTAATTACATTAACCTTACAAGTCCCCTTATACAATAATTTTATTTTATATATGCTTCCTTTCATTTATACTTTTTAAAATTAATGTAATTGATAAATTTACTAACTATTGAAAATTAAATTATAATTCAAAATGTGACTCTAAATAGAAGGATCCCCATGTAAGAAAACTGTACTTTTTCTTCCATATCCATGGTTTACCTATCATATTTTATTCTATAATGTAGTTGGTGACCTTCATTTTTATCTTAGTCCATTAAAAATGAATGAATTTTTCATGAATTTCATAAATAATCATTCAAAAATTAATTTTCATGTCCTTAAAAACGTTTTCCACATGATGTTTTAAATATTTGCTTCAATATAATTATTATAAATTCTTACAATATTTCATCATTCCAACTATTTTTAAATTTAATCTCAATTGTTTTGTAATGAATTAAAAAATGTATAAAATTAGTTTTTCATTTATTCAGCATGGGTCATATTGTTTTGTAAGGAATCACTATTATAGTATTCTATATGAATTTATCATTTATTCTCCTTTTTCCATTTTCTATAAGAAATCATCTATACAGTTTCTAATATATTGAAAATGAAAATATAATTATTGATATGTAGTGGAATAAATTAATTTTCAAAAATGAAAATGAAAATGGGATACTATAACATCAATGTAATTATCTAAATGAAAAAAATAATTTTGTATAACTGTATCATTTTACTACTCAAGGGTATTCTTTGATTGTTATTATCCACATTCATTATTTATATGGTATATGAAATACACATTTATATCAACGGGATGATTCAGCATTTACATTGACGTGTATATTTATCCATTAACATAGTACTGATTTTTCTTCAATTGTATTCGTCTATCAGTGTCATATGATACATTAAATGATTGATTAGTGTTTACCTATATGTCCAATACATTGATTTATTGGTGAAATTATTTTCAAAATAGTGCATCATTTTGTTAGATAGTGTATTTATTATATTTAAAATCATATTTTTTGAGTGATATTTTCCGATAATAACGATTATCTTCATTGGATTCGTACTTATTTTCCATTGATTAATTTTAATATTTTTATTTATCAACATCTGAGTACTTCTTCAAGGTATCAATTGAAATGTTATAAATCTCATTAAATATCTCGATAATATACGATATGTTCAATGAAAAAATATTACATCCATATGTTGGAATTTCATTATGTGAAAATTTGGAATGTAATAATATATCCCTCTAATTAATTGGGTAATTATTCCATCTTATGTGTTACAATGGTGTGTGTGTGTTGTTCCTAGCCAACTGCACTTCATAGGACGTTATAAAAGAAAAATATTTTATGTTAACATGTCGGGGTTCCTTAATTTATACTTATGAAATAATTTTTATCATATCACCACATTCATGTGATAATTGTTTATTAAATGTTCATATGATATCATCTCTTTATTCAATTCTTCCATGATTATGTTCATCCTCAGTATGACATTATGGTGTCCCCCATGTAACTTCAGTTATGATTTATTATTATATTTACACTTATTGAACATTTGAGGTCACACATTCTTAGGTTTTACATTTCAGATGTTGTGATGAAATATAATATATATTGTGTAACTTGAGTATTTTCATATAAAGAGTCATATGAATATTGATGATATATTGTGGATTATATAAGCTTCTTATATACTATAACAATGTGTTTATTTTATAGAGAACATGATAGTTATTAGTAAGTGATTTTTATTAATTCACCAAAAAATAAATCAATAGGTCTCTTGAAATGAAATTTGTTAATTATATAAAATTAACATACTTGTATCAAGTTTACAGTTACAAGTGATGTGTTATCAAAACTAGATTTGGGATTGTGGGGAAAGGGGGTTTCACAAATGCTCTTATAACGATTGTCAATCTAGTAAGTCTTATAACCCCATATGATCATTTTTACAACCATATGTATATTTAATAGATATCCAATCATTTTATAATATGATACCATCATGATATGGTAATTTAAAATCAATTAATTTAATCATATGTTTTTTTTTATATGTGAGAATATAGAAATCTAAAAATAACTGATAACTTCCGACATTTACACAGAATTACATATAGTAATGAATTCCATATGACCACATACCTATTATCATAAATATGGTTAATATCCTATAAATTTGAATATAAATAAGGCATAAGATGAAAATATATGAAACAACCTTTAAATGTGTGAAGCTCCTACATCAAATAAAACAAATATCAATTATGATGCTAGTAGAATCACACCTCGTTCAGTGGACATAACTATATTTTTATTAGCCAATGTAGATAGTGTGGAAGGAGGTGAACCCATTCCATGTAACTCAAACCCATCTAATCCAACAAAATTCATTCACTATGCTATAGCTTCTACCCTATCCCTAAGGTACCACGTCCCACAATTCTTCCAGTACAACTTATATAGATCTATATTTTTGTATTCTATGGTCTGACTAATCCCATATCATAATTTAGTGTAATGATGATAATAATATTACTATATATCTCTGAATAAATCTTATATAACCTCTTTAATTTTCCCATAATATTAGTATTTTATTAATATATATATACTATTTAACAAAGGGGTATACTTAAAAAATTCATACCAAATTCATAGCATCCTACTGGTGAGCATCACATGATATTATTATCATTAGTTGCCTAATTTAAATTCCTAATGTGGTGCTTTATACTTCTATAATATCCACTACTAGATCATTGATTTATAAATACCTTCCCATTGGACATGTTTGAATTTAAATTTCTATCATTGCAAATAGTCGGGTTCTCTACATAATTGGTGGTTTTAAAGAGAAATACATTCATATATAACCAAATATAAAATATAATTATGTCCTAAAATAAATTAATAATATTTACCTCATCCCTATCCAATTTTAGTATAAATATTGATTCATTGACATGAAACAAGATGTCCCATCCATAAAAAAATTACCTCTTTTATCGAGGAGTATGAATAATATCACATTTTCTTCCATAAATGTCTCCTAAAATAAAAAATTGAATAACATGGACTATAAATACTTCCATGTCATTTCCACATTATGATATCCTCGATGAAGGATTTCCGACCATGAAATAATTAATCATTGATTCATATATCATTAAATATTTACCCTTTTATTTTTAGGAGTCTCTATATAATTTTAGATAGTATGAATTAATTCTACCATGAACTCCAATTTTTGTGGGCCCCCATATCCTATAATTATTTTTGGATGTTTCAGGTGAAAATATTTGAAAGGAACTCTAAATTTGGATCATATCATGGTGGTTATCCAAAAATTATCTACAGAACAGATAACTAGTTAGCATGGAGTAGGTTATCTATTGTATTCTCTGTAGATACTGGTTTATCTTCTTATATATTAAGAGTGAAATGATCCTTTTAACCCTTTCAACGTATAAATAGAATTATTTGATGAAAGAATAAACAAAATTTAAATATACATTCCTTTAACTATGATATGGGATAAACATAGCATTGTATTTAAGGGATTCATAACAAAATTTCATCACACTATTTATATTTCCTAGTTTAAATGTAATAAATGTATCAATTTTTTTTGGAATGTCATCATAAAAAATCCATAAATCTGGTAAAATACTAATTTGTTTATAGCACCCAAAAAAATTCTAAGATATGTTTTTTAAAATTATTTGATTTCATGTGTTGTGTGATACACCATGATCCGACGGTGCTACAAACAACATTGGATTAACATGAGATATACATAACACTATTCTTAGATATTTTTATAAAAAATTTCTCTTTCTTTGGATAGATTTCATTTTTTGCAAGGTCGAGTTTATGCATACACAAAAAACATTATTATGTTACCTTATAAACAAGACATTATAATGTATAGTATGAATAATATTAACTGGATTTTAAAAATATACATTACACATGTATGTATAATTATTTATTAGCATTCATAACTAATTTAAAATTAAAATAAAAAATTTTTAAAATAAAAGAAAAAGTTTCTATGAAAGAGTATTTAAATGAAACAATGAGGCAATAAAATATTAAAATCACTCTAGATAAATTTTATTAAATAAAAATATTTTTAATATATTAAATTTAATTTTTTAAATTCATATTATATGTTTTCTAGACAAGAGTAAATAACAAATACAATTTTTGTAATAAAAGATGTATTTTTTTCAAAATGATTTTATTGATCGTTTAATACAGAATCCTTATTAAATATATTTTTTTTAAATTTTTATAATATATATGAAAAAATAATATTACCCCTTCGGTGGTGGATAATAATCATTATTATTGATTTGTTTCTGATAACTTTTTTGTTTTGATGAATAGTAAAAATATAGTAAATATTAATTGAAAAAAACGTTTCTCATCGAAATAATATTTACGGTTATGTTATATTATGTAATGGTTTTATGTTAATAATAAATTAATTTTTTATCATTTAATATAATTTATGTTATTGGAATTAATTATACACTGAATTTAGATATAATAACATTTCAATGATTTTCATGTCTTTTCTTTTAAAACACATTTTCTCTTTTCGACAATGATGTTAATTTTCAAATTAATTACTAAAACATTAGTTTTTTGACATTTGAAAATTTAAATCTATATTTAGAGTAAGTGGGTCCAAATTATGAAAATATATTTCTTTAATTTTTTGGGATTTTGAATAGTATATTATGTTTAAAAATTTAAATATGGTAAAAAAGGTAAATCAAGTAAATAAGGGTAAAAATATTTCTATAAAATTATCCTAACATGTATCCTAATATTATTGGTTCCATGTGTTTCAACCAAAAATTTTACTTGGGTCAAAATTATATCCATTTAAGTATACTTGGAGGTTATTTGTATAGTTAATATATTTTATTTAAAGAAAAGATAAATATAGATTTTTAAATTATCAATAAGTGTATCATTTTGAATATAAGAATATAGGAAATATATGTTTGACGATAAATATAATTTTTATGATAGGAATAATTATTTTATCATGGTATTTTTTTATATTTATGATATAAATAATTACCTTAACCGATTAGGAAATGTTGATGTCAAAATTATTTAATGGATGAAAACCCAATAAAGTAAATTTCATTAAAATGATAATTACCATTAAAAGACAAAAAAATTTCACCAAATCTTATTGGTTGAGTATATATAGAACATAGTCATCCATGAGTATAATTATTGTGAACTTTTATCCACATGGAATGAATTATGACACATATAATATTTTATTTAAAATCATGTTAATGGTTTGTCATTTACATTTTACTAAATATACATTTTTAAAATAGGATTTTCCAGAAGATATATTCGACTATAAACTTTCCTTTGAATTATATAAGATCAATATTCATATTCATATTTTATTTTTATTTATTAACCAAAAATAAGTATATTTAATAATTACAAAAAAATGATGTAGTAATTATTTTATTAATGTAAATATCTAATTATTGTTATTAAAAATATAAAAATAAATATATTTTTGGATAATTAATATATCCAAAAAAAATTCTAGATGACCTTGAACCCATAGGTATATAATAAAACATTTTTTCTTAGTTACCATCTAATCATGGTAATTTTAAAAATCCATGAATTATATATAGTCAATATTGACAGTATTTATTATTTAACAAAATAATGTTTTGTTAAATTATTCTTATATATTAATATTTTTATTAAAAAATACAAAAATAGTTACTATATGATCTAAAATTCTATAAATAACCCATTTATGGTATAATTAAAAAATATACGTAAATATTTCACCCTTTTAATATTGAATAATTTGTTACTTTAAATAAAATTAATATAGAAAAAATTAAATTTAATAAAACTTATATTGTTTAAATTGAAATATATAATTGTTTAAAATGTAATGGTTTATGATATTGAAACCTAATATCATCTAATATTCATAAATATGAATTTTTTGATGATTTTTTGTTTTATTTGATTTGATTATAAATTAATATTTATGGAGATTCCATAAGTCACCCTCACATCAATTATAAAAGGGAAATTCCTCCATAACATATTCACATTACATTAAGCCTTAATGATTGGCTATACCATACCAATTTCACTTATAAAAAATCATAGTGACATTTTAGAGGTGGTGGTTTTCTAAAAATATGAACTCTATTGTCGTGAAGAAAACATATAGCGAGAGCTCATAAAAGAGGTGGCAATCTACTCTACGGATTATTTCGATCTAATTTCATATTGTACTTCATATTCATGATTTGTTTGAATTATAAATTAATAAATTCAATATCAATTATATTATTAGATTTTATAATTATTATTAATAAGTTGATATTCAGCCTTATATAATTCCAATAAAAAAATGAAATGACCACGCGTGCTTATGAATAGAATACCATCTCTACATTGTGTTGTAATATGTTTTTTCACCACCACATTACATTGATGGAAATAATGATTGAAATAAATGATATATTCAATTATTATAACTTGAGTCTGATTCTGTAAAAAAACATACACCTTCCACTTCCATACCATTTCAATGTAATGGAAATGATATCATATATTGTGCATACATATGTCCTACCGTCTCCACGACATGATGTGATTACTTCCCCATGATGAAAATTAAAGAATTAATATATAAATTTAGGGAATGAGTAATATGATATATATTTATAGATTACCGTAATTTTATTCTTTTAATGATATAACCTTATTTTATGTGTGAGGAATAAAATCTTATATGAAAACACTTGTTTTATAAAATGAATCATTTACAAGCCAAAGGAAGAGTATTAA
The DNA here is from genome assembly GCA_963277665.1 of Viscum album. Lineage (NCBI taxonomy): Eukaryota > Viridiplantae > Streptophyta > Magnoliopsida > Santalales > Viscaceae > Viscum > Viscum album. Next base: position 1,175,174,833 of record OY728160.1, read on the forward strand.
AGAGATAATATTAAACAGATGTTAATTTGATCATATATAATACCATAAAAATAAATATTTTTTTATAAGTTGGTGACTTTATGTAATCCATTATATTGGTATTTTAGATTCGTACTAATGAAATAATGCCTAAGGTAAGTGTAGAAATCAGAATCTCATTATTATTTTTGGTTTTTTAACTATAATTACTTAATGGGACATATTAATCATACAATTCAATGTATTTTAAAATAGTATTTCAAAATATTATTAACATTATTCTATATTTTTTAATATCATTTTTACCTGAATATTCTATTTTTAAACAGTTTGAATGGATACTTTGTCGTTTTCCTAGAAAGGTACTTCTTGACATTTCTGGAAAAAATTATGAGAGTAATGTTTTTTAACTTATACAACATGAATAGATTTTTACACTGTTATGAATCATTAATACCATGGATATTCATTTATAATCATACATGTTTAACTTTAAATAAAGTGGTTTATTTTAAAATTCTTTTGCATTTTATGCAACGGTATCAATTTCAAATAAAAATGGACATTTTCCTCATGAAATGTTTTAAAAAGTTATTTTCAAATTATTTTCCATCTAACAATACATCCATTTGTTTCACTCATGAATTTTTAGGAAGGAATCCAAGGAATCCATTCATATTATTTCTTTGAATGTTATATGTTTATTTTCATGATATTTACATAATCTATTTCTCTTCCATTGGTTATATGATTATGAAATACACTTATTTTCATGGGTTATGCTTTGATGAAATGATTATGAAACTTGTCTCTTTTCCACAGGTTATGATATTATTACCTATTTATGACACCCATTTTATTACATGGGTTATGATATGACTGTTTATGATCGTTTGGAACGTGTTTGTCTGATTTTATTATGATATGGGTGGGACTTATATCTCCCTCCACTGAATAGGGTAATGATTTATATATCATGTAATAGACAAATTGGACATTTTCCACTAACATAGTCATGAGAGTGAACTGTGACTGCAAATATGGTATGGGAAGTGGACCCAAGCTACCAATATGGATTCTTCATGGATTCCCTTACTACCATGAAAATTATTATAATATTCTTTTTTTTCTATAGTTCTATGTTTTATTCATATGTTATTATTTTATGGATCATTTTTTTATTTCTTTATGATACATTTCTAATATACTGTCAATCATTATTTCATGATCTAATTTATATTACATGATTTATAATGTATGATCTTATTTTCATGATCATGTTCTCATATCGTTATGATAATGATCATGTTTACATGTATCTATTGTTTAACCTTACTACACATCTGAGCTCACAATTTTTCTTATGTTTTATTTTCAACATGTCATAAATAATAGTTTTAGTTAGGGTTACTAATAGTTGATATCATATTGGGAGATGTTTGTTATCATTCACCAAATTAAAATAATGTGTTCCATGTTTCAAATGGCACTAAAATAATATGGTCTTGGGGAATTTGTTTGTGTAATGTATCATGTAATTCTAAAATGTTATATAATGTTAATGTATATAATGTGACAGTCTCTATAGTTTTCATAGAAAACATTAATTATCCTTAGGATATGTGGATGGAAAAAATCATAGTTAGAAACCTATGGACATTCCTAAATATAATCCTAAGGATAAAAAATGGTCTATGAAAAAATCTGGTAATTTTCATAGAGGAAATAGTAAGTGGTTTCCAAAAAATACACCCCTGTATAGATAGTAGAAGACTATTCGGCTCTTGAAAAGATGTTCGTATGGGTAATGACTCTGACAAGGTGTTTCAGGACTGACTCAATCACAACTTTGTACATGAAAAAAGGGATTTTTTTCACATCTGGTTTAAAACTCTCAGTGGATATGATTTGGAAATTCAGTAATACTTCATGAACTGTTATTAATGACTAAAATAGATTTTAGATATGAATAACCTAGGAAACATTACATGTGTCATAGATTAAGTATGGTGTTATAATTTAAAAATCCTATAATTGAATTTTTATGATTATGTGGATCCTCATTATGATAACAATTTTGGACTTTATTTTTTGGTATTAACTAAATCAATAGAACCCGAATGAACCAAGTTAAAAGTGATTGCGATAAAAAATGGAACAATTTTACTCCTGAAAAACTAAATTCAATGATAGATAGAATAAGAAATAATGTTTCTATAATCGAATATCTTTCTCAAACTAGGAATCATGAAGGATTTCCAAATGATAAATAGAAGTAACAATATTCTATTGTGAATTTCATGAGGCCAATTCCACCTTTATTCATTGATTATTGTGGTCCTCTTGTCTCTAAAAAATGGATTTTTACCAATAAAAATATATTCTCTATTATCCACTCTTAGAAATGTGAGAAAGTCATTCTAGATAATTATTGGTTAGAAGGTGATGTAGACTAGTGGTTTATTATAATCTGTAATATGGGTCATAAAGATGAAATGGAATCCTTTGATTAGGTTGAATTCATGATATTTTAATTTAATATTTACATTACTTGTATTTTACTTTTAGAAATAGAGAATGAGTTTCTATAATTAATGAATATGTATGATGAATATATTTGTATATATCAAGACAATTTCACATGGCTAGCAAATTCTACTTCTGGAATTATGTTTCAGCATGACTGTAATGTTCATAGGTTTGTCAAAAGACCAAATTCATGTCTTAGAATGATGTTATCCATATGATACATTAGTAGACATTATGTGTTTTTATTTAGTCCAATAAAGGATAAAATGGAGGTTAGAGTTAGATACCAATCACATGTTTTTGACAATAATATGAAGATGTAGTTCAAAATAAAATCTAAAACCCATTGAGAAAATAATATGATCATTCTGTTTTTCTCAAAGTTTTTGATTAATATAATAGAAATTTTTTTTATGGGTTTAATTTTTTTTAATTATGGAGAAGAACTTTACCAATAATTTGAGTTCTGATGTTATGAAATAAAGTTATATAGAAATGTGGATGAAGATAATGTCACACAGAATTCTTGTCCCCTACTATAGTGCTAGATGTGTATGGAAAATAACCAATATGATAACCAGTGCCTGAATCTAATTTTTATTGATTATGATTGATTCTAGAAGCCCCTTAATGATAAATGGAAAGGAAAATTACATGAGGTCACTATTGGAAATGTGGATTATGACAATGATGTTTTAGAATGATTGAGTATTTATATAATGGATAATTTTTTTTAAAATTACTTTTATATTATTTTGGAAAAATGAATCATATATGTATTCATAAAATACTGTTTTCCCATATTATTTAAATGCATAAGATCATTTATGATGGTATTCGTGAAAATTATCGATGTAATAAGGTAATATTTTTGAAAAAAACATCATTAAAGGAAATATAACCCATTATATTTTCCTTATGCTAAGATAATGATTCACTGTTAATGATATATTGGATATAATTATGATAATTGGATGATACTGGATTTGTTGACATGTGGGTTATGTTATTTGGATGTAGTTTTCAAAATTTTAGGACTTATTAAATATATCCAATAAACTATATAATAGTGAAACATATATTTTTTGAATTATAATTTATTGTAATTAAGGTTATTACCATATTACATGGTTATACATGATAAATATTTTCACTTTTTTTACATGTGATAGATAAGTGCAACATTATGATATGTGGGGAATTAATGATAATCTAATTTAGTGATATTAATTCTTATTTTTGGATTATCATTTTTGATATGTGTTATAATGTTATCTATTAATGGGATTGTAAACGATAATCACTGGATTTGGTTTTAGATATTAGAGTATTTTCATAACAAAAAATTATTTTTTCATATTTTAAAATATGTGATATCCTTTTGTTTTGGTGGAATGATTTAGAACTATATCACATGATATTCTTATGGTTTCTGAATGGAAAATTATCCTTCATTTAATCAAATATGTGATGATGTGGAAAATGATAAAGGCACAATGAATGATGAGATTATAACTAATCAAATAATACTTTCATCTAATTCTGAATCTTTGGGGAAAATATCTTGAAACCAGAAATACTATCTTATTAATTAAATTTTTGATGAATTAAATGAATCCATTGATCATCCAGGATTTAAGGATTTTTGATTGTTAATATTCCCTTTCCCATGTTTTTTTATAACTATCCATCATAATATGATGGATATATTTCACTTCAATGTCAATGTTTTCACTTTCCTCATATATTATCCTATGAAAAAACCTAATTATGAGTTACATTTGGTAACTATTGTGTTTCTAGAATTCCTTTATAAATGAATGTTCTAAAATTATTTTTTTCAATATTTTTTTCTATGCATGATACATTAATTTATTAATCCTTTTATAACCAGGATGAATTTGGAGGGAAAATTCTTTATGGGGGGGGGGGGGGTTTGAACGTAAAACCCTGACATTTTTATGAGATATATTTTATTAATTTGTTTTTTCAATGTGTTTTACACTTTTACAAGATTATTATTCTCTACAAAAAATAACTGCATATATTTTTTTATACAAAACACTAGTCTTGGCTTTATTTATACACAATTTAATGTTTTTTTAACAAATTTAATTTCTTATAAGGCAAATTTTATGCAAATAAGAAAATACTATTATGATACCTTATAAAAATTAAATTATAATTAAAATTGGGGATATTATTAATATAATTATTTTTATATGTATTACATATTTATATATAATTTATAATTTTTTGAGTAAGTAATTAATAGTGAATGTAAAAACTATTTTAAGAAAATAAATTTACTAAAAAAGTATTTAGAAGAAAATAAATGAATTTATAAAATAATAAAATCACTCATGATGGATATTAAAACTTTTCCATTTAATATATGACAAAATTAACTTCTTCTATTGAATTGGGATATTAAAATTTATTATTTCATGAATATTTTATATTTTTATGATAACATTTATTTTTTTACAAATATTAAAAATATATTAAACTTTCAATGAAAACAATTTCTTTTACAACAAATATCTATTTGGCTAAATTATAATTTTTTAATTTTCTATATTATAAATAGATTATGTTTTTATGATTTAATATTTCATAAAATAGATGAGAAGTTTTCGAGAAAAGAATGGATCCTTTATAGATCAAATAACATACATGAGTCTAAAAATATGATTCTTATCACAATTCATCTTAAGAATAGGTAAAAACTCATGATGAAGTTGATCATATCGTAGGAAATCAACACCACTGACACCTTTATTTGTTATTCCATCCCCCACTGAGTTAGTTTCCCTATATGTTTGGTTGATTAGATGATGTAGGGGATGAATAAAATCTATGAAATTAATATAATCATTAGTGAGCCTTCATGATAAGTAATGTGATACCAACATTATAATAGAAACAATAAAAGTAGAATCACTCTCAAGAAATATTTTATTCCACCCATGTCGCTTAGCTTTCTCCACTGTAAAAATAACTGCTTGAATCTTAGCCTCAATTAAAGAGGTGATCCCACAAGAAGCATTAAAACATCCATGGACACCTTCTTGTTGATCTTTGAATATAATACCATAGCTGGAGGGATATGGGTGGCCACGTGAAACTCTGACATAGTTAACTTTAATCCAACCAAAAAATGATGCTACCATAAAACATCAAATTTTACATAAGGTGGATGGAAAAGAAACTTGATTCCAATTCGATTTAGACGAGTCAAGTCATGAATTGATTTGGAACAAAGAAATTTCCTTGCTTTGCTAGCCACGTGAATGGAAGAAATTAAATTATAAAGAGTAGTGCATGATGAGAAGGCCTAACTTGAATGAAGGACCTGGTTGCAAACGTACCAGATGTAGTGCATCTGCTCTAATGCAACAACTAAGATAACATTGAATAGTTGAGTTGAAAGGGAGAGGGATCCTTGACTCAACATGAAGTCATAGATGAGTACCATTTGCAATAAAGAAATTTCAAATAAATCTTCAATGGATTTCCTCATCAAAGAAGAAGCAACACTTCAAAGAAAAATATAATCTTCATCCTCCCTATGAGATAAAGACATTTAATATATTTAATTTAATGAAAATAAAAATATGTCTTACTCAAATATTAATAACAATTACATTTATAATATATGGTTATACAGAAGCTATGTTCTTGTATAAATTCTCATTTGAAAGATAAATATTTTTTCATCAGCATACAAATTTTATTTCAAATATAGTATATAATAATTATCTTAAATTCCCATTCAATGATGATGCCAAAATTAGACAATGGATGAGAAACCAATAACAAAATATAATTAAAATAAAAATGACCTTTATATCATAATAACGTCTGAAATTTTATTATTAGTTTAGAATATCATGACTATAATCTTCCGAGGGTCTAATTATTAACCCTTGATATCCACATTGAATGGATAATGACAAATAAAATATTTTATTTTAAATAGTGTTAATGGTTTCACATTCATGTTTTAATAAATATAAAATATTTAATAAAGAATTGTCTCAAAAATATATTCGACTATAAATATTCATTTAAAATATTGAATGAAATCATAACAATGGTATTTTATTTATAATATTTGAAAAAAAATATGAATATTAAATAATTACACAAAATTGATGTAGTAATTATTATATTAATGAAAATATCAAATTAATTTTCTTAAAAACAATAAAATAAATATAATTTATTATTATTAATATATACATAAAATATTCTAGAAGAACATTACCCATTACTAATATAATAATATATTTTTTGTTGGTTTAAATATTATCTTTATATTATTAAATATCACAGAATTTAATAGTGTCAAATTTGACACTATAGATAATTTATCAAAATTATGTTTTGTTAAATTATTCAAAAATCATTATTTTTTTTAAAAAATATATAAAATAAATAATATATGGTAAAAAATTATATTAAATTGTTCATTTTATGGATAAATTAACTAAGATAATTATATTTTTAAATCTTTTAATATTGAATAATTTCTTACGATAGATAAAATTAATATAGAATAACTAAGGGTTAATTAAAATGTTATGGTTTAAATTGATAGAAAAAAATGTCTAAAATCTATTGGTTAATGAAACTACAAACATATCTCATATATTCTAATAAAATATGACATTTTGGAGGATTTTTATGGGGTTTGATGTTATTATAATTTTTATATTTGGAGATTTTGAAAGTTCCCCTCGCCTCAATTATAAAAGGGCGCATCATCCCTCACATTTTCCCATTACATTGAAAATTTAATACCAAATATACCATAATAATTTCCCTTATCAAATTCCCCAGTAACATTCTAGAGGTTATTTCCTTATAAAAAGTCCAACAATAGTGAAATTAATAGGATTTCTAGAGGGAGCTCATCGAAGAAGAGGAAATCTTCCCTACAAATTCTTCCAAAATTATTTCTTCTTCTACTCACACTTCATAATTTTTTTTATTACAATGTATTAAATCTTGTATAAATTAAATATTGGGATTTATATTGATTATGGGAAACTTTATTATACCTTATATCCATCTTATGAAAAATGAAACCACATCGCATATGTTTGTACGTTATATCTTCTCCACTTCATAGTGTAATCTCTTTATCACCACCTCTTTACATGGATGATTATAAAAATGTAAATAAAAAATATATATTATTATTATAACATGATATTTATTTTTTAATAAATATACACTCGAAATATCCATACCATTTCAAAATTAATTGAATGATGTCATATGTCATGCGTACAAATGACCTACCATCTCCATGACACGATGTGAGTAATTATACATTATCACAATTCTATAATTATTATATAAATTTACTGAATAAGTAATATGATATATATATATATATATTACATTAATATTATTATATAAATGAGAGAGCTATATTTTATGTGTATGGAATTGTAACATATACAATAAAACTTGTCACACCTGATTTTTTTTCTTTTCACCTCTTAGATTTGATCCGGTTCATTAAAAATACTTATCCATTTTATGGATGTTGGGTGAGATTAATTTTTAGTTTTTTACAGATATATATGTATTATTATCCAACTTTGGATGCCCATTTCTTGTTTGGGAGTTTTTGAAGAAAGGGTGGTAACATCTGATTTGGGCCAACTGCGAGCAAATTTCATGATTTAAAAACCAAATGTTTTTCTTTTATAACAAATATTTTTTAAAAATATTCACCCATTACACATTCTAAATTTCCTAAAATGATATAGTCAAACCACCATATCATTTTTTACCCCATAATAATTCATAAACTTGGTGAGTTTGTGTTACTTATTTAGGTATTGGGCCACATAGTCGGACCATTTCCAGTTTAAAACAAATTACTTTTATATCATATTCAATGTTTTCTAATTATCGGTTCTTCCACATTCCAATCGTGGTAAATGATCCTAGGAGCACCCCAAGTTCCATTTTCCCTATTTGGAGCTCATCTTAGTCTCATATTAGGACAAAACATCTCAAGGATTTTCAAATAGTACGGATTTTCCATGGGTAATTCGTTTCATTATTAAATCATCCAGTTCATAATCGTCTTTCATAAAATATTATTTCCCTGGTTTATCCATACCATAGGGGATTCTCCAAGGAGTTTCAATCCATTCAAATTCCTATAAGAGTGTATATATAGGAGAAGACAACAATTTTTCTTATTTCCAATGTCAGATTCCTTCTCATTTCTCCTCCCTCTTCCTCCTCCTTTCAATACTTACTGGTTTTCTATTCCTCTATAGTCATGATCAGCCTATGGTTATGTTATCCCATGTTTTTTATGGGATTTTATTCATATGGTCCATCTCATCAAGGGCTTAGGGTTTATAAACCCTCAAATGGTGATATCGGGTGTGTGTTTCCACTACGACAAGGATTTGAGACAGCATATCCATCGAACATACCTTTATCATTTATGATGCAACATTTTCTTAATTTTTTTACCATATATATAATAATAATTATTATTATTCATCCTTTTTATAATTCTCTTGGTGTAAAAAACTGTTTTGAAGCCTTGTGTTGTGAAAGGTAATGTTGTTTTGTCATAAAATATCACACCTAGTGTTTGATTAAATGTCTTGTTATATTTTGAACATATTTTTTGAGGTTTAGAACCTGGTTTGTGATATTTTGATCGTTTATAAGTATCTTTAATAACATATGGAATTAATTTTTTGTTTTATTCATTATCATGTGCTTAAAATAATTTTTTTATTAAAAGTGCATGTCATCTGTTCGATAATTTTTCATGTTGGCTTTTATGTGTCTCGTGTGATTTTAAAACTATTTTTTTTGGATTTATAAATTCATTTAAAGAATCAAAATGGTACTTTTTGGTTCTTAAATGGCTTTCAAATGTGGATTCGGGTTTACAAACAAATGGGTTTTTGTTTACAACATGTTTTTCTTGAGTTGCTGGAAAATGGCCTGTTACACATCCTTACGAAAACAGTTCTATTTTGAATATGTCACCTGAATGTTGTAAGGGATATATGAATTTTTTATACATTAAAAGTTGTGTATATACCACTTTAATTAAATTTAAATTCATACCTCTTTCAAATGATAGTTTTAAGAGGGGCATAAAGGCATGTTTGGCATTTGTTTTCTAATAATAAAAGTTTCTATGTGTATTTCATGTTCTATAATTTGGGACCATTTTATGGTACATTAAATTTGATTTATTAAATTGGTTTTGGCCTTATAAATTTGGGATTATATGGTATTTGTGGATTTTTTCCCTGAAAAGAGCATTTATGAATGGATTTTATGTGCAATGTCTTGTTATACTTCTTGAATTTGTTTTTATGCAAATTTTTGTGGTTTATTTACCCATGAATGTAATGTGTGACATGTGTGTGGGATGTTTGGTGTGTGAGTAATTTGGAAGTTTTATTTTCATGAAAAAATTATATTTTATGGATTGTTTAACTTTTTTAAGCATTATAGGCAAACCAATTTTCTAGGTGGGTTGGCGTGTACTAGTATGCTAATGATCCAGTGGGGTTTGGCCCCTGTTTCACCTAGTAATTTTGACGATGACAAGACTAAATAAACTATGATTATTATGATGATGATGATGATTGGGAACCACTATGTTATGAGTATTCTACCTATAAGTGGATCATGTGCACAAGAACATATATTGTGATGGTTACTTTCACCGAGATATGAGGTAATTGGGACCCACAACGAATTAGTTCCAAGGGGTATTATCGAGGTAGATGGAGTATGATTGTTGGGATTGAGGGGTATGTGAGGGAATAGAATCACGAACTCTTGCTCGTTTTGATCCTCAGTATTCCGTGGTAATTCTTGTTTAATGAGTTTCCTTTGTTCTTGTTGATTGTTTAGTGTTGGGATATTACAAGGGGAGTCTGACTAATGGCCTCCGAGAGATTGTAAGGCCAGGAAATCCATGTAGAGTCGGGGCATGGTACTAATATTTATGTCAGTGTGTCTGTTGTGTTTGACATTTGGTTTTCAACTATATGGTGAATTCACCCACCAACACTAGTTCTCTTTTTTTGGGTTTTCATGGAACATTCTTTATTTTTTCATGTTTCGAAATTTCTCGTTTGAGAATTGTACAAATGAGTTTTTAAAGGAATTGTAGGTTTTTGAAAAGTGGAAATGGGGTTTTCAATAATTAAATATAAGAATGGTTTTTGAAGTTTTATCTTTTTGTGAAACAATGTTTTGGGAGGAAGTGGAAATGATTTAATGGGATTGGATTATACCTAATATTAACATACGGTTATTGAATAATGTGTTTTGAAAGTGTGAATCACATTAAGGTTATTCTGAATCCATGTTTTAAATTGGTTGTTTTGGGATGTTGAAAAGTGACTGAATCTGATGAATCGGTTTGGAAATTGGTTTTGAGTAGTTATGGTTTTCTTAGAAAGGGTATTTGTGTCAATGGGCATAAGATTATGAAAAGATACCTTGCTGAATTTTTGAAAATGTGAAGGTGTTTTTTGGAGTGTCTTGGTTGATTTAATAGTTGTTAAAAATGAAAAGGGGTTGGTTTTTAAGAAAATGGTTACTGATGAATTGTGGTTTGTTTTCTAAAATTTGAAAAGAGATTTTTACTTGGTTGTTAGTGTTCCTTTGGAAGGTACATGATTTTTGGAATGATGTTGTTTTTTATAGTCTTTTTTATTTCCATGGGTCCTCAAATTCATGGATTTATTGATATATGGAAGCATTGCATATATGGTTTGGTGGTTGGGTTATTAGTGTGGATTGGAAATGTGCATGTCAGTGAGACTTTACAAAACACCATTGCTGAATTTGGAATTCAACCAAGTCAGTTTTTTTTTCAAATGTGTTTTGTGCTGAAAAAGTGTGGCATTTGTTTATAAACTAATGATAATGTGGCTTGCCTTTTTCTATGTCTTAAAAGAATTGTTCTTTAAATATTATTACTTTTGATATGGAATTCATACTATAGTTGTGTCTTGAGATATGATTTTTTCTGGTTGCTCAGTTTTTGTGTAATGTTCATTGGGTTTCTAATGATGTGTTAGATGTTGTGATGTGGCCCCAGGCAGTTCTCTATTTGGTGGATTTCTAGGGGATCAACCAAATTATTCATTATCATTCATCACAAGTGAGATCAAACTCTTCAAATAAATCCTCATCACTTTTTTTAAAATAGAGAGCTCCTTGGGATCAGATTATAGTGCCTTCCTATTATGATGATTATCCGGGTAATAGACGATGTGTTCGGTGAGTCTTGGTGTGTTTCACAGTGTTCCTTTTTCCATTTAACTACTCATAATATGTAAGATATAATGTGGTGTGTATCCTTATATCTCTATTGGGTATTGTATTTTTGTTTGATCTATTTAATTTCAAGAAATAATTTGATTCGTAGCTCTTGACTGTTGTGCAAAAGACGCTTCAAACATCAGGGATCCTGCCTTAGGCCTTGGAGTGAATCTTTTCATGTAGTAACGAAATCACTATAGGTGTGGGGAGCTCCACTAGGATCCTTTATCTACCATTGTGTTAAGGTAGTTTCTATACCTATATTTTTGTTCATTATTACTGTGAATTTCAACATGTCATAATGAGCATGGTAGACTTAACCCTCACTCAGTGTCTATGTTTATTCCTTCATGGATGTGGGTTTCTGATCAATGTCCATGTGTTGACCGCCTATGTAAATTGGGTGCAATCATGGTGTTACCTGTTCATAGGTGGATAATTTTTGGTAGCTCCATTTTTTTTTGTGTTTTAGTGCACTAATTATTGGGTCCCCTTCCCTACCCTCCCCATATGGTGGGGGTCTGGATTCGTGCAGAATGTGTAGAAACAATTCATATCCCATCTATTCGATAGAGGGATGTATAGATATTCATGTTTTAAGCCTTGTAACTTGGGGTTTTATGATATTTTGGGAGAGTTTTGGTGGGCATGTACAAGTTATTCCCAATTATAATTCCTCTTGAAATTTGTTTATTATTTATTTTTAGTTGGTCACTAAGGGTGGGGAGACTCACTATGGGTCTCTATGATCATTCCTTTATGGATTTCTCAGAAGTTAGTTGTGATTTAATAGTGGGTAGTTCATTACACCCCTCAATTAATTGTATTTCGTCATTGAACATTGGTTTGGGTGATCATTGGGTTCATTTGGAGAAGCTCCAACAATCTTGTTCTTGTATTTGTTGTGGAGGTGGTGGCTTGATCTTTACGTTGATTCTCAGGATGTTGTTGTGAGTTTGTGCTTTGTTTGAGGGAGAGGATTAAATTCCATTATTGGTAAATCATATTTCCTTAGCTTTAGAGGCTGTATTATGTTGATAAGGAATCTATAGGTGTAGTTCTGTCAGCTTTAAAGTGTTATGTCTTTTTAGGGGGCGGAAATCTTTAATGGTGGGGAGAATTGTCACACAGATGTTTTTTCCGTTTCATGTCGTAGTTTTGATCCGATTCATTGAAATTACTAATCATTTTCATTGGTGTTGGGTGAGATTAATTTTGAGTTTTGAACATCCATATATGTCTAATCATCCCACTTTGGGTGCCCCGTTGCTTGTTTGGGATTTTTTTTGGAAAACTGTTGGTTACTTTATGATTTTGGCCAATCATGAGCCCATTTCCATATTTAAAAAAAATATTTATTTCTTTTATAACCACTATGTTTTTAATCATTTTTCACCCATTAAACTTCCAATATTTCCTACTCTAAAATATTCAATCCACCATATCCTTTTGGAACCCTTAAGAATTAACAATCATGGTGATTTTGGTTTTATTATTTTGGTATTGGGCCAGCCTGTGGGCCCATTTCCAATTTTTAAAAAACTATGGGATTCATTTATATCTTATTCATTGTGATTATAATTTTTGGTGTTCCACTTCCCACTAGAGGAAAATAACTATAGTTTTACTCCCCAAATTCAATTTTCACTATTTGGAGCTCATCATAGTCGTGGATTAGGGAAAACATCTCAATGTTTCTCAACTCGTACCGATTTGGCGAGGCTAATTTGTCTCATTCATAAATCATTAAATTATTACTCTGTTCACCTCAAATCAACTTTATCGGGATCGTAAATACATTTTTATCCTCTCTAATGAGATTCAAGACATTCCCTTTCTTATAAGGGTGATGATCTATGGGAAGACGACGAGTTTTCCAGTTTCCATAGTGAGATTTATTCTCATTTCTCCTACCTCTTCCTCCTCTATTCGTTATTTATTGGGTTTCAAAACACATTTAGTCATGATTGAAATATGGTTCAGTTATCCCAATATATTTATGGGGGTTTTTGTTCGTTTGGGTCTGCTCGTCATATGTTTAGGGTTTATAAACCATTGAATGGAAATATCGTGTGTGCGTTTCCATTACGCCAGGGATTTGAGGTAGGATATCCATTTCACATGCCGTTACCATTTATTTTTTATCATTTAATTACTTTCCACACCTAATATATATGCTTTTAATTGTTTTTCACCCATTGGATAATTTTCTTGTTGTGCAAAACGGTCTTTTAGGCCCTGTTTTGTGAATGGTATTATTGTTTTTTCATAGAAGTGCACACATAGTGTTTGTTTTACTGTCTTGTTATCTTTTTCACCAAGTTTGTGAGGTTTAGAACCTGATTTATTATATTTTTAACTTGTTTCAGTATCTTTAAAAAAATATGGCATGAAATTTGTGTTTTATTCCTTGTCATGTTCTTAAAATAAATTGTTTTGTTTAAAAATGCATGTCATGTATTCGGTAAATTGCATGGTTGGGGTTTATGTGTCAAATGTGATTTAAAGACAATTTTTTATGGATTTATAAATGCATTGGGAGAATAAAAAAATTTATTTTTGGTTCTTTATATGGATTTCTAATGTGAATTTGGTTTTTCAAACAAATTGGTTTTGGTTTATAACATGATTTTTCCTAGGTTTCCCGAAAGTGGCCCGTTTCACATTCTTATGAAAATGTTTGTGTTTTGAAGATATATCTTGAATGAATTAAGGGATTTATGAAATTGTTTTCTACTGTAAATGGTTTTTATAAAAATCTTTAATAAAATTGAAATTCACACATTTTTCAAATGTATGTTTTGAGAAAGGATTAATGGCCAGTTTAGCATTTTTTCATGTTAAAATGGAATCGATAAGTATTTCATTTTCTATATTTGGGGACCATTTATATTCCATTAAAGTTGATTTATAAATTGGTATTGTGGCTACAAAATTTGTGTTTATATTTTATTTATGTGGTTTTCAAATAAAAGATAATTTATGAATGGATTTCATGTTCAAGGTCATGCTATACTTCTTGAAATTTTAATATGAAACTTTAGGTGGTTTATTGATCCGTGAAAGAAATGTGTGACATGTGTCTGGGATTTTTAATGTATGTGTAATGTTGATGTTGTATTTCTTGTGAAAATTATATTTCATGTGTTCTTTAAAATCTTTGAGCACAAGAGGGAACCCTGTCTATCTAGGTGGGTGGACGTGTACTAGTATGCTAGTGATCCTGTGGGGGTTGGCCATAGTTTCACGTAACATCATTGATGATGCAAACAATTAAAAAATATGATGATGATTATGATGATGATGTTGGGGAACCACTATGTTATGGGTATTCTCTCAACTAATGGATTTTGTGCACGAGAACAGATATTGTGATGGTTACTTTCACCAAGATACGAGGTACTTAGGACCCACAATGAACTAGTGCCTTAGGGTGTTCTCGAGACTTCTTCTAATTGTCTATTTTGAACATACCATTGGTATAATATGTTCTTAGTTGTTAAATTCATAAGCGAGTGGGTTTTATTTATATGTTTTCATTCTTTAAATCAGCCATCTTGAAAAATAATTTCATTTTTATGTTGCACCTCTTTGAAAAATTGTTACTAGAATTATTGTTTATAAAACATGAAAGTTGTTTTATGATAATTATTATAGCATTGAACCTCATTTAAAAAACATACTATAATATTTTTTATTTAAAACAATAAATTTATGTTTCTTTTTTTAATGTGAATGAATTGGGAATAGATTATCAAGATGACCTACTGAGTTTTAATACTCATGCCTATAGTCTTTTTTTAGCCCCTGTTCAGTTTTCAGATTGAGTTTGATCAACTTGGGAAATGTGTGATCATTTAGTTGGAGAGTGACCAGCAGGGTCACATGGAGTTAGTTTATTATTATGTTTGGTCAGTTTAGTTTTCGGTTTATTTGTAATTTCCATTTCTTGTACTAATATTGTTCTCTTCAATTTTTATGTAAATGTATTTTGGGATGTCCATTTCTTTCCGCTGTTTGTTTATTGATTATATATGTGAGATATCGTTCGTTGTGTACTCTATTGATGCCTTTTGGGCTTATCGCCATCCCGAGAGGATTGGGAATGACTCTTGAGACTTGTCACAGGCGGGCATGTCTGACCACTTCAAGGTCGACTCATGCTGGTTCATGAAAAAACATTCATATGAAAATGAAGTGGTTAGCACCCAAAAGAAGCATAATAATGATATATTATTGAATATGCGTTAATATGATCATATATTATTTCATAAATATTAATATAGTTCTAAAACAATATAATAAAATTTTTTAATACATTATACAAATGTTTTATACACATACTAAAAAAATCCTATATTAGGTAATGGTTAACTTCAATATTTCATAATTATTTGAGATTGCTTGTATGTAAGTATTTATTGGGACATATTAATCACCCATGTCAATATTACCTAGAAAAATATTTTAAAATATTATTTCTATTCTTATAAAATTTATTAATGTCATTTTACCCATGTATTATTTTATTTAATTGGTTTCAACTGAATCTTTTGTCTTTTTCCTAAAAATGTACTTTCTGGTTTTTTAGGAAAAAGTATGAGAAAATGGTTTTTAATGTATACGACATGAATAGATTTTTACTTGTTAATGTTTCCTTAATACATTGAATATTAATTTTCAATCATAAATTTATAAACATAAATAAAGTGTTTTCTTTAAAAATAACATTGAATATTAAGAAAAGGGAACGATTTCAATGAATAAGGGGTATTTCCCACAATATATGTTTTCAAAAGATCATTTCAAATTATTTCACATATACAAAGACATAAAAAATTTTACTCTAGAAATTATGAGAAATATTCAAATGAATACATTCATATTCATTATCTGAAAGGTTTATTTTTATTGTCATGGTATTTATGAAATATATTTTTCTTCCATAGGTTTTATGCTTTTTAAACACACATCATTCCAAATATTATTCTTTGATCAAATGTTTTTGAAACAAGAATCCTTTACACTGGTTATAATATGATTAAATTTTAATGATACCCATTTCCATTGATGGAATATGATGTTATTTTTTATGATCTAGTCACACATGTATGTATGATTTCATTATAAAAAGGGGGGGACCTATATATTTACACAATGTATTGGGTAAGGATTTATATCTCATAATTTAGAAATAAGATAATTTGTCCACTAAGATGGTCATTGAAGTGAACCATGAATACCAATATGATATGGGAGGTGAAACCATACTACCAATATGGCCTTTACAGTGATACCTTGACTACCATGAAAATAATTATTACATGCTTATATGGTTTCCAATATTCCATGATTTATTCGTATGTTTTGATTTCATGGCTCATGTTCATTATTTCCATTTGATACATGTCATATGTATGATCTATATTTATCTCAGGTTACTATTTATAATCATTTATATGTAGTGTATGATATTATATTTTCATGATAATGTTCTCATATCATTACTCAAATGATTATGTTTACATGAATTCGTTGTTTACCCTTAATAAGAATCTGATATCAACCTTTTTTATTTTTTCATATTCCCTAGGATATAAGGAAATATATTATGTAGGGGTAATAAAGGGGAAGATAATTATTAGATTTGTTGAATATAATTCACCAAATTAAAAGAATTTATCTCATGTTTCAAAATTCACAAAACTAATACAGTCTTTGGGAATTTGTTTTTGAAATGTGTTAAGTAATTCTGAAAAATTATTGTAATGTTATTGTATGAAAAGAGAGTGTCTCCATATTTAATATTTTGATGCATGAATAAGCCCACCCATGTTGTTCCATTGTATGATTTACATCCCTAATATATTATATGATCCTAATAATTACATGTGTTACTAACGGTTAATCTCATTAATAGTAT
The DNA here is from genome assembly GCA_963277665.1 of Viscum album. Classification (NCBI taxonomy): domain Eukaryota; kingdom Viridiplantae; phylum Streptophyta; class Magnoliopsida; order Santalales; family Viscaceae; genus Viscum; species Viscum album. The sequence continues at coordinate 1,175,192,609 of OY728160.1, forward strand.
AAGTGAAAACCAATTTAGTAAATCTTCTCTATGTAACATAGAATTTCCTAAAATATTGAACAATTACTACATAGAATTAATTTCTTATTATGGACCATAATAGATGTTATCATATCTTATATACTCATATTGTAAATGAATATATAAAAATTATTTAATTACAATTTGTATTGTCCCAATCCTAGTTTACTCATTAGTAAATTAATTGAGTAGCTATACGGACTCAAGAACACCTCTTATTATTACATAGGTTTCCAAAAAAGTTATGAGGGTGTATAAGGATTTCTGTGGGAGACTATAAAATCCTTTAAGAGTATCAATTTTAAAAACAAATTGATCAATGAAATCTGTTAAATATGAAGGACTGTATAAGATAATAAAATACAGATAACAGTGGTGAATTAAATGAAAATTAAAAGGAACCCATCATATCCCAAGAAATAATCACCTAAATAATGATAAATCACTTTTGGATACAAGGAAAGATCTGTTACACCATCCATTCTCAAACCCCAACACCCATATAAACCATAAAAACATGCTCTTTTCCATAATCCTGAAATGCATCCATGAAAATTTCAGGGGTAGTAATGGATGGTGTAGTTAGGTGTGAATAAACCTCAGTAATCCACAACAATTGTTGCCATAATATTATATATATTATTCAGGTATATAATTATATGGAAGTTGTGAAATAATTTTTTATATTGTAATATATAATTAATATATACATTTTCAACCAACATTTATAGGTTCGTACCTAGTTTCTAATATACCTTTATGTCTATTGTTGAATGTATCTGTATAATGATCAACAAATATTTTGATATGTACATGTGTATGAGAAATTATTATAGTAATATAAATGCAAAAAAAATATCAATAGTCAATATTATAATCATACGAGGTCCTTGGATACACATCAAGGTCCCCTAACAATAATAAACATTAATATAGGAATACTAGATTCCGGGAATCACGTCATTGTCCCCAATAAAAATAATTAATATTATGATAAAATAAGATCCTTGGAATCACATCATGGACACCAATAAAAATAATATATATATCAGGGATACCAAATCCATGAAAACATGTAATGGACCCCAACAACAATAGTCAATAACCACACATAACAAAGTCTATTACTGAAGTTCATCAATTTATAAACCAATTCATCCACGATATTCCTTGGAATATAATGTAATAATTAAAAAAAATCATTAATTTCAAAAAATTAGTTAAAATAAAAAACATGATGTATGATTTGGTTCCATGAATCTTATTGTCGACCACTAGACATTTGGTAATCCAAATTCACAATTGTTTCATCAAATCAATATCCATATTAATTATCAATGTTTGGTATTCTTTATATCTAGTGATCCTGACCCTAGTAGCCAAAAGTTGGTATATTATTTATGGAATTAACATAAAATTTAAGTAATTGCATACTAATTTACCAAATAGTTTAGTATATTTGATAAACTATATAAATATATAAATATTTCCTGAAATTTTAATATAAAAATATAACACAAATTTTATCAATAATAACATTATTTATTTTGAATATCCTTGAAAATATATCATAGTAAACATAATGTAATCAATAGAAATAAAATAAAATTATAGTGATATGAAATTCCCATCAGGGGCTATGTATAATAAAATATATCTTGAATCGATAGTGATTGTTAACGGGGTACGTGGAATAAATGAAGACACATACTATTTACGCGATAAATTCGGACTAAAAAGCATCTTGAGAAGATATCATTGTGAAATTATCAAAGATAATAATCACTAAAATAATTATAAAGGTAATGTTAAATTTTTTTACTTCATATTTAAGTATTATGGTATCTCTACCTTCATGAATCCCCACATGTTTTTTTAAAACAACAGGGTATAAAACTCACATGGTTTGGCCAACTAATTTAGAAAAACACGATTCAAAGTCATCATTTATGGCTAACTGATTTATCTCATGAGACTAGTTGATGCATCATGGGGGAATCCAAAATAGATATCCACCAATATATTGGTGTCCAAATCATTCCTCATATATATAATAATTTATTTATTTCATTTATAATACGAATTATTGTTAAATATCCATAATGAGTTAAATTTACAGATTTTTCAATAATTCCCAAGTTAATAAAAACTGTTTCAATGTAAAAAATGTATGTATAAAAGGTTATATAGTTTGGTAAATAATAATTCCCATCATCAAATAATATGGATATTTATGAAAAATTTAATTTTAAATCAAAAATTAACTCTTGGAAGGGATTGTTTCAGGGGGAAGATAACAATCCAAAAGAATGTGAGATTTCTAGATAACATTTACCATTTGGGAATTTTCAAGTCAAATCCCCTTGGATTAAATGATTCAATGTCAAACATAAAATAAAACTACGTATAAATGAGACATTATATATCATGTCATAGAGAGAGTATATAGACCAAAAAGAGTTAATTGATGGATAATAACAAATAATTATCATTGGAATTTAAATTGAGTTGAAATCCCTTACATCATGTTTCATTTTGGTTGAATGCGACATATAATACATTATAGTTATATTAACAATGTTATAAAATTTTAATTGAACCATATTAATAATTATAATATCGTACATAATATTTTTGTAACATATTATCTCCCATTAATTAATAATCATTCTATATATTCAATATTTTGATTACTAATTTCTTTGTTCTATCAAACATAATTTCTTTTTAATTTTATATTTCATTAAAATATTAGATAGTTCCAGAATCTTCATATTAATAATTATATAATTGTTTTAACATTTTTACAAAGATTATACTTTTAAACCAAATCATGAAATACGATTATGAAAAATGGGCTATGTTATAATCATGGAGATGGTTGGTTGTACGTATGCATGAGTAAATTTTCATTTTTAAATTATAATTATGGAATGTATGTAAGTAATACTTAATATATATATAGTATTTATATTATAATATATGACATATTATTTCTGATGTTCCAAGGATCAAATAACATCTATGAAGGGGATGTTGAATCAGTTGTTTAACTTTTTATAAGTTTCAAAACATTATGAATCTAAACCCTTGGAACATGTTAAGATTGATTTCCTTATAAACCGTTTGCAATAAAATCTATCATACAAGAATGGTAAAGCATGAAATGCACAATTTATTTTCAAGGATCATCATCAATAAGAGAACCTACATCCTTTTAATAGCCACTCCTGTTGGACCATGGAAATCCACTATAACAATGAAGTGAATACAACTTGTGCCAACTCTTGTTAAACACCTTATATATCCCTATAGGAAATATTATACTAACTCCCATTAGATTAAAATGTTTTCTTAATGAGCAAATGATCCAAACACAAGAATAATAACTTTGATGAAGTTGTTCCACAAATGATCACTCTGAATCTTCTGTCCGGATTTCTTGAATCTGATTTTTTGAAACCGGTCTTCACAGCAATGTAATGATGGTTCCAATTTCCTTCTACTAAAAACTCAAGAACACTTCTTCAAGACAATTATGATATTATTATAAAGGTAAGATTATTATAATTCACTCCTTCTCAAATACTCAAGAAAACCTTTTCAAGATGGTAGGGATGTTTTATGTTGAAATCTCTAGTGCTCCTCATTTTCTGCATGTGTAAAAAGTTACAAATGAGTGAATGATTTGAGCACATATTTATATGAATTTCATTTCAATCATTGACTTCTTCAAATATGCTTAAATTTCACTGAGATTTACACAAAGTTGAAATTTGGGTTTTCTTTATTTAACTCTTCATATCCTTCTCATGATGATGATTCTAGATCATGATTCTGATTTTCTCAAAACATGCTCAGAAATCAGGTTCTGAATATTTTATAAATTAGGTTATGAATTATGTAGAAATTGGGTTCTAAATAGTTCAAACGTTAGGATCCAAATTACTCAGAAATTAGGTCCGGAATTTTGCTGGAATTTGGTACTGAATTATGCAGAAATTAGGTTGCCAATTGTTCAGAAACCAGCTTCTGAATTTCTAAAAAATAAAGTCCGAATTTTGTAGAATTTAGGTTCCGAATTCAGGTTCTAGTTATTATGTTTCGAAGTTATGATCTGTTTTTCTCCGGAATCAGGCTCAAAAATCAGGTTCGGGTATTCCGGTTCAGAAATCAGGTTTTAATTTTCTCATGAACCAGGTTCTAAAATCAGGTTCTGGTTTTTAGGATCAGAAATTAGGTTCTGGTTATCTCTTGAATTAGGTTATGAAATCATGTTCTTGTTTTCAGGTTCAGAAAATAGATTCTGGTTTTCTCCGGAATCAGGTTCCAAATTCAAGATTTGGTTTTATCAGGAATCGTGTTCTGGTTTTTGGGTTCAGAAATCAGGTTTTTGTTTTCTCAGGAATGAGATTCCAAAATCATGTTCTGGTTTTCAGGTTCAGAAAACTGGTTCTGGATTTCTCAAGAATCTTGTTCTGAAATCAGGTCCTGGTTTTCTCATAAATCAGGTTCTGAAATCCGGTTCTGGTTTTTAGGTTCAAGACACAGGTTCTGGTTTTCTCTGTAATCTGGTTCTGAAATTAGGTTTTTGTTTTCCTAGGAATCATGATCCGATATCTGGTTCTAGTATTCAGTTTCAGAAAATTGGTTCTGGTTTTCCCAATAATCGGGTTCTAGAATCAGGTTCTTGTTTTCATGTTCAGAAATCTGGTTCTGGTTTTCTCAGGAATTAGGTTCCGAAATCAGGTTCATATTTTCAGGTTCCGAAAACATGTTCTTGTTTTCTAAAGATCTCGCCTCCAAAATCTGTTTCAGGTTTTCTAAGGAATCAGTTTCCAAAATCAAGTTCTTGTTTTCATGTTCAGAAAACATGTTCTAGTTTTCTCATGAATCAGGTTTTGAAATCATGTTCTGGTTTGTAGGTTCATAAAATCTATTCTGATTTTTTTTCAGAATATTACTTAGTGAAAATTGTCAATCCTCTTCACCATTTCATCAACAGCTTTTATGATGAAACTTTTCATGATTTTTGATAACATTAATATTATAAAAGCATAATCTAATATTATTTAGAAAATTTGAGACACTTTATTAACATATGACATATTATTCTTCAACAACATCTTATTTATGAAAATCATTAGCATCCAGAAACATCAACTTTCTGTAACTCAAAAACGTTTTTCAAAAAAATGATTAGCTGTCAAAAAATAAGAATCTTTGGTAAAAAAAACACCACAACTGTTCTTCAATCTTCTCCTTTTGATTTCTGGGAGACCCTAGTTTAAAAGCTCTTGACTCTCAAACATTTTCACATCTCATGTTTATGAAAATTATCGAAATGTAGCCTTTCAAAAAAATAGTGTCTTGACACCACACTATAAGATAATGTAATTTTTTAAGGATTTCCATCCCCCGGTGATAAGAAAAGTTTTTGGTCATGTAATGATAAATATCACATTACCCAAACTCCCTTCAACTTCTATCTTTCTATTTCTATTTTTCCTTAACTCCCACTCAAATTTTATCTTTCTTTTTCTCAGTTTTCCTTTTCCTTCTTTCTCCCCCATTATATGATAACTGCAATATTAGAATAAAAAAAACATACTCTCCCCCCTTTTTCAACATAATCCAATACATCATGGGGGTATCTTCTTTGTGTGTTTTAAGAAGTCATGTGAGGATGCTGAAAATGTAGTTGCATCCTCAGTTCAACAAATAATTCCTTTGACAATGCTTTGGTAAAAATATCAGAAATATGACACTTTGTTGAAATATATTTCATCAATAATTCTCCAGTAGTAGCATTCGCTTTTAAATAGTGATACTCTATATCAATTTTTTATATTTAATGTTGAATATGATTCTTAGTAAGATTAATGGCACTTTGATTATCACAGATTATCTTCAATAGTTTAGAAACATTCACTTTAAAATATTCTAGATGAAACTTCATCTGCATCATTTTAGTATAATCCTGAGTAGCTGCATCATATTCAGATTCAGTTGTGCTTAATGTTACTGAACATTTTTTCTTACTGTGAAGACTCACACAAAATTATTCTAAGAAAAATGTTCATCATGATGTTGATTTTCTCTCTTTAAAATCACCAAACCAATCACCATCAGTATAACCATGAAACCTCATCTCATTGTTTCTCTTTTATAACAACACATGTGATGTTTTTTCCTTTAACATGTCTCATAATCTTCTTAACTGCCAACATGTATGACACTTTTGGATTACTTTGATACTAGGAATAGAGAGTCACAACATAAGAAATATTAGGCTTTGAAGATGTAAGATAAAGAGGAATCATTATCATATTTTGAAGGTCTTTCTAATTTGAATTGTTCCTTGATTCATCTTTTCTCAACATTGTGCTCACTAATGTGGGTGTTGAAGCTTCATTTAATTCAGCCATCCAAAACATCATTAACAATTCTTTGGAATACATTTCATGGGATATAAAAATTTAGTTTTCTTGTTATTAAACATGTAATCCATGGGACAAAGTTAATTCTCCCATCATTGAAATTTCAACAAATTTCATTATCTCTTTAGAAAACACTTCACAGACCTTTTCTTCATCTCATGAAAAAATTATATCATCCACATAAATGATTACAATTAATTTTCCAGAGTCAACATCATTAACATAATAGATTCTATCATCCTTTCCTTTAGAGAAGTTTATCTTTCCCAAATAATTTTCATGCATCGAATACCATACTCGTAGAACTTATTTGAGACCATACAATGATTTTTTAAATATTTATTAATTGTTTTCATCCTCCTCAAGAAAAAACCACAATGTTTTTTAATGAAAACTTCTTCCTCAATCTCTCCATTTAGGAATGATGACTTTACATCCATCTGAAAAAACCTTGTAATTCTGATGAGGTTCCACTTCAAGAAACATTTGAATAGTTTCCAAGCATACAAAAGGAGAAAATGTTTCATAAAAATCCACACCTTCCACCTGTTAATATCCTTTACACACAAGCCTTGATTTTTTTTCTTGTAACTTCTCCAGTCTCATTCTAATTATTTCTATAAACCCACTTGGTTATGAAAACATTTTTATTTACTAGCATTGGATAAAGTTCACATGTTTCAATCTTCTCAATCTGACCCAGTTCGTCATTCATAGCATCCACCGATTCATTGTGTTTAATAGATTCTGAAACTGACTCTAGTTCAACTTTTGAGATATGGGAAGTGTGATTTTCTAATCTCAACTTCATTCTTTTCTAAACTAGAGCCTTCAGATCCCCAATAAAATTTTCAGATTCAGCATGTTTTTATAAGGTAGGAAACTCATATTTCCTTTCCCAACATCATTTTCATCCCCATGTGACTTATTTGAGTCGCATTCAATATTGCGGGGATTCTTTGATTATCTTCCTCAATATTCATAACATATTTTGTGAAGAGAAATGGATGTTAAATTACCATTACTTCATATGAGTCCACCATCATCTGTAACAGTTTGATCCAGCATTTTCAACTTCTTCCATTTTGTAAATAATCCATAAATATACCTTCATCAACTTTCTCATCAAACTTTCCTATTTCTAGATTTTTTATTTAGAGAAATCATGGAAATACAATAACATTTAAGTATTTATACAATGTTTTTTTTGTTACGCCACATCTCGTAATGAGTCATGTTGGTTTTTGGTCTCAACAAGATTCTATTTTGAACATGTACCGTAATGCTAACAGCTTCTCTTTAAATTAATAATTAATGTTTTTATTTTGATAACATACTTCTTCCCATTTCCACCAAGCCAATATTCATCCTTTCTAATACTCAATTTATTTGTGGAGTATAAGGGGAACTACACTGTTTTTGATACCATTATTCCTTACATAAGTTTTCAATGAATTTCTTGTGAATTTGGTAACGTTGTTTGTTCTCAAATTCATTATGGAAGCACCAAATTCATTCTCAACGTCTCTTTTGAAGAATTTAAACATCTCAATAGCCTATGACTTATGCGTCATGAACATGATTTTTTTCATCTCATTGAAATCATTGATAAAAATGATACAATATAGATATCTTTTAAATGATAAATGTCTCATCGTTCCACACAGATAGGAATGAATAAGATCAAGTGGTTTGTTCGATTTAATGTCAATTCTTTTATGACCTTTGTTAATCATACTTCCTTTATCACAAATAATACAAACAACTTCATCTATTATTTTCAATTTCGGGAAAATTTCGAACAACATCAAAATTAAAAATCATACTCATGTTCTTCTACCCGAGTTGGACAAGTCTTCGGTGCCACAACTTGTATTCATCTTCAACACTCTTATTACAAGTGTCATTTGATTTTCTAATTTGAATGTTATTTTGACTAGTTCCTTTTCCTATTGTAATCACTTTTCCATTTTTCAACCTTTTGAGGATACAAGATTTTTTTCTGATGTTATCATATTTTCTATAATCATAAATTTGACTTACACGAAGAAAGTTATTTTTTAGCCTATAAATAGGCAATAATTCCTTATATTTCAGTTTCTCTACTTCAATATCACACGTTTAGATTCCCTTAATTTTTGTGGAACTATCATTTACAAAAGTTACCTCTCCTCTATCATGACATTCAACATGTTCCAAGATTTTTATATCACCTATCATTGTTGAAGAACAACCACTATCAAGAATCCATGGTTTGTACCTCTTACTTTCTTTCAATGCAGTCTCTAAATCAAAAATCTCTCTCATCATCCTTCTTATTTTCATCTTTATTATCCTTGTTATTATATGAAACTTGTTCTAGAATGTGTGTCATACATCATTCGTCATGATGAACATACTAATCACATCTTCCACAAACTTATTCCAAATATTCAAATTGATTATTTTTTGGAATGTTTCTGACGTCTTGAGAATTCACCTTTTCAACTTTCTGTGTATATGGAACGTTACTCATTCTTCTTTCACTATTTCTTCCAGTTTTCTAGAACCTTATTCTAGGTAGAGATAAATTGTGGCAAAAATTATAATCTCTATGCCCATATATTCCAAAACACCAGTAATGGCCTTAAAATCATGATTTTCTATTAAATAATGATATTTCCTTTCATAAAGTTTGTTCAGGTTGATATCATCTTGCAGCTCTAGAAAACTCAGGATGTAAGAAATCTATTCTTTTGAGTGAGTTTTCTACTTCGGCGGGATTGTTAGGTTTCTCACTTTCTTTATCCACTCAAGCTTTACTAATATTTTTTCCATAACCTTAAATGTTTGAAGAATTAGATTAAAAATTATTTTTTATAGGAGAAGATTTCACCTGATTCTCATGGTAAGCCTTTTCAACAATCTTGGATGTCTCAACTTTTACATCAGTGGATTTGGGGAAGTTTTCATTAATCTAATATTGGGTATTTTTGGACTCAGTAACTTCTGGTTGCAACTTATTGAACTCTTCTTTTTTAGTTTCCAACTTCTCTCTAGGATCATAAATCACCATTCCATCTTCAAAAATTCTGTGTTTGTAACTTAATATTTCATTAATATATTCATCTTCCTTTATGGTGAAATCATTACATCCATAATGAATTTCTAAATGATTTTTCTTCATCACACGAATTTCCTTCTTGAGACATTTGTTTTTCTCAAGACATGCCAGAAGTTCAGATCTTAGCTAATAATATCTTTAAGGTTTTTCACCACCTTTTTCACTCTCAAAGGAAATTTTTTTTCACAACCATTTCAATTAAGGTTCTAAATCTTTCTTTACTTTCATATTTTTAGGAGTCATTGTTATATGATTCCGATTCAGCCTTCTTGTTCAACATACTTCTTTTCATTCCAGAAAACTTCTTCTTGAATTCATTAGATTTCTTAACTTATTTTTCATTCATGTAATATTTCGTCCATAGATGATTCTCATTATAAACATCTTGATATTCCCTAACTTCTTCTTAATGAAATTCATATCAAAGTGTCTGATTCCACCACAATCACTAATTTAAGAGGATGTTTCCCTCCATAAATTACACTTCATCTTCGATATTTATTGGATGTGAGAGACATGATTTTTTCATTCAACTCTTCGTCTTCCTTATCAACAGACTCACAAGAATCAGCTTCATCATTATCTTGGATTTTGAACTTTCTCATAACTTCAAAATACATTTCATCTATTATCTTATTCATAAAGATTGGATATTTCCTCATTTCATAAGAAACAATAATGTTATGCAGTTCCTCAAGAGATAAATCATATATATCTTCTAAATTTGAAATTTTTGAATAAAACCTGTCTATAAAGTTTCTCATAAGTATCTTCATAATTGTAGAATCTTCCAAGTCTTCTCGGAATCCTATGATGTTTCATATAATTTCATTAACTCTGTTTAAGTCATCATCAATTGTTTTATCATCTATCATCATGATTTCGTCAATCCTACTATGCCAGATTTGTAGCTTGGCATCCATGATATTTATATTTCCTTCGAAAACACTTTCCAGCTTTCCCCACATGTTTTTTATGTTGTGAGACCCATCATATTCTGATAGAAATTTAATAATAAGGACATGAGAATAACATTTCTTGCCAGTCCATCAACTTCTATGTTTCTATTATAAGAAAATGTCATAGGATCATTTTTTTCAATAGGTAGAAATCCAATAGTAGCAGCATCAACATCTTCATTTCCAAGAGATAAGATATAAAAAATCATCCAATTTTTACACCCCTAAAAATTATTTCCATCGAATGTAGGAATTCCTCTACTATTGACAAAATTAATATTCTTCATGAAATGGATTCAACAACGGAACCTCCTCACATACCACTGGAAGTTCCAAGGATCAAATAACAATTGATAATGGGGGGTTGAATCATTTTTTAAACTTTTTATAAGTTCAAAACATTAATAAGTTTAACCCTTGAAACTATTTAAGATTTAATTTCTTATCAACCTTTAAAAAGAAACTCAAGCATGAATGAAAGGTAAAGAAAGAAAGGAACACCAGATTTAAATGGTTCAGCCTCAATAAGAGAACCTACATCCTTACCATAGCCACTCCCATGGGTATATAAAAATCCATTATAATAACGAATTGAATAAAACATGTGCTAACTCATGTTAAACACCTTCTATCACCCAATAGGAAATAATATACTCACTCCTGTTAGTTTATAATGTTTTCATAAAGAAAAAATGATCCAAACACAAGATTAATATTTGTGTTGACTCTTCTTCACAAATGATCACTCTGAATCGTCAGTCCGGTTTTCTTGAATCCGATTTTTTGAAACCGAACTTCTCAGCAAGGTAATGATGGTTATGATTTCCTTCTACTAAAAAGTCAAGAAAAATACTTCAAGATAATATAGATCTTATTAGAAAGGTAAGATTATTCTGATTCTATTCTTCTCAAACACTCAATAATTCTTCATCAAGATTTTATGAACTTTTAACTTTGAATTCTCCAGCGCTCCACCTTTTCTGAATTTTTAAAAAGATAAATATGACAGGCTGATCTGAAAACATATTTATAGGAAACTAAAAATACAAAGGCCTGAATCATGAAAATATTTCTCACTTCTTCAAATCTCAAAAATTCCGCAAATCTTTCTCATTTAATTTTCAATCATTGATATCATTAAATCTCCATAAATTTCCCAGAGTTTTAAGCATAGTTGAAATTCAGGTTTTTCTTTCATGAACTCTTCATATCGTTCTCAGAATGATAATGTTGTATCATGATTCTGATTTTCTCAGAAACATGCTCAGAAATCCAGTTTCAAATTGTGCATAAATTAGGTTCTGAACTATGCAGAAATCAGGTTCCGAATTGTTTCAGAAACGAGGTTCTGAATTACTCAGCAATCAGGTTCTGAATTGTGCAGAAATCAGGATCCAAATTATTCAGTAATCATGATTCAAATTGTTTAGAAATAAAGAACTGAATTACTCAGAAATATGGTTCTTAATTGGGAAAAATTCAGGTTCGGAATTCAGGTTCTAGTTTTTAGGTTTAGAAATAATGTTCTGTTTTACTCCGGAATCATGTTCTGAAATCAGGTTCTTGTTTCAGGTTTAGAAATCAGGTTATAGTTTTCTTAGGAATCATGTTCAAAAATCTAGTAGTGGTTTTCAGGTTTTGAAATCAGGTTCTGGTTTTTTAATGAATCAGGTTCCAAAATAAGGTTCTGGTTTTCAGGTTTAGAAAATCGGTTATGGTTTTCTCAGGAATCCGGTTCCGAAAAGAGGTTCTGGTTTAATTAGGAATCATGTTCCGAAATTTGGTTATAGTTTTCAGGTTTAGAAATCAAGTTATGGTTTTCTCAGGAATTAGGTTCCAAAATCAGGTTCTGGTTTTCTTAGGAATCAAGTTCTGAAATCAAGTTCTGGTTTTCAGGATCAGAAAACGGTTTCTGGTTTTCTCAAGAATCAGGTTCCTAAATCATGTATTGGTTTTCCGATGAATCATTTTATGAAATAAGGTTGTAGTTTTCAGGTTTAGAAAAAACATTCTTGTTTTATCAGGAATCAAGTTATGAAATCATGTTCTTGTTTTTTTGTTCAGAAATAAGCTTCCGATTTTCTCAAGAATCTGGTTCTGAAATCAGGTTTTGTTTTTTAGGATCAGAAAACAGGACTAGGTTTTACCACGAATCAAGTTATGAAATCAGGTTCTGGTTTTCTCAGAAATCTGGTTCTGAAATCAGGTTATGGATTTCAGGATCAGAAAATAGTTTCTGGTTTTCTCAAGAATCAGGTTCTAAAATTAGGTTTGGTTTTTAGGATTAGAAAATTGGTTTTGAATTTTCTCAGAATTTTACTCATTGAAAATCGTTTGACCTCTTATCCATTTACTCAATAGATTTTATCATGAAACCATTCATGATTTTTGAGTACATTAAGATCAGAAAAGCATCATATGATCTTTTTATAATATTAGAGACACTTTCATAACTTCTTACTTCTTATTCTTCAACATCAACCTCTTTATGAAAATCTTCAACAACCAGCAACTTCAACATTATTGAATCTCAAAATCATTTTTCATCCAAAATATTAAGTTTCACCAAATTCAAAACATTTTTAAAATAAAACACAACAATGTTTTTTTAATTTCTACAAATATACATAAATATTTCTTCTAGATAGTGTAGTGATGAAAAATGAACCGCATCTCTTCAAGAAGGTAGTAGTGCAGACATTCTCAAATGATCATATCTAAGTTTATTTAAAATTTTCATATTACATTCCACGTAATGTTTTAGTGAATATTGAATCACATCGCTCCATGAGAAGGCAGTACATCATACAGACAAACGACTTTATCGCATCTCTAATAGAATGGATCATAAATTGTTATATATTATATAATATAAAGCGTGGTATAATTATTTTATATATATAATATAAATTCATTAAATCCATCGTTATAAGTAACTTTGAAATTTGTAAATGAAAAAATGACATTGGTTCCCAAGAAGTATCCTAACGAACACATGAACTATGATATCATAACACATATGATGGAAGTGGATTTTGTTGTACTCATTCATTTAATAAATTTAATATTATTATATTGAAAATATTATGTTATTATATAATCTATTTTTATAATATATTAATGCGTATAGGGAATAAGTAAAATAAAAACGCTCATTGGAAAACATTATAATTAATTTGGGTAACCTCCTTACGATTTCACAAAAGTAATTCATGGATGTATTGTTTCCAATATAATGAATCTAGGGTGAAAGGATGGAATCATGGAATTTATTTGGGTATGTATATTACATTATAAATGTGTTTATGTTTGGACGAATTGTAGGAATGGTTAGTGGGACCCTTCTAATTAACGAAAGGAAAACGGTCTACCTAGGTTTTTCCATTGAAAAAGGTCATGAATTGAGTGTTTTACAATAATAAAAATGATTTGGTGTAACAATGGAAAATTAAAATATTTATACAAGTTTCTATGAAATTATAATCCTTATATGTTCATTTTAATAGCTAGTAAATCAATTGTTACCTTATCTGTGGTAATTATTTTTTTATTGATTTCAATATTCAATTTTAAAAAAATTAAGTATACCATATTAGATTATATAAATTATTATAATAAGAAAATATTGAATCCATTTTTTCAAATTTCATTAAAAAAATTGTTAATAATATATTTAAAATTAATCTCATTGAAATGTTGAAAAAGAGTTTTTTGAAAGTGAAAATGGTCAAAAGATTACATCAAAATTCAATATAAAAAATTTATAATGACAAAAAATTGATAAATAGATATATAATCAATGTAATTTTACTTTCAAACAAATATAACATATAATTTAACATCATAAATAAATATTATGAGAATTTAATATTAAATTAGTATTATGAATTCTTCAGTATTCAACGAAAAATGAAACATTTTCTATATATCCAAAATAGTCACCAAAATATATTAATTATATAACAATTCCAAAAAAACAATGAAGATTACTTTTTCCACAAAATTTTATAAATTTGGTATTTTTTTCTAATTTATGTTCACTAAGAGAAACTGAACAACCATTTAGGGAAAAAAATTGAAAAAAAATCATTTTCAGTCAAATGATTCTTATTTGATTACAAATAAATAGAAATCAAATTATTATATATATATATTTTAAAAAAAATAATATTTATTATTTAGATTGTTCTATTAATAGCAACAAACTTTAAAGATATATTATAATGGTAAAATATATTATGGTTAATTTAGGATTTTAGTTTCATGTTCAGTAAGATATTAACCAGAAAAAATTTAATGAAATATATTTTATGGGTTGTTTAATATTAGTTTTATGTGTAACATATTATATCATATAAAATGTTCTTCCTATAATTTCTTGTTTTTACAATCTCCCCAAACTATTTTAATTACATCCTAGAAAATTTATATTGTCATTCAAAATTAAGGGTATGATATTCAAAAATTCCTTTGATGAAAATACAGATCCTAAAATTGGTTAATGAAACATGAAATTAATATGAAACAAATATAACAAAAATGTTCACATGGAATAACACATTAATAGGTTTATATGTATGATATGATTATTTGAAACTTAATATATATAAATTTATGAAATGTTAAAACATGTATAGAGAATGAAATATGTCATTGATCTCAAAAAATCAAATGATCAGTGGAATGTTTGTGGCCCCAAAACCATAAATATGTGCAGAATTTAAGGGTCATATTTTTTTATCGAGATTGAGGCACATAGGCCCCTTTATTGAATCAAAAGAAAGGTAGCAAGATATAGAGGAATCAAAAAACAGAGATAAAGGACAGAAAGAACACCTTTAGGCCATTTTAGACCGAGTGTTCATATTTTGATGAGGGGAGCATCCACCCCACTCACGAGGGTGCTACCCTCTTCTCAAAATTTTGGACCGTTTCCACGGTCCCCCTCCATCATCCATAAATTCAGTATCATCAGCATCTTCCATCTCATCAAATCCACATACACAAACATCGCTTTGAACCTCTTCCTCACTACTACCTGACACAAGCAGCTCTAATGAATTATGAGTACTTACCTTTATAAGTCGTTTTTCTTTCATGCCTCGAGCATTGTCATTATCAGGAGACATCAAGACTGAAGTCCTAGTGACAGCCCATTCTGAGTACCCATCCCCCTTTTGATTGAGAGTTTTCAAAACATTATTTTTGATGATCATGTCAACTGTCAGAATGTCATCAGTGGCAGTTGGGTACATGCTTCTGCACTAGACAGGAGTAGCAGTTTTTGGAAAATCCAGACCACTCCTGCCCGATCCAGGTTGGGGGTCTTCTACCCTCTGATTGGGTTTGTCATCGGTAGGATGATTTGTACTTGTGCGCTATATAGATGCAACATATTGAGAGCCATAAGGGACCTTTCAACACTTACCGGGTCCCGAAATATGAGGGTTTTCCATTCTCAATTCTGTTGTATCCTTCACGGGGGGTCATCTCTTTAACCAGAGAAGTCAATGAAGATCTATCAACCTCAAAGTTAATCCTTACCAGTCCCAAGGCATCGATGGTTGAGGATGAAGTCGCTGCTTCTTTTGAAGCCATTAGTCTTGGAGGATTCAAGTGGTCTCCAGGAGCTTTCATTGTTTTAGAAACAGATTTGCAGCAATTTAGAATAGGACCATGTTTACATATATGCTGAGGAGCATAACAAACCTTCTTGGATGAAGCCCCTTCTAATTTGGTCTTCCCCTTACTTTTGTGCTGATTTAAAAGGTCATATCATTCAATAGAAATTAATAAAATATGATATCTTTTTTGTTTCATGATATTTTTTTCTAATGCTATGGATTTTTTTAATACCAGAAAGCATGATGTCCATACATATTTTTTTTAATTTTTTGACAAACCCCATTGAATGGTGTAGTAGAACCATACATATCATATAGGCCCAGAAGGAATATATAGCCTAAACATTGTCCTCAAAGGTTATCGATTTTATAAATCTCATGGAAATTGAAAGCTAGAACATATCTAATATGCGCTAATACACAGAAATTTTCATGGATTCATATCTATGATTTCCTACTACAGAGATAAATGGTTCCTAGAGCACTAAAATTCACGTATAATGGATTGTATGATACAAAATTAGTTCCAAGTAATTATTTATTATAATAACTAATTGAAAAACAAATATGGTTATCGCAAGATATACAATATAATATAACAATCTATAAAAAACAAATACAAGCCTTATGGAATATACTTAATAGAAATTTTCCAAATTTATTAACTGAACACAATTACATATTTTCTAGGAAATATTGTATGCCAGTGTTTGAGACTAATACATTTTCACTCGTTGGTCAGGGTTTTAACACATTCAATATTTATGAATTTGATGGGATTTTACCCAGTATATTGGATGTCCATTTTCAAATATTTACTAATAAATTTTTTATATTATTCTCAAAAAATTATTGACATACTCGAAGTAAAATTAATCATTAAATAAATTTTTTACTAAAGTTTAGTTCAACATATTATTTATGCATAGAGTCTAGTAATATTATTTTACAACATTATCATAATAATTAATTATCAAATTAATCATGATGTTCAATGGTGTGTATTTCTATTAATTTCACCACAAATAACTTTAATCACGGTACACTCATATCACATAGAACCTAAAAAACGTGGTTTTTAATACATTGACTATATGATCAATAATAAACATAAATACCCATGAAGGTAATGATTACTCTTTTGTTAATGAACACATAAATGATTCTAAAATTAATAATATCCTTATATGTGACACGATTATTATAACCAAAATAACATAGGTAAATCTAATTAAGAAATATAATTCTATAATCTCAATATACAATTCAGACATTTTATATCGACATAGGTCCTTATATGTCTTTGGATTTATCATTTTGAAGAGGTTATTGACACAAATAACTCCCAAGGTCTCTTAATGTATGAAAATGAATTATAAATGGAACCATAGGATGAGATTTTCCTCCCCCAATCATGCCCTTCATTTTTCCTTGGTAATTCACTTCTTTATTCTCTTCATTTCTATACATATAACATTTTCCCTATCTATTCTGAGTAGTTTTCCTCAATATAATTCACATTTTTTATCATAGGTTATTCATTTTCATTATATATTCCAATACACCATAATTATTTTTCAAGAAAATTTCAATTATCCTAGAATATCCCCAATGAGTGTCAAACTGGGTGCGTAGTATGGCATGTTTTAATGCAACATGTGATGATGGGGCTATGACCAATGCACCCTTTTTAGTTTTAATACCCCAATATACATCAATGAAAAAACCAATTATACATTTATTATCGATATAATGATGAATTTCATGGAAAACCATAGAATATATACCTCAAAAAATCATTTTATTTTATCTTATAATTATCATCATTATCTATATTATGGGTTTTTTCAATAATCTCTGTTTTCTTAAATGTAGTTATAATGGTTTATATGAAAACTCCCATTATGCCAACTATATCGACCCTAACCCCAGTAGACAGGAGATGGTGTTTTCTCAATTTCATTGGCAAGAGAAACTGGGAGTCACATCAGGAAGGACCCAATGTTTTTCTAGAATTGGTAAACTAGATACATGGAATAGTGTTTCTATAAATGTAAATATACAAATTACAAAAAAAATTATTTTATATAACATTATATTCTATACAATATCCTTAAAAATGAATCATTATTATACATATGGATTATTTTGAATGTAGAATAAAATTGTTGTGATCAAATTCTTAGTAAAGGTTATGTATAGAGGAAGAAATAATGATTCAATAATCATAATCAACATGTAATGGTAAATGACACAACACACATTCCATTTAATTAATAAACTGAGAATGAAATTCATCTAGAGATACAATCATTGGTGAAATATGAAGGATAATAATAAATTAATTCTTAATGAAGGAAATAGTTTTTTATTGGAAACATATAACATCATGTACTTTCACAAGATTGTCAAATAATTCTGTGTACAAACTCAACTAGTTTAGCTATATTGTGAAAATATAATGGGAATAATCTCATCTAGATTACATAAAAAATATGTATATTCAAGGACAAGGATATTTAAGAAAATTTAAATCTCTATTGAAAAATTATTCCATGATAGTGATTGTTTTATGATAAATTTAGCAATAAAAAAATTCAGATTGTGCAATTAATTTGTCCACTTGGTGATTTTCAATTAAAATCCACAAAGATGAAATGATTCCAGGTAAACCATAAAAGGAAAATTTATATGAATTAATTAGGATTTTAGTTGTTAAAGGGGATGAATATATACGAAATCAATGTGTTTTTGTGTATAACAAAAAAATAATCTCAATGGAATGTAAATTGACATGAAATCCATTACTACAGTATTCCATTTGGTTGAACATGTTTTAAAATATGGTATAGTTGTTATAAACATGTTATTAATTACTTTTAAAACCATATGAAAACATATAATATGATATATGATCCTTTTATAACAAATTCTTTCATGTTAATTAATAAAATTTCATTACAATAATTAGTTTCATTATTAATTGCCTTATTTTATAATTCTTGATTTTTCATGAATATTCATGTTATATCAAATATTATATTACTCCAAACCGACCATTATTATCATAATGATATATATATCATAAATTTTACTATATTATTATTTAAAAACAAAACATGAAAAATGGTTCAAAAAAGAAAGACTTTGTTAAAATATTGGAGATGGTCGGTCGTACATATGCATGAGTAACGTTTCATTTTTTCAATGATCTATATGTAATGGGGGTAAGTAATATTTTATCATAC